>CM057344.1:48166834-50835572 GCA_030015575.1 Agapanthus africanus | reverse complement strand
GATGGAATCGCCCATTAAGATATATAAAAAATGATCGATTTGAAAATGCTGTACGAAATGAAATGTCACAATATTTTTTTTATATATGCCCAAGTGATGGAAAACAAAAAATATCTTTTACATATCCACCCAGTTTATCGACTTTTTCAGAAATGATAGAACGGAAAATTTCTTTGTACACGAGAGAAAATTTATCCCACGAAGACCTGTATAATTATTGGATTTATACCAACGAACAAAAAAAATACAACTTGAACAATGAGTTGATAAGTCGAATAAAAATTATAGAAAAAGAGAGAGGAGCTCTTCCTTTAGATATACTAGAAAAAGGACCAGATTATGCGATGATGAGAATGAACAAGAATACTTGCCAAAAAAATATGATCCTTTTTTGAACGGACCCTATCGAGGAACAATAAAAAAATTTGATTCATGTGCAATCATGAATAATTTATTAACTTCAACAGTGGATTCCGTAGAAATATTTTGGATGAATAAGATTCATGATCTATTTCATAATGATTCTCTAGAATTTGAACATCAAAAGAATTTAAATGATCTAAAAAAAATTAGAAAGAAATACATTGGAATGGAAGAAATCGGTAAAAGCGTTTCTCGATGGTCATACAAATTGACAGACGATTTGGAAGAAGAGAAAGAAGAAAATGAAGAAGAATCGACGGAAGATCCCGAAATTCGTTCAAGAAAAGGAAAACGCGTGGTAATTTATACTGATAACGATCAGAATACTAATTCTAGTACTAATAATAATACTAGTGATACTAGCATTAGTGATGAAGAAGAGGAGGTGGCTTTGATACGTTACTCACAATAATCAGATTTTAGCCGGGGTATAATCAAAGGATCCATGCGTGCTCAAAGACGTAAAACAGTTACTTGGGAAATGTTTCAAGCAAATGTGCATTCTCCACTTTTTTTGGATCAAATAGACAAAACATTTTTTAATATCTCTGAAAGAATTAATCTTATTTTTCGGAATTGGGTAGGGGGAAACCCAGAATTGGAAATTTGTTTTTTTGAGGAGGAAGAGGAAGAGACAAAAGAAAAGGAAAAAACAAACGAAGAGAAAGAAGAGGAAAATGAACGAATAGCAATGTCAGAAGCTTAGGATACCTTTATATTTACTCAAGCAATAAGAGGTTTAATGTTAGTAACCCAATCTTTTCTTAGAAAATACGTTATATTACCCTTATTGATAATAGCAAAAAATTTTGGCCGTATGCTATTATTGCAATTCCCCGAGTGGTACGAGGATTTGAAAGAATGGAATAGAGAAATGCATGTTAAATGTACCTATAATGGTGTTCAATTATCAGAAACAGAATTTCCCCAAAATTGGTTAACAGACGGTATTCAGATAAAGATTCTATTTCCTTTCTGTCTGAAACCTTGACGAATATCTAAGATACGATCTGATCATAGAGATCCGGAAATGAGGAAAAAAGAAATTTTTTGTTTTTTAACAGTCTGGGGAAAGGAAGCGGAACTACCTTTTGGGTCCCCTCGAAAACGACCTTCTTTTTTTGAACCCATTTTTAAGGAACTCAAAAAAAAAATGATAAAATTGAAAAAGAAATTTTTTAAAGTTATAAAGGTTTTAAAAAAAAGAAGAAAATGGGTTCAAAAAGTTTCAAAAGAAAAAACAAAATAGGTCATCAAAATAGTTATAGTTAAAAACCGAATAATGAAAGAACTTGAAAAAGTAAACCCCGTTTTCTTATTGAAACTGAGGAAGGTGAAAGTATATGAACCGAATGAAAACGGAAAAGATTCCAATATAAATAATAAGATTATCCGCGAATCGACCATTCGAATTCGATCAACGAATTGTGTAGAAAATTATTCACTCATAGAAACAAAAACGAAAGATCTTGCTAATAAGACAATCACAATTAGGACTCAAATAGAAGGAATCGAAAAAGACAAGAAAAAAAGAGTTCTAACTTGTAATGATAAAGGATCGGAATCGCAGAAGGACATTTGGCAAATATTCAAAAGAAAAAATATCCGATTAATACGGAAATCGCATTATTTTATGAAATCCTTCATTGAAAAAATATACACGGATATATTACTATGTATAATTAAGATTCCAAGGATCAATACACAACTTTTCTTTGAATCAACAAAAAAAATTATCAATAAATCCATTTACAACGATGAAACAAATCAAGAAGGAATTGAGAAAATAAATCAAAATACAATGAACTTTATTTCTACTATAAAAAAGTCGTTTTCTAATACTAATATTAGTAATAATTCTAATATTTATTGTGACTTATCCTCTTTGTCTCAAGCATATGTATTTTACAAATTATCACAAAATCAATTACTTAACAAGTATCATTTGAGATCTGTACTTCAATATCACGGCACCTATCCTTTTCTTAAGGATAGAATTAAAATTTATTGTACGACACAAGGAATATTTGATTCCAAACCAAGGCATAAGAAAATTCATAAGTCTGGAATGAATAAATGGAAAAATTGGTTAAAGGGCAGCCATTATCAATACAATTTATCTCAGACTAAGTGGTCTCGCTTAGTACCGAAAAAATGGCGAAATAGAGTCAATCAATGCCGTACGATTCAAAAGAAAGATTCAATGAATTTCAATTTATACTTATATAAAAAAGAAAAAGACCAATTAATCCATTATATGAAACAAAATTACTACACAGTGGATTTATTGATGAGTCAAAAAGAAAAATTGAAAAAAAATTACGGATATGATCTTTTATCATATAAATATATAAATTTTGGGGATAGTAAGGACTCATATATTTATGGATCAACATTACAAGTAGATGAAAAAAAAATTCCATATAATTTCAATATACTGAAACCCGAATCATTTTATGGATTGATAAGTATAGCTATTAGTGATTATCTAAAAAAAAGATCTATTATTGATACGGGCAAAAATATGGATAGAAAATTGTTTGGTTGTAAAATTCTACATTTTTTATTTGAAAGAATATCGATATTGAGACCTGGACCAATACGCATATCGACACCAAGATTCATAAAAAAGCTAAAACGAAAAATGTTCAAAATTTTGAAAAAAAGGATCTTTTTTCTTTTACGATTCATTACAAAATAAACCCATCCAATAAAAAAAAACACTTTTTTAATTGGATGGGAATGAATCAAGAAAAAGAAAAGTTAGATCATCCCATATCAAATTTAGAATCTTGGTTTTTCCCGGAATTTTTGTTACTTTTTGATGCGTATAAGATTAAACCGTGGATCATACCAATCAAATTACTTATTTTTCATTTTCATAGAAATGAAAATATTAGTCAAAGTGAAAAGATCGACGTAAAAAAAAAAATCTTCCTATATTAGCTAATAAAAAAGAATATCTTGAATTAGAAAATTCCAACAAAAAAAAAAGAATAACAAGGCCAAGGAGATCTTGTATCAGATATACGAAAACAAAAGAAAAAAAATGTTGAAGAAGATTACATGGGAGCAAACATTAAAAAAGGTAGAAAGAAAAAACAACCCAAAAGTAAGAAAGAAGCAGAACTAAATTTCTTCCTGAAAAAATATTTGCTTTTTCAATTAAGATGGGATGATACCTTGAATCAAAGAATGATCAATAATATCAAGGTATATTGTCTTCTACTTAGACTGATAGATCCAAGGGAAATTGCTATATCCTCAATTCAAAGAGGGGAGATGCATCTGGATGCAATGTTGATTCAGAAAGATCTAACTCTTACAGAATTGATAAAAGAGGGAATATTTATTATCGAACCAATTCGTTTATCTATGAAAAGGAATGGAAAATATATTATATATCAAACCATAGATATTTCATTAGTTGATAAGAATAAGCACCAAACTAATGGAAAATGCATAATAAAAAATAGATATGTTGATAAAAATAATTTTGATGGATCCGTTGCACAACACAGCAATATGCTTGTGAATAAAAACGAAAATTCTTATGATTTCCTTGTTCCCAAAAATATTCTATCTCCTAGACGTCGTAGAGAATTAAGAATTCTAATTTGTTTCAATTCTCGAAATTGTAATGTTGTGGATAGAAATCCAATATTTTGCAATCAAAACAACATAAAAAACTGTGGACAATTTTTGAACGAGGAAAAACATCTTAATACAGATGCAAATAAATTCATTAAATTAAAATTGTTTCTTTGGCCTAATTATCGATTAGAAGATTTAGCTTGTATGAATCGTTATTGGTTTGATACCAATAACGGAAGTCATTTCAGTATGTCAAGAATACATATGTATCCACGATTTAGAATTCGTTAATAGTATATTTCCTATATATCTATTATATCTATTTCACAACATATTTGGTAGATAAAAGTCGAAAGATATGTGCATATGTTATGTTACATTCTGGTATATGATACCGATTTAATTACGTATCAATTGTGGATCTAGGAAGAAATCGACAGAATCCTCTTGATTAAGTAAAAAAGAAAAATTATCCTTCGTGAATGCATAAATGTAGCATCCCTTTCTATCCAAATCAAATTGAAAATTTGATTTGGATAAATCAAATCAAAAAAAATTTGTGTATGAAGAAATTCAAATTTTTTGTGTACTAGATTCAAATAGCTAGTATAATAATAATTATTAAATGGCGCCACTTGCACAACACGTGAGCGCCGGCACCCAAGTATAATTAAATTCTACGTTTCCTTAACAAAAAGTTGGGATACTCTCTGTTAAATAGAGTCGTTGGATCAAAAATCCAACGGAGATGATAAATCATTAAAATATAGAATCAAATTCTATTAGGAGAAAATCTCTCCTAAATCTTTCTAAATAAGAAAGAAACAGTCGGTTGGATCAATGATCCAATAATAGAATAAAATTCTATTTGGGAATATATTCCCTCAATGTTTATAAACAAAAAAGGACTGCTCTCTGTAAAACAGAGAATTCTTGAATTAAAAATCCAATGGAGATTAAAAATCGCCACTTGACAGAATAAATTCTGTATATGGGAAAATATTTCCCCAATCTTGTTAAAAACAAGAAAAACATATTCCGTAAAAAAAAGAAACATTTGGTTCAAAGATCCAACGTTGTGTAAAATTCCCCAAATTAATTTTGAGACCAATTAAATCAATTGGAATATCTCAATAAGAGATTTTCTTAAAACCAATTAACAATCTGCCTTCACTATATAAAAGACCCGAGACTTCAAGTCTCATAGAGAAGGAACCCTCTATAAACTTCTGCAAAAATACAGTGAGCTCTAAAAAAATAACAGAGAATTCAATTCTCAAAGAAGAAGATCTTCCTTCTCAAAATCCTTGGTAAAGAAAAGAGATCAAAATATCTCATTTACATATCATATCACATATAAGGATTTGACCCTTTTAAAAAAATTTAGTTCTTTCTCTGGATCTGAGATCCACAAGACAAGTCTCCCATAAGTAGAGAATTTAATTCTCATCGGGAAAATCTTGTTCTTGAGAATCAAACATTCAGGGAAGAACAAATTTAAAGAGAAAGAAGATGGAGTCCAAAATACTCCAGGAACTCAGTTCCTTCAAATCAAGAACTTAGTTCTTTAAAAACTCAACTCGAGATCCTAAAAAAATAATGATTTTGGTGAGCGTTAATAGAGATTTAATCTCTTTGAAAATATCAACAGAGATTAAATCTGCATATAAAAAAAGACTAGCGCCTCACGTGTTTCCTACGTGGGCGCCCTTTTAACAGCGCCTAGCGCCTCAAGTGAAAAACGCGGGCACAAAAAACAGAAGGCCAGCGCCTCACGTGAAACACACGTAGGCGCTGAATAAAAGTGCTCAGCACTTCATATACAGCCGATGTAACATTTTGGAATTTTAGAAATAAATAAAAATTAAATAATTAAATAATAATATATTGAATTAAAAAGTTATTAAAAACCAAATTAGACAATTCCATAAATTCTATGTAAAATAAATTAAATTAAAATTTTTATATGTAACATAAATAAGTTATAAGGATTTTAGTGATAATTTTAGTTTCATTTTAATAAAAAGAGTGTTATATAATAACATAAGTTGTGAGGGGTTTTTATACAAGTTTAGGAAAATTATGCAAATTTGGTTTTGTGAGGGTGTAAGTGGAAAATGGGTAGAATATGTTTTAGTTCAGAAGTTAAATTCAAATTAAATCTTTTTGGAAAGGTTAGTGTGTTGACACCTCCTACACTCATGAACACACACACACACCAACACCTCCTCCTTGTATGAAATCACTACACTTTGCTTGATGGCACCTCCTCCTTCACCTTATCCTTTCCTTTTCTCACATATGTAGCTTGTGTTCAGATCTGAAGCATTTTAAAAACCTACAAATTTAAAGTAAGAAAAAGAAAAACAAACCAAAACAAAGGAGAGCAAGAGAAAGAAGAAGAACAAGGCAAGGATCTTACCATCATGCTAGGACAAGGGGCTTAGCATCTTGGAGGGGTTATTCCAACAAATTATTGTGGGTAATATTCTTAATCACAGTAGGAGTTTAAGTTCTGTAATTAGTTTAGTTTGAAATGAACAAGTTCTATAATTTCGTATTTTTAGGAAAACTTAGCTCTGTAGTAATCTGCTGTTAGTCAGAATAAAATCGACTTAACAAAACAGTGCTAAAATGTTATATTTGGAACAGAGAGCAAATCATAGGAACACGAACCAGGGGGCTCGGATTTGAGCCGGCGACCAATAGGATAATTCCGGCGTCGCCGGATTTCTAGGGGTTTTGGATCTTGTGGATTTCAGGGTAGGTCTCTGTGAAGGTATTATGATACTTGGTATTGTTTATTTAAGCTAATTTAACAGTATATGAAATCTGGTAGTTAATATCTGAAATGGGGTTAAAACGTTTAAAATACGACACAAACGTTTCGTAATACGATTCTGTTTTCTGTTACGAAACAGCGTTAATTAAATCCGGTCAGTATAAGTGTTTGATAGGTTGCGATAATTATACTTAGTATAGCTAATACGTAAAACTAGTATTTTCATGTTTTCGCCGTATCGGAGTTTAGCCGTTTCTTATACAAGTTAATTGCGATAATAGATTCGAATACGGAAACTTCGTAGGCCACAAGGAAAGGAAATGGATTTGTGATCTGAGTTGATTCGACGTATTCCGGTGAGTAGACTAAACATCTACCGGGGGATTTTGTATGGATGGCGTGATACGCCCGTAGTTAAGTTTAAATAAAAATGGACTTTTGTAGGTTAAATTGATCATATGCATTCATTTAGATATATATACATCGCCATATTAATAATTGTTAGAACACTGCTCAGTTATCGACGAATTATGCCGCACCTGCACATATCTACATGTTACACTACACTTCGTCGATATTAACATGTCACATATACACTTAGTACTTATTATACTAAATATGATTCCCATCCTTGAACATCAAGAATGGTAGTTATTTTCATAAACATTATCATATTTTATCTCCAAGTAGGTGTAGTTATGATATAAGATGCATTGGATTACTATGGATTTATGGCTTTGAGTTTTTATACACTATCGAAAGAATTCAATGATTTTTATGATAAATGTGACATGTCCACCATGAAATGTCGTTTTTTGATTTGGTTTTGTTCCGAACCGGGTGGGGTAGATATACGGTTGCAGAATTTCTTGCGTATATCCGAGCTGGGTGGGGTAGCTATACAGCCGGATTCATGGTGGACCCGGTCGGGGCCGAGGGGCAGGGGCCGCACTTTAGGCGGTGAGCCTAACGAGGATACTCGATACCTGAGTCAGTGGTAAACACGGCGGATATCTATGTGATACCGACCGGTGTTATTGATTGACAGGATCTTTCGGGGAACGATGCCTGATGAAACGCCGAAGATTTGTGTCGATGTTGGACACGGGAAGAAAATGAACCTTATTTGGAAAATAATTGATGATATTTCAGTTTTGGATTTATATATTGAGTAGTACAAATTTATGCTTCCACCTGTTAGTATGCATCATATTCATCATTGTTGATATTAGTTCTAGATCGGCATACTTATATTATCAGCCGATATATGTTGGTTATATTCACTGAGTTGGCAACTCACCCCGTTGTGCCACAGTTCTTTGCAGGAGTCGAGTGGACGTATAGCAACAGACATATCCACTTATCAGTTTATCGCTCTTTTTGCTAGGTGGGTTACCTATGTAGTAATCTCCTCTTTTGGTATTGTATATTGAATCTAGAGTTTCTCCATCAGACCCTGTATAATGACTTAGAACGATATGTGGTTATATATGTATTATTTCGACAGATAAGATCTTTTGGTTGTATTAAATAATATTTCTTTTATTTATGTCTGAGATTCTTCTTTATTTCATATTGCGATTTTGTATTGAATTCCACTGTTAATATTGTTGCTCCCAACTAGGGATGCAACCACACTTAACATTTTATACTTGTTTAATAATTTAACTTCATAAACTGTGATTTTTACTTAAAACTAAATTTCCATATAAAGAATTCCGCAAAAAGGATTTTGATCTTGGTTTTCGGCTTACTTGGACTGTGTGAATATCTTTAGATATTATACAATCTAAGTGCCGGTCACATCCAACTTTGGGTCGTGACAAATTTGGTATCAGAGCGTAGGATTAACCTTACGGAATCGAGTAGGGAATTAAAATAGGTTGATGTGAGTCCGTGATTTAGGATGACCTTTGGTTTGATGGAGTAGGTAAATTAGGATGAGTGCAGTACCGTACGTATATTCCGCGGTATATTTATGTTACAATACTCAACCTAACTAACCTTAGGATGTATACCTTGATCTATTCTTCCTTTGACACTCTGATATTGATTATCCTTATTCGTAAGCCTTATCAACTCTCGTTTCTTGCTCCAGCCACTATGTCATCAACGTCTACGGGGAATCAGACGACCGCTGTTAGAGATGATATTGGAGCGGGCTCGTCTGACACGGGGACAAATTTAGGCAGTATGCCTATCTTTCAGGAACCGATTGATCCACCCTATTTTAATCGTATAGCTAGGATGGAGACAAATGTTCACGAGATGCGCCGAATGATCGGAGCCTTGCTAGAGATTAGTCGAGCACAGGGGTCGACCATTACTCCACGTACGGGTGTTCAGAGACCAAGGAAAATTCGTAATAATACTTCAGCACCAAGATGTGTTCATAGAGGCCGTGGTGGATTCTGCAGAGATCAATTCTATTACTTATACCCATATGTTCAGTAGCCCGTGCAAAGATGTTTCAGGTGTGGGTGTCCGTATCACGGTGTTAGGGATTGTCCCATGAGGCGGCAGGGTGAGGCATCGGTCTCACATGTGACTTCACCACCTTCACCACCTCCTCCGAGCATATTACCTCTTACCCCTGTTGTCGTTCCACTCCAGGTCAACGTCCATGGAGGCCGGGGTCGTAACGGTCGTAATTCAAGAGGACGAGGAGGTCGAGACAGATTCATTCCAGGCCGCAGTTTTGATTGAGAAGTGACTCAGAGCCAGATGTTTAGTTCACAACCAGTGGGACAGGGACCTCCATATACATGTTATAATTGTGGAAGTCCAGGGCACTTAGCTAGACAGTGTACACGCCCAGGAGGAACTGTTGTTCCGCAGGCTGTTTTACCCCCTCCACTTTCGTCGTCGATGGATTTACTTCCTCCCCCAGTTAACACTATGCGCCAGACGGTTGCACCACGAGGCCGAGGATTATGCAGGACGCTTCCAGAGAGGTCGAGGAAATAGAGGTAGAGGACGACAGGATGCGGGCAGGGGCCAGGCATGAGTTTTGCACTGACTCCACGAAATGCCAGGCATCAGTAGTGACAGGTACTCTTGTAGTATGTTCCTTAGATGCGCATATTTTATTTGATCCCGATTCTACGCATTTATACGTATCTTCACGTTTTGCACTTTCTCTGGGGAGAGAGTCGTAGTGTTAGGGTTAGTTACCGCAAGTTATGATTACTCCTATAGGAGATTCTTTTATAGCCTGACATGTATTTAGGTCACGTTCAGTACATATTGATGCTAGGGATTCTTTAGTTAATTTGATTCTCCTGGATTGGTTGGCCATTTTTCATGCTTGTGTAGATTGTCGGGGAAAGGCGGGTAGATTTTATTCTCCTGATGCACCGATCTTTGTTGGGCAGGGAGACTGCAATATAACTCCTGCCAAAATGATTTCTGCTTTTTGTGCAGGACGACTCTTGAAGAAGGGTTGTCATGGGTGCTTGGCTTTTGTTCAAGACTTAAGGGTCGCTGAGATTCCATTGGACCAGGTTCCGATCGCACGAGAATTTCCGGATGTGTTTCCTGCTGAATTGCCAGGATTACCGCCTGATCGTGACATTGAATTCTGCATTGACTTGATTCCGGGTGCGGGGCCTATTTCTATGCCACCCTATCGTATGGCACCGACGGAATTGAAGGAACTCAAAAGTCAGTTGCAAGTGTTTTTAGCTAAAGGACTTGTCGCGTTCCAGTGTATCGCCGTAGGGAGCTCCTGTCTTATTTGTAATGAAGAAGGACGGTAGTACAAGGCTGTGTATTGACTACCGATAGCTGAATCGCGTCACTGTGTGAAATAGGTATCCACTACCACGTATCAATGACTTGATCGATCAGTTGCAAGGGGGGCTGGCTACTTCTCAAAGAGGGATTTGTAGTCAGGGTACAATCAGTGGAAAGTTCGGAAGGATGACATTCCTCAAACTGCTTTTTTGTAACCGATATGGGATGACTAGGAAGGAGGATCCATTTCTTTGGACGGAGACGTGTGAGCAAAGTTTCTAGTAGTTGAAGACTTGATTGACGACTGCACCAGTCTTATCATTACCTTCTGGGTCAGGTAGCTTTGTTGTGTATTGTGATGCCTCTAGAGTGGGTTTAGGCCGTGTGTTGATCCAGCACGGCAGGGTTGTAGCTTATGCTTCTCGCCAGATGCAGAGGCACGAGCAGAACTACCCCACTCAAGATTTGGAGATGGCTGCTGTAGCTTTCGCACTGAAGATTTGGGAACAATACTTGTGTGAACAATCGTGCCAATGTTTCACAGATCGTAAGAGCTTGAAGTATAATTTTCAGCAGTGGGATCTGAACCAAGGCAGCATAGATGGATGGAACTCGTGAAGGATTACGATTGTGAGATTCTGTATCATCCAGGCAAAGCAAACGTTATAGCACATGCTTTGAGTCGGAGGCCTGGAGGTAGCTTATCTCAATTGTGCACTATGCAGAGACAGTCTTCTACAGACTGACAAAATTTATGTGCTAGCCGTATGCAGTTCGAGTTCATACCGACAGGAGGACAGTTAGCACAGGTTCGCACCGTCCTCAGCTATTAGATCGTATTCGAGAGACACGGCCGCAATTGTTCGTAGGTTGGGGATTATGGATCATCTTAGGCAAGGCAGAGAGTCGGAGTTCGGGATAGATAACTAAGGAGTATTCCGTTTTGGGGCTCGTCTGTGTGTGCCAGATTCGGATGGACTGAAATGTGAGATATTAGAGGAGACCCATCGATCAGTATACAATATTCATCCTGGTTCCACCAACATGTATCATGATCTGAAGGATGGTTACTGGTGGGAAGGAATGAAAAGGGATGTTGTGGAGTTCGTTTCGAGATGCTTGACTTGTCAGCAAGTCAAGGCAGAACACCAGAGGCCAGCCGGAGAGTTGCAGCCCTTACCCATTCCAGAATGGAAATGGGAACAGATTTCCATGGATTTCGTGGCGGGTCTACCCAGGACTAGCAGAGGGTATGATTCCATTTAGGATGATTGTAGATAGATTGACAAAAGCCGCTCATTTTCTTCCAGTGAAGACGACGTATAGTTTTGCACAGTGTGCTCAGATTTATATCGACGAGATTGTCCGATTGCATGGAGTTCCGACGAGCATAGTGTCGGATAGAGGTACCCAGTTTTCTAGTAGTCCTTGGCAGAAACTACAAGGGACTCTTGGTACACGATTGAGTTATAGTACAGCTTTCCAACCACAGCCAGATGGTCAGTCCGAGCGGACCATTCGGACTTTAGAGGATATACTGCGAGCTTGCAGGCTTGATTTTTGGTGGTAGTTGAGATCGTCTAACTTTGATAGAATTTTTGTACGACAACAAATTTTCAGGAGACGATCCAGATGGCACCCTTTGAAGCTTTGTATAGGAGAAAATGTCGATCGCCCGTTTGCTGGACGGAACTGAACGAGAGTAACATTTTAGGACCACAGGTAGTACAGAAGACTATGAAAAAGATTCAGCCGATACGAGACACAATGAGAGCGGCCCAGTGCAGACAAAGATCTTATGCAGATCAACAACGTCGTAGACTCGAGTTTAATGTGGGAAGTCATGTGTTCCTTCGTATATCTCCGATGAAAGGTGTGATACGTTTCGGGAAGAAAGGGAAGCTCAGCCCCAGATATGTCGGACCTTACGAGATTCTGGAGAGAGTGGGTGCTGTAGTTTATTGTTTATCACTTCCACCAAGTTTTCCCGATGTGCGTCCGGTGTTTCACGTGTCGATGCTTCACAAGTATCTTCACGATCATTCTCACGCGATCCAGCATCAGACCTTACAGATTGAGCCGGATTTATCCTACACAGTGCAGCCAGTGGTTATTCTAAACAGGCAGGCAAAGAAATTAAGATCGAGGGTACTTCCATCTGTAAAGGTTCTTTGGCAAGGAAAGGACCGCGAGGAGATTACTTGGAAGACCGAGAATGCGATGCGGAAGAAATTTCCACATCCTTTTGAAGGTACGTTTAGTTAAGTTTTAAATTCGGGGACCGAATTTTCTTAAGGGGGAATATTGTAACATTTTGGAATTTTAGAAATAAATAAAAATTAAATAATTAAATAATAATATATTGAATTAAAAAGTTATTAAAAACCAAATTAGACAATTCCATAAGTTCTATGTAAAATAAATTAAATTAAAATTTTTATATGTAACATAAATAAGTTATAAGGATTTTAGCGATAATTTTAGCTTCATTTTAATAAAAAGAGTGTTATATAATAACATAAGTTGTGAGGGGTTTTTTATACAAGTTTAGGAAAATTATGCAAATTTGGTTTTGTGAGGGTGTAAGTGGAAAATGGGTAGAATATGTTTTAGTTCAGAAGTTAAATTCAAATTAAATCTTTTTGGAAAGGTTAGTGTGTTGACACCTCCTACACTCATGCACACACACACACCAACACCTCCTCCTTGCATGAAATCACTACACTTTGCTTGATGGCACCTCCTCCTTCACCTTATCCTTCCCTTTTCTCACATATATAGCTTGTGTTCAGATCTGAAGTATTTTAAAAACCTAAATTTAAAGTAAGAAAAAGAAAAACAAACCAAAACAAAGGAGAGCAAGAGAAAGAAGAAGAACAAGGTAAGGATCTTACCATCAAGCTAGGACAAGGGGCTTAGCATCTTGGAGGGGTTATTCTAACAAATTATTGTGGGTAATATTCTTAATCACAGTAGGAGTTTAAGTTCTGTAATTAGTTTAGTTTGAAATGAACAAGTTCTATAATTTCGTATTTTTAGGAAAACTTAGCTCTGTAGTAATCTGCTGTTAGTCAGAATAAAATCGACTTAACAAAACAATGCTAAAATGTTATATTTGGAATATAGAGCAAACCATAGGAACACGAACCAGGGGGCTCGGATTTGAGCCGGCGACCAATAGGATAATTCCGGCGTCGCCGGATTTCTAGAGGTTTCGGATCTTGTGGATTTCAGGGTAGGTTTCTGTGAAGGTATTATGATACTTGGTATTGGTTATTTAAGCTAATTTAACAGTATATGAAATCTGGTAGTTAATATCTGAAATGGGGTTAAAACGTTTAAAACACGACATGGACGTTTCGTAATACGATTCTGTTTTCTGTTACGAAACAACGATAATTAAATCCGGTCAGTATAAGTGTTTGATAGGTTACGATAATCATATTTAGTACAACTAATACGTAAAACTAGTATTTTCATGTTTTCGCCGTATCGGAGTTTAGCCGTTTCTTATACAAGTTAATTGCGATAATAGATTCGAATACGGAAACTTCGGAGGCCGCAAGGAAAGGAAATGGATTGGTGATCTGAGTTGACTCGACGTATTCCGGTGAGTAGACTAAACATCTACCGGGGGATTTTGTATGGATGACGTGATACACCCGTAGTTATGTTTAAATAAAAATTGGCTTTTGTAGGTTAAATTGATCATATGCATTCATATAGATATATATACATCGCCATGTTAATAATTGTTAGAACACTGCACAGTTATCGACGAGTTATGCCGCACCTGCACATATCTACATGTTACACTACACCTCGTTGATATTAACATGTCACATATACACTTAGTACTTATTATACTAAATATGATTCCCATCATACCTTGAACATCAAGAATGGTAGTTATTTTCATAAACATTATCATATTTTATCTCCAAGTAGGTGTAGTTATGATATAAGATGCATTGGATTACTATGGATTTATGGCTTTGAGTTTTTATACACTATCGAAATAATTCAATGATTTTTATGATAAATGTGACATGTCCACCAAGAAATTTCGTTTTTTGATTTGGTTTTGTTCCGAACCGGGTGGGGTAGATATACGGTTGCGAAATTTCTTACGTATATCCGAGCTGGGTGGGGTAGCTATACAGCCGGATTCATGGTGGACCCGGTCGGGGACGAGGGGCAGGGGCCGCACTTTAGGCGGTGAGCCTAACGAGGATACTCGATACCGGAGTCAGTGGTAAACACGGCGGATATCTATGTGATACCGACCGGTGTTATTGATTGACAGGATCGTTCGGGGAACGATGCCTGATGAAACACCGAAGATTTGTGTCGATGTTGGATACAGGAAGAAAATGAACCTTATTTGGAAAATAATTGATGGGATTTCAGTTTTGGATTTATATATTGAGTAGTACAAATTTATGCTTCCACCTGTTAGCATGCATCATATTCATCATTGTTGATATTAGTTCTAGATCGGCATACTTACATTATCACCCGATATATGTTGGTTATATTCACTGAGTTGGCAACTCACCCCGTTGTGCCATAATTCTTTGCAGGAGTCAAGTGGACGTATAGCAGCAGACAGATCCACTTATCAGTTTATCGCTCTTTTTGCTAGGTGGGTTACCTATGTAGTAATCTCCTCTTTTGGTATTGTATATTGAATCTAGAGTTTCTCCATCAGACCCTGTATAATGACTTAGAACGATATGTGGTTATATGTATATTATTTCGACAGATAAGATCGTTTGGTTGTATTAAATAATATTTCTTTTATTTATGTCTGAGATTCTTCTTTGATTTCATATTATGATTTTGTATTGAATTCCACTGTTAATATTGTTGCTCCCAACTAGGGATGCAACCACACTTAATATTTTATACTTGTTTAATAATTTAACTTCATAAACTGTGAATTTTACTTAAAAATAAATTTCTATATAAAGAATTCCACAAAAAGGATTTTGATCTTGGTTTTCGACTTACTTGGACTGTGTGAATATCTTTAGATATTATACAATCTAAGTGCCGGTCACATCCAACTTTGGGTCGTGACAGCCGAAGACAGCTAAGTGTTTAGCACTGATTGGGCAGCGCCCAGTGACGCACGTGCTCCTCACGCGGGCGCCTAAAATAGAAGTCCAGCGCCTCACGTGAGCGTTATATGCAACTGAGTGCTTAGCACTGCTGGGTAATACAGAAACCCAATCTTTGCCCAAATTGGCTAAGCTTACATTCATGATATCCAAACTGATCTTAGTCGCATATATGACTAACGATCTTCATCCCATACCTTCTAAGTTAATCTCAGTTTCAAATAAGGCTAATGATTCTTAAATGATCCATCATGATCTTCCCCTCAAATAAGAGATTTGGTTTAAGGGTACATCTTTCCACACCTCTGATATATGCCGTTGTAATTCCTCAGTGTCTTCAGAGAGGTGGCGGGTCCCGACAACCAACAACTCCTTTCATCCCACATTGATGCACTTCCTAATTGACGTACACACCTCAAATCGGATCGCATCCCAAACTGAGCGCATTCCATGTCACCATCGTTCACTTCGCCACGCAATAAATACACGTGCGCGCAAGATGAATGTTGGACTGAAATTTCCTTATTCTAACATTTGCCCCAAACAGGGAATGTTGGACCGAAATGTTCTTAAAATAATATTCGTCCCCAAAATGGGAATAATGGACTGAAATGTTTCTAAACTAACATTCGTCCCCAAAACGGGAATGTTGGACCGAAATGTCCCTAAACTAATATTCGCCACAAGCACGGCGATAATGGACCGTAATGTCCTTAAACTAATATAATTATACAAATATGCTCATTTATTTCTAAGTTGATCTTAGTCTTAAATATGACTAACGATCCTTAGATCAAACCCAAATATCTTATGAAATGATGGACCTCATTTATATGAGATCTGCGTCCAAAGTTCATTCCCGTTGGCAAACCAAGCTACCAACGTGGACCCCCGTCAAGCAAATCCTGGACCTAAACCCAACATATATACGGATTTGGACTAATCCGTGCCCTACGGGCGACGACATAAAATAGTCTCCGTATACAATCTACGGGCAACCAAAACAAACAAAAAAACACACATGACATGAAGTGAACTTGTCACGCCCCGCTTCCTAGTATACGGGCAGAGGACGCGACTGGTCGCTACGTATTTATTCTGAAGTAAATACGCTAAGCTTATTTAAGCAATATAAAAGGAAAATACACAAGAGACAATGTAATGAACATCAACTTTATTTATTAACATTCTTTTGTACAATGCATGGAAAAATAAATACATCTGAATGAAAGCAATACCTAAATAGTGGCATAACAGAAAGGAAAAGTATTGAAATAAAATGTGTACAATGAAACTAGAGCTCTGGGTCGTAAGCAAGCTGATCTAAGTCCTCGCTGGTAGGCTCGATCTCCTGAGCGTCCAGATCACCTGACAACATTCCAAGGAAGAAAGAGAAGGAATGTCGTCAGCGAACAATCGCTCAGTAAGTCCCAAAGATAAGGGAGAAATAGAATAGATTGAGAGAGAAAGTAGCTTTTAAAGTTGTATTATATGGTTAACGTTGTTGTTTGTAACTTGGTATAGAAGAATGCCAGTGTATACGAGAGGAGTCTCTATATGCCAGAGACTAGAGGCACGTGTAGTACAAGAAACCGTTTATGCCATGGTACAACAGCAACGGAAATACATGTTAGGTGTCTTAAATCTTACAGTTTCGTGCCACTTCTAACACCTTCCGTACCAATCTACCCCTTAAACCCCGTGATGTCTTGTTTGTATAGTTGTATTGTATTGCAACTTGAATTGTCTAGTAATATAGATTGTATAATTGGATGACTTGCCGAAATCATGATATCAGTAAATGGATATAACTGGAGCATCATGGATGTAACTGGAGAATTATGTAAATGGAAGTATATCCATGGTTCGGTTCAGTCAATATAGATTGAATATATTGAATATATGGATTCATGGATTTATGTTGAATTGTAGTAATGTAGATTTACTTGAATCATATTCAATTCAGATTGTAAAAATGAGACTCGGTCTGAGTCAGAACAATTAGAAAAGAAATTGAAGTCCTGAATTAGGTTTTGATGTTATCGGTAACCGCTGCACATGGGCGGTGTGTCTTTTTCAAAGACGATTACCGTGTTGATAACACCGTTGTTAAGTTGTCTATCTTAAATAGGCAAGCACCCACTTCTCCGGCTTCCTGAGGCTCAAGAGATTGGTCCCGCTTAAACTTATATTTACTAGGGCCCTTATTGTAATTTATAAAACTTGAGGGGGTTTTATGTAAAAATAATTTTGTATAATTTACAAAATACACTTTAAGTATTTAATTATTGTCTTTAGAGTTTTCATAGTTGTGGATTTTATATTTGTGACATTTCTAGTGAATAAACCTATTTTTTCATAATATAGGGTATTTATTTGTAATATTGAACTTGTATAGAATTCATGGTATTTTCATGTAAAGTGATCCTTTTGATTTAAAAAAGTTGGAATATTTATATTATATCAAAAATAGGTATTTTGATAATACACACACATATATATATATATTTATAAAAATAATTTTATTATTTTCTAGAAATCTCATTTTCTTAAGATATTTGTATTTTAAATCTTTCGAGACCGAATGCTCCTTGCGGAGGTCTGCATCTCGCACTACTAAGCCCAGGGATGTGAGATAATCTACACCATCCCAGTCGGGTTCCCCAAAATGGGTTGTAGCGGCGCTTTGCAAAGATGTATAAAAATACGTAATCTTGTAGAATACGGTTTTAAATAGTATGTGGTATTTATATGTCAAGTTTCGTTTTCCCGTATTCGATTCCCGAAAGGTATTTTTCTATATTGTATATGAGTGTTGTGAGGAGGTAGGTCATTATCTCATGATCTAATTAAGGGTATAGCAAATTTAATGATGTTTTAAAGTAGAAACTAAACTACATGGTATTTTAGTGAAACAGAGCGGTAAAAGTTACAAAATAAAATATATTGCCATGAAACTTGCTCAACATGTTTGCTAATGATTAATAGTCAACATTTAAGGGTTTGGTATGTTTGTATTTAAGAAAAGATTGGATTTTTAGGAAGAACCGAATCGGAAATCGGATTAACTCCGATTCCGACAGGTTTTAAAAATACGTGTTTTTAGAATAGCAAGGTAAAGAGGGAGAAGGGACTTACTTTCTGTTAGGTTAGAGAAGAGGGAGAGGAGGAAGTAGGATTTACCGGTGCGTCGTTTCATCGTCGGAAGCTCTTAGGGTCGTCGTCGGAATTTCGTCGGAGCTTCGCCCTTTACTAAGTCCAAATGCACACTAAAATTCTATAGAGTTTTCTTGAGAGTTTGGACAGAGTTTGTGAGTGAGGGGGGGTGTTTTTAGGTGTAACGTTTTAGAAATCGTTATGTGAATGTTTCCGTTTTTGGGTAAAATTGTCGGTATTTTCTGTTTTAAACCGACTGTGATCAAACGACCATATAGACTTGCCAGCACCTAGTTTAGCTAAAATAAAACTAGTGAGCAAGCTTTGGGGTTATATGGGACGTTTTGGTTCAATTAGAATTTTTCCCAATTTTAATATTATTTTAATGCGGGTTTACTGTAAAAAGTTTACCTTTTCGGGTTCCTCACATTTTCTAACATTTAATTAATAATTTATTGTTAATTGTTATAAGTATGCACGCACGTATGCACGTAAAAGTGAGGGTTTATTTGTGCTAATTTTTTTTATTAGCAACCATGACACTTAACCCTAATCCAATCCTTTATTTTAAATCCACCATTTTTTCTTTAATCCTTGATATTTGTTTTGGTGAGAAGAGAGATATTTAGCATGGTTTTGTTTGTGTGAGAGGTGGAAAGGTGACATAGTGTGAAGGCATTAATTGTGAGTTAATGCTATGGTTACTCTCACCCTCATCTCTTACGCTACACTCACCCCTTTCTCTTGATCTTTCCCTTCACTCATTTCCCTTCTCAATTATTCACTATTTCTTCACCTCCTCATATCTAAACTGAACACTTAGCTCTCTTCACCAAAATTCATCAAATCCATCACAAAAGTTCACAAAATTACATCTTTTTTTTTGGATATTGCCTCTTGGATGCCATAGAGCATGCAAAGCTTGTATCTTTGGGTTCTTTTGACTAGGTAATAATCGTTATCTGTTCTTTTTGTTGTTTTTGTATAGCTTAGCTTGTTAGATTTAGTTTAGATAGCGTAAAGTTTAGTTTGATGCATAATATCGTATTTTAGTGCCTATATGTGACTTCTGTGATCTGCTGTGACCCAGAATTTTTACGAGAAAACTAAACAATATAGTTATGTTGTACCAGTGACCATAGGACCCCACCTTAGACACGAGACCCATCCCACCGGCCAGGGCCGGCGACATCTGAAGAGAAATCCGGCGACCTCGGCTCCTTCAGGGAGTTGGGGTGTGGGTTTTTGAGGGTAGGTCTATGCTGTGGGTTGGGTGTTTTTGGTCTTGTTTGGTTGTTGAGTTTTCTCTGTATGCAAAATCTGGGATCACTTAGGTAGGTTGTAGTGTTTTGTGTTCGCGCGATACGTTATACGACACGGATCGTGTACTTTGGGTGGTTTTGCTCTTAGGTTGTTTTCGTCGTGTCGCTGCGCGCGTTAGCCACAATACGAACACTTGAGAGTATGTTTTATGTTGTTGTGTCTGTTAAATGTAGTTTGTACGTGTTTTAGGGTTATTATTAATATACACTTGTTTTATTGTCTTAATGTTGTAGGTTCGCAGGCGGGGACTTCGGACACTGCTACAAAGGGAAAACAGGTGGTTGGCTACACTTAGCCTGGAGTGTTGGTGAGTAGATTTAACATCTACAGGGGAATTGCCCGCATGGCGTTATACGTCTGGGCTAGAGATGTTACTTTTGTCGCATATTCTATGTCAGATTTAGAATTTGCGCATTTACCCTACTGCTTAGTATTTGTTTTGCTTGGACTAGTATCCTTAGGACACTGCACATATTATTGACGATTCATGTTGCACGAGCACTGATTGTATGCTACACACACCGTCAATACTTGCCATGTCACGCACAACCCACATATAGAAATGCTATTGTTGGTTAGGAACATTGAGACAATGATTCATATTTCTTATCGCATATGACATTTAGTATACCTGTATATCCACATGCTTACACATATACCTTCACATACTTACGTGTTAGATACCTGTATACCTATAGAGTATCGTACCATTAGTGATAGGTACATACACACTTTATGTCATAGCTACAGGTATACTTTGCACACATACTTCACTTATATCCAGGGGGTATACTACATCATTACTTTTAAGTAGATGCATATATCTTGCTATACCTTTATGTTGCACATGTATCGGGTTATAGCTACATGTTTACCTTTACTTGATGTTAATTTAGAATTGGAGAAATTAGGAACCGTATGATATTATATTAACTTGTTACAGTTAATTGCCGCTTTTCCTTTATATGCTCGCATTTCAGATTTATGATGCGTATATTATATTCATGGATTTTCGCATTGAGATATGGATTTTTCATGATGTTTTCTGGATTTGGGGACCGTGGGAGTTCATGAAATTATGCATTATTTGAAAAACCCGGTTTCCCTTGATATGACATTTCAGCATCCACCATGAGATTTATCGGTTCTGATTATATACTCCATACGAGGAGTGGTGTCGTATGAGGGTACATGGTGGGGCCCGGTACGGTTCCCCTCGGCAAGATGATCAACGATCCATGCCGATTGAGCCTGGAAGGTGGGCAAGTACCTACCGGTGATATTACCAATGACTCGGCGGTTATCATGGGGATACCGATGGGAGTCATGTACGTATAGATACGTCGAGAGGCGAGGGTCAGAGCTAGGCACTCGTGCTTTCGGGGTAGCGTATGATACGTACCTATCAGGGTGCCAGTCATGGTGACAGCACCTGATAGATCAGCATTTCTGTGTCGCTGCTTGACACATTGGTTTCATGATATTCTTTTTACTCCTTTGTATATATAACAGGGGATTAGGCCACTGTTATATATGCCCTTACACCAATATTAGTGGAATGGGACGCTAATATATGTGTATTGACATTAAATTATATACATCATCATATTTATTCATGAAAATATACCTAGAATGTAAAGGACTCATTGACATTGGATTTAGGACATTTGAGAATTCATTTGATATTGATTACAGGATATATATGAGATTGCTGATTTTGTACAGTCGAGATATATGAGATCTACTTGATATTGTACATTCGGGGTATATGAGATACACTTGATATTGTACATACGGGATATGCGAGATCTACTTGATAGTGTACATTCAGGATTTGTGAGACTTATATGATATGAGAGCCAATTTGGGGGCTGATTTGAGGAATTGGGATTTGGATTGTCTTGATGGATTTTGATCCTACCACGATGTCAGAATTCCGTGGAAATGACATGTTTCATTCCATACTCTACATTTACTGTTTATGCACTGCTTCATGCATTAGTGTACCTGTTAGAGTACCTTCCATGACTGTTGCATTTACATACCTTTATTCATATCATTTCTTCATGTACTTGTAGTATCTGATAGAGCACCTTACATGACTGTTACCTACATATCGTCATATTATTGTTTCATGTATTAATTGTACCTGCTAGTGTACTTTTCATGATTATTACACTACATATGACCATTCATTGATATTAAATGCTTATGTTAGATTCGCGTTGTACGTGCATACTTGCGATTACCTGCATATGTTATTTACTATTCACGAGTTGGCAACTCACCCCCATTGTGCCACAGTGTCTTGCAGGTGTTCCTCAGGATAGTCAGAGGCAGGGCTATTTTCATCCATCGTATCATCTTTTGCTGTGGATATCGCTTCGCCTGACAGTGTGCAGTTTTGCCCAGGTGGGTTTTGTGGTTATCTGATGTTGTATTGTATATTCGTTGTATCCATGTACTCTCCATCTACCAGTATTATGTATGACTTAGTGACTTGGTGTGAGGACGATATTGTATATTATTTTGTGACTTGGAGGTTTTTATGCAGTTTTGTTTATATCGTCTCTTTCTTCGCTACAGCGTCGTATATCTGTTGTGGTGTTTGTTTTCCGCCGTTGGGCGTGGATTTTGCTCCCGTTTGGGATGCTTTTACTTATATATTATGTTGTACCCATTTTTGGGGTTGGTTTTCACAAAGGAAGTGCTGCCAAAATTTTAAGGAATAAAAGTAAGACTTTAAAGAATTTGGGTTGTGATTTCAAAGGTTTTGAAAATACTATTATCACTTTCTTGCTACTTTTGATGGTTTAGATTGCTGGGTTTTGGCTTTCTTTTACTACGTTACGCCTGTAGACGTTGCGTAGTATTAGGGCCGTCACGTGCTAATTTCGGGTTGTGACAAAGTTGGTATCAGAGTGCTAGGTTTTACCTTTCGGAGCGTAGGATGACCTTGGTATGATGGAGTAGGTAGCTTAAGCAGAGTAACGTAGTGTGTGTATGTCTGCAGCATACTCACGATGCAGTACTCCGCCTAAAGTGACCTAAGTACAATTGCTTGAAATTCCTTCCTTGATGATACATATTCTTATGATTCGATTTCCGTGTTCTTATCGAATCTTATATACTATTTATAGCCTTTGCTGCCGACGACTATGGGGTCTCAGAGAGGTGCAGCGAGGGCCGAGGTCAGTATTGACTCGGGGAGGGCGATGACTGACTAGGATGGCACGCTCGTTGCACAGGTGCAGGCGGTTTCGCCTTCGACAGATAGTATTGCTAGGCTTGTGGCTGAGATGCAGGACATGCGCCAAACGATGAGTTCATTGGTTGAGGCCATTCGAGCGCAGTGACAGGAGGTTGTCACCCCTGTTACCCAGTTGTTCCTTGCGGTCAGCATATAGCATTCCGTTACCTACATAGCACCTATGGATGCAGCCCCAGTTGACGAGGCACGTCTTCTTGAGACTTTAGGAGTTCCAGAACAGTGGAGGACTCGTACAGATGTATAAGCTCAGAGACTGAGGCTTAGTCGTCAAGACAAATTTCGTGACTATCGTGGGAGTAGTAGAGGCTTGGGACGAGGTCAGTCGTTCAACTCTCATCCCCAGGAAGGTCAGCAGTCGCAGCGTGGATATTTCTGGTGCGGGAGCATTCATCACCTCTTCAGGAATTGTTCCTTAACGCCGCGTCAGACTCGTACTCGGAGAGGTCGTGCTCACGGAGGATTTCAGTCAGTTGCGAGCAGAGGACAGACATGAGAGTTTGCTTCTACTCATTGGGACATGAGGGCGTCCAATGCGGAGTTTTTAGGTACTCTAAATTCACATGTTCTTTGATGTACTGGTTTGTTTTTCACACTTTGTGCCATGGTTGGGACGAGGATCGTGTTAGCTAGATCAGCCGCTTGTTGTGTTAATTTCTGTTAGCGATTCTTTTGTTGCGCTACACGTATTTCAGTCGTACGCCAATCGGTTAGGAGATTCTTTCGTCACTTGATCCCTCTAGAGATGTTGGATTTGACGTTCTCCTGGGCACGGATTGTTTAGCTACGTTCTAGGCGTCTGTTGACTACCGCAAGAGAACAGTCAGGCTTGTTTTCCCGGCAAGTCAGTTCTTGTTGTGCAGGGAGGACAGTGGTGTCGCTTCTCACAGCTTGAATTCAGCCTTTTTCGCTAGTCGGCTTTTGAAGAGAAGATGTCGATGATTCTTGGCATTCATTCGTGATACCGGAGCCACAGTGGGTTGTTGGACCGGGTTCCTTTCGTGCGAGAGTTTTTCGACGTTGTTCCAGATGAACCGGCGAAACTTAGGGAGCTTAAGGATTTGCTGCAGAATTGTTTGTTGGGGGGCTAGTGCGTCTGAGTGTTTCGCTTTGAGGAGCTCCTATTTCTGTTTGTTAAGGAGGAAGACGGAAGTTTGTGGTTGTGTATCGATGGATCGTCAATTGAACCGGCTTACGGTGCGGATAGGTATCCTTTACCTCGCCTTGACGATTTCTTCGATCAGCTCCAGAGTGTGAGACATTTTCTAAGTTTGTTTGGGATCAGGTCATCATTGTTGCGGGTTTGGAGTGATGGCATTCCGAATATTGCTTTTGTGCGTGCTACGGGCAGTTTGTGTTGTGGTGGTTTCGTTGGACTCGCCAATGCCCTTACAGCATTCGTTGATATGATGAACCGGATTTCTTCAGGCCGTTCCTCGACCAGTTATTGTTGTGTCATGATAACATTCTGGTCTTTTCCTTGTGTCGTGAGGAACAGGAGCAGCACTTGAGGATTTGTTTTGCAGACATTGGGAGAGTGCCAGCCGTTTGCTAGATTCTCGGAGTGTTTCTTCAGGCTTGTTTGTGTTGACTCCTAGGTCTTGTAGTTATGGGAGACGGTGTCATATGGTTCCGAGGGAGATCGAGACCGTACAGCTTTGGCCCAGACTTGTGTACAGACGGAGGTCCGTTGATTTTTGGGCTTAGCAGGTTTTTACCGCCGTTTCATGCAGGATTGCTAGTGTAGTGCTGCACCGTTGACTGGACTGACTTGAAAGGAGGTTCTTTTCTTTGGACTGAGGCATGCGTGCGGAGTTTTCCAGCAGTTGAAAATTCGGTTGACAACTGCACCAGTTCTTTCTTGCTTTTTGGTTCGGGCGACTTGTTGTTTAACTGTAAGATTTCACGAGTGGGGCTCGATTGTGTACTGAGGTGATATTATAGAGTTATCGCTTTTGCTTCCCGACACTTGAAGGAAGTACTAGCAGGATATCCCACTCATGATCTGAAGATGGCCACGGTGGTTTTGCATTTGAGATTTGGAGACACTACTTGTTCGGAGAGTCGTGTCAGATTTTTCACGGACCACCAGAGCTTAATGTACATCTTCCTGCAGCGGGTTTTGATTGTTGAGATAGTCTTTGTAATGACCCCAAAATCTTTATACATTTGTATTATCCCTCTTCAATAATATACCGTATTTATTTGTACTTGGTATTTTCTTTTTTCTATTAAATTTATTATTATTTTATTCCTCAATCTATTATGTATTTTTTTCTAGGTACAATTTCTTTTTCTTATATTTAAGTTTTTAACTTCTCATTCTTATTTTTCCTTTCATAAATATTTAACCCAAATCCATTATTCTTATTCTCTACAGCCCATCTAAAAAGCCCATTTTCTTTTTAAGCAACATCATATATTTAATTCTAATTAAATATATGCATGAACAATCTTATAGCTCATTGGTTAAGCCCTTGCATTGTTATTCCATAAGTCACATGTTCAAATCCCCATTCTTGCAATTATTTTTTTATCATTTTTTATTCTTCTCATAACCTACAAATGAGACCTTTCATTTCCAAAATGAATGGTGACCTTTCATTTCTCTTTTAATTCTCATGTTAAATGCATATATTATTATTCACCATTACACCATCTTTATTTGTCCTCCTCTATCTTTTCCTTCCTCACATTTTTTATCTCTCACTTCTCCATCTTCACCTAAAGTCCAAGAAGAAGAACATGAAGAAGACTTCAAGAGGGTCTCGCTACTAACACGAGGCTATCGGCGGATAGACAAGCCCGGTGACAATACCGGCTTGTGCATGTAAGTCCCTTCTCTCTCCTTTCCCTCACCTCTTTTTTTTCCTCTTGTCATGCATCGTGAACCCCCTATTCTTTTCATATCATAATCCATAAGAGAAGACACACATAAACATATACATATACATATACATAAGTTTAGATATATATGATTCTATATGGTTTAATAATATCTTATTATCTCTTGTTCAAATTAAAGTATTTTTAATTCTTTCATCATGATTATGAATGTTTATTACAAGTTGTGAGAACATAGATTTCAATCCATAATATATCTACGATATCTCATGGAATCGGTTTGGTTATTAAAAGAAAGGATAAAGCTTGCATAAAAATACTAGTTAATCTTTTTGCCGATTTTAGTATACACATCAATACCTTTAGGTTTAAAATAATTTTTAGACATTAATTTTTACTTCTGAAAATTTCATGGAATTTACATATGATAGATTATATTATTTTATACATGCTGTAAAAAACTTTAGATCGATCCGCATAACGGTTTAGGAATTACATCGTATTTATTCACTGATCGTAAAACAGAAAACTGCAGTTATCGGTCAACTTCTAGGACATATAACTTGGTATACCGGTATCCAAATTGAGCAAACTCAGGTGTTTTTGATATCTAAATCGAATGATCTAGATTTTATTAGTTTTATAGTTTTACTGAAAACCCATCTAAGATAAAGAAAACTGCGCTACAATATTAAGTGACGGATCTGGACAGAATCTGTTCCGATTCGCACACTGTTTTTAAATTGGACATAACTCGAGCACCTGATGTCCGTTTGTGACAAAATTTAGATGTGTAGATGCACCATTGATAGAACTATAATTTTCTATATATTATATTACTTAGGAATGCATGAAACAACCTGATATAGGCTTTGCAATAGAATATATAGTTGCTGTCCAGAAATCTGAATTTCTGTTTTAAACGCTGATATTAAAATGATCATAACTAGAGCTTCAGAAATCCAAATCATGTGAATCTTGGTGTTTTCGATAAGTTCATCGAAATACCTATAATTTTATAATACTTTTCATAACCTGAAAACCGATGTAAATTAACTCAAACTGCATTTTAAAAATATGTGACGGTGCCGAATAGATTCTGATATGTTTTGCGCGACGATACGAAAACATATATATCTCTCAAAACGGTAGTCGTATTTAGGTGAAACTGGAACTCACACATGCAAAACACTTAGAGCCATATTTTTGTTTATGTTCTCGCATTCGTTTGACTTGATTAATTAGTCGTACATAATGTTTCTTTACAACATTGTTTTTGGTAGTTACTCGTATAATATACTTGACTCATTTCATGCTATTCGAACGTGTATACATATTTATCTTGATCATTAAATTGTTGTATATACATAAAGACGATAATTAAATACTTGGGGTGTATCTTGAAAACTATACAATAGTACTTTTTACATAAAACCCCCTCAAGTTTTATAAATTACAACAAGGCCCCTAACAATTATTGAACTTCAACCCACTTTCTTTTAGTCTGACTCGGGTTAGAGTCTGACTATTTCTGACTTGAAAATGATTCAAGTCAATCTATATTCTTTCATATTCCAACTCAAGATGAATACATGAATCCCTGAATCCAGTTAACAATCTAAATAACTTGACCGAACCGAACCATGGATATTCCTTCTACATGATTCCAGTATTCCATTTACATGACTCTACGGTTATAACCGTTCCCAGATATCATAGTTTCGGTTAGTCAGTTAATCACTCATACAATCAACACAATTTTACAAGATAACAATACAAACAAGACATCGCGGGGTTTAAGGGGTAGACTGGTACGGAATATGTTAAAGGTGACACGAGGTGGTCACTTAAGACGTAATTACATCCATGCCGTTGTTCCGTGGTATTATCGACGGAGCCTTGTACTACAGTTACCAAAGTCCCCGGTGTAAGTGGGACTCCCCTCGTATACACTGGCATCTTCTGTACCAGGCTACAAACAACAGCGTTAATACAACATTACAATATTATAATACAACATTAAAAGCTACACTCTCCCTCTCTTACTCTCTGTCTATTCCTCTCTTATCTTTGGGACTTACCGAGCGACCTGTTCGCTGACGACATTCTGTTTCTCTCTTCTTTGAATGTCGTCAGGTGATTTGGACCCGGCCGAGATTGAGCCATCGCAAGAAGACTTGGAGCAGTTTACTGAAGACCCTGCACTGTAGTTTCATTGTACACTTTTCCTTTCTGTACTTCTCATTTCCTGTTATGCCACTGTTTAGGCATCTTTTATTTCAGTTGTATTTCCTTTCATGTATTGTACAAAGAATGTTAATAAATAAAAGTTGCTGTTCTTTTTATACTCTTGTCTCTTGTGTAATATTTTATATTGCTTAGCTACGCTTAGCGTATGTACTTCTGAGTACATACGTAGCGGACCTCGTCGCGTCCACTTCGCCGTACACTGGGAAGCGGGGCGTGACAGGTTTTGTTGGCGGCCCATGCAGGTCAGAGCTGTATGGAACACTACCATGCAGTTCTGTTCTGCGTGAACAACCTAAGCAATATAACACAAGAAATAGCAACTGAAAACATTCTTTACATTACATATTCCTTGAATCCATCTTGAACTCCACCTTCGGTTTCCTTGAACTCCATCTCTCCACTTTTGAATCCTTAATTCTTATTCATCCTTTCTATTTGTATCTTATAGACTTATTAGCTCAATTGGTTAGAGTATCAATTGACGGAGCTCGAAAAAGATATCATCCTGTTTCCTTACTCTGTTACATCATCCTTCTTGAGTAATTTCGAGGACGAAATTATTTTTAAGGAGGGTAGAATGTAATGACCCCAAAATCTTTATACATTTGTATTATCCCTCTTCAATAATATACCGTATTTATTTGTACTTGGTATTTTCTTTTTTCTATTAAATTTATTATTATTTTATTCCTCAATCTATTATGTATTTTTTTCTAGGTACAATTTCTTTTTCTTATATTTAAGTTTTTAACTTCTCATTCTTATTTTTCCTTTCATAAATATTTAACCCAAATCCATTATTCTTATTCTCTACAGCCCATCTAAAAAGCCCATTTTCTTTTTAAGCAACATCATATATTTAATTCTAATTAAATATATGCATGAACAATCTTATAGCTCATTGGTTAAGCCCTTGCATTGTTATTCCATAAGTCACATGTTCAAATCCCCATTCTTGCAATTATTTTTTTATCATTTTTTATTCTTCTCATAACCTACAAATGAGACCTTTCATTTCCAAAATGAATGGTGACCTTTCATTTCTCTTTTAATTCTCATGTTAAATGCATATATTATTATTCACCATTACACCATCTTTATTTGTCCTCCTCTATCTTTTCCTTCCTCACATTTTTTATCTCTCACTTCTCCATCTTCACCTAAAGTCCAAGAAGAAGAACATGAAGAAGACTTCAAGAGGGTCTCGCTACTAACACGAGGCTATCGGCGGATAGACAAGCCCGGTGACAATACCGGCTTGTGCATGTAAGTCCCTTCTCTCTCCTTTCCCTCACCTCTTTTTTTTCCTCTTGTCATGCATCGTGAACCCCCTATTCTTTTCATATCATAATCCATAAGAGAAGACACACATAAACATATACATATACATATGCATAAGTTTAGAGCGAACCAGAGCAGTGCGGTCTTAAGACATCATGGTGATCTGCTCTGTCCACACTCAGTGCGGTCTGTTGCGGACATCTTGGTGATCTGAGTGAGGGAGCCATTTCAGAACAATGGGATCGGGTCCTTAAAGCACATTCCGAAAGAGGACCGAACTGCATTATAAATATAATGATACCACCCTCAATTACAGAGGCGCCTTTTAAGTGAACCGGGACTACAGGAGCTTGAGAACTCCGTAGTTAAGCGTGCTCGGGCCAGGGAAGTCTTGGGATGGGTGACCTCCTGGGAAGTGGCCCCTGGTCGGGTCCGGTTCGCTCTAAAGGGAAAAACCGTGCGGTTTCGGCCAAAACGGACAATACCATCTGTACTGGGGCGTGGGGCGTTACATTTATGGTGGCCCATGCAGGTCCCTCAATAGTAGGTTTGTGGTTCGAGGACGAACCATTGTTCTTAGATGGGGGGAATGTAATACCCCAGAGCAGTGCGGTCTTAAGACATCATGGTGATCTGCTCTGTCCACACTCAGTGCGGTCTGTTGCGGACATCTTGGTGATCTGAGTGAGGGAGCCATTTCAGAACAATGGGATCGGGTCCTTAAAGCACATTCCGAAAGAGGACCGAACTGCATTATAAATATAATGATACCACCCTCAATTACAGAGGCGCCTTTTAAGTGAACCGGGACTACAGGAGCTTGAGAACTCCATAGTTAAGCGTGCTCGGGCCAGGGAAGTCTTGGGATGGGTGACCTCCTGGGAAGTGGCCCCTGGTCGGGTCCGGTTCGCTCTAAAGGGAAAAACCGTGCGGTTTCGGCCAAAACGGACAATACCATCTGTACTGGGGCGTGGGGCGTTACATTTATGGTGGCCCATGCAGGTCTAAACTTATGTATATGTATATGTATGACATCATCCTAATCCTGTTTCCTTACTCTGTTACATCATCCTTCTTGAGTAATTTCGAGGACGAAATTATTTTTAAGGAGGGTAGAATGTAACAACCCCAAAATCTTTATACATTGTATTATCCCTCTTCAATAATATACCGTATTTATTTGTACTTGGTATTTTCCATTTTCTATTAAATTTATTATTATTTTATTTCTCAATCTATTATGTATTTTTTCTAGGTACAATTTCTTTTTCTTATATTTAAATTTTTAACTTCTCATTCTTATTTTTTCCTTTCATAAATATTTAACCCAAATCCATTATTCTTATTATCTACAGCCCATCTAAAAAGCCCATTTTCTTTTTAAGCAACATCATATATTTAATTCTAATTAAATATGTGCATGAACAACGTTGTATCTCATTGGTTAAGTCTTTGCATTGTTATTCTATAAATCACATGTTCAAATCCCCATTCTTGCAATTATTTTTTATCATTTTTTATTCTTCTCATAACCTACAAATGAGACCTTTCATTTCCAAAATGAATGGTGACCTTTCATTTCTCTTTTAATTCTCATATTGAATGCATATATTATTATACATAATTCACCATTATACCATCTTTATTGTCCTCCTCCATCTTTTCCCTCACTTCTCCCACTTCTCCCTCCTCATATTTTCCATCTTTATACATAATTCTCATATTTTTTTATCTCTCACTTCTCCCTCCTCATATTTTTCTATCTCTCACTTCTCCCTCTTCACCTAGAGTCCAAGAAGAAGAACATGAAGAAGTCTTCAGGAAGGTCTCGCTAGTAACGCGAGGCTATCGGCGGATAGACAAGCCCGGTGACAATACCGGCTTGTGCATGTAAGTCCCTTCTCTCTCCCTCCCTCCCTCTCTTTATTCTTCTCTTTTCATATCTCGTGAACCCGTTTTTATCCATATCGTAATCCTTAAGAGAAAAATAAACATAAACATATACATATATATAAGTCTAGATACATATGGTTATATATGGTTTAATAATATCTCATTACCTCTTGTTCAAATTAAAGTGTTTTCAATTCTTTGTTCATGACTATAAATATTTATTATGAGTAGTGAGAACATAGATTTCATGACACAATATATTTACGATATCTCATGGAATCGGTTTGGTTATTAAAAGAAAAGAAGAAGCTTGCGTAAAAATTCTAGTTAATCTTTTTGCCGATTTTAGTATACATATCAATATCTTTACCTTTAAAATAATTTGTAGAAATTAATTTTTACTTCTGGAAATTTCATGAAATTTACATATGATAGAATATATTAATTTTTTTCATGCTGTAAAAATTTTAGATCGATCCGCATAACGGTTTAGCAATTATATCGTTTTTATTCACTGATCGTAAAACAGAAAACTGCAGTTATCGGTCAACTTCTAAGACACATAACTTGGTATAACATTATCCAAATTGAGTAAACTCAGGTGTTTTTGATATCTACATCGAAATATATAGATTTTATTAGTTTTAAGTTTTTACTGAAAACTGACGTAAAATATAGAAAACTGCGTTACAATATTAAGTGACGGATCTGGACAGAATCTGTTCCGATTCGCACACTGTTTTTAAATTGGACATAACTCGAACACCCGATGTCCGTTTGTGACAAAATTTAGATGTGTAGATGCACCATTGATAGAACTATAATTTTCTGTATATTATATTACTTAGGAATGCATGAAACAACCTGATATAGGCTTTGCAATAGAATATATAGTTGCTGTCCAGAAATCTGAATTTCTGTTTTAAACGCTGATATTAAAATGATCATAACTAGAGCTTCAGAAATCCAAATCTTATGAATCTTGGTGTTTTGGATAAGTACATCGAAAGACCTAAAATTTTCTAATAATCTTCATAATCTGAAACCTGATGGAAATTAACTCAAACTGCATTTTAAAAATATATGACGGTGCCGAATAGATTCTGATCTGTTTTGCGCGACGATACGAAAACATATATATCTCTCAAACCGGTAGTCGTATTTAGGTGAAACTGGAATTCACGCAAGCAAAACATTTAGAGCCATATCTCTGTTTATATTCTGCATCCGTTCAACTTGATTAATTAGTCGTACATAATATTTCTTTACAGCATTGTTTATGGTAGTTACTCGAATAATATACTTGACTCATTTCATGTTATTCGAATATGTATATATATTTATCTTGATCATTAAATTGTTGTATGTATATAAAGACGATAATTAAATACTTGAGGTGTATTTTGAAAAGTATATAAAAGTAATTTTTACATAAAACCCCCTCAAGTTCTATAAATTACAATAAGGCCCCTAACAATTATTGAACATCAAATTACCTTCTTTTAGTCTGACTCGGGTTAGAGTCTGACTATTTCTGACTTGAATATGATTCAAGTCAATCTATATTCTTTTATATTCCAACTCAATATGAATACATGAATCCCTGAATCCAGTTAACAATCTATATAACTTGACTGAACCGAACCATGGATATATTCTTTTTACATGTTTCCCAGTATTCCATTTACATGACTCTACGGTTATAACTGTTTCCTGATATCATGGTTTCGGTCAGTCAGTTAATCAATCTTACAATCAATACAATTTTACAAGATAACAATACAAACAAGACATCGCGGGGTTTAAGGGGTAGACTGGTACGGAATATGTTAAAGGTGGCACGAGGTGGACACTTAAGACGTAATTACATCCATGCCGTTGTTCTGTGGTATTATCGACGGAGCCTTGTACTACAGGATACCAAAGTCCCCGGTGTAAGTGGGACTCCCCTCGTATACACTGACATCTTCTGTACCAGGCTACAAACAACAGCGTTAATACAACATTACAATATTATAATACAACATTAAAAGCTACTCTCTCTCTCTCTCTTACTCTCTGTCTATTTCTCCCTTATCTTTGGGACTTACCGAGCGACCTGTTCGCTGACGACATTCTATTTCTTTCTTCTTTGAATGTCGTCAGGTGGTTTGGACCCGGCGGAAATCGATCCATCTCAAGAAGACTTGGAGCAGTTTGCCGAAGACCCTGCACTTTAGTTTCATTGTACACTTTTCCTTTGTGTATTTTTCATTTCCTGTTATGCCACTGTTTAGGCATCTCTTTATTTCAGTTGTATTTCCTTTCATGCATTGTACAAAGAATGTTAATAAATAAAAGTTGTTGTTCTTTTTATCTCTTGTCTCTTGTGTATTTATTTTATATTGCTTAGCTACGCTTAGCGTATGTACTTCTGAGTACATACGTAGCGGACCTCGTCGCGTCCCCTTCGCCGTATACCGGGAAGCGGGGCGTGACAGGTTTTGTTGGTGGCCCATGCAGGTTTTTCCTCTTGTCATGCATCGTGAACCCCCTATTCTTTTCATATCATAATCCATAAGAGAAGACACACATAAACATATACATATACATATACATAAGTTTAGATATATATGATTCTATATGGTTTAATAATATCTTATTATCTCTTGTTCAAATTAAAGTATTTTTAATTCTTTCATCATGATTATGAATGTTTATTACAAGTTGTGAGAACATAGATTTCAATCCATAATATATCTACGATATCTCATGGAATCGGTTTGGTTATTAAAAGAAAGGATAAAGGTTGCATAAAAATACTAGTTAATCTTTTTGCCGATTTTAGTATACACATCAATACCTTTAGGTTTAAAATAATTTTTAGACATTAATTTTTACTTCTGAAAATTTCATGGAATTTACATATGATAGATTATATTATTTTATATATGCTGTAAAAAAACTTTAGATCGATCCGCATAACGGTTTAGGAATTACATCGTATTTATTCACTGATCGTAAAACAGAAAACTGCAGTTATCGGTCAACTTCTAGGACATATAACTTGGTATACCGGTATCCAAATTGAGCAAACTCAGGTGTTTTTGATATCTACATCGAATGATATAGATTTTATTAGTTTTATAATTTTACTGAAAACCCATCTAAGATAAAGAAAACTGCGCTACAATATTAAGTGACGGATCTGGACAGAATCTGTTCCGATTCGCACACTGTTTTTAAATTGGACATAACTCGAGCACCCGATGTCCGTTTGTGACAAAATTTAGATGTGTAGATGCACCATTGATAGAACTATAATTTTCTATATATTATATTACTTAGGAATGCATGAAACAACCTGATATAGGCTTTGCAATAGAATATATAGTTGCTGTCCAGAAATCTGAATTTCTGTTTTAAACGCTGATATTAAAATGATCATAACTAGAGCTTCAGAAATCCAAATCATGTGAATCTTGGTGTTTTCGATAAGTTCATCGAAATACCTATAATTTTATAATACTTTTCATAACCTGAAAACCGATGTAAATTAACTCAAACTGCATTTTAAAAATATGTGACGGTGCCGAATAGATTCTGATATGTTTTGCGCGACGATACGAAAACATATATATCTCTCAAAACGGTAGTCGTATTTAGGTGAAACTGGAACTCACACATGCAAAACACTTAGAGCCATATTTTTGTTTATGTTCTCGCATTCGTTTGACTTGATTAATTAGTCGTACATAATGTTTCTTTACAACATTGTTTTTGGTAGTTACTCGTATAATATACTTGACTCATTTCATGCTATTCGAACGTGTATACATATTTATCTTGATCATTAAATTGTTGTATATACATAAAGACGATAATTAAATACTTGGGGTGTATCTTGAAAACTATACAATAGTACTTTTTACATAAAACCCCCTCAAGTTTTATAAATTACAACAAGGCCCCTAACAATTATTGAACTTCAACCCACTTTCTTTTAGTCTGACTCGGGTTAGAGTCTGACTATTTCTGACTTGAAAATGATTCAAGTCAATCTATATTCTTTCATATTCCAACTCAAGATGAATACATGAATCCCTGAATCCAGTTAACAATCTAAATAACTTGACCGAACCGAACCATGGATATTCCTTCTACATGATTCCAGTATTCCATTTACATGACTCTACGGTTATAACCGTTCCCAGATATCATAGTTTCGGTTAGTCAGTTAATCACTCATACAATCAACACAATTTTACAAGATAACAATACAAACAAGACATCGCGGGGTTTAAGGGGTAGACTGGTACGGAATATGTTAAAGGTGACACGAGGTGGTCACTTAAGACGTAATTACATCCATGCCGTTGTTCCGTGGTATTATCGACGGAGCCTTGTACTACAGTTACCAAAGTCCCCGGTGTAAGTGGGACTCCCCTCGTATACACTGGCATCTTCTGTACCAGGCTACAAACAACAGCGTTAATACAACATTACAATATTATAATACAACATTAAAAGCTACACTCTCCCTCTCTTACTCTCTGTCTATTCCTCTCTTATCTTTGGGACTTACCGAGCGACCTGTTCGCTGACGACATTCTGTTTCTCTCTTCTTTGAATGTCGTCAGGTGATTTGGACCCGGCCGAGATTGAGCCATCGCAAGAAGACTTGGAGCAGTTTACTGAAGACCCTGCACTGTAGTTTCATTGTACACTTTTCCTTTCTGTACTTCTCATTTCCTGTTATGCCACTGTTTAGGCATCTTTTATTTCAGTTGTATTTCCTTTCATGTATTGTACAAAGAATGTTAATAAATAAAAGTTGCTGTTCTTTTTATACTCTTGTCTCTTGTGTAATATTTTATATTGCTTAGCTACGCTTAGCGTATGTACTTCTGAGTACATACGTAGCGGACCTCGTCGCGTCCACTTCGCCGTACACTGGGAAGCGGGGCGTGACAGTCTTCTGCAGATTTACAGTTCTTGTTCGATCGTGGAGTACAGCTTAGGTTCGCCTCTTCTGAGGGGACAGCTTGCTCATGTCCGCGCCCGACCACTTTTCCTTAATCGCTTTCGCGAGGCACTGGCGCCGATGCTCGTTCGTCAGAGATACTTGAGCATACTCGGCTGGATAATGATTCGGAGTCCTTAAATTGTGACCAAGATGTGCTACGTTTAGGGACGCGTTTGTGTGTACCTATTGCTGATGGGCAGAGAAATCCTAGAACATGTACATCAGTCAGCTTCGGTGTTCATTCAAGTTCCACCAACATTTGGCGTGACTCGTGAGATAGTTACGGGTGGATCGGGATGAAGAGTGAAGTTTTGGATTTCGTTTCAAGGTGTCTGTCTTGCTATGAGTTTGGGTTGAGCCTCTGAGACCGGCTGGAGAGTTGCAACCATTAACCGTTCCGAAGTGGGAATGGGAGCAGATCTCCACGAATTTCGTTATGGTGTCTACCCAGGTTTAGTAAGGGTGTGACTTCATTCGGGTGTTTGTTGTCCGGTTATACTCAGTTTGCTCAGTTGTTCTTTGTTAAGTTTGTGCATTGCACAGAGTTCCTTCATGGGTCGTATCCAATGAAGGCACCCTGTTTGCTTGCCGTCTTGGGCAGGAACTTCAGGAAGCCTTGGGTACTGGTTGAGCTTTAGCTCCATCTTTCCATCCGCAGGATTATGGTTTTGTGAGAGCGGGCTATACCGACTCTAGAGGTTATGCTTATGCGTACGTACTAATTGTTGTCGGCAGTTGGGGATCGTCACTCGCCATTGTTAGGGTTCTCCTTCGATAGCTGTTATCAGGAGTCACTCCAATTGGCAACCTTTAGGTTTGGTTGTTAGGTCGTGTCGATCACCAATCTATTTTTCTGACTCTGCGTAGTAGGATTTTTGGAACCCAGCTAGTCTAGAGATTTCGGAGATGATCTAGTTGGTTGAGGTTAGGATGATGACAGCCAGTGCAGACAAAGGTCTTATGCCGACAATGGTGGTCGCAGACTTGGGTTCGCAGTGGGAGATCATGTATTCCTTCGGACTTTCCGATGAATGACGTGTTGAGTTTTGGGAAGCTTATCCCAGGATCATAGGTCCTTTTGAGATCCTTAAAGCGAGTTGGTTCCGTTGCCTATAACTTGGCACTTCCGCCCAGATTATTGACTATTCACCCCGTTTTCTTTGTGTTGATACTTTGCAATTACCTTCATGACTTTCCCACATGATTTAGCATCAGACCATTTAGCTTTGATGCGATCTTTTCGTTCACCGGCAGCCATTGGTGTAAATGGTTCGGCAGGTGGGGAAACTTCGGTCAAGGGTCTTGCTATTCGTGGAGGGATTTTCTTGAACGTAGCCGTTTTGTGAGGTGATCACTTGGGAGGCTGCGAGCGAGATTTGGGAGTTTTGTAATCTTCTCTTTGAAGGTACGCTTAATGAGAATTTTAAATTCGGGGACGAATTTTTATAAGGGGGGAGATTGTAACGTTTTAGAAATCGTTATGTGAATGTTTTCGTTTTTGGGTAAAATTGTCGATATTTTCTGTTTTAAACCGACTGTGATCAAACGATCATATAGACTTGCCAGCACCTAGTTTAGCTAAAATAAAGCTAGTGCGCAAGCTTTGGGATTATATGGGATGTTTTGGTTCAATTAGAATTTTTCCCAATTTTAATATTATTTTAATGCGGGTTTACTGTAAAAAGTTTACCTTTTCGGGTTCCTCACATTTTATAATATTTAATTAATAATTTATTGTTAATTGTTATAAGCATGCACGCACGTGTGCACGTAAAAGTGAGGGTTTGTTTGTGCTAATTTTTGTTATTAGCAACCATGACACTTAACCCTAATCCAATCCTTTATTTTAAATCCTCCATTTTTTCTTTAATCCTTGATATTTGTTTTGGTGAGAAGAGAGATATTTAGCATGGTTTTGTTTGTGTGAGAGGTGGCAAGGTGATATAGTGTGAAGGCATTAATTGTGAGTTAATGCTATGGTTACTCTCACCCTCATCTCTCACCCTACACTCACTCTTTTCTCTTGATCTTTCCCTTTACTCATTTCCCTTCTCAATTATTCATTATTTCTTCACCTCTTCATATCTAAACCGAACACTTAGCTCTCTTCACCAAAATTCATCAAATCCATCACAAAAGTTCACAAAATCACATCTTTTTTTTGGATATTGCCTCTTAGATGCCATGGAGTATGCAAAGCTTGTATCTTTGGGTTCTTTTGACTAGGTAATAATCCCTATATGTTCTTTTTGTTGTTTTTGTATAGCTTAGCTTGTTAGATTTAGTTTAGATAGCATAAAGTTTAGTTTGATGCATAATATCGTATTTTAGTGCCTATATGTGACTTCTGTGATCTGCTGTGACCCAGAGTTTTTACGAGAAAACCAAACAATATAGTTGTGTTGTACCAGTGACCATAGGACCCCAACTTGGACACGGGACCCATCCCACCGGCCAGGGCCGACGACATCTGAAGAGGAATCCGGCGACCTCGGCTCTTTCAGGGAGTTGGGGTGTGGGTTTTTGAGGGTAGGACTATGCTGTGGGTTGGGTGTTTTTGGTCTTGTTTGGTTGTTGAGTTTTCTCTGTATGCAAAATCTGGGATCACCCAGGTAGGTTGTAGTGTTTTGTGTTCGCGTGATACGTTATACGACACGGATCATGCACTTTGGGTGGTTTTGCTCTTAGGTTGTTTTCGTCGTGTCGCTACGCGCGTTAGCCACAATACGGACACTTGAGAGTATGTTTTGTGTTGTTGTGTCGGTTAAATGTAGTTTGTACGTGTTTTAGGGTTATTATTAATATACACTTGTTTTATTGTCTTAATGTTGTAGGTTCGCAGGTGGGGACTTCGGACACTGCTACAAAGGGAAAACAGGTGGTTGGCTATACTTAGCCAGGAGTGTTGGTGAGTAGATTTAACATCTACAGGGGAATCGCCCGCATGGCGTTATGCGTCTGGGCTAAAGATGTTACTTTTTTCGCATATTCTATGTCAGATTTAGAATTTGCGCATTTACCCTACTGCTTAATAATTGTTGTGCTTGGACTAGTATTCTTAGGACACTGCACATATTATTGACGATTCATGTTGTACGAGTACTGATTGTATGCTACACACACCATCAATAATTGCCATGTCACGCACAACCCACATATAGAAATGCTATTGTTGGTTAGGAACATTGAGACAGTGATCGTATTTCTTATCGCATATGACATTTAGCATACCTGTATATCCACATGCTTACACATATGCCTTCACATACTTACGTGTTAGATACCTGTATACCTATAGAGTATCGTACCATTAGTGATAGGTACATACACACTTTATGTCATAGCTACAGGTATATTTTGCACACATACTTCACTTATACCCAGGGTGTATACTACATCATTATTTATAGGTAGATACATATATCTTGCTATACCTTTATGTTGCACATGTATCGGGTTATAGCTACATGTTTACCTTTACTTGATGTTAATTTAGAATTGGAGAAATTCGGAACCGCATGATATTATATTAACTTGTTACAGTTAATTGCTGCTTTTCCTTTATATGCTCTCATTTCAGATTTATGATGCGTATATTATATTCATGGATTTTCGCATTGAGATATGGATTTTTCATGATGTTTTCTGGATTTAGGGACCGTGGGAGTTCATGAAATTATGCATTATTTGAAAAACCCGGTTTCCCTTGATATGACATTTCAACATCCACCATAAGATTTATCGGTTCTGATTACATACTCCATACGAGGAGTGGTGCCGTATGAGGGTACATGGTGGGGCCCGGTACGGTTCCCCTTGGCAAGATGATCGACGGTCCATACCGATTGAGCATGGAAGGTGGGCAAGTACCTACCGGTGACATTACCAATGACTCGGCGGTTATCATGGGGATACCGACGGGAGTCATGTACGTATAGATACGTTGAGAGGCGAGGGTCAGAGCTAGGCACTCGTGCTTTCGGGGTAGCGTATGATACATACCTATCAGGGTGCCAGTCATGGTGACAGCACCTGATAGATCAGCATTTCTGTGTCGATGCTTGACACATTGGTTTCATGATATTCTTTTTACTCCTTTGTATATATAACAGGGGATTAGGCCGCTGTTATATATGCCCTTACACCAATATTAGTGGAATGGGACGCTAATATATGTGTATTGACATTAAATTATATACATCATCATATTTATTCATGCAAATATACCTAGAATGTAAAGGACTCATTGACATTGGATTTAGGACATTTGAGAATTCATTTGATATTGATTACATGATATATATGAGATTGCTGATTTTGTACACTCGGGATATGTGAGATCTACTTGATATTGTACATTCGGGGTATACGAGACACACTTGATATTGTACATACGGGATATGTGAGATCTACTTGATAGTGTACATTCAGGATTTGTGAGACTTATATGATATGAGAGCCAATTTGGGGGCTGATTTGAGGAATTGGGATTTGGATTGTCTTGATTGATTTTGATCCTACCACGATATCAGGACTCCGTGGAAATGACATGTTTCATTCCATACTCTACATTTACTGTTTATGCACTGCTTCATGCATTAGTGTACCTGTTAGAGTACCTTCCATGACTTTTGCATTTACATACCTTTATTCATATCATTTCTTCATGTACTTGTAGTACCTTATAGAGCACCTTACATGACTGTTACCTACATATCGTCATATTATTGCTTCATGTATTAATTGTACATACCAGTGTACTTTTCATGATTATTGCACTACATATGACCATTCAATGATATTAAATGCTTATGTTAGATTCGCGTTGTACGTGCATACTCGCGATTACCTGCATATGTTATTTACTATTCACGAGTTGGCAACTCACCCCCGTTGTGCCACAGTGCCTTACAGGTGTTCCTCAGGATAGTCAGAGGCAGGGCTATTTTCATCCATCGTATCATCTTTTGCTGCGGATATCGCTTCGCTTGACAGTATGCAGTTTTGCCCAGGTGGGTTTTGTGGTTATCCGATGTTGTATTGTATATTCGTTGTATCCATATACTCTCCATCTACCAGTATTATGTATGACTTAGTGACTTGGTGTGAGGACGATATTGTATATTATTTTGTGACTTGGAGGTTTTTATTCAGTTTTATTTATATCGTCTCTTTCTTCGCTACGGCGTCGTATATCTGTTGTAGTGTTTGTTTTCCGCCGTTGGGCGTGAATTTTGCTCCCGTTTGGGATGCTTTTACTTATATATTATGTTGTACCCATTTTTGGGGTTGGTTTTCACAAAGGAAGTGCTGCCAAAATTTTAAGGAATAAAAGTGAGACTTTAAAGAAGTTGGGTTGTGATTTTAAAGGTTTTGAAAATACTATTATCACTTTCTTGCTATTTTTGATGGTTTAGATTGCTGGGTTTTGGCTTTCTTTTACTACGTTACGCCTGTAGACGTTGCGTAGTATTAGGGCCGTCACGTGCCAATTTCGGGTCGTGACATTAGGGTTGATATTTACAGGGTAAAGCTAGGGTTAGGGTTGGTGAGAGGTTGTATTAAAATTTGTATTAAAAATTCATTAAAAAAATGGTGTAATGGAGTTTCTAAGAGTTCTACAATCGATCCAAGAAATTAAAGTATGCAGGTGTGATGGGGAGTTGAAGAGGCACAACTTTCATGTTGGACAACTCCGCATCGGAGCTGACTCGGCCGCCGCCGCCGGCAGAGTCTCCGCCGCCGGCCGCCTGATCCGGCCAAGTCAGGCCGGGTCGGGGGTCCCCTGAGTCCGTCTTCGGTTGGTCTACTCCCTGGAACAGTTTGTTTTTAGTGTGAAGTGGAGTTTTTACGAGTTATGCACGTGTAGATCCTTGGACTTCTAAAAATTTAAAAGAAAACAATATTAAAAATAATGTGGGGGATGGAATTTGAACTCTGGTGCTTTGGTTCAGCCGTTCAAGGTCTTACCAATGAGCTACAAGCTCCTTTTTGCAATTAAAAAGCAAAACAATTACTTATAGTACTCATAATAAATGCAAATACCCCAAGTATACATTAACTTTTAAACAAATTTTTATACACTAAAATTGGAGTTGTTACAGAACTGCTGGAGAAGGAGAAACTGGTTATCGTAATGTGGAAACGTAATTAAGTGCAGGGCTTGCACCTGCAGAGAAGAGCGTCCCCACAATCAAAACCCCCCTCATAAAATGAGGGGGAATCCAATATAGTCTACTACAACGGTTGCATCTGTCCAAATCTCCGATATACGGTGCCATAAATCAACTTGGTATCTTCGGAGAGGTGGATGGAGAAGTCCAAATAGTATCTGCCCCCAAATTCAGGCAAGACGATCCATCCTGGTTCTTCTTTGCTTCCGACAGTGAACATGGTGCTGGCGCTTTTTTTTTCTAGTTTTGCCCCGCTGCTTTCGCGCGGCACGAAGTGCTTGGTAGACTTCGGAAGAGATGGTGTCATGCTTTCTGCTTTGGGGCTTGGATATGTCATTTCGTAGTATCGTCTGAATCATAGTATTCTTGATTTTTGCAATCATGGCATTCTTCTGAACCAATTTCAAAGGCTCAAGTGGTTAGTGAACTTCACAGTCGACCCGGCTTGTGTCGCGGGGTAACTGGGTCCTTGGAATTTTATGAAATTCAACTTGGCCAAAGCTCTAACCCTTTTGTTGGCTCTATATCTAAGCCGCTTCTGCCTTCATTTCTCCACTTTGAGGGCTTGGCGGGCATCCGCTTTCCGGGAAATCACTGTAGGTCGGTTGATGGAGAGTCTTGAGAAGACGTCCGGCCATGCAATGGTTGAGGGCACCGCTTGAGGTTGCTTGCGACGCCTTATGATTTCTTCTGCTTCTATAGCCTTACCCCCGAATGGAGCAATAAAGAGCCGTTCAAAAACGGGGTTGCGATTGATTTAGGATGCTTTCGCAACCACCACATTTGGCCTCCAGCCTTTCATCGTTGGTTTGGCCACTTTCTCTAGTAAGGGCTCCGCAATAGGAGCGCTGCCGGCTGGGTAGATCATGAATGAACCAAACTAGCATGGAGGCTCCTCCTATTGTCTCATGAGACTCGCCGGGAGGATTATACATGCGTTCGTTTTGACTACGTAGGTCACCTGAGTTGCATCATAAACAAAGTTTGTCTTAGGAGACATGGTTGCTGATTTCGAGATTGCAATTGAAAGATGTTAACCTGCACAAAGAAGCATAATTTCAGTACAGGCGATCGATATATATATATTGCATATTGAGTTCGCATTAACGTTTAACCCAAAATATGGGAGGAAAGACCGGTCCTACCGGACGTGACAGAATCTATAGGGTGTTTTTCGTCACCCTATTGAGATGGGAATGTGCGCGCTTGTCATGACCTGCTTCCCAGTAGATGGAAACAGGTACACGACGAGGCCCGCGACGTATTTATTTTGAGAAGCTCATTTCCCGAAATAAATACGCTTAGCGTATAATAAGCAACATAAAATGACAAGAGAATAAACATAAGATATAAAATTCAACAACTTTATTTATATTCAACTTGATTCATTTACAATACATGATTTTAATTGAAAGAAAATAAAAGGATGGAAATGCCTAAACATGTGGCATACATAAACTGAGTAAAAGTAACTGGTTTAGGCGTGGTCTCGGTCTGGTCGTGCTCTTCCTATGAGATGTCTACTTCTTCGGTCTCCACAGTATCTGATGAACATTCCAAGAAAATAGAGAAGGGTGTAATGCCCATCAGTGAACTTTCGCTCGGTAAGTCCCAAGGAATGAAGTGAAATATAAAGTGTAATGATAAGGAAAATGTATATCATGAACAATGGATTATGAAGTATGACGTGTCAGTATGTCGTTTAATGTAAACATGGCGAGTTTATGTAGCATGCCGTTTTATCATAATATAGGTGAACAAGTATGGCAATGCATGACAAGTAGATAAGCATGATAGCATGAGCATGGCAAATAAAAGTAACATGGTCGTGTAGTGTAAGTATAGTGAACATGCAGTGAATGTAAGTGCCATAACAGGTCTCTACTTGGATACACTAATTTAACGTAAGTTCAAGGGTGAATGTCAACCAATCTCAAGAGTGTTCTCGAACCCAACGAGCTGTAATCCAGGGGTAAAGAACCACGGGCCCGAATCAAGTGTTAGTAACGAGGCTTTAATCTAGTGTTGAAGTATTCCAAACTCAATAGGCTGTAATCCAGGAGCAAGGAAACACGAGCCCTCATGATAGCTTACTTGTGTTAGTAGAAATGGATTCATGATCTAGTGGGACACCTGAGATTTTGTTGGATTCACGCATGAACTACCCCATCATCCCGTATATACTAAGTTAAAGCTAAAATTACCGGTCTTGCTCGAATTCATGAATACATCAGTTTTTAAGATAGAGTTCATGTATATATTAAGTATTCATGTCAAGTATTCTTATATTTATGTCAAGTTGTATTCATGGTTTGAGTCAAGTCAAGTCAAGTCATGTATTCAGGTTTGATATATGTGTTTGAATTCAGGTATTCAGGTTCATATTTAAGTATGCATGCTTGATTTTGGGTTCATGTTTGAATTGGATTCCGACTTGAGTTTGGATTCAGGTTCATGATCGAGTATTCATGTTTGGTTTTAGATTCAGGCTTGAGTTTTGGATTTAGACATGAGTTAGACTCAGACTTGAATCAGACACTTTAAACTGATTTAGATCTTGAATTAAGTTCAGGAGTTATCGGTAACCGCTGCACATGGACGGCAGGATTTGTGTCTTTTTCCAAGACAATTACCATTGATAACACCGTTAAGTTTTCTACCTTAAATAGGCAAGCACTCACTTTCTCTGTCTCCCCGGGCTTAAGAGAATTGATTCCGCTTAAACCTATATTTACTAAAGTCCTTAAATGTAATTTTATATAACTCGAGGGGGTTTTATGAAAAATATTTTTAAGATATAGTTCAAAATAATCTCGAGAAATTATTTAAGGTTTCCATGAATGTGAATTTTATAGATTTAAGGTATTTTAGTGATAAATACTTGGCTTGAATAGTTCATGGTATTTTATTGTAAAACTTGTCTTGTATTAATATCTTGATGGTATTTTAGTGAAACTTGAAATTCTTTTATTTGAAAAAAATATAAGGTTTTTATATTTTAAAAATATATAGATTTGTAATATTTATATAATTATTAAAAATTAATTTTTTTATTAAGTAGAAAATTGCGTTTTTCTTAAAAATCGTATTAAAAAACCTTTCGAGACCGAATGCTCCTTGAGGAGGTCTACATCTCGCTCTACTAGCTCAAGAATGTACGATAATTCGTACCTTCCAATAGTGGGTCCCTAAAAAAGATTATAGAGGCTTATTTGTAAAGGAATTTTAAAATATAATTCTAAAGAAAACCGTTTTTTATAGTAGACGGTATTTTAATGAATATATTGTTCGTAACTAAAAAAATACGCTCGAAGAGTATCGTGCTGTGGAAACCATGTGTGTATGTGAGAGGTAGGTCGTTACCCCATGAGGTTTTCTAAAGGTATAATTAAGCAAAACAATTAAATATGGTAGATACAAAGTTCATGGTATTTTAATGTAAAAGTTGATTTAAAGTTATGTTTCATGATATTTAGAGTGAAAGTTTGTTCTAAACATTAGTTTTATGTTAACAAGCAAGGTGTAGAAATATGAATGAGCAATGCTTAAGAAAAAGTGTAATTTCTAAGGTTTAGAATAAAATATCGGTATTAACTCCACTTACCGACATGTTTTGAAAAAAGAGATTTTTAAAGAGGAAGAAGAGATTGGAAGGGACTTACCGTTTGATTATGTTAGGAAGAGGTAAAAGAAGGGTAGGAAAGCTTTGGGATGTCTCGAAAACACCGGGATTAGCTTCGATTTTCGCCGGAAGTTGATCTCTTGCTAACTCCACTTGTACTCTTCTTATACTTAGAAAACTTTGAGAATTTTGGCTAGAATTTTCAGAATGAGGATGGGCTAGGGCATGGGATAGTATTTATAGTGTGGAATTAAGATTTTAGAATTAAAAAGATGAATTAAAATGCATTAAAAAGATGATAAATGGGGAATTGATGGGTCTCTGTTTGATTGTAGAGTAATCAAACAGTGCATGGGAGTTAGGGGTAGGGGAAAAACTTATGTGGAAAGTACGGGCACATTTTGCTACAGGGGGCCCGTTGGCGCCGGCCATATTGAAGATCTCGCCGGTCGAGTTTGGAGGGGAGCCGTCGGATTGATGCTACGTGTCCCCTCTGTATTAATACCCTTTTGTACATGTTTATTCTTCAGAGTTTTTATTTTTATGTGCATTGCACGTATAAACTTTTAGGTTTCCAAAAAGTTTATAAAGAAAATCAAAAAAATTTAATGTGTCTGAAGGGATTCGAACACAGGGGCTACGTAACAGCAGTGCAAGGCTTTACCAGTAAGCTACAAGTTATTTCTTGTTGTTCTTAAACAAAATTAACTTATAACTTATACTCAGGTTGTGAAACTCTATTATGTATTTTTAACAGAAGAATTTCCGTACTAAGATTTCAGAGTCATTACATTCTACCCTCCATATAAAAATTTCTTCCTCGAAATTTATAGAAGGAAGTTGTAACCGACTCAAGAAAATTTGATTACAGCGGTGGTGAAAGAACTACTGGTATTGTACCGAAAGTGCATGAAAATGTTTGAAAGAACGAAAGGATGCAAGAAATTGAAACGACTGAAAAGATGGGAAGGGATTTACCAGTGTTACCTTGACCTATAGCCTTGGCTTCCATGGCCACTAAAGTGTAAGCCTGAAGTCTCGGCACATTTCTCTGTCATGCTGGTACATCGATGGCTGACGAGGTAAAGGTGGTCCGCGTGGAGGTGGTGCAGGAAGAGCTAAATGAATAGGTAGAGCTTAGATAGCTGGTCTAGCTGCGGGGACTGGGCCAGTTCGGTTGTGTGGGCAAGTGCCTATAGTTTGTAAGGATGATTCATATATGAGACAAAGACCGTTTGCTCGACGGCAATCCTTGACTTGGTGTCCGGTCCTCTTACAATAGATGCAGAAGTTCGATATAGTCTCGGAAAATAATCCCCCTAGCCTCATAGCTGGCTCTGGGAGAGTTGGCCTAGAAGAGGCTCCTCCTGCCATCTGAGTGGCAGGGCGTTTCACACCGGCAGTCTGAGGTCTTCCCTTCTTTTTCACCACTGCCTTATAGCATCGGGCAGCCTTTAGAGCAAGACCATGGGTTAGGAAATCCCCTGTAGCTAGTGCAACTTGGATTTCCGGGTCCAACCCTTGCTGGAAGCGCCTGGTTCTGATTTCTGTAGTAGGAATTAGATGGGTTGCGGATCTGCTGAGCATGGTGAATTCAGCATCGTACTCGTCCACTGACTTATCCCACATGGATCCTTATTGTAGGTGGATGAATTTCTATTTCATCTCGAAGTGCGCGGTTTCTGGAAAATACTTGGTATCAAAGAGATCACGAAAAGTCTTCCACTCGATTGGCTGCTCAAGGCGGCTCTCCTCGGCCTTCCACCAGATTTTGGCATTGTCAGTAAGCCAGAGTTTTGCTATTCTAACCCAAGCCACTCCTGGAACTTGAGCTGCGGCTAGGTTGTCTTCAATGCTCTGTGCCCATTCCTCGGGCTCAAGTGGTTTCTCCTTCCCTGAGAAATTGTTCGGGTGTAATGCTCGAAATTTTTTCACTCCCGGTGCTTCTGCTTCAGAGTGGATGAAACTCTGTTGAAAGAGAGCAGTTTGCTCCTGCAAAATCGTGCTTTGAGCTTGCAACCCTTAAGTAAGCTTTTGATAGCCTCTAGAAGCATCGTCTGTTATGTGAGTGGAGCGGCTACGGTAAGTGGAGGTGGTAGAACAGTAAGGATAGGTAGCGGTGGTGTACTTCCATCATTGGAGCTACGGTTGCTGGGAGAATCCATCATCTTAGATAGAGAAGAAAGATTAGGATAGATTCAACGAAAATTGAATTGTAAGGAATGTAAAGTTGTTGAATCTCACATTTCTTGTTATATATTGCTTATGATTTCATGCAGAACTGACCTGCATGGGTCGCCACAAAACCTGTCATGTCCCCCTTTCCAGTAGACGGAAACATGTACGTGATGAGTCCCGTGACGTATTTATTTCGAGAAGGCCATTTCCCGAAATAAATATGCTAATCATATAATAAGCAATATAAAATGACAAGAGAATAAACATGAGATATAAAATTCAACAACTTTATTTACATTCAACTTGATTCATTTACAATACATGATTTTAACTGAAAGAAAATACAAGTATGGAAATGCCTAAACAGGTGGCATACATAAACTGAGAAAAAATAACTGGTCTAGGCCCGGGTCTCGGTCTGATCGTGCTCTTCCTTAGAAATGTCCACCTCTTCGATTTCCATAGTATCTGATGAATATTCCAAGAAAACAGAGAAGGGTGGAATGCCCGTTAGCGAACTTTCGCTCGGTAAGTCCCAAGGAATGAAGTGAAATATAAAGTGTTATGATAAGGAAAATGTATATCATGAACAATGGATTATGAAGTATGATGTGTCAGCATGTCGTTTAATGTAAACATGGAGAGTTTATGTAGCATGCAGTTTTATCATAATATAGATGAACAAGTATGGTAATGTATGACAAGTAGATAAGCATGATAGCATGAGCATGGAAAATAAAAGTAACGCGGCCGTGTAGTGTAAGTATAGTGAACATGCAGGGAATGTTGTAAGTGCACGGCGGCGCCCCGGCCGTCAATCCGACGCCAAAAATGCGGAAGCGAAAAACTTTAATTTTGCAAACTAGCAAACCGGCACCACCGCGCACTAAAACCCGGATCGAACCATTAACTAGTCCTAGCTAACTACAAGAAGAGGAATAGAGATATACCGAGTGATCCGAGTCCTCCGGTCTTCTCGTCGTCATCCCGATCTCCCACGGAATGTCCTGTCTCCACCTCGTCGCCGGAAGTGCACCACATCGCCTACATCTTTTACGGGCTCCCACCTCAATGCCGAGGCAACTCGGGCATGAAGCTGGCTAGTCGACGTGCCCAAGGTTTGCTGTAGAATATAGTGTAGAGGCTTGTGTCTCATTTGGGGTTCATGGAGGTGCCATTTTGGTGGAGGGATGATACAAGAATTATGTGGAGGAACTTGGGGATATTTGGGAGCATGAAATGAACCAAATACCCACACTCAAAAATTTGGACAACCCACTTCTAAAGTGGCCGGCCATGCCATTACAAGAGAGTGAGAGAGTGGAGTGTGTAGCTAAGAATGAGAGAGATCTACAATAATCCAAGGGAGAGAGAGAGAAGGCTATCATGCAAAGAATCATCATCACAACAATTCCAATACTCAACCAACAATCATGATAGCTAACAAACCAACACTCCAACACCACCATCATCACCTCACAAAGTCAAGCAATCATGAACTCAAGAAAGGTCAAGGGATGGGGCTCCATCATGATACAACAAAATGCAAAAGACCCCCTCCACAAATTCTTATTTGCACAAATGCAAATAAGCCCTCCTCCACCAATCTTCGGCCATTGAAAGATACAAATGAAAATGGCCGAAACGGAAAGCAAACTGGCAACTCCAGAAAACTGGTCCCGTAATAAATTACAGGAAAACCCCACAACTGTGCATACACACCTGCATCTGCATTCCGACCGGAATACAAATGCAATGAGACAAAATCTACACTGTACTATACTAGGATCTGGTTTAAACCAAAGCCGGCTAGTATTATCCGTTCGATCCTGATCCGTGCAATACCGCACGTATCTGATCGAACCCTGCCATATCTCCATACGGCCTGTAGTACAAACTGTCCGATCCTGATCCGTGCAATACCGCACGTATCTGATCGGACCTTGCCATATCTCCATACGGCCTCTACAGCTTTTCGCCCGAAAGCTTGAGTAATTGAATGTGGGGGACTCTAAAGACTCGTCAACACCTTGGTTGTGGATTTAACCACTAGCACGTTAGAGGTATAAGCCAATACATAACGGGCTACCAGGTATTGACCAAAAGGGACGTCTGTGAGCGAACTCAGCCTGACACCCTACTGAGCCTGTCAGTGACAATATCCATACAGTCCGGTCCGTTCGTCTATGAGCATCGCATGGCGGGCCTAGGGGGTTGGTAAAAGTCAGACCCCCAAAAGCGGTACAAGTCGTGTCGGAGTGTAGCCCAGAACACCCTGAGATACTACTGGAATACCTACCAGTAAATCTCCTTGCCTCGGCCGAGGGCTTCGTGTAATGGCTCTCCTAGACACAGCGCGACCTCACCCCCAATACCGGGAGAGACGAACCCCTGAAGATACGCTCACTGCCTCCATGTGGCTCGGGACTGTACCCAACTAAAACCTGTTTGCACGACTCCTTTGAGCCATGGTAGGGTAGTAATCAAAGTACAGTGGGAACTCACACGAGACAAATGACGATCCCCAGGTCGATGAACTAACCTGTACACATGTCACCAGGGAACTGCCATCTGACGTCTGGTATATGACCAACTAGCATGTTCCCGGCGAGTCCAGTCCGGTGTACTCATAACCCAATGAGCACCTGTATACATCTTAGGTGATCTAACTGACACCAATGGCTTGTGAGACTGGCCACCGCCCCTCGTCGGGGTCTCGACTGTATACACTAGTCTACTCTGGAGAAACGATGCCCTGTCTCGAATCTCCCACGACTAGGGACCTTTTAAGAACGTGCTTATAGACCCCCAGCTCCCACTTATATGATCGCCCTCATACTGCTGGTGGTCAAGCAAGAATCCTAGGGGCTCTATCAACGTGTAATAGCGACCTCTAGTACACGATGATAAAGGTAAACCAGATAGCATACTATCATCTCGAGTAAGACTGTCCGACCGGGATAGGTCCTCCCTTAATCATTGCAATCACGTGCCTGTGATCCAATAATTGACTCTGAGGGCATTATCTCCAACAATCTCCCACTTGCACTCAAGGCTAATTATTGCGATGTCGCATACTCACAGCCCGTGTGATACCGAACACCCAACTCCTCTACTAGTCAGTCTCACAAAGCTCGTTTGCGAAACTATTGCGTTCGAGGAATAGCCTCAGTGAGTGGATCCGTCTGGATGTTTCTTTCTATGTCTCTCTATATCTCAAGTTCGCGGAGAAAACCATCTCCCGAAATGAGCAATACCTGTCTTAGAATATGTCTGGATGTCTGATGGGACCTAGCTCATAAATGAACTTCAAATCCAAACTTCTTAGACTGTATCGTCAACTGAACTTAATCAGTATCCTGCGCCATGCCTCCCTCAGTATTGCCTTGGACCACCTGTCCAAAATACTGCCCCTCGTCAGAAGGAAAAACTATAACTCTGACAACTTCCTTGTCGTCCATGTCACCTTGGAAGCCTGGAATGATAACTGTCTCCCGAAAGAGGCTGTCGTTATCATATCCCTAGAACGTCCACTTATGTTCTAAAACTGCTTCCAACTGTTTCTCCAGGATTGGATTAATGTCAACTTATTGCATCTAGTGCAAGAGCAACATCTGGTGTGGTACTTGACATCTCATGATTGACTCAATTGCCTAAGCAAATGATCTGTCAATCATGCACATCCCTCTCTACTTTAGTCTATAAGACACCTTTAGAGAGGGTGACTCCATCACCTGCAGGTACACTACCGTGCCAGGAGTCGTCCATTCTAAATACTCTTAGAATGCTGTCTAAGTACCCTTAATTGGGAAACCACCCAAATCTAGATCTACAACCATAGATCTAGTAACCAGTATGTCTGATATAATGTCCAAGTCCCATGTGGAGAAACACTGTGTGACGACCAAAGTATAACCGATCGTAGTATAGGAATATCACATCCTACTCTGTGTATGTCATCCAAATACCATGACATCACACCCTACTACCTTCTCAACAGATCCATCCCTTATTCTGATGAAGTCAAACCTATGACTGTCACATCAGAAATGGATGATCTATCTCCGCTATATCTGCTTTAGTCTATAAATAGACATAAGCTACCTGTCCACCAATGCTTCCGCTGCTCCCACTGACTACGACAACCCTCTGGTAGAGTCATATAGACGTACACTTCTAAAGCCAGTTTAGAACGACGCTATACTCATCCTCCTGCCGGGTCTCGCAGCCTGGAACAACAGCAATGGCAAGTGTGGGTAAACAAGAACCTCCCTGCCACCGTCCTTGAGGCTACCGGAGTACCTCTCGGGTGCCTGAGGTTACCCACCGTATTTGCGGAGTGGCCAATGGAATGTCAAACCAGATTGAATCTTTAGGTTCCTATGAAATCTTCAGTAATCGTTTGTGGTTCTGGAATCACTTCCAGTTCTACCATACTCCCACTACTGTTTTCTGAAAAAATCCATTTTTAATAAAACTGTGGCGAGTCTAGAACAATATCGCTATTGTTCATCCAGATGGTAGAAAGTCAACCCTCGTCATAGCCTGGGTCAACCCACAAACATCCATTACAGAAACGTGCCTTGAGTTATCCAGAGTCTGGTTTTAAGCATAATCCGGACAACTCCCCGTACTTTAATATCGTTAAGATACGAACTGTTCTATATCCAATATAGAACCAGAGGCACTGATTTAATTGAACCAGATTCAAATCATGCAGCTGTCCCCAGTGCATGTCAACTAAAATGGAAGGAGGCCGATCAGCGTTACTCAACTTAGGAATGCTTCCAATTATGAGTAACCTGAAAGAGAAGCAAGTTCTCTTAATCACTACTATCAACTGAATACCATACACAAGTATCTACATCTTCGATCACTTTGAAGAATCCCGATACTTGCAATATCTGGTTCTCTACTTTATTCAAATACCTATAACTTCTCAAAATTCGGACCCTGTGTTTCCTACGAAACACCTGTCTAAAAACTAGAGAAGTCATAAGTAAACCGAATATAGTGCGAGGACCAACCCCTCTGTCCTGATGGACCCTGGACAACATACAATACTCAGTATAAGTCCCTTGAGTCTGATAACTCATTCACTGTGTGTCGTAGGTTGAAAACTGTACTTATGGTTAAGAAGAATTACACCGCTGTTTAATACTCCTTACCTAACCATCCACTGATATAGGTAAATGTCATAGACATAATTTCAGAAAGGTATATCTCACTCTATGAAAATAGACGTACAGATATATCAATTTGAAATTGGTACATAACAGCGGATATTCAAAACCAAATATTTGCCGTCCGGCAAACAACCCAGGTGGCTTCCTCAAATATCACCGATTACAACGAATCCTGATATAATGAGGATGATCACCCAATTCCCAATAACTTACTCCCACTCATCATCTGTAAAACCATACAGATGTGAGAATCATACCTGGTAAATACATACCCTGGAGTAAGTGTCTAATTGGGAAATCAGTTTTCCTTTAACAGTACACAGTGAAACTGAAACATTGAAATGTTTCGATGGGGTATCCCGGTATTCCTAGTAATGCCTCTTCTAGATTCACGATTGCAACCGTATAATTCTTTGCCACCTCTCCAAATCCCTTTATATGTCTTTAGTCATTACCTTCTGCACACCCCTTAGGCCAAATGGTTTTCTCCCTTCCCTACCGTTCGGCACCAGCCTATGGTTTGGAAGAAGACTATCCAATAAGCATAATGGGTGTACTGTCCTAATCCTAGGAGCACTCGCAATGCGAGAGAAGGTGAAGACAAAAGATACCTGAATAAACCTTATTCCTATTTCTCTTGAACCACAATCCATCCCCGAACTGGAACAAGTTCCTTTCGAGTTCGTATATAACCATACGATGGAGTATCCAGTAAACTGTGGATCTTCGTAGTGATACGGAGTGTCCTGGAGAAATACAAAGGTGAAGTGGGAGTGGTAATGAAATACTTGGTTTGGTCGTGAATATCAGTCGCAATTTACTTTGCCCTCTTACTAATCCCTTTCTTTGTCTTAACTCAATACCTTCTGTACACCATCGTTAGGCTAATTGGTTTTCTTCATTCCCTACCGTTCGGCACCAGCCTAAGGTTCGGAAGAAGACTATCCAATTTGCATAATAGGTGTACTATCCCCTAATCTAAGGGGTACTCACAACCTGAGAGAAGGTAAAAGGAAAAGACAACTGAATAATCCTATCCGTTTCCTCCAGAACCTGAAACCATCCTCGAATTCCTTCGAGTTCGTATAGAACCATACGATGGTTTTGTCCAATGGAAATGGACGTTCGTAGTAATACGGGGTGTCCTGGAGAAATAGGTAAAAGTAGGAGTGGCAATGAGGTTCGCAACTCTGACAATCCAAAAGCCAGTGTTTAAGAAGGTTCGGTTAATTTTGGTCACTGAGTCATAGTCTTAGGGTCGGGTCAATGGTCGCTGCCAAAGAGAGAGAGAAAAGAAATACTCAGCATGCACTCTAACCTAGATCAGAATGGTTACCAATTTATCTAATCTGGAAACCTCCCACTGTACCGTCAAATTCTCCTCCAAACCTGAAAGAAGAATTAGTCGGGGTCACCCGAGGAGTAAACTAACTCATCAGTGGGAATCGGGATCCAACTATCATCGCATGATAACGTGACGGAATCCGCTCATGCTATCACACTCCAGAAGGTATGCGCATATCTGGCAAGTTTCAGTTCTTTTGAAACTCCCGATGTGATTTTTACCCCATGCTCTTATGACCTTGACTTTGGCCAACAAATCATAAGTCACATGTCAAGTTCTACCCGTCATTCTCCAGGTTAATTTGAATCCACCCGTACCTACCCTTGACTTTGGCCAACAAGGCAGTACGACTGTTCCAAACCAACGCATCTATCTATGCTGCATATGAATAACCAACAGCTACCAAACACTGCGCCTTGACTTTGGCCAACAAACACAGCTTGAATACTATTGACCACCCATATGAAACGACGGAGGGCTACGAATGGTTTCTGGCGAAAACCTTTAACGTAATGAACTTGATATCGTTGAAGGAACTGATAGCTTTTAAAAATATAGTGACGAAAACCGTTGCTAAAGAGGTCACTCCCGGTGAAGGGATCTCGGCTCTTTCCCCGTAGAATGAGGTGCAGGATATTCCAACTGAATACCACGATGCAAAGCAAAAGTAATCGGCTATAGTGAAGTTATTGCCCTGACGCAAACTTTTGTCCAAGGGGTCACTCCCGGTGAAGGGATTTCGGCCCTTGCCTCATCGACTGAAGAGCAGGATATTCCAACTGAATACCACGATGCAAAACAAAAGTGAACGTCCTTGCAATAACAGCTTTTTGAAAAAGTGTTCCAACAATATCAGAATAGGTTTGTTTTTAACTTGCATTGATCCGAATCAACGCAGTCCCATCAATTGATCACACCACAAAGAACGAAAATATACTGATGTACGTATATGCCATCCGCATTCGCCACTGGGTCCCGTCATTACCCGTTAGGTTAGCTAACTAACGACAGAGCGGGGACTGAACTAGCACGGATACAAAACATATACAACATCTACTAATATATATACCAATATATTATATTCGCTCAAGGCGTGATAAAATGCAACATCACAGAAATGTACAGCATCACAGAACAATACAGATATCTGGGATCCCCGGGTTTCACAGAGCCGCTGAAACCCGACGTTCCCCTAGTCGTGTGGATAGCCTGTGCAATGAAATCCTAGACCCCTACGGGCGCGGCAAGTCACCCGCCAAAACCTGAAGCGAGGCAGCCCCCTTCAGCTCCGTGAATGGACCACCCAGCACTTCACGGAATCCGGTAACTTGGGCACCCCTCCTGGGCCAACCTATACCCCCTACGAGTGCGGCGAATAGCCCGCCAATTCTAGAGTGAAGCCCCCTCCGTCTCAATGCCATGAGATGCGGGCTTGTTGCCTTCTAGAACCCGGCTATTCGTGCACCCCTCCACGGGGTAATCCTAGTACAGAAAGTAAAATATACATACACCGGGTACATCGACCGCAACCTGGTCGTGCCCCAAAATAATAATACAATCAGGCAGTGACGGCAGTCCACATGTCGGACGCTCGCCCTGCAATATCAAATGTACATAATACAACAAAACACTGTACTAGCATTTCATCCAGGCTATCCCCTACGACCGATCCGCAACATCACAGCAAAATCACAAAACATCAACGTGAATGTCACGTTCGCAAATCCGACTAACCGGGCTATAACAGTTAGACAGGATTTACCGATCGAGTGACATTCACGGTCGTAGATATAATGTAAATACTGTGAAATAATGTGTTTAAAATATCCGATCGATCAAATTTTAACAAGTGGGCCCCCAAGTACTACTGTAGCACATCAAGAAATTCTGGGCCCAATATTAATATTCCAAAACCCTTATTATAAGCCCAGAAAGTAACTGAAGAAAATTGACACAGTGATCTGATCATAGTGCGGCAGAACCGCGGCCCAAAAGGGGGTTCGGCCGCGGTTCCGCGCTCCCACTATGGAATTACTCTGTCGAATTTCTACAGTAGCCTTATATTTTCCAGTACATCACTTTTCTGTAACCTGAAAAAATTTTCGACTCCAAAAAATTTCAACAGAAAACTGATGCAAACAAAATGCGGGTTTTGGAATTTTGGTCGATCGGAAATGTAAACACACTACACAAAGCTAGACTAAGTTAATGGTGAGGCTCTGATACCACTGTAAGTGCACGGCGGCGTCCCGACCGTCAATCCGACGCCAAAAATACGGAAGCGAAAAACTTTAATTTTGCAAACTAGCAAACCGGCACCACCGCGCACTAAAACCCGGATCGAATCATTAACTAGTCCTAGCTAACTACAAGAAGGGGAATAGAGATATACCGAGTGATCCGAGTCCTCCGGTCTTCTCGTCGTCGTCCCGATCTCCCGCGGAATGTCCTGTCTCCACCTCGTCGCCGGAAGTGCACCACATCGCCTACATCTTTTACGGGCTCCCACCTCAATGCCGAGGCAACTCGGGCATGAAGCTGGCTAGTCGACGTGCCCAAGGTTTGCTGTAGAATATAGTGTAGAGGCTTGTGTCTCATTTGGGGTTCATGGAGGTGCCATTTTGGTGGAGGGATGATACAAGAATTATGTGGAGGAACTTGGGGATATTTGGGAGCATGAAATGAACCAAATACCCACACTCAAAAATTTGGACAGCCCACTTCTAAAGTGGCCGGCCATGCCATTACAAGAGAGTGAGAGAGTGGAGTGTGTAGCTAAGAATGAGAGAGATCTACAATAATCCAAGGGAGAGAGAGAGAAGGCTATCATGCAAAGAATCATCATCACAACAATTCCAATACTCAACCAACAATCATGATAGCTAACAAACCAACACTCCAACACCACCATCATCACCTCACAAAGTCAAGCAATCATGAACTCAAGAAAGGTCAAGGGATGGGGCTCCATCATGATACAACAAAATGCAAAAGACCCCCTCCACAAATGCTTATTTGCACAAATGCAAATAAGCCCTCCTCCACCAATCTTCGGCCATTGAAAGATACAAATGAAAATGGACGAAACGGAAAGCAAACTGGCAACTCCAGAAAACTGGTCCCGTAATAAATTACAGGAAAACCCCACAACTGTGCATACACACCCGCATCTGCATTCCGACCGGAATACAAATGCAATGAGACAAAATCTACACTGTACTATACTAGGATCTGGCTTAAACCAAAGCCGGCTAGTATTATCTGTTCGATCTTGATCCGTGCAATACCGCACGTATCTGATCGAACTCTGCCATATCTCCATACGGCCTGTAGTACAAACTGTCCGATCCTGATCCGTGCAATACCGCACGTATCTGATCGGACCTTGCCATATCTCCATACGGCCTCTACAGCTTTTCGCCCGAAAGCTTGAGTAATTGAATGTGGGGGACTCTAAAGACTCGTCAACACCTTGGTTGTGGATTTAACCACTAGCACGTTAGAGGTATAAGCCAATACATAACGGGCTACCAGGTATTGACCAAAAGGGACGTCTGTGAGCGAACTCAGCCTGACACCCTACTGAGCCTGTCAGTGACAATATCCATACAGTCCGGTCCGTTCGTCTATGAGCATCCCATGGCGGGCCTAGGGGGTTGGTAAAAGTCAGACCCCCAAAAGCGGTACAAGTCGTGTCGGAGTGTAGCCCAGAACACCCTGAGATACTACTGGAATACCTACCAGTAAATCTCCTTGCCTCGGCCGAGGGCTTCGTGTAATGGCTCTCCTAGACACAGCGCGACCTCACCCCCAATACCGGGAGAGACGAACCCCTGAAGATACGCTCACTGCCTCCATGTGGCTCGGGACTGTACCCAACTAAAACCTGTTTGCACGACTCCTTTGAGCCGTGGTAGGGTAGTAATCAAAGTACAGTGGGAACTCACACGAGACAAATGACGATCCCCAGGTCGATGAACTAACCTGTACACATGTCACCAGGGAACTGCCATCTGACGTCTGGTATATGACCAACTAGCATGTTCCCGGCGAGTCCAGTCCGGTGTACTCATAACCCAATGAGCACCTGTATACATCTTAGGTGATCTAACTGACACCAATGGCTTGTGAGACCGGCCACCGCCCCTCGTCGGGGTCTCGACTGTATACACTAGTCTACTCTGGAGAAACGATGCCTTGTCTCGAATCTCCCACGACTAGGGACCTTTTAAGGATGTGCTTATAGACCCCCAGCTCCCACTTATATGATCGCCCTCATTCTGCTGGTGGTTAAGCAAGAATCCTAGGGGCTCTATCAACGTGTAATAGCGACCTCTAGTACACGATGATAAAGGTAAACCAGATAGCATACTATCATCTCGAGTAAGACTGTCCGACCGGGATAGGTCCTCCCTTAATCATTGCAATCACGTGCCTGTGATCCAATAATTGACTCTGAGGGCACTATCTCCAACAAATGTAAGTGTCTTAACAGGTTTTTACTTGGGTATACTAATTTAACGTAAGTTCAAGGGTGAATGTCAACCAATCTCAAGAGTGTTCTCGAACCCAACAGGCTGTAATCCAGGGGTAAGGAACCACATGCATGAATCAAGTGTTAGTAACGGGACTTCAATCTAGTGTTGAAGTATTCCAAACTTAACAGGCTGTAATCCAGGAGTAAGGAAACATGGAATCTCATAATAGCTTACTTGTGTTAGTACACATGGATTCATGATCTAGTGTGACTCCTGAGATTTTGTTGGATTCACGCATGAACTACCCCAGCACCCCGTATATACTAAGTTACAGCTAAAATTACCAGTTTTGTTTGAATCCATAAATACATCAGTTTTTAAGATAAAGTTCATGTATATATCAAGTATTCATGTCAAGTATTCTTATATTCATGTCAAGTTGTATTCATGGTTCGAGTCAAGTCAAGTCAAGTCATGTATTCAGGTTTGATATATGTGTTTGAATTCAGGTTCATGTTCAAGTATGCATGCTAGACTTTGGGTTCATGTTTGAATTGGATTCTGACTTGAGTTTGGATTCAAGTTCATGATCGAGTATTCATGTTTGGTTTTAGATTCAGGTTTGAGTTTTGTATTTAGACATGAGTTAGACTCAGACTTGAGTCAGACAATTTAAACTGATTTAGATCTTGAATCAGGTTCAGGAGTTATCGGTAACCGCTGCACATGGACGGCAGGATTTGTGTCTTTTTCCAAGATAATTACCATTGATAACACCGTTAAGTTTTGTACCTTAAATAGGCAAGCACTCATTTTCTCTGGTTCCCTGGGCTCAAGAGAATTGATCCCGCTTAAACTTATATTTACTAAAGTCCTTAAATATAATTTTATATAACTCGAGGGGGGTTTATGAAAAATATTTTTAAGATATAGTTCAAAATAATCTCGAGAAATTATTTAGGGTTTCCATGAATATGAATTTTAAAGATTTGAGGTATTTTAGTGATAAATACTTGGCTTGAATAGTTCATGGTATTTTATTGTAAAACTTGTCTTATATTGATATCTTGATGGTATTTTGGTGAAACTTGAAATTATTTTATTTGAAAAAATATAAGGTTTTTATATTTTAAAAATATATGGATTTTTAATATTTATATAATTATTAAAAATTAACTTTTATTATTAAGTAGAAAATTGCGTTTTTCTTAAAAATCGTATTAAAAAACCTTTCGAGACCGAATGCTCCGTGAGGAGGTCTACATCTCGCTCTACTATCCTAAGGATGTATGATAATCCGCACCATCTAATAGCGGGTCCCTTAAAAAGGGTTGTAGAGGGCTATTTGCAAAGGAATTTAAAAATACAATTCTAAAGAAAATCCTTTTTATAGTAGATGGTATTTTAATGAAATATATTGTTCGTAACTAAAAAAATACGCTCAAAGAGGTAGGTTATTACCCCGTGAGGTTTTCTAAAGGTATAATTAAGCAAAACAATTAAATATGGTAGATACAAAGTTCATGGTATTTTAATATAAAGTTGATTTAAAGTTATGTTTCATAATATTTTAGAGTAAAAGTTTGTTCTAAACATTAGTTTTATATTAACAAGCAAGGTGTAGAAATATGAATGAGCAATACTTAATAAAAAGTGTAATTTCTAGGGTTTAGAATTAAATATCGTTATTAACTCCACTTACCGACATGTTTTGAAAAAATAGATTTTTAAAGAGGAAGAAGAGAGATTGGAAGGGGCTTACCGTTTGATTATGTTAAAAAGAGGTAGAAGAAGGGTGGGAAAGCTTTGGGATGTCGCGGAAACGCCGGGATTAGCTTCGATTTTTGCCGGAAGTTGATCTCTTGCTAACTCCACTTGTACTCTTATGATACTTAGAAAACTTTGAGAATTTTGGCTAGAATTTTCAGAATGAGGATGGGCTAGGGCATAGGGTAGTATTTATAGTGTGGAATTAAGATTTTAGAATTAAAAAGATGAATTAAAATACATTAAAAAATGATAAATGGGGAATTGAAGGGACTCTGTTTGATTGCAGAGTAATTAAACAGTGCAGGCGAGTTAGGGGTGGGGGAAAGACTTGTGTGCAAAGCACGGGCAAATTTTGCTACAGGGGTATCACGCCCCGCTTCCCAAAAGTCGGAAGCAGGTACGTGACGAGGCCATGACGTATTTATTTCGAGAAGGTCATTTCCCGGAATAAATACGTTAAGCGTAAAATAAGCAATATAAAATGACAAGAGAATAAATATGAGATTAAAATTTCAACAACTTTATTTTCATTCAACTTGATTCATTTACAATACATGATTTTAACTGAAAGAAAATACAAGGATGAAAATTGCTAAACAGGTGGCATACATAAACTGAGAAAAGATAACTAGTCTAGGCCTGGGTATCGGTCTGATCGTGCTCTTCCTCTAAGATGTCTACCTCTTCAGTCTCCACAATATCTGACGTACATTCCAAGAAAACAAAGGTGGGTGGAATGCCCGTCAGCGAACTTTCGCTCGGTAAGTCTCTAAGAAATGAAGTGAAGTATAAAGTGTAATGATAAAGGAAAAGTATATTATGACAAGTGAGTATGAAGTATGTTGTGTCAGCATGTCGTTTAATATAAACTTGGAAAGTTTGTTTAGCATGAAGTTTTATTGTAATACATGTGAACAAGTATGGTAATATATGACAAGTATATAAACATGACAACATAACATGAGCATGGCAAACAAATATAACATGGCCGTGTAGTGTAAGTATAGTGAACATGCGGTTAATGTAAGTGTCTTAACATGTCTCTACTTGGGTACAATAAATTAACGTAAGTTCAAGGGTGAATGTCAACCAATCTCAAGAGTGTTCTCGAACCCACAGGCTGTAATCCAGGGGTAAGGAACCATGGGCCCGAATCAAGTGTTAGTAATGGGACTTCAACTTAGTATTGAAGTATTCCAAACTCAACAGGTTGTAATTCAGGAGCAAGGAAATATGGGCCCTCATGATAGCTTGCTTGTGTTAGTAGACATGGATTCATGATCTAGTAGGACTCCTGAGATTTCGTTGGATTCACGTATGAACTACCCCAGCACTCCGTATATGCTAAGTTACAGTTAAAATTACCAGCGTTGCTCGAATCCATAAATACATCAAATTGAAAGATTGAGTTCATGTATATATCAAGTATTCATGTCAAGTATTCATGTATTGATGTCTGGTTGTATTCATGGTTCGAGTCAAGTCAAGTCATGTATTCAGTTTTGAGTTCAGATATTCAGGTTCATGTTCAAGTATGCGTGCTAGATTTTGGGTTAATGTTTGAATTGGATTCTGACTTGAGTTTGGATTTAAGTTCATGATCAAGTATTCAGGTTTGGTTTTAGATTCAGGTTTGTGTTAGACTCAGATTTGAGTCAGACTTTTTAAACTGATTTAGATCTTAAATTAGGTTCAGGACTTATCGGTAACTGTTGCACATGGACGGCAGGATTTGTGTCTTTTTCCAAGACAATAACCATTGATAACACCGTTAGGTTTTTCTACCTTAAATAGGCAAGCACTCACTTTCTCCGGCTCCTTGGGGCTCAAGAGAATTGATCCCGCTTAAACCTATATTTACTAAAGTCTTTAAAAGTAATTTTATATAACTTGAGGGGGTTTTATGAAAAATATTTTTAATATAGTTTCAAAATAATCTCAAGAAATTATTTATATTTTTTAGGGTTTCCATGGTTGTGTATTTTAAGAATTGAGCTATTTTAGTGATAATTATTTTAAGTTGAATAGTTGCGGCTATTTTAAGAATTGAGCTATTTTAAGACTCAGGCATTGTCGGTGAACTGGAGTTTGGCTATTCTGACCCAAGCCACTTCTGGAACTTGAGCTGCGGCTAGGTCGTCTTCAATGCTCTACGCTCATTCCTCGGCCTCAAGCGGTTTCTATTTCCCTGAGAAGTTCTTCGGGTGTAATGCCCAAAATTGTTTCACTCCCGGTGCTTCTGCTTCAGAGCGAATGAAACTCTGTTGAAGTAGAGCAGTCTGCTCCTGCAAAATTGTGCTTTGAGCCTGCTGACCTTCAAGTAAGCTTTTGATAGCCTCCGGAAGTTTCGTCTGTTTTGTGAGTGGAGCGGTTACGGTAGGTGGAGGTAGGAGAACGGTAAGGATAGGTGGTGTACTTCCATCGTTGTTGCTAGGGTTGCTGGGAGAATCCACCACCTTAGATAGAGAAGAAAGATTAGGATAGATTCAATGGAACTTGAATTGCAAGGAATGTAAATTTGTTGAATCTCATATTTCTTATTATATATTGCTTATGACTTCATGCAGAACTGACCTGTATGGGCCGCCAACAAAACCTGTCACGTCCCGCTTCCCAAAAGTCGGAAGCAGGTACGTGACGAGGCCGCGGCGTATTTATTTCGAGAAGGTCATTTTCCGGAATAAATATTCTAAGCGTAAAATAAGCAATATAAAATGACAAGAGAATAAACATGAGATTAAAACTTCAACAACTTTATTTACATTCAACTTGATTCATTTACAATACATGATTTTAACTGAAAGAAAATATAAGGATGAAAATGCCTAAACATGTGGCATACATAAACTGAGAAAAGGTAGCCGGTCTAGGCCTGGGTATCGGTCTGATCGTGCTCTTCCTCTGAGATGTCTACCTCTTCAGTCTCCACAGTATCTAACGAACATTCCAAGAATACAAAGGTGGGTGGAATGTCCGCCAGCGAACTTTCGCTCGGTAAGTCCCCAAGAAATGAAGTGAAGTATAAAGTGTAATGATAAAGGAAAAGTATATTATGACAAGTGAATATGAAGTATGTTGTTTAGCATATCGTTTAAAATAAACTTGGCAAGTTTGTTTAGCATGCAGTTTTATTGTAATACATGTGAACAAGTATAGTAATATATGACAACATAACATGAGCATGGCAAACAAATATAACATGGCCGTGTAGTGTAAGTATAGTGAACATACGGTGAATGTAAGTGTCTTAACAGGTCTCTACTTGGGTACACTAAATTAACGTAAGTTCAAGGGTGAATGTCAACCAATCTCAAGAGTGTTCTTGAACCTAACAGGCTATAATCCAGGGGTAAAAAACCACGGTCCCGAATCAAGTGTTAGTAACGGGACTTCAACCTAGTGTTGAAGAATTCCAAACTCAACAGGCTGTAATCCAGGAGTAAGGAAACACGGGCCCACATGATAGCTTGCTTGTGTTAGTAGACATGGATTCATGATCTAGTGGGAATCCTGAGATTTCGTTGGATTCACGCATGAACTACCCTAGCACCCCGTATATGCTAAGTTACAGTTAAAATTACCAGCCTTGATCGAATCCATGAATACATCAAATTGCAAGATTGAGTTCATGTATATATCAAGTATTCATGTATTCATTTCAAGTATTCATGTATTCATGTCGGGTTGTATTCATGGTTCGAGTCAAGTTAAGTCATGTATTCAGTTTTGAGTTCAGGTATTCAAATTCATGTTCAAGTATGCATGCTAGACTTTGGGTTCATGTTTGAATTGGATTCTGACTTGAGTTTGGATTCAAGTTCATGATTAAGTATTTATGTTTGGTTTTAGATTCAGGCCTGAGTTTGGATTTAGACATGGGGTAGAATCAGACTTGAGTCGGACACTTTAAACTGATTTAGATCTTGAGTTAGGTTCAGGAGTTATCGGTAACTGCTGCACATGGATGACAGGATTTGTGTTTTTTTCCAAGACAATTACCATTGATAACACCGTTAGGATTTTCTATCATAAATAGGCAAGCACTTACTTTCTTTGGCTCACTGGGGCTTAAGAGAATTGATCCTGCTTAAACCTATATTTACTAAAGTCCTTAAATGTAATTTTATATAACTCGAGGGGTTTTTATGAAAAATATTTTTAATATAGTTTCCAAATAATCTCGAGAAATTATTTATATTCTTTAGGGTTTCCATGGTTGTTTATTTTAATAATTGAGGTATTTTAGTGATAATTATCTTAATTTGAATAGTTCATGGTATTTTACTGTAAAGTTTGACTTGTATTGATATTTTGATGGTATTTTGATGAAACTTGTAATTCTTTCCTTTGAAAAAAATATAAGATTATTATATTTTGAAAATATATAGATTTTTAATATTTATATAATTATTAAAAAAATAATTTTTATTATTAAGTAGAAAATTTCATTTTTCTTAAAAATCGTATTAAAAACCTTTCGAGACCGAATGCTTCGTGAGGAGGTCTGCATCTCGCTCTACTAGATCAAGAATGTGCGATAATCCGCACCATCCAACAGCGGGTTCCCTAAAAAGGGTTGTAGAGGCATATTTGCAATGGAAATTAAAATACAATTTTAAAAAGAAACCCGATTTTTATAGTAAAGGGTATTTTAGTGTAACATTGTATTCGTATCAAATACATTCACAGAGTACCGTGCTATGGAAACATATGTGTATGTGAGGGGTAGATCATTACCCCGTGAAGTTTTCTAAAGGTATAATTGTCACGCCCCGCTTCCCAGAGTACGCAAGATTGGGCACGTGACATAGCCAACCATGCTACCTGTGGGTAGGAAATATCCATCCACAGTCACATTACGGTTGTAGAGATATCAGGAACAAAATAATAACTAATCTAATACATGTCCAAATCCATAATAACAAGAATCAATAAACAACAAGTGCGGAAGCAAATGATCCAATACAATAAATAAACAATACGTCCCATAATGCGGGCTCACATCTGGAAATGAAATGAAATAAATAAACTAAACCCTAAGGAACTCATAGTTCAGCCTGCTGGCTGAAGTACTCCTGCTCGGTCAACTGCAGTGGTAAGGAATCTGGGCCATGCAAAACCCAGACGTCAGCGCGTCATGTCAACCAAATAATATAATATAAACATGGTAATAAGCAATGCAGGTATGAACATGAATAACGCAGTACTAAGAAATAACAGAGCAGGGTAATGTGCAGTGGTGACTAAACTGTCCTATCAGGTTTCTACTCTATAGTCTTTGAAATCAATTGATGAATCGTCGATGTAACTCAATAGTTTCCCGTGCGTGCCCGGGACCACGGTCAAGGTTCTCGGGGCTGAATCCGAGACGTGCCGCTAAGCAGTAATAGGTAGCAGGATGGATGAGTGATGTCAGCATCATCACTCCGGGGCAGGCAAAGCCCGTAAGACCGATCAGAACCGGTATCGAACTGTTGAGTTACAAGTCGGTTTCACCTTTGATTTCCCCATACCCCCAAGCTATGTATGTCAGGTCAGGTATTCAATAATCAAGGATTAATGCCGACACAGGATCAGGTAACAGGTCAGGTTTGTCTGGATAGACAACAGGAGTGGTCCATGAGGACCCCAAGTCAAGTTTGTCGGCATTAGGCATGAGGTCATGTAACAAGTCAGGTCGTAGTACAGTAGGTTGAGTCAGTATGTACAGGGTGTCATGTCTGGTGTATCAGTATGTAAATATATGTCAGGTGTGGCAGGGTCGAGTCAATATGCAATGTAACCGAGTATGTGCTCTCAACAGGTGTACGATCAAATAAGTAACAGCAGCAAGAAAGTAATTAACAATAACGGTTCACTTAATCCCAATGGTACAAAAAAAAATATGATGCAGCTGTATTAGACTAGCAGGTTTGAGCACCCTTGGGTGCAATAATCACAAAGTGAAACAATATCAACAACATGACGTAATGAAGCTACATGAATTAAACTAAAGCATCATAATTGTCTCATGGGTGATTTAACAAACGAAGCAAGGATGATCTACTTAGTTTAGTTAGTTAAAGTGTGGATTGATAGCAGACCGATTAATTTCAAGAAACTACCATACCGATTCAACGTTAAGAATATTTGTAACCGTCAATTCTGAGTTATAATATGATATCGATACTACTAATAGCTGTGTGGTTATAGTAAATAATATGATGATTAAGTTTGTAGCAAGACTTGATCTTGTGTACTAGCATGTTAAAGCAAGTATTCGGATACTTGCCTCGACGGTTTCGCAAACCGGAAAGCACGGATGCAATGTCGGCAGAAAACACGAGACGGGTGCACGGGCTACGGGTCGAGTCCTAACAGCGAACAGCGGGACCACACGGACCAGAATACTTCGCTGGAGCGTCGGGTCCAAGCGACGGCACGGTCGGAATCCGGCGAAAGTCAAAAGCGACGAAGTTAGCAAAACACGATATACAAAGACAAGGACCAGCGAGAGGGGGTTTAACATTAATGGAAAGATAGAGATGCTTACAGGGAAACACCAGGGCAACCACGACGGGTTCGCCGGCGATGGGGCGCCGGCGAGGCAGCGACGGCGAGCAGCGACGGCTGGAATTTTCTGGGTTCGCTGAAAAGAGGGTGCTGCGGTGAGTAGAGGGGTGCTGGCCCGCTCTGGTGATCGAGGGGAGACGGAGATGGTCGGAGGCGGCTCTGGCGACGACGGCGAGGATCAACAGCACGTTTTCCGGTGACCCGGGGTGGTGTTAAGGTCGGGCTCGGTTCTGTGGTGGTCCGGTGAGGTCGTGGGGAGGAAGAAGACGACGAGGTCGGGACGAGGGTGAAGGGAGGAGGATTCTGGTGTCGGCGGCGGTGAGAGGCGGCGGCGACGGCGCACCCTGCGTGCTGGTGTGGCGTCGGGGTTGGGTTGCAGGCCCGGGAAGGAGGGAGGAGAGGAGGTAGGGGTGTGCTTGGGCTGCGGACGACGAGGACGGTGATGGCGAGGTCGCGGGGAGGTCGACGGAGACGGCAGGAGGTGGCTAGGGTTAGGGTTCGGGGGGTTCTTTTCTCGTGATGGAGACGAAGAAGGAGGCGGCTGTGTAAATATATAGGAAGAGAGAGAGAGAGATTTTTAAAGATAGAGAGAGAGAAAGATTATAGGAGAGAGATAGGGAGAGAGTTAGAGATAGAGAGAGAATGAGAAATTAGAGGGAGATAGAGAGAGGCGGAGAGAGAGAGGATAGGGGGGCCCACGAGGGATTCTAAACCTCACGCGATTGGCTGAGGGAAAAATTGTGGGTTAAAAAAAATAAACGATTTAAAGGGATTTGAAGGGATTTAACGTAGGATTTAGGTAACGAAAATATATATGTATAGTTTAATATATTTAATTAAATGGGCATTTTCGGCGCCAAATGAAACATTTCCAAATCGCGCCCGGGTTGCGCCCAAATGTTCCAAATTCAAATTATAGGATTTTAAGCGAGTTCCAAATTTTTAAAAGAGGTGTTTAGTGATTAAAATGCATGCCCCCAAGTCGGACACTTGCACGCGCGCGTAGTCGTCCAAACTTGCCCGTTTAGCCGAACGGGACGGAATCTCGACGTACGGACGCTACCACGCGACTAGTGGCGACGAGTAGGCCAACATGGACATTTTTAATTTCATTTTCGGTGTTAAAATTTGTTATGTGCCAAAATGATTTAACCGGTTAAAATTTAGCAATAAACACCAAACAATCAGGATAATTGGAATGAGCAATATATAACACTCAACTAGTAATAGAAATAGTATTATTGGGCTCGGGTGTTACAATAATTAAAAAAAATACTAAATGATGTGATATGTGAAGCTCATGGTATTTAAACGAAAAACTTAAATTAAAGTTATTTTGCGTGAAATTCTAGGTTACAATTTATTCTAAACATTTATAATAATGTTACAAGTATTGTGTAAAAGTTTTATGAAAAGGGTGAGTTTTTAAAATTTAGAAGATCGACATCGGTTTTAACTCTACTTATCGATGTTCGTTTTAAAAAAGATTTCCAGAGAGGAAGAAGAGAGATTGGGAGGGACCTACAAGTGGATTAGGGTAAGGAAAGGTTTAAGAAACTTGATTGGTGGTCGTGGCGTCGTGGGGTCACCGGAATAGCCTCGATTCCACACCGGAAGTTGGTCGTTGGCTAACTCCTCTTCTACTCCACTTGTACTTGAGAAAATTTGAGGGTTTTGGCTAGAATTTTCAGAATGAGGAGGGGCTAGGGTATAGGATAGTATTTATTGTGTGGAATTAGGATTTTGGGATTAAAAGAGTGAATTAAAATGCATTAAAATGTGATAAATTGGGAAATTGAGGGGTCTCTGTTTGATTGCAGAGTAATCAAATAGTGCAGGGGTAATGAGGGTAGGCCAAGGGACTTGTGTGCAAAACACATGCACATTTTGCTATAGTGGGACCGTCGGTGCCAGCCTTGAGAGGGGTTTGTCCGGTCGATCTTGTGATTTGGGTCGTAGGATTTGTGCCACGTGTTCACCTCTGTATTGAAATCATTTTGCACATGTTTTTTCTCAGACTTTTCATTTTTATGTGTATTGCACGTGTAAACTTTTGAGCTTCCAAAAAGTTCAAAAATAAAATCTGAAAAAAATATATGTTTCTGATGCGATTCGAACACAGGGGCTACGTCACAGCAGTGCAAGGGATTTACCAGTGAGCTACAAGTTGTTTCTTGCTGTTCTTACACAAGATATACTTATAAGTTGTACTCAGGCTTGTAAACTCCTTTCTGTACATTAAAAAGAAAAATTTTTGTATAGAAAATTCAGAGTCGTTACAAGGAGGCCCGTCGGCGCTGGCTATATTGAAGATCTCGTTGGTCGAGTTGTGGAGAGCAGCCGTCGGATTGATGCCACGTGTTCCTTTCTGTATTAATACCTTTTTGCACATGTTTATTTCTTCAGACTTTCATTTTTATGTGCATTGCACGTGTGAACTTTTAGGCTTCCAAAAAGTTTAATAAGAAAATCAGAAAAATTTTAATTTGTCTGATGGGATTCGAACACAGGGGCTACGTCACAGCAGTGCAAGGTTTTACCAGTGAGCTACAAGTTATTTCTTGCTATTCTTAAACAAAATTAACTTATAACTTGTACTCAAGCTGTGAAACTCTATTATGTATTTTTAACAGAAGAATTTCCGTACTAAGATTTCAGAGTCGTTACAGTGCTTTTTAGGCATGTACAGATTCCCCCTGCTTGAGGTAGGCTGGGGTTTAATGATTGTGGGGATCTAAATCTCATGCAGCCATGGACTAAGCTGCTGTTAATTGCCCATCGTTTTTGGAGCGGGTGAATCTCCGATTAACAAGTCAAACAGATCATGCAAACTCAATATGCAATATGCGCGTGTTGTGTTTAGGAACAAGTTTGAGGGTGCTTCGGGCATATCGGAGGCCTCATAGAGTTTTTACGGGGGTCTCGCTACTCGGATTGCGAGGTGGGCGTCAAGAGAGCTAGCAGCCTTCTTACGGTGTGTGGAGTAACGCCCCGTTAGAATTTTTTTCTAACGAGAGAGGTGATGAGTGTATATACGTCAAGTGCGCACTTAGCAAAGTGAGCACGTGACAGGTGCGCACCTGCCAAAACGCTCACCTAGCAAGGCGTGCACTTGGCAAAGGGGCGCAGATGACAAGTGCGCACCTGTCGAAACACTCACCTAGCAAAGTGCGCACCTTGCAAGATGTGCACCTGGTAAGGTATGCACCTAGCAAGGGGTGCATATGATAAGTGTTCACCTACCGAGACACGCACCTAGCAAGGTGCGCACTTCGCAAAGTGCAAGGGAATGAAGGAGGCTAAAGGCCCCGAATGGGCCAAAAGGGCTAGCGAGGTGCGCACCTAAGGAAGTGCGCACCTAGTAAGGTGCGCACTTGGCTCGATTTGTACCGAACGGGGTGTGCACCTAGCACGGTGCAAGTAGGGTCGAAACCCAATGAAGCAACAGTCCAAAAACTCCATGATTTTGACTTTGAAGATCAAAAGAGGCTTTTTTCCCCTTTTTCGAAGCCTCCTGACATGCACACTTAAAAAAAGAAAGGAAAAGTGAAATAGAGACTTGCATATTATAGAGTAGCTCAAAACTCAAGATTTTTGTTTTTTGGGGAATTAAGATTAGTTTTTCTTTTTCATCAAATCGTCATGGGGGGTCTTTTATAGGTTTACATCTTTTCATTTAGCCTCATGGCTTGTACAAAATTGGTATTTTCCCCATCCCATGCCCATGTGTTTATTTCTTTTTGTACACGAGCTATGGGCTTTACAAAATTTGGCTTTTTGCCCGTTTATTTTACATTTATTCTTGAAAATTACATCAAACCTATTTATTGCTTGATGATTATTCCTTTGGCATGGGGGCCGGACTGGACTTGAGCCCACCTGCTTGGACTTGGATTCGGGCATGGGCCCAGCTTGTGTTCGGGTGTGGGCCCGACTTGGATTCGACAGTAGGGTTCGTCTGCTTTGACTTGAGCTTACTTGTTTGCGGTTGACTTTGACTTTTGATCAATAAGGTGTAAATTTGAACCCCAACAGTCATGAGATATCCTGAAATCAAATTTCAAAACAACCAAGCACATCATATACAATATTATGAAAAATGCAAGATATTTAAACACAAGTATATGAAATATTCATTGTTCCGATATCACAAATATGAAATGAATAGTATATTCAATATCAATATCAAGAAATCAATCAAATGCAAAGTAAGAGATATTGATATACTATATATATACATGATATATAACAAGCAACCTATAGAACACACACACACATGTGTGTGTGTAGTGAATTACCGAAACAATGAATGAGAGTAATATATTGATATCAAGAATATAACACAAGTATAGTATGAGATATTGATATATTACTCGGTATACACAAGATATAGGATATGCAATGTAAACATCAAGTGTATACAAATTTAGTGTCGATAGGATAAGCAAAATAAGCAAGTGACGCTAAACAAACTATTCATGTTTAAGTTATCATCAAAACTAAATAAATGGATCATCGAAATGCATAAGTCATCATGCTTTGGGGCCAAGGGGTTTTTTGTCAGCAGCAAAACCTGCCACGTGGGTTTTAACAACCTACCCTAAATAAAATGAATGGCTGATTTTGCTTTTTTTAAAGTTGAGAATGAACATCGTTAGGGATCCAATCATGAGCAGAGGTGGCGTTTGTGTTGGGAACTTAAGCACACTAGAAAGCTAATATTGGAAGATAGCATCATGGATTTAATTTTTTTTTTCTAGTTTGCTAAAGTTCCAAAACTATGAATCAAACTAAACTGCTAGAACTTGCAAACAAAAACAAGTGAGCTATGCTAATCTACTATGTTAGTAATACTCATATCCTCAAGCTTTCTTCAAGAGCTTCCGCCGAAAATGATCCACCCGAGAAAACCGATCCAAGCTCTAATTTCACATGGTGAAGCAACTGATGCTTCAATCTCGCTAGCAATGGAGAGTGGGGATGTAGAAATATTCGACTATAATTTTCTCTCATATCTAAAGCTCAAGAGAGCAAGTAAAGAAGAAGGAGGAGGAGGTGAAGAAATTTAGCCATGAGCAAGTGTAGAAAGCATGAGAGAATAATATGTGTAGAAAATAATAGAATGGCTTCATCCTTTTTTACAACCATACAAATAATAAATCTCTCAACATTTTGTAATAAACTAATGAAACTCATTCCTCTCTACATATTTTAAACTATGCTCAATGCCATCTCACCCTCCACCTCATTTTATGAATATTCATAAATGGATATTCACAAATGAGGTGTCCATTTTCTAGAATAAATTCCATATAAATGTGGAATACAATCCGGTATACGTATCGAAATGCATATACGCGTATCCGTATAAAAATAAGAATATCCAAGAGAGAAAATGAATACTGAACAACAATACTAGAATATATATTAAATATATATATAAATTATTAAATCAAAACTTGATTTAATAATCCAATTTAATCCTAAGCCGCTAGTATTATCAACTGTATGATTAAAGTCCGTGTAGCATGTGGACATTGTTGGAGTCAAAAATTACACCCCAAGATCGAGGTCAATAAGTCAAAGTCGAGGCCTGAAAAGTGGGCCCGGATCCAAACCCGAATTCAAGTCAAGTGGGCCCATTCCTAAGTCGAGACTGAACATGAGGATGCCTGCTCCCCATGCCAGGATGAAAATTATGTAATAAATAATTTTGATGTAATTTTTATGAATAAATATAAGGAAAACGGGCATAAAGCCAAATTTTTGTAAAGCTCATGGCTCATATGCAAAACAAATAAGCACATGAGGCATGGGATGGGCAAAATGCCATTTTGTAAAGGCCAAGAGGCTATGTGTAAACTTGTAATCCTATATAAGGCAACATGATAATGAACTAAAAAGAAAATAATTGATTCCCCTAAAAAATTAGTGTTCTGTGCCTCCTTCTCCTTCCTCAAGGTTTTAAACCTACTTCATTTTTTTTTGAATTAAAACGAGCGTTTAACTCTCCTTTTTCTTAAAAGAAATAGTTTTTCACCATAAAACCCTTGAAGGGGAGCTCAGATCTCCCATCAAAAGGGGAGATTTTTAGATCTCACCCCCTTTTTTTCAAGATCCAGCCAACAGAGAGGAGGAAGAAGGAGACCCATCTCCAAAAATCCCACTTTGGAGAAGATCCGAGACTTAGGAGAGGATCCAGGGCTGTCACGTCCCGCTTCCCAGTAGACAGAAATGGTGACGTGGCATGCCCGCGGAATATTTATTCAGAGAAGGTCATTCCCTAAATAAATATACTAAGCGTATTGAAAACAATAATACACAATGCAAGAATAAATGAAGACTGTAAAATTTTTCAACAAATATCTTTATTTACATTCAACTTCCAATATTTACAAATACATGAGTTTATACTGGAAAGTAAATACAATGAGGAAAATGCCTAAACAAGTGGCATACATAAACTGAAGAAAAAGTGAAACTGAGCCAGCCCTGGGTAGCGATCTGGTTATAGTCCTCCTCCGTGGCTTCAACTTCCTCCGTCTTGACCGTATCTTAAGAACTCCACAAGGTGTAGGTGATCTTACTACGAACCCTCGAAGTCTAACATACAGGCTCTCAGCATATCTTCTAATATCTGAATTATTCACTCGGATTGTCTGTCCGTTTGTGGATGATACGCTGTGTTGAAATTTAGATTCGTTCCTAGGCTAGCTTGCAGACTTTGCCAAAATTATGATCGGAATCTCGTATCACGATCGGAGATGATGCAGACAGGTACCCTATGTAATCACACGATCTCCTGCATGAGTTCATGGATATCAAGACAAGTATAGTACATCTTGAAGGTTTAAATCTTACTTTAGATTTTTACTCACCTCCATTTACTTCTTTGCCAACGTCTCGGTTGACTGGCCAACTCGGAATGAAATAAAGTGAACCGGCTTGGTGAGTGTTCGGCACGATTTATTACATTGCAATACCATCCATTTTCTATCATTTTGTCAATAAACAGTGCTATTTAATCTATGTATGCTAATTTATACAGATTTTAGGTACGTAAGCAAAAAACTGGAAATATACACAACATGCACAAGAAGACGATTTTAGCCGGAACTGCAAACGAGACAGAATACATATCAGGATTAAAAGAGTTGCAACAAATAAAGTGTGTGTACAAAAAGAATTTTTGATTTGTTCTAACTTGTGAACAAGTGTAAATATGGACTTGACCAAGTGCACAAGAGGGCAAACACCATCATAGTGCCTCTTTACAAGTGGGTGCACAAGTGACATGGCAATGAGTGAGTAAAAAGTGTTGATGTGATATAAACCATTGCAACTTGATCTAGTTTCTTCTCTGTTCTTCACCTTAGAATTCACCTATGTGCAAATTACAACAAATTGCAACTACAGAGAGATGATCAAGTGAGTTGATGACTTCTGACAAAAGGTGGGCCCCAGTCTCAACAACTAGGCCGCAGATTTAATCAATATGGCCGCAATTTGCTGCCATATCATTGACAAAATGGCTCGAACAAGTTTTGTGGTCCCCTGGTGGTTTTTTTTTACGTTCATTGGTATATGCAACTTCTGGTTTTGGATGTTCTATAAATAGTAGATCAGTTTATGAAGAAAAAACACAATTGTCACTGCTTGTACTTATTTTGATAAAATTTTGTAGCTCTTTGGATTAGATTGAGTTCTTTACCTTCCTCCGGTCTTGCAACCTCTATCTTTGAGCTTGCAAGATTAGATTTTGGTAGTTGAGCTCATTTGCGTGTACTTGGATACTATTGCAATAAAATTTTCATTGAGTTCAAGTTTTGGTTCTTGTATTTTTTCTTTACTTTCCTTACTTGCATTCTCTTTTATATATTCAGTTGTGATCTTATTAACATGATGTGTGAGTAGTTCTGCACTTAGGCTATAGTGAGGTAGGTTGTTGAATGACTTGCCTTCCAACCCCTCCTTCTTGATTCTTAACATTATTGCACTTCTTTTCTTAATATATGCAATGATATTGTGTTTTGCTTGATAGGATATATTGTTTTGAATTGTTGCAAATCAACCTTAACATATATCATATTCCTTCTTTACATTTTATTGTTGTTATATTATGAATTGAAGTTGAAAGGAGTATGAAATTTATCTAAGTGTAGTAAACTATCTAGATAGAATATGTAGCAATACAAGCATATGTTCTATGCTTGCTAACTTCCTTTAGCTCATTTCATGCTCATTTCATCTTAAACCCTTAAATTTTTAGCTTCTCTTGTACCTAATGTTGATATCGTATCCTAAAAACGATACTAGTTATCGGGATAGATGCGTCATGCTTCTTTAAGTAAATTAGAAACTAGAAATGGACTTTGAATCAAGATTGAGAGTTGGGAGTAACGCCGTATTTCAACCTACCAAATCTTAGCTTAAGTTTTCCCTAAATATCACTTTATCCTTTCATTACTTCATTTTGTAAAATGTGAAAAATCTAACTCTAAACCATTGTTTTATAACTCAAAATGATGTCATGATATCCATTTCTTGTGGATCGAATCGTACTTCCTGGCTTGCATCAACGCACCGTACACTTGCGGTATTTTTATAACTCGAGACTCAAGCCGTGCATTACTTTTTCTTGAAAAACCGACATATCTGATATTGACCATATCCTTTCAAAGGCACAACACCATGAGTCTACAACAAGTTTTTGGCGCCGTTGCCGGAGAGTGGCAACACCACGAAGTTATTTTTAGTTATCTCTATATATACTCTTAGAAAAGAAAAAAACAAACAAAAATAAGAAAAAACACCAAAAACAACACAAATAATACGACTTTTTGCTTTCTGTTTTGGACCTGCTGTTGATATGAATGTTATTAAAGTATTTTGCATATAAAAAGGGGACACTGCTAGAAATAGGATAATATACAAAAAAATTGGAACCGAACCTCCATAACTGGGCCTCAAATTTTAACCAAGTTGTCCGCAAATTGCGGCCTGATTATGGTAGTTTTCCCTAATTCTTTTGTTACTTCTCTATTGTTCTGATATTAATCCATTTTTATATACAAAATTTCATAATTAAGTATTTACAGTACTTTGGCCATAAATATCGTATTGTGCACTAAACGCCGTATTTTTCCGACAATTTCAAATTTCGATTGGATTACGAACTACGATCGTGCGGAGCTAGGAGCAGAATTCAGGAACAAGGCGTTAAGAAGTTACAGTGCCAAAGATCCAGGTAGATCGACCCGCGCAAGCGAACACTCAAGAAATCATGGATCAAGTCAACGGGAGTTTCTAAACTTAATAATTTAAGGTACGCACATTTTCTAACTCCTTCTCAAATCCGACGCTCCAATACTTCGATTTTCTGCAGGATTTCTTTTGCAAACTCCGCTGCACAAGTGCCAAAGAAAACTAACCGTAATTTTTGCAGCGCGTCGCTTATAACGTAAAAAAAACGATTGATTGATGATTTGAACAACTTTTATTGTTTGCACATTGCATAAATTTAATACGGACTTAAAGGCAAAGAACCCCAATAAGATACGGTAAGAGATTTCATCACCCTTCTCCATGGCCCACAAACCACAAAGAACGAGCATTTTTCACACCCCCATTATATTAAAAGAAATTAGACTTTCAGCCTCTAAGGACTTCGCGCTTAAATAGGGAAAGTTTAGTGTATTTCGAACACCATCCATCGTTATATTGTTCAATAAATGTCTAAGAAAGTGTGAAAGGCGCAACCGCCGAAAGAGAGAAGGTTATTCTAATTAAGGAACCTCGCGAAAGCGAGGGACAACCTCCCTTCCTCTTTGCACTTACCTGGCTTCTCTATCAGTCTATCTTGGGCCCGTTTCGCGATATACTTTTACTTTACAAATCAAGTTTTTTGAGCAGGTCTAGTTGACCTAGATAACCCTAGACTGTTTAGGTGTGAGCAGTGTGTCATATTTGTGTTCTTGTTGTGCCTTTTTGTGTGATATTTTTTGTTTGTGAATACCTACACTTATATATAAAAAAAATTTAGGATTTGTAAGCAACGCTTTTCTTGCATTTTCCTTAGTCTTTTCCTAACCACGTTCGGACAGTGCATGTCAGCTTGGACCAGAGATTCAAAATCTCGATTAGTCTAGTTCGTGACTGTATCTTTCGACTCTTCTATACATTCTGATTCCTCCGAACCATCCGATACTTTCATACCTTCTGCTTTATCGAAGCCATCCGATTATACACTTCGATCACCTTCACCTTCTTCTCCCACATCACCGATGATGACGGAACAAACAATCATTGAGCAGCAAGAAGCAGCGTTGCAAGACAGATGCTACCCACACCGTTAATCCCTACCTTCGTGCATAATATTGCCCACCATCATGGAAAACAACTATAAAATCAAATCACAATTCATACCGCTACTCCTAAAATTCCACGGACTCGAGTCCGAGGACGCTTACCTTCTAATCAGTGAATTTGAAAGAGTATGTGCTATGATGAAAATTCACGGAGTAGGTGAGGATGTTGTTAAGCTCAAATCATCCCTTTTGCGCTTAAAGAAAATGCGAAGAGTTGGTTAAATAGTTTGCCAGCTCGATCGATCATGAAATGGGACGACTTTGTAAAAGTATTTCTAAAGAAATTTTACCTTATTCACAAAATAGTGCGGATTCGGAATGAAATTCAAAGTTTCAAACAAAAAGAGGGTGAATTTTTTTGGAAATGCTTAGAAAGATTCAAGAACATCTTAATCAAATGTTCCCATCCCGGGTTATAACAATGGAGGTTGTGTCAGATTGTCTACGAAGATTTAGACTCCAGTTCACGCACGATGCTAGAACCCATGTGTCAGTGCAAATTTCTGAGTTATGGTGCTAAGGACGCATGGAACTTTTTAGAGGAACTGGCTGATAAAACCATCCAGTGGGAGAGTGTTAGTGAGAAACCATCATCTGTGACCAGGGGCGGTGCACACATAGTTGACACCTCTATAGCGGCTGAAGCAAAAATCGCCGATCTTATACGGCGAATGGAAGCTTTAGAGGGCAAAAATTCACCGTTACCGGTCAACCAAGTTTCGCAAACTTTGTGCGCTAATTGTCAGCATCCTAGCCATGTCGCGGATGAATTTCTGTTTCTCGTCGGATCCCAGGCACACGAAAACGTTAGTGCGCTGTATCAGAACCAGCATCCCAGGAACGACCCTTTATCACAGACGTACAATCCTGGTTGCAAGAATCATCCCAATTTCTCTTGGAATCAAGGATCTTTTCAAAACAACCATTCAAACCCGCCATTCCAACAATTTCAAAATTCAAAATTTCAAAACCAGAAAGTGGGATACTCCAACAACCATCCCCAATAGCTGAATCATCCCAACCCAACCTTTACACCCCTTGGGTTCGTCTACGACGATAAGAGGGTGTCATCTATTGAAAAGGGGTCGGAAGCTTTGATTAAAACCTCTGCGCAGACTACGTCTAGTCCGGATACTTTTATATAAATATCTTGTCGGTTGCATAGCGCTAACACTCAAGCGATAGCCAGACTAGAAGTTCAAATCAGTCAACTTGCCGGTGCAGTAAATGAACGTGAAAAGGGAACATTCCCCTCCCAACCGGTGAAGAAACCAAGAGAGCAGAGAAACTACAACGCTTATGTTGTTCAACGGAACAACATTGAGAATTCTAACGCCATCACCATCCTCAGATCAGGACGCACGATTGACAACAAGGTTGTCAAACCCAACGATTCACCCAAACGTGCGGTTGTCTCATCACCTGTTCTTTCTTCCAGACCTTCTACATCTTCATCTTCTTTACCTTCTTCCTCTTCACCTTCTTCTTCATCGTCAGCTGCATATCCTTCAAAACAACCTGGGCTATTGCCGCAAATTCATCCAGCTATTCCAGCTAGAACACTCACGCCTTCTACACCTGTTCCATCTGCAACTTCTTCGAACCAAACATTTGAGCCCAAGGCTCCCTATCGCAATAGGTTGAAATCAAAGAAGCCCTCTACAAGTATGGAAAAGGTGTTAGAAGTTTTCAAACGATGTTAAGTCAAAATTTCGTTGTTGGATGTGGTCCAACAAGTCCCGGCGTATTCAAAATTCCTTAAGGATTTGTGCACGCAAAAACGACACACGAATGTGCCCAAAACAGTCTTCTTGGCCACCACTCTAAGCGATGTCTTGTCTAAATCCATTCCGGTAAAATATAAGGACCCTGGCTATCCTATTATTTTTTGCACTATCGGGGATAAGCAAATCAACCGTGTCTTGTTAGACTTAGGGGCAAGTGTGAATCTTCTCCTTTACTCAGTTTATAAACAACTGGGATTAGGAGAACTTAAGCCGACCAAAGTAACTCTGCAATTGGCAGATCGATCAACAAAGGTACCGAGGGGAGAAATCGATGATGTTCTGATCAAGGTTGGGGAATTCATATTTCCAGTAGATTTCATCGTATTAGAGACTGAACCCGTCTCCAATCCCAGTGGTCAGTTTCCAGTCATACTGGGGCGGCCTTTCCTATCCACGTCCAACACGTTGATCAATTGTCGTAACAGATCCATGAAACTCTCATTTGAAAACATGACGGTTGACAACATCTTCATGCTAGGAAACCAAGTGAGCGAGAGACACGATGACACATTTGAAGTTAACGCTGTACATGATATGTCTGAGGAGGGGACATTGACTTCAAAAATGAGCGTCTTGATAAAATGTTTGAAGAACTGTTTTCTGAGGAGCTTCTTTTCCTTGAGAAGCTAAGTCCTGAACAGGCTTCCTACACACATCGAGGGCCCCAATTTGAACCACTTCATAACGAACCGGCCCCTGATGTGCGACCATCTATGGAGGAGCCATCCAAACTTGACCTCAAGGTTCTTCCTGACCACCTCAAGTATGCATACTTGGGCAATAACGAAACGCTTCCGGTTATAATCGCAATCGACCTTGCGCCTGGGCAAGAGTTGGTCCTTATGGACGTTCTGAGAAAGAACATGGAAGCAATTGGTTGGTCGATGGCTGATATCAAAGGAATCAGCCCTGCTATCTGTCAGCACAGAATCTACATGACTGATGATTCCAAACCCTTCAAAGACCCTCAATGCTGGCTTAACCGGTTATGAAAGAAGCGGTGCGGAATGAAATACTGAAGTGTCTTCATAATGGGATCATTTATCCCATCTCTGATAGCAAATGGGTAAGCCCCATTCACGTTGTACTAAGAAAATCAGGTATCATTGTAATCACGAATGATGCAAACGAGCTAGTCCTAACCCGCACACAGACGAGTTGGAGAGTCTGTATTGATTACAGAAAGCTCAACGCAGCCACTCGCAAGGATCATTTTCCGCTGCCCTTCATTGATCAAATGCTTGAACGCCTAGCCGGCCATGCCTATTATTGTTTCCTTGATGGATATTCCGGCTACAATCAAATCCCGATCGATCCAGAGGATCGGGACAAAACGACCTTCAATTGTCCTTTTGGTATATTCGCCTACTGTCACATGCCCTTTGGGCTGTGCAATGCACCTGCAACATTTCAGCGGTACATGATAAGCATCTTTTCTGACATGGTAGAGCGATTCTTGGAATTATTCATAGATGATTTCTCTGTCTTTGGAGATTCATTTTTTGAGTGTTTGAGGCATCTTGAATTGGTAATTTCACGATGCATGGAAAAACACCTCACATTCAATTGGGAGAAGTGTCATTTCATGGTCAAACACGGCATTGTGTTAGGTCATATCATTTCTGAAAATGGCATCGAAGTTGATAAAGCAAAAATCAACGTCATTTCAAGCCTCCCTCCTCCACGGACTGTTCGTGACATCAGGGTATTCTTAGGCCACTCTAGTTTTTATAGGCGTTTCATCAAGGATGTTAGCAAACTGGCTAGACCCATGACTTCTTTGCTGGCTAAGGATAGTCCCTTTTATTTCAACTCTGAGTGCCTTACTGCGTTCAACCTTCTGAAATCGGAGCTCACTTCCGCTCCGATCTTAAGTGCACTAGACTGGAATGAACCTTTCGAGCTAATGTGCGATGCTTTTGACTTTGCGATAGGTGCTGTCTTAGGACAACGATTTGAAAAGAAGCCGCACGTTATCCATTACGCGAGCAGGATGTTGAATGATGCACAACTGAATTACACCACCACTGAAAAGGAATTCTTAGCTGTTGTGTATGCATTTGAAAAATTCCGTCCTTACTTGATCGAGACCCACGTCACGATTTACACTGATCATTCTACACTTAGGCACCTCTTTGCAAAAAAGGATGCCAAAGCCAGATTGATACGTTAGATTCTCCTTCTTCAAGAATTTGACTTGACCATCAAGGATAAGAAGAGAACCGACAATGTTGTTGCCGATCATTTATCTCGCTTAACAAATGCACCAATTGAGGAAATTCAAATCAACGAGCAATTCATAGACGAACAACTTCTCTCCGTATCAGTCGAACCCTAGTTCACTGATATCGTGAACTTTCTTGTCACCGGAGAAACACCCTCTTTTTAGTCAAATCAGGACAAGTCAAAATTTCTATCCCAAGTCAAATTCTTTTATTGGGATGAACCATATTTGTTCAAGTACTGTCCTGATCTAATTATTAGAAGGTGTGTCTCTAACTCTGAAACGAGAAGTGTTCTGTCTTTCTGTCATGATCAAGCTTGTGGAGGACATTTTGGACCTAGAAAGACGGCTGAAAAAGTTTTGCAAAGCGGCTTCTACTGGCCGACGCTTTTTAAGGATGCTTTCGAATATTGCAAAACTTGTAGCCGATGTCAACACATAGGAAAGATTGGAAAACGGAATCAAATTCCCATACAATCCATTCTGATTGTAGAGATTTTTGACGTCTGGAGTATCGATTTCATGGGGCCATTCCTAAACTCTTTTGAGAATTTGTACATTTTGTTGGCTGTGGACTATGTGTTCAAATGGGTGGAGGCAATCCCATGTCGAACCAATGATAACAAGGTTGTCATAAAATTCTTAAAAGAGAACATCTTCTCTCGGTTCGGTATACCTCGCACCATCATCAGCGATAATGGAACGCATTTTTGCAATCGATCTTTTGAATCACTGATGAAGAAATACTCCATTAGCCATAAATTGTTAATGCCCTACCATCCTCAAACTTGCGATCAGGTCGATATCTCCAATAGACAGATTAAACAGATTCTGGAAAAGACTGTCGGCCAAAACTGCAAGGATTGATCATTGAAGTTAAATGACACGCTTTGGGCGTTTCACACCGCCTTCAAAACGAAGTTAGGTATGTCTCCATACCGACCCATCTTCGGAAAAGCATGTCATCTGCCTGTTGAATTGGAACACCGCGCATTCTGGGCAATTAAACAGCTCAATGTCGACCTAGAAAAGGCCGGTGAGGCACGAAAACTTCAATTAAATGAGCTCGACGAGATACGCAATGACGCGTATGAGAACACAAAGCTATATAAGGAAAAAATGAAAGTTTTTCATGACAAGGCGATTCTCCGAAAAACGTTCATTGTAGGCTAGAAGGTTCTACTTTACGACTCCCGACTTCATCTGTTTCCAGGGAAATTAAAGTCACGTTGGACGGGTCCGTTTCTTGTACGCACCATTTTTCCACATGGTGCAGTCAACATTAAAGATCAGCACTCAGGCAACACCTTTAAAGTCAATGGCCAAAGTCTGAAGCCATTTTTAGAATTGCCCGTTAAATCACATCCCCACATCTTGTATATACAAGTTTTGCCTCTTTTTTGTAATTATTTGCTTCGTTTTAAAATTCTTTTTGAGAGGGTTTTTTTTGAAAACTTCCTTTAAATGCCTATCCAACCCAACCCGAGATCTTAATCCTATTTTTCCCAAAAATTTACAACCCTCTCCTCCAACCTAACCCTCACACCAGTGATCCACCCCAAACTCCAAGAACAGGCCGCCGGATTATTCCAATCAGCCGCAAATTGCGGCCTGATCTTCCCCGAAATCAACTAATTTTTGTGTACTGTAAGATCATCTTCCCCTCTTGTCTAATTTCTGTGCAAAATTTTTTAGATCTCAAGATGGTAGCCTTTGAATGTGAAAAGAATTTCTTTGAAATTTTTTCCGATGAAACCTACGGGCAGTATTTTTATGAAGAGATTTGTCAGAAGGGGTGGGATTTTCTTATATATAATAGTGATGACCTGTTTGCTGTACGAGAGTTGGTCGAGGATTTTTATGAGGCTTTAACAAATGGTGAACCCGGGTCGGGCTATGTGGAGTTTTTCTTTCGAGGGAGACGCCGAATTTTTCAACCGAAAACAATTTCAAGGGTTTCCAATATTCCAACGAAGCCAGGAAATCAGCAGCTGCGCGAATTGGCTGTATGTCGATCTTTACTGGGGGAATTTGTAGAGTTGAAGGATAAGGGGTTGAACCCTACGCAAATGTATAGGAACGTACTTGCGGTTTGCCGATGGGAAAACCACAACATCAGGGGTAAAAGCCGTGTCTCCTCTTTCCTGGCTGGAGTGGGGCATATCGTGCATTGTTTGATGGAAAAAGATCATCATTTTTGTGTGGTGACACAATTGTTTAGCACGATTGTGGAGGGGGTAGCCCAAAACAAACCCCTGCTGCCAGTCCTAGTGACCCTCTTTTCCAAATACTACACAGCGAGGGAAGAATTTGATGGATATGCGGCCTCGTACGCATATTGGCCGGTTGAGCTGGGGCGGATTTCACAAGGATACACGGGCCGTCATTATGAACAAAAGAACTAGACAAGGGAGGATCCGAGTGAGCATCCAGGTCCAGAAGACTCGACCGAGGCACTTCTTCATGAGTCTGAACCGGATAATGAGAAAGACTTGCAGCGCTTGACGTTTCGGAGCATCCGCCACATACTAAAGAAACAACAAAAGATGCAGAAGCAATTGGACAGAATTGAAGCAACTCAGCAAGAAGCACAAGAAGAAGCGAGCGGCAGTAGGAAAGGGAAAGAGAAATCAAGAAGGCAATGAGGACAGTGCCTAATTCAAGTTTGGGGGTGTTAGGTTCATGTATATAGCATATAGTTGCATTTGCACATTTCATGCATTTTTAGCACTTTCATTCCTGTACTTTTTTCGTTTATTTTCATATAGTTTGCATTATATATTTTCTTCTGTACTGCATATTTGCTTCTGTACTGCATTTAGCTTTTATAAAAATAAAAAATGAACCCTTGTCGCCAAAATAGCTAGTAGGAAAACCTTGTTTCAGTATATCGACGGTTCGTGTTTGATGAGTTTAAAATAACTAGATCTTATTTTAGAAATTGAAAACCTGAAACGATAACCCTTCTTTGTTATTAACTGATGATTATATATGTCTTTTCACATCACCATACGCGCGTCATAAGTTTTGTTAAACAAGAGAACGAGTTTTTGTCATGACAACCAAACTTTTAAAACATCAGTAAAACTTTTTAGGATCAAACAAGTTGTTTTAGAAATATGTAATATCAAGAATAGTTCATAAAGCAAGGTAAAAATGATAGGGTATTATTGAGGTTATAATAGAGACCAGGTCTGAAAAATAACCCACCTTGATCCTTGAGTGATTACACACCCATATCTATACAAAACACGTATTTTGATCTATAAAAGAGAAGTTGTATCTCTGTTCGCATTTCTTTGACATTTCCACGTATAAAATGAGTCTTTTTGTTTTAGGGCCTAGGTGACTTGGGCAATTAAGTCCGCCGGGGTGTTTTCACACCTAATGTCCTAAAACCATCTGGTTTGGGTGCATTGACCCAAAGCTCGCTAAGAAACCTAGAAAGTCCATTTTAAAACAAAGTCAAGCAAGTGTTCTCTCCGAGTTAAAATTCCTCACGGTTTTTTGTTTGAGAATAATCTTGGCTCAAGACAAGTTTTACTATTTTTAAACGGAGATATACAAATAGAAGACTATTTGCTCGTTCACAAAGGTGTATAAGATACAAAATCAGGAAAGAGATGGAGTGAAGAATAAGGTATAGTCCTCTGTTGAAATTAATAGAAACTTTGATTTGGAATCAAACTGGAGAACAAAACTTGAAAAATTACTTAAGTATTAAACTACTGCTGTGATCCTTCAGAAGTTTGTTTTTAACTATCTTTGACATAAACTCTGAATCATGTTTCTTGAAACACGATGACGCTAGTTGCATAAAGCACGAAAAGACGTATAGGATCATGGTTACAAACAAGGCGAGGAGTGAAACAGAGGGTTCAATATTTTTGAATCAGGATAATAGAATTTCAAAACTTTGATGCTACACCTTAGTATCAGAAACAACAACTAACCTACTGAAACTGGCTTGACGGGATTTTATGGGTGTAATTCGCTGAAAATCCTTAGGAGACAAAACTCCTCATACTAGAGACACCTAGAGATTTAACATCTTATTGCATAGGATCAGTGCAATCACGTTCCCTACGAAAGTGAGGCTAGGTTTTCTTTTTGTTTGTTTTGCTCGAGACGAGCAAAAGGGTAAGTTTGGGGGTATGTGTTCGGCACGATTTATTACATTGCAATACCACGCATTTTCTATCATTTTGTCAATAAACAGTGCTATTTAATCTATATCTGCTCATTTATACAGATTTCAGGTATGTAAGCAAAAACATTGGAAAATGTACACAACATGCACAAGAAGACGGTTTTAGCCGAAACTGCAAACGAGACAGAATACAGATCAGGATTAAAAGAGTTGCAACAAATAAAGTGTGTGTACAAAAAGAATTTTTGATTTGGTCCAACATGTGAACAAGTGTAAACATGGACTTGACCAAGTGCACAAGTGGGAAAACACCATCATGGTGCCTCTTTACAAGTTGGTGCACAAGTGGCATGGCAATGAGTGAGTAAAAAGTGTTGATGTGATATAAACCATTGCAACTTGATCTAGTTTCTTCTCTGTTCTTCACCTTAGAATTCACCCATGTGTAAATTACAACAAATTGCAACTACAGAGAGATGATCAAGTGACTAGATGACTACTGACAAAAGGTGGGCCCCAGTCTCAACAACCAGGCCGCAGATTTAATCAATACGGTCGCAATTTGCGGCCATAACATTGACAAAATGGCTCGAACAAGTTTTTTGGTCTCCTAGTGGGTTTTTACGTTCATTGGTATATGCAACTTCTGGTTTTGGATGTTCTATAAATAGAAGATCAGTTTATGAAGAAAAAACACAATTTGCACTACTTGTACTTATTTTGATAAAATTTTGTAGCTCTTTGGATTAGATTGAGTTCTTTGCCTTCCTCTGGTCTTGCAACCTCTATCTTTGAGCTTGCAAGATTAGATTTTGGTAGTTGAACTCATTTGCGTGTACTTGGATACCATTACAATAAAATCTTCATTGAGTTCAAGTTTTGGTTTTTGTATTTTTTCTTTACTTTCCTTACTTGCATTCTCTTTTATATATTCAGTTGTGATCTTATTAACATGATGTGTGAGTAGTTCTGCACTTAGGCTATGGTGAGATAGCTTGTTGAATGGCTTGCCTTCCAACCCCTCATTCTTGATTCTTAACATTATTGCATTTCTTTTCTTAATATATGCAATGATATTGTGTTTTACTTGATATGATATATTGTTTTGAATGGTTGCAAATCAACCTTAACATATATCCTATTCCTTCTTTACATTTTATTGTTGTTATATTACGAATTGAAGTTGAAAGGAGTATGAAATTTAGCTAAGTGTAGTAAACTAGCTAGATAGAACATGTAACAATACAAGCATATGTTCTATGCTTGTTAACTTGCTTTAACTCATTTCGTGCTCATTTCATCTTAAACCCTTAAATTTTTAGTTTCTCTTGTACCTAATGTTGATATAGTATCCTAAAAACGATACTAGTTATCGGGATAGATGCGACATGCTTCTTTAAGTAAATTAGAAACTAGAAATGGACTTTGAATCAAGATTGAGAGTTGGGGGTAACGCCATATTTCAACCTACCAAACCTTAGCTTAAGTTTTCCCTAAATATCACTTTATCCTTTCATTACTTCATTTTGTAAAACGTGACAAATCCAACTCCAAACCATTGTTTTATAACTCAAAATGATGTCATGATATCCACTCCCTGTAGATCGACCCGTACTTGTCGGCTTGCATCAACACAATGTGCACTTGCGGTATTTTTATAACTCGAGACTCAAGTCGTGCATTAATTTTTCTTGAAAAAAGGACATATCCGATATTGACCATATCCTTTCAAAGGCACGACAACGTGAGTCTACAATAGTGAGTCGATCTACAATAACCTAAATTGCACTGTTACCCTTCGTGCTACGAGGGAGAGCAATCACGAAGTCCATAGTAATGTGCTGCAATTTTCATCCTGGAATTGGTAACGGATGAAGTACACCAGCAGTTCTGTGCTATTCAGCCTTCACTTGCTGACACACCAAACAATTTGCTATGCTCCTTGCTACTTTGCGCTTTATTCCATGCCACCGGTAGTGTTTTCGTAGATCCTTGTATATTTTCGTACCGTCGGGGTGTACCGAATACGGAGAGCTGTGAGTTTTTTCATTAATTCTTCTCGAACAGGGCCGACTGGTACGCATAATCTGCTTCCATATCGTAAGAATCCATCTTCATGGATGATGAAGTCAGTTCGAATTCCACATTCTACTTGTTCTCGGATCTTCTGTATCTTGGCATCATTTGCTTGAGCTGCCGATTTACAAGAGTGGACCGAATGTGTCAGTTCATAAATATGAATCGTTATTTGGCATAACTACTTCGATCTCCAATCCGTGCAATTCTTGCTATAGCTTCCATTGAGCGGTGATGTTCATTGCTAATGGCTGGCGACTAAGTGCATCAGGAACTACATTCACCTTCACAGGATGATACTGTATATTGATGTCGAAATCTGCCATGAGTTCTAGCCATCTTCTCTGCCGTATGTTGAGGTCTTTCTGAGTAAATATATACTTTAGACTCTTGTGGTCGGTTTATAAATCTACTCGTTTTCCTAAAAGATAGTGGTGCCAAATCTTGATTGCGAAAACCACTGCTGCCAGTTTCAGATCATGTGTTGGATAGTTGCGCTCATGGACCTTTAACTGTCTTGATGCAAAAGCCACAACTTTTCCATGCTGGTGTAGAACACATCCTAATTTTTTACCGAACGCATCACAATGTACATGGAATCCGCTAGATTGATCTGGTATAACGAGGATAGGAGTAGATGTTAACCTCGATTTGAGTTCTATAAAAGCCTTTTCACACGCTTCTGACTACACGAATGCTTCGTCTTTACGGGTGTGTTCCCCTAATATTTAAACATACTAAAAGAGTTAAGCTCTGTTAAAATTTAATGAGGCAGCGCCTCACGTGCCGCCCACGAGGGCGCCAGCGGCAGCGCCTTAGGATTAAATCTTATGGTGGCGCCGCACATGAAGCTCACGTGGGCGCCAATGTGCAAAGCATAGGAGCGCCCGGAATTAAATTCTTAAAATGCGCCCATGTGCATGACACGTGAGCGTCGGCGCCCAGGTTAAAATCAGTAGAATTAAATTCTACAGGGGGATATATCTCTAAAAACTGGGATACTCACTGTAAACAGAGCCGTTGGATTAAAGATCCAATGGAATGATAAATCATCAGAATATAGAATTAAATTCTATTAGGAGAAAATATCTCCCAAATCTTTCTAAGTGAGAAAGATACTCTAGGTTGGATTAAAGATCCAATGATAGAATAAAATTCTATTTTGGGAATATATTTTCTCAATATTTATAAACAAAAAAATCGCTCTCTGTAAAACAGAGAGCCCTTAAATTAAAAATCCAATAGTGATTAAAAAAAATCACCGTTTAACAGAATAAAATGCTGTACATGGGAAAATATTTTCCCAATTTTGTTAAAAACAAGAAAATATATTCTGTAAAACAGAAATCATTGGATTAAAGATCCAACGGTGGGTGAAATCCCCTGAAAAAATTGGAATCTCTGAATGAGAGATTTTCTCAAAACCAATTAACAATTTACTTCTACTATATAAAAGACCCGAGACTTCAAGTCTCATATAGAGGGAAACCCCCATAAACTTCTGCAAAAAAGTACAGAAGGCTCTAAAAAATAACAGAGAATTTAATTCTCAATAGAGAAGAAGATCATCCTCCTCTCAAACCCTAGGTAAAGAAACCACAGAGATCAATCAAAACATCTCATTTACCTATCATATCATATCTAAGGGTTTAATCATTCTCAAGAACTTAGTTCTTTCTCTAGATCTGAGATCCACAAGATAAGTCTCGCATAAGTTGAGAATTTAATTCTCATCGGGAAGATCCTGTTCTTGAGAATCAAAAATTCAAAAAAGAATTAAGAAAAAGAACCTATCCTATAGGAATTCAATTCCTTTGAAAATAGGGTTTAACCCTAAAAAGAAACTTAGTTCTTATAAAAGAAAAAAAACATAAGAACTTAGTTCTTAAAAAAAACTCGATCCTAGATCTTCAAAACAAAGATCTTGGTGATCATTAATGGTCAAAATTCCATTAACAGAGATTCAATCTCTGAAAAAGTAAAGAACTTAGCGCTTTACGTGCTTCCCACGTGGACGCCCCAATAGCGCCCGGCGCCTCACGTGAAAAACACGCGGGCACCCAAAGCAGAAGGCCAGCGCCTCATATGAAATACACGTGAGCGCTGAATAAAAAGTGCTTAGCACTTCATATACAGTCAAAATTGCTAAGTGATTAGCACTGATTAGGCAGCGCCCGTCTCCTTACGTAAAACACATGTGGGCGCTCAACAAAATAAATGGGATAGCGCCGCACGTGCTCCTCACGTGGACGCTATATAAAAAGGTGCTTAGCACTATTCAGTCAAAATAATTGAGTGCTTAGCTCTGATTAGGCAGCGCTCATAACTGAAGGCTTTATATGATACCCATGTGAGTGCTAGAGCTCCAAACAAGTGCATAACACTTTTGCACATAAAAAATCAATGGGGGCTGAACAAACACAGTTCAAATAAGTGCTTAGCACTTTTGAACAAAAGAAAAAAAAGACTGAGCAGACTAAGCCTAAATTGACTAAGTCTTTGTGAAAGGTTTTCTTACAGCTGAGCCCAAATGCTCTGTTGTTGGATCTTAAATAAAAATGTTGCTTAAAATTTTACTAAGTTGATCTTAGTCTCAAATAAGACTAACATATCCTTAGCTAAAATAAATTGAGCCCTAATGCTCATATATTTAAGTTGGTCTTAATCTCAAACTAGATTAATGATCCTTAAATAAAACAAACCCAAATCTAAAATATACAAATTTGGACTGATTCGTTCCTTACGAGCGACGACATAAAATAGTCTCCGTATACAACCTACGGGCAACCCAAAATAAAATAAAAAATACACAACACGAAGTGAACTGCTGGAGCAGGAGAAAGTGGTTATTGCAATACGGTAACGTAATTAACTGCAGGGATTTGCGCCTCCAGGGAAGAGCGTCCTCACAATCAAAAACCCTTCACAAATGAGGGGGAATCTGATAAAGTCATGCTACAACGGTCGCTTCTGTCCAAACCTTTGATATATGGTGCCATAAATCAACTTAGTATCTTTGGAGAGGTGGATGGATAAGTCCAAATAGCATCTGCCCCTTAAATTCAGGCAGGACATCCCAATGTCTCGGTCCGGTCTTCGACGGAGAACAGGTTATGGCATATCCGGTGGGACCTTTTCCTCTTTCCACTTCACACTTCGTGTGTTGTGTTTTGCGAACAAAATCGTGGTTCTCTACGGTTGCCCTTGGATTCGAGGTACTAAAACTTGGTGTCTTTCTCCTGTGTAGAGAAATCGATGGCTTCTCAATGCACCTTATGCAATAGCAATTCTTGCTCCACCCCAACTGGAGGAGTGACCTATGAGCCCAACGCGACCTCTATTTTCTCGATGCCAGCAGGGAAAGCCATACAAGCTACTACTGGATACTTCTTTAGGACCATGCTCCCACCTGTGAGTTTCGGTGCCTCAACGCCGCAAGAAGAAGCTCCTAAAATGTCGGTCTTCGATCGACTGGAAACTACAATGGTCCCTCTTAACGGGTCGTCCAAATCTGGCGTCCCAGTCTTCAACAGGCTGAGAAAGAACTCAAACGGGCCTGCAAAGAAGCTCGTGATACCAGAAGGGCTACCCCAAAATGGCTAGCCCTCCCAAATCCTGCTATAGGCGAAGCCGTCAAAAGTGCTTCCCCTATCAGAAAGTCGGTCTTCGAAAGATTGGTCAGCCTTCTTCAAACCTTAACAAGGATGTCGGTCTTTAATAGGCTGACACCAATTGCAGTTCTTTAGCAAAACCAGGGGCGTGATGAAGCCGCTTTCAAAACTAAGACGGTTCTTTCAATAAGGCACGCTCGACGTCGCCATTGGCACCGAGTGAGAGAAGCTGGGGGCAACTCCTCTTCTGGACTCACCCCACCAGCTCTAATGGTGGAAGTTGACGCTGCTGTTCCAACCGGGAACAACTTTGATCCGCTCAGGAGGGTACGCAAAAACTCTCCAACGGCGGTGCTAAAGAAATCACCCCCAACTGCAGAAGTTACAGTGCAGGAAAAACCGGAGCGGCCTTATCAACGGCTCTCCTTGCAAATTCATAAGGTTTGGCGAAAAATTTAGGACTCTGTGATTGACCAGAACTATTCTCGTCGACCAGAGAAATCGAAGGCTCGACAAGAAAAGGAATACTCCTCCGCCATACAATGGAGAACTTCTCCTAAGGAGGTGCTTGTCATAACGGCTCTTTCAACTCTAATCTCCTATATGAGGCTGGAGAAAACTCTACCGCCCACTGCAAATTCGAAAGGCGATGGATCCAAATGCCCCAAGCCTAGGGGCATTATCGTCCATATGGTCTATATGACCAATGGGCAAGAAGGGAGCCGTGATTCGGTGAGTCACCGATCGTAAACTCGGTCGTGACAAAGGCTCAGGAGCAACAACAAAAGCTCCAGGAAATACTGAAGAAAATGACGGCACTCATTGGACAAAAAAAGTCTGGACAAAGAGGCTGAACAACGCCATGTTAGTTATGTATATGCCCTAGAGGCCATTGTTGTACATATGATGTATATTATAGTGGATGCTTGGATATATATAGAGAGGATTTTCTTCCTCAACATGATAGTATGCTATTTGGTTTCACTTTATCTTAACATGTTGACTTGTATTGGTTTACTGTCTTGCTCTCACATGTTGATAAAGCCCTTAGGATATGACTCGACTACTAGGACCATGATGCAGATCATACTAGTGGGGCCAGGGTATTCAAAGAGTACATCCTATAACTGTTCCTAGTCGAGAGAGTATCAAGACAGGGCATCAATACTCCAGAGTAGACTAGCGTATACGCATCTTGACCCATATGATGAGCGATGGATGATCCCATATCCATCGGTGTTTGACATCAAAGATAGTGTAGGGTGCTCAGTGGAAACTGGGTACACTGAACAGACTCGCCGAGAACTCCTAGATGGTATTATACCTATCGTCAGATAGCAGTTCTCCGGTGACACTGATACAGGTTAGTCTGTAGACCCGAGATCGTCATAAAGTCTTGTGTGATTCCCACTGTGCTTTGATTTCCACCTTCCCACGTCCAAGAGGGCGTGCAAAACGGTGGCTTTTGGGTAAAGTACCGAATCACATGGAAGCAATGAGCGATAGGAGGGGTTTCGTCTCTCCCGGTATAAGGAGTTGATGTTGCGCTGTGTTCGATTGGTTATAACTGGAAGTCCCTAATTAGGGCTGATATGGAGATTTACTGGTAAGAGTTATCAGTAGTTTCTCGACCCGTTATGAGCCTTACATCGACGCGAATTATCGGTTACTGGGGTCTGACGTTTACCGCCCCTAGACTAGATATGCAACATATCAGACGAAGAGATCGGACTGTACGGGAGTGTTACTGATTGGATTTATAGGAGAATGTACATGCTTGCTTGTTGATCTTTTGATCGCTTAATACCTTGGTGGCTGTTATGTTTAGCTGACCGCTTGCAGCTTATGGGTGTTTGATATGACCATTACCTACGGCCGGCGTATTGACGATTCTTTAGAGTCCTACACAGAGATTTCCTGACTCGGGCAAAACGGAGTAGGAGCACATATGTGATATGTGCGGGACCGAGAATAATACGATATGAGATACCGTATTCTATTCTCGCGATATGAGATATCGGCCAGGTATATGTGATATAGCCGGGTCATCGGATCAAGTGTTGATTCGATGAAATGGTACATGTTATATTAGTCGGTTATATGTAATATAGCCGGATTGTCGGATCAAGTGTTGATTTGATAATTTAATGTATAATTATATATGTGATATATTACATTACGTTAACTAATATAAGCTCTCTTTATTGATTCATTTTCTCACCGGATAATACATTGATATATATGCGATATATGTTAATTGTATTATTTTCTTTTGTTACAAAATATATATTGTATATGTGATATATAATATTGTAACATGTTAGGGTTACAAATGCAACATGGTTGTTGAGTTTAAACCAAGATAGGGTTTGGATTTGGGTTAGCTTTTGGATGAAGCTTTCATGAAGCTTCATGAAGCTTTCCTTTTGTCATCTTGCTTTGATAATTTGTGTAGATATTTGTTAACCCAACCCAAACCCTTAACCATAGTTTATTCTCTACATGAGTTAAAACCTTCATTTATTAACTCATGGTTGCAATTATAACCACAACAATTCATTATTCATCACAAAATCTTTCTTATTCTTCTTCTTCCTCGAAAAAGCTTTCTAGCTTTTTGTGCTGTGATGATTTAAAGTGAGAAATTGAAAATAAATGAGAGCAAAATTCCTACATCATCATCCTCATCTATTCTAGCCACTTAGATTAGGGTGTTCACTTCACTAATACTTCATTAGAAAAGTGAGAGCTTGGGTTTGAGATTCTTCAAGGTAGATCAACTTCGAAAAGGAAGACTTCAAGCAAGCATGGATCATTCGACTTGTGGAGCCTCTCTAGAGTCAGGGAGTTCATGGATTACGGTAAAGGGACTACTACTCGGAGCTTATGAAGCGAAGGAACGGACTACAAAGGTTGTAATCCCTCTCTCTTAGATGTAAAGTTGTTTATATGCATGCTAACCCTAATTCTCTAGTTAAGATCTTGGTTAGGGTTTGTTTAGCACCCCAAAAATTTTAAAGTAGCATGATTGATGCTTGCAAAAACCTTCACAAGGTGCTATGCTAACCCTACACTGGTATCAGAGCTAAGCTGGAGCATTAGGAGTTGTCTAGACGAAGTTAGAAGTCCGATCGAACCCCGAAACCCCGAAACGACCCCTTTTCTGGAAATTTTTTCAAAAGTTGAAAATTTTCGTATTAAAAATATTCAGAAGATCATGCAGGGAATTTTATGGACCCACCTGAAGAACGAGTCTCTAACTCGCTACAGTGACCGCAAACCCGCGGCCAAAACCTGGTTTTGGCGGCGGTTCCGCGGCGCCACTGTGGAGGCTTGGGACGGGCCCTTCAGCGACGGTCCGTAGGTGATACATCATGCTTCTGGGAATTTTTATTTTCTGCTCAAGTGTTGAGCTCACTGGGGTATTTTGGGAATTCGTTGAATCGATCGAATTGTGTAACTTCGCCTAGATATCTGTGCTGTGATACAATATGTGGAATTCATTTAGTTAGGCATGAAATCCGTAATATGTGATATTTCGGGTTTACGATGTCTAAAGAGATTGTGGATTCCAAATATTGTAGTTTTACATTTTCTTTTCTGTGACTGTTCCCCTCCGAACGGCGGCCGGCGACGTTGGGACGTCACGTGCCTGAGGTTCGGGGCAGATGCTATTTGGTTTTACCCGTCTATCTCTCCGAAGATGCCAAGTTGATTTATGGCACCGTGTATCGGAGGTTTAGACGGATGCGGCCGATGTAGCAGACTTTGTCAGATTCCCCCTCGCTTGAGGGGTTTTTGATTGTGGGGACGCTCTTCCCTGCAGGCGCAAGCCCCTGCAGTTAATTACGCTACCGCATCGCGGTAACAACTTTCTCCTTCTCCAGAATTTCACTTCGTGTCGTGTGTGTTTGTTTTGTTTGTGGTTGCCCGTGGATTGTATACGGAGACTGAGTAATGCCGTCGCCCATAGGACGTGGATTAGTCCAAATCCGTATTTACTTAGATTTGGGTTTGGTGTTTTTTTTGGTTTAAGGATACATTAGTCGCGTTGCGGCTAAGATCAACTTAAACGTTCGTCAAGGATACGTTAGTCCTGTTTTGGACTAATATCGACTTGACGTAGTGATTGATTTAATTATCTGGCCGTCGGGACTCGTCACCTCTCTGACGTCGTTGAAGGATTACAACGACATGTATCAGAGGAGCTCGGAGATGTACCCTCGAACCAGAGTTCATTGGGAGTTTTATAATCCATTTGAATGTTTAAGGATACGTCAGCCGTGTTTGGGGCTAAGATCAACTTAAACGGGACCGTTTAGATCCGGCAAAAGAGCATTTAGGCTCTATTGCGCCAGTTTAAGGACGTGGTGGTCCATCGCCAGTTTAGGGACGTGGTGGTCCATTATTAGTTTAGGGACGTTTCGGTCCGATATTAGTTCAAGGACGTCTCGGTCCAATATTAGTTTAGGGACATCTCGGTCCATCATTAGTTTAAGGACGTTTCGGTCCACGAGTTTAAGGACCCCGCAGTCCATATCGATGTGTGGTCGTTGGGACCCGTCACCTCTTTGACGTCGTTGAGGAATTACAACGACGGATATCAAAGGAGTTCGGAGATGTACCCTCGAACCGGATGTAAATTGTTTTAGAAGAGCAATTTTGCTCAGTCAATTTAATTTAAGGACTTATGGCCAAAATTGGGCTAAGTCCAGTTGAAATGTTCAACGTTTTATTTGCTTTTGCATTGCATTTCTTTTTTTTTATTTTTATTTGGGCCTTGCCCAGAAAGGATGCAGAGTATCAATTTGTTTTGGGCTCTACCCTTTTAGGAATGATGCAAGGTATTAATTTTATTTGGGCTCTGCCCTTATATAAAGGATGCAAAGCATCAATTTATTTGGGCTCTGCCCATTTATTGCCTTGCAATTTATTTTGGCCTGTCAGGTCATTTTGATTTGGGCCTGGCCCTTCAAATAGTGCAAAGCACCAAGAATCTTTTGGATTCAAGAAAATGAGTGCAGGGCACTTTTTAATGATCTAAATTTAGATCAAAGAAGAGAAAAGAAAATCTTTTCTTTCTTTCTGTCTCAGAGAACCAGAGGTTCATAGCAAGTGCAAGGCACTATTTTTATTTATTTATTTATCTGAGAACCAGAGGTTCATAGCAAGTGCAAGGCACTATTTTTATTTATTTATTTATCTGAGAACCAGAGGTTCATAGCAAGTGCAAGGCACTATTTTTATTTATTTATTTATCTGAGAACCAGAGATTCATAGCAAGTGCAAGGCACTATCTGTTGTGCGCACGTGCGTTGCACGTGGTACCGCGTGGCGGGCATACGTGCGTTGCACGTGGCGCACATGCGCATTATGAGAAGAAGCAAAGCTTCTATATATGGAGAACAAGCTCCTTTTAATATTATTAAATATTCTCATGTGGTGCGCACGTGCGTTGCACGTAGTGCCGCATGGCGGGCACACGTGCGTTGCACGTAGCGCACATGGCGCTTGCGCATATGCGCATTATGGAGGAGCATGCTCCTATCTTAGAGAACTAAGCTCCTTTGGAGAACTAAGCTCCTTTGAGTATTGAATCCTTTGAGGATTTAACTCTACCTTTCTAAGAGGTATCCCCTCTTATTTATATTGGAGTGGTAGAGAAGCCACCTCTCCTTTTCCCGATGTGGGACTAAAAAATGCATTCCCCATGTAGTAGAGCATTACTTTAGATTACACGTGTATAACACATTTGCTCATAACTTTTGATCTCGGATGAATTATGAGGCCCATAATATATCAAATCGAAGGTCTTTTCGAGATGCTTTCAATATCATCAGAATTTAGCTGTTTTTCATTCCGGAGTTTGTCAAAATACAGCTCGGAAAATACTGGTTCGCATCTTCTTCCTTAAATCACATGTGCATAGACATTTGCTCATAACTTTTGATCCCGGATGAATTATGAGGCCCATAATATATCAAATCGAAGGGTTTTTTGAGACGCTTTCAATACAATCAGAATTTATCCGTTTCTCGTTCCGGAGTTTGTCAAAATACAGCTCGGAAAATACTGGTTCGCATCTTCTTCCTTAAATCACATGTGCATAGACATTTGCTCATAACTTTTGATCCCGGATGAATTATGAGGCCCATAATATATCAAATCGAAGGGGTTTTTGAGACGCTTTCAATACAATCAGAATTTATCCATTTCTCCTTCGGGAGTTTGTCAAAAAACAGCCCGGAAGATACTGGTTCGTATTTCCTTAAGCGTATCGCTGCCATTTGATACCTTGGACTCTTTTGCGCAGAAATTTTTGGCGGGAACAAATGCCCCCCACTACTTTGCCCACGTAAGTATGTACGTGGGTGAAGTAGTGCAGAGTTATACAGAGTTATGCATGGCGTATGACCAGTTTTGGGTTGATGTATCACTTTCAGAATCTTGATCTGAGAAGATAACGAGCGGACACAAGCGTCGTCATTTATCATTGACTCAAATCTCAACTCTTAAGGGATATAGTTCCAACCCTTAACTCCATAAGCCGCATCCTTCTATTTCTTTTTTTTTGTCTCACTCTGGCGTGGAGTAGTTCATACGCTTATGAGTAAGTTCTCCATTTCAGTGGCATGTAGCTTTGGCAAGTGTGGCCCATAGATGGTCGGCCCATCTTGACTTCTTTGCAGGGCAGTGATGGCTTAGGAGACAGGGGTAGGATCTGCCACCTAAGGCTTTTCAACTTTACGAGCCGTGAGGGTCTCATAAAGACTTTTCTCCCTACGAGTCGTGAGGATCTCGTAGTTGTATTTTCTCCTTGGGAATCGTGAGGATTCCTAAGTGTGTTTTCTCTTATAAGTCGTAAGGATCCTATAAGAGAGTTTTCCCTCTTACGAGTCGAGAGGACCCGTAAGTGGTTGTTTCCCTCTTTGTCGACAATCGACTTCAGAGAGTGAGACCCGTGAATAGTATGCAAGAGACCATTTAGGATTGACTTGCAGGGTCCCATTGTTCAGGAAGTGAGTTTTTGAATCCTTACTGCCCGAGATGTGAGTCAAAGAAGCTCTCGTCACGGAGTGTTTGTATCCGTGAGTTGAGAAGTTTTGCGAGGGATTATTTGTTTCCCAAGCGCCAAGGATTATTTGTGTCCTTGGGGTTTGAAACGAGTCGATGGTTCCCACGGAGGCGCTGGTGGCTCTGCGAGTCGACGCGGATCAGAAGGCTCTCGTCAAGGAGTGTTTGTATCTGTGAGTTGAGAAGTTTTGCGAGGGATTATTTGTTTCCCAAGCGCCAAGGATTATTTGTGTCCTTGGGGTTTGAAACGAGTCGATGGTTCCCACGGAGGCGCTGGCGGCTCTGCGAGTCGACGCGGATCAGAAGGCTCTCGTCAAGGAGTGTTTGTATCCGTGAGTTGAGAAGTTTTGCGAGGGATTATTTGTTTCCCAAGCGCCAAGGATTATTTGTGTCCTTGGGGTTTGAAACGAGTCGATGGTTCCCACGGAGGCGCTGGTGGCTCTGCGAGTCGACGCGGATCAGAAGGCTCTCGTCAAGGAGTGTTTGTATCCGTGAGTTGAGAAGTTTTGCGAGGGATTATTTGTTTCCCAAGCGCCAAGGATTATTTGTGTCCTTGGGGTTTGAAACGAGTCGATGGTTCCCACGGAGGCGCTGGTGGCTCTGCGAGTCGACGCGGATCAGAAGGCTCTCGTCAAGGAGTGTTTGTATCCGTGAGTTGAGAAGTTTTGCGAGGGATTATTTGTTTCCCAAGCGCCAAGGATTATTTGTGTCCTTGGGGTTTGAAACGAGTCGATGGTTCCCACGGAGGCGCTGGCGGCTCTGCGAGTCGACGCGGATCAGAAGGCTCTCGTCAAGGAGTGTTTGTATCCGTGAGTTGAGAAGTTTTGCGAGGGATTATTTGTTTCCCAAGCGCCAAGGACTATTTGTGTCCTTGGGGTTTGAAACGAGTCGATGGTTCCCACGGAGGCGCTGGTGGCTCTGCGAGTCGACGCGGATCAGAAAGCTCTCGTCATGGAGTGTTTGTATCCGTGAGTTGAGAAGTTTTGCGAGGGATTATTTGTTTCCCAAGCGCCAAGGATTATTTGTGTCCTTGGGGTTTGAAACGAGTCGATGGTTCCCACGGAGGCGCTGGTGGCTCTGCTAGTCGACGCGGATCAGAAGGCTCTCGTCAAGGAGTGTTTGTATCCATGAGTTGAGAAGTTTTTGTTGAAGTCATTGGCTTCTTCAGTTGAAATGAACCGTTGAGGTTTGGCTTCGTCGTTTGACGGAATCCGCTGGGGAAGTATGGTTCCTTCTTTGTTTACGCCCTTGGATTGTATACAGGGATCGATGTGATCTTAACTGTAGGGCCAAAGTTTTATCATTTCTTCTTTTTATTTTATTTTATTTCCGCGATGCTCTATCATTTCAGCTTTTATATCGCGAAAGTCGCGATTGCCCAATCATTTCGGCTATTTTTCGCGGTGCCCAATCATTTCGGCTTTTTATTTTATTTTTACCCGCTGCTTTTTATTGCGGGTTGCCCGATCATTTCGGCTATTTCTTCATGCATATATTTTTACTTGCTGCTTTTTTATTGCAGGTCGCCCCATCATTTCGGCTATTTCGTATGCATGTGCGGCCTACTGGCTTTTCGCTGTAAACCTGAAATTGGACACCGATTTCGGCATCAGCACCGCTACAACTGGGATATTGCCAGGAGCGAATCATCATTTGCCTCTGTCGTTGTCAAACAAAGGAGGCTTAGCGACCAGGTTTAAGGTCCTGTCGACTAAGGCTTTTGACTTCATGAGCCGTAAGGGTCTCGTGAAGGTATTTCTCCCTACGAGTCGTGGGGATCTTGTAGGTGTATTTTCTCCTTAGGAGTCGTGAGGATCCCTAAGTGTTTGTTTCTCTGTAAGTCGCAAGTGATCCTACAGGAGGGCTTTCTCCTTGTAAGTCGAGAGGATTTACAAGGGTTGTTTACCATGCAAACATATCCCTAGTTTCAGATGGGACTTAGTTAGGGGAATGTTTATTCGCGCCCGTGGATTGTATACAAGGGTCAATATTGAACCACTTGTAGGGCAATATTGGAAGTTTGTGGGGGTTTGCTTAAGCACAGGTTTAGGTCTCTGTGACTTAAGACTTTCAAATCCTATGAGCCGTGAGGGTCCCATAAGAGAGTTCTCCTTACGAGTCGTGAGGATCTCGTAAGTGTATTTTCTCCTTAGGAATCATGGGGATCCCTAAGTGTGTTGCTCCTTTGTGAGTCGTAAGGATCTCACGCAAGTGGTTTCTCCTTACAAGGTCGAGAGGACTCTATAAGGGTTCTTTAACGAAGTTGCGCCCTTTCGGGTTTTCACAAACATTCGCCGGTAGTCCTGCTGTTTTTACTCACAGAGTCCTTTTCATCCGTGCCCATTTTGCTTATGGACATACCGTTTTTTTTTTCTTTCTTTTTCTTTTTCTCTCTCTTTTTTTTTTTTTTTTACGAGGTCGCGCCCTTTCGGGTTTTCACGAACACTCGTCGGTAGCCTTGCTGTTTTTACTCACGGAGCCCTTTCGGGTTTTCATCCGTGCCCACTTTGCTTGTGGACGTACCGTTTTTTTTTTTTTTAACACGTCAGCCTGAAGATGCTGCGGGTTGGGAGTAGTTTAACGACGTTTCGGTCATTTGCAAGTTTTAGGACATTGAGGTCCGTCTTTAGTTTAAGGACATCTCGGTCCGTTGTTAGTTTAAGGACGTTTCGGTCCGTTATCCAGTTTTAGGACGTAGTGGTCCGTTAGGCTTTCTCTATGAATGAGCATGATGCCCCCGGCGTGTCCATATCTTACGGAGCATGCGGTTGTGGCGGGTTCACCTTCCAAATTTCGGACAACGCGAACTTGCCCTGTTGGTATTAGTCTTCAACCCAGTTTTTGAAGACGTAGCAGTCCTCGATCAGGTGACCTACTGTTTGGTGGTAAGGGCAATAACTAGGATTATTAACGTCGCCTGGCTGCGACAGACGCTTTGGACTCGGCAGATTGATGAGTCTGTTACGCACTGCCAGCTCAAACAGTCTTCTCGTTTTATTCTGAGGAAACGAGTAAGAACGTCCTAGCCTCTCTTCGAGGGATGGGCGTGGACGCGCGTTGTTTTGGCGAACGACCGGCTTTGAGTTGCTTGACTGTTGTTGAGCATTGGCGACGACGATCGCTTTCCCTTTTCCTTTCTCATCTCGGGAATCTGATTTTGGAGGAGATGGCCTATGGCCCAACTGGTCCATTTGGGCTAATTTGTCAATCAAGGCCTGGAAGGTGGTCGGCCTGAAGAACATCATGAATTGTGAGATGGTCGCTTGCGGGTCGAGAGTGCCCACAAACATGCCTACCGCAGGTGCCTCTTCTATGCGTTGTTCGCATTTCGACCATAGGTTCCGCCATCGTGTTGCGTATTGAACCCACGTTTCGCTTGGCCTTATCCTGGCATTTATTAGTGCTGTTATCGGGGTGCGTTCACTAGCACTCGCGAATCTTTGCGTAAACAGCAGTTCCATCTCTTTAAATGTTTTGACAGAGTCGTTAGGCAGCTCCGAATACCATTCAAAGGCTGTTTCTGCTAAGCTGCCGACGAATTGACGTAGCAACAATTTGTCATCGCCTCCAGTATTGCCGCATAAGGCTCTGAATTGAGCGACATGCTGATGCGGATTCCCTGTCCCTTTATATACGTGGAATTTAGGGATCGTATATCCTGGCGGGTAATTGATTTGGTCATACCAGCTCGGATATGGTCGTCCGGTTCTAACAATTTGCCCAGCCGCTTCATTCGCCTGATGAACCCGGATCTGCTGAGCTATATATTCGTCTAGGTCGACTTTAGAGATTGCCTCCTCCTTGGCTGTTGATAGAGCCGGCGGAGGATTTGACGTTTCTCCCCTGTCGTCTTCAAGGACGATCGGAGGATCTTCAGCAGGAGGGTCCGGCTGTAACATCATCCCTACCATATCTTGGAAGAGGAGCGCCATCTGTTTTATATTAGCCGCTTGCTCTGCAGCTTCTTTGTCCCTCTTTTTGAGGACTCTGCGTAAAAAGTCGGCGTCAGTTTCCTGTTCGTGACGCTGTTCTGATGATACTGCCGAACTTTCTTTCGGTTCAGTAAGTGCAGCCATCACAGTCATCATTTCCTGAAGCTTCTGTTGCTGCTCTTGGGCTTTCGTCACGGATCGGGTGACCGGTCGGTGGCCCGTAGAAGTGCGGCTTTCCTCCTTTCCAGAAGCCATATAAACAGTGTGCACCACCATGCCCCCAGATTTGGGGCGTTTGTGTTCAGCGCTTTTATGCTTCGCCATGTTCACAGGGGCTTTTTGTGGCCTCCTTTTTTGAGTGATTGGAGTTAAGGGAGCCGTTGTAGTGGGCACCCAAGTAGCTTTTGCTTTTTGTGGTTTGACAGAGTAATCCTTCCCCTGCCGAACCTTCATCTTTTTCTGTCGTCGGAGGCAGTCTTGATCGATCACCGACTCTTGGACCTGTCGCCAGACTTTGTAAATTTTAGAGGACAGCCGCTGAGGGGGCTGCTCTAGCTTCTTCTCTGGAGTATTCTCCACAGGTGAAGGAGTTCGTTTCAACATTGCAGTAGGAGAGTTTCTGCGCACCTTGTTGAGCAGTTCAAAGTTGTTCTTGGTTGGAACAGCAGAATCAATCCCCGCCATTGAAGCTGGCGGAGTTATCCCGGATGGGGAGTTGCCCCCAGCCTTCCTCACTCGGCGCCAATGGCGACGTCGAGCGTGTCTTGCGGATGGAGTTGTTTCAGCTATAAGGGTAACTTCATCTTGCCCCCTGTCAACGACGGACCTCTGGGCAGGGAAAGCAGCTTTGAGGACCTCGCCTGGAGCGGAAACCGGAATGGCCAGCCTTGTAAAAACTGACTTCTTGGAAGAAGAAGCCTTTCTAATGACTTCGTCCGCTTGAGCCGGGATGGTTATCCGCTTTGGGATGGCAGTTTCGGGTATTGCGGGCTTGTAGACGTTCTGGCCCAGTCTGTTAAAAACTGAGGTATTGAAGTTGGGCGACCCATCGAGAGGGGCCGCGGCAGAGGTAAGTCGATCAAAGACCGACTTCTTTGGGGCTTCTTGCAATGTCATTGGGGCGTTGAAGCTCATTGGTGGGAGCATGGTCCCAAAAAAATAGTCCAGTGGTGGCTTGAGTCACCTGCTCCACCGGCATTTTGAAAAGGGAGGCCGCTTGGGGCCTATAAGTCACTCCTCCAGCAATGACGGAGCGAGAGTTGTTGCTGCAGGCGGTGCAGTTCGAAGCCATCGATCTTCTGTTTTCTGCACGGAGCAAGACACCAAATCTTAGTACCTTGAATCCACAGCAACCACAGCAAAACGCGATTCGTTCGCGAACACGACACACGAAGTGTGGAGTGGAAAGAGGAAAAGGTCCCACCGGGCGTGCCAGAATCTGTTCCCCTCCGAACGGCGGCCGGCGACGTTGGGACGTCACGTGCCTGAGGTTCGGGGCAGATGCTATTTGGTTTTACCCGTCTATCTCTCCGAAGATGCCAAGTTGATTTATGGCACCGTGTATCGGAGGTTTAGACGGATGCGGCCGATGTAGCAGACTTTGTCAGATTCCCCCTCGCTTGAGGGGTTTTTGATTGTGGGGACGCTCTTCCCTGCAGGCGCAAGCCCCTGCAGTTAATTACGCTACCGCATCGCGGTAACAACTTTCTCCTTCTCCAGAATTTCACTTCGTGTCGTGTGTGTTTGTTTTGTTTGTGGTTGCCCGTGGATTGTATACGGAGACTGAGTAATGCCGTCGCCCATAGGACGTGGATTAGTCCAAATCCGTATTTACTTAGATTTGGGTTTGGTGTTTTTTTTGGTTTAAGGATACATTAGTCGCGTTGCGGCTAAGATCAACTTAAACGTTCGTCAAGGATACGTTAGTCCTGTTTTGGACTAATATCGACTTGACGTAGTGATTGATTTAATTATCTGGCCGTCGGGACTCGTCACCTCTCTGACGTCGTTGAAGGATTACAACGACATGTATCAGAGGAGCTCGGAGATGTACCCTCGAACCAGAGTTCATTGGGAGTTTTATAATCCATTTGAATGTTTAAGGATACGTCAGCCGTGTTTGGGGCTAAAATCAACTTAAACGGGACCGTTTAGATCCGGCAAAAGAGCATTTAGGCTCTATTGCGCCAGTTTAAGGACGTGGTGGTCCATCGCCAGTTTAGGGACGTGGTGGTCCATTATTAGTTTAGGGACGTTTCGGTCCGATATTAGTTCAAGGACGTCTCGGTCCAATATTAGTTTAGGGACATCTCGGTCCATCATTAGTTTAAGGACGTTTCGGTCCACGAGTTTAAGGACCCCGCAGTCCATATCGATGTGTGGTCGTTGGGACCCGTCACCTCTTTGACGTCGTTGAGGAATTACAACGACGGATATCAAAGGAGTTCGGAGATGTACCCTCGAACCGGATGTAAATTGTTTTAGAAGAGCAATTTTGCTCAGTCAATTTAATTTAAGGACTTATGGCCAAAATTGGGCTAAGTCCAGTTGAAATGTTCAACGTTTTATTTGCTTTTGCATTGCATTTCTTTTTTTTTATTTTTATTTGGGCCTTGCCCAGAAAGGATGCAGAGTATCAATTTGTTTTGGGCTCTACCCTTTTAGGAATGATGCAAGGTATTAATTTTATTTGGGCTCTGCCCTTATATAAAGGATGCAAAGCATCAATTTATTTGGGCTCTGCCCATTTATTGCCTTGCAATTTATTTTGGCCTGTCAGGTCATTTTGATTTGGGCCTGGCCCTTCAAATAGTGCAAAGCACCAAGAATCTTTTGGATTCAAGAAAATGAGTGCAGGGCACTTTTTAATGATCTAAATTTAGATCAAAGAAGAGAAAAGAAAATCTTTTCTTTCTTTCTGTCTCAGAGAACCAGAGGTTCATAGCAAGTGCAAGGCACTATTTTTATTTATTTATTTATCTGAGAACCAGAGGTTCATAGCAAGTGCAAGGCACTATTTTTATTTATTTATTTATCTGAGAACCAGAGGTTCATAGCAAGTGCAAGGCACTATTTTTATTTATTTATTTATCTGAGAACCAGAGATTCATAGCAAGTGCAAGGCACTATCTGTTGTGCGCACGTGCGTTGCACGTGGTACCGCGTGGCGGGCATACGTGCGTTGCACGTGGCGCACATGCGCATTATGAGAAGAAGCAAAGCTTCTATATATGGAGAACAAGCTCCTTTTAATATTATTAAATATTCTCATGTGGTGCGCACGTGCGTTGCACGTAGTGCCGCATGGCGGGCACACGTGCGTTGCACGTAGCGCACATGGCGCTTGCGCATATGCGCATTATGGAGGAGCATGCTCCTATCTTGAAGAACTAAGCTCCTTTGGAGAACTAAGCTCCTTTGAGTATTGAATCCTTTGAGGATTTAACTCTACCTTTCTAAGAGGTATCCCCTCTTATTTATATTGGAGTGGTAGAGAAGCCACCTCTCCTTTTCCCGATGTGGGACTAAAAAATGCATTCCCCATGTAGTAGAGCATTACTTTAGATTACACGTGTATAACACATTTGCTCATAACTTTTGATCTCGGATGAATTATGAGGCCCATAATATATCAAATCGAAGGTCTTTTCGAGATGCTTTCAATATCATCAGAATTTAGCTGTTTTTCATTCCGGAGTTTGTCAAAATACAGCTCGGAAAATACTGGTTCGCATCTTCTTCCTTAAATCACATGTGCATAGACATTTGCTCATAACTTTTGATCCCGGATGAATTATGAGGCCCATAATATATCAAATCGAAGGGTTTTTTGAGACGCTTTCAATACAATCAGAATTTATCCGTTTCTCGTTCCGGAGTTTGTCAAAATACAGCTCGGAAAATACTGGTTCGCATCTTCTTCCTTAAATCACATGTGCATAGACATTTGCTCATAACTTTTGATCCCGGATGAATTATGAGGCCCATAATATATCAAATCGAAGGGGTTTTTGAGACGCTTTCAATACAATCAGAATTTATCCATTTCTCCTTCGGGAGTTTGTCAAAAAACAGCCCGGAAGATACTGGTTCGTATTTCCTTAAGCGTATCGCTGCCATTTGATACCTTGGACTCTTTTGCGCAGAAATTTTTGGCGGGAACAGTGACCGTAAGTGAATATGTGGTATATCGCCGTTTTCGTCGCTATAGATCGACGACAATTGTGATAAGCATATTTACTTAGGTTGATGACATGTGTTATTATGTGTTACTGTGATATGTTATATTGGATCGTCGTGTTTTGAATAGCCGGGGGTTTTATGTGAGATGAGAGTTTTCTTTTTCATTCATGTAAAATTCATTTGTATGTAATATTCTTTTATTGGGGCACTTCCGGGTTGAGGTTGATGTCACCATTGTATATTATTTATTTTTCCGCATTACGATAGACCCAAGGTGGAGAGCACAAGTAACCGGGTTCTAGGGTCCAGTGGGATACCATCTCGAGGAGTCGAGACCGGGTCTCCTAACCCTAGAATTGGCAGGGTTACTTGCCGCTCTCGTAGGGGTCTAGGGATGTGGGTTTGGCTATTCATCGCGACTGTGGAATCCGTGTTTTATACAGGCTCAAAATAAAACACGGACGTCCTAGTATATCCAATATTTCATATGTTGACTTCTGTTGCAATGTTTTGTGTTGAGATCATATTACTGCCTGAGATGAATGCTTATACTATATATATGATATATAAATATTACTGCTTTCGTTTCTTCTGTGATGCTTAGGAAGCTTAAATGATGGGTTTTTATTAATGAGATTAATAAAAGAAAAGAAACCTAAAAGATATTGTAGAATCAAATTTTCAAAAAGGCTAGCTACAGTTTTTGTTTTGCATAGCGGTATTCCTTGTAGAATATCCTGCACCTTATTCGATGAGGAAAGAGCCGAGATCCCTTCACCGAGAGTGACCTCTTTAACAAAACTGGCAGATACTACAAACTCACGGTTTAGTTTTTGATTGCTTCTATAGTTCTTGCTTTGCACAGTGGTATTTATGAAATATCCTGCACCTTATTCGATGAGGAAAGAGCCGAGATCCCTTCACCGGGAGTGACCTCTTTAGCTAAACTAGAAAAGCCTTAAAAACATTCCTTTTTCAAAATCACTTGTTTCTACAACGATATCAAGTTCATTACGCTCATGGTTTTCTGAAAAACCTGCGTAGCCCTCCGTCATTTCAGATAAGTCCTACTTAGTATTCGTGCTATGTTTGTTGACTTAGTCAAGGCATAGTGTACGGTAGCTAAATAGTGTTTATCTGCTAAAGCATGAGATACGATTGGATTAGGGTAGTCGTACGGCCTTGTTGACTTAGTCAAGGGTCGTACGGGTGGGTTTAATTCAATCGGGAAATGTACGGGTTAAACTTGACTTGCGATTTATGGTTTGTTGACTTAGTCAAGGTCATATATCGCTAGGGGTAAAAGCATTATCGGGAATTTCAAATGTTGAAATTTGCAATGAGATTGCATACCTGCTATGAGATAGTTGGATCCCGATACCTACTGCGAGTAAGAGTTACTCCTGGGAGAGTTTTACACAGGACAATTAGCCAATCAAGTAGGTGCCTAGAACGGTGTTAATGGGGTTATGCCTCGGGGAAAACGAGGTTTATTTTAATTAGGTCCGTGTGAAAACACGGGGAACCTCCCTCAAAGTACTAACACTGACCTGGCTGAAAGATTGGCGAACTTGTAAGGTGTAATTAATCCCGACTAATCTTACCTTTTTGGGTTTAAAGGAAGATTTGATAAAATCAGTGGGAGCCATCCTGATTAGATAAGATAATAACTAATATAATCCTGCAAGAGCGCACGCTAAAGTGTTTTTCTTCTCTCTTTCCAGGTAGCGACCATATCAGGCCTTAATCAAGATAATAATTTGGATGTATTGACTGAACCCGCTTGTTATTCTGAGCAGGGGAACGTTGGTCCCGCTCCCACTTATAATTGTTATAAGTCCGAGCAAGTAATAAGAGAATATCTGGATTCTCACGCCGCCCAAACGAAGAATAAACATGTTGATGCATCTTCTTCGGATGTGTTAGTTACCGAGAACTGTTTCTCAGTTCACTCTACGTCCTGAGCATTAGATACCGGATCAGGATCCCACATATGCAATATATTGCATGGGCTAAAGAGAGGTAGAGAACTGGGAATGGGTGATCATTCCATAAGATTAGGGAATGGTGCAAATGTTGCAGCCAAAGCAGTTGGCGAATATCACCTTGTATTACCAAGTGGTAATACATTGATTCTGAACGAATGCTATTATATACCGAACATGATATGCAACATTTTATCAGTTTCTTTATTAAATAAAGAAGGATATAATTTTTTAATACAGGATAATGTTATGAACATCTTCCTAAATCAAAAGTTGATTGGATCAGGCGCGTTACATAATGGCATATACGTTCTAAATCAAAACACAGTTCTTAATATACAGAACACACACAAGAGAAAAAGTTCAGAAATGAACGAATCTTTCTTGTGGCATTGTAGACTTATTCATATCAATGCGACACGACTGGCTAAGTTACATAAAGATGGTTATCTAAATACGTTCGAATTATCATCTTATGAAACTTGCCATTCATGTTTCAAAGGCAAAATGACCAAAACTCCGTTTAGTGGACACGGAGAAAGAGTTACAGAACTCTTGGGACTGATACATAGTGATGTATGCGGTCCCATGTCTACACATGCCAGAAATGGTTCTTCGTACTTCATTACATTCACTGACGATCTCTCAAGATACGGACATGTGTTCCTGTTGAAACACAAGTCTGAAGCTTTTGAGAAATTCAAAGAATATAAGAACGAAGTAGAGAACCAAATGGGTAAAAGTATTAAAACACTTCGATCTGATCGAGGAGGAGAATACTTGAGCAATGAGTTCCTGGACTATCTAAAAGAGAATGGGATTCTATCTCAGCTTACTCCTCCTTATACACCACAGCACAACGGTGTATCGGAGCGGAGGAATCACACCCTATTAGATATGGTGCGCTCTATGATGAGCACTGCTTAGTTACCTATTTCCTTTTGGGGGTATGCGCTTGAGACAGCCATATACCTGAATCTAGTTCTATCTAAATCTGTACCCACCACACCATATGAGATATGGAGTGGGAAAAGTCCATATTTAAACGAGTTAAGATATGGGGTTTTCCGGCCTATGTCAAAAGGCAAAATCCGGACAAGCTCAAGGCACGATCAGTTCTTTGCAAGTTTGTGGGATATCCAAAGAATTCTCAAGGATATTTTTTCTACCACGCTGAGGAACAAAAGGTATTTGTTACTCAACATGCCACCTTTTTAGAAAAGAAATTTCTTGTTAAAGAAATTAGTGGCAAAGAGGTGGAGCTGGAAGAAGTTCCAACAACACAAACTGCAACTGAAGATTTAATGGAACCAGAAGATTCATTAGTTCCCGACGAACCTCAGCCACTCCGCCGATCTAGTAGGGTTCCTCATCCACCTGAGAGATTCTACGTTTTTCTCATTGATGGTGGGAGCGGGGATTGCATCATGGATGATGATGACCCGACTAGCTTCGAGCAGGCTATCACGAGTGGTGACTCTGTGAAATGGCTGGATGCAATGCGATCTGAGATGGAATCTATGTACACCAACAAAGTATGGACTTTGGAAATTGCTTCTGAAGGGGTAAAACTCATTGGGAGAAAATGGATTTTTAAGAAGAAACTTGGTGTAGATGGAAAAGTTGAGACTTTCAAAGCTAGACTTGTTGCAAAGGGTTTTCGTCAACGACCAGGTGTGGATTATGACAAAACCTTTTCTCCAGTGGCTATGCTTAAGTCCATCCGGATCTTACTTGCCATTGCTGCATACCATGACTACGAAATCTGGAAAATAGATGTTAAGACCGCCTTTCTAAATAGTGATTTGGAAGAGTGCATGTACATGACTCAGCCAGAGGGCTTTGTAGACAGTGGGAGCAGCGGAAAGGTATGCAAGCTGCTTAAATCCATTTATGTGTTGAAGCAGGCATCGCGGAGTTGGAACATATGTTTTGATGTGGTAGTCAAAGAGTTTGACTTCATCAAAAACATAAATGAACCTTGTATATACAAGAAGGAACCAGAGAGTAAGGTTGTCTTCCTCGTATTGTACGTGGATGACATACTCTTGATAGGAAATGATATTCCTATGCTGCACTCGGTCAAGCTCTTCTTATCACATAGATTCTCAATGAAAGATCTAGGTGATGCCCCCTGCATTTTGGGGATTAAGATTTATAGAGATAGATCTAACGGATACTGGGATTGTCCCAATCCAGGTACAATGACACCATACTAAAGAGGTTTAGTATGGAAGAATCCAAGCGTGGGAACTTACCCACGATCTCTGAACTCACTCTCTCCAAAGAGAAGTCTCCCAAGACTGATTTGGAAAGAGCTCGCATGCAAGGGATACCCTATGCTGCGGCAGTAGGCTCTATCATGTACGCGATGCTATGTACCAGACCTGATGTAGCATACTCAGTAAGTGTAGTGAGTAGGTATCAAGAAGATCCAGGAGAGGATCACTGGACAACTGTGAAGAACATTCTCAAGTACTTGAGAAGGACTAAGGAGATGTTCTTGGTGTATGGTAACGGAGAACTCCAGGTGGAGTCCTTTACCGATTCGAGCTTCCAGAGTGATAAGGATGACTCTAAGCCGCACTCGGGTTTTGTCTTTACCCTAAATGGAGGGGCGGTGTGTTGGAAGAGTTCCAAACAGGAAACCGTAGCAGACTCGACGATGGAGGCTGAATACATCGCTACCAACGATGCTGCCAAAGAGGCTGTCTGGATAAAGAAGTTCATCACTGAACTTGGTGTGGTTCTATCTATTGAGCATCCAATACCTCTGTATTGTGATAACAATGGAGCTGTGGCTTTAGCCAAGGAACCCAGGTCCCATCAGAAGTCCAGACATATTCTGAGGCGGTATCACCTGATCCGGGAGATAGTTGATCGCCGGGAGATCGTGGTCAGGAGAGTTGATACGAAGGACAACATTGCGGATCCACTCACGAAGGCCATACCCCTGATACATTTTGAGAGACTCTTCGGGTTGTTGGGTATGAGATACTATAACAGCTGGCCATAGTACAAGTGGGAGATTGTTAGTTATGTATATACCCTAGAGGCCATTGTTGTACATATGATATATATTATAGTGGATGCTTGGATATATATAGAGAGGATTTTCTTTCTCAACATAATAGTATGCTATTTGGTTTCACTTTATCTTAACATGTTGACTTGTATTGGTTTACTGTCTTGCTCTTACATGTTGATAAAGTCCTTAGGATATGTACTCGACTACTAGGACTATGATGCAAATCATACTAGTGGGGCCAGGGTAGTCAAAGAGTACATCCTATAACTGTTCCTAGTGGAGGGAGTATAGAGACAGGGCATCGATACTCCAGAGTAGACTAGCATATACGCATCTTGACCCATATGATGGGCGATGGATGATCCCATATCCATCGGTGTTTGACATCAAAGATGGTGTACGGGTGCTCAGTGGAAACTGGGTACACTAAACGGACTCGCCGAGAACTCCTGGATGGTATTATACCTATCGTCAGATAGCAGTTCTCCGGTGACACTGGTACATGTTAGTCTGTAAACCCGAGATCGTCATAGAGTCTTGTGTGATTCCCACTGTACTTTGATTTCCACCTTACTACGTCCAAGAGGGCGTGCAAAACGGTGGCTTTTGGGTACAGTCCTGAATCACATGGAGGCAATGAGCGATAGGAGGGGTTTCGTTTCTCCCGGTATAAGGAGTTGATGTTGCGCTGTGTTCAATTGGCTATAACTGGAAGTCCCTGGCCAGGGCTGATATGGAGATTTATTGGTAACAATTATCAGTAGTTTCTCGACCCGTTATGAGCCTTACATCGATGCAACTTATCGGTTACTGGGGTCTGACATTTACCACCCTTAGACTAGATATGCAACATATCTGACGAAGAGATCGGACTGTACGGAAGTGTTACAGATTGGATTTACAGGATAATGTACAGGCTTGCTTGTTGATCTTCTGATCGCTCAATACTTAGGTGGCTGTTACGTTTAGCTGACCGCTTGCAGCTTGTGGGTGTTTGATATGATCATCACCTACTGCCGGCGTATTGACGATTCTTTAGAGTCCTACACAGAGGTTTCCTGGCTCGGGCAAAATGGAGTAGGAGCACATATGTGATATGTGCGGGACCGAGAATAATACGATATGAGATGCCGTATTCTATTCTCGCGATATGAAATATCGGCCGGGTATATGTGATATATCCGGGTCATCGGATCAAGTGTTGATTCGATGAAATGGTATATATTATATTAGTCGGTTATATGTAATATAGCCGGATTTTCGGATCAAGTGTTGATTCGATAATTTATTGTATAATTATATATGTGATATATTACATTACATTAACTAATATAAGCTCGCTTTATTGATTCATTTTCTCACCGGATAATACATTGATATATATGCGTTATATGTTAATTGTATTATTTTCTTTTGTTACAAAATATATATTGTATATGTGATATGTAATATTGTAACATGTTAGGGTTACAAATGTAACATTGTTGTTGAGTTTAAACCAAGATAGGGTTTGGATTTGGGTTAGCTTTTGGATGAAGCTTTCATGAAGCTTAATGAAGCTTTCCTTTTGTCATCTTGCTTTGATATTTTGTGTAGATATTTGTTAACCCAATCCAAACCCTTAACCATAGTTTATTCTCTACATGAGTTAAAGCCTTCATTTATTAACTCATAATGGCAATTGTAACCACAACAATTCTTTATTCATCACAAAAGCTTTCTTCTTCTTCTTCTTCTTCCTTGAAAAAGCTTTCTAGCTTTTTGTGTTGTGATGATTTAAAGTGAGAAATTGAAAACAAAAGAGAGCAAAATTCCTACTTCATCATCCTCATCTATTCTAGCCACATAGATTAGGGTGTTCACTTCACTAATACTTCATTAGAAAAGTGAGGGCTTGGGTTTGAGATTCTTCAAGGTAGGTCATCTTCGAAAAGCAAGACTTCAAGCAAGCATGGATCATTCGACTTGTGGAGCCTCTCTAGAGTCCGGGAGTTCATGGATTGTGGCGAAGGGACTACTACTCGGAGCTTATGAAGCGAAGGAACGGACTACAAAGGTTGTAATCCCTCTCTCTTAGATGTAAAGATGTTTACATGCATGTTAACCCTAATTCTCTAGTTAAGATCTTGGTTAGGGTTTGTTTAGCACCCCAAAAATTTTAAAGTAGCATGATTGATGCTTGCCAAAGCCTTCACAAGGTGCTATGCTAACCCTACACGCCAAGAGCAAGAGACCGATACAGAGTTTCTGCGAAGGGTGCTCGAGAGAAAGGATAAAGAGGCTGCTGAACAAGCTGCTAACATGAAGCAAATGGCTCTCTTGTTCAAAGACATGGTTGGAATGAAGATCCAGCCAGAACCCCGGGCCGAAGATCCGCCGATAACCATCGAGAATGACAGAGGGGAAACATCAAACCCTCCTCCGGCCTTATCAGTGGCCAAAGAAGAAACAATCTCCAAGGCCGCCCTTGATGATTACATTGCTCAACAAATAAGAGTTCATCAAGCTAATGAAGCCGTTTGCTAAATCGTAAGAACCGGATGACTGTATCCAGGCTGATATGATCAAATCAAATACCCACCGGAGTATACGATCCCCAAATTCCATGTATACAAAGGGACATGCAACCCTCATCAGCACGTCGCGCAATTCAGATCTCTGTGCAGAAACGCTAGAGGCAACGACAAACTTTCGCTTCGCCGGTTCATTGGCAGCCTGTCAGAAACAACCTTTGAATAGTACCTGGAGCTTCCAAATGACTCCGTAAAAACATTCACAGAGATGGAACTGCTGTTCACACAGCGTTTTGCCAGCGCGAGCGAGCCACTCCAATTACGGCATTAATCAATGCCAGGAAAAAGCCGGGAGAAACCTGGGTCCAATATGCAATCCGGTGGCGGAACCTATAGTTTAAGTGTGAAAAGTGCATTAAAGAATCTCCCATCGTGGGCAAGTTCATCGGGACCCTTGATCCTCAAACGATTGTGTCCCAGTTCATGACATTTTTCAAAAAAAATACCTTCCAGGCTCTAATAGATAAACTGGCTTAAATGGAGGGTAAAGGGAAAGCGACCTTCATTTCCAATACGCAATAACAGCCGAGTGGCCCAAAACCGGCTGCTCACTAAAACAACGCACGTCCGCGCCTATCCTTATATGAAAGACCAGGACACGCTTACTCATTTCCTTGTGACAAGACAATGAGATTATTTGAATTGGCAGTGCGTAATAAACTCATCACATTGCCAGACATGAGGCGTCCACCATAACTCGGTGACGTCAACAACCCTAACTACGGCTCCTATCACAGAATGGTGAGCCACCCAATCAAAAATTGCTACGTCTTCAAAAACTGGGTCGAAGACCAGTATCAACAGGGGAAATTCGCGCTGTCTGATAACTGGAAGGTAAATCCACTCCAGAAGCACACTCCAAAAAAGGTGGATGCGCAGGGGGCATCATGCTCACTCATGGAAGAAACTCCATGGGAAGTCATTCTTTCAGCAAAAACCAAAAGAATGCTGAAGGATCTACAAGCATGTCCAGTAGTCAGGTGGAAAATCCCACTTGAACCTGAAATAATCAAAGGGATGGTAAAACCTTGTCACGCAACGAAAATTGTTGACGAAGGGAAAAAACCCTAAGTTAAGCCTTCGAAGTCTTCGAAGAAAAAGAAGAAGACCAAGAAGCCTGTGCAGCTTGCCGAGTATGATGACAAGCGTATAGATTTACAAAAATACATTAACGCACTAGAGGAGTACAACCAGAAGGCGTGGACACCAGTCACGCTCGAAGAGTTCCTTAAGCATATTCTTGAAGACGAAGATAGTGGCATCGATGAGGAAAATGACTCATCAGAAGACACCGAAGACCGTGTAGCAAGTTGCCACATGGTCTCCCATTCGTCGTTATATAACGAAGAAGCTCCCTCAGCGTTAGAAAACAACACAAAGGAACTGGGAGCAGAATCGGCGAAAAAATCCCCGGAACTGCCAGAAGACCCGATCGATAGGCTGTTAAATGAAGCCTTTCAAAAAAGCAAAGTTGACCCAGAACGCGAGACTGTTATATATGAAAAGGCTAAGCGTCACTTCAGTATAAAGAAGCCGCGGCGAGAACGAGTCGTAAAGTACTCCGATCAAACCAAATCTCACCTATTATAAATAAGAGCAGGATCAAAACAGAGAAGCGGTTCGCCAAAGCCCTGTCAATGGGGATGAAACTGCCACCTCTCATAAAGAACACTCCTGAGGTCATATGCCTCGATAGAGAAGAATCACATCCAAACTACTGCCTATATCATCGGAGGGTCACCCACCCCACCGAACAATGCAGTACCTTCAAGAAGTAGTGGCCATGATATGTTGCCTATCAAAAACACTTCAAGAGGATGAAGCACGAAGCTCGTGCCCATCAGCGGCAAAATAGAGCGATAAACGCAAAAACGACTAGCAACTGTCATATGGTTGGTACCAGTTTGGAAGGGGAAATACCCCAAGTTCTTACCGTTGGGAGCGATTCTGAGGACGAAATACCCTGCTGCCCTCTCTTCGAAGACTTCATCTCAGGAAAAAGAAGAGGAGGAGAAGAAATGTGAAAACATCCAGTTGCATAACCGCATGCTGCCTGAGAAGAACCTCGGACCTACAAACAAAGGTTCAAATAAAAAAGACAAAGGGAAAGGGAAAATCCCTGAGGAAATTGCCCGTTATGAAGAAGCAGTCAAAGAGCTCGCAACAAGGGCCCCGCCTAGGAAAAACAAGGTGGATTACAACGTCCTAGCACATATGAGGAAAATACCCTCACAACAGAGTATACTGGATGCCCTCTTCCTGTCCAAAGAGGCACGAGATTCCCTGATCAAGGTGTTACAAGATCCTGATCAGTTTCAAGCTTTCTTTGCAGAAGAGAAGATGAAGGATGAATTGGCAGAGGTCCAAATGACTGACATTACATTCAGCGATGAAGATCTCCTTCTCGGTATGTGCGTACATAATCGCCCGTTGTACGTCACCGGGTACTGCCACGATATCAAGATAGGGAAAATCCTTGTCGACAACGGATCCTTCGTCAACCTTCTTAACGTGAGAGTGATGAAGGAAATTTGCATGAACGTTCAGCACCTTGCCTGAGATAAAATTACCATCTTCGGGTTCGACTCACAGTCGTCACAGACACTTTGGTCCGTAATACCGACGTTACGCTTCGGGCTGCTCGTCACTGATATCAAATTTCATGTCATTGACGCTAAGACATGCTATAATGTTTTGCTCGGCAGGCCTTGGTTACACAAGTACAACGTCATCCCTTCTACATAACATCAGTGTATGAAGTATTTCAAGGATGGTTCAGAGTACATCGTCACGGGAGAGCTAAACACGTTCTCAATAAACGAAGTCCGGAAATATGAAGACGTAAAGTACTTCCTACCAGACTTCGAGGATACCAAAAGGTGTCACAAGTCGGAGAATAAACAGAATTTCGTCGCCACTATCCCAATCATTGGGAGCGTTACCGAGGAAGATGAAGAAATAGTCTACTCTGGATAACCCCAAAAAGAAAACAATAAGACCGGACCATCTACACCTATCTTGGTCTTTGGCAGCGACTCAGAGGATGAGGTCAACACAGTGTTCTCTGTCCGCCTGTCAATACAAACTTTTGCCGGAACGGATCAGAGTCCACAAATTACAATGGATCCTCCTCGGCATTACAAGGAACTTGATGTGCTCTATACATAAAGCGTATAAGAATTGCAAACTTTCTACGTACCTTCTAGGCGAAGAGGTGAAAAAGCGATCCTCTTCTACCAATTTACGGAAAATAAAGTAGAAAAAGAAGTCTTTCATGGTGTCGATTCTGCACTCGACAGGCTTCAACCAATCCGTCTGCTAAGATACAACGTGGAGGGATTGAAAAGGCTGTTAAGATGACAAGGTGTACCCCGCGAACAAACTGTTCGATAAGCCTAATTCTACAAAAACATTTGGGATATTCCCGGGACTCAGCGAAAGATACCCAACGGGATGACAGAGACAACCGGGCTCGGATATGTTCATTCCTAGAAATGGGAGCAGATCTACAGTTACCACATCATAAAAAGCTCAAGTGAAGCGGAAAACGCTCTTCCAAATAGCCGTGACATCAAATCGGAACAAGCTCATGTTCTAAAAACGTTGAGTCCATCGCTGGAAGAACAAATTGACAAGATAATAAAAGAAACTTGTCAAACGAGCCGGGACAACCACAACTGCGAAATGGCCATTTATCAAAAGGCCAGGACGCAGCGTCTCAACTAGCAATCTGCGGAGAAGGTAGACTATAATGTCCTTCATCTCCGGCCCACTATATGTTCCTATGAAAAGTGAAAGTCCCAAAATGGAGGCAAAAATAGGGCAAAGAACATAAACAACGTTGGAAAATAACAAAGCGAATCCAAGACGTCATGCAATCGAGAAAAACTCGATTGGAGCTCATCCTTTATAAAGAAAATGGGTCGGGAATATTCTTTCCTTCAAGACAAGACAAGGAAAATATTCAACCTTGTCATGAAGCACCAAATGATGACACTTCCAGATTCTCGGCACCCCGAACAAATAAATGAGGTCCATCATCCGGATTATAGCTCTTATCACCGAGTAATAGATCATCCCCTTGAAGATTGCTTCACCTTTAAAGACTGGGTAGATGAACAGTATCAACAAGCCAGGTTCGCTTTATCCGACAGCTGGAGGGTAACCCCACCGCAAAAGCACAAGCCAAAAATGACCTATACCATCAGGATAAGACCGGATTATCATCAAGAATGAAAGTGAACTCGTACCCGCCATATGATAACACATTCAAAAGAGGGAGGGCATGAGACTATGAATGACCTCTACAAGTGGTTCACAAATGAAGACAAGGACGAGGTAATTTCAGAGTTTCCACCAGCACCAAAAGAGCTGGAAGATGGGATACACACCATGTCGTACAATCTAAGAAAAATTGACTTAGGGACGGAAATTGATCTGAGGCCAATGTTCGTCAGTGAGCTATTATCTGAAAAATAGGTGGCCACATTAAAAGACGTGCTCATGCAGTATAAAAATTGCTTCACCTGGAACTACTCTGAAATGCCGGGCCTGGATCCAAAAGTGGCCGTACATAGACTGGCTATATCGCCAGGTATAAAGCCAATCAAACAGGAGCTAAGAAGGATGCGACTCGAGCTTGAGATGAGTATCAACATTGAAGTCAAGAAACTAATCAATTCTGGCTTCATCCAAGAGGTTCAATATCCTGAATGGATCGCTAACATCATCCCAGTGATGAAGAAAAACGGGACAGTTCGCATCTGCGTGAACTTTTGGGACTTCAATAAAGCTTGCCCGAAGGACGACTTCCCAGTCCCCGTTACCGAGCTAATGATCGATAACACGTCTATCCATGAATTCTTCTCCTTCATGGATGGATCTTCAAGATACAACCAAATAAAAATGCATCCTGAAGACCAAAAGCATACCGCCTTTCGGCTATTAGGCATATTCTGCTATAAAATGATGCCCTTCGGTTTGAAGAACGCTGGCGCTACCTATTAGAGGGCCATGACAAAGATTTTTGATGACCTCATCCATGAGATTGTCGAATGCTACATCGACGACTTTGTGGTAAAGAGTAAATCTCACGAGGAGAATTGGGAACATCTAAAAATAGTGTTCCAATGTCTTTGGAAGTATAATCTGAAGATGAATCCTCTAAAATGTGCGTTTGGAGTTTCCTCAGGCAAATTCCTAGGATTCATCATTCGTCACCGAGGTATCTAATTGACCCCTCAAAGATCAAGGCGATTATGGAAATGCCCACGCCAAAACCCCTCAAACAGCCGCAGTCTTTCCAAGGAAAGCTCTGGTATATCCGGCGGTTCATAGCCAACCTTTCTAGAAAATGACGTCCCTACAGTCATTTGATGAAGAAGGGGACCCCGTTCATCTGGGATCAAAAGCGCCAAAATGCACTAGACGAAATTAAAGAATACCTGCAAAATCCGCAGGTATTGACCTCTCCGGTTAAGGGAAAACCCCTTATCTTATATACGATAGCCCTTGGGGTTCTCTAGGCACATTGTGGGCACAAGAGAACGATCAGGGAAAGGAGAGAGCTCTGTACTATTTGAGTCGGGTTCTCCTGGGGGCTGAAAACAATTATTCGCCCATCGAAAAGCATTGCCTGGCACTGATCTTCGCGGTAACGAAGCTCAGATATTACGCCTTGGCACATGAGGTCCATCTCATATCGAAGGTGGATCCGCTGAAATATCTAATGTCAAGAGACATATTAACAAGAAGGTTTTCCAAATGAGCCCTCCTCCTGATGGAGTTCTCAGTAATGTATCGTCCCCTTAAAGCAGTGAAAGGTTAGGCCATTGCTGACTTTCTCGCGGAGCATCCGATACCAGCCGACTCCCCCTTGAATTGCGAGTTATTGGATGAACATGCGTTCGACGCAATCAAAGAAGAGAGAAGAAAATGATTCCCAATGGGAACTCTACTTCGATGGAGCATCATCCGTGAAGAGGCGAAAAAAACACCCCCATAATCAAAGCTAGGGTGGGCCTTATCTTCGTGACTCCGTAAGGAGGGATATTGCATTACGCCTTCTCTTTAACAAAGCCAAGGACTAATAACAAAGCTGAATATGAAGCTTTGATAGCAGGTATTGAGATCGCTATCGACATAGGAATCAAAGACCTCCTTATATATGGAGTCTCCCAGCTGATCGTTAGCCAAGTAAACGACGACTATCATACATGCAAGCCAGAGCTGATAAAGTATGGTAAAAGAATGCAGCAACTACTGACACAAATCCTTTCCTACATCCTGGAGAGTATACCGCGTGCAGAAAACAACAAGGCGGATGCATTGGCCAAATTGGCTAAGGAATTGGCTGATGAAGACCTCAATGACGTGAGGATCATTGTGCAGAGCCGCAGGACTCTCGCGCTAACGGACATATCTTCGGAAGACTTAATAGATCCATCCGTAGGAAAGGAAGCGACCGAATAAGTAGCCCTTCAAATAGAGGTGAACAAAGGGTCAAGGATTAGAGGTAAGTCTTTATAGACTACTTTAAGTCCTAACGAACGCCCAAAGACACGTCTTCTAGATATCGCCTCATGAAACGGGCATTGACGTTCGCCTTCGTAAATGAAACTCTATATAAGAGATCGTTTGACTGCTTATGGCTAAGATTCCTGGGGCCGGAGGAAGCAAAGAAATTCGTCCAAGAAACCCATGACGGACTCCACGGTTCTCATTTGGCTGGACCAAATATGAAGATGAAGATAAAAAGAATAGGTTATTATTGGCCCACAATGATTCAGGACTACCTCGAATATGCGAAGCTGTATCACTCGTGCTAAATTCACGGGGACATCATCCATCAACAGCCAAATCCGCTACACCCAACAGTGGCTTGCTGGCCATTTGAAATGTGGGGAACCGATATAATTGGCCCTATCATACCAGCATAATCCAAAGGACATCGGTTCATATTGGCAACGACGATTCTCTAAGTGGCCAGAAGCAGTACCACTAAGGGAGGTGAAGACGGAGAATATCCTCCATTTCTTCAGAATCCATGTCATCTATAGGTTCAAAACTCCGCGACGGATAATCTCGGACAATGGGCCAGCTTATAGAAGCCATAAAATAAGCCGCTTCGCACAGCAGCATAAAATAGACTAGAGATACTCTTCAGTCTATAATTCTCGGGCCAACGATCTAGCTGAAGTTTTCAACAGGACCATGATAAAGATTATAAAGAAAACAGTGTCCAGAAACAAAAAGGATTGGCACAAAAGGCTGCATGAAGCTCTGTGGGCGTACCGAACAACGTTCAAGACGGCCACGAATACAACATCATACGCATTAGTGTTCGGCACGGAAGCATTACTCCCATTAGAAATACAACTCCCCTCTCTACGAGTAGCAGTTCTATACGAGCTGACAGATGAAGAAAATGCTCATCTTAGGCTCGAGGAGCTCAACGCCCTCGACGAAAGGCACCTTATAACACAGCAAAATCTGAAGGCTTATAAGGCAAGGATGAAGCGGTCATACAAAAAACTGACCAGGCTGAGAACATTCTGCCAAGTTGAACTCATACTAGTCGTCAAAAGACCAATGATCCCCAATCATGCAAAACGAGGGAAGTTCAAGCCGAACTATGAAGGCCCATACATCATAGACAAAGTCTATCAAGGTGGAGCCTACCTGCTCATGGATATGCATGGCGAAAGACCCTTCCGGCCAATAAACGATCGATTCCTCAAAAAATACTACCCTTAACGGGTTACAACTTAGGTAAATGATAGATGACGACGCTTGTGTCCACTCGCTATCTTCCTAACTTAGAATTTTGATAGTAGTTTCCAAAAAGCTCCGTCGCCCTAAAATGGGAAGGCTGGACTGAGATGTCCATAAACTAATAATAGACCAAAACGTTCTTAAACTAATAGTCGCCTAAAAATGGTGATAATTGGACCGAGATGCCCTAAACTAATAATAGACCGAAACGTCCTTAAACTAATACTCGTCTTTAAATGGTGATAATAGGATCGAATCGTCCCTAAACTAACAACGGACCGAGATGTCCCTAAACTAATGTCGGACCGAGATGTCCCTAAACTAATGTCGGACCGAGATGTCCCTAAACTAACATCTATCCCCAAAATGGGAATAATGGACTAAAAAGTCCTTAAACTAAAACTTCGTCTAAAATATGGCGATAATGAATCGAAACGTTCTTAAATTAACAATGGACCGAAACGTCCTTAAACTAATATTCGTCCCAAAAACGGGAATGTTGGACCGAGATGTCCCTAAACTAATAATGGAACGAAATTTCCTTAAACTAATATTCATCCCCAAAATCGGAATGCTGGAACGAAATGTCCTTAAACTAAAACTTCACCTAAAACTTGGCGATAATGGACCGAAACGTCTCTAAACTAGTGCGTCGCCTCAAACAGGACGCATCACCCTAAATACAGCGATGTCTTCCCTTGAGATCTATATTGCAATTGATGTCACAACGGTGAGGGTTGCAACTAAGTCATATCGGCTACACAGCTACTCCAGCAATGAAGCTACCCCCAAGTCCCATCGGTAAACAAGAGGGCACCTGCGGCGAAACTACTTTCGAGAGTTCCATCGTTAAAAAAATTGTGTGCACTTGCAAGGCCCTCTTGACTTTGCGAGGAGAAAATACCTGCGTGAGATCATTATGACTTATAAAGGAGCAATACACTTAGGAACCCCCATGATTCCTAAAGAGAAATCACACTTGTGAGATCCTCACGACTTGTAAGGAGAATTCCCCCTATAAGACTCTCACGGCTCATAGGATTCAAAAGCCTTAAGCTACATGGATCTAAACCTGTTCTTAAGCCGTCATATTCCCCTAATACTGCCATATAGGAGGTCCCATATTGACCCTTGTATACAATCCACGGTCATAAATAAATATATCCCTCACCGAGTTCCACCTATGGTAAGAAATATTCCTATATGGTGAACAACACTTGTGATTCCTCTCGACTTATAAGGAGAAAATACTCTTGCAAGATCCTTACAACTTACAAGAGAAAATATCACTTAGGAATCCCTACGATTCCTAAGGAGAAAATACACATACGAGATCCTCACGACCCGTAGGGAGAAACACCTTTATGAGAGCTTTACGGCTCATAAAGTCAAAAAGCCTTAGTCATCAGGATACTAACCTTTTTTGGTAAGCCACCTTTGTTAAAATCGACAAAGGCAAATGATGATTCACTCCTGGCAATATTCCAGTGGCAGCGATGCTGATGCCTAAATAGGTATCAAATTTCAAGTCCTCTCATGGAAAATGATGATTCGCTCCTGGCAATATTCCAGTTGCAGCGATGCTGATACCACAATGGGTATCAAGACCAAGTCCCCAACTCATGATAAAAATCCACGAGTAAGAAATATGCATATGAAAAAGCCGACATGTTTGGGCAACTCGCAATAAATAGCAGAGAGTAAAAATAAAAAATATATATAGCTGAAATTATTGGGCACCGTGATAAATAGCCTAAATGATTGGGCAATCGCGACTTTCGCGGCATAAAAGCAGAAAAGATAGAGCGTCACGGAAAGAAATAAAAATGAAATGAAATGAAAATGAAACTTTTCTGGCCTGCAGGTTTGTCTATATTGACTCTTATATATGATCCATAGTCACAAATAAAGGAAAATGGACCATATTCTTCCACAACGCTTAGTCAAAAGGAGAACCAAGTCTTCACGGTTCATATACAATCTAGAGACTATCCAGGCGTTCCTTCTCATGCCAGCAGGATGCAGACGCAACGTCAAAAAAGACCTAAGGGTCAAAGCAAAAATAGAGCCATGGCGAAATCCTATCTCCAAGTCTTCACGGTACATATATAACCTAGAGACTATCCTTGAGTCCCCCCTCATTCCAGAAGGGGCAGACACAACAATCAAATAAAAATGAAGTGACGGCAAAATCCTAGCTTCAGGTCTTAGTGGCAAAATCCACAACCCAGAGATCAGCTCGACGTACTTCTCATGCCAGCAGGATGTAGACAAAACGTTAGCAAAGACCCAAGGGTCAAAGAGAAAATGGAGTAACGGCAAAATCCTAGCTCCAAGTCTTGACGGTTCATATACAATCTAGAGACCATCTTGGCGTTCCCCCCTCATTTCAACAGGATGCGGACGCAATTATCAAATGAAATTGGAGCAATGGAATATCCATAGCTCCATATCTCGATTGCAATAATACAGTATAGAGATCACATAGATGTTTCCCGACTTTAGCAAAGAATCGTCGTGACATCGTTAAAACAAAAGAAAAACGAAGTGACGAAATATTCCTAGTTTCGGGTCATGACGGCAACTCATATAAAACGTAAAAGACTTTTGGAGATCATCCCACCCCAGAAGAGCATGGTTATGACTTTTCGGGGCTCCAAATTGAGCCTAACCTCAAGTAAAAAGCATCATGGAAGATTCCTAACGTTTGTTCTTCCGACGATAATATGACCTAAGGAGATTACTCGAAGACGTCTTGTCCATCCTCCGAAGGGATCAGAGACACGACAGTCACGGGGCTACTTGAACAACGGCTTAAAGACTGCATATCGAGGAATATATTAGCCAACGCGACGGTACAATGGACAAAACCATAGTACCACAAACCTAACGGATCTCTGTCGTAAAGAATGGGGGTTATCTACATATAATGTTAGTACAAGTTTGCCTGTAAACCCAAGGGAGGTAAACTAAAAACACCCGAAATGAGTACGTAAACTAGAAACTCCGAAATGAGTGAATAAACTACAAACTTCGAAACGAGTAAATAAACTAGAAACTCCGAAACGAGTGAATAAACTATAAACTCCGAAATGAGTGAATAAACTACAGACTCCGAAATGAGTGAATAAACTATAAATTCCGAAATGAGTGCATAAATTAATTCGCGCCAGATCAAAACATCAAGAAACAGAAAGGTCGAAATGTTAAAAGTTATATACGATACGCCAAACCGAAAACAGCCATAAGCTATGCATTACTCTACCCTACTTCACTCACAAGTATACCTCTATGAGCAAGGTAGTAGAGGGAAGCATTTGTTCACATCAGTCCAGTGTTCACCTGTTTCTAGATGCATATTTATGTGTATGTGCGCGCGTTACATATGCGCACATCATTTGCATTCGTACGCATCAGAAACTTCTAAGGGTAAAGTGTAACGATATGTGCAGAGGCAAAATGCCTACATGGATATGTGCTGGGGGTGAAACATTCAGCGGTCAACGATAAAGAAACATATTTAAATAAAAACTTTCTTCCACAGGAAAAAGATTAGCAGACACTGGATCAAAACTACAAGGGTTTACAAAACTATGAACAAAGTTTTCTAAAGCCCTCTCAGCTTTCTCTACCATGTTGAAGTGGCGATCTTCGCGAGGAGTCGCTCCCCATCGGTTAGCATCGTGCCATCAACGAAGGCAGATATGATGGCCTGTTGAGCCTGTATCTGTCTTAGCAACTGGACAGAGCGATCCCTCAGAGGCTGGGTAATCAAATCTGCCTCATGAAAGCATTCGATCTTGTCCTCCGCCGCGTCGAACATCGCCGGAGTCATCTCTGCTAGATGAGGGAGAATGTCAGCTAGTACGGACAGGAAGATCATCCGGAGCCCAATGGATTTGATGGGAAGAGGAGACCCTCTACGAGTCAGGAGCTTGTACGTCACTGTTCGCATTGGTCATCTATAAGAACGAGATTCACCAAGCGTGCATCAAAACGAGGAACAATTCTCTCGATAGGAACCTCCCATGGTTGCTGACGAGCATGTGGGTGATTGCAAGCCATGACTCTTATGTTGTCTATAGTTCCCTCAAGAAAATTATTGTAATCGTAGGCAGGTGATTATGATGACTGAGGGATGACCTATTACGGATAGAACAGTCTTACTTAAAATGATAGTATGTTATCTGGTTTGTCTTTATCATCATGTACATGCTTTATGTGGTATTACAGATCGCTATTACATGTTGATAGAGCCCATAGGATTCTTGCTTAACTACCAGCATTATGATGGCGATCATATACGTAAGAGCTGGGTGGTCTATAAGCACATCCTTAAATGTCCTTAGTCGAGGGAGTATCGAGACTGGGTATCAATACTCCAGAGTAGACAAGTGTATACTTATCAAGACCCCAACGAGGGGCGGTGGCCGGTCTCATAATCCATTGGTGTCAGTTTGTCACCTAAGATAGTATACAGGTGCTCATTAGGTTATGAGTACATTGGACGGACTCGCCGGGAACATGCTAGATGGTATTATACCTATTGTCAGATAGTAGTTCCCAAGTGACATGTGTATAGGTTAGTCTGTTGACCTGAGATCGTTATTTGTCTCGTGTGAGTTCCCACTGTGTTTTGATTACTACCCTACCATGGCTAAAAGGAATCATGCTAACAGGTTTTAGTTGGGTACAGTCCCGAGCCACATGGAGGCAGTGAGCGGATCATCGGGGATTCCTCTCTCCTGGTATTGGGGGTTGATGTCGCGCAGTGCACGGGTGGCCATCACCAGAAATACTTGGCCAAGGTAGATGAGAATTACTGATTTGGATCAGTAGTTTCTCAGTTGGTGACGGGATTCATACCGACACGAAATTTTGCGTTATTAAAGGTCTGACTTTATCCACCCCTTAGACCCGATATGCGATACTCTTAGACGAACAGACCGGACTGTACGGAGATTGTCACGAACAGACTCAGTAGGGGTTCGGACGAGTTTGCTCATCGGCCTTCTTTCATTCAATACCTCGTTAGCCGTTACGTACAGCTAGTGCCGCTGATGTGCTTGTGGTTAAACACACTGCCAGCGTATTGACGAGTCTTTAGAGTCCCACAAAGAGGGTTTTCTTGCTTCGGGCAAAATGATGTAGAGTCCGTATGGTAATACGACAGGGTTCGGTCATATACGTGCACTTATGCGTGTATCATGATTTGGACGGATAATACTAGTCGGCTTTGGTTTAAGCCGGATCCTAGTATTATATTATTGGATTATTTTCGTCTTTTTGTATTCGTATACGGATACGGGTATGTATATACGGTGAGGGGTATTCTAGTAATTTATTACAAGGGTGCTTTTAGAAGAAGACACCTTATTTTGTTTTTAACCATTTTAGTTTAAATGGTTTAATGAGGTGGAGGGATAAGTCGTGTCTTTGCTTTAAATGAAGCATGGCTATGCAGTGACTTATGGGGTGACTCATGGGTTACTATTGTAGCATGCTTGATTTATTTATGTGTTGTGAGATATTTTGTGAGGCTTCATTCTTGAGTTCACAACACTTAACTATTTTTTGATGGATGCTTCACACAACACTCTCATCCTCTCTAGCTTCCTTCTTCTACATCCACCCTAAGTCTCATGTGTTAAGAAACCTAGAGTTTTATGAGACATATTAATCCATCATTATGCTCTACTTCTAGGCTATCTAGTTTAGCGAACTAGGTACCCTAATTACCTTGGCTTTGAGGTTGGAGCTCGAACTACAAATCCTCGGGTAGATCATCTTCGATGGAGGGAGACTGACGATCAAGCCTGATCATAGAGACCACTAGGAGCTTAGGAAGATGGTAAAGGACCGAAGGATACGGATCATTCGGTATAACCATTCTAACTCCTCTTTAGTTTGCTAGCTTATAGGTTTATGGTAGATCCGGGTTATCGGGTTGTTCTAGCGCCAGTTTATAAAATTTTTGTTTCGCAAACAGTCACGGTTGATGGCCAGGGCACTGGCATAACCCAACATGGTATCAGAGCCAACCCATAAACCCTAAACTAGCAGTTTAAACGATGTTTAAAGTAACGAAATGTAAGTGCACGGCGGCGTCCCGGCCGTTAATCCGACGGCCAAATGCGGAAACGGTGATAAACTTTAATTTTTGCGGACTTTGCAAACCGGCACCACCGCGCACTAAACTCCGGATCGTAACCATTAACAAGTCTAAGATAACAACAAGACGGGTTAGAGATATACCGACTGATCCGAGTCCTCCGGTCTTCATCTCCTCTCCGATCTCCTCGCGGAAACTCCGGTCGTCGCCTCCTCGCCGGAATGGCACCACATCGCCTGCAACTTTTACGGGCTCCCGCCTCTATACCGAGGCAACTCGGGCATGAAGCCGGCAAGTCGACATGCCCAAGATGTACTGTAGATTTTGTAGAGTCAATGTCTCTTTGGGGTATTGGAGTTGCCTTTGATGGAGGAATCAAGATGATATGAACTTTGGATTTTGGTAGCAATGAAAAATTAGATGGATGATTAATTTCCCACACCAAAATGAAGCCTCTCATTTTCTCCCCCTCTCAAAAATTTGTCCGGCCACTACAAAATGAGAATGGTGGAGCAAAATCAAAAAGCATGAAGGTTGGTTAATGTAGGAGATTCAAAAAAGGGGTGACCATAAACAAACACCATCATCACAAAACCCATACTCTCATCTAATCACAATAAATGCACAACATGGATGATAAAGCAAAGATGCTTATCATATCAAAACTTATGCAAGAAAACCCTCCACAATGTGTTATTTGCAAACTTGCAAATAACACCCTCCATCGGAAAAGTCCGGCCGGGAAAGAACAAAGGAAAACCGGCCGGAACGGAATGCAAACTGGCAACTCCAGAAAACTGGTCCCGTAATAAATTACAGGAAAAACGCCGATACTGTGCATACGCACCCGCATCTGTATTCCGTCCGGATACAAATGCAAAGAGACAAAATCTACACTGTACTAAACTAGGACCGGCTTAAAACAAAGCCGGCTAGTAATATCCGTTCGATCCTGATCCGTGCAATACCGCACGTATCTGATCGAACCCTGCCATATACCTATACGGCTACTAGTACAAACCGTCCGATCCTGATCCGTGCAATACCGCACGTATCTGATCGGACCCTGCCATATCTCCATACGGCCTCTACAGCGTTTCGTCCGAAAGCTTGAGTAACTGAAAGTGTGGTGGACTCTAAAGACTCGTCAATACTATGGCTGTGGATTTAACCACTAGCACGTCAGAGGTATAAGCCAATACGTAACGGGCCACCAGCTATTGACTAAAAGGGACGTCGATGAGCGAACTCATCCTGACACCCTACTGAGCCTGTCAGTGACAATATCCGTACAGTCCGGTCCGTTCGTCTATGAGCATCGCATGTCGGGCCTAGGGGGTGGGTAAAAGTCAGACCCCCAAAAGCGGTACAAGTCGTGTCGGAGTGTAGCCCAGAACACCCTGAGATACTACTGGAATACCTACCAGTAAATCTCCTGCCTTGGCCAAGGACTACGTGTAATGGCTCTCCTAGACACAGCGCGACCTCACCCCCAATACCGGGAGAGACGAAACCCCCGAAGATCCGCTCACTGCCTCCATGTGGCTCGGGACTGTACCCAACTAAAACCTGTTTGCACGACTCCTTTGAGCCGTGGTAGGGTAGTAATCAAAGTACAGTGGGAACTCACACGAGACAAATGACGATCCCCAGGTCGATGAACTAACCTGTACACATGTCACCTGGGAACTGCTATCTGACGTCAGGTATAAGACCAACTAGCATGTTCCCGGCGAGTCCTGTCCGGTGTACTCATAACCCAATGAGCACCTGTATACATCTTAGGTGAATCAACTGACACCAGTGGCTTGTGAGACCGGCCACCGCCCCTCGTCGGGGTCTCGACTGTATACACTAGTCTACTCTGGAGTATCGATGCCCTATCTCGAAACTCCCACGACTAGGGACCTTTTAAGGATGTGCTTATAGACTACCAGCTCTCACTTATATGATCGCCCTCATACTGCCGGCAGTCAAGCAAGAATCTTAGGGGCTCTATCAACGTGCAATAGTGACATGTCAGGTCACCTAAAGCAGTACACGATGATAAAGGTAAACCAGATAGCAAACTATCATCTCGAGTAAGACTGTCGTACTGGGATAGGTCCTCCCTCAATCATTGCAATCACGTGCCTGTGATCCAATAATTGACTCTGAGGGCACTATCTCCAACAATCTCCCACTTGCACTCAAGGCTAATTATTGCGATGTCGCATACTCACAGCCCGTGTGATACCGAACACCCAACTCCCTACTAGTCAGTCTCACAAAGCTCGTTTGCGAAACTATTGCATTCGAGGAATAGCCTCAGTGAGTGGATCCGCTCTGAAGTTTCTTTCTATGTCTCTCTATATCTCAAGTTCGCGGAGAAAGCCATCTCCCGAAATGAGCAATACCTGTCTTAGAGTGTCTGGATATCTGATGGGACCGAGCTCAAAAATGAACTCCAAATCCAAACTTCTTAGACTGTATCGTCAACTGAAATTAATCAGTATCCTGCGCCATGCCACCCTCAGTATTGCCTTGGACCACCTGTCCAAAATACTGCCCCTCATCAGAAGGAAAACTATAGCTCTGACAACCTCCTTGTCGTCCATGTCACCTTGGAAGTCTGGAATGATAACTGTCTCCCAAATGAGGCTGTCATTATCATATCCCTAGAACATCCACTTATGTTCTAAAACTGCTTCCGATTGTTTCTCCAGGATTGGATCAATATCAACTTATTGCATCTAGTGCAAGAACAACATCTGGTGTGGTACTTGACATCTCATGATTGACTCAATTGCCTAAGCAAGTGATCTGCCAATCATGCGCATCCCTCTCCCCTTTAGTCTATAAGACACCTTTAGAGAGGGTGACTCCATTACCTGTAGGTACACTACCATGCCAGGAGTCGTCCATTCTAAATATTCTTAGAATGCTGTCAAAGTACCCTGATTGGGAAACCACCCAAAAACTAGATCTAAAACCATAGATCTAGTAACCAGTATGTTTGATATTGTGTCCGAGTCCCTTGTGGAGAAAACACTGTGTGACGACCAAAGTATAACCGATCGTAGTATAGGAGTTTCTTTTCCTACTCTGTGTATGTCATCCAAATACTAGGATATCACACCCTACTACCTTCTCAACAGATCCATCCTCTATTCTGATGACGTCAAACCTATGACTGTCACATCAGAAATAGATGATCTATCTCCGCTATATCTGCTTTAGTCTATAACTAGACATAAGCCTGATGTCCACCAATGCTTCCGCTGCTCCCACTGACTACGACAACCCTCTGGCAGAGTCATATAGACGTGTACTTCTAAAGCTAGTTTAGAACGACGCTATACTCATCCTCCTGCCGGGTCTCGCAGCCTGGAACAACAACAATGGCAAGTGTGGGTAAACAAGAACTTCCCTGTCACCGTCCTTGAGGCTACCGGAGTACCTCTCGGGTGCTTGAAGTTACCCACCTTATCTGCGGAGTGGCTAATGGAATGTCAAAACAGATTGAATCTTTAGGTTTCTTATCAAATCTTCAGTAATCGTTTGCGGTTCTGGAATCACTTCCAGTTCTACCATACTCCCACTACTGTTTTTGAAAAATAACCATTTCTTTTAAAATGTGGCGAGTTAAGAACAATATCACTATTGATCTTTCAGATGGTAGAAAGTCAACCCTCGTCATAGCCTGGGTCAACCCACAAACAGCCATTACAGAAACGCGCCTTGAGCTGTCCAGAGTCTGGTTTTAATCATAAGCTGGACAACTCCCCGTATCTTAACAATGTTAAGATATGAACTGTACTATATCCAATATAGAACGAGAGGCACTGATTTAATTGAACCAGATTCAAATCATGCAGCTGTCTCCAGTGCATGTCAACTAAATGGAGAGAGGCTGATCAGCGTTACTCAACTTAGGAATGCTTCCAATTATGAGTAACCTGAAAGAGAAGCAATTTCTCTTTATCATTACTATCAACTGAATACCATACACAAGTATCTACATCTTCGATCACCTTGAAGAATCCCGATACTTGCTACACCTGGTTCTCTACTCTATTCAAATACCTATAACTCCTCAAAACTTAGACCCTGTGTTTCTACGAAACACATGTCTAAGAACTAGAGAAGTTAAAAGTAAACAGAACATAGTATGAGGACCAACCCCTCTGTCCTTAATGGACACTGGACAACATACAATACTCTGTATAAGTCCGCTGAGTCTAACAACTCTTTCACTGTGTGTCGTAGGTTGAAAACTGTACTTATGGTTAAGAAGAATTACACCGCTGTTTAATGCTCCTTACCTAACCATCCACTGATATAGGTAAATGTCATCGACATAATATCAAAAAGGTATATCTCACTCTATGAAAATAGACGTACAGATATATCAATTTGAAATTGGTGCACAACAGCGGATATTCAAAACCAAATATTTGCCGACCGGCAAACAGCCCAGGTGATCTCCTCAAATATCACCGATTACAACGAATCCCGATATAATGAGGATGATCACCCAATTCCCAATGACTTACTCCCACTCATCATCTGTAAAACCATACAGATGTGAGAATCATACCTGGTAAATACATACCCTGGAGTAAAGACTAATTGGGAAATCAGTTTTCTTTTAACAGTACACAGTTGAACTGAAACATTGAAATGTTTCGATGGGGTATCCTGGTATTCCTAGTAATGCCTCTTCCATTATCCAGATTCACAACTATAACCGTATAATTCTTTGCCACCTCTCCAAATCCCTTTATATGTCTTTAGTCGTAACCTTCTGTACACCCCTTTAGCCCAATTGGTTTTCTTCCTTCCCTACCGTTCGGCACCAGCCTATGGTTTGGAAGAAGACTATCCAATAAGCATAATGGGTGTACTGTCCTAGTCCTAGGAGCACTCGCAATGCGAGAGAAGGTGAAGATAAAAGACAACCGAATAAACCTTATTCCTATTTCTCCAGAACCAGAATCCATCCCCGAACTGGAACAAGTTCCTTTCAAGTTCGTATATAACCATACGATGGAGTATCCAATAAACTGTGGATCTTCGTAGTGATACGGAGTGTCCTGGAGAAATACAAAGGTGATTTTAAGATTGGCGAAGAAATACTTGGTTTTGGTCGTGAATAACAGTCGCAATTTACTTTGCCCTCTTACTAATCCCTTGTTTTGTCTTAATCTTAATACCTTCTGCACACCATCGTTATGCTAATTGGTTTTCTTCATTCCCTACCGGTCGGCACCAGCCTAAGGTTTGGAAGAAGACTATCCAATTTGCGTAATAGGTGTACTATCTCCTAAACTAAGGAGTACTCGTAACTTGAGAGAAGGTAAAAGGGAAAAGACAACTGAATAATCCTATCCGTTTTCTCCAGAACCGGAAACCATCCTCGAATTCCTTCGAGTTCGTATCTAACCATACGATGGCTTTGTCCAATGGAAGTGGACGTTCGCAGTAATACGGGGTGTCCCGGAGAAAAGGGTAAAAGTAGGAGTGGCGACGAGGTTTGCAACTCTGACAATCCAAAAGCCTGTGTTAAGAAGGTTCGGTCAACTTGGTCACTGAGTCATAGTCTTGGGTCGGGTCAATGGTCGCTGCCAGAGAGAGAAAGAAAAGAAACACTCAGCGTGCACTCTAACCTAGATCAGAATGGTTACCAATTTATCTAATCTGGAAACCTCCCACTGTACCTCAAATTCTCCTCCAAACCTGAAAGAAGAATTAGTCGGGGTCATCCGAGGAGTAAACCAACTCATCAGTGGGAATCGGGATCCAACTCTCATCGCATGATAACGTGACGGAATCCGCTCACGCTATCACACTCCAGAAGGTATGCGCATATCTGGCAAGTTTCAGTTCTTTTGAAACTCCCGAAGATTTTTACCCCATGCTCTTATGACCTTGGCGTGAGGTCAAAATATCATAAGTCACATGTCAAGTTCTACCCATCATTGTCCAGGTTGATTTGAACCCACCCGTACATACCCTTGACGTAGGCCAAAATAGTAGTACGACTGTCCCAAACCAACGCATCTATCTATGCAACAGATAAATACCCGGCAACTACCAAACACTATGCATTGGCGTGAGGTCAAAATACATAGCTTGAATACTACCGAATATTTAACTGAAATGATGGAGGGCTACGAATGGTTTCTGGCGAAAACCTTTAACGTAATGAACTTGATATCGTTGAAGGAACGGATAGCTTTTTAGAAAATATAGTGACGAAAACCTTTACTAAAGAGGTCACTCCCGGTGAAGGGATCTCGGCTCTTTCCCCGTAGAATGGGGTGCTGGATATTCATAACCGAATATCACTGTGCAAAGCAAAAGTAATCGGCTATAGTGAAGTTAATGCCCTGACGCAAACTTCTGTCCAAGGGGTCACTCCCGGTGAAGGGATCTCGGCCCTTGCCTCGTCGACTGAGGAGCAGGATATTCCAAATGAATACCACGATGCAAAACAAAAGTGAACGTCCTTGCAATAACAGCTTTTAGAAAAGTGTTCCAACAACATCAGATTAGGTTTGTTTATCTTGCATTGATCCGAATCAATGCAGTCCCATCAATTGATCACACCACAAAGAACGAAAATATACTGACGTACGTATATGCCATCCGCATTCGCCACTGGGTCCCGTCATCACCCGTTAGGTTAGCTAACTAACGGCAGAGCGGGGACTGGACTAGCGCGGATGAAAAACATATACAACATCTACTAATATATATACCAATATATAGTATTTCGCTCAAGGCGTGAATAAAATGCAACATCACAGAAATGTACAGCATCACAGAACAATACAGATATCTGGGATCCCCGGGTTTCATAGAGCCACTACTGAAAACCGACGTTCCCTTGGTCGTGTGGATAGCCTGTGCAATGAAATCCTATACCCCCTACGAGTGCGGCGAATAGCCAGCCAATCCTGGAGTGAAGCTCCCTCCGTTCCAATTCCATGAGATGCGGGCTTGTTGCCTTCTAGAACCCGGCTATCCGTGCACCCCTTCGCGGGGTAACCCTAGTACAGCAAGTAAAATATACATACACCGGGTACATCGACCGCAACCAGGTCGTTCCCCAAAAGAATAATACAAACAGGCAGTGACGGCAGTCCACATGTCGGACGCTCGCCCCGCAATATCAAATGTACATAATACAACAATACTGTACTAGCATTGCATCCAGGCTATCCCCCACGACCGATCCGCAACATCACAGCAAAAACACAAAACATCAACGTGAAAGTCACGTTCGCAAATCCGTCCAACCGGGCTATAGCAGTTAGACCGGATTTACCGATCGAGTGACATTCACGGTCGCAGATATAATGTAAATACTGTGAAAAATGTGTTTAAAATATCCGATCGATCAAAGATTAACAAGTGGGCCCCTAATCAAAACTGTAGCACTCACAGAAATCCTGGGCCCAATTTTAATATTCCAAAACCCATATTTTAAGCCCAGAAGACCTCTGTAAAAAATTGGTGAAGTGATCTCCACAGTGTGCGGCGGAAGGGCGGCGGGAAGGGGGTTTTCGCGGCGGTTCCGCGCTCCCACTGTGGAGTTACTTCGTCGAATTTTTACAGAGCTCTTATATTTTCCAGTACATCAATATTTTACAACCTGAAAAATTTTCCGAGACCAAAATATTTCAACAGAAACTGATGCTAACAAAAATGTAGATTTTGGAGTTTTGGTCGATCGGAAATGCAAAAACACATCAAACGAAGCTAGACGAAGTTAATGGCGAGGCTCTGATACCACTGTAAGTGCACGGCGGCGTCCCGGCCGTCAATCCGACGGCCAAATGCGGAAACGGTGATAAACTTTAATTTTTGCGGACTTTGCAAACCGGCACCACCGCGCACTAAACTCCGGATCGTAACCATTAACAAGTCTAAGCTAACAACAAGACGGGTTAGAGATATACCGACTGATCCGAGTCCTCCGGTCTTCATCTCCTCTCCGATCTCCTCGCGGAAACTCCGGTCGTCGCCTCCTCGCCGGAATGGCACCACATCGCCTGCAACTTTTACGGGCTCCCGCCTCTATACCGAGGCAACTCGGGCATGAAGCCGGCAAGTCGACATGCCCAAGATGTACTGTAGATTGTGTAGAGTCAATGTCTCTTTGGGGTATTGGAGTTGCCTTTGATGGAGGAATCAAGATGATATGAACTTTGGATTTTGGTAGCAATGAAAAATTAGATGGATGATTAATTTCCCACACCAAAATGAAGCCTCTCATTTTCTCCCCCTCTCAAAAATTTGGCCGGCCACTACAAAATGAGAATGGTGGAGCAAAATCAAAAAGCATGAAGGTTGGTTAATGTAGGAGATTCAAAAAAGGGGTGACCATAAACAAACACCATCATCACAAAACCCATACTCTCATCTAATCACAATAAATGCACAACATGGATGATAAAGCAAAGATGCTTATCATATCAAAACTTATGCAAGAAAACCCTCCACAATGTGTTATTTGCAAACTTGCAAATAACACCCTCCATCGGAAAAGTCCGGCCGGGAAAGAACAAAGGAAAACCGGCCGGAACGGAATGCAAACTGGCAACTCCAGAAAACTGGTCCCGTAATAAATTACAGGAAAAACCCCGATACTGTGCATACGCACCCGCATCTGTATTCCGTCCGGATACAAATGCAAAGAGACAAAATCTACACTGTACTAAACTAGGACCGGCTTAAAACAAAGCCGGCTAGTAATATCCGTTCGATCCTGATCCGTGCAATACCGCACGTATCTGATCGAACCCTGCCATATACCTATACGGCTACTAGTACAAACCGTCCGATCCTGATCCGTGCAATACCGCACGTATCTGATCGGACCCTGCCATATCTCCATACGGCCTCTACAGCGTTTCGCCCGAAAGCTTGAGTAACTGAAAGTGTGGTGGACTCTAAAGACTCGTCAATACTATGGCTGTGGATTTAACCACTAGCACGTCAGAGGTATAAGCCAATACGTAACGGGCCACCAGCTATTGACTAAAAGGGACGTCGATGAGCGAACTCATCCTGACACCCTACTGAGCCTGTCAGTGACAATATCCGTACAGTCCGGTCCGTTCGTCTATGAGCATCGCATGTCGGGCCTAGGGGGTGGGTAAAAGTCAGACCCCCAAAAGCGGTACAAGTCGTGTCGGAGTGTAGCCCAGAACACCCTGAGATACTACTGGAATACCTACCAGTAAATCTCCTGCCTTGGCCAAGGACTTCGTGTAATGGCTCTCCTAGACACAGCGCGACCTCACCCCCAATACCGGGAGAGACGAAACCCCCGAAGATCCGCTCACTGCCTCCATGTGGCTCGGGACTGTACCCAACTAAAACCTGTTTGCACGACTCCTTTGAGCCGTGGTAGGGTAGTAATCAAAGTACAGTGGGAACTCACACGAGACAAATGACGATCCCTAGGTCGATGAACTAACCTGTACACATGTCACCTGGGAACTGCTATCTGACGTCAGGTATAAGACCAACTAGCATGTTCCCGGCGAGTCCTGTCCGGTGTACTCATAACCCAATGAGCACCTGTATACATCTTAGGTGAATCAACTGACACCAGTGGCTTGTGAGACCGGCCACCGCCCCTCGTCGGGGTCTCGACTGTATACACTAGTCTACTCTGGAGTATCGATGCCCTATCTCGAAACTCCCACGACTAGGGACCTTTTAAGGATGTGCTTATAGACTACCAGCTCTCACTTATATGATCGCCCTCATACTGCCGGCAGTCAAGCAAGAATCCTAGGGGCTCTATCAACGTGCAATAGTGACATGTCAGGTCACCTAAAGCAGTACACGATGATAAAGGTAAACCAGATAGCAAACTATCATCTCGAGTAAGACTGTCGTACCGGGATAGGTCCTCCCTCAATCATTGCAATCACGTGCCTGTGATCCAATAATTGACTCTGAGGGCACTATCTCCAACACGAAACCGAAACAACTCCGAAGCAATACGGAATATATTCAAGTTTCTGTCGATTTTTTATAGTCTTAAAATTTTTTTAAACAATTGTAGAAGGCTATTTATATTGTAACTAGAACACGGTTTGAAAATGAGCCCCTAAATCCATGCTTTGGCCAACGAGATCGGTTGTTTTCCTGGCGCCGCCGATTTTGTGAGGGAGTTGGGTCTTGGTGTTTTGGGTGTGTTCTAGAATTTTGAATATTGGGTTTCCGGTATTGTTTGTTTTTGCCCAGATTACATATTTTATTATCTTTGGTTTGGGGGAAATACGGAGTATTTCGAAGTCGCTATTTATAACACCATTTATAAGTTTTTGGTACATTTATTACTATCTGAGACCATGAATGTCATTCGAGCGGTATAACTTGTCTAACTGCTATATATTCGATTAGACGGGTTTGCGAACATGAAATTCACGTTGATGTTCTGTGATTGTGCTGAGATTATGGTTGGATTGTCGTGGTGGATAGCTTGTGGTGCAAAGATTCATTTGTAAATTTGATATTGCGGGGTGAGCGTCCGACATGTGGACTGTCGTCGCTGCCCGTTTGTATATTATTTGTTTGGGGCACGACCGGGTTGAGGTCGATGTCACCCTTGTACATATATTTTCATTTTCTTTACTAGGTTTACCCCGCGGTGGAGTGCTCGAATAGCCGGGTTCTAGAGGGCAACGGGCCATCATCTCATGGCGTTGAGACAGAGGGGACCTTACTCTAAAATTGGCGGGCTATTCGTTGCATCCATAGGGGGTACAGGATGACCTACGGAGGGGTGCTCAAGTTACCGGATTCCGTAAAGTGTTGGGTGGCCCATTCACTTTGTTGATTGGGGTTGCCTCACTTCTGGGATTGGTGGGTAACTTGCCGCGCTCGTAGGGGTCCAGGTTTTTATTGCACGAGCTATCCACACGATAGGGAGCGTCGGGTCTCATTTGTTGCTCAAATGAAATCCGAGGCTCCAAGATTATCCATCATTCTGTGTTGCTTGCTGAGATTCTGTGATGTTTCTTATATCATGCCTGGGATGAATGTTATATATATTTATATATATAGTAGTAGATGTTGTATATGTTCTGCACCCGCGCTAGTCCAACCCCCGCTCTGTTATTAGTTAAGTAACCTAACGGTGCATGACGGGGCCCCGTGGCGAATATGCATGGCATATATGTACATTTTATTTTCGTTCCTTTTTCTAGTGTGATATGGATTAATTGATGGGACTGCATTAATTTTGATTAATGCAAGGAAAACAAACCTAAATGATGTTGTTGGAACCAAGTTTTTAAAAACTGACATTACAGACATTTTCTTTTGCTTTCTACAGTGGTATTCGGTTTTGAATATCCCGCACCTCATTCGACAAGGTAAGAGCCGAGATCCCTTCATTGGGAGTGACCTCTTGGGAAAAAATTTGCATCATTGTAATAACTTTACTATAGTCGATTCTTTTGCTTTGCATCTGTTAGTTATATGTATGTCCTAGAGGCCATTACTGTACATTGGATGTATATTGTAGTGGATGCTGGGACATATATAGGGAGGACTTTCTTGCTCGACATGATAGTATGCTATCTGGTTGCTCTTTACCTTAACGTGTACACTGATTGTCTCTCTGTTACATGTTGGTAAAGCCCTTAGGATGTGTGCTTGACTACCTGGACTATGATGCGGATCATACTAGTGTGGACATGGTAGTCCATAAGTACATCCTTGAAGGTCCCTAGTCTTGGGTGTATCGAGATGGGGCATCGATATACCAGAGTAGACTAGCGTATACCTTCTCGACCCATACAGATGGGCGATGGATGATCCCATATCCATTGGTGTTTGACATCAGAGATGATATACGGGTGCTCAGTAGAGACTGGGTACACTGGACGGACTCGCCGAGAACTCCCAGATGGTATTATACCTCACGTCAGATGGCGGTTCTCTGGTGACACTGGTACAGAGTAGTCTGTTGACCCGAGATCGTCATAGAGTCTTGTGTGGTTCCCACTGTGCTTTGATTTCCATCTTACCACGTCTAAGAGGGCGTGCAAAACGGTGGTTTTTGGGTATAGTCCCGAGTCACATGGAGGCAATGAGCGATAGGAGGGGATTCGTCTCTCCCGGTATAGGGAGTTGATGTTGCGTTGTGTTCGATTGGCTATAACAGGAAATCCCTGGCCAGGGTTGCTGAGATTTACTGGTAAGTGTTACCAGTAGTTTCTCGAATTGTTATAGACCTCATATCGACACGACTTATCGAGCTATTGGGGTCTGACGTTTACCACCCCTAGGCGAGATATGCGACATATCAGAAGATCAGACCGGACTGTACGGTAGTGTTACTGGTTGGATTCACTGGAGTGTTAGCGGGCTTGCTCGTCGATCTTCAGATCGCTCAATACCCGGGTGGCCGTTACGTTTAGCAGACCGCTTGCGGCTTGTGGGTGCTTGATATGATCATCATCCGCTACCGGCGTATTGACGAGTCTTTAGAGTCCTACACAGAGGTTTCCTGGCTCAAGCGAAACGAAATAGGAGCGCATATGAGATATGTGCGGGACCGAGAATAATGCGTGTATGTGATACCGTATTCCATTCTCGTGATGAATGTATCGATTGGTTATATACGATATAACCTAGTTATCGAATCAAGGATTGGTTCGATAAGCCGATGCATAGGATACTAGTCGGTTATGTGCGACATGACCGGATCGTTAAATCAAGAGTTGATTTAATGATTTAATGCATAATTATATATGTTTGATATATTACTTTGCGTTAACTAGTATTGGTTCACTTAAGATAGATTTTCTCACTCGGATGTGCGCATTATATATATGTGATATGATTTTGTGCACTTGCTTGTATCATGTTTGATGATACATGCTTTTTGGTTAAGTGTAAAGTATTAAACCTTGGTTAATGAAATGGTTAGGGTTTATTATTTGTTATTCATTTATCTTATTTAATTATCCATTTATTTATGATAAATGAATAAAAGAAAATGAAATGAAATGGTGGCTTTCATTTGTTGTTTTCATGAAGCTTCATGAACACTTTGACTAAGTGACCATTTTGTCTCTAGCTTGACCCTAACCATTCCTTTAACCATGATTGATTCTCTACACATTACCATGGTTGATTATGATAAGTATTCTATTATTCTCCATTTTCTAAATAACTTATCATAAGATTTTCTTCTTCTTCTTCATCTTCTTCTTTGAAGAAAGCAAGCTCCATCAATAGTGATTGATGGAAATGAGTGAGAAATCCAATTCTAAAGTCTACCCACTTCCTATTTCTTCATCCTCTACCTCTTGCCAAGTAGTAGAGTGTGTTTCCTTCACAAGTTTTCATGACATGGTGAAGGTGGAGCTTGATTTAGCGATGTCTCGACGTAGATCATCTTCGGCATGGACATCGACGACCTAGCTTGCCCATTCTCCGACGAAGCCGACGCTAAAGCCCGGGAACTCATTTGGACAGCGAGGAGACTTCGTTGCGGAGCTATGGAGGTGGAGCACCGGATCTACAAAGGTTGTATTTCCGTATTCTTTATAGTTAAGTTGTTAACTAGTTTCTAGTTTCGCCTAAACTTTAGCCAACGATCCGTGTTAGGGTTTCTCGGCACCTAGATTTTTTGAAAATGGCATGGTTGATGCCTTGTGAGACCTCCTTGGGGTGCCTAAGAACCCTACAGTGGTATCAGAGCCTAGCTAGAGCCTTAGGCGAAGTCTAGACGGAATTTGAAACCCGATCGAACCGAAACCCAACCCCAAAAATTGCTCTCTGTACTTTTTCTAAAATCGTGGATTTTTCAAGATTAAAAATTGCTAAAAAATTCAGCAGGGAAATCTAAGAATTACGATGCAAAAATTATTTCATGAACAGTAAATTTCGCGGCGGAACCGCGGCAGAAGCATGGCTTCTGCGGCGGTTCCGCGGCCCCTTGATGACGTCAGCCCTGTTCCTTTGCACAGTAATTCCTAGTTCACTGTACTGAGTTTTATTGGAATTTTCTGGGGTTGTTTGGGGATTCGGTGTTTCGATCGGAGTATCAGATTTTGTCTATGTGGCTTTCCGGATAAATTTAAGAATATGTTAAAAAGTTCGACCGGATATAAATACCCAATTTTTCCCCTGTCGGGAAATTTCCAAGTGTTGGATTTTTCCGTGGTTTAACGACGTTCTTAGTAGTGCAAGTAACGCGATGGACCCTCTAGAAGACAACAAACCTTAACTCGATTATGTGACCGTCTTGAACTGCCCTTTGAACCTTCGGGTTTGGGGCAGTACGGCGTGCCACATGTGAGGCGTTGGCTTGGCCCTTCTACGGCTGGACCGTTGGTACTGAGGCACGAACTGAATGTTGTTAGACTTATTTCATGTGTTGATCTGTATCGGGAAAACTTGGGTGTTCGATTTTTCGATCGGAAAGTTTGACATTTTCTATTTATCCGGAATGGGATACAATAATTGGAATTCACAATAAGTTATAAGATAACTGAATGAATGTTGTAAATCTAGCAATTTAGTCTCACTTGATCGGTTGCCACGGAATTTTGATGTGATCAAAAGTCCGTAGCAATCACGTAGCGTACGCGGATACTCGCCGGGTAAACTTAATAGACAGCCTCACTCCATAGCCCCGACCAAGTGACTGTAGGAGAACCCCGTCGCCGAAAGCATCCGTTCGGGTGCTCGCGGTAGCGGTGTTCCGCCTTGGTGCACTTCGTCGACGGTATCAGGGGTGCGGCCGCCTACTAAAGTTTGCGACGAGCATTCGATCAGTTTTTCGGGAATCTTGTTGAATTGCCCGACTTGATATTGAAAAGTGTTTTCGATAATGAGACTAAAATGCGGGGTTTATAATTGTTAGGCATGTGATGTCTAAGGAATTCATTTGGTCAGGCATGCGATGTCTGAGGATGGTTGCGGATTCCAACTGTTGTAGTTTTACACTTTCTTTTCTGTGACCGTAAGTGTAATATGTGATATCGCCGGTTTCGTTGCTATATGTCAACGACAATTGGGATGCGCATATTTACTTACGTTGATGACATGTGATGTTATGTGTTGCTGGATATGTTATATTGGATCGTCGTGTTTGAATAGCCGGGGGTTTTTATGTGAGATAAGTGTTTTTCATTTTCATTCATGTAAAAACTTGTATGTAATATTCTTTTATTGGGGCGCTTCCAGGTTGCGGAAGTTGTCACCCTTTGTATATTATTTACTTTTCCGCACTAGGATAGACCCAAGGAGGGGAGCACAAGTAACCGGGTTCTGGAGTCCAGTGGGAGACCAACTCGAGGAGTCGAGTCCAGGTCTCCTAACTCTAGAATTGGTAGGGTTCCTTGCCGCTCTCGTAGGGGTCTAGGGGTGTGGGTTTGGCTATTCATCACGACCGTGGAATCCGTGTTTTATACTGGCTCGTATTGAAAACACGGACGTCCTAGTATATCCAATATTTCATATGTTTCTTCTGTTGCGATATCTGTGATGTGATCATGTGATGTTCTGTGATAGATACAGTATATAGTATATATGATATATTATATAGACGTTACTTATGTTTTACACCCGTGCTAGCCCTGCCCCGCTCTGCCGTTAGTTACCTAACCTAACGGTGCATGAGGGGACATCGAGGCGAATGCGGATGGCATAAGTGTACGTCGTATTTATCTGTGATGTTTAGGTATTTAAATGATGGGACTTCATTAATGAGATTAATGAAATAAAAAGAAACCTAAGATGTTGTAGAATCGAATTTCAAAACAAAACAGGTAGCTACAGTTCTTGCTTTGCACAGCGGTATATATGATATATCTTGCACCTTATTCGATGAGGAAAGGACCGAGATCCCTTCACCGGGAGTGACTCCTTTAGCAATAACTGGCAGATGCTACACACTCGGTTTGTCTTTTGATTGCTTTTAAGAGTTTTTGCTTTGCACAGTGATATATATGATATATCCTGCACCTCATTCGACGAGGAAAGAACCGACGATCCCTTCACCGGGAGTGACTCCTTTAGCAAAACTAGAAAAGCCTAAAAAACACTCCATTTTAAAATCATTTGATTCTATAACGATATCAAGTTCATTACGCAATAGGTTTTCAGAAAAACCTGTCGTAGCCCTCCGTCATTTCAGATAAGTACTAGTTAGTATTCGTGCTACGTTTGTTGACTATGTTAAGGCGTAGTGTGCGGTAGCTAATTAGTGCTTATCTGCATAAGCATATGATGTGATTGGATTAGGGTAGTCGTGCGACTTTGTTGACTATGTTAAGAGTCGTGCGGGTGGGTTTAATTCAATCGGGAAATGACGGGTTGAACTTGACTAGCACTTATGATTTGTTGACTATGTTAAGGTCATATAGCTGCTAGGGGCAAAATATTATCGGGAATTTCAAGTGTTGAAATTTGCAATGAGATTGCATACCTTCTATGAGATAGTTGGATCCCGATACCCGCTGCGAGTAAGAGTTACTCCTGGGAGAGTTTTACACATTACAATTAGCCGATCAAGTAGGTGTCTAGAAAGGTGTTAACGAGGTTACGCCTCTGGGAAAACGAGGTTTACATTAATTAAGTTCGTGCGAAAGCACGGGGGACCTCCCTCAAAGTACCGACACTGGCCTGGCTGAAAGATTGTCGAACTTGTAGTGTGTAATTAATCCCGGCTAGTCTTTCCTTTTAGGGTTTGAAGGAAGATTTGATAAAAAGCAGTGGGAGCCATCCTGATTAGATAAAATAATAACCAATCTATTCTTGCAAGAGCGCACGCTGAGTGTTTTCTTCTCTCTCTTTCCAGGTAGCGACCATATCACGCCTTAATCAAGATAATAATACGGAATATTGACCGAACCCGCTTGTTATACTGAGCTGGGGAACGTTGGTCCCGCTCCACCTTATAATTGTTATAAGACAGAGCAGGAAATTGGGGAATACCAGTTTTCCCGTGCCGCCCAAACGAAGAGAGTGCATGCTGATGCATCATCTTCGGGTGTGTTCATTATACAGAACTGTTTCTCAGTATCCTCCGCATCCTGGTATATGATACCGGATCAGGATCCCAGATATGTAATCTGTTACATAGGGCTACAAAAGGGTAGAAAAACTGAGAACGGGTGATAAGTTTCATGAGACAGAAAAAAGGGGCAAGTGTTGCAGCCAAGTCTGTTGGTCACCGTCACCCTGTATTACAAATACATTGATTCTGAACGAATGCTATTAGATACCGAACCTGATATACAAAATCATATCAGTCTCTTTAGTAGTAAAGAAATGATAAAATTTTGTATTGTTGGATAATGTTTTGGACATTTCCTATATCAAAAGTTGATCGGTTCAGGCACGTTGTCTAAAAGCATTAATGTTCTAAATCAAACTACAGTTCTTTAGTATACAGAACACACACAAGAGGAAGAGTTCAGAACTGAACGAATCCTTCTTGAGGCATTGTAGACTAGGTCATATCAATGCGACCCGACTAGCTGAAGTTACATGTAGATGTATATTTAAATCAGTTTGAATTTACATCTTATGAAACTTGCCAGTCATGTCACAAAGATAAAATAACCATAGCCCTGTTTATTGGAAACAGAGAAAGAGTTAGTAAACTCTTGGGATGATACATGTTGATGTATGTTAGGTCCCCTGTCTACATATGCCAGGACTGGTTCTTTGTACTTCGTTACATTCTCTGATAATCTCTCAAGATTCAGACATATGTTCCTGTTGAAACTCAAGTCTGAACCTTTTGAGATATTCACAGAATATAAGTTAGAAGTAGAGAACCAATGAGGGTACAAGTATTATGTCCTTTGATGAGATCAAGGAGGAGAATACTTGAGCACGGAATTCCTGGATTATTCTAAAGGAGAATGAGATTCTCTCTCAGCATTACTCCTCCGTATACACCATTGCACGATGGTATGTCGGGGCGGAGCAGATACACCCTATCTGATATGGTGTGCTCTATGATGAGTACTACTGAGTTACCTATTTTCTTTTTGGGAGTTATGCACTTGAGAAGCTGCATACCTATTGAATAGGGTTCAAATCAAATCAGTCGCCTACCATTTCATATGTGATATGGAAATGGAAGAACACATGTCTTAAGCTAGTTAAGATTTGGGGTTGTCCGGCCTATGTCTAAAAACAAAATTCGGACAAGCTCGAGCAAGGTCTGTAATGTAGAACTGGAAAGGTTCCAGCTATACAAACTACAGCAGATGATTTGATAGAGCCAAAGGATTCAGTAGATTCCAATGAACCTCAGCCTCTCCGCCGATCCAGTAGGGTTCCTCACCCGTCTGAGAGATACTTCGGTTTCTCTATGACAGTGGGAGCAAGGATTGCATCATGAGATGATGACCTAACTAGCTTCGATCTGGCTATCAGGAGTAAGACTCTGTAAGAATGGCTGGATGCTTAGTGATCTGAGATGGAATCTATGTACACCAACAAAGTATGGACTTTGATTGCTATATCTGAAGGGTTAAATCCCCATCAGGAGCAAGTATATCTTGAGAAGATTACTTGGTGTAGATGGAAAAGTTGAGACTTTCAAAGCTAGACTTGTTAAAGGTTTTCGTCATCGACCAGGTGTGGATAATGATGAAACCTTTTCAAGTAGCCATGCTTAAGTCCATCCAGATCCTACTTGTCACGGCTACATACCATGACTACGATATCTGGTGGTTGGGTGTCATGACTGCTTTTCTAAATGATGTTTTAGAAGAGTGCGTCTATAAGTACACAGCCAGAGGGCTTCGTAGACAGTGGGAGCAGCGGAAACGTGTACAAGATGCTTTATAGGATTAAAGCAGGCATCGCGGAGTTGGAACATCTGTTTTGATGGATTAGTCAAAGAGTTTGACATCATCAAAATGGTAGATGAACCTTGTATAAACAAAAAGGTAGTAGGGAGTATGGTGGTGATCCTCGTAGAGTACGTGGATGACATACTCTTGATAAGAAAAGAGTTTCTTATGCTACGCTCGATCAATCTCCGTTTATCACAATGATTCTCCGTGTAGGATCAAAATGATACCTCCTAAATCCTGAGTTTTAGATCTATGAGATAGATTTAATTGGATGTTAGGATACTCACTAGTTGTTGTGAGATGGTATCAATCGATCCTGGGGAGAATCACTGGAAAGGTTCCAGAGTGATAATAACGACTGAGTGTCAGTCACAGGCATTGTCTTTACCCTCAGTAAAGGGACGGTATGTTGGAAGAGTTCCAAGCTAGATACCGTGACATACTAGACGATAAAGGCAGGATACATCGCTACTTAAGATGCTACCAAAGTGGCTGTCTGGGTGTATATTGGTTCATGAGATGAACTTAGTTCCTCCCATTGTGTGACAATGGAGTTGTGGCTTATGCCATGGAACGTCCGTCCCATCAGTGATCCAGACATATTCTAAGGCAGTATCACCTGATCATGGAGATAGTTGATCTCCAGGGTGATCGAGGTTTGGAGAGTAGACACAGAGGACAACACAGCGGATCCACTCACAAAGGCCTGTTCCCAGAGAGAGACTTTTATGGGATGGTTGAGTATGAGATACTACAACCACTGCTACAGATGGCCCTAGTGCAAGTGGGAGATTGTTAGTTATATGTATGCCCTAGAGGCCATTACAGTACATTGGATGTATATTGTAGTGGATGCTGGGACATATATAGGGAGGACTTTCTTGCTCGGCATGATAGTATGCTATCTGGTTGCTCTTTACCTTAACGTGTACACTGATTGTCTCTCTGTTACATGTTGGTAAAGCCCTTAGGATGTGTGCTTGACTACCTGGACTATGATGCGGATCATATTACTGGGGACATGGTAGTCCATAAGTACATCCTTGAAGGTCCCTAGTCGTGGGTGTATCGAGATGGGGCATCGATATACCAGAGTAGACTAGCGTATACCTTCTCGACCCATACAGATGGGCGATGGATGATCCCATATCCATTGGTGTTTGACATCAGAGATGATATACGGGTGCTCAGTAGAGACTGGGTACACTGGACGGACTCGCCGAGAACTCCCAGATGGTATTATACCTTACGTCAGATGGCAGTTCTCTGGTGACACTGGTACAGAGTAGTCTGTTGACCCGAGATCGTCATAGAGTCTTGTGTGGTTCCCACTGTGCTTTGATTTCCATCTTACCACGTCCAAGAGGGCGTGCAAAACGGTGGTTTTTGGGTACAGTCTCGAGTCACATGGAGGCAATGAGCGATAGGAGGGGATTCGTCTCTCCCGGTATAGGGAGTTGATGTTGCGCTGTGTTCGATTGGCTATAACAGGAAATCCCTGGCCAGGGTTGCTGAGATTTACTGGTAAGTGTTACCAGTAGTTTCTCGAATTGTTATAGACCTCATATCGACACGACTTATCGAGCTATTGGGGTCTGACGTTTACCACCCCTAGGCGTGATATGCGACATATCAGACGATCAGACCGGACTGTACGGTAGTGTTACTGGTTGGATTCACTGGAGTGTGAGCGGGCTTGCTCGTCGATCTTCAGATCGCTCAATACCCGGGTGGCCGTTACGTTTAGCAGACCGCTTGCGGCTTGTGGGTGCTTGATATGATCATCATCCGCTACCGGCGTATTGACGAGTCTTTAGGGTCCTACACAGAGGTTACCTGGCTCAAGCGAAACGAAATAGGAGCGCATATGAGATATGTGCGGGACCGAGAATAATGCGTGTATGTGATACCGTATTCCATTCTCGCGATGAATGTATCGATTGGTTATATACGATATAACCTAGTTATCGAATCAAGGATTGGTTCGATAAGCCGATGCATAGGATACTAGTCGGTTATGTGCGACATGACCGGATCGTTAAATCAAGAGTTGATTTAATGATTTAATGCATAATTATATATGTTTGATATATTACTTTGCGTTAACTAGTATTGGTTCACTTAAGATAGATTTTCTCACTCAGATGTGCGCATTATATATATGTGATATGATTTTGTGCACTTGCTTGTATCATGTTTGATGATACATGCTTTTTGGTTAAGTGTAAAGTATTAAACCTTGGTTAATGAAATGGTTAGGGTTTATTATTTGTTATTCATTTATCTTATTTAATTATCCATTTATTTATGATAAATGAATAAAAGAAAATGAAATGAAATGGTGGCTTTCATTTGTTGTTTTCATGAAGCTTCATGAACACTTTGACTAAGTGACCATTTTGTCTCTAGCTTGACCCTAACCATTCCTTTAACCATGATTGATTCTCTACACATTACCATGGTTGATTATGATAAGTATTCTATTATTCTCCATTTTCTAAATAACTTATCATAAGACTTTCTTCTTCTTCTTCATCTTCTTCTTTGAAGAAAGCAAGCTCCATCAATGGTGATTGATGGAAATGAGTGAGAAATCCAATTCTAAAGTCTACCCACTTCCTATTTCTTCATCCTCTACCTCTTGCCAAGTAGTAGAGTGTGTTTCCTTCATAAGTTTTCATGACATGGTGAAGGTGGAGCTTGATTTAGCGATGCCTCGACGTAGATCATCTTCGGCATGGACATCGACGACCTAGCTTGCCCATTCTCCGAAGAAGCCGACGCTAGAGCCCGGAAACTCATTTGGACAGCGAGGGGACTTCGTTACGGAGCTATGGAGGTGGAGCACCGGATCTACAAAGGTTGTATTTCCGTATTCTTTATAGTTAAGTTGTTAACTAGTTTCTAGTTTCGCCTAAACTTTAGCCAACGATCCGTGTTAGGGTTTCTCGGCACCTAGATTTTTTGAAAATGGCATGGTTGATGCCTTGTGAGACCTCCTTGGGGTTCCTAGGAACCCTACAGCATCATGGTATTCAGTTAGGAATATCCTGCACCTCGTTCGATGAGGAAAGAGCCGAGACCTCTTCACAGGGAGTGGCCTCTTTAGCAAAAGTTTGCGCCACTATATATTTGTAAAACCACTCGGTTCCTTCAACGATATCAAGTTCATTATGTTAAAGGTTTTTCGCCAAAAACCAGTCGTAGCCCTCCGTCATTTCAGATTAGTATTGCTTAATATTCGTGCTACGTATGTCGTGCATTGCCGAGGCGTAGTATTCGGTAGTTCTGTAATGCTTTTCTGTCGCATGGATATGTGGATTGGTTAGGATAGCAGTGTAACCATTTTGACTGTATCAAGGGTATTATGCTAGTGAGTTTAATGCAATCAAGATAATGATGGGTTGAACTTGACTAGGACCCTTTGATACGTTGACTGTGTCAAGGTCACTTGGGACCTAGGGGTAAAAACCACATTGGGAGTTTCAAATATACAAGAAGCTTACCAGGCATGCGCATACCTTCTAGAGTGTAGTGACTTGAGTGGATTCCATCAAGTTATCATGCGGTGATAGTTGGATCCCGATTCCCACTGATGAGTAGGTGTTACTCCTCGGGTGATTTTAGATGATCCTGACTAATTCTCCTTTTAGAGTTTGAGGGAGAATTCGAGGAAACAGTGGGGACCATCCTGATTAGATAAAGTGATTAACCAATCTAATGTAGGTTAGAGTGCACGTTGAGTGTTTATTTTCTCTCTCTCTTTGGCAGCGACCATGGCTTGACCCTAGACTAAAACTCATGAACCAAGTTAACCGAACCTTCTTAAAACACTTTGGCTTTTGAATTATCATTTAGTCGCATATATCACTGCAACTCCTACATCCCCTTTGCAAATTTCCAGAACACTCCGTATCACTACGAATATCCACATTTCTTGGATATTCCATCATATAGTTACATACGAACTCGAAAAAACTTGTTTCAGTTCGAGGATGGTTTCCGGTTATGGAGAAATTGAATAAGATTATTCAGTTGTCTTTTATCTTTACCTTCTCTTAGGTTACAAGGGCTCCTGGTATTAGGAGAGCACACCTATTGCGCTTATTGGATAGTCTTCATGCAAACCATAGGCTGGTGACGAAAGGTAGGGAAGGAAGAAAACCAATTAGCCTAAGTGTGGTGTACAGAAGGTAATAAGTAAAGACATATAAAGGGATTAGATTATGGGCAAAGGAAATTGCGACTGCTATCATTCACGACGAAGCCGCGTATATCCCTTGCCACTCCTATATCACCCTTTGCATTCTCTCCGGAACATTCCGTATCACTACGAAGATCCATATTGCTTGGGTATACCATCGTATAGTTACATACGAACTCGAAAGAACTTGTTCCAGTTCGAGAATGGTTTTAGGTTCTGGAGAAATATAATAGGATTATTCAGTTGTCTTTTTTCTTCACCTTCTCTCAGGTTGTGAGGGCTCCTGGTATTAGGAGAGTAAACCTATTACGCTTATTGTATAGTCTTCTTCCAAAGCTTAGGCTGGTGCCAAAGGGTAGGGAAGGAAGGAAATTAATTAGCCTAAGTGTGGTGTACATAAAGTAAGAAGTAAAGACATATAAAAAGATTAGAGTGAGGGCAAGGAAGTATACGATTACCGTCATGAATCTAGATAGTGGAAGAGGCATTACTAAGAATACCTGCGTACCCCTTCAAAACATTTTCATGTTTTAGTTTTACTGTGCGATATTAATTGAAAACTATTTTCCTAATTAGATTCTAACTCCAGGGTATGTATTTACTAGACTTGTTTCTCACATCTGTATGGCGTTACAGATGATGAGTGGGAGTAAGATATTGGGAATTGGGTGATTAGATCCTCAATATATATCAGAATTCTTTGTAATTGGTGATATTTGAGGAAATCACCTGGGTTTTGCTTAACGGCAAATATTTGGTTTTGAATATCTGTCGTTATGCACCAATTTCAAACTGATATATCTGTATATTTATTTTATAAAGTGAGATTTAACCTTTTGAAATTATGTTTATGACGTTTACCTATATCGGTTGATGGTTAGATAAGGTGCATTCAACAACGGTGTAATTCTTCTTAACCATAGCACATTTTTCAGCCTACGACGCACATAGTTTGATTTATTAAACTAAGTGGAATTATACAGAGTATTGTATGTTGCCCGGTGTCCGTTAGGACAAAGGGGTTGGTACTCGTACTATATTCAGTTTACTTATGACTTTTCTAGTTTTAGACATTTAAATACAAGGTCTAGATTTTGAGAAGATATAGGTATAAGAATATAGTAGAGAACCAAATGTTGCAAGTATCAGGATTCTTCAAGGTGATCGAAGTTGTAAACACTTGTGCTAGGCATTCCGTCGTAAGTAATAGTTTTAAGAACTTGCTTCTTTTTCAGGTTACTCATACGTGGGTGCATTCCTTGATGGGTAATGCTGCTTGGCCTTCTTCCATTTAGTTGATATGCACTGGAAACGGCTGCATGATTTTTGAATCTGGTTCCAATTAAATTAGTGCCTTTGTTTCTATACTGGATATATAGAATGGATTCATATCTTAATGATGTTAAGGTATATGGAGTTGTCCGGCTTATGCTTAAAACCAGAATCTGGATAAACTCTAGGCACGTTTCAGTAATGGCAGTTTGTGGGTTATCCCGTGTTTTGATGAGGGTTAACATTCTACCATCTGGAAGATCAATAGTTATATTGCTCTTGACTCGCTATAGTTTTAGTAAAATAGATTACTTTCAGAAAACATTAGTGGGGGTATGGTAGAACTGGAAGTGATTCCAGAACCATAAACTATTATTGAAAATTTAGTAGAATCGAAAGATTCAATTGGATTCGACAATCCATTAGCCACTCCGCAGATTTGGTAGGTAACCTCAGGCACTCGAGAGGTACTTTGGTATCCTCAAAGACGGTGAAAGGGAGGTTTTTGATTACCTAAACTTGCCACTGCTGCTGTTCTAGATTATGAGATCTGGCAGGAGGATGAGTATAACGTCGTTCTAAATTAGCTTTAAAGTGCACGTAACTATGACTCTGCCAGAGAGTTGTTGTAGTCAGTGGGAGCAGCGAAAGCATAGTGGGCAAGTAGCTTATGTCTATTTATAGACTAAAGCAGGTATAGCGGAGATAAATCATCTATTTTTGATGTGACATTCATAGAGTATGACTTCATCAGAACAACAGATGGATCTAGTAAGAAGGTAGTAGGGAGTGATGTCCTGGTATTTGGATGACATGCACTTAATAGGAAGAGATCTTCCTATACTGCGATCGGTTATACTGTGGTTGTCACAAGGTGGTTTCTCCATATAGAATATGGATAAAATATCAAGGATTTTGGTGACTAGATCTATGGTTTTAGATCTAGATTTGGGAAATGCCCCAATTTGGGTACTTGACACTATTCTAAAGTGTTTTAGAATGGATGACTCCCGGCGTGATAGTGTACCCGCAGGTGATGGAGTCACCCTATCTAAAGGGTGTCTTTTAGTCTGATGAGGAGAGGGATTTGCATGATTGGCATATCACTTGCTTAGGAAATCGATTCAATCATGAGATGTCAAGTACAACACCAGATATTGATTTTGCAATGACTGCAACAAGTATATATTAATCCAATCTTGGAGAAATATTGGGAAGTAGTTATGAACATAAGTGGATGTTCTTGGTATATGGTAACGGCAGCCTCCTTAAGGAGGCGGTTATCATTTTTGGCTTCCAAGGTGACCTGGATGACAGAGTGACTGTCAGAGTTATTATTTTCCCTCTTTTCAGGGGCAGTATATTGGACATGTGGTCTAAGCGGATACTGAGGAGGCATGGCACAAGATACTGATTAAATTCAGTAGATGATACAGTCTAAGAAGTTTGTTGGATTATGGGTTCATTTATGAATTAGGTCCCATCAGATATCCAGAAAAATTCTAAGACATGTATTGCTCATTTTGGAAGATAGTCTTTCTCCGCGAAGTTGAGGTATAGAGAGAGATAAAGATAAAAACATTAGAGTGGATCCACTCACTGAGGCTATTTTTCAAACACAATAGTTTCACAAAGATGCTTTGCGAGACTGATTAGTAGAGAAGTTGGGTGTTCGGTATCACACGGGCTGTGAGTATGCGACACCGCAATAATTAGCCTTAAGTGCAAGTGGGTGATTGTTGGCTAGAGTTCCCTCAAGGCAAATATTGTAATCGCAGGAAGGTGATTATTATGATTGAGGGAGGACTTATACGGATAGAACAGTCTTACTCAAAATGATAATATGCTATCTGGTTTGTCTTTATCATCATGCACATGCTTTATATGGTATTACAGATCACTATTACATGTTGATAGAGCCCATAGGATTCTTGCTTGACTACCAGCGTTATGATGGCGATCATATACGTGAGAGCTGGGTGGTCTATAAGCACATCCTTAAATTCTTTAGTCGAGGGAGACTGGGCATCAATACTCCAGAGTAGACTAGTGTATACTTATCGAGACCCCGACGTGGGGCGGTAGCCAGTCTCACAAGCCATTGGTGTCAGTTTGTCACCTAAGATAATATACAGGTGCTCTTTGGGTTATGAGTATATTGTACGGACTCGCCAGGAACATGCTGGATGGTATTATACCTATTGTCAGATAGCATTTCCTAGGTGACATGTGTACATGTTAGTCTATTGACCTGAGATCATCATTTGTCTCGTGTGAGTTCCCACTGTGTTTTGATTACTACCCTACCACGGCTCAAAGGAGTCGTGCAAATAGGTTTTAGTTGGGTACAATCCCGACCCACATGGAGGAAGTGAGCGGATCGTCGGGGATTCGTCTTTCCCGGTATTTGGGGTTGATGTCACGCAGTGCATGGGTGGCCATCACCAGAAATCCTTGGCCAAGGTAGACGAGAATTACTGATTTGGATCAGTAGTTTCTCAGTTGGTGATGAGCTTCATATCGACACGAAATATCGCGTTATTAGGGGTCTGGCTTTATCCACCCCCTAGACCCGATATGCGATACTCTTAGATCAACAGACCGGACTGTACGGAGATTGTCACGGATAGGCTCAGTAAGGGTTCAGATGAGTTTGCTCGTCGGCCTTCTTTTCGTTCAATACCTGGGTAGCCATTACGTACAGCTAGTTTCGCTGACGTGCTTGTGGTTAAACTCACTGACAACATATTAACGAGTCTTTAGAGTCCTACACAGAGAGTTTCCCTGCTTCGGGCGAAACGATGTAGAAGCCATATGGTAATACGGCAGGGTTCGATCATATACATGCACCTATGTACATATCATGATTCAGATGGATAATACTAGTGGACTTTGGTTTAAGCCGGATCCTAGTATTATATTATTGGATTATTTTCTACTCTTTTTATTCGTATATGGATACAGATATGTATATACGGTGAGGGGTATTCTTGTAATTTATTACAAGGGTGCTTCTAGAAGAAGACACCTCATTTTGTTTTTAACCATTTTATTTTAAATGGTTTAATGACGTGGAGGGATAAGTTGTGTCTTTGCTTTAAATGAAGCATGGCTATGCAGTGACTCATGCGATGACTCATGGGTTACTATTGTAGAATGCTTGATTTATTTATGTGTTGTGAGATATTTTTTGAGGCTTCATTCTTGAGTTCACAACACTTAGCCGTTTTTTGATGGATGCTTCACACAACACTCTCATCCTCTTTAGCTTCCTTTTTCTACCTCCACCCTAAAAGTCTAATGTGTTGAGAAACCTAGGGTGTTATGAGATATATTAATCCATCATTAGAATCTACATCCTCTAGGCTATCTAGTTTAGCGAACTAGATACCCCAGTTATCTCGGCTTTGAGGTTGGAGCTCGAACTACAAATCCTCAGGTGGATCATCTTCGATGGAGGGAGATTGACGATCAAGCTTGATCATGGAGACCACTAGGAGTTTAGGAAGATGGTAAAAGACCGAAAGACACGGATCATTCGGTATAACCATTCTAACTCCTCTTTAGTTTACTAGCTTATAAGTTTATGGTAGATTTGGGTTGTCGGGTTGTTCTAGCGCCAGTTTATAAAATTTTTGTTTCGCAAACAGTCACAGTTGATGGCCAGGGCGCTGGCATAACCCAACATCTTGGTCTGTTAAAAATGGTTCTCTCCTTGTGAAGAAGAAAGAAAACATTGCTTCAGATTATAAAGAGAAGCATTTAAGTATAGGCACAGAAAATGTTGTGCATGGTGGAACCATTTCCAAGTCCTGACAAAAAGGGCATAGGAAAATAAAGAATTGACTCATTAAAAACAGAGCAAGAAGGCGAAACAATTCCTTTGTATCCCGTAGCAGCGCCTCACGTGCATGACATGTGAGCGCCGGCGCTTGTTCTTTTATATAAAAACACCTCACGTGAAGCACATGTGAGCGTTGACGTTAAAAAAGGGGAGGGGTGCTTTGTCATTCATACTTCAAAAGAAATTTATACATCAGTAATGAAGATGATAAAAAATAGAGAAAGAAATAAAAATCATTAAAATGTCTACAATGGAAAGACACTGAACTCTGAACATGGATTCTCAAACTTAAAAGCAAGTTTGAGAAATGCACGTTCAGCCTCATTAACCATCTTTTTGTGCATCTTCTCTCGGATGCAAGCGTCAGGGTCACCACTGATGTCCTCCACCCTCTGATATGCTGATACTATTGCTTTCTGTTGAAAGACACCATGCAAGATGGAGACGAGATTATCTCTCTGTTTCTTCAAGATCAACCCCATCATATACACAAAATGCACCTTGTCTTCAGCATCATCGAGTGCTTGAAGTGGCATAACCTAAAAGCGCCCGGGTATAGCTTCCCAGATCGACACAATGACGATCTTTAAAACGGCAGAATGGCGGGGGAGCAATCGACAGTTGTAATCGTCGAAGAGACGCATCAGCTCATCGCATTGGGCATCAGTAAACTCTTGGCCTTGACAGCGGCCTTGGATGCGAATCTCCTCATAAAAGATAATCTCTTCAAGATTATACAGACGACCAGCCATGGTACCTGAAAAGACAAACCAGTGGAGGGTTAGAGATTAGTATATTAAAATCACTACAGTCTAAAGAAAAATCAGTGAGCCCCACAAAATCAAGGTGACAGCTCATCAATGATGAGAAATGCGCCCGTTGTGAGAATCCAAAAGGATTCTCATTAAATGAATACTCCCATTAAACAGTGGAAATAAAAAAACTCCCAATACCCTTGAAAAGCGGGTTCTGTTAAAAATAACAAAGATTATTAGAACCCTAAAAAGGAATTGGAAGGGGAATAAAATTCCCAAAAGTTCTAAAATTTCTCAGAGCTAAGCTCTATAAGACAAGATGGAACTAAATTCCTTCGATAATGGGATTAAATCCCAGAAATACCCATGTTGGGAGACAGGTGGGAAATATAATGGAACTGAATTCCAGAAACCCTCAAAGATCAGGATCAATGATAGGGTAAAACCTTAAGAAGAGAACAAACGATTATCAGGAATGCCCATCGACTCAAGACCTACGGTCTACTCAAAAGGGGGGAAAGTTTTTTTAAGATCTCTGAGAGATCATTTCAAGAAAAGAGCTGAGCTCTGTTAATGGGTTAAAAATCCCAAACAAAAAAGGAGGTTCTTTTAAGAGTTAAACTCTGTTCATAATCCTTACCAATTTTTTTGCAAAGTTTAAATCCGATCAGAAGGAGTTTTGTGGGAAGAGATCTAAGCTCTGAGATGAGAATTAAATTCTCAAGGATGAAGAAAATTTAAGAAAGATGATGAGACGCCAGTCATCTCAATGGCCAAAGGCCCTATTTATAAAACGTCAGGGGACAATTTAACTCCCTAGAAGATCAAACGGTGGTAAAAGTGATACTGTTGCACTCACGTGTAAGCCACGTGAGTACAACGGTGGGGGCATTTGTTCCCCTAATATTTAAAAATAATAAAGAGCTAAGCTCTGTTAAAATTTAATGAGGCGGCGCCTCACGTGCCCCATACGAGGGCGCCAGCACCAGCGCCTTAGGATTAAATCCTATGGTGGCGCCGCACGCGAGCTCACGTGGGCGCCAATGTGCAAAGCACATCAATGCCCAAAATTAAATTCTTAAATGGCGCCCACGTGCATGACACGTGAACGCCGGCATCCAAATTAAAATCATTAGATTTAAAATCTACAGGAGGATATTTCCCTAAAAACTGGGATACTCTCTGTTAAACAGAGCCGTTGGATCAAAGATCTAATGGAGATGATAAATCATCAGAATATAGAATTAAAATCTATTAGGAGAAAATATCTTCCGAATTTTTCTAAGTGAGAAAAATACTCTAGGTTGGATCAAAGATCCAATGATAAAATAAAATTCTATTTTGGGAATATATTTTGTCAATCTTTACAAACAAAAAAGATTGCTCTCTGTAAAATAGAGAGCCCTTGGATTAAAAATCCAATGGTAATTAAAAAATCACCGTTTTACAGAATAAAATTTTGTACATAGGAAAATATTTTTCCAATGTTGTTAAGAACAAGAAAATATATTCTGTAAAACAGAAGTCATTGGATCAAAGATCCAACGGTGGGTAAAATCCACTGAACAAATTGGAATCTCTAAATGAGAGATTATCTCAAAACCAATTGACAATTTGCCTCTACTATATAAAGGACCCAAAACTTCAAGTCTCATATAGAGGGAACCCCCATAAGTTTCTGCGAAAAATACAGAAGGCTCTAAAAAACAATATAGAATTTAATTCTCAATAGAGAAGGAGATCTTCCTCCTCTCAAACCCTATGTAAAGAAAGCACAGAGATCAAAACATCTCATTTACATATCATATTATATCTAAGGGTTTTACCCTTCTCAAGAACTTTGTTCTTTCTCTAGATCTGAGATCCACAAGACAAGTCTCCCACAAGTTGAGAATTTAATTCTCATCGGGAAGATTTTGTTCTTGAGAATCAAAGATTCAGAAAAAAAAACTAAGAAAAAGAAAAAGAACCTATCCTATAGGAATTCTATTCCTCTGAAAATAGGGTTTAACCCTAAAAAGAAACATAGTTCTTATAAAAAAAACATAAGAACTTAGTTCTTAAAGAAAACTCGATCCCAGATCTTCAAAACAAAGATCTTGATGATCATTAATGGTCAAAATGCCATTAACAGAGATTCAATCTCTGAAAAAGAAAAGAACTTAGTGCCTCACATGCTTCCCATGTGGGCGCCCCTAAAAACGCCCAGCGTCCCACGTGAAAAACACGTGGACACCCAAAGCAGAAGGCCAACACTTCACATGAAATACTCATGACCGCTGAATAAAAAGTGCTTAGCACTTCATATATAGCCAAAACGGCTAAGTTCTTAGCACTGATTGGGCAGCGCCCAGCACCTCAAGTAAAACACACGTGGGTGCTCAACAAAATAAACGGGATAGCGCCGCACGTGCTCCTCATGTGGACGCCATATAAAAAAAGGTGCTTAACGCTATTCAGTCAAAATAACTGAGTGCTTAGCACAAATTGGGCAGTGCCCATATCTGAAGGCTTCACATGATACCCATGTGAGCGCCAGTGCTCCAAACAAGTACTTAGCACTTTTGCACATAAAAAGGGGGGGCTGAACAAACAGAGCCCAAATAAGTGCTTAGCAATTTTAAACAAAAGAAAAAAAAGACTGAGCAGACTAAGCCCAAATTGGCTAAGTCTCTCTGAAAGATTTTCTTATAGCTGAGCCCAAATGCTCTGTTATTGGATCTTAAATAAAAATGATTCTTAAAATTTTGCTAAATTAATCTTAGTCTCAAATAAGACTAACGTATCCTTAGCTAAAATAAATTGAGCCCAAATACTCACATATTTAAGTTGATCTTAATCTCAAACTAGATTAACGGTTCTTAAATAAAACAAACCTAAATCTAAAATATACAGATTTGGACAGTTTCGCGCCCTACGGGCGACGACATAAAATAGTCTCCGTACACAATCCACGGGAAACCCAAAATAAAACAAACAACACACAACACGGAGTGAACTGCTGGAGCAGGAGAAAGTGGTTATCACAATACGGTAACGTAATTAACTGCAGGGGATTGCGCTTACAGGGAAGAGCGTCCCCATAATCAAAAACCCCTCATAAATGAGGGGGAATCTGATAAAGTCATGCTACAACGGTCGCGTATGTCCAAACCTCTGATATATGGTGCCATAAATCAACTTGGTATCTTTGAAGAGGTGGATAGATAATTCCAAATAGCATCTGCCCCCAAATTCAGGCCAGACATCCTAACATCTCGGTCCGGTCCTTGGCGGAGAAGAGGATGATCTTGGTCAAGGGTGCTGCAATCATTGAAAATCCTTCAATGAAGCGTCTGTAGTATCCTGCTAAGCCTAAAAAGCTTATCTCTTTTACCGTTCTTGGTGTCGGTGACTCGCTGACAGCTGACACCTTAGCTGGATCTACAAAGATTTCTTCGCCTGAAATGATGTGTCCGAGAAATCTGACTTGATCTAGCCAAAATTGAAACTTGCTGTACTTGGCGTAGAGTTGGCGTTGTCATAATATCTCCAGGACAATGCGTAAGTGCTCGGCGTGCCCTTTCCGATTCTTTGAATACATCAGGATGTCGTCGATGAAGATAACAACAAATCTGTCTTAGTACTCTCAGAAAACTTGATTCATCAGGTTCATAAAGATGGCTGGTGCATTGGACACTCCAAATGGAATTATGAGATATTCATAATGACCATAACGAGTCCTAAATGCCATCTTCGGAATGCCGGACTCCTTGACTTTTACCTGATGATAACCCGAACGAAGATCTAATTTTGAAAAGACACAAGATCCACTTAACTGATCGAAAAGGAAATTGATGCACGGTAGTGGATACTTGTTCTTAATTGTTACTTCGTTCAGAGATTGATAATCCACACACATCCTATAGGTACCTTCCTTCTTCTTCATTAGCAACACTGGTGATCCCCAACTTGAAGTTCTGAGTCTGATCCAACCTTTCTTCAGGGGTTCGTCCAACTGAATTCGGATCTCTTTTAATCCCTCCGGACTTAGTCGGTATGGAGTTTTGATTACAGGTTGTGCGTCGGGTTGCAAATCAATACAGAATTCAAGAGCTCGATCGGGAGACAAACCTGATATATCTTTAAGGAAAACATCTTCGAACTATCGAACGACCTCTGGCTTCGATCCTTCTGCTTGCAACGCAGCAATCTCTGCCTTCTGGTTTTGCTCGGTAGATGCTAAGTTCTATAGTCCGGTCTCCACTTTTGAAATAGAACACTGGGTGATCTGGTATTTCAAACACTACCCACCTTTGGCGATAGTCGATGGTAGCAAAGAAAGTTCCCAGCCAGTCCATTCCCAAGACTACGTCGAAATTCGGTATATCCAGCACCTTGAAGTCCGCATAGAATTCTCAACTGCAGACAACCACTGGACACAGATCGTATCCCAAGGTTGCTTTTAAAACACCGTTCCCTGAACTGACATTCCAGTTGGATACGAGCGGATTAACTAGGATCGCATGAGTTCTTATAAACTGTTGCGACATGAAGCAATAAGATGCCCCAATATCGAAGAGTGTGAGTGTAGGTTAGGTGGCTACTAATATTGTATCTAAGTTGCGTGAGATGGGTTTAGTTATAACAAATATAAGATGACTATGAATTGAAAGGACTTGAAAGAGAACATGGAAGAGATTTACCAGTGATAACCTGACCCGTAGCTTCCGGCTCTTCGACCAACATAGTGAATGCTTGGCGTCGCGGCATCTTCCTCTGTGCATGGTTAAACACTCGATGTTAAAGTTGAGTGGTCTGGGTGCGAGGAGCTGGAGCTGGTAGAGCTAACCGGGTAGGAGGAGCTTGGATCTTCGGTCTAGCTGGAGGGTAGTTGGGTCCTCGGTTCTGGGAGCATGCTCCGATGGCATGAGTATAAGACCCATAGATCAGGCACAAGTTGTTCGCCCTATGACAGTTTTTCACAAGGTGCCATGTTCTTTTGCAGTAGATGCAAAAATCTAGCCTATTGTTGGCGAATAAACCTACCGGCCTCTGAGGTGGTCTATGGAAAGTTGGCCTGGAAAAGGCCCCTCCCGTAATCTGGTGTACAGAGAATTTCACACCAACAGTCTGCGGCCTGTCCCTCTTCTTCACAACTGCCTCATAACATCGGGCAGCCTTCAAAATAAGCTCATAGGTTGGGAAATCCCTTGTAGCGAGTGCAGCTTGGATTTTAGGATCCAACCCCTGCTGGAATCGTCATGCCCAGATCTCAGCTGTGGGAATGAGGTGCACAGCGATCCCGTTACGACCTTGTGTTAGCAGTATATTAATTGGGGTAGGAATATTCAACTTGAGAATATAACTTACCTGCCGAGCATGGTAAACTCAGCATCATATTCATCCACAGTTTTGACCCGCATCGAGTCTTGTAGTATATGGATGAATTGCTACTCCATGTCAAAGCGAGCAGTCTCCGAAAAGTACTTGGCATCGAAGAGGTCTTGGAAAGTCTTCCACTCTATTGGTTGTGCGAGACGACTTTCTTCAGCCTTCCAGCATACCATGGCGTTATCGGTTAGTTGTAACTTAGTAACTCTTACCCAGGTTATATCCGGTACTTGAGCTGTTGCCAGGTCATCCTCTATCGTCTGAGCCCATTCTTCTGCATCAAGTGGGCTCTCTTTACCCGAGAAGTTCTTTGGGTGTAAGGCCCGAAACTGCTTTACTCCAGGTGTCTCGGTCTCGGGGCGATCCATAAGTATAGCAGGCTGTTGCTGCAGACCCTCAAATAGGCTCTTAATAGACTCAAGAAGTAACGTTTGCTCATTGATAGGAGCTGAAACGGTAGGTGGTGGTGGTAGTGTAGGCAGTGGAGTATTGTCGTTGACGTTTCTGCTGGTATTGTTCGGAGAGTCCATTACCTTGATATAAGAGATAGGTTAGGATAGATTCAAGGAATATGAAATGCAAGGAATATAAATATTTGTTGAATTCCTTAATTCTTTTGGTATATTGTTTATGACTTCAAGCAGAACAGACCTGCATGGACCACCAATAAAACCTTTCATGCCCCTCTTCCCAGTAGACGGAAACGATGATGTGGCAAGCCCGCGACATATTTATCCAGAAAAGGTCATTCCCTAAATAAATATACTAAGCATATTGAAAAAATAATACTCAATGCAAGAATAAATGGAGACGGTAAAATTTTCAACAATCATCGTTATTTACATTCAATTTCAAATATTTACAAGTACATGAGTGATTTATTCTGTGAAAGTGTTTGTGTAGTAACCGCAATCAATAACGGTGTCGCGTGTAATTAGCCGAGATGAGTACGGGTCGTCCTCAGGGATGTATGGAACCTTTAATCTTGCTTTAGACGAGTTGATTAGAAAGAAGAAGAATAGAGAATAGATTCTAGATCTATATTAAATACGGATGTAGAATTTATAGTTTTAAGATCTAATTTAAATATGGATGTAGAATCTATAAAGAAGAGGCTTGTAGGGTTTGTTAGGATTTAGTAGTCATGGATGACTAATAAAGATTACTCCTTTTATTTTTTGATAGATTTAAAACTAGATTGATAGTGATGAATGAGAATTAGGGTTCTTGGAAGAAACTAGGGTTTCACCACTATTGACCCTTGTCCCTTCATTGATCTCTATTCAGGTCTAGCCCTTAATAAAACAATTGTTAATCTGATCTCAAATCGCGGTCGAGACTAGCAATAAATTGGTAGCGCGCCCGATAAGGATGTAAACGATTCTTTTGCTAAAATTTATAAACTTCATAAGACTTAAAAGAAGTTAAAATATTTTCTCATTCATTGTTCTACATTAATCCTACGAACCCTATCAAGTGGAGAATTACTCGTGCATGATGGAGGTAGAAGAAGAAGAACAGATAGAGATCATAATGTAAATGCGAACTAATTAAACTAATGGTATACCTTTATTAATCAACTTCATAATTACAAAACCTTCGAGTTTAGATTACAAGAGGAAGAAGTTGCTCTCGATCTCTGCCTCGTAGGAAGTAGATACTCCGTCGAATCTCACGTCGCCTTATCACGTCGAATCGTGGACCTGTCGTGGATCACTTATTCTTTGACGGTGATTTGCTTTGTGTAAAAGGTGATGATTTCTAAGTTTATCCTTCGGTCCTTTATATAGCCCTGGAAGCAGAAACTCTAGATCCAAAGTATTAGGGTTTGTTATGAAGATCCTACCAAAAAAATCCCACACCTTAACTCGTTGGATCGGCCACGGATCCGCCTCTTATTGGGGCTTATGGTCGCGGAAGCACGGTTGTTTAGATTATTTATGGTTTCAAACTTCTGGGGATTCTACATTATGACACATGGAGATTTATGTGACGTCTGGAATCTTCATATATTCTCTGAGTCTCTGCCAGTATTGATTCTTCGATTTTATTTAACTTCATTAGCAGATTTTTGATTCTCGATATCTCGATAGCCCGATCTCTTGACCTGAGCCAAATCTTGCACAATATCTCCATGAATAATGTCAGTAATATTTGTTATAGAGATATTATTCTAACCATTTGTATGATGTTATACTTTTAAGAATCTTGATTAGAATATTTGATATGATATGCATAATAAAAAATATTATATAAATATTATATGCATATATTTCCTTTATAATGTTAATTATAATATATAAACATATGAAAATAGATATTTTTACAGATAAACTCTCATATGTCTCATATTTATAATAAACACCTTTAAATATTTATCAAATGTAGGGAAATGTTATATCAAAAGTGCGATATTTTCGACTGAACAAATACTCCTAAACTTAACTTTGATCGTTCCGAGCAAACTATTTATTCAAGAGACGGAGAAAAAGAAAAAAAGAAAAACCTAAGTAGCACATTTTCGTAGGCAACGCGATTGCACTGAGCACGTGCAACAAGCCGTTAAACTTCTAGGTGTCCCTAGTAGGAGGGGTGTTGTCTCATGAGGGTTTTCAGCGGATTACACTCACAAAATCCCATAATAAAAGAAAGAAAATGAAAGTTACGTACAAAGATAAGAACTATAAAAGAAAGAATTTGAAAATAAGAGTTTCCAACTATACCAGCTTTTCAGTTGCCATGAGCCCTATCGTAATGGTCATGGAAAGATGTTAGAAATCACATCATCCATCAATAAAACATCGTCTTTATTCTTCCTCCCTATTTTTTTATTCAAATATCGATCATATACCCCTACGTGTGGATAAAAGACATCTCTATATTTAGAGAATTCAATTCAAGCTATCATACTCTTGTCCATTTTCCTTAGTACTTAATAGTCGGTGAATAATTTCGGTGAAATTGCTCACACATTTTTCATGCGACCGTTAATACTTCTTGAGGTACTAACCAACCGATTACAAAATGTGCTCGCGCATTTAGACGTAATTCCTCATATTGCAACACCTAAGGCTTAGCAGTAGCTCCCAAACCAGTTGGTCTAAGGCACTAGGTGATAAAACACCCTCGCTATATATTTTTATGCCGCCTTAAGTAATTACAAAACCAGTGTTCATTTTTTCTTCACCACTTATACTTTTTTTTCATGCTAAGGCTTTTAGACAAGATCATTTCAAGGTATCCTCTACTATCCTATGTTTCAAGATGTGTGCAAGTGTGTATAGTAGGGTATCAACGTTCAAATGTTTGGCCTCAAGAATAGGGACTATTTTCAGGCTTATTTTTATTCTCAGATTAATAATTTCCTTCATCTTACTAACCCTTGGGACAACTGCTCATAACTACTTATTACTAGTTTTGTTTAAGAAAACATCTAATTTTCTTACTTTTCTTAAACTATTCGTATCTTTCATAAGTAATATTTCACTTTCAAACTTTCATTATCAAAAAATTTTTGTGCTTATATTTATGATAATAATTTGTAAATAAGCACAAACCTGTTTGCAGCAATGTCCTCACTGATGTTATCTATTAAGCTTAAAAAACTTGTAGACTTGGGAGGAAAAGTTAGCAACGGGGACATGAATAAACGACAGTGAAATTCTCTCCCAAACTTATTTTTGGCTCACAATTATGTAAAAATTTCTTTCTTTCAAGAGCCAAAAGATCCCCCCTCCCCCAAACTTGAGTAAAATAGTATTAAACATTTAAAATTATGAGGGGGGTTAAAGTTATTGGTCAATATAAAGCTTTACAAATACCAAAAGTCAACACCAACTATTCAAAGAATTTATCAATATAACAATATAGTTGGTGAAAAATCAGAGATTTGAAGAAGTGGGGAGATAGGAGGCAGAATTGATCGGGTTTACGTCTCGGTTGGTAGAGACAGGATAGTGATGGTGAACGAAAACGAGAATGTGAATGATTAGGAATGGGTAGAATAGTCACGTTCTTGTATGGGATAAGAAGAAATTATGGTGGTTCAACTTCTTCAAGTGGAGGTTGATTAATCACAAAATCCGTGTCGTTTAGGAATGCGAGTTCGTCGGCGAAAATATCTTCGAAACATTCATCGATGGTCTGATTGAACGTTTCAATGTCAATAAGTGTCACGCCAGAATTCAACACACTTGATTTGCCAAAAATTATGGAGGTAGGAGCCTTGAAAAACTCATCTACCTCATTCTCAAAGGAGTCTGAATCAAGTTGTCTTTCAAGAATTATCGAACTCGAAATATCGGAGTGTTATTCATCAACACTCGATGGAGTTAAAAGAAGATTAGAAGAAGAACCAAAGAAAGTGGGTGATGAAAGGGTAAACAAATTTAGGTGTTGAGTATTGCTAAACCAGATATGGGAAATGAAGGCTGAATATCGTTCTGCTTTTCGGTCATGCATTTATCATCAATTTCCAAACGCATATGGGGATCGGGAAAACAGTTAATGGTTCGAGATGATGTTCACACGGAGGTGAAAGGACATGATGAATTGGTGAGAAAAATTCATCCAAAACTGTGGGTTCATCATATAATATATCTCCAGCGTCAATATCCTCAATCAAGTGAAGGTTAAAATTCTCAGACACCTCATCCAAAGATTGGTTTTCAATTAATTTCGGTTCTAGAGTGGAGGTGTAGAGATCACAAGGATTGAGTGTGGTTTCACTTGAAATAGACCTTTCACTATCGGGTAAATCAAACACTACAAAGTCACACAACTCATCAAACCTTCTATCTTCAATTGGTGAATCATTTGGTGTACTTGATAGATCTGTGAAACTGGAGTTGTGGATTTCAATTTAGGATGAGGAGGTTTGATTTGGAAGGGTGTACCGCTCTCTCTCACTACCCAAATTCTCAATTTGTCCTATTGTTGTATCATACATTAAATTTTTTTGAGCTAGTTGGAAACTAGTTACTCGTTCGTTGGGTTGTAAGAGGGCTAGCATGGACGCATTCAATTCCTCTATGTGGCGGTGCGATGCTCCCCGATATTCTTCCACTGTCCGTTCAAAACTAGACATGGGTCGGTAAGGGGTTTAAGCAGAAAATTGAAATTCTTGTGGATAGGTAAAACTTCTAAATGACCGATTTGAAGAATTATCTAGAGAAGGTGTAAAAGTCGGGTAGGATTGATAGGAATCGAATGGTTGTGAAAATTGGACAGGAATAGGATCAACATTATGATAAGAAGAGTATTGATATTGGTTGGTTGGTTGGCGATTGGCAACAGATGTCATATACACCGCAAAACGAGTAGCAATATCATCCTTAGAAAGTGATGTGTTTGTTTTCCTAACGGTTTGACTGGATTGAAACTTTGGCTTTTATCCCTCGCCATATGCTCAGCGATGGACTTGTTTTTAGGTGGTTCCTCACTTGCTTTAAATGAATTATCAACATAAGAAAATGTAGAATTTTTATGCGGTTGATAGGACCTAGAGTGAGGTGTCCAACTGTTTCTTTCCGCTTTCTCTATCCGATCTCTTAAAGACATGGTAGAGTCGGATGGTATACCGAAGAGATTATGAAAACAAGAAATATCTGGATAGAAAATCTCGGCAAGAGTTCGTCTATTTGGATTACCTATTATAAGAAAGAAAGAGGAAGGGAAAAGATTTAAGCTCTATTTGGATTGATTTTCTTTGAAAGTGGGACTTGAGGGTTGGTTCAACAAACCACAAAAAGCACAAGCAACCCTAAAACTAAGGTTACCTAGGTCAAGCATTAGACCACTCCTAGACTTCCAAAGGACAAGCCACATGATCAATCCTCTACCACCTCTTTATCGCTCCTGTGGTCAGGTAAGTGCTAGGTAAGTGGAAGGTATCCGCTATACGAATCACCGAAAATAGCGGGCCTAATTAAATAACCACTTGCCTTAGTCACACTTGTCTAGACACCACAAAAGAAATGTGGATAAGCGATATATTACCTACGACCTTCCTCTGTCCTAATTGAGCGCGACGGTCCTTAGGGCTTGGTCTAGATATTTTTTAATTAATATAGGGTTATGCGCATGCACGTTTAGTGATTTGTGAGGCCTAAGAAGGGTAATGAAATCCCCACCTAATCTGAACTGTGGTCTTACCCTTTAAAGTCCGTATTAAAATATGCAAAAACAACCCGCAAAACAAAACACAAAAAAAGATCTTTTTTGTTTGAGCGGCGATATTTTGTAAAGAATTCTGAAGAAAATAAAATTATTGGATTTCAGAGGAGAGATAAAATATTGAAGAATATACCAGAGGATTTTGGCTAGGCAAGTCCACCAAGTGGCCGCGCTTCCACGGCTAAATGTGCAATATTGCGGCAGTTCTACCGCAGAAAATAGGGATCACTTGATAATTTTTTCAATGTGGCCTCCTTTGCTCCTCTGTTCCTCTCTGAAGGTCTCTGAATCTCGATTCCCTCGTTCAAGTGACTCCAGATTCCCTCGCAAAAAAATCGCATACTAATCTTTAAATACACAATTTGTTGTTTTATTTTATTTTTATGATATAGATCGAATATGAATTCAACACGAATAGCAAGAAAAAAAATTACAAACGTATCCCCGGCAACGGCGCCATTTGATTGATTCTGTGAAAGTGTTTGTGTAGTAACCGCAATCAATAACGGTGTCGCGTGTAGCTAGCCGAGATGAGTACGGATTGTCCTCAGGATGCATGGAACCTTTAATCTTACTTTAGACGAGTTGATTAGAAAGAAGAAGAATAGTGAGTAGGTTCTAGATCTATATTAAACATGGATGTAGAATTTATAGTTTTAAGATCTAGTTTAAATATGGATGTAGAATTTATAAAGAAGAGACTTGTATGGTTCTTTAGGATTTAATAGTCATGGATGACAAATAAAGATTACTCCTTTTATCTTTTAATAGATTTAAAACTAGATTGATAGCGATGAATGAGGATTAGGGTTCTTGGAAGAAACTAAGGTTTCCCCACTATTGTCCGTTGTCCCTTCATTGATCTCTATGCATGTCTAACTAGCCCTTAACAAAACAATTGTTAATCTGATCTCAAATCGCGGTCGAGACTAGCAATAAATAGGTAGCGTGCCCGATAAGGATGTTAACGATTTTTTTGCTAAAGTTTATAAACTTCATAAGACTTAAAAGAAGTTAAAATATTTTCCCATCCATTGTTCTACCCTAATCCTACGAACCCTATCAAGCGGAGAATTACTCGCGCATGATAAAGATAGAAGAAGAAGAATGGATAAAGATCATAAGGTAAATGCGGACTAATTAAACTAATGATCTACCTTTATTAATCAACTTCACAATTACAAAACCTTCGAGTTTAGATTATAAGAGGAAGAAGTTGCTCTCGATCTCTCCCTCGTAGGACGTAGATGCTCCATCGAATCTTACGCCGCCTTATCACGTCGAGTCGCGGACCTGTCGTGGACCACTTGTTCCTTGATGGTGATTTGCTTTGTGTAAAAGGTGATGATTTCTAAGTTTAGCCATCGGTCATTTATATAGCCATGGAAGCAAAAACTCTAGATCCAAAGTATTAGGGTTTGTTGTGAAGATCCTACCAAAAAATTCCCACACCCTAACTCGTTGGATCGGCCGTGGATCGGCCGCTTATTGGGGCTTATGGCCGCGGAAGCGTGGTCGTTTGGATGATTTATGGTTTCAAACTTCTGGGGCTTCTACATTATGACACATGGAGATTTATGTGACGTCTGGAATCTTCATATATTCTCTGAGTCTCTGCCAGTATTGATTCTTCGATTTTATTTAACTTCATTAGCAGATTTTTGATTCCCGATATCTCGATATCCCGATCTCCTGACTTGAGCCAAAACTTGCACAATATCTCCATGAATAATGTTAGTAATATTTGTTATAGAGATATTATTCTAACCATTTGTATGATATTATATCTTTAAGAATCTTGATTAGAATATTTGATATGATATGCATAATAAAAAATATTATATAAATATTATATGCATATATTTTCCTTTATAATGTTAATTATAATATATAAACATATGACAATAGATATTTTTATAGATAAACTCTCATATGTCTCATATTTATAATAAACACCTTTAAATATTTATCAAAAGTAAGGAAAATGTCATATCAAAAGTGCAATATTTTCGACTGAACAATAAGTTACAGCTGGAAAGTAAATATAATAAAAGAAAATGCCTAAACATGTGACGTATATAAACTGAATAAAAAGTGAAGCTAAGCTAATCCTGAGTAGCAATCCGGTGGCAACCCTCATCTGTGGCCTCCACTTCCTCCGTCTCGACCGTATCTGATGAACATTTCAAGAAAACAAGAATGGGTGGAATGCCCGTCAGCGAACTAGCGCTCGGTAAGTCCCAATGATAAAGTAAGAGTAAAAAATGACAAGTGTGTGTATATATATATGTATGTGTGTGTGTGTGTGTGTATGACGAGTAAAAGTATATGTTTATGGGTAAATATATACTATAGGTCTCTATATAGTCATTATGTTAACGTTAAGTTCCAAGTGTGAATGTCAACGCAACCATAGAAGTATTCAAGAGCCCAAGATTGGGGTCCCAGGAGCAAGGAAACACGGGCCCATTTCATATTTTAGTATCGGGACTCTAGGCTATGGAGGAGTTGATCCGACTGATATTCGAGTAAAAAAATTTAATACGGGACTCCTGAAGCTCCATTGGATTCACACATGAAACTATCCCAAGCACCCGGAGTATAAATATTCTATAACTGTATAATATACTTAATTAATTTGATTGATTGATTATAACATGTCTTGATCGAAACCATAGACTGCAAAGATGTCGAGTGAGTCGAGTAAAAATGCGAGTCATGTCAATTGCAATTTTGGTTCGAGTCAAGCTAGTTCGATTGGGTTTGAGTTCATGTTCAAGTTTAGATTCGAGTTTGGATTAGAGTTCAAGTCTTTTTCATATGAATTGATTTAACTGTTGAGGATCTTATGTTCGGGAGAAATCAGATAACTGCTGTACATGGACGATAGGATTGATGTCTTTTTCCAAGACAATTGTCATTGATAACTCCGTTAAGTTGTCTAACCTGAATATGCAATCACTCATTTTCTCCGGCACCCTGGAGCTCAAGAGAATTAATACTGCTTAAACTATATTAATCTAGAGTCTTTAAATATTAATTATTATTCTTTACATTGCATGTATATTGTTTGCATTTCTCGAGGGGGTTTTATGAAAAGTATTTTAATATTGTTAAAAAATAAAACTCGAGGGTGATTTGTAATATTTAGAATTTTGATGAACATTTATTTTAACTTAGGTGGCGTTTTAGTTATAAAACCTAGATTTTAAAAGTTTATGGTATTCAAATGAAAAACTACCTCTTTTTGTAAACTTGGTGGTATTTTATTAAAATTCCAATCTTCATTTAAATGTATATTTTCACAAGTTGTTTTTATTGAAAATACGGATTTGTAGGTTTATATAAAATTTTCAAAGTTTGTTTTGTTTAGAAAAGTCGTGTTTCCTAAAAACCGTATTTTTTAATTTCTTTTTTAGACCGAATACTCCGTGAATAGTTGTGCATCTCGCTCTACTATCCCAAAGATGTGCGATAATCCGCACCATCCATTATCGGGTACTATAACGAGGGTTGTAGAGGCGCAATTACTAAGAATTTCAAAAATATCGATTAAAACAAACCTTTTTGTAAAACTGTGGTATTTTAATATAAAGCCCATTCTTTGAACCAACCTTATATTTAGAATATCGTGCTATGCAACCTTAGTGTGCGTGTGGGGTAGGTCATTATCTCGTGAAGAATCTATAGGTAGGTAAACTAGTTATCGATATAACGGTTATACTAAAGTTCATGGTATTTTAATAAAAAGTTTGTTATATGATTGTTTCACATGAAATTTTGGTTACACAAAAAGGCAAAAGATGTGAATTTTGTTTTAAAAAAATATTAGGGTGATTATGTGACATATAGACCTATCAAGCATGATAAAATATTTAAAAGAGAAGATTGTTACATGTTAACTCCACTTTGTGGGTATGATTTTAAAATGTGATTTAGGTTGAAAAGAATTAGAAAGAGAAGCGATTAACTGGTTAAGATTATTAACAAGAGAGAGGGAAAGCCTTCGGGTGTCGTGGTTTCGTCGGAAAGGCTTCGATCGTCGAGCTTGGCTTGCTACTCCACTTGGGTGCTTAACTCCACTTGGTACATAGAGGGTTTTAAAGAATTTTGATAGAAATTTCAGAATATGAGAGAGTTAGAGGATGGGGTGGTATTTATAGTTAAGAATTTAGGGTATGAGAATTAAAAATTGAATTAAAAGAATTAAAATTGATGTTAAATGATGAATTGAATAGTCTCTGTTTAATTGCAGGGAAATCAAACAGTGCAGGGATTAGAGGGGAGTTGAAGGGGTGAGTATGCAAAGCACAGAGTCGATTGGAGCATCATGGACCGTCGGCTGCGGGGAAAAAGGGAAACGGGCGGTCAGATTTTCACCAATTGCCTCAAGATTCGTGCCACGTGCTTTAATCTGTGTTTACACCTCATTGCGGTAGTTTGATTTTTCTGAAACCTTTCGATTCTCCATGAATTGCACGTGCAACTCTTGGGTTTCCAAAAAATTAAAAAATAAAAATCTTAAAAATAATTGGGACCGAGGGGATTCGAACACGCAGGCTATGTCACAGCAGTGTAGAGGCTTTACCAGTGAGCTACAAGTTGTTTCTTGTTTTTATTAAACAAATTTAACTTATAACTCCACAACAAGCTGAAATACCCTTTCTATACAATAAACAAATAATATTGTACAGGGATTTCAGAGTTGTTATATTCTACCCTCATAAAAATTTCGTCCTCGAAATTTACATAGAGACTAATTTTCAAAAAGGTAAGGGTATCATGCACGGATATTTTCTTCTCTTTCCCAAGTTGATTCTCCCAACGAATCCTTTCTCCATATCACTCGGACCAAGTTTACCTCCTTGTTCCGCAATGTCTTCACTTTGCGGTCTAGGAACTCAATTGATTGGTGCTCATAAGTTAGATCAGTCTGTACTGAGAGCTCTGAGTGATCATTTATATGGCTGGGGTCGCTCACATATTGTCATAACTGGGGTATATGGAACACGTTGTGCACTCCTTCCAATAAATGTGGTAGTGTTAAATGGTATGCCATTTCTCTAACTCGTTCGAGTACGTCGAATGGTCATATGTACCTTGGACTTTGTTTACCCCTCTTGCCAAAACGTATCACTCCTCTGTTTGAAGAGATCTTCAGAAATACATGCTCTCCGGGTTTAAACTCTAGATGTCGACGTTTTGCATCTGCTCAATGCTTTTGTCGGTTCTGGGATATGCACATCTTTTCCCTGATCGTGTGAACCATATCTACAGTTGCCACGATCATATCTGGTCCAAGGAGCTCACTTTCTCCAACGTCGTCCCAACTCAGCAGGAAACGACACTTCCATCCGTAAAGTGCTGCGAATGGTGCCATCCCAATACGTGCCTGATAGCTGTTGTTATATCTCCACAAGGTGTAGGTGATCTTCCCATGAACCTCCAAAGTCTAACATACATACTCTCAGCATATCTTTTAATATTTGAATTTTTTGCTCGGACTGTCCGCCCGTTTGTGGATGATACGCCGTGCTGAAATTCAGACTCGTTTCCAAGCTAGCTTGCAGACTCTGCCAAAATTGTGATCGGAATCTCGTATCACGATTAGAGACGATGTAGACAGGTACCCCATATAATCTCACGATCTCTTGCATGAGTTTATGGGTATCAAGACAAGTATGGTACATTTTGAAGGTTTAAATCTTACTTTAGATTTTTACTCGCCTCTATGTACTTCCTTGCCAACGTCTCGGTTGACTGGCCAACTCGGAATGGAATAAAGTGAGCCGACTTGGTGAGTCGATCCACAATAACCCAAATTTCATCATTACCCTTCGTGCTCCGATGGAGAGCAGTCACGAAGTCCATAGTAATGTGCTGCCATTTCCATTCTAGGATTGGTAATGACTGAAGTAGACCAGCAGTTCTGTGATGTTCAACCTTCACAGTCTGACACACCAAACACTTTGCTACGCTCCTTACTACTTCGCGCTACATTCCATACCACCAGTAGTGTTGCCGTAGATCCTTGTACATCTTCGTACCGCCGGGGTGTACCGAATACGGAGAGCTGTGAGCTTTTTTCATCAACTCTTCTCGAACAGGGCCGACTGGAACACATAATCGGCTTCCATATCGCAAGAATCCATCTTCATGGATGATGAAATCAGTTCAAAGTCCACTTTCTACTTGTTCTCGGATCTTTTGTAGCTTGGCATCATTTGCTTGAGCTGTCTTGGTCTGATTTACAAGAGTGGACTGAACGTGTAAGTTCATCAAATATGAAGCGTTTACCTGGCATAACTATTTTGATCTCTAATCCGTGCAATTCTTTTTGTAGCTTCCATTGAGCGGTGAGGTTCATTGCTAATGGCTTGTGACTACGTGCACCAGGAACTACGTTCACCTTCCCAAGATGATACTGTAGATTGATGTCGAAATCCGCCATGAGTTCTAGCTATCTTCTCTGCCGCATGTTGAGTTCTTTCTGAGTAAATACATACTTTAGACTCTTGTGGTCGGTGTATACATCTACTCGTTCTCCAGAAAGATAGTGGCACCAAATCATGAGTGCGAAAACTACTGCTGCCAGTTCCAGATCATGTGTTGGATAGTTGCGCTTATGGACCTTTAACTGTCTTGATGCAAAAGCCACAACTTTTCTATGCTGGTGTAGAACACATCCTAATACTTTACCAGACGCATCACAACACACATCGAATCCGCCAGATTGATCAGGTATTATGAGGATAGGAGCAGACGTTAACCTCGACTTGAGTTCTACAAAGCCTTCTCATATGCTTCTGACCACACGAATGCTTCATCTTTATGGGTAAGCTTGGTCAGGGGTGCTGCGATCTTTGAAAACCCTTCGATGAAGCGTCTGTAGTATCCTGCTAAACCTAAAAAACTTCTTATATCTTTTACCGTCCTTGGTGTCAGCCACTTACTGACAGCTGACACCTTAGCTGGATCTACAGAGATTCCTTCGCCTAAAATGATGTTTCCAAGAAATCCGACTTGATCTAGCCAAAATTCACACTTGCTGTACTTGGCATAGAGCTGGTGTTGTCGTAATATCTCCAGGACAATGCGTAAGTGCTCGGCGTGCCCTTTCCAATTTTTTGAATACACTAGGATGTCGTCGATGAATATAACAACAAACCTGTCTTAGTACTCTCAGAAAACTTGGTTCATCAGGTTCATAAAGATGGTTGGTGCATTGGTCACTCCAAATTGCATTATGAGATATTCATAATGACCATAACGTGTCATAAATGCCATCTTCGGAATGTCGAACTCCTTGAACTTCACCTGATGATAACTCGAACGAAGATCTAACTTTGAAAAGACACAAGATCCACTTAACTGATTGAAAAGGTCATCGATGCACGGTAGTGGATACTTATTCTTAATCGTTACTTTGTTCAGAGCTCGATAATCCACACATATCCTGTAGGTACCTTCCTTCTTCTTCACTAGCAACACTGGTGATCCCCAACTTGAAGTACTGGAACTGATCCAACCTTTCTTCAGAAGTTCATCCAACTGAATATGGATCTCCTTCAATCCCTCCGGACTTAGTCGGTTTGGAGTTTTGATTATAGGTTATGCGCCGGGTTGCAAATCAATACTGAATTTAAGAGCTCGATCGGGAGGCAAACCTGATATATTTTCTGGGAAAAATTCTCGAACTCTTTAACGACCTCTGGTTTCGATCCTTCAATCTCTGCTTTCTTTGGTTTTGCTCGATAGATGCTAGGCGCCAAAGTCCGGTCTCCACTTTTGAAATAGAACACTAGGTGATCTGGTCTTTCAAACACTACCCATCTTTGGTGACAGTCGATGGTAGCGAAAAAAGTTCCCAGCCATTCCATTCCCAAGACTACGTTGAAATTTGGTATGTCCAGCAACTTGAAGTCCCCATAGAATTCTCTACTGCATACGGCCATTGTACACAGATCGTATCCCAAGGTTGCTTTTAGAATTCCGTTCCCTGAACTGACATTCCTGTTGGATACGAGCGGCTTAACTCGGATCGCATGAGTTCTTACGAACCGTTGCGACATGAAGCAATCCGATGCCCCGGTGTCGAAGAGCGCGACTACTAAGATTGTACCTAAGTTGCATGAGCTGGGTTTAGGTATAACAAATATAAGATGACTATGAATTGAAAGGACTTGAAAGAGAATAGGGAAGATATTTACCAGTGATAACCTAACCCGTAGTTTCGGCCTCTTCGACCGACATTGTAAATACTTGGTGTCGCGGCACCTTCCTCTGTGCCTGGTTAAACACTCGACGTTGAGGTTGAGCGGTCTGAGTGTGGGGAGATGGAGCTGGTAGAGCTAATCGGGTAGGAGGAGCTTGGATCGCCGATCTAGCTGGAGGGTGGTTGGGTCCTCGATTATGGGGGCATGCTTCGATGGCGTGAGTAGAAGACCCATAGATCAGGCACAATTTGTTCACCTACAACAGTTCTTCACAAGGTGCCATGTTATTTTGCAGTAGATGCAAAAGTCTGGCCTATTGTTGGCGAACGAACCTACTGGACTCTGAGGTAGTATATGGAAAGCTGGCCTGGAAGAGGCCCCTCCCGTGATCTGGTGTACAGGGCGTTTCACACCGATAGTCTGCGGCCTACCCTTCTTCTTCACAACTGCCTCATAGCGTCAGGCAGCCTTCAAAGCAAGCTCATGGGTTGGGAAATCTCCTGTAACGAGTGCATCTTGGATTTTAGGGTACAACCCCTGCTGGAATCGTCATGCCCGGATCTCAGCGGTGGGAATGAGGTGTGCAGCAAACCTGTAATTACCTTGTGTTAGCAGTGTATTAAGTGGGGTAGGAAAATTTAACTTGAGAATATAACATACCTGCCGAGCATGGTAAACTCAGTATCATATTCATCCACAGTCTTGACCCACATCGAGCCTGGCTGTAGATTGATGAATTGCTGCTCCATGTCAAAGCGGGCAGTCTCCGGAAAGTACTTGTCATCAAAGAGGATTCAAAAAGTCTTCCACTCTATTGGTTGTGCGAGACGACTCTCCTCAGCCTTCCACTATATCCTGACGTTATCGGTCAGTTGTAACTTAGCAACTCTCATCCCGGCTATATCTGGTACTTGATCTGCGGCCGGGTCATCCTCTATGGCCTGAGCCTATTCTTCTGCTTCAAGCGGGATCTCCTTACCTGAGAAGTTCTTCGGGTGCAAGGCCCGGAACTGCTTTACTCCAGGTGCCTTGGCCTCGGGGCGATTCATAAGTATGGCAGTCTGCTGCTGCTGACCCTCTAATAGGCTCTTAATAGCCTCACGAAGTATCGTTTGCTCATTGATAGGAGCTGCAACGGTAGGTAGTGGCGGTAGTGTAGGCGGTGAAGTATTGCCGTTGACGTTTGTGCCGGTATTGTTCGGAGAGTCCATCACCTTGATATAAAAGATAGGTTAGGATAGATTAAAGGAATTTGAAATGCAAGGAATGTAATTGTTTGTTGAGTTCCTTAATTCTCTGTGTATATTGTTTATGATTTCAAGCAGAATAGACCTACATGGGCCACTAATAAAACCTGTCACGCCCCGCTTCCCACTAGACGAAAACGATAACGTGGCAAGCCCGTGGCATTTTTATCCAGAGAAGGTCATTCCCTAAATATATATACTAAGTATATTGAAACAATAATACACAATGCAAGAATAAATGGAGACGGTAAAATTTTGACAAATATCTTTATTTACATTCAAGTTCAAATATTTACAAGTACATGAGTTACAGCTGGAAAGTAAATACAATAAAAGAAAATGCCTAAACATGTGGCATACATAAGCTAAATAAAATGTGAAGCTAAGCTAATCCTGAATAGCAATCCGGTTGTAGCCCTCCTCTGTGGCCTCCACTTCCTCTGTCTCGACCGTATCTGACAAACATTCCAAGAAAACAAGTATGGGTAGATGCCCGTCAGCGAACTAGCGCTCGGTAAGTCCCAATGATAAAGTAAGAGTAAAAAATGATAAGTGTAGAATATATATATATATATATATATATATGACGAGTAAAAATATATGTTCATGGGTAAATATATACTATAGGTCTCTATATGGTCACTATGTTAACGTTAAATTCCAAGCGTGAATGTCAACGCAACCGTAGAAATATTCAAGAGCTCAAAAGTGGGCCCCAGGAGCAAGGAAACACGGGCCCATTTCATGTATTAGAATCGGGACTTTAGGCTGTGGAGGAGTCAATCCGACTGATATTCAAGTAAAAAAAAAGTTAATACGGGACTCTTGAAACTCCGTTGGATTCACACAAGAAACTATCCCAAGCACCCCGAGTATAAATAGTCTATAACTATATAATATACTTAATTAATTTGATTGATTGATTATAATATGTCTTGATCGAAAACATAAATTGCAAAGATGTCGAGTGAGTCGAGTAAAAATGCGAGTCATGTCAATTGCAATTTTGGTTCGAGTCAAGTTAGTTCGATTGGGTTAGAGTTCATGTTCAAGTTTAGATTCGAGTTTGGATTCGAGTTCAAGTATTTTTCATATGAATTGATTTAACTGTTGAAGATCTTATGTTCGGGAGAAATCAGACAACTGCTGCACATGGACGACAGGATTTGTGTTTTTTCCAAGACAATTGCCATTGATAACTCCGTTAAATTGTCTAATCTGAATAGGTAAGCACTCACTTTCTCCAGCACCTCGAGGCTTAAGATAATTGATACCGCTTAACCTATATTAATCTAGAGTTCTTAGATATTTATTATTGTTATTTATATTGCATGTATATTGTTTCCATTTCTCGAGGGGGTTTTATGAAAAATATTTTAATATTGTTAAAAAATAAACCTTGAGGGTGATTTATAATATTTAGAATTTTGATGAACATGTATTTTAACTTAGGTGGTGTTTTAGTGATAAAACCTAGCTTTTAAAAATTTATGATATTTTAATGAAAAACTACCTCTTTTTGTAAACTTGGTGGTATTTTATTAAAATTCCAATCTTCATCTAAATGTATATTTTCACAATTTTTTTTTATTGAAAATACGGATTTGTAAGTTTATAGAAAATTTTCAAACTTTGTTTTGTTTAGAAAAGTCGTATTTCTTAAAAACCGTATTTTTCAATTTCCTTTCGGGACCGAATACTCCGTGAAGAGTTCTGCATCTCGCTCTACTATCCCCAAAGATGTGTGATAATCTGTACCATCTATTAGCGGGTCTCCTAACGAGAGTTGTAGAGGCGCAATTGTTAAGAATTCCAAAAATATCGATTAAAACAAACCTTTTTGTAAAACTGTGGTATTTTAATGTAAAACCCATTCTTTGAACCAACTATATATTTAGTATATCATGCTATGCAACCATAGTGTGCGTGTGGGGTAGGTCGTTACCTCGTGAATGTTTTATAGGTAGGTAAACTAGTTATCGAAATAACGATTATACTAAAGTTCATAGTATTTTAATGAAAAGTTTGTCATATGATTGTTTCATATGAAATTTTGGTTACACAAAAAGGCAAAAGATGTGAATTTTGTTTTAAAAAAAGATTAAGGTGATTATGTGACATATAGACCTATCAAGCATGATAAAATATTTAAAAGAGAAGATTGTTATATGTTAACTCCATTTTGTCGGTATGATTTTAAAATGTTATTTAGGTTGAAAAGAATTAGAAAGAGAAGTGACTTACTGGTTTAAATTGTTAACAAGAAAGAGGAGAAACCTTTGGGGTCGTGGTTTCATCAAAAAGACTTCGGTCATCGATCTTAGCTTGCTACTCAACTTGGGTGCTTATCTCCGATTGGTACATAGAGAGTTTGAGAGAATTTTGATAGAAATTTCAGAATGAGAGAGAGCTAGAGGATGGGGTGGTATTTATAGTAAAGAATTTAGGGTATGGGAATTAAACATTGAATTAAAAGAATTAAAATTGATGTTAAATGATGAATTGAATAGTCTCTGTTTAATTGCAGGAAAATCAAACAGTGCAGGGGAGTAAAGGGAGTTGAAAGGATGGGTGTGCAAAGCACGGAGTCGATTGGAGCATCATGGACCGTTGGAGGCGGGGGAAAGAGGGAAACAGGCGGTCAGATGTTCACCAATTGCCTCAAGATTCATGCCGCGTGCTTTAATCTGTGTTTACTCTTTATTGCGTCTATTTGATTTTTCTGAAACCTTTCGATTCTCCGTGAATTGCACGTGCAACTCTTGGGCTTCCGAAAAATTAAAAAAGAAAAATCTTAAAAATAATTAGGACTGAGGGGATTCGAACATGCTTGCTATGTCACAGTAATGTAGAGGCTTTACCAGTGAGCTGCAAGTTATTTCTTACTTTTATTAAACAAATTTAACTTATAACTTCATAACAAGCTGAAATGCCCTTTCTATACAATAAACAAATAATTTTGTACATGGATTTCAGAGTCATATATATATAGACGCGCTAGAAGAGTACAATCAGAAAGCGCGAACTCTAGTCACACTCGAAGAATTTCTCAAGCATATTCTTGAGGACGAGGATAGTGACGATGATAAGGAAAACGGCACTTCAGAAGAAATGGAAGACCGTGTGGAAAGCTGCCACATGATCTCCCATTCATCTCTATATGATGAAGAAGCTCCTCCTGCGTCAGAAAGCGATATGGATGAGCTAGGGGAAAAATCGGCGCTAAATTCCCCGAAACTTCCAGAAAAAGACTCAATTGAAAGGTTACCAAAGACGACCAAGAACGCGATACAACCATATATGAAAAGGCTAAGCGTCATCGTCTGAATAAAGAAACTACGGTGATGACGAGTCATAAAGCTCTCCGACCAAACCAAGGCATGCCTACAACAAATAAGAGCAGGATCAAAATTGAGAAACGGTTTGCCAAGGCCCTATCAATGGGATGAAGCTACCACCTCTCATGATGTACACGCCTGGGGTCCCATATTTCAATAGTGGAGTGAGACATCCAAAATACTATGCATACCACCGAAGGATCACTTATCCCATTGAGGAATGCAATGCCTTTAAGAAGTGGTGATAAGAATACGGTTCTTACATAAAACACTTCAAGAAGGAGAAGCGTGATTCTCGCGCTCGTCGAGATGAGCATGGAGAAATGGTAGCATATAAAGAAGTAACTGGCAGCCGTCATATGGCTGGTACCAGTTCAGAAGGAGAAAAACCTCAAGTTCTCACATCCGGGAGTGATTCCGAGGATGAGATGCCCCTAAACCCTCTTTTTGAAAACTCCGTCTTGGAAAAAGAAGAGGAAGAGAAATATTTTGTGAACATCCAGCTGCGCAACCGCACGCTGCCAGAAAAGCATCTCGGACCCATAAATAAAGGGTTTGAAAAAAAAAGATAAGGGGAAAGGGACAATGCCCGACGAGATCGCCCTTGATGAAGAGGTGGCGAAAGGGGTCGCTGCAAAGGACCCATCTATGAAAACTAAAGCGGATTATAATGTCCTTGCGCAGCTGAGGAAAATACCCTCACAACTAAGCATATTGGATGCTCTTCTCCTTGATCGAAACCCTGCAAAAGCCTAATCAGTTTCAAGCCTTTCTCGCAGAAGAGAAGATGAAGAATGAAATGGCAGAGGTCCACACGGCAGACATCACATTCAACGATGAAAATATACTCCTTGGTGTTGGGGTCAAAAATTACACCCTGGTTGACTAAGTCAAAGTCAGTCAACCCCCAACCAAGCGGGCCCAAGCTCAAGCGAAGTGGGCCCAAGCCCAAGTCAAGACCCGTCAATCGAAGGTTCTTTCACTTCAAAAGCGAGGGGTAGTTAACGGCAATTTAGTCCGCGGCTACCGGAGATTTGGATCCCCATAATCAATAAACCCCGGCCTTCCCCAGACAGGGGGAATCTGTATATGCTTGACAAGCTCGCGCATTCCCATCTCAATGGGGTGACGAAAAAACATCCTACAGATTCTGGCATGTCCGGTGGGTCCTTTTCTCTCCTCCCATATTTCAAGTAAAACGTTCATGCGAACTCAATCAATATATATATGTATCGATTGCCTGTACTGAAGTCATTTTTTGTGTACAGGTTAACAAGTTTTCAGTCACAATCTCGAGCTCAGCAATCATGTCTCCTAAGACGAGCTTCGTTACTGACGCGACTCCGATTCCCTACGTGGTCAAAATCAATGCCCGTGTGGTTCTCCCTGCAAGTCTCAGCTAGCAATGAGAGGAGCCACCCCGCCAATTTGGTTCTGTCATCATCTACCCTGCCAAAAGTACTCATCTGGCAGAAATCCCGGCAAACCAGGGGCCAAGCCGGTGTTAAGGGGCAAGAAGCTGAACGCTGTGATCGCTAAGGCACCACAACCTAAACATAAGATGTTGTCTGAATGACTCTCTGGTGCACCAGCTGGGGGCAAGACTTTCGGTACAAAAGGCATCATCAAACGTTGCGGACGAGCTCAGACGACGACTCCAACAAGTGCATAATCAGGCATATCGCCAAAGGCCTCCATCGCCTGGTCTACGGCGGCTTCCTGAAAAGCCGTAGTCAGCCAAGTGCTCAAAACAGAAAGGTTGAGACAGAAGCGGCTCAGGTATCGAGCCAATAAGAGGGCCAGGACTCTGGCCAAATGGAATCTTGTAAGGTTCCAAGAGCAGGGTCACCCCGCGACGACGGCTGTGTCGGCCGTAAAAGTCAGCAATTTTTTTGAACCTCTGATGTGGGTTCAGAAAAACTCCATGACCTCTAGAATCAGGAAGACAGCTGTCCGAATGATACTACAAAGAGACGTATCCCAGCCCCAACAGAGAAAGCATAAAACCGTCTCTTCAAGAGTCTATCAGGCACTCTGTGCCGCACAAAAACAGCGGGGCAAAACCAAAAAGAAAGCGCCAGCACGATTCAAGAACCCGGTCAGGACAACCGCCTTCAGTTGATTGCCCGTTTCTGAAAAAGAAGGGCCACGACATCAGTCCGCAAAATCAACTACCAATAATGAAAAGACGACTGGATATATTATCCATATGGTCTATATGGCAGGCACGCGTCCCAGCGACAACTTGCGCAGCAAAAATAAGGATGGGACCACCACATCCCAAACCCAATCTGGCTTGAATGTGGTTGTCGTTTCCCAAGATCAGCCGCCTCCACTAGATGATGAAAACCCTCTCGATGATGACAATAGGCAGAAGGACCCTTCAGTCCATGTGGAGTCAAGCTCGGACAGTGAGGAAGAGCTGACTTTCTGCCCCAGGACCGCAGAGCAAGAGCTGCTTCAAGAGCTTCAAAAATAGCTCAGGAGCAAAGATAAAGAGACGGCCAAGCTCTACTAAAAAATTAATGACCTGAAAAATGTTGTGATGCAGCTCACGGTTCAAATTACTCGGGCGCCATCCAATCAAGCACATGTCTCTACTCATGAGCCGGGTGATGACAACCTGAAGCAACCGATGCCTGTCCCCTTGGGTCCAAGATTGGGTGAGCCGCACGAAAGCCGGCCATATTCCGCTTCTAGGGATGCTTTAGCCTCAGATAGCACTATCCCGTTAAAACAAGATTGGATAATGGATTTTGTCACCAGCAAGGTCAAAACATTGGTGGCCGAAGCCGAAGCTGAGAAAGAAATTAGCAGTAGTGGGCGGCCATATCCCACACAGTATGATCTGATTGAGTTCCTGAGCAGCTACATCATTCTTAAGTTCGAAAGATTTTACGGGACAGGAAACGTAAATCAGCACGTCGTCCACCTTAAAGCGTCGTGCGAAAATACAAGGGGCAATGATGCACTCCTTCTTCATCAGTTTGTCAATAGCCTGACCGGTGTTGCTTTTGACTGGTATGCGAGCATATCAGACGTGTCTGTCATTACTTTTGCCAAAATGGAGTCTCTATTTTGGCAAAGGTTCATGAGCGTCAGTGACAAAATCTCCATTGCTGACCTCGTAAGAACCAAGCTGGGGAAAAACGAAAGCAACACAGACTTTATTGCCCGATGGCGCAACCTCACTGTCAAGTGAGAACCGCCGCTAGAGCAAGACCAGTCCATCAGCCTCCTCATTGGGAACCTCAGCAATTGGATGGTCCCATTCTTATGTTCAGCAGGCCTCAAGGCATTTCAAGAGCTGACCAAGAGAGTTCAAATGTTGGAATGCTTAAAGCAAGAGTCTAACCCAGACTCTCAGGGTGATAAGTCTCAGAAGAGCAGAAAAGACGACAAACGTAAAAGTGGGAGCTCTAATAAGACTACTGCCTTCAATGTGCCTGACAGTGAAGATAAGAGAAAGGCGGGCGGATCAAAAACATACCAGGCTCGAAAGCCAGTGCTAGGTGGAGAAGAGCCTTCCCTAGAGGAGAAAAAGAACAAAGTCTACTCTTTCAAGAGGTACAAGGTCTGCAAGATATTCAAGGATGCCCTGAACAACGGTCTACAATTGCCGGAGTTGAAGAGACCTCACGAAGTAAAAATGACCGACAATCCCCTGTATTGCCCGTACCATAGAGTAGTGAGCCATGTGATCGAGGATTGCTACATTTTCAAAGACTGGGTCGAAAAGAAATACAATACTGGAGAGATCGAGCTATCCAAGAGTGTGTTGGTGAACAACCAAGCTGCAACCACCAACTTTATATAGACAGAAGCTAAAGCCTTTTGGGAGCAAACAGTTGAATCCGCAGCACCGAGAAATGAATCCGACTCGCCGCATCCTCCATGGAGCATGCACATGTCCAAAAAGACGAAGAAGATGCTAAACTTACTTCAGAAAGAGCCCAGAACAGAATGGGAGGGGCAGAAGGAGCCCACCATTCTAGCTACCACTTCGAATCAATCAGGCTCAAAATCTAAAAAGCTCAAGAAGAAAAGTGCAGCCCGATGCGAAAAAGAGTCTGCAAGGAGATCGACCATTCAAAAATATATTGATTCTCTTGAAGAATATAAACAAAAGGAAAGAACTCTAATTCAATTGAACGGGTTCTTCCCCATAGAAGAGGCTGAGATTCTGGAGGAGTTAGAAGAAGACTCCGATGAAGAGATCCCCATATTGACCTGCTATGTCGTCCATCTTGGTAGCGACTCTGAGGAAGAACTTTCTTTTCTTGAAGAGGACGAGGAGCTCACCACGAAGGACAACCAAATCTATCTCAGAAGCGGCAAAGCTCTACCGCCAAATCAAAGAAACGCCCCAAAAGGAAAGGAAAAACAATTCGCTAATGAAGAAGATGGAAGAGAGCTTGCTCATGAAGAATCGAGTCCTTCCCTAGTGTACTATAATGTCTTGGCTCATCTCCGGAAGCTTCTGTCTCTCTTAAGCATCTATGATGCTCTAGTCATGTCTAACGATCTTAGAGATATTCTCATTCATGCTCTATAAAACCCCGAGCGGTACCAGGCTCGTTTTGTGGAAATCAATATGAAAGAGGCCCAGTACACTCTGCATACAGCTGCAGTCATATTTAAGGATGAAGACCTGTTACTGGGAACAGTTGAGCACAACCGATCGCTTTACGTGATAGGGTACAGCGACGGAGATCGGATTAATCGCATATTGATTGATCCGGGGTCCGCAGTAAACATCATGAACTTGTGGACTCTAAAGAGTTTATCAATGGACGTCCGACACCTGTCAATGGAGAGGATTGTCATCCAGGGCTTTAATCAAAACTGACAGCAAGTTCTGAGATCCATAACTTTGCCGATCAGGTTTGGGGACCTGCAAACCGAAGCTAAGATATACGTGATCAACGCCGGCACGTCTTATAAGGTCCTCCTAGGACGACTGTGGCTTCACAATTATGGCATCGTTCCGTCAACTCTCCATCAGTGCTTTAAGTATTCTAAAAATGGCGAAGAAAGATGCATTGACAGGGACTTCCAGCCGTTCGATGTGCATGAAGTTCGATACGAAGATTCTCGGTACTTTGTGAACCTCCAAAGTGCTGAGCCACAGCTGAACAAAGACAGAACGGCCCCGAAACTCAATAGCAAATCTGAGCCGACTGTCACTTTCAAAAACAAAAACCCATATGTGCATCCGCGTTTCGGCAGTGACACTGATGATTCTGACGCTGGAATTCCGTCCTTCCATAAAACTTTCCCTCATTTCGATAGCGATACGGACGAGTCTGATATTGAAGGCTCATCTGGCAGCAAAATTCTACCTCGTTTAGGCAGCGACATTGAAGAATCAGAAGAAGAGGATCCATCTTGCAACAGCTGTGCAAATCGAGCTCTCGTGCAAAAAGCGAGGTTAAGAGAGACCTTCGAAGTAACGGAAGGGTCCCTAGCCATCACAAGGGTGTCGGAGCAGATGTGCAAAGAGCTCGATGCATTGTCAGTCTCCACTGTGGACCAGCTGAAGACCTTTTACGTTCCTGGAAGAAAGAGTGGACAGAAGAGCATCCTGTTTTATGGGTCAAATCCTATCGTGCACCCGGACGATTTGTCTGTCACGTGCCTTCCTTATGAAAGAGGCATAAGAGTCGTCCTAAACCCCAGATATTATGCGCCCGAGATGGGGAAATATTTTAAAAAGTGTGGATGTCGGTTATATCAGACGGACTCTGAAGCAAAGTTTTACGAGGGGCCATGGCACCCGCCTCAGATCCGAGCACTTATGGATGGACGAATCCCAGATAGACGAGACATAGGTTTCATTCAACCTGATGTCAAGGCATGATGCATGATCCATATTGGTGAAGCCAGCGAAGAGTCAAATGATGAAGAAGAGATAGCCGAGCCAGAAGAAGCCCTTCAAGAGTTTGAAGATGGCGGACAAGCAACCTTCGACGAGCTAACTGAGGTTGATTTGGGAATGCCCGATAATCCAAAGCCGACCTGCATCAGCTCACCCTTTTCAGAGAAAATGAAAGAGTAGATAATCACCTTGCTGCATGGGTTCGCCGACTGCTTCGCATGGACGTACAAAGAAATGCCTGGCCTCTCCCCTGAAGTGGTCGTGCATAAGATGGCTGTATCTCCTTATGCCAAGCCAGTCAAACAAGCTCCTCGAAGAATGAGAAGAGAATTGGAAGAAAAGGTCATTGAGGAAACCAAGAAACTCATCAATGCCGGTTTCATCGGAGAAGAGGAATATGCGGACTGGATCGCATGCATCGTCCCAGTGAAAAAGATGAATGGGAAGATCCGAGTCTGCATCGATTTCAGAGACCTTAACAAGGCATGCCTTAAAGATGATTTCCAGCTACTGGTCATGGAAATGATGGTCGACGATACCTCAAATTACGAGCTGTTCACCTTCATGGATGGCTCGTCTGGATATAATCAGATCAAGATGTCGCCCGAGGATGAGAAACACACAGCGTTTCGAACCCCGGTTGGGATATACTGCTGCAAAGTGATGCCGTTCGGACTAAAGAATGCAGGCGCTACATATCTAAGGGCAATGACCAAAATCTTTGATGACTTAATCCATAAGTTCGTCGATTGTTATGTTGATGATTTGGTCGTCAAGAAAAAAGCAAAGGCCGATCACATCCGAGAACTCAGGACCGTTTCACCCGACTGAGGAAATATGATCTTAAGATGAATCCTCCGGAGTGTGCTTTTGGCGTATCGTCGGGAAAATTCTTAGGCTTCATATTCCGACATCGGGGGATCGAAGTTGACCTATCAAAGATAAAGGCCATCATGGAGATTCCTCCTCCGAAGAATCTGACGCAGCTAAAATCCTTTCAAGGAAAACTCGCTTACATATGAAGGTTCATCTTGAACCTATCAGGGAGATGTCATCCTTTCTCAAAGCTCATGAAGACGAGAGCTCCCTTTGTCTGGGATGTTAAATTTCAAGAAGCATTCGAAAATATCAAACAGTATCTGTTGCACCTTCCAATGCTTGCTGCTCCTATTCCAAATAAACCGTTGATTCTCTATACTGCCGCACTAGATGAGTCACTCGGTGCGCTCCTTGCCCAGAACAACGAGGAGGGAAAAGAAAATGCCCTCTACAAACTCAGTCGAACTTTAGTCGAGGTGGAACACAACTATTCCTTGATCGAAAAGCAATGCCTGGCTCTGATATTCACTGTGAAGAAGCCGAGGCACTATCTGCTCGCTCATCGGGTTATGCTGATCTCCAAGGTCAACCTGCTAAAAAACTTAATGACCAAAGAAAGCCTAGCCGGTAGAATGGCAAGATGGGCTGTAATGCTGCTTGAATTTAACATAATCTATACTCCTCAGAAAGCAGTAAAAGGGCAAACCCTTGCCGATTTCCTTGCTGCCAATCCCATACTAGAAGGGTCACTGTTCAATTGAGAGTTACCCGACGAACAAGTGCTGCACCTCGAGGATGATGAGCCATATTGGGAGCTCTACTTCAATAGAGCCTCATTAATTAGGACCTCCAGCAAATCAAGCATCCCGAAGATAAAAGTAGGGATAGGATTGGTGTTCGTCACGCCATCAGGAGGAACCCTATGACATTCCTTTGCTCTTACCGAGCCTCACACAAACAACGAGACTGAGTACGAAGCTCTGATAGCAGGTCTGGAGCTCGCTATAGAAATGAAAATCCTTCGGCTACGGTTTTACGGTGACTCCCAGCTTGTCGTCAACCAGGTGAACGGCGACTACAAGATATATAATCTCGAATTAGCTCGATACAGAAGCTGGGTGGTGGAACTCACAAAACAGTTCACTCATATTGAACTAATGAGAGTCCCTAGGGCGTTGAACGGAAAAGCCGACGTACTCGCTCGACTTGCCAAAGAGCTGGCTGATCCCAACATGGATGAAATTCTTATCACAGTCAAGAGCTGGCAAATTCTGCCCCCGGTCTCTTTACGAGAAGAGGAAAGCACAGAACAAAAGCGCAATCCTGTTGAAGAAGCTCTGATCATTGAAGACGAACCCGATTGGAGAGAACCTTTCATAGAGTACCTCTCATACAACAAGCTTCCCGAAGAAAAATCTGTGAGGGTTCAGTTAAAGAAAAGAGCCCTTCGATATATGTTTGTAAATTATACGCTATACCACAGATCATATGACTAACTCTGGCTCAGGTGTCTGTCATCGGTCGAAACCCAAAAAGTCATGAATTAAGTTCACTCAGGCGTCTGCGGAGCTCACTAATCTGTCCCCAAAATGCGGCTTCAAATAAAACGGCTTGGGTATTACAAGATTACCATGATAAGGGATTGTGAAGAATGTGCGAAGAAATGTCATCTCTGCCAAATTCACGGTGACTTCATTCACAAGCACCACAATTCGTTGTATCTTACGGTGGCATCATGGCCCTTCGAAGTTTGGGGCACCAACATAATTGGTCCAATTGATTCTCTGTCATCCAAAGGCCACTGATTCATATTGGCCGCAACTGACTACTTCTCCAGATGGGCTGAAGCTGTCCCGCTAAAAGAAGTCAAGACAGAAAATTTTCTGATGTTCTTCCGGCATAATATTCTATACCGCTTCGGTACACCTAGAAAAATCATTTCTAACAATGGGCCTTCTTTCAAGAATTTCAAAATCTCAAGATTCGCTACTCAGTATAAGATAGACTGGAGATATTCCTCCATCTATAATCCAAGGGCCAATGGGCTAGCCGAATCCTTCAATAAAACTCTATGCAAGCTCCTGAGGAAAAATGCTTCAGCCAACAATAGAGACTGGAATCTCAAACTTCACGAAGCGTTGTGGGCATATCGTACCACACACCGCACTCCAACTCAGTCTACTCCATACTCATTACTCTTCGGAGTGGAGGCGATCCTCTCCCTCGAAGTCGAATTTCCAAGCCTCAGGATGGCCGTCCAGCATAATTTGACGAAGCAGGAAAACGTTCTCCTTCGGCTCAAAGAACTTGACGCCCTTGAGAAAAAGGGGCTCGCAGTACGGCAAAATCTGGAGCTGTACCGAGCCTAAATGTCACAGGCCTATGACAAGACGACCCGTCTATGTGCTTTCAAGAAGGACGAATTGGTGTCGGTCCTCAAAAGACCGATCATCCCTAATCGACATGCCAAGAGAAAATTCGAGCCAAATTGGGAATGGCCATACGTCACCGAGAAAGTGTTTGACAGAGGATCCTACCAAGTAATAATTGTCGAGGGAGAAAGGTCTATGCCACCCATCAATGGCCGATATCTTAAGAAATATTATGCATGAATGCTCCAAGTCGTAGAAGAATTGAGCACACCGGCCCTACGGTCCGGATAATACATCCTGTAAAGCCGTATACAATCTACGAACATAAACGACCCTTATCTCTCACAAGTCCTGCCGGCGAGACTATATTTAAAGTCCCACCGGCAATGAAGCTCCACCAATGTAAAAAAAAAAGAAAAAAAGAGAAAAAAGAGAAAGAAAAAAAAGTTATGTCCTCAAGAAATACGTGCACGGATGAAAACCCGGAAGGGCTCCGTGAGTAAAAACAACAGGACTGCCGGTGAGTTTGTGAAAACCCAAAAGGGCACAAATTCGTAAAAAGAGATGAAATACACTCGTAAAGTCCTCTCGACCGTGTGAGGAGAAAATCCCCGCATGAGATCCTTACGACTCACAAAGGAGCAACGTACTTAGGAATCCCCACGATTCCTAGTAAGAAAATACACCTGCAAGTTCCTCTCAACTTGTGGAGAGAAAATGCTTTTATGATCCCATTATAGCTCATAAAATTGAAAAGTCTTAGGTGATAGGGATCTAAACCTGTCTCTTAAGCCATCGTTCCCCAACGGGCAACGGCAAATGATGAGTCGCTCCTGGCATTATGCTTCAGTGTTAGCGGTGCTGATGCCGACCCAAAACCTAAATCCTAAGTTTTCCCAACGGCAAATGATGAGTCGCTCCTGGCACTACGCTTCAGTGCTAGCGGTGCTAATGCCGACCCAAAACCAAATCCCAAGTCCTCCCAGGGAAAATGATGAGTTGCTCCTGCCATTATTCCAGGACAGCAATACTGATACTAAACAAATTCCAAATTCCTCTCAAATTCAAAAGTCCCGCCAAATATGGCAGAAATCAAACAAATCAAATCAACATCCCACCTGGCAGCACTTCAAAGCTCAAAAGTCCCGCTGGGCGGGTAGGGAACTCTCAAAACAAATCAAATCAAACAAGTCAACCAATCACCTCATCGGTGGAATCAAGCTCCATCTCGGAAACAAATCAATCCTGACACCGCAAAAAGCGGAGCAAGTAAACTTTAATCCCGACAGCGCAAGAAGCAGAGTAAGTCAAATCAAGTATCTACCATCCAAGTCGCAAAAATGGCAGTATCGACCGTCCAAGTCGCAAAAAGGCAGCACCAACCATCCACGTCGCAAAAAGGGCATCATCGACCATCCAAGTCGCAAAAAGGGCAGCACCAACCGTCCATGTCGCAAAAAGGGCAGCACCGACCGTCCATGTCGCAAAAATGGTAGCAACAACCGTCCATGTCACTAAAATGGCAGCACCGACCGTCCACATTGCAAAAAGGGCAGCACCGACCGTCCAAGTCGCAAAAAGGGAAGCACCGACCGTCTACGTCGCTAAAACAGCAGCACCGACCGTCCACGTCGTAAAAATGGCAGTACCAACCGTCCATGTCGTAAAAAGGACAGCACCGACTGTCCACATCGCTAAAAGGGCAGCATCTACCGCCCACGTCGCGAAAAGGGCAGCATCGACCTCCACGTCGTCAAAACGGGAACCAAATCAAGTCAACCTCCACGCGAAAGACGATCCATCAATTTCATGCACACGACCCATATATGTGGTGTACATTTATTAATGGGGGACACTTTGTTGTTGTCAAAAATTACACCCCGGTTAACCAAGTCAAAGTCAGTCAACCCCCAACCAAGCGGGCCTAAACCCAAGCGAAGTGGGCCCAAGCCCAAGTCATGACCATGAATGGAAGGGGCCGGATCCATTCCAAAAATGAAGTAATAAATTAGTTCAATGCATTTTTTAGAAATAAATGTATGAAAAATGGGCAGAAAGCCAAAATTTTGTAAATCCCATAGCTTATACGCAAAAAGAAATAAGCACATAAGGTATGGGGTGGCACAAGTGCCATTTGGCAAAACCTAATGGGCTATATGTAAAGTGTAGTCTATAAAGGCAAATATGATGAAAAAATCAACAACAACTTTTCATTCTCTCCAAAAGTTAGGGTTCTGTGCCTCCTTCTCCTTCTTCAAGGTTCTAAACCTTCTTCTCTTTTCTGAATTAATTCAAGAGTTTAACTCTTCCTTTTCCGAAAAGAAATAGTTTTCACCATAAAACTCTTGAAGGGGAACTTGGATCTTCCATTAAATCTCCAAAAGGGGAGATTTTTAAGTCTCACCCCCTTTTTCTCCATGATCTAGCCAACAGAGAAAAGGAAGAAAGAGACCCATCTCCAAAAATCCCACTTTGGGAAGATCCAAGTCTCAAAAGAAGATCCAAGACTAAAGGGGAGAAGAAAGGTGTCCCCTTTGATCATCTCCGAAGATTTTTGGGAGTTCAACTTCATTTATCAAACTCTTTTGGAGTCTTTCGAAGTTTAACTCCATTCAAAATCTTTTGGAGTCTAACTCCATAAATAAAATCCTTTTAGGAGTTTAACTCCATTTAAAATCTTTTGGAGTTTAACTCCATAATAAAAATTCTTTTGGAGTTGAACTCCACAATAAAAAAATAAAAATCCTTTGGGAGTTTAACTCCAGATCCCGAGGCTAAGCCCCTTTTTCTGCAGGCGCCCAGCGCCCATGTGCCGGGCACGTGAGGCGTTGGCGCCCACGCGTCCTTAGGACGCTACTCACCCCTCTTTTTTTCCATACACTTCCCACTAAAAATACCTCCCTCCTTAGCAGGACCACCGTAAACTCAGCAAGGCCCTAATACGTCTAAATACCCTTCAAAACACAACACACGCACTTGGCATATTAAGTTCGCATGACCAGTTTGACCCGTCAATCGGAGGTTCCCTCATTTCAAAAGAGAGGGGTGATTAACGGCAGCTTAGTCGGCGGCTGCAGGAGATTCGGATCCCCATAATCAATAAACCCTGGCCTACCCCACGCAGGGGGAATCTGTACATGCATGAAAAGTGCGCGCATTCCCATCTCAATGGGGTGACGAAAAACACCCTACACTCGGTATATACAAGCATAATTGACCGTGCTATGTCACCGGGTACTGCCATGACGTCAAGATAGGGAATATTCTTGTCGATATTGGATTCTCCGTCAATCTTCTCAACGTGAGAGTATTGAAGAAAATGTGTATGAATGTTCAGCACATTGCCTAAGATAAAATTACCATCTCGGGGGTCGACTCGCAGTCGTCATGGACGCTTGGGACCGTAATATTGACGCTCTGCTTCGGGCTACTCGTCACTTACATCAAATTCCATGTCATTGACACCAAAACTTGTTATAACGCTCTACAAGGCAGGCCTTGGTTACACGAGTATAAAGCCATCCCTTCTATACAATATCAGTGTATGAAGTATTCAAAGATGGCTTAGAGTACACCATCATGGGAGAGTTGAATCCTTTCTCAGTGAATGAAGTGCGAAAGTACGAGGATGAGAAGTACTTTCAGCCGGATTTTGATGACACTGAAAAGTGCCATAAGCCGAAGAATAAGCAAAAGTCCGTGACCACCATCCCAGTCTTCGAAAGTGATACTGCGGAAAACCAACAAATATTCTACTAGGGACAACTTCAGAAGGAAAAAAATAAGTCCGGACCATCGAATCCTATCCCGGTCTTTGGTAGCGACTCTGAAGATGAGATGAATGTAGTGTTCTCTATTCGCCCATCAACGCAAATTCTTGTCGAAGCGGATCAGAGTCTACATATTATAATGACTCCGCCTCGACACTACAGGGAAGTTGACGCGCTCAATACATACAGCGTGCAAAAACTGGATACTTTCTACGTGCCTCTAAGACAAAGAGATGAAAAGGCGATCCTCTTTTATAAATCTTTGGAGACTAAGTTGGAAAAAGAAGTCTGGCATGGTTCCAACCCCACTCTTGACAAGTTCCAGCCCATCCGTATGCCAAGGTATTATGCAGAGGGATTAAAGAAGTTGTTAAAGCGCCAAGGCATACCTCTCGAACAAACGGTTCGGCAAGCCCAATTCTGTAAAAGATTTAGGATATCCCCGGGAGTTAACGAAAGAAGCCTACTGGGAAGATGTAAACAACTGGGCTGGGATACATTCAGTCCAAGAAGCGGGAGCGATTTTACAACTTCCATGCCATAAAAAGCTCGAATGGAGAAGAAAATGTTTCTCCAAATAGCCATGTTGTCGAACAAGAGAAACATCTCGTTCGAAGAAATTTAAGTCCGTCGCTCGAAGAGCAAATTGACAAGTTAATAAACGAAGCTTGTCAAGCGAGCGGAGACAACCACAGCCGCGAAATGGCCATATATGAAAAGACCAAGACACAACGTCTCAGTTAGAAATCAATGGAAGAAGCAGACCATGATGCTCTCCATCCATAACCTGCTATATACTCCCGTGAAAAAGGAAAATCCCAAAGTGGAGATAAAAATAAGGCGAAGGACGTGAAGAATGTTCAAGGACAACAAAGCAGGTCCAAGACGCCGTTTAATCGAGAAAAGCTTAGTTGGAGCCCGTCCTTCATAAAGAAGATGGGTCAGAAATATTCATTTCCTCGAGAAAAGACAGGAAAGATCTTCAGCCTTGTCATGAAGCACCAAATGATGACGCTTCTGGAATATCGGCATCCTGAACAGATAAATGAAGTTCATCACCCGGATTATTTCTCCTATCACCGAGCAATAGGTTACCCCTTGAAGACTGCTTCACTTTCAAGAACTGGGTTGAGGACTAATATCAACAAGGCAGGTTTATGTTATTCGATAGCTGGAGGATAAGCCCCCCAAAAAAGCACGAGCCAAAAAAGATCTATACTATCAGGATAAGACCAGCTTGACCACGAAAATAGAAGCGGACTCATACCTGTCATATGATAACGCTCTCAAAAGAAGGAGGGGATGAGGATCTGATTGACATTTTTAGATGCTTCACAAATGAAGACGATGATGAGGAGATCTCAGAATTTCCACCGGTACCAAAAGAGCTGAAAGATGGAATACATACCACGGCGGAAAACAAAAGTAAAATCAACTGGGGAACAGAGGATGATCCGAGGCGGATGTTTTTCAGTGAGCTGTTGTCCAAAAAATAGATAGCTACATTAAAAGATGCGCTTGTGCAGTACAAAGACTGCTTCGCTTAGAACTATTCCGAAATGTCGGGTATAGATCCAGAGGTAGAGGTACACAAGCTGGCCATATCGCCAGACATAATGCCAGTCAAACAGGCGCCAAGAAGGATATGACTCGAACTTGAGATGTGTATCAATGCCGAAGTCAAGAAATTAATCGACTCCGGCTTCATCCAGAAAGTTCAATACCCCGGCTGGATCACTAACATCATTCCGGTGATGAAGAAAAATGGGACAGTTCACATTTGCATGGACTTTCGGAATCTCAACAAAGTGTGTCCAAAAGATAACTTCCCAGTTCCCGTTACCGAGCTGATGATCGATAAGACATCCACCCACGATGTCTTCTCCTTCATGGATGGATCTTCAGGATACAACCAAATAAAAATGGATCCTGAAGACCAGAAGAATACCGCCTTCCGGACTCCGTTAGGAGTATTATACAACAAGGTAATGCCCTATGGTTTGAAGAACGCCGGAGCTACATACCAAAGGGTCATGACAAAGATATTCGATGACCTCATACATGAGATCATCGAATGTTATATCGACGACCTTATGGTCAAAAGCAAATCTCATAAGGAGTACTGGGAGCATCTAAAGGTCGTGTTTAAGCGTCTTCGGAAGTATAATCTGAATATGAACCCTCGAAAGTGCACGCTTGGAGTCTCCTCGGGAAAATTCCTAGGCTTCATTATCCGCCACCGAGGTATCGAAATTGATTCTTCAAAAATCAAGGCGATTATGGAAATTCTCTCGCTAAGAACTCTCAAAAAACTACGATCTCTCCAAGGAAAGCTCGCGTATATCCGGCAATTCATACCTAACCTCTCTGGAAAATGTCGTCCCTATAGCCATCTGATGAAGAATGGGACCCCGTTTGTCTGGGATTAGAAATGCCAAAATGCATTGGACAAAATCAAACAATACCTGCAAAATCTGCGGGTATTGGTCGCTCCGGTTATGGGAAAACCCCTTATCCTGTATACAATGGTTCTTGAAGGTTCTCTAGGTGCACTATGGGCACAAGAAAATGATCAAGGAAATGAAAAAGCTCTGTACTATTTAAGTCGAGTTCTCTTCGGGGCAGAAAACAACTACTCCCCTATCGAAAAGTATTGCCTGGTGCCGATCTTCGCAATAACGAAGCTCAGACACCACACCTTGGCGCATGAGCTCTATCTTATATCAAAAGGGAATCCTCTGAAGTATCTGATGTCAAAGGCCATACTAATGGGAAGCCATTCCAAATGGGCCCTATTGTTGATAGAATTCTCGGTAACATATCGGCCCATAAAAGTGGAGAAAGGACAAGCTATTGCTGACTTCCTTACGAAACATCCGATACCAGCTGATTCCCCCTAAACTGCAAATTGTCGGATGAACACGCGTTCGACGCAATTGAAGAGGAGAAAGAAGAAAATGAGCCTCAGTGGGATCTCTATCGATGGAGCATCTTCCATGAAGCGGCGAAAGAGGAACACTCCCATAATCAAAGCTGGGATAGGTCTTATCTTTGTGATCCCATAAGGAGGAATATTGCGTTACACCCTCTTCATGACGGAACCTAGGACCAATAATGTAGCGGAATATGAACCTTTGATAGCCTGTCTTGAGATCACCATCGATATGGGAATCAAGAACCTCCTCATATATGGAGATTCTCAGCTGATTGTCAGTCAAGTAAATGGTGACTACAAGACATGCAAGCCAGAACTAATAATGTATGGCGAAAGAGTGCAGCAGCTGTTGACCCAATTCCCTTCGTATACCCTGGAAAGCGTACCGCGAACGGAAAATAGTAAGGTTGATGCGTTAGCCAAGTTGGCTAAAGAATTGGCCGACAAAGACCTCAATGAGGTGAGGATCATTGTCCAAAAGAAACGACCAAACGAGAAGTTCTCCAAATAGAGAATGAAGAAGAGGTCAAGGACTGGAGAGAAGTCTTCATAAACTACTTAAAATCCTAAAACACTCCTGAAGATGCGTCATATAGACACCAGCTCATGAAACAAGCTCTGTCATTCGTCTTCGTCAATAATATTCTGTACAAGAGATCTTTCGACTTCATATGGTTAAGAAGTTTAGGGCCGAGAGAAGCAAAGAAAGTCGTCTAAGAAGTACAAAATGGACTTTGCGGCCCTCATCAAGCAGGACCAAAAATGAAGCTAAAGATAAAAAGTATGGGCTATTACTGACCTACGATGATTCAAGACTGTCTCGAATATGCAAAGTAGTGTCACTCGTGCTAAATACACGGGGACCTCATACATCAGTATCCAAATACGCTATATCCGATAGTGGCCAGTTGGCCATTTGAGATATGGGGAATCGATATAATTGGCCCTATCGAACCAGCGTCATCCAGGAAACATTGGTTTATACTAGCAACAATCGACTACTTCTCTAAGTGGTCAGAATCTATACCGCTAAGGGAGGTGAAGACGGAGAATATCTTCCACTTCTTCAAAACCCATATCATCTACCAGTTCGAAACTCCGCGATGGATAATCTCTGATAAAGGACCTTCCTATAGAAACCACAAAATAAGTCGTTTCGCACAACAACACAAGATAGACTATAGGTACTCCTCGGTCTATAATCCCACGGCCAATGGTCTAGCTGAAGCGTTTAACAAGATCTTGACCAAGATTATAAAATAGACGGTGTTCAGAAACAAAAATGACTGGCACGAGAGACTGTATGAACCTCTTTGGGCGTACCAAACAATGTTAAAGATGGCCACAAATACAACACCATATGCATTGGTGTTTGGCACTGAGGCAGTATTCCCACTGGAAATAGAACTCCCCTCGTTACAAGTAGCGGTTCAATACAAGTTAACAGATGAAGAAATTGCTCATCTTAGGCTCAAGGAGCTCAATGCCCTCAATGAAACCCGCCTTATAGCATAGAAAAACCTAGAGGCTTATAAGGTAAGGATGATGCGGTCGTATGAAATACTGATCATGCCGAGAACATTCCGTCAAAGCAAACTCGTGATGGTTGTCAAAAGACCGATAATTCCCGATCATGCAAAATGGGAAACGTTCAAGCCAAACTATGAAGGTCCGTACTGTTAGTTGTATATATGCCCTAGAGGCCATTGTTGTACATATGATGTATATTATAGTGGATGCTTGGATATATATAGTGAGGACTTTCTTGCTCGACATGATAGTATACTATCTGGTTTCACTTTGTCTTAACATGTTGACTATTAGTTTAATGTCTTGCTCTCACATGTTGATAAAGCCCTTGGGATATGTACTTGACTACTAGGTTTATGATGAGATCATACTAGTGGGGGCAGGAAAGTCAACGAGTACATCCTATAACTGTTCATAGTCGAGGGTGTATTAAGACAGGGCATCGATAATCCAGAGTAGAATAGCGTACACGCATCTTGACCCATATTATGGGCGATGGATGATCCCATATCCATGGGTGTTGAACATCAAAGATGGTGTATGGGTGCTCAGTGGAGACTGGCTACACTGAGCGGACTCACCGAGAACTCCTAGATGGTATTATACCTATCGTCAGGTAGCAGTTCTCTGATGACACTGGTACAGGTTAGTCTATAGACCCGAGATCGTCATAGAGTATTGTGTGATTCCCACTGTGCTTTGATTTCCACCTTATCACGTCCAAGAGGGTGTGCAAAATGGTGGCTTTTGGGTACAGTCCCGAATCACATGGAGGCAATGAGCGATGGGAGTGGTTTCGTCTCTCCCGGTATAGGGAGTTGATGTTGTGCTGTGTTCGATTGGCTATAACTGGAAGTCCCTGACCAGGGCTGATATGGAGATTTACTGGTAAGAGTTATCAGTAGTTTCTCGACCCGTTATGAGCCTTACATCGACATGACTTATCGGTTACTGGGGTCTGACGTTTACCACCCCTAGACTAGATATGCAACATATCAGATGAAGAGACCAGACTGTACGGTAGTGTTTACTGATTGGATTCACAGGAGAATGTACAGGCTTGCTTGTTGATCTTCTGATCGCTCAATACGTGGGTGGCTGTTACGTTTAGCTGACCGCTTGCAGCTTGTGGGTGTTTGATATGATCATCACCTACTGCCGGCGTATTGACGATTCTTTAGAGTCCTACACAGAGGTTTCCTGGCTCAGGCAAAACGGAGTATGAGCACATATTTGATATGTGCGGGACTGAGAATAATATGATATGAGATATCGTATTCTATTCTCGCGATATGAGATATCGGTCGGGTATATATGATATAGCCGGGTCATCGGATCAAGTGTTGATTCGATGAAATGGTACATGTTATATTAGTCGGTTATATGCAATATAGCCGGATTGTCGGATCAAGTGTTGATTCGATAATTTAATGTATAATTATATATGTGATATATTACATTACGTTAACTAATATAAGCTCGCTTTATTGATTCATTTTCTCACTGGATAATACATTGATGTATATGTGATATATGTTAATTGTATTATTTTCTTTTGTTACAAAATATATTGTATATGAGATATAAAATATTGTAACATGTTAGGGTTACAAATGCAACATGGTTGTTAAGTTTAAACCAAGTTAGGTTTTGGGTTTGGGTTAGCTTTTGGGTTAGCTTTTTCATGAAGTTTCATGAAACTTTCCTTTTGTCATTTAGCTTTGATATTTTGTGTAGATATTTGTTAACCCAACCCAAACCCATAACTATAGTTTATTCTCTACATGAGTTAAAGCCTTCATTTATTAACTCATGGTTGCAATTTTAACCACAACAATTCATTATTCATCACAAAAGCTTTCTTCTTCTTCTTCCTCCTTGAAAAAGCTTTCTAGCTTTTGGTGTTGTGATGATTTAAAGTGAGAAATTGAAAAAAAAAGGGTGCAAAATTCATAATTCATCATCCTCATCTATTCTAGCCACTTATATTAGGGTGTTCACTTCTCTAATTGTTTCATTAGTGAAGTATAAGCTTGGGTTTGAGATTCTTCAAGGTAGATCATCTTCGATAAGGAAGACTTCAAGCAAGCATGGATCATTCGACTTGTGGAGCCTCTCTAGAGTCCGGGAGTTCATGGATCGCAGCGAAGGGAATACTACTCGGTGCTTATGAAGCGAAGGAACGGACTACAAAGGTTGTAATCTCTCTCTCTTAGATGTAAAGTTGTTTACATGCATGTTAACCCTAATTCTCTAGTTAAGATCTTGGTTAGGGTTTGTTTAGCACCCCAAAAATTTTAAAGTAGCATGATTGATGCTTGCCAAAAACTTCACAAGGTTCTAAGAAAACCCTACATATACATCATAGATAAGGTCTACTAAGATGGAGCTTATCTGCTCATAGAAAAGCATGGCGAAAGGCCATTCTAGCAGATAAACGGTCGATTCTTGAAAAAGTATTACGCATAAAAGAGTCGTGACTTAGGTCAATGATAGATGACGACACTTGTGTCCGCTCGCTATCTTCCTGAGTCAAAACTCTAAAAGTGGTGCCAAATGATATTCGTCCCAAACATGGGAATATTGGACCGAAACTTCCCTAAACTAATATTGGACCGAAACATCCTTAAACTAATATTGGACCGAGATGTCCTTAAACTAATATTCGTCCGAAAAAAGGGAATGTCAGACTGAAACGTTCTTAAACTAATAATGGACCATAATGTCCTTAAACTAATATATTGCCCGACGGCGTGTCTCCATATCGAGCACCGTAAACAATCCACGGGCATAAAACAATTCATAAGTCCTATATGATGTGGTCTTTCGAAGAATGTCGTGATCTACAACTGTTAGTGCGTTACCTTATGGGCCGTCTAAAAAAAATTATGTCTACAAGCAGAATTGGCACGGATGAAAACCCAAAAGGGTGCCACGAGTAAAAATAGCAGGGCTACCGGCGAGCTTGTGAAAACTCGAGAGGACACAAACTCGTTACAAGAAAGGAAAAGAAGCACTCACAAAGTCTTCATGACTTTGTAAGGAGAAAATATCTGCGTAAGATCCCTACAAACGCACTTAGGAATCCATACGATTCCTAAGGAGAAAATATACTTACGAGATCCTCACGACTCATAAGGAGAATATACCCTCTGTAAGACCCTCACGTCTTATAGAATTCAAAAAGCCTTAAGTTACATGGATCTAAACCTGTTCTTAAGCCATCAAAACTGCAAAAATTAATGTCCTACAAGTGGTCCAATGTCGACCCTTGTATACAATCCACGGGTGTAAATAAATATATTCTCGAACAAGTCCCACCAATACCAATAAAAATTGCTCGAGAAAGTGAACAACACTTGCAAGTCTCCTCGACTGGCAAAGAGAAAGTATTCTTGTAAGATTCTTACGACTTACGAGAGTAATATATACTTAGGAGTCCCCACGACTTCTACGGAGAAAATACACCTATGAGATCCTCACGACCCATAGAAAGAAATACCTTTATGAGACCCTTACGGCTCGTAAATTCGAAAAAGCCTAAGCTAGAAGGGATCTAAATCTGTTACCTAAGCCACCATTTGGCGGAAATTGGCAATGACATATGATGAGTCGCTCCTGGTAATATTCCAGTTGTAGCAATACTGATGCCGAAGCTGGCATCAGACCCCAAGTCTCTGACCCATAATAAAATTGATGGGTATGAAAAAAGAAAAAAAAATAGCCGAAATGATCGGGCAATTCGCAATAAAAAGCAGGGAGTAAAAACAAAAATAGTCGAAATGATTAGGCACCGCGAATAAAATAGCCGAAATGATTGGTCAATTGCGACTTTCGCGATATGAAAAGCTGAAATGATAGAGCATTGCGGAAATATAAAAAATTAATAATAAAATAAAATTTTTATGGTCTGCAAGTAGGTCCACAGCGACTCTTGTATACAATCCATGGGCACAAATGAAAGAAAGGGAACCATATCTTCCCACCATACCTCGTCAAAAGAGGAACCAAGTCTTGATGGTACATCCAGGCTAGACTATCTCAACGTTCCTCCTCATTCCAACATATTGTGGGCGCGACTGTGAAATAAAATCGGAGCAATGATATATTCCTAACTCCAGATCTCGATAGCGATACATACATCATAGAGGCCATGCGGATGTCTTCCTTACTTCGGCGAAGAATTGGTGCAACACCAAAGTGAAAGAAAAGTGACGACATGTGCATAGTTTCGGGTCTTGATAGGAAGCCTAAAGACTATTGGATGTCATCCCACCCCAGAAGGGTGCGGTTGTGACTCATCGGGGCCTCAAATTAAGCCTAACCTTAAGTAAAGTGCCACAGCAATACCTAACGCTTGATCTTTCGATGGAAATATGGGTATTCCAACCTGAGAAGATTATTTGAAGACGTCTTGTCCAGCCTCAAAAGGGAACGGAGACACGACAAACGTGGGGTTACTCGAGCTGCAACCCAAGGGATTGCATATCGAGAATATATTAGCCAACACGATAGTACAATGGACTTAACCTAGTAGCACAAACCTAACGAACCCCTATCAAAAAAGGGGGTTATCTATATTTAACATTAGGGTGAGTTTTCCTATAAACCTAAGGGAAAGGTAAACTACACACTCCGAAATGAGTAAATAAATTAATCTATGTCAAATCAGGACAATCAAGAAACAGAGAGGCATAAATATGAAAATAAATATCTTTTATTCACAAATCAAATGTTTAAAGATACAATTTATAAAGAAAAGAGGGATACAATGATAATTACTAAGAAGGTGGGGATTTCAGTAAAATAGTGATCCGCTCATTCTCCTTCTGGAGCTTATTTTCACGCCCCCCTAGTGCGGCTAGCAGCGCTTTGATTTGAGTTTGTTGTTGCAGAAACGAATTAAGCTTCTCAGAAAGCTCTCGCTTAGCAACCTCATAGCCTTGCATGCTTCGCTCCATAAAATCAAGATCCCATTTCAACGCCATCCCTCTGAATATGCAGCGTTGAAGATTCTGGAAAATGACTTAGAACTGCTCAGCATTAGTCTCCATCTGAGCTCGCAATCATCCTGATTCTCTCGAGGCCATCTCATATTCCTCTTGCTTTCAATACACGCAGTCAATTAGGCCCTGAAAGATAAAGCCTCAGGTGTGAGACGCCTACGCTCAATCTCATGAAGGCAAGCTTCAATTTGCCTGCAATAGCCAACCCAAATACGGACGAAATCATCATAGTGAAAAGTCACAAAGGTAGCCAGCATAGGGTTGACTTCATCTGCAAAGTCCTAGCAGAAGTGAAGGCATCGATATCAAGGTCTTCAATAAACTCGCTCAACATGCACCTGCTATTTTACGCGCCTCTAGAAGATTGGCGTTTAATGAAGGGTCTCGTGGGCATAGATATGCAAGACTCAAATGGAACTAAAACCAGCGGGGCTGTTACAAAAAAGGGGCATATAAAAATATCGGTAGTATATCTGTTTAATTAAGAGAAGATGCATAATATTCAACCTACCAAGAGTCGGAAGCGGCAACTCTGGGAGCATAGAGGGCTCGTCCATTTCTTCAACTTCTCCTTCAAACCGTAAGACTGCAATCAATACAAGGAAATTCTTATTAGGAGAGGGTTACTTGTAGAAAGTTGGAGTAAGAAAAGAAAGATATACTAACCAACACTGGAAGGAGAAGCAGGCCCCAGTTGGAATGAAAAACGTGTGGTTAACGCTTGACACAACTGGCTAAAGAGCACTCCTGCGAGATTGCAACGGTATACGCCAAGAAATTAACATAAGGAGTAAGATCAATACAAAAATGAATAAATGATAAAAAAATGGAGGGAAATTTACCTTCCATCGCTAATCTCGGAAAGATGCATAAGAGCGTGAAGGTAATATGTAGAGCGAGGACGGTCATAGTGCCGGCTGATGGGGGTTCCTCAACCTGTCGATCTCCAAGATTCAGGGATGTTACGACCGGTATAATGGTTGTCGTGCCTGCACCAGAAGTGAAGAAAATTTTAGCAAACATGTCTAATGGAAATAAAATGAATATAAGAATAATATCACGCAATGTACTTGTGGATCCCATAAGACCCGGCAAGGTAGGAACCATGACTGTGTCCAGAGCGTTACTAGCCTCGACAGTTTCTTCAGTCTACATCGCCACGAAGGAGACGGATTCAATATCCACACCCTCGTCTCCCGAATTGACAAAGGCTGTCGCCATGCTAGCATCGCCCGTAGATGCCTGAATATACTGGGAGAAGGAGTGGCTATTGGAGAAATATTAGAATCTCCGGATGCCGCCACCTCATTTGCTGCTCCAGCATCCAAGCCTGTCCCTACTGTATCAGATGTCATCATGCAAAAAAAAGGGGATGTCAACATTCAAATAAATTTCTATAGGAAGAAATCTGGAAAATAAGTAAATCATAACAGGTGAAATCGAGGCATCATGCTCTGCTTCCTCCTGAACGAGACGCTGCACCGCTTCACGAGCTGCTCGAGCAATTTGCCTATGAGCGGTCGATAGGGCGGGAGGGATATCTTCCATAGGAGCAATAGAAGTTCACGCCTCACTCGAGCCAGCACCTACGTCCAGGTTGGCATGATGCTCCCTTTCCGCCTGCCTCCGGTGCTTCTCTTCTGCTTTAGCCGTACACAGAGATCTCTCCAGGACAACTGATGGAGGAATATCCTCATCCACATTGGAGACAGCCTCATAAATTGCTGCAACATCCATCATCTGTTGCTTCAATAGTGCTTCTCGTAATAGCATGGAGGAGACTTGATCAACAATCGGTGGCTCCAAAGACCCCATGGTAATTGTTGAAGGAGAAATATCTTCTATATGAACACCTAAAGATTACGGCCCGCTCAAAACAACGCTAGCTGCGAAGGTTCCTATAAGAGAATAAAGGAAAGGAATTAAGGTATGCACGAAATGAATGAGATATTCTAAAGCACGTAAAATAAGTCATATCAAGGCCCATAGAACCACGAAGCCTTTCTTCCTCCTCGTACGTCTTAATCGATGCCTGGATAGCCTCCTCAGCAAAGATGCCTGTTGAGAAAATAAAATGTTAAAAAATAAATCACAATATCATTTCACTCTAGAATATGCAAAGAATGTAAATGAGGCAGACCGGACACGGAAAGAGCAGCAAGAGCCGCTTCCTCATGAGATAATCGTTCGGAAGCTTCAAGGGTTGCTTGAAAATTAGTCGCTGCATTTTTGTAACGACTCTGAATTTACTATACGGAATTTTCCAGTTTAATGTACAGAAATGAGATACAGCCTGAGATTGAGTTATAAGTTAATTTTGTTAAATAACAGCAAGAAACAACTTGTAACTCACTGGTAAAACCTTTACACTGCTGTGACGTAGCCCCTGCGTTCGATTCCTTTGAGACACATTATTTTTTCTGATTTTTCTTTCTAACTTTTTGGAAGACCAAAAGTTTACACGTGCAATACACATAAAAATGAAAAGTCAGAAAAATCAAACGTATGGGAAATGAAGTAAACACTGAGTTGTACACGTGGCATAAATCCAGAGGCACGAAGCCTTAGATCGGCCAGCGGAAAGCCTATAATTGCCAGTACCGACGGTTCAACCGTGTCCAATGAGGCCCGGGCTTTGCACACTTGACACTTCCCTATTTACCGCCGACAGACGCGACCGGGACGTTGGGACGTCTGGCTTGAATTTAGGGGTAGATGAAATTTGGGTTTATCCGTCCACCTCTCCGAAGATTCCAAGTTGATTTATGACACCGTATATCGGAGGTTTGGACGGATGCGGCCGTTGTAGCAGACTTTGTCAGATTCTCCTTCGTTTGTGAGGGGTTTTTGATTGTGGGGACACACTTCCCTGCAGGCGCAAGCCCCTGCAGTTAATTACGTTATCGCATCGCGATAATCATTTTCCCCTGCTCCAAAGGTTCACTTCGTGTCATGTGTGTTTGTTTTATTTTTGGTTGCCCGTGGATTGTATACGGAGACTAATTTATGTTGTCTCCCGTAGGGCGTGGATTAGTCCAAATCTGTATATTTTTAGGTTTGGGTTTGGGTTGATTTAAGGATCGTTGATCTGTTTTGAGATCAAGATCGACTTAAATGTATATGAGCAGTTGGGGGCTCGGTTGGTTTTTTGTTAAGGATACGTTAGTACAAATTGAGACTAAGATCTACTTAACAGGGTGTTAGGATCATTTTTGTATCAGATCCAATAAGAGAGAACTTGGGCTCTGTTGTTTTAGTTTAAGGACGTCTCGGTCCCTTATCGCCATTTTGGAGGTGAAGTTGTAGTTTGAGGACATTTCGGTCTGCAGATCACCATTTTTAAGGTAAGGTTATAGTTTAAGGACGTTACGGTCCGTTGTCTCCATTTTGGAGGCAACGTTTAGTTTGAGAACGTTTCGGTCTGTAGATCATCATTTTTGAGGTGAGTTTTTAGTTTAAGGACGTTACGGTCCGTTGTCGTCATTTTAGAGGCAACGTTTAGTTTAAGGACATTTTAGTTCGTTGTAGTTTAAGGACGTTTCGGTCTGTAGATCACCATTTTTTGTTAGGTCCACGTTACCTCTCCCGGTACTTTCGGGGTTGCGGAAACGGTAAAACAAAAATTTTTCTAAGGTTTGTAACATGGACCGTAAAAGCCGGATCTTTGCTAAACGAAAACTAGCTAAAGTAAACTAACAACTAAGTAAGTTGTAGAAAGGTTATACCTTGAGCTCGAACTCCTTCTCTCCTTGCTCGTCGGAATGGTAGAAAGAGTTCACCTTGCTTGTCTTCATCCGTCAAAGAAAGATCCACTTGAAAGCCACCACCTTTAGCTTCAACTCCAAGCTAGGAGTAACTAGAGTGCAAGAAATGCTAAGACTTGAACCCTAGAAGTGAGTAGAGAAGATCAAGAGAGGGTTTTTCTCAAGCTTTTTGTTTCTCAACACATGAGAGGGAGAGAGCTTGAGGGAGAGGATGAGCAAGAGAGAGAAGATAGAATGAGAGAATGAAAAAATAAAAGAGCCATTCTCACTAATATGTGAGGATAATTCTAATTAGATAATTAGCTTGAAAATTGTCATGATAAATCATGAATTGACCATTATCATTTCATTTTTGCAAAGATCAAAGAGCATCTTCCAAATGAAATGATTATGGTCAAGTTGTCAACATGGTCAACAAGTCAATGAAGTCAAATTGTCAACAACAACCATGCACAATAATTAAGCTAATTATCAATTAACAATAATCCACACAAAATCAATAGGGTTAATAAAATGACAAAGGCCATTAACCCTAAACAAGGTCCTCTCCCCCAATCTCAAGCAACTGTGCATACGCACCCGCATTCGTGATCCGAGGAACACGAACACAATGAGAAAAACCAATCTCAAATCATATACTAGGATCCGGCTTAAACCAAAGCCCGCTAGTATAAACTGTCCGGACAGCAAACGTGCACAAGTGCGCGGATGCGAACGAACCCTGTCGCAAAACCATGCGACCTCTACTCGTTTTGCCTAAAGGCGAATAGCTCTCTGTGTGGGACTCTAAAGACTCGACACTACGCTGGCAGTGGGTTTAACCACAGACCGCAAGCGGCACTAGCTGTACGTAACGGTCCCCAGGTAGATGTCGATAAGAAGACTGACGAGGTGAACCCCATCTGCACTCCTACTGAGCCTGTATGTGACAATCTCCGTACAGTCCGGTCTGTTCGTCTGATACATCGCATGGCGGGCCTAGGGGGGCGGTAAACGTCAGTCCCCTAATAGCGGTACAAGTCGTGTCGGAGTGAAGCCCAATACACCCTGAGATAACACTGGAAACCTACCAGTATATCTCGCTTGCCCTGGCCAGGGACTACTCGTGTAATGGCTCTCCTAGACACAGCGCGATGTCAACCCCCAATACCGGGAGAGACGAATCCTGTCTAACCGTCACTGCCTCCAAGTGCTTCGGGACTGCTCCCAACTACTACCTGTTTGCACGACTCAGTAGAGCCGTGGTAGGGTAGCAATCAAAGAACAGTGGGAACACACTCGAGGCGAAGTGACAGTGTCAAGTCAGCGGACTAAGCTGTACTCATGTCACCTGGGAACTGATAACTGACGATAGGTATAATACCAACCATCAGTTCCCGACGAGTCCTGTCCAGTGTACTCGTAACCTAACGAGCACCCGCATACTATCTCAAGTACGACGTACTGACGGCTGTGGGACAGACCGTCTCCCGAGCTGGGATGAGAAGCGCATACGCTAGTCTACTCCGGAGTGTCGATGCCCTATCTCGATACTCCCACGACTAGGGACGTGTATAAGGATGTGCTTGTAGATTACCCAGCCCCCACGAGTGTGATCGCCATCACAACGCCGGTAATCAAGCAAAGATCCTAAGGGCTCTACTGATGCGTATAGGTGATATAATAAATAAACACACATGTACACATTAAAGTAGAGACAAACCAAGTAGCATACTACTATATTGAGCAAGATTGTCTGTACAACTGTGAATATCCCAAGCTTCCATCAAGTAATATACATACTAGTATGATACAGTAATGGCCTCTAGGGCATATACACCAACAATCTCCCACTTGCACTAAGGCCATGTACTGGCGTATCGAAGACCTATCATCTCGATCAGCCGCTCGAACTGAGTCTGGGGTAAAGCCTTCGTGAATGGGTCCGCAGTGTTGTCCTTTGTGTCCACTCTCCGCACCTCGATCTCCTGTCGATCAATGATCTCCCTGATCAGGTGATACCGCCTTAAGATGTGCCTGGATTTCTGATGGGACCTTGGTTCCTTCGCTAAAGCTATAGCCCCATTGTTATCGCAATACAAAGGTATTGGGTCAACAATGGACGGAACCACCTGAAGTTCACTAATGAACTTCTTAATCCAGACCGCCTCTTTTGCGGCATCGCTTGCAGCAATGTATTCAGCCTCCATCGTCGAGTCTGCGACGGTATCCTGCTTGGAACTCCTCCAACATACCGCCCCTCCGTTGAGGGTAAACACAAAACCCGAGACGGACTTGCTATCATCTTTGTCACTCTGGAAGCTTGAATCGGTAAAGGACTCGACCCTAAGGTCTCCATTACCGTAAACCAGGAACATCTCCTTAGTCCTTCTCAGGTACTTGAGAATGTTCTTCACTGCTGTCCAGTGGTCCTCCCCTGGGTCCGACTGATACCGGCTTACCGTGCTCAACGCGTAAGCTACATCTGGTCTTGTACATAGCATCGCATACATTATAGATCCTACCGCCGAAGCGTAGGGTATAGTGCTCATGCGAACCCTCTCCTCGTCAGTCTTAGGAGACATCTTCTTGGAGAGGGTAATTCCGTGCAATGCGGGTATGTTACCGCGCTTGGAATCCTCCATACTAAATCTCTTTAGTACGGTCTCTATGTACCTGGACTGCGAAAGTCCCAATAGTTTCTTGGATCTATCTCTATAGATCTTGATCCCCAGAATGTACGAGGCATCACCCAGGTCCTTCATGGAGAACCTTTGTGACAAAAACAGCTTGACCGATTGTAGCATAGGAATGTCATTTCCTATCAGAAGAATGTCGTCCACGTACAAGACTAGGAACACGACAGTTCGTCCTACAATCTTCTTATAAACACAGGGTTCATCTTCGTTCTTGATGAAATCAAATTCCTTGATTGCCTCATCAAAACAGATGTTCCAGCTCCGCGATGCCTGCTTTAATCCATAAATGGATTTAAGCAACTTGCACACCTTTCCGCTGCTCCCACTGTCTACGAAACCTTCTGGTTGATCCATGTAAACGCACTCTTCCAAACAACCGTTTAGGAAAGCCGTTTTAACATCCATCTGCCAGATTTCATAGTCATGGAAGGCAGCAATGGCAAGTAGGATCCGAATGGATTTGAGCATAGCCACCGGAGAAAAAGTTTCATCATAGTCCAAACCAGGTCTTTGACGAAAACCTTTTGCAACGAGTCTAGCTTTATAGGTTTCCACCTGCCCATCTACACCAAGTTTCCTTTTGTAGATCCATTTGCATCCAACGGGTTTTACCCCAGGTGGAGCAATATCCATGGTCCACACTTTATTGGCGTACATGGACTCCATTTCAGATTGCATTGCTTCCTGCCACTTATCAGAGTCCCTACTGATAATGGCCTGCCTGAAACTGGTAGGGTCATCTTCTTCCAAGATGCAATCCTCTCGATCCCCGTCAATGAGAAAACCGTAGTATCTCTCGGGCGGATGAGAAATCCTACCAGATCTGCGGAGTGGCTGAGGTTCGTCTGGGGTTATTGAATTCTGAGGTTCTGTCAAACTTTCAGTTTCAGTTTGTGGTCGCTGAATTTCTTCCAATTCTACCGTGCTCCCACTAATTTCTTTTGCAAGAAACTCCGTTTCCAAGAAAACGGCATGCTGAGCAACAAACACCTTCTGTTCCTCGGTGTGGTAGAATAGATATCCATAACCATTCTTTGGATATCCCACAAACTTACATAAAACTGACCGTGCCTCTAGTTTATCTGGTTTATGCTTTTTAACATAAGCCGGACAACCCCATATCTTAGATCTTTTAAGATATGGCCTCTTTCCATTCCATATCTCGAACGGAGTCTTAGGCACAGATTTAGACGGAACATCATTCAATAGGTATGCTGCTGTCTGAAGCGCATGTCCCCAAAATGAAAGAGGCAACTCAGCACTACTCATCATGGAGCGAACCATATCCAGTAGGGTACGATTCCTCCGCTCCGAAACACCGTTGTGCTGTGGTGTATAAGGAGGAGTAAGCTGAGAGAGAATACCATTCTCTTTTAAGTAATCTAGGAATTCCGTGCTTAAGTACTCCCCTCCCCTGTCAGACCGGAGGATCTTGATACTTTTGCCTTTCTGGTTCTCTACTTCGTTTCTGAATTCCTTGAATTTCTCAAAAGCTTCAGATTTGTGTTTCATCAGATACACATATCCGAACCTAGAGAGATCGTCAGTGAATGTGATGAAGTACGAGAACCCACCCCTTGCATGTATAGACATCGGACCACATACATCACTATGTACGAGTCCCAAGAGCTCTGCTGCTCTTTCTCCATGTCCGGTGAACGGAGATTTGGTCATCTTTCCTTTGAGACAAGACTGACAAGTTCCATAGGATGAAAACTCGAACGCATTCAAGAGTCCATCTTTATGCAACTTACTCAGTCTTTTCTCTCCGATATGACCGAGTCTACAATGCCACAAGTAGGATTCATTCGTATCTGAATTCTTCCTCTTGCGTGTGTTTTGTATATTGAGAACTGTATTCTGATTTAGAACGTAGATACCATTACACAGTGTACCCTCTGCAACCAGTACCTTATGAAGGTAAATGTTCATGATATTCTTTTCAAGAACAAAGTCATATCCATCTTTATCGAGTAAAGAAACCGATATGATGTTGCAAACCATGGAGGGTACATAGTAGCAATCGTTCAAAATCATAGTCTTGCCATTTGGCAATACTAGGTGATATTCACCGACGGCTGCCGCATTAACTTGTGCTCCGTTCGCTACTCTGAGCGACATATCACCCGGTGCAACTTTCCTACTTTTTCTCAGTCCCTGCAATAAATTACAGATATGAGATCCTGATCCGGTATCAAGTACCCAGGAGGTAGGGCTGACCGTAAAACAGTTCTCAATTACAAGAACACCTGAAGTAGATGCAAAACCATGCTTCTTCTTCAACTGGGTATCCTGGAAATCCATACTTTCCTCTTTCCCATTCTCATACTCATGACTGTTGTCACAAGTTAGAGCTGAACCATCTTTCCCCAGTCCCGAATAAGAATTCGGATCGGTCAAGCGATACATTTTATTATCTTGATTAGGTCGTGAAAAGGTTGCTGCCTGGAGAGAGAGAAAAGAAACACTCAGCGTATGCTCTTGCAAGATTAGATTGGTTTATTAATTTATCTAACCAGGATGTCTCCCACTGTTTCCTCAAATTCTTCTTAAAACCTTTTTTAAAAAAGAACTAGCCGGGTTTTAATTCACGTCACAATACTTGCTTAACCTTTCAGCCAGGCTAGTGTCGGTACTTCGAGGGAGGTTTTCCAACGCTTTCGCGAAGTTCCTTAATTAAAGAACCTCTTTTCCCTGGGGGCGTAACCCCGCTAACACCTTTCTAGACACCTACTAGGTTTATAGCATTGATCGTTAAGTGAAATAATCTCCCGAGAGTAAACCAACTCATCAGTGGGATCGGGATCCAACTGTCATTGTGTGATAACCTAGATGGAATCCACTCTAGTCACCACACTCCAGAAGGTATGCTAAATCTGCAAGTTTCAGTTCTTTTGAAACTCCCGATGTGGTTTTTGCCCCTAACTGTTCATGACCTTGACTAGGTCAACAAGCCATAAACTGTTAGACAAGTTCTACCCGTCATAATCCTGATTGCATTAGACCCACCCGTACGTGCCCTTGACTAGGTCAACAAGGCCGCACGACTGTCCTAACCAATCACATTTGCAATCCACAGAAAAATATTATTTAGCTACCGTTCACTACGCCTTGACTAGGTCAACAAACGCAGCACGAATACTGAATAATATTAATCCGAAACGACGGAGGGCTACGGCTGGGTTTTTGGCGAAAAACCCGTTAACGTAATGAACTTGATATCGTTGAAGGAACCTGATTGCACCCTTTTGAAAATCATAGTGGCGAAAACTTTTGCTAAAGAGGTCACTCCCTGCGAAGGGATCTCGGCTCTTTCCTCGTCGAGTGAGGTGCTGGGCATTCGTAAGATGAATACCTCGATGCAAAGCAAGAATAATCGACTATGGTGAAGTTATTACCCTGACGCAAAGTTTTGTCCAAGGGGTCACTCCCGGTGAAGGGATCTCGGCCCTTGCCTCGTCGACTGAGGTGCTGGGCATTCATAACCGAATACCTCGATGCAAAACAAAAATGAACGTCCTTGCAATAACAGCTTTTTGAAAAATTGTTCCAACAACGTCTTTTAGGTTTATTTTCTTGCATTAGTTCTTTTAATGCGTCCCATCATTTAAATCCTACCATTGCAGAAAACAACCAAAATATGACGTACGCTTATGCCATTCGCATTCGCCACGGGGCCCCGTCATCACCCGTTAGGTTACTTAACTAACGACAGAGCGGGGGCTGGGCTAGCGCGGCTGTAAAACATAAGCAACGCCTAAATAGTTATTATATATAGCAATATAGCAATGAAAGCCAATCCAGATCACAGATGAACACTTTGGATATACTAGGAATCCGCAATTCGTTCGAGCCTGCAACGAAAAGCGGATCACACGGTCGCGATGAATAGCCAAAACCCCACCCAAGACCCCTACGGGTGCGGCAAACTACCCGCCAAGTACCCGAAGCGAAGCAACCTCCCTCAATGCCATGAGTAGGCCACTCGGCACTTCGAGCTACCCGGTAGTTTGTGCACCCCTCCATGGGTCTATCTTAGGAGCAAAAACAGTAAAAAGAATTATACAATGACGGCTACAACCCCGACCCGGTTGTGCGGCCAAACAAATAATATTACATCAATTTACAAATTTATTACATGAATGAAAGAAAAAGAAACTCTCATCTCACATCCACCCCGGCTATTCATCCGCGACAATCCAACGAGTTCATATACACAAACCATCAACAACAATCACAGATCACAGATATGTATAACCCCGACTAATCGACATATAGCGATTAGCCGACGTTCAATACATAAGAACATCACAGATATAACCTTTATAGTCAAAGTATATTGAAGTTCGAAAAAAAATACGGATTTATAGGCCCCCAAAAACAAATTTCTATTCTGGAAAATCTGGGCACATATAATATATCAGAAAAATCCTAAATCCATGTAAGAAACAAACTGCACCAAAAACGAGACAGTAACTCCACTAGAGTGCGGCGCTTCCGCGGCAATAGCAAGCTATTGCCGCGGAATCGCGGCCGATCTGGTGAGTTGCTGTGTCGTTTTTGGTGGGTTTCTTCTAAAAAACCTGAGATAATTTTTGGGATATAACAAATTTTGTTTTGACCAGAAAAAGTTTTAACAGAAACTCAGATTTTTATAACTTGGTTTTTTTTCGATTTTTCCGTTTCGAACTTCGATACACTTTACTACCAAGCTAGTTTATGTTTAGTTAGGCTCTGATACCACTGTTAGGTCCACGTTACCTCTCCCGGTACTTTCGGGGTTGCGGAAACGGTAAAACAAAAATTTTTCTAAGGTTTGTAACATGGACCGTAAAAGCCGGATCTTTGCTAAACGAAAACTAGCTAAAGTAAACTAACAACTAAGTAAGTTGTAGAAAGGTTATACCTTGAGCTCGAACTCCTTCTCTCCTTGCTCGTCGGAATGGTAGAAAGAGTTCACCTTGCTTGTCTTCATCCGTCAAAGAAAGATCCACTTGAAAGCCACCACCTTTAGCTTCAACTCCAAGCTAGGAGTAACTAGAGTGCAAGAAATGCTAAGACTTGAACCCTAGAAGTGAGTAGAGAAGATCAAGAGAGGGTTTTTCTCAAGCTTTTTGTTTCTCAACACATGAGAGGGAGAGAGCTTGAGGGAGAGGATGAGCAAGAGAGAGAAGATAGAATGAGAGAATGAAAAAATAAAAGAGCCATTCTCACTAATATGTGAGGATAATTCTAATTAGATAATTAGCTTGAAAATTGTCATGATAAATCATGAATTGACCATTATCATTTCATTTTTGCAAAGATCAAAGAGCATCTTCCAAATGAAATGATTATGGTCAAGTTGTCAACATGGTCAACAAGTCAATGAAGTCAAATTGTCAACAACAACCATGCACAATAATTAAGCTAATTATCAATTAACAATAATCCACACAAAATCAATAGGGTTAATAAAATGACAAAGGCCATTAACCCTAAACAAGGTCCTCTCCCCCAATCTCAAGCAACTGTGCATACGCACCCGCATTCATGATCCGAGGAACACGAACACAATGAGAAAAACCAATCTCAAATCATATACTAGGATCCGGCTTAAACCAAAGCCCGCTAGTATAAACTGTCCGGACAGCAAACGTGCACAAGTGCGCGGATGCGAACGAACCCTGTCGCAAAACCATGCGACCTCTACTCGTTTTGCCTAAAGGCGAATAGCTCTCTGTGTGGGACTCTAAAGACTCGACACTACGCTGGCAGTGGGTTTAACCACAGACCGCAAGCGGCACTAGCTGTACGTAACGGTCCCCAGGTAGATGTCGATAAGAAGACTGACGAGGTGAACCCCATCTGCACTCCTACTGAGCCTGTATGTGACAATCTCCGTACAGTCCGGTCTGTTCGTCTGATACATCGCATGGCGGGCCTAGGGGGGCGGTAAACGTCAGTCCCCTAATAGCGGTACAAGTCGTGTCGGAGTGAAGCCCAATACACCCTGAGATAACACTGGAAACCTACCAGTATATCTCGCTTGCCCTGGCCAGGGACTACTCGTGTAATGGCTCTCCTAGACACAGCGCGATGTCAACCCCCAATACCGGGAGAGACGAATCCTGTCTAACCGTCACTGCCTCCAAGTGCTTCGGGACTGCTCCCAACTACTACCTGTTTGCACGACTCAGTAGAGCCGTGGTAGGGTAGCAATCAAAGAACAGTGGGAACACACTCGAGGCGAAGTGACAGTGTCAAGTCAGCGGACTAAGCTGTACTCATGTCACCTGGGAACTGATAACTGACGATAGGTATAATACCAACCATCAGTTCCCGACGAGTCCTGTCCAGTGTACTCGTAACCTAACGAGCACCCGCATACTATCTCAAGTACGACGTACTGACGGCTGTGGGACAGACCGTCTCCCGAGCTGGGATGAGAAGCGCATACGCTAGTCTACTCCGGAGTGTCGATGCCCTATCTCGATACTCCCACGACTAGGGACGTGTATAAGGATGTGCTTGTAGATTACCCAGCCCCCACGAGTGTGATCGCCATCACAACGCCGGTAATCAAGCAAAGATCCTAAGGGCTCTACTAATGCGTATAGGTGATATAATAAATAAACACACATGTACACATTAAAGTAGAGACAAACCAAGTAGCATACTACTATATTGAGCAAGATTGTCTGTACAACTGTGAATATCCCAAGCTTCCATCAAGTAATATACATACTAGTATGATACAGTAATGGCCTCTAGGGCATATACACCAACATTTTTTAGGTGAGATTTTAGTTTAAGGACGTTTCGGTCCGTTGATCATCTTGCACGCACGTGTATTTGTTACGTGACGGGATGAGCAAGGATGATATAGGATGCATCCAGATCGTGATGTGGTTTGATCTGGGATGTGCACGTTAGTTTGGAAAGTGCACCAAAAAGCAGTTGGCTGTCAAGACCCGCTACCTCTCTGATGACGTTGAGGAATTATAATGACATATATCAGAGTTGCAGAGAGATGTATCCTTGAACCAATTCCCGTATTTGAGGGAAAAGGGATTAATGGTAAAGCCGGGGATAATTAGTCGTATTTGGGACTGAGATTGGAAAATAATGAACCCATAGGCTCGGTTGATCTGGGTTAGGGACCTAGCCAACTTGGGCTTGGTCCACTCAGTTTTCTTTTCATTTGAAAAGGAGTGCTAAGCACTTGTTTGGGCTCAGTCCCTCTTTCTGTGCAAAAAAGTGCTGAGAACATATATAAGTTCTGACGCTCACACATAACCATGTGGGGTTTTCAGTCATGAGGATTTGCCCAATAAGTGTTAAACACTTTACCCTTTTTTGTCTCTTTATAGAGTGCTGAGCTCTCTTTATGGCACCCACGTGCGAAGCTTGTGAGGCGCTAGGCGCTAAGCGCTGCTTAGTGAATGTCAAGCACTTTTATTCTGTGATGCCCACATGAGGGACACGTGAGGCGCAGGGCGCTAGGCGCCGCTCACTGAGTGCTAAGCACTCCATTATTTTGTAGCGCCCACGTGAGAGGCATGTGGGCGCTGGGCGCTGAGTGCCAGTCACTTAGTGCTAAGCACTCCTTTATTTTGTAGCGCTCACGTGAGAAGGACGTGGGGTGCTGGGCGATGAGCGCCAGTCACTGAGTGCTAAGCACTCCTTATTGAGTGGCGCCCACGTGAGGTGCTGGGCGGTGATCCTTCTTTGTATATTTTGTTCTGGGAGTTCAATTTCCTAATTTTTTTTTCAGAATCTTTGATCTCTAAGAGTAAGTTCGTCCCGATGAGAATTAAATTCTCAACTTGTGGAAGGCTTATCTTATGGATCTCAGATCCAGAGAAAGAACTAAGTTCTTCTTTTAAAAGGGTTAAACCTTTCAATAGGTAAACGAGATTCTTTGATCTCTCTTCTTTTTTTATTTACCTAGAGCTTTTTTTTGAGAAGGGTGACCTTCTTTTTTCTTCCTTTTTGAAGCTTTCTGCTTTGTTTTTTCGAAGCTTCTGGGGTTTCTCTCTCTCTCTCTAGACTTGAAGTCTTAGGTCCTTTATATAGTAGAGGCAAGTCTGTTGATTAGTTGAAGAAATCTCTCATTAAGAGATCCTAATTGATTTAGGGATTTTACCCACCGTTGGATCTTTGATCCAAGGATTTCTATTTTACAGAAAATGTTTTCTTGTTTTTAACAAGATTAGGGAAATATTTACCCATACAGAATTTATTCTGCAGATCGGTGCTTTTGTAATCACCATTTGATTTTTAATCCAACGGTACTCTATTTTACAGGGGGCAATCTTTCTTGTTTAGAAAGATTTGAGGAATATTTCCTCAACAGAATTTAATTCTGTATTCTGATGATTTATCATTTCCGTTGGATCTTTTATCCACCGGCTCTATTTAACAGAGAGTAGAATTTAATTCTATTAGGTGACGGCAATCACGTGCTGTGCACGTGGGCGCTAATTAAGGTTTTAATTCCTTCATGTACTTTGCACATTGGCGCCCATGTGAGAAACACGTGCGGCGCCAATAAGAGTTTTTAACTCTAACGCCGGCGCCCTCGTGGAAGGCACGTGAGGTGTTGCCTCTTGAGTTTTGTGTGCTTTGCACACGGGCGCTGCTCATATAAGAGTTTTTAACTCTGGCGCTGGTGCCCTCGTGGAAGGCACGTGAGACGCTACGTCTTGAGTTTTGTGTGCTTTGCACATGGGCGCTGCTCATATAAGAGTTTTCAACTCCGGCACTGGCGCCCTCATGGAAGGCACGTGAGGCGCTGCCTCTTGAGTTTTGTGTGCTTTGCACATGGGTGCTGCTCATATAAGAGTTTTTAACACTGGCGTTGGCGCCCTCATGGAGGCACGTGAGGCGCTGCCTCTTGAGTTTTGAACAGAGTTTTGCTCTTTATTGGGGGAAACAAATGCCCCTATTATTGCACTCACGTGGCTCATACGTGAGTGCAGCGGTAGCACATTTTCCACCGTTGGATCTTCTTGGAAGTTGAACCGTCTTCCAGTGCCTATAAGTAGGGCGTTTGGCCCTTGAGAAGACAGCTGTTCATCTTCCCTTCTTTTTCTTTCTCTGAGAATTTAATTCTCTTTCCAGAGCTTAGATCTCTGTCCAAGGAAACTTTCTTAGAGTCAGAACTCTGTCAAAAAATTTCGTAAGGATTATGACCGAACTCTTGAAAGAATCTCTTCATGTTCTAGAGTTTTAACCTACTAACAGAGCTTTGCTCTTCCTTTGTAATGATTAGATCATAGATCTTTAAAAAAATTAGGGTTTCTTAACTCGTTAATCAGATCTTTGCTCTCCTTTTATAAAGATCTCTTAGAGTTATAAGATTTTTCTTGCAGATCTTGAAGATCTTAGGATTTGGCTTTGCTTTTGAAAGTTCTGGGATGCTATCCCATTGTTCTACAGAGCTTGGCTCTGAAAAAAATTTGGGGAATTTTATTCCCTTCTTAACTTTCTTGACAGATTTGAAATCTGATTGCAGAGCACAGCTCTCGAGGGAGTTTAACTCCCGAGTCCAATGATGTTTTCTTATTAAATGAGAGCCCTTTTGGATTCTATTCTTAAAAGAGTGACTGCCCCATCATTGATGGGGCGTTACCTTAATTTTGTGGGCCCCCTTGTCCCTTTCTTTTGCACTGCAGTGCAGTACAATTTTGAAGTACCAAAGAGTGTTAAAGTCCTGAACATAGTGTCGATAGCTAACCCTTCCCCTTTTGTACAGGTACTATGGTTTTCGATTCCTCCTTTCCTTTCGTACGTTCAGAGAGTGCCTTTGCCGACGCGCCCGTGGATCGAGAAATCTTTGTGCTTATTAAGGACCATAACCCGGAGCAAAATCTCTTCACCTGTGGGGGTCATGGTATAGTCAGACTATCCGGGGTCGGCGCAATTTTTCTTATGCAGCGCCTGTAGGGTTCCTAGGCACTCACAAGAGGTCTCACAAGGCATCAACCATGCCAATTTTAAATTTTACGGGTGCCGAGAAACCCAAATATGGATCGTTGGCTAGAAATCTAGGCGAAACAAGAATCTAGTTAACAACTTAACTAAAAGGAAACGGAAATACAACCTTTGTAGATCCGGTGCTCCACCTCCATCGCTCCGCAACAAAGTCCTCTCGCTGTCCAAAACAAATCCCGGGCTCTAGCGTCGGCTTCATCAGAGAATAGGCGAGCTAGGTCGTCGATGTCCATGCCGAAGATGATCTACGTCGAGGCATCGCAAGATCAAGCTCCCACTTCACTAAGTCATGAAACTTGTGAAGAAAACACCCTATACTACTTGGCAAGAGGTATAGGATGAAGAAATAGGAAGTGGGTTCACTTTAGAAATGGATTTCTCACTCATATTCATCAATCACCATTGATGAAGCTTGGTTTTCTTCTTGAAGGAGAAGAAGAAGAAGATGATAATTATTATGATAAGTTGTTTTTCAAAAATAAAATTAAAAGAATACTTATCATCATGAAACAATGGTTTAGTGTAGAGTATTAATCATGGTTGAAAGGAATGGTTAGGGTTAAGCATGAGACAAAATGGTCACAAGGTCAATACTTCATGAACCTTCATGAATAAAACAAAGAAGGCCACCATTTCATCTTATGTTAATATTTTTCCAAAAAAATAAACAAATGAATAAATGAATAAGCAAATAAAAACCCTAACCATTTCGTTAACCAAGGTTTAATTCTTTACACAAACCCTAATGAGCATGTATCATTAAACATGATACAAACAAGTGCACAAAATCATATCGCATATGTAATGCGCACATCCGAGTGAGAAAATCCATCTTAAGTGAACCAATACTAGTTAATGCAAAGTAATATATCAAATATATAATTATGCATTAAATCATTAAATCAACACTTGATTTAACGATCCGGTCATGACGCACACAACCGACTGGTATCATTAGTAACAACTTATTGAATCAACACTTGATCCGAAAACCCGGCTATATAGCATATAACCAATCAATATCACATTGCGAGAATCGAATACAGTATCACATACTGGTATTATTCTCGGTCCCGCACATATCTCATATGCGCTCCTATTTCGTTTCGCTTGAGCTAGGAAACCTCTGTGTAGGACTCTAAAGACTCGTCAATACGCCGGCAGCAGATGATGATCATATCAAACATCCACAAGCCGCAAGCGGTCTGCTAAACGTAACGGCCACCCGGGTATTGAGCGATCAGAAGATCGACGAGCAAGCCCGCTCACACTCCTGTGAATCCAACCAGTAACACTTACCGTACAGTCCGGTCTCGTCGTCTGATATGTCGCATATCTCGCCTAGGGGTGGTAAACGTCAGACCCCAATAGCTCGATAAGTCGTGTCGATATGAGGTCTATAACAATTCGAGAAACTACTGGTAACACTTACCAGTAAATCTCAGCAACCCTGGCCAGGGATTTCCGGTTATAGCCAATCGATCACAGCGCAACATCAACTCCCTTTACCGGGAGAGACGAATCCCCTCCTATCGCTCATTGCCTCCATGTGATTCGGGACTGTACCCAAAAACCACCGTTTTGCACGCCCTCTTGGACGTGGTAAGGTGGAAATCAAAGCACAGTAGGAATCACACAAGACTCTATGACGATCTTGGGTCAACAGACTACTCTGTACCAGTGTCACCTGAGAACTGCCATCTGACGTAAGGTATAATACCAGCTGGGAGTTCTCGGCGAGTCTGTCCAGTGTACCCAGTCTCCACTGAGCACCCGTATATCATCTCTGATGTCAAACACCAATGGATATGGGATCATCCATCGCCCATCTGTATGGGTCGAGAAGGTATACGCTAGTCTACTCTGGTATATCGATGCCCCGTCTCGATACACCCACGACTAGGGACCTTGAAGGATGTACTTATGGACTACCATGTCCCCACTTGTATGATCCGCATCATAGTCCAGGTAGTCAAGTACACATCCTAAGGGCTTTACCAACATGTAACAGAGAGACAATCGGTGTACACATTAAGGTAAAGTTCAACCAGATAGCATACTATCATGTTGAGCAAGAAAGTCCTCCCTATATATGTCCAAGCATCCACTACAATATACATCCTATGTATAGTAATGGCCTCTAGGGCATACATATAACTAACAATCTCCCACTTGCACTAAGGCCATCTGATAGCAGTGGTTGCAGTATCTCATACTCAACCATCCCATAAAAGTCTCTCTCTGGGAAAAGGCCTTTGTGAGTGGATCCGCCGTGTTGTCCTCTGAGTCTGCTCTCCTAACCTCGATCACCCTGGAGATCAACCATCTCCATGATCAGGTGATACTGCCTTAGAATATGTCTGGATCACTGACGGGACGGACGTTCCTTGGCATAAGCCACAATTCCATTGTCACACAATGGGAGGAACTAAGTTCATCTCATGAACAAATATGCATCCAGACTGCCTCTTTGGTAGCATCTTAAGTAGCGATGTATCGAGCCTTTATCGTCTAGTATGCCACGGTATCTAGCTTGGAACTCTTCCAACATACCGTCCCTTTACTGAGGGTAAAGACAATGCCTGCGACTGACTTTCAGTCGTCCTTATCACCCTGGAACCCTTCCAGTGATTCTCCTCAGAATCGTTTGATACCATCTCACTACAACTAGTGAGAATCCTAACATCCAATTAGATCTATCTCATAGATCCAAAACCCAGGGTTTAGGAGGTATCACTTTGATCCTATATGGAGAATCATTGTGATAAGCGGAGATTGACCGAGCGTAGCATAGGAAACTCCTTCCCTATCAAGAGCATGTCATCCACGTACTTTACGAGGATCGTCACTATACTCCCTACTACCTTTTTGTTTATACAAGGTTCATCTACCATTTTGATGATGTCAAACTCTTTGACTAACACATCAAAACAGATGTTCCAACTCCGCGATACCTGCTTTATCCTATAAAGCATCTTGTACACGTTTCCGCTGCTCCCACTGTCTACGAGGCCCTCTGGCTGTGTACTTATAGACACACTCTTCTAAAACATCATTTAGAAAAGCAGTCATGACACCCAACCGCCAGATATCGTAGTCATGGTATGTAGCCGAGGTAAGCAGGATCTGGATGGACTTAAGCATAGTCACTTGAAAAGGTTTCATCATTATCCACGCCTGGTCGATGACGAAAAGCTTTAACAAGTCTAGCTTTGAAAGTCTCAACTTTTCCATCTACACCAAGTAATCTTCTCAAGATATACTTGCTCCTGATGGGGATTTAACCCTTCAGATATAGCAACCAAAGTCCATACTTTGTTGGTGTATAAGGATTCCATCTCAGATCACTAAGCATCCAGCCATTCTTACAGAGTCTTACTCCTGATAGCCAGCTCGAAGCTAGTTGGGTCATCATCTCATGATGCAATCCTGGCTCCCACTGTCATAGAGAAACCGAAGTATCTCTCAGGTGGGTGAGGAACCCTACTAGATCGGCGGAGAGGCTGAGGTTCGTTGGTTTCTATTGAATCCTTCGGTTCTACCAAATCATCTGCTGTAGTTTGCATAGCTGGAACCTTTCCAGTTCTACATTACAGACCTTGCCTCGAGCTTGTCCGGATTTTGCTTTTCAGACATAGGCTGGACAACCCCAAATCTTAACCATCTTAAGATATGGGCTCTTCCCTTTCCATATCACATATGAAGTGGTAGGCAACTGATTTGATTTGAACCCTATTCAATAGGTATGCAACTTCATAAGTGCATAACTCCCAAAAGGAAAAAGGTAACTCAGCAGTACTCATCATAGAGCACACCATATCAGATAGGGTGTATCTGCTCCGCCCCAATATACCATCGTGCTATGGTGTATACGGAGGAGTAATGCTGAGAGAGAATCTTATTCTCCTTTAGAATAGTCCAGGAATTCCGTGCTCAAGTATTCTCCTCCTCGATCACATCAAAGGACATAATACTTATACCCGTTTTGGTTCTCTACTTCTAACTTATATTCTGTGAATATCTCAAAAGGTTCGGACTTGTGTTTCAACAGGAACATAGGTCTGAATCTCGAAAGATCATCAGAGAATGTAATGAAGTACAAGGAACCGGTCTTGGCATATGTAGACAGGGGACCTTACATACAACAACATGTATCAATCCCAAGAGTTCACTAACTCTTTCTCTGTTTTCAGTAAACGGAGCTATGGTCATCTTATCTCTGTGACATGACTGGCAAGTTTCATAAGATGTAAATTCAAACTGATTTAAATATGCATCTAAAATGTATATTCAGCCAGTCGGATCGCATTGATATGACCCAGTCTACAATATGCCTTAAGAAGGATTTGTTCATTTCTGAACTCTTCCTCTTTTGTGTGTTTCGTATACTAAAGAACTGTAGTTTGATTTAGAACTTCAATGCTTTTAGATAACGTGCCTGAACCGATCAACTTTTGATATAGGAAATGTTCAAAACATTATCCAACAATACAAAATTATATCCTTTCTTTACTAATAAAGAGACTGATATGATTTTGTATATCAGGTTCGGTATCTAATAACATTCGTTCAGAATCAATGTATTTGGAATACAGGGTGACAGTGACCAACAGACTTGGCTGCAACACTTGCCCCGTTTTCTGCCTCATGAAACTTATCACCCGTTCTCAGTTCTCTACCTTTCTGTAGCCCTATGTAACATATTACATATCTGGGATCCTGATCTGGTATCATATACCCAGGACGTAGAGGATACAGAGAAACAGTTCTTTGTAACGAACACACCCGAAGATGATGCATCAGCATGCACTCTCTTCGTTTGGGCGGCACGGGAATTCTGGTAATCCCCAATTTCCTGCTCTGTCTTATAACAATTATAAGTTGGAGCGGGACCAACGTTCCCCAGCTCAGTATAACAAGCGGGTTCGGTCAATTCTCCGTATTATTATCTTGATTAAGGCGTGATATGGTCGCTACCTGGAGAGAGAGAGAAGAAAACACTCAGCGTGCGCTCTTTCAAGAATAGATTGGTTTTTATTTTATCTAATCAGGATGGCTCCCACTGCTTTTTATCAAATCTTCCTTCAAACCCTAAAAGGAAAGACTAGCCGGGATTAATTACACACTACAAGTTCGCCAATCTTTCAGCCAGGCCAGTGTCGGTACTTTGAGGGAGGTCCCCCGTGCTTTCGCACGAACCTAATTAATGTAAACCTCGTTTTCCCAGAGGCGTAACCTTGTTGACACCTTTCTAGACACCTACTTGATCGGCTAATTGTAATGTGTAAAACTCTCCCAGGAGTAACAATTACTCACAGCGGGTATCGGGATCCAACTATCTCATAGAAGGTATGCAATCTCATTGCAAATTTCAACACTTGAAATTCCAGATAATTTTGCCCCTAGCGTCCTATGACCTTGACGCAGGCCAACAAACCATAGTGCGCTAGTCAAGTTCAAACAGTCATTTCCTGATTGAATTAAACCCACCCGCACGACCCTTGACGCAGGCCAACAAAGTCGCACGACTACCCTAATCCAATCTGCATCATATGCATAAGCAGATAAATACTAGTTAGCTACCGCACACTACGCCTTGACGCAGGCCAACAAACGTAGCACGAATACTAACTACCACTTATCTGAAATGACGGAGGGCTACGACAGGTTTTTCTGAAAACCTATTGCGTAATGAACTTGATATCGTTGTAGGATCGAATGAATTTTGAAATGGAGTGTTTTTGAGGCTTTTCTAGTTTTTCTAAAGGAGTCACTCCCGGTGAAGGGATCGTCGGTCCTTTCCTCGTCGAATGAGGTGCGGGATATATCATATATATCACTGTGCAAAGCAAAAACACTTAAAAGCAATCAAAAGACAAACCGAGTGTGTAGCATCTGCCAGTTATTGCTAAAGGAGTCACTCCCGGTGAAGGGATCTCGGTCCTTTCCTCATCGAATAAGGTGCAGGATATATCATATATACCGCTGTGCAAAGCAAGAACTGTAGCTACCTGTTTTGTTTTGAAATTCGATTCTACAACATCTTAGGTTTCTTTTATTTCATTAATCTCATTAATGAAGTCCCATCATTCAAGTACCTAAACATCACAGATAAATACGACGTACACTTATGCCATCCGCATTCGCCTCGATGTCCCCTCGTACACCGTTAGGTTAGATAACTAACGGCAGAGCGGGGCAGGGCTAGCGCGGGTGTAAAACATAAGTAACGCCTATATAATATATCATATATACTATATAAAGTATCCATCACAGAACATATCACATGATCACATCACAGATATCGCAGCAGAAGAATCATATGAAATATTGGATATACTAGGACGTCCGTGTTTTCAATACGAGCCAGTATAAAACACGGATTCCACGGTCGTGATGAATAGCCAAACCCACACCTCTAGACCCCTACGAGAGCGGCAAGCAACCCTACCAATTCTAGAGTTAGGAGACCCGGACTCGACTCCTCGAGTTGGTCTCCCACTGGACTCCAGAACCCGGTTACTTGTGCTCCCCTCCTTGGGTCTATCCTAGTGCGGAAAAGTAAATAATATACAAACGGTGACATCTTCCGCAACCTGGAAGTGCCCCAATAAAAGAATATTACATACAAGTTTTTACATGAATGAAAATGAAAAACACTCATCTCATATAAAAAACCCCCGGCTATTCAAACACGACGATCCAATATAACATATCCAGCAACATATAACATCACATGTCATCAACGTAAGTAAATATGCGCATCCCAATTGTCGTTGACATATAGCAACGAAACCGGCGATGTCCCATATTACACTTACGGTCACAGAAAAGAAAGTGTAAAACTGCAACAGTTGGAATCCGCAATCCGCACAGACATCGCATGCCTAATCAAATGAATACCTTAGACATCACATGCCTAACAATTATAAACCCCGCATTTTAGTCTCAAAATCGAAAACACTTTTCAATATCAAGTCGGGCAATTCAACAAGATTCCCGACATCCTGATCGAATGCTCGTCGCAAACTTCAGTAGACGGCAGCACCCCCGATATCGTCGACGAAGTGCACCAAGGCGGAACACCGCTACCGGGAGCACCCAAACGGATGCTTTCGGCGACGGGGTTCTCCTACAGGTCACTTGGTCGGGGCTATGGAGTGAGGCTGTCTATTAAGTTTACCCGGCGAGTATCCGCGTATGCTACGTGATTGCGACGGACTTTTGATCACATCAAAATTCCGTGGCAACCGATCAAGTGAGACTAAACCGCTAGATTTATAACATTCATTCAGTTATCTCATAACTATGTGTGAATTCCAATTGTTGTATCACATTCCGAATAAGATAGAAAATGTTAAACTTTCCGATCGAATAATCGAACACCCAAGTTTTCCCGAAACAGATCAACACATGAAAAAAGTCTAAAAACATTCAGTTCGTGCCTCAGTACCAACGGTCCAGCCGTAGAAGGGTCAAGCCAACGCCTCACATGTGGCACGCCGTAATGCCCCAAACCCGAAGGTTCAAAGGGCAGTTCAAGACGGTCACATAATCGAGTTAAGGTTTGTTGTCTTCTAGAGGGTCCATCGCGTTACTTGCACTACTTAGAACGTCTTTAAACCACAGAAAAATCCAACACTTGGAAATTTTCCGGCAGGGGAAAAGGTGGGTATTTATATCCAGTCGAACTTTTTAACATATTCTAAAATATCCGGAAAGCCACATAGACAAAGTCTGATAATCCGATCGAATCATGTATGCTCCAAAATACCCCAGAAAATTCAACTCTTGAATTCAAATTAAAAATTCCCATAAAATCCAGCACTATTATGTAAGAATTACTGTATAAAACTTTTTGAACAATGAGCCATTTTGGCCGCGGAACCGCCGCAATAGCCATGCTATTGCCGCGGTTCCGCCGCACTATAGTGGAGTTGGACACTCGAATTTTACAGTAACTCTTAGAAATTCCTGCTGAGTTTTCTGCATATTTTTAATTCTCAAAAATCCATAATTTTCAAAAAAGGACTGAGAGCAATTTGGAGTTAGGGATTTCGATCGATCGGACTTCAAACTGCGTCTACGCATCGCCTAAGGCTCTAGCTAGGCTTTGATACCACTGTAGGATTCCTAGGCACTCACAAGAGGTCTCACAAGGTATCAACCATGCCAATTTTAAATTTTACGGGTGCCGAGAAACCCAAATACGGATCGTTGGCTAGAAATCTAGGCGAAACAAGAATCTAGTTAACAACTTAACTAAAAGGAAACGGAAATACAACCTTTGTAGATCCGGTGCTCCACCTCCATCGCTCCACAACAAAGTCCTCTCACTGTCCAAAACAAATCCCGGGCTCTAGCGTCGGCTTCATCGGAGAATAGGCGAGCTAGGTCGTCGATGTCCATGCCGAAGATGATCTACGTCGAGGCATCGCAAGATCAAGCTCCCACTTCACCAAGTCTTGAAACTTGTGAAGAAAACACCTTATACTACTTGGCAAGAGGTATAGGATGAAGAAATAGGAAGTGGGTTCACTTTAGAAATGGATTTCTCACTCATATTCATCAATCACCATTGATGAAGCTTGGTTTTCTTCTTGAAGGAGAAGAAGAAGAAGATGATAATTATTATGATAAGTTGTTTTTCAAAAATAAAATTAAAAGAATACTTATCATCATGAAACCATGGTTTAGTGTAGAGTATTAATCATGGTTGAAAGGAATGGTTAGGGTTAAGCATGAGACAAAATGGTCACAAGGTCAATACTTCATGAACCTTCATGAATAAAACAAAGAAGGCCACCATTTCATCTTATGTTAATATTTTTCCAAAAAAATAAACAAATGAATAAATGAATAAGGAAATAAAAACCCTAACCATTTCTTTAACCAAGGTTTAATTCTTTACACAAACCCTAATGAGCATGTATCATTAAACATGATACAAACAAGTGCACAAAATCATATCGCATATGTAATGAGCACATCCGAGTGAGAAAATCCATCTTAAGTGAACCAATACTAGTTAATGCAAAGTAATATATCAAATATATAATTATGCATTAAATCATTAAATCAACACTTGATTTAACGATCCGGTCATGACGCACACAACCGACTGGTATCATTAGTAACAACTTATCGAATCAACACTTGATCCGATAACCCGGCTATATCGCATATAACCGATCAATGTCACATCACGAGAATCGAATACAGTATCACATACTGGTATTATTCTCGGTCCCACACATATCTCATATGCACTCCTATTTCGTTTCGCTTGAGCCAGGAAACCTCTGTGTAGGACTCTAAAGACTCGTCAATACGCCGGCAGCAGATGATGATCATATCAAACATCCACAAGCCGCAAGCGGTCTGCTAAACGTAACGGCCACCCGGGTATTGAGCGATCAGAAGATCGACGAGCAAGCCCGCTCACACTCCTGTGAATCCAACCAGTAACACTTACCGTACAGTCCGGTCTCGTCGTCTGATATGTCGCATATCTCGCCTAGGGGTGGTAAACGTCAGACCCCAATAGCTCGATAAGTCGTGTCGATATGAGGTCTATAACAATTCGAGAAACTACTGGTAACATTTACCAGTAAATCTCAGCAACCCTGGCCAGGGATTTCCGGTTATAGCCAATCGATCACAGCGCAACATCAACTCCCTATACCGGGAGAGACGAATCCCCTCCTATCGCTCATTGCCTCCATGTGATTCGGGACTGTACCCAAAAACCACCGTTTTGCACGCCCTCTTGGACGTGTTAAGGTGGAAATCAAAGCACAGTGGGAATCACACAAGACTCTATGACGATCTCGGGTCAACAGACTACTCTGTACCAGTGTCACCTGAGAACTGCCATCTGACGTAAGGTATAATACCAGCTGGGAGTTCTCGGCGAGTCCGTCCAGTGTACCCAGTCTCCACTGAGCACTCGTATATCATCTCTGATGTCAAACACCAATGGATATGGGATCATCCATCGCCCATCTGTATGGGTCGAGAAGGTATACGCTAGTCTACTCAGGTATATCGATACCCCGTCTCGATACACCCACGACTAGAGACCTTGAAGGATGTACTTATGGACTACCATGTCCCCACTTGTATGATCCGCATCATAGTCCAGGTAGTCAAGTACACATCCTAAGGGCTTTACCAACATGTAACAGAGAGACAATCAGTGTACACATTAAGGTAAAGTTCAACCAGATAGCATACTATCATGTCGAGCAAGAAAGTCCTCCCTATATATGTCCAAGCATCCACTACAATATACATCCTATGTATAGTAATGGCCTCTAGGGCATACATATAACTAACAGCGCCTTCGGAGCCGATCCCAGCTATTCACTATGCTGACCCGCCTTAAATGACTTATGCCGTAGAAGAGGTCAACCGGACCTCGGAAAGTCGTCTTCAGCCTTCTATAGCATCGATACCCGTACAGCCACCGATGGCCTTGGACATTTTGGGGCGACGCATATGTCAAGGCGAGTCGTGCCCCTGGGGGCAAGTTTATATGATAGGATTGACTCCACATCATTCGGCCGGCTACCTACAGTAGACTCAGTATATCCTATCGGCCAAGAAGTCGCTGCTGCTGAAGACCGGGTTGTACCTCGCAATCTACGCGTCTCTCTTTTATTACCACGCCCCCCATGTGGGGTGGATCAAGTGTTTTTTGGAACAATGGAACGTGCTGACCCACACTTTTCTCTTATTAGATCGAGAAGTTTCGATTTCATTGGAAGAGTTCGCGGAGATCTCCGGCTTACTCGTCAGAGGGGAGCATTATGAGGAGATACTTCCTCCAGATGAGTACATCTTTGCCGCTAAGTCAGTGGTAACAGGCCTTACCCCGGAGAACGCCGTTCAACATTCGTTCAACGTCGAATATGTACGAGAATTTATTCCTGGAGTCTGGCGGGCATTGGGTTAGCTTCAGAGATTTTATCGCCCGCTTTCTTCGTCCGGAAGTTCTGTCTAAGCAGGCCGCGAAATTCGCTAAGCTCGATGACCCGTTCGGGTTTGGTTTAGATAACTTGCCAACTTTGGAAGCGGATCTAAAGAATTTCTTTATTCCGGACACTCCAGTTGTCCCCTTTGCAGAGATCGCTGCCCCGGGTGTTGATGAAAAGTCATTCTTTTTGGGGTTCATTGGCCTGTGGCTGAGTTGGTTCGCACTTCCCATGCACCCCCGCTATATGAGGCCGTCTATCTTTTATCCGGCCTATCGCATTGTCATGGGGACGCTTGTGGCCGTTAGGATCGCGGGGTTAGCTCATCTATACCACGGCCTGAGTTTAGCAGCTGACACTACTCAGCCGAGAGTAAACTCCGTGTATCTCCCATTAGATTACTTCACATCATGGATTAAGATGCACGTGTTGGGTGCCTTTAACGTTCACAAACGACCCCAGTTCTACGAAAGCTACAACTTCCCTGGGGTAATGTACCTGGTTGACGCTTCCGCTTCAGACCCGTCACAACGAGAGGCTCGGCGGTTGCTCCTCTGACAACGCATGGTTGTTAGTTATATGTATGTCCTAGAGGCCATTACTATACATGCGATGTATATTTTAGTGGATGCTTGGACATATATAGGGAGGAATTTCTTGCTTGACATGATAGTATGCTGTCTGGTTTACTTTATCTTAACATGTACACTTATTGTCTCTCTATTACATATTAATAAAGCCCTTAGGATGAGTACTTGCCTACCAGGATTATGATGCGGATCATACTAGTGGGGCAGAGCTAGTCGGTAAGTACATCCTTCAATTGTTCCTAGTCGTGAGAGTATCGAGACAGGGCATCGATATTCTAGAGTAGACTAGCGTATACGCTTCTCAACCCATATGATGGGCGATAAATGATCCCATATCCATTGGTGTTTGACATCAGAGAAGATATACGGGTGCTCAGTGGAGACTGGGTACACAGAACGGACTCGTCGACAACTTCTAGATGGTATTATACCTATCGTCAGATAGCGGTTCTATGGTGATACTGGTACAGGCTAGTCTGTCGACTCGAGATCGTCAAAGAGTCTTGTTTGATTCCCACTGTGCTTTAATTTCCACCATACCACGGTCAAAAGATCATGCAAAAAGGTGGGTTTTGGGTACAGTCCCGAGTCAAATGAAGGCAATGAGCGATAGGAAGGGATTTGTCACTCCCGGTATTGGGAGTTGATTTTGCACTATGCTCGATTGGCCATAACAGAAAATACCTGGACAAGGTTGCGAAGATTTACTGGTAAGTGTTATCAGTAGTTTCTCGAACCGTTATGGACCTTGCATCGGCATGACATATCAGGCTATTGGGGTCTAACGTTTTACCACCCTCAGGCTGTGATATGCGATATATCTGACGAAGAGACCAGACTGTACGGTAGTGTTACTAATTAGATTCGCAGTAGTATGAGTAGGCTTTCTTGTTGATCTTCTGATTGCTCAATACCCGGGTGGCCGTTACGTTTAGCAGACCGCTTGCGGCTTGTGGGTGTTTGATATGATCATCACCTACTGCCGGCGTATTGACGAGTCTTTAGAGTCCTACACAGAGATTTCCTGGTTCATACGAAATGAAGTAGGAGCACATATGTGATATGTGCGGGACCGAGATTAATGCGAGTATGTGATACCGCATTCTATTCTCGCGATATGTGATATTGGTCGGTTATATGTGATATAGGCGGGCTATCGGATCAAGTGTTGATTCGATAGGATGTTAAATTTGATATTAGTCGGTTGTATATGATATAGCCGGATTATTAAATCAAGTGTTGATTTAATAATTTAATATATAATTATATATGTGATATATTAATTTACATTAACTAATATTATCTCACTTAAACATTTCTTTTTTTCACTTGTGTGCATATAGTATATATGTGATACATATTAATGTACATTTTATTGTGTCATGCATGATGTCACATGCTTCATGGTTGTATGAGACTTACATCATGCTTAATATAATGTAAGGTTTTTATTTATTTAAAGTAAACCAAATTAGATAGAAATTAGTCACATGGTTGAAACTTGTAAAAGTTTGTGGAACCATTGATCAAGTCCACTAATTTTATTTTACTTATACATATTTATTATCCTAACCATTATTGATTAGCCATGGTTTATTCTGTACATGAGTTAGTGTATGACACTAACTCACCCATGGTTGCTATTCTCACCCCATGAGATTCATTCTCTTTTTCATTTCATCTTCTTCTTCCTCATGAGAAAAATGCTTGCTAGCTTTTTTCTAAGTGAGAAAATATTGTGAGAAAATTAAATCTAAAGTGAGCTCATTTCCTACTTCATCATCCTCTACTATATTAGCCATTTAGTTTAGGGTGTTTGCTTCACTAATCTACCATTAGTAAAGAGTTAGCATGAGCTTGAGTCTCCTCGACGTAGATCATCTTTGGCCTCGAAGACTCCGAGCAAGCTTATTCATTTCTTCATGTGTACCCTTACTAGAGTTCGGATGTTCACTACATGGAACGAAGGGACTACTACATAGAGTTTTAGAAGTGAAGGACCGGTCTACAAAGCTTGTATTCCTTATTCACTTTGTATGCAAAGTTGTTTGCATGTTGTATTGTTTAAATCTCTAGTTAAGATTCTAGGGTTAGGGTTGTTTAGAACAGCAAATTTTTGAAAACCACATGGGCGATGCCTCCTAAAACCTTGCTTCCACGCTACGTAACCTAGCGGTGGTTTCAGAGTCAGACTAGATATTTAAACGATATTGTTAGATTACGAAACTGAAACTACTCCGAAACTTAAAACTATAAAATCCAGTTTCTGTCGAATTTTAAATGGCCTCTAAAAATTTTTTAAGCAACCGCAGAATGTTGTATGTGATATGACATGAACACCAAGAAAATTTGAAGGGGTTTGCTCGGAAAATGGCCGGCCAGAACATGGGAAAATCTGAGCTCCTCGGCCCAGTTGTGGAATTTTGACTTCAAATTTTCATGGTGTTCCAGTGTCTGAGTTTTGGTGTTTCAGGTGTTGCTTGTTTTTGCTAAATTTGCATGTGATGTTAACTTTCTGCAAAGGCAATTCGGAGTGTTTTTTAGTCGTAATTCTAACATGTATTCGGGTTAATTAGACGACGTCAAAAGGTTTGAATGGATATCAATAACTCATATTTCCCTCGCTGGAAATTTTCCAAGAGTTGGATTTTTTCAAGTTTAAAATCATCAGAAAATCATGCGAGCGATTCTATGGACCCTCTAGAGGAACGATACCCAAACTCAACTTTTTGGATCGCGGAACCGCGGTCATACCCTAGGGTTTGCGGAAGTTCCGTGGTGACATGAGTGAGGCATGGGTCGGCCCTTCTACGGATGGTTCATAGGAGCTGTGGCAGGTTCTGGGTACTTTTTGAACTCCGCTCAAGCGTTGAGCTTGTTGGGAAATTTTAGGTGTTTGTTTATTCGATCGAAAAGTTTAACATCGTATAGCTATCTGTGATTGTGACACAATATTTGGAATCCACAAAATTAGTTATGTGATAACTAGTTTGAATTTTATAAATCTAGCAAGTTAGTCTTATTTGATCGGCTGTCACGGGATTTTGATGTTGATCAAAACTCCGTCGCAATTACATAGTGTACACGGATACTCGCCGAGTAACCTTACTAGATAGCCACGCCCTATAGCCCCGACCAAGTGACTGTAGGAGAACCCGTTGCCAAAAGCATCCGTTCGGGTGCTCGCGGCCGCGGTGTTCCGCCTAAGTGCACTTCGTCGACGGTATCGGGGGCGCGGCCGTTTACTAAAGTTTCCGACGAGCATTCGATCAGGTTATCGGGAATCTTGTTGAATTACCCGGCAGGTTATTGGAATGTGTTTTCAATATCGAGACTAAAATGTGGGGTTTATAATTGTTATGCATGTGATCTCTAAGGAATTCATTTGGTTAGGCATGAAATCCGAAGTATGTGATACATTGGGTTTATAATGTCTAAGGTGGTTGCGGATTCCAATTGTTATAGTTTTTCACTTTCTTTTCTGCGACCATAAGTGTAATATGTGGTGTATCGCTGGTTCCATTGCTATACGTCAACGACAATTGGGACACGCATACTTACGTTGATAACATGTGATGTTATGTGTTGCTGTGATATGTTATATTGGATCGTCGTGTTCTGAATAGCCGGAGGTTTTTATGTGAGATGAGAGTTTTTCATTTTCATTCATATAAAAGCTTGTATGTAATATTCTTTTATTGGGGTACTTCCGGGTTGAGGATAATGTCACCATTGATGTATATTATTTACTTTTCCGCATTAGGATAGACCCAACAATGAGAGCATAAGTAACCGGGTTCTAAGGTCCAGTGGGAGACCATTTCGAGGAGTCGAGACCGGGTCTCCTAACTCTAGAATTGGTAGGGTTGCTTGCCGCGCTCGTAGGGGTCTAGGGATTTGGGTTTTTCTATTCATCACTACCGTAGAATCTGTGTTTTATACTGGTATAATTTTAAATACGGAATTCCTAATATATCCAATATTTCATATATGTTCTTATGCTGCTGATATTCTGTAATGTGATTACTTGATATTCTGAGATGAATGCCTATATTATATATATGATATATAATAACTATTGATTCTTTCGTTTCTTATGTGATGCTTAGGAAGCATATATGATGGAACTTCATTAATGAGATTAATGAAATAAAAGAAACCTAAAGATATTGTAGAAACTTGTTTTAAAAACCGGTAGCTCTAGTTCTTGCTTTGCATAGCGGTACTCCTTGTAGAATATCTAGCACCTTATTCGATAAGGAAAGAGCCGAGATCCCTTCACCGGGAGTGACCTCTTTAGAGAAATTGGCAGATGCTATAACCCACTTGGTTTGTCTTTTGATTGCTTCTATAGTTTTTGATTTGCATAGTGGTAATTGTGAAATATCATGCACCTTATTCGATAAGGAAAGAGTCGAGATCGCTTCACCGGGAGTGACCTCTTTAGCAAAACTAGTAAAAGCCTAAAAACACTCCTTTTTCAAAATCACTCGATTCTACGACAATATCAAGTTCATTACGCTCATGGTTTTCTTAAAAACCTGCGTAGACCTCCGTCATTTCAGATAAGTACTACCTAGTATTCTTTCTACGGAAGTTTGGCCTGCGTCAAGGCGTAGTGTGCGGTAGCTAACTAATGCTTATCTGCTGCATTAGATGCGATTGGATTAGGGTATTCGTACGGCGTTGTTCGGCCTGCGTCAAAGGTCATGTGGGTGGGTTTAATTCAATCATGAAATGTACGGGTTGAACTTGACTAGCGGACTATGGGTTGTTTGGCCTGCGTCATGGTCATCGGACGCTAGGGGCAAAAGTATTATCGGGAATTTCAAGTGTTGAAATTTGCAATGAGATTGCATACCTTCTATGAGATAGTTGGATCCCAATACCCACTGCGAGTAAGAGTTACTCCTGAGAGAGTTTTGCACATTACAATTAGCCGATCAAGTAGGTGTCTAGAAAGGTGTTAATGGGGTTACGCCTATGAGAAAAGGAGGTTTATTTTAATTAGGTACGTGCGAAAGAACGGGGAACCTCCCTCAAAATACCGATACTGTCCTGGCCGAAAGATTGGCGAACTTGTAGCGTGTAATTAATCCTGGCTAGTATTACCTTTTAGGGTTTGGAGGAAGATTTGATAAAAACAGTGTGAGCCATCCTGATTAGATAATATAATAACCAATCTGATCTTGCAAAAACGCACGCAGAGTGTTTTCTTCTCTCTCTCTCTCCTGGTAGCGACGATGTCACGCCTTAATCAAGATAATAATATGGATGCATTGACCAAACCTGCTTATTATACTGTGCTAGGGAATGTTGGTTCCGCTTTATCTTATAACTGTTATAAGTCCGAGCAGAAAATAGGGGAATATCTGGATTCCCATGCCACCCAATCGAAGAAAGTGCATGTTGATGCATCTTCTTCGGGTGTGTTCATTACCGAGAACTGTTTCTCAGTATCCTCTACGTGCTGGGTATGTGATACCGAATCAGGATCCCGCATATGTAATATGTTACATGGGCTACAGATAGGTAGAGAACTGGGAATGGGTGATATGTCTCTAAGTGTTAAAGAATGGTGCAATTGTTGCTGCCAGATCAGTTGACAAATATCACCTTGTATTAATACATTGATTCTGAACAAATGTTATTACATACTGAACCTGATATACAACATTATATCAGATTCTTTATTAAGTTAAAGAAAGATACAATTATTTATTGGAAGATAATGTTGTGAATATTTTCCTGAATCAAGAGTTGATTGGATCAGGCACATTATATAAAAGCATATATGTTCTAAATCAAACCAAAGTTCAAATTATGTGGAACACACACAGGAAGAATAGTTCAGAAATGAATGAATCCTTCTTGTGGTATTATAGACTAGGTCATATCAATGCGACACGACCAGCTAAGTTACATAAGGATGAATATGAGAATCTGTTCGAATTTTCATCTTCTGATACTTGTCAGTCTTGTCTCAAAGGTAAAATGACCAATACTCCGTTTACTGGAAACAAAGAAAGAGTTACTGAACTCTTGGGACAGATGCATGATGATGTATACGGTCCTATGTCTACAAATACCGAGGTTGGTTCTTTGTACTTCATTATATTCACTGATCATCTCTCGAGATTCGGACATATGTTCTTGTTGAAACACAAGTCTGAAACTTTTGAGAAATTCAAGGAATATAAGCTTGAAGTTGAGAAACCAAACGGGTAGAAGTATTAAAGTCCTACGATATGATCGAGGAGGAGAATACTTGGTCATGGAGTTCCTGGATTTTCTAAAAGGAGAATGTGATTCTCTCTCAGCTTACTCCTTTGAGTACACCACAGCACAACGGTGTATCAAGGCGGAGGTATCGCACCCTATGAGATATGGTGCGCTCTATAATGAGTACTGCTGAGTTGCCTGTTTCCTTTTGAAGTTATGCACTTGAGAAGCTGCATACCTATTGAATGGGGTTCCATCCAAATCAATGCCTACCACTCCATATGAGATATGAAATGGGAAGAGACCATGTCTTAAACGAGTTAAGATATGGGGTTGTCCGGCCTATGTTGAAAGGCAGAATCCGGATAAGCTCGAGGCAAGGTCGGTTCTGTATAAGTTTGTTAGATATCCCGAACATTCGTGAGGGAATACCTTCTACCACACTGAGGGGCAAAAGGTGTTTTGTTTATCAGCATGCCACATTTTTAGAAAAGGAATTTCTTGTGAAAAAATTAGTGGTCATGAGGTAGAACTGGAAGGAGTTCCAACTAGACAAACTAACAGCTGATGATTTGGTGAAACCAAAGGATTCAATAGTCTCCAACGAACCTCAGTCTCTCCGCGAATCTGCTAGGGTTCCTCATCCACATGAGAGATACTATGGTCTTCTCGGTGACAGTGGGAGCGAGGAATGCATCATGGTAGATGATGGCCCAACTAGGTTCAAACAGGCCATCACAAGTGGAGACTTTATGAAATGGCTGGATGCTATGCGATCAAAGATGGAATCTATGTACACCAACAAAGTATGACTTTGAATGTTGCACCTGAAGGGATAAAACTCATCATGAGCAAATAGATCTTGAGAAGATTCTTGGTGTAAATGGAAAAGTTGAGACTTTCAAAGCTATGCTTAAGTCCATCAGGATCAATGCGCGCATCGCGGAATTGGAACATCTGTTTTGATGTAGCAGTCAAAGAGTTTGACTTCATAAAAAAGGTAGATGAACCTTGTATATACAAGAAGCTTGTAGAGAGTAAGGTTGTCTTTCACGTATTGTACGTAGATGAAATACTCTTAATAGGAAATGGTTTCCTTTGCTACACTTGGTCAAGCTTCTCTTATCACGAGGATTCTCCATGGAAGATCTGGATGATACCTACTACATCTTGTGGATTATGATCTATGGTGATAGATCTAAGTGGATATTGAGAGTGTCCCAAATCCAGGTACATTAACACCATACTAAAGGTGTTTAGTATGGAAGATTCTAAGTGTGGTGGTTCGCCCACTTACTCATGAATCACTCTCTCCAAAAAGATGTCTTTCGAGACTGATTTGGATAGAACTCACGTGCAAAGGATACCCTATGCTTCGGCAGTAGGCTCTATCATGTGTGCGATATTATATACCAGACCAGATGTAGCTAACTCACTAGGTGTAGTGATCAGGAATCACTCGGATCTTGGAAGAATCACTGGACGGCTCTGGAGTACATTATTAAGTACTTGAGAAGTACTAAATGAATGTTCTTGGTTCGAGTTTCCAGAGTGATAAGATCGACTGAAAGTCAGTCACATGCATTGTCTTTACCCTCGGTAGAGGGACGGTATGTTGGAAGTGTTCCAAGCTAGATACCATGACATACTAGACGATAAAAGATGAATACATTACTACCAACGATGCTGCCAAAGTGGCTGTATGGGCATTTCTTGTTCATAAGATGAACATGGTTCCTGCCATTAAGTGTCTAATAACTGTTATTGTGACAACAATGGAGTTGTGGTTTTGGCCTAGGAACGACGGTCCCATCAGCAATCCAGACATATTTTGAAGCAAGTATCACCTGATCAGAGAGATGGTTGATCTCCAGGAGATCGAGGTAAGGAGAGTTGACGCGAAGGATAACACGGCGGATCCACTCACAATGGACTTACCCTAGAGAGACTTCTATAGGACGTTGTGTATGAGATACTGCAACAAATGGCCTTAGTGCAAGTAGGAGATTGTTAGTTATATGTATGCCGTAGAGGCCATTACTATACATGCGACATATATTGTAGTGGATACTTGGACATATATAGGGTGGACTTTCTTACTCAACATGATAGTATGCTATCTGGTTGCACTTTATCTTAACATGTACACTTATTGTCTCTCTATTACATGTTGATAAAGCCCTTAGGATGGGTACTTGACTACCAGGATTATGATGCGGATCATACTAGTGGGGCAAAGGTAGTCGGTAGGTACATCCTTCAATTGTTCCTAGTCGTGGGAGTATCGAGACAGGGCATCGATATTCCAGAGTAGACTAGCGTATACGCTTCTCGACCTATATGATGGGCGATGGATGATCCTTTATCTATTGGTGTTTGACATCAGAGAAGGTATACGGGTGCTCAGTGGAGAAGGGGTACACTGAACGGACTCACCGAGAACTCCTAGATGGTATTATACCTATCGTTAGATAGTAGTTCTCAGGTGACACTGGTACAGGTTAGTCTGTCGACCCGAGATCGTCATAGAGTCTTGTATGATTCCCACTGTGCTTTGATTTCCACCATACCACGGTTAAGAGATCGTGCAAAAAGGTGGTTTTGCGGTACAGTCCCGAGTCACATGGAGGCAATGAGTGATAGGAGGGGATTTGTCTCTCCCGGTATTGGGAGTTAATGTTGCGCTATGCTCGATTGGCCATAATAGGAAATCCCTGATTAGGGTTGCTGAGATTTACTGGTAAGTGTTATCAGTAGTTTCTCGAACCGTTATGGATCTTGCATCGGCATGACTTATCAAGCTATTGGGGTCTGACGTTTAACAACCCCTAGGCTGTGATATGCGACATATCTGACGAAGAGACCGGACTATACGGTAGTGTTACTGATCGGATTCGCAGGAGTATGAGTAGGCTTGCTTGTTGATCTTCTGACCGCTAAATACCAGGGTGGCCGTTACGTTTAGCAGACCGCTTGCGGCTTATGGGTGTTTGAAATGATCATCATCTACTGCCGGCGTATTGACGAGTGTTTAGAGTCCTACACAGAGATTTCCTGGTTCATGCGAAATGAAGTAGGAGCACATATGTGATATGTGTGAGACCGAGATTAATGCGCGTATGTGATACCGCATTCTATTCTCGCGATATGTGATATTGGTCGGTTATATGTGATATAGGCGGGCTATCGGATCAAGTGTTGATTCGATAGGATGTTAAATTTGATATTAGTCAATTGTATGTGATATAGCCGGATTATTAAATCAAGTGTTGATTTTATAATTTAATATATAATTATATATGTGATATATTAATTTACATTAACTAATATTAGCCCACCTAAACATTTCTTTTTCTCACTTGTGTGCATATAGTATATATGTGATACATATTAATGTACATTTTATTGTGTCATGCATGATGTCATATGCTTCATGGTTGTATGAGACTTACACCATGCTTAATATAATGTGAGGTTTTTATTTATTTAAAGTAAACCAAATTAAATGGAAATTAGTCACATGGTTGAATCTTGTAAAAGTTTGTGGAACCATTGATCAAGTCCACTAATTTTATTTTACTTGTATATATTTATTATCCTAACCATTATTGATTAGCCATGGTTTATTCTCAACATGAGTTAGTGTATGACACTAACTCACCTATGGTTGCTATTCTCACCTCATGAGATTCATTCTCTTCTTCATTTCATCTTCTTCTTCCTCATGAGAAAAAGCTTGCTAGCTTTTTTCTAAGTGAGAAAATATTGTGAGAAAATTAAATCTAAAGTGAGCCCATTTCCTACTTCATCATCCTCTACTATATTAGCCATTTAGTTTAGGGTATTTGCTTCACTAGTCTACCATTAGTAAAGAGGTAGCATGAGCTTATGTCTCCTTGATGTAGATCATCTTCGGCCTCGAAGACTTAGAGCAAGCTTATTCATTTCTTCATGTGAACCCTTACTAGAGTTCGGATGTTCACTACTGTAAGTCCATATTGCGACCCCCGGTGCTTACGGGGAGGCGGAAACGGTATAAAAAACGAATTTTTATCGCAAGAGGCAACATGGACTAAACTTGGTCGGGATCGTTGTCTAAACTAAAACTAGCAATCTAGCTAAAGAGAGTTAGCTACTATGGAAGATGGTTATACCTAACTTGAACTCCTTCTTCTTCAAACCTTGTAGAGGTTGATGGTTCTCTTTACGTCGCCTTCTCCCGTCGAAGATGGATCCACCTCGAAGGTTCGACTTTGGGCTCTTCCTCGATCTTTGAGTGAACTAGGGTTTCCGGCTTGCTAAACCTTCATCCTAGAATGAGTAGAGAGAGATTAGGGTTTGCTTTTCTTTCTAAAGAGAATGATTCTCAACACATGAGAAGGTTTCTCTTTTCAAGAGGAAGAAGAAGATGAAATGAGGAGAGAGAGAGGTTATGATAGAATGAGCTCAATTATTTCTTTCTTGCAACCATATTGCAAAAGAAATGAATTATCTAAATGATAATAATTGAAATAAGAATAGTTGATGGTAATTTTGGAATGACCACTATCATGCTTCTTTAAATGAAGTGTAAGCATGAATCAAGGAAGACTTTCAAGGCATGAAAGTGGTCAATGGTCAACAAGTCAACCAAGGTCAACAAGTCAACAAAAAACAACCATAACATAATTCTTATTTAATTACTATTATTAATAGATAATATATAAATCCATTAGGGTTTGGAAAATGAAGACTGTCAACTGTGCATACGCACCCGATCCGAAACCCTAATGAAAAACCTCATTCTCCGCCTCAAGCAACTGTGCATACACACCTGCATTCTCGTTCCGAGGAACAAGAATACCAAGATATAAAAGCAACCCCCAAAACATATACCAGTATCTGGCTCAAACCAGAGCCTGCCAGTATAATCCGTCCGGACTCCAAACGTGCACCAGTGCGCGGATGAGAACGAACCCTGTCGCAAAACCATGCGACCTCTACTCTGTTTTGCCCAGAGGCGAATACCCTCTGTGTGGGACTCTAAAGACTCGACACTACGCTGGCAGTGGGTTTAACCACAGACCGCAAGCGGCACTAGCTGTGCGTAACGGTCCCCAGGTAGATGCCGACAAGAAGGCTGACGAGGTGAAACCCCATCTGAACTCCTACTGAGTCTGAATGTGACATTCTCCGTACAGTCCGGTCTGTTCGTCTGATACATCGCATGGCGGGCCTAGGGGGCGGTAAAACGTCAGTCCCCCAATAGCGGTACAAGTCGTGTCGGAGTGAAGCCCAAAACACCCTGAGATAACACTGGAAACCTACCAGTATATCTCGCTTGCCCTGGCCAGGGACTACTCGTGTAATGGCTCTCCTAGACACAGCGCGATGTCAACCCCCAATACCGGGAGAGACGAATCCTGTCTAACCGTCACTGCCTCCAAGTGCTTCGGGACTGCACCCAACCACCACCTGTTTGCACGACTCCTTTGAGCCGTGGTAGGGTAGTGATCAAAGTGCAGTGGGAACACACTCGAGGCGAAGTGTCAGTGTCAAGTCAGCGGACTAAGCTGTACTCATGTCACCTGGGAACTGATAACTGACGATAGGTATAATACCAACCTGTCAGTTCCCGACGAGTCCTGTCCAGTGTACTCGTAACCCAACGAGCACCCGTATACTATCTCCAGTACGACGTACTGATGGCTGTGGGACAGACCATCTCCCACACTGGGATGAGAAGCGCATACGCTAGTCTACTCCGGAGTATCGATGCCCTGTCTCGATAGTCCTACGACTAGGGACCTGTATAAGGATGTGCCTATAGATTACCCAGCCCCCACTAGTGTGACTGCCATCACAACGCTGGTAATCAAGCAAAGATCCTAAGGGCTCCACTAATGCGTATAAGTGATATACTGAAATAAACACAAGTACACATTGAAGTAGAAACAAACCAAGTAGCATACTACTATGTTGAGCAAGATTGTTTATACAAGGTGAATATCCCAAGCTTCCATCAAGTAATATACAAACTAGTATGATACAGTAATGGCCTCTAGGGCATATACACTAACAATCTCCCACTTGCACTAAGGCCATGTACTGGCGTATCGAAGACCTATCATCTCGATCAGCCGCTCGAACTGAGTCTGGGGTAGGGCCTTGGTGAATGGATCTGCAGTGTTCTCTTCTGAAGCAACCCTCCGAACCTCGATCTCCTTGCGATCCACGATCTCCCTGATCAGGTGATACCGCCTCAAGATGTGCCTGGATCTCTGATGGGACCTGGGTTCCTTTGCTAAAGCTATAGCCCCGTTGTTGTCGCAATACAGAGGTACTGGGTCAACAATGGACGGAACCACCTGAAGTTCTTTTAAGAACTTCCTTATCCAGACAGCTTCTTTTGCGGCATCAGATGCAGCGATGTATTCCGCTTCCATAGTCGAGTCTGCAACGGTTTCCTGTTTGGAACTTTTCCAACACACCGCCCCTCCGTTGAGGGTAAAGACAAAACCCGACATGGACTTGGAATCATCCTTGTCACTCTGGAAGCTGGAGTCAGCAAAGGCCTCAATCTGGAGGTCTTTTCCGCCATACACCAAGAACATCTCCTTAGTCCTCCTCAGGTACTTGAGAATGTTCTTTACCGCTATCCAATGTTTCTCCCCAGGGTTTGACTGATACCGGCTTACTACACTCAGTGCATAAGCTACATCCGGTCTGGTACACAACATCGCATACATTATAGAGCCTACCGCAGAAGCGTAGGGTATAATAGACATGCGATCCCTCTCCAAATCAGTCTTGGGAGACATCTCTTTAGAGAGGGTGATCCCGTGACAAGCCGGTAGGTTACCGCGCTTGGAATCTTCCATACTGAATCTTTTCAGTACGGTGTCGATGTACCTGGACTGTGAAAGTCCTAATATCCTCTTGGATCTATCACGATGGATCCGGATCCCCAGGATGTAAGAGGCATCACCCAGGTCTTTCATGGAGAACCTGTGTGACAAGAAACCCTTGACAGATTGTAGCATAGGAATGTCATTTCCTATTAAGAGAATGTCATCCACGTATAAAACAAGGAATACCACAGTTCTCGCTACAAATCTACTATAGATGCACGGTTCATCTGGATTTTTGATAAAGTCAAATTCCTTGACTGTCTCATCAAAACAGATGTTCCAACTCCGCGATGCCTGCTTTAGTCCATAGATGGACTTAAGCAACTTGCACACCTTTCCGCTGCTCCCACTCTGAATGAAACCCTCTGGCTGATCCATATAGACACACTCCTCTAAATTTCCATTTAGAAAAGCGGTCTTTACGTCCATCTGCCAAATCTCATAATCGTGGAAGGCAGCAATGGCAAGAAGGATCCGAATGGATTTCAGCATAGCCACTGGAGAAAAGGTTTCGTCGTAGTCCAAGCCAGGTCTTTGACGGAAACCCTTTGCTACAAGTCTAGCTTTATAGGTCTCAACCTGTCCATCTACACCAATCTTCCTTTTGAAGATCCACTTGCATCCTACGGGTTTTACCCCGTCTGGAGCAATGTCCAACGTCCATACTTTGTTGGTGTACATGGACTCCATTTCGGTCCGCATTGCATCCAGCCATTTTACCGAGTCAATGCTCTGAACGGCCTGCTGGAAGCTAGTAGGCTCATCATAGTCTATGATGCAATCCTCTCTATCCCCGTCTATGAGAAAACCGTAGTATCTCTCGGGCGGATGAGACTGCCTACTACTTCTGCGGAGCGGCATAGGAATGTCCTGTTCATTTGAACCTTCTGGTTCCACTAAGCTTTCAGTAATAGTCCGTGGTTCTGGAATTTCTTCCAGTTCTACTGTGCTCCCACTTATCTGGTTTTCCAAAAACTCAGTTTCCAAGAAGTAGGCATGACGAGAAACAAGGACTTTTTGTTCCTCTTCACAGTAGAAGAAATATCCCTTGGAGTTCTTTGGATATCCCACGAACTTACACTGTACTGAACGCGCTTCGAGCTTGTCCGCATGCTGCTTTTTAACAAAAGCTGGACATCCCCAAGTCTTGATGTGACTGAGATGGGGTCTCTTCCCACACCACATCTCATATGGTGTAGTAGGCACAGTCTTAGTAGGAACTCGGTTTAAAAGGTACGCAGCTGATTCTAGTGCATACCCCCAGAATGATCGCGGTAACTCAGCGTTACTCATCATGGACCGTACCATATCCAATAGGGTCCGGTTCCGTCTCTCCGATACACCGTTATGTTGCGGAGTGTATGGAGGAGTAAGCTGAGAGAGAATCCCATTCTCTTTTAAGTAATTCAGGAACTCGGCACTTAAGTATTCTCCACCTCGATCCGATCTTAGAATCTTGATACTTTTGCCGGTCTGTTTTTCTACTTCATTCTTAAATTCCTGGAACTTTTCAAAAGATTCTGACTTATGTTTCATTAAGAAGACATAACCGTATCTTGAAAAATCATCCGTAAAAGTAATGAAGTAAGAATAACCGCTTCGTGCATGTGTAGACATTGGACCGCACACGTCGCTGTGTACGAGTCCCAAGAGCTCGCTCGCTCTTACTCCGTGTCCAGTGAATGGAGTCTTTGTCATCTTTCCTTTGAGACAGGATTGACAAGTGGCATATGATTGATATTCGAACGGATCCAAATATCCTTCTGTATGTAACTTAGTCAACCTTCTCTCATTGATGTGACCCAGTCTACAATGCCATAAGAAAGTCTGATTAATATCTGGTGACTTTCTTTTGTGTGTATTCTGGACATTGAAAATCTGTGGTTGGTTTAATACGTATATACCATTGCTCAATGTACCTGACCCAATCAGAACTTGATTAAGGTGAATGTTAACAACATTACTTACAAACGCAAATTCATAACCTTCTTTAGAAACCAAAGATACAGAAATGATATTACAAGTTGCGTTGGGTACAAAAAAGCAATTACGCAAAACCAAAACATGTCCATCTGACATTCCTAGGTGATAGTCCCCCACGGCTTTAGCATCCATGCTAGCTCCGTTCGCAACTCTGAGGGTCATGTCACCTTCCTTCAAAAACCTACGGTTTCTCAACGCCTGCAAAGAATTACAGATATGAGATCCTGATCCGGTATCCAATACCCAGGAAGTAGAGTTTATAGAAAGACAGTTTTCAATAACATACACACCTGAAGCTGAAGCTGCAACCTGCTTCAGTTCCTGTGTCCTGGCTTTCCAAGCCCTGCAATCTTTCTTCCAGTGTCCACTCTTGTGACAATAGAAGCATTCCTCTTTACCAACAAGCTTCCCCGCTATCTTTGTTGCCTTTTCCTTTCCCTTCGCACCCACTTTACTAACACCGCCCCTTGGTTTGGCGGGGGCTTTCCTCTTCTTTCCCTTGGCTTTCGCCTTGGACCTAGAAGAAGAAGATCCTCCTACAAACAAAGTGGATGTATCCCTACCCTTCTGTAGGGTGCCCTCTGCGCTCCTCAGCAGGTTGAGGAGTTCTGAAAGTTCAACTTCATTTTCTTGCAAGTTGAAATTCAGTATGAACTGGGCGTAAGTGGATGGAAGGGACTGGAGAATTATATCTGTGTAGAGTTCACTATCCAACGTGGTCCCAAGTTCCGCGAGCTCCTCAGTATAGCCAATCATCTTAAGCACGTGGTCCGCTACCGATGATCCGACGGCCAACTTAGTCGAAAATAACTTCTTCGACACTTCGTATCTTGCGATACGAGACTGCTCTCCATACAGTTCTTTTGTATGAAGAAATATGGATTCCAAATCCATATTCTCGTGCCTCCTCTGATGGTCATTGTCCATCGAGGCAAGTACGAGGCATCTGGCCTTCGCGCTGTCAATCTCCCAAGTCTTACGGATTTCCTTATCCGCGACGCTGGAGGTGGGACCTGGGACGGGGGGAGCTTTGGTGGTAAGAAGATACCCCAGCTTGTCGTAAGAGATTGCCAATTTGACATTCCTGAGCCAATCTTTGTAGTTTGGCCCTGTCAGTATGTTTTTATCTAGAAGTAACTTAAGTCCAGTCATTTCGATTTGGTCGCTGCAGGGGGAGAGAAGAAACACTTAGCACGATGCTCTTGCAAGTTTTAGAATGGTTTTTAATTTGTCTAAACAGGATGGCTCCCACTGTCTCTCGAATCCCTCCTCAAACCACAAAGGAAGAATTAGCCGGGATCAATCCCACCGTACAATACTTGCTTAACCGTTCAGCCAGGCCAGTGTCGGTACTTCGAGGGAGGTTTTCCAACGCTTTCGCGAAGTTCCTTAATTTAAGAACCTCTTTTCCCTGGGGGCGTAGCCCCGCTAACACCTTTCTAGGCACCTACTAGGTTTATAGCATTGATCGTTTAGTGAGAAATTTCCCGAGGAGTAGCATATACTCACAGTAGGATCGGGATCCAAATATCATCGCGTGACGAAAATGAAGGAATCCTACCATAATCATCACACTCCAAATGGTATGCAAATCTAGCAAGTTTCAGTACTTATGAAACTCCCGATGTGGATTTTTGCCCCATGCTCTTATGACCTTGACTTTGGCCAACAAATCATAAGTCACATGTCAAGTTCTTCCCGTCGTTATCCAGGTTAATTTGAATCCACCCGTACATACCCTTGACTTTGGCCAACAAGGCAGTACGACTGTTCCAAATCAACGCATCTATCTATGCTGCACATGAATATCCAATAGCTACCAATCACTATGCCTTGACTTTGGCCAACAAACACAGCTTGAATACTATTGACTATTTATGTGAAACGACGGAGGGCTACGAATGGTTTTGGCGAAACCGTGAACGTAGTGAACTTGATATAATCGATGGAACGAGATAGCTTTTAGAAGGAGTGGCTCAAGCTCCGCATTTAAAAGTTAGTTTTGAAAAGAACCGAGTGGTTTTTCGAAAGTGTTCCATCGACTTAAACTTGGTTTATTATCTTGCATTAGTTCTTTTAATGCGTGATATTCTTGCATTAGTTCTTTTAATGCGTCCCATCATTTAATTCCTACCATTGCAGAAAACAACCAAAATATGACGTACGCTTATGCCATTCGCATTCGCCACGGGGTCCCGTCATCACTCGTTAGGTTACTTAACTAACGACAGAGCGGGGGCTGGGCTAGCGCGGCTGTAAAACATAAGCAACGCCTAAATAGAAAGCAATGATAGACATTACAGATCACAGATGAATACATTGGATATACTAGCAATCCGCATTTCTTTCGAGCCTGAAACGAAAAGCGGATAACACGGTCGCGGTGAATAGCAAATACCCCACCCAAGACCCCTACGGGTGCGGCAAACTACCCGCCAAGTTCCCGGTAGTTTGTGCACCCCACCATGGGTCTATCCTAGGAGCAAAAACAGTAAAAAGAATTATACAATGACGGCTACAACCCCGACCCGGTTGTGCGGCCAAACAAATAATATAATTACATCAATTTACATTTACAATGAATGAAAGAAAAACAAAAGCTCATCTCACATCCACCCCGGCTATTCACCCGCGACAGTCCAACACATTCATATACACATTCCAGCACATTACAGATCATGTATAACCCCGACTAATCGACTTATAGCGATTAGCCGACGTTCAATACATGCAAACATCACAGATATAACCAACATAGCCAAAGTGCAGTGAAGTTCGGAAAAAAATACGGAATTATAGGACCCCAAAAGTGAATTTCAGTTCTGGAAAATCTGGGTACATATAATATATCTGAAAAATCCCAAAACCAACACAGAAGAACACTGCACGAAAAACGATGCAAAGATGACTACAACCTGCGGCGGTTCCGCGGCCATATGAGTAGGTGAGGCCGCGGAAGGGCGGCGGCTTGGAAGAAACATGCTATCGTTTTTCTTGTGTGTTCTTAGAAAACCCTGAGACGAATTTACAAGTATAAAGTTTTTCATTTTGAGCAGAAAAAAATTCAACAGAAAGTTAGGGTTTTGATTTTCCGGTTTTGCGATTTTTCGGTTCCGAACTTCGTTACACTTCACTACCAAGCTAGTTTAAGTTTAGTTAGGCTCTGATACCACTGTAAGTCCATATTGCGACCCCCGGTGCTTACGGGGAGGCGGAAACGGTATAAAAAACGAATTTTTATCGCAAGAGGCAACATGGACTAAACTTGGTCGGGATCGTTGTCTAAACTAAAACTAGCAATCTAGCTAAAGAGAGTTAGCTACTATGGAAGATGGTTATACCTAACTTGAACTCCTTCTTCTTCAAACCTTGTAGAGGTTGATGGTTCTCTTTACGTCGCCTTCTCCCGTCGAAGATGGATCCACCTCGAAGGTTCGACTTTGGGCTCTTCCTCGATCTTTGAGTGAACTAGGGTTTCCGGCTTGCTAAACCTTCATCCTAGAATGAGTAGAGAGAGATTAGGGTTTGCTTTTCTTTCTAAAGAGAATGATTCTCAACACATGAGAAGGTTTCTCTTTTCAAGAGGAAGAAGAAGATGAAATGAGGAGAGAGAGAGGTTATGATAGAATGAGCTCAATTATTTCTTTCTTGCAACCATATTGCAAAAGAAATGAATTATCTAAATGATAATAATTGAAATAAGAATAGTTGATGGTAATTTTGGAATGACCACTATCATGCTTCTTTAAATGAAGTGTAAGCATGAATCAAGGAAGACTTTCAAGGCATGAAAGTGGTCAATGGTCAACAAGTCAACCAAGGTCAACAAGTCAACAAAAAACAACCATAACATAATTCTTATTTAATTACTATTATTAATAGATAATATATAAATCCATTAGGGTTTGGAAAATGAAGACTGTCAACTGTGCATACGCACCCGATCCGAAACCCTAATGAAAAACCTCATTCTCCGCCTCAAGCAACTGTGCATACACACCTGCATTCTCGTTCCGAGGAACAAGAATACCAAGATATAAAAGCAACCCCCAAAACATATACCAGTATCTGGCTCAAACCAGAGCCTGCCAGTATAATCCGTCCGGACTCCAAACGTGCACCAGTGCGCGGATGAGAACGAACCCTGTCGCAAAACCATGCGACCTCTACTCTGTTTTGCCCAGAGGCGAATACCCTCTGTGTGGGACTCTAAAGACTCGACACTACGCTGGCAGTGGGTTTAACCACAGACCGCAAGCGGCACTAGCTGTGCGTAACGGTCCCCAGGTAGATGCCGACAAGAAGGCTGACGAGGTGAAACCCCATCTGAACTCCTACTGAGTCTGAATGTGACATTCTCCGTACAGTCCGGTCTGTTCGTCTGATACATCGCATGGCGGGCCTAGGGGGCGGTAAAACGTCAGTCCCCCAATAGCGGTACAAGTCGTGTCGGAGTGAAGCCCAAAACACCCTGAGATAACACTGGAAACCTACCAGTATATCTCGCTTGCCCTGGCCAGGGACTACTCGTGTAATGGCTCTCCTAGACACAGCGCGATGTCAACCCCCAATACCGGGAGAGACGAATCCTGTCTAACCGTCACTGCCTCCAAGTGCTTCGGGACTGCACCCAACCACCACCTGTTTGCACGACTCCTTTGAGCCGTGGTAGGGTAGTGATCAAAGTGCAGTGGGAACACACTCGAGGCGAAGTGTCAGTGTCAAGTCAGCGGACTAAGCTGTACTCATGTCACCTGGGAACTGATAACTGACGATAGGTATAATACCAACCTGTCAGTTCCCGACGAGTCCTGTCCAGTGTACTCGTAACCCAACGAGCACCCGTATACTATCTCCAGTACGACGTACTGATGGCTGTGGGACAGACCATCTCCCACACTGGGATGAGAAGCGCATACGCTAGTCTACTCCGGAGTATCGATGCCCTGTCTCGATAGTCCTACGACTAGGGACCTGTATAAGGATGTGCCTATAGATTACCCAGCCCCCACTAGTGTGACTGCCATCACAACGCTGGTAATCAAGCAAAGATCCTAAGGGCTCCACTAATGCGTATAAGTGATATACTGAAATAAACACAAGTACACATTGAAGTAGAAACAAACCAAGTAGCATACTACTATGTTGAGCAAGATTGTTTATACAAGGTGAATATCCCAAGCTTCCATCAAGTAATATACAAACTAGTATGATACAGTAATGGCCTCTAGGGCATATACACTAACAACTACTTGGAGTGAAGGGACTACTACATGGAGCTTTAGAAGTAATGGAAAGGTTTACAAAGGTTGTATTCCTCATTCACTTTGGATCCAAAGTTTTTTGCATGTTGTATTGTTTAAATCTCTAGTTAAGATTCTAGGGTTAGGGTTGTTTAGAACGGCAAATATTTGAAAACGGCATAGACGATGCCTCCCGAAACCTTGCTGCCACGCTACGTAACCCTGCAGTTGGGAACAGTATGAACTTTGTCGATAAGGTCTTGACCATCGGCAAAGTATCCACCAAAGTGGTCCAACCGTTGCACGATACTTTAAGGATGGGGCTTCTGCATTGAGGGCCTGGGAGGTTATGCACCTATACTCCATCAGGCCGAGCTTCCTTGTGTTTAGACAAAATTCCTCGGTGCTATTCATGAGGTACAACCCGCACCACTTCTCTCAACAGTTAGGCTATAATCAAGGTGTTTCTCTCGAAGCATTCTTAGTCGAGCCGGCTGTTATGGAGAAGGATATTCACAGCGCGCTGCACCATTTTATGCGATTAAATACGGGGTCCCATTTTCTCGTCAGCGAGCCGAGCTATGTGCCAAAAGCTTCGAACGCTTACGTGGTGTGGTGCCAGCATTCGACGGGTGCTGTTATCAGGGAGGAAAGGCGGCTGTTACTCGATCAGAAGGATGCCGTCCCAGCCAGTAATCCAGTGGTCCCTTTGAAGCGACGGACCACCGTTCGTCCTTCTTTAAGAGAAATCACTACGGCTGTGGTGCCACGAGCTTTCCCTGAGAAGCTTCAACCGGATGTTCCCGCAACTACGGTAGCTATGGCTTCTCCAGACTCGGGTATCGGTTAAGAGATTGGAACCCACCGTCCGAAGAGTCCTGTCAAGCAAAAGCTCTTATCGTCGTTCGTTGGTGTTAGTTCACAGAAGAGAAAGAAATCATTATTCTCTGCCGACGTCGTATTCGTCCAGGAGCCCCATGCTCCCTACATTGAGGGTTTGTGCGAATATGGCACCAATGAGAGTTTGTTTGACATGCCTGCAACCGATACTGATCTACAGGCTGCCCTCGCAGCTTCCGAGCGACTATCTCGCGTGAAAGCGGTGTTGATCTCTATTGCAGAGTCAGGTATACTTCATTTACATTCTTCTGCACCTATCCCTTCTTCCCTTATTATGCTTTTATTAACGCTCTCTTCTTCAACAGGTATTTCTGCCGAAGAGGCTCTCGCAGCTTCCCTCAGGACATTCGAAGAGGAAGAGAGGTTGCCCGCTTCTTTGGGTCTTAGTATAATTCGTTTCATTACACCTTTACTATTTTTATTCATGATCTGACCCTTTTCTTCACCTTATTGCAGGAACTACCACAACCCAAGTTGTTTCAAGTGTAGTGCCAATCCCAAGTGGTGATGCAGTAAAGCTTCCAGAGTCACCGATCAAGGCCACGGCCATCCCAAGGCCACTACAAGAGGTGTTGCTGAAGCAGCCGATGATGGATGCCATAGCGGCTCCGAAGGCAGTGCTCGGTTCGGACAACGATGTCCCCCTGTTGGAAATCTTAAGGTGGTCGGTTCTCACGGCTCAGGTTGAAAGGAAGCACAGAAAGCACGCGGCGATAGAACGCGATGCTGTTTTAGCCACGAGTGCAGGCTCAAGCAATGTTCTGCTTGCTGACATTCCTTCGGTGGATGTTCCTTCTGCCCTGTCTACTGTCCATAGACAGGTTGCACGTATAGCTCGTGAAAAGAGTAAACGACTCTAAGCCCGGCCCGCGCGCAGTTAGGAGGATTGGCCGCAATCTGAGCGGTACCACCCATCCTACCCTACTTCAAGGGTAGAACAACGCACGGTCCTTAATAATAGCTCCTCCCCTCCTGCCTATTTATTTAACATACGCATTTTTTTATTTACAGGACCAAATTTGGATGACGGCGGGACAGGTGAAGCGCCGGCAACTAAAGAGCATGAAGCGTCCAATCATTCCCTGGAGTCTGGGATCGTTCCAACCTCCGCTCTTTCCCCTATGGATCCTTGATATCGGCGGGTGATGGAAGCGTTACAGTAGGCCTTGTCGAATCAGGAGATGAAGCTGTAGGCATTGAATCTTCTCTCCCAATAGAAACCAAAGAAGTCGTCACAGCCGGTGACGCTTCGGGCCCGGTTTCGGTTTCTGACTTGCCTGGTATTCCTTAGGTTATTATCTTTGAGTTTTTAATCATGTTAAGCCCCTCTAATGATATTTCATTTGTCTTGATCATAGGCGTGGTAAATCCTGAAGCTGTGCCGGCTGAAGAATTATCGCCGGTCGCCACTTTAACAGTCATGGTTCCTTCGCTTTCTTCTATACCTCCTCAAATTTTGGAAGGTATTGGTTTCTCACTTAGCTGCTTTACTATGGACACAATTCTCTTTGTATTGACTATACATTGTCGCAGCTCCGCAGGAGTACTTTTCGACCACTTATACCAGGTGCTAAACCCGCATTTTTCCTTCCAATCGGAAGTCGTTCCACCTTCCTGTATTGGTCAGTATATTCTTCACCCAATGTTTCTCTTTTTCATGAGTAGACTTCTTGTTGCTAAGCCTTCCTTATATTGACCAAAGTATCAAGGCTCGGAGGAGGAAGCGAAAGAATAGCCACGCCTCCGGTGCTCCCTGTTTTGCCACCTTCAACAGCGGGTACGGTAGATTCCGTCCCCCGGGTGTTTTCTTTGTCTTTCGAGTTAAAATCTGACCGTGATTTATTTTGCAGTAATTACACCAGCTTCAGCTCCTTTTGAGTCCCGCATTCCTACGCCGACGGGGCCCTTCGCTAAACACCCATCTTCCAGGGGCGCAGTGAATAGTCGGCGAATGTTAAGCGAGTTTATTGAAGATCTCGACGCCGAGGCCCTCACCTCTGCTATGGATTTTGCCGACGAAGTCAATCCAATGCTGGCGACGCTCATGAATATCTATAATGAAGATCTTGTCAGTTCTTAGGTTGATTATTGCAGGAAGATCGAGGCTTGCCTGCATGAGATTGAGCTTAAGCATCTCGCTCCTGAGGTATTGAATTTGAACTCTCAACGGGCTGCGTGGGTCGAGCAGAGTGTCTCTTCCATTCGCTATTTTGAACAAGATGCGGCCCTGAGGCAAAAAGAGCATGAGGCGGCTTCTGGTGAATCCGTCTAATTGCGCACCCAGGTTGAAGAGAATGCTGTGCAGCTGAAAGCTATTTTTGAAAACCTCCAACGATATATTTCGGACGGGCTGGCACTAAGCCAGAAGCTTGACTTCACCGAGCGGGTCACACAGGATTGCGAAACTGCCAAGAAGGAAATCGATAAGAGGCTTTCATCCTGCCTACAACAACGGGCTCAAATCGAAGCGGAGTTGGCCGCCGTAGCTGAAAGCGAGAAGGAATTGAGGGGAGCACGCGAGCGGTTCGTCCGTTTGTTGAAAATGCCTCCTCCTTAATAAGTGTCATTGTACCCCCTCATTGTACTGATTGTATTCCTTAAACTTCTGATTCATGAAAAACATATATTCATTTTGATTCCTGAATGAAATGTATCTTGTATTCACTCAAATTCATGAATAAAAGTCATATTTTATTTCGTAGTGGCAATTTTCTTTTCTTCGATATCTTGATTTTATGTGAAGTAGTTTATATACTCATTTCGGAGTTTGTTGTTTATTCACTCATCTCGGAATCTTAGTTTATGGACTCGTTTCGGAGTTTGTAGCTTATTCACTCATCCTGGAGTCTCTAGTTTATGAAATCATTTCGGAGCTTGTAGTTTACCTCACTTGGACTTGTAGGCAAACTTGCCCTAACGCATGGATAACCCCTACTCTTTGCGACAGAGGTCCATTAGGTTTTGTCGTACCAGGGTTTTTGTCCGTCGTACCGTCGCGTTGGCTGATGCATTCCCCGATATGCGGCCTTTACGCAGCTGTTCGAGTAGTCCCACGATTGTCGTGTCTCTGATCCCTTCGGGGCTGGACAAGGCGTTTTCAAGTAATCTTCCTAGGCAATTTGACTGTCGGATGAGCAAGCGTTAGGAATTTTTCCATGCCGCTCTTTACTTAAGGTTAGGCTCAGTTCGGGAGCCCCGATGAGTCATTCTCACTCCGCACTGGTATGGGATGATCTCCGATAGTCTTTCGGGTTTTATTTGACTTGCCGTCAAGACCCCGAAGCTAGGAATTTAGCTTTCGTTTCCTTGTCGACACTGCGTCTACTGTAATGAGGCGAATTTTAAGGTTATCTCTAGGTTGTTTTGTGAAACGTCGAGACATGAAACTAGGGACTTTACCATGGCTCTGCTTTGTTTTGACCCTGGGGTCGTTTGTTGACGTTGTGTCTGCATTCTGTTGGAGTGAGAAGGAACGTCGTTGTTGACATTACGTCTGCTGCAACGAGATGAGTGTCGAGGTATCCTTTAGGTTGTTTTGTGAACCGTCGAGGCTTAGAACTAGGGACTTTGCCATGGCTCCGCTTTGTTTCGACCCTGGGGTCGTTTGTTAACGTTGCATCTGCATCCTGTTGGAGTAAGAAGGAACTCCGTTGTTGACACTGTGTCTGCTGTAACGAGATGATTGTTGGGATGGTCTCTAGGTTGTTTGTGAACCGTTGAGACTTGGAACTAGGGACTTTGACATGGCTCCGTTTTGTTTTTGACCATGGGATCTTTGTTGACATCGCGTCTGCATCCTGCTGGAGTGAGAAGGAACGCAGCTGTTGACACCATGTCTGTTATAACGAGACGAATGTCAGGATGGTCTTTAGTTTTTTTGTGAACCTTCGAGACTTGGAACTAGGGACTTTGCCATGGCTCCGTTTTTTTTACCCTGGGGTCTTTGTTGAGGTCGCGTCTGCATCCTGCTGGAGTGAGAAGGAACGCCGCTACTGACACCAAGTCTGCTGTAACGAGACAAGTGTCGTGGTGATTTCTAGGTTGTTTATGAACCGTCGAGACTTGGAACTAGGGACTTTGCTATGGCTCCTTTTTGTTTCGATCCTGGAGTCTTTGTTGACGTCGCGTCTGCATCCTGCTAGAGTGAGAAGGAACACCGCTGTTGACACCATGTCTGCTGTAATGAGACAAGTGTCGAGGATAGTCTCTAAGTTGTTTGTGAACCAACGAGACTTGGAACTAGGGACTTTGCCATGGCTCCGTTTTGTTTTTGACCCTGGAGTCTTTGCTGATGTCGCATCTGCATCCTGCTGGAGTGAGAAGAAACACCGTTGTTGACACTATGTCTGCTGCAACGAAACGAATGTCGGGATGGTCTCTAGGTTGTTTGTGAACCATCGATACTTAGAACTAGGGAATTTGCTATGGTTCCGTTTTGTTTTTGTCCCTGTGGTCTTTGTTGACGTCGCGTCTGCATCCTGCTGGAGTGAGAAGAAACGCCGTTGTTAACACTATGTCTGCTATACAGAGACGAGTGTTGAGGATAGTCTCTAGGTTGTTTATGAACTATCGAGACTTGGAACTAAGGATTTTGCCATGACTCCATTTTGTTTCTGACCTTGGAGTCTTTGCTGACGTCGCGTCTGTATCCTACTGGAGTCAGAAGAAACGCCGTTATTAGCACTATGTCTGCTGCAACGATACGAATGTCGGGATAGTCTATAGGTTGTTTGTGAACTGTCGAGAGTTGGAACTAGGGACTTTGCCGTGGCTCCGCTTTTTTTCGACCCTGGGGTCTTTGCTGACGTCGTGTCTGCATCCTGCTGGAGTGAGAAAAAACGCCATTGTTGACACTACATCTGCTGCAATGAGACGAATGCCGGGATGGTCTCTAGTTTGTTCGTGAACCGTCGAGACTTGGAACTAGGGATTTTGTCATGGCTCCGTTTTGTTTTGGACCCTGGGGACTTTGTTGACGTCGCATCTGCATCCTGCTGGAGTGAGAAGAAACGCCGTTGTTAACACTATGTCTGCTGTACCGAGACGAGTGTCGAGGATAGTTTCTATGTTGTTTGTGAACCGTCGAGACTTAGAAATAAGGACTTTGCCATAGCTCCGTTTTGTTTTTGACCCTGGAGTCTTTACTAACGTCGCGTATGCATCCTGCTGGAGTGAGAAGAAAAGCCGTTGTTGACACTACGTCTGCTGCAACGAAACGAATGTCGAGATGGTCTCTAGGTTGTTTATGAACGTCGTGACTTGGAACTAGGGACTTTGTCATGGCTCCGTTTTGTTTTTGACCCTAGGGACTATGTTGACGCCGCGTATGCATGCTGCAGGAGTAAGAAGAAACGCCGTTATTGATACTATGTCTGCTGTACCGAGACGAGTGTCGAGGAGAGTCTTTAGATTGTTTTGTAAACCATAAAGACTTGGCTCTCCCTTTGAAGGAGCCTGGAGGGAAAATATGGTTCCCTTTTCGTTTATGCCCATAGATTGTATACAGGGGTTGATGTGGACTCACCTGCAGAGCAAAAGTTTCATTTCATTTTATTTCTTTCCGCGATGCTCTATCATTTTAGCTTTTTATATCGCGAAAGCCGCGATTGCCCAATCATTTCAGCTTTTTATCGCGGTGCCCAATCATTTCGGCTATTTTTTCTTTTTACTCACTGCTTTTTATTGCGAGTTGCCCAATCATTTCGGCTATGTATATGCACATATTTTTTGCTCGTTAATTTTTATTGCGAGTTGCCCCATCATTTCGGCTATTTTTATATGCATTTTTTGCTCGCTGATTTTTATTGCGAGTATGGAACTTAAGATCTGATACCAATCTTGGTATCAGCATTGCTGCAACTGGAATATTACCAGGGGTGAATCATCATTTTCCATGAAACGACTTGAAAATTGACACCTGTCCAGTCATCAGCATTGCTGCGACTGGAATATTGCTAGGAGCGAATCATCATTTTCCATGAAAGGACTTTAAAATTTGATACCAATATAGGGATAAGCATCGCTACCACTGGGATGTTGCCAGGAGCAAATCATCATTTTCCTTTGTGGGTTTGAACAAAGGTGGCTTAGCAAATAGGGTTAAGGTCCTGTCGACTAAGGCATTTTGACTCTGTGAGCCGTAGGGGTCTCATAAAAGGTTTTCTCCCTGCGAGTCGTGAGGATCTCGGAGGTGTATTTTCTCCATAGGAATTGTGAGGACTTATAAGTGGTGTTTTCTCCGATAAGTCGTAAGGATCTCATAAGAGTATTTTCTCCTTATAAGTCGAGAGGACTTACAAGTGTCGTTCACCATATGAGGACATTCCTCATGATAGGTGGAACTTGGTGGGGGAATTGTTTATTTGTGCCCGTGGATTGTATACAAGGGCCAATATTGGACTGCCTGTAGGGCAACTTAAGGAATACGACAGCTTAAGAACAGGTTTGGATCCCTGCAACTTAAGACTTTCAAATTCTATGAGCCGTGAGGGTCTCATAGGGGGAGTTCTCCTTACGAGTAGAGAGGATCTCGTAAGTGAAAATTTTACGAGATTGTGTCCTTTCGGGTTTTCACAAGCTCACCAGTAGCCCTGTTGTTTTTACTCACGGCGCCCTTTGAGGTTTTCATCCATGCCCATTTTGCTTGTTAACGTACCGTTTTTTTAACAACGAGATTGCGCCCTTTCAGGTTTTCACAAGCTCACCAGTAGCCCTGCTGTTTTTACTCACGGCGCCCTTTCGGGTTTTCATCTATGCTCATTTTGCTTGTGGACGTACCTTTTTTTTTACCCAACGGTTTGCTAATGGGACTTAGGAAGTGGCTTCATTGCTGCGGTAGCTGTGTAGCTAGTAGTACTTGATTTGCAACTTCTGGTGTTGAGATTTTGATTGCAACGCAGATCTTAAGGGCGAATATTGTCATATTTGGGGCGATGCGCCATGTTTGAAGCGGTGCGCTAGTTTAAAGACATTCCGGTCCATTTTTAGTTTAGAGACATCTCGGTTCATTGTCACTATGTTTGGGGCGGAAATTCTGTTGGATATTACTTTTAGAATTTTGACTCAGGAAGATAGCGAGCGGACAAGAGCATCGTCATCTATCATTAATCTAAGTCGTGACTTGTCAAGCGTAGTATTTCTTAAGGAATCGGCCGTTTATTAGCCGGAAGGGTCTTTCGTCATGCATATCCATGAGCAAGTAGGCTCCACCTTGGTAGACTTTGTCTATGATAAACGGGCCCTCATAGTTTGTCTCGAATTCCCCTGTTTTGCATGGTTGGGGATCATAGGTCTTTTGACCACAAGCACGAGTTCGCCTTGACGGAATGTTCTTGGTCTGGTTAGTCATTCGTATGTGCGCGTCATCCTTGCTTTGTAAGATTCCAGGTTTTTCTGCGCCATGAGACGAGTTTCATCATGGGCATCGAGCTCCTCAAGCCGAAGATGGGCATTTTCTTCATCCGTCGGCTTGTATCGAACTGCCACTCGTAGAGAGGGTAGCTCTATCTCTAAGAGAAGTACCGCTTCCGTGCCAAATACCAACGCGTATGACGTTGTATTCGTGGCCGTTTTGAACGTGGTTCGATAAGCCCAGAGAGCTTCATGCAATCTCTCGTGCCAGTCATTTTTATTTCTGGACACCGTTTTCTTTATGATCTTCATCAAGGTCTTGTTGAAAGCCTCAGCTAGACCGTTAGCTCTGGGATTATAGACTGAAGAGTATCTCCAGTCTATTTTTGTATGTTCTGCGAAGCGGATAATTTTATGGCTCCTGTAGGCTGGCCCATTATCCGAGATTATCCATCGTGGAGTACCGAACCGGTAGATGACATGTGTCGTGAAGAAATGGAGGATGTTCTCCGTCTTCACTTCCTTTAGTGGTACTACCTCTGCCCACTTAGAGAATAATCGGTTGTTGCCAATATGAACCGATATCCTTTGGATGACGTTGGTTCGATGGACTAATTATATCGGTTCCCCACAGTTCGAACGACAAACTAGCCAGCGTTGGGTGTAGCGGATTTGGATGCTGGCGGATGAAGTCCCCGTGAATCTGGCACGAGTGACACTGCTTCGTATATTTGAGGTAGTTTTGAATCATTATGGGCCAATAGTAACCCATTCTTTTGATCTTCAGCTTCATCTTTGGTTCGGCTTGTGTAATACCCCAGAGCAGTGCGGTCTTAAGAAATCATGGTGATCTGCTCTGTCCCTAAAGCAGTGCGGTCTTAAGACATCATGGTGATCTGCTCTGTCCACACTCAGTGCGGTCTGTTGCGGACATCTTGGTGATCTGAGTGAGGGAGCCATTTCAGAACAATGGGATCGGGTCCTTAAAGCACATTCCGAAAGAGGACCGAACTGCATTATAAATATAATGATACCACCCTCAATTACAGAGGCGCCTTTTAAGTGAACCGGAACTACAGGAGCTTGAGAACTCCGTAGTTAAGCGTGCTCGGGCCAGGGAAGTCTTGGGATGGGTGACCTCCTGGGAAGTGGCCCCTGGTCGGGTCCGGTTCGCTATAAAGGGAAAAACCGTGCGGTTTCGGCCAGAGCGGACAATACCATCTGTACTGAGGCGTGGGGCATTACATTTATGGTGGCCCATGCAGGTCCCTCAATAGTAGGTCTGTGGTTCGAGGACGAACCATTGTTCTTAGATGGGGGGAATGTAATACCCCAGAGCAGTGCGGTCTTAAGACATCATGGTGATCTGCTCTGTCCCTAAAGCAGTGCGGTCTTAAGACATCATGGTGATCTGCTCTGTCCACACTCAGTGCGGTCTGTTGCGGACATCTTGGTGATCTGAGTGAGGGAGCCATTTCAGAACAATGGGATCGGGTCCTTAAAGCACATTCCGAAAGAGGACCGAACTGCATTATAAATATAATGATACCACCCTCAATTACAGAGGCGCCTTTTAAGTGAACCGGAACTACAGGAGCTTGAGAACTCCGTAGTTAAGCGTGCTCGGGCCAGGGAAGTCTTGGGATGGGTGACCTCCTGGGAAGTGGCCCCTGGTCGGGTCCGGTTCGCTATAAAGGGAAAAACCGTGCGGTTTCGGCCAGAGCGGACAATACCATCTGTACTGAGGCGTGGGGCGTTACAGCTTGATGAGAACCGCAGTGTCCGTCGTGGGTTTCTTAGACGACTCTCCTTGCTTCTTCTGGTCCCAGGCACCTTATCCACAAATTGTCAAACGATCTCTTATATAGATTATCATTGACGAAAGCAAAAGACAGAGCTCATTTCATGAGCTGATGTCTTGAAGATGCGTTTTCGGGCGTTCGATGGGATTTGAAGTAGTCTAAGAAGACTTCTCTCCAATTCTTGACCTTTTCTTTGTCTTTTCTTTGGATGACCGCTTGCTTAGTCATTTCTTTTCCTTTAGATGGCTCCATTGAATCCTCTGAAGATATTCTGCTGGCGTAAGAACCCGGCGGCTTTGCACGACGATCCTTATGTCATCGAGGTTTTCGTTAGCCGGCTCCTTAGTAAGCTTGGCTAATGCACCCGCCTTGCAATTTTCCGCACGCGGTATGCTTTCCAGGATGTAGGAGGGGATTTGTGTCGGTAGTTGCTGCACTCTCCTACCATATTTTATAACCTCTGGTTTGCACGTCTGATAGTCGCCATTTACTTCGCTAACTACCAGCTGGGAGTCTCCATATATGAGGAGATTTTCGATTCCCATATCGACAGCGATCTTAAGACCCGCTATCAAAGCTTCATACTCAGCCTCATTGTTTGTCCTCGGCTCTGTTAAGGAAAGGGCGAAACACATTATCCCTCCTTACAGGGTCATGAAGATAATGCCTACCCCAGCTTTGATTATGGGGGTGCTTTGCTTTCGCTTCTTCAAGGAAGATGCTCCGTCAAAGTATAGTTCCCATTGGACATTATTTCCTTCCTTCCCTCCTTCGATTGTATCGAACGCATGTTCATCTGGTAATTCAAAATTTAAAGGAGAATCGGCCGGTATTGGATGCTCAGCGAGAAAGTCGGCGATGTCCTGGCCTTTCACTGCCTTGAAGTTTCGATACATTATCGAGAACTCCATCAAGAGGAAGGCCTATTTGGCAAGCCTTCCTGTTAGTATGGCTCTTAACATCAAATATTTGAGAGGATCCACCTTTGATATGAGATGGAACTCATGTCCCAAGGCATAATGTCGAAGCATCGTTATCGCGAAGATCAGTGCCAGGCAATTCTTTTCAATGGGGGAGTAGTTATTTTCTGCCCCAAGAAGAACTCGACTCAAATAGCAAAGAGCTCTCTCCTTCTCCTGGTCGTTCTCCTATGTGCATTGCGCACTTAAAGAACCTTCAAGGACTGTTGTATACAGGATGAGGGGCTTTCCCATGACCGGCACGACTAGTACCGGCGGATTCTGCAGATATTGCTTGATTTCGTCCAGTGCACTTTGGCATTTATGATCCCAAACGTACGGGGTCCCCTTCTTCATTAGATGGCTGTAGGGGCAGCATTTTTCGGAGAGGTTAGCTATGAACCGTCGGATATATGCGAGCTTTCCTTGGAGAGACCGCAATTGTTTGAGAGTTCTTGGCGTGGGCATTTCCATAATCGCCTTGATCTTTGATGGGTCTATTTTGATGCCTCGGTGTCGTATGATGAATCTTAGGAATTCGCCTGAGGAGACACCAAACGCGCATTTCAGAGGATTCGTCATTAGATTATACTTCTGAATACGCTGGAACACTATGTTCAGATGTTCCCAGTGCTCGTCGTACGATTTGCTTTGCATCACAAGTTCGTCAATAAAGCATTCAACAATCTGATGGATGAGGTCATTGAAGATCTTTGTCATGGCCCTATGGTGGGTAGCGTATGCGTTCTTCAATCCGAAGGGCATCAACTTATAGCAGAATATGCCTAGCGGAGTTCGGAAGGCGGTGTGCTTTTGGTCTTCAGGATGCATTTTTATTTGATTGTAGCCTGAAGATCCATCCATGAAGGAGAAGACCTCATGAGTGGACGTGTTATCGATCATCAGCTCGGTAACAGATACTGGGAAGTCATCCTTCGGACAAGCTTTGTTAAGGTCCTGAAAGTCCACGCAGATGCGCACTGTTCCATTTTTCTTCATCACTGGAACGACATTGGCGATCCGGTCAGGATATTGAACTTCTTGGATGAAGCCGGAGTCAATTAGTTTCTTGACTTCGGCATTGGTACTCATCTCGAGCTCAAGCCGCAATCTTCTTGGCGCCTATTTAATTGGCTTAACGTCCGGCGACATAGCTAGTTTATGTACCGCTATTTCTGGATCTGGTCTCGGCATCTCGGAATAGTTCCATGTGAAGCAGTTTTTATATTGCATAAGCACATCCTTTAGTGTGGCCACCTGTGTTTTAGACAACAGCTCACTGATGAACGTAGGCCTCAGAACGTTTTGCGTTCCTAAGTCAATTCTCCTTAGATTGTCCGCCGTAGTGTGTATCCTATCCTCCAGCTCTTTTGGCGCCGGTGGAAATTCTGAGATCTCGTCCTCATTCTCATTTGCGAAGCACTGGGAGAGGTCGTTCATATTCTCGTGCTCCCCCTCCTTTGAGAATGTTACCACGTGGCAGGTACGAGTTCATTTCTAAGCTCGATGTTGATCTGGACTTACCCTCGCAATATAGATTGCTTTTGGTTCATGCTTTCGTGGTGGGGTTACCCTCCAACTGTCGGATAGAGCAAACCTGACTTGCTGATACAGATCTTCGACCCAGTCTTTGAAGGCGAAGCAGTTTTCAAGAGGATGTCCTATTGCTCGGTGGTAGGAGCAATAAGCCGGGTGATGGACCTCGTTTATTTGTTCGGGATGCCGAGACTCCGGAAGTGTCATCATATGATGCTTCATAACAAGGACGAATATTTTCTGTAACACCCGAGCCCAATAATACTATTTATATTACTAGTTGAGGGTTATTTATTGCTCATTCCAATTTTCCGGATTGTTTGGTGGTTTTTGCTAAATTTTAACCGGTTAAGTTATTTTGGCACATAACAAATTTTAACTCCTAAAAAGAAATTAAAAGTGTCCATGTTGGCCTACTCGTCGCCACTAGTCGCGTGGTAGCGTCCGCGTGTCGAGATTCCGTCCCGTTCGGCTAAACGGGCAAGTTTGGACGACTACGCGCGCGTGCAAGTGTCCGAATTGGGGGCATACATTTTAATCATTAAACACCTCTTTTCAAAATTTGGAACCCGCTTAAAATCCTATAATTTGAATTTGGAACATTTGGGCGCAACCCGGGCGCGATTTGGAAATGTTTCATTTCGGGCCAGAAAGGCCCATTTAATTTAATATCTTAAAACTAATATATATACGAATTTATATACACAGAACAGTTAAATCTTTAAATTATTCACAAATCCTTTCAAATTTCCTCTTCGAATCTCGCCTCAGCCAATCACGAGCTCGTGATCAGCCTCGTGGGCCCCCTTCCTCTCTCTCTCTCTTTCCGACTCTCTCTATCTCTCTCTTCCCTCATTCTCTCTCTCCCTCTAACAACTCTCTCTCTCTCCTCTATTTTATCCCTCCATGCAGCCGCCTTCTCTTCCCCACTCGACCACGAGAAACCCTCCGAACCCTAACCCTAGCCACCTCGTAACCGTGCCGCCTCCCGTCGCCGACGACTCCCGCGACTCCCTCTCCTCCTCCTCGTCACTACCTCGTCATCACCTTCCTCCTCTCCTCGCTGGACCACCACCAACCCGAGCCCGACCCTGCACCATCCCCGGGTCGCCGGGAACCGTGCCGTCGACCCTCGTCGACGTCACCCGCGCCACCTCCGACCACCTCCTTCTCCCCTCGACCACCAGAGCCGACCACCCCCTCCTCCACTCGTCGCAACACCCTCTCCAGCGAACCCCGAGGCTGTTCAGGCCTTCGCAGCCGCCGTCGCTGCCTCGCCGGCGTTCCAGCGCCGTCGAGCCCGCCGGGGTTACCCTGGTATCTCTCTGTAAGCTTCCTCATCTTTCCTTTTGTGCATTAAACCCCCCGCTGATCGTATTAAGTTTATCATTGTTGCTAACTTCGTTGCCGTTTTTTTTGCCGGAATCCGACCGTGCCGTCTTTGGAACCCAACGCTCCAGCGAAGTACCCTGGTCCGTGTGATCCCGTTGTTCTCTGTTGGGACTCGACCCGTGGCCCGTGCACCCATATCGTGTTTTCTGTCGACATCGCATCCGTGTTCCGGTTTGCAAAACCGTCGAGGCAAGTATGTGAATACTTGCTTTAACATGCTAGCGTGCGAGATCTAGTCTTGCCATGCAGTTGAATATCATACTTTATAATACTACAACTTAATGATGGTAATTGATATTATATTATAAGTTAGAATTGACAGTTGCAGTTATCTTTAACATGGAATCGTTATAATAGTTTCTCGTAATTAATTAACCCACTATCAATCCATATTTCAACTAAATAAAACAATTGGATCATATCTGCTTAATTGTTAAATCATTCACGAGACAATTATTATACTTAGCGTAAATTCATGTAGCTTCATTACTTTATGATTGTGGATATTGCTTCACCTTGTGGTTTTTGCACCCCAAAGGTGCGTGAACCTGTTAATAAGAGAATACAAAACATCATTGTGTTTACATGGAATAATATGGTTATTTACTGTTTCCTGCTGCTGTTCATTACTTGATTGTATACCTGTTGTGAGCACATACTCGTTTGCACTACATATTGGCCTGACCCTGCTACACATGACATATACATACATACCGACTCATCCTGTTGTACCATGACATGACTTGTTTCATGATCTCATGCCTAATGCCGACAAACCCGACCATCCCTGCTGTCTATCCAGACAGACCTACTTTTACCGGATTTTCTGTTGGCATTAGTCCTTGACTACTGAATACCTGAACTGACATATATAACTTGGGGGTATGGGGAAATCAAAGATGAACCTGACTTGTAACTCGACAGTTCACTACCGTTCGAGTGTACACATTCCTATTCTGTGCCCAGCGGCATGTCTCAGTTTTGGCCGAGAATATTGTGGCCGTGATCCCGGGTATGTACGGGGTAATACCGAGTGTACACATTCCGATTCTGTGCCTAACGGCATGTCTCGGCTGCAGCCGAGAATATTGTGGCCGTGGTCCCGGGTATGTACGGGATACTATTGAGTTACATCGACGATTCATCAATTGGTTTCAAAGACTATAGAGTAGAAACCTGACAGGATAGTTTAGTCACCATTGCACATTACCCTGCTCTGTTATTTCTTAGTACTGCTTTATTCATGTTCATATTTGCATTGCTTATCACTATGTTTACATTATATACTTGATGTCATGACGCGCTGACGTCTGGGTTTTGCATGGCCCAGATTCCGTACCCCCGTCGACGACCGAGCAGGAGTACTTCAGCCAGCAGGCTGAACTGTGAGTTCCTTAGGGTTTAGTTTATTTATTTCATTTCATTTCCAGATGTGAGCCCGCATTATGGGACGTACTGTTTATTCATTGTATTGGATCATTAGCTTCCGCACTTATTGTTTATTGATTCTTGTTATTATGGATTTGGACAAGTATTAGATTAGCTTATTATCTCATCTCTTGATATCTCTACAGCCGTAATGTGACTGTGGATGGATACTTCCTACCCACAGGTAGCATGGTTGGCTATGTCACGTGCCCAATCTCGCGTACTCTGGGAAGCGGGGCGTGACATTTTCCTTGTCTTTTCTTGGGGAAAAGAGTATTTCTGACCCATCTTCTTCATCAAAGACGGATTCCAGCTGACTTTTTCTCGATCGTGTGGCTTCTTGGATCCGCTTCGCTGTTTTCGAACGTTATTCTCGTTCTTCACCTTGTTGATGCCTCCGAACCGGGCTTTTTCCTTGACATGAGTGCGCACAGCGGGCTGAGGGTGAAGGGCATCGTAGTTTTTTCTTTCCGCATACTGCTGAGTGAGACACTGCGTCCTGGCTTTCTCATAAATGGCCATTTCACGGCTGTGGTCATCCCGAACCTTTTGACCTACTTCCCTTATTAGCATAGCAACCTGCTCTTCGAACGACGGACTTGACGTTCTTACGGCGGGATCTCGCTCTGGCTCAATGTTATGACCATTGGAAAAACATTCCCTTCTTTACCGAAGCCATTTATGACACGACACTTATAGAACCGCTCTCGTTTATTTGACCGAACGTATCCGAGCCCAATCGTCTCCATTCTCCCATTGGGCATCTTTCGCTGAGTCCCGGGGACGTTCCAAATCTTTTAGTAGAACTGGGCTTGTCGAACGGTTTGTTTGAAGGGTACGCCTTGGAATCTTAATAGCCTTTTCAATCCCTCTGTGTAATATCTGGGTAAAAGGATTGGTTGAATCCTATCAAGCGTAAGTTCGGCACCATGCCAGACTTCTTTTCCGACTTTAGTCTCCGTAGATTGGTAGATGAGGATCGCCTTTTCACCTCTTCGTCTAGGAGGGACGTAGAAAGTTTGCATCTCTTGTACGCTGTATGTATTGAGCGTATTCAGTTCCCTGTAATGCCGCTGTAGAACCATGATAATTTGTAAACTCTTGTCAGCTCCAGTGAAGGTCCGCATTGGCGGGTGGACGGAGAACACTGCGTTAGCCTCGTCCTCAGAATCACTGCCGAAGACCAAAATAGGGGTAGATGGTCCGGGCATGTTGCCTTGGGGTTGCCCCGAGTAAACTATCTCTTCATTCTCCTCGGTATCGCTCCTAAAGATCGGGATAGTGGCGACAGCTTTTTGTTGGTTCTTCGGCTTATGACATCTATCCGTGTCTTTGAAGTACGGTAGGAAGTACTTTGCGTCTTCATATTTTCGGACTTCGTTTATGGAGAACGAGTTTATCTCCCCCGTAACGGTGCACACGAGGCCGTATTTGAAATACTTCATACACTGATGTTGTGTAGAAGGGATGACGTTGTACTCGTACAACCAAGGCCTGCCGAGCAAAGCGTTGTAGCAAGTCTTGGCGTCGATGACAAGAAATTTGATGTCAGTGACGAGTATCCTAAAGCGTAATGTCAATATTACGGAACCCCAGTGTCTGTGATGACTGTGAGTTGAACCCGGAGATAGTAATTTTTTCCCAGGCCAGGTGCTGAACGTTCATGCAAATCTCATTCCGCACCTTCATGTTGAGGAGGTTGACGGAGGACCTGTTGTCGACCAGGATCTTCCCTATCCTTGTGTCGTGGCAGTACCCGGTGATATATAGAGTACGGTCGTGCTCGCACGTTCCTAGGAGGAGATCTTCATCACCGAATGTAATATCAGTTGTATGAACCTCTGCCAGCTCGTCCTTCATCTTTTCTTCTGCAAGGAAAGGTTGGAACTGATTAGGCTCTTGCAATTTCTTGATCAGAGAATCTCTTGCCTCTTTGGACAGGATGAGAGCATCCAGTATGCCTGGTTGTGAGGGTATCCTTCTCAGATGTGCCAGGACATTGTAATCCGCCTTGGTTTTCTTAGGCGGATCGTCGGTTGTGAGCTCTTTAACGACTCTATCATCGAAGGCAATTTCCTCTGTGATTTTTTCCTTCCCCTTGTCTCTTTTGCTCGAACCTTTGTTTGTAGGACCGAGGTTCTTTTCAGGCAATGTACGGTTACACAGCTGAATGTTCTCGCAGTTCTTCTCCACTTCTTCTTTTCCAGAGGTAGATTCTTTGAAGAGAGGGCCGGGAGTTATTTCTTCCTCATAATCGCTCCCAAATGTAAGAACTTGAGATTTTCCTTTTATCGAACTGGTATCAATCATATGACAGTTGCCAGCCGTTCCTTCATGCTAGTCTGTCCCGCTTCTTTGTTGTCGACGGGTTTTGCGCTTCATCCGCTTGAACTGTTGCCAGTGAACAACGTATCCTTGCCACCACTTCTTGAAGGCATTGCAATCTTCGGTGGGGTGTGACCCTCCGATGATATAAGCAGTAGTTCGGATGTACATCCGCTTCGTCGAGGCACATACTCCCAGGAGTGTTTTCCATGAGAGGGGGCAACTTCATTCCCATTAACAAGGATTTGGTGAACCGCTTCTCCGCTTTGATCCTGCTCTTGTTTGTAGCAGGTCTGCTTCAGCTTGGGTGGAGTACTTTTCGACTCATCCTTACCGCGGCTTCTTCATCCTGATGCCGACGTTTGGCATTTTCGTATATGGTTGTTTCACATTCTCGGTTAGTTTTGCTCTTTTAAAGGGCTTCTTTTAGCAGCCTGTCAATTGGGTCTTCTAACAGTTCTAGGGATTTTGGCGTCAGTCCTGCCCCCAGTTCCTCTCCGTTGCTTTCCGATGCTGAGGGAGTTTTTTGTCATTTAACAACGAATGAGAAACCATGTGGCAACTTGCTACATAGTCCTTGGGTTCTTCTGACGAGTCATTTCCCTTATCATCGTTACTATCTCCATTCTCAAGGATATGGTTGAGAAACTCTTCGAGGGTGACTGGGGTCCGCGCTTTCTAGTTGAACTCTTCCAGCGCATCGATGTACCTTTGCAGGTCCGTGTGCTTGTCGTCATACTCGGCAGGCTGCACAGGCTTCTTGGTCTTCTTCTTTTTCTTCGAAGTCTTCGAAGGCCTGGCTTGGAGGTCTTGTGCATCGTTACCAGTTTTCGGTGTTGGGCGCGGTTTAAGCATCCCCTCAATGATCTCGGGCTTCAGCGAGCTTTTCCATTTGATCGCCGGACATGCTTGAAGATCCTTTAGCATTCTTTTAGTTTTAGCTGAAAAGACCACTTCCAAAGGAGCTTCTTCCACAAACAAGCATGATGCCGCCGACGTGTCTACCTTTTTAGGAGTGTGCCTTTGTGGCGGGTTCACCCTCCAGTTCTCGGACATCAGAATTTCCCTTGGTGGTACTGGTCCTCGACCCAGTTCTTGAAGACGTAGCAATCCTCAATTAAGTGACCCACTACTCTGTGGTAGGAGCAGTAGTTGGGATTGTTGACATCACTGGGCTGCAGTGGACGTCTTGGATCTGACGGTGTGATGAGTTTGTTGCGCATTGCCAGTTCGAACAATCTCCCCGTTTTATCACGGGGAAACGAGTAAGCTCGTCCTAGCTTCTTTTCCAAGGATTGGCGCAGGCGCGCGTTGTTTTGGAGAGCAACTAGTTTCGGGTCACTCGGTTGTTGTTGAGTGTTGGCAACGAAGGCTGCTTTCCCTTTACCCCGTGCATTCCAAGGGTCCGTTTTTGAAAGTCTGTGGCCCATCTGGTCCATTTGGGCCAACTTGTCGATCAGATCCTGGAAAGTGGTTGGCTTAAAGAACATCATGAACTGCGATCGCCTGAGGATTGAGAGTCCCTATGAATATGCCCATGGAAGGAGCTTCTTCGATGTGTTGTTCACATTTTGACCAGAGGTTCCACCATCGGATTGCGTATTGAACCCAGGTCTCTCCTGGCTTCACCCTGGCGTTGATTAATGTCGTGATCAGGGTCTGTTCACTTGCGCTTATGAACTGCTGTATGAACAGTAGCTCCATTTCTGTGAATGTTTTGACGGAGTCATTTGGGAGCTCCGAGTACCATTCAAATGCTATCTCCGACAAGATGCCAATGAACTGGCGAAGCAACAATTTGTCGTCGCCTCCAGTATTGCCACACAAAGCTCTGAACTGAGCGGCGTGCTGATGTGGATTACTTGCCCCTTATACATGTGGAACTTAGTGATCGTATATCCTGGCGGGTATTTGATTTGATCGTACCAGCCTGGGTACGGTCGCCCAGTTCTGACGACTCGTCCAGCCGCTTCACTTGCCTGATGAGCTCGTATTTGTTGAGCTATGTAATCATCAAGGGCAGCTTTGGAGATTGTTTCCTCCTTGGCTGTCGATAAGGCTGGAAGGGGGTTTGATGTTTCCCTTCTGTCATCCTCGATAATTATCGGCGATTCTTCAGCTGGAGGCTCTGGCTGGATCATCATTCCAACCATGTCATAGAACAGGAGCGCCATCTACTTTATATTAGCAGTTTGTTCCACAGCTTCCTTATCCTTTCTTTCCAGCACCCTCCATAGCAACTCCATATCTGTCTCCTGCTCCTGGCGTTGTTCACTTGCTAATTCCGGACTTTCTTTTTGCCCAGTGAGTGCTGCCATTTTTGTCAGCATCTCCTGGAGCTTTTGTTGTTGCTCCTGAGCCTTTGTCAACGACCGAGTTTGCGGCCGATGACCCAGGGAAGCACGGCTTTTCTCTTTTCCGGAATCCATATAAACCATGTGCACGATCATGCCCCAAGACTTAGGGCGTTTGGATCCATCACCTTTGGGATTGGCCGCCAGTGGTGGTAGATTCTCCGACCTTCTCTTTTTGTGAGAAGTCGAAGTTGAAGGAGCCATTGTAACAGGTGCCTTCATGAAAGAAGTCCCTCGCTGCATGGTGGAGGGATGGTCCTCCTCTTACCGAGCCTTTGTTTTCTTCAGTCAGCGAGAGTAGTCTTTATTGATCACAGAATCTTGGACTTTCCGCTAGACCTTGTGGACTTGGTAGGATAGCTGCTAAGGGGGCTACTCCGGCTTCACCTGTATCATGTTTTCAACAGGTGGGGGAGATTTCTTTAGCACCACAGTCGGAGAGTTCTTTCACACCCTCCTAAGCAGTTCAAAGTTGTTCCCGGTTGGAACAGCAGTGTCAACTTCCACCACTGGAGCTAGTGGAGTAAGTCAAGAAGGGGAGTTGCCCCCAGCTCTTCTCACTCGGTTCCAGTGGAGACGTAGAGCATTCCTTGCAGATGGGACCACCTAAGTTGTGGAAGCGTCTTCGTCATACCCCCTGCTTTGGTGAAGGGTTGTTGTTGGTGCCAGCTTGTTGAAGATTGACGTTCGTTGAGAGAGGACGACCAATCTTTCGAAGGCCGACTTTCTGGTAGGGAAAGCACTTTTGATGACTTCACCCGTAGCAGGAGTTGGAATGGCCAATCATGCAAAGACCAATCCTTTAGTAGGAGAAGCCCCTTTGGCGACTTCACCCGCCGGAGCTAGAATGGCTATCTGTTTCGGGATAACCCCTTCAGGTATTGTGAGCCTCTTTGCAGGCCCACTTGAGCTTTGGCTCAGCTTGTTGAAGACTGAGGTGGCAGACTTGGACGACCCATTGAAAGAGGCCGTAGTGGTTGCAAGTCAATCGAAGACAGACTTTTTTGGAGCTTCCCCTTGCGGCACAGAGGCGCAGAAGCTTGTTGGCGGGAGAACGGTCCCGAAGAACAATCCAGTGGTGTCTTGAGTCACTTGCTCCACCAGTATTGAAAAGATGGAGGCCTCATTGGGCCCGTAAGTCACTCCTCCAGTCAGGGCGGAGCAGGAGTTGCTGTTGTAGGTAGACTTTGAAGCCATTGATCTTCTTTTTTGTGCACAGGAGCAAGACACCAAATCTTAGTACATCGAATCAAGGAGCAACCATAGTAAACCGCGGTTTGTTCATGAACATGACACACGAAGTGTGGAGTGGAAAGAGGAAAAGGTCCCACCGGGTGTGCCAAAATCTGTTTACCGCCGAAAGACGCGACTGTAAGGTGTTTTTCGTAACCCCATTGAGATGAGAATACGCGCGCGCTTGACAGGCGTACTATAGATTCCCCCTGCCTAGGGTAGGCCGGGGTTTATAGATTGTGGGGATCCGAATCTCCGGCAGCCGCGGACTAAACTGCCGTTAATTACCCCTCGCCTTTGGAGCGAGGAAACCTCCGATTGACGAGTTAAACTGGTCATGCGAACTCAATGTGCAGTGTGTGTGTGATGTGTTTTGAAAGGGGTTTTTAGACATACCGGGAGCCACGCAGAGTTTTTACGGGGGTCCCGCTACCCGGATAGCGGGCTGGGGGTCAAGGGGCTAGCAGCGCCCCGTTAGAATTTTTTTTCCTAACAGGAACAGTTTCGTGGAGTATGTGTATGTGTATATATGTATATATATATATGTATATATATGCATGTATATATATAAAAAGGGGGGAAAAGACATCCAAAGGATGCGTGGGGCCAGTGCCTGGGCGCTTGAGCGCAAGCGCGCCACATGTCGGCACGTGGCCACTCTGCGCTCGAGCGCAGAGTGCTGGAGCGCAAGCGCGCCACGTGTCGGCACGTGGCCACTCTGCGCTCGATCGCAGAGTGCTGGAGCGCAAGCGCGCCACGTGTCGGCACGTGGGTGCTTTGCGCTGGAGCGCTGGGCGCTGGAGCGCAAGCGTCGAGCGCTGGAGCGCAAGCGTGCCACGTGTCAGCACGTGGGCGCTTTGCGCTCGAGCGCAGGGCGCTTGAGCGCAAGCGCGCCACGTGTCTGCACGTGGGCGCTTTACGCTCGAGCGCAGGGCGCTGGAGCGCAAGCGCGCCACGTGTCTGCACGTGGGCGCTTTGCGCTCGAGCGCAGGGCGCTGGAGCGCAAGCGCGCCACGTGTCGACACGTGGGCTTGAGCTCGAGCGCGCCACGTGTCGGCACGTGGGCGCTGGAGCGCAAGCGCGTCACGTGTCGGCACGTGGGCGCTTTGCGCTCGAGCGCAGGGCGCCACGTGTCGGCACGTGAGCGCTCGGCGCTCGAGCGCTTGGGCGCCGGCGAGGAAAAGGGGGCTTTTAGCCCCGGAAATTCTCTAAATAGAAAATAGGGTGAAGTTAAACTCCTAAGATGTTTTGGGTTGATGAAGGGAGTTCTTCTTCTTCCTCTTCTGTTGTTTGGCCGGATCTTGAAGATCAAGAGATGTGAGATTTTAAAAATCTCTTCTTTTTGAGATCTAATGGTAGATCCAAGTTCCTCTTTGTGGGTTTTGTGGTGAAAAACTATTTAGTTTTGGAAAAAAGAGAGTAAAACTCTTGATTTAATTCAAAAGAAATAATAAGGTTTGGAACCTTCAGAAAGGGGAAAGAGGCACAAACCCTAGGTTTTTAAAGGGGAATGAAAAGTATTACTTTATTCATCATCATGTTGCCTTTTATAGGCTTATATATTTACATATAACCCCTTGGACTTTACAAAAATGGCATTTTAGCCGTCCCATGGCTCATGTGCCATTTCTTTTTGCACATAAGCCATGGGCTTTACAAAAAATTGGCTTTATGCCCATTTTGTTTACCTTCATGCATAAACAATTACATAAAAATTATTCATTACATGACGTTTTATTTTGGCATGGAGGAAGTCCGGCCGCTTCATGTTCGGGCTCAACCTGGGCCTGGGCCCACTTGATCTGGGCTTGGGGTTGACCTTGACTTTGACTCGATCAACCGGGGTGTAAATTTTTACCCCAACAAATTGCCCCCATCAATAAATGCACACAGCATATGTGGGTCGTGTGCATAAAATTGATGGATCTTCTTTCACGTGGAGGCGGCTTGCTTTGGTTCCCATTTTTTGGGATGTACTGCCCTTTTTACGACGTGGACGGTCGACGCTTGACGCGTCTCCGAGACGGAGTGTCTGTGGTAGATGTTTTCCTAGCCCAGAGTGATCTGGTTCCTGCTTTGTAGGAAGCTTGCACTGCCCTTTTTGAGACATGGATGGTCGACGCTCTGATCCGGAGCGATCTGATTCCCACTTTGTAGGAAGCCTGCACTGCCCGTTTTGCGACATGGACGGTCGACGCTCTTATCCGGAGCGATTTGGTTCCCGATTTGTGGGAAGCCTGCACTGCCCTTTTTGCGACATGGACGGTCGACGCTCTGATCCGGAGCGATTTGGTTCCCGATTTGTGGGAACCCTGCACTGCCATTTTTGCGACATGGACGGTCGACGCTCTGATCCGGAGCGATTTGGTTCCCGATTTGTAGGAAGCCCGCACTTCCCGTTTTGCGACGGGGACGGTCGACGCTCTGATCCGGAGCGATTTGGTTCCCGATTTATGGGAAGCCTGCACTGCCCATTTTGCGACGTGGACGGTTGACGCTCTGATCCGGAGCGATTTGGTTCCCGATTTGTGGGGAGCCTGCACTGCCCTTTTTGCGACATGGACGGTCCACGCTCTGATCTGGAGCGATTTGGTTCCCGATTTGTGGGGAGCCTGCACTGCCCTTTTTGCAACATGGACGGTCTACGCTCTGATTCGGAGCGATTTGGTTCCCGATTTGTGGGAAGCCTGCACTGCCCTTTTTGCGACATGGACGGTCGACGCTCTGATCCGAAGCGATTTGGTTCCCAATTTGTGGGAAGCCTGCACTGCCCTTTTTGCGACATGGACGGTCGACGCTCTGATCCGAAGCGATTTGGTTCCCAATTTGTGGGAAGCCTGCACTGCCCGTTTTGCGACATGGACAGTCGACGCTCTGATCCGGAGCGATTTGGTTCCCAATTTGTGGGAAGCCCGCACTGCCCGTTTTGCGACGTGGATGGTCGACGCTCTGATCCGGAGCGATTTGGTTCCCGATTTGTGGAAAGCCTGCACTGCCCGTTTTGCGACATGGACGGTCGACGCTCTGATCTGGAGCGATTTGGTTCCCGATTTGTGGGAAGCCCGCATTGCCCGTTTTGCGACGTGGACGGTCGACGCTCTGATCCGGAGCGATTTGGTTCCCAATTTGTGGGAAGCCTGCACTGCCCATTTTACGACATGGACAGTCGACGCTCTGATCCGGAGCGATTTGGTTCCCGATTTGTGGGAAGCCTGCACTGCCCTTTTTACAACATGGACAGTCGATGCTTGATATGAGTTGCTCTGCTCCTTGCAGTGTCAGGGGTGAACTTGACTTGCTCCGCTTCTTGCGGTGTCGAGATTGGATTCTGACTTGCTCCGCTTTCTGCGGTGTCGGAGTTGAAGTTGACTTGTTGATTGTGATTTGGGTTGACATTAGCATCGCTATACTGGAATATGGTACCAGGAGCGAATTATCGTTTGTCTTTGAGAGGATTTGGAGATTGTTTTTTTTGTAGGCATCTGCATTACTGCACTAGAATAATGCCAGGAGCAACTCATCATTTGCCCCAAGAGGATCTGGGAATTGGTTTTTGTTTGGCATCTGCATTGCTGCACTAGAATAATTCCAGGAGCAACTCATCATTTGCCCCGGGAGGATTTGGGAATTGATGGCTTAGAAGACAGGTTTAGATTCCTATCACCTAAGGCTTTTCAATTTTATAGGCCGTAAGGGTCCCATAAAAGCATTTTCTCCCTACGAGTCGAAAGGATCCCGTAGGTGTATTTTCTTCTTAGGAGTTGTGGGGACTCTTAAGTGTGTTGCTCCTTTGTGAGTCGTAAGGATCTCATGCGGGAATTTTCTCCTCACAAAGTCGAGAGGACTTTGCGAGTGCATTTCATCACTCCTTTTTTTAACGAGTTCGCGCCCTTTCGGGTTTTCACAAACTCGCCGGCAGTCCTGCTATTTTTACTCACGGTGCCCTCTCGGGTTTTCATCCGTGTCCATTTCGCTTGTGGACATACCATTTTATTTATTTTATTTTATTTTTATTTTATTTATTTTTCCTTTTTCCTTTTTCATTTTTTTTTTAGACTTTGAATGCGGTCTCACCAGTAGGACTTGGGAGAGGTTGGGATCGTTTTACGCTCGTGGATTATATATGGTTTTGCAGGATGTATGATCCAGACCGTAGGGCCGGAAAAATTTTGGGACTTTGTTGGCGTCTGCATCGCTGCACTGGAATATGGTACCAGGAGCGACTCATCATTCGCCGTCGGGGTATGGGATTTGGAATTTGGTTGGCGTCTGTATCGCTGCACTGGAATATGGTACCAGGAGTGACTCATCATTCGCCACTTGGGGACTGGGGAGCGATGGCTTAGGAGACGGGTTTAGATCCCTATCGCCTAAGGCTTTTCAATTTTATGGGCCGTGAGGGTCCCATAAAAGTATTTTCTCCCTGCGAGTCGTAAGGATCCCGTAGGTATATGTTCTCCTTAGGAGTCGTGAGGACTCGTAAGTGTGCTTTTCCTTTGTGAGTCGTAAGGATCTCACAAAGGTTTGTTCTCCTCATGTATCGTGAGGACACATGAGTGGATTTCCCTCGTTCCCAGTTTAATGACTTAGAGGTCGACTGTTTCCAGTTTAACGACTTAGAGGTCATTTGTTTCCAGTTTAACGACTTAGGGGTCTATTCTGCCCAGTTTAACGACTTAGCGGTCATCTGTTTCCAGTTTAACACCATGGTGGTCATCTGTTTCCAGTTTAACGACGTAGAGGTCATCTGTTTCCAGTTTAACGACGTGGTGGTCATCTGTTTCCAGTTTAACGACGTAGAGGTCATCTGTTTCCATTTTAACGACTTGGGGGTCATCTGTTTCCAGTTTAATGACTTGGAGGTCATCTGTTTCCTGTTTAACGACGTGGTGGTCATCTGTTTCCAGTTTAACGACTTGGAGGTCATCTGTTTCCAGTTTAACGACGTAGAGGTCATCTGTTTCCAGTTTAACGACTTGGAGGTCATCTGTTTCCAGTTTAACGACTTGGAGGTCATCTGTTTCCAGTTTAACGACGTAGAGGTCATCTGTTTCCAGTTTAACGACTTGGAGGTCATCTATTTACAGTTTAACGACGTAGAGGTCATCTGTTTCCAGTTTAACGACATAGAGGTCATCTGTTTCCAGTTTAAAGACTTAGAGGTCTACGGATGGCGAGCTTGGAATTTTGGGGTAGGGGCCGGCATCAGCGTTGCTAACACTGAAGCAGAGGTGCCAGGAGCAATTCATCATTTGCCTTTTCCTGTTAGGGAGCGATGGCTTAGGAGACAGGTTTAGGTCCCTATCACCTAAGGCTTTTCAATTTTATGGGCCATGAGGGTCCCATAAAAGCATTTTCTCCCTGCGAGTCGTAAGGATCCCGCAGGTGTATTTTCTCCTTAGGAGTCGTGAGGACTCCTAAGTGTGGTTTTCCTTTGTGAGTCGTAAGGATCCCACAACGGTTTGTTCTCCTCATGTATCGTGTGGACACATGAGTGGGTCTTCTCAATGGAGCATAATTCCCAAGGCGGAGGCCGGCCGCGTAACTGGTGATTACGGTGGGGCATGAGCGTGATGAGAATTATTTGAGCTCGTGGATTGTATACGGTAGTCAAGTTGGGGACTAACCGTACGGCTGAGGGAATTTTGAAAAATTGGATTTTTGTTTGTGGTTTTTTTTGTTTTTTTTTACCGCGATTGCTCTATCATTTCAGCTTTTCTTATCGCGAAGATCGCGATTGCCCTATCATTTCGGCTTTTATTCGCGGTTGCCCCATCATTTCGGCTTTATTTTCATCTTTATTTTACTCGCTGATTTTTATTGCGAGTTGCCCCATCATTTCGGCTTTTCATTATTTTTCTTTTATTTACACATTTTTGTTTATTTACATATATATATATATATATATATTTTACATTCCCAGTTTAACGACTTAGAGGTCGACTGTTCCCAATTTAATGACGTGGTGGTCGATTGTTCCTAGTTTAACGACGTGGTGGTCCTCTTTGCTTATCCCAGCTCTTTGGATTTCAATTTTGCAGAGCTTTATTGATGACCGTAGCTCCGCGGCCTGCCGATACATCCGAGGATTGTGAGGTTTTTCCAAGCTTGTATTGGTCCTATGCCCAGTCTTTGAAAACACAGCAATCTTCAATGGCATGACTCACCACCCTATGGTATGGGCAGTATACGGGATTTCCGGTCATATTCATTTCATGCGGCCTCTTCGGAATAGGCAATTGCAGGCCATTGTTCAGGGCTTCCTCGAATATATTGCGGACCTCATCCCTCCTGAAGGAGTACACCTTCTTCTTTCTCTCCATCAGAGTAGGTGCCCTCACTGATGTCGGTCCCTGAGGCCGATCAGTCTTTGGTTCGCCCTGCACATGTCTGGGAGGATTAGGTTCCCGAAAGGCTTCGGTCTCCATTTGTGTGAAATCGGCGGTCGTAGCTTGACTGTTTGCTAACACGCCTTTAGACAGTTCTATCTCTCCCGTCTTGTATTGCCTTTCGACCCAATCTTTGAAGACGAAGCAGTCCTCAATGGCATGACCTATCACCCTGTGATAGGGGCAATATTTTGGGTCGTCGGTCATATTCGCTTCTAGCGGTCTCTTTGGTTCTGGCAGTTGTAGACCGTTTCTTAGGGCGTCTCTGAATATCTTGGGGACTTTTTCCCTTTTGAAAGAATAGACTTTTTCCAGTTTCTCTTTCGGAGGCGATCCCCCCCCCCCGGCGTATGTATCGGAAGGACCGGAGGCTGGTCGCGGCCGTTTTTTGCAAAGGCGCTCCGCACTTAGGTCGAAGGGAGCATCGGTCGGCTGCTTCCGGTTATCAATCCCCTGCTCACGAACCAAAATTTGATTTTGCTGTAATTGCAATCGGGGGACTTGGGTCGTGAGATCCGCCACAACATTTGTCAGCTCGTCAACTTTAGAATGGACCTTGGCCATCTTCTCATCCCTGTCCTGAAGTTGCCTTTGAAGCCATCGGAATAATGCTTGTTCTGTGGTTCCGGTTATGAAGACCGGGTCATCCATATTGCCTGAGCTCAATTCCGCAGGAACCACGGGCTTCTCTGGCTTATCGGCCTGAGCGGGCTCTTCATCATTAGATCAAGCCGATGCTGGGTAGTGTCAATCATATCATTACCATGGCTGTGAAGAAGAGGGGGATTCGTTTCTTCATGTCCGACCATGTAGACAGTGTGGACCACATACCCAGCCATCTCTTTATCTTTAGCGGCTGATTTCGCGGAGCGGTCCGGGCTCATAAATTTTAACATGGCCAGAGCCCTAGCCCTTTTGTTGTCTTTGTATCTGAGCCGCTTCTGCCTCAGCTTCTCTGCCTTGAGCGCTTGGTAGGCTTCTGCTCTTCGGGAAGCCGCCATGGGCTGAGTGATGGGGAGACTTGAGAAGACACCCAATCGAGTAGTTGTCAGAGGCGCCGCCGGAGCTTGCGCGAGACGCCCTGTTGCTTTGTTGATGCTGATGGCCTTGCCCCCAGCTGGGGCCATAGAGAGTCGTTCAAACACCGACTTGTGTTTGAGTTGGGGTGCCTTCGAGACTACCACATTCGGCCTCTTGCCTTTCGAGACCGGTTTGTCTGTTACCGGAGCTTGAGGAGCTGGGATGGCGCCAACTGGTATGAACATAATAGAGCCGAATGGTAGCAGCGGCTCCTCCCATTGTCGCCCGAGACTGGCCGGGAGGACCGTCCTAGAGTCTATCCTCATCGTGTAGGAGACGGGAGCCATGCTGAAAGCTGAGTTCATCTTTGGAGACATTGTTGAAAAGTGATTGCTTGAAGACCTGCATGAAAGAGCATTATTTTAGTATAAATACAGATATGCATGTTGATTGAGTTCGCATGAATGCTTAACCTGAAATATAGGAGGAGAGATTGGTCCCACCGGGCGTGCCAGAATCTGTAGGGTGTTTTTCGTCACCCCATTAAGATGGGAATCCGCGCGCGCTTGTCAAGCGTACTACAGATTCCCCCTGCCTAGGGTAGGCCGGGGTTTATTGATTGTGGGGATCCGAATCTCCGGCAACCGCGGACTAAACTGCCGTTAATTACCCCTCGCCTTTGGAGCGAGGAAACTTCCGATTGACGGGTCAAACAGATGTATATATATATGTATATATATATGCATGTATATATATAAAAGGGGGAAAAGACATCCAAAGGATGCGTGGGGCCAGCGCCTGGGCGCTTGAGCGCAAGCGCGCCATGTGTCGGCCCGTGGCCGCTCTGCGCTCGAGCGCAGAGTGCTGGAGCGCAAGTGCGCCACATGTCGGCACGTGGGCGCTTTGCGCTGGAGCGCTGGGCGCTTGAGCGCAAGCACGCCACGTGTCGGCACGTGGGCGCTTTGCGCTCGAACGCAGAATGCTGGAGCGCAAGCGCGCCACGTGTCGGCACGTGGGCGCTTTGCGCTCGAGCGCAGAGCGCTGGAGCGCAAGCGCGCCACGTGTCGGCACGTGGGCGCTTTGAGCTCGAGCGCAGGACGCTGGAGCGCAAGCGCTCCTCGTGTCGGCACGTGGGCGCTTTGCGCTCGAGCGCAGGGTGCTAGAGCGCAAGCGCGCCACGTGTCGGCACGTGCGCTTGAGCGCAAGCGCACCACGTGGGCGCTTTGCGCTCGAGCGCAGGGCGCCATGTGTCGGCACGTGAGCGCTCGGCGCTCAAGCGCTTGGGCGTCGGCGAGGAAAAGGGGGCTTTTAGCCCCGGAAATTCTCTAAATAGAAAATAGGGTGGAGTTAAACTCCTAAGATGTTTTGGGTTGATGAAGGGAGTTCTTCTTCTTCCTCTTCTGTTGTTTGGCCGGATCTTGAAGATCAAGAGATGTGAGATTTTAAAAATCTCTTCTTTTTGAGATCTAATGGTAGATCCAAGTTCCCCTTTATGGGTTTTGTGGTGAAAAACTATTTAGTTTTGGAAAAAAGAGAGTAAAACTCTTGATTTAATTCAAAAGACAGAATAAGGTTTGGAACCTTCAGAAAGGGGAAAGAGGCACAAACCCTAGGTTTTTTGAGAGGAATGAAAAGTATTACTTTATTCATCATCATGTTGCCTTTTATAGGCTTACATATTTACATATAGACCCTTGGGCTTTACAAAAATGGCATTTTAGCCGTCCCATGGCTCATGTGCCATTTCATTTTGCATATAAGCCATGGGTTTTACAAAAATTTGGCTTTATGCCCATTTTGTTTACATTCATGCATAAACAATTACATAAAAATTATTCATTACATGACTTTTTATTTTGGCATGGAGGAGGGTCGGCCGCTTCATGTTCGGGCTCGATCTGGGCCTGGGCCCACTTGATCTGGGCTTGGGCCCACTTGGCTTGGGGTTGACCTTGACTTTGACTCGGTCAACCGGGGTGTAAATTTTTACCCCAACAGCGACCGTGTCGTAGGGAAGTCTGGCCAGAATTTGGGGGCAGATGCTATTTGGGTTTATCCGTCCACCTTTCCGAAGATGCCAAGTTAATTTATGGCACCGTATATCGGAGGTTTGGACGGAAGCGGCCGTTGTATCAGACTTCTTCAGATTCCCCCTCCTTTGCAAGGGTTTTTTTTATTATGGGGACGCTCTTCCCTGCAGGCGCAAGCCCCTGCAGTTAATTATATTAGCGCATCTCGATAACCACTTTCTCTTGCTCCAGAGGTTCACTTCGTGTCATGTGTGTTTGTTTTATTTTTGGTTGCCCGTGGATTGTATACGGAGACTAATTTATGCTGTCGCCCTTAGGGCTATCGCATCGCGATAACCACTTTCTCTTGCTCCACAGGTTCACTTCGTGTCATGTGCGTTTGTTTTATTTTTGGTTGCCTGTGAATTGTATACGGAGACTAATTTATGTTGTCGCCCGTAGGGCATGGATTAGTCCAAATCCGTATATTTTTAGATTTGGGTTTGAGTTGATTTAAGGATCGTTGATCCGTTTTGATATCAAGATCAACTTAAATGTATATGAGCAGTTGGGGCTCAGTTGGTTTTTGTTAAGGATACGTTAGTCTAATTTGAGACTAAGATCTACTTAACAGGGTGTTAGGATCATTTTTATTTCAGATCCATCAAGAGAGCACTTGGGCTATGCTGTTTTAGTTTAAGGACGTCTCAGTCCCGTATCGCCATTTTCGGTCTGTAGATCACCATTTTTGGGGTGAGGTTATAGTATAAGGATGTTACGGTCCATTTGTTCCCCCAATAAGAGAGCAAGGCTCTGTTCAAAATTTGAACTGAGGAAGCGTCTCACGTTCAAAGCATGAGAGCGCCAACGCCAAGAGTTAAAAACTCTAAGGCATCGCCTCATGTGCAAAGCACGAGAGCGCCAGCGCCGAGACTTAAAAATTCTGAGGCAGCGCCAAGAGTTAAAATTTCTAAGGCAGCGTCTCACGTGCAAAGCACAAGAGCACCAGCGCCAGAACTAAAAGTTCTCCACCATTGGATCAAAAATCCAACGAAGATGATAAATCATCAAATTACATAATTAAATTCTGTTGAGGAAATATTCCTCGAATCTTCCTAAAATAAGAAAGGTTAATCTTTGTAAAACAGAGCACCGTTGGATTAAAGATCCAATGGTCATTAAAAGTCACCAAGATAAAGAATAAGCTCTATATGGGAAAATATTTTCCCAATCTTGTTGAGAATAAGAAAAATATTTTCTGTAATACAGAAGGCCTAGGATCAAAGATCCAACGGTGGATAAAATCCCCAAATCAATTAGAGATCTCTCAATGAGAGATTTTCTTAACTAAATCAACAAATCAGCCTCCACTATATAAAGGACCCAATACTTCAAGTCTTGTAGAGAGGAACCCCCCTATAAACTTCAAGTTCAAAAAAAAGAAGAGCAAGCAAAAAGAGCTTTCAGAGAGAAGAAAGAAGAAGAACTTTCTTCAAGGTAAATAGAGACCATAGTATCTCATCTGCATACCCAAGGGTTTAACCCTTATAAAAGAACATAGTTCTTTCCCTGGATCTAAGATCTATGAGACAAGTCTCCCACAAATAAGAATTTAATTCTCGCAGGGTTGAATTTGTTCTTGGGGATTGAAGATCCAGGAAAGAACAAAGAATTGAACTCGTCAGAAAAATGCACAAAGAAGGAAACAGCGATGAGCGCCTCACGTGCCCCTCACATGGGCGCTGCTAATAAAATAAAGAGTGCTTTGCACTCAGTGGTTGGCGCCCTGCGCCACGCGCCCCTCACATGGGCGCTAATAAAACAGCGCCAAGCACCTCACGTGCCCTTCACGTGGGCACTGCTAATAAAATAAAGAGTGCTTTGCACTCAGTGGTTGGCGCCCAGCGCCAAGCGCCCCATGTGCCCCTTCACGTGGGTGCTAATAAAATAGAGAGTACTCTGCACTCAGTGGTTGGCGTCCTGCGCCAAGCGCCCCACGTGCCCCTCACATGGGCGCTGTTTAACATAAAGCGCTCTGTAAATAGAGCCCGGCACCATAAAGAGTGTTTAACACTCCATAAAAAACAAAGAAATGGGGTGAGAGTCAGAGCCCATATCAATGCTCAGCATTGTTGCATATAAAATGGACTGAGCCCAAACAAGTGTTTAACACTTTATTCAATACTAAGTGGACTGAGTCCAAGTTGACCAAAAGTCCCTAATTCATATCAACTGAGCCTTTGTTCTCACATTCTTTCTAAATTGGTCTTAGTCCCAAACCCAACTATAGATCTCCCAACTGACATTGGTTCAAGGGTACATCTCCCCACACAGCTGATATATGTCGTTGTAATTCTTCAACGTCTTCAGAGAGGTGGCGGGTCCCGACAACCAACAATTCCATGGACCGCAATGTCCTTAAACTAGCAATGGACCGAAACGTCCTTAAACTGACAATGGACCGCAATGTCCTTAAACTAGCTGTGGACCGTAATGTCCTTAAACTAGCTGTGGACCGTAACGTCCTTAAACTAAAACGACAGAGTCCAAATTCTCTTTCATTGGATCAAAAATGATCCCAAACCCCCATTAAGTTGATCTTAATCTCAAACGAGGTTAATGATCCTTGAATAAACCTAAACCCAAATCTAAAAAAATACGGATTTAGACTAATCCACGCCTTACGAGCGACAACATAAATTAGTCTCAGTATACAATCCACGGGCAACCAAAAAAATAAAACAAACACACACGACACGAAGTGACCTTCTGGAGCCGGAGAAAGTGGTTACCGCGATACGGTAACGTAATTAACTGCAGGGGATTGCGCCTACAGGGAAAAGCTTCCGCACAATCAAAAAACCCCTCACAACGAGGGGGAATCTGACGAAGTCTGCTACAACGGCCGCGTTTTTCCAAACCTCCGATACATGGTGCCATAAATCAACTTGGCATCTTCGGAGAGGTGGACGGATAAAACCAAATAGTATATGCCCCCAAAATTCAGCGTCAGACATCCTAACGTCCTGGTTGCGTCTTTCGGTGGTAAACAGAATCTGGCATGCCCGGTGGGACCTTTTCCTCTTTCCACTCCACACTTCATGTGTCGTGTTCACGAACGAATCGCGGTTTAATATGGTTGCCCCTGGATTCGAGGTACTAAGATTTGGTGTCTTTCTCCTATGCAGAAAATAAGATGACATCGATGGCTTCCAACTGCACCAATTGCAACAGCAACTACCACTCCGTCCCTACTGGAGGAGTGACTTATGGGCCCCAAGCGACCTCCATCTTTGCGATGCCCGTGGAGCAGGTGACTTAGGCCACCGCTGGACTATTCTTCGGGACCATACTCCCACCAATGAGCTTCAATGCTTCAGTAACATCACATGAAGCTCCAAAGAAGTCGGTCTTCAATCGGCTTGCAACTACCACGGCCCCTCTCAATGGGTCGTCCAAGTCCGCCACCTCAGTTTTTGACAGGCTGAGCCAAAGCTCAAGTAAGCCAGCAAAAAGGCCTGCGATACCTGAAGGGGTGATCCCGAAGCGGATAGCCATTCCTGCTCCGGTAAACGAAGTCATCAAAGGGGCTTCTCCTGCTAATGAATCGGTCTTCGCAAGACTGGCTGTTCCAACTCCTGCTACGGGTGAGGTCGTTACAAGTGCTTCCCCTATTCAAAAGTCAGTCTATGCAAGATTGACTATTCCCTCTCAGCGGACGTCTGTCTTCGACAGGCTGACGCCGACAACAGCCTCTCATCAAAGTAAGGAGCATGAAGCTAATCCAGCGATAAAGGTGGTCCCGGCCGCACGACATGCTCGACGTCGTCATTGTCGCCAAGTGAGGAAAGCTGGGGTCAGTTCCCACTCTGGACTTACCCTACCAGCTCCAACGATGGAAATTGACGATGCTGTTGCAACTGGGAACAACTTTGAGCCGCTCAGGAGGGTGCGCAAGAACTCTCCAACTGCCGTGTTGAAAAAATCTCCTCCACCTGTGGAGAACGTTACAAAGGCGAAGCCGAAACTGCCCCCTCAGCGGCTGTCCTCCAAAATCTACAGAGTCTGGCGAAGACTCCAAGACTCTGTAATTGACAAAGACTACTCCTGCCGATCAAAGAAAATGAAGGTCCGGCAAGAGGAGGATCAACCCACCGTTGTACCCCGGAAGGTGTCGTCTGCAGGGGTGCCTATTACAGCCCCCTCAACCTCGACCATCCATAAAAAGAGAAGGCCGGAGAAGATCCCCGTGCCTGCGACAAATTTCAAGGGCACTGAGCCCAAACGCCCCAAGTCTGGGGGCATGATAGTGCACACCGTCTATATGGCGTCTGGAAAAGAGGAAAGCCGTGCTTTTGGGGGTCATCGACCACTTACGCGGTCCGTAACAAAGGCTCAAGCGCAACAATAGAGACTCCAGAAGATCCTGACAAAGATGGCCGCACTTAGTGGGCAGAAAGAAATCCTAGAAGCATCGTCGGAGCAACGCCAGGAACAAGAAACCGACGCCAAGTTCCTACGAAGGATGCTCGAGAAAAATGATAAAGAGGCCGCGGAACAAGCGGCTAATATAAAATAAATGGCTCTCTTGTTCCAAGATATGGTGGGGATGATGATCCAGCCGGACCCTCCAGCCGAAGATCCCTCAATACTCATTGAAGATGACAGAGGGGAAACATCGAACCCTCTTTCGGCTCTATCAACAGCCAGGGAGGAGATGATCTTGAAAGCTGTGGTTGATGACTACATAGCTCAATAAATATGAGCTCATCAGGCAAGCGAAACTGCTGGCCAAGTCGTTAGAACTGGGCGACTATATCCAAGATGGTATGATCAAATTAAATACCCGCCGGGATATACGATAACTAAATTCCACGTGTATAAGGGGATAGGCAATCCCCATCAGCACACCGCTCAGTTCAGGGCTCTATGCGGCAATACTGGAGGCGACGACAAATTGCTACTTCGCTAGTTCGTTGGCAGCTTAGCGGAGACGGCATTTGAATGGTACTCGGAACTTCCGAATGACTCCATCAAAACATTCACGGAAATGGAGTTGCTATTCACCCAGCGTTTCTCAAGCGCCAGCGAACGCACCCCGATCACGGCATTAATCAATGCCAGGGTGAAGCCAGGAAAGACTTGGGTTCAGTTTGCAATTCGGTGGTGGAACCTATGGTCGAGATGCGAATAATGCATAGAAGAAGCTCCTGCCGTGGGCATGTTCTTGGGGACCCTTGATCCGCAGACAACTATATCCCAATTTATGATGTTCTTCAAGCCGACCCCTTTCCAAGCCTTGATCGACAAGATGGCCCAAATGGGCCAGATTGGCCATAGACCGTCCTCCTCAAAAACGGAGCTTCAAAATGAAAAAGGTAAAAGGAAAGCTACCCTTGTCGCTGATTAGAGTAAGATTTTAACGATCAAAAATAATTTACCGCAATCAAGAACGGCGTCGCTTTGCAGCTAGACGGCGAGTACGGGTCGGTCCACAGGGATGTGTAATTTTCCTAAGTGTTCTTACGAGCTAATTCCAATGGTTGTTTGGTCTTTTAATTGAATCTAAAAAACTAAGTTGTACGATGATTAGAAACTTGCTAGGATTAGGTCTAAGGTTGAGTTTGATAAGATTGAATGTCACACCTCTTTCAATGCCCTAAATTTAATCTTTTAGAAATTATAGCAATTATTAGTAAAGGGGATTAGGATGATTGGGAAGAAACGAAGTTTCTTTCTTTAGATCCTTGTCCGTCCTTTCCTAATAATTGCTCTAACCTTCATGGAAGATATGCATGTACGGTCCTTTATACTATGGTTTCACCGTTACCTCGTGGATAGGGTGCCGTAGGGAGCGGATCATGCATGCATGCATGAAGTTCTAGTTATTAAAAATAATTGGGTACGAAAGAGATGAGAGATCTTCATATCTCAATCCCTCCCTTATTCCTAACCCTAGCAAGCGAGGAAATTACTCGCTCATTAGAGGATCTATTAAAAACATCATTTTAAGATTGTGTATCTTTAGATCTACTGGATTAATTTTCCTACTGCAGTTTAAGAGATTCTACACTAGAATTAACTAAGGCAAAAGATTAATCTAAGGCAAGAATTTAATTATAAACTAAGGCAGAAATTAAAAGACAACTTACAGAATTGATGCTCTTAAGTTTGATTGAATCTGAAATTTTTATTTATGAAAAAGAGGCATCCTTAATACAATCTTTAGATACATACTTATAGGAAATAGGAAAATTAGGGTTACAATTGCTCGCATATGTGCTATTACAGATATACGCCCAAAAAATCCCAACAAAAGCACTGACGCACCGCTAGGAGAATTCTGCACCGACACGTGCAGTAAATAGCCGCGAAACCGCGGCATGGGTAGGCTTTGGGCCGCGGTTCCACAGCCCATTTGAGGGTTCATGCACTGAAATTTTCTGTGATGACTTATGGCTTTTTTGGGTCTCTGTTTCTTTGGTTCTTTTCTTCATTTGGATTCTAGATCTTCTCCAGATCTTTCAGTAAAAACTTGTAGAGGTCTTTTACCCGTTCGCCTTGACATTTCGGACCTTGCGTTACCCTGTTAATTATGAACTTTTCTTCGTCTAGGCTTGATTAGGATCCTTCTACTTGTGGGTCAAAAGTCCCTCTTTTGTATCATCTTTTGTCTTTTTCACTGTTTTCGCTCCAAGAACCTGTAACCTGTAACATATAGCAGACATGCGTCAAAAGCACCTGTTTATTTATAAAACGCATAAGAATGGGGAATATAAAATGCAATATTATGATATGAACAAATACCCCCAAACTTATCTTTTGCTCGTCCTCGAGCAAACTTATTTTTTTTTATTCTAAAAACCTAATCGCACTTTCGCAGGGAAACGCGATTGCACTGAGCTCGTGCAACAAGCCGTTAAACCTTTAGGTGTCCCTAGTAGGAGGAGTGTTGTCTCCTGAGGGTTTTCAGCGGATACTACCCACAAAATCCTATCGATTTGGTCCATTGACTTTTATTCTCCAATTAGGTTTTCTAACAAGGAATTCTATTATCATCGACTCGTAATTTATCCACCCATATTCTTCACACTTCCTCATTATTTAACTTAAGATTATATATGTTCTATAGAATCACTCAGCTTTCGGCATTTCTTAAGTTTTTCTTCTAAGGTTCCATCTCCACTTAGGAATTTTTCTATCAACTCTACTAAAGATACAAGTTCTATTCTTCATTCCTTTCTCTTATCTAAACTCTAATCATATATCCCCACGTGTGTGTATAAATCACCCCTACACTTGGAAATTCAAATCAAGCAATCATACCCTTGTCCGTTGTCCAAAGCACTTATTAATTGGTGAATTTTTAATTTAATTTTTGCTTACACATCCTTCATGCGACCGTTAATACTTCTTGAGGTACCAACAACCGATTACAAGATATGTTTGCACTTTAAAGCGTAATTCCTAGTCTTGCAACACTCAAGGCTTTTAGCAGTGACTCCCAAACCAGTTGGTCTAAGGCACTAGGTGATGAAGCACCCTCGCTAAATATTTTTTCTATTTTTGCAGCCTTAAGTAATCACAAAACCAGTGTTCATTTTTTTCTTTATTCACTTTTTTTTTCTTTTATTTTCATTGTACTAAGGACTTTAGACAAGTGCATTTCAAGGTCTCCTCTACTATTCCAAGTTTCAAGGTGCGTGATTGTGCAAATTGTAGGGTATACATTTTCAGAATCTATAATTAAGCGAGGAATTATTTTTCAAACTTATACTCTAATAAAAATCAATACTTTTTCCTTTATTTCGACATAGCCCAGGAAGTGAACCCAAAATTTGCCTATTTCTAAATAAACTACGAAGACATATACTTTCTACCGTTAATCTTTAAGGAAGGTTATTTTTAGGGTTTTTTAATTTACTAAGTCTAAGATCTAGTTGTTCGTAGCCAGTTAACCTATTTGCCAAACTCAAGTTAAATATGGCCAAAATTGAATACAATAATTTTTATAATTTTTTTGAATTTTTTTCAATTTTTATGAGTTTTCAAATAAATATGCAAATGCAAAAATATACATATGAATGCGAAGGAAGAAGACGTACCGAGCATACCCCCAAACTTAAACTGGATAGTGTCCTCACTGTCATGCTGCACCAAGAGGGTCGATAATGTCGGCACTCCCCTGTTTATTTATTTATAATTTTTATTTTATTGTTAAAAGAAAAACAAAAATATATACAGAAAGGCCCCCCCAAACTTCATTTAAACAATGTTAGACATTACTGCCAAACCTTGCATAAACCAAACGTCAACACCAACCAGTCGAAAAATTTATCTGTAAAGAGTATCGGTTGGTGGAAGAATATGTTGTACCGATCCAAAAAGAATTGGGGAAGATAGAAGTGGGGTATGGAAAGTGTGGAAGTGAATAGATAGGAGGTGGTGATGAATCAAGACGAGAATGGGGATGATCAACAATCAGTGGAATGTTGGCATTCTCGTAGCTTATTAAAAGAAATGGGGGTGGTTCAACTTCTAAAGGAGGATATTGACTAACCACACTATCCTCAAGATATTTCTGTGGATCCCTTATTGACTTGGCATCATCCATCATATGCATATGATATTCAATTATGTAGGAACTAATCTCCTCGATGTCCGCCATAGTCCAGCCGAGAACTTGTCGCCTATCTTGTAAGACCATTAAAAGAGCGTTCTCTTGCTCGAGGGCTAGGGAAGACGATATGATAACGGGAAAGGTCTCATTCTCACCTATGTAAGCATGTTTAAGGTGAGACGGCAAGGGCGTGAGTTCGAGTTTCGGAGGCAAAAGAATCATAGGCAAAAATGGGGAATCTACCTTGAACTCAAAGGACTCCAACACAGGTTCGAAATCACTGCAAACAACCGATTCGGATGGTTCATCCAAAAATTCAAAAGACTCATATTCGGGTTGTGAGTCGTCATCATCTGAAAAAGTGAAACATTCATAATCAATATCGGTTGTGTCAATGGTGGTAGGCTAAAGGAGGGATGCACTAGTGGCGTCAAAACTGTTTTCATCAAACAAAAATCTTTCAATCTCGCAGTCCTCCTGCGTGATTTCGTGAATAGAGCAAACTTCTTGTGTAATAGTTTTAGGCATGGGGGGCAGACTTCCTAACTTTTAAATATTGAACTCACTAGACGTCTTCCCGAAGGATAGAGTCATGGAGCCATTGCGACAATTTATTACGGCATTGGAAGTGGCCAAAAATGGTCGACCGAGGATCACCGGAATTTGGTTTCATGGGTTAGCAACAGGTTGTGTGTCTATAACAATAAAATCAACAGGGAATATGAAGTCCCCAACTTTGATCAACACATCCTCTAGCTCACCCCTAGGATGGGTGATTGATCGATCAGCCATTTGGAGAGTACAACGAGTGGGTTTCAACTCTCCAACCCCTAATTGTTCATACACGGAGTAGGGAAGCAGGTTAACACTAGACCCAAGATCTAAAAGTGCTCGATTAATTTTCTTATCCCCAATTGTTATTGAAATCGTAGGACAACCGGGGTCCTTTCATCTTTGGGGTAAGGGTTGAGGTTGGTTAATAGCATTGCTCACTGCACTAGCCACTAGCACTTTCTTGGGTATTTGTGACTTCCTCTTTTTGGTGCATAAGTCCTTTAAGATTTTTGCATATGAAGGAACTTGTTGGATTGCATCCAAAAGAGGGATATTTATGCTAACCTGTTTGAACAACTCGACAATCTTCTCCATTTGTGGAGTTGGTTTATTGGATCTCAACCGGTTTGGAAAAGGTACATTTTGAAAGGTTGTTGAGTCCAATTTTTGCGGATCAGATTGTTGAGTTGGAACGGAACCCCGTGTAGATGTGTTCGTGTTGTGAGAAGTGGGCCCGTTCGAGCTAGAAGAAGTAGAGCCGTGTGAAGGATGGAGAATAGGCTCTAACGAAAAAGAAGAAGAAGAAAGGGTTGAAGAAGATGAAGAAGGGCCACCGGCAGGGGTGTCATTGTGAATACCCACATTATTTTGCAACACTTTTCCCGATCTCAACGTGGTCACAGCATTTACATTATGATTTTGCTGTTGATATGCAGCATGTGCGTGACCGGGATTTGGCAATGGTTGAGATGGGAGCTTTCCTTTTTCTCGCTCGCTCAATACTGCATTGAGTTGTGCAATTTATGCCTCAATAGATTTGATGCTTTGATCGCGTGAGGCCCTGTTTTGCACCAAAGATTGAATAGAAGTCTCTAATCTTTCTGTAGATTGTGTAGATTGCTTTAGGAACGCATCTAGACTTCTTTCGAGCGAGCTAACCTTATCATTATTAGGTTGAACAAAATTGTTTGGCGGGTAAGAAGTGTTAGGCACAAAATTGTTCACTTGATTAGGGTAAGGTTGCTGTTGGAAAGGTTGTTGAAATTGAGTTTGTGGAGGTCCTTGTTGTTGTGAAGGAGGAGGTCTTTGAAAATTGTTATTTCCTTGGAATTGTTGATTTTGGTTCCAAGCGAAATTTGGGCGACTTCTCCAATCCGGATTGTATGTCGAAGAGTATGGATCGTTTCTTTGTCGTTGCTGAAAGATAGCATTGACTTGATCCTGTCCTTGAGTAGATGCATTGTAAGGACACTCTTCGGTGAGGTGTGATGGATCCGCACAACAAGCACAAACAGTTCGTGGAGGTATAACAGGGGCAGGAGTAGGCGATGAGATTTTGGTCTCAATCGCTTCTAGCTTTTTCGTAAGAGCGGCCATCTCGGCCTTCATAGCAATCGACATCTCTACTTGATGTATGCCTGCCCTAGATTGACCACTAGAAGAAGATGATGTGGTCTTGGTGCACTCCCACCGAATTGTTTGTTCACTAAGATCCTCAAGAAACCGCCACGCTTCCTCACTAAATTTGGAGAGAAAGTGACCTTGACAGTTGGTTTCTAGCAACTGCTTCGTTGCCGAGTTCAATCCCTCGTATAATGTTTGGCAAAGATGCCAACTTTCGATCCCATGATGAGGGCATTGAACGAGTAGGTCTTTAAATCTCTCAAAACACTTCCAAAATTGTTCGGAAGGAAGCTGGGAAAATTGTATGATCTCATTACGGATTCTAGCAGTTTTATGATGTGGATAGAACTTTTTAAGAAAAGCTTTCACAAACTCGTCCCAATTTCTAATGGAATGTGATGCTGTGCTGTATAGCCACTTCTCGGCTAAGTCACATAAGGTGAAAGGAATGACCCTTAACCTTATAGCGTCATCACTTAATTGGGTCGTTTTCATCATAGCGCAAACGTTTTGGAATTTATTGATAAAAATATACGCATCTTCGGATTCCAAACCGTGAAATTTTGGCAGCATATTGATGAAGTGGGGTTTTATTTCAAAATTGTCCCCATTTGCCGGTGGGGGTGAAAGACAGGTAGGTAAAGAGGTGCGGACGGGGTAAAAGAGATCCTGGAGCGCGACTCGTGCGGGCGCTTCAACAGGCGGTTGATTCGGGTTATTCGCACCTAACGGAGGTGGAATCATTCCCGTCGGTAAGGTAGTATTAGGATTGTATCCCGACATACCTTCGGAAGAAGAATTTGAAGGTGGAGGTAAGAAAGTGGACGAAATTTCAACTTCGGTGTCGAAGGGCTCGTCGGTCGGTACCAACGAAACACGGACCAATCGGGCGTTAGTGTCCCTAGTCCAAAGTGACATACACTAAAGGGGTAGTGTAGTCAGAAAAAAAATGAAAGACAGAATGTGAAGGTAAGAAAATGTCAATGAGAGGAAGTGGTGTAAGTGAGGTGCAAGGTTTCTTTAGCGACAAGTTGCAAGTTTTGAAAAGATTTTTCTTTTTTTTTTATGTGAGATTTTTGCAAAACGATTTTTAAAACGAGACTTTTGACACAAATGCACAATCAGGCCTAGATCTAGGGTCACCTAGATCAGCTAGACAGCTCCTAACTGTTCCAAAGGGCTAGAGATACGACCTCAAACCGCCTCTTCACCGCCAATTGCGGCCAGGTAAGTGCCAGGTAAGTGGGAAGGAACCACAGTAGTGGGCCTAATTAAAAACCACTAGCCTTTGACACACTTGCCTAGGCACCGCAAAGTCAGGTTAGGATAAACAGCTGATGCCTATTCTAGTCCTCTGTCCTAGTGAGCGCGACGTCCTTAGGGCTGAGTCTAATATTTTTTAATTAAGAGTGGTCAATGCGAATGCTTTTAAGTGATTTCTGGGGTCCTGGGAAGGGTAATGAAATTCCCACCCAATCTGAGTTTGGTCAATAGCCCCTTAAAGTCAGATTAAAACATGCAAAACAGTAAATTCACTTGCAATTAATTATTTTTAGCGCGTCGCAAAGAAATCTGCAGAAAATCTGTTATTTAGAAGGGGAAAAAAGATTTTTAGCGCAAAGAAATCCTGCAGAAAATTTTGCAAAAGGATATATGGAGGTTGGCAGAGGGGGGGAAAGAGAAACAAACCAAGCAAAATTGAGCAGCTGACGTAGCAACAGGACCGCGGTTCCGCAGTTTGGAGCTCTTCAAGGCCGCGGTTCCGCGGTTCAAGGGAGGGCTCGGCTTCTGGAAAAAATTCTGTAGCTCCTATTCTCCAATCTTCTTCTGTTCCGATATACCTTTTTCTGTTTCGCCCTCTGTAAATTTCCAGATCCGAGATTCTTCGCTGTTCCTGCAAGATTCAAACGATAAACCCTTCAAACAGATAAAAATTGATAAAAAATTTTTGTACTTTTTCTATTTTCAGATTTTATGATTTATAAGATTTATATTAACCCGAAATTACACAAATGAAATTTTTCGCCATCCCCGGCAACGGTGCCATTTGATTAGAGTAAGATTTTAACAATCAAAAATAATTTACCGCAATCAAGAACGGCGTCGCTTTGCAGCTAGCCGGCGAGTACGGGTCGGTCCACAGGGATGTGCAATTTTCCTAAGTGTTCTTACGAGCTAATTCCAATGGTTGTTTGGTCTTTTAATTGAATCTAAAAAACTCAGTTTTACGATGATTAGAAACTTGCTAGGATTAGGTCTAAGATTGAATGTCACACCTCTTTCAATGCCCTAAATTAAATCTTTTAGAAGTTATAGCAATTATTAGTAAAGGGGATTAAGATGATTGGGAAGAAACGAAGTTTCTTCCTCTAGATCCATGTCCGTCCTTTCCTAATAATTGCTCTAACCTTCATGGAAGACATGCATGTCCGGTCCTTTATACTACGGTTTCACAGTTACCTCGTGGGTAGGGTGCCGTAGGGAGTGGATCATGCATGCATGCATGAAGTTCTAGTTATTAAAAATAATTGGGCATGAAAGAGATGAGAGATCATCATCTCTCAATCCCTCCCTTATTCCTAACCCTAACAAGCGAGGAAATTACTCGCTCATTAGGAAATCTATTAAAAACATCATTTTAAGATTGTGTATCTTTAGATCTAGTGGATTAATTTTCATACTGCAGTTTAAGAGATTCTACACTAGAATTAACTAAGGCAAAAGATTAATCTAAGGCAAGAATTTAATTATAAACTAAGGCAGAAATTAAAAGACAACTTACAGAATTGATGCTCTCAACTTTGATTGAATCTGAAATTTTTATTTATGAAAAAGAGGCATCTTTAATACAATCTTTAGAATACATACTTATAGGAAATAGGAAAATTAGGTTTACAATTGCTCGCATATATGCTATTACAGATATACCCCCAAAAAATCCCAACAAAAGTACCGACGCACCGCCAGGAGAATTCTGCACCGACACGTGCAGTAAATGGCCGCGGAACCGCGGCATGGGTAGGCTTTAGGCCGCGGTTCCGCGGCCCATTTGAGGGTTCATGCACTGAAATTTTCTGTGATGACTTATGGCTTTTGGGGTCTCTGTTTCTTTGGTTCTTTTCTTCATTTGGATTCTAGATCTTCTCCAGATCTTTCAGTAAAAACTTGTAGAGGTCTTTTACCCGTTCGCCTTGACATTTCGGACCTTGCGTTGCCCTGTTAATTGTGAACTGTTCTTCGTCTAGGCTTGATTAGGATCCTTCTACTTGTGGGTCAAAAGTCCCTCTTTTGTATCATCTTTTGTCTTTTTCACTCTTTTCGCTCCAAAAACCTGTAACCTGTAACATGTAGCAGACATGCGTCAAAAGCACCTGTTTATTTATAAAACGCATAAGAATGGGGAATATAAAATGCAATATTATGATATGAACAGTCGCCAACGCTCAGCAGCAGCTGAGTGATCCAAAACCAACTGCTCGCCAAAACGATAAACCGCGATCACTGAGAGAAAAGTTGAGACGTCCTTACTCATTCCCTCAGGATAAAACGAGAAGGCTGTTCGAACTGATGGTGCGCAACAATCTCGTCACTCTGCCGGATCCGAGATGCCCACTGCAACCGGGCGACATCAATAACCCCAATTACTGCCCCTACCACCGAATAGTGGGCCACCCAATCGAAAATTGCTTCGTCTTCAAAAACTGGATTGAGGACCAGTACCAACAGGGCAAGTTCGCATTGTTTGAAAATTGGAGGGTAAACCCGCCACAACAGCATGCTCCTAAAAAGGTGGACACGCTGGGGGCATCATACTCATTCATAGAAGAAGCTCCATGGGAATTGTTCTTTCGGCTAAAACTAAAAGAATGCTGAAGGATTTTCAAGCATTTCCGGCAATTAGATGGAAAAGCCCGCTGGAGCCAGAGATCATTGAGCGGATGTTGAAACCACACCCAACACCGAGAGTTGGTAGCGATGGGCAAAATACCCAGGCCCAGTCGTCAAAGTCTTCGAAAAAGAAGAAGAAGACCAAGAAGCCCGCGCAGCCTGATGACAAGCACACTGATATGCAAAGGCATATTGACGCGCTGGAGGAATATAACCAGAAGGCGCGAACCCCGGTCACACTCCAAGAGTTTCTTAACCATATCCTTGAGAGTGGAGATAATGACAATGACGACAGAGACGACTCGTCAGAAGAACCCGAGGATTATGTCACATGATCTCTCATTCACCAATAAATGATGAGGAAGCTCACTCGGCGTCAGAAGATAACATAGAGGAGCTGGGGGCAGGATCGGTACCAAAATCACTGGAACCATCAGACGAGTTGATTGACATGCTGTTTAACGAAGCCCGTCAGAAGAGCAAAGCTGATCGTGAACGTGAAATGGCCATATTCGAAAGGGCCAGGCGTCGGCATCAAGTTAAAGAAGTCATGGTAGGGATAAGTCACAAAGCACTCCAACCGGATCGAAGCACGCCCGAGGTAGACAAAAGCAGGCTTAAGACAAGGAAACGGTTGTCTAAAGCCCTGTCAATGGGAATGAGGCTGCCATCATTCAAAGGAAATACTCCTGGCGGTATACACCTTGACGAAGCGGATGGGCATCCTAACTACTGCTTATACCATCGGAGGATTGCACATCCTCCCGAAGAGTGCAATGCCTTCAAGAAGTGGTGGCAAGGATACGTTGCTCACCAACAACATTTCAAGCAGATGAAATGCAAAACTCGTCGGGAGAAGAAAAACACGACAGATGAGCATAAAAGAACTGCCGGCAACTGTCACATGGTTGATACCTGGGGATCACAAGTTCTCACCTTCGGAAGTGATTCTGATAAAGAAGTAGCCCTCAGCCCTCTCTTCAAGTAATCCACCTCACGAAAAGAGGAAGAGATAAAGAACTGTGAAAACATTCAGCTGCGTAATCGTACGTTGTCCGAAAAGAATCTCAGACCTACAAACAAGGGACCGAACAAAAAAGATAAGGGGAAGGAAAATGTCCATGAGGATATCACCCTCGATGATCGAGTCGTCGAAGAGCTGGCAGCCAAGGACACACCCAAGAAAAACAAAGTGGATTACAATGTCCTGGCACACCTGAGGAAGATACCCTCACAGCTAAGCGTTTTGGTTGCCTTTCTGTTGACTAAAGAGGCATGAGATTCTTTGATCAGGGCATTACAAGAGCCCGAGCAGTTTCAAGCTTTCCTTGCCGAAGAAAAGATGAAAGACGAGATGGAAGAAGTGCACATAGCTGACATCACTTTCGGCGATGAAGATCTTCTCCTCAGAACGTGCGAGCAAAACCGTCCCCTGTATGTCACCGGGTACTGCCATGACATCAAGATAGGGAAGAACTTAGTTGACAACGGGTCCTCTGTCAACCTCTTAAATGTGAGGGTGCTAAAAGAAATCTGCATGAGCGTTCAGCACCTCGCCCGGGATAGAATCACTATCTCCGGGTTCGAATCTCAGTCATCACGGACGCTCGAGTCTGTAATACTGACATTACGCTTTGGGCTGCTCGTCACTGACATCAAATTTCATGTCATTGAAGCCAAGACCTGCTACAACGCTTTGCTCGGCAGGCCTTGGTTACACGACTACAACATCAACCCTTCTACATAATATCAGTGTATGAAGTATTTCAAAGATGGTCTCGAGTATACCATGACGGGGAAACTAAAACCATTCTCCGTAAATGAAGTCCGAAAGTATGAAGATGTAATGTATTTCCTACCAGACTTTGAAGACACGGAAAGATACCATAAACCAGAGAATAAGCAAAAATCTATCACCATTATTCCGGTCTTCGAGAGCAATATCGAGGAGGAAGAAGAGATAGTCTATTCGGGAACACCCCAATGCATCAGGCCGGGACCATCTACCCCTATTCTATTCTTTGGCAGTGACTCTGAAGACGAAGTCAACGCAGCGTTCTCGGTCCATCCATCAATGCAGGCTCTCACTAGAGATGATCAGAGTTTGCAAATCGACATGGTTCCGTAGCAACATTACAGAGAGCTTGATGCGCTTGAGACATATAGTGTGCAAGAGATGCAAACATTCTACATCCCTCCCAGGTGAAGAGGTGAAAAGGCGATCCTATTCTATCGATCCACGGAGACTAAAGTCGAAAGAGAAGTCTGGCATGGTGCCGATTTTGCGCTCGACAGGTTCCAACCCATCCGTCTGTCCCAGATGCTATACGGAGGGATTAAGAAGGTTATTAAGATGCCAAGGCGTACCTTTCAAACAGACTGCTCGACAAGCTCAGTTCTACAACAGGATTTGGAACATCCCCGAAACTCAGCGAAAATTGCCCAACGGAAAAATGGAAACGATTAAGCTTGGATATGTCAAGTCCAAGAAACGGGAGAAATTCCATGGCTGCCATGTCATAAATGAGCTCGATGAAGAAGGGGATGCTCTTTTAAAAGACGCTGATGTTGAACCAGAACGCGATCCTGCTAAAAAAATGCCAAATCCGTTGTTTGAAGAACAGATGGACAAGCTAATACGGGAAGCGAGTCAAAAGGTTCAGAACGATCACAGCCGCGAAATTTCCATTTATGAGAAAGCCAAGATGCAACGCCTCTTTCAGCAGGCTTCGAAGGATGACAATGCCCTTCACCGTCAGCCCGCCATGCATTCCCAAGACAAGAAAAAGGCCCGATGCGGAGGCAAAAACAAGTTAAAGAACGGAAAAAAAACGTTCGACAGCGGCAAAAAGGATCCAAAAGGCTACGCGATCAAGAAAAGGTCAACCAGAATCCGTCTCTTATGAAAAATATGGGTCGTGCATATTCTTTCCCTCCAGACAAGACAAGGAGAATCTTTGACCTTGTCATGAAATATCAAATGATGACACTCCCGGAGTCTCGGCATCCCGATCAAGCAAACGAGGTTCATCACCCGGATTATTGCTTCTATCACCGAGCGATAGGACATCCTCTTGAAGACTGCTTCACCATCAAAAACTGGGTCGAAGACCAATATCAACTAGGCAGATTCACTCTATCCAACAGTTGGAGGGTAGCCCCACCACAAAAGCATGTGCCAAAAACAACGTATATAGCGAGAGTAGAACCGGATCAACATCGGTCTTGGAAACGATCTCGTACCTGTCACGTGATAACGCTGTCGGAAGAAGGAGTGCACGAGAATATGGATGACCTCTTCTATTGCTTAGAAAATGAGGATGAAGATGAGTTGATCTCAAAATTTCCACCGGTGCCAAAAGAGTTGGAAGATGGGTTACACACCACGGCGGACAACCTGAGAAAAATCGACTTGGGGACGGCAAACGAACCGCGACCAACGTTCGTCAGTGAGCTGCTGTCTAAAGAACAGGTGGCTACGCTAAAAGATGTGCTCATGTAGTATAAAGACTGCTTTGCATGGAACTATTCCGAGATTCCGGGATTAGATCCAGAAATAGCTGTGCATAAATTGGCAATATCTCCGGACGTCAACCCAGTCAAACAAGCACCAAGAAGAATGCAGCTCGAACTTGAAATGAGTATCAACGCCGAAGTCAAGAAGCTAATCGACTCCGGCTTCATCCAAGAAGTTCAATACCCTGACTGGATCACCGGCATTGTCCTAGTGATGAAGAAAAATGGGACGGTGCGCAGCTGCGTGGACTTTCGGGACCTCAACAAAGCCTGTCTGAAGGATGATTTTCCCGTACCGGTTACCAAGCTGATGATAGATAACACGTCCACTCAAGAAGTCTTCTCCTTCATCGACGGCTAATCAGGGTACAATTAAATAAAGATGCATCCCGAAGACCAGAAGCATATCGCTTTCCGGACTCCTCTGGGCATATTCTGTTACAAAGTGATCCCTTTCGGTCTGAAGAACGCCGGCGCTACCTATCAGAGGGCCATGAAAAAGATCTTTGATGACCTCATACATGGGATTGTCGAATGTTACATCGACGACCTCGTAGTGAAAAGCAAATCGTACGAGGAACACTGGGAGCATTTGAAAATAGTGTTCTAACGTCTTTGTAAGTATAACCTAAAGATGAACCCTCTGAAATGCGCATTCGGAGTCTTCTCAGGCAAATTTCTATGGTTCATCATATGACACTGGGGCATCAAAATAGATCCATCGAAGATCAAGGTGATTATGGAAATGCCCACTCCAAGAACTTTAAAACAAGTGCGGTCTCTACAAGGAAAGCTCGCGTATATCCGACGGTTCATAGCCAACTTTTCCGGAAAATATCGTCCCTACAGTCACCTGATGAAGAAAGGAACCCCGTTCGTTTGGGATCGTAAATGCCAGAGTGCACTGGATGAAATCAAGCAATACCTGCAGAATCCGCCGATATTGACCACTCCAGTCAAGAGAAAGCCCCTCATCCTGTACACAACCGCTCTTGAAGGTTCTTTGGGCGTGCTATGGGCACAAGAGAATGACCAAGGGAACGATAGAGCCCTCTACTATTTGAGTCAAGTTCTCCTGGGGGCAGAAAACAACTACTCTCCTATCGAAAAACACTGCCTGGCATTAATCTTCGCGATAACGAAGCTCAGACACTATGCTTTGGCGCATGAAGTCCATCTCATATCGAAGGTGGATCCTATCAAGTATTTGATGTCAAGAGCCATACTAACAGGACGACTCGCTAAATGGGCCCTCCTCTTGATGGAATTCTCGATAATCTATCGACCCCTCAAGGAAGTGAAAGGCCAGGCCATCGCCGACTTCCTCGCTGAGCATCCGATACCTGCCGATTCACCCCTAAATTGCGAATTGCCAGACAAGCACGCGTTTGACACGATTGACGGGGAGAGAGGAGGGAGTGATACCCGATGGGAACTCTACTTCTATGGGGCATCTTCCATGAAGAAGCGAAAGCACAGCTCCCCTATAATCAAATCTGGGGTAGGCCTCATCTTCGTAACTCCACAAGGAGGGATAATGCGCTTTGCCTTTTCCTTAACGGAGCCAAGAACAAACAACGAAGCGGAATATAAGGCTTTGATAGCAGGTCTTGAGATCGCTGTTGACATAGGGATCGAAAATCTCCTTATATACGGAGACTCCCAGCTGGTCGTTAGTCAAGTAAACGGCGACTATCAAACGTGCAAACCAGAGTTGGTAAAGTAAGGCAAGAGAGTGAAACAATTATTGACTCAGATCCCTTCCTACATTCTAAGAAGTATACCGCGTGCGGAAAATAGCAAGGTGGATGCGTTAACCAAGCTCGCTATGGAACTGGCCGACGAAAACCTCGATGACATAAAGATCATTGTGCAAAGTCACCGGATTCTCACTCCAGCAGAAATATCTCCGAAGACATCTAAAGGAGAGGAAGCAACCGAGTAAGTGGCCTTCCAATTGGAGGATGAAGAAAGGGCGAAGGATTGGAGAGAAGTCTTTATAGACTACTTCAAATCCCATCGAATGCCCAAAGATGCATCCTCAAGACATCAGCTCATAAAACGAGCACTATCTTTCGCCTTCGTCAATGATACTCCATATAAGAGATCGTTTGACTCTCTATGGCTGAGATGCCTGAGTCCGGAAGAAGCAAGGAGAGTCGTCCAAGAAACTCACGACGAACTCTGCGGTTCTCATGAAGCCGGGCCAAAGATGAAGCTGAAGATCGAAAGAATGGGCTACTATTGGCCCACGATGATTCAGGACTACCTCGAATACGCGAAGCAGTACCACTCGTGCCAAATCCACGGGGGCTTCATCCACCAGCATCCAAATCCGCTACATTCAACAATGGCTAGCTGGTCATTCGAAATGTGGGGAACCGACATTATTGGGCCTACCGAACCAGCGTCGTCCAAAGGGTATCGGTTGATATTGGCAACAAAAGATTACTTCTCTAAGTGGGTAGAATCTATACCGCTAAGAGAAGTGAAGACGGAGAACATCCTCCATTTCTTCAAGACACACGTCATCTATCGGTTCGGCACTCCGCGACGGATTATCTCCGATAATGGGCCGGCCTACAGAAGTCATAGAATCAGCCGCTTTGCACAGCAGCATAATATAGACTGGAGATACTCTTCGGTCTATAATCCCCAAGCTAACGGTCTAGTTGAGGCTTTCAACAAAACCATGACAAAGATCATAAAGAAAACAGTGTCCAGAAACAAAAATGATTGGCACGAGAGACTACATGAATCTCTCTGACCTTATTGGACCACATTCAAAACGGCCACAAATACAATGCCATTCGCATTGGTATTCGGCACAGAAGCGGTACTCGGACCACATTCAAAACGGCCATAAATACAACGCCATTCGCATTGGTATTCAGCACAGAAGCGGTACTCCCCCTCAAGATAAAGCTACCCTCTCTACGAGTGGTGGTTCATTACGAGCTAACAGACGAAGAGAATTCTCATCTTCGGCTTGATGAGCTCGACGCCCTCTATGAAACTCGTCTCATGGCGCAACAAAACTTGGAGGCTTACAAAGCAAGGATGACACGCTCATACGAAAGATTGACTAAGCCGAGAACATTCCGGAAAGGCGAACTCGTGCTAATTGTCAAAAGACCTATGATCCCCAATCGTGCTAAATGGGGGAAATTCGAGCCAAACTATGAGGGCCCGTACATCATAAACAAAGTCTACTAAGGTGGGGCTTACCTGCTCATGGATATGCATGGAAAAAGACCCTTTCGGCCAATAAACGGCAGATTCTTGAAGAAGTACTACGCCTGATGAGTCACGACTCAGGTCAATGAAAGATGACGACGCCTATGTCCGCTTGCTATCTTCTTGAGTCAAGACTCTAAAAGTAGTATCCAACGATACCCCATCCCAAACATGGAAAACAATGGACTGAAACGTCCCTAAACTAACAACGGGCCGATATGTCCCTAAACTAACAACGGACCGAAATGTCCCTAAACTAACAACGAACCGAAACGTCCCTAAACTAACAACGGACCGAAACGTCCCTAAACTAAAAATGGACCGCAATGTCCTGAAACTAGCTACGGACCGTAACGTCTTTAAACTATTACGAACCGCATCATCCTTAGGCTAACGTGGCAAAAAAAACGGTACGTCCATAAGCGAAATGGGCACGGATGAAAACCCGAAAGGGCTCTGTGAGTAAAAACAGCAGGGCTACCGGCAAGTTTGTGAAAATCCAAAAGGGCGCAGACTCGTAAAAAATTTCCTGTGCACTTGCAGGGTCCTCTCGACCTTGTAAGGAGAAAATACCCGTGTGAGATCCTTACGACTCATAAGGGAGCAAAACACTTAGGAATCCTCACGATCCCTAAAGAGAAATTAGACTTACGAGATCCCCACGACTTGTAAGGAGAATTTCCCCCCTATGAGACCTTCACGGCTTACAGGATTCAAAAGTATTAAGATACAGGGACCTGAACCTGTTCTTAAGCCATCGTATCCCCTAAAATGCCCTACAGGCGGTCAATATTGACCCTTGTATACAATCCACGGGCATAAATAAGCGTTCCCTCGCCCAGTTCCACCAATGGTGTGAAATTCCCCTATTTGGTGAACAACACTTGTAGGTCCTCTCGACTTGCAAGGAGAAAATGCTCTTGTGAGATCCTTACGACTCTCAAGAGAAAACGCACTTAAGAGTCCTCATGACCCCTAAGGAGAAATTACACCTACGAGATCCTCACGACTCGTATGGAGAAATACCTTTATGAGACCCTTACAGCTCACAAAGTTAAAAGCCTTAGTCGTCAGGTCCCTAACCCTGTCTACTAAGCCACCTTTGTTCGAAAACGGCGAAGGCAAATGATGATTCGCTCCTGGCAACGTTCCGGTAGTAGCGATACTGATGCCTAAATAAGTAACAAATTCCAAGTCCTTTCACGGCAAGTGATGATTTACTCCTGGCAACATTCCAGTCGCAGCGATACTGATACTAAGATTGATATCAGATCTCAAGTCCATACTCGCAACAAAATCAGCGAGCCAAAAATACATATAAAAATAGCCAAAATGATTGGGCAACTCGCAATAAAAAGCAGCGAGTAAAAAGAAAAATAGCCGAAATGATTGGGCACCGCGAAAAAATAGCTGAAATGAGTGGGCAATCGCGACTTTCGCAATATAAAGAGCTGAAATGATAGAGCATCGCGGATGGAAAAAATGAATGAATGAAACTTTTGCCCTACAGGCGAGTCCATACTGACCCCTGTATACAATCCATAGGCATAAATGAAAAGGGAACCACATTTCCCAACAGACTCTAGTAAAGGGAGAGTCAGATCTCAACGACAACATCTGCATCCCAGAAGATCAATACGGCGTTCCTTCTCGACACCACAGAAAGCGGAGTAAGTCAACCCCGACACTGCAGAAAGCGGAGCAAGTCAAGCAATGACCTCCCTGCCAGAACAATGCTCCGTCTCGAAAACAAGCCAACCAATGACCTCCCCGCCGGAACAATGCTTCGTCTCAGAAACAAGTCAACCAATGACCCCCCCCCCCCCCCCCGCCGGAACCATGCTCCGTCTCGGAAACAAGTCAACCAATGACCTCCCCGCCGGAACAATGCTCCGATTCGGAAACAAGCTAACCAATGACCTCCCCGCCGGAACCATGCTCCATCTCGGAAACAAATCGACCAATGACCTCCCCGCCGAAACAATGCTCCGACTCGAAAACAAGTCAACCAATGACCTCCCTGCCGGAACAATGCTCCGTCTCGGAAACAAGTCAACCAATAACCTCCCCGCCGGAACAATACTCCGTCTCGGAATCAAGTAAACCAACAATCTCTCGATCCGTCTCGACCCCCAGGGAAATCAGTGTTCCTGAGCAAACCTCTCAACCCGTAAAAAGAAAACTCTGTTGTGAGATCCTTACGACTCTCAAGAGAAAACGCACTTAGGAGTCCTCACAACCCCTAAGGAGAAATTACACCTACGGGATCCTATCGACTCGTAGGGAGAAAAGTCTTTATGAGACCCTCACGGCTCATAAAGTTGAAAATTCTTAGGCAGCAGATCTGAACCCGTCTTCTAAGCCATCACTGTCCTGCAAAGGAGATCAAGATGACTATCTACAAGATAGATGTAAAATGAAGGATGTCTTTTATTTATGAATTCAAGTGAATACAAAATACATTTCACAAAGGAATCAAAATGAATACATGTTATTCATAAACCGCAAGTTTACAGTAAAAAAAAGGGGGTACAAAGCCGGTTATTGAGGAGGAGGCATCTTCAACAAATCAGCCAGCCGCTCGCGCGCTCCTCTCAATTCTTTCTCGTGATCGGCCGTCACGGCCAACTTCGCTTCAACTTGGGCCCATTGTCGCAAACAAGACGAAAGCTTTTCATCGGTTCCTAGTATGGCAGCTTCGCAGTCCTGCACGACCCGCTCGGTAGAGTTAAGCGTCCGCCTCAGCGTCAACCCATCCGAAATGCATTTCTGGAGATTGTCGAAGACATCTTTAACTGCGCAACACTTATTTCAACCTGGGCGCGTAACTGGGCAAATTTGCTTGAAGCCACTTCCTTTCGCCTCAGGGTCACCTCTTGTTCAAAATGGCGGATGAAAGGAATACTACTCTCGACCCAAGCAACCCGCTGGGAGTTCGAAGATAATACTTCAGGAGCGAGACGCTTGAGCTCAATCTCGTGCAGGCAAGCCTCGATATTTCTGCAGTAATCAACCCAAGAGCCGATGAGATCTTCATCATGGAAATTCACGAGTGTCTCCAGCAGTGGATTGACTTCAACAGCAAAATCCGTAGCAGAACTGAGGGCCTCGGCATCAAGATCTTCGATGAATTCGCTCAACATTCGCCGGCTAGTCGCAGCGCCCCTGGAAGATGTGCGTTTAGCAAAGGGCCCTGCTGGTATTGGGATGTAAGACTCAAAGGGAGCTGGAGCCGGTGCAATTGCTGCAAAACAAATTATGGTCAAATGTCTACTCGGGAGGTAAAGAAAATACACGAGGGACGAATTCTATTATACCAGCTGTGGCAGGTGGCAGAATTTGGAGTACCAGAGGCCCGGCTATTCTCTCGTCTCCTCCTCCGATCTGTGACGCTGCGATTGATATAAAGAAAACTTATCAACAATACGGCTATTCATAAAAGGAAGAGGGAGACATTAGCTGAAGAATATACTAACCAATACTAGTTAGCAGGCAGAATGACTTCCGACTGGAAGGAGAAATGCGGGTTCAACACCTGGTATAGATGGTCGAAAAGGACTCCTGCAGAGTTGCAACAATATACTGTCAATACAAGGAAGATGGTATCCATAGTTAAACTAAATAAGTCGCAAACCCATACCTTCCAGCATTTGACAAGACACGAGAGAAGGCAAAGGAACGGCGACCGTCAGAGCTGTGAATGGTGATGCTTCTTCAGATGGTACAGCTTCGGGATTCACCACGCCTGTACTCAAGACAAACAAAATATCATTAGAAGGGCTGAACAAGATTGAAAAGCCTAACAATAGCTACTCAGCGATTACCCGATAAATCAGGGACCAAAACCATGACGGATGCGTCACCTGGTGTAACGGATTCTTCTCTCCCTCTCATAGGAGTAGATTCCATGCCCATGGCTTCATCCCCTGACTCGAAGAAGGCCGTCATGACGCTTGCAACGCCCGCCGATACCAAGGAGCCACAGGGAGAAAGGGCAGCGGTCTGGACAGTCCAAGATTCCTGAGAGAGGGTAACAACTTCGGGCACGGTAACCGCCAGGGTTTCACCCGTCATCCCATCGCCAAGACTTGGCCCTGCAGAAAATGCATATGTCAAAATTCGAAGATCAAGTTCTATCAAAAGACTCAGCGTTACGTTACCTTGGAGCAACTTTTCGGTTTCTTCCCGAGCCTCACGCGCAACCTGTCTACGGGCGGTTGACAGCGTAGAGGGAACATCTGCCGAAGGAGTATCAACAAGCGGAATAATGCTTGAGCCTGCACCTATGGCCAAACTAGCACCGCGTTGCCTCGCCGCATGCTTCCTACGCTTCCTTTCGGTTTGAGCAGTGAGAAGCGATCTCCTCAAGACCTCTGATAAGGGGACGTCTTCGTCCGAACTAAGCTCTGCCTCTGGAGCTGTTACAGCATCCTTCATCGGCTGCTTCAGCAAAGCCTCCTACGGGGACGTTAGGAGATTTGGGGTCACAACAGCTGGCTTTGCCGCATCGCTGCTCGGGATCTACACTTGGAATTACCCAAGTCAAGATAGTCCCTGCAACAAGATGAAAGAAAGGGTCAGAGCACGAATAAAGAAAGGAATAAGGGCTTAATGAACGGAATTTTACCAAGGACCAACGAAGCACGGAGCCTCTCTTCCTCTTCGAATGTCTTAAGGGAAGCCGCGAGAGCCTCTTCGGCAGAAATACCTGTTGAAGAAAAAAGCGTCATTAGAAGTATAATAAAAGAAGATAGCCGCGGAAGAATGTAACTGAAGTATACCTGACTTCGCGATAGTGATCAGTGCCGCTTCATCGCGAGCCAGTTGCACGGAAGCCACTAGGGCAGCCTGGAGATCAGTATCATCCACAGGCGCGATGAATAAACCCTTATTGGTCCCATACTAGCTCAAACCCTCGCTGTAAGGAGAATGTGGCTCCTGGCCAAATATGACGTCGGAAGAAAACAGCGACTTCTTCTTCTTTTGCGAGCGAGCGCCGGCAGTCGATGACATGATCTTGCGCTTAACGGGCATTTTTGGGTGGCGGGTCCCGATTTCTACACCAACGCCAGACTCCGAGGACCCTGCAGCTACCGTTTCTATAGGAACACGGGGTAGAGGCTTCTCAGGAAAGGCGCGTGGGACCACAACCGCAGCAGCTTCTCTTAAGGAAGGACGAACAGTGGTCCGTCACTTTAACGGGACAATTGGATTATGAACGCACCGTTGCGATCGAGCAGTAACCGCCTTTCTTCCCTGATATCAGCACCTGTCGCATGCTGATACCACGCCACATAGGCGTTCGAAGCTTTCAGCACGTAGCTTGGCTCACTAATGAGAAAGCTAGACCCCGTGTTTAGCTGCATGAAGTGGTGCAGCGCGCTGCGGATACCCTCTTCCGTAGAAACCGGCTCAGCTAAGAAAGCCTCAAGAGGGACACCCTGATCGTAACCTGACTGTTGAGCAAAACAGTGTGGGTTATACCTCATGAACAATACCGAGGCGCCCTGCCTAAACACTAGAAAGTCTGGCCTGATTGAATACAAATGCAGAATCTCCCGAGCCTTCAATATAGGAGCCCCGTCTTTGAAATATCGCACAGCGGCTGCACCGTCTTACTGGATTCCTTACCGATAGTTAAGACCCTATCGACGAAAGTCATGTTATCCCCGACCATACGCGAGCGAAGGACCAGACGCCGAGCGTCTCGCTGTTACGGATCTAAAGCAGAAGTGTCAACTAGAAACATAACCCGGGGGAAATTATAACTGTCATAGAAGCGGGGTCGTTTGTGGACTCCAAAAGCGCCAAGCACATGCAGCTTGATCCACGACGTGAAATAGTGCAGCGGGAGATGTACAGGCTGTACCCTGGTGTCTACCGCTAAGCTTAAGCCATGATACAGGTGAGCCAGCCCAGCGATCCCGACGGCCGCTCGCGTCCTGGCACCATTCGATGAGCCGGATAGAAGACGGATGGCCTTATATAGAGAGGATGCATTAGGAGCACAAACCAGCATAACCATAGGCCGAGAAACCCTAAAAATAACATCTTTTCGTCGATGTCTGAAGCCGCGAGCTCTCCAAAGGGGACAACCGGGGTGTCTGGGATGAAGAAATTCATTTGATCCGCTTCTATTATCGGCTGGTTGACCAAACCAAAACCAAAGGGATCGTCAAGCTTGGAGAATTTCGCGGCCTGTTTCGACAAGACTTTTGGGCGAAGAAAGCGGGCGATGAAATCCACAAAGCTGACTCCTTGCCGTCCAGACTCGAAAAATAGAATCTCGTAAATGTTCAACACCTTGATTAGGCTTGGGAATCGATGTTGAATGGCATTCTCCGAAGTGAGGCCCATCACCACTGATTTAGTGGCGAAGACGTACTCGTCAGGGGAAATATTTCCTCATAATGTTCCCCTCTAACGGGTAGGCCTAAAATTTCTGCAAATTGCTCCAAGGAGATCGAAACCTCCCGGTCCGATAAAAGAAAGGTGTGAGTTGGGATATTCCACTGTTCCAAGAAAGCCTTGACCTACCATATGTGAGGCGCGGGATACTGGAAAAGAGACGCGTAGATAGCGGGGTACAACCCGAGCTTCAGCAGCAGCGAATTTTGGCCGACAAGATGTATCGAGCCCACTGCAAGTATCCGGCTGAATGGCGAGGAGTCAAGCCTATCATGTACACCTGTCCCCAAAGGCACGACTCGTCTTGACATATGTGCCGCCCCAGAATATCTAAAGCCATCAGCGGCTGTATAGGTATCGAGCCCATAGAGGGCTGGAGGCGATCCTCCGTATTCCAGTTAACCTCCTCCATAGTGTAATTCACCTGGAGCGAGTCGGCATAATGAATGGCGGAAATTGGCTCTGAAGGCGCCGCACAAGAGAAACTGCGCCGACCCCGAATAATTTGGTTGTACCACAACCCCCATAAATGAAGAGACTTCTTCTCCGGATTGTGATCTTTAATCGGTGCAAAAACATCCCGATCCACGGGCGCGTCGGCGTATGCACTCTCTGGGCGAACAAATGGGAAAGAAGAGTCAAAAGACATAGTACCTACGCAAAAAGAAACGAGGGTTAGATGTCAATACTACATTATAAATTCTGACATTTGGTATTTTAAATTTGTACCACACTGCAATACAGGAAAAAAGGACCGAGGGGGACCCACAAAATCAAAGTGATGGCTCATCATTGATGAGACAGTCAATCATTAAGGAGGAAATTCTAAAAAGATTCTCATTTAATGAGAAACTCATTGGGCCAAGGAGTTAAACTCCCTCGAGAGCAATTGTCTGCAAAAAGAAATTACATCTGTCAACTTTAATTATGAGGGGAATAAAAATTCCCCAAAATTTCTAAGAGCCATGCTCTGTGAAAACGATGGAATAATCCATCAGAACCCTAAAAAGTAAAGCTTTTTGCAGAGTAAAAAACTCCAAGATCTGTAAGATCTACAAAACAAACTCTAAGAGTTCTTCATAGAGATGAGCAATGTTCTAATTAATGGGTTAAGTAACCCTAAAAATCCATTTTAAGATCTACAATCTGAGAAGAGCAAAGCTCTGTTAATGGGTTCGATCCTTACCAAATTTGGGCAGAGTTCTAACCCTAAAAAAGATTTCCTTGGGCAGAGATGTAAGCTCTGAAGGGAGAATTAAATTCTCAGAAACAAGAAAGGAAGAAAATGAACAGAAGTCATCTCAAGGGCCAAAAGCCCTACTTATGGGCGCTGGAAGACGATTCAACTTCCAAGAAGATCCTACGGTGGAAAGGTTGCCACCACTGCACTCACGTGTGAGCCATGTGAGCGCAACGGTAGGGGCATTTGTTTCCCCTAATAAGAGAGCAAGGCTCTGTTCAAAATTTGAACTGAGGCAGCGCCTCGCGTGCAAAGCACGAGAGCGCCAATGCCAAGAGTTAAAAACTCTAAGGCAGCTCCTCACATGCAAAGCACGAGAGCGCCAGCGCCAAGAGTTAAAAACTCTAAGGCAGCGCCAAGAGTTAAAAACTCTGAGGCAGCGCCTCACGTGCAAAGCACGAGAGCGCCAGCGCCAGAACTAAAAGTTCTCCACCCTTGGATCAAAAATCCAACGAAGATGATAAATCATCAAATTACATAATTAAATTCTGTTGAGGAAATATTCCCCGAATCTTCCCAAAACAAGAAAGGTTAATCTCTGTAAAACAGAGCACCGTTGGATTAAAGATCCAATGGTGATTAAAAATCACCAAGATACAGAATATATAAGCTCTGAATGGGAAAATATTTTCCCAATCTTGTTGAGAACAAGAAAAATATCTTCTGTAAAACAGAAGGCCTAGGATCAAAGATCCAACAGTGGATAAAATCTCCAAATCAATTATAGATCTCTCAATGAAAGATTTTCTTAACTAAATCAACAAATCAACCTCCACTATATAAAGGACCCAAGACTTCAAGTCTTGTAGAGAGGAACCCCCCTATAAACTTCAAGTTCAAAAAAAGGAAAAGCAAGCAAAAAGAGCTTTCAGAGAGAAGAAAGAAGAAGAATTTTCTTCAAGGTAAATAGAGATCATAGTATCTCATCTGCATACCCAAGGGTTTAACCCTTATAAAAGAACATAGTTCTTTCCCTGGATCTGAGATCCATGAGACAGGTCTCCCACAAATGAGAATTTAATTCTCGCAGGGATGAATTTGTTCTTGGGTATTGAAGATCTAGGGAAGAACAAAGAATTGAACTCTTCAAAAAAATGCACAAAGAAGGAAACAGTGCTGAGCGCTTCATGCACCCCTTACATGGACGTTGCTAATAAAATAAAGAGTGCTTTGCACTCAGTGGTTGGCGCCCGGCGCCTGGCGCCCCACGTGCCCCTCACATGGGCGCTAATAAAATAAAGAGTGCTCTGCACTCAGTGGTTGGCGCCCAGCGCCAAGCGCCCCACTTGCCCCTTCATGTGGGTGCTAATAAAATAGAGAGTGCTCTGCACTCAGTGGTTGGCGCTCGGCGCCAAGCACCCCACGTGCCCCTCATGTGGGCGCTGTTTAACATAAAGCGCTCTGTAAATAGAGCCCAACACCATAAAGTGTGTTTAATACTCCATAAAAAACAAAGAAATGAGGTGAGAGTCAGAGCCCATATCAATACTCAGCAATGTTGCACATAAAAGGGCCTGAGCCCAAACAAGTGTTTAACATTTTATTCAATACTAAGTGGACTGAGTCCAAATTGACCAAAGTCCTTAATTCAGATCAACCGAGCCCATGTGCTCACATTCTTTCTAAATTGGTCTTAGTCCCAAACCCAACTACTGATCTCCCAACTGACATTGGTTCATGAGTACATCTCCCCACACCTCTGATATATGTCGTTGTAATTCTTCAACGTCTTCAGAGAGGTGGCGGGTCCCGACAACCAATAATTTCGTGGACCGCAACGTCCTTAAACTAGCAATGGACCGAAACGTCCTTAAACTAACAATGGACCGAAACGTTCTTAAACTAACAATGGACCGCAATGTCCTTAAACTAGCTGTGGACCGTAACGTCCTTAAACTAAATCGACAGAGTCCAAATTCTCTTTTATTGGATCAAAAAAGATCCCGAACCCCCGTTAAGTTGATCTTAGTCAAATATCGGATTAACGTATCCTTAACAAATATTTAAGTTGATATTAATCTCAAACGGGATTAACGATCCTTGAATCAACCCAAACCAAATCTAAGAAAATACGTATTTAGACTAATCCACGCCCTACGGGAGACAATATAAATTAGTCTCCGTATACAATCCATGGACAACCAAAAAAATAAAACAAACACACACGACACGAAGTGGTTTTCTGGAGCCAGAGAAAGTGGTTACCGCAATACGGTAACGTAATTAACTGCAAGGGCTTACGCCTGCAGGGAAAAGCGTCCCCATAATCAAAAAACCCCTCACAACGAGGGGGGATCTGACGAAGTCTGCTACAACGGTCGCATCTGTCCAAACCTCCAATACACGGTGCCATAAATCAACTTGGCATCTTCGGAGAGGTGGACAGATAAAATCAAATAGCATCTGCCCCCAAAATTCAGCGCCAAACATCCTAACGTCATGGTCGCGTCTTTCGACGGTAAACACCGTTGTCGCCATTTTGGAGTCAACGCTTAATTTGAGGACGTTTCGGTCTGTAGATCACCATTTTTGAGGTGGGGTTTTAGTTTAAGGACGTTACGATCCATTGTCGCTATTTTGGAGACAACGTTTAGTTTAAGAAAATTTTGGTCCCTTGTAGTTTAAGGACGTTTCAATCCGATGTCACCATTTTGGAGGCAATGTTTAGTTTGAGGACGTTTCAGTCTGCAGATCACCATTTTTGAAGTGTGGTTTTAGTATAAGGACGTTTCGGTCTGTTGATCATCTTGCGCGCACGTGTATTTGTTACGTGACAGGATGAGAAACGATGATATGGGATGCATCTAATTCGGGATGTGGTTTGATTTTGGATGTGCACGTCAGTTTGGGAAGTGCACCAAAAAGCAGTTAGCTGTCGAGACCCGCCACCTCTCTGAAGACGTTGAAGAATTACAACGACATGTATCCGGGGTGTAGAGAGATATACCCTTGAACCAATTCCCGTGTTTGAGGGAAAATGGATTAAGGTAAACCAGGGGATCATTAGTCGTATTTGGGACTGAGATCAGTTTAGGAAATAATGAGCCTATAGGCTCGGTTGATCTGGGTTAGGGACCTAGCCAAGTTGGGCTTGGTCCACTCAGTTTTCTTTTTGTTTGAAAAGGAGTGATAAGCACTTGTTTGGGATCAGTCCCTCTTTTTGTGCAAAAAAGTGCTGAGCACTTATGTAAGTTCTGACGCTCACACATAACCATGTGGGGTTTTCATCCGTGGGGATTTGCCCAATAAGTGTTAAACACTTTACCATTTTTTGTCTTTTTATGGAGTGTTGAGCTCTCTTTATGGTACCCACGTACGAAGCACGTGAGGCGCTAAGCGCTGCCTAATGAATGTCAAGCGCTTTTATTCTCCAGCACCCACGTGAGGCGCTGGGCGCATGGCGCCGCTCACTGAGTGCTAAGAACCCTTTTATTTTGTAGCGCCCACATGAGAGGCGCGTGGGGCGCTGGGTTTTAAGTGCCAGTCACTGAGTGCTAAGCACTCCTTTATTTTTTAGCGCCCACGTGAGAGACACGTGGGGCGTTGGGCGTTGAGCGCCAGTCACTGAGTGCTAAGCACTCCTTATTGAATGGCGCCCACGTGAGGGGCACGTGAGGTGCTGGGCGGTGATCCTTCCTTGTATATTTTGTTCTGAGGACTTCAATTTCCTAGTTCTTTTCTGAATCTTTGATCTCCAAGAGCAAGTTCGTCCCGATGAGAATTAAATTCTCAACTTGTGAGAGACATGTCTTGTGGATCTCACATATAGAGAAAGAACTAAGTTCTTCTTTTAAAAGGTTTAAACCCTTCAATAGGTAAACGAGATGCTTTGATCTCTCTTCTTTTTTTATTTACCTAGAGCTTTTTTCTGGGAAGGGAGATCTTCTTTTTTCTTCCTCTTTGAAGCTTTCTGCTTTATTTTTTTCGAAGCTTCTGGGTTTTTTTTTTCCTCTTTAGACTTGAAGTCTTGGGTCCTTTATATAGTAAAGGCAAGTATATTTATTAGTTGAAAAAATCTCTCATTAAGAGATCCTAATTGATTTGGGGATTTTACCCACCGTTGGATCTTTGATCCAAAGACTTCTGTTTTACAGAAAGTATTTTCTTGTTTTTAACAAGATTAGGGAAATATTTATCCATAGAGATTTTATTCTGTAGATCGGTGATTTTTAATCACCATTGGATTTTTAATCCAACGGTACTCTGTTTTACAGTGGGCGATCTTTCTTGTTTAAAAAGATTTAAGGAATATTTCCTCAACAGAATTTAATTCTATATTCTGATGATTTATCATCTCCGTTGGATTTTTGATCTGCCGGCTCTGTTTAACAGAGAGTACAATTTAATTCTACTAGGCGCCGACGCTCACGTGCTGTGCACGTGGGCGCTAATTAAGGTTTTAATTCCATCATGTGCTTTGCACATTGGCGCCCACGTGAGGAGCACGTGCGATACCAATAAGAGTTTTTAACTCTGGCGCTGACGCCCTCGTGGAAGGCATGTGAGGTACTGCCTCTTGAGTTTTGTGTGCTTTGCACATGGGCGCTGCTCATATAAGAGTTTTTAACTCTAACGCTGTCGCCCTCGTGGAAGGCACGTGAGGCGCTGCCTCTTAAGTTTTGTGTGCTTTACACACGGGTACTGCTCATATAAGAGTTTTAACTTTTGCGCTGGCGCTTTCGTGGAAGGCACGTAAGGCGTTGCCTCTTGAGTTTTGAACAGATTTTTGCTCTTTATTGGGGGAAACATTCCCCTACCCCTAACTCCCCTACACTGTTTGATTTCCCTGCAATCAAACAGAGATCTTTCATTTCATCATTAAACCAAATTTTAATGCTTTTTAATCCAAATTTTTAATTTCAAAACCCTAATTATACACTATAAATACCACCCTACAGTTTGGCTCCGCATCATTCTGAAATTTCTAGTCTCAAAAATTCTCTAAGTACAAGTGGAGTAAAAAGGAGTTAGCAAGCGGTCAACTTCCGGTAAAGGATTGAAGCTATTCCGGAGCTCCCGCGATGCCACGACGACAACCCTCTCTTCTTATAACTTTTCTTAACCTAACTAACTTGTAAGTCCCTTCTAATCTTCATTTCTCTTCTTTAAAAAATTCATTTTAAAACGTATATCTGTAAGTGGAGTTAATATCGATATCACTTTTTCCAAATCCTATAACTCCAATTCATTTTATCTTTGGTCAAACAAATTTTTATACAATACTTGTAACCTTAAACCCTAATATATAGAATCAAAATTTCATTAAAATTCTCATGTGAAATAACAATAGTAACACGTTTTCATTTAAATACCATGAACTTTAAATATCACCTCTTTTAGTTTTTGTTACAAACATACCTTTGGGAAAACTTCATGAGGTAACGACCTACCTCTTACATACACACTTGGTTTCATTGCATGATACTCTTTGAATGTATTTTTCGTTGCGAAGACATTATTACAAGAAAATACCACTTACTATAAAAACCGGATTTCTTCAAAATTGTATTTTAAATTCCTTTGTGATTAAATCTCCACAACCCTCTTTAGGGGACCCGCTATTAGATGGTGCGGATTATCGCACATCCTTTGTCTAGTAGAGAGAGATGCAGACCTCTTCACGGAGCATTCGGTTTCGAAAGGCTTTAAATACGGTTTTTAAGAAAAACGAATTTTTCTAATTAAATAAAATTATTTTTTTAATAATTATATAAAATTACAAAATCCATATATTTTCGAAATATAATAAACTTACATTTTTAAAATGAAAGAATTACAAGTTTCACTAAAATACCATCAAGATACCAACAAAAGATAAGTTTTACAATAAAATACCATGAACTTTCCGAGCTAAGAAATTAGCACTAAAATACCTTAAATTCTTAAAATTCATATCCATGAAAACCCTAAATAATATAAATAAATACTCGAGATTTATTTTGAATTTTATTTAAAAATATTTTTCATAAAACCCCCTCGAGTTATATAAAACAATATTTAAAGACTTTAGTAAATATAGGTTTAAGCGGGATCAATTCTCTTGAGCCCCAGGGAGACGGAGGAAGTGAGTACTTGCCTATTTAAGGTAGAAAACTTAACAGAGTTATTAATGGTAATTGTCAAGGAAAAAGACACAAATCCTGCCGTTCATGTGCAGCAGTTACCAATGTCTACAACAACAAATGAGCCTTTTATCCCAAGCATATGGGGTAGGCTACATGAACCGACATGAGAATGACGCCGGGTCCAGCACATGAATCCTCTGCCTCCACTCACTCCTATCGAACAATATACCGATGACTCTCGAACCTAATTCGGGATCTAAATCAGTTACAAGTGTCTGGCTCGGTCTGGGTCTAACTCAAACCTGAATCCAAACTCAAATCAGAGTCCAATTCAAACTTGAATCCAAAGTCTAACATGAATACTTAAACTTGAACCTGAATACTTGAATTCAAACATCAATTCCAAACATGAATACTTGACTTGACTTGACCGAACCATGGTTATAACTTGACCTGACTACTTGATTACATCCTGAACATGACTATTTAAACAACTTGTATACATGGTTTTGGCAAAACATGTAAATATAACCTATACAATACATTACGTGGGGATAACGGGGTAGATTGGTATGGAACGTATTAACGTGGCACGAGATGGTCACTTAAAAGACACATACATGAACTCTCATTACGTTGTCCCGTGGGTTTTGACGGGGCCTTATACTACATGTTACTATAGTCCAAGGGGTAAGATGGACTCCTCTCGTATACACAAATACCTTCTGTACCAAGCTACAAACAACTATGTTAGAATAACAAGTATATACCTGTACAACTTACCAGTTTCATTTCACATTACTGGTTATATTCCATTCCTTCTTTTGGGACTTACCGAGCGCTAATTCGCTGACGACATTCCTGTCTTTTCTTTCTTTGGAATGTTCGTCAGGAGGACCGGACTCTCAGGAGATCGAGCCTAGCCAGAAGGACTTGGACCAGCACACTGCCTAGCCGGACTTCTAGCTCTCCTTGTATTTACTTTTAGTTTGAATGCCACTATTTAGTCATTGCTTATATCATTGTATCTTTTCATTTTCAAATAGTTGTATGTAAAGTGAATATAAATAAAAGTTGTTGTTTATTATTTTATATCACTTGTCATTCTTGTGCATTTTATACATATTGCTTAATTACGCTTAACGTATTTATTTCTTAGTAAATACGTTGCGGCCCGCCACGTCACCGATTCCGTACACTAGGAAGCGGGGCGTGACAATTTTCATCAGCGGAGGTCTTAGGAAGAAAAAGATTATCGTTGGTTCCGTACTCAGACAGGCTCTCGCTAAGCCTCATGACCGAACACGATGTCAGCCGAAAACATAGACTTTTTCTTCTTCTGAGAGTCGAGAGCAGCACTTGACGATAAGTGCTTTCTCTTTACTAACATCTTCGAACGACGAGTTTCGATTTCCAAGCCAATATCTGACTCAGGAGAAGCTGCAGCTGTCACACCACCAGGGGTGATCACATCGGGCCTTGGTTTAGCCGTCGACACCGTCGGAAAAACACGTGGAAGCATCACCGCATCACTCTCCCTTAGGGAAAGGCGGACGACTGTTCACCGTTTCAGCGGGACCGTAAGACTGATGGCTGGGACAGAATCTTTGTGGTCAAGAAGCATTCGCCTTTCATCCTTGATAACAGCGCCCGTCGCATACTGATAGCAGGCAAAATAAGCAAATGAGGCCTTTGGAATATGATCCGGTTCGGACATCAAGAAATAAGATCTTGTGTTCAACCGCATGAAATGGTGAGCAACATTGCGAACGGTCTCCTCCAAAGCAACAGGGTTGACGAGAAAGGCCTCAAGGGGAACACCCTGGTCGTACCCTAATTTCTGAGCAAAGAGATGTGGGTTATACCTCATGAAAAGCACATAAGTATTTCGTCTATATACCAAAAATCCGGGCCTGATGGAGTACAAATGTGAGATTTCCCTGGCCTTCAAAACAGAAACCCCATCTTTAAGCATGTTATGCAATGGCTGGACCACTCTTCAGGGTTCTTTGCTAGTAGTCAGAACCCTATTGATGATGGTCATACTGTCCTCCATAGGGCGTGGACGCAAGATCAATCGCCAAACCGCCCGTTGCATTGGATCGGGAGAAGAAGCGTCGACCAACTTCATGACCCATGGAAAGTTATACCCTTCATAAAACGTGTGCCTTTTATGTTCACCGAAAGCACCCGGCACGTGCATCTCTATCCATGATGTAAAATAATGGAGAGGAAAGTTTATGGGCTCCACACCCGGCTGGGCGGTGTCAGCTGCCATACTTACACCATTATACAAATGGGCTAATCCCGCAACACCGACGACCATACGCATTCCTGTCGCGATACGGTGAGATGGGTAAAAGACAGATGGTCTCATGTACCAATTGTTGGATATAGTGCCCTCAAAGTCAATTATTGGATCGCAGGTACGTGATTGCAATGATTGAGGCAGGACCTATACCGATAAAACAGTCTTACTCGAGATGATAGTATGCTATCTGGTCTGCCTTTATCATCATGTAGATGTTGATAGAGCCCATAGGATTCTTGCTTGACAACCAGCAGTATGATGGCGATCATATATGTGGGAGCTGGGGTCTATAAGCACATCCTTAAAGTGTCCCTACTCGTGGAAGTTTCGAGACAGGGCATCGATACTCCAGAGTAGACTAGTGTATACATTCGAGACCCCGACGAGGGGCGGTGGCCGGTCTCACAAGCCATTGGTGTTAGTTGGTTCACCTAAGATGTATACAGGTGCTCAATGGGTTATGAGTACACCGGACATGACTCGCCGGGAACTTGCTAGTTGGTATTATACCTAGCGTCAGATAGCAGTTCCCTGGTGACATGTGTACAGGTTAGTTCATCGACCTGAGGTCGTCATTTGTCTCGTGTGAGTTCCCACTGTGCTTTTATTCGTACCCTACCACGGGTCAAAGGAGTCGTGCAAACAGGTATTTTTTGGGTACAGTCCCGAACCACATGGAGGCAGTGAGCAGATCGTCGGGGATTCGTCTCTCCCGGTATTGGGGGTGAGATCGCGCTGTGTTTAGGAGAGCCATTACACGAAATCCCTGGCCAGGGTAATCGAGATTTACTGGAAGGTATTCCAGTAGTATCTCAGGGTGTTCTGGGCTGCTCTCTGACACGACTTATACAGCTATTGGGGGTCTGACGTTTACCGGCCCCCTAGGCCCTATATGCGATACTCATAGACGAATGGACCGGACTGTACAGATATTGTCACTGTCAGGCTCAGTAGGGTTTCTGTATGAGTTCGCTCGTCAGCTTCCCTTCCTGTCAATACATAGGCAACCGTTACATACAGCTTGTACCTCTGACGTGCTAGTGGTTATACCCAGTGCCAGTGTGTTGATGAGTCATTAGAGTCCCCCATAGACAGTTTCCCAAGTTCGGGCGAAACGTTGTAGATGCCATATGGTTTTATGGCAGGGTTCGAAAAATGCACGTGCGTTTTCGCACGTGTCATTTTTCAGGCAGATAATACTGGTGGGCTTTGGTTTAAGCCGGATCCGAGTATTATACTGTGTAGATATAATATCTTTGTCTCAGTTGCATTTGTATTCGGTTGTAATACAAATGCGGGTATGTTTATACTGTTACGGGGTTATCCTGAAATTCGTTTCGCGATCGCTTTTAGAAGTTGCCAGTTTCCAGTTTTCTATCACCCGTATTTAACATTCGGTTAAAGACGGATTTATCTTTTCTTGGGTGAGTCATGATTCTAGATGGTTCTAGATTAGGTGACTCCTGGTTAGCATTTAATGTTTTGGTGACTAGGTTAAGGTGACTCATTCTTGCATTAATTGTATTAGTGAGGTGTATTAGTGAGTCACCTTTACCTTTAATGCATTTTGTTTTTCCTTTGATATTTCTTCATGATAAGTATTGCTTATGGTCACCTCCTCTTTTCCTACACTCACTCTCCCTCTTCATTAAGTGGTCGGCCCCCTCTTGTGGCAAATGATTGATTCATTTTGATAAAAAGATACAAGAAATTTAGTTCATGAAAATTTCATATAGTTAAATTTCCATTTACCCGATTCCAAATGGCAACTTCATTAACCGTTCGTCCATAGTTTTGGACATAACGAGACAAAGTGTTCTACTCATTCTCTACATCAATCTTGGTCGTCTCTTTTAGCAAACTTGATGATCGAGTTGCCTCGGTTCAGAGGCGGGAGCCCGTTTAAAGATCCGTCGACGTGGTTCCACCTGTACGACGAGACCGGAGATCGAAGAGATCGGAGCAACCGAAACAAAGCGTGGGATGATGGTTGAAGACCGAAGGATTCGGATCGTTCGGTATAACATTTCTACCCACTTTACAGTTTGTTAGTTTAGCTTTAATGGCAGATCCAGGTTAAAGTACGCGATTGCGCCAGTCATAAAAGTTTTGTTCCGCATTTTGGCGTCTGTTAAACGGCCGGGGCGCTACCGTGGACTTACAGTGGTATCAGAGCCTCACCATTAAGCTATACTAACTTGTGCTAACGCGTTTAAAATATCGATCGAACAGATTTTCGAAAATCACAATTTTCAAGTTCAAAGTTTCTGTTAATTTTAAATCTGTTCAAAAATTCATTTTGACCATACCAGAAAATCATGCAGGCTTTTATTAGAACACTGAAGAAAAACGACTTAATGATCTGACCGTACGACCGCGGTTCCGCCGCCAAAGCCATGCTTTGGCCGCGGAACCGCGGCCATATTGTTGAATCATTGGTCCATCTTTCTTCAGTAACTTTTACATGGGAAATTGTGGTTTCTGGAATGTTTCTTTTGGGCCCATATTTGGTAACTGTATAGCAGAAGTTCGTGGGGCCCACTTCGGGAAATTTATTCGATCGAAATTTTAAACTTGTTAGTATACAGTACTTACTTTATATCTCTGACCGGTAATGTCATTTGATCGGTAAACCGCGTCTGATTGCTATAGTTCTTTTAGACGGGTTTGCGAACGTGACATTCGCGTTGATATTCTGTGTTGTGCTGTAATGTTGCGGATTTGTCGTGGTGGATAGCAGTGTGCAATGGTAGTGCTGTTTGGATTTATTTGTACATTTGATATTGCGGGGTGAGCGTCCGACTTGTGGACTGCCGTCACTGCCTGTTTGTATAATATTCTTTTGGGACACGACCGGGATGAGGTCGATGTACCCGTTGTATATATTTTCATTTCTGTACTAGGTATACCCCGAGACGGAGTGCACGAATTGCCGGGTTCTGGAGGGCAACGGGTCCGTATCTCATGGCTTTGAAAGGCAAAGGGGCCTCACTCTAGAATTGGCAGGCTATTCGCCGCACTCGTAGGGGGTACAGGTTGACCCACGGAGGGGTGCTCAATTTACCAGATTCCGTGAAGTGCCGGGTGTTCCATTCACTGAGCTGTGGGGACTACCTCGCTTCAGGTTTTGGCGGGTAACTTGCCGCACCCGTAGGGGTCTAGGTTTCATTGCACAGGCTATCCACACGACCAGGAGAACGTCGGGTTTCAGTAGCGGCTCTGTGAAACCCGGGGATCCCAGATTATCTGTATTGTTCTGTGATGCTTATTACTTTTCTGTAATGTTGCATTTTATCACTCCTGGAGCGATTACTGTATATTTATATATACTATTAGATGTTGTATATGTTTTGCACCTGCGCTAGTCCAGTCCCCGCTCTGTCGTTAGTTAAGTAACCTAACGGGTGATGACGGGACCCAGTGACGAATGCGGATGGCATATACGTACATTTTATTTTCGTTCTTTTCTGGTGTGATTAATTGATGGGAATGCATTGATTCTTATCAATGCAAGGATAAAACAAACATATATTTGATGTTGTTGGAACAATTTTTAAAAGGAGTTATTACAAAGACGTTTCCTTTTGTTTTGCACAGTGATATTCAGTTTATGAATATCCAGCACCTCATTCCACGAGGCAAGGGCCGAGATCCCTTCACCGGGAGGGACCCCTTGGGCAGAAGTTTACATCAGGGTAATAACTTCAATATAACCGATTACAAGTTGCTTTGCATCGCAGTATTCAGTTAGAATATCCTGCACCTCATTCCACGAGGAAAGAGCCGAGATCCCTTCACCGGGAGTGACCTCTTTAGCAAAAGGTTTTCGCCACTATATTTTTTATAAAAAGCTATCAGGTTCCTTCAACGAGATCAAGTTCATTACGTTAAAGGTTTTTCGCCAAAAACCAGCCGTAATCCTCCGTCATTTCTTATGGATGGTCAGTAGTATTCAAGCTATGTTTGTTGGCCTACGTCAAGGCATAGTGTTTGGTAGCTGCTGGGTATTCATTTGTTGCATAGATAGATGCATTAGTTTAGGACAGACGTACAGCCTTGTTGGCCTACGTCAAGGGCATGTACGATGACCTAAATTAATCAGGACAACGACGGGTAGAACTTGACATGTGGCTTATGATTTGTTGGCCTACGTCAAGGTCATAAGAGCATGGGATAAAAAATTATATCGGGAGTTTCAAACATACAGAAAACTTGCAAAACTTGAGCATACCTTCTGGAGTATGATAACATGAGTGGATTCCTTCACGTTATCATGCGATGATAGTTGGATCCTGATTCTCACTGATGAGCTGGTTTACTCTTCGGGTGATCCCGACTAATTCTTCTTTCAGGTTTGGAGGAGAATTTGAGATTACAGTGGGAGGTTTCCAGATTAGATAAAGTGATAACCATTCTGATCTAGGTTAAAGTGCACGCAGAGTGTTTCTTTTCTCTCTCTCTTTGGCAGCGAACTTTGACCGACCCTTGACTATGACTCAGTGACCAAGTTGACCGAACCTTCTTAAAATACTGGCTTTTGGATTGTCCAAGTTGCATAAGTCATTGCCGCTCCTTCTTTTACCCTTTGTATTTCTCAGAACACCCCGTATTACTACGGACATCCACTTCCATTGGATAGATCCATCGTATGGTTATATACGAACTCGAAGGGACTCCTTCGAGGATGGATCCAGGTTCAGGAGAAATAGAATTGGTTTATTCAGTTGTCTTTTATTATCACCTTCTCTCAGCTTGCGAGGGCTCCTTAGTTTAGGAGAGTACACCTATTACGCTTATTGGATAGTCTTATTCCAAACCATAAGCAGGTGCCGAAAGGTAGGGAATGAAGAAAACCAATTAGCCTAAGTAGGGTGTACATAAGGTAATAACTAAAGACAAAATAAAGGGATTAGAAAGAGGGCAAAGTAAATTACGACTACTAACATTCACGACCAAACCACGTATTTCATCGCCACTCCTACTTCACCTTTAATTTCTCCAGAACAACCCGTATCACTACGAACATCCAATTCCATTGGATAAATCCATCGTATGGTTATATACGAACTCGAAGGATATTTTTCGAGGATGGATTCTGGTTCAGGAGAAATAGGAATAAGGTTTATTCAGTTGTCTTTTATCATCACCTTCTCTCAGATTGCGAGTACTCCTTGGATTAGGAGAGTACACCTATTATGCTTACTGGATAATCTTCTTCCAAACCATAGGCTGGTGCTAAATGGTAGGGAAAGAAGAAAACCACTTAGCCTAACGATGGTGTACAGAAGGTAATGAATAAAGACAAATAAAGGGATTTGGAGAGATGACAAATAAATATACGGTTAAAGTCATGAATTTGATTATGGAAGAGGCATTGCTAGGAATACCAGGATACCCCTACGAAACATTTTTATGTTTCGGTGCATTGTTAATGAAAAACTGATTTCCCGATTAGATACTTACTCCAAGGTATGTATTTACCAGGTATGATTCTCACATCTGTATGGTTTTACAGATGATGACTGGGAGTAAGTTATTGGGAATTAGGTGATCATCCTCATTATATCGGAATTCATTGTAATTGGTGATATTTGAGGAAATCACCTGGGTACAGTTTTCAACCTACGATGCACAAGTTTTGAGTTATTCAACTCAGCGGACTTATACAGAGTATTGTATGTTGTCCAATGTCCATCAGGACAAAGGGGTAGGTCCTCGTACTATGTTCTATTTACTTGTGACTTCTCTAGTTTTTAGAAAAGTGTTTCGTAAAAATACAATGTCTAAGTTTTGAGAAGTTGTGAATATAGGGATAAAGTAGAGAACCAGGTGTTGCAAGTATCGGGATTCTTCAAAGAAATCGAAGATGTAGATTCTTATGATTAGTATTCAATTGATAGTAATGGTTTTGAGAAACTTGTTTCTCTTTCAGGTTACTCATAATTGGGTGAATTCCTAAGTTGAGTAATGCTGATTAGCCTCTCTCCATTAAGTTGATATGCACTGGAGACAGCTGCATGATTTGAATCTGGTTCCAATTAAATAAGTGCCAAAGTTTCTATATTGGATATAGAATGCTTCATATCTTAACGATGTTAAGATAAGGGGAGTTGTCCAGCTTATGCTTAAAACCAGACACTGGATAACTCAATGCACGTTTCTGTAATGGCAGTTTGTGGGTTAACCCTAGCTTTGACGAGGGTTGATTTTCTACCATCTGGAAGATCAATAGTGATATTGTTCTTGACTCGCCACAGTTTTAATAAAATGGATTTTTTCAGAAAACAGTAGTGGGAGTATGGTGGAACTGGAAGTGATTCCAGAACCGCAAACGATTATGGAAAATTTAATAGGACCTATATATTCAATCAGGTTTGACATTCCAATAGCCACTCCGCAGATATGGTGGGTAACCTCAGACACCCGAGAGGTACTCCGGTAGCCTCAAGGACGGTGACAGAGAGGTTCTTGTTTACCCAGACTTGACACTACTGTTTTTCCCGACTATGAAATCCGGCAGGAGGATAAGTATAGCATCGTTCTAAACTAGCTTTAAAAGTGTACGTATATATTATTCTGTCAGAGGGTTGTCGTAGTCAGTGGGAGCAGCGGAAGCATAGTGGACAAGTAGCTTATGTCTATTTATAGGCTTAAGCACATATAGCGGAGATAAGATCATCTAATTTTTGATGTGACATTCATGGGTTTGACTTCATCAGAATATGGGATGGATCTGTTAAGAAGGTAGTAGGGTGTGATGTCCTGGTATTTGGATGACATACACAGAGTAGGAAGTAAAATTCCTATACTACGATCGGTTGTACTGTGGTCGTCACACAGTTGTTTCTCCACAAAGGATATGGATATAATATCTGACATTCTGGTTACTAGATCTATGGTTATAGATCTAGATTTGGGTAGTTTCCCAATAAGGGTACTTTGACAGTATTCTAATAGTATTTTAGAATAGATGACTCCTGGCATGGTGATGTACCTGCAGGTGATGGAGTCACCCTCTCTAAAGGTGTCTTACAGACTAAAGGGGAGAGGGACGTGCATGATTGGCAGATCACTTGCTTAGGCAATTGAGTCAATCGTGAGATGTCAAGTACCACACCAGATGTCGTTTTTGCACTAGATGCGAAAGTTAATATTAATCCAATCCTGAAGAAACATACGGAAGCAGTTATAGAACATAAGTACATGTTCTACGGATTTGATGACAGCTGCCTCCTTCGGGAGATGGTTATCATTCCAGGCTTCAAAGGTGACATAAATGACAGAGTAATTGTCAGAGTTATAGTTTTCCATCTGACGAGGGACAGTATTATGGACAGGTGGTCCAAGAGGATACTGTGGGAGGCATAGTGCTGGATACTGATTAAATTCAGTTGACAATACAGTCTAAGAAGTTTGCTGGACTTGGAGTTCATTTATGAACTAGGTCCCATCAGATATCCAGAGATAATCTAAGACAGGTATTACTCAATTCGGGAGATGGCTTTCTCCACGAACTTGAGATTAAGAGAGACATACAAAGAAACATCAGGGCGGATCCACTCACTGAGGCTATTTCTCGAACACAATAGTTTTACAAACGAACTTTGTGAAACTGATTAGTAGAGGAGTTGGATGTTCGGTATCACACGGGCTGTGAGTATACGACATCGCAATAATTAGCCTTAAGTGCAAGTGGGAGATTGTTGGATATAGTACCCTTAAAATCAATTATTGGATCGCAGGTACGTGATTGCAATGATTGAGGCAGGACCTATACCGATAAAACAGTCTTACTCGAGATGATAGTATGCTATCTGGTCTGTCTTTATCATCATGTAGATGTTAATAGAGCCCATAGGATTCTTTCTTGACTACCAGCAGTATGATGGCGATCATATATGTGGGAGCTGGGGTCTATAAGCACATCCTTAAAGTGTCCCTAGTCGTGGGAGTTTCGAGACAGGGCATCGATACTCCAGAGTAGACTAGTGGATACATTCAAGACCCCGACGAGGGGCGGTGGCCGGTCTCACAAGCCATTGGTATTAGTTGGTTCACCTAAGATGTATACAGGTGCTCATTGGGTTATGAGTACACCGGATAGGACTCGCCAGGAACTTGCTAGTTGGTATTATACCTAGCGTCAGATAACAGTTCCCTGGTGACATGTGTACAGGTTAGTTCATCGACCTGAAGTCATTTGTCTCGTGTGAGTTCCTACTGTGCTTTTATTTATACCCTACCACGGGTCAAAGGAGTCGTGCAAACAGGTATTTTTTGGGTACAGTCCCGAGCCACATGGAGGCAGTGAGCAGATCGTCGGGGATTCGTCTCTCCCGGTATTGGGGGTGAGATCGCGCTGTGTTTAGGAGAGCCATTACACGAAATCCCTGGCCAGGGTAATCGAGATTTACTGGAAGGTATTCCAGTAGTATCTCAGGGTGTTCTGGGCTGCTCTCTGACACGACTTATACAGCTATTGGGGGTCTGACGTTTACCGGCCCGCTAGGCCCTATATGCGATACTCATAGACGAATGGACCGGATTGTACAGATATTATCACTGTCAGGCTCAGTAGGGTTTCTGGATGAGTTCGCTCGTCAGCTTCCCTTCCTGTCAATACATAGGCAACCGTTACGTACAACTTGTACCTCTGACGTGCTAGTGGTTATACCCAGTGCCAGTGTGTTGATGAGTCATTAGAGTCCCCCACAGACAGTTTCCCAAGTTCGGACGAAATGTTGTAGATGCCGTATGGTTTTATGGCAGGGTTCGGAAAATGCACGTGCGTTTTCGCACGTGTCATTTTTCAGGCAGATAATACTGGTGGGCTTTGATTTAAGCCGGATCCGAGTATTATACTGTATAGATATAATATCTTTGTCTCAGTTGCATTTGTATTCGGTCGTAATACAAATGCGGGTATGTTTATACTATTACGGGGTTATCCTGAAATTCGTTTCGGGATCGCTTTTGGAAGTTGCCGGTTTCCAACTTTCTATCACCCGTATTTAACATTCGGTTAAAGACGGATTTATCTTTTCTTGGGTGAGTCATGATTCTAGAAGGTTCTAGATTAGGTGACTCATGGTTAGCATTTAATGTTTTGGTGACTAGCTTAAGGTGACTCATTCTTTCATTAATTGTATTAGTGAGGTGTATTAGTGAGTCACCTTTACCTTTAATGCATTTTGTTTTTCCTTTGATATTTCTTCATGATAAGTATTGCTTATGGTCACCTCCTATTTTCCTACACTCACTCTCCCTCTTCATTAAGTGGTCGGCCCCCTCTTGTGGCAAATGATTGATTCATTTTGATAAAAAGATACAAGAAATTTAGTTCATGGAAATTTCATATAGTTAAATTTCCATTTACCCGATTCCAAATGGCAACTTCATTAACCGTTCATCCATAGCTTTGGACGTAACGAGACAAAGTGTTCTACTCATTCTCTACATCAATCTTGGTCATCTCTTTTAGCAAACTTGATGATCGAGTTGCCTCGGTTCAGAGGCGGAAGCCCGTTTAAATATCCGTCGACGTGGTGCTACCTGGACGACGAGACCGGAGATCGAGGAGATCGGAGCAACCGCAACAAAGCGTGGGATGATGGTTGAAGACCGAAGGACTCGGATCGTTCGGTATAACATTTCTACCCACTTTACAGTTTGTTAGTTTAGCTTTAATGGCAGATCCGGGTTAAAGTACACGATAGCTCCAGTCGTAAAAGTTTTGTTCCGCATTTTGGTGTCTGTTAGATGGCCGGGGCGCTACCGTGGACTTACACCAATGATGTGTCGGAAGCGCGAACCAGCTGAGCCACAAACCAATAAAGCCCACAAGAAACGTCTCCTCATCAATGTCTGGAGCAGCAATTTCTTCAAAGGAGATGACGGGGGTATCTGGAATATAGAATTGCTTCAGATCCTTGTCAGCAATCGGTAGTTTTTCTAAACCAAACCCGAGGGGATCATTAAGCTTAGAAAACTATGTGGTCCTCTTGGACAAGATGTTCGCGCGATGGAAACGGGCGATGAAGTCCATGAAGTTGGCCTCATGTTCTCCTAACTCTAAATACAAGCTTTCACATATGCTCAGCACTTTGATGAGACTCAGGAATTTGTGTCGGATAGCGTTCTCGGGTGTAAGCTCGATGACAACCGATTCCGTGGCAAAAAAATATTCTTCAAGAGGAAGTACCTCCTCATAGTGTTCCCCCCTGACGGGTAATCCAGAGATTTCTAAGAATTTTTCCAAAGAAGTCGACACCTCCCGGTCTGATAGTAGAAACATATGGGTCGGGATATTCTATTGTTCCAAGAAGAAATTAACCCACCATACATGAGGGGTATGATAATAGAACAGAGATGTGTACATCGCCGGATACAGCCTAGTATTCAGCAGCAACGACTTCTTGGAAAATAAGAAATAACGGGCCCAAGCGAGATAACCTACCGGATGTCGTAGGGTCACTCCAATAGTATAAACCCGACCCCACGGCTGCACTTCTCCCTGGCATATCCAACGCCCAAAAATTTTTATGGCCATCGGTGGTTGAACTGGTATCAATGCCATGGATGGTTGAAGAAGACTATTCGCAGTCCAATCAATCTCCTCCACCGCATGAGCAGTTTGCAGAAGGTTTGTGTACTGAATCGGAGGGATCGGCTCTAACAGTACCTCGCAAGTAAAGCTGCAATGTCCCCGGATGATGTAACTCTACCATGCTCCCCATAGATGAAGGGATTTCTGTTCTGGATCGTGGTTCCGAGTTAAAGTGAGGACTTCACGATTAATAAGTGCATCAGCAAAAGCACTTTCCGAGCGAACATAAGGGATATAGGAATTCGAAGCCATGGTACCTGAAAAAAAACAGGTGGAAAATTAGCAACAAAAGTGTTAGTATCACCAAGTCCAAAAGCTAGTGGACCCCACAGATTCAAGATGGCGGCTCATTCATGATTGGAACATGTGCCCAGTAGAGAAATCTAAAAAAGATTCTCTAAAACTGGTTTTAATAATAATAAAAAATTTCAGAGCTAAGCTTTGTTATATAAAAAAATGGTATAAAATACCAAAATTTCTATAAAAGAAAAATAAATGAGAGAATGAAGGGGAATTAAACCCTAAAAATCCCCAAAATAGGGAATCTCATATTAAAGATTATCATAGCAAAGGTCTGCTGAATTAAAATAAATTAAGAAATCCCCAAAAAGGAGATGAATCTGAAATTGAAATCAGAACTAAGTTCTGTGATAACAAGTGAAGTCAAAACTTCAGAAAATCCCCAAAGGGGAGTATGATCTAAAATTAAAAATCAGAACTCAGTTCTGTAACAATAAATGAAGTCAAAACTTCAAAAAATTCCCAAAGGGAATATGATAGAGCCAAGTTCTGTTAATCTTTTAAAATTTCTGATCTATAAAGTCCCAAATATAAGAGCTAAGCTCCGTTAAAGAAGACTCTTACTAAGAAAATTTTGGCAGTGAGTCTGCAATGCAGATCTGTGAAAAAATGAAGAGCTAAGCTTCATGATAGAGCTAAGCTCTAATTGAGAATAAAATTCTCAAGGAAGAAGAAAAGATGGAGGCGCAGCTATCGCCTGGGGCTTAATGCTCTATTTATAAAGTGATGGGTTTGGTTCAGATTCCCCGTATCCCAAGACAGATCGGACGGCTAAAAGGCTGGACACCGTTGCACTCACGTGAGAACAATAGTGGGGGGCATTTGTTCCCTCATAAAAAAATAAGGCAGCGCCTCACGTTTTGGGCACATGAGCGTCGGCGTGCATAGTACGTGGACGCCTGTCTCTGATAAGATTAAATCCTAAGGCAGCGCCTCATATATCACACACGTGAGCGCCGGCATGCAAAGCACGTATACGTCTGCCTCTCATAAGATTAAATTCTTTGGCTACGCCACGTACATAGTACGTGAGCGTCAGCGCTCAAGTTGAAGCAGTTTTGCTTTGGGTAGAATTAAATTTTACATGGGAAAATATTTCCCTAAAATAAGAACAATATTCTCTGTTAAACAGAGAGCCGTTAGACCAAAAATCCAATGACAGAATTAAATTCTTTTAGCAAAAAACATCTCCCTGATCAAATTAAATAATAAAGATATTTTTTATTAAATAGAGGGTCATTGGATCAAAGGTCCAATGGTGATTTTAAAAATCATCAGAAGATAGAATTAAATTCTATGTGAGAAAATATTTCCCTAATCTTTCTAAATAGAAAAGATATACTCTGTTAAACAGAGAATTCTTAGATTAAAAATCCAATGGTGATTAAAAAATCACCGTTTGAATTAAAAGATAGAATTAAATTCTATGCTTGTAAAATATTTCCCTAATCTTGTTAAAAACAAGAAACATATATTCTATTAAACAGAAAGTCTTGGATCTAAGATCCAACGGTGATTAAAAATCACCATCTGATTATGAAATCAGATTGAGATCTCTCAAACAAAGGATCTTTTAAATCAACCAACAAATTTTCCTCATCTATATAAAGGACCCGAGGCTTCGTGTCTCAGACAGAAGAAAAAAACCTTCTATAAGCTTCTGTAAAGAACAAAAGAGATAGAAGCCACAAATCAAGAATTTAATTCTCTTTCTGAAGAAAATCTTCTCATTCCTCTAAAACCTTAAGTAAAGAAAAAGTAAAGATCAAAATATCTCCTTTGCCTTTCATATATAGAGATACAAGGGTTTAACCTTTTATAAAGAACTTAGTTCTTTGTCATTATCTGAGATCCACAAGACAAATCTTCCATAAGTTGAGAACTTAATTCTCATCGGGATGATTTCGTTCTTCAGACTCAAGATTTAGAGGGAAAACTAAACATGAGAAAATAAAAAAAATGAAATGTATATTCCAGGAATTTAATTCCTCTAAAAATAGGGTTTAGCCCTTCAAAGAACTTAGTTCTCACAAAAAAAGTAACAGAAAAACTTAGTTCTCAAAAATTCGATTCCAGATCCTTAAAAAATAGAGATCTTGGTGATCATTAATGGCCAAAACACCATTAATAGAAGTTTAACTTCTTTCAAAAAGAAAATAAACAAAGATCTGGCGCTTCACGTGCCTCACACGTGAGCGCCCATAAGTGAAGACTCAGCGCCTCACGTGTCACACATGTGGCCGCCCAAAAACAAAGATATAGCGCCGCACATGCCACCAACGTGAGCGTCAAGCTGGAGCGCCTCACGTGTTACCTACGTGAGCGTCGTATAAAGTTCTTAGCACTGATATGGCAAAGTCCAAGCGCCTTACGTGTATCCACGTGAGCGCCAACATATGACTTGGATAATAAATGTCCATAATAACAAAATGCTTGGCACTGATAGGGCAACGCCCAAGTCTGATCCCCTCACGTGATACGCTAGTGCAAAATTTGGATATTATATTCATAGTCAAAAAACTAAGTGCTTAGCACTGCTAGATGAAGAAAAAGCCCAAGACAAAGCCCAAAATTGGCTAAGTTTCTGAAATTTCCCTGAACCTATATTGTTCCTTGCAGCTGAGCCTATATGCTCTTTTAATGGATCTTAACAAAATTTAATGATCCTTAACCACATTTCTAAGTCGATCTCAGTCTCATATATGACTAACGTATTCTTAGTTAAAATAAATGTAGCCCGTATGCTCATATATTTAAGTTAATCTTAATCTAAAATCAGATTAACAGTCCTTAAATAAAATATCCCCTGAACTGATGGGACATATAACCTAAGTTCAAACCCAAATATATTTGTAAGGATTCGGACTAATCCGTGCCCTACGGACGACGACATAAACTAAGCTTCGTATACAATCCACGAGCAACCAAAATAAACAAAATACAACACTACACGAAGTGATCTGCCTAGAGCAGGAGAAAGTGGTTATTGCAACGCGATAATGTAATTAACTGCAGGGGCTTGTGCTTTCTAGGAAGAGCGTCCCCACAATCAAAACAACCCCTCACAAATGATGGGGGATCTGATAAAGTCTGCTACAACAGTCGCATCTGTCCAAACCTTCGATATACGATACCATAAATCAACTTGGTATTTTTGGAGAGATGGATGGATATGTCCAAATAGTATCTGCCCCCAAATTTAGGCAAGACAATCCATCCCAGTTCATCTCCGTTTTCGGCGGTAAACAAAAGCCTAAAATTATAACCGCCTCCCACAGGAGGCTGCTATTACCATATACCAAGAACATCCTCTCATGTTCGTAACCACTTCCTAATGTTTCTCTAGGACTGGATTAATATATTCTTATTGCAGCTAGTGCTATAACAATATCTGATGTGGTATTTGATATCTCATGATTGACTCAATTGCCTAAGCAAATGATATGTCAATCATGCAAATCTTTCTCTTTATCAGTCTAGAAGACATCTCTATAGAGATGGTGACTTCATCACCCACCACTACGCTAGGAGTCGTCCATTCTAAAGCATTTTAGAATAGTGTCAAAGTACCCGAATTATAACACTTCCCAAATCTATATCTAAAACCATAGATCTAGTCTTCAGAATCCCAGATATTTTGTCCAGATCCTATGTGGAGAAACACATGTGACAACTACAGTATAACCGATTGTAGTATCGGAACATCGCTTCCTATCAGGAGCATGTCATCCAAATACCAGGACATCACTCCTTACTACTTTCTTACCAGGTCCATTTGTTGTTCTGATGAAGTCAAACTCTATTACTGTCACATCAAAAATAGATAATCTATCTCCGCCATACCTATTTTAGTCTATAAATAGACATAACCTATTGGCCCACCACACTTCTGCTACTCCCACTTACTACAACAACCCTTTGGCAGAGTCATATACACATGCACTTCTAAATCCAATTTAGAACGACGTTATAATCATCCAGCTGCCAGATCTCATAGTCTAGGACAACAGTAGTGGCAAACTTGGGTCATCAAAACCTTCTTGTCACCGTCTTTGAGGGGACCGATGTATCTCTCGGGTGGCTGAGATTACCCACAAAATTTGCGGAGTGGCTAATGGATTGTCGAATCCAATTGAATTCTTAGGTTTTACCAAATTTTCAGTAATCGTTTGTGGTTCGGGAATCACTTACAGTTCTATCATACTCTCATTAATATTTTCTGAAAAGAATTCATTTTACTAAAGTGGTGGAGAGTCTAGAACAATATAACTATTGATGTCACGCCCAGCTTCCCAATAGACAGAAACGGTGATGTTGCAAGCTCACAACGTATTTACTATGAAATAAATACGTTAAGCATAATTAAGCAATATATAATTAAATAAGAATGAAAAGAGTAATAAAATGAACATCAACTTTATATACATTCAACTTTACATACAACCGTTTGTAATAAAAAGATACAATAATATAAGCAAATGCCTAAACAATGGCATACAGAAAAAAATAAGTGCCGACTGGATGGAGCTAGTAATCTGGCTGTGTCGTAAGCTGGTCCAAGTCCTCCTGGATCGGCTCAATCTCTTCAGTGTCCGGTCCTCCTGACGAACATTCCAGAGAAAGGAGCAGAAAGGAATGTCGTCTGCAAACTGACGCTCGGTAAGTCCCAAAAGAAGAATAGAAGATAGTATGTAATACGAAATAAACATGTAAAGTTGTATATGATCGTTCATAGGTATAAAATAGTTATTCTAACGTGGTTATTTGTAGTTTGATAAAAAAAAAGGTATTTATGTATACGAGAAGAGTCCATCTTACCCCGTGGACTATCGTATCATGTAGTACAAGGTCCTGTCATAACCTATGGAAAAACGGCAAGTGAATTCATGTAAGTGTCTTTTAAGTGACCTCTCGTGCCACAATATACGTTCCGTACCAATCTACCCCTTTAACCCCACGTAATGTATTGTATAGATTATGTTTACAAATCTTGGACGAAACCATGAATACAAAATGTTCAGGTTCATATTCAGGATGTAATCATGTGTTCAAGTAATCATGTTGAGTTCATATCAAGTTATAACCATGGTTCGGTCAAGTCGAATCAAGTATACAAATTTGAGTTTGATATTGAATTCGAGTGTTCATGTTCATGTTCATGTTCAAGTATTCAATTTCTTGTTTGATGTTGGATTCAGATTTGAGTTTGGACTCAGCTTGAGTCAGACACTTGTAAACGGATTTAACTCTTGAATTCTTAGGTTCGGAGTTATCATCAACTGCTGCACATGGACGGCAGGATTTGTGTTTTTTCCAAAACAATTGCCATTGATAACTCCGTTAAGTTGTCTAATCTGAATAGGCAAGCACTCACTTTCTCCGGCTCTCTGGGGCTCAAGAGAATTGATCCCACTTAAACCTATATTTACTAAAGTTCTTAAAATATTGTTTTGTATATATCGAGGGGGTTTTATGAAAAATATTTTTAATATAGTTAAAAATAAAACCTCGAGGGTGATTTACATTACTTAGGGTTTTCATGAGCTTGTATTTTAATTATTGGAGTATTTTAATGATAAATACCAAGCTTTTAAAAGTTTATGGTATTTTATTAAAAACTAGTCTTTTTGGTAACTTGATGATATTTTATTAACATTTTTTATCTTTCATTTTTAGAAAAATATAGTTTCATAATATAATGAAAATATGGATTTACAATTTTTATATAATTTTAAAAAATTAGTTTTATTTAAAAAATTCGTATTTCTTAAAAACCCGTATTTTATATCTTTTCGAGATCGAATACTCCGTGAGGAGTGCTGCATCTCGCTCTACTATACCCAGAATGTGCGATAATCCACACTATCCATTAGCGAGTCCCCTAACGAGGGTTGTAGATGTATAATTACAAAGGAATACAAACACCGTCTTAAAGAAACCCGGTTTTTAAAAATATGTGGTATTTTATTGTAAAGATTATTCTTTGAAATAAATATACATACAAATAGGCATCGCGCTATGAAACCAAACTGTATGTGTGGGGGTAGGTCATTACCCCGTGAAGTTTTTCTTAAAGGGATAGTTTTAACAAAAACGAAAAGAGGTGATAATAAAATTCAAGGTATTTTAATGAAAAAGTTCAATTATGGTTGTTTCACATGAGATTCTTTGTTAAACTTGATTCTAAACATTGGTATTTAAGCTTACAAGTAATGTGGTAAAATTAGGTTGATCAATATATAAAGGAAAAAGGAGTTTTTAGGGTTTAGAAAAAGTATCGGTAATAACTCCACTTTACCGATATAAGATTTAAAGATGAATTTCAATGAAAAGGAGGAGAGTTGGAAGGGACTTACAGTTTGAATATATCAATAAGAGATTAAGGAAGAGGGGATGAACTTCGTGGTGTCACAGGAGCTCCGGAATTGGCTTCGATCTTCCACGGAAGAAGCTTGCTCGCTAACTCCACTTTACTACACTTGCACTTAAGACTTTTTGAGAGAGTTTTTGCTAGAATTTTCAGAATGGTGCTGAGTTAAAATATGGGGTGGTATTTATAGTGGAGAATTAGGGTTTGGGAATTAAAATTTTGGATTAAAAAGTATTAAAATGGTGTTAATTGGTGAAATAAAAGGTCTTTGTTTGATTGCAGGGAAATCAAACAGTGCAGAGGAGTTAATAGGAGCTGAAGAGACAAGTGTGTAAAGCACGGAGGCAAACGGGCTCATTAGAGCCATTAGCGTCGGCCCTAAGGCAAGTTTGGCTGGTCAGATTTGGCTTTCTGGCCTCGAGATTCGTGCCATGTGGGTTTTTAACTGTGTACACCCTTTTGCATATGTTTGATTTTTCTGAACTTTTCATTTCTCTGTGTATTGCACGTGCGACCTTTTGGGCTTCCAAAAATTAAAAGAAAAAAATAATTGTGTCTGATGGGAATCGAACACACAGGCTACGTCATAGCAGTGCAGAGGCTTTACCAATGAGCTACAAGTTATTTCTTGCTTCTATTTAACAAAAGTGACTTTTAACTCTTACACAGGCTGTAATACTCTTTTCTGTATATTAACAGAAAAAAATTCTGTACAGAGATTTTAGAATCGTTACATTCTACCCTCCTTATAAAAATTTCGCTCTTGAAATTTACAATTACATAGAGACTAATTTTCGAAGAGGTAATGGTATCTTGCACGCATATTTTCTTCTCGTTCCCATGTTGACTCTCCTGGCGAATCCTTTCTCCACATTAGTCGGACCATGTTTACTTTCTTGTTCCGCAATATCTTCATCTTTCGGTCCAGGATCTCAACTGGTTGTTGCTTGCAGGTTAGGTCAGTTTGTACTGTAAGCTCTGAGTGATCAAGTATGTAGCTGGGGTCGCACACAAATTGCCGCAGCTGAGATATGTGGAACACGTTGTGCACTCTTTCCAAAGAGGGGGTAGTGCTAAACGGTAAGACACTTCTCCAACTCGTTCAAGTATGTCGAACGGTCCTATGTATCTTGGACTTAGCTTACCTCTCTTGGCAAATCGAATCACTCCTCTGTTTGGAGATATCTTTAGGATTATATGGTCTCCAGGTTGGAACGCCAGATGTCGACGCTTTGCATCTGCCTAATGCTTCTATTTGTCTTAGGCTATGCGCATCATTTCCCTGATCGTACGAACTACGTCCACAGTTGCCACGATCATCTCTAGTCCAAGGAGTTCATGATCTCTAATGTCATCCCAACTCAGCGTTGAACGACGCTTCCGTCCGTAGAGTGCTGTGAATGGTGTCATTCCTATGCTTACCTAATGGCTGTTGTTGTATGAAAATTCCACAAGGTGTAGATGATCTTCCCACGAACCTCCAAAGTCTAACATACAAGCTCTTAGCATATCCTCCAGAATCCGAATTGTTCGCTCGGACTATGCATCTGTTTGTGGATGATAAGCCGTGCTGAAATTCAAACTCGTTCCCAGGCTAGCTTGCAGACTCTGCCAAAATTATGACCGGAATCTTGTATCACGATCGGAGACGATGCAAACAGGTACTCCATATAATCTCACGACCTCTTGTATGAGTTCATAGGTATCAAATATGGTACATCTTGAAGATTTAAATCTTACTTTAGATTTATGCTTAACTCCATGTACTTCTTTGCTAACGTATCGGTTGACTAGCCATCTCTGAATGGAATAAAGTGAGCCAACTTGGTGAGTCGATCCACAATAACCCATATTGCGTCGTTACCCTTCGTACTGTGAGCAAGGGCAGTCACGAAGTCAATGGTAATTTGCTGCCATTTACATTCTGGGATTGGTAACGACTGAAGTAGACCAACGGTTCTGTAATGTTCAGCCTTCACTTGCTGACACACCAAACACTTGGCTATACTCCTTGCTACTTCGCGCTTCATTCCATGCCACCAGTAGTGTTTCCGTAGATCCTTGTACATTTTCGTACTGCCGGAGTGTACCGAATATGGAGAGCTGTGAATTTCTTTCATCATCTCTTCTCGAACATGGCCGATTGATACACATAAACGACTTCCATATCGCAAGGATCCATCTTCGTGGATGATGAAGTCAGTTCAAAGTCCACTTTCTACTTGTTCTCGGATCTTTTGTAGCTTAGCTGCCTTGATCTGATTGACAAGAGTGGACTGGACTTGTAAGTTCATCAAATATGAAGTGTTACCTGGCATAACTACTTCGATCTCCAGTCCGTGCAATTCTTGCTGTAAGTTCCACTGAGCGGTGAGATTCATTACTAATGGCTGGCGGCTAAGTGCATCAGGAACTACGTTCACCCTCCCAGGATGATACTGTAGATTGATATCGAAGTCCGACATGAGTTCTAGCCATCTTCTATGCCGCATGTTTAGTTCTTTCTGAGTAAATACATACTTCAGACTATTGTGGTCAGTGTATATATCCAATCGTTCTCTAAAGAGATAGTGGCGCCAAATCTTGAGTGCGAAGATGAAGGCTGCCAATTCCAAATCATGTGTTGGATAGTTGCGCACATGAACCTTTAGTTGTCTTGATGCAAAAGCCACAAATTTTCCATACTGGTGTAGAACACATCCTAATCCTTTACCAGACGCATCATAATGCACAACGAATCCTTCAGATTGATCTGGTATTACAAGGATAGGTGCAGAGGTTAATCTCGACTTGAGTCCTACAAAAGCTTTTTCGCATGCTTCTGACCACACGAATTCTTCATCTTTACTTGTGAGCTTGGTCAGGGGTGCTGCAATCCTTGAGAAGCCTTAAATGAATCGTCGGTAGTATCCTACTAATCCCAAGAAACTTCATATATCTTTCATCATCTTTGGTGTCGGCCACTCACTGACACCTGACACCTTAGCTGGATCTACAGAGATTCCTTCACCTGAAACAATATGTTCGAGAAATACGACTTGATCTAGCCAAAATTCAAACTTGTTGTACTTAGCGTAGAGCTGATATTGCCGCAATGTCTCCAAGATAATCCGTAAGTGCTCGGTGTATTCTTTCCGATTCTTTGAATACACCAAGAAGTCGTCGATGAAGATGATAACGAACCTGTCTAAGTACTCTTGGAAAACTTGGTTAATCAGGTTCATAAAGATGGCAGGTGCATTGGTCACTCCAAATGGCATTACAAGATATTCATAATGACCATATCGAGTCTAAACGCCGTCTTCAGAATGTCGGACACTTTTATCTTCACCTGATGATAACTCGAACGAAGATCTAGCTTTGAAAAGACACAAGACCCACTTAACTGATCTAAAAGGTCATCGATACGCGGTAGTGGATACTTGTTCTTAATCGTCACTTCGTTCAGAGCTCGATAATCCACACGCATCCTGTATGAACATTCTTTCTTCTTCACAAGTAACACCGGAGATCCCCTACTTGAAGAACTGGGTCGGATCCAACCTTTCTTCAGCAGTTCATCCAACTGAATGCGGATCTCCTTCAATCCTTCTAGACTTAACCGGTATGGAGCTTTGATTACATGTTGTGCACCAGGTTGTACATCAATACTAAACTCAAGAGCTCGATCCGGAGGTGTAGGGTGTTTTTCGTCACCCTATTGAGATGGGAATACGCGCGTGCTTGTCAGGAGCATTACAGATTCCTCCTGCCTAGGCTAGGCTAGGGTTTATTGATTGTGGGGATCCGAATCTCTGGCAGTCGCGGTGTCACGCCCCGCTTCCAAGTATATGGGCAGAGGACGTGACGAGGCTGCTATGTATTTACTCTGAAGTAAATACACTAAGCGTATCTAAGTAATATAAAAGAATTGTACACAAGAGACAAATGTAATGAAACAGCAACTTTATTTATTAACATTCTTTTGTACAATGCATGGAAAAGTAAATACATCTGAATGAAAGCAATGCCTAAACAATGGCATAACAGAAATGAAAAGTACTGAAATGAAATGTGTACAATGAAGCTAGAGCTCTGGGTCGTAGGCAGGCTGATCCAAGTCCTCGCTGGTAGGCTTGATCTCCTGAGTGTCCAGATCACCTGACAACTTTCCAAAGAAGAAAGAGAAGGAATGTCGTCAGCGAACAATCGCTCGGTAAGTCCCAAAGATAAGGGAGAAGTAGAATAGACAGAGAGAGAGAGTGTGTGTAACTTTTAAAGTTGTATTATATTGTATTATGTTGTATTTAGTGTTAACGTTGTTGTTTGTAACTTGGTACAGAAGAATGCCAGTGTATACGAGAAGAGTCTCACTTGCCCCAGAGACTAAGGTATCAGGAACTCAAGGAACCATTCATGCCACGGTACAACAGCAAAGGAATACAGGTTAGGTGTCTTATGGTTGCAGTCTCGTGCCACTTCTAAAACCTTCCATACCAATCTACCCCTTAAACCCCGCGATGTCTTGGTTGTATTGTTTGTATTGTATTGCAACTTATAATGTCTTGTAATATAGATTGTATAATTGAATGACTTGTTGAAACCATGATATTAGTAAATGGATGTAACTGGAGAATCATGGATGTAACTGGAGAATCATGTAAATGGAAGTATATCCATGGTTCGGTTCAGTTAATACAGATTGAATATATTGAATATATGTATTCATGGATTCATATTGAATTGTAGATTTTAGATTGTACTTGAATCATATTTAAGTCGGATTATTATAATGACACTCAGTTTGAGTCAGAACGATTAGAAAAGAAATTGAAGTCCTGAATTAGGTTTTGATGTTATCTGTAACCGCTGCATATGGGCGGAAGGATTTGTATCTTTTTCAAAGACAATTACAGTATTGATAACACCGTTGTTAAATTGTCTACCTTAAATAGGCAAGCACCCACTTCTCCGGCTCTCTGAGACTCAAGAGATTGGTCCCGCTTAAACCTATATTTACTAGGGTCCTTAGGGTAATTTATAGAACTTGAGAGGGTTTTATGTAAAAATAATTTTGTATAGTTTTCAAAATACAACTCAAGTATTTAATTATCGTCTTTATGTACATACCACAATTTAATGATCAAGATAAATATATATACATGTTCGAATAGCATGAAATGAGTCAAGTATATTATTCGAGTAACTACCATAAACAATGTTGTAACGAAATATTATGTACGACTAATTAATCAAGTCGAACGAATGCGGAATATAAACAGAAATATGGCTCTAAGTGTTTTTCATGCGTGAGTTCCAGTTTCACCTAAATACGACTACCGGTTTGGGAGGTATATATGTTTTCGTATCGTCACGCAAAACAGATCAGAATCTATTCGGCACCGTCACATATTTTTAAAAAGCAGTTTGAGTTAATTTCTATCGGGTTTCAAGTTACGAAGATTATTAGAAAATTGTAGGTCTTTAGATGTACTTATCCAAAACACCAAGATTCACATGATTTGTATTTCTAAAGCTCTAGTTATAATCGTTTTAATATCAGCATTTAAAACAGAAATTCAGATTTCTGGACATCAACTATATGTTATATTGCAATGACTATATCGGATTGTTTCATGCATTTCTAAGTAATCTAGTATACAGAAAATTACAGTTCTATCAATTGTGCATCTACACATCTAAATTTTGTCACAAACGGTGATGATGCTCGATATCGGCGATCTCCCAGATCGTGACCGTGGCAGATGACGTGTCCCAGAGCTCAGAAGAAAAGGCCTACAAGGGCCGACCAGACCACCACTGTGGCCGACCCGCAAGCACAAGCTGTCTTTCCTCAGAGCCCCCATGCACAAATTGGCCTCCTCGGCCTCCCAGCTCACCTCCGAGCTATCACAAGACCAAGGTGCCTCGGCTCTCCCTCTCGCCCCCGAGCTCTCTCGCCGAGGCCATCTTCCTCAGTCTCATCGACCGACCAACGGCACCACTCACAAGCGTAACCGCCGCTCCGCGAATCTCGCCATGCTCAAGATCTCCGCCGGCCACATCCCACGTTCCACGCCATTACGATCCCCATTAACGATCTTGTCTCACCATTAATGGGAAGATCCGCTTATCATGCAGTTGTGACGTCGGGAGCGTAACGGCCGGCGTGATTCTCGCGTCTGCCCCTGCATTCTGCCGCCGATATATAAACCCCTCTCCCAGAGGGATCAAATAAGCCAATTCTACTCCACTAAGCCGTTACTCTGCTCGGATCTCATTACTGACTTGATCGTCGGAGGGTCCTCGATGGTACCAAACCACCCCGGGACTTCCTTACAGGTACTCGGCGCAAATCTTCTCCAACCCATTGAGATCCACACATCGCAAGAGATCACGCTCTAGATCAAATCCCAGTCGTCAACCGCAGCCATCGGCAGATTGATGGGAGACAACATCTAAAGGAGATTCCACCCTCCATCAACTGGCGCCGTCTGTGGGAAGCTAACTCCACAAAAACTAAAGTTTGTCTCCCGATCTCCAACCACATGTAGAGCGATCACCCTGAAGATCCAGGCACCAGCCGCCGCCTTCCCCTCAATAGAGGCGCGGATGAACCTTTCTCGGCGATTGTCATCAACTCCCTTTCCGTCCGAATAGACCGACTAGCGTCCATCGTGGAGGCGCTCGTTCGCGTCCAAACGGCAGGGCCAGAACCCCAAATCGTCGCTCCTCCGCCTCGAGAAGACTCCGCCCATGTCTGCACGGCCGACCACCGGCAAGCTACCTCCCGCGGCCACAGGTCTCCCGGACCGGTACTCTCTGCAACCCGCTGGGCGCCCCACAACTCCACACCAAGGTCCGCCGCCAGAGCGCCTCACCTCGAGCCTCATCGCGGCCCTTACCCTCCCGAGTAGATGTCGGTCAGCTCACCTGTTCCGAGGCATGACCAACACCCCCTCCTTCGACGGGGTCGCGAGGACAGGGAACGCCACGGTGGCTCGAGGGCTACCTCGCCCGGGGATCTAAGGAACCTCATCAAGAGGAACCGGGGCCACGCCCAGACTTGGGGGTCCCACAGCAGAGGCCAGGGATCGGGGGGTGCTGAATTCTCGGGGTACCACGGTCGACTCGATGTCCTCGAGAAGAAGATTGAGGGCATACGTCGGGAAGGTCACATCTCGGGCGATGGGACTAAGTACGTCGCCGATTCGCTCACCAAGCCATTCACCGAGGAGCTGCCCGCTGTCCATGTCTCCTCGCGCAACAATCCCCCAAAGGTCTCTCTCTTTGACGGGAAAACCAACCCAAAGGACCATTTGAATGCTTTCACCGCGAGGATGAGCTTCCAAGACCACTCCGACGCCGCCTAGTGCCGACCTTTCCCAGCCACCCTCATCCGCTCCAGGCGGGACTTGTTCCGAGGACTCGAGCCTTACTCGATCTCAACCTTCGACGAGCTGGCCACTCAGTTCCTCGGCCACTTCGTCGGGAACCGTCGGCAAAAGCGCACGGTCGACAACCTCTTCACAATCAAGAGCGGGGACAAGGAGATGTTCAAAGCTTATGTCACCCACTTCTACAACGCCCTTCTTGAGGTCCCCGAGCACCAGGACGAAACGGTCATCACAGCACTCAGGTCGGGTCTTAGGCATAAGGAGTGGCTATGCTCCTTTACACTGGCGCAATCTAAGACCATGGCCGAAGTAAAGGCATGGACCGAGCGCGAAGTCCAGCTCGAGTCCGAGGTGAATGCGAACCTTCCCCAGGCAGACCGACCCGACCAGAAGATAAGGGCAAAGGAAGACAGACCAGAGCGTCAGCAGCCTTACCATCCAAAGTTCCAGGAGTACACCCCGCTCAACGTCTCCCAAGCAGTGCTACTGGCGGAGGCTAAGGGCGAGGGGTTCTTCAAGTTCCCTCCGATCCCGCGTCAGGCCTCGAAGCGAACCCGGGGCCCCTACTGCGGTTTCCACAGGTCGCTCGGCCACTCCACGGAGAGTTGCAAGCAGCTCTGGGACTACATTGAGGAACTCATCCAATCAGGGCACCTCCCGCCTACCTGATTGATAAGCGGCAAGCCGGCCGAGAGCAGGAACAGCGTCCTTCCCCCGCCGAGCTGACCATCGGCCAAATCATGTTCGTATCAACAGATGATAAATCCGGCGCCCACAGAGCTGAGTAACATCTGCCGAGCACGAAGACCAACAAACATCTGAGGGGCTCGGACTGTGCAGATAAGGCCATCTACTAGCATGTACTTCTTTTTCAAAGGCAATGTAAACTCTTTCTAGAATCTGCTGCTTATGTAATAAAAAAAATTCGATGGAACATTGCGGAAAAGAAGAAAATGGTTTTATTTATTCAAAACAAATAGGTACTAAGGGCTCCTCGGCCATACATCGAAAAAAAATTACAACAGCGGGAGAAGGGGGTGCAGAGAGCACTGCTCGTTTTCTCGGTGCAGTTTTGGTCGTAGAGGTACACGTCTTCGAAGTGAATGATGTCGGGGATGGTGAAGGGGAAGTCTTCCATCTTTACGATTTGCTTGTGAAAAGAGGGAGGACCAACACTCCCTCCGCTTTATAGCCCGCTGCGCTCCCAAAGGACCCAACAGCCGCCCGTTTTCTCCCACAAAGGTGCCGCCATGCGGCAAGCATTGAGCCTTTTCTGGCGAAATCGAAACGACGCGGCTCTGGAGCTTCACCTCCCCCACGCATTCAATGTGCATGTTACGTGTATTCACTGCAACTATTCATATTCCCCATACCAACACCGAGAAGGTCGAACAGAATATCATGAAGAGTCAACCGCGCAGCTTCACTGCCCGGTTATCCTTAGCAGGCCTCCTACGGCCCCTCCAACACTAAGGATCAAAGCCCTCATCTAGAGACAGCCGCGCAGCTACCCTGTCCGTCTATCCCTGGCCAGTAGCTTCCCTACACACAATGCCAGGGATCAAAGTCCTCGCCAAGAGGCAACTGCGCAGCTTCACTGCCCGGTTATCCTTAGCAGGCCTCCTACGGCCCCTCCAGTGCTAAGGATCAAAGCCCTCGTCTAAAGGCAGCCGTGCAGCTACCCTACCCGGCTATTCCTGGCTGGTAGCTTCCCTACACACAACGCCAGGGATCAAAGCCCTCGCCAAGAGGCAACCGCACAACTTCACTGCTCGTTTATCCTTAGCAGGCCTCCTATGGCCCCTTCAACGTTAAGGATCAAAGCCCTCGTCTAGAGGCAGCCGCGCAGCTACCCTTCCCGGCTATCCCTGGCCGGTAGCTCCCCTACACACAACGTCAGGGATCAAATCCCTCACCAAGAGGCACCGGGCAGTAACCCTACTCGGCCCCCATCCTTCAGGATAAAAGCCCTCGCCAAGAAGCACCAGGCAGTAACCCTGCTCGGCCCCCAATCCTTAGTAGGCTTCTTACAGCCCCTCCCGCGCTAAGGATCAAAGTCCTCCATCGAGACGGTCGAGCCCGACCCTTGCTTGGCTATCCCCGTCTGGTAGCATCCTACCACAACCGACAGGGATCAAAGCCCTCGCCAAGAGGCACCAGGCAGTAACCCTGCTCGGCCCCCGTCCTGAAGGATCAAAGCCCTCCCTAGAGGCAGCCGAGCCTGACCCTTGCCTGGCTATCCCCGACCGGTAGCTCCCTACCCATGATGCCAGGGATCAAAGCCCTCGCCAAGAGGCACCGAGCGGCTACCCTGCTCGGTCATCCTCGGCAAGTAGCTCCCTACCCACGACGCCAGGGATCAAAGCCCTCACCAAGAAGCACCGAGCGGCTACCCTGCTCGTTCATCCTCGTCTGGTAGCTCCCTACCCACAACGCCAGGGATCAAAGCCCTCGCCAAGAGGCACCAAGAAACTACCCTACTCGGTCATCCCCGGCTGGTAGCTCCCAATCCACGACGCCGGGGATCCAACCCTTCACCAAGAGGCATCCGAGTAACTACCCTGCTCGGTCATCCACAGCTGGTAGCTCCCTACCCATAACAACAGGGATCAAAGCCCTCGCCAAGAGGCATCTGAAACCCTCAAAGTGAGGACACCGAGCTCCCTTCGGCTCGGCACATCTGCAGCGGGCAGCCTACTGCCCATCAATCGCTGCGGATCTAAAGAACGCTCTAAGAGACATCAGGTCTATATAAGCCTGAGCGATCCCCCCTCGACTTCGGGGCCATGGAGATACCTTCTTTCTAACATCCTTCTTGCACGCTTGGCAAGTGATCGAAATCAACTCGACGCGCGATCGCCAGACGAAGAACTAACCTGACATGGAAGCTCAACAGTGCAAGTCCGAATATTCTGCGAGTATTCTTCATAAACAAAGGATAATATGCGAGCAATGAAACAGCAAAAGTTTAATCGCACAAACAAAATTCTTTACAAGGGTATTCGGGGCTCCCCAGCCTTACAGAATTCCCGATGAGGCAAAATAAAAAAAGGGCAGGAAGATGAGGGGCTTCAGGCCTCGGGGCCAGGCGCAACCCCGGAAACCTCAATGTCTACCACGGCTTGGGCAGGGTCCTCGGCCACTTCCTCATCAGGGGCCCCTTCTTCTCCGAGGTCGTCCCCCTGCTCGTCGGCATCCGTGAGGGGTATTCGGCCCGGAGCTCTTCATTAGCGAACTCAGGCATCCGGGCCTTGACGGCATCGAGGGCCTCGTGCCAGATGCTCGTGGTGCCACGGCTAGGTCGGAGTAGTAATCCTTCAACTTCTTATAATCCTCCACCGCCTTTGCTGCCCCGAGATTGGCCCGCTTCACCTCCTCGGCCGCCACCTCCAATTCCTCCTGGAGGGTCTCCACTGTCTTCTTCATTGTGCCGACGAGCACCCTGGCGTCCTGGAGCTTGGCCTTGGCGGCCAGGGTGGCCTCATGATGCCGGGCAGCCTCCTGCTTCGAGGCCGCCGCCGCCCGTGCCGCAGTGGCCACCTCCTGCTTCCCGGCCGCCACCTCACCCTCCAGGGCGGCGACCCTCTCCATTGCCGCCTCCAGCTCCAGCTTGGAGCTCTCCTCCAGCGAGGTAAGCCGGCCCGCGGCCTTCATCACCGGGGTTATCACCTCTTAATCCATGCGGATGGCGAGGGCAACATGTTGGAGGACCTGAGATAATCAAAGAGAGGTCAGAAAGACAAAGGAGGCACCAAATCTCCCGAATAGCAGAGCGCTTACCTGCATGGCCTCCTGGGCAATGGACACTATCTGGCCTCTGAGGGTTCCCCCGGGGACCCTACCCCCTGCCGACTTCTCGATGTTGAACAGCAGACTGTCGGCGATGGCAAGCCCCGAGGGCACCGCAAAGCAGAGGCCCTCTTCCTCCACCATGATCGGGGAGTCTGGGGTTCGAGGAACCCTTCAGTGGACCCTCTTGAAGGGGCTGATGGAGACCCGGTCTCCTCATCCGAGGTTGGGTCCTCCCGTTCACTCACCCGCTTCCGGATCGGCGCTTTACGGGACTCCGGGGAGGAACCCCTCCCCGAACGCTGAGGAGGTACGGCCACCGTAGGCACCGGGACAGCGGCCGAAGGAACTGGGACAGGCTTCGAGCGGGAAGAGCTGGCGCCTCCAGCCTTCGGGCCCTTCGTCGTCTGTCGCATGGAAGCTCGTAGTTTGTTCATATCCATGGGTTCTGCACAAAACAAGATACATCGGAGTCAGTGCCGCATACAAAAATAAAGAAAAACGCAAGCCTAACTCACCGACGAACTCGACGGGGCTGAGCCTGGCCCAACTCAAGGCCCGCTCAGATAGCAGCACGTCAGGTTAAGGAATGGGCTTCCACGACGCCACTCTCACCACGGCGGGGTCATTGGACTGATTTCTTAGGAAGCACTTATCCCTTGACCATTGGTTCGGCACGGGCCAGTCCTCACCCTCGGGCGGCGCAACAAAGAAGAACTTCTTCTTCCAATCATGGATAGAAGAAGGCAGGACTACAACTCCTGACCCGGCGACGCCCCCTTTCGCTTCCTAAAGGATAGGTAGACCCACCTCGGGTCACCCGCTCGACCCTCAGGATGATTTTTGAAGAGAAGAGAGGAATCAAGGATGGAGAGACTGAAGGGGACCGCCTGTAGCTTCAGGTGGAACAGGAACTCAAGGAGTATCCTCCATGATTTTGGCACTAACTGGCCCGGAGCTAACCTAAAGAAGTTCAGCGCTTCGACGACCTTCGGAGGGAAGGGCGGGCGCATTCCGCCCCAAAAGGCTTCCATGTACTGGGCGATCTCCCCACCCCGTACTTGGTCTGCCCTCTCTCCTTTCTTAGCCAAGCGAAGCGTATAACCAGAAGGGATATGGAAGCAAGCCCAAGTGTTGGTGAGCTCAACATCGTGCTCATCAAAGACAGCACGCCAGGAGCGGCGTCCGCCGCCTCCTCCCTGGGGGGCTGCCCCAGTCGCACGATCCCGGGAAGAGGATTTGACCCCTGCTCCCCAGGAAGACTCGGGCTCGACTGGAGGGTCCCTAGAGCCTACTCCCACTATGTCTACAGACTCTACAAAGGAAGACATCTAACCTGGAGAAGAGGGATCCTCGGGAGGCAAAAGCAAAAGAAAGGAGAAGAGCGCCGATCTATCAGAACTTAAAGCGAGGAAAATATGAAAAGATAGAGGCCCTGGAGTGGACCCCATCCCTATCTATTGCTGCCATCGCCCTAATCCAACGGGGCCCTTCATCCCCCGCCAAAACGACTCCTCGCATCCGACGACCCCGATTGCTCCACCTGTCGCTCCAGCATTGGGTCGCATCCCATCAGACACCACAGGTTTACAACACGTCGCGTCGCCCAACCGATGCTCGACACGTGGACCGTCGCTTCAGTGACGAAATGCACGAACCGGCGCACCTTCGTTAAATGCAAAGATCTCGCCCGTAATTCGCTGGCAGAAAATACAACAGATTGCCCGGGGACACGTCCCGACGATATCTTCGAAGGTCCACTCTTGACCCGACCCGTCAGCTGGTCGGGACGAGAGTGGGGGGCCAATGATGATGCTCAATATCGGCGACCTCCCAGATCGTGACACGTGGCAGATGACGTGTCCCAGAGCTCAGAAGAAAGGGCCTGCAGGGGCCGACCAGGCCACCCCTGTGCCCAACCCGCAAGCACAAGCTGGCTCTCCTCAGAGCCCCCATGCACAAATTGGCCTCCATAGCCTCCCAGCTCGCCTCCGAGCTATCACAGGACCAAGATGCCTCGGCTCTCCCTCTCGCCCCCGAGCTCTCCTGCCGAGGCCATCTTCCTCGGTCTCATCGACCGATCAACGGCACCACTCGCAGGCGTAACCGCCGCTACGCGAATCTCGCCAAGCGCGAGATCACCGCCAGCCACAACCCACGTTCCATGCCATTACGATCCCCATTAACGAACCTGTCTCGCCATTAATGGGAAGATCCGCTTATCACGCGGGCATGACGTCGGGAGCGTAACGGCCGGCGTGATTCTCGCGCCTGCCCCTGCATTCTGCCGCCGCTATATAAACCCCTCTCTCAGAAGGATCAAGCAAGCCAATTCTACTCCACCAAGCCGTTACTCTGCTCGGATCTCGTTACTGACTTGATCGTCGGAGGGTCCTCGGTGGTACCAAACCACCCCGGGACTTCCTTGCAGGTACTCGGCGCAAATCTCTTCCAACCCAATGAGATCCACACATCACAGGAGATCACGCTCCAGATCAAATCCCAGCAGTCAACCGCAGCCATCGGCAGATCGACGGGAGACAACATCTGAAGGAGATTCCACCCTCCATCAAACGGACATCGGGTGTTCGAGTTATGTCCAATTTAAAAACAATGTGCGAATCAGGACAGATTTTGTCCAGATTCGTCGCTTAATATTGTAACGCAGTTTTCTATATTTTATATCGGTTTTCAGTAAAAACTTACAGCTAAGAAAATCTATGTATTTCGATGTAGATGACTAAAACACCTGATTTTGCTCAATTTGGACATTGGTAGACTGAGTTATGTGTCCTAGAAGTTAACCGATAAATGCAGTTTTCTGTTTTACTAACAGTGAATAAAAACGATATAATTTCTAAACCGTTAAGCGATTCGTTCTAAAAATTTTACAGCGTGTATAGAAAAATATATTATATCATATGTAAATTTTCTAAAATTTTCAGAAGTAAAAATTAATTTCTAAAAATGATTTTAAATGTAAAGGTATTGATATGTCATATGTGAGAAATGAGAAAACCATGGTATTTATTCGTAACTTCATTTTTGTTTTACAAACTTTAAATAAAGTAATTTAAAATACAAAAACAAACGATGCAATCCTAATTGGTTACTATGAAGTCTTAACATATGGATTAAGAGTAATGAAAAAGACTTTACAAAATATATATGTGTTTATGTTTGTGTGTGTTCTTTATTTATATATGTATACATTTAATTAATTATTTAGGGATTATGATATGACAAGTGAATTTTTTCATGGCAATATTAAAAAGAGAAAGATAAAGAGAAAGAGATGGAGGGAGGGAAAGAGAGAAGAGACTTACATACAAAAGCCGGTATTGTCACCGGGCTTGTCTATCCGCCAATAGCCTCGCGTTACTAGAGAGACCTTCTGGAAAACTTCTTCATATTCTATTGGATGTATATGCTTTAGAGGCCAGTATTGTATATGTATACATATGGATACTAGGGATATGTATGTACAGAACAATCTTGCTCAGTTTTATAGTATATTATTTGACTTGTCTTTATCGGGATATGTGTATTTATTGTTATTATATCTGGTTTGCACATATTGATAAAGACTCGATACGGTAGTATACTATTGTGGTTTGTTTTTATCTTAACATGGCATATGTCATACTCATTATTACATATTACGGTTGCATGTTGATAAAGCCCATAGGATCTTGCTTAACTACCTGCGTTGTGATGGCGATCATACTTGTGGGAGCAGGGTAGTCTATAAGCACATCCTTGAATGGTCCATAGTCGTGTGAGTATCGAGACTGGGCACTGATACTCCAAAGTAGACTGGTGTGTACGTTCCTTGCCCCGTCCAAACTCAAATCAAGATCTACAGAGATGGATCCAAGAGACTAATGGGACTTTCACAGTCCAGGTACATAGAGACCGTACTAAAGAGATTTAGTATGGAAGATTCCAAGCGCGGTAACATACCCGCATTCCACGGAATCACCCTCTCCAAGGAGATGTCTCCCAAGACTGACGAGGAGAGTGTTCGCATGAGCACTATACCCTACGCTTCGGCGGTAGGATCTATAATGTATGCGATGCTATGTATAAGACCAGATGTAGCTACGCGCTAAGAGTGGTTAGCCGGTATCAGTCGAACCCAAGTGAGGACCACTGGACAGCTGTAAAGAACATTCTCAAGTACCTGAGAAGGACTAAGGAGATGTTCATGGTTTACGGTTATGAAGACCTCAGGGTCGAGTCCTATACCGACTCAAGTTTCCAGAGTGACAAAGATGACAGCAAGTCTGTCTCGGGTTTTGTGTTTACCCTTAACGGAGGGGCGGTATGTTGGAAGAGTTCCAAACAGGATACCGTCGCAGACTCGACGATGGAGGCTGAATATATTGCTGCAAGCGATGCCGCAAAAAAGGCGGTCTGGATAAAGAAGTTCATAGCCGAACTTCAGGTGGTTCCGTCCATTATTGATCGAATACCAGTGTATTGTGATAACAATGGGGCTATAGCTTTAGCGAAGGAATCACGGTCCCAACAGAAATCCAGGCACATCTTAAGGCGGTATCACCTGATCAGGGAGATCGTAGATCGCCAGGAGATCGAGGTCCGGAGAGTAGATACGAAGGACAACAATGCGGATCCATTTACAAAGGCCCTCCCTCAAGCACAGTTCGAGCGACATTTTGGGATGTTGGGTATGCGGTACGCCAGCAGCTGGCCTTAGAGCAGACGTTGGGTATTCGGTACGCCAATCACTGGCCTTTAGTGCAAGTGGGAGATTGCTGGATGTATATGCCCTAGAGGCCAGTATTGTATATGTATACATATGGATACTAGGGATATGTATGTACAGAACAATCTTGCTCAGTTTTATAGTATATTATTTGACTTGTCTTTATCGGGATATGTGTATTTATTGTTATTATATCTGGTTTGCACATATTGATAAAGACTCGATACGGTAGTATACTATTGTGGTTTGTCTTTATCTTAACATGGCATATGTCATACTCGTTATTACATATTGCGGTTACATGTTGATAAAGCCCATAGGATCTTGCTTGACCACCTGCGTTGTGATGGCGATCATACTTGTGGGAGCAGGGTAGTCTATAAGCACATCCTTGAATGGTCCCTAGTCGCGTGAGTATCGAGACTGGGCACTGATACTCCAGAGTAGACTGGTGTGTACGTTTCTTGCCCCGTCGGGGGATGGTTGGTTCCACAGCCATTGGTCTGATGCACCTAAGATCGTATACTGATGCTCACTGGGTGTGAGTACACTGGACGGACTCGTCGAGAACTTCCATATAGCAGTATACCTATCGTCAGATGGAAGTTCTCAGGTGACATGTGTACAGGTTAGTCTTTGGACCTGAGATCAGCATTTGTCTTGTGTGAGTTCCTACTGAACTTTGATCACTACCCTACCACGGCTCTACTGAGTCGTGCAAATAGGTTTTGGTTGGGTTCAGTCTCGAGCCACATGGAGGCAGTGAGTGATTGTCGGGGATTCGTCTCTCCCGGTATAGGGAGTCGATATCGCACTTTGATTCGATTGGTCAAGACCATAAGACCTTGGCCAAGGCAGTTGGGATCTACTGATAGGCTGATCAGTAGTTTCCAGGATTGGTCCTGAGCCACATCGGCACGACTTATCAGGTTGTTAGGGTCTGACGTTCACCATCCCCTACACCCGGTATGCGATACTCTTTGACGAAGAGACCGGACTGTACGGATATTGTTACGGATAGGCTCAGTAGGAGTTCGGAAGAGCTTGCTCGTCGGCCTTCCTTTTCGACAGGTACCTGGGCATCCGTTACGTACAGCTAGTGCCGCTGACGTGCTTGTGGTTAAACCCAATGCCAGAGTACTGTCGAGTCTTTAGAGTCCCATACAGAGGGTTTCCCTGATCCAGGCAAAACGATGTAGTAGCCGTATTAGATACGTGCAGGGTTCGATCGATTGATGTACTTGGTACTCGGATTTTCGATCGGACAGTTTGTAATACTAGCCGGCTCGGGTTTGAGCCGGATTATTAAATCAGGTATTGATTTAATAATTTACGTATATGTATTTCGATATATATATTCTAGTATTACGTTCTTCGTGTTATTCTATCTCTTTTGGGCGTTCGGATTTTTATCTGATTGCCGGTATATTTGTACAGTAGTTAGAATTCTGTATTTATTACAGTTTTCCTTCTAGAAGGTGGCCACCTCATTTTGTATTTTCCATTTATTTCATAAATGGAAATGAGGTGTAAAGTAAGAGTATGGGAGGAAAAGAGGTGACCATGGTTCAATAGTAGTCAAATGAATTTATAATTCATTTTAGGTTTACAATTGAAGCATGGTTGCTAATTGTTTAATGAAAGAATTGATATACAAAACCATTGTGTATATTTTCTCTTTCATGGTTGATTCATTATTTTCCTTGAGCTCTCTTTTGCTCTCATCTCCTCCCTCCTCTTGCTTTGATCCACCTTCATCTTCTTCCTCTTCACTAACATTCTCATGAGTTGAGAAACAAGTGAAGAGGTTAGAAAAGAGATAGAAAATACTTAGACACCCTCACTACATCCTAGACTACTTGGTTTAGCAAACCAAGTTTTCTAGTTGCTCCTTTTTTTACATAGTTAGGAACTAGAGCCATGGATCATACTCCCCGGATGGATCATCAAGGACCAAGGAAGACCGGAGAACAAGCTTGATCCCGGAGAACCGACGGAGCAAGGAAAGAAGATCTAGCAAGTTCAAGGTGGCTAGTAGGAGCTAGGGATGAAGAACGAATACCAAAGGACTTGGTTCGTTCGGTAAGAATTCCTCATCATAGTAGATAGCTCTCCTAGTAAGCTAGTTAGTTTTATGGAAAGATACGGTTAAGTTTTATTCTAGTGCCAAGTTTTCGCTCATTTCGAAATTTTTGTTCCGCATTTGGCCACGGAAGTTGGCCGGGGCACTAGGGTAACCCTTCATGGTATCAGAGCCACCCATAAAACTTATACTAGCTTGTTAAAACGTGTTTAGAATAACGATCGACTGGATTTTTCAAAAACTGCATTTCCTCACATGATGTTTCTGTCGATTTTAAAAGTGCTCGAAAAATCAATATTTTGCTCTCAGAAAATCATGCAGGTTTTTTTAAGGCCACAGAAGAAAAATTGCCACGTGATCCCTCCAAACCGCCGCGGATCCTCCGCACAAACCCCTTATCCACGGCGGATCCGCGGCCGTTTTGGGGGGCCACGTGGTCAAATTTTCTTCTGGGCCTCATTTTTGGAAATTGTGGGTTATAGCATAATTACTTTTTGGGCCCAGATTTGTTACAGTGTTGGTTTAATTCTTGGGGCCCACTTGGAAAGTTTAGTCGATCGTAATTTTAAAATACGTATTTTTATTATCAGTAAATTCACTTTTATCTGCGACCGGAAATGTCACTCGATCGGTAAAACTCGTCTGATTGCTATATGTTCTTTTAGACGGGTTTTGCGAACGTGATATTCGCGTTGATGTTGTGTGCTTGTGCAATGATTGTGGTTGGATTATCGTGGTGGATAGCATGTGGTGCAATGTTAGAATACAGTTTATAATTCATCTGTACATTTGTTATTGCGGAGCGAGCGTCCGACATGTGAACTGTCGTCTTTGCCGTTTGTATATTATTTTGGGGCACGACCGGACTGAGGTCGATGTCACCGGTTGTATATATTTTTTTAAATATTTTGTACTAGGCTTACCCCACGGCGGAGTGCACGGATAGCCGGGTTCTAGAAGGAAACAAGCCTGCATCTCATGGCATCGAGACGGAGGAGGCTTCATTCTCATGGCGCTGAGACGGAGGGGGCTTCATTCTAGAACTGGCGGGCTATTCGCCGCACTCGTAGGGGGTACAGGTTTTCATTGCACATGCTATCCATACGACCGGAATGTCGGGTTTTATTTGCGGCTCAAATGAAACACGGAGCTCCAAGATTATCCACCATTCTATAATGTTATCTATGATGTTGTTTATTATCATGCCTGGGACGAATGTTATATATACTTATATATATACTAGTAGATGTTGTATATGTTTTGCACCCGCGCTAGTCCAGCCCTCGCTCTGTCGTTAGTTAAGTAACCTAACGGGTGATGACGGGGCCCCGTGGCGAATGCGGATGGTATATACGTACATTTTATTTTCGTTCTTTTCTGGTGTGATAGGTTACAAATTGATGGGACCGCATTAATTTTAATTAATGCAAGATAAAAAACCTAAAAGATGTTGTTGGAACCAAGCTTTAAAAACTGACATTACAGACGTTCTCTTTTGCTTTGCATAGTGGTATTCAGTTTGGAATATCCTGCACTTCATTCGATGAGGCAAGGGCCGAGATCCCTTCACCGGGAGTGACCCCTTGAGTAAAAGTTTGCGTCAGGGTAATAAATTTAATATAATCAACTGTTTTTGCTTTGCATCGTGGTATTCAGTTTGGAATATCCCGCACCTCATTCGATGAGGAAAGAGCTGAGATCCCTTCACAGGGAGTGACCTCTTTAGCAATGGTTTTCGCCACTATATAAATTTACAAAAACTACTCAGCTTCCTTCAACGATATCAAGTTCATTACGTTAATGGGTTTTTCGCCAAAAACCCAGCCGTAGCCCTCCGTCATTTCCTACAAGTACTACTTAGTATTCGAGCTGCGTATTTTGGCATTGTCAAGGCGTAGTGATCGGTAGCTGAGTATTGCTTGTTTGTAACTTTATTTCAGATTATTTAGGACAGTCGCATACCTATGTTGGCATTGTCAAGGGGTATGCGGGTGGGTCTAAGTTAATCAAGATAATGACGGGCCGAACTTGACCGGCGGCTTATGATATGTTGGCATTGTCAAGGTCATAGAGCCGTTAGGGGTAAAAACCACATCGGGACTTTCAAATATACAGGAAACTTACAGATTTAGCATACCTTCTGGAGTGTGGTGACTAGAGTGGATTCCATCTAGTGCATCACACAATGATAGTTGGATCTCGATCCCACTGATGAGTAGGATTACTCTTAGGAGATTTTTTCACTTAACAATCAATACTATAAACCAAGTAGGTGTCTAGAAAGGTGTTAGCGTGGCTACGCCTCCTGGGAAAAGAGATTATTTAATTAAGGAACTTCGCGAAAGCGTTGGAAAACCTCCCTCGAAGTACCGACACCAGCCTGGCTGAAAGGTTAAGCAAGTATTGTGACGTGCGATTAATCCTGACTAGTTCTTCTTTTAGGGTTTGAAGAAGAATTTGAGGAAACAATAGGAGCCATCCTAATTAGATAAATTAATAACCAATCTGATCTTGCAAGAGCGCACGCTGAGTGTTTTCCCTCTCTCTCCAGGTAGAAACTATTTCACGCCCTAATCAAGATAATAAAATGTGTCGCTTGACCGATCCGAATTCTTATTCGGGGCTGGGGAATGTCGGTTCGGCTCTAACTTATGACAACGGTCATGAGTATGAGCAGGGGAAGGAGGAAAGTTTGAATTCCTTGATAACCCCATCGAAGAAGAAACATACTGTTGCGTCTTCTTCAGGTGTTCTTGTTATTGAGAATTGTTTTTCGGTCAGTCCTACCTCCTGGGTACTCGATACTGGATCAGGATCTCATATCTGTAATTTATTGCAGGGACTGAGAAAAAGTAGGATAGTTGGACCTGGTGATATGTCCCTCAGAGTAGGGAACGGAGCACAAGTTAATGCTGCAGCCGTCGGTGAATATCACCTAGTGTTGCCAAATGGCAATACTATGATTTTGAACAATTGCTACTATGTCCCTTCCATGCTTTGCAACATCATATCAGTTTCTTTACTTGATAAAGATGGATATAACTTTGTTCTTGATAGAAATATCATGAACATTTATCTTGATAAGGTACAGGTTGCAGAAGATATACTGTATAATGGTATCTATGTTCTAAATCAGAATACAATTCTCAATATACAAAACACACGCAAGAGGAAAAGTTCATAAACGAACGAATCCTACTTGTGGCATTGTAGACTTGGTCATATCGGAGAGAAAAGACTAAGTAAGTTACATAAAGATGGATTCTTGAATACGTTCGAATTTTCATCTTATGAAACTTGTCAGTCTTGTCTTAAAGGAAAGATGACCAAATCTCCGTTCACCGGGCATGGAGAAAGAGCAGCAGAGCTCTTGGGACTCATACACAGTGATGTATGTGGTCCAATGTCTATACATGCAAGGGGTGGGTTCTCGTACTTCATCACATTCACTGACGATCTCTCTAGATTCGGATATGTGTATCTCATGAAACAAAAATCTAAAGCTTCTGAGAAATTCAAAGAATTCAGAAACGAAGTAGAGGAGGAGAGTAGGAGAAATTCAAAGAATTCAGAACCATACTGGCAAAAGTATCAAGATCCTCCGATCTGATAGAGGAGGAGAGTACTTAAGTATGGAATTCCAAGGTTACTTAAAAGAGAATGGAATTCCTTCTCAGCCTACTCCTCCTTATACACCACAGCACAACGGTGTATCAGAGCGTAGGAACCGTACCCTATTGGACATGGTTCGCTCCATGATGAGTAATACCGAGTTACCTCTTTCATTCTGGGGACTTGCGCTACAAACAGCAGCGTATTTGTTGAATCAGGTTCCTTCTAAATCTGTGCCTAAGACACCATATGAAATATGGAGTGGTAAAATACCATATCTTGAACGTATTAAGATATGGGGTTGTCCGACCTATGTAAAGGTACAAAATCCGGACAAACTTAAGGCAAGATCAGTTTTGTGCAAATTTGTGGGATATCCTAGAAATTCTCTGGGATATCTGTTCTACCACACTGAGGAACAGAAGGTGTTCGTTGCTCGTGGCGCTACTTTTTTAGAGTGCCAATTTCTTGCAAAAGAAATAAGTGGGAGCACGGTAGAACTGGATGAAACATCAGATCCACAAACTCAAACTGAGGATTTAGTAGAACCAGAAAATTCAATAGTCCCGGACGAACCTCAGCCACTCCGCAGATCTGGTAGGATTTCTCATCCGTCCAAGAGATACTACGGTTTTCTCATAGATGAGGATCGAGAGGATTGCATCTTGGAAGAAGATGATCCTACTAGTTTGTGACAGGCCATTATCAGTAGGGACTCTGATAAGTGGCTGGATGCTATGCAATCTGAAATGGAGTCCATGTACACCAATAAAGTGTGGACCCTGGAAATTGCTCCACCTGGGGTAAACCCGTTGGGTGCAAATGGATCTACAAGAAGAAACTTGGTGTGGATGGGCAGGTGGAAACCTATAAGGCTAGACTCGTTGCAAAAGGTTTTCGTCAAAGACCAGGAGTGGACTATGACGAAACTTTTTCTCCAGTAGCTATGCTCAAATCCATTAGGATCCTTCTTGCCATTGCTGCCTTCCATGACTACGAGATCTGGCAGATGGATGTAAAAACGGCTTTTCTAAACGGAAGTTTAGAAGAGTGCGTTTATATGGATCAGCCGGAAGGTTTTGTAGACAGTAGGAGCAGTGGAAAGGTATGCAAGTTGCTCAAATCCATTTATGGATTGAAGCAAGTATCGCGGAGCTGGAACATCTGTTTTGATGAGACAGTCAAGGAATTTGACTTCATCAAGAACGAGGATGAGTCTTGTATTTATAAGAAGATTGTAGGACGAACTGTCGTATTCCTAGTCTTGTACGTGGACGACATTCTCTTGATAGGAAATGACATTCCTATGCTACAATCGGTCAAATTATTCTTATCACAAAGTTTCTCTATGAAAGACCTAGGTGATGCCTCGTACATTCTGGGGATCAAGATCTTCAGAGATAGATCCAAGAGACTATTGGGACTTTCACAGTCCAGGTACATAGAGACCGTACTAAAGAGATTTAGTATGGAAGATTCCAAGCGCGGTAACATACCCACATTGCACGGAATCACCCTCTCCAAGGAGATGTCTCCCAAGACTGACGAGGAGAGGGCTCGCATGAGCACTATACCCTATGCTTCGGCGGTAGGATCTATAATGTATGCGATGCTATGTACAAGACCAGATGTAGCTTACACGCTAAGCGTGGTGAGCCGGTATCAGTCAAACCCAGGTGAGGACCACTGGACAGTTGTAAAGAACATTCTCAAGTACCTGAGAAGGACTAAGGAGATGTTCATTGTTTACGGTAATGGAGACCTCACGGTCGAGTCCTTTACCGACTGAAGCTTCCAGAGTGACAAAGATGACAGCAAGTCTGTCTCGGGTTTTGTGTTTACCCTCAACGGAGGGGCGGTATGTTGGAAGAGTTCCAAACAGGATACCGTCGCAGACTCGACGATAGAGGCTGAATACATTGCTGCAAGCGATGCCGCAAAAGAGGCGGTCTGGATAAAGAAGTTCATAGCCGAATGATTGTTGTGAAAAAGTGTGTTTTTGTAGAATAACCGCAATCAATAACGGTGTCGCGTGTAGCTAGACCGAGATGAGTACGGGTCGTCCTCTGGGAAACGTGGAACCTTTTACTTTTACTTTAGATGTGTTGAGAAAGAGAGGAGGGATAAAGAATTTTATAGAATGGTTTCTAGATCTACGTTAAACAAGAATGTAAAATATAGATCTAGACTATTTTAGGGATGTAGTTAATATAATAAAGGGGCTTGTAGGGTTCGTTAGGATTTAGCAGTTATGGACGATTAATTAAAAGTTACCATTTTTATCCTTTAATAGATTTAAAACTAGAACGACGGTGATGCGTGTAGATTAGGGTTTCTGGAGGGAAAAGGAATCCCACTCTTAACCCTTATCTCGACACGGAACTCCGTTCATATCTAGCATTTACCAAAACAATCATTAATCTAATCTCTAATCACGGTCGGAACTAACAAAGAATTGTTAGCGCGCCCGATTAGGATGTTAATGATTTTTTTGATAAAGTTCATAAACTTTATAGGACTTAAAAAGGGAGAATTACTCGCGCATGTTGGGATAAGAAGAGATAGAAATCATGAAGAAAATAAAATGTAATAAACTACCTTTATTAATCAACAAGATCAAGTACACATTGATTCCTTGGAAAATGATTACAAAAACCTAGTTTGCTTCTCGATCTCTTCTAAGGAGGTAGATGAACCGTTGATGACCAGCCTGGATGCGTGAGCCGTCTTGGACTTCGTGATCGTGTCGGCTTGATAAATTTTCCAAGAGGCTCTCGGTCCCTTTTTATAGTGCCAAAACCATAACCTAAGCTTCTAAATTAGGTAACTAGCTGTATAGAATCTTCTACAAAAATTGTAGTAGCTAATTCCTCAAATCTGCTGCGGATCCGCGGCCCAAGGGGAGTAAGGACACGGATCCGCGGCCGTTTAATCTCCTCCCTTCATCAAAACTTTGGGGCTCTGTCCTTATGACATTTGGCGATCCTTGGAACCTTTGTATCATGGAAATCTTCTCGTGGTTGCTGCCAGACTTGGTCTTCAAGTTTTGATTCTTAATTAAGCAAGTCTTCTTCAATAAATTGATCTCCTTGATTCTAGTCTTGAAAAATTCTGCACAACTTGGAAAAATTCTGCACAACAACTCAAATAAGATTTTGTAGACTTTGTTCTACTAGGATTTGGTCAATGAATTTATTTGCATACATTTTCCTACCAAAAGCTAATTATAATATATCAACACATGGAAAATAGTATTTTTACACATAAACCCTCATTTGTATGATATATTATAATAAAAAACCTTTTTTAATATGAAAATGGTAGAAAAAATGTAATAACAAATGTGCAGTTTTATCAACTGAACACCGAACTTCACGTGGTTCCGTCCATTGTTGATCCAATACCAGTGTATTGTGATAACAATGGGGCTATAGCTTTAGCGAAGGAACCACGGTCCCATCAGAAATCTAGGCACATCTAAAGGCGGTATCACCTGATCAGGGAGATCATAGATCGCCAGGAGATCGAGGTCCGGAGAGTAGATACGAAGGACAACACGGCGGATCCATTTACAAAGGCCCTTCCTCAAGCACAGTTCGAGCGACTTTTTGGGATGTTGGGAATGCAGTACGCCAGCAGCTGGCCTTAGAGCAGACGTTGGGTATTCAGTACGTCAATCACTGGACTTTAGTGCAAGTGGAAGATTGTTAGATGTATATGCCATAGAGGCCAGTATTGTATATGTATACATATGGATACTAGGGATATATATGTACAGAACAATCTTGCTCAGTTTTATAGTATATTATTTGACTTGTCTTTATCAGGATATGTGTATTTATTGTTATTATATCTGGTTTGCACATATTGATAAAGACTCGATACGGTAGTATACTATTGTGGTTTGTCTTTATCTTAACATGGCATATGTCATACTCGTTATTACATATTACAGTTACATGTTGATAAAGACCATAGGATCTTGCTTGACTACCTGCGTTGTGATGGCGATCATACTTGTGGGAGCAGGATAGTCTATAAGCACATCCTTGAATGGTCCCTAGTCGCGTGAGTATCGAGACTGGGCACTGATACTCCAGAGTAGACTGGTGTGTACGTTTCTTGCCCCGTCGGGGGATGGTTGGTTCCGCAGCCATTGGCCTGATGCACCTAAGATCGTATACAGGTGCTCACTGGGTATGAGTACACTGGACGGACTCGTCGAGAACTTTCATATGGGAGTATACCTATCGTCAGATGGAAGTTCTCAGGTGACATGTGTACAGGTTAGTCTTTGGACCTGAGATCAGCATTTGTCTTGAGTGAGTTCCCACTGAACTTTGATCACTACCCTACCACGGCTCTACTGAGTCGTGCAAACAGGTTTTGGTAGAGTTCAGTCCCGAGCCACATGGAGGCAGTGAGTGATTGTCGGGGATTCGTCTCTCCCGGTATAGGGAGTCGATATCGCACTGTGATTCGATTGGTCAGGACCATACGACCTTGGCCAAGGCAGTTGGGATCTACTGATAGGCTGATCAGTAGTTTCCAGGATTGGTCCTGAGCCACAACGGCACGACTTATCAGGTTGTTAGGGTCTGACGTTCACCATCCCCTAGACCCGGTATGCGATACTCTTTGACGAAGAGACCGGACTGTACGGATATTGTCACGGATAGGCTCAGTAGGAGTTCAGACGAGCTTGCTCGTCGGCCTTCCTTTTCGACAGGTACCTGGGCAGCCGTTACGTACAGGTTGTGCCGCTGACGTGTTTGTGGTTAAACCCACTGCCAGAGTACTGTCGAGTCTTTAGAGTCCCACACAGAGGGTTTCCCTGATCCAGGCAAAACGATGTAGTAGCCGTATTGGATACGTGCAGGGTTCGATCGATTGATGTACTTGGTACTCGGATTTTCGATCGGACAGTTTGTAATACTAGCCGGCTCGGGTTTGAGCCGGATTATTAAATCAGGTATTGATTTAATAATTTACGTATATGTATTTTGATATATATATTCTAGGATTACGTTCTTCATGTTATTCTATCTCTTTTGGGCGTTCGGATTTTTATCTGATTGTCGGTATATTTGTACAGTAGTTGGAAATCCGTATTTATTACAGTTTTCCTTCTAGAAGGTGGCCACCTCATTTTGTATTTTCCATGTATTTCATAAATGGAAATGAGGTGTAAAGTAAGAGTATGGGAGGAAAAGAGGTGACCATGCTTCAATAGTAGTCAAATGAATTTATAATTCAATTTGGGTTTACTATTGAAGCATGGTTGCTAATTGTTTAATCAAAGAATTGATATACAAAACCATTGTGTATATTTTCTCTTTCATGGTTGATTCATTATTTTCCTTGAGCTCTCTTTTGCTCTCATCTCCTCCCTCATCTTGCTTTGATCCACCTTCATCTTTTTCCTCTTCACTAACATTCTCATAAGTTGAGAAACAAGTGAAGAGATTAGAAAAGAGATAGAAAATACTTAGACACCCTCACTACATTCTAGACTACTTGGTTTAGCAAACCAAGTTTTCTAGTTGCTCCTTTTGTTATATAGTTAGGAGCTAGAGCCATGGATCATACTCCCCGGGTGGATCATCAAGGACCAAGGAAGACCGGAGAACAAGGTCGATCCCGGATAACCGACGGAGCAAGCAAAGAAGATCTAGCAAGTTCAAGGTGGCTAGTACGAGCTAAGGATGTAGAAAGAAGACCGAAGGACTTGGTTCGTTCGGTAAGAATTCCTCATCATAGTAAATAGCTCTCCTAGTAAGCTAGTTAGTTTTATGGAAAGATCCGGTTAAGTTTTATTCTAGTGCCAAGTTTTTGTTCGCAAGAAAATTTTTGTTCCGCATTTGGCCACGGAAGTTGGCCGGGGCACTAGGGTAACCCTTCATATTCTTCTTCTTGGACTATAGGTGAAGAGGGAGAAATGAGAGATAGAAAAATGTGTGGAAGGAAAAGATAGAGGAGGATAAATAAAGATGGTGTAATGGTGAATTATGTATAATAATTTATGCATTCAACATGAGAATTAAAAGAGAAATGAAAGGTCACCATTCATTTTGGAAATGAAAGGTCTCATTTGTAGGTTATGAGAAGAATAAAAATTGGTAAAAAAATAATTTTAAGAATGGAGATTTGAACATGTGACTTATGGAATAACAATGTAAGGACTTAACCAATGCGCTACAAGATTGTTCATGCACATATTTAATTAGAATTAAATATATGATGTTGCTTGAAAAGAAAGTAAGCTTTTGGGCTCATAGTTTTATGAAAGAAAATCAAAATGAGATTGAATTTGGGTTATGGGCTGGGTCAGGTCTTATGTTTAATTTGAAAAAAAATTAAAATTCAGTTTTAAAGAAATGTGTTTGGGAAAAATAGATGGAATAATAAAATAATATATTTATAAAAAAACAAAATATACAGAAAATACTAAGAATAAATAAATACAATATTTTACTAAAGAAAGAAAATACGGAGATATATTAATATTGGTCTCGTTACACGCGAGTTGCTGTTAATTACTCCTCGCCTTTGGAGCGAGAGAATCTCCGACTGACGGGTCAAACAGGTCATGCGAACTCAATGTGCAGTATACTTGTGTTTTGTTTTGGAGAGGGCTTGGATATATCGGGAGCCCCACAGAGCTTTTACGGGGATCCTGCTACCCAGATAGCGGGCTGGGGGTCAAGGGGGCCAGCAGCCCCCTTACGGGGTGCGGGGCAGCGCCCCGTTAGAATTTTTTTTCTAACAGGGATAGTGTCGTGGAGTGTTTGTGTGTGTGTGTGTGTGTATAATAAGGGGAAAAAATGGTCCAAGGGACGCGTGGGGGCCAGCGCCTCACGTGCGATGCACGCAGGCGCTGGGTGCTGGCGCCTCACGTGCTTGGCACGTGGGCACAAGCACGCTGGGCGATAGGTACGCGGGCGCTGGGCGCCGCGCCCCACGTGCGTGGCACGCGGGCGCTGGGCGCCAGCGCCACACGTCCATGGCACGCGGGCGCTGGGCGCCGGCGCCCCATGTGCTTGGCACGCCGGCACTGGACGCCGGCTCCCTACGTGCTTGGCATGCGGGCGCTGGGCGCCGTCGCCCAACGTGCTTGGCAAGCGGGCACTGGGCGCCGGCGCCCCACGTGCTTGGCACGCAGCGCTAGGCGTCAGCAGGAAAAGGGACTTTGTCCCTGCACCGGGAGCTGTGCTCCCAATTTGACTTCTGGAGTTAAACTCCTAAAAAGAGATTAATTTATGGAGTTGAACTCCAACAGATCTTAAATGGAATTAAACTCCTATAAATCTTTAGAAATGATCGATGGGGCCCGTTTGCTTCTCTCCCCTTTAGCCCTGGATCTTCCCAAGATGGGACTTTTGAAGATGGGTCTCCTTCTTCTTCCTCTCTGTTGGCTGGATCTTGGAGAAAGGGAGTGAGATTTAAAAATCTCCCTTTTTTTAAGATCTGATGGAAGATCTGAGCTCCCCTTTGTGGGTTTTGTGGTGAAAAACTATATAGTTTTGGAAAAGGAAGAGTTAAACTCTTGATTTAATTGAAAAGGGGAAGAAGGTTTAGAACCTTAAGGAAGGAGAAGGAGGCACAAAAACCCTAGAGTTTGAGAGAATGAAAAGTTCTTTTTTTTCATTATCATGTTGCCTTATATAGGTCTACACATTTATATATAGCCCCTTGGGCTTTACAAAATGGCATTTTGCCCATCCCATGTCTCATGTGCTCATTTCTTTTGCACATAAGCCATGGGCTTTACAGAAATTTGGCTTTACGCCCATTTTCTTAGATTCATGCATAAAAAATTACATCAAAATTTTTTATTACATGATTTTTTATTTCGGCATGGGGGAGGCCGGCCGCGGGGCTCGACTTGGACATAGGCCCACTTGCTTGGACTTGGGCCCGCTTACTTGGGGTTGACCTTGACTTTGACCCGGTCAACTAGGGTGCAAATTTTGACCCCAACAAAGTGCCCCAATCAATAAATGCACACCGCGCATATGAGTTGTGTGCATGAAATTGATAGATCTTGAAGCTAGACTTCGAGGTGGAACATCATTCCGGGGGCGGAGCATCTCTCGGGGAGCGTGATTCCCGAGGATCGGAACATCATTCCGATTTGCGGAGTATAAGTCCAGGGTCAGAGTATCATTCCGAAGAATCGGAGTATAATTCCGAGGATCGGAGCATAATTCCGACGATTAAAGGCATGATTCGAGGGATCGGAGCATGATTCCAAAGGGGTCGTAATTCCGACAGGGAAAGCAGATACTCCGAGACGAAGAAAGATTTCGACACGGGGTACATTCTGAGACGAAACATGATTTCAACACAGAGCTTGTTGGTCGACTTGATTCCGAGACGGAGCTTAATTCTGACGGGGAGGTCGTTGGTTGACTTGATTCCAGGACGGAGCATAATTCCGACGAGAATTTCTCTTTTTGACTTGATTCCAGGGTGGAGCATAATTCCGACGAGGAGGTCGCTTGTTGACTTGATTCTGAGTCGAAGCATAATTCCGACAGGGAGGTCGCAGGTTGACTTGATTCTGAGTCGAAGCATAATTCCGACAGGGAGGACGCTGGTTAACTTGTCCCCGGCACGGGTGTCACTGGTTTTGATGTAGAGGTCGATTCCCGGATGAAGCATATTTCCGACAGGGAATGTAGATACTCCGAGGTGAAGCATGATTTCGACACGAGGTACATTCTGAGACGAAGCATGATTCCGCCGTAGGGGTTGTTGGTTTGATTTGATTTGGGTTGACATCAGCATCGCTATACTGGAATATGGTACCAGGAGCGAATCATCATTTGCCATGAGAGAATTTTGGGCGCACCCGTGCTTTGCACGTGGTGCGCTTCTTAGAGCGCAGCGTACCTAACGGTAGCGCACACGTGCTTTGCATGTGGTGCGCTACTTAGGGCGCAGCGTACTGAGCGCTAGCGCATCCGTGCTTTACACATGATGCGCTACTTAGAGCGCAGCACACCTAGCACTAGCGCAAACGTGCTTTACACGTGGTGCGCTACTTAAGGCGCGGCGCACTTGGCGCTGCCTCTGAAGCGTTGAGGTTTGCTCTGATTAGGGGAAACAAATGCCCCCCATCGTTGCGCTCACGTGGCCCACACGTGAGTGCAGCGGTGGCAGCATCTTCGCCCTTGGAGTAACTCAGAAGTTGAAACGGCATCTCAGTGCCTATAAATCAGGTCCGAGCTCGGCCCCAAGGCCTACCCGCCGAGCAAACCTTCAGCTGGGTCACATCGAGTCCCCGAAGAGCGCATCGGGGGTGCCAGAAGCATGCACAGGATCCGACACCCTGGGCGAGGGAGGAAGAAGCCGAGCCCATCGACGCCAGCCTAAAAAGGCACAAAATGACGGTTTCTCGAACGCTTTTTACTGGGATCCTAATGCAGTAGGGGGACTTCTGCTTCAAGGTGCCATTGGGGCTCTCCGTCACCGACAGCTTGCTCTTCAACATGGAGCAAGCAGCTGGGGGCAAGATTCCCTAGGGGACCCTGAAGGCCCAGGTGGCCGCCATCGCTCAGGAGGCAGTTCAGGTCGGTATCCGTTTTCCTTTAAGAATCATCTTAAGCATATTTTTTTCAGTTTGAACGTTTCTAACTCCTTTTGCTGCTTTCCTCAGGTCCCCCACCACTACGCCCTCATTGTAAATATGGAATCCGATGAGATATCTCCGACCATGAAGAAGGCAGGCGAGTCGTCCTCAAGGGAGAAGGATCTGTTGCCTTCGGCTGCAACAAGCGGAGGAGAAGATAGCCGCTCTCGAAACCCGGGTGGTCGCCGAGAAGCTGACGAACTCCAAGTATAAAGAATCTTACCGACTTCTAAGTGAATCCAACCGAGCTATTCAGACCAAGTTGGAGGAGGTTGGTAACCTCGATAACGCAATGAAGAAGTTGAGGGACGTCAGCAGGAAGGACGCCCGGGTGGTGCTCGAGGCCGTGAAGCTTGCCGAGGTCCGAATGGTGAAGTCCGTGGAGAGGTATAAAGTGTCGGACCAGTTCTACGCCGACCTCGCCGAAGCCTCGGCCATCGTTTGGCACCAAGCTTTCGACGCCATCAAAGCGTTGATGCCGGAGTTCGTCGACAGCGAGCAACGGGTCCAGTACCCTCTCTCCGAGAATGTGCCGCAGGTAGAAGTTGTCGGGGCGGCCGCCGGGGGTGAGGGCTGCCTGGGAAGCCGCCGGGGGTAAGGCTGTCGGTGGAAGCGCCGACCCAGAGGTCGCCGTTTTGATCCTCGACGTTGGCGTCCATCTTCATAGTGTAGAAGATGGGAGCTGTGTTGAGAGCTGAGCTAATCCTTAGAGACATTTTGTTGCGTCCGGAGATTGCAATTTGAAATTTGTTAACCTGCACAAAGAAGGATGATTTCAGTACAGGCAATTGATATGTATACTGATTGAGTTCGCATGAATGTTTAACCCGAAATATGGGAGGAGAGATAAGTCCCACCGGACGTGCCAGAATCTATATTCGTCACCCCATTGAGATGGGAATATGTGCGCGCTTGTCAGGCACATTACAGATTCCCCCTGCCTAGGGTAGGCTGGGGTTTATTGATTGTGGGGATCCGAATCTTCGGCAGCCGCGGACTGATTTATCTCAAAAACTATCTATTACCGCAATCAAGAACGGCGTCGCATGTAGCTACCCGGTGAGTACGGGTCGATCCATAGGGATGTTGTGAATATCCTAATCGCTCAAACGAGTTAATTCCGATGGGTGTTCGGATTGATTATTAAATCTAAAAACTAAATCTATCTATACTAAGATTATCTAGATCTAAATCTTGCTAGGGTTAGGTTTAGGAATGGTTTGGAAATGTAAATAAATCTCAACGCTTTCTATACCCAAATGAAGATCTATGAGGAGTTATGGTAATTATCAATAAAGGGGATTAGATCCATTCGGGAAGGTGTTCCTTCCTCTAGATTCTTGTCCTTCCTTTAGAGATCCTTACCCTAACCTCCATGGAAAACGCGCGCAACCGGGCCTTTATACTACGGTATCACCGCTACCTCGAGGGATAGGGTGCCGTAGGGCGCGGTGTGTGCGTGTATGCATGGAGTCCTATTGAAAATATATTATGGGCAAGAAAGGGATGAGAGATCTCATCTCTCAAAAGCCTTCCCCAAAGCTAACATCTAAGGCAAGGAATTAAAATCTAAACTAGAGCAATTAAATAAAAATACTTACAGATGGCTCTCTCCAAACATCAACGCAAGGTTGTCAGATCTGAATTCATGAAAAGAGGCACCGATGCTCTCCATAAAGAATTCTGAATTTTATTATTAAAAGGAGGCATGAGCTTTACAATGATTTAGAGTTCCTATTTATAGAGGATAGGAAACCCTAGGTTACAATTGATCCGCATGTCTACATTTACCAAAATAGCCCTATAACGACCAGTCAACGCCGCAAAGATTTATGGTAAAAATTTCATTCTCCAACTGCTCTACTCTGCCGCGGAACCGCGGCCCGAGGCATGGTTTGGCCGCGGTTCCGCGGCCAAACAAGAGGATTGCGTCATAAAACTTGGTGTGCTGGCTCCTGCTGACTTGTACTTCCTACTTTTACATATCTTTTCTCTGATTGGCTTCTACATCTTCTCCACATCTTCAGTGAACAATTGCGGTGGATTTTTTAACCGGTTCGCTTTGAAATCTTGGACCTTGCGCTGCCTTGTACTTTGTAAACTTTATCTTTTATGTAGGCTTTATCAAGATCCTTCTGTTTGTTGGTTGTAGTTCCATTTTTGCATCGTCTTTTATCTTTTTCACTGTTTTAGATCCACGAACCTGTAACCTGTAATATGTAGCAGACATACGTCAAAAGCACCTATTTATTTATAAAACGAATAAGAATGGGGAATATAATAATGCAATATTATGGTGTTAACAAATACCCCCAAACTTATCTTTTGCTCGTCCTCGAGCAAACTTATTTTTTTTTTTATTCTCGACAAAAACCTAACCGCACTTTCGCAGGGAAACGCGATTGCACTGAGCTCGTGCAACAAGCCGTTAAACCTCAAGGTGTCCCTAGTAGGAGGAGTGTTGTCTCCTGAGGGGTTTCAGCGGATTACACCCACAAAATCCTATCAATTCGGCTTTTCGACTTTTATTCTCCAATTAGGTTTTCTAACAAGGAATTCTATTATCGTCGACTCGTAAATTGTCCACCCATATTCTTCACACTTCCTCATCATTTAACTTAAGATTATATACGTTCTATAGACTTACTTAGCTTTCGGCATCTCTTAAGTTTTCCTTTTAGGGTTCCATCTCCACTTAGGAATTTTTATCAACTCTACTAAAGATACAAGTTCTATTCTTCATTCCTCTCTCTTATCTAAATCCCAATCACATACCCCTACGTGTGTGTATATATCACCCCTACACTTGGAAATTCAAATCAAGCAATCATACTCTTGTCCGTTGTCCAAAGTACTTATTATTTGGTGAATTTTTGAATGAATCTTGCTTACACGTCTTTCATGCGACCGTTAATACTTCTTGAAGTACCAACGACCGATTACAAGATGTGTTTGCACATTAAAGCGTAATTCCTAGTCTTGTAACACCTAAGGTTTTTTAGCAGTGACTCCCAAACCAGTTGGTCTAAGGCACTAGGTGATGAAGCACCCTCGCTAAATATTTTCTATTTTTTTTAGCCTTAAGTAATCACAAAAACCAGTGTTCATTTTTTTTTCTTTATTCACACTTGTATTTTTTTTCATTTTCTTCGTACTAAGGACTTTAGACAAGAGCATTTCAAGGTCTCTTCTACTATTCCAAGTTTTAAGGTGCGTGATTATGCAAATTGTAGGGTATACATTTTCAGAATCTAGGCTTAAGCTATGAATTATTTTTCAAACTTATACTCTAATAAAACTATCAATACTTTTCCTTCGTTTCGACTTAGCCCAAAAAGTGAACTCAAAATTTGCCTATTTCTAAATAAACTACAAAGACATATACTTTCTACCATTAAACTTTAAGGAAGGTTATTTTTAGGGTTTTTAATTTACTAAGTCTAAGATCTAGTTGTTCCTAGCTAGTTAACCTTTTTGTCAAACTCAAATCAAATATGGCCAAAATTGAATACATTAATTTTTATAATTTTTGAAATTTTTCAATTTTTATGGGTTTTAAAATAAGTATGCAAATGCAAAAATATGTACAAATGAATGCGAAGAAAGAAGACTTACCGAGCATACCCCCAAACTTAAACTTGACAGTGTCCTCACTGTCATGCTACACCAAGAGGGTTGAGAATGTCGGCACTCCCCTGTTTATTTATTTTATTTTTTAAAATATTTTTTAATGTTTTGAAATTTTTTTTATTTTTTATAGAAAAAGAAACAAAAAATATATATACATATATACAACAAGGTTCCCCCAAAACTTAAGCTTGGCCTTACACAAGCCAAAGGTTAGCACCAACCATTCAAAAATCTTATCGTGGTAATGGTCGAGTTGGTAAAAGAATGGAGTGGAAAGAAAAGAGATGAGAAGCACACGAGACCGTGTGGAGGTAGAAATGGGATACGGTCTCGGTGGGGGAGAAGAATGGCGGAAAAGAGAAAGAAGTGGAGTACGATCTTGAGGGTGTAAATCGAGTGAATAAATTAGCACAATATGTGATAACCGATGTGTTAAAAATGATTGTGCTAACCTATCAACCCGTCGAGAAATGGGGTCAAATCCCTCAAGATTCGCAAGAAAGCATGGGTACGCCGAACTTGGTATAGGAGATGAAAACGTAACGGTCTCTTGTACGGTCGGAACGATAGGAAGGACGAAAGGGAGCGAATTAGGGATAGTCTCATTCTCACCGTAGTAAATTGTCTCGAACTTAAAAGATTCCATCAATGGTTCGAAACTACTGTAAGCAACCGAGTCTGATGGTTCAACTAACTCATCTGAAAATTCAAAGGACTGAAACTCGGGCGGTGAGTCATCAACATCGTCCGAAAAAATGAAACACTTGTAAGTGTTATCGGCCGGGAGAACTGTGTCAAATTCAAAGGAAAAATTTTCAGGCTCACAGTCTTCAAGCGTGATATTAGGCGTGGTCGGAATGATGGAAAGGAGGGAGGGTGATTTAGTTAAACGTTCAAGAGGATGAATTGGAAAATCCGACACATCAAACAAAAATGGTTCAACCTCAATATTATCCTCAATACTCTCCTCAATAATATCCTCATAATTCTCCTCAAAATTTAGCTTATCCATGCCATTATCATCAAAATCAAGACGCATATGAAGTTCGGGAGAAATAATTAATGACTCGGGATGATGACTTGGACATAAAATTTCAATCAAATCGACAGGTTCATCATCCGAAATATTCCCGGCATCTATATCCTCAATCAAGTGAAAATCAATTTTTTCTGACACCTCATCAAAAGCATGGATATTTATCAATTCAGGTTCTAGAGTGGAGGTGTAAAGGTCAAACGGATTTGGTGCGGTTTCACTCGAAAGGGGTTCTTCACAATCTGGCAAATCAAGAACTACAAAGTCACACAACTCGTTTTTATTTGGTCTATTTTCAACTTGTGAATCATTTGGGACAGTCGATGGAAAACCGGAGTTGTGGGCTTCAATTGGGTAAGGGTAGGTATGATTTGGGAATGTGTAGAACTCACTCGCTCCTCTCAAATTCTCCCTCTGTCCAACCGCCTCCTCATATATTGAAAAATTTGAATCTAATTGGAAACTAGCTATCGGTTCAGCAGGTTGCATAAGGGCGGCCATGGACGCTTCCACATTCCTAGTCATTTTGTTTGTTGCTAAGATATAAGCCTCCAACGACTCTTCCAAACTAGACTTGGGTGGTAAGGGGGTTTCGGTAAAAGATTCGAAATTGTTTGGATATGTGAAACTCCCAAAAGGCTGTGTAGAAACAGTGTCTAGTGACGGTGGGAAAGTCGGGTAGGACTGGTAGGAAGTGGGTGGTAGGACAGGGGTAGGGTCAACATGTGGATAAAAAGGTGAATAGTCTTGTGGATCCCTAGAACTAGATGAGTGGAGAGGGGTGAAAGATCGGCTACGAGATTGAGCAATATGCTCAGCAATGGACATCGGTTTAGGAGTTACAGCAGGACTTGAAAAAGTGGTATCAACATATGAAGGTGGTAAAGGTTGACTTGGTTGACACAAAGTGGGTTGCAAAGTCGAACTGTTTCTCCTAGACGCTTCTATCTGATCTTTTAAAGAAATTTTAGGCACGGAGGGATCTTCCTTAAATCGACCGAAACAATTGATGTACGACGCAAAGTTAGGTTCGGGATACCAAAGTTCGGCAAGTGATTTATGATTTTGGGTACCCATGTTAGAAGAAAGGGGAAAAGAAAGAAGGTTGGGTGGTGCAAGGATTTGTTTGCGGCAAAAGTTGGCAAGTTTTCTAATAAAAATTTTTCCTTTTCCTTTTTATCTTTATTTGGAAATTGTTGCAAAAAGATTTTCGAGAAAAGATATGAAACAGAAAAATATTACTTGCAATCAATTTCTATTTTAAGCTGTTCGTTATATGTATGCCCGAGAGGCCATTACTGTACATTGGATGTATATTGTAGTGGATGCTGGGACATATATAGGTAGGACTTTCTTGCTCGACATGATAGTACGCTATCTGGTTGCTCTTTATCTTAACATGTATACTTTCTGTCTCTCTGATTACATGTTGATAAAGCCCTTAGGATGTGTACTCGACTTCCAGGACTATGATGCAGATCATACTAGTGGGGCCTGGGTAGTCAATGAGTACATCCTTCATTGTTCCTAGTCGTGGGAATATCGAGACGGGGTATCGATATTCCAGAGTAGACTAGCGCATATCTTCTCGACCCATGCGATGGGCGATGGATGATCCCATATCCATTGGTGTTTGACATCGAAGATGGTATGCGGGTGCTCAGTGGAGACTGGGTGCACTGAACGGACTCGCCGAGAACTCCCAGATGGTATTATACCTCACGTCAGATGGCAGTTCTCTGGTGACACTGGTACAGCTTAGTCTGTTGACCCGAGATCGTCATAGAGTCTTGTGTGTATCCCACTGTGCTTTGATTTCCACCCTACCACGGCTCTACTGAGGCGTGCAAACAAGTGGTTTTTGGGTACAGTCCCGATTCACATGGAGGCAATGAGCGATAGGAGGGGATTCGTCTCTCCCGGTATTGGGGGTTGATGTTGTGCTATGCTCGACTGGCCATAACAGGAAATCCCTGGCCAGGGTTGCAGTGATATACTGGTAAGAGTTATCAGTAGTTTCACGAATGTTATGGACCTCAAGTCGGCATGACTTATCGAGCTATTGGGGTCTGACGTTTACCACCCCTAGGCGAGATATGCGACATATCAGACGAACAGACCGGACTGTACGGTAAGTGTTACTGGTTGGATTCACAGGAGTGTAAGCGGGCTTTCTCGTCGATCTTCTGATCGCTCAATACCCGGGCGGCCGTTACGTTTAGCAGACCGCTTGCGGCTTGTGGGTGTTTGATATGATCATCACCTGCTGCCGGCGTATTGACGAGTCTTTAGAGTCCTACACAGAGGTTTCCTGGCTCAAGCGAAACGAAATAGGAGCGTATATGAGATATGTGCGGGACCGAGAATAATGCGTGTATGTGATACCGTATTTCATTCTCGCGATGAATGTGTCGAATGGTTGTATGCGATATAACCTAGTTATCGAATCAAGGATTGATTCGGTAAGCCGATACATTGGATACTAGTCGGTTATATGCGATATGACCGGATCATTGAATCAAGTGTTGATTTAATGATTTAATGTATAATTATATATTTGATATATTACTTTGCATTAACTAGTATTGGTTCACTTTAAATGGATTTTCTCACTTGAATTGTGCAAGTTATATATGTGATATATTTTTGTGCACATGATTGTATCATGTTTGATGATACATGCATACTTAGTTAAGTGTATGATTAAACCATGGTTGTGTAATGGTTAGGGTTTTGTATTTATTAACTATTTCTTTATTTATTCATTCTTCATTTGGAATGAAAATAAAATGGTTGATTGTTTTGTTGCTTTCTTTGAAGCTTCAAGAAGCTTTGACCATTTTTTCTTCATCTACAAAACCTAACCATTCACTAACCCTAGTTGATTCTCTACACTTAACCAAGGGTAAGATTATGATAAGTATTCATATTTTTATCTATTTTAAATTAACTTATCATATCTTCTTCATCTTCTTCAACATGAAGAAAGCTAGTGGCCATCAATGGCAACTAGTGAAATTGAGTGAGAAATCCAAATATAAAGTCTACCCACTTCCTATTTCTTCATCCTCTATCTCTTGCCAAGTTGTATTGGGTGTTTACTTCACAAGTTTTCAAAGCTTGGTGAAGTTGGAGCTTGTTCTTGTGATGCTTCGACGTAGATCATCTTCGGCATCGAACCGACGATCAAGCCCGCCCATTCTTCGATGATGCCAATGCTAGAGTCATGAGTTCGATTTGGACAGTGGAGGGAGATCATCGTGGAGCTTAGGAAGTGGTGGACCGGATCTACAAAGGTTGTAGCCCCTTTCCTTTAGATACATTTCCATTTACATGCTTGCTTCGCCTATTTATCTAGTTAAAGATCCGTAGTCTAGGGTTTCTCGGCACCGTAAAATTTCAATTGGGCATGTTTGATCATTTGTGAGACTCCATTAGAGTGCCTAGGAACCCTACAGTGGTATCAGAGCCTAGCTAGAGCCTTAGGCGAAGTCCTGACGGAATTAGAAGTCCGAACGACCCGAAAACCCAACCCTATATATGCTCTCTGTACATTTTTTAATTTCGGGGTTTTTTCCACATTAAAAATATGCAGAAAAATCAGCAGGATAATCTAAGAGTTACTGTGAATTTCGATGGACTAATTCCATCAAAGAGCCGCGGATCCGCGGCACGAGCATGGCTCGTGCGGCGGTTCCGCGGCAGTGTTGTCGTTTTGTGTATTTAAATTTTCACAGTAATTCTCAGTTTTCTGTTCTGGTTTTCCTGGGAATTTTTAATATTTATTCAAAAGTTGAATTTTCTGGGTTATATTGGGGACTCGGTGTATTCGATCGGACTGTCTAATTTTTGTCGGTGTGCTTTTCCGGGTATTTTTAGAATATGTTAAAAAGTTCGACTGGATATAAATACCCAAGTTTTCCACTGTTGGGAATTTTCCAATTGATGGATTTTTCCGTAGTTTAACGACGTTCTAAGTAGTGCAAGTAACGCGATGGACCCTCTAGAAGACAACAAACCTTAACTCGATTATGTGACCGTCTTGAACTGCCCTTTGAACCTTCGGGTTTGGGGCAGTACGGCGTGCCACATGTGAGGCGTTGGCTTGACCCTTCTACGGCTGGACCGTTGGTACTGAGGCACGAACTGAATGTTGTTAGACTTATTTCATGTGTTGAGCTGTATCGGGAAAACTTGGGTGTTCGATTGTTCGATCGAAAAGTTTAGCATTTTCTATTTATCCGGAATGTGATACAATAATTGGAATTCACAAATAGTTATGTGATAACTGAATGAATGTTATAAACATAGAAGTTTAGTCTCACTTGATCGGTTGCCACGGAATTTTGATGTGATCAAAAGTCCGTCGCAATCACGTAGCGTACGCGGATACTCGCCGGGTAAACTTAATAGACAGCCTCACTCCATAGCCCCGACCAAGTGACTGTAGGAGAACCCCGTCGCCGAAAGCATCCGTCCGGGTGCTCGCGGTAGCGGTGTTCCGCCTTGGTGCACTTTGTCGACGGCGTCGGGGGTGCGGCCGCCTACTAAAGTTTGCGACGAGCATTCGATCAGAATGTCAGGAATCCTGTTGAATTGCCCGACTTGATATTGAAAAGTGTTTTCGATTTTGAGACTAAAATGCGGGGTTTATAATTGTTAGGCATGCGATGTCTAAGTAATTCATTTGGTCAGGCATGCGATGTCTGAGGAGGTTGCGGATTCCAACTGTTGTAGTTTTACACTTTCTTTTCTGTGACCGTAAGTGTAATATGTGATGTCGCCGGTTTCGTTGCTATATGTCAACGACAATTGGGATGCGCATATTTACTTACGTTGATGACATGTGATGTTATGTGTTGCTGGATATGTTATATTGGATCGTCGTGTTTGAATAGCCGGGGTTTTTTATATGAGATGGGTGTTTTTCATTTTCATTCATGTAAAAACTTGTATGTAATATTCTTTTATTGGGGCACTTCCAGGTTGTGGAAGTTGTCACCGTTGATTTATATTATTTACTTTTCTGCACTAGGATAGACCCAAGGAGGGGAGCACAAGTAACCGGGTTCTGGGGTCCAGTGGGAGACCAACTCGAGGAGTCGAGTCCGGGTCTCCTAACCCTAGAATTGGTAGGGTTGCTTGCCGCTCTCGTAGGGGTCTAGGGGTGTGGGATTGGCTATTCATCACGACCGTGGAATCCGTGTTTTATACTGGCTCGTATTGAAAACACGGACGTCCTAGTATATCCAATATTTCATATGTTTCTTCTGCTGTGATTTATCTGTGATGTGATCATATGATGTTCTGTGACAGGTATTATATATAGTATATATGATATATTATATAGACATTGCTTATGTTTTACACCCGCGCTAGCCCTGCCTCGCTCTGGCGTTAGTTACCTAACCTAACGGTGCAGACGGGACATCGAGGCGAATGCGGATGGCATAAGCGTACGTTATATTTATCTGTGATGGTTAGGTGGACTTAAATGATGGGATATTCATTAATGAGATTAATGAAAGAAAATAAACCTAATTGATGTTGTGGAATCGAATTTCAAAATAAAACAGGTAGCTACAGTTCTTGCTTTGCATCATGGTGTTCCTTGTAGAACATCCTGCACCTTATTCGATAAGGAAAGGACCGAGATCCCTTCACCGGGAGTGACTCCTTTAGCAATAACTGGCAGATGCTACAACCCTCGGTTTGTCTTTGATCGCTTCTATAGTTTCTGCTTTGCACAGTGATATATATGATATATCCCGCACCTCATTCGACGAGGAAAGGGCCGACGATCCCTTCACCGGGAGTGACCCCTTTAGCAAAACTAGAAAAGCCTCGAAAACATTCCATTTAAAAACCATTTGATTCCGCAACGAGATCAAGTTCAAAGCGTTAAAGGTTTTCACAAAAACCATTCGCAACCCTCCGTCATTTTAGGAAGTAGAGTACTTAGTATTCGTGCTGTGTTTGTTGACCATAGTCAAGGCACGGTGTACGGTAGCTAAGTGATGTCTTCCTACACCGCATATGATGCGATTAGTTAGGACAGTCGCGTGACTTTGTTGACCTTAGTTAAGGGTCATGTGGGTGGGTCTAATTAATCACGAAATGACGGGTAGAACTTGACTAGTACTTGTGATTTGTTGACCATAGTTAAGGTCATAGGTGCTAGGGGTAAAAACCTTTATCGGGAGTTTCAAGTGTTGAAATTTGCAATGAGATTGCATACCTTCTATGTGATAGTTGGATCCCGATACCCACTGCGAGTAATTGTTACTCCTGGGAGAGTTTTGCACTTTACAATTAGCCGATCAAGTAGGTGTCTAGAAAGGTGTCAACGGGGTTACGCCTCTGGGAAAACGAGGTTTACTGTAATTAGGTCCGTGCGAAAGCACGGGGAACCTCCCTCAAAGTACCGACACTGGTCTGGCTGAAAGATTGGCGAACTTGTAGAGTGTAATTAATCCCGGCTAGTCTTTCCTTTTAAGGTTTGAAGGGAGATTTGATAAAAACAGTGGGAGCCATCCTGATTAGATAAAATATATAACCAATCTGATATTACAAGAGCGCACGCTGAGTGTTTTCTTCTCTCTCTCTCCTGGTAGCGACCATATCACGCCTTAATCAAGATAATAAAACGGAATTTTGACCGAACCCGCTTGTTATACTGAGCTGGGGAACGTTGGTCCCACTCCAACTTATAATTATTATAAGACAGAGCAGGAAATAGGGGAATACCAGAATTCCTATGCCGCCCAAATGAAGAAAGTGCATATGATGCATCTCCTTCGGGTGTGTTCATTATAAAGAACTGTTTCTCAGTATCCTCTGCATCCTGGGTATATGATACCGGATCAGGATCCCAGATATGTAATCTGTTACATAGGGCTACAAAAAGGGTAGAAAAACTGAGAACGGGTGATAAGTTTCATGAGACAGAAAACGGGGCAAGTGTTGCGGCCAAGTCTGTTGGTCACTGTCACCCTGTATTACCAATACATTGATTCTGAACAAATGCTATTAGATACCGAACCTGATATACAAAATCATATCAGTCTCTTTATTAGTAAAGAAATGATATAATTTTGTATTGTTGGATAATGTTTTGAACATTTCCTATATCAAAAGTTGATCGGTTCAGGCACGTTATCTAAAAGCATTGACATTCTAAATCAAACTATAGTTCCTTGTATACTAAACACACACAAGAGGAAGAGTTCAGAAATGAACGAATCATTCTTGAGGCATTGTAGACTAGGTCATATCAATGCGACCCGACTGGCTGAAGTTACATTTTAGATGCATATTTAAATCAGTTTAAATTTACATCTTGTGAAACTTGCCAGTCATGTCACAAAGATATAATGACACCAGCTCTGCTTACTGGAAGCCGAGAAAGAGTTAATGAACTCTTGGGACTGATACATGATGATGTATGTAAAGTCTCCTGTCTACACATGCCAGGACTGGTTCTTTATACTTCATTATATTCTCTGATAATCTCTCAAGATTCAGTCATATATTCCTGTTGAAACATAAGTCCGAACCTTTTGAGATATTCACAGAATATAAGTTAGAAGTAGAGAACCAAAATACGGGTATAAGTATTATGTCCTATGATAAGATCAGGGAGGAGAATACTTGTGCATAGAATTCCTGGACTATTCTAAAGGAGAATGAGATTTTCTCTCAGTGTTACTCCTCTGAATACACCACAGCACAACGGTGTATCAGGGCGGAGCAATTGCACAATATTAGATATGGTGTGCTCTATGATGAGTATTACTGAGTTACCTATTTCCTTTTGGGGTTATGCACTTGAGAAGCTGCATACCTATTGAATTAGGTTTGAATCAAATCACTGCCTACCACTCCATATAAGATATGGTATGGGAAGAACCCATCTCTTAAGCGAGTTAAGATTTGGGGTTGTCCGGCCTATGTTTAAAGCAAAATCCGGACAAGATCGAGGCAGGATCAGTTCTGTAGAACTGGAAAGGTTCCAGCTATACAAAACTGCAGTTGATGATTTGACAGAACCATAAGATTCTATAGTTCCCGACGAACCTCAGCCTCTCCGCCGATCTAGTAGGGTTCCTCATCCGCCTGAGAGATACCTCGGTTTCTCGATGACAGTGGGAGCAAGGATTGCATCATGAGATGATGACCCAACTAGTTTCGAGCAGGCCATCGAGAGTAGGGACTCTGTAAGAATGGCTGGATGCTTAGCGATCTGAGATGGAATCCATGCACACCAGCAAAGTATGGACTTTAGCTGCAATATCTGAAGGGTTAAATCCCCATCAGGAGCAAGTATATCTTGAGAAGATTACTTGGTTTAGATGGAAAAGTTGAGACTTTCAAAGCTAGACTTGTTAAAGGTTTTCGCCATCGACCAGGCGTGGATAATGATGAAACCTTTTTCCAGTAGCTATGCTTAAGTCTGTCCAGATCCTACTTACCACGGCTACATACCATGACTACGATATCTGGCGGTTGGGTGCCATGACTGCTTTTCTAAATACTGATTTAGAAGAGAACGTCTATAAGAACACAGCCAGAGGTCTTCGTAAACAGTGGGAGCAGCGGAAACGTGTGCAAGTTGCTTTACATAATGAAGCAGGCATCGCGGAGTTGGAACGTCTGTTTTGATGTGATAGTCAAAGTGTTTGACTTCATCAAAATGGTAGACGAACCTTGTATATACAAAAGGGTAGTAGAGAGTAAGGTGGTCATCTTCGTATTGTACGTAGACAACATACTCTTGATAGGAAAAGAGTTTCCTATACTACGATCGATCAATCTCCTATTATCACAAGGATTCTCCAAATAGGATAAAGATGATACCTCCTAAATCCTGAGATTTGGACCTATGAGATAGATCTAAAGGGATATTAGGGTTCTCACTAGGTATAGTGAGATTGTATCAATCGATCCTGGGGAGAATCACTGGAAGTGTTCCAGGGTGATAAAGACGACTGAATGTCAGTCACAGGCACTGTCTTTACCCTCAGTAAATGGACGGTATGTTGGAAGAGTTCCAAGCTAGATACCGTGGCAAACTAGACGATAAAGGCTGGTAACATCGCTATTGAAGATACTACCAAAGAGGAAGTTTGGGTGTATATTGGTTCATAAGATGAACTAGGTTCCTACCATTGTATGACAATGGAAGTGTGGCTTTGGCCCTGGAACCCTGGTCCCATCAGTGACCCAGACAAATTCTGAGGCAGTATCACCTGATCATGGAGATAGGTGATCTCCAGGGTGATCGAGGTTAGGAGAGTAGACTCAGAGGACAACACGGCGGATCCACTCACGAAGGCCCTTTTCCCAAAGAGAGACTTTTAGGGGATGGTTGAGTATGTGATACTGCAACCACTGCTACAGATGGCCCTAGTGCAAGTGGGAGATTGTTAATTATATGTATGCCCTAGAGGCCATTACTGTACATTGGATGTATATTGTAGTGGATGCTGGGACATATATAGGTAGGACTTTCTTGCTCGACATGATAGTACGCTATCTGGTTGCTCTTTATCTTAACATGTATACTTTCTGTCTCTCTGATTACATGTTGATAAAGCCCTTAGGATGTGTACTCGACTTCCAGGACTATGATGCAGATCATACTAGTGGAGCCTGGGTAGTCAATGAGTACATCCTTCATTGTTCCTAGTCGTGGGAATATCGAGACGGGGCATCGATATTCCAGAGTAGACTAGCGCATATCTTCTCGACCCATGCGATGGGCGATGGATGATCCCATATCCATTGGTGTTTGACATCGAAGATGGTATGCGGGTGCTCAGTGGAGACTGGGTATACTGAACGGACTCGCCGAGAACTCCCAGATGGTATTATACCTCACGTCAGATGGCAGTTCTCTGGTGACACTGGTACAGCTTAGTCTGTTGACCCGAGATCGTCATAGAGTCTTGTGTGTCTCCCACTGTGCTTTGATTTCCACCCTACCATGGCTCTACTGAGTCGTGCAAACAGGTGGTTTTTGGGTACAGTCCCGATTCACATGGAGGTAATGAGCGGTAGGAGGGGATTCGTCTCTCCCGGTATTGGGGGTTGATGTTGTGCTATGCTCGACTGGCCATAACAGGAAATCCCTGGCCAGGGTTGCAGTGATATACTGGTAAGAGTTATCAGTAGTTTCACGAATGTTATGGACCTCAAGTCGGCATGACTTATCGAGCTATTGGGGTCTGACGTTTACCACCCCTAGGCGAGATATGCGACATATCAGACGAACAGACCGGACTGTACGGTAAGTGTTACTGGTTGGATTCACAGGAGTGTGAGCGGGCTTGCTCGTCGATCTTCTGATCGCTCAATACCCGGGTGGCCGTTACGTTTAGCAGACCGCTTGCGGCTTGTGGGTGTTTGATATGATCATCACCTGCTGCCGGCGTATTGACGAGTCTTTAGAGTCCAACACAGAGGTTTCCTGGCTCAAGCGAAACGAAATAGGAGCGTATATGAGATATGTGCGGGACCGAGAATAATGCGTGTATGTGATACCGTATTTCATTCTCGCGATGAATGTGTCGAATGGTTGTATGCGATATAACCTAGTTATCGAATGAAGGATTGATTCGGTAAGTCGATACATTGGATACTAGCCGGTTATATGCGATATGACCGGATCATTGAATCAAGTGTTGATTTAATGATTTAATGTATAATTATATATTTGATATATTACTTTGCATTAACTAGTATTGGTTCACTTTAAATGGATTTTCTCACTTGAATTGTGCAAGTTATATATGTGATATATTTTTGTGCACATGATTGTATCATGTTTGATGATACATGCATACTTAGTTAAGTGTATGATTAAACCATGGTTGTGTAATGGTTAGGGTTTTGTATTTATTAACTATTTCTTTATTTATTCATTCTTCATTTGGAATGAAAATAAAATGGTTGATTGTTTTGTTGCTTTCTTTGAAGCTTCAAGAAGCTTTGACCATTTTGTCTTCATCTACAAAACCTAACCATTCACTAACCCTAGTTGATTCTCTACACTTAACCAAGGGTAAGATTATGATAAGTATTCATATTTTTATCTATTTTAAATTAACTTATCATATCTTCTTCATCTTCTTCAACATGAAGAAAGCTAGTGGCCATCAATGGCAACTAGTGAAATTGAGTGAGAAATCCAAATATAAAGTCTACCCACTTCCTATTTCTTCATCCTCTACCTCTTGCCAAGTTGTATAGGGTGTTTACTTCACAAGTTTTTAAAGCTTGGTGAAGTTGGAGCTTGTTCTTGTGATGCTTCGACATAGATCATCTTCGGCATCGAACCGACGATCAAGCCCGCCCATTCTTCGATGATGCCAATGCTAGAGTCGTGAGTTCGATTTGGACAGCGGAGGGAGATCATCGTGGAGCTTAGGAAGTGGTGGACCGGATCTACAAAGGTTGTAGCCCCTTTCCTTTAGATACATTTCCATTTACATGCTTGCTTCGCCTATTTATCTAGTTAAAGATCCGTAGTCTAGGGTTTCTCGGCACCGTAAAATTTCAATTAGGCATGTTTGATCACTTGTGAGACTCCATTAGAGTGCCTAGGAACCCTACATAAGCAAGGCACAAAAATCCTGCACAAGACTCGTTATTTGGAAAGAGAAAGATTTTTAAAGCGCACGGAATCCTGCAGAAATTTTACAGAAAAGATATATCTAGATTTCCAGAGAAAGAACAGAGGAGCTTACGGTGGAAATTCCATGAGATGATGTCACCAGAAGGCAGCTAAATCGCGGCAACAAGGGGTCTCCCGCCGCGGTTCCGCGGTGAAGGAACGGGCTCGGGTCCCCAGAAAAATTTCGACGTTCTGATTCTGCTAAAGGACCGCGTTTCCACGGTCTGAGTTGGGGTGCAGCGGCGGAATCGCGGCGCGATGGAGGGTTCGGGTTTCTGAAAAAATTTTGCAGCTCTGATTTTTAAGTCCCCTTTTGTTTTGATATTTTGTTATCTGTTTCTCTTTCTGGAAATTTCCAGATCCGAATTTGTGTGTAGATCCTACAAGATTCATACAAGAATACCCTTTCCAAAAATAACAGATGATATATTTTTATATTTTTTTGTGATTTTTCAGATTTTTATGATTTTTTTAATTTTAGATTAACCCGAAATTGCAAAAAAGAAATAACACGCCATCCCCGGCAACGACGCCATTTGATTTATCTCAAAAACTATCTATTACCGCAATCAAGAACGGCGTCGCATGTAACTATCCGGTGAGTATGGGTCGATCTACAGGGTTGTTGTGAATTTCCTAATCGCTCAAACAAGTTAATTCCGATGGGTGTTCGGATTGATTATTAAATCTAAAAACTAAATCTATCTATACTAAGATTATCTAGATCTAAATCTTGCTAGGGTTAGGTTTAGGAATGGTTTGGAAATGTAAATAAATCTCAACGCTTTCTATACGCAAATGAAGATCTATGAGGAGTTATGGTAATTATCAATAAAGGGGATTAGATCCATTCGGGAAGGTGTACCTTCCTCTAGATTCTTGTCCTTCCTTTAGAGATCCTTACCCTAACCTCCATGGAAAACGCGCGCAACCGGGCCTTTATACTACGGTATCACGACTACCTCGAGGGATAGGGTGCCGTAGGACGCGGTGTGTGCGTGTATGCATGGAGTCTTATTGAAAATATATTATGGGCAAGAAAGGGATGAGAGATCTCATCTCTCAAAAGCCTTCCCCAAAGCTATTAAATAAAACTATTTACAGATGGTTCTCTTCAAACATCAACGCAGGGTTGTCAGATCTAAATTCATGAAATGAAAAGAGGCACCGATGCTCTTCATAAAGAATTCTGAATTTTATTATTAAAAGGAGGCATGAGCTTTACAATGATTTAGAGTTCCTATTTATAGAGGATAGGAAACCCTAGGTTACAATTGATCCGCATGTCTACATTTACCAAAATAGCCCTATAAAGACCAGTCAACGCCGCAAAGATTTATGGTAAAAATTTCATTCTCCAACTGCTCTACTCTGCCGCGGAACCGCGGCCCGAGGCATGGTTTGGCCGCAGTTCTGCGGCCAAACAAGAGGATTGCGTCATAAAACTTGGTGTGCTGGCTCCTGCTGACTTGTACTTCCTACTTTTACATGTCTTTTCTCATATTGGCTTCTACATCTTCTCCAGATCTCCAGTGAACAATTGCGGTGGATTTTTTAACCGTTCGCTTTAAAATCTTGGACCTTGCGCTGCCTTGTACTTTGTAAACTTTATCTTTTATATAGGCTTTATCAAGATCCTTCTGTTTGTTGGTTATAGTTCCACTTTTGCATCGTCTTTTATCTTTTTCACTGTTTTAGATCCACGAACCTGTAACCTGTAATATGTGGCAGACATGCATCAAAAGCACCTGTTTATTTATAAAACGAATAAGAATGGGCAATATAATAATGCAATATTATGGTGTGAACACGGACTAAGCTGCCGTTAATTACTCCTCGCCTTTGGAGCGAGGGAACCTCCGATTGACGGGTCAAACAGATCATGCGAACTCAATGTGCAGTGTACTTGTGTTTTGTTTTGGAGGGGGCTTGGATATCGGGAGCCCCGCAGAGTTTTTATGGGGTCCCGCTACCCGGATAGCGGGCTGGGGGTCAAGGGGGCTAGCAGCCCCCTTGCGGGGTGCGGGGCAGCGCCCCGTAAGAAATTTTTTTTCTAACAGGGATAATGTCGTGGAGTGTATGTGTATCTATATATACATATATATATAAGAAGGGGTAAAAAGCGTTCAAGGGACGTGTGGGGGCCAGTGCCTTACGTGCGTAGCACGCAGGCGCTGGTGCCTCACGTGCTTGGCATGTGGGCCCGAGCACGCTGGGCGCTAGGCATGCGCGCTGGGTGCCTGTGCCCCATGTGCTTGGCACGAGGGCGCTAGGCGCCAGCGCCCTACGTGCTTGGCATGCGGGCGCCGGGCGTCAGTGTGCACTGGGAGCTGTGCTCCCGATTTGACTTCTGGAGTTAAACTCCTAAAAAAAGATTAATTTATGGAGTTGAACTCCAACAGATCTTGAATGAAGTTAAACTCCTATAAATCTTTAGAAATGATCAAAGGGGCCCCTTTGCTTCTCTCCCCTTTGGCCCTGGATCTTCCCAAGATGGAATTTTTGGAGATGTGTCTCCTTCTTCTTCCTCTCGGTTGGCTGCATCTTGGAGAAAGGGGGTGAGATTTAAAAATCTTCCATTTTTTGAGATCTGATGGAAGATCTGAGCTCTCTTTTGTAGGTTTTGTGGTGAAAAACTATTTAGCTTTGGAAAAGGAAGAGTAAAACTCTTGATTTAATTGAAAAGGGGAAGAAGGTTTAGAACCTTGAGGAATGAGAAGGAGGCACAAAAACCCTAGAGTTTGAGAGAATGAAAGTTCTTTTTTTATTTCATTATCATGTTGCTTTATATAGGCCTACACATTTACATATAGCCTCTTAGGCTTTACAAAATGGCATTTTGCCCATCCCATGTCTCATGTGCTCATTTTTTTTGCACATAAGCCATGGGCTTTACAGAAATTTAGCTTTATGCCCATTTTCTTACATTCATGCATAAAAAATTACATCAAAATTATTTATTACATGATTTTTTATTTCGGCATGGGGGAGGCCGGCCGCGGGGCTCGACTTGGGCATGGGCCCACTTGCTTGCGCTTGGGCCAGCTTACTTGGGGTTGACCTTGACTTTGACCCGGTCAACTGGGGTGCAAATTTTGACCCCAACAGGAGGCAAACGTGATATGTCTTCAGGGAACACATTCTCGAACTCTCGAACTATTTCGGGCTTTTCTTCTTCCGCCGGTGGAGAAAACACTTCTGCATTCTCAAAGTTCTGTCTCCACTATTGAAATAGAAGACTGAGTGATCTGGTATCTCATATACTACCCTCCTTTGACGGCAGTCGATAGTAGTGTTTCCCCCAATTAGAGCAAAGCTCTGTTCAAATTTTGAAATTTGAAATAAAGCAGTGCTTCATAAAAGCGCTAGCACCAAAAGCGCCGGCGCTAAGAATCAAAGACTCTGAGACAGCGCTCACGTGCAAAGCACGCGAGCGCTCGCGCCAAGAGCGCCAGCGCTAAGAGTTAAAGACTCTGAGGCAGCGCTTACGTGAAAAGCACGAGAGCGCTGGCACCAAGAGCGCCAGCGCTAAGAGTCAAGGACCCTGAGGCAGCGCTTACGTGCAAAGCACGAGAGCGCCAGCATTAGAACTAAATGTTCTCCACCCTTGGATCAAAGATCCAACTAAGATGAATAAATCATCGGATCACAAAATTTAATTCTGTTGAGGAAATACTCCTCAAATCTTTCCAAACAAGAAAGATTGTGCTCTATAAATCAGAGCGCCGTTGGATCAAAGATCCAATGGTGTTTAAAAAATCACCAAGATACAGAAAATAAGTTCTGTATGGGAAAATATTTTCCCAATCTTGTTAATAACAAGAAAACTATCTTCTGTAAAACAGAAGCCCTTGGATCAAAGATCCAACGGTGGATAAATTCCACAAATCAATTAAGAAATCTCTAAACGAGAGATTTCCTTAACTGATTCAACAAATTAGCTTCCCCTATATAAATGACCCAAGACATCAAGTCTTACAGAGAAGAACCCCCCTATAAGTTTGAAGTTCTCAAAAAAAAAAGGAAGAGCAACCTCTAAAAAGAAGAACCCTCTTCAAGGTAAATAGAAAGAAAAGAGATCATAATATCTCCTCGATTTTTGAGAGTTTAACTCTCACATCAAAAGAACTTAGTTCTTTTTCTAGATCACAGATCTACAAGACAAAGTCTTTCACAAAAACAGAAGAGATCATAGCATATCTTCATAAAAAAAGAGCTTAGTTCTTAGATCCATGAGACAAAGTCTCTCATAAAGAAAAACAAAAGGGATCATAGAAGAACTTAGTTCTTAGATCCATGAGACAAACTCTCTTATAAACAAGAATTTAATTCTCAGAGCACAGAACTGACCAGAACTGCCAAAGAAGCGCTTTAGCGCTCCAAGTCTGGCACTCAGCGCCAAGCGCACCACGTGCTCCTCACGTGTGCGCTATTTCAAAAGAAGCATTTCAGTGCTCCAAGTTTGGCGCTCAGCGCCAAGCGCACCACGTGCTCCTCACGTGTGCACTATTTCAAAAGAAGCGCTTCAGCGCTCCAAGTTTGGCGCTCAGCGCCAAGCGCACCACGTGCTCCTCACGTGTGCAATATTTCAAAAGAAGTGCTTCTGCGCTCCAAGTTTGGCGCTCAGCGCCAAGCGCACCACGTGCTCCTCACGTGTGCGCTATTTCAAAAGAAGTGCCTTAGCGCTCCAAGTCTGGCAAATCGCCAAACGTACCACGTTCTCCTCACTTGTGTGCTATTCTAAAAGAAGCGCCTTAGCACTCCGGGTCTGGCGCTCAGCGCCAAGCGCACCATGTGCTCCTCACGTGTGCGCTGAGGGAACACAAAGTGTTCTTTAAATAAAGCCAAGCACCATAAAAAGTGTTCAACACTCAGTAAAAGATAAAAGAAAAAGAGGTGTCAGAACCCAAATTAATGCTCAGCATTATTGAACCAAAAGAGACTGAGCCCAAACAAATGTTCAACGTTTTATTCAAATCTGAGTGGAATGAGCCCAAGTTGGCCATAAGTCCTCAATTCAGATTAACTGGGCCCATGTGCTCACAATCTTTTTAATTTGTCTTGATCCCAAACCTGACTATAGATCTCTCAACCAATATTGGTTCAAAGGTACATCTTTTCATACCTCTGATACATGTCGTTATAATTCTTTAACGTCTTCAGAGAGATGGAAGGTCCCAATAACCAAAAAACTTTTGGCGCATCCTTAAATTGTGAAACCAAAATACTAGACTATGACGTCTTTAAACCAGACTATGATGTCTTTAAACCGGACTATGGGGTCCTTAAACTCATGGACTATGATGTCCTTAAACTTTATTGACTATGAGGTTCTTAAACACATAGACTATGATGTCCTTAAACTTTATGGACTATAAGGTCCTTAAACTTATGGACTATGATGTCCTTAAACTTTATGGACTGTGAGGTCTTTAAGCTTATAGACTATGATGTCTTTAAATTTTATAGACTATGATGTCTTTAAACTCCATGGACTATGACGTCCTTAAACCCAGTGGACCGCAATGTCCCTAAACTAAAACGATAGAGTCCAAATACTCTTTCGTTGGATCTAAATGAACCCAAAATCCTGTTGAGTTGATCTTAGTCTAAAATTAGACTAACGTATCCTCAACAAACTTTTAAGTTGATCTTAATCTCAATGAGATTAACGATCCTTAAACCCAAATCAAACCCAAATCTAAGAAAATACGGATTTGGACTAATCCACGCCCTATGGGCGGCAACACAAATTAGTCTCCGTATACAATTCACAGGCAACCAAAAAAAAAACACACACACACGACACGAAGTGACCATCTGGAGAAGGAGAAAGTGGTTACCGCTATGCGGTAGCATAATTAACTGCAGGGGCTTGCGCCTGCAGGGAAGAGCGTCCCCACAATAAAAAAAACCTCGTAAACGAGGGGGAATCTGACGAAGTCTGCTACAACGGCCACATCTGTCTAAACCTCCGATACACGGTGCCATAAATCAACTTGGCATTTTTGGAGAGGTGGACGGTTAAAACCAAATAGCATCTGCCCACAAATTCAGGCAAGACGACCTACGCGGTTTTGTCTCTATTTTCGGTGGTAAACAGATTCTGGAACGCCTGGTGGGACCTTTTCCTCTTTCCACTCCACACTTCGTGTGTCGTGTTCGCGAACGAATCGCGATTTGATATGGTTGCCCTTGGATTTGAGATACTAAGATTTGGTGTCTTGCTCCCGTGCAGAGAAAATGGCTTCCAACTGCACCAACTGCAACGGCAACTCCCACTCCGTCCTCGCTGGAAGAGTGACCTATGGGCCCCAAGCGGCCTCCATCTTCGCCATGCCAGTGGAACAGGTGACTCAGGCCACCAATGGACTGTTCTTTGGGACCATGATCCCACCAATGAGCTTCAACGCCCCAGTGCCATCGCAAGAAGCTCCAAAGAAGTCGGTCTTTGATCGGCTTGCAACTACCGCGGCCCATCTCAACGGGTCGCCCAAATCCAACACTTCGGTCTTTAATAGACTGGGCCAAAGCTCCAATAGGCCCATGAAGAAGCCCGCGTTACATGAAGGGGGTATCCCGAAATGGATAGCTATCCCTGCTCCAGTAAATGAAGTCATCGGAGAGACTTCTCCTACTAAGGGTTCAGTCTTCACAAGACTGGCCGTTCCAACTCCCGTTCCAGGCGAAGTCACTAAGGCTACCACCCCTGCTCGAAAGTCTGCCTTCGACAGGTTGGCCATCCCCTCTCAACGGACGTCGGTCATTGACAGGCTGACACCAACAGCAATTTCTCATCAAAGCATGAAGCACGATGCAGCTACCCCAACAACGGAGGTGATCCCATCTGCAAGACGCGCTCGACGTCGCCACTGGCGCTAAGTGAGGAAAGATGGGGGTCGTTCCCCTTCTGGATTGACTCCACCAGCTCCGATGGTAGAAATTAACGCTGCTGTTCCAACTGGGAACAACTTTGAACCACTTAGGAGGGTGCGCAAGAACTCTCCGACCGCTGTTCTTAAAAGATCTCCTCTATCTGTGGAGAATGTTACTGAAACAAAGCCAGAGAAGCCCCCTCAGCGGCTGTCCTCCAAAATCCACAGGGTCTGGCGAAGAGTCCAAGAATCTGTGATCGACCAAGACTACTCCCGGCAACAGAAGAGAATGAAGATCCGGCAAGAAGAGAATCTCACCGCTGTTGTACCACGGAAAGAATCGGCTACAATAGCCCCCGCAACTTCCACCACCCATAAAAGAAGAAGGACATAGAATATCCCTGTGTCTGCGACAAATCTCAAGGGTGCTCAATCCAAACGCGCCAAGTCTGGGGGCATGGTAGTACACACCATCTACATGGCTTCCGGGAAGGAGGATAGCCATCTCTCTATGGGTCATCGACTACTCACCCAATCAATAACAAAGGCTCAGGAGCAACAACAGCAAAAGCTCCAGGAGATGCTGACAACCATGGCCGCACTCACTGGGCCAAAAGTAAGCCCGGAGACATCGTCGGAGCAGCGCCAAAAACAGGAAACTGATGCCGAATTCCTCCGGAGAATGCTCAAGAGGAAAGACAAAGAAGCCGCGGAATAAGTGGCCAACATAAAACAAATGACGCTATTGTTCCAAGAAATGGTGGGCATGATGATCCAACCAGACCACCCAGCCGAAGATCCTCCAGTAATAATTGAAGACGATAGAGGAGAGACATCAAACCCTCTTCCGGCCTCTTCAGCTGTAAAGGAGGAAACAATCTCGAAAGCTACGCTCGATGATTATATAGCTCAACAGATACGAGCTCATCAGGAGAGCGAAGCGTCCGGCCAAATCGTCAAAACTGGACGACCATACCCAAACTGGTACGATCAGATTAAGTACCCGCTAGGATACACGATTCCTAAGTTCCATGTATACAAGGGGACAGGCAATCCCCATCAACATTTCGCTCAGTTCAGGGCCCTGTGCGGTAATACAGGGGGTGACGACAAACTGCTGCTTCGCCAGTTTGTTGGCAGCTTGTCGGCGACAGCATTCGAATGGTACTCCGAGCTCCCGAATGACTCTGTCAAGACTTTTGCAGAAATGGAGCTACTGTATACACAAAGGTTCGCAAGCGCCAGTGAACGTGCCCCAATCACGGCATTGATCAATGCCAGAGTGAAGCCGGGAGAGACATGGGTTCAGTATGCAATTCGGTGGCAGAACCTATGGTCAAAGTGCGAACAGCGCATAGAGGAAGCTCCTGCTGTGGGCATGTTCGTAGGAACCCTCGATCCTCAAGCGACCATATCCCAGTTCATGATGTTTTTCAAGCCGACTACCTTCCAGGCCTTGATTGACAAGCTGGCCCAAATGGACCAGATAGTCCGTAGAACGTCTTCCTCAAAAATGGATCCTCGGAATGAAAAGGGGAAAGGGAAAGCGACCTTCGTTGCCAATACTCAGCAGCAGCCCAGTGGTCTAAAACCAGCTGATCGCCAAAACGATAAACAGCGATTCTTCAACGAGAAGCTAAAACGCCCTTATTCGTTTCCCCGGGATAAAACGAGAAGACTGTTCGAGCTGGCGATGCGCAACAGGCTCATCATCCTGCCGGATCCGCAATGCCCACTGCAGCCCGGTGATGTCAACAGTCCCAACTATTACCCCTATCATTGAATAATGGGCCATCCAATCGAAGATTGCTTTGTCTTCACAAACTGAATTGTGGACTAGTACCAGCAAGGCAAACTCGCGTTGTCTGAAAACTGGAGGGTAAACCCGCCACAACCACACGCTCCGAAAAAGATGGATACGCCGAGGGCATCATGCTCATTTATAGAGGAAGCTCCAGGGAAAATTGTTCTTTCGACAAAAACTAAAAGAATGCTGAGAGATCTCCAAGCATGTCCGGCAATTAGGTGGAAGAGCCCTCTGGAGCCCGAGATTATTAAGGGGATGCTAAAGCCGCGCCCAACGTTGAAAGTTGGTGAAGATGGACAAAACATGCAGGCCAAGCCTCCAAAGTCTTTAAAGAAAAAGAAGAAGGCCTAGAAGCCCGTCCAACCCGACGATAGCCGTACAGGTCTGCAGAAATACATCGATGCGCTGGAAGAATATAACCAGAGGGCATGGACCCCAATCACGTTGGACGAATTCTTTAAGCATGTTCTTGAAAATGAAGACGATGACGCTGGTGAAGGAGACAATTCTTCAGAAGAGCCCGAGGATTATGTGGCAAGCTGTCACGTGATCTATCACTCGTCAATATACGGTAAAGAGGATCCTGATACAGAGAAACTGGGGGCAGATCCAGAACCGGAACCAAAATCCCTGGAGCCATCAGACGAATTGATTGACTGGCTGCTGAACGAAGCTCTTCAGAAAAGCAAAGCCGACAGAGAGCGGGAAACGGCCATATATGAAAGGGACACGCGTCAGCGTCACATTGAAGAAGCTCCGGTATTGAGAAGCTACAGAGTACCCCAACCGGATAGAAGCTCTTCTGCCGCCAGCAAAAGCAGGTTTAAGACAAGGAAGCAGTTCACTAAAGCATTGTCGATGTGAATGAATTTACCACCTTTCAAAGAAGACACTTCCGACAATACGTTCCCCGGCGAACTAGATGCACATCTAAACTACTGCATATACCATCGGAGGATCACACATCTAAACTACCGAGGAATGCATGACCTTTAAAAATTGGTGGCAGGGATACGTTGCTCATCGACAGCATTTCAAGCGGATGAAGCGCAAAACTCGTCGAGAGCAGAGAAGCACGACAGATGAGCGCAAAAGAATTTCCGGTGACTGTCACATGGTTGATTCCGGGGGATCGCAAATTCTTACCTTCGGGAGCGATTCAGATGAAGAAATAGCCCTCGGCCTTCTTTTCAAAAAATCCACTTCAAGAAGAGAGGAAGGGGCGAAGAACTGTGAGAATATTCAGCTGCGCAACCGAACCTTGCCCGAAAAGAATCTCGGACCTGCAAACAGGGATCGGATAGAAAATATAAGGGGAAGGAAAAAGTCCCTGAGAGTATCGCCCTCGATGATCGAGTCGTCGAAGAGCTGGCAGCCAAGGACCTGCCAAAGAAAAACAAGGTGGATTACAACGTTCTGACACACTTGAGGAAGATACCCTTACAGCTAAGCATTCTCGATGCCTTTCTACTATCTAAAGAGGTGAGAGATTCTCTGATCAAGGCACTACAAGAGCTCGAACAGTTTCAAGCTTTCCTTGCTAAAGAAAAGATGAAGGACGGGCTGGAAGAAGTGCACACTGCTGATGTCACTTTCGGCGATGAAGACCTCCTCCTCGGAATGTGCGAGCATAACCGTCCCCTCTATGTCTCCGGGTATTGCCATGACATAAAGATAGGGAAGATCCTAATTGACAACGGGTCCTCTGTCAACCTTCTCAACGTGGGGGTGCTAAAGCAAATTTGCATGAGCGCGCAACACCTTGCTCGAGATAAAATCACCATCTCCGGGTTCGACTCCCAGTCATCACGGACGCTCGGGTCTGTGATACTGACATTACGCTTTGGGTCGCTCGTCACTGACATAAAGTATCATGTCATTGACTCTAAGACCTGCCACAACAATTTGCTCGGCAGGCCTTGGTTACATGAGTACAACATCATCCCTTCTATATAACATCGGTGTATGAAGTACTTCAAAGATGGTCTCTAGTATACCGTGACAGGAGAGCTAAACCCATTTTCCGTGAATGATGTCCGAAAGTAAGAAGATGCAAAGTATTTCCTACCAGACTTTGAATACACGGAAAGATGCCATAAACCAGAGAATAAGAAGAATGCTATCACCACTATTCCGGTCTTTGGGAGCGATACCGAGAAGGAGGAAGAGATAGTCTATTCAGGACCGCCCCAATGTAACAAACCGGGACCGTCTACCCCTATTCTGGTCTTTGGCAGTGACTCTGAAGACGAGATCAACGTAGTATTCTCGGTCCGTCCATCAGCACAGGCCTTCGCTGGAGATGATCAGAATTTGCAAATCGCTATGGTTCCACGGCAGCACTACAAAGAGATCGACACACTTGATACCTATAGTGTGCAAGAACTGTAGACATTCTACATCCCTCCAAGGCGGAAAGATGAAAAGGCGATCCTCTTTTATCGATCCGCGGAAACCAAAGCGGAGAAAGAAATCTGGCATGGTGCCGATTCTATGCTTGACAGGCTCCAGCCCATCCGTCTGCCTAGATACTACACGGAAGGATTAAAAAGGCAGTTGAAATGCCAAGGCGTACCCTTCAAACAGACTGCTCAACAAGCTCAGTTCTACAATAGGATCTGGAACGTCCCCGGAACTCAGCGAAAATTGCCCAATGGGAGAATGGAAACGATCGGGCTTGGATATGTTCGATTCAAGAAACGGGAGCGATTCCATGGTTGCTGCATTATACATGACTTCGATGAAGAAGGAGATGCTCTGTTAGAAGACACTGCGATTGAACCAAAACGAGATCCTACCGTAAAAATGCCAAGTCCGTCGTTTGAAGAACAGATGGACAAGCTAAAAAGGAAAGAGGGTCAAAAGGCCCGGGATGACCACAACCGTGAAATGGCCATTTACGAGAAAGCCAGGATGCAACGCCTCCTTAAGCAGGCTACGGAGAATGACGATGCCCTTCGTCTCCAGCCCGTCATATAGAAGACCCGACGCGGAGGCAAAAACAAACTAAAGAACGGAAAAAATGTTCGATAGCGGCAAAGCGGGTCCAAGAAGCCACGCGATCGAGAATTGAGCAGCCGGAATCCGTTTCTTATAAAGAAGATAGGTCGAGCATATTCTTTTCCCCAAGACAAGCCAAGGAAGATATTCGATCTTGTCATGAAACATCAAATGATTACGCTCCTGGAGTCCAAACACCCCGAACAAGAAAACGAGGTCTGTCAACCGGATTATTATTCTTATCACCGAGCAATGGGGCATCCTCTTGAAGACTGCTTCACTTTCAAAAACTGGGTCATCCTTTTGAAGACTGCTTCACTTTCAAAAACTAGGTCGGAGACCAATATCAGCTCGGCATATTCACTCTATCCAACAGTTGGAGGGTAACCCCACCACAGAAGCATGTTCCAAAAGCAACGTACATAGAAAGAGTAGAACCATATCAATATCGGTCTTGGAAACGATTTCGTACCTTTCACGCGATAACGCTGTTAGAAGAAGGAATACGCGAGGATATGGATGACCTCTACTGGTGCTTCGAAAATAAGGATGAAGATGAGTTGATCTCAGAATTTCCACCTGCGCCAAAAGAGTTGGAAGATGGAATACATACTACTGCGGACAACCTAAGGAAAATTGACTTGGGGACGGCAAACGACCCGAGGCCTACGTTCGTCAGCGAGCTGCTGTCCGAAGAACAGGTAGCTGCGCTAAAGGACGTGCTCATGCAGTATAAAGACTGCTTCGCATGGAACTATTCCGAGATGCTGGGGCTAGATCCAGAGATAGCGGTGCATAAATTGGCGATATCTCCATACGACAAGCCAGTCAAACAAGCACCAAGAAGGACGCGGCTCGAGCTTGAAATGAGAATCAATGCCGAAGTCAAGAAGCTAATCGACTCCGGCTTTATCCAAGAAGTCCCGTATCCTGACTGGATCGCTAACATTGTCCCAGTGATGAAGAAAAATGGGACGATTCGTATCTGCGTAGACTTTCGGCACCTCAACAAAGCTTGCCCGAAGGATGATTTTCTTATACCAGTTACCGAGCTAATGATAGAAAACACATCCACTCATGAAGTCTTCTCCTTCATGGAGGAATCATCAGGGTACAATCAAATAAAGATGCACCCCGAAGACCAGAAGCATACAACTTTCCGGACTCCCCTAGGAATATTCTGCTACAAAGTGATGCCTTTCGGCTTGAAGAATGCCGGCGCTACCTATCAGAGGGCCATGACAAAGATTTTCGATGACCTCATACATGAAATCGTCGAATGTTATATCGACGAGCTCGTCGTGAAAAGTAAATCGCACGGGGAGCATTGGGAGCATCTGAAAATAGTATTACAGCGCCTTCGAAAATACAACCTGAAGACGAATCCCCTCAAATGCGCGTTTGGAGTTTCATCGGGCAAATTCCTAGTATTCATCGTACGACACCGGGATATCGAAATAGACCCATCAAAGATCAAGGCGATCATGGAAATACCTCCGCCAAGAACTCTCAAGCAATTGTGGTCTCTACAGGGAAAGCTCGCTTATATCTGGCAGTTCATAGCTAATCTCTCCGGCAAATACCGTCCCTACAGCCATTTAACGAAGAAGGGGACCGCGTTCATCTAGGATCCCAAATGCCAAAGCGCACTGGATAAAATCAAGCAATACCTGCAGAATCCGCCAAAACTGATCGCCCCGGTCAAGGGAAAGCCCTCATCTTGTACACAACCGCCCTTGAAGGTTCTTTAGGCGCGCTATGGGCACAGGAAAATGACCAAGGGAAAGAGAGAGCCCTCTACTATTTGAGTCGAGTTCTCCTAGGGGCAGAAAACAACTACTCCCTATCGAAAAACACTGCCTGGCGTTAATCTTCGCGATAACGAATCTCAGACACTATGCTTTGGCGCATGAGGTCCATCTCATATCAAAGGTGGATCCTCTCAAATATTTGATGTCAAGAGCCATACTGACAGGAAGACTCGCTAAATGGGCCCTCCTATTGATGGAGTTCTCGATAATCTATCGGCACCTCAAAGCAGTGAAAGGCCAGGCCATCGCCGACTTCCTCGCCGAGCATCCGATACCTGCTGACTCACCCTTAAATTGTGAACTGTCGGACGAGCACGCATTTGACACGATCGACAGGGCGAGAGGAGGGAGTGATACCCGATGGGAACTCTACTTCGATGGGGCATCTTCCATGAAGAAGAGAAAGCACAACACCCCTATAATCAAATCTGGGATAGGCCTTATCTTCGTGACTCCGCAATAAGGGATAATACGCTTTGCCTTTTCCTTAACAGAGCCGAGGACAAATAATGAAGCGGAATATGAGGCCTTGATAGTAGGTCTTGAGATCGCTGTCGACATGGAAATCGAAAACCTCCTCATATACGGAGACTCCCAGCTGGTCGTTAGTCAAGTAAACGCCGACTATCAAATATGCAAACCAGAGTTGGTAAAGTACGGAGAGAGTGTGCAACAATTGCTGACTCAAATCTCTTCCTACGCCCTACAAAGCATACCGCATACAGAAAATAGAAAGGCGGATGCATTAGCCAAACTCGCCAAAGAACTGGCTGACGAAAACCTCGATAACATGAGGATCGTTGTACAAAGCCGTCGGGTTCTTGCACCAGCAGAAATATCTCCGGAGTCGTCCGAAGAAAAGGGAGCGACCAAGAAAACGGCCCTACAAATAAAAGACCAGGAAAAGGCTAAGGATTGGAGAGAAGTTTTTATAGACTACTTCAAATCCCGTCGAACACCTGAAGATGTGTCCTCAAGACATCAGCTCATTAAACGAGCTCTGTCTTTCGCCTTCGTCAATGACACTCTGTATAAGAGATCGTTCGACTCTATATGGCTGAGATTCCTGCGACCGGAAGAAGCAAGGAGAGTCATCCAAAAAACTCACGACGGACTCTACGGTTCTCATCAAGACGGGCTAAAGATGAAGCTGAAGATCAAAATGATGGCCTACTATTGGCCCACGATGATTCAGCATTGTCTCGAATACGCGAAACAATGCCCCTCATGCCAAATTCACAGGGACTTCATCCACCAGCATCCAAACCCGCTAAACCTAACAGTGGCTAGTTGACCGTTCGAAATGTGGGGAACCGACATAATTGGGCCTATAGAACCAGCATCGTCCGAAGGACATCGGTTCATACTGGCGACAACTGATTACTTCTCCAAGTGGGCAGAAGCAGTACCACTAAGAGAAGTGAAGACGGAGAATATTCTCCATTTCTTCAAGACACGCGTCATCTATCGGTTCGGCACTCCACGACGAATTATCTACGATAATGGGCTAGCTTACAGAAATCACAAAATCAGCCGCTTCGCACAGCAGCATAATATAGACTGGAGATACTCTTCGGTCTATAATCCCCGAGCTAACGGTCTAGCTGAGACTTTCAACAAGACCTTAACAAAGATCATGAAGAAGATGGTGTCCAAAAATAAGAAAGACTGGCATGAGAGACTGCATGAAACTCTTTGGGCGTATTGGACCACGTTCAAAATGGCCACAAACACAACGCCATATGCATTGGTATTCGGCGCCGAAGCAGTACTCCCCTTGGAGATAGAGTTACCCTCCCTACGAGTGGCGGTTCATTACGAGCTAACAGACGAAGAGAATGCTCACCTTCGGCTCGAGGAGCTCCACGCCCTCGATGAAACTCGGCTCATGGCGCAGCAAAACTTGGAGGCTTACATAGAAAAGATGACGCGCTCATACGAGAGATTAACTAGGCCGAGGACATTTCGCCAAGGCGAACTCGTGCTAGTGGTCAAGAGACCTATGATCCCCAATCGTGCCAAACGTGGGAAGTTCGAGCCGAATTATGAGGGCCCGTACATCATAGACAAGGTCTACCAAGGTGGGGCTTACTTGCTCATGAATATGCATGGAGAAAGACCCTTCAGGCCAATAAACGGTCGGTTCTTGAAAAAATAATACGCCTGACCGAAATGTCTTTAAACTACTACAAACCCTCGGCATCCCTAGGCTGACGTAGTGTAAAAAAAAGGGTACGTCCACAAGCAAAATGGGCATGGATGAAAACCCGAAAAGGCTCCATGAGTAAAAATAGCAAGGCTACCGGCGATGTTTATGAAAACCCGAAAGGGCGCAAACTCGTAAAAAAGGGGGTACGTCCACAAGCAAAATAGGCACGGATGAAAACCCGAAAGGGCTCCGTGAGTAAAAACAGTAGAGCTACCGGCGAGTTTGTGAAAACCCGAAAGGGCGCAATCTCGTTAAAAGATACTTGCAGGGTCCTCTCGATCTTATAAGGAGAAAACTATCTGCGTGAGATCCTTACGACTCATAAAGGAGCGACACACTTAGGGATCCCCACGATTCCTAAGGAGAAATTACACTTACGAGATCCTCACGACTCGTAAGGAGAACCCTCTTATGAGACCCTCACAGCTCATAAGATTCAAAAGCCTTAAGCTACATGGATCTGAACCTGTTCTTAAGCTATCACCTTTCACAGATTGCCCTACAAGCGGTTCGATACTGACCCTTGTATACAATCCATGGGCACAAATAATCATTTCCTTGCCGAGTCCCACCAACGACGAGGAATTCCCTCATTTGATGAACAAACACTTGTAGGTCCTCTCGATTTACAAGGAGAAAATACTCTTAAAAGATCCTTACGACTTACAGGAGAACATACACTTAGGAATCCTCACGATTCCTAAGGAGAAAAGACACCTACGAGATCCTCACGACTCGTAGGGAGAAACACCTTTATAAGACCCTTACGGCTCATGAAGTCAAAAGCCTTAGTCGACGGGATCTTAACCCTGTTTGCTAAGCCATCTTTGTTCGAACCAACAAAGGCAGATGATGATTCGCTCCTGGCAATATCCCAGTTGTAGTGATGCTGATGCCTAATTCGGTATCAAATTCTAAGTCCTTTCATGGCAAATGATGATTCGCTTCTGGCAACATTCCAGTCGCAGCAATACTGATGCAAGATTGGTATCAGATCTTAAGTTCCATACTCGAAAAAAAATGCATATGAAATAGCCAAAATGTTTGGGAAACTCACAATAAAAAGCAGCGAGTAAAAAGGAAAAAATAGTCAAAATGATTGGGCAACTAGCAATAAAAAGCAGCGAGTAAAAAGGAATAAACAGCTGAAATGATTGCGCTCCGCGAAAAATAGCCGAAATGATTGGGCAACTGCGACTTTCACGATACAAAAAGCTGAAATGATAGAGCATCGCGAAAAAGAAAAAAATACATATAAATGAAACTTTTGCCCCGCAGGTAAGTCCATACTGACCCCTGTATACAATCCATGGGCATAAACGAAAAGGGAACCACATGTCCCAACAAACTCTATCAAAGGGAGAGTCAGGTCTCAACGGCAATATCTGCATCCCAGAAGACCAGAAATGACGTTCCTCCTCATGCCAGCAGGACACGGACGCAACACTACCAATCGGAGCCACGGCAAAGCCCCCAGTTCCAAGACTCTGTGGTTCACAAACAACCTAGAGTCAACCCTGATACCGTAGAAAATGGAAGAAGTCGATCCCAACACCGGAGAAAACGGAGAAAGTCAACCCTGACATCGTAGAAAATGAAGAAAGTCAATCCTGACACCGTAGAAAACGGAGAAAGTCATTCCCGACACTGTAGAAAACGGAGAAAGTCAAAACCCCGACACCGTAGAAAACGGAGAAAGTCGACCCCGACACCGTAGAAAACGGAGAAATTCGACCCCAACACCGTAGAAAACGGAGAAAGTCGACCCCGACACCGTAAAAACGGAGAAAGTTAACCCCGACATCGTAGAAAACGGAGAAAGTCGGCCCCTGACACCGTAGAAAACGGAGAAAGTCGACCCTGACACCGTAAAAATGTCGATCCCGACACCGTAGAAAAGTCGATCCCGACATCGTAGAAAACGGAGAAAGTCGATCCGGACACCGTAGAAAATGGAGAAAGTCGATCTCGACACCGTAGAAAATGGAGAAAGTCGATCTTGACACCATAGAAAACGGAGAAAGTCGATCCCGACACCGTAGAAAATGGCGAAAGTCGATCCCGACACCGTAGAAAATGGATAAAGTCAACCCTGACACCGTAGAAAGCGGAGAAAGTCAACCCTCGACCCCCCCCCCCCGTCAAAGCAACGCTTCGACTCGGGAACAAGTCAACTCATCAACCACTTACGAGTCCTCTCGACTTGTAAGGGAGAAAATTCTCTTGCGAGATCCTTACGACTCTCAAGAGAAAACAACACTTAGGAATCCTCACGATTCCTAAGGAGAAAATACACCTACGAGATTGTCTCGACTCGTGGGGAGAAAAGTCTTTATGAGACCCTCACGGCTCATAAAATTGAAAATTCTTAGGCGGCAGATCTGAACCTGTTTCCTAAGTCATCACTACCCTACAAAGAGTTCAAAATGAACTGTTATCTATCGTCTACAAGTTACACTTGCTGAAATAACATGACCAACAACACAGCAAAGAAAAGAAGGCGATAGTACAAGATAGAAAAGAAATGTGTCCTTTATTTATGAATTCAATTGAATACCAGATACATCATATATAAAAAAATGAATGAAATAAAAAAAATGAAATGAATACATGTTATTCATAAGTTACAAATTTTCAATCGATACAAGGCAGCTACTGAGAAGGAGGCGTTTTTAATAAATCAGCCAGCTGCTCGCCCACTCCTCTCAACTCCTTTTCATGGTCGGCCGCTGCGGCCAGCTCCGCTCCGACTCGAGCCCGTTGCTGCAAGCAAGATGAAACCCTCTCATCGATTTCCCGCAGGGCAGCCTCACAACTCTGCGTAACCCGCTCAATGAAGTCGAGCTTTCGCCTCAATGCCAGCCTGTTCAGTCGAAAATATTGCACTTTTGATATAAAATTTTCCTTACTTTTCTTAAATATTTTAAATTGTTTATTATAAATATAGAACATATTTGGATTTATCTGCAAAATACTATTTACCATATGTTTATATATTATAATTAACATTATGAAGGAAAATATATGCATTTTATATTTATATAATATTTTGGTAATTGAAAATATGCATATCATATCAATATTCTAATCACAATTCTTAAAAGATATAATATTATACAAATGGTTAGAATAATATTTCAAAATATATGCATAATATTTTAGTAATTAAAAGATGCATAGTATATCAAATATTCTTAATCATGTTTCTTAAAGATTTATTACCATATAAAGTGAATAGCATATTAAATATTCTTAATCAGTTTCTTAAAGATTTATCACCATATAAAGTAATTAAGATAGTCTCTTTAATTTAATAAATATTACTAATATTATTCATGGAGATTTTGTGCAGATTTAGCTCAAGTCAAGAGATCAAGATATTCAAAATGACAGGATCAAAAATCTGCCAATAAAATCATAGGATCTGAAAACTTGGAAAGTAGATCTTTATGGCAAGTCTAAACCTATGAGATCTAGGATTTCTAATTTGAAGGCTATATAAAGGACCGATGGCTAAAATTAAAACTCATCATCTTTACCACAAAGCAAATCACCGTCAAAGAACAAGTGATCCACGACAGGTCCACGATTCGACGTGATAGGGCGACGTGAAAATTAATGGAGTATCTACTTCCTATGGGGCAGAGATCGAGAGCAACTTCTTCCTCTTGTAATCTAAATTCGTAGGATTTGTAATTGTGAAGTTGATTAATAAAGGTAAATCATTTTGTTTAATTATTTATTTTCTGTATTATTTCTGCATTATGATTTCTTTAACTATCCTTTCTTCTTCTCAAAATATGTGTGAGTAATTCCTAACTTGTTAGGGTTCGTAGAATTAGGGTAGAACAATGGATAAGAAAATATTTTAATTTCTATTAGGTCTTATGAAGTTTATAAACCTTAGCAAAAGAATCGTTATCATCCTAATCGGGCGCGCTACCAATTTATTGCTAGTCTCGACCGCGATTTGAGATCAGATTAACAATTGTTTTGTTAAGGGCTAGACATGAATAGCGATCAATGAATGAACAAGGGTCAATAGTGGGGAAACCCTAGTTTCTTCCAAGAACCATAATCCTCATTCATCACTATCGATCTATTTTTAAATCTATCAATAGATAAAAGGAGTAATTTTTATTAGTCATCCATGACTACTAAATCCTAACAAATCCTACAAGCCTTCTTCCTATATATTCTATATCCTTATTTAAACTAGATCTCCACTATTCTCTATTCTCCTTCCTCTTTTTTAATCATCCGCAATGGTGATCCAATGCATGCGCCTATTTTGGTATCGCTACCCTACTGTCTTCTTCTTTGAGTTTTGCCTGTTTTCTATCGTCTTTACTTTCGGAATTGGCCTGACCCTTGATGGAAGTCGCGGGTTCGAACCCCGTTTTCCCCGCCCGATCCTCCTAAGCCTGCCCGACCCACGTCTAAAGAAAGATTAAACGTTCCACGAATCCCTGAGGACGACCTGTACTCATCTCGGCTAGCTACACGCGACACCGTTATTGATTGCGGTTATACTACTACACTTTTTCACATCAATCAAATGGCATCATTGCCGGGGATACGTGAGTATTTTTCTTTTCTTACTATTCGTGTTGAAATTCGATTTATATCATAAAATAAACAAAACTGCAAATTGTGTATTTAACGATTATTGTGTGAATTTTGCAAGGAGATCTGGAGTCACATATTTGAGGAAACGTTGATTCAGATACATTCATCAAGATCCAAAAGTACAAGGGAGTCCACGTAGCAAAAATCTTCAAAAGATCCTTCAGATTGGCGGCGAAAATGCAACACAAAGAGCAGATTGGCGGCGGATCCGCGGTGCATTTGGGGATCTAAGGCTGTAAACTTCTCTGGTATTTTTCTATATCTTTCTCTCTCCTCTAAAAATCCAATAATATATTTTCTGCAGGATTCTTTGCAAAATATCGCCGCTCAAAAATCTTTTTGCAAGTTTTGTTTTGTGGTTTGTTTTTGCATATTTTAATACGGACTTTAAGGGGCAAGACCAAAATTCAGATTATGTGGGATTTAATCACACTTCCTAAGCCCCACAAATTACAAAACGAGCATCCGCATCAACCCTACATTAATTAAAAAATATTTAGACAAGACTCTAAGGACCGTCGCGCTCAAATAGGACAAAGGAAGGTCGTGGGTAATCTATTGCTCATCCGCATTACTTTTGTGGTGTCTAGGCAAGTGTGTCTAAGGCAAGTGGTTACTTAATTAGGTCCGCTATTTTCGGTGATTCATATAGCGGATACCTTCCACTTACCTGGCACTTATCTTGCCACAAGAGTAGTAAAGAGGTGGTAGAGGATTGATCATGCGGCTTGTCCTTTGGAAGTCTAGGAGCGGTCTAGTGACTTGACCTAGGTGACCTTAGTTCTAGGGTTGATTGTGCATTTTTATGTGATTTGTCTTAAGTCCGACACTTTTCAAAACAAACCAATTTTTAATAACAAACACGCTGCCACTTGCACTAAAACTGCTTAGTGCATGCTCGGCTGGACACAGGATTCTAGTGCCCGTCTTGTCCGCGTTTCGGCTATCGACTCCGAAGTCGGTGCTTTTTCATCTTCTTTTTCCCCTCCACCCACGACATCTCCCGAAATGGATGGATCTGCATCGGGATTGAACGATACCACTCTGCTACCACCCACAGGTGTGCAGAACCCACCGCGCATCTCTCTCCAAGAGAGATGCTATCCTATACGTAGTCCCCTTTCTACTTGTCTATCCATTCCACCAGCCAACGGGGATAATTTTGAAATTAAACCCCACTTCATCAACCTGTTACCTAAATTTCATGGGCTCGAGTCTGAAAACGCGTACGTTTTTATAACCAAATTCAAAAACATATGCGCAATGATGGGTACATCACAACTTTCAGTGGATGCTATGCGCTTACGTCTTCTCCCTTTCACCTTGTCCGAATTAGCAGAATAATGGCTTTATAACACTGTCGCACACTCTATTACTAATTGGGATGAATTCATGATAGCATTCCTTAAGAAATTTTACCCCAATCACAAGACCGCCCGTGTTCGGAGCGAAATCAACCAGTTTACCCAGCTTCCCAATGAACCATTTTGGAAATGCTTTGAACGGTTCAAGGATCTTCTTGTCCAATGTCCTCATTACGGAATAAAGAGATGGGATTTGTGCCGAATTATATATGAGGGCATTAATCCTGCGACAAAGCAAATGCTTGAAACCATGTGTCAATGTCATTTCATGTCCAAAGACGATGGTGAAGCTTGGCAATACCTGGAAGATCTCGCTGAACACACTTTGCAGTGGGAAAGCGTTAGACCACAACCATCTAAAGGAGGTGTCCAACAGCTCGATGTTTCCATCGCAGTAAAAGCCGAAATGGCAGCGATACAAAAGAAACTCGACGCTATAGAAAGCAAATTCTCATCAGTCTCCCTAAACCAGGTTACGCATCCCAAAACCATATGTGGTTGCTGTTTTGACCGATCTCATTTGACGGAAGAATGTCCTATGAATGCACCGTTTCAAGTTCAAGATCACACCAATGCTACTTTTCAGCAGCGAACTTGAAACGATCCTTATTCTTCCACATACAATCAGGGGTGGAGGAATCATCCTAACCTTGCTTGGAACCAAAACCAAAACCAAAATCAAAACCAGTTCCAAGCAATTACCAAAGACCTCCTCCACAGCAACAGCAACCACCACAACAGAGTCAGCACCCCTTTCGGTCACAAAATTTTCAAAATCCAGTCAACAATTCTGTACCTTCTAATAATTCTTTCCAAACGACCAGTACCGATAACTCCTCTTCACTCACACAAACTTTGGATTTGTTTATGAAACATTCTATCCAAATGTCGGCTGATATGAGGCCTTCTATTGATACCATAAAGAAAGACTCCACCTCCCACGGTGAGAGTATTAAATCAATAGAAGCCCAAATTGCACAGTTGAATGCCGCGATGAGTGCAAGAGAAAAAAGGAAACTCCCATCTCAACCCCTACCGAATCCTGGCCACTCACAAAATCATAATGTGAGTGCTGTTACTACATTGAGATCGGGAAGAGTGCTGGATAACCGAGTGGGTGAACATGTTGATGACGTTAGTGATACCAATGATACCCCAGCTTCTAGTTCTTCCCCTAATTCGTCTAGTCTCCCACCTACTTCCGAGCCTATTCTACGTTTCCTACTAGGTTCGAACCCTCCGCCGAGTCTTCCTAAAACGATTCCCACTCCAATTCTGGGATCGAATCCTTCCCCCACAAACTTCTCCACAAATGTTGGATGCAAAACTTATTGATAAATCTCCGTTTCCAAACAGATTGAGAGCCAACAAACCTAACCCACAAATGGAGAAGATTGTGGAAATGTTTAAGCAGGTTAACGTAAATATTCCTTTCCTAGATGCTATTCAACAAGTCCCATCTTATGCAAGAATCCTTAAAGACTTGTGCACTAGGAAGAGAAAAACTCAAGTGCCGAAAAAAGTTTTCATGATGAGTAATGTTAGCACAGCTTTTACCCAGCAATTACCAAAGAAACGTAAGGACCCTGGCTGTCCTACCATCTCTATTTCTATTGGGGGTAAAAATATTAATCGTGCTTTACTCTACCTTGGCACTAGTGTTAACTTACTTCCATACTCTGTCTACGAGCAGTTAGAGATTGGAGAGTTGAAACCTGCCTATTGTACTCTCCAGATGGCAGACCAATCAATCACCAAACTTAGGGGTGAGCCTGGGGATGTGTTGATAAAAGTCGGGGAATTTATATTCCCTGTGGACTTTATTGTTTTAGATACACAACCTGTAGCAAACCCACGGAACCAAATTCCGGTGATTCTTGGTCGACCCTTCTTAGCCACTTCCAATACTGTCATTAATTGTCGAAATGGTTCCATGAACCTATCCTTTGGGAAAATGACAATTGAGCTTAACATTTACAAGCTAGGAAGTCAACCATCTGAACCTTCTGCTCATTTGCTTGATGTCTGTTTTGTCCACGAGATAGCTCCTGAAAGCTGCATGGTTGAGGAACTTTGCTTTGATGATCTCGATGACATTAGCACATCATTGTTTGATCTTGCAAAGTATCATAGTGAGGACACCTTTGACGAGTCTACCCCCGAGTCCGAAACCTTTGACTCGTCGCAAAATTCAGTAGTGTTTCCCGAGTCAATATCTATACAAGTTATGAACCTCTTAGGGAGTCCGAATATCATTCCCTTATCCCTCCGTCTATCGTCTCGCCGCCGACTCTAGAACTCAAACCGCTACCTTCTCATCTTAAATATGCATATTTTGGTGAGAATGAGTCTCTGCCCATGATCATATCGCTTCTCTAGCTTTGGAGCAAAAGAATGCTCTTTTGACGGTATTGAGATCGAATCGGCAAGCATTTGGTTGGACAATGGCGGACATCAAAGAGATTAGTCCCTTGATTGTTGAACATCATATACATTTGATGGATGAAGCCAAACCAACCCGAGACCCACAAAGACGGTTAAATCCCGTAATGAAGGAGGCGGTAAAGAAAGAAATCATCAAGTGCTTAAATAGTGGTATAATCTTACCAATATCTGATAGCCAATGGGTAAGTCCTATTCATGTGGTCCTTAAAAAGTCTGGCATCACGGTCATAACTAATGAGGCTAATGAGTTGAACCAAACACGCACCCAAACTGGATGGCGCGTATGTATTGATTATAGGAAACTCAATGCCGCAACGAGAAAAGATCGCTTCCCTCTACCTTTCATTGACTAGATGTTGGAACGATTAGCTGGACACAAATACTATTGTTTCTTGGCCGGATACTCTGGTTATAACCAGGTCCCCATCGCCGAAAAGGATCAAGATAAAACAACATTTACTTGTCCTTTCGGTACTTTTGCTTATAAACGCATGCCCTTTGGGTTATGCAACGCACCCGCTACATTTCAGCGGTGTATGATGGGGATATTCTCAAACATGGTCGAGAACTTTCTGGAGATATTTATGGACGATTTCTCTATATTCGGGGACTCCTTTGAGGAATGCCTTCGTTATCTTGATGCGGTTCTTACCCGCTGTAAGGATAAGAACTTAATTTTGAATTGGGAAAAATGTCATTTTATGGTCCAAGAAGGTATTGTCCTTGGACATATAATTTCACGAAAAGGCATTGAGGTAGACAGAGCTAAAATAAATTTCATCCAAAACCTCTCTCGTCCCAAATGCGTCAAAGATATACGATCCTTTCTTGGTCATGCAGGATTTTATAGGAGATTCATTAAGGACTTTAGCAAAATTGCTAGACCCTTAAGTTTTCTCTTGGCCAAGGATACAACTTTTCACTTTGATTCAGATTGCGAGGCTGCTTTTAAATCACTTAAAAGATCTCTCACTACAGCCCCGGTTCTATCATCTCCGGATTGGAACCACCCGTTCGAGCTTATGTGTGATGCATCAGATTTTGCCATTGGTGCAGTCCTAGGACAGCACATTAATAAGATGCCATATGTAATTTACTATTCAAGTAGGACTTTGAACGATACTCAAATTAATTATACAACTACCGAGAAAGAACTCTTGGCGGTTGTATTTGCATTAGAAAAATTCAGGCCCTACTTGATTGGCTCGCTAATAGTTATTTACACCTATCACTCTGCCCTATGACACCTCTTAATGAAGAAGGATGCTAAATCCAGGCTAATACGTTGGATCCTGTTGTTACAAGAGTTTGATCTCGTTATAAAGGACAAGAGTGGATGTGAAAACATAGTAGCCGACCATCTTTCACGCATCTCTTCTTCACAAACGGTGACCTTGCCGATAAACGACTCATTTCCTGATGAACAGCTCTTGAACGTATCCTGTGAACCATGGTTCAGGGATATTATGAATTATCTGGCTACGAGACTTATTCCTAGCGATTGGTCGAAAGAAGACAATCTTCGATTTCTATCCCAAGTAAAACAATTTTACTGGGATGAACCTTATTTGTTTAAGTATTGTTCCGATCAAATCATTCGCAGATGCGTCCATAATAATGAATTCAAGAGTGTGTTGTCTTTTGGCCATGATCAGGCATGCGGTGGTCACTTTGGTCCATGTAAAACGGCGGAGAAAGTTTTGCAATGTGGCGTCTATTGGCCAACATTATTTAAAGATGCATATGATCATTGCAAAACTTGCTCATGGTGTCAACACTTGGGTCGGATTTCACGAAGAAATGAGATGTCGCTCCAACCTATCTTGGTTGTGGAGATATTCGATATTTGGGGTATTGATTTTATGGGCCCTTTTCCCAATTCTTTTGGGAATTTATATATCTTATTAGCGGCTGATTACGTCTCAAAATGGGTGGAAGCAATACCGTGTCGCACTAATGACAACAAGGTTTTCATTAAGTTCCTTAAAAAAATATCTTTTCGCGATTTGGATATCCTCACGCTATAATTAGCGACAACGGGACACATTTCTGTAATCGGTCTTTCGAGGGTTTGATGCGGAAATATGCAATCAACCACAAACTTTCCACACCCTGTCATCCCCAAACAAGCGGGTAAGTTGAGATTTCCGATAGGCAGATCAAACTGATTTTGGAGAAGACGGTTTCTAAAAACCGTAAAGATTGGTCAACCAAATTGACAGATGCTCTTTGGGTATTTCGTACCGCTTATAAGACCGATCTTGGTATGTCTCCATACCGCATTGTGTTTGGAAAGGCTTGCCACCTTCCTGTCGAGGTCGAACATAAGACAATGTGGGCTATTAAAGAGCTAAACTTCGATTTTGACCAAGCCGGCAGCTATCAGAAGCTGCAGTTAAACGAGATAACCGAACTCCGCGATGAAGCTTATGACAATGCGGTGATAGTAAAGAACTGAACCAAAGTGTTCCATGATAAAAACATTTTTAGAAAAACCTTCACACCGGGACAACAAGTCCTTCTTTACAATTCACGACTCCATCTTCATCCGGGTAAACTAAAATCTCGTTGGAAAGGATTCTGTGATACGGACTGTATACCCGCACGGGGCAGTAGAAGTTAAAAATGTAAAAAATGGTTCTATTTTTAAAGTAAATGGGCATAGATTAAAATCATATTTTTCGGCTGACCTAGCGGAGGAGCTCCTATTTTTACAGGAGCCACTTTACCATAACTAAATTTCCTCCACCTCACTTCCATGTTTGGTAACATTGTATCATCTTAAGAATGGAGGTGAGTGAAAAATGACTTAACTGAATATCCGTGCATGCCAAGTACAAGTTTGGGGTAGTTTTCATCTAACTATTATTTTACCCCTATAATTTTCTCTCCCCAAGTCTATAGATTTACACGCTCAAAGAACAACATTAGTGAGGACACTACTGAAAACAAGTTTGGGGGGGTTGTATTCACTGAATTATCTTTTGGCGTTAGGATTTTAAAAAATAAAAAATATTTTTTTTTGTGATAATAAAAGTTAGAAAGTGAAAATTAACATATGAAAGATAGGAATAGTTTGAGAAAAGAAAGAAAATTAGATATTTTCTTAAACGAAACTAGTAATTAGTAGTCATGAGTCGTTGCCCCAAGGGTTAGTAAGATGAAGGAAATTACTAATCTGAGGATAAAAATAAGTCTGAAAAATAGTCTCTATTCTTGAGGCCAAATATCTGGATGTTGATACCATACTATACGCACTTACATACATCTTTAAACTTGGGATAGTAGAGGATACCATGAAATGCTCTTGTCTAAAAGCCTTAGTATAAAAAAAAGGTATAAGTGGTGAAGAAGAAAAAAATGAACGTTGGTTTTGTAATTTCTTAAGGAAGCATAAAAAAATATAGCGAGGGTGCTATATCACCTAGTACCTTAGACCAACTGGTTTGGGAGCCACTGCTAAGCCTTAGGTGTTGCGGAACGAGGAATTACGTCTAAATGTGTAAGCACATTTAGTAATCGGTTGGTTAGTACCTCAAGAAGTATTAACGGTCGCATGAAGGATGTGTGAGCAATTTCATCAAAAAAAAATCACCGACTATAAAGTACTTTGGAAGATGGACAAAAGTATGATAGCATGAATTGAATTCTCTAAGTGTAGGGATGTCTTTTACACACACGTAGAGGTATATGATCAATGTTTGGAAGAAAGATAGGGCGAAAGTCTAAAGGCGATGTTTTATTGAGGGATGATGTGATTTCTAACATCTTTTTACGACCATTAAGATAGGGCTCATGGCAACTAAAAAGCTAGTATAGTTGAAAACCCTTATTTTCAAGTTCTTTCTTTTATAATTCATATCTTTGTATGTAACTTTCACCATATTCCTTTTATTATGGGATTTTGTGGGTGTAATCCGCTGAAAACCCTCAAGAGACAACACTCCTCCTATTAGGGACACCTAGAAGTTTAACGGCTTGTTGCACATGCTCAGTATAATCGTGTTGCCTACGAAAGTGTGCTAGTTAGTTTTTATTTTCTTCTTTCTCCCTCTCTTGAATAACAAGTTTGCTCGGGATGATCAGAATTAAGTTTGGGGTTATTTGTTCAATCGAAAATATTGCACTTTTGATATAACATTTTCCTTACTTTTCTTAAATATTTAAAGGTGTTTATTATAAATATAGAACATATTTGGATTTATCTGAAAAATACTATTTATCATATGTTTATATATTATAATTAACATTATGAAAGAAAATATATGCATTTTATATTTATATAATATTTTGGTAATTGAAAATATGCATATCATATCAAATATTCTAATCACAATTCTTAAAAGATATAATATCATACAAATGGTTAGAATAATATTTCAAAATGTATGCATAATATTTTAGTAATTAAAAGATGCATAGCATATCAAATATTCTTAATCATGTTTCTTAAAGATTTATTACCATATAAAGTGAATAGCATATTAAATATTCTTAATCAGTTTCTTAAAGATTTATTACCATATAAAGTAATTAAGATACTCTCTTTAATTTAATAAATATTACTAACATTATTCATGGAGATTTTGTGCAGATTTAGCTCAGTTCAAGAGATCAAGATATTCAAAATGACAGGATCAAAAATCTGCCAATAAAACCATAGGATCTAAAAACTTGGAAAGTGGATCTTTATGGCAAGTCTAAACCTATGAGGTCTAGAATTTCTAATTTGAAGGCTATATAAAGGACCGATGGCTAAAATTAAAACTCATCACCTTTACCACAAAGCAAATCACTGTCAAAGAACAAGTGATCCACGATAGTTCCACGATTCAACGTGATAGAGCGACGTGAAAATCGACGGAGCATCTACTTCCTACGAGGCAGAGATCGAGAGCAACTTCTTTCTCTTGTAATCTAAATTCGTAGGATTTGTACTTGTGAAGTTGATTAATAAAGGTAGATCATTTTGTTTAATTATTTATTTTCTGTATTATTTCTGCATTATGATTTCTTTAACTATCATTTCTTCTTCTATTCCCAACATGCGCAAGTAATTCTTCGCTTGTTAGGGTTCGTAAGATTAGGATAGATCAATGGATGTTAAAATCTTTTAACTCTTTTTACGTCCTATAAAGTTTATAAACTTTATCAAAAAAATTGTTAACATCTTAATCGGACGCGCTATTAATTCATTGATAGTCACGACCGCGATTTGAGATTAGATTAACAATTGTTTTGGTAAAGCCTAGACATGAACGGAGATCCATGTAAAGATAGGGGTTAAGAGTGGGAACCCTATTCCTTCCGAAAACCCTAAATCTACATGTATCACCGTCTATCTAGTTTTAAATCTATTAAAGGATAAAAGGAGTAATCTTTAATTAATCATCCATGACTAGTAAATCTTAACGAACCCTACAAGCCTTTTTCTTATATAATTTACATCTATAATTAATTTATATCTTAAATAAACTATTCTCCTTTCTTCTTTTATTTTATTCAACTCATCTAAAATAAGATTAAAATTTCCACGCATCCCTGTGGACGACCCGTACTCATCTCGGCTAGCTACAAGTGACACCGTTATTGATTGCGATTATTCACTTTTTCACATCAATCACAGCCCGTCCGAAATGCATCGCTGCAGATTGACAAAGACAGCTTTCAACTGCGTTGCATTCGCTTCGACCTCTGCGCGCAACCGGGCAGATTCGCCTGAAGCCGCTTCACGTTCCTTCCGCATCAAAGTCGCCTCTTGTTCGAAATGGTAGAGGAAGGGAATGCTCTGCTCAACCCATGCGGCCTGCTGGGAGTTCAAAGCTAACACTTCCGGAGCGGGACGCCTAAGCTCAATCTCATACAGGCGGGCCTCAATCTTCCTGCGGTGATTAACCCAACACTCAACGATGCCTTCACTATGGAAGTGCACGAGCGTCTCCAGCATGGGATTAACCTCGGCAGCAAAATCTGCAGCGAATGCGGGAGCCTCAGCGTCAAGATCCTCGACGAACTCGCTCAACATTTGCAGGCTATTCGCAGCACCCCTGGAAGATGGGCGTTTAGCAAAAGGCCATGCCGGCATCAGGATGCGAGACTCGAAGGGAGCTGGAGCTGGTTCGATTGCTGTAAGACAAGTTATGGTCAAAGGTAGGCATAAGAGATAAAGAAAATGCATGAGCAATGGAGTCTACTATACCGGCTGCGACAGGTGGTAAAGTTGGGAGTACCAGTGGCGCGACTATTCTCTCGTCCTCTCCTTCAATTTGCAACGTTGTAATCAATTCAAAAAAGAAATAAAAAACGACATGGTCACCCGTAAAAGGAAGGAAAGGATGTCGGTTAAAAACTATACTCACCGACACCGGCAGGCAGACTAACTTCCGACTGGAAGGAGAAATGTGGGTTCAGCACCTGATACAGATGATCAAAGATAACTCCTGCAAGGTTGTGACGATACATGGTCAGTACAAGGAAAATGGTACCCACAATTTAAATTAATCGCAAACCTATACCTTCCAACATTTGAGAGGACATAAGAGAAGACGAAGGGGTGGCGACCGTCAGAGCAGCAACTGGTGATGCTTCTTCGGGTGGCACAACCTCAGCGCTCACCACACCTGCATTCGAAACAAATGAAATGTCATCAGAAGGGACTGAAAGGGATTGCGAAACAAAAAGTAAACAGCGACTCGAGACCTACCCGATGGGTCATCAGCCAAAATTGTGACGGAAGCATCACTGGGCGTTGGGGTTTCTTCGCTCTCCGTCACTGGAATGGTTTCGGCGCCAGTGGTTTCATCCCCTGATTCTACAAGGGCCGTCGTGACACTCGCAATGCCCGCCGATGGCAAGGAACCACAAGGAGAAAGAGCGGCAATTAGGGCAGTCCCAGACTCCTGAGAAAGAGTAGCCGCTTCGGGCTCAGTGGTTACCGTCATCTCACCTGCCACCTCATCACCAGGACTTGGCCCTGCAGGATATGATATATAAGAATTTGAAGATCAAATTCTAATAAAAAGACCCAGTATTATGTTACCTTGGGCGGCTTTTCGGTTTCTTCCCGAGCAGCGCGCGCAACCTATCTATGAGCGGTAGACAGGGCAACTGGAGCATCCTCTGAAGAAATGGCGACAGAGGGAGTAGTACTCGAGCCTGCACCCACAGCCAAGCTGGCATTACGTTCCCTCACCGCACGCTTCCTACGCTTCCTTTCAGTCTGAGCGGTGAGATGCGATCTCCGCAAGACCTCCGTCAAAGGTACGTCATCGTCCGAACCAAGTTCTACCTCTGGAGCCACTACGGCATCCGTCGTCAGCAATTTAAGTGAAGCCTCTTGCAATACTGACGGGGGAGCCGGGGCTATGATAGCCGGCTCTGGAAGCATCGCCGCATCACCGCTCGGGATCGGCGCCGTGCTTGGGATAACCCGCGTCAAAGTAGTCCCTGCAACAAAATGAAAGAGGGGGTCAGACTACAAATAAAGAAAAGGGGAATGAAGGCATAATAAGCCGAATTATACCAAAGTCTAAAGAATTACGGAGCCTCTCTTCCTCTTCAAATGTTTTGAGGGAAGCAGCGAGAGCATCTTCGGCAGAGATACCTGCTGAAAAAGAGAGCGTTAGTCAATGCATAATAAAAAAATATAACGGCGGAAAGATGAGACTGAAGTCTACCTGACTGTATGATAGTAATCAGCGCTGCTTCATCGCGAGCCAGTCACTCGGAAGCCACAAGGGTGGCCTGAAGATCAGTATCATCCGCAGGCTCGATAAATAGACCCTCATTGGTCCCGTACTCACTCAAGCCCTCGCTATAGGGAGCATGGGGCTCCTGGCCGAATACGACGTCGACAGAAAACATCGACTTCTTCTTTTTCTGTGAGCGAGTGCCGGCAGCCGATAACACGAGCTTGCGCTTAGCGGGCAATTTTGGGCGACGAGTCCCGATCTCCGAACCTACCCCAGAATCCGGGGACGCTACAACCACCGCTTCTACAGGCGCACGAGGTAGAGGCTTATCAGGAAAAGCAAGCGGGACAACAGCCACATCAGCTTCTCTTAAAGTAGGACCAACAGTGGTCCATTGCTTTAAAGGAACAGTTGGATTGCCGACGGGAACCGTACCTTTGCGATCGAGCAAAAGCCATCTTTCTTCCCTAATAACGGCGCCCATCGAATGTTGGTACCACACCACATATACGTTCAAGACCCATGGAACCGAGCTCGGCTCACAGATAAAAAAGCTGGACCCGGTGTTAAGCCGCATAAAATGGTGCAGTGTGCTAGAATACCCTCCTCTGTAGCAGCCGACTCAGCCAGGAAAGCCTCTAGCGGAACACCCTGATCGTAGCTCGATTGTTGAGCGAACCGGTGCGGGTCGTACCTCATAAACAGCGCCGAATCATTCTGCCTAAACACCAAAAAGCCCGGCCTGATTGAGTACAGGTGCAAAATCTCCCGGGCTTACAATGTAGAAGCCCCGTCTTTGAAGGTGTCCCGCAGCGGCTGCACCGTCTTAGTGGACTCTTTGCCGATAGTTAAAACCTTATCGACAAAGGTCATGCCATATCCAACCATACGCGGACGAAGGACCAAACCCCGAGCCTCCCGCTGTGACGGATTTAAAACGGAAGCGTCAACTGGCCGCATAATCCGAGGGAAGTTATAACTGTCATAGAAACGAGGCCGTTTGTGAGCTCTAAAAGCGCCAAGCATGTGCAGCTCGATCCATGATGTAAAATAGTGCGGCGAGAAAGTGACGGGCTGTACGCCTGGCTAAGTGGTGTCCGCCGCTAAGCTGAGACCATGATACAGGTGTGCCAACCCTACGATCCCGACGGCCACTTGGGTTCCTGCAACCATACGATGGGCTGGGTAAAATATTGATGGACTCATATAACGAGGGTATATCGGAAGCACGAACCAGTTTAACCATAGGCCAATAAATCCCAGCAAGAACGTCTCTTCATCGACGTCCGAAGCAGCAAGTTCTGCGAAAGGAACGACAGGGGCATCCGGAATAAAGAAGTTTTTTAAATCCGCCTCCACTGTCGGTTGTTTATCCAAACCAAAACCAAACGGATCGTCAAGCTTGGCGAACAGTGCAGCTTGCTTCGATAAGACTTCCGGACGAAGAAAGCGAGCGATGAAGTCTGCGTAGCTGACTCTGTGCCCTCCGGACTCTAGAAATAGAATTTCGTAGATATTCAACACCTTGATCAAGCTCGGGAATCAGTGTTGAATGGCGTTCTCCGGGGTAAGACCCATTACCACTGATTTGGTAGCAAAGATGTATTTGTCCGGAGGAAGTAGATCCTCGTAGTGTTCTCCCCTGACGGGTAAGCCGGAGATCTCCGCGAACTCCTCCAAAGAAATTGAAACTTCCCGATCCGACAGAAGGAAGGTATGGGTCAGAATATTCTATTGCTCCAGAAAAGCTTTGACCCACCATACAGGAGACGTGGAATACTGGAAGAGAGAAGCATAAATCGCGGGATACAACCCGAGCTTCAGCAGTTGCGATTCCTGGCCGATAAGATGTATCGAGCCCACTGCAGGTACCCAGCTAGATAGAGAGGAGTCAAGCCTATCATGTATGGCTGTCCCCAAGGGCGCGACTCGCCTTGACATATACGTCGCCCCCAAGGTATCTAGAGCCATTGGAGGCTGTACGGGTATCGCGGCCATGGAAGGCTGAAGGAGACCCTCCGAAGTCCAGCTGACTTCCTCCACGGTATAGTTCACTGGGGGTAGGTCAGCGTAGTGGATCACTGAAATGGGTTTCGAAGGTGTTGCGCAAGAAAAGCTAAGCCGACCCCTGATGATTTGATTGTACCACGTCCCCCATAAATGAAAGTTCTTTTGCTCCGGGTCATGATCTTTGATCAACGCGAAGACTTCCCTATCCACAGGCGCTTCAGGGAATCCGTTTTCCGAACGAACAAAAGGGAAAGAAAAGTCGAAAGACATAGTACCTGCGCGAAAAAGAACAAAAGTTAGCCGTCAATGCTACAGTTTAAGTTCTGGCACTTGGTACTTTAAATTCATACCGCGCTGCAATGCAGTGGATAGGGACCAAAGGAGACCCACACAATCTAGATGACGGCTTATCATGAGACAGTCTCATCATTGATGAGACACTCATTAAATAGAAAATCCTAAATGGATTCTCATTTAATGAGGGGCCTCTCGGGCCAAGGAGTTAATCTCCCTTGAGAGCAACGCTCTGCAGACAGGGGTGACACCTGTCAACCCTAATCATGAGGGGAATAAAAATTCACCAAGAATCCTAAAGAGCCATGCTCTGCGAAGAAGATGGAATAATCCATCAAAAACCCTAAAATCAAAGCTTTTTACAGAAGTTATAGACTTCAGGATCTTTAAGATCTGTAAAGTGAACTCTAAAAGTTTTTCATTAACGGGTTAAGAAACCCTAAAAAAAGATCTCTTTAGATCTATGATCTAACAAGAGCAAAGTTCTGTTGAGAAATCCTAAAAAATCTATATGATTTGAGAAGAGCAAAGCTCTGTTGAGAAACCCTAAAATCTATAAGTTCAATTCTTACCGAATTTGGGCAGAGTTTTGACTCTGAGAAATTTCTTAAGGGCAGAGAGCTTGGCTCTGGAAGAGAATTAAATTCTCAGGTAATAAGAACAAATCAAGAAGATGAACAGAGGTCATCTCAAGGGCCAAAGGCCCTATTTATACGCGCTGGAAGTCGATCTAACTTCCAAGGCAATCCAACGGTGGAAAAGCTGCCACCGTTGAACTCACGTGTGAGTCATGTGAGCGCAATGGTAGGGGGCATTTGTTTCCCCTAATCAGAGCAAAGCTCTGTTCAAATTTTGAAATTTGAAATAAAGCAGCGCTTCATAAAAGCGCTAGCACCAAGAGCACCGGTGCTAAGAATCAAAGACTCTGAGGCAGCGCTCACGTGCTAGCGCCAAGAGCGCCAGTGCTAAAAGTCAAAGACTCTGAGGCAGTGCTCACATGCAAAGCACGAGAGCGCTGGCGCAAAGAGTGCCAGCGCTAAGATTCAAGTACTCTGAGGCAGCGCTCACGTACAAAGCACGAGAGCGCCAGCGCTAGAACTAAATGTTCACTACCCTTGGATCAAAAATCCAACTAAGATGAATAAATCATCGAATCACAGAATTTAATTCTGTTGAGAAAATACTCTTCAAATCTTTCCAAACAAGAATGATTGTGCTCTATAAATCAGAGCGCCGTTGGATCAAAGATCCAATGGTGATTAAAAAATCACCAAGATACAGAAAACAAGTTCTGTATGGGAAAATATTTTCCCAATCTTGTTAATAACAAGAAAACTATCTTCTGTAAAATAGAAGCCCTTGGATTAAAGATCCAACGGTGGATAAATTTCACAAATCAATTAAGAAATCTTTCAACGAGAGATTTGCTTAACTGATTCAACAAATCAGATTCCCTATATAAAGGACCCAAGACATCAAGTCTTACAGAAAAGAACCCCCCTATAAGTTTGAAGTTCTCAAAAAAAAAGGAAGAGCAACCTCTAAGAAGAAGAACCCTCTTCAAGGTAAATAGAAAGAAGAGAGATCATAATATCTCCTCGATTTTTGAGAGTTTAACTCTCACATCAAAAGAACTTAGTTCTTTTTGTAGATCACAGATCTACAAGACAAAGTCTTTCACAAAAACAGAAGAGATCATAGCATCTCTTCATAAAAGAAGAGCTTAGTTCTTAGATCCATGAGACAAAGTCTCTCATAAAGAAAAACAAAAGGGATCATACTTAGCTCTTAGATTCATGAGACAAAGTCTCTTATAAACGAGAATTTAATTCTCAGAGCACAGAACTGACCAGAACTGCCAAAGAAGCGCTTCAGCGCTCCAAGTCTGACGCTCGGCGTCCTCACGTGTGCGCTATTTCAAAAGAAGCACCTTAGCGCTCCAAGTCTGGCAAACTGCCAAATGCACCATGTGCTCCTTACGTGTGCGCTATTCTAAAAGAAGCGCTTTAGCGCTCCGGGTCTGGTGTTCAGCGCCAAGCGCACCACGTGCTCCTCACGTGTGCGCTGAGGGAACACAAAGTGTTCTTTAAATAAAGCCTAGCGCCATAAAAAGTGTTCAACACTCAGTAAAAGTTAAAAGAAAAAGGGGTGTCAGAACCCAAATTAATGCTCAGCATTATTGAACCAAAAGAGACTGAGCCCAAACAAATGTTCAACGTTTTATTCAAATCTGAGTGGACTGAGCCCAAGTTAGCCATAAGTCCTTAATTCAGATTAACTGAGCCCATGTGCTCACAATTTTTTTCATTGGTCTTGATTCCAAACCTGACTATAGATCTCTCAACCAATATTGGTTCAAGGGTACATCTCTTCATACCTCTGATACATGTCGTTGTAATTCTTCAACGTCCTCAGAGAAATGGAGGGTCCCAATAACCAAAAAACTTTTGGTGCATCCTTAAATTGTGAAACCAAAATACCAGACTATGAAGTCTTTAAACCATACTATGATGTCTTTAAACCGGACTATGAGGTCCTTAAACTCATGGACTATGATGTCCTTAAACTGTATGGACTATGAGGTCCTTAAACTCATGGACTATGATGTCCTTAAATTTTATGGACCGTGAGGTCTTTAAACTCATAGACTATGATGTCTTTAAATTTTACAGACTATGATGTCTTTAAACTCTATGGGCTGTGACGTCCTTAAACCCAGTGGACCGCAATGTCCCTAAACTAAAACGATAGAGTCCAAATACTCTTTCGTTGGATCTAAATGATCCCAAAATCCTGTTGAGGATACGTTAGTCTAAAATTAGACCAACGTATCCTCAACAAATGTTTAGGTTGATCTTAATCTCAATGAGATTAACGATCCTTAAACCCAAATCAAACTCAAATCTAAGAAAATACGGATTTGAACTAACCCACGCCCTACGGGCGACAACACAAATTAGTCTCCGTATACAATCCACGGGCAACCAAAAAAAAAAACACGACACGAAGTGACCATCTGGAGAATGAGAAAGTGGTTACCGCTATGTGATTCGTTTGGAATTTTATAGATCAAAAATATATGTTACCGCAATCAAGAACGGCGTCGCTTGGTAGCTAGCCGGTGAGTACGGGTCGGTCCACAGGGATGTTGTGAATTTCCTAATCGCTCTTACGAGTTAATTCCGATGGGTGTCGGATCTTATTGATTAAATCTAAAAACTAAATTAATCTAGATCTAAGTCTTGCTAGGGTTAGATCTAGGTTAAGTTTGGAAAGTCAATAAATCTCACCGCTTTCTATACCCATATTAAGATTTATTAGGAGTTATGGTAATTATTAATAAAGGGGATTAGAACCATCGGAAAGATGTTTCTTCCTCTAGCTTCTTGTCCTTCCTTTATCAATCCTTACCCTAACCTCCATGGAAAACACGCGCAACCGACCCTTTATACTACGGTATCACCACTTCCTCGTGGGATAGGGTGCCGTAGGGAGCGGTATGTGCATGTATGCATGGAGTCCTATGAATTATATGTGATGGGCAAGAAAGGGGTGAGAGATCATCATCTCTCAAACCTTCCCCAAAGCTAACCCTAACAAGCGAGGAGACTACTCGCTCATTAGGAAATTGAAAACATTTATCTAGGGCAGAGAATAAAAGATCTAACTATGGCAGATAATAAATTTAACCTAGGGCAAGAAATTAAATCTAAACTAGGGCAAGAATAGAAATTACCTAGGGCAGAAAAATAAATTAAGAACTTACAAATTGATGCTCTCCAAAAAGAATTCTGAATTTTTATTAATAAAAAGAGGCATAACCTAATACAAGATTTAGAGTTCCTATTTATAGAGGATAGGAACCCTAGGGTTACAATTGACTCGCATATCTGCTTTTACAATAATACCCCCTAAGAAAAAGACCTATTCAACGCTCCGCGCACCGCCAGAGAAATCCACCGACACGGGCTCTTAATTGCCGCGGATCCGCGGACAAAAGCATGCTTTGGCCACGGTTCCGCGGCCAAAGTAGGAGCTTGAGCTTCTTTTTTTTCTGGTAACTTTCTGGTGCATATTTGCTTTAATTTTCTTCGGTTCTTTTCTTAGATTGGCTTCTAGGTTTCTTCCAGATCTCCACAGTGAACAATTGTAGTGAACTTTTACCATTGCTTCGTGAGGAAGTCTTGAATCTTGCACTGCCTTGTACTTTGTGAACTGATCTTCATGTAGGCTTGATCAAGATTCCAACATTTATTGGTCGTAGTCTCACTTTTGTATCGTCTTTTGTCTTTTTCACTGTTTTTGTCCCGAGAACCTGTAACCTGTAACTAAATAGCAGACATGGGTCAAAAGCACCTGTTTATTTGTAAAATAACTAGGACTGGGGAATATAATAATGCAATATTATGATATGAACAAATACCCCCAAACTTATCTTTTGCTCGTCCTCGTGCAAACCTAGTTTTATTCTCATCAAAAACCCAACCTCACTTTCGCAGGGAAACACGATTGCACTGAGCTCGTGCAACAAGCCGTTAAACCTCTAGGTGTCCCTAGTAGAAGGAGTGTTGTCTCCTGAGGGTTTTCAGCGGATACTACCCACAAAATCCTATCAATTAGGCCTATTGACTTTTATTCTCCAATTAGGTTTTCCAACAAGGAATTCTATTATCTTCGACTCGTAAATTATCCACCCATATTCTTCACGCTTCCTTATCATTTAACTTAATATTATATATGTTCTGCAGACCTATTTAGCTTTTAGCATCTCTTAAGTTTTCCTTTAAGGGTTCTATCTCAACTTAGAAATTTTTATCATCTCTATTAAAGATACAAGTCCTCTTCTTCATTCATATCTCTTATCTAAACCCCAATCACATACCCCTACGTGTGTGTATAAATCACCCCTACACTTAGAAATTCAAATCAAGCAATCATACCCTTGTCCGTTGTCCAAAGTACTTCTTAATTGGTGAATTTTTAGATGAATATCGCTCACACATCCTTCATGCGATCGTTAATATTTCTTGAGGTACCAACAACCGATTACAAGATGTGTTTGCACAATAAAGCGTAATTCCTAGTCTTGTAATCCCTAAGGCTTTAAGCAGTGACTCCCAAACCAGTTGGTCTAAGGCATTAGGTGATGAAGCACCCTCGCTAAATATTTCTATTTTTGCAGCCTTAAGTAATCACAAAAACCAGTGTTCATTTTTTATTATCTCTTTATTCACACTTGTATTTTTTTATTTTCTTCGTACTAAGGACTTTAGACAAGAGCATTTCAAGGTCTCTTCTACTATTCCAAGTTTCAACGTGCGTGTTTGTGCAATTTGTAGGGTATATATTTTCAGAATCTAGACTTAAGCTAGGAATTATTTTTCAAACTTACACTTTAATAAAAACATCAATACTCTTCCCTTGTTTTAACTTAGCCCAAGAAGTCAACTCAAAATTTGCCTATTTCTAAATAAACTAAAAAGACATATACTTTCTACCGTTAAACTTTAAGAAAGGTTATTTTTAGGGTTTTTAATTTACTAAATCTAGATCTAGTTGTTCCTAGCTAGTTAACCTATTTGTCAAACTCAAGTCAATTATGGCTAGAATTGAATACTTTAATTTTTATAATTTTAAAAAAAAATTTCAATTTTATATGGGTTTTAAAATAAGTATGCAAATGCAAAAATATACATATGAATGCGAAGGAAGAAGGCTTACCGAGCATACCCCCAAACTTAAACTTGACAGTGTCCTCACTGTCATGCTACACCAAGAGAGTCAAAATATCGGCACTCCCCTGTTTATTTATTTATATTTTTTTTTATTTTAATATTTTTTTATTTTTTATTTTTATTGTTAACAGAAAAAAAAACAAAAAATATATATACATATATACAACAAGGTCCTCCCCAAACTAAACAAGGCCTTACACAGGCCAAAGGTTAGCACCAACCATTCAAAAATTTTATCGTGATAATGGTAGGGTTGGTGAAAGAATGGAGTGTAGAGAAAAGAGTTGAGAAACACACGAGACCGTATGGGAAGAAGAGTGGAATATGGTCTCGGTGGAGGAGAAGAATGGCGGAAAAGAGAAAGAAGTGTAGTACGATCTTGAGGGTGTAAATCGAGTGAATAAATTAGCGCAATTTGTGATGACCGTTGTGTTAAAAGCGATTGTACTAATCTATCAACCCGTCGAGAAATGGGGTCAAATCCCTCAAGATTCGCGAGAAAACATGGGTACATCGAACTTGGTAAACCATCCATTGGAAATGGAAACGCGGCGGAGTCTTGCGTGGTCGAAACGATAGGAAAGACGAAAGGGAGTGATTTAGGGATAGTCTTATTCTTACCTAAGTAATCTGTCTCGAACTTAAAAGATTCCATTAATGGTTCGAAATGACTGTAAGCAACGAGTCTGATGGTTCAACTAACTCATCTGAAAATGTAAAGGACTCAAACTCGGGAGGTGAGTTTTCAACATCGTCCGAAAAAGTGAAACACTCGTAATCATTATCGTCTGTGAGGACTGTATCAGATTCAAAGAGAAATTTTTCAAGCTCACAGTCTTCAAGCGTGATCTTTTGCGTGGTCGGAATGATGGAAAGGAGAGGGTTTGATTTAAGAAGTATAACAGTTAAAGGTTCACGAGGATGAAGTGGAAAATCCGACACATCAAACAAAAATGGTTCAACCTCAATATTATCCTCAATACTCTCCTCAATACTATCCTCATAATTCTCCTCAAAATTTAGCTTATCCATGCCATTATCATCAAAATTAAGACGCATATGAAGATCGGGAGAAACATTTAATGACTCGGGATGATGAATTGGGGATAAAATTTCAGTCAAATCTACGGGTTCATCATCCAAGATATTCCCGGGGTCTATATCCTCAATCAAGTGAAAATCAATTTTTTTAGACACCTCATCAAAAGCATGGATATTTATCAATTCAGGTTCTAGATTGGAGGTGTAAAGTTCAAAAAGATTAGGTGCGGTTTCACTCGAAAGGGGTTCTTCACAATCTGGCAAATCATGCACTACAAAGTCGCACAACTCATTAAATGTTTTATTTTCGACTGATGAATCATTTGGAACACTTGTTTGAAAACTGGAGTTGTGGGATTCAATTGGGTATGGGTGGGTTTGATTTGAAAGTGTGTACAGCTCACTCTCACCACTCAAATTCTCACTCTGTCCAACCGCCTCCTCATACATTGGAAAATTTGGAGCTAGTTGGAAACTAGCAACCGGTTCACGAGGTTGTCTAAGGGCGGCTATGGACGCATCCATGTTCCTCATCATTTTGTTTGTTGCTGCAATGTACGCCTCCAATGACTGTTCTAGACTAGACATGGGTTGTGAAGGGGTTTCGGTAAAAGATTCGAAATTGTTTGGATATGTGAAACTCCCAAATGGCTGTGTAGAAGCAATATCTAGTGAAGGTGGGAAAGTCGGGTAGGACTGGTAGGAATTGGATGGTTGGACAGGAGTAGGATCAACATTTGGATGAAAAGGTGAATGGGCTTGTTGATCCCTAGAACTGGATGTGTGGAGAGGAGTGAAAGATCGGTTACGAGATTGTTCAATGTGTTCAGCAATAGACATGGGTTTAGGAGGTACAATAGGACTTGAAAAAGTGGTATCAACATAAGAAGGTGGTGAAGGTTGAGATGGTTGATACAAAGTGGATTGCAAAGTCGAACTGTTTCTCTTAGACACTTCTATTTGATCTTTCAAAGAAATTTTGGGTATGGAGGGGTCGTCTTTAAATCGACTGAAACAATTCGCATAACATGCAAAGTTGGGTTCAGAGTACCAAAGTTCGGCAAGAGATTTGTGAGGTGGGGTACCCATGATGTAAGAAGGAGAAGAGAAAGAAGGTGGGTGGTGCAAGGAGTTCTTAGCGACAAGATTTTGCAAGTTTTTATAAAAAAAATTCCTTTTTTTATTTTATTTTATTTGGAACTGTTTGTAAAAAAAATTTTGATAAAGGGCTTAGACACACTTTCAATTAACCACAAATGCACAATCAGGCCTAGATCTAGGGTCACCTGGGTCAGCTAGACAGCTCCTAACTGTTCCAAAGGGCTAGAAATAGGACCTCAAACCGCCTCTTCACCGCCAATTGCGGCCAGGTAAGTGCCAGGTGAGTGGGAGGCTCCCCGCTACTAAAATAGTGGTCCTGATTAAGTAACCACTCGCCTTAGACACACTTGCCTAGACACCGCAAAGTCAGGTTAGGATTAACGGCCGATGCCTATAACTAGTCCTCTGTCTTATTGAGCGCGACGTCCTTAGGGCCGAGTCTAGTATTTTTTAATTAAATATTGGTCAATGCAAATGCCTTATGTGATTTCTGGGGTCCTGAGAAGGGTAATGAAATCCCCACCCAATCTGGATTGGTCTCAAGCCTCTTAAAGTCCGATTAAAAATATGCAAAACAGTAACAACCACTTGCAATCAAATTTTTTTTTTTTTAAGCACGGCGCAAAGAATCCTGCACAAGATTTGTTATTGGAAGGGGGAAGATTTTTAAGCGCAAAGAATCCTGCAGGAGATTTGGCAAAAGATATATGGGGATTTGCAGAAGGGAGAAAGAGGAAACAAACAGTGCAGTTTTCGCGCGCTGACGGCACAGGGGGATCGCGGATCCGCGGTTGGAGGCTAGGTGTGGCGGCGGATTAGCGGCGGCTTGGAGGGTTCAGGTCTCTGGAAAAATTCTACTGTTCTGTTTTTGAAATCCCCCTCTGTTCTGATCTCCCGTTTTCTGTTTCGCACTCTGGATTTTTCCAGATCCGTCGATCTGCAAAGATTCACACAAGAATACCCTTCACAAAATAACAAAATGATAGATTTTTATATTTTTTGATTTTTCAATTTTTATAATTTTTCAATTTTATATTAACCCGAAATTGCAAAAAGAAAATAACACGTCATCCCCGGCAAAGGCGCCATTTGATTCGTTTGGAATTTTATAGATCAAAAATATATGTTACCGCAATCAAGAACGGCGTCGCTTGGTAGCTAGCCGGTGAGTACGGATCGGTCCACAGGGATGTTGTGAATTTCCTAATCGCTCTTATGAGTTAATTCCGATGGGTGTCGGATCTTATTGATTAAATCTAAAAACTAAATTAATCTAGATCTAAGTCTTGCTAAGGTTAGGTCTAGGTTAAGTTTGGAAAGTCAATAAATCTCACCGCTTTCTATACCCATATTAAGATTTATTAGGAGTTATGGTAATTATTAATAAAGGGGATTAGAACCATCGGGAAGATGTTTCTTCCTCTAGCTTCTTGTCCTTCCTTTATCAATCCTTACCCTAACCTTCATGGAAAACACGCGCAACCGGGCCTTTATACTACGGTATCATCGCTACCTCGTGGGATAGGGTGCCGTAAGGAGCGGTATGTGCATGTATGCATGGAGTCCTATGAATTATATGTGATGGGCAAGAAAGGGATGAGAGATCTTCATCTCTCAAACCTTCCCCAAAGCTAACCCTAACAAGCGAGGTGACTACTCGCTCATTAGGGAATTGAAAAACATTTATCTAGGGCAGAGAATAAAAGATCTAACTAGGGCAGATAATAAATTTAACCTAGGGCAAGGAATTAAATCTAAACTAGGGCAAGAATAGAAATTACCTAGGGCAGAAAAATAAATTAAGAACTTACAAATTGATGCTCTCCAAAAAGAATTCTGAATTTTTATTAATGAAAGGAGGCATAACCTAATACAAGATTTAGAGTTTCTATTTATAGAGGATAGGAACCCTAGGGTTATAATTGACTCGCATATCTGATTTTACAAAAATACCCCCTAAGAAAAAGACCTATTCAATGCTCCGCGCACCGCCAGAGAAATCCACCGACACGGGCTTTTAATGGCCGCGGATCCGAGGCTAAAAGCATGCTTTAGCCGCGGTTCCGCGGCCAAAGTAGAAGCTTGAGCTTCTGTTTTTTTCTAGTAACTTTCTGGTGCATGTTTGCTTCAATTTTCTTCAGTTCTTTTCTTAGATTGGATTCTAGGTTTCTTCCAGATCTCCACAGTGACCAATTGTAGTGAACTTTTACCATTGCTTTATGACGAAGTCTTGAATCTTGCACTGCCTTGTACTTTGTGAACTGATCTTCGTGTAGACTCGATCAAGATTCCAACATTTATTGGTCGTAGTCTCACTTTTGTATCGTCTTTTGTCTTTTTCACTGTTTTTGTCCCGAGAACCTGTAACCTGTAACTAAATAGCAGACATGGGTCAAAAGCACCTGTTTATTTGTAAAATAACTAGGACTGGGGAATATAATAATGCAATATTATGATATGATCACTATGCGGTAGCGTAATTAACTGCAGGGGCTTGCGCCTGCAGGGAAGAGCGTCCCCACGATCAAAAAACCACTCGTAAACGAGGGGGAATCTGACGAAGTCTGCTACAACGGCAGCATTTGTCTAAACCTCCGATACACGGTGCCATAAATCAACTTGGTATCTTCGGAGAGGTGCACGGATAAAACCAAATAGTATCTGCCCCCAAATTCAGGCAAGACGACCTACGCGGTTTCGTCTCTGTTTTCGGCGGTAAACAAGTAGCATAGAATATTCCTAGCCAATCCATTCCCAACACAACATCGAAATTTGGTATGTCTGGTACTTTGAAATTTGCGTAGAATTCTCTCCTGCAAATTACAACTGGGCACTAATCAAACCCCAAAGTTGCTTTCAAGACTCCATTCCCGAAACTAACATTCCATCTTGAAATGAGTGGCTTCACGGGAATCGCATGCGTTCTCACGAATCGTTGTGATATGAAGCAGTGTGAAGCTCCCGTATCAAAAAGTGCGAGTGCAGGAAAAGTGGCTACTAGTATAGAACCTAAGTTGTATGAGGTTTGGTTTAGATATAGGAAAAATATAGTAATACACAAGAATTGAAAAGTTGAAAGGATGGGAAATTACGGTGATGACTTGTCCTGTGGTTTTGACCTCCTCGACCGTCGTTGTAAAAGCCTGACGTCTCGGTGCATTCCTCCTTCCTGGAGGCACATTCCTCTGTCCTTGGGGCACGTTTCTCTACCCTTGAGACATGTTTCTCTGCGCCTGATGAAATTGATTTGAGGCTATGCAGGTGATCCATGTGGAGCTGGTGTAAGAAGTGCTAGGAGGGGTGCAGGTGCCTGAATGGCTGGTCTCTGCGGGACTGCGATTGCGGGTCTGTGCTGGTGCTGTGTTAAAACGATATAGGCATGCTCCTATAGAGTGAGTAGATGCGCCACAAATTAAACGCAGGCCATTTGCACGCCTGCATTCCTTCGCCAAGTGTCCAGTTCTTTAGCAGTAGAAACAGAAATCTGGATTGGATCGGTTAAATAATCCTCCCGGTCTCCTGGGTTCAAAGGTCGGCCTAGAAGAGGCTCCTCCTATCATCTGTGTGACAGGGCATTTGATTCCAGCTATTTAGGGCTTACCCTTCTTCTTGACTACAGTTTCGTAACGACGTGCTGCCTTCAGAGCGAGTTCATGAGTTGGGTAGTCGCCTGTGGCTAATGCCGTCTAAATCTCCGGGTCTAAGCCATGTTGGAATCGTCTAGCCCGAATCTCATCAGTTGGGATCAAATGCGCCACGAACCTGATAAGATGTTGATGTCGGGATAGAGATGTTTTTTAACGGAACAATATTCGATACGAATTCTTTACCTGCTAAGTGTGATGAATTCGGCATCATATTCATCCACCGATTTTACCCACATAGAACCTTGTTGTAGGTGGATGAACTGTTGTTCTATCTTGAAACGGGCAGTTTCGGGGAAGAACTTCGCATCGAACAGATCGCGAAACGTCTTCCACTCTATAAGTTGGATGAGACGACTTTTCTCAGCCTTCCACCAGACTCTTGCATTGTCCGTGAGCTGCAACTTAGTAACTCTCATCCAGCCAATATCTGGCACTTGAATCACTTGAGCCCATTCTTCTGCCTCAAGTGGGCTCTCTTTTCCCGAGAAGTGTTTTGGATGCAATGCCCGAAACTGCTTGACTCTGGGTACCTCGGCTTTGGGGCGGTGCATGAAGATAGCAGTCTGCTGCTGCTGACCTTCCAATAGGCTCTTGATAGTCTCAAGCAGTACCGTTTTCTCATTGATAGGAGCCGCAACGGTAGGCGTTGGAGGTAGAGTGTGCGGTGGAGTATTGCCATTGACGTTCATGCCGGTATTGTTGGGAGAGTCCATTACCTTAATAGAAAAGAAATGGTTAGAATAGATTCAAGAAATTTGAAATGTAAGAAATGTATAGTTGCTGATTCTTATAATTATTATGATATATTGCTTAAGATTTCATGCAGAATAGACCTGCATGGGCCGCCAACAAAACCTGTCACGTCCCACTTCCCAATAGACAGAAATGGTGACGTGGCAAGCCCATAACGTATTTACTATGAAATTAATACGTTAAACGTAATTAAGCAATATATAATTGAACAAGAATGATAAGAGTAATAAAATGAACAACTTTATTTACATTCAACTTTGCATACAACTGTTTATAATAAAAAGATACAATGATATAAGCAAATGCCTAAACAATGGCATACAGGAAAAAAATAAGTGCCGACTGGAAGGAGCTAGTAATCTGGTTGTGCTGCAACCTGGTCCAAGTCCTCCTGGATTGGCTCAATCTCTTCAGTATCCAGTTCTCCTGACGAACATTCTAAAGAAAGAAACAGAAAGGAATGTCGTCAGCAAACTAACGCTCAATAAGTTCCAAAAGAATAATAGAAGATAGTATGTAATGTGAAATGAACAAGTAAAGTTGTATATGATCGTTCACAGGTATAGAATAGTTATTCTAACGTAGTTATTTGTAGTTTGATAAAAAATGTATTCATGTATACGAGAGGAGTCCATCTTACCCTGTGGACTATGGTAACATATAGTACAAGGCCCCGTCATAACCCACGGGACAACAGCACGTGAACTCATGTAGGTGTCTTTTAAGTGGTCTCTCGTGCCACGATATACGTTCCGTACCAATCTACCTTTTTATCCCCCCGTAATGTATTGTATAGATTATGTTTAAAAGTCTTGGCCGAAACCATGGATACAAAATGTTCGGGTTCATGTTCAGGATTTAATCATGTATTCAAGTAATCATGTTGAGTTCATGTCAAGTTATAACCATGGTTCGGTCAAGTCGAATCAAGTATACAAGTTTGAGTTTGATATTGAATTCGAGTGTTCATGTTCATGTTCAAGTATTCAAGTTCTTGTTTGATGTTGGATTCAGATTTGAGTTTGGATTCAGCTTGAGTCAGACACTTGTAAACGGATTTAACTCTTGAATTCTTAGGTTCGGGAGTTATCGGCAACTGCTGCACATGGACGGCAGGATTTGTGTTTTTTTCCAAGACAATTGTCATTGATAACACCGTTAAGTTGTCTAACCTAAATAGGTAAGCACTCACTTTCTCCGGCTCTCTGGGGCTCAAGAGAATTGATCCCGCTTAAACCTATATTTACTAAAATTCTTAAAATATTGTTTTGTATGTATCGAGGGGGTTTTATAAAAAATATTTTTAATATAATTAAAAATAAAAGCTCAAGGGTGATTTACGTTACTTAGGATTTTCATGAGCATGTATTTTAATTATTGGGGTATTTTAATGATAAATACCAAGCTTTTAAAAGTCTATGGTATTTTATTAAAAACTAGTCTTTTTGGTAACTTGATGGTAATTTATTAATATTTTTTTTATCTTTCATTTTTAGAAAAATATTGTTTCATAATATAATGAAAATATGGATTTATAATTTTTATATAATTTTAAAATTTTAGTTTTATTTAGAAAATTCGTATTTCTTAAAAACCGTATTTTATATCCTTTCGAGATCGAATAATCCGTGAGGAGTGCTGTATCTCGCTCTATTATCCCCAAAATGTGCAATAATCTGTACCATCCATTAGCGGGTCCCCTAACGAGGGTTGTAGATGTATAATTGCTAAGGAATACAAACACCGTCTTAAAGAAACCCGGTTTTTAAAAATATGTGGTATTTTATTGTAAAGTTTATTCTTCGAAACAAATATATATACAAATAGGCATCGCGCTATGAAACCAAACTGTACATGTGGGATAGGTCATTACCCCGTGAAGTCCTTCCTAAAGGTATAGTTTTACCAAAAACGAAAAGAGGTAATAATAAAGTTCAAGGTATTTTAATGAAAAAGTTCAATTATAGTTGTTTCACATGAGATTCTTTGTTAAACTTGATTGTAAATATTGGTATTTAAGGTTACAGGTAATGTAGTAAAATTATGTTGATCAATATATAAAGAAAAAGGGAGTTTCTAGGGTTTAGAAAAAGTATCGGTAATAACTCCACTTTACCGATATAAGATTTCAAAATGAGTTTCAATGAAAAGGAGAAGAGTTGGGAGGGGATTACGGTTTGAATATATCAAGAAGAGGTTAATGAAGAAGGGATAAACTTCGTGGTGTCGCGGGAGCTCCAGAATCGGCTTCGATTTTTGACGGAAGAAGGTTGCTCTGTAACTCCACTTTACTCCACTTGCACTTAGGACTTTTTGAGAGAGATTTTGCTAGAATTTTCTGAATGGTGCTGAGCTAAAGTATGGATGGTATTTATAGTGGAGAATTAGGATTTGGGAATTAAAATTTTGGATTAAAAAACATTAAAATAGTGTTAATTGGTGAAATGAAAGGTCTCTGTTTGATTGCAGGGAAATCAAACAGTGCAGAAGAGTTAATAGGAGCTGAAGAGACAAGTATGCAAAGCACAGAAGCAAACGGGCTCATCAGAGCAGTCGGCACCGGCCCTAGGGCAAGTTTGGCCGGTCAGATATGGCTCTCTGGGCTCGAGATTCGTTCCATGTGGGTTTTTAAGTGTGTACACCATTTTGCACATGTTTCATTTTTCTGAACTTTTCATTTCTCTGTGTATTGCACGTGCAACCTTTTGGGCTTCCAAAAATTAAAAGGAAAAAAAATAATTGTGTCTGATGGGAATCGAACACATGGGCTACGTCACAGCAGTGTAAAGGCTTTACCAATAAGCTACAAATTATTTCTTGCTTTTATTTAACAAAAGTGACTCTTAACTCTTACACAGGCTGTAATACTCATTTCTCTATATAAAAGGAAAAATTTCTATACAGGAATTTCAGAGTCGTTACAATTGATCCTGCAAATGGTAGAATGTTAACCCTCATCAAAACCCGAGATAACCCACAAACTGCCATTACTGAAACGTGCCTTAAGTTTATCCGGATTCTGGATTTAAATATAAACCGGACAACTTCTTATACCTTGATATCGTTAAGATATGAATCCATTTTATTTCCAATATAGAAAACAAAGGCACCAATTTAATTGGAACCAGATTTAAAAATTATGCAGCTATTTCCTGTGCATGTCAACTAAATGAAAGAAGGCCATGCGGTATTACTCATCAAGGAACGCACCCACGGATGAGTAGCCTGAGATAGAAGCAAGCTCTCAAAAGTATTAATTACGACTAAATACCTAGCATAAGTAACTATATTTTCGATCACCTCGAAAAATCCTGATACACATGGTTCTCTACTTTATTCTTATACCTATAACTTCTCAAAATTTGGACCTTATATTTAAACGAAATGTGTGTCTAAAACCAGAGAAGTCCCAAGTAAACGGAATATAGTACGAGTACCAACCCCTTTGTCATAATGGACATCGGACAGTATACAATATTTTGTATAAGTCGTCTGAGTTTAATAACTCAAATCATATGCATCGTAGGTTGAAAACTGTGTTATGGTTAATAAGAATTACACCGTTGCTGAATGCTCCTTACCTAATCATCAACTAATATAGGTAACTGTCATAAACATAATTTCAAAAAGTTTATATCTCATTTTATAAAATAAACGTACAGATATATTAGTTTGAAATTGGTGCATAACAATAGATATTCAAAATCAAATATTTGTCATTAGAAAAAACCGAGGTGATTTTCTCAAATATCACCAATTACAAAGAATTTTGATATTGAGGATCTTATTACCCAATTCCCAATATTCTACTCCCACTCAGCGTCTGTAACGCCATACAGATATGAGAATCAAGTTTGGTATATCCTGGAGTCGGAATCTAATTGCGAAAGCAGTTTTCAATTCACAGTAAAACTGAAATATGAAAATGTTTCGAAGGAGTGGCCGGGTATTCCTAGTAATGTCTTTTCCAATATCCAGATTCATGATAGTAGTTGCAATTTTTTTTACCCTCACTTCAATCTCTTTATATGTCTTTATTTCTTACCTTCTGTGCACCATATTTAGGCTAATTGGTTTTCTTCTTTCCTTACCTTTTGACACCTCCCTAAGGTTTGGAAGAAGATTATCCAATAAGCGTAATAGATGTACTCTCCTAATACTAGGAGTTCTCGCAACCTAAGAGAAGGTAAAGACAAAAGACAACCGAATAATCCAATTCAATTTTCCTTGAACCGAAATCCATTCTCAAACCGAAACAAGTTTTTTCGAGTCCGTATGTAACTATACGATGGCATACCCAAGCAATATGGATTTTCGTAGTGATACAGAGTATTCTGGAGAAATAAAAATAGGAAGTAGGAGTGGCAGAGATATATGTGACTTTGTCATGAATCATGACAATCCAAAAGCCAAAATGTGTAAGAAGGTTTGGTTAACTTGGTTCATGAGTTTTAGTTTAAGGTAAGTCATGGTCGCAAACGAGAAAGAGAGAAAAGAAACGCTCAGCGTGCACTCTGACCTAGATTAGATTGATTAATAATTTTATCTAATCAGGATGGCTCCCATTGTTTTCTCGAATTCTCCTTCAAACTCGAAAAGGAGAACTAGTCGGGATCATATTCACCTTACAAATTCCTTAACCGTTCAGCCAGGCCAATGTTGGTACTCCAAGGGAGGTCCCCCGTAGTTTTGCACGGACCCAATTAAATAATCTCATTTCCGCAGAGGCGTAATCTTGTTAACACTTTTTAGACACCTAATAAGTTAACTAATTGTGAGGTGAAAATCTCCCGATGAGTAATATCTACTCATCGGTGGGAATCGGGACTCTACTACCATTGTGTGATAATTTTGACGAAAGCCGACCAAAATTACCACACTCTAGAAGGTATGTTCAAAATTGGAAAGTTTTCTTTATATTTGAAACTCCCGATATGGTTCTTTCCCCAAGCTCTTATGATCTTGACCAACAAATCATAACACGCAAGTCAAGTTCTACCCGTCATTATCCCGATTAATTTAGACCCACCCGTACACACCCTCAACCTTGGCCAATAAGATGGTATGACTGTCATAAACCAATGTATATATCTATACTACGGATAAGCAACACACAGCTACCATTCACGATACCTTGACTTTGGCCAACAAACACCGTATGAATACTATGTGCGACTTATCCAAAATGACAGAGGGTTACGGCAGGTTTTTGGCGAAAAACATTTAACATAATGAACTTGATATTGTTTTAGGAACTCAAGAAGTTTTGGAAAGGAGTGGTTTAGGCTCCGCATTTTTAAAACGAGTGGTTTTGTAAAAAACCGAGGGTTTTGAAGGAAACCGAGTAGTTTATAGTCACATAAATTTTTGCCAAAGAGGCAACTCCCTATGAAGGGATTTAGGCTCTTTCCTCTTTGAATGAGGTGCAGAATATTCCTAACTGAATACCTCGACGCAAAGTAAAAGGAAACACCTATAGTTTTCAAAAAATGGTTCCAAGAACATCATTTAGGTTTGTTTTCTTTGCATTAATCAGAATTAATGTAGTCTCATCAATTAAATATATCATACCAGAAAGAAACGAAAATAGGCATGCATATATATACCATCCACATTCACCACAGGGTCCCGAGTCTTCACCGTAAGATTACTTAATTTACGACAGGGCGGGAACATGCCTACCGTGGATGCAAAACATATATAGTGTCTACTATATATATATATATATATATATATATATATATATAATATAGCAACATTCATCTCACGCATGATATCAAGTAACATCACAAAAGCATCACAACAGAAGCAAACAGAGTATAGAAATGCGGATTATCTAGGAAAAGTACATTTCAATAGAGCCAAATATGAAATGTAATTTTCAGTCGTGTAGATAGCCGTGGTATCAGATCATAGACCCCTACGAGTGCGGTAAGCCACCCACCAATCCCAGAAGCAAGGAAACCCCAATCAACGAAGTGAGTGGGCCATCCAGCACTTCCAAAATCCGGTGACTTGGGCACTTCTCTGCGGGTCAATCCTATACCCCCTATGAGTGCGACGAATAGCCTGTCAATTTTAGAGTAAGGCACTCTGGTCTCAACGCCATGAGAGGTAGGCCCGTTGCCTACTAGAACCCAGCCACTCGAGCACTTTGCCGCGGAGTAATCCTAATGCATGTAATGAAAAACTGAATATACAACGGTGATTACATCCGCAACCAAGACGCGCCCCATAGAATAAAATACAAGCCGCATTGACGGCAGTCCACATGCCGGACGCTCGCCATGCAATATGAATATACATTACATCACAGAGAACTACATCAAATACTACATACATTGGGCTATCCATCATGGCAAATCCAACATAACCATAATCAACTAAGCAACACAGAACATCAACGTGAATATCATGTTCGTAAACCCGTCTGATTGTACATATAGCAACCAGTCGGATTATACGGCGCTATGATATTCACAGTCGCAAAAACAAATGCACAGAAAAACACGAATTTAAAATTTCGATTGATTAAAACTTTCCGCATTTTCCCCAAGTACAAACCGGTACACAAACAAATATGGACCAAAACTAAATATTCCAAAAATTATATTTCCGTGTATTAGAGCCACAGAAAAAATTTGAGGCACTGTAGCCAAAATTTGGGCACGGATTAGCCGCCTATGGGTGCGTTTCGCGACTATTCAGCGGCTGCATTTTGGTTTTAGGTGCCCAAATTTTTTTCGTAGCTCTAATTTTGCATGCGCATATTTTTTATACAGCCTGAAATTTTTTTTGACAAACTTTGAAATTCAGCATGCAAAGTTTTGGAAATGTGAATCGGAAAATTCCGTCGATTGAAACTCTAAATTTATGCAAACAAGTCTATCCTTTAGCCTGACTCTGATACCACTGTTTGGAACTTAAGCACATTAGCAAGCTAATATTGGAATATAGCAACATGGATTTTTAAAAAAATTCTAATTTACTAAAGTTCCAAACCATGAATCAAACTAAAATGCTAGAACTTGCAAACAAAAACAAGTGAGCTACGCTAATTTACTATGTTAGTAATACCCACATCCTCAAGGTTTCTTCAAGATCTCCAGATCGTGATTACTAGCCGGTCCTCCTTCGCCGAAGATGATCCATCCGATGGAACTGATCCAAGCTCCAATTTCACGTAGTGAACCAACCGACGCTTCAAGCTCGCTAAGAATGAAGAGTAGAGATGTAGAAATATTCCACTATAATTTTCTCTCATATCTAAAGCTCAAGAGAGCAAGTAAAGAAGGGGGAGGAGGAGATGAAGAAACTTAGCCATGAGCAAGTATAGAAAGCATGAGAGAATAATGTGTGTAGAAAATAATAGAACGGCTTCATCCTTTATTACAACCATACAAATAATAAATCTCACAATATTTCGTAATAAACTAATGAAGCCCAATCCTTTCTACATGTCTTTAACCATGCTCAATGTCATCTCACCCTCCACCTCATTTTATAAATATTCATAAATAAATATTCACAAATGAGGTGTCCATCTTCTAGAACAAATTCCGTATAAATACGGAATACAACCGGGTATATGTATCGAAATATATATACATGCATCCGTATAAAAATATGAATAGCTAAGAAAGAAAATGAACAGTGAACAATAATACTAGAATACATATATTAAAAATATATATAAATTATTAAATCAAAACTTTATTTAACAATCCAGCTTAATTCTAAATCGCTGGTATTATCAACCATCCGATTAAAGTCTGTGTAGCCTATACACATATTTAATCAGCCACCTGTATGTACCAACATAAGTTATCTACATCATATCGTCTGAACCGGGAAAACCCTCTATGTGGTATTATAAACACTCGTCAATACGCTGGTAATGAGTTTAACTATAAACACGTCAGCGGCACTAGCTGTACGTAACGACTATCCAGGTATTGAGCGAAAGGAAGACCGACGAGCAAATTCATCCGTACCTCTACTAAGCCCGTCTGTGACAATCTCCATACAGTTTGGTTTGTTCGTCTAAGAGTATCGCATATCGGATGCAGGGGTGGATAAATTCAAACCCCTAATAACGCGATAATTCGTGTCGATGTGAAGCCCATCACCCACTGAGAAGTTACTGATCCAAATCAGTAATTCTCATCCACCTTAGCCAAGAATTTCTGGTGATGACCACCCGTGAACAGCGCGACATCTACCAACAATACCGAGAGACGAATTCCTGACGATCCGCTCACTGCCTACATGTGGCTCGGGACTGTACCCAATTAAAACATGTTTGCATGACTTTTTTGAGCCGTGGTAGGGCAGTAATCAAAGCACAGTGGGAACTCACACGAGACAAAATGACGATCTCAGGTTAACATACTAACCTGTACTCATGTCACCTGAGAACTACCATCTGACAATGGGTATAATACCATCTAGCATATTCCCGGCGAGTCTGTCTAGTGTAACTTATATCCCAATGAGCACTTATATACCATCTTTGGTGACTAACTGACACCAACGGCTGTGAGACCGGTCATCGCCCCTCGTCGAAGTCAAGAAACGTATACACTAGTCTACTCTGGAATATCGATACTTAGTCTCGATATTCCTATGTCTAGGGACATTTAAGGATTTGCTTATAGACTATCCAGTTGTCACAAGTGTGATCGCCACAATAATCTTGGTAGTCAAGCAAGAATCTTATGAGCTCGATCAACATGTAATAATGATCTGTAATACTACATAATACATGTACATGATGATAGAGATGAACCAGATAACATACTATCACCTCGAGTAACCGTTCTATTCGTATAGGTCCTCCCTCAATCATCATAATGACTTGCCTGCGATTACAATAATCAATTTGAGGGCACTATAACCAACAATTTGTGCCAATGGATTACTTGAGGGGCATAAGCGGCACATTTGGTAAACTATAGGAATGTTTTGTGCAGTTAATCCTTTTCATCTGACATAGAAGCACCAAGTGTAATAAAACTCCTGAATACTAATCTTTGCAAAGCCGGCAACACCATCCAATTCTTCAACATTAGCCAAAAATTCAGCACAGGATTTCCTCACAAAAAAAGGATTTATTTTTTCCTTCCGTATGTCGCTCCTTGAATGATTTTAATGCAAAGTTGTTTTGATATTTGTATTGCCAAATTCTGTTTTCTTTTCTTTTCAAATATTTTCAATCCCTATAATTGATATTATATCGCTAAATATTCTTTTCCATTCAAATACTCTTTTCCATTCAAATATGGTCAATGCTGACACCTTTCGTCTATATCCAATCCCTAATAGCTTTTTCATTAGTTTATTATTATCTATATATAAGGAATTTTAAATCAATCTAAAAGAAGGTTTGACTGGTTCATTTTCATTAAAAAAAGAAAGGAAAAAGCTCCTGCCTTTCCCTCACTGAAATTGGAATTTTCAACTGGTACAAGCAAAAAGAGATTCGGCTAGTTTATTAACCATACAAAATTCTTAAATTAGTATGAAATATGATTTAAGAAAAGGGGATCTAATTCATTCATTTAATAACTCGATAAAATGAGGACTCGCAAGTAAATAATAGAAAAGGATAAAGAAAATTAAAAGATAAATTCGTTGGAAAAGACACAACACATGATATCTAAGAGTCTTTTAGACTTATACACACTGTTTTAAGAGTCTTTTAGATAAATTTACCCAATAGTGCAAACTCATATGTAACACAATCCAATTCTTTTTTTTTTTTGGATGCGTGCCTTTTGGTAACCTCTTGGAAACCGAACCGGCGACCCCAGCCATACCCAGTTGCTGGTAAATCCAAATATTGACATAAACTAAACTATAGCATATCAAACATATCGTGATACATGATGAAGATACCCACGGTATCCACTAAAACAAAACACCAAAATACCGCCAGCAAAAGAAAAACAGAGGAAAACTAGCTAACACAACAGTTAACACCTTAAACATCCAACACAGAAATTAAAACCAATTTCAACTCCCTTTGTCGGCCTCGACATAAGTTGTGACAGCCTTCGTCCCCTCCGAGATGGCGTGCTTCCCGAGCTCCCCAGGCAGCACAAGCCGCACCGCCGATTGGATCTCCCTCGACGTGAGGGTCGCCTTCTTCCCATACTTGGAAAGCTTAGCTGCCTCATCCGCGATGCGCTCGAACATGTCGTTCATCATTCCGTCGATGATGAGCATGGCACGGGACGAGACCCCGAGATCCGGGTGCACCTGCTTCAGCACCTTGAACAGGTAGCGCTTGTAGTTACCGTTCACTTCAGTGTAGCTGTTGTTGGTGAACCTCTTCTTTCTTTTCTTGGTCGTCTTTGGTTGTTCTCCTCCTTTCTTATCTTTTCCGGCCAAGCTCTCTTTCTTCTGATTAGATGCAATTTCATTTCGGTTGTCAATATTACATGCATTAATTAATTCCTGTTGTAATTTTCTAATTGATCAAAATGAACTATCAACATATCAATCGAATGAACTTTTTCATGATCTCTATTGATTTGACCTCAATATTCAAATCAATTGTCGGGTTATTGATGTGTGGCATGGATCAAAACAAGATATATAGGTTGCAATTATAATACAGATACGATTCGGCTATAAATTTCATGCTAAATTTCATAGAAACATAAAACCAAAAAGGGTGACACATTGACCTAGTCTAGCAAGAGGAAGAGATTCCCTCAAATTTGAGGATTGAGCTGGTTTAGTCGTTCCATAATTTACATATTTCTTTTCCTTTTTGTTTGTTTCGCGAAAGACATCGAGCAATCCTGATTCTTTTTTATGGCTACATACAAACCAGTTAATTCTAGATCTAGGCTGCATTGCTTTTCAAGGTTACAGGGAAACTGAATCCGAAAAATTGATTCCTGTTCACTTTCTTTCTTCTACTATTTCTATTATCTTTACTATTATAACTGCAATTCAATGAATCCACGTCTCTTTCTCAATTTTTTCCTAAAAGTCGAGAAAATTTCTCATCTCTCATAACATTACAATTAAGCTATGTTTTTCTCTCTCCCTCTCATGTGTTTTTTAAAGACAATAAAATAAAAACTTGATATGACTTGTTATTTTAAATGTTTAAACTATAAGTTCATTTTTTTTACAGATATTTCTAAATATATGCACATGCAGCACACCTGCGAAACCCTAAGTTTCTATCTATACTCACATTATTTTGATGCAAGAAAGAATTAATGTGATAACAAATTTTCTCTCTCAGAATTGTACCATCTTCTTCTTGTTGTTCTTCGTCGGCGGTTCTCCTTGTTCCAAAGCAGGAACCTGATCCATCTGCGCCTCTCCTTGTTTGTCTTTGCCTCTGCTTCTGCCGTTTCCCTGAACGACGATCTCGACGGTTTTGCTCTCGGTATTGAGAGGCGTCTCCGTCTGCACTTTGATGTTTGTGTCCCCATTCTCTTCAACTGAGACTTTTAGGGTCTCTTCAATTACTTTCTTTGTGGTTTTCACTAAAGTCCCCACAACTTTCTTCCCTTCTCTCTTTGGTGCCATTGTTGCTGCTGCTGCTGCTCCTCTCTCTCTCTCTCCCTCTAAAATTTTTAGAGACAAGAGCGAGACAAAGAGGAGAGAGTGAATATTTGTAGAGTGTGTTTAGGATGACACGTGGAGGATGGGGGGACACGTGGTAGGTTGATGGGGGAGAGGGGTAAAACGTGGGTGGTTTGCTGGTAACTTCTAGGAGCGGTAAGAAGAGACTGGGTGAGAATGGATAAGGCCTGATGCATGCGCCAAAGTTTAACAAAACTAAATGAATGAATGAATAAAATTTGCTGACTATACTCTCCCTCTCTCTCTCTTTTGACTGACTGCTCCCTCACTATCTCTTCCGATAACCAACACTACAATTCTCTCTCGATTACTAACGTGCATCGTATTTGTAAAATACTAGTATATTTAGTACGAGCAAACACATTGATTTTTTACAGGTTAAGAAGAAGAGTCAAAACATGTTTGTGAAATTTGCCCTTCTATTGATTGTAGTGCTCTACAACTTTGGAGAGATGATTGTTCCTTTTCTTCGACCATATCCTTTCTTTCGATACATCTCTTAACCTAGCTTAAATAATTTCCTTTCAAATTCCACTTTCCTGCATTCTCGAGCTAATTTCGCCGCCATCCCCTTACTCTCGTTCTTGTTTCTTCCAATCCCCTACTAAATCAAGACGGAACAAAGAGAATATTAAACAAAATAAAGTCAAAACTATGTCCCCATGCATGTCCTTATGATAAGGACAGTAAATGAAACATATGTTTTAATAACAAGTAAAAAGCAATTTAGAAACAAATTAGGCAAGCGGCAGTCGTTTAATCGCAAATTAGTTGGTTGAGCTCAGGAAAGAATTTCCGATTAAATAAAATAACTGAACTAAAATGCAAAGATTATGGTATTTATTTATAATAAATAAAATACTTATTCAAAAAATGAATATCGATTGCCGTAATTAAGCTGATTATAAAACAATTTTACAGTAGCAACAATATAGATGTGTAAAAACTCGTGCTCTGTCAACCAAATTAATTTGTGCAAGAGAGTTAGCCCCAGGCATTAAAAACGCAGGAATAAAAAGTCATTAGAATCTTGAAGAAATTGGACTCATTTTGAATTTTGATTGTACAATTTCTACTTGCTTTGAAATTTAAAAAACATGGCTTCTATTGACTTTTAATTAAAACAGTACGGTTTGAGTCCCCATTATCGGATCACCCACCACCATGACTCCGCGTTCCAAATCCTCGCGGGTCCTCTTTAAGCTTATCCTATACCCATGCATTTGCAATGGATCAAAGAGGTCATAGAAACGTCATCTCAGCTGCGATTCCGCGATGCGTGTCAACTCAAGTGCGTACCCCATCGACGTGTAATCCACGTGGGCCTTCCCACCTTGGTAAAGGGTGCTTTCCTACCCTCTTACTCACCCCTGCCCCATCCCCTATCTTGTCTATAACACCAAACACCAATTGAAATTGGGGCCCACTCTCATTCCCATACCCATGTAAAAGTTGCGAGTCTCTCCGTATATTTCGCTCACCGTATATTTCGCTAATTATTAAAAAGAATCTATTATGCTTCATATTTACGTAAAAGACCTCACATACATTTAAATTGCACTAAAAAACCCGTAACATGCCACAAAAGAGAATCTTTTTAGCATCTTCGATTGCTCCGTTAGAAGGTTAACGGTGAGTAACAAGTTAGAGTTTTAAAACACCATAGCCCTTCTTCTCCTCGCAAAATTCCCGTTTTTCCTCCGAATTGACTTTATGATTAGGTTTCGATCAAAATCTCTCAAATAAAACCTGCTTATTTTTCTCAACCTTTTACAGCAATGAGCTTGTCGAATGTTGTTGTTTCTTCAATTGCAAACTTCTAGTTGGTTGGCAAGCACATTTGAAAGGAGGGTGATTATTTAGTTAGGCTGAATCCCAATTTTCAATTAAGCAAGAATTTTGGTTCTTTTTTTTTTAAGAAGAAAGACCTACCCAAATAACTAAAATGTAAGAGAGCAGTTCAAGCTCCAATTTCAGCTCTATTTTCCTAAGAGGGCGTTCATTGTGGATGGAAAACTAACGAGGGACTCTTTAAATGTATGGGTTTTTGTTAAAGTAAATATGAAATATTGGGGTGTTTTGGTTGTTAGCTAAGTATGGAATGGTTTTTTAGTAAAAAGAAGAGCTTAAAGAAAATATTTTTTTTTTGAAAAAAATAGACGTAAATTTATCTAGAAAGTATAAAATCCAAGGTATTTAATGAAGAAAAATTCAAGCAAGAAAAAAAAGAAAAGAAAAAAAGAGGGCACGCCCTCACAAAATGTGCAAGGCTGTTGAAACAAAAGACAAGACAGCGGATCCCAAGAATGGTCCTCCAACGGCAGAAGCTTGCATTTAGCTGCCGACCCAACACAAAACAAAAAACCCCTTGATCTCTCCTCTCATGTTTATATCCGTCCCCCCCTTCCCTCTTTCTTAAGCTTTCCCCTTCGTCAAAACCTCCCTCTTCGTTGTTTCCATCCATCAATCCATCAATGACAAGGCTGGTACCGCCGTGGCTGGAGCCGCTCCTCACCACCCGCTTCTTCTCCGTCTGCGCCGTCCACTCCGACGCCGCCCGCAGCGAATGCAACATGTTCTGCGTCGACTGCGGGGACTCCTCCTCCGCCTTCTGCTTCTACTGCCGCTCCGAGTCCCACTCCGATCACCAGGTCATCCAGGTAAATCAAATCAAATCAAATCAATGCGTCACTCCATACTCCGTAGCCATTCGAGCTCCCTTCCTGAAAGCTTATCAATAATGCAGATACGGCGGTCCAGCTACCACGACGTGGTGAGGGTGTCCGAGATCCAGAAGGTCCTGGACATCGGCGGCGTGCAGACATACGTTATCAACAGCGCGCGGGTGCTCTTCCTGAACGAGCGGCCGCAGCCCCGAACCAGCGGGAAGGGCGCCGCCTCCCCTCACGCTTGCGAGATCTGCGCGCGGTCATTGCTTGACCTCTTCCGCTTCTGCTCGCTCGGCTGCAAGGTGAGTGAGAGTCGAATAATATCCTAAAAATCACATCTTTGATTTGATTGGTTTTTGTGATTTGGAGAGGATTTGTGTGATAATGTGTGTAGCTGGCGGGGATAAAGAGGAGAGAGGACGCCAGCTTCGTGTTCGGAGAGTTGGGGAGCGGAAGCGGTGGAGGACGAGGAGGAGGAGGAGAAGGAGGTGAGGATACCGGGGGGTTAGCGGAGCATGAGAGGCGGAGGACGGGATCGCGTGAGGGAGCGGAGCACGACATCCGACTCTCCACGCCTCCTTCGAGGAGACGGAAGGGGATTCCTCATCGCGCCCCCTTCTCCTCCTCTTGAATTCCCCAAAATACCCCTCTCCTTTTTTACTTTAAAAAAAAGAAAAGAAAATAACACCACCCAAAAAAGAACAACACTTTCCATCAAAGCTTATTGGTATAGTGTAATGGGTTCTCTCTCTTTCTATTTACTTATTTAAATTTATTTATTGATTGATACTTGTTGTGCCATTGGTTTATAATTCTCTTAATTTTCTTTTCTTTTCTTATTATTTCTATATATGAGGTTATGGTGATGGGCTAATTAAAATAAATAAGAGTTGGTCTAGGTTGGCTAGACCCACCACATGGATGGTGATTGGGTTGGGGTAGGAAAGGGAGAGGTGCCTTTTAACTACTTTTTTCTATTGAAAAAGCCTTTGAAGTCTATTCTTTTCAAATTCATTATTGTGTAATTTTTTTTAACAATTTATGGGAATGTGCTATGTTTTGCTGATTTTGACAAGTCCTGCATTTCATTGCCGTATTTTGCTCATTCAGAAGTTTGAGGCTGGTTAGATAGTGGTAATGTTAGGTATTTGACAAAAGGTTTTTATAGTGCGATAATCTTTCGATGCTTCCAATTGTTAACAGCGTTAGCTAACTTTAAGGGGAGGACAAAGGTGAGAGGTCCCATAGCTTTTTGATATTTGAATCAAAGCCCATTTCCCCTAGTTTTATAAGCGTAGTTTTATAAGGTTTACGTCTCTCTCTACGGACCACTTTGAGTGCTCATGATGACGAGGAGCAAATGGCCCTTTATAATATCCTTCTGCATACGGTAGTATTATAGTTGGCTTAGGAGCTGTTTGGTTGCAGAATTGTGAAATTTGTATTCCCAAATGGTACAGTTGAAAATTTTTGGATTAACTAATTTTATGTTTTGTTGGAATGGAATTTGGATTTAAGAATTTTAGAGAGATAGAGAGAGAGAGGAGTTAAAGTACAGTGAACCCAACTAAACAGTGCTAATTCTTATGAATCCATGGTTTTTTTTTTTGAGTATTGATGAATCCTAAAAAATGATGGGTCCTCACATAAAACAAGCAAATCCAAATACCGCAAAATCCTACGATCAAATAAGAATCCTACAATTCTCATTATTTTTTTGGATTCTTGAATCCAAAAAGTGATTAATCCGGAGAATCCTTTAACCGAACAACCCCTTGTGATTTTCTATCAAGTCATGAAGAGCCCCCACAATAAAAAGTCTTTGGAGATGCACTATGTGCCACTTGGAAGAGAAGAGGGCCAATAGATTGTATTTCCGTTTCTATTGCTTGTCCTTTCTAACTTTATGGAGTTGCAAACATCAATTTCTCATGAGATGAGCTAAAGCATATTTATTGAAAATGATTGCAAGAATTGTGTTTGTTTTCCTTATATTTTAATCAATGTAAATTTATGGAATCCCATGGGCGTTTTTGGGAGAAAAGGCATATAAATTGCATGAATTTTCTTATGGAAAGAAAAGACACAAGGTTTTTTCGATCTATATTGTTGTATATAAAGCTTAGCTTTCTTATTTGTTTGACAACAAATGATAAAACCTTAAATTTTGGAAACACAATATTCATAAGCTGTTTTGCATGGCATTTGGTGAATTTGAATTTTACGACTCATGATGAGTTAAATATGCATTTACTACAAGGATATGCATTCCTATAGATTCTTCTTTGCAGTTTGTTGAGTCATATTGGCTAGCTCCTTTCTTGGTAACCACACTCCTAACTTTAAGAAACTTGAGTCGTTGATTGTATGTCATTGTTCCTGATGGATCTCTGGATCTTCTTTAGATGTTATCTTCCGTTGATCTGCGATGAAAGCTGATGAATGGCTGATATTGAATTGGAGGGTTGTCTCCTGGAGTGTGTGGATCTCAATAGATTTTATATGGTTGAGGCCGAGCTACCTGCAAAGAAGTCCCGGGGTGGTTGTGCCACCGAGAACCCTCCGACGATCAAGGTAGACGGGGTATTTTGGCAGAGTAACGGCCTATTGGGGGTAAAATTGGCTTCCCTGAATCGTCTGGAAGAGGGGTTTAAATAGTGGCAGCAATGGACAGGCGGGTGCGAGATTCACGCCGACTGTTACGCCCCTGGCGTCATGCCTGCGTGATAGGCGGGATTCCCCATTAATGATGAGATATGCTCGTTAATGGGAGATCATGATGGTATGGAACACATGATCATGGGTCACGCCACACTTCCCAGTATACGGGCAGAGGGGACGGGACTGGTCCGCTACGTATTTACTCAGAAGCAAATACGCTAAGCGTAACTAAGCAATATAAAAGAAATACACAAGATACAAGGTATAATAAACTGAACAGCAACTTTATTTATTAACATTTTTTTGTACAATGCATGAAAAGGAAATACAACTGAAATAAAAGCGATGCATAAACAATGGTATGACAGGAAATGAAAAGTACTGAATGGAAAATATACAATGTCTAGAGCTCAGGGTCTTCGCCGTACTGCTCCAAGTCTTCTGCAGTTGACTCGATCTCTGATGGGTCCAAATCACCCGACGACATTCAAAGAAAAAAGAAATAGAATGTCGTCAGCGAACGGGTCACTCGGTAAGTCCCAAACATAAGAGGAAAGTAGAATAGACAGAATAAGAAGGTATCTTTTAAAGTTGTATTATCTTGTTGTAATGTTGTATTAACGCTGTTGTTTGTAGCTTGGTACAGAAGAATACCGGTATATACGAGAGGAGTCTCTATATGCCAAAGACTAGAGGCACGTATAGTACAAGGAACCATTTATGCCACGGTACAACAGCAACTGGATTCATATTAGGTGTATTAAGTCTTACAGTCTCGTGCCACTTTTAACACCTTCCGTACCAATCTACCCCTTAAACCCCATAGTATCTTATTTGTATTGTTTTGTACTGTAAATTGTATTGAGTGTATATTTAAAAGACTGACCGACACCATGATATCAGTAAACGGATGTAACCGTAGAATCATGTAAATGGAATAACTGGAGAACCATGTAAATAAAATATATATCCATGGTTCGATTCAGTCAAGTTGTATAGATTGATAATTGGGTTCATGGATTCATGTTGAATTGTAATATTGAAAATTGTACATCGTAGGTTGTACTGAGATTCAAACTGAGTCAGACAAATTGAGTCCTGATTGTTTTTATTATTTTGTCTACCTTAGATAGGCAAGCACCCACTTCTCCGGCACTCTGAGGCTCAAGAGATTGGTTCCGCTTAAACCTATATTTACTAGGGTCCTTAGGGTAATTTATAGAACTTGAGGGGGTTTTATGTAAAAATACTTTTATATACTTTTCAAAATGCTCCCCAAGTATTTATTATTCGTCTTTAGAGTTGTAATGAATGTGGATTTTATATTGTGTTAATTTTAATGAAAATATCCTAAATTCAGAAATAAATGGATTTATATGGTATTTTAGTGTAAAATTGATTCTTGTGATTTTTAGAACAAAAGTGGAATATTTATATCATAACAAAATAGGTATTTTAATGATAAATATATATATATATTTATACAAAAATAATTTTAATATATTTATTATATTCTAAAAATCTTATTTTCTTAAGATGTCGCACTTTAAATCTTTCGAGACCGAATGCTCCTTGCGGAGATCTGAATCTCGCACTACTAAGCCCGAGAATGTGCGATAATCCGCACCATCCCGAACGGGTTCCCCAAAGTGGGTTGTACCGGCGCTTTGTAAAGATTGTAAAATACCAAATCCTTTAGAAAACGGTTTTATGAAGTAAATGGTATTTATTTGTAAAGATGTAAATTTTCCCGTATTCTATGTTCTAGGGTCTTCTAAGTCAACTAGACTATTTCTAACTGATCCAAAACGACAAGTTGTGAGATACCTCAAATCGCCTCTTCACCGCCAATTGTGGCCAGGTAAGTACAAGTGAAGAAGGGAGGGATCCTCTCACGAATCACCGTGAGACGGGCCTTTTAAAATTACCTTTCTCACTTGCCTAGCCTAGACACCATAAAGTCAGGTTTAGATAAACGACTGATGTCCACAACTTATCATATTTTCATAATAAGAGGTATTTATTTAAAAAGTGTATCAATACTAAATCTTTTAGAAATGCTTTTATTAAGTCAATGGTATTTAAATGAAAATATTTGTTTTCTCGTATTCTAGGATATCGTGTAATGTTGCATATGAGTGTGTGAGGAGGTATGTCGTTACCTCGTGATCTATTTTAAAGGTATAGCAAGTTTAATGGAGTTAAATGTAGAATTGAAACAATGTGGTATTTAAGTGGAAAATACGATAAATTGAAATAGTCATCATTTCATGTAAAGAAACTTGATCAATTTGGTTGATTAGTGTTTAATAGTCAATATGAGAAAGTTTAAGTATGATTGTATTGGTGAGAAGTGGAATTTTATAAGAACCGAATCGGAAATCGGATTGGTTCCGATTCCGTCGGGTTTTGTAAAACCGTATTCTTAGATAAAAGAGATAGATAGAAATTTGGACTTACGGGTTTTAGATCACATAAGAGAGTGAGAGGGAAGTAGAGGAATCGCCGATGTGTTGCGTCGTCGTCGGTAGTTCCTAAAACCATCGCCGGAAGTTCCGCCGGAAATTCGTCGGAGCTTCCGCCTCGAGCTCGTTTTCAAAGTGCACAAAATTCTTTGAAATTTGAGAGAGTAGGCTCAGAATTTTGGGGGTGAGATGGTAGGGGGTAGGGGTGTATTTATAGGGTTAGTTTAAGGTTAGGGTATGTGTAGGGTTTTAATTTAAAAAATGTGAAAAGATATGTAAAAATCATTAAAAATGGATTAAATAGGGTATAATTAGTTCTCTGGAACCGATCTCATAAATTAGAGTGTGCAGGAGGGTTAAGGAGGTGAAAAGACAGAAGTTTGCAGTTGACGACTCGGCCGTCCGGTCGAGTCCGGCCGGCGGCGCCGGCCCGAGTCGGACGGTCCGCCGGCCGACTCGGCCGAGTCGGGTAGGTGGGGAGTCTCGAGTTGTAGGCACTGGTATATTTAGATTTTCAGGTTCAGTTTAAGTTTTGGGAGTTATTGTGTATGGACTGTTGGGCTTCCAAAGAATTTAAAACAAAATAAATACAAAAAATAATGTGGGGCATGAGATTTGAACTCTGGTGGCTTGGTTCAGCAGTTCACGGTATTACCAATAAGCTACAAGCTCCTTCTTGTAATTATTGTATGAAATAAATATTTAAAGTGGTAACAGCAACATTAAATACCCCAAGTATACTTTAAATTTAAATCAAATTTATGTATACTAAAAATGGAGTTGTTACAGTCTACCCTCCTTACAAAAATTTCGTCCTCGAAATTTACAACATTTATTTGAGGACTAGTTTACAAAGAGGTGAGGATATCTTAAACGCATTTCATCTTCCCTTTCCCAAGTGGACTCTCCTGGATTGTCTTTTCTCCACATCACTCGAAAAAAGTTAACTTCCTTGTTCCGAAGTGTCTTCACTTTCCTGTCCAGGATCTCCACAGGCTGTTGCTCACAAGACAAGTCGGGCTGTATAGTGAGCTCGGAATGATCAAGAACATGGTTGGGGTCACTCACATACTTTCTGAGTTGGGATATATGGAACACATTATACACTCCTTCTAATGAGGCTGGAAGCGCTAAGCGGTATGCCACTTTACCGACTCGTTCGAGTATATCGAACGGTGCAATATATCTCGGACTTAATTTACCTCGTCTTCCAAATCGGATCACTCCGCGGTTGGGAGATATCTTCAAGAATACGTGATCTCCTGGTTGGAACTCCAAGTGTCGTCTCTTTGCATCAACCCAGTGTTTCTGTCGATCTTGGGCTATGCGCATCCTTTTCCTGATAGTACGAACCACATCAACAGTCGCTACTATCATCTCTGGTCCAAGAAGTTCCCTATCTCCGATATTGTCCCAACTTAATGGTGATCGACACTTCCTTCCATACAATACTGCAAAATGTTTCATTCCTATGCTTGCTTGGTAGCTATTATTGTACGCGAACTCCACAAGATGCAGGTGATCTTCCCACGATCCTTTGAAGTCTAACATAGACGCTCTGAGCATATCCTTCAAGATTTGAATAGTTCGCTCAGACTGACCATCTGTTTGTGGATGATAAGCCGTGCTGAAGTTCAGAGTTGTTCCCAAGCTTGCTTGCAGACTCTGCCAAAATTGCGATCGGAACCTGGTGTCACGATCGGAGACAATGCAGACCGGTACTCCATGAAGTCTCACAATTTCCTGTATGAGTTCATGGGTATCAGAGATAGTACATTATGAAGAGTTTAAATTTTAAATAGATTATTACCTCCATGTACTTCTTTGCTAGTGTCTCAGTTGATTGGCCAACTCGAAATGGGATGAAGTGAGCCGACTTTGTGAGTCGATTCACAATGACCCATATGGCATCGTTACCATTTGTGCTGCGAGGAAGAGCAGTCACAAAATCCATCGTGATGTGTTGCCACTTCCATTCTGGGATTGGTAACGGTTGAAGTAGTCCAGCTGTCCTGTGATATTCAGCCTTTACTTGCTGACACACCAAGTATTTTGCGACGTTTCTGGCTACTTCACGCTTCATTCCATGCCACCAATAATTCTGACGTAGATCTTTGTACATTTTGGTACCTCCAGGGTGTACTGAGTAGGGAGAGCTGTGAGCTTCTTTCATTAACTCTTCCCGTATAGGACCTTTTGGTACATACAATCTGTTGCCGTATCTCAAAGATCCGTCTTTATGGATATGAAGTCTGTTCTGAGTCCATTCTCCACTTGTTCTCTGATCTTTTGCAACTTAGCATCACTTCCTTGAGCCGCTTTGATCTGATTGACAATGGTTGATTGAACTTATAAATTCATCAAACTTGAAGTGTTACTTGGCATGACTACTTCAATCTTCATCTGATGCAAGTCTTGCTGAAACTTCTACTGAGCGGTGAGATTCATTGCTAATGGTTGGCGACTAAGAGCATCCGGTACTACATTCACCTTCCCTGGGTGATATTGCAAGTTGATGTCAAAGTCCGCCATGAGTTCTAACCATCTTCTCTGCCACATATTCAACTCCTTTTGAGTAAACACGTACTTCAGACTTTTATGATCCGTGTAGATGTTCACTCGTTCACCAAGTAGATAATGGCGCCAAATATTGAGAGCAAAGATGACGGCTGCCAACTCCAGGTCATGCGTCGGATAATTGCGCTCATGAGTCTTCAGTTGTCTTGAAGCATAAGCCACAACCTTACCATGCTGTTGTAGAACACATCCTAATCTCTTACCGGATGCATCGCAATGCACTTCGAATCCTTCAGATTGATCCGGTATAACGAGAATAGGCGCTGATGTCAATCTTGACTTGAGTTCTACGAAAGCTTGTTCGCATGCTTCTGACCATACAAAATCTTCATCTTTACGTGTGAGCTTAGTCAGGGGTGTTGCTATCTTCGAAAATCCTTCAATGAACCTTCTGTAATATCCAGCTAAACCTAAAAAACTTCAAATGTCCTTCACTGACTTTGGTGTAGGCCATTCACTAACTGCTGCAACTTTCGCTGGATCCACAGAGATTCCTTCTCCTGATACGATATGTCCAAGAAAACCAACTTGCTTTAGCCAAAACTCGCACCTGCTGTACTTGGCATAGAGCTGATGATGCCGAAGAAGTTCCAGGACAATTCGTAGGTGCTCTGCATGCTCTTTCCGACTCTTAGAATACACCAGGATGTCGTCGATGAAGATGACAACAAACCTGTCTATGTACTCCCGGAAAACTTGATTCATTAGGTTCATGAATATTGCCGGTGCATTGGTCACTCCAAATGGCATCACTAGAAATTCGTAATATCTATAGCGAGTTCTGAAAGCTGTTTTGTGAATATCAGCTTCCTTGACCTTCACTTGATGATATCCTGAACGAAGATCCAATTTAGAGAAAACACAAGATCCACTTAGCAGATCGAATAAATCATCGATGCGCGGGAGTGGATACTTGTTCTTTATAGTGACTTCGTTTAAGGCTCTATAATCGATGCACATTCTGTATGAACCTTCCTTCTTCTTCACAAGTAATACAGGTGCTCCCCAACTTGAAATGCTGGGACGAATCCATCCTTTCGCCAATAATTCGTCCAACTGTGTTCGGACTTCCTTCAAACCTTTCGGACTTAATCTATAAGGTGCTTAGATCACCGGTTGTGCTCCTGGTACTAAATCAATACTGAATTCAAGAGCTCGATCGGGAGGCAAACCTGATATATCGTCAGGAAATACATCGTCGAACTCTCGAACTACCTCTGGTCTTGATTCTTCCTCCGCTTGAGCTGCTACAACGACTGCTTCTCTTGGCTTCGCTTTGTAGGTACTTGGCTCCAGGGTATGGTCTCCTCTTTTGAAATAGAAGACCGGATGGTCTGGAATCTCGAATACTACCCTCCTTTGACGATGGTCGATGGTAGCATAAAAAGTTCCAAGCCAATCCATTCCTAGAACCACATCGAAGTTCGGTATGTCCAGCACTTTGAAGTCAGCATAAAACTCTCTGCTGCAAACGACGATTGGACACAAGCTGTATCCCATGGTTGCCTTTAGAACGCCATTTCCTGAACTGACATTCCAGCTGGATACAAGCGGAGAGACTGGAATCGCATGGGTTCGGACGAACCGTTGTGACATAAAGCAGTGAGATGCTCCAGTATCAAACAGTGCTAGTGCAGGTAGTGAGGCTACTAAGATTGTACCTAAAATATGTAGGATATGTTTTAGGTATAGGGAAAGTGTGTAGATAAATAAGACTGAAAGAAAAGTTTGAGAAGAAAAGTTTACAAGTGATAACTTGGTCAGTGGCCTCAGCTTCTTCCACGGTCATCGTGAAAGCCTGGCGCCTTGGTACATTCCTCCTGGCCTGAGGAGCATTCCTCGGAACGTTCCTTTGAGCTTGATGGAACTGACGAGGAGGTGGTGTAGCTTGTGGTCCTCTGGATGGTGTAGATAGTGCAAGTCTTGGAGCAGGGGCTTGGATGGCTGGGCGCTGTGGGTAATTGTTTGCTGGCCTGGGTGCAGTAATTGGATTTTGTTTATGAGAACAAGACCCAATACCATGAGCAGCTGAGCCACAGATCAAGCAAAGGTTGTTCGCACGCCGGCAATCTTTCGCCAGATGCCCATTTCTCTTGCAGTAGTTACAAAAGGCTGGGCTGGGCCTGTTGATTGGTGCTCCTGGACGTCTTGGCACAAAAGGTGGTCTGGACGAGGCTCCTCCTGCCATCTGGTTGGCAGGACGCTTAACTCCTGCAGACTGAGCTCTGCCCCTTGCTTTTATCACTGCCTCATAACTGCGGGCAGCTTCCAGAGCTTCCTCATGAGTTGGAAATTTTCCTGTGGCTAGAGCAGCCTGAATTTCCGTGTCCAAATCTTGTTGAAAGCGACGGGCTCTGATATTGTAATACCCCAGGTATTATCTGGTATACCCATTTATACCAGATAAGCATGGGGACCCACTGTAGAACATGGGTGTTCCCGCCAAAAATTTCTGCGCAAAAGAGTCCAAGGTATCAAATGGCAGCGATACGCTTAAGAAAATACGAACCAGTATCTTCCGGCCTGTATTTTGATAAACTCCACAATGAGAAACTGTTAAATTATGATGGTATTGAAAGCATCTCGAAAACACCTTCGATTTGATATATTATGGGCCTCATAATTCATCCGGGATCAAAAGTTATGAGCAAATGTCTATGCACATGTGATCTAAGGAAGAAGATGCGAACCAGTATTTTCCGAGCTGTATTTTGACAAACTCCGGAACGAAAAACAGCTAAATTCTGATGATATTGAAAGCATCTTGAAAATACCTTCGATTTGATATATTATGGGCCTCATAATTCATCCGAGATCAAAAGTTATGAGCAAATGTGTTATACACGTGTAATCTAAAGTAATGCTCTACTACATGGGGATGCATTTTTTAGTCCCACATCGAGAAAAGGAGAGATGGCTTCTCTACCACTCTCATATAAATAAGAGAGGATACCTCTTAGAAAGGTAGAGTTAAATTCTCAAAGGATTCAATACTCAAAGGAGCTTAGTTCTCCAAAGAAGCTTAGTTCTCCAAGATAGGAGCATGCTCCTCCATAATGCGCATATGCGCAAGCGCCATGTGCGCTACGTGCAACGCACGTGTGCCCGCCATACGGCACTACGTGCAACGCACGTGCGCACCATATGAGAACATTTAATAATATTAAAAGGAGCCTGTTCTCCATATATAGAAGCCCTGCTTCTCCTCATAATGCGCATGTGCGCTACGTGCAACGCACGTGTGCTCGCCACGCGCGCACCAAGTGCAACGCATGTGCGCACTACATGAGAATATTTAATAATATTAAAAGGAGCCTGTTCTCCATATATAGAAGCCCTGCTTCTCCTCATAATGCGCATGTGCGCTACGTGCAACGCACGTGTGCTCGCTACGCGCGCACCACGTGCAACGCACGTGCGCACCACATGAGAACATTTAATAATATTAAAAGGAGCATGTTCTCCATATATAGAAGCTCTGCTTCTCCTCATAATGTGCATGTGCGCCACGTGCAACGCACGTGTGCCCGCCACGCGCGCACCATGTGCAACGCACGTGCACACCACATGAGAATATTCAATTAAAAGGAGACTCGTTCTCCATAGGAGCTTGCTCCCCCCCCACATAATACGCATATGCGCAAGATCCATGTGCGCTACGTGCAAATATGAGCGCCCAACACGTGCGACGCACGTGCGCCCAACACGTGCAACGCACGTGCGCGAACGCAAAAAAGCCTTTTTCAGCAGCGAGAAGCTTAAACTCCAGCCTGTTCTTCCCCCTAATGAGTGAGACATGGTTCAAAGGGTACATCCTTTCACACCTTCGATATATGGCACTGTAATCTCTCAGTGTCGTCGGAGAGGTGGTGGGTCCCAACGACCAATGATTCTTCTTTCTAAAATAAAAAAAAGAAGAAGAGAGAACATTGACAAAGAAACAGAGAAAGAATTCAGAGAACTCCTAAAAAGAAAGTTTGAGAAGAAATCAGAAAGAAAAGAAGGTAAACCTTTGAAAAGAAGAATTTCTTCTGAATAGATCATTGATCTGAGAACAAGATCAAGGACCTCTAAGGAAAAGGAAAATAAACAAATAAAAAACAGTGCCTTGCACTTCATTTTATGAACCATTGGTTCTGAATCTAAAAGATTCTCAAGATAACAGTGCCTCGCACATTTTATCTGAAATTGATCCAAAAGAATAAGAACAGTGCCCAGCACTTGCCAGAAATGCACTATTGCGCAAGCCGCGCCACATGTCAGCAGTGCAACAGCGCAGCGCACTGCGCTGTTGCGCTTGCGCTCACCAGAGCGTGACACGTGTCACCACCATATGAGTTTGCGCTCATTACTTGGCGCAAAGCGCCTGACAAGCCACGTGGGGCACCGTCAAAGTATTTAATGCTCTACATTATTAAAGAAAAGGGACAGAGCCCAATTAAAAGGCCTAACAGGCCTAATAAAAAAGTGCTATGCAGGGCAGAGCCCAAACAAAATAGATGCTCTGCATCATTTATAAAAGGGCAGAGCCCAACCAAAACAAGAATAATGCAGTGCATTACTAAAAAGGGGCAAAGCCCTAGCACAGGCCAAAGACAAAAGATGTTGAAACTGGACTTAGCTCAATCATGGCCGTAAGTCCTCAAACTAAATTGACTGAGCACAGCTGCTCTCCTAAATCAATTTACATCCGGTTCGAGGGTACATCTCTGAACTCCTCTGACACCCATCATTGTAATCCTTCAACGACGTCAGAGAGGTGACGGGTCCCGACGACTAAACATTCAAATGGACTGCGGGGTCCTTAAACTCGTGGACCGAAACGTCCTTAAACTAATGTTGGACCGAAACGTCCTTAAACTAATAATGGACCGAAACGTCCTTAAACTAATGTTGGACCGAAACTTTCTTAAACTAATAATGGACCGAAACGTCTTTAAACTAATGATGGACCACTACGTCCCTAAACTGGCGATGGACCACCACGTCCCTAAACTGGAACACAGACCACCACGTCTCTAAACTGGAACATAGACCACCACGTCCCTAAACTGGCAATGGACCGGAACGTCCTTAAACTACCTATGGACCACTACGTCCCTAAACTGGAACAATAGAGCCTCCAAATGCTCTCTTGCCGGATCTAAACGGTCCCGTTTAAGTTGATCTTAGCCCCCAAACACGGCTAACGTATCCTTAAACATTCAAATGGACTATAAAACTTCAAATCAACTTTGGTTCAAGGGTACATCTCTGAACTCCTCTGACACCTATCGTTGTAATCCTTCAACGCCGTCAGAGAGGTGATGAGTCCCGACGGCCATATATTAAATGGATCACCACGTTATGTCGATCTTAGTCTAAAACAGGACTAACGTATCCTTAACGGACGTTTAAGTTGATCTTAGCCCCAAGCACGGCTAACGTATCCTTAAACTAAAAACACCAAACCCAAATCTAAGTAAATACGGATTTGGACCAATCCACGTCCTACGGGCGACGGCATTACTCGGTCTCCGTATACAATCCACGGGCAACCACAAACAAAACAAACACACACGACACGAAGTGAAATTCTGGAGAAGGAGAAAGTTGTTACCGCGACGCGGTAGCGTAATTAACTGCAGGGGCTTGCGCCTGCAGGGAAGAGCGTCCCCACAATCAAAAACCCCTCACCCTGAGGGGGAATCTGACGAAGTCTGCTACATCGGCCGCATCCGTCTAAACCTCCGATACACGGTGCCATAAATCAACTTGGCATCTTCGGAGAAATAGACGGATAAAACCAAATAGCATCTGCCCCGAACCTCAGGCACTGACGCAAAGTCCAGGCCGCCGTTCGGAGGGGAACAGATTCTGGCACGCCCGGTGGGACATTTTCCTCTTTCCACTCCACACTTCGTGTGTTGTCTTCGCGAACCAATCGCGGTTTGTTAATGGTTGCTTTCGGATTTCAAGTTACTAAGACTTGGTCTTTTGCCTGGCGCAGAACTCAAGATTCAATGGCATCTAACTGCACCAACTGCTCGAAATGCCCCTGCAACGGACGCTCCACCTCACCGGGAGGTGTAGCATATGGGACCCAAGCGGCTTCCTTCCTCGCTCTGCCAGTAGACTAAGTGACCCAAGCCACCACTGGCCTGTTCTTCGGGACCATGATCCCACCTACAAGCTTCTCTATGCCAATACCTGCATTGGAAGTGAACAAAAAGTCGGTCTTCGACCGGCTCACTGCTACGACGGCCCCTGTCAACGGGTCTCCCACTACCAAACCGACAGCCTCTGTTTTCACCAGGCTAAATCAGAACTCTAAATTGGCTGTCCCAAGGAAGGCAATAACTGCTGCTCCAGAAGTCGTCAAGGCGGCTTCCCCTGTCAAAGAGTCAGCCTTTTCAAGACTGATGTTTCTTGCTCCTGCCCCTGCTCGAGGATCCGTCTTCGACAGGTTGAATATCACACCTCAGAAGACAACCTCAGTATTTAAGAGGTTAACACCGGCGGCGCCTCATTCAGACAGGGGGCAAAAAGAAGATGTCTCAATCTCCGAGCCAGTCCCAATGGCTCGTCATGCTCGACGTCGCCATTGGCAACGAGTGAGGAAGGCAGGGGCAACTCCCCCTCAGGGCTAACTCCACCGGCTCCAGTGGTGGAAGTCAACGCTGCTGTCCCAACTGGGAACAGCTTTGAACTGCTGAGAAGGGTACAGAAGAACTCTCCAACCGCTACATTGAAGAGATCTCCTCCACCCGCGGAGAGAGTTCCAGAAACGAAACGAGAACAGCCCCCTCAATGGTTGTCTTCAAAAATTTATAAAGTTTGGCGAAGGGTTCAAAACTCTGTGATTGACCCAGGTCACTCTCGTCACCAAAAAAAGGCGAAAGTGGAAAAAGACAAGGACTGTCCCATTAAACAGCAGGGGACAGCAGCTGCTAGGGTGCCCCCTTCAATGATTCCTTCAACCTCAACGGCGCACAAAAGAAGGAGGCCAGAGAAAGCTCCCACGTCAGCGACAAAGTTTAAAGGCGGTGAACCTAAACCTCCAAAGTCAGGGGGCATAACAGTTCATACGATTTATATGGCTTCTGGAAAGGAAGAAAGCCGCACTTCTACGGGTCACCGACCGCTCACCCGATCAGTGACCAAGGCTCAGGAGCAGCAACAAAAGCTCCAGGAGATGATGACCACAATGGCTGCACTTACAGGGCCGAAAGAAACCTCGGAAACATCCTCAGAGGAACGTCAAGAACAAGAAACAGACGCCGAGTTTCTTCGGCGCGTACTAGAGAAGAAAGATAAAGACGCTGCGGAGCAGGCAGCCAACATAAAGAAAATGGCTCTCCTATTCCAGGATATGGTGGGTATGATGATTCAACAAGATCCACCTGCTGAAGATTCCCCGATCATTTTTGAAGACGATAGGAGAGAGACGTCGAATCCTCCACCAGCTCTGTCCACAGCTAAAGAGGATACCATCTCAAAAGCTGATTTGGATGAATACATCGCCCAGAAAATACGGGTGCATCATGCGACCGAAGCGGCCGGTCAGGTCGTAAAAATGGGACGGCCATACCCAAGTTGGTACGATCAAATCAAGTACCCGCCAGGTTATACAATTCCCAAGTTCCATGTCTACAAGGGGACGGGCAATCCTCATCAGCATGTTTCCCAGTTCAGGGCACTCTGCGGCAATACCGGCGGTGATGACAAGCTTTTACTGCGCCAGTTTGTTGGAAGTTTATCGGATACGGCATTCGGATGGTACTCCGAGCTCCCGAACGACTCTATCAAAACCTTCGCGGAGATGGAGCTGTTGTTTACTCAGCGTTTTGCAAGCGCCAGTGAACATACCCCGATGACGGCACTGATTAATGCCAGGGTAAAACCCGGCGAAACGTGGGTTCAGTACGCTATACGATGGCGGAATTTATGGTCAAAGTGCGAGCAGCGCATTGAAGAAGCTCCCGCAGTGGGTATGTTTGTGGGGACCCTCGATCCACAAGCAACCATCTCGCAGTTTATGATGTTTTTCAAGACGACTACCTTCCAAGCCTTGATCGACAAACTAGCACAGATGGATCAGATGGGCTATAAACCTCCTCTTCCAAGGCCGGACTCCCGAAATGACAAAGGGAAGGGAAAAGCGATCGTCGTCGCTAATGCTCAACAACAACCGAGCGACCCGAAGCCAGTGGCTCGTCAAAATAATATGCGCCCGTACGTACCCCTTGAGGATAGGATGGGACGTCCTTATTCCTTTCCCCGTGATAAAACGAGGAGGTTATTTGAGCTGGCGTTGCGCAATAGACTCATAAATTTGCCGGATCCAAAACGTCCGTTGCAACCAAGTGACATCAACGAGCCCAACTACTGTCCTTATCATCGAGTACTAGGCCATCCGATCGAAGATTGCTACGTTTTCAAGAATTGGCTTGAAAACCAATACCGACAGGGCAAGTTCGCGTTATCTGACAAATGGAAGGTGAATCCCCCGCAGCCCCACACCTCTAAAGGGACGAATACGCCGGGGGCAACATGCTCCGTCATAGAAGAAGCTCCTTGGGAGGTTGTATTATCAGCCAAGACAAAGAGGATGCTAAATGATCTTCAGACATGTCCAGCGATCAAGTGGAAGAACCCGTTGGAACCGCAGGTCATTGAAGGGATGTTGAAACTGCGTACAACTCCAAAGACCGATGGTGGTGGCTCAAACATTCGCAGCCAGCCGTCAAAATCTTCGAAAAAGAAGAAGAAGAACTCTAAGAAGCCCGTGAAGCCTGGCGACAAGCGCACGGACTTACAAAAGCAAATTGACGCGCTGGATGAATACAACCAAAAGGCACGGACTCCCATTACGCTCCAAGAGTTCCTCAATCACGTCTTTCAAGAAGAAGATGAGGGAGAAAGTTCATCGGATGAATCCGAGGAATATGTAGCGAGCTGTCATATGATCTCCCATTCGATCACGAACGATGAGGAGACTTCTGGCACTAAAACGCTGGGGGCAGATACCGAATCAAAAATTCCGGAGCTATCAGTCAAAATGATTGACGCGTTCCTTAACGAAGCTCGACTGAAAAGTAAAGTTGATCGAGAACGCGAGATGGCTATATTTGAAAAGGCCAAGCGCAAGCGACTTGATGAAAGAGCTGAGACGATCCCGCTGGAGAAAAATACCTTCGCTACCGACAAAAGCCAATTCAAGATAAAGAAAAGGTTTGCTAAGGCCACATCAATGGGCATGAAGCTACCATCCTCTGAAGGAAAAATTACTGGTGAAATAGAAATGCACCCCTCCTTTTGCTTATATCATCAGAAGGTTTCGCACCCCACACAAGAATGCAAAGCTTTCGATAAATGGTGGCATGGATATGTTGCTCGTCGACAACGCTTCAAGCGGGAAAAGCGTAAAACTCGTCGAGAGCAAAGAAATACGACCGAAGGGCTTGGAAGAACTACCGGCGATTGTCGCATGGTTAACACTGGTGGGTCATAAGTGCCTACATTCGGGAGCGATTCTGATGAGGAGCTGGAACTCGCCCCTCTCTTTAAAGAGTCAACTTCGGGAAAAGAAGAAGAGCCAAAGGTTTGCGAAAATATCCAGCTACGCAATCGGACGCTACCTGAAAAGAATCTCGGACCCTTAAATAAGAAAGATAAAGGGAAAGAAAAGGTCTCTGAGGATATTACTCTAGATGACCAAGTTGCGGAAAAGCTAACCGCCAAGAATCCGCCGAAGAGAAGTAAGGTGGATTACAATGTCTTGGCGCATCTGAGGAAGCTGCCCTCACAACTCAGCATTCTTGATGCCCTGTTACTATCAAAAGAGACGAGGGATTCTTTGATTAAGGCGCTACAAGATCCGGACCAGTTCCAAGCCTTCCTGGCCGAAGAAAAGATGAAGAATGGGTTGGAAGAGGTGCACACGGCCGACGTTGCTTTTGGCGATGAAGACCTTCTCCTCGGAACGTGCGAACACAATTGTCCCCTTTATGTCTCAGGATACTGCCATGACATAAAGATAAGTAAAATCTTGGTCGATAACGGATCGTCTGTTAATTTACTCAATGTGCGGGTGTTAAAGGAAGTTTGCATGAGTGTCCAACACCTCGCCCGAGACAAGATCACCATCTCCGGGTTCGACTCCCAATCATCAAAAACTCTTGGATCTGTGATATTGACGTTACGCTTCGGGTTGCTCGTCACAGATATTAAATTTCATGTCATAGATGCCAAGACATGCTACAATGCTCTGCTCGGTCGACCATGGTTACACGAGTACAATATCATTCCTTCTACACAGCATCAGTGTATGAAATATTGCAAGGATGGTCTCGAGTACACTTTGCAGGAGAATTGAATCCGTTTTCCGTGAATGAAGTTCGTAAGTATGAAGATGCCAAATACTTCTTGCCGAGTTTCGAAGACACGGAAAGGTGTCACAAGCCTGAGAACAAAACTAACGCCACCATCCCTGTCTTTGGCAGCGATACCGAGGAGGAAGAGGATATAACTTATTCGGGTCTGCCCCAATACACCAAGCCGGGACCATCCGTTCCTTCATTGATCTTCGGTAGTGATTCGGGGGATAAAGTTCATGCTGTATTCCCTGCTCGGCTTTCAATACGAGCTTCTGCTGATGAAGAGCGAAGTCTGCAGATAGCTATGGTGCCGCTTAGACACCATAAAGAACTGGATGCACTTAATATTTGCAATGTAGAAGAGCTACAAACATTCTACATCCCTCCTAGACGAGAGAGCGAGAAAGCAATTCTGTTTTACCGCTCTAAAGAAACCAAGGTAGAAAAGGAAATCTGGCATGGCGCGGATCCTATGCTCGACAGGCTTCAGCCTATCCGTCTTCCCAGATATTATACGGAAGGTTTGAAGAAGCTCCTGAAACGCCAGGGGATATCCTTCAAACAAACCGTCAGAAAGGCCAAATTCTATGACAGGGTCTGGAACATCCCCGGGACTCAACGCAAACTGCCTAACGGGAGAATGGAAGCGAGAGGGCTTGGATACATCCGGTCAAAGAAACGGGAGCTACTAAACAGCTGTTACGTCATGTATGACTTCGATGAAGAAGCAGATGCTCAATGGGAGGACGCTAATCCTGAGCCAATAAAAGTGCCAGATGCAAAGGAACCCAGTCCGTCGTTCGAAGAACAAATAGACAAACTTATAAGGGAAGCGGGTCAAAAAATCCGAGACGACCATAACCGTGAAATGGTCATCTACGAGAAATCCAGAACGCAACGCCTTCTCCAACAAGCCGTGAAAGATGAAAAGGCTGTTCCCTGTCAACCTGTTATAAAGAAGGCTCGGCGCAAAAGCAGAAATAAGTCGAAAGGCCAAAAAGGCGCTCAACAACAACAAAGCAGGGCTAAGAAGCCACGCAAACGGGAGTCGAGCGTTATTGATCTATCCCTTATGAAGAAAATGGGTCGAGCGTACTCGTTTCCTCGGGACAAGACGAAGAAGATACTTGACTTTGCTCTAAAATATCAGATGCTTACACTACCAGAGTCTAAGCACCCCGAACGAGCGGGCGAAGTCTCACACCCGGACTATTGCTCTTACCATCGAGTAATAGGGCACCCTCTCGAGGACTGCTTCACCTTCAAGAATTAGGTCGAAGATCAGTATCGGCTTGGCAAGTTCGCTCTGTCCGACAACTGGAGGGTAACGCCGCCACGAAAGCATGAGCCCAAGGCCACGAAAGAAGAACCAGTTCCACATTGGGATTGGAAGCGAATTCGCACCTGTCATATGATTACAATATTAAAAGAAGAGCCCGAAGACATAGATGAGCTCCCTTGGTGCTTCGAAAACAGCAGCGACGAGATAATCTCAGAATTCCCACCAGCGCCAAAAGAACTAGAAGATGGAATCCATACCACTGCAGATAACCTCAAGAAGATTGAGTTGGGGACGGCAAACGATCCACGACCGATATTCATCAGCGAGTTACTATCTGAAGAAAGGGTAGCTGCGTTAAAGGATGTGCTTCTGCAGCATAGAGATTGCTTCGCGTGGAACTATTCCGAAATGCCGGGACTAGATCCAGAAATGGCTGTACACAAATTGGCGATATCCCCAGACATCAAGCCAGTCAAACAAGCGCCGAGGAGAATGCGACTCGAGCTTGAAATGAGTATCAACGCCGAGGTCAAGAAGCTGATCGACTCCGGTTTTATCCAGGAGGTCCAATATCCTGAATGGATCGCTAACATCGTTCCGGTGATGAAGAAAAATGGGACGGTGCGCATATGCGTGGACTTTCGGGATCTCAATAAAGCTTGCCCGAAGGATGATTTCCCAGTGCCAGTCACCGAATTGATGATAGACAATACATCCACTCATGAGGTTTTCTCCTTCATGGACGGCTCATCGGGGTATAACCAGATAAAGATGCATCCCGAAGACCAGAAGCACACCGCCTTCAGGACCCCTCTAGGGATATTTTGTTATAAAGTAATGCCCTTCGGTTTAAAGAATGCCGGTGCCACTTATCAAAGGGCCATGACGAAGATCTTCGATGACCTTATACACGAAATCGTCGAATGCTATATCGACGACCTCGTTGTTAAAAGCAAATCATATGAGGAACATCTCGAGCATCTGAAGACCGTATTTCAACGCCTTCGGCAATACAACTTAAAGATGAACCCGCTCAAGTGTGCATTCGGAGTTTCCTCGGGCAAGTTCCTGGGATTCATTGTTCGACACCGAGGTATTGAAATAGATCTGTCAAAGATCAAAACGATCATGGAAATGCCTCCGCCAAGAACTCTCAAACAGTTGCGATCTCTCCAAGGGAAGCTCGCATACATACGGTGATTTATAGCCAATCTTTCAGGCAAGTGCCGTCCTTACAGTCACCTGATGAAGCAGGGAACCCCGTTCGTCTGGGATCAAAAGTGCCAAAGCGCACTAGACAAGATCAAGCAATACCTGCAAAACCCTCCAGTGTTGGCTGCTCCGGTTACGGGAAAGCCTCTCATTCTTTATACAACCGCCCTCGAAGGTTCTTTAGGCGCATTATGGGCACAAGAGAACGATCAAGGGAAAGAAAGAGCACTCTACTAGTTAAGTCGAGTTCTACTGGGGGCAGAAAGCAACTACTCCCCCATTGAAAAACATTGCCTGGCGTTGATCTTCGCGATAACAAAGCTTAGGCACTATGCGTTGGAGCATGAGGTCCGTCGCATTTCAAAGGTGGACCCCCTTAAATACTTGATGTCAAAGGCCATATTGACGGGACGACTCGCTAAATGGGCCCTACTCTTGATGGAGTTTTCGATAACGTATCAACCTCTCAAGGCAGTGAAAGGCCAGGCCATCGCCGACTTCCTCGCTGAGCATCCCATACCCGCCGATTCTCCTCTAAATTGCGATTTGCCGGACGAACATGCGTTCGATGCGTTCGACGGTGGTGATACCCAATGGGAACTTTATTTCGATGGAGTATCTTCCATGAAAAAGCGCAAACAAAATACCCCTATAATCAAATCGGGGGTAGGACTCATCTTTATAACTCCACAAGGAGGGATAATGCGCTACGTGTTCTCCCTAACAGAGCCGAAGACAAATAACGAAGCCGAATATGAAGCTCTGATTGCAGGCCTTGAGATCGCCATCGACATGGGAATTGAAAACCTCCTCGTATATGGGGATTCTCAACTTGTCGTTAGTCAAGTAAACGGCGACTACCAAACGTGCAAGCCAGAATTGGTGAAATACGGGAAAAAAGTGCAACAACTGTTGACCCAAATTCCCTCCTATACTTTGGAGAGCATACCGCGTGCGGAAAACAGCAAAGCAGATGCGTTGGCCAAACTTGCTAAAGAACTGGCTGACGAAAACCTCGATGACGTTAGAATCGTAGTGCAAAGCCGTCGGGTGCTTGCCCCAGCAGAAATATCTCCGGACTCATCCGAAGAAAAAGGAGCGAGCGAGCAGACGACCCTGCAAGTAAAAGATTGGGAAAATACCGAGGATTGGAGAGAAGTTTTCATAGATTACTTCAAGTCCCACCGAATGCCTGAAGAAGCGTCCACAAGACACCAGCTCATGAAACGAGCTCTGTCTTTCGCCTTCGTCAATGATACTCTGTACAAGAGGTCATTTGATTCTCTGTGGCTGAGATGCTTAGGACCTGACGAAGTGAGAAGGGTCGTCCAGGAAGTTCATGACGGACTCTGCGGTTCTCACCAAGCAGGCCCAAAGATGAAGTTGAAGATCAAACGAATGGGCTACTACTGGCCCACGATGATTCAGGACTGCCTCGAATATGCGAAGCAATGCCACTCATGTCAAATTCATGGGGATTTCATCCATCAGCATCCAAATCCATTACATCCAACGGTGGCTAGCTGGCCATTCAAAATGTGGGGGACTGATATAGTCGGCCCCATCGAACCAGCATCGTCTAGAGGACATCGTTTCATCCTAGCGACGACTGACTACTTCTCTAAATGGGCAGAGGCAATACCGCTGAGAGAAGTTAAGACGGAGAATATCCTCCATTTCTTCAAGACGCACGTCCTATATCGGTTTGGAACTCCACGACGGATCATCTCCGATAACGGGCCAGCTTACAGAAGCCACAAGATCAGTCGCTTTGCACAACAGCAGAATATAGACTGGAGATATTCCTCGGTTTATAATCCGCGAGCCAACGGACTAGCTGAGGCCTTCAATAAGACTTTAACAAAGATCATAAAGAAAACGGTGTCCCGAAATAAGAAAGACTGGCACGAAAGACTGCAAGAAGCTCTTTGGGCATGTCGAACTACGTTCAAGACGGCCACGAACACAACGCCGTACGCGTTGGTGTTCGGTACCGAAGCAATACTCCCCCTCGAGATAGAGTTACCCTCTCTACGAGTGGCAGTCCACTACGAGCTGACGGACGAAGAAAATGCTCACCTTCGGCTTGAGGAGCTTGATGCCCTTGATGAAACCCGGCTCATAGCGCAACAAAATCTGGAAGCTTATAAAGCAAAGATGACGCGCTCATATGAAAAATTGATCCGACCGAGGACATTCCGCCAAGGCGAACTTGTGTTAGTGGTCAAAAGGCCTATGATCCCCAATCGCGCCAAGCAGGGAAAATTCGAGCCAAACTATGAAGGCCCGTACATCATAGATAAGGTCTACCAGGGTGGGGCCTATCTACTCATGGACATGCACGGTGAAAGGCCTTTCAGGCCGATAAACGGTCGCTTCCTAAAGAAATACTACGCTTAATGAGCCACAGCCTAGGTCAATGATAGGTGACGACGACCATGTCCGCTCGCTGTCTTCCTAAGCTCAAGTTTTATAAGCAGTAGCCAGCCTCTCAATGTTGGACCGAAATGTCCTTAAACTAATAGCGGACCGAAATGTCCTTAAACTAATAGTGGACCGAAACGTCCTTAAACTAATACCGCAGCATCCTTAGGCTGACGAGATGAATAAAAAAAAATAAAATAAATAAAAATGGTATGTCCATAAGCAAAAAGGGCACGGATGAAAACCCAAAAGGGCTCCGTGAGTAAAAAAAGCAGGGCTACCGGCGAGTGTTCGTGAAAACCCGAAAGGGCGCGACCTCGTAAAAAAAAAGAGAAAAAGAAAATAAAAAGAATATAAAAAAACGGTATGTCCGTAAGCAAAATGGGCACGGATGAAAACCTGAAAGGGCCCCGTGAGTAAAAACAGCAGGACTACCGGCGAGTGTTTGTAAAAACCTGAAAGGGCGCAACCTCGTTAAAGGACACTTATAGGGTCCTCTCGACCTTGTAAGGAGAAACCACTTGCGTGAGATCCTTACGAATGACAAAGGTGCAACGCACTTAGGGATCCCCACGATTCCTAAGGAGAAAATACACTTGCGAGATCCTCACGACTCGTAAGGAGAACTCTCTTATGGGACCCTCACGGCTCATAAGAGTTGAAAGTCTTAAGTTACAGAGACCTAAATCCGTGCTTAAGCAATCCCTGCAACTTCCGATATTACCCTACAAGTGGTCCAATACTGGCCCTTGTATACAATCCACGGGCGCGAGTAAACATTTCCCTAACCAAGTCTCATCCGTGACTGGGGATATGTTCGCATGGTGAACAACCCTTGTAAATCCTCTCGATTTATGAGGAGAAAACCCTCCTGTAGGATCCTTATGACTTACAGAAGAAACGAACACTTAGGAATCATCACGATTCTTAAGGAAAAAATACACCTACAAGATCCTCACGACTTGTAGGAAGAAATACCTTTGTGAAACCCTTACGGCTCATGAAGTCAAAAGCCTTAGTCGACAGGACCTTAACCCTGGTGGCTAAGCCACCTTTGTTCGACATCGACAGAGGCAAATGATGATTCGCTCTTGGCAATAGCCCAGTTGTAGCGGTGCTGATGCCGAAATCGGTGTCTAATTCCAGGCTTACGGTGAAAAACCAATAGGCCGCACATGCATATGAAATAGCCGAAATGATGGGGCAACTTGCAATAAAAAGCAGCAAGTAAAAATGTATGCATGCAAAATAGCCGAAATGATTGGGCAACTCGCAATAAAAAGCAGCGAGTGAAAATAAAATAAATAGCCGAAATGATTGGGCACCGCGAAAAATAGCCGAAATGATTGGGCAGTCGCGACCTTCGCGATATAAAAGCTGAAATGATAGAGCATCGCGGAGATAAAATAAAAAAATGATGATAAAACTTCGGCCCTACAGTTAAGATCACATCGATCCCTGTATACAATCCAAAGGCGTAAACAAAGAGCGAACCATACTTTCCTAATAGGCTTCGCCAGAAGACGAAGCCAAATCTCGACGGTTCAGTCCAACTCCGAAGAAACCAATGTCTTCAGCAGATTCCTCGACTCACGGATACAAACACTCCTTGACGAGAGCCTCCTGATCCGCGTCGACTCGCAGAGCAACCGGTGCCTCCGTGGGAAATTCTCGACTCGTTTCAAACCCCAAGGAAACAAATAATCCTTGGCGCTAGGGAAACAAATAATCCCTAGCAAATTCCTCGACTCACGGATACAAACACTCCTTGACGAGAGCCTCCTGATCCGCGTCGACTCGCAGAGCCACCAGTACCTCCGTAGGAAATTCTCGACTCGTTTCAAACCCCAAGGAAACAAATAATCCTTGGCACTAGGGAAATAAATAATCCCTAGCAAATTCCTCGACTCACGGATACAAACACTCCTTGACGAGAGCCTCCTGATCCGCGTCGACTCGCAGAGCCACCAGTGCCTCCGTGGGAAATTCTCGACTCGTTTCAAACCCCAAGGAAACAAATAATCCTTGGCGCTAGGGAAATAAATAATCCTTAGCAAATTCCTCGACTCACGGATACAAACACTCCTTGACGAGAGCCTCCTGATCCGCGTCGACTCGCAGAGCAACCAGTGCCTCCGTGGGAAATTCTCGACTCGTTTCAAACCCCAAGGAAACAAATAATCCTTGGCGCTAGGGAAACAAATAATCCTTAGCAAATTCCTCTACTCACGGATACAAACACTCCTTGACGAGAGCCTCCTGATCCGCGTCGACTCGCAGAGCCACCAGTGCCTCCGTGGGAAATTCTCGACTCGTTTCAAACCCCAAGGAAACAAATAATCCTTGGCGCTAGGGAAACAAATAATCCTTAGCAAATTCCTCGACTCACGGATACAAACACTCCTTGACGAGAGCCTCCTAATCCGCGTCGACTCGCAGAGCAATCAGTGCCTCCGTGGGAAATTCTCGACTCGTTTCAACCCCAAGGAAACAAATAATCCTTGGCACTAGGGAAACAAATAATCCCTAGCAAATCCCTCGACTCACGGATACAAACAATCTTTGATGAGAGCCTCCTGATTCGCGTCGGCTCGCAGGGCAACCAGTGCCTCCGCGGGAAATTCCCGATTCGTCTCAACTTGCAAGATGAAGCCTCAGGCAGCAGGGACTAAAAAAATTGCTTCCTGAACAATGGGACCCTGCAAGTCGATCTAAACCGGTCTCTTGCATACTATTCACGGGTCTCACTCTCTGAAGTCGAGTTTCGACAAGGAGGGAAACAACCGCTTACGAGTCCTCTCGACTCGTAAGAGGGAAAAATTCTCTTACAGGATCTTACGACCTATAAGAGAAAACACACTTAGGAATCCTCACGATTACTAAGGAGAAAATACAGCTGCGAGATTCTCTCGATCCATAGGGAGAAAAGTCTTTATGAGACCCTCACGGCTCATAAAGTTGAAAAGTCTTAGGTGGCAGATCCTACCCCTGTCTTCTAAGCCATTACTGCCCTACAAAGAGGTTAAGATGGACCATCTACGAGCCACACTTGCTAAAGCTACATGCCACTGAAATGGAGAAGTTACTCATGAGCGTATAAACTACTTCACACCAGAGTAAAATATAAAGAAATAGAAGGGTGCGGCTCATAGAATTGAGAGTTTGGAACTATATCTTTTAAGAGTCGAAATTTGAGCCAATGATAAATGACGACGCTTGTGTCCGCTCGTTATCTTCTCAGATCAAGATTCTGAAAGTTATATACCAACCCGAAACTGGTTATACGCTATGCATTACTCTGCACTACTTCACCCACATATATACTTACGTGGGCAAAGTAGTGGGGGGTATTTGTTCCCGCCAAAAATTTCTGCGTAAAAGAGTCCAAGGTATCAAATGGCAGCGATACGCTTAAGAAAATACGAACCAGTATCTTCCGGCCTGTATTTTGATAAACTCCCCAATGAGAAACTGTTAAATTATGATGGTATTGAAAGCATCTCGAAAACACCTTCGATTTGATATATTATGGGCCTCATAATTCATCCGGGATCAAAAGTTATGAGCAAATGTCTATGCACATGTGATCTAAGGAAGAAGATGCGAACCAGTATTTTCCGAGCTGTATTTTGACAAACTCCGGAATGAAAAACAGCTAAATTCTGATGATATTGAAAGTATCTCGAAAACACCTTCGATTTGATATATTATGGGCCTCATAATTCATCCGAGATCAAAAGTTATGAGCAAATGTGTTATACACATGTAATCTAAAGTAATGCTCTACTACATGGTGAATGCATTTTTTAGTCCCACATCGGGAAAAGGAGAGATGACTTCTCTACCACTCCCATATAAATAAGAGAGGATACCTCTTAGAAAGGTAGAGTTAAATTCTCAAAGGATTCAATACTCAAAGGAGCTTAGTTCTCCAAAGAAGCTTAGTTCTCCAAGATAGGAGCATGCTCCTCCATAATGCGCATATGCGCAAGCGCCATGTGCGCTACGTGCAACGCACGTGTGCCCGCCATACGGCACTACGTGCAACGCACGTGCGCACCATATGAGAACATTTAATAATATTAAAAGGAGCCTGTTCTCCATATATAGAAGCCCTGCTTCTCCTCATAATGCGCATGTGCGCTACGTGCAACGCACGTGTGCTCGCCACGCGCGCACCAAGTGCAACGCACGTGCGCACTACATGAACATATTTAATAATATTAAAAGGAGCCTGTTCTCCATATATAGAAGCCCTGCTTCTCCTCATAATGCGCATGTGCGCTACGTGCAACGCACGTGTGCTCGCCACGCGCGCACCACCTGCAACGCACGTGCGCACCACATGAGAACATTTAATAATATTAAAAGGAGCATGTTCTCCATATATAGAAGCTCTGCTTCTCCTCATAATGTGCATGTGCGCCACGTGCAACGCACGTGTGCCCGCCACGCGCGCACCATGTGCAACGCACGTGCACACCACATGAGAATATTCAATTAAAAGGAGACTCGTTCTCCATAGGAGCTTGCTCCCCCCCACATAATACGCATATGCGCAAGATCCATGTGCGCTACGTGCAAATATGAGCGCCCAACACGTGCGATGCACGTGCGCCCAACACGTGCAACGCACGTGCGCGAACGCAAAAAAGCCTTTTTCAGCAGCGAGAAGCTTAAACTCCAGCCTGTTCTTCCCCCTAATGAGTGAGACATGGTTCAAAGGGTACATCCTTTCACACCTTTGATATATGGCACTGTAATCTCTCAGTGTCGTCGGAGAGGTGGTGGGTCCCAACGACCAATGATTCTTCTTTCTAAAATAAAAAAAAGAAGAAGAGAGAACATTGACAGAGAAACAGAGAAAGAATTCAGAGAACTCCTAAAAAGAAAGTTTGAGAAGAAATCAGAAAGAAAAGAAAGTAAACCTTTGAAAAGAAGAATTTCCTCTGAATATATCATTGATCTGAGAACAAGATCAATGACCTCTAAGGAAAAGGAAAATAAACAAATAAAAAACAGTGCCTTGCACTTCATTTTATGAACCATTGGTTCTGAATCTAAAAGATTCTCAAGATAACAGTGCCTCGCACATTTTATCTGAAATTGATCCAAAAGAATAAGAACAGTGCCCAGCACTTGCCAGAAATGCACTATTGCGCAAGCCGCGCCACATGTCAGCAGTGCAACAGCGCAGCGCACTGCGCTGTTGCGCTTGCGCTCACTAGAGCGTGACACATGTCACCACCATATGAGTTTGCGCTCATTACTTGGCGCAAAGCGCCTGACAAGCCACGTGGGGCACCGTCAAAGTATTTAATGCTCTATATTATTAAAGAAAAGGGACAGAGCCCAATTAAAAGGCCTAACAGGCCTAATAAAAAAGTGCTATGCAGGGCAGAGCCCAAACAAAATAGATGCTCTGCATCATTTATAAAAGGGCAGAGCCCAACCAAAACAAGAATAATGCAGTGCATTACTAAAAAGGGGCAAAGCCCTAGCACAGGCCAAAGACAAAAGATGTTGAAACTGGACTTAGCTCAATCATGGCCGTAAGTCCTCAAACTAAATTGACTGAGCACAGCTGCTCTCCTAAATCAATTTACATCCGGTTCGAGGGTACATCTCTGAACTCCTCTGACACCCATCGTTGTAATCCTTCAACGACGTCAGAGAGGTGACGGGTCCCGACGACTAAACATTCAAATGGACTGCGGGGTCCTTAAACTCGTGGACCGAAACGTCCTTAAACTAATGTTGGACCGAAACGTCCTTAAACTAATAATGGACCGAAACGTCCTTAAACTAATGTTGGACCGAAACTTCCTTAAACTAATAATGGACCGAAACGTCCCTAAACTGGCGATGGACCACTACGTCCCTAAACTGGCGATGGACCACCACGTCCCTAAACTGGAACACAGACCACCACGTCTCTAAACTGGAACATAGACCACCACGTCCCTAAACTGGCAATGGACCGGAACATCCTTAAACTACCTATGGACCACTACGTTCCTAAACTGGAACAATAGAGCCTCCAAATGCTCTCTTGCCGGATCTAAACGGTCCCGTTTAAGTTGATCTTAGCCCCCAAACACGGCTAACGTATCCTTAAACATTCAAATGGACTATAAAACTCCAAATCAACTTTGGTTCAAGGGTACATCTCTGAACTCCTCTGACACCTATCATTGTAATCCTTCAACGCCGTCAGAGAGGTGATGAGTCCCGACGGCCATATATTAAATGGATCACCACGTTATGTCGATCTTAGTCTAAAACAGGACTAACGTATCCTTAACGGACGTTTAAGTTGATCTTAGCCCCAAGCACGGCTAACGTATCCTTAAACTAAAAACACCAAACCCAAATCTAAGTAAATACGGATTTGGACCAATCCACGTCCTACGGGCGACGGCATTACTCGGTCTCCATATACAATCCACGGGCAACCACAAACAAAACAAACACACACGACACGAAGTGAAATTCTGGAGAAGGAGAAAGTTGTTACCGCGACGCGGTAGCGTAATTAACTGCAGGGGCTTGCGCCTGCAGGGAAGAGCGTCCCCACAATCAAAAACCCCTCACCCTGAGGGGGAATCTGACGAAGTCTGCTACATCGGCCGCATCCGTCTAAACCTCCGATACACGGTGCCATAAATCAACTTGGCATCTTCGGAGAAATAGACGGATAAAACCAAATAGCATCTGCCCCGAACCTCAGGCACTGACGCAAAGTCCAGGCCGCCGTTCGGAGGGGAACAATGGGGAATTTTCGGAATACATTCCGAAAGAGGTCAAGACCTGTACTATAAATGGAATGATACCCCTCTTCAATACAGATGCGCCTTTTGGATGAATCGGAACTCCGGAGTTTGAAGAACTCCGTAGTTAAGCGTGCTCGGGCCAGGGATGTCCTGGGATGGGTGACCTCCTGGGAAGTGGCCCCTGGTCGGGTCCGATTCACTCCGAAGGACAAAACCGTGCGGCTTCGACCAGAGCGGACAATACTCTCTGTATTGGGGGCGGGTCGTGACAGATATCATCCGTCGGTATCAAGTGTGCCGCGAATCTGTTTAAGGATTGTGTTAGCTGTGTAGTATGTGATATTTAAAAATTTGAAATACTGTGACATATCTTACCGACTTAGCATAGTGAATTCAGCGTCATACTCATCTACTTACTTGTCCCACATCGAACCTTGTTGTAGATGAATGAACTGCTGTTCCATGGCAAACCTGGCAGTCACAGGGAAGTACTTCGCGTCGAACTTCTCGCGAAAAGTCTTCCATTCAATAGGCTGTGCAAGACGGCTTTCTTCCTCCTTCCACCAGTTGCGAGCATTATCCGTGAGCTGCGGTTTCGCCACACGGACCCAAGCTATGTCTGGCACTTGTGCTGCCGCCAGATCATCCTCTATGCTTTGTGCCCATTCCTCAGCTTCAAGTGGGCTTCCCTTTCCGGAGAACTGCTTGGGATGTAAAGCCCTGAATTGCTTTACCCCAGGTGCGTCAGTCTCGGGACGGTTCAGGAGTTGTTGCTGTCCTTCAAGGAGGCTGCGGATCGCCTCAAGTAGAACCGTTTGCTCGGTGGGTGGCACAGGAACAGCAGGTGTGAGAGGTAGTGGTGGAGGTGTGTTGTTGACATTGGTGCTGGTGTTGTTCGGGGAATCCATAACCTTGAAGAAAAATTTGGGTTAGGATAGATTCAAGTACATGAAATGATAAGATTCAAGAAATATGAAGTTGTAAGATTCAAGGAACATGAATTGTAAAGAATGTTTTAGTTGCTGGTTCTTGTGTTATATTGCTTAGGTTTGTTCACGCAGAACAGAACTGCATAGTATGGTTCTATACAGCTCTGACCTGCATGGGCCACTAACAAAACCTGTCACGCCCCGCTTCCCAGTATACGGGCAGAGGGGATGGGACTGGTCCGCTACGTATTTACTCAGAAGCAAATACGCTAAGCGTAACTAAGCAATATAAAAGAAATACATAAGAGACAAGGTATAATAAACTGAACATCAACTTTATTTATTAACATTTGTCACGCCCCGCTTCCCGAAATACGGAATACGAGGGGTAGACAAGGCCAGCCATGCTCCTACGGCCGAGGAAAAGTCCTGCCGTAGTCACACTTCGGCTTCTAGTTTTTCATGGTAAACAGTAAATGATGCGCAGGTAATGAGAAATGCAGTAACTGGAACAAAACAGTAATATAAACTGACCTGATGGGAAACAAAAGATATAACTCTGGATCGCTAAACAAGATGTCTGCGAAGTGCGTCTAGTCCTGGTCCAGGCTAAATCTTCTCCTCACACTGAGCATGCATACTCAGGTCGTCAGAGCGACACAATAGCAATATAATATATAAAATCATGTGACAATTCTAATAGTGATAATAGATAACAGTAGATCAATGGCAGTATAGGTATGAACATGCAGTAATCAATGAAGCGGAACAGTAAAAGCAGTAGAACGATATGTCACGTATGTCAACACAGTAAGTAAGATATATCAATGCCAGTATCCCTATCAGTCTCTAAGTCTCACTGTATAGGTCACTAAGCCTATCGTCAGTCCAAGTGTAAGAGTCAACCACTCGCGAGTGTCCTCCATCCAAGGGTAGAATCCAAGGGCAAGGGACCACGGGCCCAACATGTATATCACGGTGATAATCACATACCCTGTAAATCTCCATATATCTCCTTAAATATATAAGCCGGCATGGGACTCCCGAGATTCTGTTGAACTTACACTCAAACTACCCCACACCCCGTGGTCTACATCAAACGCCAACCATAACCCTAAATACCAATCGGTCTGTGACAAGTCTGCGCGAGAACTGGAGGCAGGACCTCCATCAAGCACATCCCGACTAATACCTAAGATAGATGGCAGTGTCTGGTGCCTTATCTGTGACACCCGTGCAAGAGCTTCCATAAGTGTCCCATACCACTTATAGTCACACGTACACGTGTCCCACAGACGTCGACAATGCAATATAATAATAAGGTTCACTGATTGTGTACAAGTACGTATCACTTTCACTTATTCACTGATACACGAACACGAACGTACTTGCCACAATCATCACTAAAGCCTAACACTGGGTAAATGCACGTTATCACTAGGTTATCAATGCAGTGACATGTGTATGATATGATGCGTGCACAGTATATAAAGCATGTTTAGGATGTCCTGAGTCAATAATCTACCACTTGCATAATTTATCATAAATCATACGGTTACAATTTAGTGAGACGATGAACAGGTAATAATTAGTATGTTCAGTTATCTATCCATCGAATTTAGTTTCATGCCAAACGGATTCCAGGATCATTAATTATAGCCATTACATTTTAAGCGCTCGCGGCTGGAAATCCGGTTTCAGAATCAGAAGTCCGTTTCGCAACGCATTTTAATCCTAGTTGGGATCAGATTTTAGCGACGCTACAGTTGGATGAAATCTAGGGTTTCCAGTAAGGTTTTCAACGCAATAGACGGTTTCTCAATCGCGTCTGTACGTTAGGAGTTATACACTATTTTACATTAATATGTCATCTCAGGATCTATTCTGGACTGTTATACGTCCACAACTATTAAATTACCGATTAAATAACGAACGATAACGAAACAGAATGAAACCAATTTTGTTGTCTAGCTAACAGATTTACCTATAATAAACAGCGGAGTTCCGCAACCTACGAGTTAGGGAAATCTTGTGGTACCCATTACGGAACAGCAAGCAACAATTGGAGTCGCTCTGGACTGCAGTCCATAGTCGCACTCCGATCCAAATATCATCACAGTTTAAGTACAGGAATATCTGGAAACAAGTATAGGGTTAAAGTTCGTCGAGTTGGCTTCTATTTGAGCCCTCGAGCGCATCATTCCAGTATGTATATAATTTATGGCGAATTTAACGGTTTTCAGGTAGAATAAAATTCCAGTTTCACGAGTAAACTTGGGGGTAGTCGTTTTAGTCGTTAACGGTCATATTTTCCAACGAAACTTGCACAAGATATTCATCACTACAAGGGCCACTATAAACAATCCAGTTCCGTCAAATTAGAAAAGTATTTTCTTTGGGAACATGCATCGAACAGATACGTAATATAACTTATCAGGAAAATTACTGTGGAATCTATACAAATTTAATTTGTAACAAAGATAACTTAGCATGTAGCAAGTAGAGAACTTGCCTGGAGGCGTCTTGGCGATGCACGGCAGTGGTAACAGCACGAACGCGTGATGAATGGTGCGTGTAGGGTTCGCGGCCTCGGCTCTTGGATTCGACGGCTCGGTGGTTGCGACGGTGATTACTACGGTGACGGTTATGATCGTAGAGATGACAAGGACACCAGTGCCGCCGATAGAGTCGTCAACGGTGGCTGTTGCGGTGATGGCAACCAAGTGTTCGACGGGGCTTGAGCTCGGCTTCGAGAGTGTGAGCTCGGTGGTAGGTTGAATAGGGAATGATGTTTTAGAGTGAGTCACTATAAAAGGAAGGAGAGTGAGAGGGGGAGAGAGTGAGATCTGCTAGAGAGAGGGGAGACAGAAGGATTGAGGGGGAGAGAAAGGATTAGAGAGAGAGAAATAGAGGAAGGGGAGAGAGTGCAGGGAGAGAGAGAGGGCACAGAGGGGACGAGAGAGGGAGTGATGCAGAGAGGTTGAGAGAGATATCAGTGAGTGAGGGGGAGAGATGCAGTGACGAGAGGGAAGAGGTGGCTCGTCGGTGATGATGGGGTCAGCCGGAGTTGAGCTCGACAAAATGGGTTGAAGGGAAGTTAATGATGTCGATGAAGGAAGATCTCGGGGAGGAGAGGGGCTCGGGGTTTCTGGAAAGAAGAGGGGTGGAACGAAGAGAGAGAGGAGCGACGTTGATGGTGGCGTCGAGATCAAGGATGTGGTGGTCGGAGTTGAGGGTGATGCGGAGGGGACCGACGTGGGCTCGAAAGGGAGAACGGAAGTGGAAAGAAAAGAGAGAGGGAAGAAGGAGAATGAGGGAGAGAGGAAAGGAGACTGGGCGCGCGTCAAGGATAACGCTCGCGATCGTGGCCGACACGAGCGCGAGTGCGGGCGAAGGGGGCGGCGGAGTAGGCGGATCGAGCATTGAAGGAGGTGGGCGGGAAATCCGGGAGAGCCGTTGGAGAGAAGGTTGAATAGGAGCGGGTCGGGTCGAGGAAGTGGGTGCGGGCGTGGGCTGAAGGTGAAGGGCCGGGCCGGTGAAGGATTTAAATATATTATAGGAAAAGAGCAATGGGCCGGGCCAAGAAAAAAATAAAAAGGAAAGAATTAATTGGGGAAGAAGGAGCGGGCTGCTAGGAGGGGCTGAGCCAAATAAAATAAAAGGAAAAAGGAAATTGATTTAAATGGGAAAATAGAAGAAACGGCCCGGGGCGAGTTGGGCCAGGATATTTAAAGGAAATTAGATGAAAAATAAAAAGGGAGTGGGCCGGCTGAGATGGGCTGAGGAAATTATAATAAATCAATTGGAAAAATAAGCAGGCCGGGAGACTTAGAAAGGAATTGAGTTTATGAAAATAAAGATAAAGGAATGAGCTTGTGATTTTTGGTTTAGGATAAATAATTATAATTAAATCAAAATCTTATAAGTTAACGAGAACACAAATATTGGTATAAAAAGGACTGGGTGTTACAACATTCTTTTGTACAATGCATGAAAAGGAAATACAACTGAAATAAAAGCGATGCCTAAATAATGGCGTAACAGGAAATGAAAAGTACTGAATGGAAAATGTACAATATCTAGAGCTCAGGGTCTTCGCTGTACTGCTCCAAGTCTTCTGCAGTTGGTTCGATCACTGACAGTTCTAAATCACCTGACGACATTCAAAGAAGAAAGAAATAGAATGTCATCAGCGAACGGGTCGCTCGGTAAGTCCCAAAGATAAGAGGAAGGTAGAATAGACAGAATAAGAAGTTATCTTTTAAAGTTATATTATTTTGTTATAATGTTGTATTAACGCTGTTGTTTATAGTTTGGTACAGAAGAATGCCAGTGTATACGAGAGGGGTCTCTATATGCCAGAGACTAGAGGTACGTATAGTATAAGGAACCATTTATGCCACGGTACAACAGCAACTGGATTCATGTTAGGTGTATTAAGTCTTACAGTCTCGTGCCACTTTTAATACCTTCCTTACCAATCTACCCCTTAAACCCCGTAGTGCCTTATTTGTATTGTTTGTACTGTAAATTGTATTGAGTGTATAATTGAAAGATTGACCGAAACCATGATATCAGTAAACGGATGTAACCGTAGAATCATGTAAATGGAATAACTGGAGAACCATGTAAATGAAATATATATCCATGGTTCGGTTCAGTCAAGTTGTATAGATTGATAATTGGGTTCATGGATTCATGTTGAATTTTAATATTGAAGATTGAAGATTGTAAGTTGTACTGAGATTCAAACTGAGTCAGACAAATTGAGTCCTTTTTTTTTATTACTTTGTCTACCTTAGATAGGCAAGCACCCACTTCTCCGGCTCCCTGAAGCTCAACAGATTGGTTCTGCTTAAACCTATGTTTACTAGGGTCCTTAGGGTAATTTATAGAACTTGAGGGGTTTTTATGTAAAAATACTTTTATATACTTTTAAAAATGCACCCCAAGTATTTATTATTCGTCTTTAGAGTTGTAATGAAAGTGGATTTTATATTGTGATAATTCTAATGAAAATATCCTAAATTCATAAATAAAGGGATTTATATGGTATTTTAGTGTAAAATTGATTCTTTTGATTTTTAGAACAAAAGTGGAATATTTATATCATAAAAAAATAAGTATTTTAATGATAAATATACATAAATTTATACAAAAATAATTTTAATATATTTATTATATTTTAAAAATCCCATTTTCTTAAGATATCGCACTTTAAATCTTTCGAGACCGAATGCTCCTTGCGGAGGTATGAATCTCGCACTACTAAGCCCGAAGATGTGCGATAATCCACACCATCCCGAACGGGTTCCCCAAAATGGGTTGTAGCGGCGCTTTGCAAAGATTGTAAAATACTAAATCCTTTAGAAAACGGTTTTATGAAATAAATGGTATTTATTTGTAAAGATGTAAATTTTCCCGTATTCTATATTCTAGGGTCTCCTAAGTCAACTAGACTATTACTAACTGATCCAAAACGACAAGTTGTGAGATGTCTCAAATCACCTCTTCACCGCTAATTGTGGCCAGATAAGTATAAGTGAAAAAGGAGGGATCCACTCACGAATCACCGTGAGACGGGCCTTTTAAAATTACCTTTCTCACTTGCCTAGCCTAGACACCATAAAGTCAGGTTTAGATAAACGACTGATGTCCACAACTTATCATATTTTTATAATAAGAGGTACTTATTTAAAAAGTGTATCAATACTAAATCTTTTAGAAATGGTTTTATTAAGTCAATGGTATTTAAATGAAAATATTTGTTTCTCGTATTCTAGGTTATCGTGTTATGTTGCATATGAGTGTGTGAGGAGGTAGGTCGTTACTTCGTGATCTACTTTAAAGGTATAGCAAGTTTAATGGAGTTAAATGTAGAATTGAAACAATGTGGTATTTAAGTGGAAAATACGATAAATTGAAATAGTCATCATTTCATGTAAAGAAACTTGATCAATTTGGTTGATTAGTGTTTAATAGTCAACATGAGGAAGTTTAAGTTTGATTGTATTAGTGAGAAGTAGAATTTTATAAGAACCGGATCGAAAATCGGATTGGTTCCGATTCCGTCGGGTTTTGTAAAACCGTATTCTTAGATAGAAGAGATAGGTAGAAATTGGGACTTACGGGTTTCAGATCACATAAGAGAGTGAGAGAGAAGTAGAGGAATCGCCGATGTGTTGCGTCGTCGCCAGTAGTTCCTAAAACGATCGCCGGAATTTTCGCCGGAAATTCGTCGGAGCTTCGCCTCGAGCTCGTTTTTAAAGTGCATAAGATTCTTGGAAATTTGAGAGAGTAGGCTAAGAATTTTTGGGTTGAGATGGTAGGAGGTAGGGGTGTATTTATAGGGTTAGTCTAGGGTTAGGGTAGGTGTAGGGTTTTTAATTAAAAAAATGTAAAAAGATATGTAAAAATCATTAAAAATGGATTAAATAGGGTATAATTAGTTCTCTGGAACCGATCTCATAAATTAGAGTGTGCAGGGGGGTTAAGGAGGTGAAAAGACAGAACTTTGCAGTAAACGACTTGGCCGTCCGGCCGAGTCCGGCCGGCGGCACCGGCAGACTCAGGCCGAGTCGGGGGTTGGGTAGGTGGAGAGTCTCGAGTTGTAGGCACTGGTATATTCAGATTTTCAGGTTCAGTTCATGTTTTGGGAGTTATTGTGTGTGGGCTGTTGGGCTTTCAAAGAATTTAAAACAAAATAAATACAAAAAATAATGTGGGGCATGGGATTTGAACTCTGGTGGCTTGGTTCAGCAGTGCAAGGTATTACCAATGAGCTACAAGCTCGTTCTTGTAATTATTGTGTGAAATAAATACTTAAAGTGGTAACAGCAATATTAAATACCCTAAGTATACTTTAAATTTAAATCAACTTTATGTATACTAAAAATGGAGTTGTTACAGTCTACCCTTCTTACAAAAATTTCGTTCTCGAAATTTACAACATTTATTTGAGGACTAGTTTACAAAGAGGTGAGGATATCTTGCACGCATTTCATCTTCCTTTTCCCAAGTGGACTCTCCTGGAGTGTCTTTTCTCCACAACACTCGAAAACAGTTAACTTCCTTGTTCCAAAGTGTCTTCACTTTCCTGTCCAGGATCTCCACAGGCTGTTGTTCACAAGACAAGTCGGGCTGTATAGTGAGCTCGGAATGATCAAGAACATGGTTGGAGTCACTTACATACTTTCTGAGTTGGGATATGTGGAACACATTATGCACTCCTTCCAATGAGTGTGGAAGCGCTAAGCGGTATGCCACTTCACCGACTCGTTCGAGTATGTCGAACGGTCCAATGTATCTCAGACTTAATTTACCTTGTCTTCCAAATCGGATCACTCCGCGGTTCGGAGATATCTTCAAGAATACGTGATCTCCTGGCTGGAACTCCAAGTGTCGTCTCTTTGCATCAGCCCAGTGTTTCTGTCGATCTTGGGCTATGCGCATCCTTTCCCTGATAGTACGAACCACATCAACAGTCGCTACTATCATCTCTGGTCCAAGAAGTTCCCTATCTTCGATGTCGTCCTAACTTAATGGTGATCGACACTTCCTTCCATACAATGCTGCAAAATGTGCCATTTCTATGCTTGCTTGGTAGCTGTTATTGTACGTGAACTCCACAAGATGCAGGCGATCTTCCCACGATCCTTTGAAGTCTAACATACACGCTCTGTGCATATCCTCCAAGATCTGAATAGTTCGCTCAGACCGACTATCTTTTTGTGGATGATAAGCCGTGCAGAAGTTCAGACTTGTTCCCAAGCTTGCTTGCAGACTCTGCCAAACTTGCGATCGGAACCTGGTGTCACGATCGGAGACAATGTAGACCGGTACTCCATGAAGTCTCACAATTTCCTGTATGAGTTCATGGGTATCAGAGATAGTACATTATGAAGAGTTTAAATCTTAAATAGATTGTTACCTCCATGTACTTCTTTGCTAGTGTCTCAGTTGATTGGCCAACTCGAAATGGGATGAAGTGAGCCGACTTTGTGAGTCGATCCACAATGACCCATACGGTATCGTTACCCTTTGTGCTGCGAGGAAGAGCAGTCACAAAATCCATCGTGATGTGTTGCCACTTTCATTCTGGGATTGGTAACGGTTGAAGTAGTCCAGCTGTCATGTGATGTTCAGCCTTTACTTACTGACATACCAAGCATTTTGCGACGCTTCTAGCTACTTCACGCTTCATTCCATGCCACCAATAATTCTGAAATAGATCTTTGTACATTTTGGTACCTCCAGAGTGTACCGAGTAGGGGGCTTTGTGAGCTTCTTTCATTAACTCTTCCGTACAGGACCTTTTGGTATACACAATCTGCTGCCGTATCTCAAAGATCCGTCTTCATGGATGATGAGATCTGTTCTGAGTCCATTCTCCACTTGTTCTCTGATCTTTTGCAACTTAGCATCACTTGCTTGAGCCGTTTTGATCTGATTGACAATGTTTGATTGAACTTGTAAATTCATCAAACTTGAAGTGTTACCTGGCATGACTACTTCAATCTCCATCTGATGCAAGTCTTGCTGAAACTTCCATTGAGCGGTGAGATTCATTGCTAATGGTTGGCGACTAAGAGCATTTGGTACTACATTCACCTTTCCTGGGTGATATTGCAAGTTGATGTCAAAGTCCGCCATAAGTTCTAACCATCTTCTCTGTCGCATATTCAACTCCTTTTGAGTAAACACGTACTTCAGACTTTTATGATCTGTGTAGATGTTCACTTGTTTACCAAGTAGATAATGACGCCAAATCTTAAGAGCAAAGATGACGTCTGCCAACTCCAGGTCATGCGTCGGATAATTGCGCTCATGAGTCTTCAGTTGTCTTGAAGCATAAGCCACAACCTTACCGTGCTGATGTAGAACACATCCTAATCCCTTACCGGATGCATCGCAATGCACTTCGAATCCTCCAGATTGATCCGGTATGACGAGAATAGGCGCTGATGTCAATCTTGACTTGAGTTCTACGAAAGCTTGTTCGCATGCTTCTGACCACACAAAATCTTCATCTTTACGTGTGAGCTTAGTCAGGGGTGTTTCTATCTTCAAAAATCCTTCAATGAACCTTCTGTAATTCCAGCTAAACCCAAAAAACTTCAAATGTCCTTCACTGACTTTGGTGTAGGCCATTTGCTAACTGCTGCAACTTTTGCTGGATCCACAGAGATTCCTTCTCCTGATACGATATGTTCAAGAAAACCAACTTGCTTTAGCCAAAAATCGCACTTGCTGTACTTGGCATAGAGCTGATGTTGCCGAAGAGTTTCCAGGACAATTCGTAGGTGCTCTGCATGCTCTTTCCGACTCTTAGAATACACCAGGATGTCGTCGATGAAGATGACAACAAACCTGTCTATGTACTCCCGGAAAACTTGATTCATTAGGTTCATGAATATTGCCGGTGCATTGGTCACTCCAAATAGCATCACTAGAAATTCGTAATGTCCATAGCGAGTTCTGAAAGCTGTTTTGTGAATATCAGCTTCCTTGACCTTCACTTGATGATATCCTGAACGAAGATCCAATTTAGAGAAAACACAAGATCCACTTAGCAGATCGAATAAATCATCGATGCGCGGGAGTGGATACTTGTTCTTTATAGTGACTTCGTTTAAGGCTCTATAATCGATGCACATTCTGTATGAACCTTCCTTCTTCTTCACAAGTAATACAGGTGCTCCCCAACTTGAAATGCTGGGACGAATCCATCCTTTCGCCAATAATTCGTCCAACTGTGTTCGGACTTCCTTCAAACCTTCCGGACTTAATCTATAAGGTGCTTTGATCACCGGTTGTGCTCCTGGTACTAAATCAATACTGAATTCAAGAGCTTGATCGGGAGGCAAACCTGATATATCGTCAGGAAATACATCGTCGAACTCTCGAACTACCTCTGGTCTTGATTCTTCCTCCGCTTGAGCTGCTACAACGACTGCTTCTCTTGGCTTCGCTTTGTAGGTGCTTGGCTCCAGGGTATGGTCTCATCTTTTGAAATAGAAGACCGGATGGTCTGGAATCTCGAATACTACCCTCCTTTGACGACGGTCGATGGTAGCATAAAAAGTTCCAAGCCAATCCATTCCTAGAACCACATCGAAGTTCGGTATGTCCAGCACTTTGAAGTCAGCATAAAACTCTCTGCTGCAAACGACGATTGGACACAAGCTGTATCCCATGGTTGCCTTTAGAACGCCATTTCCTGAACTGACATTCCAGCTGGATACAAGCGGAGAGACTGGAATCGCATGGGTTCGGACAAACCGTTGTGACATAAAGCAGTGAGATGCTCCAGTATCAAACAGTGCTAGTGCAGGTAGTGAGGCTACTAAGATTGTACCTAAGATATGTAGGATATGTTTTAGGTATAGGGAAAGTGTGTAGATAAATAAGACTGAAAGAAAAGTTTGAGAAGAAAAGTTTACAAGTGATAATTTGGCCAGTGGCCTCAGCTTCTTCCACGGTCATCCTGAAAGCCTGGCACCTTGGTACATTCCTCCTGGCCTGAGGAGCATTCCTCGGAACGTTCCTTTGAGCTTGATGGAACTGACGAGGAGGTGGTGCAGCTTGTGGTCCTCTGGGTGGTGCTGGTAGTGCAAGTCTTGGAGCAGGGGCTTGGATGGCTGGGCGCTGTTGGTAATTGTTTGCTGGCCTGGGTGCAGCAATTGGATTTTTTTTATGAGGACAAGACCCAATACCATGAGCAGCTGAGCCGCAGATCAAGCAAAGGTTGTCCGCACGCCGGCAATCTTTCGCTAGATGCCCATTTCTCTTGCAGTAGTTACAAAAGGCTGGGCTGGGCCTGTTGATTGGTGCTCCTGGACGTCTTGGCATAAAAGGTGGTCTGGATGAGGCTCTTCCTGCCATCTGGTTGGCAGGACGCTTAACTCCTGCAGACTGAGCTCTGCGCCTTGCTTTTATCACTACCTCATAACTGCGGGCAGCTTCCAGAGCTTCCTCATGAGTTGGAAATTTCCCTGTGGCTAGAGCAACCTGAATTTCCGTGTCCAAATCTTGTTGAAAACGACGGGCTCTGATATCATATGTCGGTATCAAGTGTGCGCGAATCTGTTTAAGGATTGTGTTAGCTGTGTAGTATGTGATATTTAAAAATTTGAAATACTGTGACATATCTTACCGACTTAGCATAGTGAATTCAGCGTCATACTCATCTACTGACTTGTCCCACATCAAATCTTATTGTAGATGAATGAACTGTTGTTCCATGGTAAACCTGGCAATAACAGGGATGTACTTCGCGTCGAACTTCTCGCGAAAAGTCTTCCATTCAATAGGCTGTGCAAGATGGCTTTCTTCCACCTTCCACCAGTTGCGAGCATTGTTCGTGAGCTGCAGTTTCGCCACACGGACCCAAGCTATGTCTGGCACTTGTGCTGCCGCCAGATCATCCTCTATGTTTTGTGCCCATTCCTCAGCTTCAAGTGGGTTTCCCTTTCCGGAGAACAGCTTGGGATGTAAAACCCTGAATTGCTTTACCCCAGGTGCGTCAGTCTCGGGACGGTTCAGGAGTTGTTGCTGTCCTTCAAGGAGGCTGCGGATCGTCTCAAGTAGAACCGTTTGCTCGGTGGGTGGCACAGGAACAGCAGGTGTGAGAGGTAGTGGTGGAGGTGTATTGTTGACATTGGTGCTGGTGTTGTTCGGGGAATCCATAACCTTGAAGAAAAATTTGGGTTAGGATAGATTCAAGTACATGAAATGATAAGATTCAAGGAATATGAAGTTGTAAGATTCAAGGAATATGAATTGTAAAGAATGTTTTAGTTGCGGGTTCTTGTGTTATATTGCTTAGGTTTGTTCACGCAGAACAGAACTGCATAGTATGGTTCTATACAGCTCTGACCTGCATGGGCCACCAACAAAACCTGTCACGCTCCGCTTTCCAGTATACGGGCAGAGGGGACGGGATTGGTGCGCTACGTATTTACTCAGAAGCAAATACGCTAAGCGTAACTAAGCAATATAAAAGAAATACACAAGAGACAAGGTATAATAAACCGAACAACAACTTTATTTATTAACATTCTTTTGTACAATACATGAAAAGGAAATACAACTGAAATAAAAGAGATGCCTAAACAATGGCCTAACAGGAAATGAAAAGTACTGAATGGAAAATGTACAATGTCTAGAGCTTAGGGTCTTCGCTGTACTGCTCCAAGTCTTCTGCAGTTGGTTCGATCTCTGACTGTTCCAAATCACCTGACGACATTCAAAGAAGAAAGAAATAGAATGTCGTCAGCGAACGGGTCGCTCTGTAAGTCCTAAAGATAAGAGGAAAGTAGAATAGACAGAATAAGAAGGTATCTTTTAAAGTTGTATTATTTTGTTGTAATGTTGTATTAACGCTGTTCTTTGTAGCTTGGTACAGAATAATGCCAGTGTATACGAGAGGAGTCTCTATATGCCAGAGACTATAGGCACGTATAGTACAAAGAACCGTTTATGCCACGGTACAACAACAACTGGATTCATGTTTGGTGTATTAAGTCTTATAGTCTCGTGCCACTTTTAACACATTCCGTACCAATCTACCCCTTAAACCCCGTAGTGTCTTATTTGTATTGTTTTGTACTGTAAATTGTATTGAGTGTATAATTGAAATACTGACCGAAACCATGATATCAGTAAACGGATGTAACCGTAGAATCATGTAAATGGAATAACTGGAGAACTATGTAAATGAAATATATATCCATGGTTCGGTTCAGTCAAGTTGTATAGATTGATAATTGGGTTCATGGATTCATGTTGAATTGTAATATTGAAGATTGCAGATTGTAGGTTGTACTGAGATTCAAACTGAGTCAGACAAATTGAGTCCTGATTGTTTTTATTACTTTGTCTACCTTAGATAGGCAAGCACCCACTTTTCCGGCTCCTTGAGGCTCAAGAGATTGGTTCCGCTTAAACCTATGTTTACTAGGGTCCTTAGGGTAATTTATAGAACTTGAGGGGTTTTTATGTAAAAGTACTTTTATATACTTTTCAAAATACACCCCAAGTATTTATTATTCGTCTTTAGAGTTGTAATGAATGTGGATTTTATATTGTGATAATTCTAATGAAAATATCCTAAATTCAGAAATAAAGGGATTTATATGGTATTTTAGTGTAAAATTGATTCTTGTGATTTTTAGAACAAAAGTTGAATATTTATATCATAACAAAATAGGTATTTTAATGATAAATATACATATATTTATACAAAAATAATTTTAATATATTTATTATATTCTAAAAATCTCATTTTTTTAAGATGTCGCATTTTAAATCTTTCGAGACCGAATGCTCCTTGCGGAGGTCTGAATCTCGCACTACTAAGCCCGATGATGTGCGATAATCCGCACCATCCCGAACGGGTTCCCCAAAATGTGTTGTAGCGGCACTTTGCAAAGATTGTAAAATACTAAATCCTTTAGAAAACGGTTTTATGAAGTAAATGGTATTTATTTGTAAAGATGTAAATTTTCCCGTATTCTATGTTCTAGGATCTCCTAAGTCAACTAGAAGATTTCTAACTGATCCAAAACGACAAGCTGTGAGATACCTCAAATCGCCTCTTCATCGCCAATTGTGGCCAAGTAAGTACAAGTGAAGAAAAGAGGGATTCTCTCACGAATCACCGTGAGACGGGCCTTTTAAAGTTACTTTTCTCACTTGGCTAGCCTAGACACCACAAAGTCAGGTTTAGATAAACGACTGATGTCCACAACTTATCATATTTTCATAATAAGAGGTATTTATTTAAAAAGTGTATCAATACTAAATCTTTTAGAAATGGTTTTATTAAGTCAATGGTATTTAAATGAAAATGTTTGTTTTCTTGTATTCTAGGTTATCGTGTTATGTTGCATATGAGTGTGTGGGGAGGTAGGTCGTTACCTCGTGATCTACTTTAAAGGTATAGTAAGTTTAATGGAGTTAAATATAGAATTGAAACAATGTGGTATTTAAGTGAAAAATACGATAAATTGAAATAGTCATCATTTCATGTAAAGAAACTTGATCAATTTGGTTGATTAGTGTTTAATAGTCAACATGAGGAAGTTTAAATATGATTGTATTAGTGAGAAGTGGAATTTTATAAGAACCGAATCGGAAATCGGATTGGTTCCGATTCCGTCGGGTTTTGTAAAACCGTATTCTTAGATAGAAGAGATAGGTAGAAATTGGGACTTACGGGTTTTAGATCACACAAGAGAGTGAGAGGGAAGTAGAGGAATCGCCGATGTGTTGCGTCGTCGCCGGTATTTTCTAAAACGATCGCCGGAAGTTTCGCCGGAAATTCGTCGGAGCTTCGCCTCGACCTCGTTTTCAAAGTGCACAAGATTCTTGGAAATTTGAGAGAGCGGGCTCAGAATTTTTGGGGTGATATGGTAGGGGGTAGGGGTGTATTTATAGGGTTAGTCTAGGGTTAGGGTAGGTGTAGGGTTTTTAATTAAAAAAATGTAAAAAGATATGTAAAAATCATTAAAAATGGATTAAATATGGTATAATTAGTTCTCTAGAACCGATCTCATTAATTAGAGTGTACAGGGGGGGTTAAGGAGGTGAAAAGACAGAACTTTGCAGTTGACGACTCGGCCGTCCGGCCGGCGGCGCCGGCCCTAGTCTGCCGGTCCGCCGGCCGACTCGGCCGAGTCGGGGGTCGGGTAGGTGGGGAGTCTCGAGTTGCAGGCACTGGTATATTTAGATTTTCAGGTTCAGTTCAAGTTTTGGGAGTTATTGTGTGTGGACTGTTGGGCTTCCAAAGAATTTAAAACAAAATAAATACAAAAAATAATGTAGGGTATGGGATTTGAACTTTGGTGGTTTGGTTCAGCAGTGCAAGGTATTTCTAATGAGCTACAAGCTTCTTCTTGTAATTATTGAGTGAAATACATAATTAAAGTGGTAACAGCAACATTAAATACCCCAAGTATACTTTAAATTTAAATCAAATTTATGTATACTAAAAATGGAGTTGTTACATCTGGAGAGATTCACGGAGCCGTGGCGGAGGCGCCTGTGATCGGTGTTGTGGGTCGGTCAGTGAGACCGAAGAAGATAAGCTCGACGGGTGGCTCGGGAACGAGCGGGAGGCCGAGGCATCTTGGTTCTATGATAGCTCGGAGGCAAGCCGGGGCGTGGTCTGGATAGCCACCGAAGGTCGGGAACATCTTCGTGTTGGAGGCCCGGGGTGTGATTCCAACGTAACATTCTTGATCTTTTCTTGTAAGCTCCGAGACACGTCATCTGCCACGTGTCATTATCTGGGGAGTCACCGATATCGAGCATCATCATTAGACCCCACTCTCGTCTCAACCTGTTCCTGGGTCGGGTCAAGAGTGGTCTGATCGGTCACCAGGGGTGAGCTCTCACCTAAAAATATCGTCGGTGCGTATTCCCGGGCAAAGAGTTGTATTTTCTTGATGACGTCAGCGGATCAGGAGAGAGATCTTGCATTAAAAGGGAAGCGCCGGTTTGCGCGTACGTTCGTCGAAACGACAGCCCACGTGTCTGACGCTGGTTGGCTGACGAGAAGGGCCGCAGGTGTTCCCATGCCCGATAGACGCGCCCAATATGAGTGCGACAGGTGGAATGTTGTCGGCCGTTGGTTGCGAAGCGTTGTTTTGGCGGGAGGCGATCGGAGCCGTAGGATGTGTACGCCGGCAGCTATAAATAGAGGTGGGATCCCCATCAGGGCCCATACCTCACCACAATTTTCTCGTCCCCAGTCGTGTTAGCTCGGCGCTCTTCTCCTCAGGTCAGATTCTTTGCGTTCTCTCATCCGAGGACTCATCCCTTTGATCAGGTTAGATGTCTTCTACCGAAGAGTCTGTAAAAATATTCCGAGAAGAGTCTGGGGAGTCCTCTGTAGCTTCCTTTTCTTCTTCTTCCTCTGCTTCTTCCTCGTCTGAGTCGGAGTCCCCCCAAGAAGTTAGGGTTAGTCATGCTTCCCGGGGTCGTGCGATGGGGGCGTTCCCCAGAGCGCAGGTCATGGATGCTCTTGGCGCGTCATCCACGCTGAGGCATGCGGATGAGCTCGCTACCACTCGCTTCCTCTGGCCGAGGAGGGGAAGAGGGCAGACCAGGTATGGGGCAAGGAGATTGCCTTGTACCTCGAAGCCTTTTGGGCCGGGATGCACCTGCCCTTCTCCCCTGAGGTGAGTGTGGCGTTGAATTGTTTTGAGATAGCCCCGGGCCAGTTAGTGCCGAACTCTTGGAGGATTCTCCTTGGATTTCTGGTCCGGTTGAAATTACGTCTGATCCCTTTCAGCCGGAGTCTTCTCGTTTCTTCTCTCTGCTACAAAAACCACCCTGGCACTCGCAGGGGCGAGCCGAGCTGGGTATACATCTCTTTTAGAAAACACCGGGGAAGTGTTGCCGGGTCGGGGGTCATCGTAGTACCTTCCTCCATTCACGAATGGAAGAAGAAGTTTTTGTTTGTTGGGCCGCCCGAGGGTGAGGATTGACCTGTGCCCATCCAGTGGCAAAGGGTCTACTGCCTATGGGTGGGGTGATCGAATGATCCCGACGCGGTGTCGGTGTCGGAGTGGGAGCCCCTCCCCTGGGCTGATGTGTTGCTATCTGAGCGGGCTCTCAGTTGGGCCAGGCTCAGCCCCGCCCAGTTCGCGGGTAAGTTAGGAGTTTTCAGGCGACCCGTCTAGACTTGTGTATTCTTTCACTTTTTCTAGCATTGCTGACTCCTTTGTACTTTTGTCTTATGTAGAACTCATGGACCTAGGCAAATTTCGGGTAGCCCTGGTCGAACAGAAGAAAGGGAAAAAGGCCGGAGGCGCCGGCCCCTCTCGCCCGTCGTCGGCCCCGGCTCCACCGGCAACCGCTCCATCTAGGCGTTCAAGCGCGCCTCGGGCCCCGGAGTCCAGCCAAGCGCCAAGCCGAAAACGTGCTCGGGAGCAAGATCCCCGGGTTCCGGAGGTGGGAGGTGAGACTGGTTCTCCTGCGTCGCTCCTCAAGAGGTTTCATAGGACGGTGCCCCGTATCCCAGCTTCCCCGATCATGGTGTATGAAGGGGAGCTTCATTTCGAGGTGCCCTCGGGGCTTTCCGTCGCCGACAGTCTGCTCTCGGAGATGGAAAGGTCGGCCAGAGGTAGAATCCTTCGGGGGACCCTCCGGGCCCAAATGGCGGCCATAATGTCACGACCCGAAGGTACGGAACGTGACCGGCACTTAAATTACGAAACGTCTAAAGGCGTAACGTAATCTAAGTAAGTCGAAGCCCAGAAATCTAAACTATTTAAAAGAAGAAGTGTAGGAAAACAAGTTTAAAAAAAAGCAACATCAAATTTTCTCAAAAATTTCGGCAGAGTCTCTGATTGTCTCAAAAACTATCTATTAACCGCAATCAAGAACGGCGTCGCTTGTAACTAGCCGGTGAGTACGGGTCGGTCCACAGGGATGTTGTGAATCTCCTAATAGCGCTTACGAGTTAATTCCGATGGGAGCCGGATTGATTATTAAATCTAAAAACTAAATTAATCTATATCTAAGTCTTGCTAGGGTTAGGTCTAGGTTAAGTTTGGAAAGTCTATAAATCTCACCGCTTTCTATACCCATATGAAGATCTAATTAGGTGTTATGGTAATTATTAATAAAAGGGATTAGAATCATCGGGAAGATGTTTTCTTCCTCTAGTTTCTTGTCCTTCCTTTATCAATCCTTACCCTAACCTCCATGGAAAACATCACAACCGGGCCTTTATACTACGGTATCATCGCTACCTCGAGGGATAGGGTGCCGTAGGGAGCGGTATGTGCATGTATGCATAAAGTCCTATGAAAATATATGATGGGCAAGAAAGGGGATGAGAGATCTTCGTCTCTCAAATCTTCCCCAGATCTAACCCTAACAAGCGAGGAGACTACTCACTCATCAGGGAATTAAAATACATTTATCTAGGGCAAGAATAGAAAATTAACCTAGGGCAGAAAATAAAGAACTTACAAAAAATGATGCTCTCCAAAAGAATGCTGAAATTTATTAATGAAGGGAAGCATAAAGTTTACAATGATTTAGAGTTCTATTTATAGGAAATAGAAACCCTAGGGCTACAGCTGATCCGCATGTCTACAATTACAAATATACCCCTAGAAAATCTTTTCAGCGCCGCTAAAGCATATGGTAAAATTTCCTCCGCATACGGGCACTATACGGCCGCGGAACCGCGGCAATGGTGGGCTTGGGCCGCGGTTCCGTGGCCCTTTAAGGAGTTCAGCTCATGAAACTTCAGGGTATGCTTCATGGTTCTTTGGTCTGGTTATTTCTTCAGTTCTTTTCTCTGTTTGGCTTCTGATTCTTTTCCAGATCTTTCAGTGAAAAACTTGTAGCGGTCTTTTAACCGTTTGCCTTGACATTTTGGACCTTGCACTGCCTTGTTGATTGTGAACTGTTCTTCGTCTAGGCTTGACTAGGATCCTTCTATTTGTTGGTCAAAAGTCCACTTTTGCATCATCTTTTTATCGTTTTCACTGTTTCCTGTCCAAGAACCTGTAACCTGTAACATGTAGCAGACATGCGTCAAAAGCACCTGTTTATTTATAAAAAGAATAAGAATGGGGAATATAATAATGCAATATTATGGTGTGAACAAATACCCCTAAGTTTATCTTTTGCTCGTCCTCGAGCAAACTTATTTTTATTCACTAAAATCCTAACCGCACTTTCGCAGGGAAACGCGATTGCACTGAGCTCGTGCAACAAGCCGTTAAACCTCTAGGTGTCCCTAGTAGGAGGAGTGTTGTCTCCTGAGGGTTTTCAGCGGATACTACCCACAAAATCCTATCAATTTGGTTTTTCGACTTTTGTTCTCCAATTAGGTTTCCTAACAAGAAATCCTATTATCTTTGACTCATAAATCATCCACCCATAGTCTTCACGCTTCCTCATTATTTAACTTAAGATTATATATGTTCTATAGACTTACTTAGCTTTCGGCATCTCCTAAGTTTTCCTTCTAGGGTTTCATCTCCACTTAGGAATTTTTATCAACTCTATTAAAGATACAAGTTTTATTCTTCACTCCTTTCTCTCATCTAAATCCCAATCACATACCCCTACGTGTGTGTATAAATCACCCCTACACTTGAAAATTCAAATCAAGCAATCATGTCCTTGTCCGTTGTCCAAAGTACTTATTAGTTGGTGAATTTAAATGAATCTTGCTTACACATCCTTCATGCGACCGTTAATACTTCTTGAGGTACCAACAACCGATTACAAGATGTGTTTGCATATTTAAGCGTAATTCCTAGTTTTGCAACACCCAAGGCTTTTTAGCAGTGACTCCCAAACCAGTTGGTCTAAGGCACTAGGTGATGAAGCACCCTCGCTAAATATTTTTCTATTTTTGCAGCCTTAAGTAATAACAAAAACCAGTGTCCATTTTTTTCTTTATTCACTTTTTTTTTCTTTTTCATTGTACTAAGGACTTTTAGACAAGAGCATTTCAAGGTCTCTTCTACTATTCCAAGTTTCAAGGTGCGTGATTGTGCAAATTGTAGGGTATACGTTTTCAGAATCTAGACTTAAGTTAGGAACTATTTTTCAAACTTATACTCTAATAAGAACATCAATACTTTTCCTTTGCTTTGACTTAGCCCAAGAAGTGAACCCAAAATTTGCCTATTTCTAAATAAACTACAAAGGCATATACTTTCTACCGTTAAACTTTAAGGAATGTTATTTTTAGGGTTTTTAATTCACTAAGTCTAAGATCTAGTTGTTCCTAGCCAGTTAACTTATTTGTCAAACTCAAGTCAATTAGCCAAAATTGAATACAATAATTTTTATAATTTTTGAAATTTCTCAATTTTTATGGGTTTTCAAATAAGTATGCAAATGCAAAAATATGTACACATGAATGCGAAGGAAGAAGACGTACCGAGCATACCCCCAAACTTGAACTTGACAGTGTCCTCACTGTCATACTAAACCAAGAGGGTCAAAATGTCGGCACTCCCCTGTTTATTTATTTATAATTTTTTTTTATATTTTTAATGTTTTGAAATTATTTTATTTTATTTTTTTATAGAAAAAGAAAACAAAAATATATATACATATATACAACAAGGTTCCCCCCAAACTTAAGCTTGGCCTTACACAAGCCAAAGGTCAGCACCAACCATTCAAAAATCTTATCATGGTAATGGTATAGTTGGTGCAAGAAAATGAGAAACACGCGAGACTGTGTGGAAAGAAGAATGGTAGAATATGGTCTCGGTGGGAGAGAAGAAGGGCGGAAAGGAGAAAGAAGTGGAGTACGATCTTGTGGGTGTAAGCGCAATATGTGATGACCGATGTGTTAAAAGCGATTGCGCTAACCTATCAACCCGTCGGAAAATGTGGTCAAATCCCTCAAGATTCGCAAGAAAACATGGGTACGCCGAACTTGGTATTGGAGATAAAAGCGTAACGGTCTCTTGTACGGTCGGAGCAATGGGAAAGACGAAAGGAAGTGAACTAGGGATAGTATCATTCTCACCGTAGTAAACTGTCTCGAACTTGAAAGATTCCATTAATGGTTCGAAACTACTGTAAGCACCCGAGTCTGATAGTTCAACTAACTCATCTGAAAATGTAAAGGACTCAAACTTGGGCGGTGAGTCATCAATATCGTCCGAAAAAGTGAAACACTCGTACGTGTTATCGGCTATGAGAACTGTGTCAGATTCAAAGGAAAATTTTTCAAGCTCACAGTCTTCAAGCGGGATCGGAACGATGGAAAGGAGGGAGGGTGATATAACAGTCAAAGGTTCAGGAGGATGAATTGGAAAATCAGACACATCAAATAAAAATGATTCAACCTCAATATTATCCTTAAAACTCTCCTCAATACTATCCTTATAATTCTCCTCAAGATTCAACTCATCCATGCCATTATCATCAAAGTCAAGACGCATATGAGATTCGGGAGAAACATTTAATAACTCGGGATGATGATTTGAACATAAAATCTCAATTAAATCGACAGATTCATCATCCGAAATATTCCCGGAGTCTATATCCTCAATCAAGTGAAAATTAATTTCTTTAGAAACCTCATCAAAACCATGGATGTTTATCAATGTAGGTTCTAGAGTGGAGGTGTAAAGGTCAAACGGATTAGGTGCGGTTTCACTCGTAAGGGGTTCTTCACAATTTGGCAAATCAAACATTACAAAGTCGCACAACTCATCATTTTGGACACATGTTTGAAAATTGGAGTTGTTGGATTCAATTGGGTATGGGTAGGTTTGATTTGGAAATCCTCTCTCATTCTCACTCTGTCCAACCGCCTCCTTACACATTGAAAAATTTGAAGCTAGCGGGAAACCAGCTACCGGTTCAGTAGGTTGCATAAGGGCGGCCACAGACGCTTCCACATTCCTAGTCATTTTATTTGTTGCTGCGATATACGCTTCCAACGACTCTTCCAAACTAGACTTGGGTGGTAAAGGAGTTTCAGTAAAAGATTCGAAATCGTGTGGATATGCAAAACTCCCAATAGACTGTGTAGAAACGGTGTCTAGTGAGGGTGGTAAGGTCGGGTAGGACTGGTAGGAAGTGGGTGATTGGACAGGGGTAGGGTCAACATATGGATAACAAAGTGAATAATCGTGTGGATCCCTGGAACTAGATGAGTGGAGAGGGGTGAAAGATCGGCTGCGAGATTGAGCAATATGCTCAGCAATGGATATCGGCTTAGGAGTGACAGAAGGACTCGAAAAAGTGGTGTCAACATATGGAGGTGGTAAGGGTTGACTTGGTTAACACAAGGTGGGTTGAAAAGTCATACTGTTTCTCCTAGACGCCTCTATTTGATCTTTCAAAGATATTTTAGGCAAGGAAGGATCATCTTTAAATTGACCGAAACAATTGACGTACGACGCAAAGTTAGGTTCGGGATACCAAAGTTCGGCAAGTGATTTGTTATGTGGGGTACCCATGTTAGAAGAAAGAGAAGATGAAGAAGGTAGGTGGTAGGGTGCAAGGATTTTACGCGACAAGTTGCAAGTTTTTTATAAAAAAATTTCCTTTTTTTTTGACACTGTTTGCAAAAAACAATTTTGATAAAGGGCTAAGACACACTTTCGATCAACCAAAAATGCACAATCAGGCCTAACTCTAGGGTCACCTAGGTCAGCTAGACAGCTCCTAACTGTTCTAAAGGGCTAGAGATAGGACCTCAAACCGCCTCTTCACTCGATCAACCAAAAACTATCTATTAACCGCAATCAAGAACGGCGTCGTTTGTAGCTAGCCGGTGAGTACGGGTCGGTCCACAGGGATGTTGTGAATCTCCTAATCGCGCTTACGAGTTAATTCCGATAGGAGCCGGATTGATTATTAAATATAAAAACTAAATTAATCTATATCTAAGTCTTGCTAGGGTTAGGTCTAGATTAAGTTTGGAAAGTCTATAAATCTCACCGCTTTCTATACCCATATGAAGATCTAATTAGGTGTTATGGTAATTATTAATAAAAGGGATTAGAATCATCGGGAAGATGTTTTCTTCCTCTAGTTTCTTGTCCTTCCTTTATCAACCTTACCCTAACCTCCATGGAAAATATCACAACCGGGCCTTTATACTACGGTATCATCGCTACCTCGAGGGATAGGGTGCCGTAGGGAGCGGTATGTGCATGTATGCATAGAGTCCTATGAAAATATATGATGGGCAAGAAAGGGGATGAGAGATCTTCGTCTCTCAAACCTTCCCCAGATCTAACCCTAACAAGCGAGGAGACTACTCACTCATCAGGGAATTAAAATACATTTATCTAGGGCAAGAATAGAAAATTAACCTAGGGCAGAAAATAAAGAACTTACAAAAAATGATGCTCTCCAAAAGAATGCTGAAATTTATTAATGAAGGGAGGCATAAAGTTTACAATGATTTAGAGTTCTATTTATAGGAAATAGAAACCCTAGGGCTACAGCTGATCCGCATGTCTACAATTACAAATATACCCCTAGAAAATCTTTTCAGCGCCGCAAAAGCATATGGTAAAATTTCCTCCACATACGGGCACTATACGGCCGCGGAACCGTGGCAATGGTGGGCTTGGGCCGCGGTTCCGCGGCCCTTTAAGGAGTTCAGCTCATGAAACTTCAGGGTATGCTTCATGGTTCTTTGGTCTGGTTATTTCTTCAGTTCTTTTCTCTGTTTGGCTTCTGATTCTTTTCCAGATCTTTCAGTGAAAAACTTGTAGCGGTCTTTTAACCGTTTGCCTTGACATTTTGGACCTTGCACTACCTTATTGATTGTGAACTGTTCTTCGTCTAGGCTTGACTAGGATCCTTCTATTTGTTGGTCAAAAGTCCACTTTTGCATCATCTTTTTATCGTTTTCACTGTTTTCTGTCCAAGAACCTGTAACCTGTAACATGTAGCAGGCATGCGTCAAAAGCACCTGTTTATTTATAAAAAGAATAAGAATGGGGAATATAATAATGCAATATTATGGTGTGAACAGTCTCCTTTGTAAAAACTGGCCCCAAACGGGTACAAGCAAGAATATATACATAAGCAATAATAAAAAGGCATCCCCAAGCGGGAGCTAGCTCTTCGCCAATTGGCGGTCACAACCATGCAAGCAATATAATATACAACGCCGAAGGGCGAGGAACAAAACTCAAAGAAAACCATCAAAACCACCAGAAAACCATAATAGTACAAGCGCGACTCTAAGGTCGAAAGAATAAACAACTGGTCTTCTAAATTTATCAAGTAATACAAGTCTGGTTGATGGAGCTTACTAGATATAAATGAAATAATAAAAGTACAACGGCGGTCCCGATACAAGTGAACTAACCTACCAAGCAATCACCCTGAATGAAATAATATGCCAGCAAGCCGCCAAGGAAACTTGCACATCTAAACCTGTAAGAAAAATTTGGCACAACGGGTGTGAGTTGCCAACTCGTGAGTTGAAGACATCTGCGAGTAGAAATTGTATGCACGACGCTCTCCTAGATCATAATAATATACTTAATATAACACTAGTCATCTAGTAGTGATAGGGTAATAGGCTATGCATAAGTGTAACACTCAGTACTCGTGTCAGTGTCACTAAGTAGCAATATGTTATATGTATGCATATGATGTATGAATGCATCATGAATGAAACAATCCACAAAGAAATCTGGATAATCTGATATAGGAAAATATGTATTTTTATCTCAGTAGAATTTTTCTGAAATAACTGAAGTATCATCATTGAAATCCATGGAAATCCGTGTCAAGCATCGACACAAAGCATGTAAATCTCAAAGTCTCGATATCTCATATCTCTGTATCTCAATCTGATATCTCTATATCTCAAATCTCATATCTCTGTATCTCAAATCTCAATATCTCGGGCTCCGGCCATCCTGATCGACCCATATCATCAAATTACATGACTACGGTCGGTATCCTCCAGATATCTGCCGCGTCACAAATAACCGGTAGGTAGTGCTCCCTTGCCGGGCTCAACGCCATCATCTGCGATCTTCTTGCCCCGTGGTATTATACCGGGCCCACCATGTACCCGCAGACGGTGCATCCCCCTACTCGAATTGGGTATATGATACTACTCAAGAACCGAGAAAACTCATGGTGGACAACACACACATCACATCATGAGAAAACCGCAGTTTTTCCTTTTTAAAATAATAACAAGTTTTGAAAGTGTTGCGGTTTTCCCCAAAATCCAAAAATCTCATAGAAAATACAAAATCCCAAGAATCATGAGTAAATAAATAATAAGTATCGATATAAGTCCCACAATACTGCATGATAGTATGAATATGTAAATGCATGAAGTGTTTAAATAATATATTCAATGTCTAAACTAGTACATGAGAGTAATCACACAACATTATGTTGGACTAGCATTTAGCTGATTATATCAATAAAAAGATAATATGTTCTAAAGTGTACGTGACAGGGCAATTACCGATGATGAAGTGTGTGAGCCGGCAAATAAGTGTACGTGGAGCATACGCATCATCGGTAATGGTGCTGGTGTCCTAACAGGCAGTGTTTTTATATTAGCTAAAGAAACATATGTATGAACATGCAATGCGATAGATACAACATGAATATAACGGTGAATGTGTAGTAAACGCACAACTAAAGAATACGTACTAATTACGAGTCATACATTTTGTTGTTTGAAAAAAAGCACGAATCGTAGTTTTTAGAAAATTAGGGGCTACGGGGTTTTTAGGAAAAGATATGTCATTTGAAAAATCCGTAGTATCCCTCAGGCTGTCTTTAAAAATGTGCACGATTCGTTAGTTTTGAAAATAAGTATGACTCGAACCTAAACTAATATTTACCTAACCAGCTAAGGGACTAACTAAAGAAACTAGTCGAAAGGTAAGAAGAATTCTCCTAAAGTCTTAGTCGATATCTCTAGTAGTCGGCGATCCAGCCTCAATAGCGTCACGTATATAGTACGACTTCCTCGAGTCAAGCGTGCGGATCAATCATCACATCTATGTCTCGTACGGTATCTGATTGGTAGAGATTTTACGATCAAAAATATAATTACCACAATCAAGAAACGGCGTCGCTTCGCAGCTAGCCGGTGAGTGCGGGTCGATCCACAGAGACGGGTAAATTCCTTTAGTGTGTCTTAGCGAGTTGATTCTATTTGTCGTTTTGGTTTTATAAAAATCTAGATCTAAAACTTAATTAATCTAATTTAAATTCTTGCTAGGGTTAGGCTTAGAGGAAGTTTTGGAGATTGATGTTTCCTCACCGCTTTCAATGCCGTATTTTAGATCCATTAGGTGTTATAGTAATTATCGATAAAGTGGATACGACTCTTTTGGGAAGATGTTTTCTTCCTCTAGATTCGTATCCTTCCTTTATCGTTAATTACCCTAACCCCCATGGAAACGCGCACAACCGGCCCTTTATACTGCGGTTCACCGTTACCTCGAGGGGTAGGGTGCCGCAGGGAGCGGTTGTGCACGCATGCATGGAGTTCTTAATGGGTTAGTTTAATATGGCATTGAAAGGGGTGAGAGATCTCATCTCTCAACCCTTTCCCTAAGGCTAACCCTAACAAGCAAGGAGACTACTCGCTCATTAGGGGATGAAATAACATTAAAAGAATAAAAGAAAAACACTTACTAATGGTGATGGCTCCCTCCAAGCGATAAAGAACAGATCTGAATGTCACTTCCAGAATTTCTGAATTTTATTTATTGAAAAGAGGCATACAATTTTTAGATCTAAGATTACAATTTATAGGAAAATAGGAAACCTAGGGCTACAGACTCTCGCACATGCAAAATTACAGATTTGCCCACGTTAAATCCTAACATCTGCACCGACGCAACAACCCAGAGATTTTCCACCGACACGGGCGCTTGATGGCCGCGGATCCGCGGCGCCAGGCTGGGTTTGGCCGCGGATCCGCGGCCAAACTGTGGACTTGGGCTTTGTTATTTTCTGGGCTTTTTCCTTGGCTGTTTGGGCTTCTGTTTCCACATGTAGTTTCTCTGTTGGGCTTCTGGTTCTTCTCCAGATGTTTCAGTGAACACTTGTATTGGGAATTTTAACCGTTTACTTGACATTTTGGATCTTGCACTGTTCTTCGACTAGGCTTGACTAGGATAGGTCTGCTTGTTGGTCAAAAGTCCCTTTTTCTGTTGTTTTGTGTCTTTTTCACTGTATTTGCTCCAGAAACCTGTAACCTGTAATATGCAACAAACGTGCGTCAAGAGTACTTGTTTATTTATAAAAAGGATAAGAATAGGGGAATGATAAATGCAATATTATGGTCTGAACAAATACCCCCAAACTTACCTTTTGCTCGTCCTCGAGCAAACTTATTATTTATTCACTAAAATCCTAACCGCACTTTCGCAGGGAAACGCGATTGCACTGAGCACGTGCAACAAGCCGTTAAACCTCTAGGTGTCCCTAGTAGGAGGAGTGTTGTCTCCTGAGGGTTTTCAGCGGATTACACCCACAAAATCCTATCAACTCGGCCCATTGAGTTTTGTTCTCCAATTAAGTTTTCTAATAAGGAATTCTATTATCTTCTACTTGTAAATTATCCACCCATATTCTTCACGCTTCCTCATTATTTAACTTAAGATTATATATGTTGTGTAGACCTACTTAGTTTTCGGCATCTTTTAAGTCTTCCTTCTAGGATTACATCTCCACTCAGGAATTTCTATCAACTCTATTAAAGATACAAATTTTATCTTTCATTCCTTTCTCTTATCTAAATTCCAATCACGTACCCCTACGTGTGTGTATAGATCACCCCTACACTTGGAAATTCAATTCAAGCAATCATGCCCTTGTCCATTGTCCAAAGTACTAATTAGTTGGTGAATGAAATTTGCTTACACATCCTTCATGCGACCGTTAATACTTCTTGAGGTACCAACGACCGATTACAAAATGCGTTTGCACTTTAAAGCGTACTTCCTAGTCCTTGCAACACCCAAGGCTTTAGCAGTGACTCCCAAACCAGTTGGTCTAAGGCACTAGGTGATGAAGCACCCTCGCTAAATATTTTTCTATTTTTACAGCCTTAAGTAATCACAAAAACCAGTGTCCATTTTTTTATTCTTTATTCACTTTTTTTTTTCATTGTACTAAGGACTTTAGACAAGAGCATTTCAAGGTCTCTTCTACTATTCCAAGTTTCAAGGTGCGTGATTGTGCAAATAGTAGGGTACACGTTTTCAGAATCTAGACTTAAGCGAGGAACTATTTTTCAAACTTATACTTTAATTAGAACATCAATACTCTTCCCTTGTTTCGACTTAGCCCAAGAAGTGAACCCAAAATTTGCCTATTTCTAAATAAACTACAAGGCATATACTTTATACCGTTAAACTTTAAGGAATGTTATTTTTAGGGTTTTTAATTCACTAAGTCTAAGATCTAGTTGTTCCTAAATAGTTAACTTATTTGTCAAACTCAAGTCAATTAGCCAAAATTGAATACAATTATTTTTAATTTTTCAAATTTTTCAAATTTTTATGGGTTTTCAAATAAGTATGCAAATGCAAAAAATATGTACAAATGAATGCGAAGGAAGAAGACGTACCGAGCATACCCCCAAACTTGAACTTGACAGTGTCCTCACTGTCATGCTAAACCAAGAGGGTCAAAATACCGATACTCCCCTGTTTATTTATTTATAATTTTTTAATGTTTTGAATTTTTTTTTTTATAGAAAAAGAAAACAAAAGGATATATACATATATACAAAGGTTCCCCCCAAACTTAAGCTTGGCCTTACACAAGCCAAAGGTTAGCACCAACCATTCAAAGATCTTATCGTGGTAATGGTATAGTTGGTGCAAGAATAGGGTGTGGAGGAAAGAAATGAGAAACACGCGAGACCGTGTGGGAAGAGGGGTAGAATACGGTCTCGGTGGAGGAGAAGAATGGCGGAAAGGAGAAAGAAGTGGAGTACGATCTTGAGGGTGTAAATCGAGTGAATAAATTAGCGCAATATGTGACGAACGATATGTTAAAAGCGATTGCGCTAACCTACCAACCCGTCGGGAAATGGGGTCAAATCCCTCAAGATTCGTAAGAAAACATGGGTACGCCGAACTTGGTATAGGAGATGAAAGCGTAACGGTCATTTGTTCAGTCGGAACAATAGGAAGGAGGGAGGGTGATATAACAGTCAAAGGTTCAGGAGGCTGAATTGGAAAATCTGACACATCAAATAAAAATGGTTCAACCTCGATATTATCCTCAAGACTCTCCTCAGTACTATCCTCAATATTTAATTCATCCATGCCATTATCATCAAAATCTAGACGCATATGAGATTCGGGGGAAACATTTAATAACTCAGGATGATGATTTGAACATAAAATTTCTATTAAATCGACAGGTTCATCATCCGAAATATTCCCGGCGTCTATATCCTCAATCAAGTGAAAATCAATTTTTTAGACACTTCATCCACAGCATGGATATTTATCAATGTAGGTTCTAGAGTGGAGGTGTAAAGATCGAAAGGATTAGGTGCGGTTTCACTCGAAAGGGGTTCCTCACAATTTGGCAAATCAAACACTACAAAATCGCACAACTCATTTTTATTTTCAACTGGTGAATCATTTGGAACAATCGATGGAAAACCGGAGTTGTGGGCTTCAATTGGGTAAGGGTAGGTTTGATTTGAAAATCCTCTCTCATTCTCACTCTGTCCAACTGCCGTCTTATACATTGAAAAATTCGGAGCTAGCGGGACACTAGCTACCGGTTCACTAGGCTGCATAAGGGCGGCCATGGATGCTTCCACATTCCTCATTATTTTATTTGTTACAGCAATATATCGCTTGGAGGGAGCCATCACCATTAGTAAGTGTTTCTATTTTATTCTTTTAATGTTATTTCATCCCCTAATGAGCGAGTAGTCTCCTCGCTTGTTAGAGTTGCCTTAGGGAAAGGGTTGAGAGATGAGATCTCTCACCCCTTTCAATGCCATATTAAACTAACCCATTAAGAACTCCATGCATGCGCGCACAACCGCTCCCTTACCCAATTTGAAAGGGATGAAAAGAGGCATACAATTTATATTGCTAGTTTGGAAGAGTCGTTGGAAGCATATATTGCTGTAACAAATAAAATAATGAGGAATGTGGAAGCATCCATGGCCGCCCTTATGCAGCCTAGTGAACCGGTAGCTAGTGTCCCGCTAGCTCCGAATTTTTCAATGTATAAGGCGGCAGTTGGACAGAGTGAGAATGAGAGAGGATTTTCAAATCAAACCTACCCTTACCCAATTGAAGCCCACAACTCCGGTTTTCCATCGATTGTTCCAAATGATTCACCAGTTGAAAATAAAAATGAGTTGTGCGATTTTGTAGTGTTTGATTTGCCAAATTGTGAGGAACCCCTTTCGAGTGAAACCGCACCTAATCCTTTCGATCTTTACACCTCCACTCTAGAACCTACATTGTTAAATATCCATGCTGTGGATGAAGTGTCTAAAAAAATTGATTTTCACTTGATTGAGGATATAGACGCCGGGAATATTTCGGATGATGAACCTGTCGATTTAATAGAAATTTTATGTTCAAATCATCATCCTGAGTTATTAAATGTTTCCCCCGAATCTCATATGCGTCTAGATTTTGATGATAATGGCATGGATGAATTAAATATTGAGGATAGTACTGAGGAGAGTCTTGAGGATAATATCGAGGTTGAACCATTTTTATTTGATGTGTCAGATTTTCCAATTCAGCCTCCTGAACCTTTGACTGTTATATCACCCTCCCTCCTTCCTATTGTTCCGACCGAACAAATGACCGTTACGCTTTCATCTCCTATACCAATCTCTCAACCCTTTCCCTAAGGCTAACCCTAACAAGCGAGGAGACTACTCGCTCATTAGGGGATGAAATAACATTAAAAGAATAAAATAGAAACACTTACTAATGGTGATGGCTCCCTCCAAGCGATAAAGAACAGATCTGAATGTCACTTCCAGAATTTCTGAATTTTATTTATTGAAAAGAGGCATACAATTTTTAGATCTAAGATTACAATTTATAGGAAAATAGGAAACCTAGGGCTACAGACTCTCGCACATGCAAAATTACAGATTTGCCCACGTTAAATCCTAACATCTGCACCGACGCAACAACCCAGAGATTTTCCACCGACACGGGCGCTTGATGGCCGCGGATCCGCGGCGCCAGGCTGGGTTTGGCCGCGGATCCGCGGCCAAACTGTGGACTTGGGCTTTGTTATTTTCTGGGCTTTTTCCTTGGCTGTTTGGGCTTCTGTTTCCACATGTAGTTTCTCTGTTGGGCTTCTGGTTCTTCTCCAGATGTTTCAGTGAACACTTGTATTGGGATTTTTAACCGTTTACTTGACATTTTGGACCTTGCACTGTTCTTCGACTAGGCTTGACTAGGATAGGTCTGCTTGTTGGTCAAAAGTCCCTTTTTCTGTTGTTTTGTGTCTTTTTCACTGTATTTGCTCCAGAAACCTGTAACCTGTAATATGCAACAAACGTGCGTCAAGAGTACCTGTTTATTTATAAAAAGGATAAGAATAGGGGAATGATAAATGCAATATTATGGTCTGAACAGTATCTCAAAATCAGGGTACGGGTCAACTATCACGCATATATACATCATCGTTCGTATAGTATCATCATCAAACAATATCATGATCAAGGGTACTGTACTATAATCGCATACATCCCAATATCATCAATTATATATTATCGTCTGTGTAAATATACATCGTCAAATGATCCACTAAAATATCATGTCATATATCATATCGTGATTAAGTCACATATTACAAGCCGGCTTCTATTCTAGAGTCTCGTACATTTCAAAATCATCATCACCTATTATTGTTTATGTATAAATATACACATTCTCATTTCCCAACGATCCGCTAATATCATAATACATCTCATATCATAATTCGATCGTATATCTAATATCTCACGGCATCAAGCCCAGTCATACCGACTCATCCCCAGGTATCATATAATATCCTCATATCACGTGTATATGTTATATATATATATACATATAGAAACCTACACATATTCACACACACACACACATACATACATACACACCAATTCAAGTGTATGTGTGTGTGCGTGTGTGGGGGGGGGGTCTACATGAAACCTACGACTTCCCTCCAAGGCAATCATCCTCTGGTTAAGTCTTTCTAAATCAGTCTAATCCAACGTAAAGTCTTCAATAGTACCCTACTCGCCAAGAATCTAAGGTCACGTCCGACTTCCTAATAATAGTACATAATATCCTGATTCTACGTTTGCGGGGGTGCTATACGATATCCACCCGATTTCCTCCGTAGATATACATCTACTCACCTGATCCTTATCTGCCGAAGTCGATGCCGCCATCCTCTTCTTCATCGTCTGAAGTCCATGTGAGAGGTACCTATACGCAAACATATATAATATCGTAAACCGAAATCGCGGACAAAATCGAAACGGTGCACAAAACGCGCATAGGTTAAAACCTATGACACGCTCATGCAAAATAACCAAATAACCCTCGACATCGGCGTACAAACGCCGATTGTTCGAGAAAAACCCAAACACACCAATCGTGGTTTCACAAATCACTAATTATAATATGAAATAGATTGCAACTCATCAAAATCTCAAAATAAATCAAATCGATTTATTTCCGAAAACCTAGAAAGCACTAAATTTTCGTTTTAATTCGAAACTTGATGTTTTAACAAAACTAATGGCCATAATATTCACTAAATATCATAACTAAGTCATAAAAACCATCACCATAATTTAATCTCATCAATTTGTATTAAATCCAAAATTCTAGTTTGCAAAAATACCAAATTTTAACACTTTTTAAAGCAAAATTCACAATTCAACAACTAAGCTTGGTTTTGCATGAACTAAATTATTAAACTACAATTTAAAATGTTAATAATATCATGAAAACCTAATTAGATTTTAATCCCAATTATTTAATTAATTTCTAAAAACCTAGTTTGCTAAAAAAATTCTTAATTTGGACATTTTAAATTTTACAATTAGCAATAAGCAACAAGACTAAGTTTTTGCATAGCTTAAGATGCAAAAATACATCACACAACCATGAACAAATACTCAAAACCCTAACATGATCAAAACCCTTTTCTAGAAAATCTTAAACTGGTAATTACAACCAAATTAACCCTTGAATAATTTAGATTAGCATAATTAAACAACAAATTAACCATTAGGTTAAGAATTTTACCTCAAAATTTTCTTTGAGATCTAACTTGAAACTTGCCTCCACCAAGATCCAAGTTAGAATAGACTAAAGAGAAGTGAGTGAAGAGCAAGCTATGATTTTGTGAAATTAAATGTGGATTTTTTGTGATGAAATTGTGATGATTTTGGAGTAGAAAGGAGATGGAGAAATGGGAGTCCCTATTCCCCTCCGAAACACAGAGACGAGACCGCGTAGGTTCGTCTTGCCTGAATTTGGGGGCAGATGCTAATTGGTGCTATCTGTCTACCTCTCCGAAGATGCCATGTTGATTTATGACACCATGTATCGAAGGTTTAGACGGATGCGGCCGATATAGCAGACTTCGTCAGATTCCCCCTCATTTGAGGGGTTTTTGATTGTGGGGACGCTCTTCCCTGCAGGCGCAAGCCCCTGCAGTTAATTACGCTACCGCGTCGCGGTAATCACTTTCTCCTTCTCCAGTTGGTTATTTCGTGTCGTGTGTATTTGTTTTGTTTTTGGTTGCCCGTGAATTGTATACGGAGACTAATTTATGTTGTCGCCCGTAGGGCGTGGATTAGTCCAAATCCGTATTTTCTTAGATTTGGGTTTGGGTTTGGGTTTAAGGATGCTTTAGTCTCATTTGAGACTAAGATCAACTTAAACGTATGTTAAGGATACATTAGTCTAATTTTAGACTAAGATCAACTTAACAGTTTATTAAAGACACGTTAGTCTAATTTTAAACTAAGGTCAACTTAACCATTTGTTAAGAATACGTTAGTCTAATTTTAGACTAAGATCTACTTAACGGAATCATTTAGATCCAACAAAAGAGCATTTGGGCTCTATTGTTCTAGTTTAGGGACTTTGCGGTCAATTACCAGTTTAAGGACATGGTGGTCCAAGGTTAAGGGCATCATAGTCCGTGGGTTTAAAGGGACCCCACAGTTCGAGGTTAAGGACGTCATAGTCCGTGGTTTTAGAGGGACCCCACAGTCCGAGATTAAGGACATCATAGTCCGTGGGTTTAAAGGGACCCCACAGTCCGAGATTAAGGACATGATAGTCCATGGGCTTAAGGACCCCACAGTTCGTGGAATGACTGGTTATCAGGACCCGTCACCTCTCTGAAGACGTTGAAGGATTACAACGACAAATATCAGAGGAGTGAAGAGATGTACCCTTGAACCAAAGTTGATTGGGAAATCTGTAGTCTAATTTGGAACTAAGATCAATTAATTAGATTATGAGCACATTGGCTCAGTTAAATCTGAATTGAGAACTTATGGCCAACTTGGGCTAAGTCCAATTAGATTTGAAATGTTGGCCCTTTGTTGGACTGTTGAACATTTGTCTGGGTTCAGCCTTCCATTACTTAGCAATGCTAAACAGGGGTTTGGGGCTCTGACAATAGTTTGTCTTTGGCTGAGCACTAACCATTCAGTATAACTCTGGATTTTAAGGTTCAGTTGAAGGGGAGATTTGTCTCTGGAAAACTTAACCAATTTGGGCTAAGCTTGGCTTTAAAATAGTGTTAAACACTAGAGGATATTTGGCGATCACGTGCTCCCACGTGATGTGCTGAAAATAGTGTTAAACACTCAAATTTAATTGGTCACGTGGGGTCACGTGAGACGTCTTAAGATGGGGGCCATACTTCTATTATTTTGTTCTCAGAGTATTCAGTTAGTGTTAAACACTTTTGGTCTTCAGACCATCACGTGTGGACACGTGATGGGTACCCATGCATTGATTATTAAAGTGTTTATTAGGGGTCACGTGGGGACACGTGAGGGTGCCCAAAATTGATTATGCTCTTGGATTTGTTCCCTTTTGTTTTGAGAGTCACGTGTGAGTACGTGAGGCATTGCCTTCATACTTTTTCTTTCTCATTTTGAGGGGTCTGTTTAAGGGTCACGTGGGGACACGTGACCTAGTCTTGTTCATTCTTTCTTTACTCATTGAGGATGAGGGTCACGTGTTACCACGTGATCACGTTGGATACTTTGATTTTTATGTGCATGGAGAGCTTTAAGTCTCTTGTTTTTAAGAATTAAATTCTTTTATAGGGTTAAACCCTAGTTCTGTTTAGAGGAATTGAATTCCTGTGTATTTGGAAGAATTAAATTCTTATAAAGGGTCCCTAGTTTTATTTGGAGGAATTAAATTCCTATGAATTTGGGAGAATTAAATTCTCATATAGGGTTAAACCCTAGTTTCATTTGGAGGAATTAAATTCCTATGAATTTGGGAGAATTAATTTCTCAAAACTCAATTCTCCCTCTAAGTTTTGGATCTGCATGGCAGAATCTCCCCGATGAGAATTAAATTCTCAACTTATGGGGAGATATGCTTCTGCAAATCTTCAACCAAAAGAAGAACTAAGTTCTTATTCAGAAGAGTTAAACTCTTAAATTGAGAATTAAATTCTCTTTTTGTTTTATGGAGCTTAGATCTCTTTTCCCTTTTCACCTAGGGTTTTCTTTTTCTGAAGAGATCTTCTTTTTCTCTCTTGAGAATTAAATTCTCATCTCTTTTTTCTCTCCGTTGTTGTATATTTCCCAAAAAAAAGATCCTCCTCTCTTATCTTCTTGCTCCTATCTATAGGAGAAAGAAAAGAATCAATTTATTTTGTTAATCTTTCATTGAAAGATTTTAGTTATTTTTTGTAACCAACATGATCTTTTAGATCATCCAGTGAATTTTATTCACCATTGGATTTTTAATCCAAAAGATATTTTATCTGTTATTCCTGGAAAATTTCAGGGAAATCTTTCCTTTTATAAAATCTTTCCATAAATTGGTGATTTTTAATCACCATTAGATTTTTAATCCAACGGTGCCCCATTTTACAGAGCACCATCTTTTTTGTTTGGAAAGATTTAGGGAAATAATTTTCCAGTTAGGGTTTTTGATTCCCTCTTAATTAGAATTTAATTCTATTAATTCATAGATCTTTAGGAACCCATCACGTGTTGGCACGTGACCCCCTGATTAAGCATTTGACCAGAATTTAATTCTGTTGTTTTAAAGAACTCAGGAATTATCACGTGTCAGCACGTGAGCCTTGGTCACGTGATGTCCCATTGGGATTTTTTTCATATTATTTTATTATACCTTTAATTCTTTTCAGTAGGTTTAAAGGCACATCACGTGTTGGCACGTGACCCCACTGATTAATTATTTTCAATTATTTATTTTATTCAGTGCTTACGGGCTTTGCCTGTAAATGGTCACGTGTATGCACGTGATGCCCGGTCATGTGTGTGCACGTGATTCCCGGTCACGTGTCTGCACGTGATGCCCGGTCACGTGTGGGCACGTGATGCCCGGTCACGTGTGAGCACGTGATACCTCATAACTTTTGATCCCGGATGAATTATGAGGCCCATAATATATCAAATCGAAGGCTTTTTCGAGACGCTTTCGAAACCATCAGAATTTAGTTGTTTCTCATTCGGGAGTTTGTCAAAATGCAGGCCGGAAAATACTGGTTCGCATTTTCTTCCTTAGATTACACGTGCATAGCATATTTGCTCATAACTTTTGATCCCGGATGAATTGTGAAGCCCATAATATATCAAATCGAATGCTTTTTCAAGACGCTTTCGATACCATCAGAATTTAGCTGTTTTACATTCGGGAGTTTGTCAAAATACAGTCCGAAAAATACTGGTTCACATTTTCTTAAACGTATCGCTGCCATTTGATACCTTGAGCTCTTTTGCGCAGAAATTTTTTTGGCGGGAACAGTCCCCTGCAGGAAGTGGCTCGGCCAAAATGGGTAGGGTGAGGATGTAACAGAGTGTGTAGAAATTTCCATGGAAATAAAACCCCCAAGTCTCATCAAATGCATTCACACCAATTTTTTTTCATTAAACCCCCCTTTTTTAAGGTTTTTTTTTCAATCAAGTGGGGGAATTGGGGGGATTTCCTGCATGTTTCGGCCATTAAGGGGGGATTGGGTTTGTGTGTGTGAGTGTATCATTTTCTATGACAATAAAACCCCTCAAGTTTCAAAATTGCAAGTTACATCAATTCCTAGTTTTAATTTATTTTATTTTATTTTTCCTTTGACCCTAGAAACAACTAGAACTTGGAATAACTTGTTCAAAAAATTTATATTATAAACTAGATTTTAGTTGTCATGGTTCATATGTGTGTAATTAACCCATTCTTATTTGTAATTTACACTAATTTAATGTATATTTAAAGCATATATTAATATTTAAAATAATTAATTAAGGAAAAATATTTGAGTAAACTAGAAATTTACATGTGACCATATAAATACCAAATACTAGCAATTATATAGTTAAAATAGGTGTATTTAAATTTATATTGAAAAATAATTATAATTAAGTTTTACGGAAAATACGGTTTATTTTACCGATTATCAAAAAATTCACCTAAAGGATTTTATTTATATAATTATTTATTTGTTTATTTTTAAAACGTTACACATAGCCCAAGAGGCCGTGCAGGATAGCGTTCGCACCACACTCGGGTCTTCATTCAGTATTTTTGTTCGCGAGATTGGGTGCCCCCTTTCCTTTTTAACCATCTTTGTTTTCTTCAGGTCTTCCAACACGTCGCCCTCGTCGTCAACATGGAGGACGAGGAAATTGCCCCGGCGATACAGGTCGCGGGCGAGTTTTCCTCGCGGGAGGAGAGTTCAAGGCTGGTGCTGGAGGCGGCAATGGAGAGGGTCGCTGCCCTCGAAGACCGGGTGGCGGCCGGGGATCGGGAGATCGCCAGGGGCCTGGAGGCCGCCCGAGCTGCCGAGGCTAAGTTAGAAGATTCCAGGGTGCTCGTCGCCACCCTGAAGAAGACTGCGAACACCCTTCGGAGGGAGAACGAGGCGGCGAAGGAGGGAATGAAGCGTGCCGAGCTCCGAGCGTCGAAGGCGATGGGGAGCTACAAGAAGTCGGACCAGTACTACATCGACCTTCCTGGAGCCGCTGCTGTTGTATGGCACGATGCCCTCGACGCCGTCAAGATCCTGATGCCGGAGTTTCCTGACGGCGAGCTCCGGGGTGAGTACCCTCTCGGGGATGACGCGCAGGGGAATGCCCCTGGAAGCGCTGCAGGGGGAGAGGCCCCCGGTGGGAGCGTTGGGGAGAAGTCGGTCCTCCCGGCTCCCGGCGCCGAGGCTCCTGTGATGGGCGCCGACCTTCAAGATGCAGCCCCGGTTGTCGCAGTGGAAGCGCAGCTCATCGAGGTTCTCCCCGGCCCCGAGGCCTGAACTTCCTCGCTTCTTATTTTCTTTTTGCACTGAAATTTTGTAAGCCGCCGAGCGTTTTTGTGAGGCTGGGGAGCCCATAATACCTCTGTAAAGACTTCCGACTTTATGAATAAAAATATTTTTGCATTGTTCTTTGCGTGCGCATTTTTCCTTTGTTTGTGGTAAACATTTTCGTTTGCTTGGTACTGCTTTCATGTTAGGTCGGTTTTTCATCTAGCGATCGCACGTCGAGTTGAATTCGACCATTTGTCAAGTGTGCAAAGACTGGCGAAAGGTCGGTATCTCCATGGACCCGAAGTTGAGGTGGAGATCTCTTAGTAAAGACGTGTAGGAAGTTGAGCAGGGAAGCTGCTCGATGGCCTCTTGATGAGGGCTTTGATTCTTGACGTCATTGGGCAAGGAGTTGCCTGCTAAGGATGGACCGAGCAGGGTAGCTGCTCGGTGGCCTCTCGACGAGGGCTTTGATCCTTGGCGTCAATGGGTAGTGAACTACCAGCCATGGATAGACCGAGCAGGGTAGCTGCTCGGTGGCCTCTTGATGAGGGCTTTGATCCTTGGCGTCGTGGAGTAACAGATTACCAGCCAAGGATGGACCGAGCAGGGTAGCTGCTCGGTGGCCTCTTGATGAGGGCTTTGATCCTTGGCGTCGTGGGGTAAGAGATTACCAGCCAAGGATGGACCGAGCAGGGTAGCTGCTCAGCGGCCTCTTGATGAGGGCTTTGATCCTTGGCGTCGTGGGGTAAGAAATTACCAGCCAAGTATGGACCGAGCAGGGTAGCTGCCCGGTTGCCTCTTAGCGAGGGCTTTGATCCTTGGTGTCGGTTGGTAGTGAACTACCAGCCATGGATGGACTGAGCAGGGTTACTGCCTAGTGGCCTCTTGGTGAGGGCTTTGATCCTTGGCGTCGGTGGGTAAGAAATTACCAGCCAAGGATGGACCGAGCAGTGAAGCTTCTCTGTGGCCTTTTGATGAGGGCTTTGATCCTTAGCGCGGGAGGGCATGGAGAGGCCTGCTAAGGATGGAACGAGCAGGGAAGCTGCTCGGTGGCCTCTTGATAAGAGCTTGGATCCTCACCGCGAGAGGGCATGGAGAGGCCTGCTAAAGATGGATCGAACAGGGTAGTTGCTCGGTTTTTCGAGGTTCTGTCTGACCTATCTTGGTGCGTGAACATCGGGAAGAGTAACTGTCGCGGGCTACACGTGTCATGAACGCATGGGGGAGGCAAAGCGTTTAGAAGAGCCGCGTCACTCCGACTTCGGATCGCCGAGAAAGATGGGATATCCGCCATGTGGCGGTACAGTAGTGGAAGAAACGAGCGACTGTTGGACTCTTGGGGGAGCTGTGGGGCTATAAAATGGAGGGCGTGTTGATCACCCCTTTCTCCATCCCCAAGACATAAGAATGGATGAATTCCCTTTCTCCATCCCCGAGATCATAAATTTTGAGGACGTATATCTGTACGACCAGCCGTGCTCCGAGGAGATGGTGCAGGCGGTGATCCAGCGGGTTGAGGATCATATCGGCCGCCTGCTCCCCCGGCGATCATTCCTTCTCCAGCTGCTAATGTACTCGATCTGGAGGGCATCGCCGGGGCTGCACAACCCCTTGTCCGAACAACTAAAGGACGAGGCGGTTGGCAAGCTGAGGTCGTTATGTCGTCTCGGCCTGATGAGCCGGCGGGATCGATCGGTGGCTCTCGTCCTCGAGTGTTACCAATTGAGGTATCTCGCTGATGGGTGCCCGCCCGTGGAGCTTTATGTCCGTCCGTGGCCATGAGGGTTCGCGGACAGTATCAGAGGCAGAGGTCCGAGGTGGCAAGGGCTCGGCTGGCAAAAATTTCCTCGGAGTATCACGGGGAATACTTCTTGCACCCCCTTCCTCCGCTGTTGTAAATTTCTTTTTCTTTTTATTTTTCTGTAAGGCTGAGGAGCCCATAATACCTTTTGAATGAATAAAATTCTCCTTTTCGCAATGCTCTATCGTGTCCTTCTTATTACTCAAGTAAAAAGAACTTAGAAGAATTTACATCGCTTTGGTGAAAGAAGAAATACACATTCATAGACATCCTTTTTGGAGGTATAGCTTGAGCTTCTCGGCGTTGTAAAGCCGTGGAAGGCATCCATGAAGTTAAGTAGCTCATGGCCTCCCGAGCTGTCGACGAGCCGATCTATCCGAGGGAGGGGATAGTCATCTTTCGGGTAGGCCTTGTTGAGGCCAGTGAAGTTGATGCACATGTGCCACTTCCTGCTAAGGGGTGACGCGTTTCGCCGGTACCCGTCACACCCCCCGCTGACACGACAATGATTTGGCCGATTGTCAACTCGCTGGGTGGGGGTTGGTGCTCTTGTCCACGGTTAGCTTGCCGTTTGTCTCGCAAGTACGTTGCCAGGTGCCCCGAATGGATTAACTTCTCGATGTAGTATCGGAGCTGCTGGCAGTCCTCGGTGGAGTGGCCCTACGACCTGTGGAAACCGCAGTAGGGGCCCCGGTACGCTTTGCCGCCTTGTTCGAAACTGGGGGGGAGAGTTTGAAGAACCTCTCGCCCTTAGCTTCCTCTAACAGTACCGGCTGGGAAACGTTGAGCGGAGTGTACTCTTGAAACTTCGGAGAGTAGTGTTTTGGCCGCTTAATCTTCTTTTTCTCCTCCCGAGCCCTTTTCTTCTGATCAGCTTGTTCTGTCCAGGGCAGGTTGGTGTTCACCTCAGACTCAAGCTAGATCTCATGTTCGATCCAGGCTTTTACCTCGGACATGGTCTTAGGTTGCGCTAATGCGCAGGAGCGTAGCCACTCCTTGTGCCTAAGACCCGACCTAAGGGCCATAATGACTGTTTTGTCCCAGTGTTCAGGGACCTCAAGGAGGGCGTTGTAGAAGCGGGTGACGTATCTTGTGAAGGATTCTTTGTCCCCGCTCTTTATGGGGAAGAGATGGTCGACGGTCCGCTTCTGCCGTTTGTTCCCGACGAAGTGGCCGAGAAATTAGGTGGCCAGCTCATCGAAGGTAGAGATTGAGCGTGGCATGAGTCCCCGGAACTAGTCTCGTCCGGAGCGGATGAGAGTGACAGGGAAAGCGCGGTATTGTGCGGCGTCGGAAAAGTCCTGGAAACTCATCCCGGCCGTGAACGCGTCCAAATGGTCTTTCGGGTCGGACTTCCCATCGAAGAGGGCGACCTTTGGGGGCTTGTTCCGGGAGGAGACGTGGACGACGAGTAGTTCTTTGGTGAAGGGCTTCGTGAGCGAGTCGGCGGCATATTTAGCCCCGTCGCTTGAAGGACGATTTTCCTGATGCATGCCTTCGATCTTATTTTCGAGGGTGTCGAGTCGGCCGTGGTATCTTGATGATTCGGCACATTCTGATTTTTAGCCTCTGCTGCCGGAGAACTCTGCCTGGCCATGGCCCCGGTCCCATTCGATGAGGTCCTCAGGTCCCCTGGCGAGGTCGTCTTTGAACTGCCGTGGCGAGTCCCGTGCGTGTGACCCCGTCGAGGGAGGGGGTGCCGGTAATGCCTAGGCGCAGGCAAGCTGACCGACACCTCTTCGGGAGGGACAGGGGCACGATGGGGCTCGAGGCGAGGCGCTCTGGCGAAAGACCTCGGTGTTGAGCCGTGTGGCGCCCACCGGGTCATTGAATACGTCGGTCCGGGGGATCTACGGCAGTCGGAGACAGCGAGGTGGTGCCCGGTCATGCCGACGCGGGCAGAGTCTTCTCTTTCTCTGTAGGGGTCCTGGTCCCGAGGTGTGGGAGCGGCAACCTGGGGAGCTTGCTCGGCCGTTTGGACACGGACGAGTGCATCCGTGACAGATGCGAGTCGATCTATTCGAGCGGATAGGGCGTGAATGGCGTTCGGGGGAGGGGGGATTCTTTTTCGTCTCCACTACGGGGAAGCCGACGGCTGGTGCTTGGATCATCGCGGTGACCGCTCGCTATGAAGTCGAGATCTGAAGATGAACTTTCGTTGAACGGAACTAGCTGTTCCCACAGACGGTGCCAACTGATGGATCTCTGGATCTCCTTCAGATGTTATCTTTCGTTGATATGCGACGAGCGCTGATGAATGGCTAAGATTGAGTTGGAGGGTTGCCTCCTGGAGCGTGTGGATCTTAATGGGTTTTATGTGGTTGAGGCCGAGTTATCTGCAAAGAAGTCCTGGGGTGATTGTCCCACCGAGGACCCTCCGACGATTAAGTTAGACGGGGTGTTTTGGCAGAGTAACGGCCTATTGGGGTAAAATTAGCTTCCCTGAGTCGTCTGGGAGAGGGGTTTAAATAGTGGCAGCAATGGGCAGGCGGGCGCGAGATTCACGCCGGCAGTTATGCTGTAACAACTCCAATTCTTGTGTACATAAAATTGATTTAAAGTTAATGTATACTTGGGGTATTTACATTTCTAGTGAGTACTATAAGTATTTAATTTACTTTTGAAAAGCAAGAAGGAGCTTGTAGCTCACTGGTAAGACCTTGCACTGCTGAACCAAAGTACCAGAGTTCAAATCACATCAGCCACATTAATTTTTTATTAGTGTTCTTTTAAATTTTTAGAATCCCAAGAGTCTACACGTGCATAACCCATAAAAACCAAAGGTCACACTAAAAACAAACGACTCCATTATAGTAACCAAGCGACGGGGGACACGTGGCGGCCGAACTCGGCCTGACTCGGCCTAACTCGACCGGCGACTCGGTCGAATCGGCCGCCGCCGCCGGCCGAGTCAGCCCAAAATCCGATTTTTCCTTCTTGACTTCTGTGCCTTTTGGTCTCCTTATAACCCCTGTACAATTTAAAAACCCTGCACAGAAACAGAACCATTAAAAACCCTATTAGTCCTTTTTAATACAAATTTTAATACAATTTTATCACACCCTTTCATCTACCCTAAACCCTAGATTTTTCTATAAATACCACTCCATTTCACACCTCTCTCACTCACAATCTCTATACAAACTCTCAAGAAAAATCCCAAGAACTTTTGTGTACAAGTGGAGTTAGCAAAGGGCAAAGCTCCGGCGAACTTCCGATGATGACCCTAGGAGCTCCCGGCGATGAAACGATACACCGGCACCTCCTACCACTCCCTCTTCCTCTTCTCTAATCTAAAATCAAGTAAGTCCCTCCTCCCTCTTCTCTTTTCTACTCTGAAAACTTGTAATTCTAAAACCCGACGGAAGCGGAGTTAATCCGACTTCCGATTCAGTTTTCTTTAAATAGTTCCAATTTTCTTAAATACAACAATACCAAACCATCACATCATGATCATTAAACATTAACAAAAAATATTTACAAGTTTCATATGAAAAGAATTCCTATTTTACTTTTTATCGCAATTTTATAGAAAAATACCATATAGTTTAGTTTCAACATAAAACATCATTACCCTTACTATACATTTAGATAGTTCATGAGATAATGACCTACCTCTTCATAATACTCATATGTAACATAGCACGATGATATTTGGAAATGTAGATTTGGGAACATACGGTTTTACATAAAACTACCTCCGACCTATATAAAAACCTTTTTCTACAAGATTATGTATTTTAAACAAATCTTTGCAAAGCACCGCTACAACCCATTTGGGGAACCCGTTCGGAATGGTACGGATTATCGCACATCCTCAAGCTTAGTAGTGCGAGATGCAGACCTCCGCAAGGAGCACACGGTCTCGAAAGATTTAAAATACAATTTTCTTTAGAAAATGAGATTTCTATTATAAATAAAATTTATAGTTTTAATAAATAAATATATATATGTAATTAATATCAAAATATATATTTTTAATATTTATAATATTCCACATTTCCAAAATTCAAGAAAAACATTTCATTTACAAGAAAATACCATACAATTCCAATATTATAAATAAATATCATATATTATGAAATTATATTTTATTCCCTAGAAATGTCATATTGATAAATTATACATCCATGAAAAATCTAAAGATGATAATAAAATACTTGAGGTGTATTTTGAAAATTATACAAAATTATTTTTACATAAAACCCCCTCAAGTTATATTAAATTACAATAAAGACCCTAGTAAACATAGGTTTAAGCGGGACCAGTCTCTTAAGCCTTAGGGAGCCGGAGATATGGGTGCTTGCCTATTTAAGGTAGACAACTTAACAAATAGTGTTATCAACACGGTAATCGTCTTTGAAAAAGATACAAATCCTGCCGTACATGTGCGGCGGTTACCGATAACACCAAAACTTAATTCAGGATTCAATTTCTTTTCTAATTGTCTAACTCAGAATGAGTCTCGATATAATCAATCTGACTTGAATGAGATTCAAGTATATATAACAAATCAATATGAATCCATGTATTCAATCTGTTCAATCTAATCAATCTGTATTGACTGAACCGAACTATGGATATACATCCATATACATGATTCTCCAGTTACATCCATTTACTGATATCATGGTTTCGGCAAGTCATCCATCTATACAATCTATAATACAAGACATTACAATTTACCATACAATACAAACAATACAATTAAGACATCGCGGGGTTTATAAGGGGTAGATTGGTACGGAAGGTGTTAGAAGTGGCACGAGACTGCAACTGTTAAGACACCTAACCTGTATTCAATTGTCATTGTACCGTGGCTGAACGGTTCCTTGTACTTTCCATCCACCTTAGTTTCTGGTCTACTGAGACTCCTCTCGTATACACTGGCATCTTCTGTACCAAGCTACAAACAACAGCGTTAACACTAAATACAACATTATAACAAAATAATACAACTTTAAAGATACACACACTCTCTCTCTGTCTATTCTACTTCTCCCTTATCTTTGGGACTTACTGAGTGATTGTTCGCTAACGACATTATCTATCTTTCTTCTTTGGAATGTTGTCAGGTGGATCGGATCTTCAGGAGATCGAGCCCACCAGCGAGGATTTGGATCAGCTGACTTTCGACCCAGAGCTCTAGATCTTGTACATTTCATTTCAGTACTTTCCATTTCTGTTATGCCACTGTTTAGGCATTGCTTTTCATTCCATGTATATACTTTTCAGATGTATTGTAAAAAGAATGTGAATAAATAAAGTTGTTGTTCAATTATATCTATTGTCTCTGTCTCTTGTGTATTTTACTTATATTGCTTAGATACGCTTAGCGTGTTTACTTCTAAGTAAATACATAGCGGCCTCGCCGCGTCCTCTTCCCGTACACTGGGAAGCGTGGCGTGACTGGTTTTGTTGGTGGCCCATGCAAGTCAGAGCTGTATGGAACCCTACTATGAATTTCAGTTCTGCGTGCACAACCTAAGCAATATAACACAAGAACCAGCAATTAAAACATTCTTTACAATTTATATTCCTTAAATTTTATCATTTCATATACTTTGAATCTGTTCTAACCCAAAATTTTCTTTCAAGGTTATGAATTCCCCAAACAACACCAGCACCAATGTCAACAACACACCTCCACCACTACCACTCACAACTTCCGTCTCTTCTCCGATCAACGAGTAGACGGTTCTGCTTGAGCCAATCCGCAACTTCTTAGAAGGACAGCAGCAGCAGACTGCTATCCTGATGAACCGACCAGAGGCAGAAGCACCTGGGGTGAAACAATTCAGAGTTTTGCACCCCAAACAATTCTCAGGAAAAGAGAGCCCTCTAGAAGCTGAGGAATGGGCTCAGAGCATCGAAGATGATCTGGCAGCGGCAAAAGTGCCAGAGATAGCTTGGGTCCGTATTGCGAAACTGCAGCTCACGGACAATGCACGGGTTTGGTGGAAGGCGGAAGAAAGCCGTCTTGATCAACCTATCGAATGGAAGGCTCTTCGAGACATGTTCGATGCAAAGTACTTCCCTGAGACTGCCAGGTTCGACATGGAATATCAGTTCATCCATCTGTAACAAAGTTCAATGTGGACCAAGTCAGTAGATGAATATGACGCTGAGTTCACCATACTCAGTCGGTAAGATATGTCTCACTAATTCGATTTTTCAATAAATCACATATTACACAGCTAACACAATACTTTAACAGATTTGCGGCACACCTGATACCGACGGATGAGATCAGAGCCCGTCGATTTCAATAAGGTTTAGATTCGGAGATCTAGGCTGCACTGGCCACAGGAGATTTTCTGACTCATGAATCGGCTCTGAAAGCTGCCCGCCGTTATGAGGTAGTGGTAAAGATGAGGGGCAGATCTCAAGCTACTGGAGTTAAGCGCCCTGCCAACCAGATGGCAGGAGAAGCCTCATCAAGGCCATCTTTTATGCCAAGGAGACCGGGAGTACCAATCAACCGGCCTAGCCCAGCCTTTTGTACCTACTGCAAGAGAGCTGGACATCTGATGAAAGACTGCCGGCGAGCCAACCGTCTTTGCTTAGTCTGCGGCTCAGCAACTCACGATATTAGGTCTTGTTCCATAAGATACAACCTAATTACTGCACCCAGGCCAGCAATCACTTACCAGCAGCGACCAACCATTCAAGCACCTACTCCAAGACTTGCTCTCCCCGCTCCACCACCTAGAGGACCACAGACTGCACCTTCTCCTCGTCAGTTCCATCAAGCTCAACAGAACGTTACGAGGAATGCTCCTCCGACCAGGAGGAATGTACCATAGGGATAGGCTTTCACGATGACCGTGGAAGAAGCTGAGGCCACTGGCCAACTTATCACTGGTAACCCTTTCTTCTCAAACTTTTCTTTCAGTCTTAATACCTACCCACATATTTTTCCTATACCTAAAACCTATCCCACATACATTAGGTACAATCTTAGTAGCCTCACGCCCTGCAATATCACTCTTCGATACTGGAGCATCTTATTGCTTTATGTCGCAACGGTTCGTCCGAACTCATGCGATTCCAGTCACACCACTTGTATCCAGCTGGAATGTCAGTTCAGGAAACGACGTTCTAAAGGCAACAATGAGATACAGCTTGTTTCAAGTAGTCGTCTGCAGCAGAGAATTCTATGCTGACTTCAAGGTGCTGGACATACCGAATTTCGATGTGGTTCTAGGTATGGATTGGCTCGGAACATTTTATGATTCCATTGACTGTCGTCAAAGGAGGGTAGTATTTGAGATTCCAGACCATCCGGTCTTCTATTTCAAAAGTGGAGACCATACCCTAGAGCCAAGTACTTATAAGGCGAAACCAAAGAAGTCAGTGATTGCAGCAACTCAAGCGGAGGAAGGGTCAAAGCCAGATGTGGTTCGAGAGTTCGACGATGTGTTTCCTGACGATATATCAGGTTTGCCTCCCGATCAAGCTCTTGAATTCAGCATTGATTTAGTACCAGGAGCACAACCGGTGATCAAAACACCTTATCAATTAAGTCCGGAAGGTTTGAAGGAAGTCCGAACTCAGTTGGACGAATTATTGGCGAAAGGATGGATTCGTCCCAGCACTTCAAGTTGGGGATCACCTGTACTGCTTGTGAAGAAGAAGAAATGTTCATACAGAATGTGCATTGATTATAGAGCCTTGAACGAAGTAACGATAAAGAACAAGTATCCACTCCCGTGCATCGACGATTTATTCGATCAGCTAAGTGGATCTTGTGTTTTCTCCAAGCTAGATCTTCATTCAGGTTATCATCAAGTGAAGCTCAAGGAAGTTGATATCCACAAAACGGATTTCAGAACTCGCTATGGACATTATGAATTTCTTGTGATACCATTTGGAGTGACCAACGCACCAGAAATATTCATGAACCTGATGAATCAAGTTTTCTAGGAGTACTTAGACAGGTTTGTTGTCATTTTCATCGACAACATCCTGGTGTATTCTAAGAGTCGGAAAGAACACGCCGAACACCTACGAATTGTTCTGGAAACTCTACGATAACATCAACTCTACGCCAAATACAGCAAGTGCGAGTTTTGGCTAGATCAAGTTGGTTTTCTTGGACATATTGTATCGGGCGAAGGAATCTCTGTAGGTCCAGCGAAAGTAGCAGTAGTAAGCGAATGGCCGACACCAAAATCAGTGAAGGACATTCAAAGTTTCTTGGGTCTAGCTGGATATTACAGAAGGTTCATTGAAGGCTTTTTGAAGATAGCAACACCCCTGACCAAGCTCACACGTAAAGATGAAGAATTTACGTGGTCAGAAGCATGCGAAAAAGCATTCGTAGAACTCAAGTCAAGGTTGACATCAACGCCTATTCTCGTTATACCGGACCAATCTGGAGGTTTCGAAGTGTATTGTGATGCATCCGGTAAGGGATTAGGATGTGTTCTACATCAGCACGGTAGAGTTGTGGCTTATGCTTCAAGACAACTGAAGATTCATGAGCGCAATTATTCGACGTATGATTTGGAATTGGCAGCCGTTATCTTTGCTCTTAAGATTTGGCGCCATTATCTTCTCGGCGAACGAGTGAACATATACACAAATCACAAGAGTCTGAAATATGTGTTTACTCAGAAGGAGCATAATATGTGGCAGAGACGATGGTTAGAACTCATGGCGGACTTTGATATCAATCTGCAATATCACCCAGGGAAGGTGAATGTGGTACCTAATTCCCTTAGTCGCCAACCATTAGCAATGAATCTCACCGCTCAGTGGAAACTTCAACAAGACTTGCACCAGGTGAAGATTGAAGTAGTCATGCCAGGTAACGCTTCAAGTTTGATGAACTTACAAGTTCAATCCACCATTGTCAATCAGATTAAAGCAGCTCAAGCAAATGATGCTAAGTTGCAAAAGATCAGAGAATAAGTAGAGAATGGACACAGAACAGACTTCATCATCCATGAAGACGGATATTTGAGATACGGTAGCAGATTGTGTATACCAGAAGGTTCTGTTCGGGAAGAGTTAATGAAAGAAGCTCATAGCTCTCCCTACTCAGTACACACTGGAGGTACAAAGATGTACAAAGATCTACATCAGAATTACTGGTGGCATGGAATGAAACGTGAAGTAGCCAGAAGCGTCGCTAAATGTTTGGTGTGTTAGCAAATAAAGGCTAAACATCACAGGACTGCTGGATTACTTCAACTGTTACCTATACCAGAATGGAAGTGGTAACACATCACAATGGATTTTGTGACTGCTCTTCCTCGCAGCGCAAAGGGTAATGATGCAATATGGGTTATTGTGGATCGACTCACAAAGTCGGCTCACTTCATCCCATTTCGGGTTGGCCAATCAACTGAGACATTAGCAAAGAAGTACAAGGAGGTAAGAATCTAAGTAAGATTTAAACTCTTCAAATATGTACTATCTCTGATACCCATGAACTCATACAGGAAATTGTGCGATTTCATGGAGTACCGGTTTGCATGTCTCCGATCGTGACACCAGGTTCCGATCGCAATTTTGGCAGAGTCTGCAAGCAAGCTTGGGGACAAGTCTGAACTTCAGCACGGCTTATCATCCACAAACTGATGGTCAGTCTGAGCGAACTATTCAGATCTTGGAGGATATGCTTAAAGCGTGTATGCTAGACTTCGGAGGATCGTGGAAAGATCACCTACATCTTGTGGAGTTTTCATACAACAATAGCTACCAAGCAAGCATAAGAATGACACCTTTTACAGCACTTTATGGAAGAAAGTGTCGATCGCCATTAAGTTGGGACGACATCGGTGATAGGGAACTCCTCGGACCTGAGATGATAATAGCAACTGTTGATGTGGTTCGTACTATCAGGGAAAGAATACGCATAGCCCAAGATTGACAGAAGCATTAGGCTGATGCAAAGAACCGTCATTTGGAGTTCCAGCCAGGAGATCATATATTCCTGAAGATATCTCCAAACCGCGGAGTGATTCGATTTGGAAGACGGGGTAAGCTAAGTCCGAGATACATTGGACCGTTCGACATACTCGAACGAGTCGGTGAAGTGGCTTATCGCTTAGCACTTCCACCTTCATTGGAAGGAGTGCATAGCCATATTCTCGATCATTCCGAGCTCACTGTACAACCCGACTTATCTTGTGAGTAACAACCTGTTGAGATTTTGGACAGGAAAGTAAAGTCACTTCGGAATAAGGAAGTCAACTTGGTTCGAGTGATGTGGAGAAAAGACACTCTAGGAGAATCGACATAGGAAAGGGAAGATGAGATGCGTGCAAGATATCCCCACTTATTTGTAAATTAGTCCTTAAAATAAATTGTAAATTTCGAGGACGAAATTTTTGTAAGGAGGGTAGACTGTAACAACTCCAATTCTTGTGTACATAAAATTGATTTAAAGTTAATGTATACTTGGGGTATTTACATTTCCTATGAGTATTATAAGTATTTAATTTACTTTTGAAAAGCAAGAAGGATCTTGTAGCTCACTGGTAAGACCTTGCACTGCTGAACCAAAGCATCAGAGTTCAAATCCCATCAGCCACATTAATTTTTTATTAGTGTTCTATTAAATTTTTAGAATTCCAAGAGTCTACACGTGCATAACTCGTAAAAACCAAAGGTCACACTAAAAACGAATGACTCCATTGTACTAACCAAGCGACGAGGGACACGTGGCGGCCGAACTTGGCCCGACTCGGCAGGTGACTCGGTCGAATCGACCGCCGCTGGCCGAGTCAGCCCAAAATCCGATTTTTCTTTCTTGACTTCTGTGACTTTTGGTCTCCTTATAACCCATGTATAGTTTAAAAACCCTGCACAGTAACAGAACCATTAAAAACCCCATTAATCCTTTTTTAATACAAATTTTAATACAATTTTATCACACCCTTTCATCTACCCTAAACCCTAGATTTTCTTATAAATACCACTCCATTTCACACCCTCCTCACTCACAATCTTTGCCCAAACTCTCAAGAAAAATCCCAAGAACTTTTGTGTACAAGTCGAGTTAGCAAAAGGCGAAGCTCCGGCAAACTTCCGACGACGACCCTAGGAGCTCCCAGCGACGAAACGACACACCGGCAACTCCTACCACTCTCTCTTCCTCTTCTCTAATCTAAAATCCAGTAAGTCTCTCCTCCCTCTTCTCTTTTCTACTTTGAAAACTCGTAATTCTAAAACCCGACGGAAGCGGAGTTAATCCGACTTCCGATTCGGTTTTCTTTAAAAAGTTCCAATTTTCTTAAATACAACAATACCAAACCATCACATCATGATCATTAAACATTAAAAATATATATTGACAAGTTTCATATCAAAAGAATTCCTATTTTACTTTTTATCGCAATTTTACAGAAAAATACTATATAGTTTAGTTTCGACATAAAACATCATTACCCTTACTATACCTTTAGATAGTTCACGAGATAATTATCTACCTCTTCACAACACTCATATATAACAAAGCACGATGATATTTGAAAACATAGATTTGGGAACATACGGTTTTACATAAAACTACCTCCGACCTATATAAAAACCTTTTTCTACAAGATTATGTATTTTAAACAAATCTTTGCAAAGCGCCGCTACAACCTATTTGGAAAAACCGTTCAGGATGGTGCGGATTATCGCACATCCTCAGGCTTAATAGTGCGAGATGCAGACCTCCGCAAGGAGCATACAGTTTCGAAAGATTTAAAATACAATTTTCTTTAGAAAATGAGATTTCTATTATAAATAAAACATATATTTTTAATAAATAAATATATATGTAATTAATATCAAAATATCTATTTTTAATATTTATAATATTCCACATTTCCAAAATTTAAGAAAAATATTTCATTTATAAGAAAATACCATACAATTCCAATATTATGAAATTAGGCTTTATTCACTAGAAATGTCATATTGATAAAATATACATCCATGAAAAATCTAAAGACGGTAATAAAATACTTGAGGTGTATTTTGAAAATTATACAAAATTATTTTTACATAAACCCCCCTCAAGTTATATTAAGTTACAATAAGGACCCTAGTAAACATAGGTTTAAGCGGGACCAGTCTCTTGAGCCTCAGGGAACTAGAGATATGGGTGCTTGCCTATTTAAGGTAGAAAACTTAACAAACGGTGTTATCAACACGGTAATCGTTTTTGAAAAAGACACAAATCCTGCCGTCCAAGTGCAGCGGTTACCGATAACACTAAAACCTAATTCATGATTCAATTTATTTTCTAATTATCTGACTCAGACCGTATCTCGATATAATCAATCTGAATTGAATGAGATTCAAGAATATATAACAAATCAATATGAATCCATGTATTCAATCTGTTCAATCTAATCAATCTGTATTGACCGAACTGAACCATGCATCTACATGATTCTCCAGTTACATTTATTTACTGATATCATGATTTCGGCAAGTCATCCATCTATACAATCTATAATACAAGACATTATAATTTGCCGTACAATACAAACAATACAATTAAGACATCGCGGGGTTTATAAGGGGTAGATTAGTACGAAAGGTGTTAGAAGAGGCAAGAGACTGCAACTGTTAAGACACCTAACCTGTATTCAATTGCTGTTGTATTGTGGCTGAACGGGTCATTGTACTTTCCGTCCACCTTAGTCTCTGGTCTACTGAGACTCCTATCGTATACACTGGCCTCTTCTGTACCAAGGTACAAACAATAGCGTTAACACTAAATACAACATTATAACAATATAATACAACTTTAAAGATACACTCTCTCTGTCTATTTTACTTCTCCCTTATTTTTGGGATTTACCGAGCGATTGTTCGCTGACGTCATTCTCTCTCTTTCTTCTTTGGAATGTTGTCAGGTGGATCGGACCTTCCGGAGATCGAGCCCACCAGTGAGGATTTGGATCAGCTGACTTTCGACCCAGAGCTCTAGATACTTGTACATTTCATTTCAGTACTTTCCATTTCTATTATGCCACTGTTTAGGCATTGCTTTTCATTCCATGTATATACTTTTCAGATGTATTATAAAAAGAATGTGAATAAATAAAGTTGTTGTTCAATTATATCTATTGTCTTTGTCTCTTATGTATTTTACTTATATTGCTTAAATACGCTTAGCGCGTTTACTTCTGAGTAAATACGTAGCGGCCTCGCCGCGTTCCCTTTCCGTACACTGGGAAGCGGGGCATGACATACGTCCCTGGTGTCTCGCACGCTTGATAGGAGGGATTCCCCATTAATGACGAGATATGCTCGTTAATGGGGGATCGTGATGGCATGGAACGCGGGATCATGGGCGGCGGATATCTCGCGTCTGACGAGTTTCGCGGAGCCATGGCGGAGGCGCCTGTGATCGGTGCTGTGGGTCGGTAGGTGAGACCGAGGAAGATAAGCTCGGCGGGTGGCTCGGGAATGAGCGGGAAGCCGAGGCATCTTAGTTCTGTGATAGCTCGGAGGCGAGCCGGGGGGTGGTCTGGAAGGTCAGCGAAGGTCGGGAACATCCTCGGGTCGGAGGCCCGGGGTGTGATTCCAAGTAACATTCTTGATCCTTTCTTGTAAGCTCTGGGACATGTCATCTGCCACGTGTCATTATCTAGGGAGTCACCGATATCGAGCATCATCAGTTCCTTTAAATGCAGTAAATATGTAGTAAATGGTTGTAGGTATAGAACTTGTGTTGATTACATTATTGTACTTTTAAAGTACTCTTTTTGGTTGTATTTGAATGCCACGCATACTGTACCATCATATGGTATTATTTTTATCAAAATATGAATGTACTAGCACCCATAGACTCTCCAAATAGGGTTCTCTTTCTCCACCACACTGCTCTAAAACTCGAAATCGTTATGGACAACAAGTATATTTATATGTATTAATGCCGCACCCCGTTTCCCAATAGATGGTAGCAGGCATGTGATTAGGCCCGCGGCGTATCTATGCCGAGAAAAGTTCTTCACGAGATAAATACGTTGAGTGTCAAGCAAGCAATATATTTACATAAGAATTTAGCTGAAAATAAAATAAATCCGACTACATTTATTACATTCCAATTCCACTATATTCAAGACAGAACTGATAACGAGTCTGAATAAAAACCGATACAACTGAAATGAAAATAAATGAAAAGACATAACATATAGGCATATTATGAAAGGAACAAAAATGCAACAAGAAGTCCTCTGATATCTCGGCCTCTCCCTCATACACCTCACATGTCCTTGTATCACCTGACGAACATTCCAAAAAAAAAGAAGCAAAACGGAATGTCTATCAGCGAACTTGCGCCCGATAAGTTCCACATTAAAAATATTGAATTTTAAAAGCTAGGTCTAAAACAAAAGCATAAGCATAGAGACACCAGGGCAGTGACTAAACATGTACGCATGGTAATAGGCATGATGTGATGAAGTATGGAATCATAGAAATAGGCATGTTATAAATGAGTGAACATATAACAATTTTTGTTATTCTATCGTAAAGTTTGGTTCGTGAGAGTTCAATCCGCTACAGGAGCTGTACCGTTTCGATTCGGTATCATAGCAACACGGATTCTTGAGTTAGTAATGTATCATTCTAGTTTGGTACCGCAGAAACACAGATTCATGGATTCATGTGTTAGTAAGAGGACTTCCTGAGTAAATTGAAAACATTTCATTTCCCAAACTATCCCAACCCCGTTTTCAATTTACTAGTCTCATATATGAATCAAGCATAGGTTCAGGGATACGTGTTGTATGGTTTCATGTCAGGTCATGGATTCAAGGATACACGTATTCATGAAGTTCATGTCATGTTGAGTTGTAATGCAAGTATTTAAAGCAGAGATTATAAGTATGGCAGAACAACAAATAGTACTAGTTTGTATGTAGAAAAACGCAGTTTCTGTTCTAATTTTGGATTAGTAAAAAAACACAAAAGTTTTAGATAAGGAAGTCAGGCAACCAAAAAAATCGAGTTCGCCTTATTCGGGGTCTGAATGAGTGAGTTATAAGGTTTTCGGCGACACTGTGCAAAACTGGACATAAACAGTCCAGAATCGTCGCAAGTTGTAGAACTGTAGTTTACGATATTTTTTGTCGGTTTTCAGGTCTGGAGTTGAACTAGAAAAAGGTAGTTCTTTCATAATGGTTATTGAAACAACTAAAGCTTACGTGGTTTGGATCTCTGGAACTAGAGTTATGAATTTTTTCTCGACAGCTGCGTCGAAGGTTTCAGATTCTGTCCAGATTCGACTCATATTTTTAAAATACCGAAAAGTATATTTTATTATGGTTTTTATAGAAAGTGTTAAACTAGGAAGAATTGGATATTTCATTATAGATATCCAAACAACATGAGTTTACTCAATTTGGATTCCAGAAGCTGGTTTTATGTATGTTTGAAATATTGATACAAAACAGATTTCTTTTATTTCGGACAGAAAAAGAAAAATAGTTTGCAGAGCATACAACTGTAGGGATCGACGCGAGGGTCCAACACTTGCGGACCCAGCAGAAGCGAATAACAATAAATTTTCAAAAACAATAGCTACTGATTCCTGTTAGATGTAGGTGCTCTTAGAGGCAATTAGTTGTAATTATGGCCTACATGTATAGAATTTTCTCGTTCGTAGTAATAGTATGCTATTTGATTTTTATTTATTCGTATATCTTTTATTTATAATACTTTATTTATTATTTATTACTAATAAAGACCGTAGAATAATACTAGACTACAGGATTTGTTGGGACACGGCGGCGCCTCGGCCGTCAAACCGACGCCAAATGCGGAACAAAAAACTTTTTACGAAACCGTTGCCACCGCAACCCAAATATCCCGGATCGTTCCATTAACCGTAAACTAGCAAACTGTAAAAGGAGTTTGGAAATTATACCGATCGATCCGTGTCCTTCGGTCTTTAATCTCCGCACCAAACTCCCCGCTGCTGCGGCGACGAAGTCCGCTCCCCAATGTCGCACGTCGAAGTGGCACCACGTCTTTGAATCTTTATACGGGCTCCCGCTTCGAACTGAAGCAACTCGGACATGAAATTTGCTAGCCGACATGTCCAAGAATGATGTAGAGATAGTGTAGAATAATTTGTCTCAAAACACCCAAGCGATTGGGCGGAGGAAAAAGGAAGTTGCCATTTGGGAGAACAATATGAGCAAAAGTGTTCTGCAAAGAAAAGAAAACCCCAAGCCAAAGAAGAAGAACTCGTCTATTTTGCAGGGGAAGTGCTTGCTGGAAATCAAAGTGTGGAGGGTGAGTGTGTATTCTCCTTTTAGTCACCACAAAAAAAAACCCATTTTGGTGGCATCCCCAGAATTGCAAAAAGCCCCCCAATAAGAATTAGTTACCTCAAACAAAAGCCCAAGCCCCAAAACCATGCTCTCGAAATGGGCAGACTCCATGCTGCCAAAAATTCAGTGCAAGGCATGGCAAAAGATTTGACAAAGTCGAGGTCAAAGATCAATGGTCAGTGCTCACATAAATTAAACATAGAGGGTGATGTTTAAGACGGAAAAAGAAAGCTGGCAACTCCGAAAATAATCCCGTAACGAATTACGAGATTACACCTCAACTGTAAATACATACCCGAATTTGTATTCCGACCGAATATAAATGAAACGAGACAAAAATATTCCTACAATATAATACTAGGATCCGGCTTAAACCAAAACCCGCTAGTATTATCCGTCCGATCCTGATCCGTGCACAAGTGCACGAATATGATCGAACCCTGCCATAAAACCATACGGCCTCTACAACGTTTCGCTCGAACTTGGGAAACTGTCTGTGGAGGGACTCTAATGACTCATCAATACACTGTCACTGGGTATAACCACTAGCACGTCAGAGGTACCAGCTGTACGTAACGGTTGCCTATGTATTGAAAGAAGGGGTAGCTGATGAGCGAACTCATCCTGAAACCCTACTGAGCCTAACAGTGACAATATCCGTACAGTCCGGTTTGTTCTTCTATGAGTATCGCATATAGGGCCTAGGGGGTTGGTAAATGTCAGACCCCCAATAGCGGTATAAGTCGTGTCGGAGTGAATCCCAGAACACCCTGAGATACTACTGGAATACCTACCAGTAAATATCGATTACCCTGGCAAGGAATTTCGTGTAATGGCTCTCCTAAACACAGCATGATCTCACCCCCAATACCGGGAGAGACGATTCCCCGACGATCCGCTCACTGCCTCCATGTGGCTCGGGACTGTACCCAACTAAAACCTGTTTGCACGACTCCTTTGAGCCGTGGTAGGGTAGTAATCAAAGCACAATGGGAACTCACACGAGACAAATGACGATCTCAGGTCGACAGACTAACCTGTACACGTGTCACCTGAGAACTGCTATCTGACGATATGTATAATACCAACTAGCATGTTCCCGGCGAGTCCTGTCCGGTGTACTCATAACCCAATGAGCACCTGTATACATCTTAGGTGAACCAACTGACACCAATGGCTTATGAGACCAGCCACCGCCCCTCTTCGGGGTCTCGATTGTATACACTAGTCTACTCTGGAGTATCGATGCCCTGTCTCGAAACACCCTCGACTAGGGACCATTTAAGGATGTGCTTATAGACCCCAGCTCCCACGTATATGATCGCCATCATACTGCTGGCAGTCAAGCAAGAATCCTATGGGCTCTATCAACATGCAATAGTGAACTAAAGTATGTACACGATGATAAAGACAAACCAGATAGCATACTATCATCTCGAGCAAGACTGTCCTATCGGTATAGGTCCTCCCTCAATCATTGCAATCACGTACCTGCGATCCAATAATTGACTTTGAGAGCACTATATCCCACAATCTCCCACTTGCACTTAAGGCTAATTATTGCGATGTCGCGTACTCACAACTCGTGTGATACCGAACATCCAACTCCTCTACTAATCAGTTTCATAAAACTCATTTGTAAAACTATTGTGTTCGAGAAATAGCCTCAGTGAGTGGATCCGCCCTGATGTTTCTTTCTATGTCTCTCTTTGTCTCAAGTTCACTGAGAAAGCCAACTCCCGAAATGAGCAATACCTGTCTTAGAATATGTCTGGATGTCTGATGGGACCTAGCTCACAAGTGAACTCCAAATCCAGCAAACTTCTTAGACCGTATCGTCAACTGAAATTAATCAGTATCCTGCGCCATGCCTTCCTCAGTATCCGCCTGGACTACTTGTCTAAACTACTGCCCCTCGTCAGAGGGAAAACTATAACTCTGACAGTCACTCTGTCATCCGGGTCACCTTGGAAGCCTGGAATGATAACTGTCTCCCGAAGGAGGCTGTCGTTATCAAATCCCTAGAACAACTACTTATGTTCATAAGCTGCTTCCGAACATTTCTCCAGGATTGGAATAATATATCAACCTATTGCATCTAGTGCAAAAAACAACATATGATATTATATCCATATCCTATGTGGAGAAACTACTGTGTGACAACCACGGTATAACCGATCGTAGTGTAGGAATTTCACTTCCTACTATGTGTATGTCATCCAAGTACCAGGACATCACACCCTAGTACCTTCTTAACAGATCCATCTCCTATTCTGATGAAGTCAAAAGCTATGACTGTCACATCAAAAATAGATGATCTATCTTCTCTATATCTGCTTTAGTCTATAAATAGACATAAGCTATTTATCCACTATGCTTCCGCTGCTCCCTCTGACTACAACAACCCTCTGGCAGTGTCATATATACGTGCACTTCTAAAACTAGAACGATGCTATACTCATCCTCCTGCCGGGTCTCATAATCTGGAACAACAGTAATGGAAAGTCTGGGTAAACAAGAACCTCCCTGTCACCGTCCTTGAGGCTACCACAGTACCTCTCGGGCACCTGAGGTTACCCACCATATCTGCGGAGTGGCTAATGGAATGTCAATCCTGGTTGAATCTTTAGGTCCTATTAAATTTTCCGTAATCGTTTGCGGTTCTGGAATCTCTTCCAGTTCTACCATTCTCCCACTACTGTTTTCTGAAAAAAATCCATTTTACTAAAAATGTGGCGAGTCTAGAACAATATCACTATTGATCTTCCAGATGGTAGAAAGTTAACCCTCGTCATAGCCCGGGTTAACCCACAAACATCCATTACAGAAACGTGCCTTGAGTTATCTAGAGTCTGGTTTTAAGCATAAGCCAGACAACTCCCCGTACCTTAACATCGTTAAGATACGAACCATTCTATATACAATATAGAAATAAAGGCACTGATTTAATTGGAACCAGATTCAAATCATGCAGCTGTCTCCAGTGCATGTCAACTAAATGGAGAGAGGCTGATCAGCATTACTCGACTTAGGAGTGCATCCAATTATGAGTAACCTGAAAGAGAAACAAGTTTCTCAAAACCATTACTATCAACTGAATACCATACACAAGTATCTACATCTTCGATCACCTTGAAGAATCCCGATACTTGCGACACCTGGTTCTCTACTTTATTCTTTTACCTATAACTTCTCAAACTTGGACCTTGTATTTCTATGAACACTTGTCTAAAACTTGAGAAGTCACAAGTAAACAGAATACAGTTCGAGGACCAACCCCTTTGTCCTAATAGACACTGGACAACATACAATACTTTGTATAAGTCCCGTGAGTTGAACAACTCAAACCCTATGTGTCGTAGGTTGAAAACTGCACCCAGGCGATTTTCTCAAATATCACCAATTACAACGAATTCCGGTATAATGAGGATGATCACCTAATTCCTAATAACTTACTCCCACTCATCATCTGTAAAACCATACAGATGTGAGAATCATACCTGGTAAATACATACCCTGGAGCAAATGTCTAATTGGGAAATCAACTTTCAATTAACAATGCACAGCGAAACTGAAACATAAAAATATTTCAAAGGGGTATCCGGGTATTCCTAGTAATGCCTCTTCCATTATCAGATTCATGACTGTAACCGTATATTTCGTTGCCATCTCTCCAAATCCCTTTATTTGTCTTTAGTCGTTACCTTCTGTACACCATCATTAGGCTTAATGGTTTTCTTCCTTCCCTACCGTTCGGCACCAGCCTATGGTTTGGAAGAAGACTATCCAATAAGCATAATAGGTGTACTCTCCTAATCCTTGGATCACTCGCAATCTGAGAGAAGGTAAGGATAAAAGACAATTGAATAAACCTTATTCCTACTTCTCTTAAACCAGAATCCATCCTCGAAAAAGTTCCTTCGAGTTCGTATATAACCATACGATGGATTTATCCAATGGAATTGGATGTTCGTAGTGATACGGGGTGTTCTGGAGAAATACAAAGGTGAATTAGGAGTGGCGATGAGATACGTGGTTTGGTCGTGAATGTTAGCAGTCGCAATTTACTTTGCCCTCTTTCTGATCCCTTTATTTGTCTTTACTTATTACCTTCTGTACACCTAACTTAGGCTAATTGGTTTTCTTCATTCCTTACCTTTCGGCACCTGCCTATGGTTTGGAAGAAGACTATCCAATGAGCGTAATAGGTGTACCATCTCCTAATCCTAGGAGCCCTCACAACCTGAGAGAAGGTAAAAGGAAAAGATAACTGAATAGTCCTATTCAATCTCTCCAGAACCAGAATCCATCCTCGAAGAAGTTCCTCCAAATTCGTATATAACCATACGATGGATTTATCCAATGGAAGTGGATGTTCATAGTGATACGAGGTGTTCTAGAGAAACTCAAAGAGTAAAAGAAGGAGCGGCAATGATGTATGCAACTCAGACAATCCAAAAGCCAGTGTTTTAAGAAAGTTCGGTTAACTTGGTCACTGAGTTATAATAAAGGGTCGGGCCATGGTTGCAGTCAAAGAGAGAGAGAGAAAAAAAACACTCTGCGTGCACTCAAACCTGAATGTCTCCCACTGTATCCTCAAATTCTCCTCCAAACCTGAAAGAAGAATTAGTCGGAATCACCCAAGGAGTAAACGAACTCATCAGTGGAAATCGGGATCCAACTATCATCGCATGATAACTTGATGGAAGCCACTCAAGTTACCGCACTCCAGACGGTATGCATATGCCCGGCAAGTTTCCTGTATGTTTGAAACTCCCGATGTGTGTTTTTACTCCTAGGACCCAAGTGACCTTGACAATGCCAACATATCAAAGAGTCCTAGTCAAGTTCAAACCGTCATTATCTTGATTGCGTTAAACCCACCCGTACGAGTCCTTGACAATGCCAATATAACCGTATGACTGTCCTAACCAATCCACATATCCATGCGACAGAAAAGCATTACAGAGCTACCGAACACTACGCCTCGGCAATGCACGAAATACGTAGCACGAATACTAAGCAATACTAATCTGAAATGACGGAGGGCTACGGCTGGTTTTTGGCGAAAAACCTTTAATGTAATGAACTTGATATCATTGAAGGAACCGAATATCTTTTTATAAAAATATAGTGGTGAAAACCTTTGCTAAAGAGGTCACTCCCGGTGAAGAGATCTCGGCTCTTTTCTCGTCGAATGAGGTGCAGGATATTCCAAACTGAATACCACGATGAAAAGCAAAATGTAATTGACTATAATGAAGTTATTACGTTGACGCAAACTTTTACTCAAGGGGTCACTCCCGATGAAGGGATCTCGGCCTTTGCCTCGTCGAATAAGATGCTGAATATTCATAACCGAATACCACTGTGCAAAGCAAAAGCGTACGTCTGTAATGTCAGTTTTTAAAAAACTTGGTTCCAACAACATCATATATAGGTTTGTTTTCCTTGCATTGATAAGAATCAACGCAGTCCCATCAAATGATCACACCAGAAAAGAACGAAAATATGATTTACGTATATGCCATCCGTATTCGCCACTGGGTCCCGTCATCACCTGTTAGGTTACTTAACTAACAACAGAGCGGGGACTGGACTAGCGTGGGTGCAAAACATATACGACATCTACTAGTATATATATCAATATATAATAATCGCTCCAGGCGTGAAAAAAGCAACATCACAGAAAAGTAATAAGCATCACAGAACAATACAGATAATCCGGGATCCCCGGGTTTCCTTTGAGCCGCAAGTGAAACCCGACGTTCCCCTGGTCATGTGGATAGCCTGTGCAATGAAAACCTAGACCCCTAAGAGCGCGGCAAGTTACCCGCCAAAAACTTGAAGCGAGGCAGCCCCCTTCAACAACGTGAATGGACCACCCAGCACTTCACGGAATCCGGTAACTTGAGCACCCCTCCTTGGGTTAACCTATACCCCCTACGAGTGCGGCGAATAGCCCGCCAATTCTAGAGTGAAGCCCCCTCTGTCTCAACACCATGAGATGCGGGCCCGTTGCCCTCTAGAACCCGGCTATCCGTGCACCCCACCGCGGGGTAATCCTAGTACAGAAAAGAAAATAATATACAAGGGTGACATCGACCTCAACCCGGTTGTGCCCCAAAAGAATAATATACAAACAGGCAGTGACGACAGTCCACATGTCGGACGCTCGCCCCGCAATATCAAATGTACAAATAAATCCAAACAACACTACCATTGCACAGGAACTATCCACCACGACAAATCCGCAACATCACAGCACAACACAGAACATCAACGTGAATGTCACGTTCGCAAACCCTTCTAAAAGGACTATAGCAAATAGACAAGATTTACCGCTCAAATGACATTCACGGTCGCAGATATAATGTAACCACTGTAAACTAACACATTTAAAATCTCGATCGACAAAACTTCCCGAAATAGGCCCCAAGTACAAATCCAGTACTCAAAATAATCAGGGCCAAAAATAAAAATTCCAGAAACCCCAATTCCAAGATGAAGACCCCCAGAAGAAACTTGGTGCATTGAATCACCATAACGGCGGCGGAACCACGGCCAATACGTCGGTATGGCCGCGGTTCCGCGGTGTTCCTGAGGGAACAACTTCCCAATTTTCTACAGTGGTCTAACAAAAGCCTGCCTGATTTTCTGACGTGCCTAAAATAATTTTTAGACCAGTTTACAAATTCGACAGAAACTTAAGTTTTGAAATTGCGGTTTCGGAAATTTTGTTCGATCGATATTTTAAACATGTTAGAACCAGCTAGTAAGCGGTTAATAGTTTGGCTCTGATACCATGTTGGGACACGGCGGCGCTTCGGCCGTCAAACCGACGCCAAATGCGGAATAAAAAACTTTTTACGAAACCGGCACCACCGCAACCCAAATATCCCGGATCGTTCCATTAACCGTAAACTAGCAAACTGTAAAAGGAGTTTAGAAATTATACCGATCGATCCGTGTCCTTCGGTCTTTAATCTCCGCACCAAACTCCCCGCTGCTGCGACGACGAAGTCCACTCCCCGATGTCGCACGTCGAAGTGGCACCACGTCTTTGAATCTTTGTACGGGCTCCCGCTTCGAACTGAAGCAACTCGGACATGAAGTTTGCTAGCCGACATGTCCGAGAATGATGTAGAGATAGTGTAGAATAATTTGTCTCAAAACACCCAAGCGATTGGGCGGAGGAAAAAGGAAGTTGACATTTGGGAGAACAATATGAGCAAAAGTGTTTTGCAAAGAAAAGAAAACCCCAAGCCAAAGAAGAAGAGCTCGGCTATTTTGCAGGGGAAGTGCTTGCTGGAAATCAAAGTGTGGAGGGTGAGTGTGTATTCTCCTTTTAGTCACCACAAAAAAAAACCCCATTTTGGTGGCTGCCCCAGAATTGCAAAAAGCCCCCCATAAGAATCAGCTACCTCAAACAAAAGCCCATGCCCCAAAACCATGCTCTCGAAATGGGCAGACCCCATGCTGCCAAAAATTCAATGCAAGGCATGGCAAAAGATTTGACAAAGTCAAGGTCAAAGATCAATGGTCAATGCTCACATAAATTAAACATAGAGGGTGATGTTTAAGACGGAAAAAGAAAGCTGGCAACTCCGAAAATAATCCCGTAACGAATTACGGGATTACACCTCAACTGTAAATACATACCCGAAAATAATCCCGTAACGAATTACGAGAACCATTTAAGGATATGCTTATAGACCCCAGCTCCCACGTATATGATCGCCATCATACTGCTGGAAGTCAAGTAAGAATCCTATGGGCTCTATCAATATGCAATAGTGAACTAAAGCATATACACGATGATAAAGATAAACCAGATAGTATACTATCATCTCGAGCAAGACTGTCCTATCGGTATAGGTCCTCCCTCAATCATTGCAATCACGTACCTGCGATCCAATAATTGACTTTGAGGGCAATATATCCAACAGGATTATGATGTAGATCACAATAGTGAGACATGACTAGTCAATAAGTATATTTTTAAATGTTCCTAGTCATAAGAGTATCGAGACAGGACATCGATGCTCCGGAAGAATAGCGTATACTATACTTACTCGTTAGAGAGTAATGACTGTTCTCATAGTCATCTGGTGTGGTGACACTAGGGTATCATATGTAGGTGCTTATAGATGATAAGTACATCGAACGACTCACTTTGAATTTTCAATTGGTAATTATATATAACTGTCAGATGAAAATTCATATAGTAAGAACCGGTATGACTTAGTCTTCAGACCCTGAAACTCGCCATAGTAGCTTGCGTGTGCTAAAAATTACTTTAGTTACTACCCAATTACAGATCCATTGACACCGTGTATAATGATGGTAGTTGGGTATGATCGAATACATGTGAAGGTTGTGAGAAGTTATTATGGAATTCATCTCTCCGGAATATGGAGAACAGGGTTCTGCAGCGTGCAATATATCAGTGACCTAAAATTTCTGGCCAGAGTACAAGAGATCAAATGATAAGTGGTTATCAGTTTGATCTGAGGGTTACGTGATAATATCAACGCAATAGTTGTTTAGGTTATTAGGGTTTGAAAGTACTACCAAGCCCTAAACTAAATAAGGAGCACAAGGAGACGAAGTGACCGGACCATACGGTAGTTGCCATTGATAGGTATTAATTTGCTTGGATGGTATTTTCTTATTCCAATTCAGTTATTGATGGTTTACCCAGGTAGTCTAAACACGTAGCTATCGTCCCTATAAACTTGTGGATTTTACTGCTTACAGAATTAATTCTAATTGTTCGAATTAATTATCCACTGCCGAGTAAACGTCGAGCCTAAATGATTTTTTATTTAATTTATTTATTGAAAATTTCGAAATATTTTAATAATAATAAAACAAACCTTTTTTTACATATTCCAAATTTTTATGCGTAAACAATTTTTTTCTAAAAAGTTAACATTTTTAATCTCATTAAAAATAGCTAATGTATCAAATTTAATCATATTAAATTTTATACAAATATTGACATATGCCTTAAATAATATTTTAAGGCTTAAAATATATTGATTAATCGTAATTATAGAAACATTTATGTATGCAATTATTAAGAACAAATTAATTAACTTAATTTATAAATCTTCGCTTTGATACCATGTTGGTGAAAATTGGTGTAAACATAGCGAAAGTGAAAATTAAAATTTTTACATCAACACCAATTAGGGTTTATAAATTAGGTTAATTATAAACGAAATCAATTAACCCTTAATTGATTCGAAAAGATAATATCTTTGAGTAAATTCGGATTTGCGTTACGTTCGCTGTGCTAACGATTCCTATCCAATCAGAACGATGTGATTACACATTGATAATCTCCTTACTTACCTCCACACGAATCTTCAAGATTAGTGAACTCTAATTAATTGGTTAGATGATCTAATTAATTAGAGAGAATTATAAAAGAAATAAGAGAATTAAAAATCAAAATTTTAATTCGTCTCCACCATGAAAATTTTGGCCAAAAGAAAAGGAGAAGGGGGGCCAAAACTTTTGAGATGATGAGAGAAATAATTAGGCCTTAGGGTTTGTATCAAATAGAAAGCTATATATATGGATATAGTTTTTTCTATTTAAACCCTCATAATTAATTAATTTGTTTAATTCCTTGAACAAACTAATCAGTTATAATTTAATACTTGTTGGTCCACACATATATATACATATAATATTTGATACACATCAAATGCATAACAATATTATCTTTTGTGTGTGTGTGTGTCACATATAATCTTGAGTAGCACGTCAAATCATATTTGACATTTTTACCCTTATTTAATTAATAGTAAATCAAATATACTTATTTAATTAAATCTCTTTTTATATATCAACCATATACTTTCTCTTCTTTTATAGTTCTATGTTTGGCGAATTGGAGTTCACCTATGTGTGTCTCCGGCTCAAAAATATTCCAAGTTTGTTGAAAATCTATTTTCAAAATATTCCAAGTTTGTTGGAGTTTGTTGAAAATCTATTTTCAAATATATTCCACGTTTTTTGGAGTTTGTTGGTTTTTTGCTTAGAGATTATTTAAATTTAAAATCCAAGTTTGTTGGAATTTGTTTAAAGCTGTTATTAAAAAATTCGTTGTTATCTTTATATTGACATTTAGATGCATGTGTGTTAAGTTGCTGACATACAAGATAATTTTGTTTAGTTAATTTTAGTAAGCTGTTATTAAAAATAATTAAATAATTTTAGTTCTAAATTATAGCAACTATTTATGCAAATCATTATATGTGATATAATGAGTTATGATTGTGATGTGAACATATGCATGCAATGTGTTCTTTTTATTTTTGTGTATGTGATATTCAATGGTTAGATTAGTATATTGGAATGGATTTGGACAAAATCTCTGTGATTTGCATTGTAAATTTTTATAATGGCCTGCGAGTCACCTGATAATGGTTTAATTAAATGGGGCCTACGAGCCTTGATTTATTTGTGCATTAGTTTTTGAGTTTCATGAGGGCAAAGAATTGAAGCAAGAGCCAGACGTGATTGAAGGAGTCCAATAGAGCATTTAAGCAGCTCAAAACTTTTTTTTTTTATTTTTAGTTTATATACATGTGATGTAAAACCCTAAAGTGAATTATCGTATGTTAATTTTATCGCTCGAATTAAAACACGATAAATCACACCGATCCAATCCATTCCAGTATAAGCCCGTTTTTATGATATACATGCCTGTAATGCCTTAGAAATTGTTCTTGTAGATTTGCATGTCTGTGATACCTTTAAAAGTTGTTTTATTGTCATTACACGTTTTTCAAAAACAAGATTTTGTTAAAAATGAGTTTTTCTAAAACGATCATAAAAATAGTTAAAAGAAGTTTTAACAAGGAAATGATGAGATAATTAATAATGAGATTGTTAAGTATAACAAACCACTTAAAATTGAAAAAACAATTTTTAAAATGAATTGGGAAGTTAGTAATAACTCAAAAACATAGTTTTTTATAAAAACGTTTTTCAATTTATATCAAGTAAAAAACGTTATGAGTATTTTTCAATACTATACGTTACCCTCCACAATTTCAATCAAATAGAGTATACACTATTCATGCTATGGTTGTTGGCGAGTTGTCAAGTCATAGTGTGTGGTATTTGGATGATATTTGATTGCTAATACATGTGATGTAGAGTAGGTGAACCAATAATGAGGCTTTATTGTTGGCGAGTTGCCAAGAGTCATATTATCGATCCAATTGCTTAAGAACTGTGTGGGTATGACTTGATTAGATCATTATGAGTTATGATTAGCTTGTTGTCAAGGTTATAATTAAATTTAGGGGTAAAACTGATAATTAAAAGTCACAAATGTGATTGACAAAATAGTTTGGTCCACCTTCTATGGTGTATGGTGATTTGTTGGATAGTTGTCAAGGTCACCGTATCATGATAATTGGATTTCGATTCCCATTTTAAACTTTTAGAAAGTTTACGATTTTCAAATGTTGTGGTTTTCATGAAAATGGGCTAAAAATAGTGAGAACCATTTAATAGATAAATTAATGTATTTTCCAATTTATTTTGATGTTAAGAACGTCCACTAAAATATTTTTCTTATATTACTCTCAGATTTACTTCTGTTAATCATGACCAGTTTAAACTGATAACTAAAAAAGAAAAACTAACGGAACACAACTATAAAGACTGGTTACGCAAGATCAAAATCGCGCTCACTTATGAAAAAGTGATTTACATTCTCACTTTCGCACCACCTCCCCCTCTAGGGGGTAATCTTGGAGATGTGGATCAAGATATCCATGCTCAGCGGAAGTTCGATTGTGACCGAGCCCATTGTCTCACTCTGGCCTCTATGAATGATGATTTATAGAGGCAACATGAGAAAATAGATGTTCAGACTATATTCACTCGTTTCCGAGGACTGTATGGAGAATAATATTGAATGGCTAGATTCGAGATATTGAATGAATTTTTTTATCTGAAGATGAGGCCTAGTACACCCATGCAGGACCATGTCCTCAAAATGATTAATTTGATCAATCGACTTAAGGGTTTGGGTTTCCATTTACCTAAAAAGATTTATATTGATAAAATCCTTAGTTCTCTACTAAATATATTTTCTCCATTCATAATGCAGTTTAATATGAACAAACTAAAAGTTGGACTTCCAGAGCTGCTCAATATGTTGGTGCAAGCTGAAAGCTTCTTAAAAAAGAAGAAGTCATCTGTTATACTTGTGGGACATTCTTCTCGCTCTACTAAGATGAAAGCTAAGGAAAAAGGGAAAGAAGAAACCATACAAGCCAAACAGAGGCATAAAAAGGCTAAAGGTAAGGGCAAGACAAAAGAAACAAAATCTGCATAAGGAGAATATTTTCACTGCCATAAGATTGGGCACTAGAAGAGAAATTTCACTAGCTATCTAGAGGAGGTAAAGAAGAAGAACCTTACCGAAGCTTCATCTACTGGTATTTGTGTTATTGAAAATTGTTTTCAAATTACACCTACTTCATGGGTATTGGATACCGGTTCTGGTTCTCACATCTGTAATTGTTTCCAGTGACCGAGAAGAAGTAGGAAGCTGGCACAAGGAGAGATGATTCTCAGAGTTGCAAATAGAGCAAATGTTGCAGCAGTTGTAGAAGAACATCATCATCTATCACTGCCAGATAGCAAGCTTTTAGTTTTAAATAACTGTTATTTTATTCCTAACATGTTATGCAACATTATTTTTGTTTCTCTATTAAATAAAGACGGATATTCTTTTGTTACGTCCAATGGTGTTATGAACATTCATTGTAACAAAAAATTAGTTGATTTTGAGAATTATTTAATGGTCATTATTTATTAAATCTTGCCAATGTTTATAACATACACAATATCCATAAAAGAACAAATTCAGAGATGAACGAAACTCTTTTATGACATAATAGACTTGGCCATATAAATGAGACAAGTCGTAAACAATTACATAAGAATGGTTACCTATATTCCTTTGACTTTTAGTCATATGATAATTGCAAGCCATGTCTTAAAGGAAAGATGGATAAATCTTCGTTTAGTGGAATGGAGAAAGAGTTGATGAACTTTTGGGACTGGTACAAAGTGATGTATGTGGTCCAATGTCTATTCAAGCTAGAGGAGGATACTTCTACTTCATTACTTTTACAGATGACTGCTCATACTTCAGACACATATACTTAATGAAGTATAAGTCTGAAGTATATGAGAAGTTCAAAGAGTATAAGAATGAAGTGCAAAGCCAAACTGGAAAGAATATTAAGATACTTCGATCGAATCGAGGAGGTGAATATTTGAGTACATAATTCTTTGGTTACTTAAAAGAGAATGGGATTCTCTCTCAGGTTACACTACCTTACATGCCACAACATAGTGGCTTATCAGAAAGGAGGAATCGTACCTGTTTCTCCCAATCAGAGCAAAGCTCTGTTTGAATTTCAAAATTCAAAAATTGAAGCAACGCTTCAGATTTCTTGTGCTGCGTGCAGCGTGCCACGTGTCAAAAGCAGACACGCCAGCGCCAGGAGCGCTGCGCCCAAGGCAGCGCACCTCCAATCGGAGCAAAGCTCTATTTCAAAATTCAAATTTTGAATGAAGCAACGCTTCAGATTCCTTGCGCTCTGCACTGCGCGCCACGTGTCCAGCAGTGGTGCGCTAGCGCAGTTGCGCTGCGCGACACGTATCCAGCACAGGTGCGCTAGCGCAGTTGCGCTGCGCTCTGCGCTGCGCGACACGTGTCAAGCGCAGGTGCGCTAGCGCCAATTGTGCCAGCACTGGAATTTAAATAATAAATTATTAATTAATCAGAATTAAAATTCTAGAAAGATCTTTCCAATCTTATTAAAATAAGAGAATCGTCTTCTGTAAAACAGAGGCCTTAGGATCAAAGATCCAACGGTGGGGAAATATCCCCAGATCAATCAGAGAAAGATCTTTATAACTAACTTAACAAACCAATTGGCCCTATATAAAGGCCCCTAGACTCCAAGTCTCACACATACAGACATGCAGAAAAGAGAGAACCCTCTGAAAAATTTGAAAGGCAAGCCTTTGAAGAAAGAAGATAATCTTCTTCATCTTTGAAGGTAAAGAATCTGATTCTTAAAGAACAGAGATGAAAATACCTCATTAAAAAAGAAGAATCTCTTCTAAAAAGATCAAAGATCTAAGAACAAGATCAAGATCTTCAATAAAAAGAAAAAGATCAGAAAGATCTAATCATAATTTTTTTTAAAGAAGTATTACTTCACAGATCATTTGATCTATATAAAGGCACAACCTTTTGATAAGAATAAGAACCATTGGTTCTTGAATCTTGAGGTAGAAGCTCTTTCATGAGAACAAGAAAAACTTGTTTCTTTGATCTGAATTGGATCAAGATGCACTCTGCGCTATTGGACAGTGCCTTGCACTTTTGAAATGCGCCTTTGCGCTCCTTGGATTGGCGCACTGCGCCAGAGAGTGCCACGTGTCAATCACAGAACAATCTGCGCTTTGCGCTCCTAAATACAGCGCACTGCGCTCTTGGGATGGCGCATTGCACTAGAGCGCGCCACGTGCCATTCACTGGCGCAGCGCAGTGCGCTAACAGACTTGCGCTTAGCGCAGAGCGTGACACGTGTCACCTCCACATACACTAGCACCTTGCGTTCTTTAATTGGCGCAAAGCGCCTGACAAGCCACGTGGCGCACTATCAGACCACTAAAATGCTATGCATTATTTAAAAGGGCAGAGCCCAAGTAAAGGCCTAACATGCCAAATATAAATGCTATGCATTATTTAAAAGGGCAGAGCCCAAGTAAAGGTCTAACATGCCAAATGTAAATGCTATGCAGAGCCCAATGCTCAACAGCAAGAACAATAAAATGTTCAACTCATATCAACTGAGCCCATATGCTCATAAACCCTCAAACAGACTTTAGTCCCAAATTGGACTATAGATCTCCCAACCAACATTGGTTCAAGGGTACATCTCTGAACTCCTCTGATATTTGTTGTTGTAATCCTTCAACGTCTTCAGAGAGGTGACGGGTCCCGACAGCCATACATTCCACGGACTACAATGGACCACCATGTCCTTAAATTGGTAATCGACCGCAATGTCTCTAAATTAAACAATAGAGACCAAATGCTCTTTTGTTGGATCTAAATGATCCTGTTAAGTTGATCTTAGTCTGGAAATTAGACTAACGTGTCCTTAACAAACGTTTAAGTTGATCTTAGTCCAAAAATGAGACTAACGTATCCTTAAACTAAAACCCCAAACCCAAATCTAAGAAAATACGGATTTGGACTAATCCACGTCCTACGGGCGATAACAAAAATTAGTCTCCGTATACAATTCACGGGCAACCGAACACAAAACAAACACCCACGACACGAAGTGACCATCTGGAGAAGGAGAAAGTTGTTACCGCGATGCGGTAGCGTAATTAACTGCAGGGGCTTGCGCCTGCAGGGAAGAGCGTCCCCACAATCAAAACCCCTCAAACTAGGGGGAATCTGACGAAGTCTGCTACATCGGCCGCATCCGTTTAAACCTTCGATACATGGTGCCATAAATCAACTTGACATCTTCGGAGAGGTGGACGGATAGCTCCAATTAGCATCTGCCCCGAATTTCAGGCAAGACGTCTATCGCGTCTTCGCCCCGTCTTTCGGCGGGGAACAGATTCTGGCACGCCCGGTGGGACTTCTTCCTCTTTCCACTCCACACTTCGTGTGTCGTGTTCGCGAAAGAATCGCGGTTTGCTATGGTTGCCTGTGGATTTGAGGTACTTAGATTTGGTGTCTTGCTCCGTGCAGAAAACAGATGACCAATGGTTTCAAACTGCACTAACTGCAACTGCAACTCTCGCTCCGTCCCGTCCGGAGGAGTGACTTATGGGCCCCAAGCGGCCTCCATCTTTGTCTTGCCAGTGGAACAGGTGACTCAGGCCACCACCGGGCTTTTCTTCGGGACTTTGCTCCCACCGATGAGCTTCAATGTCCTAATGTCATTGCAAGAAGCTCCAAAGAAGTCGGTCTTTGATCGGCTTACAACTACAGCGACCCCTCTCAACGTGTCGCCCAAGTCCAATGCCTCAGTTTTCAGCAAACTGAGCCAAAGCTCAAGTGGGCCCATGAAGAAGCCCGCGATACCTGAAGCGGCCATCCCGAAGCGGATAGCCATTCCTGCTCCTAAAGTCGTCAAGGCAGCTTCCCCTGCTGGAGGGTCGGTCTTCACAAGACTGTCCGTTTCAGCTCCTACTCCATGCAAAGTCACGAATGCTATTTCTCCTGTTCGAAAGTCGGCCTTCGCAAGACTGACTATCCCCTCTCAACGAACTTCATTCTTCGACCGGCTAGCGTCAATAACAGCTTCTCCTCAAAACAGGGGGCATGACAAGGCCATCCTCATAGCCGAACCAACACCATCTGCGCGACACGCTCGACGTCGCCACTGGCGCTGAGTGAGGAAGGCCGGAAGCAACTCTCCGTCTGGATTTACTTCACCAGCTCCAACGGCGGAGATTGATGCTGCTTTTCCAACCGGGAACAGCTTTGAATTGCTGAACAAGGTGCGCAGGAACTCTCATACCGCCATATTGAAAAGATCTCCTCTACCGGTGGAGAATATTACCGAAGAAAAACTGGAACAGCCCCCTCAGTGGCTGTCCTCCAAAGTTTACAAAGTCTGGTGACGGGTCCAGGAGTCAGTGATCGATCAGGACTATCTCCGCCGACAGAAGAAGCTGAAGATTCAGCAGGAAGAGAACCGTTCTAGCAAGCCACAAAGGACGACAACCACCTGGGTGCCCGCTGCAACGGCCCCCTCAACATCAACCACTCAAGAAAGAAGGAGGCCAGAGAAAGCCCTTAGGAATACGGCAGAGCGTAAAGACGCCGAGACCAAACGCCCCAAGTCTGGGGGTATAACGGTCCATACTGTTTATATGGCTTCCGGAAAGGAGGAAAGCCGTGCTTCAACGGGTCACCGACCGCTCACTCGATCCGTGACCAAAGCCCATGAGCAACAACAGAAGCTTCAGGAAATGATGACTGCAATGGCCACACTTACCGGGAAAAGAAAGCTCGGAGGCATCATCAGAACAGCGTCACGAACAAGAAACTGACGCTGATTTCCTACGCAGAGTCCTCGAAAAGAAGGACAGAGAAGCAACAGAACAAGCTGCTAACATAAAACAAATGGGGCTTCTCTTCCGAGACATGGTAGGAATGATGTTACAGTTGGATCCTCCAGCTGAAGATCCTCCGATTATCCTCGAAAACGACAGAGGAGAAACATCAAATCCACCTCCAGCTCATTCAGCAGCCAAGGAGGAAACCATTTCCAAAGCTGCACTAGACGACTATATAGCTCAGCAAATACGAGCTCACTAGGTAAATGAAGCGGCTGGGCAAATTGTTAGAACCGGACGACCCTATCCGGGCTGGTATGACCAAATCAGTTACCCGCCGGGATATACGATCCCTAAATTCCATGTGTACAAGGGGACAGGGAATCCACATCAGCATGTCGCTCAATTCAGAGACTTATGCGGCAACACTGGAGGCGACGACAAACTGTTGCTTCGCCAACTCGTCGGCAGTTTAGCAGAAACGGCCTTTGAATGGTATTCGGAGCTACCTAACGACTCTGTCAAAACATTTGCGGAGATGGAGCTACTGTTTACACAAAGATTCGTGAGTGCTAGTGAACGCACCCCGATAACGGCACTGATTAATTCCAGGGTGAAACCAGGCGAGACTTGGGTCCAGTACGCTATCCGATGGCGGAATCTGTGGTCGAAATGCGAACAGCGGATCGAAGAAACGCCGGCGGTGGGCATGTTCGTGGGCACTCTTGACCCTCAGGCGGCCATCTCCCAGTTCATGATGTTCTTCAAGCCAACTACTTTCCAGGACTTGATTGACAAGTTGGCCTAAATGGACTAGATGGGACATAAGCCATCTCCTCCAAAGACGGACTCTCGAAATGAAAAAGGGAAAGGAAAAGCAACTTTCGTCGCCAATACTCCACAACAGCCGAGCAACTCAAAGCCGATTATTCGCCAAAACAACGTGCGTCCACGCTCATCCCTCGAGGAGAGACTAGGATGTCCTTACTCGTTTCCTCAGAATAAAACGAGGAGATTGTTCGAGCTTGTTCCCCTCCGAACGGCGGCCGGGACGTCGGGACGTCCGAATGCCTGGGGTTCGGGGCAGATGCTAATTGGTGCTATCCGTCTACCCCTCCGAAGATGCCAAGTTGATTTATGGCACCATGTATCGAAGGTTTAGACGGATGCGTCCGATGTAGCAGATTTCGTCAGATTCCCCCTCATTTGAGGGGTTTTTGATTGTGGGGACGCTCTTCCCTGCAGGCGCAAGCCCCTGCAGTTAATTACGCTACCGCGTTGCGGTAACAACTTTCTCCTTCTCCAGATGGTCACTTCGTGTCGTGGGTGTTTGTTTTGTTGCCCGTGGATTGTTTACGGAGACTGAGTTATGTCGTCGCCCGTAGGGCGTGGACTAGTCCAAATCCGCATTATCTTAGATTTGGGTTTGGGGGTTTGGTTTGAGGATACGTCAGCCATACTTGAGGCTAAGATCAACTCAAACGTTTGTTAAGGATACGTTAGTCTAACTTTGTGACTAAGATCAACTTAACGGGATCGTTTAGATCCGACAGAAGAGTGTTTGGACTCTAATGTTCCAGTTTAGGGACGTAGTGGTCCATCGTATGTATGGCCATCGGGACTCATCACCTCTCTGACGACGTTGAAAGATTACAACGACGGATGTCAGAGGAGTTCAGAGATGTACCCTCGAGCCGGAGTTAATTTAGGGGATTCGTAGTCCAATCTGTTTGAAGGTTTAAGGACGCGTTAGCCATTTTTGGAGGCTAAGATCAACTTAAACGGGACCGTTTAGATCCGACAAAAGAGCATATGGAGGGCCCTATTGTTCTAGTTTAGGGACGTTACGGTCCATGGGTAGTTTAAGGACGTTGCGGTCCGTGGGTAGTTTAAGGACATTGCGGTCCATGGGTAGTTTAAGGACATTGCGGTCCGTGGGTAGTTTAAGGACATTGCGGTCCATGGGTAGTTTAAGGACATTGCGGTCCATGGGTAGTTTAAGGACATTGCGGTCCATGGGTAGTTTAAGGACATTGCGGTCCATGGGTAGTTTAAGGACATTGCGGTCCATGGGTAGTTTAAGGACATTGCGGTCCATTGTTAGTTTTAAGACATCTCGGTCAAGGTTAAGGACGTCGTAGTCCATGGGTTTAAGGACCCCACAGTCCGGTATTTGCTCTGGATGCTTCACACGGGTTCACTGCCGTGCTTGGCGAGGACCAGGCTCCGCTCTGGATGCTTCACACGGGTTCACTGCCGTGCTCTGCGAGGACCAGGATCCGCTCTGGACGTTTCCCACGGGGTCAAAGAGTGACATTATCCGTGTTCCACGTAACCAGGAATTTTGCATTAGGCATGGGTTTAAGGACCCCACAGTCCATATCATGAGTGGCCGTCGGGACCCGTCACCTCTTTGAAGACATTGAGGGATTACAATGCCAAGTTTCAAAGGAGTGAAGAGATGTACCCTAGAACCGGAATGGATTTAATAGTCCCTGACCCAATTTGGGGTCGAGACTGATTAATTATGTTATGAGCCCATTAGCCCAGTTAATCACAAATTGAGGACTTATGGCCAGCTTGGGCTAAGTCCAGTCGGGTCTGAAACATTGACTTTTTGCTGATCCATTGAAGGAGAGGCTTTGCCTCTATCCATTTAGCCAATTGGGCCAAAGCTTAGTGTTAAACACTATAGAGCAATCAGTGTTGAACACTGGGAATGCGGTTAACAAGTTAGTGTTTAACACTAAGAAATAATTGGTGTTAAACACCAGCAATAAGGCTTCTCAAATTAGTGTTAAACACTAAAACAGATCAGTGTTGAACACTGCAAATGAAGATCTCAGATTAGTATTTAAACACTAAGGTAATCAGTGTTGAACACTGCAGATAAAGCTTTTTAATTAGTGTTGAACACTAAGGCCCAACAATATTTTAACACTGAGTGCGAGAGTTTCAATTTAGTGTTAAACACTAAGACAAGAGGGGTCACGTGGCAGCACGTGAGAGCGCCCTTCCTCCATTTGTTCTGCTGAAATTACTGCATCTTTTGATAGCATCACGTGTCAGCACGTGATGGGCATTCAAATGCCTATGCGTTAAGGCTTCTGCTGAAAGTCACGTGGGTCACGTGGGGTGCTGCCTCAAAGGGGTTTTCTGTAGGGCTTTTGAGGGGGGGGTCACGTGGTGACACGTGACCCTGCCTTAATGTGGTTTTTTTTTCAGAGGATTTGTTACTCCTTTTTTCAGGAATTAAATTCCGGAGACTTTTTAATTTCAGAGGAATTAAATCCTTTTTTCTTTTGAAGACTTGTATTCTGGAATAGAGTTTAACTCTGAATTTTCTGTGGGAGTTAAATTCCCCGTTTATGTGAAGGGCTGAATAGGGTTGAACCCTAATAAAATTTTTGAGGAAATGATGATCGTTGTTTCAATAGAACTAAGTTCTTTAATTAGGGTTAAACCCTGTTTCTCTTTTTTTTGTTTTGAAGGAATTAAATTCCCATGATACAGGGTCTAGCCCCACTTTTATTTTGGAGGAATTAAATTCCTATAGTTCTGTGAGAATTAAATTCTCAAGTTTGCACTCCTTCTCTATGTTTTGGATCTGCATGGCAGGATCTCAACCCATTGAGAATTAAATTCTCAACCTTAAGGGGAGATGTGCACTTTGCAGATCCTCTATCAAAGAGAGAAGAAATAAGTTCTTCTGCTTTTATATTATCAGAGTTAAACTCTGTTGAGAATTAAATTCTGCTTCTTTCAAAATGCCTTCCCTTTCTTACCTAGGGTTTTTTGCAGAAGATCTGAGTCTTTTCGAAGTATCAAAGCTCTTCTCCTTTTCTCTTTTCTTCTCTGCGCATGTATATCTCTTTTTTTTGTCTCTTGGCTCCTATTTATAGGAGAGGCAGCCGCATCAATCAGTTTTTTGACGAATCTTCATTGGGAGATTTGATTTGCATCCATAATTCATTTTGGGCCTTTGGATTATTAGGTGAATTTTATTCACCATTGGATCTTGAATTCAGAGATTCTCCTTTGATATTTTGGTTAGATTTAAGGGGGAAATCTTTCCCAAAGCCGAGATTTTCCATAGATAGATGATCTTTAATCATCTCTGAATCTTTAATTTGATTAGTCCCAAATAATTACTTTCCTTTGGAAAGATTCGAATTTCCTTTAGAATTTAATTCTGTCGTTAAAAAAATATGGGCTTTGAAAGCCGGTCACGCGTGACCACGTGATCTATGGTCACGTGTAGACACGTGACCCCCTTTGGAATAAAGAATCCTCTTCCTTTCTGCGCTATCTTCCGGTTGCTGTTGTAGCCATCACGTGCTACCACGTGACGCCCGGTCACGTGTGAGCACGCGACCCCTGTCTGGCGCTTCTTTCTTTGGTTCAATTGGAGAGCGAGTTTGCTGCTTTAAACGTCACGTGCCAACACGTGACCCTGGTCACGTGGGAACACGTGACCTCTTCTGAAGCCTTTTCTTGACTTGATCAGAGAACTTGTGTGCCTTTGACGCTTGCGTTTAAATGTCACGTGTCGCCACGTGACCCTGGTCACGTGGGAGCACGTGACTCTTTCTGAAGCCCCCTTTTCTTCAGCGTAGTCAGGAAACTGAACTTGCCTTGCTGATGTTTTTAGGTGTCACGTGCCAACACGTGACACCTTTTTGAAGCTTTTCCCAGAAGCTTTCCTGATTTTAAATCAGGAAACAGAGCTGACAGTGCGCAACAGACTCATCAACCTGCCGAGTCCGAAACGTCCGTTGCAGCCAGACGATATCAACGATCCTAATTACTGCCCTTACCACCAAGCGGTAAGCCATCCAATTGAGAATTGCTTCGTCTTTAAGGGATGGATCAAGGATCAGTACCAACAAGGCAAGTTCGCGCTATCCGAAAACTGGAAGGTGAATCCGCCATAGCCTCACACTCCTAAGAAGACAAACACACCGGGGGCAATGTGCTCTTTTGTTTAAGAAGCACCATGGGAGGTGGCTCTTTCGGCCAAGACCAAAAGGATACTGAATGATCATTAGACATGCCCGGCGATCAGATGGAAGAACCCGTTGGAACCTGAGATCATCAAGGGGATGCTGAAGCCGCGCCCAACTCCAAATATTGGTGGTGATAGCCAAAGCATTCACACCCAGCCATCGAAACCTTCGAAAAAGAAGAAGAAATCCAAGAAGCCCATGAAGCCTGGCAACAAGCGCACGGACCTGCAGAAACAAATCGACGCGCTGGAAGAGTATAACCAGAAGGCGCAGACTCCAATCACGCTCCAAGAATTCCTCGGCCACGTCCTTGAAGATGGAGATGATGACAAAGACTCGTCGGATGAACCTGAGGATTATGTGGCAAGCTGCCATGTGATCTCTCACTCGTCGATAGACGATAAAGAAGCTCCTTGCACCGAGAGACGGGGGGCAGAGCCTGAATCGGAACTTCTGGGGCCGTCAGATGAAATGATCGACGCATTCCTAAATGAAGTTCTCCTGAGAAGTAAAGCTGATCGGGAGCGTGAGATGGCCATATTTGAAAAGGCCAAACGCCGGCGACTGAACAAAAGGGTCGAAACACTCCCACCAGATCAAAGTACATCCGCCGTAAATGAAAGCAGGATCAAGATAAGGAAACGATTCGCCAAAGCCATATCGATGGGAATGAAGCTGCCCTCTTTCGGAGAAAATTCTTCTGGTGGTATACATCTTGATGAAGCGGACGTACATCCTAACTTCTGCTTATATCATCAGAAGATTGCACATCCTACTGAAGACTGCAACTCCTTTAAGTGTTGGTGGCAAGAATATGTCGCTCACAGGCAACACTTCAACAGGACAAAGCGTGAAGCTCGTAGACGGCGGAAAAATGCGTCAGATGGGCATAAAAGAACTACCGGCAATTGTCATAGGGTTGATCCCGAGGGACCGCGAGTTCTCACCTTTAGGAGCGACTCCGACGAAAAAGTAGCCCTCGGCCCTCTCTTCAAGGAATCCATCTCTAAAGCGAAAGAATTGAGAAGTTGCGAGAACATTCAGCCGTGCAATCGCACGCTACCCGGAAAGAATCCCGGACCCGCAAACAAGGGATCGAACAAAAAGGATAAAGGGAAGGAAAAAACGGCCTTCGTCGCCAACGCTCAGCAACAATCGAGTGACCCTAGACCGGTCGTTCGCCAAAGCAACAAGCGGCAACCCCTCTATGAGAAGTTGAAACGTCCTTACTCATTCCTCCGGGATGAAACAAGGAGACTGTTCGAACTAGCAGTGTGCAACGAGCTTATCACTATACCGGAGCTGAAACACCAACTACAACTGAATGATATCAACAATCCTAATTACTGCCCTTACCACCAAGTATTAGGCCATCCGATCGAAAACTGCTATGTCTTAAAAAACTGGGTTGAAGACCCTACCAACAGGGCAATTTCGTGTTATCCGAAAACTGGAAGGTGAGCCCGCCACAACCACATGTTCCGAGAAAGATGGATATGCCGGGGGCATCATGCTCATTCATAGGGAAAGCCTCATGGACCGAACAGTCCGTAAACTAAAAAATCCGCCTCAAATACGGCAACGGCGGACCGAAACATCCTTAAACTAATAATGGATCACTATGTCCTAAAACTAGCTGTTGAACGAGATGTCGAGAAATTACGGCAGATCGCAGCATCCCGAAGATGATAAAATAAATAAATAAAAAAAATGGTATGTCCATAAGCAAAATGAGTACGGATGAAAACCCGAAAGCGCTCCGTGAGTAAAAACAGCAGGGCTACCGGCGAGTGTTTGTGAAAACCCAAAAGGGCGCAACCTCGTTATATAAAAAAAGAGAGAATAAAAAAAAAGAAAACGGTATGCCCATAAGCAAAATGGGCACGGATGAAAACTCGAGAGGGCTCTGTGAGTAAAAACAGCAAGGCTACCGGCGAGTGTTTGTGAAAACCTGAAAGGGTGCAAGCTCGTTAAAAGACACTTACAGGGTCCTCTTGACCTTGTAAGGAGAAATCACCTGCGTGAGATCCCTACGACTCACAAAGGAGCAACACACTTAGGAATCCTCACGATTCCTAAGGAGAAATTACACTTGCGAGATCCTCACGACTCGTAAAGAGAACTCTCTTATGGGACCCTCACGGCTCATAAGATTTGAAAGTCTTAAGTTACAGAGACCTGAACCTGTTCTTAAGCAACCCCACAATCTCCGATACTGTCCTACAAGCGGCTCGATACTAACCCTTGTATACAATCCACGGGCGCGAATAAACGTTTCCTTAACCAAGTCTTATCCGCGACTAGGGATATGTTCGCACGGCGAACAACCCTTGTGAGTCCTCTCGACTTATAAGGAGAAAACTCTCTTGTAAGATCCTTACGACTTACAAGGAGCCATACACTTACGAATCCTCACGATTCCTAAGGAGAAAACGCACCTACGAGATCCTCACGACTTGTAGGGAGAAATACCTTTGTGAGACCCTTACAGCTCATGAAGTCAAAAGCCTTAGTCGACAGGATCTTAACCCTGTTTACTAAGCCGCCTTTGTTCGACATCGATAGAGGCAAATGATGATTCGCTCCTGGCAATACCCCGGTTGTAGTGGTGCTGATGCCAAAATCGGTGTCTAATCCCAAGCTTGCGGTGAAAAGCCAGCAAGCCACACATGCGTACGAAATAGCCGAAATGATGGGGCAACTTGCAGACAAAATTAGCAAGTAAAAATGCATACAAATAGCCGAAATGATTGGGCACCGCGAAAAATAGCCGAAATGATGGGGCAATCACGACCTTCACGATATAAAAGCTGAAATGATAGAGCATCGCGGAAAGAAGTAAAATAAAAATAAAACCGAAATTTACGCCCTACAGGTGATATCGCAGCAGTCCCTGTAAACAATCCAGGGGTGCAAACAAAGAAGGAATCACACTCCTCCCCCCCAAGCTCTATCAGAAAACGAAACCAAGTCTCGACGGCCACGTCTACAGCCTGGAGACCCACAACAGCGTTCCTCCTCATTCCAGCAGGACTCAGACGCAACATCACCAAACGGAGCCACGGCTTAGTCCCTAGTTCCAAACCTCGATGGTTCGCAGATAACCTAGAGATCATCTCGACATGCGTTTCGTTACAACAGACGCAACGTCAACAACGACGTTCCTTCGCAAGTCCACCAGGATGCAGATGCAACGTCAACGAAAGACCTTACGATCAAAACAAAGCGAGTGACGGCAAAATCCCAGCTCCACCTCGACATTCGTCCCGTTACAATAGACACAATGTCAACTACGGCGTTCCTTCGCAATCCAACAGGATGCAGACGCAGTATCAAAACAAAGCGGAGTGATGGAAAAATCCTAACTCCACCTCAGTATTCGTCTTAATATAACAAGACGAGATGTTAACAATAGCGTTCCTCCTCATTCCAACAGGACTCAGACGCAATATCACCCAACGGAGCCACGGCAAAATCCCTAGTTCCAAACCTCGACAGTTCACCAACAACCTAGAGACAACCGCGACATTCGTCTTGATACAGCAGACGCAATACCAGCAAACGAAGCAAATGCCAAATTCCTAGCTTCAGGGTCTTGACGGCAACTCATATAAAACCTGAAAGACTATCGGGGATCATCCCACACCAATGCGGAGTGGTTATGACTCATCGAGGCTCTCCAAAATGAGCCTAACCTCAAGTAAAAAGCAGCATGGCAAAATTCCTAACGCTTGCTCTTCCGACAGTCAAACTGCCTAGAAGGATTGCTTGAAGACGTCTTGTCCAGCTCCCGAAGTGATCAGAGACATGACAGTCGCAAGGCTACTCGAACAGTAAGGTTGCCTATGGAGGAATACATCAGCCAACGCGATGGTACGACGGACAAAACCCTAGTACCACAGACCCTAACGGACCTCTGTCGTAAAGAGCAGAGGTTAACTGTGACGTTAGGATATTCTTGCGAGAAATGCTCGATTCGTCTCGACTCGTGAGGCAAAGCCTTAGGCAACGGGGATTAAAAAAAACTGTTTCCTAAGCACTGGGGCCCTGCAAGTCAGTCCGAAATGGACTCTTGCATACTATTCACGTGTCACACTCTCCAAAGTCGAATCTCGACAAGGAGGAAAACAACCGCTTACGGGTCCTCTCAACTCGTAAGAGGGAAAATTCTCTTATAAGATCCTTACGACTTATAAGGGAAAACACACTTAGGAATCCTCACGATTCTTAAGGAGAAATTATGCCTACGGGATCCTCTCGGCCGGTAGGGAGAAAATTCTTTATGAAACCCTCACGGCTTATAAAGTTGAAAAGTCTTAGGTGACAGATCCTAACCCTGTTTTCTAAACCATCGCCACTCTACAAAAAGCATAAGATTGACAGTTATATACTATCTACGGATCACACTTGCTAAAATCGCATGGCAAACAACACAGCAAGAAAGAAGAAAACAGAGAAAGGACACAAGACATTATGAAGAACGTGTATCTTTTATTCATGAATTCGATTGAGTACAATATACACCGTGATAAAGAATAAAAGAAACAAATACATTTTATTCACAATTACAAATGATACAAAATTTTCATGGAGAAGGAAGCGTCTTCAACAAATCCGCAAGTTGCTCTCGCACTTCCTTCAGCGCCTTCTCCTGATCGGATGCCGCGGTCAACTCTGCTTCCACCCGGACTCGCTGCTGCAAGTAGGATGAAAGTTGTTCTTCGACGGCTCGTTGAGCTGCTTCACGACCTTGGGCATCAGGCTCAACGGCATCGAGCTTCTGCTTCAAGGTTAACCCATCAGAGATACTTTGCAGAAGGCCCTCGAAGATAACTTTCACCCGAGCAGCGTTCGCGTCGACCTCAGCACGCAGTCGAGCAGGCTCGCTTGAAGTTTCTTTGCATTCCCTCCGCTTTAAAGCCACTTCTTGTTCAAGATGGCGGAAGTAAGAAGCGCTCTGCTCGATCCATGCCGCCCGTTGAGTGCTCATGGCCAAAATCTCAGGTTCAGGACGCATAAGTTCCAGCTGATGCTGACAGGCCTCGATCTCCCTGCAATGATTAACCCAAGACTCGACGACGCCTTCATTATGGAAATTTACAAGCGTCGCCAGCATCGGATTAATCTCGGCAGCGAAATCTGCGGCAGATGTATGAGCTTCTGCATCAAGCTCCTCGACGCACCCGCTCAGCATACTCAGACTCATCGTAGCACCCTTTGAGGATGGACGTCGAGAATGGGCCTGCCGGCATCATAATGCGGGACTCGAAAGGGACCGGAGTCGGAGCGACCACTGCAAAACAGACCATAATCAAAATGACGGTTCAAGAAATATAGGAAGGTCATAATTGATGGAATCTACTATACCAACTACAGCAGGTGGCAAAGTCGGAAGGACCGGTGGCGCGATTGATCTTTTATCTCCTCCTTCGATCTGTAGCACTGCAATCAGGGTAAGGAAGAATCAGAAATAAGTTCATTATCGGAAAAAGAAATAGCATTAATTGAAAACTGTATTCACCAGCGCCACTGGATGAAGGAAGCTCCGACAGGAAGGAGAAGTGGGGATACAGCACCTGATACAGGTGGTCAAAAAGGACTCCTACAAAGACGCAATAGTATAACGTCAGTACATAAATTATGCAGCCAAGATAAGACTGATGGGTCACAAAAGCATACCTTCCAGCATCTGCGACGGTACGAAAGAGGGTGGAGATGTGGTCACCGTCAGAGCGGTAACTGACGGCGCTCCCTCGGGTAATGCGGCGTCAGCACTAGCCGCACCTGCGTTAGAAACAAGATAAGCCCTGTCAGGAAGGATTGAAGAATAAAAAGAAGGACAGTAACCCAGAATTTACCTGAAGAGTCACCGGCCAGAGCCCTAATAAGGGCGTCACTTGATACAACGGTTGCGTTTCCCTCCTCCATTGGGATGGTCTCACCTCCAGTCGCCTCATCGCCCGACTCTATGGGAGCCATCATCACGCTCGCGGCGTCGGGAGACGATAAAGAACCGTAAGCAGGGAGAGCGATGATCGGAGCGTTGCCCGAATCTTGAGAAAGAGCGGCCATCTCTTGCTCAGCGACCACAGCAGCCGTCTCACCCGCTACCACCTTGGGCTCAGCGGTCGCAGCCGTCTCGGCCATCGCTGCCATAGGCTCGTCCGTAGCAGCCATTTCATCCACGGCTGCCTCAGGCTCAGCCGTAGGAGCATTCTCACCTGCCGCCACCTCGGGCACGGCATCGGCAACCTTCTCGGGCATAGAGGTTGCGACTGTCTAGCCAGCCACTATCTCGGACCTGGCAACCCCGGCTACATCGCCTACCGTCGCCTCGGGTTCAGCCGGTACTTCTTCCACCGTCCCCTCAGGCTCGACGGTCGCCGCCGCCCCTTCAGTGAGACTCGGCCCTGCAGGACAAAATATATAAGAACCGACGGTTTTAAAACTTTGATAACAAAGCCTCGAAAGCACATTACCTGAGACGGATTTACCGTTGGCTTCCCGAGCTGCACGCACCGCCCGTCTATGAGCAGTAGACAAGGCGACCGGGAGCTCCCTTGAAGGAGTAGCAGCGGGAGTAACGGCGCTTGAGCCCGCTCCCACGGCCAAAGCAGCGCTACGCTCCCTTGCTGCGCGCCTTAGGCATTTCTTTTCCTCCCGAGCCGTTGCTACAGACCTTTTTGAAGCCTCCTTCAGCAAGGCGTCGTCGTCCGCGTTCAAGGTTGCCTCCAGAGCCTTCAAGGCATCCATCATCGGTTTTTTAAGTAGGGCCTCTTGTGGCAACCCCGAAGAGGCCGGGACTTCGGTAGCTGTCCCGGGGAAAACTCCCGCATCGGCTTGCGAAGTAGGTCTTGCGGTCCCTGCAATGAGATAAGAAAGGGTTAGATTAGCCGTAAAAAGGAGAATGAAGACCCAATGAGCCGAGACGTACCAATGCCAGATAGAGCGCGTTTCCTCTCTTCCTCCTCGAAAGTTTTGAGAGAAGCAGCGATGGCTTCTTCGGTAGAAATGCCTGTTTAAAAAGGAAAAGCGTTAGTAAAAAACAATGATAAAAGTACGATGAAATGATGAAGAATACAACTGGTGATTACCTGATTGCGCGAGTTTAGCCAACTACGCGTCGCGCCTTGCCAATCGCTCAGAAGCTGCGATGGCGGCTGCCAGATCGGTGTCTTTTGGCTCTACAAAGAAACCCTCGTTGGTTCCATACTCGCTTAGACCTTCGGTAAGAGGGGCCTGAGGTTCTAAGCCGAGTATGACATCAAGAGAAAGGACCGACTTCTTCTTCATCTTTTGCGTGCGAACTCCGGCCACACCCAAGATTAGCTTACGCTTCGTGGGCACCTTGGGACGGCGGGTCCCGATGTCCGAGCCCATGCCGGATTCAGGCGAAACCACATTTACCGTCTCCACGGGAGCACGGGGCGCTGATAGCACATCCACAGGATCGCGGGGCAATCCACGCGTGGGGCTTAGCACACGTGGAGGCTCATCTCCAGCATCTCCTCTTAGTGGAGGAGGGACAGGAGTCCTTCGCCTTAGGGGGAACGTTGCGATCGCTGGCCGGGGGCGCACCCTTGCGATCAAGCAGCAGCCGTTTCTCTTCCCGGATAACAGCGCCCATCGCGTGCTGATACCAAGCCCCGTATACGTTGAGGGCCCTTGGAATGCAAGTCGGCTCGCTAATGAAGAAATGGGAGCCCGTATTTAGCCGCATGAAGTGATGTAATGCATTCCGTATCCCCTCTCTGGTGGCTGCAGGCTCCTCTAAAAATGCCTCCAGTGGGACCCCCTGGTTATAACTTAACTACTGGGCAAAGCAATGGGGGTTGTACCTCATAAAAAGCGCCGCATCGTTCTGCCTGAACACGAGGAAGCCCGGCCGGATGGAGTATAGATGTTGAATCTCCCGAGCTTTCAATACGGAGGCCCCGTCCTTGAAATTATCACGCAACGCCAACACCGACTTGGAAGTCTCCGAGCCGATTGTCATGACCTTGTCCGTGAAAGAAATGCCTGCTCCGACCGTGCACGGACGAAGAAGCAGCCCCCTAGCCTCCCGCGGAGGCGGATTCACAATAGAGGCGCCAATCAGCCGCATAACTCTCGGGAGTCTGCACTTCTCGTAAAATGAGGGTCTCTTATGAATACCAAATACCCCGAGCACATGCATTTCCATCTATGAAGTAAAGTAGTGTATCGGGAAATTGGCGGGTTGCACCCCCGGTTCATTTGCGTCCACCGTCACGCTGAGACCATGGTACAGGTGGGCAAACCCGGCGATTCCAATCGACAATTGTATGCCACCCACCATCTGATGCGCTGGGTAGAATCCAGACGGCCTCATGTAGTGCGGGTGCATGGGGAGCGTGAACCAGCACAGCCAGAACCCCAGAAACCCGAGAAAGAAGGTCTCCTCGTCGATACCCGTAGCGGCGATTTCCGATAAGGGCATGATTGCAGCATCGGGAAGGTAAAAACCCTTTTGGTCGTCCTCCAGTGCTGGTCGACGATCTAAGCCAAAGCCGATGGGGTCGTCGAGCTTGGCGAATTTTTCGCCCCGTTGTGATAGAATCTTCGGTCGAAAAAAGCGGGCGATGAAGTCTGCGAAACTAACTCCCCGGCCTCCCGATTCCAAGTAGAGACTTTCATACATATTCAGCACCTTTACCAGGCTCGGAAACTGGTGCTGAACAGCATTCTCCGGCATTAGGCCCGTTACCAGCGGCTTGGTGGCGAAGACATATTCATCCGGAGGAAGTAGCTCCTCATAGTGCTCCCCCCTCACCGGCAGACCGGAAATCTCAGCAAATTCTTTTAGGGGGATGGAGACTTCCCTGTCCCCTAGAAGAAAAGTATGGGTGAGGATGTTCCATTGTTCCATAAACGCCTTAACCCACCACGTCGGAGGAGCAGGGTACTCGAACAGCGAGGCGTAGACTGCAGGGTACAGACCGATCTTCAGCAAATGCGCCTTCTTTGCTGACAAAATGTACCTAGCCCACTGCAAATACCCGGCCGAATGTCGAGGGGTCAATCCAATGTTATAAGGTTGTCCCCAAAGGCGCGACTCACCCTGGCATATGCGCCGCCCCAAAATATCCACGGCTGCCGGCGGCTGCACGGGTATGGCAGCAATCGAAGGTTGAAGAAGATCCTCCGAATTCCAATTAACTACCTCCACGGCATAGTTCACCGGGGGTACATCTGCATATGGAATCGATGAGATCGGCTCTGACGGCGTCGCACAAGAGAAGCTTCGGCGACCTTTGATAATTTCGCTGTACCACCTACCCCATAGTTGAAGGTTCTTGTACTCCGGGTCGTAATCCTTAATGAGAGCAAGAACCTCCCGGTCCACCGGCGCCTTAGGGAATCCTCCCTATGAGCGGAAAAACGGGAATGAAAGGTTAGCAGACATGTTGCCTGCAAGAAAAAGCGAAATTAAATTATCAGGATCATAATTTTAAAGCCTGACGCTTGGTACCTTAAAAAATTTGTACCACACTGCAATGCAGTGGAGAGGGGACCAAAGGGGACCCACAAAATCCAGATGACAATGCATCAGTTAATAAGACAATCTCATCATTGGATGAGACTGTCAATTAATGAGGAAATCCTCAAAGAATATTCTTATTAAATGAGAAATCTCTTGAGACAAGGAGAAAATCTTCCTTTCATAGCAAAGCTCTGTCACAGAATAACACTTGTCAAACTCTGGTCTCAAGAGAATAAAATTCCTTAAAGAGCCTAGCTCTGTAATAATGATGGAAAAATCTATCAAAGAAAAATTAATTCCTAAGAATTAAAGTTCTGGGATCTTAAAGATCCATAAAAAAAACTCTTAAAAGTTCTTCATCAAAAGATCAAAAGATCTATATTTTGTCAATGAGCAAAGCTCTGTTCATGGGTTAAGAAACCCTGAAACAAGATCTTGAGAGCAAAGCTCTGTTTATGAAACCCCAAAGTGGTTTTCTTTAGATCAAAAGATCTATGAGAGCAACGCTCTGTTAATTAGAATTAATTTAATTTAATTTAAATTTTTACCTAAAATTTTTCTAGAGTTTAACTCTTGAAGTTCTTGAAAATGAGAGCAAGGCTCTGAAAATATAAATCTTGAGAAGATGATAATCATCTGAGGAGGACCAAGGGTCCTATTTATAGGCGCTGAAGCGTCTCCTCAACTTCTGAGTCAATCCAATGGATCAGATGTTGCCACCGCTGCACTTACGTGTGCGCCACGTGAGCGCAACGGTGGGGGGGCATTTGTTTCCCCCAATCAGAGCAAAGCTCTGTTTGAATTTCAAAATTCAAAAATTGAAGCAACGCTTCAGATTCCTTACGCTGCGCATAGCGTGCCACGTGTCAAAAGCAGACACGCCAGCGCCAGGAGCGCTACGCCCAAAGCAGCGCACCTCCAATCAGAGCAAAGCTCTATTTCAAAATTCAAATTTTAAATGAAGCAACACTTCAGATTCCTTGCGCTCTGCGCTGCACGCCACGTGTCAAGCAGTGGTGCGCTAGCGCAGTTGCCCTGCGCGCCACGTGTCAAGCAGTGGTGCGCTAGCGCAGTTGCGCTGCACTGCACGACACGTGTCCAGCACAGGTGCGCTAGCGCAGTGGCGCTGCGCTCTGCGCTGCGCGACATGTGTCAAGCGCAGGTGCGCTAGCGCAGTTGCGCTGCGCTCTGCGCTGCGCGACACGTGTCAAGCGCAGGTGCGCTAGCGCCAATTGCGCCAGCACTGGAATTTAAATAATAAATTATTAATTAATTAGAATTAAAATTCTAGAAAGATCTTTCCAATCTTATTGAAATAAGAGGATTGTCTTCTGTAAAACAGAGGCCTTAGGATCAAAGATCCAACGGTGGGGAAATATCCCCAGATCAATCAGAGAAAGATCTCTGTAACTAACTTAACAAACCAATTGGCCCTATATAAAGGGCCCTAGACTCCAAGTCTCACACATACAGACATACAGAAAAGAGAAAATCCTCTGAAAAATTTGAAAGGCAAGCTTTTGAAAAAAGAAGATCATCTTCTTCATCTTTGAAAATAAAGAATCTGATTCTTGAAGAACAGAGATGAAAATACCTCATTAAAAAAGAAGAATCTCTTTAAAAAGATCAAAGATCTAAGAACAAGATCAAGATCTTCAATAAAAAGAAAAAGATCAGAAAGATCGAATCATAAATTTTTTTTTAAAGAAGTATTACTTCACAGATCATTTGATCTATATAAAGGCACAGCCTTTTGATAAGAATAAGAACCATTAGTTCTTGAATCTTGAGGTAGAAGCTCTTTTATGAGAACAAGAAAAACTTGTTTCTTTGATTTGAATTGGATCAAGATGCGCTCTGCGCTATTGGACAGTGCCTTGCACTTTTGAAATGCGCCTTTGCGCTCCTTGGATTGGCGCACTGCGCCAGAGAGCGCCACGTGTCAATCACAGAACAATCTGCGCTTTGCGCTCCTAAATACAGCGCACTGCGCTCTTGGGATGGCGCACTGCACCAGAGCGCGCCACGTGTCATTCACTGGCGCGGTGCACTGGCGCAGCGCAGTGCGCTAACAGACTTGCGCTTAGCGCAGAGCGTGACACGTGTCACCTCCACATGCACTAGCGCCTTGCACTCTTTAATTGGCGCAAAGCGCCTGACAAGCCACGTGGCGCACTATCAGACCACTAAAATGCTATGCATTATTTAAAAGGGCAGAGCCCAAGTAAAGGCCTAACAGGCCAAATATAAATGCTATGCATTATTTAAAAGGGCAGAGTCCAAGTAAAGGTCTAACAGGCCAAATGTATATGCTATGCAGAGCCCAATGCTCAACAGCAAGAACAATAAAATGTTCAACTCATATCAACTGAGCCCATATGCTCACAAACTCTCAAACAGACTTTAGTCCCAAATTGGACTATAGATCTCCCAACCAACATTGGTTCAAGGGTATATCTCTGAACTCCTCTGATATTTGTCGTTGTAATCCTTCAACGTCTTCAGAGAGGTGACGGGTCCCGACAGCCATACATTCAACGGACTACAATGGACCACCATGTCCTTAAATTGGCAATCGATCGCAATGTCTCTAAACTAAACAATAGAGTCCAAATGCTCTTTTGTTGGATCTAAATGATCCTGTTAAGTTGATCTTAGTCTGGAAATTAGACTAACGTGTCCTTAACAAACATTTAAGTTGATCTTAGTCCAAAAATGAGACTAACGTATCCTTAAACCAAAACCTCAAACCCAAATCTAAGAAAATACGGATTTAGACTAATCCACGTCCTACAGGCGACAACATAAATTAGTCTCCGTATACAATCCACGGGCAACCGAACACAACACAAACACCTACGACACGAAGTGACCATCTGGAGAAGGAGAAAGTTGTTACCGCGATGCGGTAGCGTAATTAACTGCAGGGGCTTGCGCCTGCAGGGAAGAGCGTCCCCACAATCAAAAACCCCTCAAACGAGGGGGAATCTGACGAAGTCTGATACATCGGCCGCATCCGTTTAAACCTTCGATACATGGTGCCATAAATCAACTTGACATCTTCGGAGAGGTGGACGGATAGCTCCAATTAGCATCTGCCCCGAATTTCAGGCAAGACGTCTATCGCGTCTTCGCCGCGTCTTTCGGCGGGAAACAGTACCCTATTGAATATGGTAAATTCCATAATGAGTAACGCTGAGTTATCTCTTCATTCTGGGGGTATGCACTAGAGACTACTGCATACATACTGCACCAGGCTCTATCAAAGTCAGTGTCCTTGACTCTATATGAATTATGGAAAGGAAGGAAACCTAAGCTTAAGTTTGTTAAGATATGGGGTTATCCTGGTTTTGTTAAAAATTAGAATCCTGATAAGCTAGAGGCACGATCCGTACTTTGCAAGTTCATAAGATACCCAATGCATTCGCAAGGGTATAGATTCTATTGCCCAGAGGAACAATGTATTGTTATCTCTAGACATGCCACTTTCTTGGAGAAGAAAATTCTTGAAAAAGAAATTAGTAGAAGCACGGTAGAAATGGAAGAGATTCCAGAAGAACAAGTAATTATGGATAACCAAATTGAACTTGAATCTCCAGTATTACCTGATCCAGCGGAACCGCTCTGTCGATCTGGTAGGCAATCTATAGCACCTGAGAGATACTATGATTATCTATTTGATGGTGACATCGAAGATTGTGTTATAGAGGATGATCATCGTATCACTTATCGACAAGCCATAGAGAGTAAAAACTCTCAGAAATGAATAGATGTCATGAAATCTGAAATTGACTCAATGCACTCCAATAAAGTGTAGACTTTGGAGGATGCTCCTGAAGAGATAAAACCCATAAGGAGAAAATGGGTCTTCAAGGAGAAGATTGATGCAGATGGGAAGGTGGTGATCTTTAAAGCTGGACTGGTGGTAAAAGGCTTCCGTCAAAGACCAAGTGTGGATTTTGATAAAACCTTTTCTCCAGTTGCGATGCTTAAGTCGATAAGAATCATGCTTGCAATCGATGCTTATTATGACTACGAAATATGGCAGATGGATGTTAAGACGACTTTTCTAAATGGTACTTTCGAAGAGAGCGTCTATAAAAGACAACCAGAGGGTTTCGAGGTCAGTGGGAGAAGCAGTAAAGCATGCAAGTTTCTTAAGTCCATTTATGGATTGAAGCAAGAATCTAGGAGATGGAACATCTGTTTTGATGAAGTAATTGTTCACTGCCAGAAACGGAGACGAATTGGGATAGATCGTCTTGCCTGAATCTGGGGGTATATGCTATTTAGATTTATCCATTCACCTCTCCGAAGATACCAAGTTGATTTATGGCACCATATATCGGAGCTTTGGACGGATGCAGCCGTTGTAGCAAGCTTTATCAGATTCCCCATCGTTTATAAAGGGTTTTTGATTGTAGGGACGCTCTTCCCTGTAGGTACAAGCCCCTGCAGTTAATTACGTTACCGCATTGCAATAACCACTTTAACCTGCTCCGGAAGTTCACTTCGAGTCGTGTGTGTTTTTGTTTGTTTAGGTTGCCCATGGATTGTATACGGAGACTAGTTTCTGTCGTCGCCCATTGAGCGCGGATCAGTCCAAATCCGTATATTTTAGATTTAGGTTTTGTTTATTTAAGGACCGTTAATCTGGTTTGAGATTAAGATCGACTTAAACATATGAGCATTTAGGCCCAATTATTTTAGTTTAAGGATATCGCGGTCCATTACCGCCGTGTTTGGGGCAGATATTAGTTTAAGGACATTTCGTCCCAACATTTCCATTTTAGGGAAACGCGTTAGTTTAGAGACGTTTCGGTCCATTATGTTTGAGGCGAGGTTCTGAGGTGTGCACGTCAATTTAGAAGTGTATCAATGTATGACGAAAGAAGTTGTTGGTTGTCGGGACCCGCCATCTCTCTGAAGACGTTTAGGAATTACAACGACATATATCAGAGGTGTAAAAGGATGTACCCTTGAACCAAATCCCGTATTTGGGGGAAAAGGGGGTTGTGGTGGACCCAAGTGTTAGTTGTATATATGCCCTAGAGGCCATTATTGAACATGATTGTATCTTATAGTGGATGCTTGGACATATATAGGGAGGGCTTTCTTGCTCGACATGGTAGTATGCTATCTGGTTACTCTTTATCTTAACATGTATACTTGTATTGTCTTTCTGTTACATGTTGATAAAGCCCTTAGGATGTGGACTTGACTACCAGGACTATGATAGAGATCATACTAATGGGGCCAGGGTAGTCCATAAGTCCATCCTTTAATTGTTCTTAGTCGAGAGTGTATTGAGACGGGGTATTGATATTCCAGAATAGACTAGCGTATATACTTCTTGACCCATTTGATGGGCGATGGATGATCCTATATCCCTTGGTGTTTGACATCAAAGTTGGTATACGTGTGCTCGGTGGAGACTGGCTATACTGAACAGGACTCGCCGAGAACTCCTAGATGGTATTATACCTAACGTCAGATAGCAGTTCTCTGGTGACTCTGGTACAAGTTAGTCTGTAAACCCGAGATAATCATAGAGTCTTGTGTGATTCTCACTGTGCTTTGATTTCCACCTTACCACGTTCAAGAGAGCGTGCAAAACGGTGGTTTTTGGCTACAGTCCCGAGTCACATGGAGGCAATGAGCGATAAGAGGGGTTTCGTCTTTCCCAGTATTGGGGGTTGATGTTGCACTATGCTCGATTGGCTATAACAGGAAGTCCCTGGCCAGGGATAATACTGAGATTTACTGGTAAGTGTTATCAGTAGTTTCTCGACCCGTTATGAGCTTCACATCGGTATGACTTATCAAGTTATTTGGGTCTGACATTTACCGCCCCCAGACTACATATGGGACATATCAGATGAAGAGACCAGACTGTACGGCAGTGTTACTTATTGGATTCACGGGAGTACGAACAAGCTTACTTGTTGATCTTTTGATCGCTCAATACCCGGGTAGCCGTTACGTCTAACTAGTACCGCTAAAGGCTTGTGGGTGACTGATATGATCATCACCTACTGCCGGCGTATTGACGAGTCTTTATAGTCCTACACAGAGCTTTCCTAGCTTATGCGAAACGAAGTAGGGCACATATGTGATATGTGCGGGACCGAGATTAATACGTGTATGTGATACCGTATTCCAATCTCGCGATATAGGTTATATGTGATATAACCGGATTGTTGAATCAAGTGTTGATTCAATGATATGTATATGTATATATGATATGCATATAAATGATATTAGTCGGTTGTATGCGATACAGCCGGGTTATTAAATCAAGTGTTGATTTAATAATTTAATATATAATTATATATATTTGATATATTAATATACATTAACTAATATTAGCTCACTTAAGAAAATGTTTTTCTCAAAATACATACAAATATATATGTGATCTATATTAATGTATTTATGATGTGTCATGCTAGATGATATATTGGACTTGGGTGTATGAGACTCATACCTAATTTAAGATAATTTGGGTGTTTAAATATTAAGGGAAAAATCAAAATTAGGTGGAAATTAACATGGCTAAGATGCTTGTGGAAGTATGGAGAAGTTTTGACTTAAGTTTACTAATTTTGTCTTACTCTAAATATTTATTAACCCAACCATTATCTTTAGTCACGGTTTAGTCTCTACATGGGTTGATATGAGATATTTTCTCACCCATGGTTCAACTCTTCATCACTTGAGATCTTTTCTTCATCTACTTCCTTTCTCTCTAGCTTTGAGTTAGTGAAGAAAAGAAAGTGAGAAAAATTATTCTAAAGTGAGCAAAATTCCTACTTCATCAATTTATACTAAACTAGCTATTTAGTATAGGTTGTTTGCTTCACTAATTCTCAATTAGTGAAGAGGTAGCTTAAGTTAGAGATTCTTCAATATAGATCATCTTCGGCCTCGAAAATTCTTGAGCAAGCTTGTTCCTTTCACTTAATGGAGCCTAAAGAGAGTCCGGGAGACCACTACTTGGAGCAAAGGGACTACTACATGGAGCTTTAGAAGTGAAGGACCGGTCTACAAAGATTGTATTCCTTGTCCACTTAGAGTAAAGTTGTTCACTTGCTTAGTTGAACCCTAACTCTCTAGTTAGATCCTTGGTTTTGGTTGCTTTGCTCTCTAGAATTTTTAAAATTGCATACCCGATGCCTTATAAAACCTAGTGAGAGTGCTAAGAAACCTAGCAGTTGTATCAGAGCTAAGCTAGAGAATTATACGATGTGTTAGAATTACGAAACCGAAACAACTCCGAAATCTGGAATCCGAAACCTCTGTTTCTGTCGAATTTTTTAAGTCCTCTGTTTATCCCAATCAGAGCAAAGCTCTGTTTAAATTCCAAAGTGGAAAAAGAAGCAATGCTTCTGTTCTTTCTCCAATCAGAGCAAAGCTCTGCCCAAAATTAAAATAAAATAAAATAAAAATTGCGCAGTGCGCAACTGCGCAGTGCGCGACACGTGTCAGCGCAGCTGCGCAGTGCGCAACTGCGCAGTGCGCGACACATGTCAGCGCAGCTGCGCAGTGCGCAACTGCACAGTGCGCGACCAGTGTCAGCGCACAGCTGCGCAAGCAAAAAAAAAAAAAATCAGTTGCGCGACACGTGTCTGCGCAGTTGCGCAAGCACAGCTGCGCGACACGTGTCACGCGCTGAAGGAGTTGCGCAAAACAGAATAAATCTTTTCTGTTCTTGTTAAAACAAGAAAATTTTCTTCTGTAAAGCAGGGGTCTTTGGATCGAAAATCCAACGGTGAGGAAAATTACCCAAATCACTCAGAAAACGATTTATGTAACAAATTATAACTAATTCATGGGCACTATAAAAAGGACCCTAGACCTCATTTCAAAAGGAGGAAGATCTGGCTAAAAAAAAAAAGAGAAGAGAACTCTTGAGAACTCTTGAAGAATAAAAAAAAAGGTAAAAACCTTTAAAAGAAGAGAAAATTCTCTTATGAACAAGATCATAGATCTTCAACGATAAATAAATAAATAAATAAAATAGTGCCTTGCACTTGTTTTATGAACCATCGGTTCTTGAACCTGAAAGGTTCTTAAATTAATAGTGCTTTGCACTTTCATGATTGGTTCTCTGAGATAAGAAAAACAAGAAAAACAAGAAAAACTTGTTTTTATATCTAAATCAAATAGTGCCTTGCACTTGTTTTATGAACCATCGGTTCTTGAACCTAAAAGGTTCTTAAATTAATAGTGCTTTGCACTTTTATGAACTTTTGGTTCTCTGAGATAAGAAAAATAAGAAAAAACTTGTTTTTTTCTTAGATCTAAATCAAATAGTGCTTTGCACTTCTTTTTTTGAACCATCGGTTCTTGAATCTAAAAGATTCTCAAATTAACAGTGCTTTGCACAAATGCAATGCATTACTAAAAGGGCCAGGCCCAAATCAAAATGACCTGACAGGCCAAAATAAATTGCAAGGCAATAAATGGGCAGAGCCCAAATAAATTGATGCTTTGCATCCTTTATACAAGGGCAGAGCCCAAATAAAATTGATGCCTTGTATCATTCCTAAAAGGGCAGAGCCCAAAACAAATTGATGCTCTGCATCCTTTCTGGGCAAGGCCCAAATAAAAATAAAAAAAGAAATGCAATGCAAAAGCAAATAAAATGTTGAACATTTCAACTGGACTTAGCCCAATTTTGGCCATAAGTCCTTAAATTAAATTGACCGAGCAAAATTGCTCTTCTAAATCAATTTACATCCGGTTCGAGGGTACATCTCCGAACTCCTTTGACATCCGTCGTTGTAATTCCTCAACGACGTCAAAGAGGTGACGGGTCCCAACGACCACACATCGATATGGACTGCGGGGTCCTTAAACTCGTGGACCGAAACGTCCTTAAACTAATACTGGACCGAAACGTCCTTAAACTAATACTGGACCGAGACGTCCCTAAACTAATATCGGACCGAGACGTCCCTAAACTAATATCGGACCACCGTGTCCTTAAACTGGTATTGGACCACCACGTCCCTAAACTGGCACAATAGAGTCCAAATGCTCTTTTGTCGAATCCAAACGGTCCCGTCAAGTTGATCTTAGTCTCAAACTAGACTAACGTATCCTTAACAAACGTTTGAGTCGATCTTAGCCTCAAAAATGGCTAACGTATCCTCCAAACAGACTTTAGTCCCAAATTGGACTATGAATCTCCCAAACTGGAACAATAGGGCCCAAACGCTCTTTTGTCGGATCTAAACGATCACGTTAAGTTGATCTTAGTCTCAAACAGGACTAACGTATCCTTAACGAACATTTAAGTTGATCTTAGCCGCAACGCGACTAACGTATCCTTAAACTAAAAACACCAAACCCAAATCTAAGTAAATATGGATTTGGACTAATCCACGTCCTACGGGCGACGGCATTACTCAGTCTCCGTATACAATCCACGGGCAACCACAAACAAAACAAACACACACGACACGAAGTGAAATTCTGGAGAAGGAGAAAGTTGTTACCGCGATGCGGTAGCGTAATTAACTGCAGGGGCTTGCGCCTGCAGGGAAGAGCGTCCCCACAATCAAAAACCCCTCACCCTGAGGGGGAATCTGACGAAGTCTGCTACATCGGCCGCATCCGTCTAAACCTCCGATACACGGTGCCATAAATCAACTTGGCATTTTCGGAGAGGTAGACGGATAAAACCAAATAGCATCTGCCCCGAATCCCAGCGTCAGGACATCGCGGTCCTGTGCGCCTCCTTTCGGAGGGGAACAGATTCTGGCACGCCCGGTGGGACCTTTTCCTCTTTCCACTCCACACTTCGTGTGTCGTGTTCGCGAACAAATCGCGGTTTGCTGTGATTGCCTATGGATTCAAGGTACTAAGATTTGGTGTCTTGCTCCGTGCAGAAAACAGAAGATCAATGGCTTCGAACTGCATCGCCTGCAGCAACAACTCTCGCTCCGTCATTACTGGAGGAGTGACTTATGGGCCCCAAGCGGCCTCCCTTTTCAAAATGCCGATGGAGCAGGTGGCTCAAGCCACCACTGGACTATTTTTTGGGACCATGCTCCCATCACTGAGCTTCAACGCCCCAATGACATTGCAAGAAGCTCCAAAGAAGTCGGTCTTCGATCGACTCACCACTGCCGCGACCCCTCTCAACGGGTCGTCCAACTCCACTGCTTCAGTTTTTAACGGACTAGGCCAGAGCTCTAACAGGCTCATGAAGAAGCCTGCCATACCAGAAAGTGTTATCCCGAAACGGATAGCCATTCCAACTCCCGTTCCTGGTAAAATCACCAAGGTTGCTTCCCATGTTCGGAAGCCCGCTTCTGACAGGTTGGCCGTCCCCGTTCAACGGACGCCGATCTTTAAAAGGCTGGTACCAGCATATTCTGACCAACACAGGGGGCATGAGGAGGTCACCCCTATATCTGAAACAATTCCATCAGCACGACATGCTCGACGTCGCTACTGGCGCCGAGTTAGGAAGGCTGGGGGCAACTCCCCCTCTGAACTTACTCGTCCAACCCCGATGGTGAGGATCGATACTGCCGTTCCAATCGGGAACAGCTTTGAATTGCTGAATACGGTGCGCAGAAACTCTCCTACTGCGATGTTGAAACGAACTCCTTCACCTGTGGAGAATACTCCAGAGAAGAAGTTAGAGCAGCCCCCTCAACGGCTGTCCTCTAAAATTTACAAAGTCTGGCGACAGGTCCAAGAGTCGGTGATCGATCAAGACTGCCTCCGACGACAGAAAAAGATGAAGGTTCGGCAGGGGAAGGATTACTCTGTCAAACCGCAAAAAGCAAAAGCTACTTGGGTTCCCACTACAATGGCTCCCTTAACTCCAATCACTCAAAAAAGGAGGCCGCAAAAAGCCCCTGTGAACATGGCGAAGCATAAAAGCGCTGAACACAAACGCCCCAAGTCTGGGGGCATGGTGGTGCACACTGTTTACATGGCCTCTGGAAAAGAGGAAAGCCGCACTTCTACGGGCCACCGACCGCTCACCCGATCCGTGACGAAAGCCCAGGAGCAACAACAAAAGCTTCAGGAAATGATGACTACAATGGCTGCACTCACTGAGCCAAAAGAAAGCTCTGAAACGTCTTTAGATGAGCGTCAAGAACAAGAAACCGACGCTGACTTTTTACGCAGAGTCCTCGAAAAGAGGGACAAAGAAGCTGCAGAGCAAGCGGCTAATATAAAACAGATGGCGCTCCTCTTCCAAGATATGGTAGGGATGATGTTACAGCCGGAATCTCCTACTGAAGATCCTCCGATCGTCCTTGAAGACGACAGGGGAGAAGCGTCAAATCCTCCGCCGGCTCTATCAACAGCCAAAGAGGAGGCAATCTCCAAAGCTGACCTGGACGAATATATAGCTCAGCAGATCCGGGTTCATCAGGCGAATGAAGCGACTGGGCAAATTGTTAGAACTGGACGACCGTATCCGAGCTGGTATGACCAAATCAGTTACCCGCCAGGATATACGATCCCTAAATTCCACGTATATAAAGGGACGGGGAATCCGCATCAGCATGTCGCTCAATTCAGAGCCTTATGCGGCAATACTGGAGGCGATGACAAATTGTTGCTACGTCAATTCGTCGGCAGCTTAGCAGAAACAGCCTTTGAATGGTATTCGGAGCTACCTAACGACTCTGTCAAAACATTTACAGAGATGGAACCGCTGTTTACACAAAGATTCGCGAGTGCTAGTGAACGCACCCCGATAACAGCACTGATAAATGCCAGGATAAGGCCAGGCGAAACGTGGGTCCAATACGCAACAAGATGGCGAAACCTATGGTCGAAATGCGAGCAACGCATAGAAGAGGCACCTGCGGTAGGCATGTTTGTTGGCACTCTCGATCCGCAGGCGACCATCTCGCAATTCATGATGTTCTTCAGGCCGACCACCTTCCAGGCCTTGATCGACAAATTAGCCCAAATGGACCAGATGGGCCATAAGCCGTCTCCTCCAAGACCCGATCCCCGAAATGAGAAAGGAAAAGCGATCATCGTCGCCAATGCTCAACAACAGTCGAGCAACTCAAAGCCGGTCGTTCGCCAAAACAACGTGCGTCCACGCCCATCTCTCGAAGAGAGGCTAGGACGTCCTTACTCGTTTCCTCAGAATAAAACGAGAAGACTGTTTGAGCTGGCAGTGCGTAACAGACTCATCAATCTGCCGAGTCCAAAACGTCTGTCGCAGCCAGGCGATCTTAATAATCCCAATTATTGCCTTTACCACCAAACGGTAAATCACCCGATTGAGGATTGTTTCGTCTTTAAGGGATGGATCGAGGATCAATACCTGCAAGGCAAGTTCGCACTGTCTGAAAGCTGGAAGGTAAACCCCCCACAGCCGCACTCTCCAAAGAAGACGGACACGCCGGGGGCAACTTGTTCTTTCGTCGAGGATGAAAACGATGGAGAAAACTTATCAGATGAATCCGAAGACTACGTAGCGACTTGTCATGTGATTTCTCATTCACTGACGGATGATGAGGAGGATCCTTGCGCTGAGAAATCAATGGCGGACCCTGAAACAGAAATTCCGCGGCCGTCAGACAAGTTGATCGATGCCTTCCTAAATGAAATTCGTCTGAAAGCAAAAGCCAATCAAGAGCATGAAATGGCCATACTGGAAAGAACCAAGGTATTCCTGTCAAATCAAAAGCCATACACTGCGGGTAAAAACAAATTCAAGACGAGGAAACGGTTCGCCAAAGCTCTATCAGTAGGAATGAAGCTACCGCCCTCTGAAGAAAATTCTTTCGCTGAGGCAGAGATGCACCCTAACTTCTGTTTATATCATCAGAAGATCATACATCCTACCGAAGACTGCGAGTCCTTTAACTGTTGGTGGCAAGGGTATGTCGCTCAAAAGCGACACTTCGACAGGACAAAGTGTGAAGCTTGTGGACATCAGAAAAATGCGATAGATGAGCGCAAAAGAGCCACCGCCGACTGTCATATAGCCGACTTCAAGGGATCACAAATTATCACCTTTGGAAGCGACTCTGACGAAGAAGCTAGCCCCAACTCTTCCCTCGGGGAATCTATTTCAAAAATAAAGGAATTAAGAAGCTGCGAGAACGTTCAGCCATGCAATCGCATGCTACTCGGAAAGAATCCCGGCCCTGCAAACAACGGAGCGAACAAAAAGGATAAAGGAAAAAGAAAAACGGCCCTCGTCGCCAGCACTCAACAACAATCAGGTGACCCTAGGCCGGTTGCTCTCCAAAGCAACAAGCGGCAACCCCTCCAGGAAAAGTTGAAACGTCCTTACTCGTTTCCGCAAGATAAAACAAGGGGACTGTTCGAGCTGGCAGTGTGCGACAGACTAATCAATCTGCCGAGTCCAAAACGTCCGTTGCGGCCAGGCGATATTGATAATCCTAATTATTGCCCTTACCACCAAACGGTAGGTCATCTGATCTAGGATTGCTACGTCTTCAAGAACTGGGTTGAAGACCAATACCAACAGGGCAAGTTCGCGTTGTCCGAAATTTGGAAGGTGAACCCGCCACAACCGCATGCTCCGAAAAATATGGATACGCCGGGAGCATCATGTTCATTCATGGAGAAGGACTCATGGACCGAAAAGTCCATAAACTAGAAACTCGCCTCAAATATGGCAACGATAGACCGAAATGTCGTTAAACTAACGATGGACCACTATGTCTTAAAAGTGGCTGTGGACCGAAACGTCCTTAAACTAATAATGGACCACTATGTCCTAAAACTGGCTGCGGACCGAAACGTCCTTAAACTAACAACGGACCGAGACGTCCTTAAACTAATGATGGACCGCAATGTCCTAAAACTTGCAATAGACCGAAATGTCCTTAAACTAATAGCGGACCGAGACGTCCTTAAACTAATAGCAGACCGAAACGTCTTTAAACTAATACCGCAGCATCCTTAGGCTGACAAGATAAAAAAAACAAAAAAAGAAGAAGAAAAAAAAAAGGTATGTCCATAAGCAAAACGGGCATGGAGGAAAACCCGAAAGGGCTCCGTGAGTAAAAACAGCAGGGCTACCGGCGAGTGTTCGTGAAAACCCGAAAGGGCGCGACCTCGTAAAAAAAAAGAGAAAGAAAAAAAAAATAAAAAAATAAAAGTAATAAAAAGAATAAAAAAAAAGGGTAAGTCCATAAGCAAAATGGGCACGGATGAAAACCTGAAAGGGCTCCGTGAGTAAAAACAGCAGGACTACCGGCGAGTGTTTGTGAAAACCCGAAAGGGCGCAACCTCGTTAAGAAACACTTATAGGGTCCTCTCGACCCTGTAAGGAGAAACCACCTGCGTGAGATCCTTACGACTCACAAGGGAACAACACACTTAGGAATCCCCACGATTCCTAAGGAGAAAATACACTTGCGAGATCCTCACGACTCGTGAGGAGAAGGCTCTTATGGGACCCTCACGGCTCGTAAGATTTGAAAGCCTTAAGTTACAGAGGCCTAAACCTGTGCTTAAGCAACCCCCACAACTTTCGACATTGCCCTACAAGTGGTCCTATATTGACCCTTGTATACAATCCACGGGCGCGAATAAACATTTCCCTAACTAAGTCCCATCCGAGACTAGGGATGTGTTTGCATGGAAAACAACCCTTGTAAATCCTCTCGACTTACAAGGAGAAAACCCTCCTGTAGGATCCTTACGACTTACAGAGGAACAATACACTTAGGAACCCTCACGATTCCTAAGGAGAAAATACACCTATAAGATCCTCACGACTTGTAGGGAGAAATAGCTTTGTGAGACCCTTACGGCTCATAAAGTCAAAAGCCTTAGTCGACAGGACCTTAACCCTGGTCGCTAAGCCACCTTTGTTCTACATCGACAGAGGCAAATGATGATTCGCTCCTGGCAATATCCCAGTGGTAGCGATGCTGATGCCTAAACCGGTATCAAATTCCAAGTCCTTTCACGGCAAATGATGATTCGCTCTTGGCAATATTCCAGTCGCAGCGATGCTGATGCCAAGATTAGTATCAGATCCCAAATCCCCTACTCGCCAAAAAAAAAAATCAGCAAGCCAAAATAAAAATGCATACGAAATAGCCGAAATGATGGGGCAACTTGCAAACAAAATCAGCAAGTAAAAATGTATGCATGCAAAATAGCCGAAATGATTGGGCAACTCGCAATAAAAATCAGCGAGTAAAAAAATAAATAATATAGCCGAAACGATTGGGCACCGCGAAAAATAGCCGAAACGATTGGGCAATCGCGACCTTCGCGATATAAAAGCTGAAATGATAGAGCATCGCGGAAAGAATAAAAAAAATGAAAGAATAAAACTTTTTGCCCTACAGGTGAAATCACATCGATCCCTGTATACAATCCAGGGGCACAGATAAAAGGGAACAATACCTTCCCAACAGGTTCCACCAGAAAGCGAAGCCAAATCTCGACGGTTCATAGATAACCTAGAGACCATCTCGACATTTGTCGCAATATTACAGACACGATGTCAACAAATGAAGCAAAGGAAGGTCCCTAACTTCAGGGTCTCGACGTCAATATCGACAACTTAAAGATCACCAACGGCGTTTCTCCTCACTCCAACTAGATGCAGACATGACGTCAACAACTGACCTCAGAATCGCAACGAAACGGAACCATGACAAAGTCCATAGTTCCAAATCTCAATGGCCACGTCTACAGCCGGGAGACCAACAACGGTGTGCCTCCTCATTCCAACAGGACACAGATGTTACACCATCAAGCGGAGCGATGGCAAAATCCCAGCTTCACCTCAGCATTCGTCTCGATACAGTAGACGCAATGTCAACAACAGCGTTCCTCCGCAGTCCAGCTGGAGGCAGATGCAACGTCAACAAAAGACCTCACGGTCGAAACAAAGCGGAGTAACGGCAAAATCCCAACTCCACCTTAGCATTCGTCTCGTTACAACAGACGCAATGTCAACAACGGCGTTCCTTCGCAGCCCAGCGGGGTGTACATGCAAAGTTAACAAAAGACCCCATGGTCGAAACAAAGCGGAGTGATGGCAAAATCCCAGCTCCACCTCAGCATTCGTCTCAATACACCAGACGCAGTGTAAGCAAACGAAGCGAAGGCCACATTCTTAGCTTCAACGTTTTTACGGTAACTCACATAAAACCGGAAAGACAATCGGAGACCATCTCACATGAAGTGGTCACCTCCTTGACGTTCGTCTCGATACAGTAGACGAAATGTCAACCTCAGCGTTCTTCCTCCAGCAGGGATTCAGACATGACAAAGCAAATGAAGCGAAGGCCACATTCCTAGCTTCAACGTCTTTACGGTAACTCACATAAAACCGGAAAGACAATCGGAGATCATCTCGCATCAGCACAGAGTGGTCACCACCTTGACGTTCGTCTCGATACAGCAGACAAAATGTCAACCCCAGCGTTCTTCCTCCAACAGGATTTGGACACACCAAAGCAAACGAAGCGAAGGCCACATTCCTAACTTCGACGTCTTGACGGTAACTCACATAAAACCGGAAAGACAATCGGAGACCATCTCACATGAAGTGGTCACCTCCATGACGTTCGTCTCGATACAGTAGACGAAATGTCAACCTCAGTGTTCTTCCTCCAGCAGAGATTCAGACATGACAAAGCAAATGAAGCGAAGGCCACATTCCTAGCTTCAACGTCTTTACGGTAACTCACATAAAACCGGAAAGACAATCGGAGATCATCTCGCATCAGCACAGAGTGGTCACCACCTTGACGTTCGTCTCGATACAGCAGACGAGATGTCATCCCAACGTTCGTCTCGACACAGCAGACGCAACGTCATCAAACAAACGGAGCCACGGCAAAATCCCTAGTTCCCACCATGACATTCGTCTCGATACAGAGGACGCAATGCCAGCAAACGAAGCAAAGGCCAAATTCCTAGCTTCAAGATCTTAACGGCAAGTCATATAAAGCCTGAAAGACTATCGGAGATCATCCCACACCAGCGTGGAGTGGTTATGACTCATCGGGGCTCTCCAAAATGAGCCTAACCTCAAGTAAAAAGCGGCATGGCAAATTCCTAGCGCTTGCTCTTCCGACGGTCAAACTGCCATGGAGGATTGCTTGAAGACGTCTTGTCCAGCCCCCGAAGGGATCAGAGACACGGCAGTCGCAGGGCTACTCGAACAGCACGATTGCCTATCGAGGACTATATCAGCTTATGCGACGGTACGATGGCCAAAACCCTAAGTACCACCAACCTTAACGGGCTTCTGTCGTAAAGAGCAGAGGTTAAATGCGACGTTAAGATGTTCTTGCGAGAAACGTTCGATTCGTCTCGACTTGTGAAAAATTGTCGAGGCGGCTCGACTCGTGAGATAAAGCCTTAGGCAGTGGGCATAAAAGAAGCCTGTTTCCTAAGCATTGGGACCCCGTAAGTTGGCCCAAAACGGTCTCTTGCATACCATCTACGGGTCTCACTCTCCAACGTCGAACTTCGACAAGGAGGGAAACAACCGCTTACAAGTCCTCTCGACTCGTAAGAGGGAAAAATTCTCTTGTAGGATCCTTACGACTTACAAGAGAAAACCACACTTAGGAATCCTCACGATTCTTAAGGAGAAAAACCCGCCTACGAGATCCTCTCGATCCGTAGGGAGAAAAGTCTCTATGAGACCCTCACGGCTCATAGAGTTGAAAAGTCTTAAGCAGCAGATCTGAACCTGCGACCTAAGCCCTCGCTATCTCATAAAGAAATCAAGAAGCTTACTCTATTACCTGCTAATTGTGACGACATGCTGAGAAAGAGGAAAAGCAACAGAAAGAGCACCCGATTTACGTTTGATCAAGCGTCCAAGACGTATTCATTCATGCATGGGCAAAAAGACTCAGGACAAAGATATATAATAAAGACAAGCTGGGATAAAAAAAAAATTTCCATTAATATTGCCCGAAGTTCTTACAGTCATAAAAACAATAAATGAAAGTTACAATGGAATAACCTCAGATCTAGGGCATGGATTGAGGAATTCAAAAGCGACCTTATCTATGACTTTCCAAGCCTCGCGGACCATCCTAGTGTGCTTTCTTTCCCGAGCACAAGCGTCAGGGTCCCTTCCGATGTCTTCCACCCTCCGATAAGCAGCGAGTATGACAGACTGTTGAAAGACCATGTGCAAGAGGTCGATAAGACTGTCTCGCTGTCTCTTCGAGATAAAATTCAGTAGGTACACAGAGTGCACCTTGTCCTCAGCGGCATCCAACGCCCTAAGCGGCACGCCAGAACAGAATAGGGAAAGCGCTTCCCAGATAGCTCCCACGATAAGTTTAAGAAGAGAGGAACGGCGGGGAAGCAGTGGACCATTGTATGTGTCGAAGCGACTCATTATTTCAGCACACCCCTCTTTTGTGAACTCCCGATTTTGAGAGCGGCCAAGTCGGCGGATGTCCTCATGAGAGATGATCTCGTTAAGAGCGTACATGTGGGCTTTCATTGTTCCTGTGAAAGAGAATCAACAGAATTATCAGAAAGACTGATTAAGCAAAACAATATAATGCACTGAGGAATAAAATGCCATCTTTAAGTTCCAAGATCCATGAAGAATTCTTAAGAGTTCTTCTATATGATTTAGGAGGAGCAAAGCTCCATTAATGAATTAAGAAAATCTAAGGAAAATCTTTCAGAGAGCAGAGCTCTTTGGAACCCTAGTAGGGTCTCCTTTAGTTCTCTTTAGATCCCTTTAAGACCTGTAGAGCAAAGCTCTGCTAAGTGAAACCCTAAATAGGTTTCCTTTAGATCAGGGATCTATTGAGAGCGAGGCTCTATCAAAGAAAATTAATTTAATTTAACACTAATTAAAATTTTCACCTAAAAGTTTTAAGAATTTAACTCTTAAAGTTCTTGAAAATAAAGAGCAGGGCTCTGAGTTCTGAAAGCAAAATTTAGAGATAAGAATCATCTAAGGGACCAAAAGTCCTATTTATAGGCATCAAGTGCCCTTTCAGCTTCCAAGAGATGGCGCGACGGTTCGGAGTCTGCCACCGCTGCGCTCACGTTAGGAGGCCACGTAAGCACAACGGTGGGGAGGCATTTGTTTATCCCAATCAGAGCAAAGCTCTGTTTAAATTCCAAAGTGGAAAAAGAAGCAATGCTTCTGTTCTTTCTCCAATCAGAGCAAAGCTCTGCCCAAAAAAAAAAAAAAAAAAATTGCGCAGTGCGCAACTGCGCAGTGCGCGACACGTGTCAGCGCAGCTGCGCAGTGCGCGACACGTGTCACGCAGCTGCGCAAGCAAAAAAAAAAAAAATCAGTTGCGCGACACGTGTCTGCGCAGTTGCGCAAGCACAGCTGCGCGACACGTGTCACGCGCTGAGGGAGTTGCGCAAAACAGAATAAATCTTTTCTGTTCTTATTAAAACAAGAAGATTTTCTTCTGTAAAGCAGGGGCCTTTGGATCGAAAATCCAACGGTGGGGAAAATTACCCAAATCACTCAGAAAACGATTTATGTAACAAATTATAACTAATTCATGGGCACTATAAAAAGGACCCTAGACCTCATTTCAAAAGGAGGAAGATCTGGCTAAAAAAAAAAAGAGAAGAGAACTCTTGAGAACTCTTGAAGAATAAAAAAAAAAGGTAAAAACCTTTAAAAGAAGAGAAAATTCTCTTATGAACAAGATCATAGATCTTCAACGATAAATAAATAAATAAATAAAATAGTGCCTTGCACTTGTTTTATGAACCATCGGTTCTTGAACCTGAAAGGTTCTTAAATTAATAGTGCTTTGCACTTTCATGATTGGTTCTCTGAGATAAGAAAAACAAGAAAAACAAGAAAAACTTGTTTTTATATCTAAATCAAATAGTGCCTTGCACTTGTTTTATGAACCATCGGTTCTTGAACCTAAAAGGTTCTTAAATTAATAGTGCTTTGCACTTTTATGAACTTTTGGTTCTCTGAGATAAGAAAAATAAGAAAAAACTTGTTTTTTTCTTAGATCTAAATCAAATAGTGCTTTGCACTTCTTTTTTTGAACCATCGGTTCTTGAATCTAAAAGATTCTCAAATTAACAGTGCTTTGCACAAATGCAATGCATTACTAAAAGGGCCAGGCCCAAATCAAAATGACCTGACAGGCCAAAATAAATTGCAAGGCAATAAATGGGCAGAGCCCAAATAAATTGATGCTTTGCATCCTTTATACAAGGGCAGAGCCCAAATAAAATTGATGCCTTGCATCATTCCTAAAAGGGCAGAGCCCAAAACAAATTGATGCTCTGCATCCTTTCTGGGCAAGGCCCAAATAAAAATAAAAAAAGAAATGCAATGCAAAAGCAAATAAAATGTTGAACATTTCAACTGGACTTAGCCCAATTTTGGCCATAAGTCCTTAAATTAAATTGACCGAGCAAAATTGCTCTTCTAAATCAATTTACATCCGGTTCGAGGGTACATCTCCGAACTCCTTTGACATCCGTCGTTGTAATTCCTCAACGACGTCAAAGAGGTGACGGGTCCCAACGACCACACATCGATATGGACTGCGGGGTCCTTAAACTCGTGGACCGAAACGTCCTTAAACTAATACTGGACCGAAACGTCCTTAAACTAATACTGGACCGAGACGTCCCTAAACTAATATCGGACCGAGACGTCCCTAAACTAATATCGGACCACCGTGTCCTTAAACTGGTATTGGACCACCACGTCCCTAAACTGGCACAATAGAGTCCAAATGCTCTTTTGTCGAATCTAAACGGTCCCGTCAAGTTGATCTTAGTCTCAAACTAGACTAACGTATCCTTAACAAACGTTTGAGTCGATCTTAGCCTCAAAAATGGCTAACGTATCCTCCAAACAGACTTTAGTCCCAAATTGGACTATGAATCTCCCAAACTGGAACAATAGGGCCCAAACGCTCTTTTGTCGGATCTAAACGATCACGTTAAGTTGATCTTAGTCTCAAACAGGACTAACGTATCCTTAACGAACGTTTAAGTTGATCTTAGCCGCAACGCGACTAACGTATCCTTAAACTAAAAACACCAAACCCAAATCTAAGTAAATATGGATTTGGACTAATCCACGTCCTACGGGCGACGGCATTACTCAGTCTCCGTATACAATCCACGGGCAACCACAAACAAAACAAACACACACGACACGAAGTGAAATTCTGGAGAAGGAGAAAGTTGTTACCGCGATGCGGTAGCGTAATTAACTGCAGGGGCTTGCGCCTGCAGGGAAGAGCGTCCCTACAATTAAAAACCCCTCACCCTGAGGGGGAATCTGACGAAGTCTGCTACATCGGCCGCATCCGTCTAAACCTCCGATACACGGTGCCATAAATCAACTTGGCATTTTCGGAGAGGTAGACGGATAAAACCAAATAGCATCTGCCCCGAATCCCAGCGTCAGGACATCGCGGTCCTGTGCGCCTCCTTTCGGAGGGGAACAGATTCTGGCACGCCCGGTGGGACCTTTTCCTCTTTCCACTCCACACTTCGTGTGTCGTGTTCGCGAACAAATCGCGGTTTGCTGTGATTGCCTATGGATTCAAGGTACTAAGATTTGGTGTCTTGCTCCGTGCAGAAAACAGAAGATCAATGGCTTCGAACTGCATCGCCTGCAGCAACAACTCTCGCTCCGTCATTACTGGAGGAGTGACTTATGGGCCCCAAGCGGCCTCCCTTTTCAAAATGCCGATGGAGCAGGTGGCTCAAGCCACCACTGGACTATTTTTTGGGACCATGCTCCCACACTGAGCTTCAACGCCCCAATGACATTGCAAGAAGCTCCAAAGAAGTCGGTCTTCGATCGACTCACCACTGCCGCGACCCCTCTCAACGGGTCGTCCAACTCCACTGCTTCAGTTTTTAACGGACTAGGCCAGAGCTCTAACAGGCTCATGAAGAAGCCTGCCATACCAGAAAGTGTTATCCCGAAACGGATAGCCATTCCAACTCCCGTTCCTGGTAAAATCACCAAGGTTGCTTCCCATGTTCGGAAGCCCGCTTCTGACAGGTTGGCCGTCCCCGTTCAACGGACGCTGATCTTTAAAAGGCTGGTACCAGCATATTCTGACCAACACAGGGGGCATGAGGAGGTCACCCATATATCTGAAACAATTCCATCAGCACGACATGCTCGACGTCGCTACTGGCGCCGAGTTAGGAAGGCTGGGGGCAACTCCCCCTCTGAACTTACTCGTCCAACCTCGATGGTGAGGATCGATACTGCTGTTCCAATCGGGAACAGCTTTGAATTGCTGAATACGGTGCGCAGAAACTCTCCTACTGCGATGTTGAAACGAACTCCTTCACCTGTGGAGAATACTCCAGAGAAGAAGTTAGAGCAGCCCCCTCAACGGCTGTCCTCTAAAATTTACAAAGTCTGGCGACAGGTCCAAGAGTCGGTGATCGATCAAGACTGCCTCCGACGACAGAAAAAGATGAAGGTTCGGCAGGGGAAGGATTACTCTGTCAAACCACAAAAAGCAAAAGCTACTTGGGTTCCCACTACAATGGCTCCCTTAACTCCAATCACTCAAAAAAGGAGGCCGCAAAAAGCCCCTGTGAACATGGCGAAGCATAAAAGCGCTGAACACAAACGCCCCAAGTCTGGGGGCATGGTGGTGCACACTGTTTACATGGCCTCTGGAAAAGAGGAAAGCCGCACTTCTACGGGCCACCGACCGCTCACCCGATCCGTGACGAAAGCCCAGGAGCAACAACAAAAGCTTCAGGAAATGATGACTACAATGGCTGCACTCACTGAGCCAAAAGAAAGCTCTGAAACGTCTTTAGATGAGCGTCAAGAACAAGAAACCGACGCTGACTTTTTACGCAGAGTCCTCGAAAAGAGGGACAAAGAAGCTGCAGAGCAAGCGGCTAACATAAAACAGATGGCGCTCCTCTTCCAAGATATGGTAGGGATGATGTTACAGCCGGAATCTCCAACTGAAGATCCTCCGATCGTCCTTGAAGACGACAGGGGAGAAGCGTCAAATCCTCCGCCGGCTCTATCAATAGCCAAAGAGGAGGCAATCTCCAAAGCTGACCTGGACGAATATATAGCTCAGCAGATCCGGGTTCATCAGGCGAATGAAGCGACTGGGCAAATTGTTAGAACTGGACGACCGTATCCGAGCTGGTATGACCAAATCAGTTACCCGCCAGGATATACGATCCCTAAATTCCACGTATATAAAGGGACGGGGAATCCGCATCAGCATGTCGCTCAATTCATAGCCTTATGCGGCAATACTGGAGGCGATGACAAATTGTTGCTACGTCAATTCGTCGGCAGCTTAGCAGAAACAGCCTTTGAATGGTATTCGGAGCTACCTAACGACTCTGTCAAAACATTTACAGAGATGGAACTGCTGTTTACATAAAGATTCGCGAGTGCTAGTGAACGCACCCCGATAACAGCACTGATAAATGCCAGGATAAGGCCAGGCGAAACGTGGGTCCAATACGCAACAAGATGGCGAAACCTATGGTCGAAATGCGAGCAACGCATAGAAGAGGCACCTGCGGTAGGCATGTTTGTTGGCACTCTCGATCCGCAGGCGACCATCTCGCAATTCATGATGTTCTTCAGGCCGACCACCTTCCAGGCCTTGATCGACAAATTAGCCCAAATGGACCAGATGGGCCATAAGCCGCCTCCTCCAAGACCCGATCCATGAAATGAGAAAGGAAAAGCGATCATCGTCGCCAATGCTCAACAACAGTCGAGCAACTCAAAGCCGGTCGTTCGCCAAAACAACGTGCGTCCACGCCCATCTCTCGAAGAGAGGCTAGGACGTCCTTACTCGTTTCCTCAGAATAAAACGAGAAGACTGTTTGAGCTGGCAGTGCGTAACAGACTCATCAATCTGCCGAGTCCAAAACGTCTGTCGCAGCCAGGCGATCTTAATAATCCCAATTATTGCCTTTACCACCAAACGGTAAATCACCCGATTGAGGATTGTTTCGTCTTTAAGGGATGGATCGAGGATCAATACCTGCAAGGCAAATTCGCGCTGTCTGAAAGCTGGAAGGTAAACCCCCCACAGCCGCACTCTCCAAAGAAGACGGACACGCCGGGGGCAACTTGTTCTTTCGTCGAGGATGAAAACGATGGAGAAAACTTATCAGATGAATCCGAAGACTACGTAGCGACTTGTCATGTGATTTCTCATTCACTGACGGATGATGAGGAGGATCCTTGCGCTGAGAAATCAATGGCGGACCCTGAAACAGAAATTCCGCGGCCGTCAGACAAGTTGATCGATGCCTTCCTAAATGAAATTCGTCTGAAAGCAAAAACCAATCAAGAGCATGAAATGGCCATACTGGAAAGAACCAAGGTATTCCTGTCAAATCAAAAGCCATACACTGCGGGTAAAAACAAATTCAAGACGAGGAAACGGTTCGCCAAAGCTCTATCAGTAGGAATGAAGCTACCGCCCTCTGAAGAAAATTCTTTCGCTGAGGCAGAGATGCACCCTAACTTCTGTTTATATCATCAGAAGATCATACATCCTACCGAAGACTGCGAGTCCTTTAACTGTTGGTGGCAAGGGTATGTCGCTCAAAAGCGACACTTCGACAGGACAAAGTGTGAAGCTTGTGGACATCAGAAAAATGCGATAGATGAGCGCAAAAGAGCCACCGCCGACTGTCATATAGCCGACTTCAAGGGATCACAAATTATCACCTTTGGAAGCGACTCTGACGAAGAAGCTAGCCCCAACTCTTCCCTCGGGGAATCTATTTCAAAAATAAAGGAATTAAGAAGCTGCGAGAACGTTCAGCCATGCAATCGCATGCTACTCGGAAAGAATCCCGGCCCTGCAAACAACGGAGCGAACAAAAAGGATAAAGGAAAAAGAAAAACGGCCCTCGTCAAGTTGATCTTAGTCTCAAACTAGACTAACGTATCCTTAACAAACGTTTGAGTCGATCTTAGCCTCAAAAATGGCTAACGTATCCTCCAAACGGACTTTAGTCCCAAATTGGACTATGAATCTCCCAAACTGGAACAATAGGGCCCAAACGCTCTTTTATCGGATCTAAACGATCACGTTAAGTTTATCTTAGTCTCAAACAGGACTAACGTATCCTTAACGAACGTTTAAGTTGATCTTAGCCGCAACGCGACTAACGTATCCTTAAACTAAAAACACCAAACCCAAATCTAAGTAAATACGGATTTGGATTAATCCACGTCCTACGGGCGACGGCATTACTCAGTCTCCGTATACAATCCACGGGCAACCACAAACAAAACAAACACACACGACACGAAGTGAAATTCTGGAGAAGGAGAAAGTTGTTACCGCGATGCGGTAGCGTAATTAACTGCAGGGGCTTGCGCCTGCAGGGAAGAGCGTCCCCACAATCAAAAACCTCTCACCCTGATGGGGAATCTGACGAAGTCTGCTACATCGGCCGCATCCGTCTAAACCTCCGATACACGGTGCCATAAATCAACTTGGCATTTTCGGAGAGGTAGACGGATAAAACCAAATAGCATCTGCCCCGAATCCCAGCGTCAGGACATCGCGGTCCTGTGCGCCGCCTTTCGGAGGGGAACATCCTCTAAAATTTTTTTAAACAAGTTCAGAAAGCTAGTTATGATGTATCTAGAACACCAGAAAAATTTGAGGCAAAACACCAAAATTTTAGCCGGCCATTATTGTCTAAAAACCGGCCTCACATTTTTTTCTGTGGAAAAAAATCTTGAAATTTTTTTGGTGTTCTGATCTCTTGGTTTTAGGGTTTCAGGTTATGTTTGTTTTTGCTAAGATTGCATATGATGTTATCTTTCTGTAGTGGAAATTCGGAGTGTTTCGTAGTCATATTTTAACATCGTTTAGCGTTTGATATTGAAATAAGATACAATATTTAGAATCCACAATAATTAGTTTTGTGAAAACTAGTTAGTGTTTTGTAAATCTAGCAATTTAGTCTCTTCTGATAGATTGCCACGGAGTTTCGATTCAGATCAAAACTCCGTCGCAATCTCGTATAGTACGCGAACATTCGCCGGGTAACACTACTAGATAGTCATACCCGATAGCCCCGACCAAGTGACTGTAGGAGAACCCCGTTGCCAAAAGCATCCTCTCGGGTGCTCGCGGCCACGGTGTTCCGCCTAAGTGCACTTCGTCGACGGCATCGGGGGTACGACCATCTACTAATGTTTCCGACGAGTATTCGATCAAGTAGTCAGGAATCTTGTTGAATTATCCGACTAGGTTATTGAAAAGGTGTTTTCATTATGAGACTAAAATGCAAGGTTTATATGTTAGGCATGAAATTCGGGGTATGAGATATTCCGGGTTTATGATGTCTAAGGATGTTGCAGATTCTAATTATCGTAGTTTTCGTTTTCTTTTCTGCGACCGTAAGTGTAATATGTGGTGTATCGCCGGTTTCGTTGCTATACGTCAACGACAATTGGGATACATATATTTACTTACGTTGATGACATGTGATGTTATGTGTTGCTGTGATATGTTATATTGGATCGTCGTGTTTGAATAGCCGGGGGTTTTTGCGTGAGATGAGAGTTTTTCATTTTCATTCATGTAAAAACTATATGTAATATTCTTTTATTGGGACACTACCGGGTTGAGGATGATGTCACCATTGATGTATATTATTTACTTTGCCGCATTAGGATAGACCCAAGGTGGGGAGTACAAGCAACCGGGTTCTAGAGTCCAGTGGGAGACCATCTCGAGGAGTCGAGACCAGGTCTCCTAACTCTAAAATTGGCAGGGTTGCTTGCCGCTCTCGTAGGGGTCTAGGGATGCGGGTTTGGCTATTCATCGCGACTGTGGAATCCGTGTTTTTTTACTGGCTTAATTTAAAACGCGGAATAGCTAATATATCCAATATTTCATATGTTGACTTCTGCTGCAATGTTCTGTGATGAGATCATATAACTGGCTGAGACAAATGCTTAATATTATATATATGATATATAATAAATATTGCTTATGTTTTGCATCCGTGCTAGTCCTGCCCCCGCTCTGCCGTTAGTTATCTAACCTAACGGTGCATGAAGGGACCCCATGAGGAATGCGGATGGCATAAGCGTACGTTATATCAGTATTTTTGTTTCTTTATCTGTGATGCTTAGGAAGCATAAATGATGGGACTTTATTAATGAGATTAATGAAAAGGAAAGAAACCTAAAGATGTTGTAGAATTTAATTTTCAGAAAGGTATCTCTAGTTCTTGCTTTGCATAGTGATATTCCTTGATGAATATCCAGCACCTCATTCGATGAGGAAAGAGCCGAGATCCCTTCATTGGGAATGACCTCTTTAGAAAAAAGCTAGCAAATACTACAACCCACTCGGTTTGTTTTGAAAACTATTCGATTTTATAAAACGGAGCTTAAACCACTCCTTTTCAAAATCATTCGATTCTACAACGATATCAAGTTCATTATGCAAAAGGTTTTCTTAAATATCTGTCGTAGCCCTCCGTCATTTCAGATAAGTACTATTTAGTATTCATGCTACATTTGTTGGCCTGCGTCAAGGCGTAGTGTGCGGTAGCTAATTAGTGCTTATCTGCTGCATATGATGCGATTGGATTAGGGTAGTCGTGCGACTTTGTTGGCCTGCGTCAAGGGTCGTACGGATAGGTTATCACGAAATGTACGGGTAGAACTTGACTAGCGGACTATGATTTGTTGGCCTGCGTCAAGGTCATAGGACGCTAGGGGCAAAATATTATCGGGAATTTCAAGTGTTGAAATTTGCAATGAGATTGCATACCTTCTATGAGATAGTTGGATCCCGATACCCACTGCGAGTAAGAGTTACTCCTAGGAGAGTTTTGCACTTTACAATTAGCCGATCAAGTAGGTGACTAGAAATGTGTCAACTGGGCTATGCCTATGGAAAAACGAGGTTTATTTTAATTAGGTCCGTGCAAAAGCTCGGGGAACCTCCCTCAAATTACCGACACTGGGCTGGCTGAAAGATTGGCGAACTTATAGGGTGTAATTAATCCCGGCTAGTCTTACCTTTTAGGGTTTGAAGGAAGATTTGATAAAAACAGTGGGAGCCATCCTGATTAGATAAGATAATAACCAATCTAATCTTGCAAGAGCATACGCTAAAGTGTTTTCTTCTCTCTCTATCTCTAGATAGCGACCATGTCATGTCTTAATCAAGATAATAATATGGATGTATTGACCGAACCCGCTTGTTATACTGAGCTGGGAACGTTGGTTCCGCTCTACCTTATAATTGTTATATGTCCGAGCAGGAAATAGGGGAATATCCGGATTTCCATGCGACCCAAACAAGGAAAGTGCATGTTGATGTATCTTCTTCGGGTGTATTCGTTACCGAGAACTGTTTCTCAGTACACTCTACATCCTGGGTATTAGATATCGGATCAGGATCCTACATATGTAATATGTTATATGGGCTAAAGAAAGGTAGACAACTAGGAAAAGGTGATCATTCTCTAGAGTAGGGAATGGTGCAAATGTTGCAGCCAAAGCAGTTGGTGAATATCACCTTATATTACCAACTGGTAATACATTGATTCTGAAAGAATGTTATTACATACCAAACCTGATATGCAATATTATATCATTTTCTTTATTATGTAAAGAAGGATATAATCTTGTATTACAGGATAATGTTATGAACATTTTCCTAAATCAAAAGTTGATTGGATCAGGCACGTTATATAATGGCACATACGTTCTAAATCAAACTACAGTTCTCAATGTACAGAATACACACAAGAGGACAAGTTCAGAAATGAATGAATCCTTCTTGTGGCATTGTAGACTAGGTCATATCAATGCGACACGACTAGCTAAGTTGCATAAAAATGGATATTTGAATCAGTTTGAATTTACATCATATGAAACTTGCCATTCATGTCTCAAAGGTAAAATGACCAAAACTCCGTTTACTGGACACGGAGAAAGAGCTACTGAACTCTTGGGAATGATACATAGTGATGTATGCGGCCCTATGTCTACACATGCCAGGGTTGGTTTTTCGTACTTCATTACATTCATCGATGATCTCTCAAGATTCGGACATGTGTTCCTATTGAAACACAAGTCTGAAGCTTTTTGAGATATTCAAGGAATATAAGTACGAAGTGAAGAACCAAACGAGTAAAAGTATTAAAATCCTTCGATCTGATCGGGGAGAAGAATACTTAAGCACGGAGTACCTGGATTATTTAAAAGAGAATGTGATTCTCTCTCAGCTTACTCCTCCGTATACACCACAGCACAACGGTGTGTCGGAATGAAGTATTCGCACCCTATCAGATATGGTGCACTCTATGATGAGTAACGCTGAGTTACCTATTTCCTTTTGGGGTTATGCTCTTGAGAAGTTGCATACCTATTGAATAGAGTTCCATCCAAATCAGTGCCTACCACTTCATATGAGATATAGAATTGGAAGAGACCATCTCTTAAACGAGTTAAGATATGGGATTGTTGTTAGTTATATGTATGCCCTAGAGGCTATTACTGTACATGTGATGTATATTGTAGTGGATGCTTGGATATATATAGGGAGGACTTTCTTGCTCGACATGATAGTATGCTATCTGGTTGCTCTTTATTTTAACATGTACACTTATTGTCTCTCTATTACATGTTGATAAAACCCTTAGGATGAGTACTTGACTACCAGGATTATGATGCAGATCATACTAGTGGGGACATGGTAGTCGGTAAGTACATCCTTCAATTGTTCCTAGTCGTGGGAGTATCGAGACAGGGCATCGATACTCCAGAGTAGACTAGCATATACGCTTCTCGACCCATATGATAGGCGATGGATGATCCCACATCCATTGGTGTTTGACATAAGAGAAGGTATACGGGTACTCAGTGGAGACTGGGTACACTGGACGGACTCGCCGAGAACTCCTAGATGGTATTATATCTATCGTTAGGGGTGTAAATGAGCCGAGTTTGAGCGAGCCAAGCTCAGCTTGAGTTCGGCTTAGGGTTCTTTTTGTCGGCCCAAGTCCGGTTCGAATTCGAATCGAGCTAGAGATGCTCAGCTCAGGTCCAATTCGATTAAACATGCCCAACTCGTGTTCGGTTCATTTGTGGCCCAATAACTAAATGAGCCGAGTTCACGAGCCGAGCTCAATTGAGCTCGTTTAGTGCTCATTTATGAGCTCGGCTCGTTTTCAGCTCATTTACTCATATTAATAGTATCTTCCAAGAAAAAAAAACATAATTAACAATAATTTATAAAAGTCACATACTCACAGAGATTTCAAAGAAAACCTTAAAACACAGTGCAAACTAAAATTGTCATAATTCATAATACAAACTTCAACACAAGTTTAAACTTAATACAAACTTCAACTATCTAATTTGAGATTCAAACACAGATTTCAACTCTCTAAAAAGAAAGCTTAAACACATTTCAACTTGAACAGAAATTAAAGAACACGTTCTTCAAGTAGTCGAGCACACAAAATTCAGCAATTCAAAATCCCAATTGAAAACATAACTCCACCATGAATTCGAACATCTTCTGCAGCCAAACCCTACATAAGAAAACCCACCATAAACAAATTAAGACAAATTTTTTTTCCTTGTTTAGTTTGTCGTATTTGTTGATTGCTGCGTATGGCTATATTTATGTAGTGGAAGATTGCATTATCATAACTGAAGGGGGCTAGTCTGGATATCTAAACCTCATTCTGCAAAGCAAAACGTTTTTATACAATATACATGCTTTAATGTAGGAAGCGAATAGCAGAGAACTTGTTAGAAGAATTTCTCAGGAACGGTTCAGTTTAAATTCCATGACAGTTGAATTTATTAAGCTAACCTATCAAGAAGTACTAAGACCTTTTTAATTTAACATTTGTTATTATTAACCTAACATATCAAGAATTACTGCGACCATTTTAGTGACACTAATATAAACATGTATAAACGGGTAAAATATAAAGCGGCTATCTAGTTAAGAAATATATTTTTCATGCAAGCTATAAGCTGTTTACAAAAAATTTATATACTTCCATGCGAGCTTCTATTTCAAAAGTTCTTTTCGTTTATGTTTTCTCTAATTTTTATTTTAACCGTTTCTACTAAAGCATGTTTAATTCTGCTGCATTCTAATTTTTTTTTGTAATTGTTGGTTATAGTCAAGAAAGAAGACCAAGGAGCCTAAGGAGGAAAATGTCACCCTTGGGCCTGCTGTAAGAGAAGGAGAGCATGTATTTGGTGTCGCCACATTTTTGCATCATTTTATGATACTTTCATTATAAGCATTATCAGATATATTAAGTGCTTTATTTTTAGTAAGAGAATGGAGATATATTAAATCACTTTATAAACGAAGTTGAAAAGTTAAGACCATTATTTGTACAAATGATGTATAAAAGGTCAGTTTTCAGTATTTTTTTTCTGATTATTAGGAATATGATTGTGACTATTTTCATGTGTGTGCACTGTGCATATATCTATATATGCATGTATTTATGTACAAACTCTGTTTATTAGTATAACTATATTTATTCTTACTATCATTATTTCCGTATCCTCTTGTCCTACATTCTAAGAAATTGCTATGTCACCCCATGTCGTATTGTGCTTGTGTCCCGTTTGATTAACTAAACGTCATGTTAATAATAGGATGCAACAATTAATGACACAAATGCAAAGAGTGGATGGAATATAATTGAGAACGTAATACAAAGCTTTCTATCCCTTGAACAAGTGATTGGTATGAAACTACTATAGGAGTACAAAATCAAATAATTATTCTGATTCGTGGCATCAGTTAAATTGATACCTTATAAAATTATGCTCTAGAGTTTTCGAAAGTAGCTACAAATTTCAATATCAAAAGTAAATGGAAAGACAAATTAAACTATAAAGAGAATTTGGGTATGTTTTATGAATATTCGACTCAAGCAAATGAGAACTTGGTAAGAATTGATCGAAATCTCCACGTAGGGCGTTTGGGACAAAGCAAACGGTGCAGATGTCTCAATCATGTAATGGGAACAATTAGTTTGAAGTAGAAACAAAGTTGACATAGAGACCCTTAATAAAGCATGATAAAGTTATGGATACGGCGTACGAGTTAAGATAATAAACAACAATTGTAGAAAAACATTGAAACGATGCAGCATGAAGCATTAATTTAATAAAACAATAGAAAACAACAGGAATATTTTAGACAAGAATGTTTAAACACGAAAAGGGTCAAAACACAGTATATAAAGATGGGTAGTGATCATGACATCATGTTATAGTACCTACAAGTTACATAAATGAAGAATAATGTGGCAATCCTAATTATTATATTAACAATGAAGACAAAGCATTATAAACTATATCATCACATAATAATGAATCAGAAACAAACCATTCAACCATTGCTTTTTCCCTTCACGACCATCTCATTTACAGTTTTGGTTCACACTTCTTATTATGTAGTCACTAAATAGAATTATCGCAAAAATGCTGACCTCTGATATTCTGAAGCTGAACTCTAGAACATCATCCAAGTTGAAAGAGTACAAGAAGAAGAGGATAGTTATCTAATATTAATTAGAGCTTAAGAAGACCAATTGCTTGTGCTGCTCAAATTACTTTCTCCAGCTAGTTAGCTGACAGAACCCCTATACATTGTCTTGGCACTATGTAGCCCCAATCATTTTACTTGGAAGTTGGAACCTTTTACTTAGTGGTGGTCATATTAGGAAAATCACAAAACATTCAAAATAGACAGCTGTGGTTCACAAATAAAGTGAGGCACAATGTGTGACTCAAGACATCAATTTCCTTGTTTTGTAGTTAATGATGGGAAAAACTTAAGTAAATGAGCTTAGACTATAGTTTTGCCTGAAATGATTAAAATGTAAAGGAGAAATATACATACAGTTGTGTAGCTATTTCTAACTAGAGGATGCAGTTCAATACAACAAGGTAACCTGAAAAAATGGAACAATTAGTTGCAGCATTGTAGAAATTATTAACTGTTGCAGCCTGTAGTTATCAACTAAATTGCAGAATTTTTACCTAATGCAGTTATTCAATTAAGTTGCAGACTCCTTGCTTGGAATATCAACGTAAAGATGCTCCTCCTCACGGTCTTCAAGCTGCAATAGAAGATAAAAAGAAAGTTAATTGGCTTACTATATCTAGAAATAAAAAAATGTATAGCGAAACTAATTTGCAAACAAGTAAATGACTTACAATTGGACTTTTGATGATATGTTGATTAGCCCTAAGCCAATCAGCTGCGTAAACTAACACCTCTACTGTCTCTGTAGACAAACTACTTCGATAATCATCAGGAACTCTCCCACCTGCGCTAAAGGCCGACTCTGAAGCTACTGTTGATATAGGGATAGACAAAATATCTCGTGTTATCTTTGAGAGAATCCTAAACTTTAGATTGTTCATTTTCCACCATTTCAATGCATCAAAATCTTTATCCTCAATGTCATTACAAATGACATTTGACTCCTCCAAATATATGTCCAATTCCGACTTTAAAGGTTGCACACTAAATGTGCTCCGCAAATAATCTTCAAATTCACACCTTCCTCTTGTCTTGCCTTTCGATGATCCTACAGAAGTAGCTTGTCTCGCTACAGATTCTTCTTCACACCGAAATGAGGCTTCCTCGTCTACGTATATTTGATAAATATCATACAAAGCTGCACGAACCATTGTTATGTTATCATCTACTTCCCAAGATTCATAAATTTTTGGAAAACAATAATCTACTAACTTCATCTTAAACCTTGGGTCTAATATAGCTGCAATCGACATCAACAAGTTACATTCACCCCAATATTTCTCAAATTTTGTACTCATCGCTTCTGCCATCTTTCTAATATAAACATCATCTGATTTTGAATTTAGAAACAAAACTTCTTTCACTTTCCAAACTTCAGGAAGAAACTGATTAGCTGTAGGAGAAGAAGTAGCAGAAAAAATATGAGTAGTTTCATAAAAGACTTCTAAAAAAGGCTTCAGTTTTTCCACTTTTTCCCAATTTTCTTCAGAGGGAAGCCGCATGTAGTTATGATCTCTTAATTGATATTTTTGGAAAACAGATTTATAAATAAGTGCCGATTCTAACATCAAATAAGCGGAATTCTAATGAGTAGGAACATCATTACATAAGCCTTTATTGGAGTTCGAGAAATTGGAAACATTAGTACTCAATTGTTTTGCTGCAGGATTCTTCTTGATATACAAAACACCTTCCCTTACATTCTTTATGCAATCTTTTATTTCATTGAGCCCATCGTGTACCATGATGTTAAGAATATGTGCACAACATTTCATATGAAATATAATGCCTTTGAAAAAAAGGTGACCCCTTCCTCTCACTATTTCCTTTACAGTTCTAGCAGCAAGATTATTACTGCTAGCATTATCAAGTGTGACACATGATATCTTGTTTTGAATTCCCCACTAAAGCAAACAATTCATTATAGCATATGAAATTACAATTCCAATGTGTGGAGGTTCTAACTCAAAAAAATTAGTAATCCTCTTATGTAATTTCCAATCCGAATCAACATAATGAATTGTTAAACACATATAGCCAATAATTTGGTTAGAGGTCCAAGTATCCGATGTAATACTAACACGATCAACACTCTTTAATAGCATCTTTAATTTACTCTTTCATTTTCATAAACTTTCATGCATTCATTCTTAATCGTGGGTCTTGAAATTCTTTCATAGTTGGGATTAAGAACTCTTGAGTATACATTAAACCAAAAGTGCTCTACTATATTAAAAGGATACTCATGTACTATAATCATTTTAGCCAAGACCTCTTTAACCTTGAAATGATCGTATTTTCCTGAAGATAAAGAAAGCATCTCGATTGCTTGTTTAGGATCATCACTAATATTGAAAGACAATGTACTTTGATTTTTATCTTTTGGGTTTTTCCCCAAACATTCATTTTTATGCCTTAATAAGTGAGATGTTGTGCCATCCTTTGGAATTGAGTATAATTTGTTGCAGCTAATACATTTATACTTTGGAATCTCTACCCCTTTGATAGTAATTTTCTCTTGTGTGAATGCAGACCAAACCGAAGATGTTTTCTTTCTACTTCTTTTTCCAACTACTTCATCAGTTTCACCAGTTTCTTCATTTTTACCGTTTTCATCATTCTGATTAACTATCTGAATATTTTCTTGCTCACTCATAGTATTACTTTATTCTTGTGAAGGAGCATGAGACATGGACATCTAAAAATGTAAAAAATATTAAACAAATATTAGAGTGAAATTTAAACATGTTTCTAATATTATAATAAATTTGAGTTATTATCTCAAAGGCAACAATCATTTGACGGACTTTCAAATTTAAGATTAACTCAAACAATTTTAGAGAACTCAACCAATTGTTCTCAATAAAATATTACTCTAATTTATCAATGAAAACAATACTTATATGAATTTTATCAAATTCCCAACGAATTTCAGGGTTTTAAAGAATTAAGACCTTAAATGGCTTCGATGGCTTCCAAAGATGGAACTTTGGGGCTAAGGAGAAGCGAAGATCTTCGAAACATGGTTGGAAGACGTAATGAACTTTGCCGCATAACAAACAAACCAACCTAAGTATAGTTTCAATCAATTTCGACGTCTACGGTATGAAAATTTAAAACAAAAATCAATAGCTAATATCTACGAAATTATATACATTCCACTAATAGTTTAGTCAACAGTATTAAGCATCCCAATTCCCACTACATATCAAATCAAACAAACATTTTTACCCCAAATTTTTTTAGGGCTACAAAACTGAGAAAAAGCCATATCTTGATCTACACATAAACAACATGTTAATCCGAACCAGAGAGAGATCAACTCAAATTATGATCGATTATCCTTCACAATAATTTTGATTCAAGATCAGTTAGGGCATAAGCAAACAAAAGCAATTATGATGAACGATCGAAACCCTACAAATAACCTGCAAAATATTTTCTCAATCCACTACAAGAACACACATCAACAATGATGAACGATTGAAACCCTAAAAACCCTAGGATCGCTGATAGCTTGCTACAAAATGGGAAATGGAGGAAAGGAAACCCTGGATCTGTCAGTAAGAAGTGAGAAAGCGAACTTTTTTAGGTTTTCAGAGAGAAATCTCTCACTCTTGAAGTCTCAATCAGAAGGGCGAAGGGGATGAGGCCATGAGGGGCTCCGCGGCCGCGCAGAGCGAAAAGGGACGAAGGGGAAAAGAGAAGTCTCTGGAGTCCGAACTCTAGGGTTTTTTTCAATTTCTTTTTTATATAAGATTATATTATATGTTAATGGGTATTGGGTCTAATGGGTAGCTCCTAACTATTAAGTTACTTATTGATCACTACTTACTAGACTTATATTATGGATTTTGGGATAATGGATTATGGATGCAATTGTATTTAGGCATATACAGATATACTCGAGCTGTTATCGAACTTGAGCTGGGTACTGAACAGGCCAGGGCCGGCTCATATCTGGCTCGTTAAATAAACAAGCTAAGGTTTTAGCTCATGTTCGGTTCATTAATAAACGAGCCGAGCTTGAACAAGCTCTTAGCGAGCCGAACACAAGCCGAACATGAGCTGGCTCGTTTGATTACCAGCCCTACCTATCGTCAGATAGCAGTTCTCTGGTGACACTGGTACTGGTTAGTCTGTCGACCCGAGATCGACATACAGTCTTGTGTGATTCCTACTGTGCTTTGATTTCCACCATACTACGGTCAAGAGATCGTGCAAAAAAATGGTTTTTGGGTACAGTCCCGAGTCACATGGAGGCAATGAGCGATATGAGGGAATTCGTCTCTCCCGGTATTGGGAGTTGATATTGCGCTATGCTCGATTGGCTATAACAGGAAATCCCTGGCCAGGGTTGCTGAGATCTACTGGTAAGTGTTATCAGTAGTTTCTCGAACCGTTATGAACCTTGCATCGGCATGACTTATCAGGCTATTGGGGTCTGACGTTATACCACCCCCAGGCTGCGCTATGCAACATATCTGACGAAGAGACCGGACGGTACGGTAGTGTTACTGATTGGATTCGTAGGAGTATGAGCAGGCTTGCTTTTTGATCTTCTGATCGTTCAATACCCGGTTGGCCGTTATGTTTAGCAGACTGCTTGCGGCTTGTGGGTGTTTGATATGATCATCACCTACTGCTGGCGTATTGACGAGTCTTTAGAGTCCTACACAGAGATTTCCTGGTTCATGCGAAACGAAGCAGGAGCACATATGTGATATGTGCGGGACTGAAATTAATACGCGTATGTGATACTGTATTCTATTCTCGCAATATGTGATATCGGTCGGTTATATGTGATATAGCCGGGTTATCGGATCAAATGTTGATTCAATAGATTCTTACATCTGATATTAATCGGTTGTATGTGATATAACCGGATTATTAAATTAAGTGTTGATTTGATAATTTAATTTATAATTATATATTTGATATATTAACTTACATTAACTAATATTTGCTCACTAAACATTTCTTTTTCTCACTTGTGTGCATGTAGTATATATGTGATATATATTAATGTACATTTTATTGTGTCATGCTTGATACCACATGCTTCATGGGCTTACACCATGCTTGATATAATGTAGGGTTTATATTTATCTAAGTAATTCAAAAATTGTATGGAAATTGTCATGGCTACAAACTTGTAGAAGCTTGTGGAAATATTGACCATGTCCATCATTTTTGTTTCACTTGTAGATATTTGTTAACCTAACCATTATACCTTAGTCATGGTTCATTCTCTACATAAGTTAGTGTATGACACTAACTCACCCATGGTTGTTATTCTCACCTCATGAGTTCATTCTCATTTTCCATCTTCATCTTCTTCTTCATTTGAGAAAAATCTTGCTAGTTTTTTTCTAAGTGAGAAAATATTGTGAGAAAATTAAATCTAAAGTGAGCCCACTTCCTACTTCACCATCCTCTACTATATTAGCTATTTATTTTATGGTGTTTGCTTCACTAATCTACAATTAGTGAATAGGTAGCATGGGCTTGAGTCTCCTCGACATAGATCATCTTCGGTCTCGAAGACATCGAGCAAGCTTGTTTATTTCTTCATGTGAACCCTTACTAGAGTTCGGGTGTTCACTACTTGGAGCAAAGGGACTACTACACGGAGCTTTTAAAGAGAAGAACCGGTCTACAAAGGTTGTATTTCTCATTCACTTTGTATGCAAAGTTGTTTGCATGTTGTATTGTTTAATTCTCTAGTTAAGATTTTAGGGTTAGGGTTCTTTAGAACGGCAAAATTTTGAAAACTGCATGGACGATACCTCCCGAAACCTTGCTGCCGTACTACATAACCCTTCAGTGGTGTCAGAACCAAGCTAGAGATTTAAACGATTTTTGTTAAGATTACGAAACCGAAACAACTTCGAAACACCCGATACAAATTCCTAGTTTTTGTCGAATTTTAAATGACCTCTAAAAATTTTTTTAGCAACTGCAGAATGTTGTATGTGATATAACATGAACACTATGAAAATTTGAAGCAATTTTGTTGAAAAGTGGCCGGCCAGAACATGGGAAAATCCGAGCTCCTCGGCCCAGTTGTGGAATTTTGACTTGAAATTATCATGGTGTTCCAGGCTCTGGGTTTGGTGTTTCAGGTGTTGCATGTTTTTGCTAAATTTGCATGTGATGTCAACTTTCTGCAAAGGCAATTCAGAGTGTTTCGTAATCGCAATTCTAACATGTATTCGGGTTATTTAGACGACGTTAAAAAGTTCGAATGGATATCAATAACGCATATTTTCCCTCACTGGAAATTTTCCAAGAGTTGGATTTTTTCCAAGTTTAAAATCTTCAGAAAATCATCCAAGCGATTATGTGGACCCTTTAGAAGAACGATACCCAAACTTGAATTTTTGAATCGCGGAACCGCGGTCATACCCTAGGGTTTGCGGCAGTTCCGCGGTGATATTTGTGAGGCATAGGTCGGTCCTTCTACGGATGGTCTATAGGAGCTGTGGCATGTTTTGGGTAATTTTTGAACTCCGCTCAAGTGTTGAGCTTTTTGGGAAATTTTGGGTGTTTGTTTATTTGATCGAAATGTTTAATATCGTCTAGCAATCTGTGTTTGTGATACAATATTTGGAATCCACATAATTAGTTATGAGATAACTAGTTTGAATTTTATAAATCTAGCAGTTTAGTCTCATTTAATCGGTTGCCATGGGAATTTGATGTGGATCAAAAGTCCTTTGAAATTACGTAGTGTACGTGGATACTCACCGGGTAACCTTTCTAGATAGCCAAGCCCCATAACCTCGACCAAGTGACTGTAGGAGAACCCCGTCGCTAAAAGCATCCGTTCGGGTGCTCACGGCTGCGGTGTTCCGCCTTAGTGCACTTCGTCGACGGCATCGGGGGTGCAGACGTCTACTAAAGTTTCCGACGAGCATTCGATCAGGTTATCGGGAATCTTGTTGAATTACCCGACAGGTTATTGGAAAGTGTTTTCAATATCGAGACTAAAATGCGGGGTTTATAATTGTTAGGCATGTGATGTCTAAGGAATTCATTTGGTTGGGCATGAAATCCAAAGTATGCGATACATTGGGTTTATGATGTCTAAAATGGTTGCGGATTCCAACTGCTGTAGTTTTTCACTTTCTTTTCTATGACCGTAAATGTAATATGTGGTGTATCGCCGGTTTCGTTGCTATACATCAACGAAAATTGGGATACGCATATTTACTTACGTTGATGACATGTGATATTATGTGTTGCTGTGATATGTTAGATTAGATCGTCGTGTTTTGAATAGCCAGGGTTTTTTTTATGTGAGATGAGAGTTTTTCATTTTCATTCATATAAAACTTTGTATGTAATATTCTTTTATTAGGGCACTTCCGGATTGAGGATGATATCACCATTGATGTATATTATTTACTTTTCCCCCATTAGGATAGACCTAAGGAGGAGAGCACAAGTAACCGGGTTCTAGGATCCAGTGGGAGACCATCTTGAGGAGTCGAGACCGGGTCTCCTAACTCTAGAATTAGGAGGGTTGCTTGCCTCTCTCATAGGGGTCTAGGGATATGGGTTTGGCTATTCATCGCGACCGTGGAATCCGTGTTTTATACTGGCTTAATCTAAAATACGGAATTCCTAGTATATCCAGTATTTCATATGTGATTCTTCTGCTGCTGATATTCTATGATGTGATCGCTTGATATTCTGAGATGAATGCTTATATTATATATATGATATATAATAAATATTGTTGCTTTCGTTTGTTCTGTAATGAGATTAATAAAATAAAAGGAACCTAAACATGTTGCAGAATCTTATTTTAAAAACTGGTAGCTCTAGCTCTTATTTTGCATAGCGGTATTCCTTGTAGAATATCCAGCTCCTTATTCGATAAGGAAAGAGCCGAGATCCCTTCACCAAGAGTGACCTCATTAGCGAATTTAGTAGACGCCACAACCAACTCGATTTGTCTTTTGATTGGTTTTTAGTTCTTGCTTTGCATAGTGGTATTTGTGAAATATCCCGCACCTTATTCGATAAGGAAAGAGCTGAGATCCCTTCACCGGGAGTGACCTCTTTAGCAAAACTAGTAAAAGCCTCAAAACACTCCTTTTCAAAATCACTAGATTCTACAACGATATCAAGTTCATTACGCAAAGGGTTTTCTTAAAAACCTGTCGTAGCCTTCCGTCATTTTAAATAAGTAATATTTAGTATTCGTGCTACGTTTGTTGGCTTTCGTCAAGGCGTAGTGTGCGTTAGCTGATTAGTGCTTATCTGCTTAAGCATATGATGCGATTGGATTAGGGTAGTCGTACGGCTTTGTTGGCTTTCGTCAAGGGTCGTGCGGGTAGCTTTAATTCAATCATGAAATGTACAGGTTGAACTTGACTAGCGGACTATGGTTTGTTGGATTTCATCAAGGTCATAGGACGCTAGAGGCAAAACTATTATCGGGAATTTCAAGTGTTGAAATTTGCAATGAGATTGCATACTTTCTATGAGATAGTTGGATCCCGATACCCACTGCGGGTAAGAGTTACTCCTAGGAGAGTTTTACACATTACAATTAGACGATCAAGTAGGTGTCTAGAAAGGTGTTAACGGGGTTACGCCCATAGGAAAACGAGGTTTATTTTAATTAGGTCCGTGCGAAAACACGGAGAACCTCCCTCAAAGTACCGACACTGGCATGGCCGAATGGCGAACTTGTAGGGTGTAATTAATCCCGGCTGGTCTTACCTTTTAGGGTTTGAAGGAAAATTTGATAAAAACAGTGGGAGCCATCCTGATTAGATAAAATAATAACCAATCTGATCTTGTAAGAGCACACGCAGAGTGTGTTCTTCTCTCTCTCCTAGTAGCGACCATGCCACGCCTTAATCAAGATAATAATATGGATGCATTGACCAAACCTGCTTATTATACTGAGCTGGGGAACATTGGTTCCGCTCTATCTTATAATTGTTATAAGTCCGAGCAGAAAATAGGGGAATATCCGGATTCCCATGCCATCCAATCGAAGAAAGTGCATGTTGATGCATCTTCTTCGGGTGTGTTCATTACCGAGAACTGTTTCTCAGTATCCTCTATGTCCTGGGTATGTAATACCGGATTAGGATCCCGCATATGTAATATGTTACATGGGCTACATATTGGTAGAGAATTGAGAATAGGTGATATGTCTCTAAGTGTAGAGAATGGTGCAAGTGTTGCAGCCAAATCAGTTGGCAAATATCACCTTGTATTAATATATTGATTCTGAACGAATGTTATTACATACCGAACCTGATATACAACATTACATAGCTTTCTTTAATGAGTTAAAGAAGGATATAATTCTGTATTGGAGGATAATGTTGTGAACATTTTCCTGAATCAAGAGTTGACTGGATCAGGCACGTTATATAATAGCATAAACGTTCTAAATCAAAGCACAGTTCAAAGTATATAGAACACTCACAAGAAGAGTAGTTCAGAAATGAATGAATTCTTCTTGTGGCATTGTATACTAGGTCATATAAATGCGACACGATCAGCTAAGTTATATAAGGATGAATATAAGAATCTGTTTGAATTTTCATTTTATGCTACTTGTCAGTCTTGTCTCAAAGGTAAAATGACCAATACTTCGTTTACTGGAAACAGAGAAAGAGTTACTGAACTCTTGGGACGGATACATGATTTTGTATACGTTCCTATGTCTACAAATACCAAGGTTGGTTCTTCGTACTTCATTATATTCACTGATCTTCTCCCAGGATTCGAACATATGTTCCTGTTGAAACACAAGTCTGAAACTTTTGAGAAATTCAAGGAATATAAATTTGAAGTTGAGAACCAAATGGGTAGAAGTATTATAGTCCTACGATGTGATCGAGGAGGAGAATACTTGGGCATGAATTTCCTGGATTTTCTAAATAGAAAATAAGATTCTCTCTCAGCTTACTCCTTCGAGTACACCATAGCACAACGGTGTATCGGGGCGGAGGTATCGCATCCTATGAGATATGGTGCGCTCTATGATGAGTACTGCTAAGTTGCCTGTTTTTTTTTTGGAGTTATGCACTTGAGAAGCTGCATACCTATTGAATGGGGTTCCATCAAAATCAGTGCCTACCACTCCATATAAGATATGGAATGGAAAGAGACCATGTTTTAAACGAGTTAAGATATGGGGTTGTCCGGCCTATGTTGAAAAGCAAAATCAGGACAAGCTCGAGACAAGATCAGTTCTGTATAATTTTGTTGGATATCCCGAACATTCGCAAGGGAATATCTTCTACCACACTGAGAAGCAAAAGGTGTTTTGTTTCTCAGCATGCCACCTTTTAGAAAAAGAATTTCTTGTGAAGAAATTTGTGATCATGAGGTAGAACTGGAAGGAGTTCCAGCTAGACAAACTAACGGCTGATGATTTGGTAGAACCGGAGGATTCAATAGTTCCCGACGAACCTCAGCCTCTCCGCAGATCTAGTAGGGTTCCTCATCCGCCTGAGAGATACTATGGTTTTCTCAATGACAGTGGGAGCGAGGATTGCATCATGGAAGATGATGACCCAACTAGTTTCGAGCAGGCCATCACAAGTGGGGACTCTGTGAAATGGCTGTATGCTATGCAATCTGAGATGGAATCCATATACACCAACAAAGTATGGACTTTGGTAGTTGCACCTGAAGGGGTAAAATCCATCGGGAGTAAGTGGATCTTGAGAAGATTCTTGGTGTAGATGGAAAAGTTGAGACTTTCAAAGCTAGACTTGTTACAAAAGGTTGTCGTCAATAACCAAGTGTGGATTTTGATGAACCCTTTTCTCCAGTGGCCATGCTTAAGTCCATCCGGATCCTACTTGCCATTGCTGCATACTATGACTACGAAATCTGGCAGATCGATGTCAAGACCGCTTTTCTAAATGGTGATTTAGAAGAGAGCATGTACATGACACTGCCAGAGGGCTTCATAGACAGCGGGAGCAGCGGAAAGGTGTGCAAGTTGCTTAAATCAAAATACGGATTAAAACAGGCATCGCGGAGTTGGAACATCTGTTTTGATGCGGTAGTCAAAGAGTTTGACTTCATCAAAATGGTAGATGAACCTTGTATATACAAAAAGGTTGTAGAGAGTAAGGTTGTCTTCCTCGTATTGTACGTAGATGACATACTCTTGATAGGAAATGGTGTTCCTATTCTACACTCGGTCAAGCTCTACTTATCACTATATTTCTCCATAAAGGATTTGGGTGATGCCTCTTGCATCCTGGGGAGAAACACTTGACAGCTGTGAAGAACATTCTTAAGTACTTGAGAAGGACTAAAGAAACGTTCTTGGTGTATGGTAACGGTGAACTCCAAGTGGAGTCCTTTACCGATTCGAGCTTCCAGAGTGATAAGGTCGACTGTAAGACAGTCTTGGGTTTTGTCTTTGCCCTCAGTGGAGGGACGGTATGTTGGAAGAGTTCCAAGCTAGATACCGTGGCAGACTCAACGATAAAGGGTGAATACATCGCTGCCAACGATGCTACCAAAGAGATTGTCTGGGTATAGATGTTCATGAGATGAACTTGGTTCCTACCATTGTGGTGACAATGGAGGTGAGGCTTTGGCCTAGGAACCCCGGTCCCATCAATGATCCAGACATATTCTTAGGCAGTATCACCTGATCAGGGAGATGGTGGATCTCTGGAAGATCGAGGTCAAGAGAGTTGACAGGAAGAATAACACAGCGGATCCACTCACGAAGGCCTTTCCCTAGAGAGACTTTAAGGGATGTTGGGTATGAGATACTACAACAACTCGCCTTAGTGCAAGTGGGAGATTGTTAGTTGTATGTATGCCTTAGAGGCCATTATTGTACATTATTGTATATTATAGTGGATTCTTGGACATATATAGGGAGGACTTTCTTGCTCGACATGGTAGTATGCTATCTGGTTACTCTTTATCTTAACATGTATACTTGTATTGTCTCTCTGTTACATGTTGATAAAGCCCTTAGGATGTGTACTTGACTACTAGGACTATGATGGAGATCATACTAGTGGGGCCAGGGTAGTCCATAAGTCCATCCTTTAATTGTTACTAGTCGAGGGTGTATCGAGACGGGGCATCGATATTCCAGAATAGACTAGTGTATACGCTTCTTGACCCATTTGATAGGAGATGGATGATCCCATATCCATTAGTGTTTGACATCAAAGATGGTATACAGGTGCTCAGTGGAGACTGGGTACACTGAACAGGACTCGCTGAGAACTCTTAGATGGTATTATACCTAACGCCAGATAGCAGTTCTCTGGTAACACTGGTACAGGCTAGTCTGTAGACCCGAGATCGTCATAGAGTCTTGTGTGATTCCCACTGTGCTTTGATTCCACCTTACCACGTTCAATAGAGCGTGCAAAACGGTGGTTTTTGGGTACAGTCCTGAGTCACATGGAGGCAATGAGCGATAGGAGGGGTTTTGTCTCTCCCGATATTGGGGGTTGATGTTGCGCTGTGCTCGATTGGCTATAACAGGAAGTCCCTGACCAGGGCTGATATTGAGATTTACTGGTAAGTGTTATCAGTAGTTTCTCGGCCCGTTATAGTCACGTTCAGCGTGAGCTTGTAACCAATGGAGGCACTAAATCAGCTCACTTGAGGCAACGAAATGGACGAAGAGCTAGCTCCCGCTTGGGGATGCCTTTTATCATTTCATATATATTATTCTTGTTGTTCCCCGTTCGGGGCCAGTTTTTACAAAGGAAACTCTGCCGAAATTTTCAGGAAAGGTTACACATTTTAAAAAAATGCATATTCGGCTTAGTTATTTAAAAACTTTGATTTCCAAACATGATTTCCTTACTTTTCAAAAACAGTTTTTCCTTATTTACTCTTTAAATGGTTTTAGATTGCTGGGCTTTTGGCTTACTTGGATCAGATGGGGTCCTATAGACTTCATATGGTTCAAGGGCCAGTCACGTGCTCTTTCGGGTCGTGACAAAGTTGACGTCCGTAAAAGTTATGAGTCTCACATCGGCATGACTTATCAAGGTATTAGGATATGACGTTTACCACCCCCAGACTAGATATGCGACATATCAGACGAAGAGACCGGACTGTACGATAGTGTTACTTATTGGATTCACGGGAGTATGGACAAGCTTGCTTGTTGATCTTCTGATCGCTCAATACCCGGGTAGCCGTTACGTCTAGCTAGTACCGCTGATGGCTTGTGAGTGACTGATATGATCATCACCTACTGCCGGCGTATTGACGAGTCTTTAGAGTCCTATATAGAGCTTTCCTAGCTCATGCGAAACGTAGTAGGGCACATATGTGATATGTACAGGACCGAGATTAATAGTGTATGTGATACCGTATTCCAATCTCACGATATAGGTTATATGTGATATAACCGGATTGTTGAATCAAGTGTTGATTCAATGATATGTATATGTATATGTGATATGCATATAAATGATATTAATCTGTTGTATGCGATACAACCGGGTTATTAAATCAAGTGTTGATTTAATAATTTAATGTATAATTATATATATTTGATATATTAATATACATTAACTAATATTAGCTCACTTAAGAAAATGTTTTTCTCAAAATACATACAAATATATATGTGATATATATTAATGTATTTATGATGTGTCATGCTAGATGATACATTGGACTTGGGTGTATGAGACTCATACCTAACTTAAGATAATTTGGGTGTTTAAATATTAAGGGAAAAATCAGAATTAGGTGGAAATTAGCATGGCTACGATGCTTGTAGAAGCATAAAGAAGTTTTGACTTAAGTCCACTAATTTTGTCTTACTCTAGATATTTATTAATCTAACCATTATCTTTACCCATGGTTCAGTCTCTACATGAGTTGATATGAGGTATTTTCTCACCCATGGTTCAACACTTCATCACTTGAGATCTTTTCTTCATCTCCTTCCATGCTCTCTATCTTTGAGTGAGTGAAGAAAAAAAGTGAGAAAAATTATTCTAAAGTGAGAAAAATTCCTATTTCATCAATATATACCAAACTAGCCATTTAGTATAGGTTGTTTGCTTCACTAATTCTCAATTAATGAAGAGGTAGCTTGAGTTAGAGATTTTTCGACGTTGATCATCTTCGGCCTCGAAATCCTTGAGCAAGCTTGTTCCTTTCGCCTAGTAGAGCCTAAAGAGAGTCCGGGATACCATTACTTGGAGCAAAAGGACTACTACACGGAGCTTTAGAAGTGAAGGACCGATCTACAAAAGTTGTATTCCTTGTTCACTTACAGTAAAGTTGCTTACTTGCTTAGTTGAACCCTAACTCTTTAGTTAAATCCTTGGTTTGGGTTACTTTACTCTCTAGATTTAATAAAATTGCATACCCAATGCCTTATAAAACCTAGTGATAGTGCTAAGGAACCCAGCACTAAGAATCGTTAGTCATTTTTGAGACTAAGATTATCTTAGGTGATACGAGATGAATATCATTTTGGATATCATCAAGGAGAGATCATTAATCATGTTTAAGACTAAGATCGGCTTAATAATGTTTTTAATGATTTTTTTTTACTTAAGATCCATCAAAAGAGCATTTGGGCTCAGCTGCAAGAAACTTCAGAGGTTTGGCCAATTTGGGCTTATTCTGCCTACTCTTTTTCTTTTTTACTCAAGAAGTGCTAAGCACTCATTTGGACTTTATCTGTTCAGCTCTTTTCTTTTTATAAAAAAGTTCTAAGCACTTATTTGACGTTCTGACACTCACATGGGTGTTATGTGAAGCATTTGATTATGGGCTCCGTCCAATCAGCGCCGAGCACTTTGCCACTTTGGCTGTTTATGGAGTGATGGACACTTTCTCTCTTCTTTTCTTTTTTGATGGCGCCTACGTGAGGAGCACGTGAGGCGCTGGGGCACTGCCCAGTCAGTGCTAAGCACTTAGCCGTTTTGGCTGTATGTGAAGTGCTAAGTACTTTTTATGTGGCGCCCGCATGAGGAGCACGTGAGGCGCTGCCCAATCAATGTTAAGCACTTAGCCGTTTTGGCTGTTTGTGAAGTGCTAAGCACTTTTTATGTAGCGCCCGTGTAAGGAACACGTGAGGCGCTGGGTGCTATTAAAGAGGGGCGCCCACGTTGGAAGCACGTGAAGCGCTAGTTTCTTTTATATGGAGATTTAATCTTTATTGATGTTTTTTAGAGAACTTAAATCTCTGTTAATGGTATTTTGACCATTAAAGATCACCAAGATTACTATTTTGAGAATCTGGGATCATATTCTTTTTAAGAACTAAATTCTTGATTCGAAGAAACTGAGTTCCTAGAGTATTATGGAATTTATATTCTTTCTCTTTTACATTTGTTTTTCCCTGAATCTTTGATTCTCAAGAACAAGATCTTACCAATGAGAATTAAATTCTCAACTTGTGGGAGACTTGTCTTGTGGATCTCAGATCCAGAGAAAAAACTAAGTTCTTTTAGAAGGGTTCAACTCTTAGATATGTTAAGTAAAGGAGATGTTTTGATCTCAATATTTTCTTTACCTAGGGTTTCGAGAATGGAGCTCTCCTTCTTTGAGAATTGAATTCTCTGTTCTTTCTATCTGTGGTCTCCTTCTGTTTTTTCTCTCTCCGTCCCTCTCTGTGCGTGAGAGACTTGAATTCTCAGGTCTTTTATATAGGTAAGGCAAATTGTTGATTAGTTTTGAGAAAATCTCTCATTGAGAGATTCCAATTGATTTAATTGGTCTCAAAATTGATTTGGGGAATTTTACCCACCATTGGATCTTTTATCCAAGGACTTCTGTTTTTACAGAATATGATTTTTGGTTTTTAACGAGATTGGGGAAATATTTTCCCTATACAGAATTTATTCTGTAAAATGGTGATTTTTAATCACCATTAGATTTTTTAATCTAACGGTTCTCTGTTTTACAGAGTGCGATCTTTCTTATTTAGAAAGACTGAGAGAATATATTCCAGAATAGAATTTTATTCTACAATTGGATCTTTGATCCAACCGAAAGTACCTTTCTTATTTTAGAAAGATTTGGGAAATGTTTTCTTCTAACAGAATTTAATTCTGTATTTTGATGACTTATCGTCTCCGTTGGATCTTTGATCCGTTGGATCTTTGATCCGTTGGATCTTTGATCCAATGGCTCTGTTTAACAGAGAGTATTGTATAATTTAAGTCTACCTAGACGCTGGCGCTCACGTGTCGTGCACGTGGGCGCCACTTAAGAATTTAATATTTAAGATGGGTATTACTGTGCTTTGCACATTGGCACCCACGTGAGGAGCAGGTGCGGTGCCATCTAAGAGTTTAACTCTTATGTAATGAACTCTTCTGTGCTTTGCACATTGGTGCTCGTGTGAGGAGCACGTGAGGCGCCACCATAGGATTTAATCCTATAAGATTGGCTCTGGCGCTGGCACCCTCGTGGAGAGCACGTGAGGCGCTGCCTCATTAAATTCAACAGAGCTTTGCTCTTTTATTAGGTTAAATATATTAGGGAAACAGTAATCAAAGGGTTTGATTTCATCAAAAGTGATGATGAACCATGTCTTTATAAGAAGGTTGTAGGGAGTAATGTCGTGTTCCTTATATTGTATGTGGACGACATACTTCTAATAGGCAAAGAGTACCAACATTGCAGTTAGTAAAGATCTGGCTATCACAAAAGTTCATAATGAAGAATTTAGGTGAAGCATCCTATATACTGGATATAAAAATCTATAGAGATAGATCTAAGAGGATATTTGGGTTATCCCAATCCAAGTACATAGATGACATAATGAAGAGATTCAGTTTAGAATATACCAAGATGACTAAGCGTGGTAATGTACCCGCTAGGTATGGTGTATCTCTCTCCAAGGATATGTCTCTCAAGATAGATGAGGAGAGAAAACGTATGGATAAGATGCCATATGTTTCAGCAGTTGGGTCTATCATGTATGTGATGTTATATACTATACGTGGTGTGGCTTATGCACTTGGTGCAATAAGTCGATACCATTCTAATCTTGGAGAACACTGGATTGCTGGTAAGGCTATACTCAAGTATTTGAGAAATATTAAGGATATGTACCTTATATTCGATAAAAACGACCTCAAGGATGAAGCGTTTACTGACTCCAGTTTTGAGAGTAGATACAAAAAATAATATAGTGGATCCATTCACTAAAACTCTTTCTCAACCGTAGTTCAAGAGACTCGTTAAGATGTTGTGTATGCGATACCACAATAATTGTCCCTAAGTACAAGTGGGAGATTGTTAGATGTTGCTGCCCTTAGAGGCAATTAGTTATAATTGCGGCCTACATGTATAGAACCTTCTCGTTTGTAATAATAATATGTTATTTGTTTTTTCTTTATTGGTATATCTTTTATTTATAATACTCTATTTATTATTGATTACTAATAAAGTCCGTAGAATAATACTAGACTACAGGATTGTGATATAGATCACAATAGTGAGATCTGACTAGTCGATAAGTATATTCTTAAATATTCTTAGTCATAGGAGTATCGAGACAGGACATCGATACTCCGGAAGAATAATGTATACTATACTTACTCGTTGGAGAGTAATGATTGTTCTCATAGTTATCTGGTATGGTGACACTAGGGTATCGTATGCAGGTGCTTATAGATGATAAGTACACCGAACGACTCACTTTGAATTTTTAATTGGTAATTATATATAACCGTTAGATGAAAATTCATATAGTGGCAATTGGTACGACGTCTCCAGACGTGAAACTCGCCATAGTATCTTGCGTGTGTTAGAGATTATTTTAGTTACTACTCAACCAGAGATCTATTGATACTATGTATAACGGTAGTACTTGGGTATGATCGAATACATATGAAGGTTGTGAGAAGTTAACATGGAATTCACCTCTCCGGTATATGGAGAATAGGGTTTTGCAGTGTATGATATATCAGTGACCTAAAATCTTTGGCCAGAATACGAGAGATCAAATGATAAGTAGTTATCAGTTTGATCTCAGGGTTACGTGATAATATCAACGCAATAGTCATTTGAGTTATTAGGGCTTGAAAGTACTACCAAACCCTATACTAAATAAGAAGCACAAGGAGACGAAGAGACCGGACCGTATGGTAGTTGCCACTGATAGGTATTGATTTGCTTGGATAGAATTTTTCTATTCCAATCCAGTCATTGACGGTTTACCCAGGTAGTCTAAACGTGTAGCTATCGTTCCAATAAACTTGTGGATTTTACTGCTTACAGAATTAATTCGAATGGTTCGAATTAATTATCAACTGCTGAGTAAATGTCGAGCCTCCGGAATCACACATAGGTGAACTCCTATTTGCAAAACATAGAACTATAAAAGAAGAGAATGTATATGGTTGATATACAAAAAGGGATTTAATTAAATAAGTATATTTTATGTACTATTAATTAAACAAGGGTAAAATTGTCAAATACGATTTGACGTGCTACTCAAGATAATATGTGATATTAAATGAGTAAATAATACAACCCTATATATACTAATTATATTATGAATATATTATACATATATTTGTAATTATAAATATATATATATATATATATATATATAAGATAATACTGTTATACATTTGATGTGTGTCAATTATTATATGCATATATATGTGTGGGCCAACATGTATTAAGTTATAACTAATTAGTTTGTTTAAGCGATTAAACAAATTAATTAATTAAGAGGGTTTAAATAGAAAAAACTATATCCCTATATATAGGCTTTTATTTGATATAAACCCTAAACCCTAATTATTTCTCTCATCATCTCAAAAGTTTTGGCCCCCCACTCCTTTTCTTTTGGCCAAAATTTTCATGGTGGAGACGAATTAAAAATTTGATTTTTAATTCTTTTATTTCTTTTATAATTCTTTCTAATTAATTAGATCATCTAACCAATTAATTAGAGTTCACTAATCTTGGAGATTCGTATGGAAGTAAGCAAGGAGATCATCAAGGTGTAATCATGTCGTCTTGATTGGATAGGAATCGCTAGCACAACAAACGGAACGCAAATCCAAATTTGCGTAAAGGTATATTCTTTTCGAATCAGTTAAGGGTTAATTGATTTCATTTATAATCAACCTAATTTATAAACCCTAATTGGTGTTGATGTAAAAATTTTAATTTTCCCTTCCACTGTGTTTACACCAATTTTCACCAACAATTCCCACTTAAGATCACCATTTACTAATTAATTACAAACAAGAAACTCAAGAGAAGGTTTAGAGGGGCTACAACCTTTATAGCATGTCCACATAATCGTGGAAGACCCTAACTAGACCTGTGAGCTCCCGGGTGAACGTGGACATTGACCGCCTCACCGTAGATAATCCGCGGTGAAAGGAACATGCCCAAAGCTCCATCTCCATCTCCATCTCCAAGTGTCCAATTTGAACTTGCAAGGCTAAAGTGGAAGTGATGAAATGTGGTAAAAATCTCTATCCTTTTCTCTTCTTTTCTTTTCTTTTCTTTCCTCTTCTATACATAGCATATATTATATGTATCAAATACATATAAATGAGAGTGTGTGTGTGTATGTATCCATATACATACACATATATAATCATAAAGAGAAGAATATATATATATATATATATATATATATCATCTACATAAACAAATCCATCAGTATCATATACTAATAAGAGAGCGAGAGAGAGTGTGTATTATATATGCATATACTAGAAACCATATCCTATATACGGTTATTAAGTCAACACTTGACTTAATATTCCGGTTTTTAAATAAACCGGAATGTATAGCAACCTGATTGATCATTAAAATGCATGTCGCTATGTTGTAAATAACCACAATCAATAACGGTGTCGCAATAGCTAACCACGATGAGTACGGGTCATCCGCAGGGAAACGGTAAACCGCTTTTCTTATTTTAGACGAGTTGATAGAAGAAAGGTAAAGTTTTAATCGTTTATTTTAAGAAGGTTGAAGATTTTATAAGAAAAGGGCTTATAGGGTTTATAGGACTTAGTGGTTAATGGATAGAGATTTAAGAATGATTCTTTTTATCTTTTAATTATTTAGAACTAGAGAGATAACGATGAATGTGGATTAGGGTTCTTAGAGGAAATTAGGGTTTCCCTTTACCGCCCCTTGTCCTTCCATTGATCTCTATTTATCTCAAGCCCTTAACAAAATAAGTATTAATGAATCTCAAATCGTGGTCATGACTATCATTAATTGATAGCGCGCCCGATAAGAAGGTTAACATTTATTTTGCTAAAATTTATAAAAATTTAAATATCAAAAAGAATTTAAGTTATAGTTCTCATACATTATTCTACCCTATCCTACAAACCATAACAAGCAAGAATTTACTCGCTCATGAATATTAGCGATTTAAAAGAAAGGTGGAAGATGAATGAACCTATAATTAAAAATTAAAAGTGCAAAAAGTAATTGTGGAATATAAGAGCAGAAAGTAATGCGGAAATTAAAAGAAAAGACTATCTTTATTGATCAACTAGTGCATTACAAAACTGTTCGCTGAAAAAATAAATTACAAAAACCCTAGTTGCCCGCTAGATCTCTCTCTTGATCGATGGATAAATGAATGTATGAATTTTGAATTGTTTTGATAGGCAGCTCTCAGTCCTTTATATAGTCTCTGGAATTAGAAACCTTAAATGCTATATTGAAATGTGTGACATTACGATCAAGCCCCTGAAGTTTCAAATCCTACGGCTCATAACAGACCGCGGAACTGCCAACCGAACCCCTATTTGACCGCGCTTTCGCCGCCTTCTGGTGAGTTTACGCCTCCAGATTTCTCGTGGCTTCTTCTCTCGATATTTGGAGATCCTCTTGATAAAGATATTATGAAAATATTTCTCTTGGTCTCTGCCGTTGCGAGATTCTTCGATTTGCTCCTAATATTCGGCAGATTTGCTTTGATATTTCGATTTGTTGTCGATCTCCTACTTATAGTTCAGACCTGAGCTAATCTTATTATAATACCTGCACAATATCTTAAATCACCTTGTTAGTAGCATTTGTTTTATTTGAGATATTATTCCAACCAGTTGAATGATATAATGTCTTAAGAATATTGATTAGGAATATTTGATATGATATGCATATATTAATTATGAATATTTTATTTAAATATGATATGCATATATTTCCCTAATTATATTAATTATAAATGAAGAAACATATGATAATAATTTTTTTACAAATAAAGTTGCATATGTTTTTTATTTACAATTAACACCTTTAAGTAACTAATAATAGTAGGGAAAATGTCCATACAAATGTGCAATAATTTTGACTGATCACAACCGTCTGATTAAATCACACGTATTTAATTGAACTCATGCACGTATCCTATATGCATGCCACATCATCGTTTCTCCTGGGCGGGCAGACACTTTCGTTGCGGGACTCTAAAGACCTGTCAATACACTGGCAGTAGGTTAAACAGGACCATATCCAATTGAATCTGAAACACTTTCAAATTCAACCCCCTCACGAGTTAATCCATAAGCTCGTCAGCGGTACTAGCTTCATATAACGGCTATCTAGGTATGAGCAAGATAAAGGAAGATCAATAAGCAAACTCATCCGGACCCAACAATAACCCAATAAGTCGTGCTGTCATCAAACCATAACCAACAGAGATACAACTGATAATGCTTATCAGTTTATCTCACTTCCTGTTGCTAAAGAGTTATGGTTATAGTCATGTCCTGCACTGCGCGATATCGACTCTCTATACCGGAAGAGACGAATTCGCTTGACCGCTCACTGCCTCCATGTGCTTCGGGACTATACTCAACTAAAATCTGTTTGCACGACTCGGTAGAGCCATGGTAAGTGTAACAACTCTGTTTCAGTGTACAGAAAATTGTTTAAAAATCTATGTACAAATAGAGTATTTGTAATCCTGTGTATGCTATAAGTATTTAAATGGCTTTTGAACAGCAAGAAGTACTTGTAGCTCATTAGTAAAGCCTTGTACTACTGTGACGTAGCCCTTGTCTTCGAATCCCCCCACTCACATATATTTTTTTGTTGATTTTCTTTTAAACTTTTAGAAACTTAAAAGTTTACACGTGCAAAACATATAAAATGAAAAGTCACAAAGTAAACAAACAAGTAAGAAATGATATACCAACAGTCTTGGACACGTGGCAGAGATCCACAGCCCAACGCACCGGATTGGACCGGCGAGATCATCCCAGGGGCCGGCGCCGCCGGGCCCCCTATGCCTAATGCCCTATTTTTTCTTTGCCCTAGTCTCTTGGCCTTCCCCCCTTAACTCCCATTATGTTTGTTTACTCTGCAATTATCCAAAAAATTAAAAATCACCATTAAACCAAATTTTAATGCATTTTTAATTCTCTCTTCACTCACAAAACCCTAATCCTACCCTATAAATATAACCCTACACTTTGGCCTCTTCATTCTGAAAATTATCACAAAAACTCTCTAAAGTTTCCAAGTCCAAAGTTATACAAGAGGAGTTAGCCAAGGTCGAAATTCCGGTGACGTTTCGGAAAGAATCCGGTGACGAAACAACTTCCGGACGATCCCAAAATCTCTCTCTACCTCTTCTCTCTAATTCCAACCAGTAAGTCTCCTCTCCCCTTCTCAATCACTAGCCTAAAACTTCCACTTTTCAAAACTCGTCGGAAGCGGAGATATTCTGACTTTCGATCCTCTTTTCTTTAAAAACGGTCCATTGATACCAACAATTGTTTCAACCAAGGCCGAGCACTCTTATCGAATTTTTCAAATTTTTCTTAAACAATAAATTACCATTTCTTCTTATATTGTTTAACAAATATAAAACAACATTCAATTCAAAATAATATGTTTTGCAACTTCGATTTCAGTTTTATGGTAAAATACCATCATGTTTACATACGACATTTCTTATTCATTTTACCCATATTACTTTTAGAAAACTCACGAGGTAATGACCTATATTATTACAACACACATTCTTGACATAGCACGATGACCTTTGGAATATTAGTTTGTGGGAAAATACGAGTTTACATTTAAATACCCTAAACATTCAAAAACCGTTTTCTTTAAAAGTGTATTATTTAATTTCTTGCAAATGCGCCTTTACAACCCATTTTAGGAAACCCCGATTGGGATGGTGCGGGTTATCGCACATCCTCGGGCCTAATAGAGTGAGATGCAGACCTCCTCACGGAGCATCTGATCTCGATGGAATTTTTAATGCAATTTTTAAGAAAAATATGATTTCTATTTAATAAATAAGTTCTATTTTTTTTAATAAATATATATATATATATTATTAAAATATCTATTTTAAGTATACAATATATATATTCCATGTTTTCTAAACCTAGGAATCATAAATTTCATGAAACTACTATTACAAATCAATATAATTCCAATTTTACACTAAAATACCATATATAATGAAATCTAGATTATATCCACTAGAATATTTCACTTTATAAAAAATTATAATTATGAAAACCCTAAAAACGATAATTAAATACTTGAGGTGTATTTTGAAAATATATCAAAACTATTTTTCATAAACCTCCCTCAAGTTATATTAAGTTACAATAAGGACATTAGTAAACATAGGTTTAAGCGGGACCGATTCTTTTGAGCCTCAGAGAGCCGGAGAATATGGGTGCTTGCCTATCTAAGATAGATAACCTAAAAATGGTGTTATCAATATGGTAATTGTCTTGGAAAAAGACACAAATCCCGCCGTCCATGTGAAGCAGTTACCGATAACATCAAAACTAATTCAAGACTTCAATTTGTTTGAAGTGTCTGACTCAGACAGAGTCTCAATCTAATATGAAATAAATCTGACTTGAATTCAATTCAAGTATAACTACAATACAACATGAATCCATTTATACCAGAATTCAATATATATCAACATGACTCGACCGAACCGAACCTTGGATATACTCTGTTTACATGACTATCTATTTATATCCATTCTGTTTACATGATATCATGATTTCGGCAAGACTTCCATCTATAAAACAAAACAATACAATCAATACAAAAGACATTACGGGGTTATAAAGGGGTAGACTGGTACAAAATGTGTTAGAAGTAGCACGAGACGGTCACTTTAGTACACCTAACCTGAATATCCATTGTTGTTGTACCGTGGCTTAACGGTTCGTTGTGTTCCGTATACCTTAGTCTCCGGAATAGTGGGACTCCTCTCGTATACACTGGCATATTCTGTACCAAACTACAAACAACTGCGTTAACAGAACAAATAGATTACAATATACCAGTTATATTCTCATCTGTCTATTCTTACCTATCTTTGGGACTTACCGAGCGATTGTTAGCTGACGACATTCCTTCTCTTTTTCTTTGGAATGTTGTCAGGTGGATCGGACTCTCTGGAGGTTGAGCCCAGTACAGAAGACTTGGAGCAGTTCGCCATTGACCCAGAGCTCTAGATACTTGTATATATTTTCTTTTCAGTTTATGACATTGTTTAGGCATTACTTTCCATTCCTGTATTTACATTTTCAGTTGTACTTGTAAAGAAATGTTTCATAAATAAAAGTTGCTGTTCATTTACACGTCATGTCTTCTTATGTATATTTACATTATATTGCTTAAATATGCTTAGCGTGTTTACTTCTGAGTAAATACGTAGCGGGCCTCGTCGCATCTTCTTACCCGTACACTGGGAAGCAGTGACAGGTTTTGTTGGTAACCCATGTAGGTCAGTTCTGTATGGATATGCAGGTCAATTATGCATGAATTCCTAACCAATATAACATAAGAATCAGCAACTAAAAACATTCTTTACATTTTATATTCCTTGAATCTTACAATTTCATATACTTTGAATCTATCCCAACCCTATTTTTCTTTCAAGGTTATGGATTCTCTAAACAATACCCACATCAACTTCAACAACACACCACCACCTCTACCGCTTACGCCTACCGTTGCTGCTCCGATCAATGAGCAGACAGTACTGCTTGAGGCAATCTGAAACCTCCTGGAAGGATAGCAGCAGCAGACTACTATATTACTGAACTCTCCAGAAGCGGAAGCGCTCGGAGTAAAGCAATTCCGGGCATTGCACCCAAAGCGAAAAGAGAGCCCTATGGAAGCTGAACAATGGTCTCAGAGTATTGAGGATGATCTGGCAGCAGCACAAGTGCCAGAGATCGCTTGGATACGAGTTGCGAAGCTGCAACTCACCAACAACGCCCGAGTTTGGTGGAAGGCGGAAGAAAGCCATCTTGATCAGCCGATCGAATGGAAAACCTTTCGCGACATATTCGACGCAAAGTACTTTCCAGAGACTGCCCGATTTATCATGGAGCAGCAATTCATCCACCTACAACAGGGTTCGATGTGGACCAAATCTGTGGATGAGTATGATACTGAGTTTACCATGCTTAGTAGGAAAGATATGTCTCAATATTCGATTTTCTTATATCACATACTACACAGCTAACACAAGACCTTAACAGGTTCGCAGTACACTTGATACCGACTGCTGAGATCAGGTCCAGACGATTTCAGCAAGGGTTAGATCCAGAGATCCAAGCCGCCTTAGCTACAAGGGGTTTCCCAACAGCCATATATTCCGCGGACTATGATGGACCACCATGTCCTTAAACTGGTAATCGACCGCAATGTCTCTAAACTAAACAATAGAGTCCAAATGCTCTTTTGTTGGATCTAAACGTTCCCGTTAAGTCGATCTTAGTCTTAAATTAGACTAACGTATCCTTAACAAACGTTTAAGTTGATCTTAGCCTCAAACAAGCCTAACGTATCCTTGAACACACCCCCCCAAACCTAAATCTAAGAAAGATACGGATTTGGACTAATCCACGTCCTACGGGCGACAACACAAATTAGTCTCCGTATACAATCTACGGGCAACCGAACACAAAATAAACACCCACGACACGAAGTGACCATCTGGATAAAGAGAAAGTGGTTACCGCGATACGGTAGCGTAATTAACTGCAGGGGCTTGCGCCTGCAGGGAAGAGTGTCCCTACAATCAAAAACCCCTCAAACGAGGGGGAATGTGACAGAGTCCGCATCCGTGTAAACCTTCGATACATGGTGCCATAAATCAACTTGGCATCTTCGGAGAAGTGGACGGATAGCTCCAATTAGCATCTGCCTCGAATTTCAGGCAAGACGTCTGTCTTGCGCGTCCTTCGGAGGGGAACAGATTCTGGCATGCCCGGCGGGACCTCTTCCTCTTTCCACTCCACACTTCATGTGTCGTGTTCGCGAACGAATCGCGGTTTGCTATAGTTGCCTATGGATTTGAGGTACTTAGATTTGGTATCTTGCTCCGTGCAGAAAACAGAAGATCAATGACTTCAAACTGCACTACCTGCAACTGCAACTCTCACTCCGTCCTTGCTGGAGGAGTGACTTACGGGCCCCAAGCGACCTCCCTTTTCAAGATGCCAGTGGAGCAGGTAACCCAAGCCACCACTGGATTATTCTTCGGGACCATACTCCCACCCATGAGCTTCAACGCCCCTGTACCGTCACAAGAAACTCCCAAGAAGTCGTTATTCGATCGGCTTGCTACTACTGCGGCCCCTCTCAACGGGTCACCCAACTCCACTGCCTCGGTTTTTAACAGACTAAGCCAGAGCTCCAACGGGCCCATGAAGAAGCCTGCAATACCAGAAGGCGTTATCCCGAAGCGGATAGCCATCCCTGCTCCCAAAATCGTCAAGGCGGTTTCTCCTGCCAAAGGGTCGGTCTTTACAAGTCTGACTATTTCTTCTCCCATTCCAGGCGAAATCACCAAGGTTGCTTCCCCTACTTGGAAGTCCGCTTTTGATAGGTTGGCCGTCCCAATTCAACGGACGTCGGTCTTTAAAAGGCTGATACCAGCGAATTCTGACCAACACAGGGGGTATGAGGAGGTCACCCCTACGGCTAAACCAACTCCAATCGCACGACATGCTCGTCATCGTCACTGGCACCGGGTAAAGAAGGCTGGGGGCAACTCCCCCTCTGGGCTAACTCCGCCAGCTCCGATGGTAAAAATCAATGCTGCTGTTCCGACCGGGAATAGCTTTGAACCGCTAAGAAGGGTGCGCAAAAACTCGCCAACTGCCGTATTGAAAAGATCCCCTACACCTGTGGATAATGTCCTAAAGGTGAAGCTGGAGAATCCCCCTCAACGGCTGTCCTCTAAAATTTACAAGGTCTGGCGTCAAGTCCAAGACTCCGTAATGGATCAAGGCTATCTCCGCCGACAGAAAAAGATGAAGGTTCAGCAGGAGAAGGACTACTCTGTTAAGCCAGAAAAAGCAATACCTACTTGGGTGTCCACTACAACGGCCCCCTCAACTTCGACCACTCACAAAAGAAGGAGGTCGAAGAAGATCCTTGTGTCTTTGGCAAATCGCAAAGACACTGAATCTAAACGCCCCAAGTCTGGGGGCATGGTGGTGCACACTATCTATATGGCATCAGGGAAAGAGGATAGCCGCGCTTCGACGAGTCACCGACCGCTCACCCGATCCGTTACAAAGGCCCAAGAGCAGCTATAGAAGCTTCAAGAAATGTTGACACAAATGGACACACTCACCGGGCCAAAAGAAAGCCTGTAGGCGTCATCAGAACAGCGCCGTGAGCAGTAAACGGATACCGAGTTTCTACGCAGAGTCCTCGAAAAGAAGGACAAGGAGGCTGTGGAGCAAGCAGCCAATATAAAGCAGATGGCTCTTCTGTTCCAAGATATGGTGGGCAGATGATCCAGCTGGATCCCCCAGCTGAAGACCCTCCAATCATTATTGAAGATGACGGAGGAGAAACATCCAATCCACCTCTGGCTCTTTCAACAGCCAAAGAGGAAACTATCTCCAAGGCCGCCCTGGATGATTATATTGCTCAACAAATACGAGTTCACCAGGCAAATGAAGTGGCCGGCCAAGTTGTCAAAACGGGGCGACCATATCTGGGCTGGTATGATCAGATAAAATACCCGCCGGGCTACATGATCTCGAAATTCCATGTCTACAAGGGGACAGGCAATCCCCATCAACACGTCGCCCAGTTCTGGGCTCTTTGTGGCAACACCGGCGACGATAATAAGCTCTTGCTTCGCCAATTCGTCGGCAGCTTATCGGAAATGGCGTTTGAGTGGTACTCCGAGCTTCCAAATGACTCCGTCAAAACTTTAGCAGAGATGGAGTTGCTATTCACTCAGCGATTCGCGAGCGCCAGCGAACGTATCCCAATAATGGCGTTGATCAATGCAAGGGTGAAGCCGGGCGAGACGTGGGTCCAGTACGCTATCCGATGGTGAAATTTGTGGTCGAAATGCGAACAGCGGATCGAAGAAGCGCCGGCGGTGGGCATGTTCGTGGGCACTCTTGACCCTCAAGCGGCCATCTCCCAGTTCATGATGTTCTTCAAGCCAACTACTTTCCAGGACTTGATTGACAAGTTGGCCCAAATGGACCAGATGGGACATAAGCCATCTCCTCCAAAGACGGACTCTCGAAATGAAAAAGGGAAAGGAAAAGCAACTTTCGTCGCCAATACTCAACAACAGCCGAGCAACTCAAAGCCGGTTGTTCGCCAAAACAACGTGCGTCCACGCCTATCCCTTGAGGAGAGACTGGGACGTCCTTACTCGTTTCCTCAGGATAAAACGAGGAGATTGTTCGAGCTGGCAGTGCGCAACAGACTCATCAATCTGCCAAGTCCAAAACGTCCGTTGCAGCCAGGCGATGTCAACGATCTTAATTACTGCCCTTACCACCAAGCGGTAAGCCATCCAAAAGAAGATTGCTTCGTCTTTAAGGGATGGATCGAGGATCAGTACCAACAAAGCAAGTTCGCGTTATCCGAAAACTGGAAGGTGAACCCGCCACAGCCTCACACTCCTAAGAAGACAAACACACCGGGGGCAACGTGCTCTTTTGTTGAGGAAGCTCCATCGGAGGTGGCTCTTTTGGCCAAGACTAAAAGGATGCTGAATGATCTTCAGACATGCCCGGCGATCAGATGGAAGAACCCGTTGGAACCTGAGATCATCAAGGGGATGCTGAAGCCGTGCCCAACTCCAAATATTGGTGGTGATAGCCAAAGCATTCACACCCAGCCGTCGAAATCTTTGAAAAAGAAGAAGAAATCCAAGAAGCCCGTGAAGCCTGGCGACAAGCGCACAGACCTACAAAAGCATATTGACGCGCTGGAAGAGTATAACCAGAAGGCGCGGACTCCAATCATGCTCCAAGAATTCCTCAGCCACGTTCTTGAGGACGAAGATGATGGAGAAGAATCGTCGGACGAATCTGAGGATTACGTAGAAAGTTTCCATGTGATCTCTCATTCATCGCTAGACAATGAAGAGGCTCCTTGCATAAAGAAACTGGGGGCAGAGCCTGAATCGGAACTTCTGTGGCCGTCAGATGAAATGATCGACGCATTCCTAAACGAAGCTCTCCTGAGAAGTAAAGCTGATCGGGAGCGTGAGATGGCCATGTTTGAAAAGGCCAAACGCCGGCGACTGGACAACAGGGTCGAAACACTCCCACCAGATCAAAATACATCCGCCGCAAATGAAAGCAGGATCAAGACAAGGAAACGATTCACCAAAGCCATATCGATAGGGATGAGGTTGCCCTCTTTCATAGAAAATTCTCCTAGTGGGATACATCTTGATGAAGCGGACGTGCATCCTAACTTCTGCTTATATCATCAGAAGATCACACATCCAACTGAAGATTGCAACTCCTTTAAGTGTTGGTGGCAAGGGTATGTCGCACACAGGCAACACTTCAACAGGACAAAGCGTGAAGCTCGTAGACAGCAGAAAAGTGCGACAGATGAGCGTATAAAAATTGCCGACAATTGTCATTGGGTTGATCCCGAGGGACCGCGAGTTCTCACCTTCAGGAGCGACTCCGACGAAAAAGTAGCCATCGGCCCTCTCTTCAAGGAATCCATCTCTAAAACGAAAGAATTGAGAAGTTGCGAGAACATTCAGCCGTGCAATCGCATGCTACCCGGAAAGAATCCCGGACCCGCAAACAAGGGATCGAACGAAAAGGATAAAGGGAAGGAAAAAAACGGCCTTCATCGCCAACGCTCAACAACAATCGAGTGACCCTAGACCGGTTGTTCGCCAAAGCAACAAGCGGCAACCCCTCTATGAAAAGTTGAAACGTCCTTACTCATTTCCCCGGGATGAAACAAGGACGCTGTTCGAACTAGCAGTGCACGACGGGCTTATCACTTTACCGAAGCCGAAATGCCAGCTACAACTGAATGATGTCAACAATCCTAATTACTGCCCTTACCACCAAGTATTGGGCCATCCGATCGAAAACTGCTACGTCTTCAAAAATTGGGTTGAAGACCAATACCAACAAGGCAAGTTCGCGCTGTCCGAAAACTAGAAGGCGTGCCAGCCACAATCACATGCTCCGAGAAAGATGGATATGCCGGGGGCATCATGCTCCTTCAAAGGGAAGGCCTCATGGACCGAAAAGTCCGTAAACTAAAAAACTGCCTCAAATATGGCAACGACGGACCGAAACGTCCTTAAACTAACAGTTGACCGAAACGTCCTTAAACTAACAACAGACCACTATGTCCTAAAACTAGCTGTTGAACGAGATGTCAAGAAACTACAGGGGATTGCAGCATCCCAAAGCTGATAAAAAAAAAGAAGGATAAAAAAAAGAAAAGAAAAAAGAAAAGAAAACGGTATGTCCATAAGCAAAATGGGCATGGATGAAAACCCGAAAGGGCTCCGTGAGTAAAAACAGCAGGGCTGCCGACGAGTGTTTGTGAAAACCCGAAAGGGCGCAGCCTCGTTAAAAGACACTTACAGGGTCCTCTCGACCTTGTGAGGAGAAACCACCTGCGTGAGATCCTTACGACTCACAAGGGAGCAATACACTTAGGGATCCCCACGATTCCTAAGGAGAAATTACACTTGCGAGATCCTCACGACTCGTAAGGAAAACTCTCTTATGGGACCCTTACGGCTCGTAAGATTTGAAAGTCTTAAGCTACAGAGACCTGAACCTGTTCTTAAGCAACCCCCACAACCTCCGATATTGCCCTACAAGCGGCTCAATACTGACCCTTGTATACAATCCACGGGCGCGAATAAACATTTCCCTAACAAAGTCCCATCCGTGACTAGGGATATGTCTACATGATGAACAACCCTTGTAAGTCCTCTTGACTTATAAGGAGAAAACACTCTTGTAAGATCCTTACGACTTATAAGAGAACATACACTTAGGAGTCCTCACGATTCCTAAGGAGAAAACACACCTACGAGATCCTCACGACTCGCAGGGAGAAATACCTTTATGAGACCCTTACGGCTCATGAAGTCAAAAGCCTTAGTCGACAGGATCCTAACACTGTTCGCTAAGCCACTTTTGTTCGATATCGACAGAGGCAAATGATGATTCGCTCCTGGCAATATCCCAGTTGTAGCGATGCTGATGCCGAAATCGGTGTCTAATCTCAAGCTTGCAGCGAAAAGCCAGCAAGCCACACATGCATACGAAATAGCCGAAATGATGGGGCAACTTGCAACAAAATCAGCAAGTAAAAAGAAAATGTATGCATGCGAAATAGCCGAAATGATTGGGCAACTCGCAATAAAAAGCAGTGAGTAAAAATAAAACAAATAGCCGAAATGATTGGGCAACTCGCAATAAAAAGCAGCGAGTAAAAAAAATAAAAATAAAACAAATAGCCGATATGATTGGGCACCGCGAAAAATAGTCGAAATGATGGGGCAATCGCGACCTTCGCGATATAAAAACTGAAATGATAGAGCATCGCAGAAAGAAATAAGATAAAAAAAAGTGAAATTTATGCCCTACGGGTGAAATCATATCGATCCCTGTATACAATCCAGGGGCGCTAACAAATAGAGGATCATATCATCCCACCAGGCTCCATCAGAAAGAGAGCCAATTCTTAACGGTCACATCTGCATCCCAGAAGACCAACAACAGCGTTCCTCCTTATGCCAGCAAGGCATGGAAGCGACATCACTAAACGGAGCCATGGCAAAGTCCCTAGTTCCAAGTTTTGACGGCTTACAAACAACCTAGAGACCACCTCAGCATTCGTCTCGTTACAGCAGACGCAATGTCAACAACGATGTTCCCTCGCAGTCCAACATGATGCAGATACAACGTCAACGAAAGACCCCATGGTCGAAACAAAGCGGAGTGATGGCAAAATCCCAGCTCCACTTCACCACCGCGACATTCATCTCGATACAGCAGACGCAATGCCAGCAAACGAAGCGAAGGTCAAATTCCTAGCTTCAGGGTCTCGACGGTAACTTATATAAAACCTGAAAGACAATCGGAGATCATCCCACTCCAGCGCGAAATGGTCACCACTTCGACGCTCGGCTCGATACAACAGACGAGATGTCCTCCCAGCGTTCTTCTTCCAGCAGGGTTCAGACGCGACAATCAAACAACGGAGCCACGGCAAAATCCCTAGTTCCAAACCTCGACGGTTCACCAGCAACCTAGAGACAACCGCGACATTTGTCTCGATACAGCAGACGCAATGTCATCAAACGAAGCGAAGTCCAAATTCCTAGCTTCAGGGTCTCGACAGTAACTCATATAAAACCTGAAAGACCATCGGAGATCATCCCACACCAGCACGGAGTGGTTATGACTCATCGGGGCTCTCCAAAATGAGCCTAACCTTAAGTAGAAAGCGACATGGCAAAATTCCTAACGCTTGCTCTTCTGACGGTCAAACTGCCTAAGAAGATTGCTTGAAGACGTCTTGTCCAGCCCCCGAAGGGATCAGAGACATGACAGTCGCAAGGCTACTCGAACAACAAGGTTGCCTATCGAGGAATATTGTTAGTTATATGTATGCCCTAGAGGCCATTACTATACATAGGATGTATATTGTAGTGGACGCTGGGACATATATAGGGAGGACTTTCTTGCTCGACATGATAGTATGCTATCTGGTTGATCTTTACCTTAACGTGTACACTGATTGTCTCCCTGTTACATGTTGGTAAAGCCCTTAGGATCTGTACTTGACTACCTGGATTATGATGCGGATCATACTATTGGGGACATGGTAGTCTATAAGTACATCCTTCAAAGTCCCTAGTCGTGGGTGTATCGAGACGGGGCATCGATATACCAGAGTAGACTAGCGTATACCTTCTCGACCCATACAGATGGGCGATGGATGATCCCATATCCATTGGTGTTTGACATCAGAGATGATATACGGGTGCTCAGTAGAGACTGGGTACACTGGACGGACTCGCCGAGAACTCCCAGATGGTATTATACCTTACGTCAGATGGCAGTTCTCTGGTGACACTGGTACAGAGTAGTCTGTTGACCCGAGATCGTCATAGAGTCTTGTGTGGTTCCCACTGTGCTTTGATTTCCATCTTACCACGTCCAAGAGGACGTGCAAAACGGTGGTTTTTGGGTACAGTCCCGAATCACATGGAGGCAATGAGCGATAGGAGGGGATTCGTCTCTCCCGGTATAGGGAGTTGATGTTGCGCTGTGTTCGATTGGCTATAACAGGAAATCCCTGGCCAGGGTTGCTGAGATTTACTGGTAAGTGTTACCTGTAGTTTCTCGAATTGTTATAGACCTCATATCGACACGACTTATCGAGCTATTGGGGTCTGACGTTTACCACCCCTAGGCGAGATATGCGACATATCAGACGATCAGACCGGACTGTACGGTATTGTTACTGGTTGGATTCACTGGAGTGTGAGCGGGCTTGCTCGTCGATCTTCTGATCGCTCAATACCCGGGTGGCCGTTACGTTTAGCAGACCGCTTGCGGCTTGTGGGTGCTTGATATGATCATCATCTGCTACCGGCGTATTGACGAGTCTTTAGAGTCCTACACAGAGGTTTCCTGGCTCAAGCGAAACGAAATAGGAGCGCATATGAGATATGTGCGGGACCGAGAATAATGTGTGTATGTGATACCGTATTTCATTCTCGCGATGAATGTATCGATTGGTTGTATGCGATATAACCTAGTTATCGAATCAAGTATTGATTCGATAAGCCGATACATAGGATACTAGTCGGTTATATGCGATATGACCGGATCGTTAAATCAAGTGTTGATTTAATGATTCAATGTATAATTATATATTAGATATATTACTTTGCATTAACTAGTATTGGTTCACTTTAAAGGATTTTCTCACTTGGATGTACAAGTTGTATATGTGATATACTTTTTGTGCATATAATTGTATCATGTTTGATGATACATGTTTACTTGGTTAAGTGTAAAGAATTAAACCATGGTTAAACTTATGATTAGGGTTTTATTTCCTTTTCTCATTTATTTATCTATTTATTCATTTTGGAAATAAATAAAAAGGGCATGAAAAGAAAATGGTGGCTTGTTTTGTTTCATAGTGAAGCTTCTTGAAGACTTTGACCAAGTGACCATTTTGTCTCATGCTTAACCTTAACCATTCCTTTTAACCATGATTAACTCTCTACACTTGACCATGGTACATTATATGATAAGTATTGATTTTCTTTTCAAAAATAAATTAACTTATCATAACACTTTCTTCTTCTTCTTCATCTTCTTCAATGAAGAAAGCTTCTCTTCATCAATGGTGGATTGATGAAAAGTGTGAGAAATCCAATTCTAAAGTCTACCCACTTCCTATTTCTTCATCCTCTACCTCTTGCCAAGTAGTAGAGTGTGTTTCCTTCACAAGTTTTCAAGACTTGGTGAAGTTGGAGCTTGATCTAGCGATGCCTCGACGTAGATCATCTTCGGCACGAAGCCGACGACCTTGCCCGCTCTTTCTCCGATGAAGCCGACGCTAGAGCCCGGATTTTCATTTGGACAGCGAGGGGACTTCGTTGCGGAGCTATGGAGGTGGAGCACCGGATCTACAAAGGTTGTATTTCCGTATTCTCTTAGTTAAGTGTTAACTAGTTTGCTTTTCGCCTAGTTTTCTAGCCAACGATCCGTTCTAGGGTTTCTCGGCACCGTTTAAATTTGAAATTGGCATGGTTGATGCCTTGTGAGACTTCGTTAGTGTGTCTAGGAACCCTACAAATATATCAGCCGACGCGACGGTATGATGGACAAAACCCTAGTACCACAAACCCTAATGGACCTCTGTCGTAAATAGCAGAGGTTAACTGTGATGTTAGGATATTCTTGCGAGAAATGCTCGATTCGTCTCGACTCGTGAGGCAAAGCCTTAGACAGCGGGGATTAAAAAAAAAACTGTTTCCTAAGCACTGGGGCCCTGCAAGTCGGTCCGAAATGGACTCTTGCATACTATTCACGGGTCACACTCTCCAAAGTCGAATCTCGACAAGGAGGGAAACAACCGCTTACGGGCCCTCTCGACTTGTAAGAGGGAAAATTCTCTTATAAGATCCTTACGACTCATAAAACGCACTTAGGAATCCTCACGATTTCTAAATAGAAAATACACCTACAGGATCCTCTCGACCCGTAGGGAGAAAATTCTTTATGAGACCCTCACGGCTCATAAAGTTGAAAAGTCTTAGGTGACAGATCCTAACCCTGTTTTCTAAGTCATCGCCACTCTACAAAGAGCCTAAGACTGACAGCTATACGCTATCTACAGACCGCACATGCTAAAATCACATGATAAACAACACAGCAAGAAAGAAGAAAGCAGAGAAATGACACAAGACATTATGAAGAACGTGTATCTTTTATTCATGAATTCGATTGAGTGCAAAATACATCGTGTTAAAGAATAAAAGAAACAAATACATTTTATTCACAATTACAAATGATACAAAATTTTCATTGAGAAGGAAGCGTTTTCAACAAATTCGCGAGCTGTTCTCGCACTTCTTTCAATGCCTTCTCATGATCAGCCGCCATAGCCAGCTTTGCTTCAACTTGGGTCTGTTGCTGCAAACAGGACGAGAGTTGCTGATCAACTTCCTGCTGGGCAGCCTCCTGACTCTGCGCGACCTGCTTTTCAAGATCAAGCTTCTTCCTCAGCACCAACCCGTTTAAGATACATCGTTGAAGGTTTTCAAAAATGGTGTTCAGCTGGGCAGTATTAGCCGCAACCTCGGCGCGTAGTTGGGCAGATTCAGCAGCAGTCGCTTCACGTTCCTTTCGCTTAAGGGTTGCCTCTCGTTCGAAATGGCGAAGGAACGGAACACTTTGCTCAACCCATGCAGCCCGCTAGGAGTTCAAAGCCTGGGTCTCAGGGGCAGGACGCATAAATTCAAGCTGATGCAGACAGGTCTCGATCTCCCTACAGTGATTAACCCAAGACTCGACAACGCCTTCACTATGGAAATTTACAAACGTCGCCAGCATCGGATTGACCTCGGCAGCGAAATCTACGGCAGTTGTAGGAGTTTCTGCGTCAAGCTCCTCGACGCATCCGCTCAGCATACTCAGACTCATCGTAGCACCCTTTGAGGATGGACGTCTCGAGAATGGGCCTGCCGGCATCATAATGCGAGACTCAAAAGGGACCGGAGTCGAAGCGACAACTGCGAAACAAATCACAATCAGATGACGGATCTAGAAATATAAGAGATTCATGAACAATGGAATTTACTATACCAGCTGCAGCAGGCGGCAAAGCCGGGAGGACCGGAGGCGCAACTGAGCTCACATCTCCTCTTTCAATCTATAGCACTGTAATCAGGGCAAAGAAGAATCAGAAACAATTTGATTATCGATAAAAGAAAGAGCATTAATTGAAAGCTATATTCACCAGCGCCACTGGATGAAGCAAGCTCCGACGGGAAGGAGAAGTGTGGGTGCAACACCTGGTACAGGTGGTCAAGAAGAACTCCTGCAAAAACGCGATGACTCGACGTCAGTACATGAATTATACGGCCGAGAGATAAGACTAATGGGTTACGAATCCATACCTTCCAGCATCTGCGATGGTGCAAGAGAAGGAAGAGAAGGGGTCACCATCAGAGCGGTAACTGACGGCGCTCCCTCGGGTAAAGTGACATCAGCACTAGTCGCACCAGCGTTAGAAACAAGATAAATCCTGTCAGGAAGGATTGCAGAATAAAAAAGGGGGGACGGTAACCCAACAATTTACCTGACGACCCGCCAGCCGAAGCCGTGACGAGGGTGTTACTTGATGCAACGGTGGCGTCTTCCTCCTCCATTGGGACGGTCTCACCTCCCGTTGCCTTATCGCCCGACTTTACAGGAGCCGTCGTCACGCTCGCGACGCCGGAAGATGACAAGGAACCGTAAGCAGGGAGAGCGATGATCGGAGCGGCACCCGACTCTTGAGAAAGAGTGGCCATCTCTTGCTCAGCGACCATAGCAGCCGTCTCACCCGCTACCGCTTCGGGCTCAGCGGTCGCTGCCGTCTCGTCCACCGCTGCCGTAGGCTCGCCCGTAGCAGCCGTTTCATCCACTGCTGCCTCAGGCCCGGCCATAGCAACCGTCTCACCCGCCGCCACCTCAGGCTCGGCATCGGCAGCCTTCTCGGGCATAGCAGTTCTGACTGTCTCGTCAGCCACTATCTTGGGCCCGGCAACTATGGTTACACCGCCTGCCGTCGCCTCGGGTTCCGCAACCACCTCCTCCACCGTCCCCTCAGGCTTGACGGTCGCCGCCACCCCTTCAGTGAGACTCGGCCCTGCAGGACAAAATACATAGAACCGACGGTTTTAAAACTTTGATAACAAAGCCTCGAAAGCACATTACCTGAGACGGATTTACCGTTGGCTTCCCGAGCTGCACGCGCCGCCCGTCTATGAGCAGTAGACAAGGCGACCGGGAGCTCCTCTGAAGGAGTAGCAGCGGGAGTAACGGCGCTTGAGCCCGCTCCCACGGCCAAAGCAGCGCTACGCTCCCTTGCTGTGCGCCTTAGGCGTTTCCTTTCCTCCCGAGCCGTTGCTACAGACCTTTTTGAAGCCTCCTTCAACAAGGCGTCGTCGTCCGCGTTCAGGGTTTCCTCCAGAGCCTTCAAGGCATCCATCATCGTCTTTTTAAGTAGGGCCTCTCGCAGCAACCCCGAAGAGGCCGGGACTTCCGTAGCTGGCCCGGGGAGAACTCCCGCATCGGCTTTCGAAGTAGGTCTTGCGGTCCCTGCAGTAAGATAAGAAAGGTTTAGATTGGCCGTAAAAAGGAGAATGAAGACCCAATGAGCCGAGACGTACCAACGCCCGATAGAGCGGGTTTCCTCTCTTCCTCCTCGAAAGTTTTGAGAGAAGCAGCGATGGTTTCTTCGGTAGAAATGCCTGTTTAAAAAGGAAAAGAGTTAGTCAAAAACAATGATAAAAGTACGATGAAATGACGAAGAATACAGCTGGTGATTACCTGATTGCGCGAGTTTAGCCAACCACGCGTCGCGCCTTGCCAATCGCTCAGAAGCTATGATGGCGGCCGCCTGATCGGTGTTTTCTGGCTCTACAAAGAAACCCTCGTTGGTTCCATACTTGCTTAGACCTTCGGTAAGAGGGGCCTGAGGCTCAAAGCCGAGTACGGCATCAAGAGAAAGGACCGACTTCTTCTTCCTCTTTTGCGCGCGAACTCCGGCCGCACCCAACATCAGCTTACGCTTCGTGGGCACATTAGGACGGCGGGTCCCGATGTCCGAGCCCACGCCGGATTCAGGCGAAACCACATTTACCGTCTCCACGGGAGCACGGGGAACTGGGGGCACGTCGACAGGATCATGGGGCAACCCACACGGGGGGCTTAGCACTCGTGGATGTTCATCTCCAGCATCTCCTCTTAGTGGAGGAGGGACAGGGGTCATTCGCCTTAGGAGAACGTTGCGATCGCTGGTCGGGGGCACACCCTTGCGATCAAGCAGCAGCTGTTTCTCTTTCCGGATAACAGCGCCCATCGCGTGCTGATACCAAGCCCCGTATACGTTGAGGGCTCGTGGAATGCAACTCAGTTCGCTAATGAAGAAGTGGGAGCCCGTATTCAGCCGCATAAAATGATGTAATGCACTCCGTATCCCCTCCCTGGTGGCCGCAGGCTCTTCCAAAAATGCCTCCAATGGGACCCCTTGGTTATAACTTAACTGCTGGGCAAAGCGATGGGGGTTGTACCTCATAAAAAGCGCTGCATCGTTCTGCCTGAACACAAGGAAGCCCGGCCGGATGGAGTATAAATGTAGAATCTCCCGGGCTTTCAATACGGAGGCCCCGTCCTTGAAAGTATCACGCAACGCCAACACCGCCTTGGAGGTCTCCGGGCCGATGGTCATGACCTTGTCCGTGAAAGAAATGCCTGCTTCGACCGTGCGCGGACGAAGAAGCAACCCCCTAGCCTCCCGCGGAGGCGGATTCACAATAGAGGCGCCAATCAGCCGCATAACTCTCGGGAGTCTGCACTTCTCGTAAAACGAGGGTCTCTTATGAATACCAAATATCCCGAGCACATGCATTTCCATCCATGAAGTAAAGTAGTGCATCGGGAAATTGGCAGGTTGCACCCCCGGTTCATTTGCGTCCGCCGCCACGCTGAGACCATGGTACAAGTGGGCCAACCCGGCGATTCCAATCGACAATTGTATGCCAGCCACCATCCAATGCGCTGGGTAGAAGACGGACGGTCTCATATAGCGCGGGTGCATGGGGAGCGCGAACCAGCACAGCCATAGCCCCAGAAACCCGAGAAAGAAAGTCTCATCGTCGATGCCCAGAGCGACGATTTTCGATAAAGGGATGATTGCAGCATCAGGAAGGTAAAAACCCTTTTTGTCGTCTTCCAGTGCTGGTCGACGATCTAAGCCCAGGCCGAAAGGGTCGTCAAGCTTGGCAAATTTTTCGCCCCGCTGCGATAGAATCTCCGGTCGAAGAAAGCGGACGATGAAGTCTGCGAAACTAACTCCCCGGCCTCCCGATTCCAAGTAGAGACTTTCATACATATTCAGCACCTTTACCAGGCTCGGAAACTGGTGTTGAATAGCATTCTCCGGCGTTAGGTCCATTACCAACGGCTTGGTGGCGAAGACATATTCATACGGAGGAAGTAGCTCCTCATAGTGCTCCCCCCTCACCGGCAGACCGGAAATCTCAGCAAATTCTTCTAGGGGGATGGAAACTTCCCTGTCCGTCAGAAGAAAGGTATGGGTGGGGATGTTCCATTGTTCTACGAATGCCTTAACCCGCCATGTCGGAGGAGCAGGGTACTCGAACAGCGAGGCGTAAACTGCGGGGTACAGACCGATCTTCAGCAAATGCGCCTTCTTTGCTGACAAAATGTACCTGGCCCACTGCAAATACCCGGACGAATGACGAGGGGTCAATCCAATGTTATAGGGTTGTCCCCAAGGGCGCGACTCACCCTGGCATATGCGCCGCCCCAGAATATCCACGGCTGCCGGCGGCTGCACGGGTATGGCAGCAATCGAAGGTTGAAGAAGATCCTCCGAATTCCAATTTACAACCTCCACGGCATAGTTCACCGGGGGTATATCTGCGTACGAGATTGACGAGATTGGATCCGACGGCGTCGCGCAAGAGAAGCTTCGGCGACCTTTGATAATTTCGCTGTGCCACCTACCCCACAGATGAAGGTTCTTGTACTCCGGGTCGTAGTCCTTAATAAGAGCAAGAACCTCCCGGTCTACCGGCGCCTCAGGGAATCCTCCCTCTGAGCGGAAAACGGGAACGAAAGATCAGCAGACATGTTGCCTGCAAGAAAAAGCGAAATTCAATTATCAGTATCATAATTTTAAAAGCCCGACGCTTGGTACTTTAAAATTTGTACCACACTGCAATGCAGTGGAGAGGGGACCAAAGAGGGACCCACAAAATCCAGATGACAATGCATCAGTTAATAAGACAGCCTCATCATTGGATGAGACTGTCAATTAATGAGGAAATCCTCAAAGAATATTCTCATTAAATGAGAAATCCCTCGAGACAAGGAGAAAATCTCCCTTTCAGAGCAAAGCTCTGTAACAGAGTGACACTTGTCAAACTCTGGTCATGAGGGAATAAAATTCCTTAAAGAGCCTAACTCTGTAATAATGATGGAAAAATCCATCAAAGAAAAATTAATTCCTAAGAATTAAAGTTCTGGGATCTTAAAGATCTATGAAAAAACTCTTAAGAGTTCTTCATCAAAAGATCAAAAGATCTATACATTGTCAAAAGAGCAGAGCTCTGACCCATGGGCTAAGAAACCCTAAGGAAAGATCTCTTTAGATCTATGGATTCTTGAGAGCAAAGCTCTGTTTATGAAACCCCAAAGGGGTTTTTCCTTAGATCAAAAGATCTATGAGAGTAAGGCTCTGTTAATTAGAATTAACTTAATTTAATTTAAATTTTTACCTAAAATTTTTCTAGAGTTTAGCTCTTGAAGTTCTTGAAAATGAGAGCAAGGCTCTGAAAATAAAATTCTTGAAGGAGATGATAATCATCTGAGGACCAAGAGTCCTATTTATAGGCGCTGAGGCGCCTCCTCAACTTCTGAGCCGATCTAATGGCTCAGATGTTACCACCGCTGCACTCACGTGTGCGCCACGTGAGCGCAACGGTGGGGGGGGGCATTTGTTTCCCCCAATCAGAGCAAAGCTCTGTTTGAATTTCAAAATTCAAAAATTGAAGCAACGCTTCAGATACCTTGCGCTGCGCGCAGAGCGCCACGTGTCAACAGCAGACACGCCAGCGCCAAGAGCGCTGCGCCCAAGGAAACGCACCCCCAATCAGAGCAAAGCTCTGTTTCAAAATTCAAATTTTAAATGAAGCAACGCTTCAGATCACTTGCGCTCTACGCTGCGCGCCACGTGTCAAACAGTGGTGCGCTAGCGCAGTTGCGCTGCGCTCTGCGCTGCGCGCCACGTGTCAAACACAGGCGTGCGCGCTGCGCTGCGCGCCACGTGTCAAACGCAGGCGCGCTAGCGCAGTTGCGCTGCGCTCTGCGCTACGCGCCACGTGTCAAACGCAGGTGCACTTTTAAATAATAAATTATTAATCAATCAGAATTAAAATTCTAGAAAGATCTTTCCAATCTTATTAAAATAAAAAGATCATCTTCTGTAAAACAGAGGCCTTAGGATCAAAGATCCAACGGTGGGGAAATATCCCCAGAACAATCAGAGAAAGATCTCTGTAACTAACTTAACAAATCAATTGGCCTTATATAATGGCCCCTAGACTCCAAGTCTCATACAGATAGAGATACAGAAGAGAGAGAACCCTCTGCAAACTTTGAAAAAAAACTCAAAGAGAAAGAAAAGGCAAGCCTTTGAAGAAAGAAGATCATCTTCTTCATCTTTAAGGGTAAAGAATTTAATTCTTGAAGAACAGAGATGAAAACATCTCACAAAAAGAAGAATTCTCTTCTAAAAAGATCAAAGATCTAAGAACAAGATCAAGATCTTCATTAAAAAAGAAAAAAGATCAAAGAAAGATCTAACCATAAAAATTTAAAGAAGTAATTTACTTCATCCACAGATCATTTGATCAATAAAGGCACAGCCTTTTGTTGAGAACAAGAACTTTGGTTCTTGAATCTTGAGGTAAAACCTCTTTTGAGAGAACAAATAACTTGTTCTTTGATCTTAATTTGATCAAGATGCGCTCTGCGCTACTAGACAGTGCCTTGCACATTTGAAATGCGCCTTTCCTCTCCTTGGACTGGCGCACGTCACCAAAACGCGCCACGTGCCAACCACAGAACAATTTGCGCTTTGCGCTTCTAAATATAGCGCATTGCGCTCTTGGAGTGGCGCACTGCGCCAGAGCGCGCTACGTGCCATTCACTGGCGCAGCGCACTCAGAAAGCGCAGTGCGCTAACAGACTTGAGCTTAGCGCAGAGCGTGACACGTGTCACTTTCGCGTGCACTAGCGCATTGCGCTCTTTGATTGGCGCAAAGTGCCTGACAAGCTACGTGGGGCACTATCAGACCACTAAAATGCTATGCATTTAATTACATCCAATGATAGAGCCCAATGCTATGCATTATTAAAAGGGTCGAGCCCAAATAAAGGCTCAATAGCCAGAACAATAAAATGTTCAACTGAGCCCATATGCTCATAAACCTTCAAACAGACTCTAGTCCCAAATTGGACTATAGACCTCCCAACAAATATTGGTTCAAGGGTACATCTCTGAACTCCTCTGATATTTGTCGTTGTAATCCTTCAACGTCTTCAGAGAGGTGATGGGTCCTGACAGCCATATATTCCACGGACTATGATGGACCACCATGTCCTTAAACTGGTAATCGACCGCAATGTCTCTAAACTAAACAATAGAGTCCAAATGCTCTCTTGTTGGATCTAAATGATCCCGTTAAGTCGATCTTAGTCTTAAATTAGACTAACGTGTCCTTAACAAACGTTTAAGTTGATCTTAATCTCAAACAAGGCTAACGTATCCTTGAACACACCTCCCCAAACCCAAATCTAAGAAAGATACGGATTTGGACTAATCCACGTCCTACAGGCGACAACACAAATTAGTCTCCGTATACAATCCACGGGCAACCGAACACAAAACAAACACCTATGACACGAAGTGACCATCTGGAGAAGGAGAAAGTGGTTACCGCGATGCGATGGCGTAATTAACTACACGGGCTTGCGCTTGCAGGGAAGAGCGTCCCCACAATCAAAAAACCCTCAAACGAGGGGGAATCTGACGAAGTCTGCTACATCGGCCGCATCCATGTAAACCTTCGATACATGGTGCCATAAATCAACTTGGCATCTTCGGAGAGGTGGACGGATAGCTCCAATTAGCATCTGCACTGAATTTCAGGCAAGACGTCTGTCTTGCGCGTCTTTCGGAGAGGAACATGGCGTTCTAAAGGCAATAATGGGATATGACCTGTTTCTAGTGGTCGTCTGCAGCAGAGAATTCTATGCTGACTTCAAGGTGCTGGACATAACGAATTTCGATGTCGTTTTAGGTATGGATTGGCTAGGAAATTTCTTTGCTACCATTGATTATTGTCAAAGGAGGGTAGTGTTCAAGATTCCAGAGCATCCGGTATTTTATTTCAAAAGTGGAGACCATACTCTGGAGCCAAGCACATACAAAGAAAAAACGAAGAAGGCAGTGATTGCAACACTTTAAGCAGAGGAAGGATCGAAGCCAGAGGTAGTTCGAGAGTTCGATGATGTATTTCCTGAAGACATATCATGTTTTCCTGCCTATCGAGCTCTTGAATTCAGCATTGATTTAGTACCTGGAGCACAACCGGCGATCAAAGCACCATATTGCCTAAGTCCCGAAGGTTTGAAAGAGATCCGAACTCAGTTGGATGAATTATCGAAGAAAGGATGGATTCGTCCCAGCACTTCAAGTTGGGGATCGCCAGTTCTACTTGTGAAGAAGAAGGAAGGTTCATACAGAATGTGCATTGATTATAGAGTTCTGAACGATGTAACTATAAAGAACAAGTATCCACTTCCGCGCATCGACGATCTGTTCGATTAGCTAAGTGGGTCTTGCGTTTTCTCCAAGTTAGACCTTCGTTCGGGTTATCATCAGGTGAAGGTCAAAGAGTCTGATATTCCGAAGACGGCATTCAGGACTCACTATGGTCATTATGGGTTTCTTGTGATGCCATTTGGAGTGACGAACGCACCAGCTATATTCATGAACCTAATGAATCAAGTTTTCCGAGAGTACCAAGACAGGTTTGTTGTTATCTTCATCGACGACATCTTGGTGTATTCTAAGAGTTGGAAAGAACATGCCGAGCACCTATGAATTGTCCTGGAGACTTTGCGACAGCATCAAATCTTTGCCAAGTACAGCAAGTGCGAGTTTTGGCTATATCAAGTCGGTTTTCTCGGACATGTTGTATCAGGCGACGGAATCTCTGTAAATCCAGCTAAAGTATCAGCAGTAAGCGAATGGCCGACACCGAAATCAGTGAAGGACATTTAAAGTTTCTTGGGTTTAGCAGGATATTACAGAAGATTCATTGAAGGATTTTCAAAGATTGCAACACCCTTGACCAAGCTTACACGTAACAATGAAGAATTCGTGTGGTCAGAAGCATGTGAATGAGCTTTCGTAGAACTCAAGTCAAGATTGATATCAGCACCTATCCTTATCATACCGGACCAATCTGGAGGTTTTGAAGTGCATTGCGTTGCATCCGGTAAGGGATTAGGATGTGTTCTACATCACCACGGTAAATTTATAGCTTATGCATCAAGACATCTGAAGATTCATGAGCGCAACTATCCGACGCATGATTTAGAGTTGGCGGCCGTTATCTTTACTCTTAAGATTTGGCGTCATTATCTTCTTGGTGAACGAATGGACATATACACAGACCATAAAAGTCTGAAATATGTGTTTACTCAGAAAGAGTTGAATATGCGGCAGAGAAGATGGTTAGAACTTATGACAGACTTCGACATCAACCTACAATATCATCCAGGGAAGGTGAATGTAGTTCCTGATGCACTTAGTCGCCAACCACTATCAATGAATCTCACCGCACAATGGAAGCTCCAAAAAGATTTGTATCAAATGGAGATTGAAGTGGTCGTGCCAGGTAACACTTCAAGTTTGATGAACTTATAAGTTCAGTCTACTATTGTCAATTAGATCAAAGCGGCTCAAGCAAGTGATGCTAAGTTACAAAAGATCAGAGAACAAGTAGAAAGTGGACTTAGAACAGACTTCATCATACATGAGGACGAGTCTTAAGATACGGAAGCAGGTTGTGTGTACCAAAAGGTTCTGTGCGGGAAGAGTTGATGAAAGAAGCTCACAGCTCTCCTTATTCAGTATACCCTGGAGGCACAAAGATGTACAAAAATCTGCGTCAAAATTACTGGTAGCGTGGAATGAAGCGTGAAGTAGTCAGAAGCGTCGCTAAATGCTTGGTGTGTCAGAAAATAAAGGCTGAACATCACAGGAAAGCTGGTTTACTTCAACCGTTACCTATCCCAAAATGGAAGTGGCAATAAATCACTATTGATTTCGTGACTGCACTTCCTCGCAACACGAAAGGTAATGATGCGGTATGGGTTATTGTGGATCGACTCACAAAGTCAGCCCACTTCATCCTATTTCGAGTTGGCCAATCTACTGAGATACTAGCAAAGAAGTACATGGAAGTAAGTATGAATCTAAGTAAGATTTAACTCTTCATAGTTTACTAGTTCTGATATCCATGAACTCATGCAGGAAATCGTGAGATTACAGGGAGTACCGGTTTGCATTGTCTCTGATCGTGACACCAGATTTCGATCGCAATTTTGGCAGAGTCTGCAAGCTAGCTTGGGAATAAGTCTGAACTTTAGCACAGCTTGCCATCCACAAATAGATGGACATTCTGAGCGAACTATTCAGATACTTGAAGCAATGCTAAGAGCATGTATGCTAGACTTCAGAGAATCGTGGGAAGATCACCTACATCTTGTGGAGTTTTCATACAACAACAGCTACCAAACAAGTATAGGAATGGCACCCTTCGAAGCTCTTTATGGAAGGAAGTGTCGATCACCATTAAGTTGGGACGACATCGGAGATAGATAACTCCTTAGACCTGAGATGATAGTAGCAACTGTCGATATAGTTCGCACTATTAGGAAAAAATGCGCATAGCCTAAGACCGACAGAAGCACTGGGCTGATGCAAAGCGTCGTCACTTGGAGTTACAACCAGAAGATCATTTATTTTTGAAGATTTCTCCAAACCGTGGAGTGATTCTCTTTGGAAGACGGGGTAAGCTCATTCCGAGATATATTGGACCGTTCGACATACACGAACGAGTCAGAGAAGTGGCTTATCGCTTGGCACTTCCACTTTCATTGGAAGGAGTGCACAATGTATTCCATATATCCCAACTCAGAAGGTATGTGAGTGACCCCAATCATATTCTTGATCACTCCGAGCTCACTGTACAACCAGACTTATCCTGTGAGCAACAACCTGTTGAAATCCTAGATAGAAAGGTGAAGTCACTTCGGAACAAGGAAGTAAATTTGGTTCGAGTGATGTGGATAAAAGACTCACCTGGAGAATCAACATGGGAACTTGAGGATGACATGCATGCAAGATACCCTCACTTGTTTGTAAATTAGTCCTTAAAATAAATTTAAATTTCGAGGACAAAATTTCTGTAGGGAAGGTAGAATGTAATAACTCTGTTTCAGTGTACAGAAAATTGTTTAAAAATTTATGTACAAATGGAGTATATGCAATCCTATCTGTTCCCCACCGAAAGACCGGGAAGACAAACGTCTTGCCTGAATTTGGGGGCAGATGCTATTTGGTTTTATCCGTCCACCTCTCCGAAAATGCCAAGTAGATTTATAGCACCATGTATCGAAGGTTTAGACGGATGCGGCCGTGTAGCATACTTCGTCAGATTCCCCCTCGTTTGAGGGGTTTTTGATTGTGGGGACGCTCTTCCCTGCAGGCGCAAGCCCCTACAGTTAATTACGCTACATCATCACGGTAACCACTTTCTCCTTCTCCAGATGGTCACTTCGTGTCGTTTGTGTTTGTTTTGTTTTTGGTTGCCCATGGATTGTATACGGAGACTAATTTGTGTTGTCGCCTGTAGGGAGTGGATTAGTCCAAATCCATATATTTTCTTAGATTTGGGTTTTGGTTTGGGTTTAAGCTACGTTAGTCTCATTTGAGACTAAGATCAACTTAAACGTTTGTTAAGGATACATTAGTCTAATTTTAGACTAAGATCAACTTAACCATTTGTTAATGATACGTTAGTCTAATTTTAGACTAAGATCAACTTAACCATTTGTTAAGGACACGCTAGTCTTATTTTAGACTAAGATCAACTTAACAGGATCATTTAGATCAAATAAAAGAGCATTTGTGCTATATTGTTTTAGTTTAGGGACTTTGCGGTCCATTAGTTTAGGGACATTACGGTCTAAGGTTAAGGATATCATAGTCTATGGGTTTAAGGACCCCACAGTCCGAGGTTAAGGACATCATAGTCCATGGGCTTAAGGACCCCACAGTCCAAGATTAAGGACATCATAGACCATGGGCCTAAGGACCCCACAGTCCCAGTTTAAGGACATCATAGTCCATGGGCTTAAGGACCCCACAGTCCAAGTTTAAGGACATCATAGTCCATGGGCTTAAGGACCCCACAGTCCGTGAAATGTCTGGTTGTCGGGACACGTCACCTCTCTGAAGACGTTGAAGGATTACAGCGACAAATATCAGAGGAGTGAAGAGATGTACCCTTAAACCAATATTGGTTGGGGAATCTGTAGTCCAATTGATTTAAGGATCGTTAATCTCGTTTGAGATTAGGATCAACTTAAATGTTTGTTAAGGATACGTTAGTCTAATTTTAGACTAAGATCTACTTAACAGGATCATTTAGATCCAACAAAAGTGCATTTAGGCTCTATTGTTTAGCTTAGGGACATCGCGGTCCAAGTTCAGACGCAAACATGGGTTTGGAAATGCACCAGATAGTTATTGGCCATTGGGACCCATCACCCCTCTAAAGATGTTGAAGAATTATAACGATATGTATCAGAGGTGTGAAAAGAAGTACCCTCGAACCAAAGTTGATTGAAAGGGTTCTGGGAATTATTTTGAATGTCAAGAATATGGTTGGAGTTCAGTTTCAGGAGATCTTGCCTCTGGAAGACTTAGCTAGTTTAGGCTAAGATTGGCTTGGATATAGTGTTAAACACTAGAGTATACTCGTCTATCACGTGCTCCCACGTGATGCGCTTAAAATAGTGTTTAAACACTAAGGATGCGGCGCACAAAATTGTGTTAAACACTAAAAAGAAGCGCTTACGTGGGATCACGTGAGGCGCTCGAGTGTTGGGCCCAAACTTCCCTTATTTTATTCCCAGAATATTTAAATAAGTGTTAAACACTTTTAGTCTTCACAGCCATCACGTGTCGGCACGTGATAGGTATCCATGCACTGGATATTGAAAGGATTTGCTAGGGGTCACGTGGGGACACATGAGGGCGCCTATGCGTTGGATATTTAATCCTTCATTTTTACCCCATCTTTAAAATGGTGTTTGTCAGGGGTCATGTGGGAGCACGTGACCCAACATTATCCGTTCTCTTTTGATCACAGAGGAGGGGAGTCATGTGGACATACGTGATCAGGTTGGATACTGATTTCTTTTACATGCATGGAGCGTTAGATCCCTTGTTTAAGAATTAAATTCTTTTGTAGGGTTAAACCCTAATTTTATTTAAAGGAATTAAATTCCTATGTATTTGGAAGAATTAAATTCTTTGTAGGGTTAAACCCTAATTTATTTAGAGGAATTAAATTCCTATGTATTTGGAAGAATTAAATTCTTTAAACTCAATTCTCCCTCTAAGTTTTGGATCTGCATGGCAAAATCTCCCCAATGAGAATTAAATTCTCAACTTATGGGGAGATCTGCTTCTGCAGATCTTCAACCAGAGAAAGAACTAAGTTCTTATTCAGAAGAGTTAAACTCTTAGTTTGAGAATTAAATTCTCTTATAGGGTTATGGGAACTTATAGAATGATCTTTCACCTAAGATTTCTTTCTTTTCTGAAGAAATCTTCTTTTCTCTCTGGAGAATTAAATTCTCTTCTTTTTTCTCTCTATTGTTGTTGTCTCTCCTTTTTTATTCTCTTTTTGGCTCCTATTTATAGGAGAAAGAAAAGAATCGGTTTGTTTAGTCAATCTTTCATTGAAAGATTTTATTGATTTTATAACCAACATGATCTGTTAGATCACTCGGTGAATTTTATTCACCATTGGATTTTTAATCCAAAAGATATTTTATTTGTTGTTCCTGGCAGATTTTAGGAAAATATTTCCTTATGTAGAATCTTTCTATAAACTGGTGATTTTTAATCACCATTGGATTTTTAATCTAACGGTGCTCCAGTTTACAAAGCGCAATCTTTTTGGTTTAGAAAGATCTAGGGAAATATTTTTCTTTTAGGGTTTTTGATTTCGCTTAATTAGAATTTAATTCTATTAGTTCAGAAGGTTTAAGAGCCTATCACGTGTTAGCACGTGACCCCACTGATTGACCATTTAATTATAATTTAATTCTATTAGTTCAGAGATCTTAGGAACTCATCACGTGTTGGTACGTGACCCCCTGTCACGTGTGGGCACGTGATGCCCCGTTTAGGGTTTTCTTTCCTTTAACTCAGAGAATTTTTAAGACCCCATCACGTGGTGGCACGTGACCCACTGATTAAGCATTTAACCAGAATTTAATTCTGTTGTTTTAATGAACTCAGGAATTATCACGTGTCAGCACGTGACCCTTGGTCACATGTGAGCACGTGATGCCCTATTGGGTTTTTTCCTTGTTGTTTTATTATACCTTTAATTCTTTTCAGTGGGTTTAAAGGCCCATCACGTGTGTACACGTGACCCCATTTGGGGTTTTCCTTGCTGCTTAATTTGTATTTTATTTAGTTCCCATTAGAATTTAATTCTATTAATTCAGTGGGTTCAAGAGCCCATCACATGTGGACACGTGACTTCATCAATTTAGGCAATTCAGACACAAATAGGATCTGCCCATAAACGGTCACGTATTTGAACGTGTGGCCCCATCACGTATGAGCATGTGATGCCTGCTTTTTTGAGTATTCTCCCTTTTTTGTAAGGGAACAAGTAGCTCTTGACCGAAAATTTTGGCAGGAACAAATGCCCCCACTACTTTGCCCACGTAAGCATGTACGTGGGTGAAGTAGTGCAGAGTAATTCATAACGTATGACCAGTTTTGGGTTAGTATATAACTTTCAGAATCTTAATCTGTGAAGATAACGAACGGACACAAGCGTCGTCATTTATCATTGACTCAAATCTCGACTCTTAAGGGATATAGTTCCAAACTCTCAGCCCCATGAGCCACATCCTTCTATTTCTTTATGTCTTACTCTGGCGTGAAGTAGTTTATATGCTCATGAGTAACTTCTCCATTTTAGTGGCATGTAGTTTTGGCAAGTGTAGCCCATAGATAGTAGCTAGTTGTCCATCTTGGACTCTTTGTAAGGTAGCGACGGCTTAGGAGACAGGTTCAGATCTGTCGCCTAAGGCTTTCCAACTTTACGAGCCATGAGGGTCTCATAAAGACATTTCTCCCTACGAGTCGAGAGGATCCCGTAGGTATATTTTCTCCTTAAGAATCGTGAGGATTTCTACGTGTGTTTTCTCTTGAGAGTTGTAACGATCTCACGAGAGAATTTTCTTCCTTACAAGTCGAGAGGACTTGTAAGTGGTTAATGAGTTGACCTTCTCCCGAGTCAAAGTATTGCTTTGACGGGGAGTTTCGAAGGTTTACTCTGACTGTCTCCCACGGAGTCAGGATTGACATTGGCCGTGTGGGGTCAAGATTGATTCTCGGTTTTCTATGCACCGCCGAGTCCTGGAACTGGGAACTTTGTCGCGGCTCCGTGATAGTCTCTAGGCTTTCTGTGAACCTTCGAGATTTGGAATTAGGGGCTTTGCCATGGCTCCGAGGTTAATTGTCGCGTCCGAATCCTGCAGAGGCACTGATTTCTCTGCGGGTCGACGCAAATCGAGATGCTCTCGTCAAGTACGCTGATTTCCCTGAATCGAGGTATTTTACCAAGGACACTGATTTCCTCGGAGTTGAGACGAATTAAGGTATTCCCGCAAAGACACTGATTTCTCTGCGGGTCGACGCGAATCGGGATGCTCTCGTCAAGGATGTTGATTTCCCTGGGGGTTAAAACGAATTAAGGTATTCCTGTAAAGGCACTGATTTCCTTGCGGGTCGACGCGAATCGAGATGATCTCGTCAAGGACATTGATTTCCCTGAATAGAGGTTTTTGCTAAGGACGCTGATTTCCCTGAGGGTTGAGACGAATCGAGGTATTCCTGCAAAGACACTGATTTCCTTGCGGGTCGACGCGAATCGAGGAGTTTTTTTGTCAAGGACGCTGATTTCCCTAAATCAAGGTATTTGCAAAGGACACTGATTTCCCTGGGGGTCGAGACGAATCGAGGTATTCCTGCAAAGACACTGATTTCCTTACGAGTCGACGCGAATCGAGATGCTCTCGTCAAGGACGCTGATTTCCCTGAATCGAGGTATTTGCCAAGGACGCTGATTTCCCTGGGGATCGAGACGAATCGAGGTGTTCCTGCAAAGACACTGATTTCTCTGCAGGTCGACATGAATCGAGATGCTCTCGTCAAGGATGCTGATTTCCCTAAATCGAGGTATTTGCCAAGGACGCTGATTTCCCTGGGGGTCAAAACGAATCAAGGTATTCCTGCAAAGACACTGAGTTCCTTGCGGGGCGATGCGAATCGAGATGCTCTCGTTAAGGACGCTGATTTCCCTGAATCGAGGTATTTGCCAAGGACACTAATTTCCTCGGAGTTGAGACGAATCGAGGTATTCCTGCAGAGAAACTTATTTCCTTGCGGGTCGAAGCGAATCGAGATGCTCTCGCCAAGGACGCTAATTTTCATGAATCGAGGTATTAGCCAAGGACACGGATTTCCTCGGAGTTGAGACGAGTCGAGGTATTCCTGCAAAGACACTGATTTTCTTGCGGGTCGACACGAATCGAGATACTCTCGCCAAGGACGCTGATTTCTCTGAATTGAGGTATTTGCCAAGGACACTGATTTCCTCGGAGTTGAGACAAATCGAGTTACTGCTGCAAAGACACTGATTTCCTTACGGGTCGACACAAATCGAGATGCTCTCGTCAAGGACGCTGATTTTCCTGAATCGAGGTTTTTTGCCAAGGACGCTGATTTCTCTGGGGTTGGTTGACTTGTTTCTGAGACGGAGGGTTGATCCGGCGGGGAGGTCATTGGTTGACTCTAGGTTGTCTGTGGACCGTAGAGTCTTGGAACTAAGGACTTTGTCGTGGCTCCGTTTGGTGATGTTGTGTCCGAATCCTATTGGAATGAGGAGGATCACTGTTGCTGATTTTTAGGCTGTAGATGTCGCCGTTAAGATTTGGAACTAAGGACTTTGCCATGGTTCCGTTTCGTTGTGTCACTTCCGTGCCCTGCTGGCAAAAGAAGGAACGCCGTTGTTGATCTTCTGGGATGCAGATGTTACCATCGAGCTCTGACTCTCCCTTTTGACAGGATCTGGTGGGGGACATGTGGTTCTCTTTTTGTTTATGCCCATGGATTGTATACAGGGGTCAGTATGGACTGCCTGTAGGGCAAAAGTTTCATTCTTTCATTTTTTTTATTTCTTTCCGCGATACTCTATCATTTCAGCTTTTATCTCGCGAAAGTCGCGATTGCCCAATCATTTCGGCTATTTTTCGCGGTGCCCAATCATTTCGGCTATTTGTTTTTTTTACTCGCTACTTTTTATTGCGAGTTGATCAATCATTTCGGCTATTTTTATATGCATATCTTTTTTTACTTGCTGATTTTGTTGCAAATTGCCCCATCATTTCGGCTATTTCATATGCATTTTTTAGCTCGCTGAATCTTTATCACTAGTGTGGAACTTGGAACCTGATGCCAATCTTAGCATCAGTATCGCTACAACTGGAATATTGCCAGAAGCGAATCATCATTTGCCGTGAAAAGGCTTGGAATTTGATACCAATTTAGGCATCAGTATCGCTACAACTGGGATATTGCCAGGAGTGAATCATTATCTGCCTCTGTCGATGTCGAACAAAAATGGCTTAGCAAACAGGGTTAGAATCCTGTCGACTACGGATTTTGACTTCATGAGCCGTAAGGATCTCATAAAGGTGTTTCTCCCTACGAGTCGTGAGGATCTCGTAGGTGCATTTTCTCCTTAAGAATCGTGAGGATTCTTAAGTGTGTGTTCTCTTATAAGTCGTAAGGATCTTACAAGAGTGTTTTCTCCTTGCAAGTCGAGAGGACCTACAAGTGTTTGTTCACCGTGTGAGCACATCCCTAGTCGCTGGTGGGACTCTGTTAGGAAATGTTTATTCGTGCCCGTGGATTGTATACAAGGGTCAATATTGAACCGTTTGTAGGCCAGTCTGGGAAAGATGATGGCTTAAGAACAGGTTCAGATCTCTGTAGTTTAAGGCTTTTGAATCCTATGAGCCGTGAGGGTCTCAAAGGGGAATTATCTTTACGAGTCGTGAAGATCTCGTAAGTGTGTTTTCTCCTTAGGAATCGTGAGGATTCCTAAGTGTGTTGCTCCCTTGTGAGTCGTAAGGATCTTACGCAGGTATTTTTTCCTTAGAATGTCGAGAGGATCTTGCAAGTGTCTTTTAACGAGATTGCGCCCTTTCAGGTTTTCGCAAACTCGCCGGTAGTCCTGCTGTTTTCACTCACGGAGCCCTTTCGGGTTTTCATCCGTGCCTATTTTGCTTGTGGATATACCATTTTTTTATTTTTTACGAGTTTGTGTTCTTTCGGGTTTTCACAAACATCGCCGGTAGTCCTGCTGTTTTTACTCACGGCGCCCTTTCGGGTTTTCATCCGTGCCCATTTTGCTTGTGGACATACCGTTTTTTTTTCCGTCAGCCTTGGGATGCTGCGGTCCGTAGTAGTTTATAGACGTCTCGGTCAATTGCAAGTTTTATGACATTGCGGTCCATCGTTAGTTTAGGGACATTTAGGTCCTTTGTTTATCCCGTATGCACGTGCATTTGTCAAGTGACGGGATACATGACGCTAATGTAGAATACACCCATTTAGGGTGTGGTTTGATATGGTTGGAATGTTTTGTGACCCATTCATATCACGACTTTTCCAACTTGACGTCGACGCATGGCTTTTTTGAATTTGGCCATTTGGCGTTCTCGATCAGCTTTGCTCTTTTGACGGGCTTCGTTCAGTAGCATGTCGATCACCTCGTCTGACGGTTCCAAGGATTTTGGCATTGATCCTGCCCCCGGCTCTTCTACATTATCTTCTGATACCGAGTGAGCTTCTTTGTTATTTAGCAACGAATGAGAGATCATGTGGCAACTTGCCACATAATCTTCTAATTCCCGTGACGAGTTGTCTCCCTCATCATCGTCGCTATCTCCGCCCTCTAGGATATGGTTGAGAAATTCTTGGAGTGTGACCGGGATTCGCGCCTTTTGGTTGTATTCCTCCAGCGCGTCAATATGCATTTGCAAGTCCGTGCACTTGTCATCAGTCTTCACGGGCTTCTTCTTCTTCTTTGAAGATTTTGACGGCTGGGTCTGAGTGTTTTGACCATCGCTACCAATTCTCGGCGTCGGACGCGGTTTTAGCATTCCCTTAATGATCTCAGGCTCTAGCGGGCTTTTCCACCTAATCGTCGGGCATGTGTGAAGATCCTTCAGCATTCTTTTCGTCTTGGCTGAAAGTGCGACCTCCCATGGAGCTTCTTCTATAAAAGAGCATGATGCCCCCAGTGTGTCTACCCTTTTAGGAGTGTGCTGTTGTGGCGGATTTACCTTCCAGTTTTCGGATAGCGCGAACTTGCCCTGCTGGTATTGGTCTTCAACCTAATTTTTGAAGACGTAGCAATCTTCGAGTGGATGGCCCAATACTCGATGGTAGGGGCAGTAATTTGGATCGTTGACATCGTTCAGTTGTAGTGGGTGTCTCGGTTCCGGTAGAGTGATGAGCCCATTGTGCACTGCTAGTTCGAACAGTCTCCTTGTTTTATCCCGGGGAAACGAGTAAGGGCGTCTCAACTTCTCATCGAGTGATTGCCGCTTGTTGCTTTGGCGAACAATCGGTCTCGGGCCACTCGGCTGTTGTTGAGCATTGGTGACAAAGGTTGCTTTCCCTTTCCCCTTCTCATTCCAAGGATCCGTCTTTGAGGAGGACGGTCTATGGCCCATCTGGTCCATTTGGACCAGCTTGTCAATCAAGACCTGGAAAGTAGTTGGCTTGAAGAACATCATGAATTGTGAAATGGTCGTTTGAGGGTCAAGGGTCCCTACGAACATGCCTACCGCAGGCGTCCCCTCGATGCGCTGCTCGCACTTTGACCATAAATTCCGCCACCGTGTCGCGTACTAAACCCATGTTTCTCCAGGCTTCACCCTGGCATTGATCAGCGCCGTAATTGGGGTATGTTCGCTAGCGCTCGCGAAACGCTGGGTGAATAGCGACTCCATCTCTGCAAATGTCTTGACAGAGTCATTTGGGAGTTCAGAATACCACTCGAATGCTGTCTCCGACAAGCTGCCAACGAATTGGCGAAGCAGTAGCTTATCATCACCTCTGGTATTGCCGCACAAGGCTCTAAATTGAGCGACGTGCTGATGCGGATTTCCCATCCCTTTATATACGTGGAATTTGGGGATCGTATATCCTGGCGGGTACTTTATTTGATCGTACCAACCCGGATAGGGCCGTCCAGTTCTGACGACTTGGCCAGCCACTTCATTCGGTTAATGCGCTCGTATTTGTTGAGCTATATAATCATCGAGCGTGGCTTTAGAGATGGTCACCTCCTTGGCTGCTAACAGAGCCGGTAGAGGATTTGATGTCTCTCCTCTATCATCTTCAATAATTACTGGAGGGTCTTCGGCTGGAGGGTCCGGCTGGATCATCATGCCCACCATATCTTGGAATAGAAGGACCATTTGTTTTATATTGGCCGCTTGTTCCGCGGCCTCTTTGTCCTTCTTCTCAAGCATTCTCCGAAGGAATTCAACATCAGTTTCCTGCTCACGGCGCTGCTCCGAGGATGTCTATGGGCTTGCTTTCGGTTCCGTAAGTGCGGCCATAGCTGTTAGCATTTCCTGGAGCTTTTGTTGTTGCTGATCCTGAGCCTTAGTCACTGATCGCGTAAGCGGTCGATGACCTGTGGAGATACGGCTATCCTCTTTCCCGGATGCCATATAGACGGTATGCACCACCATGCCCCCAGACTTAGGGCGTTTAAGCTTAGTGCCCTTGACATTTGTCGCAGACACGAGAATTTTCTCCGGCCTCCTTCTTTTGTGGGCGGTCGAAGTTGAGGGAGCCGTTGCAGCGGGCACCCAAATAGATGACCTCTAATGTGGCATGAGAAGGTGGTCTTTCTCTTACCGAACTTTCATAATTTTCTGTCGGCGGGGGTAGTCTTGATCAATCACGGAGTCTTGGACCTGTCACCAGACCTTGTAAATTTTGGAGGACAGCCGCTGAGGGGTCTGCTCCGACTTCGCCTTTGTGATCTTCTCAACAGGCGGAGGACGCTTTTTTAGCACAGCAGTTGGCAAATTCTTGCGCACCCTGTTAAGTAGTTCAAAGTTGTTCCCAGTTGGAACAGTAGCATCAACTTCTACAGTTGGAGCTGGAGGAGTCAGTCCAGAGGGTGAACTGCCCCAGCTTTCCTCACTCGGCGCCAGTGGCAACGTCAAGCATGTCATGCAGCCGGGATTACCTCCGCTGTTGGATGAGCTTCCTCACGCCCCCTTCTTTGAGGAGAGACTGTTATTGGCGCTAGCCTGTCGAAGACAGACGTCCGCTGAGAGAGAATGGTCAACCTGTCGAAAGCCGACCTTCGAGTAGGAAGAGCGGCTTGGACGACCTCAACTGTAGCAGGAGTTGGAGTGTCCTTCTTTGGTATTGCGAGCCTCTTTGCGGGCCCACTTGAGCTTTGACCCAGCCTGTCGAAGACTGATGCAATGGAGTTGGACGACCCGGTGAGAGGGGCCATGGTGGTTGCAAGCCGATCAAAGACCGACTTCTTCGCAGCTTCCAGTAACAGCATCTGAACGTTGAAACTTGTTGGTGGGATCATAGTCCCGAAGAATAGCCCAGTAGTGGCTTGGGTCACTTGTTCCACCGGCATTGTAAAATGGGAGGCCGCTTGGGGCCCGTATGTTACTCCCCCAGATGAGGCGGAAAGGGAGTTGTTGCAATTAGTGCAGTTTGAAACCATTGATCTTCTGTTTTCTACACGGAGCAAGACACCAAATCTTAGTACCTCAAATCCAGGGGCAACCATGTCAAACCGCGATTCATTCACAAAACACGACACACGAAGTGTGGAATGGAAAGAGGAAAAGGACCCACCGGGCATGCCAGAATCTGTTCTCCGCCGAAAGACCGGGAAGACAAACGTCTTTCCTGAATTTGGGGGCAGATGCTATTTGGTTTTATCCGTCCACCTCTCCGAAAATACTAAGTTGATTTATGGAACCATGTATCGAAGGTTTAGACGGATGCGGCCGATGTAGCAGACTTCATCAGATTCCCCCTCGTTTGAGGGGTTTTTGATTGTGGGGACGCTCTTTCCTGCAGGCGCAAGCCCCTGCAGTTAATTACGCTACCGCATCGCGGTAACCACTTTCTCCTTCTCCAGATGGTCACTTCGTGTTGTATGTGTTTGTTTTGTTTTTGGTTGCCCATGGATTGTATACGGAGACTAATTTGTGTTGTCGCCCGTAGGGCGTGGATTAGTCCAAATCCGTATTTTCTTAGATTTGGGTTTAAGGATATGTTAGTCTCATTTGAGACTAAGATCAACTTAAACGTTTGTTAAGAATACGTTAGTCTAATTTTAGACTAAGATCAACTTAACCATTTTTTAAGGATACGTTAGTCTAATTTTAGACTAGGATCAACTTAACCATTTGTTAAGGACACGTTAGTATAATTTTAGACTAAGATCAACTTAATAGGATCATTTAGATCTAACAAAAGAGCATTTGGGCTCTATTGTTTTAGTTTAGGGACTTTGCGGTCCATCAGTTTAGGGACATTACGGTCCAAGGTTAAGGACATCATAGTCCAAGGGTTTAAGGACCCCACAGTCCGAGATTAAGAACATCATAGTCCATGGGTTTAAGGACTCCATAGTCCAAGGTTAAGGACATCATAGTCCATGGGCCTAAGGACCCCACAGTCCGAGTTTAAGGACATCATAGTCCATGGGCCTAAGTACCCCACAGTCCGAGTTTAAGGACATCATAGTCCATGGGCTTAAGAACCCCACAGTTCGAGGTTAAGGACATCATAGTCCATGGGCCTAAGGACCCCACAGTCCCAGTTTAAGGACATCATAGTCCAAGGGCTTAAGGACCCCACAGTCCGTGGAATGTCTGGTTGTCGGGACCCGTCACCTCTCTGAAGACGTTGAAGGATTACAGCGACAAATATCAGCGGCGTGAAGAGATGTACCCTTGAACCAATATTGGTTGGGGAATCTGTAATCCAATTGATTTAAGGATCATTAATCTCGTTTGAGATTAGGATCAACTTAAATGTTTATTAAGAATACGTTAGTCGAATTTTAGACTAAGATCTACTTAACAGGATCATTTAGATCCAACAAAAGAGCATTTGGGCTCTATTGTTTAGTTTAGGGACATTGCGGTCCAAATTCAGACGCAAACATGGGTTTAGAAATGCACCGGATAGTTATTGGCCATTGGGACCCACCAACTCTCTGAAGACGTTAAAGAATTACAACGATATGTATCAGAGGTGTGAAGAGATGTACCCTCGAACCAAAGTTGATTGAAAGGGTTCTGGGAATTATTTTGAATGTCAAGAATATGGTTGGAGTTCAGTTTCAGGAGATCTTGCCTCTGGATGACTTAGCTAGTTTAGGCTAAGATTGTCTTGGATATAGTGTTAAACACTAGAGTATACTCGTCTATCACGTGCTCCCACGTGATGCGCTTAAAATAGTGTTTAAATACTAAGGACGCGGCGCACAAAATAGTGTTAAACACTAAAAAGAAGCGCTCACGTGGGATCACGTGAGGCGCTCGAGTGTTGGGCCCAAACATCCCTTATTTTATTCCCAAAATATTTAAATAAGTGTTAAACACTTTTAGTCTTCACAGCCATCACGTGTGGGCACGTGATAGGTATCCATGCACTGGATATTGAAAGGATTTGCTAGGGGTCACGTGGGGACACACGAGGGCGCCCATGCGTTGGATATTTAATCCTTCAGCTTTAGCCCATCTTTAAAATGGTGTTTGTCAGGGGTCACGTGGGAGCAAGTGACCCAACTTCATTCGTTCTCTTTTGATCACTGAGGAGAGGAGTCACGTGGACATACATGATCAGGTTGGATACTGATTTCTTTTACGTGCATGGCGCGTTAGATCCCTTGTTTAAGAATTAAATTCTGTTGTAGGTTAAACCCTAATTTTATTTAGAGGAATTAAATTCCTATGTATTTGGAAGAAATAAATTCTTTTGTAGGGTTAAACCCTAATTTATTTAGAGGAATTAAATTCCTATGTATTTGGAAGAATTAAATTCTTTAAACTCAATTCTCCCTCTAAGTTTTGGATCTGCATGGCAAAATCTCCCCGTTGAGAATTAAATTCTCAAGTTATAGGGAGATCTGATTCTGCAGATCTTCAACCATAGAAAAAACTAAGTTCTTATTCAGAAGAGTTAAACTTTTAGTTTGAGAATTAAATTCTCTTATAGGGTTATGGGAGCTTATAGAATGATCTCTCACCTAGGATTTCTTTCTTTTCTGAAGAAATCTTCTTTTCTCTCTGGAGAATTAAATTCTCTTCTTTTTTCTCTCTGTTGTTGTTGTCTCTCCTTTTTTATTCTCTTTTTGGCTCCTATTTATAAAAGAAAGAAAAGAATTAGTTTGTTTAGTCAATCTTTCATTGAAAGATTTTATTAATTTTATAACCAACATGATCTGTTAGATCACTCGGTGAATTTTATTCACTAATGGATTTTTAATCCACAAGATATTTTATTTGTTGTTCCTGGCAGATTTTAGGAAAATATTTCCTTATGTAGAATTTTTCTATAAACTGGTGATTTTTAATTACCATTGGATTTTTAATCCAACGGTGCTCCACTTTACAGAGCGTAATCTTTTGTGTTCCGAAAGATCTAGGAAAATATTTTCCCATTAGGGTTTTTGATTTCCCTTAATTAGAATTTAATTCTATTAGTTCAGAAGGTTTAAGAGCCTATCACGTGACCCCACTGATTGACCATTTAATTAGAATTTAATTCTATTAGTTCAGAGATCTTAGAAACCCATCACCTATTGGCACGTGACCCCCTGTCACGTGTGGGCACGTGATGCCCCGTTTAGGGTTTTCTTTCCTTTAACTCGGAGAATTTTTAAGACCCCATCTCGCGGTGGCAAGTGACCCACTGATTAAGCATTTAACCAGAATTTAATTCTGTTGTTTTAAAGAACTCAAGAATTATCACGTGTCAGCACGTGACCCTTGGTCACGTGTGGGCACGTGATGCCCCATTGAGGGTTTTCCTTGTTGTTTTATTATACCTTTAATTCTTTTCAGTGGGTTTAAAGGCCCATTACATGTGGACACGTGATCCCATTTGGGGTTTTCCTTGCTGCTTAATTTGTATTTTATTTAGTTCCCATTAGAATTTAATTCTATTAATTCAGTGGGTTCAAGAGCCCATCACGTGTGGACACGTGACTTCATCAATTTAGGCAATTCAGACACAGATAGGATCTGCCCATAAAAGGTCACGTGTTTGCACGTGAAACCCCATCACGTATGAGCACGTGATGCCTGCTTTTTTGAGTATTCTCCCTTTTTTTGTAAGGGAACAAGTAGCTCTTAACCGAATATTTTGGCGGGAACATGTACAAATGGAGTATTTGCAATCCTGTGTATGCTATAAGTATTTAAATTGCTTTTGAACAGCAAGAAAGCACTTGTAGCTCATTGGTAAATCCTTGCACTGCTGTGACGTAGCCCTTGTGTTCGAATCCCTCCAGCCACATATATTTTTTAGTTAATTTTCTTTTAAACATTTAGAAGTTTAAAAGTTTACACGTGCAAAACACGTAAAATGAAAAGTCACAAAGTTTAAGCAAACATGTAAGAAATGATATGCCAACAGACTTGGACACATGGCAGAGATCCACACCCCAATCCACCGGATTGGACCAGCGAGATCATCCCAGGGGCCGGCGCTGCCGGGCCACCTTTGCCTAATGCCCCATTTTTTCTTTGCCCTAGTCTCTTGGCCTTCTTCTCTTAACTCCCATTATGTTTGTTTACTCTGCAATTATCCAGAGAATTAAAAATCACCATTAAACCAAATTTTAATGCATTTTTAATTCTCTCTTCACTCACAAAACCCTAATCCTACCCTATAAATACAACCCTACACTTTGGCCTCTTCATTCTGAAAATTATTACAAAAACTCTCTAAAATTTCTAAGTCCAAAGTTATATAAGAGGAGTTAGGCAAGGTCGAAGTTCCAGCGACGTTTTGGGAAGAATCCGGCGACGAAACGACTTCCTGACGATTCCAAAATCTCCCTCTACCTCTTCTCTCTAATTCCAACCAGTAAGTCCCCTCTCCCCTTCTCAATAACTAGTCTAAAACTTTCACTTTTCAAAACCCGTCGGAAGCGGAGTTATTCCGACTTCCGATTCTCTTTTCTTTAAAAACTCAAATTTTTCTTAAACAACAAATTACCATCTCTTCTTATATTGTTTAACAAGTATAAAAAACATTCACAACAATTTTCAATTTAAAATAATATGTATTGCAACTTCTATTTCAGTTTTACGGTAAAATACCATCATATTTACATACGACATTGCTTATTCATTTTACCCATATTAGCTTTAGAAAACTCATGAGGTAATAACCTACCTCATCACAACACACATTCTTGACATAGCACGATGACTTTTGGAACATTAATTTGTGGGAAAATACGAGTTTACATTTAAATACCCTAAACATTCAAAAACCGTTTTATTTAAAAGTGTATTATTTAATTCCTTGCAAATGCGCCTCCACAACCCATTTTGGGGAAATTCGATCAGGATGGTGTGGGTTATCGCACATCCTCGGACCTAGTAGAGCGAGATGCAGACCTCCTTACGGAACATCCGATCTCGATGGAATTTTTAATGCAATATTTAAGAAAAATGTGATTTTTATTTAATAAATAAGTTCTGTTTTTTTATAAATATATATATATAATCAACATATCTATTTTAAGTATACAATATATATATATATATATATATATATTCCATGTTTTCTAAACCAAGGAATCACAAATTTCATGAAACTACCATTACAAATCAATACAATTCCAATATTACACTAAAATACCATAAACAATGAAATCTAGGTTATATCCACTAGAATATTTCACTTTATAAAAAATTAAAATTATGAAAACTCTAAAGACGATAATTAAATACTTGAGGTGTATTTTGAAAATATATCAAAACTATTTTTCATAAAACCCCCTCAAGTTATATTAAGTTATAATAAGAACCCTAGTAAACATAGGTTTAAGCGGGACCAGTCTCTTGAGCCTCAGAGAGTCGGAGAATATGGGTGCTTGCCTATCTAAGGTAGAAAACCTTAAAACGTAGTTATCAATACGGTAATTGTTTTGGAAAAAGACACAAATCCTGTCGTCCATGTGCAGCAGTTACCGATAACATCAAAACTAATTTAGGACTTCAATTTGTTTAAAGTGTCTGACTCAGACAGAGTTTCAATCTAATATGAAATCAATCTGACTTGAATTCAATTCAAGTATAACTACAATACAATATGAATCCATTTATACCAGAATTCAATCTATATCAATATGACTCAACCGAACCATGGATATACTCTGTTTACATGACTATCCATTTATATTCATTATGTTTACATGATATCATGGTTTCGGCAAGTCTTCTATCAATAAAACAAAACAATACAATCAATACAAAAAACATTATGGGATTTTAAAGGGGTAGAATGGTACGGAATGTGTTAGAAGTGGCACGAGACGATCACTTTAATACACATTACCTGAATATCCATTGCTGTTATACCGTGGCTTAATGATTCGTTGTGCTCCGTATACCTTTGTCTCCGAAATAGTGGGACTCCTCTCGTATACCGGTATTGTAAGTCCACGGTAGCGCCCCGGCCGTCTAACAGACGCCAAATGCGGAACAAAAACTTTTTAGAAACTGGCGCTATCGTATACCGTTACCCGGATCTGCCATTAAAGCTAAACTAACAAATTACAAATGGGTAGAAACGTTATACCGAATGATCCGAGTCCTTCGGTTTTCAACCATCATCCCACGCTTGTTGCGGTTGCTCCGATCTCCTGAATCTCCAGTCTCGTCGTCCAGGTGGCACCACATCGACGGATTTTTAAACGGGCTCCCGCCTCTGAACCGAGGCAACTCGATCGTCAAGTTTGCTAAAAGAGACGACCAAGATGAAGTATAGAATGAGTAGAACACTTTGTCTCGTTACGTCTAAAGTCACGGACGAACGGTTAATGAAGTTGCCTTTTGGATCGATATGAAAATGAGATATGAATATGTTAATTTCCATACATCCAAAACTCTATCTTTTTTTCCAACAACCATGAGCCAAGAGTGGGGGGGGGAGGCCGGCCACTTATAGGAGAGGAGGGAGGTGAGTGTAGGAAAGGAGGGTGACCACAAGAATGATGAATCACCTTAACACCTAGTATGAAAGGATTTAAAGCATACATTGAACTTAAACCCTTAGTCATCAAGCATTAATTGCTCCATTAATGCACTAATGACTCACTAGCCTTGTCACCCTCTCTAGAACCTTCTAAAACACTGACTCACCTCATCAAGAAAAGATAAATCCTCATTTTAACCGAATGTCAAAATACGGCTGATAGAAAACTGGAAACTGGCAACTTCCAAAAGTGATCCTGAAACGAATTTCAGGATAACCCCGTATCAGTATAAACATACCCGCATTTGTATTACGACCGAATACAAATGCAACTGAGACAAAGATATTATATCTACACAGTATAATACTGGGTTCCGGCTTAAACCAAAGCCTACCAGTATTATCTGCCCGAAAACTGACACGTGCGAAAACGCACGTGCATTTTTCGAACCTTGCCATAAACCTATACGGCCTCTACAACGTTTCGCCCGAACTTGGGAAAGTGTTTGTGGGGGACTCTAATGACTCATCAACACACTGGCACTGGGTATAACCACTAGCACGTCAGAGGTACAAGCTGCACGTAACGTTTTGCCTATGTATTGATTGGAAGGGAAGCTGACGAGCGAACTCATCTATAAACCCTACTGAGCCTGACAGTAACAATGTATATACAGTCCGGTCCATTCGTCTAAAGAGTATCGCATATCGAGTCTAGGGGGTGGATAAAGTCAGACCCCTAATAAAGCGATAAATCGTGTCGGCATGAAGCCCATCACCACCTGAGAAACTACTGAACCCAATTAGTAATTCTCCACTACCTCGGCCGAGGATTCCTAGTGATGGCCACCCATGCACTGCGCGACATCAACCCCCAATACCGGGAGAGACGAATCCCCGACAATCCGCTCACTTACCTCCAATGTGGCTCGGGACTGTACCCAACTAAAACTTGTTTGCACAACTCCTTTGAGCGTGGTAGGGTAGTAATCTAAGCACAGTGGGAACTCACATGAGACAAACGACGATCTCAGGTCGATGAACTAACCTGTACACATGTCACCAGGGAATTACTATCTGACGATATGTATAATACCAACTAGCAGATTCCCGGCGAGTCCTGTCCGGTGTACTTATAACCTAATGAGCACCTGTATACATCTTAGGTGATCCAACTGAGACCAGTGGCTTGTGAGACCGGCCACCGCCCCTCGTCGGGGTCTCGACTGTATACACAAGTCTACTCTGGAGTATCGATGCCCTATCTCGAAACTCCCACGACTAGGGACACTTTTAAGGATGTGCTTACAGACCCTAGCTCCCACGTATATGATCGCCATCACACTGCTGGTAGTCAAGCAAGAATCCTATGGGCTCTATCATCATGCAATAGTGAAATAAAGCATGTATACGATGATAAAGACAAACCAGATAGCAAACTATCATCTCGAGTAAGACTGTCATGTTGATATAGGTCCTTCCGCAATCATTGCAATCACGTACCTGCGATCCAATAATTGACTTTGAGGGCACTATCTCCAACAGGTATATTCTGTACCAATCTACAAACAACTGCATTAACAGAACAAAAAGATTACAATATACCAGTTATATTCTCATCTGTCTATTCTTACCTATCTTTGGGATTTACCGAGCGATTGTTCGCTGATGACATTCCTTCTCTTTTTCTTTTGAATGTTGTCAGGTGGATCAGACTCTGTGGAGGTTGAGCCCAGTACTGAAGACTTGGAGCAGTTCACCATTGACCCAGAGCTCTAGATACTTGTATATATTTTCTTTTTAGTTCATGCTATTGTTTAGGCATTGCTTTCCATTCCTGTATTTACATTTTCAGTTGTACTTGTAAAGAAATGTTTGATAAATAAAAGTTGTTGTTCATTTACACTTCATGTCTTCTTGTGTATATTTACATTATATTGCTTAGATACGCTTAGCGTGTTTACTTCTGAGTAAATACGTAGCGGGTCTCGTCGCATCTTCTTACCCATACACTGGGAAGTGGGGCGTGACAGTAAAGTAGTAATCAAAGTATAATGGGAACACATACAAGACACTATGGCAATCTCAGATCAAAGGTGTCACGCCCCGCTTCCCAGTAGACGGAAATGGTGACGTGGCAAGCCCGCAACGTATTTATTTCGAGAAGGTAATTTCCCGGAATAAATACGCTAAGCGTAAAATAAGCAATATAAAATGAAAATAAAATTAACATAAGATTAAAACTTCAACAACTTTATATACATTTAGCTTGATTCATTTACAATACATGATATCAGCTGAAGGAAAATACAAGAATGGAAATGCCTAAACAAGTGGCATATATAAACTGAGAAGAAGATAACTGGTCTATTCCTGGGTCGCGATCTAATCGTGCTCCTTCTCTGAGATTTCTACCTCCTCAGTCTCCACAGTATCTGACGAATATTCTTAGAAAACAAAGGTGGGTGGAATGCCCGTCAGCAAACTTTCGCTCGGTAAGTCCTCAAGAAATGAAATGAAGTATAAAGTGTAATGATAAAGCAAAAGTATAATATGAACAAGTGAGTATTAAGTATGGTGTGTCAGCATGTCGTTTAATTTAAACATGGCAAGTTTATTTAGCATGCAGTGTTATTGTAATATATGTGAAGAAGTATGGTAACATATAACAAGTAAATAAGCATGACAGCATAGCATGAACATGACAAACAAATATAATATGGCCTTATAGTGTAAGTATAGTGAACATGCAGTGAATTTAAGTATCTTGACAGGTCTCTACTTGGGTACACTAATTTAACGTAAGTTCAAGAGTGAATATCAACCAATCTCAAGAGTGTTTTCGAACCCAACAGGCTGTAATACAGGGGAAAGGAACCACGGGCCCGAATCAAGTGTTAGTAACGGAACTTCAACCTAGTGTTGAAATATTCCAAACTCAACAGGCTGTAATCCAAGAGCAAGAAAACATGAGCCCTCATGATAGCTTGCTTGTGTTAGTAGACATGGATTCATGATCTAGTGGGACTCCAGAGATTTCATTGGATTCACGCATGAACTACCCCAACACCCCGTATATGCTAAGTTACAGCTAAAATTACCAGCCTTGCTCGAATCCATGAATACATAGAGTTGGAAGATTGATTTCATGTATATATCAAGTATTCATGTCAAGTATTCATGTATTCATGTCAAGTTGTATTCATAATTCGAGTCAAGTCATAGTGTTCAAATATTCATGTTTCACTTTAGTCAACTTTAATTGTTCTGATTCATGATCAATAATAAAGTATACCTGTTTGAGTTCGATATTGATTTCGTGTGTTCAAGTTCATGATCAAGTATTGTGTTTGGTTTTAGATTCAGGTTTTGAGTTTGGATTCAGACTTGAGTTAGACTCAGACTTGAGTCAGACATTTGTAACTGATTTAGATCCTGAATTACGTTCGGGAGTTATCGGTAACTGCTGCATATGGACGGCAGGATTTGTGTCTTTTTCCAAGACAATTACCATTGATAACACTGTTAGGTTTTCTATAATAAATAGACAAGCACTCACTTTCTCCGGCTCCCTGAGGCTCAAGAGAATTGATCCCGCTTAAATCTATATTGACTAAAGTTCTTAAATATAGTTTTATATAACTCGAGGGGGTTTTATGAAAAATATTTTTAATATAATTTCAAAATAATCTCGAGAAATTATTTATATTATTTAGGGTTTCCATGGATGTGAATTTTAGGGATTTGAGGTATTTTAGTGATAATAGCTTTGTTTGGAAAGTTCATGGTATTTTATTGTAAAACTTGACTTTTGTTGGTATCTTGATGGTATTTTGATGAAACTTGTAATTCTTTCATTTGAAAAAAAATATAAGTTTATTATATTTTGAAAATATATGGATTTTGTAATATTTATATAATTATTAAAAATTAAATTTTAATTAAGTAGAAAACTTCGTTTTTCTTAAAACCCGTATTAAAAACCTTTCGAGACCGAATACTCCGTGAAGAGCTCTGCATATCGTTCTACTAGCCCAAGGATGTGCGATAATCTGCACCATCCAATAGAGGGTCCCCTAAAAAGGGTTGTAAAGGAATTCTAGAATACAATTACAAAGAAAACCGTTTTTATAGTAAATGGTATTTTAATGTAATCTTGTGTTCATAACTAAAATACGTTCGAAGAGTATCGTGCTATGGAAACCATGTGTGTATGTGACAGGTAGGTCGTTACCCCATGATGTTTTCTAAAGATATATTTAAGCAAAACAAATAAAGATGGTATATACAAAGTTCATGGTATTTTAATGTAAAAGTTAAATTAAAGTTATGTTACATGACATATTTGAGTGAAAGTTGGTTTTAAACCTTAGTTTTATGATTACAAACATTTTGTAAGGATATGGATGCCAAATATGTAATAAAAAGTGGATTTTATATAGTATAGAAGAAGATGTCGGTATTAACTCCACTTCCGACATATGTTTTGAAAAAAAATTTAGAGAAGAAGAATGAGAATTGGAAGGGACTTACTAGTGAAGTGGATTAAAGGAAGGTATAGGAAGAGGGGGTTGTCGTCGTGACGTCGCGGGGTCGCCGGAATATGCGTCGATTCTCGCTGGAACTTGATCGTTTGCTAACTCCTCTTCTACTCCTCTTGTACTTAGAAAATTTTGAGAATTTTGGATATAATATTCAGAATGAGGAAGGGCTAGGGAATGAGGTAGTATTTATAGTATGGAATTAGGGTTTTGGAATTAAAAAGATGAATTAAAATGAATTAAAATGAGGATAAATGGGGAATTGAAGGGTCTCTGTTTGATTGCAGAATTAGGGGTAGGGGAAGGGTCGTGTGTGCAAAGCACAGAGGGTTTAGGCCACATCCAACCATTGAGGCCGGTTTTTGGTAGAGTTTGGCCGGTCTACTGAGGGGGTGAGGCCGTCGGATTTGTGCCACGTGTTCACACCAGTGTTAACACCCTTTTGCACATGTTTGATTTTTCTGTCTTTTCGTTTTTGTGTGTATTGCATGTGTAAACGTTTGGGCTTCCAAAAATTTAAAAAGAAAAATTCAGAAAAATATAATGTGTTTGATGGGATTCGAACACAGGGGCTACGTCACAGCAGTGCAAGGCTTTACCAGTGAGCTACAAGTTGTTTCTTGCTGTTCTTAAACAAAATTAACTTATAACTTATACTCAGGCTGTGAAACTCTATTCTGTATTTTAACAGAAGAATTTCCGTACTAAGGTTTCATAGTCGTTACAAAAGGAATATCCTGTACTATCATCATCAGAGAACTGCTATCTGACAATTGGTATAATACCATCTAGCAGTTCTCGGTGAGTCCGCCCAATGCAACTCATAACCTAATGAGCACTTGTATACAATCTTTGGTGTTAAACACTAATGACTATTAGATCAACCATCGCCCTGATCGGGGTCAAGAAACGTATACACTAGTCTACTCTAAAATACCGATGTCCTGTCTCGATACTCCTACGACTAGGGGGATTTAAGGATGTGCTTATAGACTACCCAGACCCCACTGGTATGATCACTATCATAATCCTGGTAGTCAAGCAAAGATCCTATGGGCCTTATCATCATGTATTAGCGATAAGTGATAACGAGTAAAACGTATACACATGAAAGATAAAAACAATTCAGATAGCATACTATCATCTCGAGCGAGACTGTTCTATCCCTATAGGTCCTCTTTCAATAACAGTAATTGCCTTCCTTCAATAACAGTAATTGCCTTCCTTCAATTACAGTAATTGTCTTTCTACAATTACAGTAATTACCTTGAGGGCACTATATCCAAAAATCTTCCACTTGCACTTAAGGCCAATTATTGCGGTATCGCATACTCACATCTCATGTGCTATCGCATACCTAACTTCTCTACTAACATTTTCACAAATCGTGTTTGAGAAATAGCCTCAGTGAGTGGATCCGCTATAATGTTTCTGACTTTATCTCTCTTTGTCGCGCCCCGCTTCCCAGTATACGGCGAAGGGGACGCGACTGGTCCGCTGCGTATATACTCAGAAGTACATACGCTAAGCGTATCTAAGCAATATAAAAGTAAATACACAAGAGACAAGATATAATAAAAACAACAACTTTTACTTATTAACATTCTTTTGTACAATGCATGAAAAGGAAATACAACTGAAATAAAACGATGCATAAACAATGGCATAACAGGAAATGAAAAGTACTGAATGGAAAATGTACAATGAAACTAGAGTTCTGGTTCTTCAGCAAACTGCTCCAAGTCTTCTGTAGATGGCTCGATCTCTGCCGGGTCCAAACCACCTGACGACATTCAAAGAAGAAAGAAATAGAATGTCGTCAGCGAACAGGTCGCTCGATAAGTCCCAAAGATAAGAGGAAAGTATAGTAGACATAATAAGAAGGTATCTTTTAAATTTGTATTATCTTGTTGTAATGTTGTGTTACCGCTGTTGTTTGTAGCTTGGTACAGGAGGATGCCAGTGTATACGAGAGGGGTCTCTATATACTAGAGACCAGGGCAAACGGAATGTACAAGGAACCATTAAGCCACGGTACAACAGCAATGGAATATAGGTTAGGTGTCTTAATCTTACCGCATCGTGCCACTTTTAACACCTTCCGTACCAATCTACCCCTTAAACCTCGTAGTGTTTTATTTGTATTGTTTTGTACTGTAAATTGAATTGAGTGTATAATTGAAAGACTGACCGAAACCATGATATCAGTAAACGGATATAACCGTAGAATCATGTAAGTGGAATAACTGGAGAACCATGTAAATGAAATGTATATCTATGGTTCGGTTCAGTCAAGTCGTATAGATTGATAATTGGATTCATGGATTCATGTTGAAGATTGTAGATTGTAGATTGACTTGAATCATAGTCAAGTCAGATTAATCAAACTCAAACCCGAGTCAGACAATTAGAAATGTAAATCGAAGTCTTGATTATTTCTTAAACTTATAATTGCTAGGGTCATTAAGGTAATTTATAAAACTTGAGGGGGGTTTTATGTAAAAATACTTTTTATATACTTTTCAAAATACACCTCAAGTATTCGTTATTCGTCTTTAGAGTTGTAATGAAGGTGGATTTTATATTGGGATATTTCCAGTGAAAATATCCTAGTTTCATAAATAAAGGTATTTATTTGTAATATTGATTTATGTGGAATTTATGGTATTTTAATCTAAAATTGATTCTTGTGATTTTTAGAAAAAGGTGGAATATTTATATCTTAACAAAATAGATATTTTAATGATAAATATACATATATTTATACAAAAATAATTTTAATAAATATTTATATTCTAGAAATCTTATTTTCTTAAGATGTCGTATTTTAAATCTTTCGAGACCGAATGCTCCTTGCGGAGGTCTGAATCTCGCACTACTAAGCCTGAGGATGTGCGATAATCTGCACCATCCCGAATGGGTTCCCCAAAGTGGGTTGTAGCGGCGCTTTGCAAAGATTGTAAAATACTAAATCTTTTAGAAAACGGTTTTATGAAGTAATTGGTATTTATTTGTAAAGATATATATTTTTCGTGTTGTATGTTCTAGTTTCTCCTAAATTAACTAGTCTATTCCTAACTGGTCCAGACGACAAGTTGTGAGATGCCTCAAATCGCCTCTTCACCGCCAATTGTGGCCAGGTAAGTACAAGTGAGGAAAGGAGGGATCCGCTCATGAATCACCGTGAATCGGGCCTTTTAAAGTTACCTTTCTCACTTGCCTAACCTAGACACCATAAAGTCAGGTTTAGATAAATGACCGATGTCCACAACTTATCGTATTTTCATAATAAGTGGTACTTCTTTAAAAGTGTATCAAAACTAATCTTTAGAAATGGTTTTATTAAATATATGGTATTTAAATGAAAATATTTATTTCTCGTATTCTAGGTTCTTAGGGGTGTTGCATACGAGTGTGTGAGGAGGTAGGTCATTATCCCGTGATCTACTTTAAATGTATAGCAAGTTTGATGGGGTTAAATGAAGGATTGAAATAATGTGGTATTTAAGTGAAAATACAATAAATTGAAAAAGTTATCATTTCATGTGACGAAACTTGATCAAATTGTTTGATTAGTGTTTAATAGTCAACATGAGGAAGTTTAGGTATGATTGTATTAGTGAGAAGTAGAATTTTATAGAAAACCGAATCGGAAATCAGATTTGTTCTGATTCCGTCGGGTTTTATAATTTCGTATTTTGAGAATGGAAAAGAGAGATAGAAAGGGACTTACGGGTTTTAGATTAAACAAGCGAGTGAGAGGGAACTAGAGGGATCGCCGATGTATTGCGTCGTCGCCGGTAGTTCCTTAAAACGGTCGCCGGAAGTTCCGCCGGGAATTTATCGGAGCTTCACCTCGAGCTTGTTTCAAAGTACACGACTCTTGGAAAATTTTTGAGAGAGCGGGCTCAGAATTTTGGGGTGAGAGGGTAGAGGGTAGGGGGTGTATTTATAGAGTAGGCTAGGATTAGGGTAGGTGAAAGGTTAAAATGAAAAATGTGATAAAATGTATAGAAAAAATGTATTAAAAGTGGAGTAATTAGGGTTTTAAAAGAGCTCTGGAAGTGGTCTGAGGCTGAAATTATGCAGGTGCATAGCGAATATGAAAAGACACAACTTTCATGTTGGGGCCGTCGCCGGAATCGGCCGACTCGGCCGTGACTCGGTCTGACTCAGTCCTCAGACTCTGTTTGATACTGGAGCATCTCACTGCTTTATGTCGCAATGGTTCGTCCGAACCCATGCGATTCCACTCTCACCGCTTGTATCCAGCTGGAATGTCAGTTCAGGAAATGGCGTTCTAAAGGCAACCATGGGATACAGCTTGTGTCCAGTCGTCGTCTGCAGCAGAGAGTTTTATGCTGACTTCAAAGTACTGGACATACCGAACTTCGATGTGGTTTTAGGACTGGATTGGCTTGGAACTTTTTATGCTACCATCGACTGTCGTCAAAGGAAGGTAGTATTCGAGATTCCAGACCATCCGGTCTTCTATTTCAAAAGCGGAGACCGTACCCTGGAGCCAAGTATCTACAAAGCAAAGCCAAGAGAAGCAGTAGTTGCAGCAGCTCAAGCGGAGGACGAATCAAGACCAGAGGTAGTTCGAGAGTTCGACGATGTATTTCCTGACGATATATCAGGTTTGCCTCCCGATCGAGCTCTTGAATTCAGTATTGATTTAGTACCAGGAGCACAACCGGTGATCAAAGCACCTTATAGATTAAGTCCAGAAGGTTTGAAGGAAGTTCGAACACAGTTGGACGAATTATTGGCGAAAGGATGGATTCGTCCCAACACTTCAAGTTGGGGAGCATCTGTACTACTTGTGAAGAAGAAGGAAGGTTCATACAGAATGTGCATCGATTATAGAGCCTTGAACGAAGTCACTATAAAGAACAAGTATCCACTCCCGCGCATCGATGATTTATTCGATCAGCTAAGTGGATCTTGTGTGTTCTCCAAATTGGATCTTCGTTCAGGTTATCATCAAGTGAAGGTTAAGGAAGTAGATATTCACAAAACAGCTTTCAGAACTCGCTATGGACATTACGAATTTCTAGTGATGCCATTTGGAGTGACCAATACACTAACAATATTCATGAACCTAATGAATCAAGTTTTCCGGGAGTACTTAGACAGGTTTGTTGTCATCTTCATCGACGACATCCTTGTGTATTCTAAGAGTCGGAAAGAGCATGCAGAGCACCTACGAATTGTCCTGGAAACTCTTCGACAACATAAGCTCTATGCCAAGTACATCAAGTGCGATTTTTGGCTAAAGTAAGTTGGTTTTCTTGGACACATCGTATCAGGAGAAGGAATTTCTGTGGATCCAGCAAAAGTTTCAGCAGTTAGCGAATGGCCTACACCAAAGTCAGGGAATCGGCCAAATCGGCCTTGACTCGGTCTGACTCCGTCCTCAGACCGAGTCACGGCCGAGTCAGGCGGCCGGGATCCCCCCCGACGGTTCATCTAACTCCTGGAAATGTTACATCATTGGGTGTAGTGGGGTTTTTGTGAGATATGCACGTGTAAACTCTTGGTATTTTAAAGGTTATAAAAAAAATCAATATTAAAAATAATGTGGGGTATGAGATTTGAACTCTGGTGGTTTGGTTCAACAGTGCAAGGTATTACCAATGAGCTACAAGCTCTTTCTTGTAATTATTGTGTGAAATAAATACTTAAAGTGGTAACAACAACATTAAATATCCCAAGTATACTTCAAATTTAAATCAAATTCATGTACACTAAAAATGGAGTTGTTACACTCTTTATCTCAATCTCGCGGAGATCAACTATCTCCCGAATCAAGCGATACCTGCATCAGAATTATGTTTGGATAGATGATGGGACCAAGTTTATAAATGAACAATTTTATCTAACAACTTCTTAGATTGTATCCTCTGCTAAGTCATAATCAGCATCCAGCACCACGACTAGCTCAGTATCTCGCTTGGAACTCTTTCCAATATACTGCTCCTTTGAAAAAGGTAAACTTATAACTCGCGACAGACACTCTGTCATCTAAGTCATCTTGGAAGCTGGAATCGATAATCGCCTCCTGTAGGAGGTTGCCATTACCATATACCAAGAACATCATCATATGTTCTTCTCTCCTATCCTTTCATTTCTCCAGGATTAGACTGTTATCCACATCCTATATGGAGAAACACCTGTGACAACCATAGTTTGACCGAATTGTAGTATAGGAATATCACTTCCTATCAGGAGTATGTTATCCACATACCATATGAGAAATTAGACAGTACTCCCTACATTCTTCTTACAAATCCCAGATTCATCTATCATTTTGATGAAGTCAAATATTTTGACCTTATCATCAAAACATACGATCCACCTCTGCTATGCCTGCTTCAGTCTACAAATAGACTTAAGCAACGTCTACATGTTCCGCTGCTCCCAATGACTACGATAACCTCTGGCAGAGTCATATAGACGTACACTTCTAAATCACCATTTAGATAGACGTTATAGTTATCCACTTGCCAGATCTCATAGTTATGAAAAACAACAGTGGCAAGTTATATCGTATAAACTTTAGCAAAGACACTGAAGTAAAAGTTTCATCATAATCCACACTAGATATTTGATGTAAACATTTTACTATAAGTCTAGCCTTATTCGGTTGATACCTTTCTAACTACACCGATCTTGAAAGATCTACTTGCTCCTAATGGGTTGTTACGCCCCGCTTCCCAATATACGGAAACGATGATGTGGCAAGCCAGAAAGTCATTTTCCGGAATAAATACGCTAAGCGTAATGGAGCAATATAAAATGACAAGAAATAAACATGGGATTTAAACTTCAACAACTTTATTTACATTCAACTTGATGCATTTACAATACATGAGTTCAATTGAAAGAAAATACTATACAAGAAGAGAAATGCCTAAACATGTGGCATACATAAACTGAAAAAAAGATAGCTACTCTAGTCCTGAGTCGTGATCTGGTCATGCTCCTCCTCAGTGATGTCCACCTCCTCAGTATCTATAGTATCTGACGAACATTCCAAAAAACAAAGATGGGTGGAATGCCCGTCGGCGAACTTTCGCTCGGTAAGTCCCAAGAAATGGGTGTGAAGTATAAAAGTATAATAATAAATAAAATGTATATCATGAAGAAATGGACTAGGAGCTATGGTGTTGAAACATGTTATCATAAGTATGGCGATTCTACATAACATGCGGTTATATATATATATATATATATATATATATATATATATATATATCATGGCAAAATAACATGAGTATAGTATAGCATGGCCGTGTGGTGTAGGTACAGTGAATATGAAATGAATGTAAGTGTCCTAAAAGGTCTTTACATGGGTCAACTAATGTAACGTAAGTTCAAGGGTGAATGTTGACCAATCTTAAGAGTGTTCTCGAACCCAATATGCTGTAATCCAGGGGTAAGGAACCACATGCCCGAATCAAGTGTTAGTAACGGGACTTCAACCAAGTGTTGAAGTATTCCAAACTCAACAGGCTGTAATCCAGGAGTAAGGAAACACGAGCCCTCATGATAGCTTGCTTGTGTTAGTAGACATGGATTCATGATCTATGGGGGACTCCTGAAATTTCGTTGGATTCACACATGAACTACCCTAACACCCCGTGTATTCTACGTTACAGTTAAAATTAATAGCCTTGCTTGAATCCATGAATATATCAAGTGGCAAGATTGAGTTCATGTCAATATTAAGTATTCCTGTTTGGTGTTCATGTACTCATGTCAAGTTGTATTCATGGTTCGAGTCAAGTCAGTTTCAATAGCAACCATTGTGTTCTGGTATTCATGTTAAGTTGAAGTCAAAGTATACATGTTTGAATTTGATGTCCGAATTCGAGTATTCATGTTTATGATCAAGTATTCGTGTTTGATCTTGGATTCATATTTGAGTTTGGACTCAGACTGAGTTAGATGCTTGTACTGATTTAACTCTTGAATTCTTAGGTTCGGGAGTTATCGGCAACTGCTGCACATGGACGGCAGGATTTGTATCTTTTTTCAAGACAATTGCCATTGATAAGTCCGTTAAGTTGTCTACCTTAAATAGGGAAGCACTCACTTTCTTCAACTCCCTAGGGCTCAAGAGAATAAATCCCACTTAAACCTATATTTACTAAAGTCCTTAAATATTGTTTTATATATCTCGAGGGGGTTTTGTGAAAAATATTTTTAATATAGTTAAAAATAAAAGCTCGAGGGTGATTAGTATTACTTAGGGTTTTCATGAGCATGGATTTTAAGTATTGAGGTATTTCAATGATAAAAAGTTAGCTTTGGAAAGTTTAAGGTATTTTATTGAAAAACTTGCCTTTTTTGGTAACTTGATGGTATTTTATTGACATTTTTAATCTTTTATTTTTAGAAAAATATCGTTTCATTATATTTTGAAAATATGGATTTATAATTTTATATAATTTTTAAAAAATAATTTTATTTTATTTAGAAAATTCGTATTTCTTAAAAAAACGTATTTAAATGCTTTCGAGATCGAATGCTCCGTAAGAAGGTCTGCATCTCGCTCTTCTAGCCCAAGAATGTGCGATAATCCACACCATCTGTTAGCGAGTCTCTTAAGGAAGGTTGTAGATACATAACCGCAAAGGAAATGAAATACCACTTTAAAAGAAATCCAGTTTTAGAATTATGTTGTATTTTATTGTAAATACTATCTTCGAACCAAAAACACATACAACTAGGTATCGTGCTATGAAACCAAGTATGCGTGTGGGATAGGTCGTTACCCCGTGAAGTTTTCCTAAAGCAATTTTGTCGAAAAGATGTGATAACAAGGTTCAAGGTATTTTAATGTAAAAGTTTAAATATGGTTGTTTTACATGAGATTCATGATTTAAACTTGATTCTAAACATTAGTATTAAGATTACAAGTGAAGTGGTAAAATTGGTTCGATCAAATGATAAAAGAAAATGGAGTTATAGGTTTTAGAAACGATGATATCGGTAATAACTCCACTTTTACCTATTTTGATTAAAATGAAATTCAATGAAGATAAACGGAGTTTGGGAGGGACTTACTATTTGAATATGTCAAGAAAGGGTTAAAGAAGAGGAGGGATGCTTCAGGGCGTCACGGGAGCTCCGGAATTGGTTTCGATCTTCGCCGGAACCAACTTGCTTGCTAACTCCACATGCACCTAGGAACTTTTTAGAGAGTTTTGGCTAGAATTTTCAGAATGATGCTGAGCCAAAGTGTGGGGTGGTATTTATAGTGGAGAATTAGGGTTTGGGAATTAAAAATTAGATTAAAAAGCATTTAAAATGATGTTAAATTGCGAAATGAAAGGTCTCTATTTCATTGCAGGGAAATCAAACAGTGCAAAGGAGTTGAGAAGAGTTGAAGAGGTGTGTGTATGAAGCATGGACCCAACTGGACCCAATCGGGCCGTCCCCGCTGGCCCAGAGGCAACTTCCGCCGGTCGATCTAGGGTTTTTGGTCTCGAGATTCGTGCCACGTGGATTATTCAGTGTGTACACCATTATCCACATGTTTGATTTTTTTGAACTTTTCATTTCCCCGTGTATTGCACGTGCAATCTTTTGAGCTTCCAAAAAGTTAAAAAGAAAAATCAGAAAAATAATTGTGTCTGATGGGAATCGAATACATGGGCTACGTCACAGCAGTATAGAGGCTTTACCAGTGAGCTACAGGTTGTTTCTTGATTTTATTTAACAAATGTGACTTATAACTCATACACAGGCTGTCAAACTCTTTTCTGTATTGTAAAAAAAGAATTTCCATATAGAGATTTCAGAGTCGTTACATGGGTTTTACCCCTTCAGGAATATCAACCAAAGTCCACACTTTGTTGCAGTGCATGGAGTCCAACTTGGATATAAAGTAACCAACCATCAGTCGAAAGTCACCACTTTGTATGACCTGCTGATAAATAGTAAGGCCATCATCACATGATGCAAATCTCCCTGTCACCATCTATGAGGAAACCGAAGTAGCTCTCAGGTGGCTGAGGTCACCTACTAAATTAGCGGAATGGCTAAGGTTTGTCAGGGGCAACTGTTTTCAGTACATATCCCTAAATGAAAAAGGCCACTCGGTATTACTCATCACGGAGCACACCCTCGGAGGAGTAATCTAAGAGAATAAAATTCTCAAACGGAATACCGTTCATAAGTATCCACATTTTTGAGCACTTCGAAGAATCTTGATATTTCAAATGTCTGGTTCTCTACTTTATTTTTATATCCTATGAGCTTCTCAAAATCTTTGGTCTTTGAGTTTCGACAAGAATGTGCGCCCAAAGCCATAGAACTCATCGGTAAACAGAATGAAGTATGAGTATCAACCGCTTGTCCATATGGACATCGGACAATATACATCACTATGTATAAGTCCTAAGAGTTCACTAACTCTTACTCTGTGTGTTGTATGTCGAAAACTGTATTTTTGTTAAGAATATCTATACCATTATTATATACAGCTTACCCAATCAACAATTGATGTATGTAAGTGTTCACGACAAAATTTAAAAAAATTGAATATTCTTATTTATCAAATAAAGAGACGGATGTTCATTTTAAAAACAAAGCTAGTGCACAATAACAGTTATTCAAAACCAAAAGTTTTCCGCTTGGCAAAACTAGGTGATTTTTTTCAATAACAACATTTGATCTGAGTTCGACTTTGATGATCAAATCACCATTTCCCAATACTCTACTCCTTCTCGCATCTGTAACAACTTACAGATATGGGATGCCGATCCAGTATCGCATACCCAGGAAGTATGGTTAATTAATAAATTTTTTTAATTACAAATACATAGAGGATGAAGCATCAATATGTTACAAGGGGTGTCCAGGTATTCCTAGAATTTCCTTTTCCATTGCCCAGAGTCATGACAATAATTGTAATCTCCATTCCCATCGGCTGCAATCCCTTAAGATGTCTCTATTCTTGCCTTGTTTACATCTAACATAGACTTGGCTGATTTTCTTCTTTCCCTTCCTTTCAGCTCTAGCCTCAGGATTGGAAGAAGACTATCCAACAAGCATAACTGGTGTATTCTCCTTATTAAAAGAGCTCTCAACTTAAGATAAGGTGGAGAGGAGAGACAAATAAATTATATCAATATACAATTCACTTTCTCCATAACCAGTGGTGTAACGACCCTGAAATCCCTGTGCAAATGTAACTTGTTCAATATATAGAAAGGGTATATCAGCCTGATTAGAAGTTATAAGTTAAAATTGTTCAAGAAAAGTAAGAAACTCCTTATAGCTCACTGGTTAATACTCTCCATTGCTGTTCTTTAGCTTGTAAGTTCGAATCCCATCAACCCTAATTATTTTTAATATTTTTTCTTTTTAACTTTTCGGAAGCCCAAGAATTGCACGAGCAATACATGGAGATCGAAAAGTTTCAGAGAAAACAAACTAGAGAAATGAGACGTTAAAACGAAATTTAGCACATGGCCCAAACCCCGAGATCCAACTCCCCATCTTGACCGTCCAAATATTCATCAAAACCGTAATTGGTGGTTGGATTAGCCCCGTTTGGCTCCGTGCTTCACCCGTGTGTCCCTTTGGCTCCTCTCTACTCCTTTTTACACTTTATTTTCTCTGATATAAACCAGAGAGCAACGCACTTCTTCATGTACCTTATTAATACAATTTAATCCATTTTAATTCATTTTTTAATTCAGACACTCTCATTTTTACCCTATAAATACCACCTCATTCTATAGCTCTCCCCTATTTTGAAAATTTAGCAAAATTCTCTAAAATTCCTAAATTCAAGAAGGGTTAAGACTAGTCAAGTGGAGTTAGCAATCCAAGTTCGTTCTTTTGAAGACCGGAGCCATTCTCAACGATATCGCAACTCCACAAGACCTCCTCTCCTTCTTCCCCTCTTTTCCAAGCGCAAAACTCGTAAGTCCTCTTACTTTCTCAATTCGATTCCTCTCCACCATTCTTAAAAAAAATGACAAAAGTGGAGTAAGCTTTAATATCACTTCTTTTAAACCTTTTTATCATTTTTGTTAGGCCAAATAAGTCACAAAAATTCTCTAACACCGCTTTACAAGATTATTCACATCATTTACTTTATAATGTATTTAAGATTCCATTAGAAATAAATATATCGAACATTATCATATAAATACCATGAACTTTAAAAGTATCTTTTATCGATATCTAGAATATATATCTATAGAAAATTCACGGGGTAACGACCTACCCCATTCACATACACTATGTCATAGCACAATAACTTAGATACATGTTTGACTCTAAAAGAAACAATTTTCATTAAAATACCATTACTTTACAAAACACGTTTTAATCGCTATTTTTAAATCTTTTGCAATTACGTCTTTACAACCCTTTTAGGGGTACCCATTTATGGATGGTGCAGGTTATCGCACGTCCTTGGGATAGTAGAGTGGGATACAGAACTCCCCACGGAGAATTCGGTCTCGAAAGAAAATAAATATACGATTTTTTAAAGAATACGACTTTTTCAACAAATTAAATCGTTTGAAAATTAATAAATCATAAATCCGTATTTTCTCTATGAATTTTTTTTGAAAACTATATTTTAAAATGAAAAATTAAAATTGCACAAAAATATCATCAAGTTCCAAAAGTATAGTTTTCATAAAAATACCATAAATTTTTAAAAGGCTGGATTTTATCACTAAAATACCATTAAAAGTAAAATACGTTTTTATAAAAACTCTTCATATTCTAAAATACCATCAAGGTTTGTTTTTAAAATAATATTAAAACATTTTACATAAAACTCTCTCAAGAAATGCAAACAACTTGATTAAATCTTTAAAGACCTTAGATTAATATAGGTTTAAGCGGTATCATTTCTCTTGAGTTTCAGGGAGCCGGAGAAAGTGAGTACTTGCCTATCCAAGTTAAATAACAATGCAAATTAAAGGAATTATCTATGGCAATCGTCTTGGAAAAAGATACAAATTCTGCCGCTCATATGCAGCGGTTATCCGATTATTCCCGAACTTAAAAATTTCAGGAGTTAAATCCATTCATAAGATATTGACTATAACTCGAATACAAACTCGAACTTGTTTTAAATTCAAACTCGAATCCAACTCAAACACAAACTTGAACACTTGACCTTGAACCTGAGCACTTGAACTTGAATTCTAATATACCAACTTGAACTTGAACACTTGACTTGACTTGACTAAACCATGAATATAACTTGACATGAACTTATCATGTATACTTGAATACCTGGATACAACTTGAACCTAAACTTGCATCCTTATATTCATGGATTCGACCAAGACCAGTAAATTTGAACTATACAATAATATAAGCGGGGATAAGGGGTAGGCCGGTAAGGATCGTTTGTCGTGGAACTAGAGGTCACTTTAAAAAAAACCACTTGAATATCTCGTGCCATTGTTCCGTGGGTTATGAAGGAGTCTTGCACTCTCTTGTACCTTTGGTCCTCGGGATAAGCTGAACTACTCTCGTATACACGCTCACCTTCCTTATTAGCCTACAAACAACCATATTAGAATAGCTATCCTTATACACATGAATGACATGATTAAGATATTTCTACATAAAGCTTTACCTGTTCATTTCTACTTGATTTCAATTCATTTTGTATACTTTAATTTGTCATTATTTATTTCTTTTGGAGACTTACCGAGCGTTAGTTCACTGACGATATTCATCTCTGTTCCTTTTTCCCGGAATGTTCGTCAGGAGGACTGGACTCTGAGGAGATTGAGCTGAGCCAGGAGAACTTAGACCAGCTCACTACCCAGCTGACTACTAGTTCTTTATCTGCACTTACTTTCTTTATGCCATTGTTTAGGCACCTTTCAATCATTGTATATTTTATTTCAGACAGTTGTATTTGAATTTTGAATGTAAATAAAGTTATTGTTTATTTTTATTAATCTTATTATTCTTGCGCATTATTATTTTGATTATATACGCTCAATGTATTTATTAAAGGAAATGACCTTCTCATAGTAAATACGTTGCAGGCCTAATCACGTGCTGTTACCGTCTTTTGGGAAGCGGGGCGTGACATGTTTTATTAGTGGCCCATGCAGGTCAGTTCTGCATGAAATCTTAATTAATATATTACAAGAATTATAAGAATTAGCAACTATACATTCCTTGTATTTCAAATTTCTTGAATTTATCATAATCTGTCTTTTCTATCAAGGTGATGGATTCTCCAAACAATACTAGCACCAACGTCAATGGAAACACACCATTGCCTACCCTACCACCTCCACCTACCGTTGCAACACCAATAAATGAATAGACGGTGTTTCTTGAAGCCATCAAAAGTCTTCTGGAGGGCCTGCGGCAGCAGACTGCTATCCTTTTGAACTGTTCTGAATCTGAAGCACCTGGGGTGAAGCAATTTCCAGTGTTGCATCCAAAGAACTTCTCAGGGAAAGAAAGCCCCCTTGTAGCTGAAGAGTGGGCCCAAAGTATCGAGAATGATCATGCAGCAGTGCAAGTACTAGAAATAGCTTGGTTCGTGTGGCAAAACTCCAGCTCACAGACAATGCAAGAGCCTGGTGGAAAGTCGGGGAGAGCCGTCTTGCACAGTCAATAAAGTGGAAGACGTTCCGCGACCTTTTCGATGAAAGTTTTTCTCCGAGACTATCCATTTTGACATGGAACAACAGTTCATCCACCTGCAACAAGGCTTTATGTGGGTAAAATCGGTAGATGAGTATGATGTAGAATTCATTATACTTAGCAGGTAAAGAATTTGTCTTAAATTTTGTTCCTTAGAACACGTAACTATTCTCACGTCAACATCATATTAGGTTCGCGGCACACCTGATCCCTACCGATGAGATTCGGGATAGACGATTCCAACAGGACTTAGGCTCGGAGATTCAAGCGGCATTAGCCATAGGTGACCATCTGATTCATGAACTTGCTCTCAAGGCAGCCCGCCGCTATGAAGTTATGGTCAAGAAGAAGGGTAACCCGCAATCATCCAGAATCAAATGCCCTGCTAACCTGATGACCGGAGGAGCCTCTTCCAGGTCAACTTTTGCACCCAAGAGGCCAGGAGAATCGTTTAACATGTTACTGTAATATGCCCTAGAGGCCATTATTGTATAGTACTAGTTTGTATAATACATTTTGGAAGCTTGGGATATATACACGGATTTATAATAGTCTTGCTCAATATAGTAGTATGCTACTTGGTTTGTATCTATCTAAATATGTATATATGTTTCTTTTAACGTATCACTAATACATATTGATAGAGCCCTTAGGATATTTGCTTGGCTACCAGTATTGTGATGACAGTCACACTAGTGGGGGCTGGGTTGTCTATAAGCACATCCTTATACAGGTTCCTAGTCGTAGGATTATCGAGACACAGCATCAATACTCCAGAGTATACTAGTGTATACGCTTCTCATCCCAGCAGGGGAGATGGTCTGTCCCACAGCCATCAGTACGTCGTACTGGAGATAGTATGCAGGCGCTCATTGGGTTATGAGTTATACTGGACGGACTCGTGGGGTACTGCTGGTTGGTACTATACCTATCGTCAGGTAGCAGTTCTCAGGTGACATGAGTACAACTTAGTCCGTTGACTTGACACTGCTACTTCGCCTCAAGTGTGTTCCCATTGTTCTTAGATTGCTACCCTACCACGGCTCTATTGAGTCGTGCAAACAGGTAATAGTTGGGTGCAGTCTTGAAGCACTTGGAGGTAGTGGCGGTTAGATAGGATTCGTCTCTCCCGGTATTGGGGGTTGATGTCGCGCTGTGTTCGGAAAGCCATTACACAAAGTCCCTGGCCAGGGCAAGCGAGATTTACTGGTAGGTACTCCAGTAGTTTCTCATAGAGTTTTACGCTTTACTCCGACATGACTTATTGCCCTATTAGGGGTCTGACATTTACCGCCCCCTAGGCCCGATATGCGATACTCTTAGACGAACAGACCGGAATGTACGGAGATTGCCACAGACATGCTCGGTAGGAGTTTGGATGATTTTGCTCGTCGGCCTTCTTATCGACAGATACCTGGGTAGCCGTTACGTGCAGCTAGTACCGCTGACGTGTTTCTGGTTAAACCCACTGCCAGCATACTGTCGAATCTTTAGAGTCCCACACAAAGGGTTTCCCTGCTTCGGGCGAAACGATGTAAAGGTCGTATGGTTTTATGACAGAGTTCGTTCACATACGTGTACTTATGCACGTGTGATGTTTGAGCGGACAATACTAGTGGGATTTGGTTTAAGCCGGATCCTAGTATTTGATTGTTAGATTAGTTTCGTCTCATTGTATTCGTATTTCTCGGAACACGGATGCGGGTATGTATATACGGATGAGAGGGGTATAAAAGGAGACACCTCATTAGGGTTTTGACCATTGACTTGATTAAAACAATTATGAGGTGGAGGAAAGTATGTGTTATTTTTGCAAATGATAATTATGGCATGGCTAATTGTTTTTGACTACTTGACTTGGTTTGACCACTTGACATAGATATTTTTGTGAGATATTTTGTGGCACTAGATATTTTGGCTGAGATATTTTTCTTACAATGCTTGTGGTCATGTCAAGTTAGCCATCCTATTTTGAATTATCATTATCAAAAATAATTTCTCTTTCCTCAAGTTCACTCTCTCATTCTTCCTCTCAAAACCCTAGTGTCTCATGTGTTGAGAATCAAAGGTTAGTGAGACTTAGCTACCCAAAATCACTCTCTACTCATTCTAGGCTACTTAGTTTAGCACACCAAGTGACCTAGTTGCCTCAACTTGGAGGTTAAGCTCAAGGTTGGAACTCTCGGGTGGATCTTCTTCGACTTCGAGAAGCCGACGAGGAGGTGCTATCCATTTCCACTCCAAGGAGCTCGCGAGGTGAAGGAGGATAGTGAGAAGACAAGAAGGACACGATACTAGATGTATAACATTCATCCGAGTAGTTAAACCTCATATAGTTTGCTAGCAAGGGTTTTATGTTCGATCCTTGCTTCAAGTCGGTGTTGCGAAGCCCGTAAAAATCATTTTTTGCTAATTCCGCCTCCCCGCGAACACGTGGGGTGCGCAACATCGACTAACAGTGGTATCAGAGCCTCTCATAAACCCTAGATAGCTTGTAACGATGTTAGAATTCCGCAGTTTTTGTCGCGCAAAAACTATCGACAAAAACAGTTTTCAAAAATGAAGTTTTAAGTTGTTTGCACACCCCGCGGGCTCACAGTTTGAACCGAGAAGCCGCGGGGTGAAGCGTGCGCACCCCGGGAACATCCAGGGGGGACCAACGGTCGGGACCACCCCCCAAGACCACCACTTGGTGGCCTTGGGGGCTGGTGACCCGAGAGCACCAGGAATTGGTGCTCTCGGGTCTGCCTCCCTTTGGGGGCCACCTCGTGGTGGCCCCCAGGAGTAGGTACCCCCTCCCCCGAGGACCCCGATTCAATAGTAATTCATGTGTCTTCGCCTCCGCAAAGATTCGTGCGGGTTTTGAGTTCGTTTCGACTCCCGGATTAGCTCAAAACTATCGGTTTTGGAACTTCAGCTCACTGGATTTTCAAGTCATGCAAAATAGTTTATGTTTGCTAATTGTGTGTGGAATTCTAATGTCTTAGTTACTTTACAAGCTTTGTGTTGTATATATGTGTTTGGAAACGTCGACTAATCTCTATACGTCGATTAGTCGGGGTTGCATATATCTGTGATGATATTATGTTGGTTTGTGTATATGAACTTGTTGGATCGTCGTGGATGAATAGCCGGGGATGTAAGATGAGGGTTTTCATTCTTTCATTCGATGTAAAATTTGAAAAGTGATGTAATATTATTTTTGCGGGGCACATCCAGGTTGAGGTTGTAGCCACCGTTGTATTATTTCTTTTATTGTTTTGCTCCTAGGATAGACCCAAAGTGGGGTGCACAAACTACCAGGTACTTTGAAGTGCCGAGTGGACTACTCATTTTGTTGAGGGAGGTTGCTTCACTTCGGGTATTTGGCGGGTAGTTTTGCCACACCCATAGGGGTCTAGGGTGGGGTTTGGCTATTCATCACGACCGTAGAATCTGTCTTTCGTTACAGGCTCAAACGAAACACGGAATTCCTAATATATCCAATATGTTCATCTGTGATCTGGAATGCCTATCATTGTGTCTAACGAATGGATATTATTATATATGTATTATATAATAGACGATACTTATGTTTTGCATCCGCGCTAGTCCAGCCCCCGCTCTATTGTTAGTTAAGTAACCTAACGGGTGATGACGGGCCCCGTGGCGAATGCTGATGGTATAAGCGTAAGTTGTATTTTCATTGTTTTCTGCAATGGTAGGTTAATTGATGGGACTGCATTACATTAATGCTAAGCAAACAAACCAAAGTTGAATCGTTGGAACAATTTTAAAACCACTCGGTTTTTTCAAAACAGCAAAACTTTTAAAATGCGGAGCTTAAACCACTCCTTTTAAAAGCTATCAAGTTCCTTCGATTATATCAAGTTCACTATGTTCACGGTTTCGCCAAAACCATTCGTAGCCCCCCGTCATTTCAGTTGGATATTCAGTAGTATTCAAGCTATGTATTTTGACCTTCGCCAAGGTATAGTGATTGGTAGCTGCTGAATATTTATCTGTAGCATAGATAGATGCGTTGGTTTGGGACAGTCGTACTGCTATTTTGGCCTTCGTCGAGGGTATGTACGGGTGGGTTCAAATTAACCTGGACAATGACGGGTAGAACTTGACATGTGACTTATGATATGTTGGCCTTCATCAAGGTCATAAGAGCATGGGGCAAAAATCCACATCAGGAGTTTCTAAAGAAACTGAAACTTGCTAGTGTTGCATACCATTTGGAGTGTGACAATTTTGGTAGGATTCCTTCAACTTTATCACACGATGATATTTGGATCCTGATCCTACTGTGAGTATATGTCCTCGGGAGATTTTTTCACTTAACGATCAATGCTATAAACCAAGTAGGTGTCTAAAAAGGTGTTAGCAGGGCTATACCCCCAGGGAAAAGAGGTTATTTAATTAAGGAACTTCGCGAAAGCGTCGTAAAACCTCCATCGAAGTACCGACACTGACCTGGCTGAACGGTTAAGCAAGTATTTTACGGTGAGATTAATCCTGACTAATTCTTCGTTTATGGTTTGAGGAAGGATTCGAGAAACAGTGGGAGCCATCCTGTTTAGATAAACTAAAAACCAATCTAAATTTGCAAGAGCATCATGCTAATGTGTTTCTTCTCTCTCTCCTAATTGCAGTGACCAAACATGACGGGCCTTAAGTTACTATTAGATAAAAATATACTGACATGGCCAAACTATAAAGATTAGTTCAGGAATGTCAAGATGGCAATCACTTATGACAAATTGGGCTATGTTCTTACTACTAAAGCCCCCGCCGTCCCAGGTCCAGATTCCAGCGTCGCGGATAAGGAAATCCGTAAAACCTGGGAAATTGATCACGCGAAAGCAAAGTGCCTCGTGCTGGCCTCCATGGACAATGAACACCAGAGGCGGCATGAGAATATGGATCTGGAATACATATTCCTCCATACCAAGGAATTATATGGAGAGCAATCTCGTATCGCAAGATACGAGACCTCGAAGAAGCTATTTCAGGCGAGCTTGGCTGTCGGGTCATCTGTAGGGGAACACGTCCTTAAGATGATTGGCTACATTGAGGAGCTCGCGGACCTTGGGACCACGTTAGAGAACGAGCTGTATACAGACTTAATTCTCCACTCCCTTCCTTCCACCTATGCCCCGTTTATCTTGAATTTTAATATTCAAGGTAAAAAAGTTGAACTTTCGGAACACCTCAACATGTTGAGAAGTGCTGAGGGCACCCTGAAGAAATTCAGGGAAACACCCACTCTATTTGTTGGTGGAGCTTCCTCTTCTAGATCCAAGGCGAAAGCCAAAGGAAAGAAGAAGAAGGCCCCCACCAAGCCGAGAGGCGGTGTTAGTAAGGTGGAAGTAAAGGGCAAGGCAAAAGTAGCGGGGCCAACAGTAGTGAAGAAAGAATGTTACTACTGTCATAAAAAGGGCCATTGGAAGAAAGATTGCAGGACATGGAGAGCCAAGAACCATGACCCGAAGCAAGTTGTGGCTTCGTCTTCAGGTGTGTTTGTAGTTGAAAACTGTCTGTCAATCAACTCTACTTCCTGGATATTGGATACCGGATCAGGATCTCATATCTGTAATTCTTTGCAGGTACTGAGAAGCCGTAGAGTTCTGAAGACCGGTGATATGACCCTCAGAGTTGCTAACGGAGCGAGAGTGGATGCTGTGTCCGTAGGAGAATATAACCTTGGATTGACGAGTAGACATATTTTGTTTTGTGCAACTGTTTTTATGTACCTAGTTTGACTTGTAATATCATTTCTGTATCTTTGTTATCAAAAGAAGGTTATGATTTTACATTTGTAAGCGATGTTGAAAAGATCCACCTTAATCATGGTCTGATTGGGTCGGGTACACTAAATAACATTATATACGTATTAAACCAACTACAAGTTTTTAATGTCCAGAACACACATAAAAGAAAGACTCCAGAATTAAATCAAGCTTTCTTATGGCATTGTAGACTGGGTCACATCAACGAAATAAGGTTGACCAAATTACATAAAGAAGGATATTTGGATCCGTTCGAATATCAATCTTATGCAACTTGTCAATCATGTCTCAAAAGAAAGATGACAAAAACTCCGTTCACTAGACACGGAGTAAAGGCGAGTGAGCTCTTGGGACTCATACACAGCGACGTATGTTGTCTAATATCGACACACGCAAGAAGTGGTTATTCCTGTTTCATTATTTTTACGGATAATTTCTCTAGGTATGAACATGTCTTCTTGATGAAATATAAATCCGAGACCTTTGAGAAATTCCGAGAATATAAGAATAAAGTGAAAAAACAAACCGGCAAAAGTATCAAGATACTAAGATCTGATCGAGGGGGTGAATACTTGAGTGCCGAGTTCCTGGATTACCTAAAAGAGAATGGAATTCTCTCTCAGCTTACTCCTCCATACACACCATAACACAACGGTGTATCGGAGAGACGGAACCGAACCTTATTGGATATAGTATGTTCCATAATGAGTAACGCTGAGGTATCGCGATCATTCTGGGGCTATGCACTAGAATCAGCTGCATATCTTTTGAACAAGGTTCCTACCAAAACTGTACCTACCATACCATATCAGATGTAGAGTGGGAAGAAACCCTATCTTCAGTATCAGAAAATATAGGGATGTCCAGCTTTTATTAAAAAGCAGCATGCGGACAAACTCGAGGTACGCTCAGTACCGTGTAAGTTTGTAGGATACCCAAAGAACTCCAGGGGGTATCTTTTCTATTACGCAGAGGAACAAAAGGTTTTAGTTTCTCGTCATGCCAACTTTTTGGAACATCAATTTTTAGAAAAAGAAACTAGTGGGAGCGCAATGGAACTGGAAGAAATTCTAGAACCACAAGCTATTACTGAGAGCTTGGTGGAACCAGAAGTTTCAAAAGAACAGGACATTCACGCGCCACTCCGCAGGAGTAGTAGACCGTCTCATCCGCCCGAGAGATACTACGGTTTTCTCATAGACGGGGATAGAGAGGATTGCATCATTGATAATGATGAGCCAACTAACTTCCAGCAAGCCATTCAGAACACAGACTCGGTAAAATGGCTGGATGCAATGCGGACCGAGATGGAGTCCATATACACCAACAAAATATGGACTTTGGACATTGCTCCAGAAGGGGTAAAACCCATAGGCTGCAAATGGATCTTCAGAAAGAAGATTGGTATAGATGGACAGATTGAAACCTATAAGGCTAGACTTGTTTCAAATGAATTTCATCAAAAACCTGGTTAGGACTATGATTAAACCTTTTCTCCAGTAGCTATGCTCAAATCCATTCGGATCCTTCTTGCCATTGCTGCCTTCCACGATTATGAGATTTAGCAGATGGACGTAAAAACCGCTTTTCTAAATGGACATTTAGAAGAGCGCGTCTATATGGACCAGCCAGAGGGTTCATTCAGAGTGGGAGCAGCGGGAAAGTGTGCAAGTTGCTTATGTCCATTTATGGACTAAAGCAGGCATCGCGGAGTTGGAACATCTGTTTTGATGAGACGGTCAAAGAATTTGACTTTATCAAAAATCTAGATGAGCCGTGCATTTATAGTAAGATTCTAACAAGAACTGTAGTATTCCTCTTCTTGTACGTGGATGGCATTCTCTTAATAGGAAATGACAATCCTATCCTACAATCTGTCAAAGGATTCTTGTCACAAAGGTTCTCCATGAAAGACCTGGGTGATGCCTCTTACATTCTGAGAATCCAGATCTATCGTGATAGATTTAAGAGGATGTTGGGACTTTCACAGTCCAGGTACATCGACACCATACTGAAAAGATTCAGTATGGAAGATTCTAAGCGCGGTAATTTACCGGCTTGTCACGAAATCACCCTCTCCAAAGAGATGTCTCCTAAGACTGATTTGGAAAGGGATCGCATGTCTATTATACCCTACGCTTCTTCGGTAGGCTCTATAATGTATGCGATTTTGTGTACCAGACCAGATGTTGCTTACGTACTGAGCGTGGTAAGCCGGTATCAGTCGAACCCTGGGGAGAAGCACTGGATAGCAGTAAAGAACATTCTCAAGTACTTGAGAAGGACTAAGGAAATGTTCTTGGTGTACGGCGGAAATGACCTCCAGATCGAGGCCTTTGCTGACTCCAGCTTCCAGAGTGATCAGCTAAGTGGATCTTGCATCTTATCAAAATTAGATCTACGTTCAGGCTATCATCAGGTGAAGGTCAAGGAGTCCGACATTCCGAAGACGGCGTTTAGGACTCGTTATGGCCATTATGAATATCTCGTAATGCCATTTGGAATGACCAATGCACTAGCCATTTTTATGAATCCGATGAACCAAGTTTTCCGAGAGTACTTAGACAGATTTGTTGTTATCTTCATCGACGACATCCTTGTGTATTCAAAGAATTGGAAAGAACACGCCGAGCACTTACGTATTGTCCTGGAGACACTACGACAGTATCAACTCTACGCCAAGTACAACAAGTGTGAATTTTGGCTAGACTGGGTCGGATTTCTCGGGCATATCGTTTCAGGCGAAGAAATCTTTATGGATCCAGCTAGAGTGTCAGCTGTCAGCGAGTGGCCAACACCAATGTCAGTCAAAAATATAAGAAGCTTTTTTAGCTTAGGAGAATACTACATACGCTTTATCGAAGGATTCTCAAAGATCGCAGCGCCCCTGACCAAGCTTACATGTAAAAACGAAGTATTCATGTGGTCAGTAGCATATAAGAAGGATTTCATAGAACTCAAATCGAGATTAACCTATACACCTATTCTCGTAATACCGGATCGATATGGCAGATTCGATGTATATTGTAATGCGTCCTGTAAGGGATTAGGATGTGTTCTACATCAGTATGGAAAAGTTGTGGCTTTTGCATCAAGACAGTCAAATTGCTTATGAGATTTGGACTACTCTCCAGCCTGCCCATGAAGGAACCAATCAAGTTAAAGAGAGTAAAATCAACCGTCTTATGTGAAATGTTCCAAATGAGAGACGATGAATCCATCGACTCTGTGTATTCTAAATTCAACAATGTCATTACTGAATTTTTCAATTTAGGAAAGAAATTTGATGATAAAGAAAAGTTTTATAAGTTACTGAGATCTCTTACGATCTTACGATGATCTAAGATCACTGTCATCGAAGAGGATAATGACATGACATAGTTGAAAGTTGACACCCTTATAGAAAAGTTAAAGACTTATGAGATGCAATTAGGGAATCTTAAGTAAAAGCAGGAGGACACTCAAAGGAAAAATATCGCGTTGAAGGCAACTACCAAGTCGAAGCCTTAGGAATCATCGAGTGATGATGAAAGCGACGATGAAGAAATGGCCAACATTGCAAGACACTTCAGGAAGTATCTGAAGTCCATAAAATTCTCTTCGAAGAAAGGTACGTATAAATTTAATGAAGGTTTTAATTTTAACGAAATTCTTCGTTGTTTTGAATGTAATAAGGAATGCCATGTCAATTCGGAGCGTTCTACGCTCAATAAGGATAAGTAAAAGTTAAAGAAGAAATCAGAAAAGCGTTCGTTTTAAACTATTTAGGATAATACCGATTTCAACGACTCAAAAGTCAATGAAGTCGCAAACATGTGGTTCATGGCACAAGACGATGAGGTAATTAATGAATACTTTGAATTAGATCCCCTTAGTAAAAACGGTTTAATAGAATCCTGTCATTATCTTAAGGATAGTTATGATAAGCTTAATACTAAATTTAAAATATTAAAATCAAACCTATCTACAAAAATGAAATGAAATGAAATTAGAAAATGAAAATTTAAACGAAAATTAAAATCTATAATTTTAACAAATAATAAGTTAATTGAAACTAATAATACGCTAATTTTTGAAACCTTTAACTTAAAAAGAAAAGTAGATTTAAAAGATAAAATGATTCTAAAATTCACTAAAAGTAAAAATAATTTAGATATAATATTAGGACAATCAATAAAATACTGTAAGAAAAAAGCTATTGGGTATAATAACTATTCTGAATTAGTCCCCAAAACTAAACCATTTAGATGTAAATATTATTATAGATATGATAATAAATACACAAATTCTACGTGTGACTATTGTTGCATTATAGGACACATTTCATAATATTGTAATATTAAAAACAACTCAACTTCTAAATGTCATTTTACTCCTAAAACTAACCCAAGTGTACCAAGAATGGTATGAGCTCCTAAGCTTAACAATAATCAACCCAAACAAACTTTAATAGCTCAAGAAAGCATTCAATTTAAAGAAACTAACTACGTTGATCCTAATAATCTAATAGATGTTGATTCTAACCTATTAACATATTTAGATAATTCATTAATAAACAAAAAAATTGAAACCAATCAATTGGAACAACAAGGGGAAGTAGTTGATACTACTTTTCCAAAGGTTTGACAATTCAACAAAAACCACCATAAGAATTTAATAATAGGAGAAATTAATAAAAGGAGTAGTTACTAGGTCAAAGAAGTTAAAACTAATCAATTGGAAGAACAGGAAAAAGTAATTCAATAAAGATCATCCTAAAAACTTAATAATAGAAAATTTAGATAAAAAATTTGTATGTTTTAATTATTGTATTTGTATTATTAGTTTAATATGATTGTTTAATTATATATATCTACTATTCATTTGCTACCTCACTTTTCTATATTCTTCCTCCATACTTTTAACTTTTTGATACAAAAAAATGGAGAAATAATGTTCATATATTTAGGGGGAGCTTTTGAATATATATCTTTTAAAAAATATTATATATACATATATATATATATTATTTAATGTTTTGTAAAATATCAAAAAGGGGGAAATTGTTGACCTATGAGTCTCATTCTCTTTAGTTTTGATTATTTTATAAAAACCATATTTCAAAGATATTGTATGTTGCTAATCATGTCAGATATGTTAAAGTGTTAAAAGCAATAGATTTAGTCAAGAAAGAGAACAATCGACACTTTAACTGGCAACACAACAGAAACATCAATTGATGAACGATTCTAAAGATCAAAATTTAAGTTCAAAGGAAATATCGAAGAAGTCAGCAATGGACGTATTTAAGACTTTTTATTTTTTTGAGTCTAGATTCGATCTCAATAGCTAGAATCTCTTTTCCGATCCTAATGTATAAAAAGATATCTATACTTTTGATTAGAGTTCTAAAATATAGATCTCGAAGAGATCTTTCCAACAAGCCCAAGAACATCGAAATCGGATCAACGAGCAAAAAGCTATGATGATTTCTGTTCTGAGATAGAACGTCCCTAGGGACGTTCTATAGGACGTCCCTAGCAGTTAAAAACTTTAGAAAGTCTATTTGTGGTTTAAAATTCAAACTGTAACTTTCCATAACTGCCCCCAACGGTCCCAAAGTGCGGGAACGGTTATTTTAATTTCTCACACATAAAAATCCTATATAAAAGACTCTTGACCTGTGTTTTAATATATAATTCTTCTCATGAAACATTCTTTATAAAATGAACGTCCGCTATTTGTACCGTGATATACGCATCATATGGCGATTTGAAAAGGGTTTTTCATGCATACATTTTTCAACTACTTAGATGATTTTACTTGATGCGTACTATATACGTATTGTAGTCTTAATTATATTATACTTGATTTAAACGGTAGATTTCGTAACTTGCATTTTCATCATAACTTGTATGATGTACATGACACTTGTCAGAGTTTTGGTTACTTGAATTTTACACTTGTTTTCACGCGCACATGTTGCGCTATGATAATTTTAGTTTGTCCGTGATTTTGGAGCCCTATTGATTTGATTTGATTTATTGAAATGTTTTAAGACTTCGGGTTTAAATTTTAATTCGAGGACCGAATTTATTTATGGGGGAAGATTGTAACATTTCAGAAAATAGAAAATACTATTTTAGAATTTAAATAATAAAATAATGATTTTTACAGAAATTATACCGAATATGGATTTGAGTTTTCGTAGATTGGTATAATTTTATACCTCTATTTTGGAAAATAATTGGAAATTTAAATGATTTATTATTTATGAGAGCATTTATTTAATTGGGCTTTTCATAAATTAGTATATAATTATATCTATACAAGTTCAATGTTAAAGTTAATTTGTGTTTTTCTATTTTGTGCACTAAACCTAGTTTTATTTTGTTAGCCATGTTAAGTGCCATGACATGCTTAAAGAGGTTTAATGTTTTCATTTGTGTTTTTTAATATGGTTATATAATTTTAAAGAAAAAGGAAAAGAAATGAAAATAAATGAAGTATGGTGATAATATAATATGAGGTATGGGCATGAAAGAGAAGGAGAGAGTGAGGGATCATGGTTGCAACCATTTCATTTCTCCATATTATTTCATCATCTTCATCTCTTTCTTCCTCTTCACCTCTCATTATCACCACAAACATCACTTCAAACCATCTCAAAATATCATGTAGCCTTCACAAATATTGTTCACAAGCTCATCCAAAGCATCAAGGTGTGATCAAGTCTCCATTTTGAGGATCTTTGTCATCTTGAAACTTTCCCTAGTTACCTTATGAGGTAATAATCTCGCTTCTAATCAATTTTTAAGTATTCTTGCCTTCACAAATTTATTTAGAATTTAAAAGTTTTAGGTTTCTAAACTTGAGTTTTACAAAGCGAGTTGTGGCAGATAGAACTTGTAGTGGTGGTGTAGTATAGGGTTAGAGAGTGACTACAAGTCCATTAGTGATAGGTGAGAGTGATTAAGTGGGAGAATCTTTAGATTATATGAGTTTAAACATTTCAAATATCGGTTTTTTCATTGAGTTTTGGTGTTTAAATGGAATCTAGGAAAACTAGGATTCTCTGAAAATTATTTAGAGGATATAGTGAGATATTTAGACCGGTAGAAGACAACCGTAGAAGCCCGAGCCCCAATTCCTAACCCTGGCCGCAAATTTAACCCATATGGCCGCAATTTGCGGGTGGGTTGGAGAGTTAGAGTGTGGATTTTGTTCTGTAGCTCACTCACTAGATAACTAAGCCTACTCTATATGTTACAAAGTCCTAGATCGTCTGAAGAAAAATCTGGAGTTGTTTTGACTTGGTTTTGGCAATGTTTTGCGATATTTGAAAACTTGGATTTTGGATATTTGTGTTTTGACTCGGTCGTTTGACGTTCGTACGTCGACGTCGGGGGGTATTTTGTTATTTTAGAACACGTTGACCATAAGTTCTAACCTATGTGCGCTTCACTCGTGATTTTAATTTCGAATTGGGTTTTTATGCGATTTTGGTTAAGATTTCGATTGTAGGTACAATCGCGTGGACTTCCGAGACGATGAAGAAGAGCAAGGTGTCCGTTGATTTTGACTAGAGCAAGGCGTTTGTCGAGGAGTAGATGTATATTTACGGGGGAAGTTAGGTGGATAGCGTATAACACCCCCGCAACCGTAGTAGTTAGGATATAATATACTTATTATAACCATATGCGTATGCTAGTACTTAGTAGAAGTTTTATACGTAGTCTCTATTTCTTGCCGTTAGGCTATTTATATATACATACATACATATATAAGGATATTTACGATATGATGATATGAGACGATATGATGCGATATGATGATGTGGGGTGATATAATATGATACGATACGATATGACATGAGTTGATACGGTATGATATGAGATGAGATGATATACATGACTATAGATCCGTACCATATTGATGGATGATGTTGTACGATGGATATTCCGTATGTGATATGATGAAAATGGATCGCCGACATTTATTTCGACTCGAGAAGTCTTGTTTAAAATCATTAAAGTAGATAATATAATGTTAGTGCCATACCTACTTTCAAAACTAACAAATCGTTACATATTTTTAAATGATAAGTTCAAGGGTACGCTATGAATTTTCAAATGGTATTTTTTTCAGAAACATCGTAGCCCCATATTTCTAAAATAACGTCTCGTACTATTTTAAACTATAACTGTATGGCTCATACGTAATTGGATATTTTTATACTTGTTCACGTTATGATTTGTTTATTCCGTTTACGCTCGCATTTCGATTTCTTATTTTTGCGTACGCTCGCGCTTCGATCACTTATGATACGTAATACGTTTATACCTTTAGTTTTACGTGACTTTGTTGCTAAGACATGCGCACCATTACCGATGACTAATATGTTGCACGTACACATACTCGTATGCTTATATGCATATCATCGGTAATTACCATGCCACGTACACAGATAGAGCTCGCTATGTCACCGTATCACATTATAACCTGTTATCCTTTAGATTCTGTTAGTACCTTCATTATATTGCTATACGACACACTTATATGAACACACTTGCTATGCATACATATTATTTCATTATTGCCATATTCTTATGAGATTCTGCTTCCATGAGATTTCTGATTTTGAGAAACTGCAGATATGATTTAAAAACTTATGAATATTTTAAAAACGCAGTTTTCTCTTGATATGATATTTCGACGTCCACCATGAGATTTCTTTTTTTCTGAGCTATGATTACTATCCGATTTAAGGAGTGATGAGCCACCGTTTGCGGGTACATGATGGACCCGATACGGTACTCAGGGGCAAGAAGATCGTATAAAAAGGCGTTGAGCCTACCGGTGACAGTATTGGACTCGGCGGATATCCGGAGGATACCGACCGGAGTGATATAAGACAGATGGATATGAGGACCCATCTGATGAGACGATGTCTGAGATATGAGGGCCGATCCAATGAGACGGCGCCTGAGATATGAGAATTTACGTGTCGATACTGGACGCAGGATTTATGATGATTTCGAGTGTCGATACTGGACACTTAGGGTTTTATGATGATTTCGAGTGTCGTTAATAGACACTCATCGGATGATACACACACACATGCTATGGATGACATGTTACCACGTATTGATACATGTATGATGTTATACACACACACACGTTCATTTCGTTACCACACGATATGATATTATTATTACAGCATGACCTAGGTAGATCATTATGCATTCGATTTCTGCCTGATGATATCTTTTACTCACGAGTTGACAACTCACCTCCATTGTACCATAGTTTTCTTGCAGGACTGACCGCTCGGATCAGTAGCGGCTTGCTGGCACGTTCTTCTTTTAGGTGATTTACTTGGTAGGTGGGTTACACACCTGATCGTAACTACCGTTTGTATATTTTTATATTCATTTGTATATAGTTAAAAACTCTATCAACCAGACTATATATGTTTGTGGACATAGAGACCGGTTTGTATATTATTTCGGACTCATAGGAGAGACATGTATGTATTCTTTTATATGTCGATTTGGATATAATTGATTTGATAATGGTTTGATATTTCCTTTACTTTCTTGTATTGATCTTTGTCTTAGACGTTGTATATTTATTTGTGTGATTGTGATTCCGCCGATTGGCGATGAGTTAGCTCCCGATTGGGGATGCCAATATTATTATTGTTTATGTACTGGTTTTGATCAAAATTTACAAAGGAGGTGTTGCCTAAATTTCAAATGACAAAAATGTTTTCAACTTTAGTATACATTCAACTTGTATTTTCAACGAACCTCATTTGTATTTTAAAAAGGAAACTTGATTTCATTTATACCCCTTTCTCGAAATTTCACCTCCACTATTTTCTAAAAAGATTTAGATTCTTGGTTTTCGACCTACTTGGGTTACGGTGGGGTCCTATAGATTTCACGTAATTCAAGTGCCGGTCACATGTCATTTCCGGGTCGTGACATTGGTACAACCTTTCTTATGTGCCTTCAATAACGATGAGTCTCATTCATGTTCTGACTCATTTCTTTTGTAAGGGCTTCCACAGCGGGTGTCGGTTCAAGCGGAATGCAGGCCGTTGATGCTCCTGCTGAGGATGTCTCCCTCCCGTGATAGCTACACAACCTGCTGAGCTTCCGGTTATTGGTCGAGTTTCGCTCGCAACATCGCGAGACATGGTATCACGACGAGATGCAGTATCTGCCTTAATGACTCCCAAAACTGGCTCCATCCTAAGTGATGGAATCGGTTTATCACCTGACTATAGGGGAGTCCCACGGGCGGCTCGTACGGAAGCTGAGCGCTGTGCTCGTGAAGAGGATGAGGTAGCAGTGAAGACGGCGGCGACACCTACAGGCTCCGAGACTAAAAGTCACGATCCTACTGTTAGTGATCCCGAACCTATAGATGTTACCTTAGATTCCACTGCTCCCATGAACGAACTCAAGCGTCAGCTGGAGATGTTAGCACGGCGGCGGTTTTTGTCAATTTAGAAGATGAAGAAGTGTACGCCACTTCTGTCTCTTCTACCACAGAAACTGATGTCAAGTGTAACGACCCAAAAATCCCTATACCTTCGTATTCTTTCTTTAATAAAATACGGTATTTAATTATTTTTGGTATTTTCTCCTATCATCTAATTTTTATTAAATATATTATGTTGTATTTTGTTCAAATAAATATACTATTTATTTATTTCTATTTAATTACTACAATTATTTTCCTTTTCTATTAATTTCCTCAACCCCAAATTCCATTTTTACACTTCCCAAGAATTATTTTTCCGATACCCAAATTCTTAAACCCATATTTATTCTTCTCTTTTCCCCTTTTCTTATTTTCCCCTCTCCTTTCAAGCCTAAGATCCTGACCCAAAGGTCCAAAGCCTAAACACATTTCCTTTTCGTTAAAAACCCAAACCCAAAACTTAACACACTTAATTTTCCCCCTAATTAAACTACCAGCTCCCTCCTCTTCCTTCTGTTTCTCTCTCTTCCTCTTCCCCATGCTGAACCGACCCCTCACCCTTTCATTTCTGAAACTCGTCGAACTTCATTCCCATCTTTAATTCCTTTTTTAGTAGTGTTTAATCTACTCAATTCATCATCTTGTTAATTCCTTCTTCCTCCATCTTTCTCTCCCTCTCTTTTTCTACATATCCATACACATATACACCCATTTCTATTGCCACATCTGCTACACCTTCTTCTTCTTTCACCCACCACCTTGGCCACTCCGACAACCCCCTCTCGCCCACTGCAACAACCTATTTCCATAACCATCATCGCCGTTGACTGCATCGCCTGCGCCGCCGTTGCGTGCCTCGCTCATGCTCCCGACCATGAGATCGCCGTCAACATTGACCGCAACGAGTTTCTGCTCCTGCAGGGATAGATGAACGATTGCGAATTCGACGCCGCCATTCTTCTAGTCCTGACAACGCTTGCGTGCTATTTGATGATATGCCTCAATGGAATCTTCCATTGTTTTCTTACATTCCAGTTGCGATGTAAGTCCCGTACTTTCCCCTCTCCACTTTCTCACTATTTGAATCTGGTCGGTGAGGCGACTAAATTGCATATCGTCTTTGGGGCTCAATATTAAAAACTATTTTTTTTCTTCTGAGAATTCATATCTTGTGGACTGTAAACTTTCTGAGGTTAAAGTTTGGCCAAATTTGTTTATTTTTAAGGCGGATTGAGTTCTCATTCTAAAACATAAGGATAATGTTTCCAGGTTATGATTACGTGGTTTTGTTTTTATGCCATGAATTTTTTTAAAACAACAGCCCCCATAATCCTAAGCTTTTGGGTATATAACTTATCCAACAAGCATCATGAAGTTTAACATCTTGCCAATTTCAATCCTCCCATGCCTTCACTTGGACTGCTTATAGCTAACTCTCCTGATTAATCCATCTACTCCAATGGCTCCTCAAGGATAATTTTGCACCGTATTTGTGTGTACTTCTATTTACGCAAGTGTTTGTTTGTATGCTTTTGTTGCCTTAACTTCTTGGCTTGGCCCATCAGTTGAATATTTAGATGCTAGGTTGTACTAAGGCCAATCATTTCTCTGTGTTTTTTTTTCTAAGCAACACACAGAAGATAATATAACTGCAAATTAGATTTTCGTTAAAATAATCTCATGAAACATAGAATTTACAACCACCAGTAATTGCTGATAATTATTCTAAAGATAAGTTTTTAATTAATACCCTCGAGTTTTAGAAATAGAATTATCTATAACTTTTCCTTTGCAAATACATCTCTACAACACTCGTTAGGGGACCCGTTTATGGATTGTGCGGATTATCCCATATTTTTGGGATAGTAGAGTGAGATACAAAACTCCTCACGGAAAATCCGATCTCGAAAGGAATAAAATACGATTTTAAAGAAAAACGACTTTTAAAACAAATTAAATCATTGAAAAATTATATAAATCATAAATCCGTATTTTTTATGAAAACAAATTTTGAAAACTATATTTTTAAATGAAAGATTAAAGTCACATAAAAATACCATCAAGTTTCCAAAAATGGTAGTTTTCATTAAAATACCATAAAGTTTAAAAGTTGGATTTTTACACTAAAATACCACAAAATATAAAATATGTTTTTATACAAAAATCTTGACTTTTTAAACAACATATTAAAAACTTACTTGAGACTTTAGGACGAATTAACAACCTTCGAGAATTTTTAAATGACATTTTTACTAAAATACTCTAGAAATCAAAAGACGAGTCTAGCTTACGTATTTAGATTGCAGATTGGTTTGAGTGGTATCTTCTTTTGTCAGTTGCCTCGGAGTTGCCGGAGACAATGATGCACAACTTCCATCTCCCTAAATATTGATCGTAGGCTTAGGATGGAAATTATCAAATGATAATCGTCTTTAAAAAAGACACAAATCCTGCCGTTCATGTGCAGTGATTATCGATATTTTCTAAACTCAAGAATTCATAATATTTAAATCTATTAATAAGATATGAATATAACATGAATACAAACTCGAACTTGATTTGAACTCGAACTCAAATCCAAACTCGAACCTAATCTTAAACTTGAACTTGAACACCTAACTTGACTCGACTCAGAAATGAAATTGACATGACTCGCATTCTACTCGATTTACTCGACTTCATTCTTCACCTTTTGCAATTTATGGTTTTGATCAAGATATGTTATAATCAACCAATCAAATCAACTAAGTCAATCTAACAGTTATAATCTATTATACTCGTGGTGCTTGGGGAAGTTACAAATGTGAATCCAACGAAACTTCAGGAGTCCCGTACTAATCTAATCGAATTATATTTACTCAAATCTTAGTTGGGTCGACTCCTCCATTGCTTGGAGTCCAGATGCTAACACATGAAATGAATCCATGTTTTCTTACTCTTGAGGCTCCACTCTTGAGCTCGTGAATACTTTTACGGTTGCGTTGGCATTCACACTTAAACTTAACGTTAACATAGTTACCATATAGAGACCTATAGAACTTATACCCGTGTTCATTTCTACACACTTTTACTCGTCATTTACGTTACTTCATTTTATGTTATACCTATCACTTTTCACACTTACCTTACCTTTGGAACTTACCGAGCGCTAGTTCTCTGATGGGCATTCCACCCACCTTTTTTTTCTTGGAATATTTGTCAGGTACTGTTGAGACGGAGGAAGTGGACGCCACTGAGGAAGATTACAACCAGATCACTACTCAAGCTTAGCTTAGCTTATATTTCTTTTAGTTTATGTATGTCACATGTTTAGACATTTCTGTTCTTCTATTTTCTTTTTAGTTGAACTTATGTATTGTAAATGTTTCAAGTTTGAATATAAATAAAGTTGATGTTTATTTTTATTGCTTTTGTTAATTCTTGCATATGGTTATATTTCTTACATACGCTTAACGTATTTATTAATAGAAATGACCTTCCCGGAATAAATAAGTCGCGAACTTACCATGCCACCGTTTCTGTCTATTGGGAAGCGGGGCATGACATCGAGACGGGTGCCAAAGTCAGCAGTGTTCCATTAGCTATTGCATCCTCTGCCCTGCCGAATTTGGAAAGACCGATCGGTATGCTGCATTATATCATTTTTACATTTACTTCTACAATTGTTAAACATAAATGTTGATGCCTTTTTATTTCAAACGCAGATATGATGGTTGCTCAGTCGACCAAAACATCCTTGTCCACTACTCCCATAGGTTCTAATGATTTTCAAGTTAAGGAGGCTTCTCCTGGAATCATATCCATTGTCGCTCCTCCCGCCTTTTTCAGACTTCTACGAATCCCAACGAGCATGACGATAGAAGGTAACTTTTCCTCTGATTTTCCATATTTTCCATATTTCGATCTTCATGTTGACCTGAATTGTTCGGTGTTTCAGGGATGAGTTGGATGACATTTCGCATGTTGTCCCGGCTTGATGGGGTAGTTCTAGAAACACTAAAATAGGGTATAGTCTTGCGATTGGCTCCCGAGTCGAGGCCTATTCCCCGATACAGGATTGGTAAGCTTATCTCTTACTCATTATTTTCACTTCTTTTTAAAGAGTAATATTCATGACGGGAGTGATTCTTGATGGCAGTCTTACAACTCATGGAAGATGAAGATTTAGAGAAGCCTCCCGCAGTTTCCAACCTGCCACTTGCAGTAGCTTCAGCAGATCTAATTCCTTTCAAGTCCCGCATACTCATGCCAGTAGGGCCCTATGCTCGACGTGTGTTTCCCAAATTGGCGGCGAGTGGTGAACAACCGCCGACGGCTCTCATCGAGGAACTTGGCGCTGGGATTTCATATTCTACGGAAGACTTTGCCGAAGTGGTCAGCCTCATGCTGGCTACTTTCAATATCTATCATGAGGAAAGCCTGGTTTGTTCTTGGGTCGATTATTGCTAGAGGATCGAGGCTTTCTCCATGAACTTGAGGCAGAGCACCCTATTCTCGAGACGTCTCCATTGAGAGCTCAAATTGAGCAGTATGGTGCACTTATCCAGTCTAAAAAGCAAAGGCTGGCCCACGAGGAATCGGAGGGTCTAGTAGCTTCCAGAGAACTCGACCTTTTAAGATAGGAGAAGCTAACTAACGCTGATCGGGTCTGTTCCCTCTAGAGGGCCCTTGAGCAAGCTATAGTCTGAGGGTTGGCTTTAGAAAGGGAAGTCGCTACCCTGCAAGCAACGTTGCAAAGCCACACAGTCATCAAGCGGAAGATCGCCGACAAGCTTGCTGAACATCGAGGATAGAAGGAGAAAACTGAAGCCCTGTTAGCCGATTTGGAGAAGCGAGAAAAGGAGCTTCAGGAGAAGAGCAAACATTTTGCTGACTTATTGAGAGCTCCACCTTCTTGATTGCTTTATTGTACCCTTTTTTTGTATATTGTATATTCCCACAATTCTGATCGATGAATGAAAGATATTTTTTTCTATTTGCATCTCTCTATCTTTTGATTGTCGCGAAATGGCTTAGCTTAGTTTATTTACTCGTCCTGGGACGTTCAGTTTATCTCTCCCTTAGACATAGACAAACTTGACCTAACATCAAATATACATAACCCTTATTAATGTAAGAGTCTGTTAGGTTCATGGAATCGGGTTTAGTCCGTCGCACCGTTACGTCAGCCAATTTCTTCTCGATGCACGTCCACTGAAGTCATTGGCTCGAATAACCGCATACTTACTGTATCACCCAACCCTTACAATGCAGGATACAACGTCTCAAGTAATTCACCTAGGCTGGCATATCCATATTGTCGTTAGACGATTCAACATTAGGCGTTACTGTGGCGCTTTACTTTGAGGTCAGACTCCATTCATCGAGTTCCTGAGAAGTCATGGCCACATCTATCTGGGGTGGAAGGACATCCAATGATCTTTAGGCGCATATATATATATCACCGTTGAGACCTATCTCTTCCATTAGCAAAACATGGCAAAGCATGTTGCTTTTCTTCACATATTTGTACCTGTGGATTGTCTACAGGATTCGATACTGACATACCTGTAGGGCAGAAATTTTTTATTTTATATCATTTCTTTTTTTATTTTCCGTGATACTTTATCATTTCATCTTTTCTTATTGCGAAAGTCGCAATTGCCCAATCATTTTGGCTATTTATTCGTGGTGTCCAATCATTTCGGCTATTTATTTTATCATTTTTACTCGCTGATTTTTTTATTGCGAGTTGAAAAATCATTTCAGCTATTTCATATATATTATTTTTTTATTTCCCAATTTAATGACTCAGGGGTCGAGAGTTTGGAACATGGAATTTTGCACGTCGTTCGGCATCAGTATCGCTAACACTAAAGCGTAATGCCAGGAGCGACTCATCATTTTTCGTTGTCCATCTAGGCAAAGGTGGCTTAGAGAACGGGTTTAGGATCCCTGTAATCTATGACTTTTCGATCTTTATGAGCCATGAGGGTCTATATGTTAGTGGACGGGGGCTAAGGTTACGACGCTCGCGACCGCGGAGGAATAGCACAAAAAAATAGTAGCAAGCATGGCCCCAATCCAAAAAAGAATCTATTGAAATAACAATACAATTGATCAAAGTTCTAAACTAGTGAACTAAAGGAGATGAGAGTATAACCTTTGTAGCGTCTACATATACTCCAAGTGATGAACTCGGACTCGACATAGACTCTGCGAGTATCCGAAAGCGTCCTTACGTCGACCGCCTCTCCGTAAATGATCCGCGGTGAAGCCGCGATGCCTTAGCTCCACCCCGTCCGTCTAGAGGAGAAACTCCACTTCGTCGCTCGCCATGCGCTAATGGAGGTAAGAAGTGAACTGGGTACTCTCCGGAATTTGATTTGAACCACCATGGCAATATTTTCCATTAATGAAGAGAGCTTGGAGCTCTCAAACTCAAAAGAAGAAGAAGATGATGAATGAAGAAATCTCTCTCTCTCTCTCTCTCTCTCTCTCTTTTCTCACCTCATTCTTTATTTATTATATCTAATATGTTAAGTTAAGAGTGGAGGGCCTCACCAATTAAATGTTATCGTATTTATTAATAAATATGTACACTAGTATATGTATATATATATATATATATATGTTAAATCGTGGGAATAATATATATTAAATATATATATTAAAAGAGAACAATCATATGTATTATATACATACAAAATAACCATCAATTTCTTCCATGTATTATATACATCATAGAGAGTGTATGATATACACGATACTAGAAACCGTATTAAATACGGTTATCAAGTCAACATATGACAAGATATTCCGACTTTTAAACTGGCTAGCATACCCGGACGTTCCATTAAATTAACTTTTTAATCAAATCCCTGTATGTATCGCATATGCACGCTACATCACATTTTTTCCTGGGCGGGCAACTTCGTTGCGGTACACTAATGACCTGTCAATATGCTGGCGGTGGGTTATACGGGATCATACCCTCACGGGGTAATCTACAAGCGCGTCAGTGGCACTAGCTGTACATAACGGCTACCTATGTATGATCAAGATAAAGGCAGGTCAACGAGCAAACTCATCCAAACCCAAAAAAGTCTATAAGTGACAGTCACCGTACAGTCCGGTCTCTTCGTCTAAGAGCATCATATATCAGGTCTAGGGTTTAGAATATGTTAGACCCCAATAACTCGATAAGTCGTGGGACAAAAAACTCATAACCAATCAGAGATACAACTGATAACACTTATCAGTTTATCTCCACTGCGGTAGCTACCGAATTGTAGTTGTAGTCATGTCCTGCTCAGCGCGACATCAACTCCTAATGCTGGGAGAGACGAATCCCCTCGACCACTCACTGCCTGCACATGCTTCAGGACTATATCGAACAAAAATCTATTTTCACGACCCCTTTGAGACGTAGTAGGGTAGGAGTCTAAGTATAGTGGGAACACACACAAGACACTATGGCGATCTCAGGTCATAGGGGCTATCCTGTACTCATGTCATCAGAGAAATATTATCTGACATTGGTATATGACAAACTAGAAGTTCTCGGTGAGTCTGTCCAGTGTATCTCATCTAATGAGCATCTATATACAATCCCTGGTGTCAAACACCAATAGCTATGGGACCAGCTATCGCCCTCCAACCTGGTCAGGAAACGTACACACTAGCCTAAACTAGAGTACTGATGCCCAGTCTTGGTACTCATACGACAGGGACATTTAAGGATGTGCTTATCAACTATCCAGGCCCCACTAGTATGATCTCTATCATCGTCCAGGTAGTCAAGAAAAATACTAAGGGCTTTATCTCATGTCTAAACGATGCGTGATGATGAATAAAACGGATCACATGAAAGATAAAGACAAACCAAATAGCATACTATTATCTCGAGTAAGACTATCCTCCATATAGGTCCTCTTTCAACTACGTAATTGCTATCTTCCAATTATAATAATTGCATTTAGGGTACTATATACAACAATCTCCCACTTGCACTTAAGGCTAATTATTGCGGTATCGCATACCCAACTTCTGTACTAACAGTTTCCCAAACTGTGTTCGAGAACTAGTCTCAATGAGTAGACCTGGCACAGTGCCTCTCTCTGTTTCTCCCTGTATCTCAGCTTCGCGGAGATCAAATATCTCCCGAACTGAGTGATACTTGCCTTAGTATTTGCCTGGACATACGATAGAATCATGTTCATAAATGAACAATTATATCCAGCGAATTCTCAGATAGTATCCTTTGTTGATACACAATCAGCATCTAGCATCTCGACTACCTCAGTATTTCTCTTGGCACTACTTCCAATATACTGCTCCTCAGAAGAGGGTAAACTGTATAACCCATGACAGACATTATGTCATCCTTGTTACTTTGGAAGCTGGAGTCCGCAATCGCCTCCCGAAGGAGTCTGCCATTACCATACACCAAGAACATGTCATATGTTCTTCATTGCTTCTGTTTCTCCTGGATTGGATTACTATCTAGAGAAACATCCATGGTAACCATTATTTAACCGATTTTTAGTATAGGAACATCATTTCCTATCAGAAGAATGTCGTTCATATCCAATATGAAATCTTTGACATTCGACTCTATTTCCTTATTATACTTATAAAGTTCATCTACCATTTTGATAAAGTCAAACACTTTGACCGTAAATCAAAATAGATGATCCATCTCCGCTATGCCTGCTTTAGTTTACAAATAGACTTAAGCAACTTGTACGTTATCCGCTGCTCCCACTGACTACGATAACCCTTTGGTATAGTAATATACACGTACACTTCTAAATACAGTTTAGAAAGACGTTATATTTTTCCTCAGGCCAGATATCACAGTCAGGGAAGCAACAGTGGCAAGTTTTATCCATATGGACTTCAGCACAAAATTTGAATTAACGGTATCATCACAATCCATATCGGGAATTTGATGAATACCTTTTACTACAGGTCTGGTCCCGTTAGGTTAATATTTTTCCAATTGCACTGATCTTGAAGGATCTATTTTCTCCTTATGGGTTTTACCCTATTCAGGAGTACTCAACAAAGTCCACACTTTGTTGTGGTGTATGGAGTCCAACTTAGATAACTTGGCATCCTGCCATCAATCAGAAGTCTCACTTTCAATGGACTACTGATATCTAGTAGATTCATCATCACATGATACAAACCTTCTTATCACCGTTTATGAAAATACCTAAGTATCTTTCGGTTGGCTGATGTCACCTACTATATCTGTGGAGTAGCTATGGTCTGTCAGGGTCTATTGAATCTCCAAGTTCTACTAAATTTTCAGTAACTGTTTGCAGTTCTGAAATTACTTCCAGTTCTACTAAACTCCTACTAATTTCTTTTGCAAGAAATTCCTTTACCAAGAAGGTGGCAGGTCAAGAACAAAACACTTTTGATCTTGCAAATGGTATAAAGTTAAACCCTTGTCAATGCTCGGGATAACCCACAAACTGCCATTCCTGAAATGTGCCTTGAGTTTATCCGGATTCTGGTTTTAAGCATAAGCCGGACAACTCAACAATTTAACAATCTTAAGATGATAACTCATTTTATATGACATATAGATTTGAGGCACTGATTTAGGTGGAACCAGTATCAATTGATATGCATTTATTTCTAGTGCATCCCCTTAATTGAAAAAAAAAGATTCAACATTATTCATCATAGAGTGCATCCATGGATGAGCAATATGAGAGAACATTCTCAATATGGAATACCTAATACCAACCCCTTGTCCGTATGGATATTGGACAACATACATCAATATGTATAAGTCTCTAGAGTTCACTAACTTAATTTTCGTGTGTTGTTAATTGAAAAACAGTCTTTTGGTTAAAAGAAACCAAAAGTTTTCCGTTTAGAAAAATCTGGTTGATTTTCCTCAATAGCAACATTTGCTCCGAAAACCGACATTGAGGATAAAATCAGTCATTGTCAATTCTCCATTCCTTCTCAGAATCTGTAACGTCCTACAGATGTGGGATTCTAATCTTGTATCTATATACCCAAGAGATAGAGTTTATTGAGAATTAGTTTTCCAAAACATAGACACACAGGAAATCCGAAACATCAAAATGTTTCAGGGGGTTGGTCGGGTATTCATAGTATTTCCTCTTTCATTGCCCATGCCCATAACAATAGTCGCAATTTCCTTTCACTCATTTCAATCCCTTTCGATATCTCTCCCACTTACCTTTTGTACATCTAACTTACGCTAGTTGGTTTTCTTCTTACCATTCTTTCAGCACTAGTTTCGGGATTGAAAGAAGATTATCCAATAAGCGTAACTGATATAACCTCCTTACCATTAAGGAGATCTCTAACTTGAGATAAGGTAGGGAAGAGAGACAAATGATCAATTCATCTACTCCAGAACCAGTGACCATCCTCAAGTTGAAACAATTTCATCAAGTTCGTATCTAACCATACGATGGCCTTCCAAGCAATATGGATCTCTGTATCGAATATAGAGGGTTCTGGAGCAGCAAAAAGGAAAGTAGGATGGGCAAGGATATTTGCGACTTTGTCTTGGATTGGGGGCAATCCAGACATTCCAAAGCCTATGTTTGTAAAAATCTTGGTTAACATTTGGTTTTTAAGTCTTGGTTTAAGGTCAGTCCATGGTCACTATCAGAGAGAGAGAGCGCTCAGCGTGCACCCTACTAAGATTAGATTGGTTGATTAATTCATCTAATTAAGATGACTCCCACTGTATTGTCGAATTCTCCTTCAAACCCTAATAGGAGAACTATGTGGAATCATTTATAGAAAATCTCCAGAGAGTAATTATTACTCACAGCGAGAATCAAGATCCAAACTATCACGGAATGGTAACCTTGATGGGGTCAACAAGTTACCCCACACCATAGAAGGTATGCAATCTCATTGCAAATTCCAACACTTGAAACTCCTGATATTAGTTTTTACCATTAACGGCTTATGATCTTAACGAAGCCAACAAATCATAAGTCGCTAGTCAAGTTTAACCCATCATTTCATGATTAATTTAGACCCATCCGTATGACCCTTAACGAGGTCAACAAAGTCGTATGACTGTTCTAACTAATCGCATCATATGTAAGCAGGAAGACATCACTTAAGTACCGTACACTACGCCATAACATAGTCATCAAACATAGCACGAATACTAAGTACTCTACTTCTTGAAATGATAGAGGGCTACGAATGGTTTTGAAGAAAACCATTAACGTAATGAACACGATCTCATCATAGGAACCGTGCGGTTTTGCAAATTGATAGTATCACAGACTTTTGCTAAAGATGTCATTCCCTGTGAAGGGATCTAAGCTCTTTTCTTATCGAATGAGTTGAAGGATAATGCTAACCGAATATCTCGATGCAAAACAAAAAAAATACAGCTATTCAATTTGCAAACTTATAGTAACACAATATTTTTCCAAAGAGATCATTCACTATGAAGGGATCTAGTCTCTTTCTTCATTAAATGAGGTACAGGATATTCCTAACTGAATAGCTTGATACAAAACAAAAGATTCGAATATACACCACAATATCTAACATTTGATTCATACAACGTGTTTTAGGTTTATTATCTTTACATTAATCATATTAACATTCCCATCATTAGGTAATCATATTACCTAGCAGTTCATATATACAAATATATTAGTGTGTGTGTGTGTGTGTGTGTGTGTGTGTGTGTGTGTGTGTCGCATGCATATAATCAACATCACAACATGCAGGTAAAAACATCACAGGCAGGTAATCACATCACAAGTAAGTAAAGAAAATCACAGAGATGGAATGGTCGGATTACCTAAGAATCCCGCGATTCGTTCGAGCCATTAAACCAAACGTGATATTCCTCAGTCGCGTGAATAGCCCATGCACAGCCAAAACCAGACCTCTACGAGTGCAGCAAGCCACCCGTTAATCCGAGAAACGAGGCAACTCAACATCATCACATGAGGGGGCTATCTAGCACTTTCTCGAACCTGGTGATTTGAGCACTCCTCCGCGGGTCTATCCTATACCCCCTATAAGGGCAATAATCATCCCGCCAACCCTAGAATCGAGTGAGCCGGTCTCAATGCCTTGAGATGGTCACCCGCTGCAATCTAGGATCCGGTTGTCCATGCTCTTCTTCGTGGGGTAAACCTTAACCTGTATTATTTATAACGGCAGCCGTGATCGCAACCTGGTCGCACCCCGACAAAAAAAAATACAATAAGCGGTGACTATGGTCACATGTGAACCACTACGTCCCGAATAAAAGAATATACAAATAGCAGAAACGGTGGCCACTAGTTTGAGCTCGTCCCGAAAATCACAATGTACATATAGGCAACTTGAAAGAAATGAAAATACAACGCATATCATTCCGCATGGGCTATTCATTTCGCAATAATACAAACACATTCCAAACAAACTACACAATATATATAACGTGCATCCCCGTCGAATTGATCGAATCAATTGGTCGACGTTAAACACCGCGTATCACATACGCCGACGAGTTATATCAATTAAACACTTTAATCTATTTAACTCATCGCCCATGGCCAAAAAATCACAAAAACGTCAAAGAAAAACCGTTAATTCACACGTACACATACGCCGACGATATAACCATATTAAACACTTTAATCTAGTTTATACCGTCGCAGATGGCTAACGAATTAAACAACTATCTAAGTCGAAGTGATGTTTTTGAAAAATTGAAAACACTATTCACTTCGAAACTTAAATCCGTTATCCCACACGTATCGCATACGCTGATGATATAAATTCATTAAACATTTTAATCTAGTTTATATCATCATCTTAAGCCAACGAATCATACAACTTTCGAATAAAAATTATAGATTTCAAAATTTTGCGAACATTATTCACCTCGACACTAAAATAAGTACTTTTTGGTTCCGAAATGCATCGAAACGAACTTGAAACGCGCCTAAATTTCACGTAAACCCCGGGGAAAAATTTTGATACCATTTTGAAATGTTTCGAGGAGGTGTGGCTTGACCTTTGGCCACCCAAAGGCCATCCCAGACCCGAGGGCACCTCTATGGGTGCTCTCGAGTCATCAACCCCCCGAGAGCATTTCAAAGTGCTCCCGGGTGTTGTTAACCCCCTCCGATCCATTTCATAGCGATATAATCCTATCTAGATCACATCTACGATGCCCGCATGTGACAAAGTGAGCTGAAAAGAATCAATTTTAATCCAAGTTTCCAAAACAGTGAACTTTTCATATTGAAATATGGTTTTGTAATTTCAATTGGCCACTAACAATTGCAATGTTATGGATTTGGCTCTAATACCATATTAGTGGATGGGGGCTAGGGTCACGACGCTCATGACTGTCACGCCCCGCTTCCCGGTGTACGGGGAGGAGACGCGGCGAGGCCCGCTACGTATTTACTCAGAAGTAAACACGCTAAGCGTATCTAAGTAATATAAAGTAAATGTACACAAGAGACGGGAATATAAATGAAAAACAACTTTATTTATTAAACATTCTTTTACAGATACAACTGGAATGTAAATACATGAATAGAAAGCAATGCCTAAATAATGGCATAACTGAAATGAAAAGTATGTACAAGTGCCTACAGCTCTGGGTCGATAGCAAACTGCTCCAAGTCTCCAGTGCTGGGCTCGGTCTCTAGTGCGTCCAAATCACCTGACAACATTCCAAAGAAATAAGAAAATGAATGTCGTCAGTGAACAATCACTCGGTAAGTCCTAAAGATGAGTAGAGATAGAATAGACAGAAAGAGAATATGACTAGTAATGTTTGATTATATTGTTAACGCAGTTGTTTATAGCTTGGTACAGAATATGCCAGTGTATACGAGAGGAGTCCCACTATTCCGGAGACTAAGGTATACGGAGCACAAGAAACCGTTCAGCCACGGTACAACGGCAATGGATATTCAGGTTAGGTGTATTAAGGTTACAGTCTCGTACCACTTCTAATAAATTCCGTACCAATCTACCCTTTTATAAACCCCGCGATGTCTTTTGTATTGATTGTATTGTGTTGTTATATAGATGGATGACTTGTCGAAACCATGATATCAGTAAACAGAATGGATATAAATGGAGAGTCATGTAGACGGGGTATATCCATGGTTCGGTTCAGTCAATATAGGTTAATATAGATTGAATAGACGGATTCATGGATTCATGTTGTATTGTAGTTTATACTTGAATCATATTCAAGACATATTGAGACTCAGTCTGAGTCAGACACTTAAAAAGAAATTGAAGTCCTGAATTAGTTTTGATGTTATCGGTAACTGCTGCACATTGACGGCAGGATTTGTGTCTTTTTCCAAGACAATTACCGTGTTGATAACACCATTTGTTAGATTGTCTACCTTAGATAGGCAAGCACCCACATTCTCCAGCTCCCTGAGGCTCAAGAGAATTTGTCCCGCTTAAACCTATATTTATTAGGATCCTTATTGTAATTTAGTATAACTTGAGGGGGTTTTATGTAAAAAAAGTTTTGATACATTTTCAAAATACACCTCAAGTATGTAATTATCATCTTTAGGATTTTCATAGATGTATATTTTATAAAAGTGAAATTTCTAGTCAGTAGAACCAAAGTATTCATTATTTGTGGTATTTTATTGAAATATTGGAATTGTTTTGTATTTCTATGATACTTTCATGTAATGGTGATTCCTTTGATTTATAAAACTTGGAATATTTGTATAATATATTTAAATTAGATATTTTGATAATATTCATATATATATATATATATATGTATTTAATAAAATAACTTTTATTTATTTTGTAGAAATCTTATTTTCTTAAAAATAGAATTAATAATTCCATCGAGATCGAATGCTCCTTTCGGAGGTCTGCATCTCCCTCTACTAAGCCTGAGGACATGCGATAAGCCGCACCATCACGATCGGTGTCCCCAAAAGTAGGTTGTAAAGGCGCAATTGCAAGGAATTTGATTAATACACTTTTTAAAGAAATTGTTTTGCAACTTGATGGTATTTATTCGAAATGTCGTATTTTCCCATAACTAGAGTTCCAAAATTTTATCGTGCTATGTCAAAGATGTGTGTTGTGATGAGATAGATCATTACCTCATGAGTTGTCTAAAGGTAATACAAGTAATATGTTGATTTGTGTCGAAAGTAAAGTATATGGTATTTTACTGCAAAAAAACGATAAAAGTTGCATAAAAGATGTTAGTTATATGTATGCCCTAGAGGCCATTACTGTATATACGATGTATATTGTAATGGATGCTTGGACATATATAGGGAGGACTTTCTTGCTCGACATGATAGTATGCTATCTGGTTGTACTTTATCTTAACATATATTCTGATTGTCTCTATATTACATGTTGATAAAGCCCTTAAGATATGTACTCGACTACTGGGACTATGATGAGATCAAACTAGTGGGGCCACAGTAGTCGATGAGTACATCCTATAACTGTTCCTAGTCAAGGGTGTATCGAGACAGGGCATCGATACACCAAAGTAGACTAGCGTATACGCATCCTGACCCATATGATGGGCAATGGATGATCCCATATCCATCGGTGTTTGACATCAAGGATGGTGTACGGGTGCTCAGTGGAGACTGGGTACACTGGACGGACTCGCCGAGAACTCCCAGATGGTATTATACCTCACGTCAGATGGCAGTTCTCCGGTGACACTGGTACAGAGTAGTCTGTTGACCCGAGATCGTCATAGAGTCTTGTGTGATTCCCACTGTGCTTTGATTTCCATCATACCACGTCCAAGAGGGCGTGCAAAAAGGTGGCTTTTGGGTACAGTCCCGAATCACATGGAGGCAATGAGCGATAGGAGGGGATTCGTCTCTCCTGGTATAGGGAGTTGATGTTGTGCTGTGTTCGATTGGCTATAACTGGAAATCTCTGGCCAGGGTTGCTGAGATTTACTGGTAAGTGTTATCAGTAGTTTCTCTAAATGTTATAGACCTCATATCGACACGACTTATCGAGCTACTAGGGTCTGACGTTTACCACCCCTAGGCGAGATATGCGACATATCAGATGACGAGACCGAACTGTACGGGAGTGTTACTGATTGGATTCACAGGAGAATGTACAGGCTTGCTTGTTGATCTTCTGAGCGCTCAATACCTGGGTGGCTGTTACGTTTAGCTGACCGCTTGCAGCTTGTGGGTGTTTGATATGATCATCACCTACTGCCGGCGTATTGACGATTCTTTAGAGTGCTACACAGAGGTTTCTTGGCTCAGGCAAAACGGAGTAGGAGCACATATATGATATGTACGGGACCGAGGATAATGCGGTATGTGATACCGTATTGGATTCTCGCGATATGAGATATCGGCCGGGTATATGTGATATAGCCGGGTCATCGTATTAGTCGGTTATATGCGATATAGCCGGATTGTCGGATCAAGTGTTGATTCGATAATTTAATATATAATAATATATATGATATATTAAATTACATTAACTAATATTAGCTCACTAAAAGATTCTTTTTCTCACTCGGGTAATACATTGATATATATGCGATATATGTTAATTGTATTATTTTATTTTGTTACAATAAATATTGTATATGTGATATATAATATTGTAACATGATATGATTACTAATGCAATATGTTTAGTGGAGTTTAAACATGGTTAGGGTTTGGATTAGGGTTAAGACTTTTAGAAGTTTCTAGAAGCTTTCTTTTTGTTTTGTGCAAAGATATTTGCTTAGATATTTTTGCATGATATTTCCTTAACCCAACCACACCCTTTAACCTTGGTGAATTCTCTACAAAAGTTTAGCAACCATGGTTGTATTATTGATCATTATCTTCTTTCATTGTTCATCACAAAAGGATTCTATTCTTCTTCTTCCCTGAGTTCCTTCTTGAAAAGCTTTCTAGATTTGATTTTGTGATGAATTATGTATGAGAAAAAGATTATAAATGAGAGCAAAAATCCTACTTCATCATCCTCATCTACCCTTGCCATTTAGATGAGGGTGTTCACTTCATTTAGTGAGTGTTAGCATGTGTTAATGAAACTTCAAGGTAGATCATCTTTGTTATCGAAGATCGGAAGCAAGACTGCATCTTTCTCTTCGTGAAGCCTCTCGAGAGTCCGGAACACGATGATCGCAGTGAAGCGACCTCAACACGGAGCTTAAGAAGTGAAGGACCGGATCTACAAAGGTTGTAATCCCTCTCACTTAGTGTTAAAGAGTTTAACATGCTTGTTTCGCCTAAACCCTAGTTTAAAGATCCGGCTTTAGGTTGTTCGGCACGGCTAGTTTTTAATCGGGCATGGTTGATGCCTCGTAGACCCTTGTGCGCGTGTCTAGCAACCCTACAGTGGTATCAGAGCCAAGATAGAGTTTTAGGCGAAGTCTAGGCGAAGTTTAAAGTCCGATCGAACTTCGAATACCCGGTTTATACCCCTCTCTGTACATTTTCTAAAAATATGATTTTTCAGCATTAAAAATACTCAGAAAAACAAGCAGGAAAAACTAAGAATTACTGTGAAGTACGGAACACTAATTCGCTCACATGACCGCGGAACCGCGGCCAAACCAAGGGTTTGGCGGCGGATCCGCGGCCAAAATTTTGAATTAGACCCTGGAATTTCATATATTTATTCTTAAGTCCTTTCTTGGCAATTTTTTCTTGGAATGTTTTAATTCCACTCAAGTGTTGAGTTTTCTAGGGCTGTATTAGGGACTCGTTGATTCGATCGGATAATTTAACTTTATATAGTTTGTCCGGGTAATTTTTAGATCGTGTTAAAAAGTTCGACCAGATATCAATAACTCACTTTTTCCCCTGTTGGAAAATTTCCAAGCGTTGGATTTTTTCGTAGTTTAGGAACGTTCTAAGTCGTGCAAGTAACGCGGTGGACCCTCAAGAAGACAACAAACCTTAACTTGATTATGTGACCGTCTTGAACTGCCTCTGAACCATAGGGTTTGTGGCAGTACGGCATGCCACATGTGAGGCGTTGGCGTGACCCTTCTACGGCTGGACCATTGGTACTGTAGCATGTGATGGATGTTTTAAAACTAACTTCAAGTGTTGAGAACTATTTGGGAAAACTTGGATGTTTGATTATTCGATCGGAAAGTTTAACATTGTCTATTTATCTGGAATGTGATACAATATTTGGAATCCACATGTACTTATGAGATAACTAATTTGAATGTTATAAATCTAGCAGTTCAGTCTCAGATGATCAGTTGCCTCGGAATTTTGATGTGATCAAAAGTCCATCGCAATCACGTAGCGTACGCGGATACTCGCCGGGTAAACTTAATAGACAGCCACGCCCCATAGCCCCGACCAAGTGACTGTAGGAGAACCCCATCGCCAAAAGCATCCGTTCGGGTGCTCGCGGCAGCGGTGTTCCGCCTTAGTGCACTTCGTCGACGGCATCTGGGGGTGCGGCCGTCTACTAAAGTTTGCGACGAGCATTCGATCAGAATGTCGGGAATCTTGTTGAATTGCCCGACTTGATATTGAAAAGAGTTTTCGATAATGAGATTAAAGTACGGGGTTTATAATTGTTAGGCATGCGATGTCTAAGAAATTCATTTTGTTAGGCATGCGATGTCTAAGGAGGATGCGGATTCCAACTGTTGTAGTTTTACACTTTCTTTTCTGTGACTGTAAGCATAGTATGTGGTGTATCGCCGGCTTCGTTGCTATACATAAACGACAATCGGGATACGCATACTTGCTTACGTTGATGATATGAGATATTATGTGTTGCTGTGATATGTTGTATTGGATCGTCGCGTTTGAATAGCCGGGGGTTTTATGTGAGATGAGAGTTTTTCTTTTTTCATTCATGTAAAATTCATTTGTATGTAATATTCTTTTATTGGGGCACTTCCTGGCTGAGGATGATGTCACCGTTGTATATTATTTACTTTTCCGCATTAGGTAGACCCAAGGTGGGGAGCACAAGTAACCGGGTTCTAGGGTTTAGTGGGAAACCATCTCGAGGAGTCGAGACCGGGTCTCCTAACCCTAGAATTGGCAGTGTTGCTTGCCGCTCTCGTAGGGGTCTAGGGATGTGGGTTTGGCTATTCATCGCGACCGTGGAATCCGTGCTTTATACTGGCTCGTATTAAAAACACGGGCATCCTAGTATATCCAATATTTCATATATGTTCTTCTGCTGCAATGTTCTGTGATGAGATCATATTACTGCCTGAGACGAATGTTTATATTATATATATGAGATATATGTTATATTGCAGATTTCGTTTCAAATGTGATGCTTGTGAAGCATAATAAAATGGGACTTCATTAATGAGATTAATGAAAATAAAAAAAACCTAAAGATATTGTAGAAACTTGTTTAAAAACTGGTAGCTCTAGTTCTTGCTTTGTATAGCGGTGTTCCTTGTAGAATATCCAGCACCTTATTCGATAAGGAAAGAGCCGAGATCCCTTCACCGGGAGTGACCTCTTTAGTGAAACTAGCAGATGCTACAAACTCGGTTTGTCTTTTGATTGCTTCTATAGTTCTTGCTTTGCATAGTGATATTTGTGAAATATCCTACACTTTATTCGATGAGGAAAGAGCCGACGATCCCTTCACCGCGAGTGATCTTTAGCAAAACTAGAAAAGGCCTAAAAAACATTCCATTTAAAATCACTCGATTCTACGACAATATCAAGTTCATTACGCAAAAGGTTTTCTTAAAAACCTGTCGTTACCCTCCGTCATTTTGAGAAGTAGAGTACTTAGTATTCGTGCTGTGTTTGTTGACCTTAGTTAAGGCACAGTGTACGGTAGCTAAGTGATGTCTTCCTATATAGCATATGATGCGATTAGTTAGGACAATCATGTGACTTTGTTGACCTTAGTTAAGGGTCATGTGGGTGGGTCTAATTAATCAAGAAATGACGGGTAGAACTTGACTAGTGCTTATGATTTGTTGACCATAGTTAAGGTCATAAGTCACTAGGGGTAAAATATTATCGGGTATTTCAAGAGTTGAAATTTGCAATGAGTTGCATACCTTCTATGAGATAGTTGGATCCCGATACCCGCTGCGAGTAAGAGTTACTCCTGGGAGAGTTTTACACATTACAATTAGCCGATTAAGTAGGTGTCTAGAAAGGTCTTAACGGGGTTACGCCCCGGGAAAAACGAGGTTTACTTTAATTAGGTTCGTGCGAAAGCACGGGGGACCTCCCTCAAAGTACCGGCACTGGCCTGGCTGAAAGATTGGCGAACTTGTAGAATGTAATTAATCCCGGCTAGTCTTTCCTTTTAGAGTTTGAAGGAAGATTTGATTAAAACAGTGGGAGACATCCTGATTAGATATATTAGATAACCAATCGAATCTTGCAAGAGCATACGCTGAGTGTTTTCTTCTCTCTCTCTCTCCAGGTAGCGACCATATCACGTCTTAATCAAGATAATAATACGGATGTATTGACCGAACCCGCTTATTATACTGAGCTGGGGAACGTTGATCCCGCTCCAACTTATAATTGTTATAAGACAGAGCAGGAAATTGGGGATTACCAGAATTCCCGTGTCGTCCAAACGAAGAAAGTGCATACTGATGCATCATCTTCGGGTGTGTTCATTACAGAGAACTGTTTCTCAGTATCCTTTACGTCCTGGGTATGTGATACCGGATCAGGATCCCGCATATGTAATCTGTTACATGGGCTACAGATAGGTAGAGAACTGAGAACGGGTGATAAGTTTCATGAGATAGAAACGGTGCAAGTGTTGCAGCCAAGTCTGTTGGTCACTATCACCCTGTATTACCAAAATACATTGATTCTAAACAAATGTTATTAGATACCGAACCTGAGATACAACATCATATCAGTCTCTTTATTAGTAAAGAAGGATATAATTTTGTATTGTTGGATAATGTTTTGAACATTTCCTATATCAAGAGTTGATCGGTTCAGGCACGTTATCTAAAAGCATTGACGTTCTAAATCAAACTACAGTTCTTAGTATACAGAACACACACAAGAGGAAGAGTTCAGAAATGAATGAATCCTTCTTGAGGCATTGTAGACTACGTCATATCAATGCGACCCGACTAGCTGAAGTTACATATAGATGCATATTTAAATTAGTTTGAATTTATATCTTGTGAAACTTGCCGGTCAAGTCACAGAGATAAGATGACCATAGCTCTGTTTATTGGAAACAGAGAAAGAGTTAGTGAACTCTTGGCGTTTGGCGAAGGCCCCTACAGCTTGTTCCTATACATAATGATGTATGTAGGTCCCCTGTCTACACATGCCAAGACCGGTTCTTTATACTTCATTACATTCTCTGATGATCTCTCAAGATTCAGACATATGTTCCTGTTGAAACACAAGTCCGAAACTTTTGAGATATTCACGGAATATAAGTTAAAGAACCAAAAACCGGGTATAAGTATTATGTCCTTTGATGAGATCAAGGAGGAGAATACTTGAGCACGGAATTCCTGGACTATTCTAAAGGAGAATGAGATTCTCTCTCAGCATTACTCCTCCGTATACACCATAGCATGATGGTATATCAGGGCGGAGCAAAAGCACCCTATGTGATATGGTGTGCTCTATGATGAGTACTACTGAGTTTCCTATTTCCTTTTGGGAGTTATGCACTTGAGAAGCTGCATACCTATTGAATAGGGTTCAAATCAAATCAGTTGCCTACCACTTCATATGTGATATGGAATGGGAAGAGCCCATATCTTAAGTAGTTAAGATTTGGGGTTGTCCAGCCTATGTCTAAAAGCATAATCCGAACAAGCTCGAGGCAAAGTCAGTTCTGTGGAAGTTTGTTGGATATCCCAAGCATACACAAGGGAATATCCTCTACCTAACCGAGGGACAAAAGATGTTTTGTTTCTCAACATGCCACCTTTGTGAAACGGAATTTCTTGTAAAAAAATTAGTGGTCATGAGGTAGAACTGAAAGGAGTTCTAGCTATACAAACTGCAGCTGAGGATTTGGTAGAACCAAAGGATTCAATAGTAACCAACGAACCTCAGCCTCTCCGCCGATCTAGCAGGGTTCCTCACCCACCTGAGAGATACTTCGGTTTCTCTATGACAGTGGGAGCGAGGATTGCATCATGAGATGATGACCCAACTATTTTCGAGCTGGCCATCAGGAGTGGGACTCTGTAAGAATGGCTGGATGCTTAGCGATCTGAGATGGAATCCTTATACACCAACAAAGTATGGACTTTGGTTGCTTTATCTGAAGGGTTAAATCCCCATCAGGAGCAAGTATATCTTGAGAAGATTACTTGGTGTACATGGAAAAGTTGAGACTTTCAAAGCTATGCTTAAGTCCATCCAGATCCTACTTGCCACGGCTACATACCATGACTACGATATCTGGTGGTTGGGTGTCTTGACTGCTTTTTTAAATGATGTTTTAGAAGAGAGCGTCTATAAGTACACAGCCAGAGGGCTTCGTAGACAGTGGGAGTAGCGGAAACGTGTGCAAGATGTTTTATATGATAAAGCAGGTATCGCGGAGTTGGAACATCTGTTTTGATGTGGTAGTCAAAGAGTTTGACTTCATCAAAATGGTAGATGAACCTTGTATATACAAAAAGGTAGTAGGGAGTATGGTGGTGATCCTCGTAGAGTACGTGGATGACATACTCTTGATAGGGAAGGAGTTTCCAATGCTACGCTCGGTCAATCTCCGCTTATCACAAGGATTCTCCATATAGGATCAAAGTGATACCTCCTAAATCCTGAGTTTTGGATCTATGAGATAGATCTAATTGGATGTTAGGATACTCACTAGTTGTAGTGAGATGGTATCAATCGATCCTGGGGAGAATCACTGGAAAGGTTCCAGGGTGATAAGGACGACTGAATGTCAGTCGCAGGCATTGTCTTTACCCTCAGTGGAGGGACGGTATGTTGGAAGAGTTCCAAGCTAGATACCGTGACTTACTAGACGATTAAAGGCAAGATACATCGTTACCAAGGATGCTACCAAAGAGGCGGTCTGGATATATAAGTTCATGAGATGAACTTGGTTCCTACCATTGTGTGACAATGGAGTTGTGGCTTATGCCAAGGAACCCCCGTCCCATCAGAAATCTAGATATAATTCTTAGGCAGTATCACCTGATCATAGAGATGGTTAATCTCCAGGGAGATCAAGGTTAGAAGAGTAGACACAGAGGACAACAGCGCGGATCCACTCACAAAGGCCTTTTTCCTAGTAGAGACTTTTATGGGATGGTTGAGTATGAGATACTTCAACCACAGCTAATTGTTGGGTATGTGATACCACAACAGATGACCCTAGTGCAAGTAGGAGATTGTTAGTTATATGTATGCCCTAGAGGCCATTACTGTACATACAATGTATATTGTAATGGATGCTTGGACATATATAGGGAGGACTTTCTTGCTCAACATGATAGTACGCTATCTGGTTGTACTTTATCTTAACATGTATTCTGATTGTCTCTATATTACATGTTGATAAAGCCCTTAGGATATGTACTCGACTACTGGGACTATGATGAGATCAAACTAGTGGGGCCACGGTAGTCGACGAGTACATCCTATAATTGTTCCAAGTTAAGGGTGTATCGAGACAGGGCATCGATACACCAGAGTAGACTAGCGTATACGCATCTTGACCCATATGATGGGCGATGGATGATCCCATATCCATCGGTGTTTGACATCAAGGATGGTGTACGGGTGCTCAGTGGAGACTGGGTACACTGGACGGACTCGCCGAGAACTCCCAGATGGTATTATACCTCACGTCAGATGGCAGTTCTCCGGTGACACTGGTACAGAGTAGTCTGTTGACCCGAGATCTTCATAGAGTCTTGTGTGATTCCCACTGTGCTTTGATTTCCATCATACCACGTCCAAGAGGGCGTGCAAAAAGGTGGCTTTTGGGTACAGTTCCGAATCACATGGAGGCAATGAGCGATAGGAGGGGATTCGTCTCTCCCGGTATAGGGAGTTGATGTTGTGCTGTGTTCGATTGGCTATAACTGGAAATCCCTGGCCAGGGTTGCTGAGATTTACTGGTAAGTGTTATCAGTAGTTTCTCGAAATGTTATAGACCTCATATCGACACGACTTATCGAGCTACTGGGGTCTGACGTTTACCACCCCTAGGCGAGATATGCGACATATCAGACGACGAGACCGGACTGTACGGGAGTGTTACTGATTGGATTCACAGGAGAATGTACAGGCTTGCTTGTTGATCTTCTGAGCGCTCAATACCTAGGTGGCTGTTACGTTTAGCTGACCGCTTGCAGCTTGTGGGTGTTTGATATGATCATCACCTACTGCCGGCGTATTGACGATTCTTTAGAGTCCTACACAGAAGTTTCTTGGCTCAAGCAAAATGGAGTAGGAGCACATATATGATATGTGCGGGACCGAGGATAATGTGGTATGCGATACCGTATTGGATTCTCGCGATATGAGATATCGGCCGGGTATATGTGATATAGCCGGGTCATCGTATTAGTCGGTTATATGCGATATAGCCGGATTGTCGGATCAAATGTTGATTCGATAATTTAATGTATAATAATATATATGATATATTAAATTACATTAACTAATATTAGCTCACTAAAATATTCTTTTTCTCACTCGGGTAATACATTGATATATATGTGATATATGTTAATTGTATTATTTTATTTTGTTACAATAAATATTGTATATGTGATATATAATATTGTAACATGATAAGATTACTAATGCAACATGTTTAGTGGAGTTTAAACATGGTTAGGGTTTGTATTAGGGTTAAGACTTTTAGAAGTTTCTAGAAGCTTTCTTTTTGTTTTGTGCAAAGATATTTGCTTAGATATTTTTGCATGATATTTCCTTAACCCAACCACACCCTTTAACCTTGGTTAATTCTCTACAAAGGTTTAGCAACCATGGTTGCATTATTGATCATTATCTTCTTTCATTGTTCATCACAAAAGAATTCTATTCTTCTTCTTCCTTGAGTTCCTTCTTGAAAAGCTTTCTAGATTTGATTTTGTGATGAATTATGTGTGAGAAAAAGATCATAAATGAGAGCAAAAATCCTACTTCATCATCCTCATCTATCCTTACCATTTAGATGAGGGTGTTCATTTCATTTAGTGAGTGTTAGCATATGTTAATGAAACTTCAAGGTTGATCATCTTTGTTATCGAAGATCGGAAGAAAGACTGCATCTTTCTCTTCGTGAAGCCTCTCGAGAGTCCGGAACACGATGATCGCAGCGAAGGGATCTCAACACGAAGCTTAAGAAGTGAAGGACCGGATCTACAAAGGTTGTAATCCCTCTCGCTTAGTGTTAAAGAGTTTAACATGCTTGTTTTCGACTAAACCCTAGTTTAAAGATCCGGCTTTGGGTTGTTCGGCACGGCTAATTTTTAATCGGGCATGGTTGATGCCTCGTAGACTCTTGTGCGCGTGCTTAGCAACCCTACAAAAGATTCTTTTGAGATGAAACTTATTTTAATGTGTTTGTTAATGTTTATTAAACATTATATGAGAGTATGGTATTTTATTGTTTTAGAAAATTAGAATTTTTAAAGAAAAACAGTCGGATTAACTCCGCTTTCGTCGAGTTTTAAAAATGAAAGTTTTTATAATAGAAAAAGAGGGGGGAAGAGGGGACTTACTGGCTACAAGGTTAGAGGGGAGAAAGGGGAAGTTGGGGAAAGTGTTGGGGCGTCGTTTCGTCGCCGGAATCTCTTCGGAACTTCACCGGAACATCGCCACTTGCTAACTCCACTTGCACAACTTCTTGAACTTGAGAATTTTGGAGAGTTTTGGAACTTGATTTCAGAATGAGGAGTGCCAAAGGATAGGGTTGTATTTATAGGGTAGGATTAGGGTTTAGGGTATGAATTTGAGAATTAAAATGCATTAAATCATGAAGTAATGTTAAATTTTAATTCTCTGGAAAGTGTGCAGAGAAAATAAACAACATGAGAGAAGAGGGGTAGGCCAAGGGGTGCTCGGGTGTAGAGATGTAGAGCATCCCCTACGGGGGGCCCGGCAGTGCCGATCTCCAACGTGAGCGTCGCCAGCCCAAGTCGGGCGATGGAGGGTGCAAATTTGGCCACGTGTCCCTCTCGATTCATATACCCTCGTGCACATGTTTGATTATTCTTTAACTTATCATCATACGTGTAGTGCACGTGCAAACCCTTGTAGGGTTCCTAGGCACTCTTAAGAGGTCTCACAAGGCATCAACCATACCAATTTCAAAAATTACGGTGCCGAGAAACCCTAATACGGATCGTTGGCTAGAAGTTTAGGCGAAAAAGAAACTAGTTAACAACTTAACTAAATTGTAAACGGAAATACAACCTTTGTAGATCCGGTTCTCCACCTCCATGGATCCGCGATGATGTCTCCTCGCTGTACAAATCGGATCTTAGGCTCTAGCGTCGGCTTCATCGGAGAAAAAGCGGGCTAGGTCATCGACGACGATGCCGAAGATGATCTACGTCGAGGCATCGCTAGATCAAGCTCCAACTTCACCAAGTCATGAAACTTATGAATAAAACACACTCTACTACTTGGCAAGAGGTAGAGGATGAAGAAATAGGAAGTGGGTTCACTTTAGAATTGGATTTCTCACTCATTTCATCAAGTCACCATTGATGAAGTCTAGGTTTTCTTCTTGAAGAAGAAGAAGAAGATGATGATAATATTATGATAAGTTATTAAAATGAAAAAAATGAATACTTATCATAATACTAACCTTAGTTTGGTGTAGAGAATAGACCATAGTTAGATATGATGGTTAGGGTTAAGCAAGAGACAAGAATGGTGGACTAGGTCAAAGTTTCATGAAGCTTCAACTAAACTATAAATAAAGCCACCATTCTTTCTCTTTATGCTTATCATTTTCAAAATGAATAACTAAATAAAGCATAAAGAAAATGAAAACCCTTAACCATTACACAACCATGGTTTAATCTTTACACAAACCCTAATGAGCATGCATCATCAAACATGATACAAACTAGTGTACAAAAGTATATCACATATACAATGTGCACATAAAGTGAGAAAATCCATTTAAAGCGAACCAATACTAGTTAATGCAAAGTAATATATCAAATATATAATTATGCATTAAATCATCAAATCAACACTTGATTTAACGATCCGGTCATATCGCATATAACCGACTAGTATCCAATGTATCGGCTTATCGAATCAACCCTCGATTCGATAACTAGCTTATATCGCATATAACCATTCGATACATTCATCGCGAGAATAGAATACGGTATCACATACACGTATTATTCTCGGTCCCGCACATATCTCTTATGCGCTCCTATTTCGTTTCGCTTGAGCCAGGAAACCTCTGTGTAGGACTCTAAAGACTCGTCAATACGCCGGCAGCAGGTGTTGATCATATCAAACACCCACAAGCCGCAAGCGGTCTGCTAAACGTAACGGTCACCCGGGTATTGAGCGATCAGAAGATCGACGAGCAAGCCCGCTCACACTCCTGTGAATCCAACCAGTAACACTTACCGTACAGTCCGGTCTGATCGTCTGATATGTCGCATATCTCGCCTAGGGGTGGTAAACGTCAGACCCCAATAGCTCGATAAGTCGTGTCGATATGAGGTCTATAACAGTTCGAGAAACTACTGGTAACACTTACCAGTAAATCTCAGCAACCCTGGCCAGGGATTTCCGGTTATAGCCAATCGAACACAGCGCAACATCAACTCCCTATACCGGGAGAGACGAATCCCCTCCTATCGCTCATTGCCTCCATGTGATTTGGGACTGTACCCAAAAACCACCGTTTTGCACGCCCTCTTGGACGTGGTAAGGTGGAAATCAAAGCACAGTGGGAACCACACAAGACTCTATAACGACCTCGGGTCAACAGACTACTCTGTACCAGTGTCACCTGAGAACTGCCATCTGACGTAAGGTATAATACCATCTGGGAGTTCTCGGCGAGTCCGTCCAGTGTACCCAGTCTCCACTGAGCACCCGTATATCATCTCTGATGTCAAACACCAATGGATATGGGATCATCCATCGCCCATCTGTATGGATCGAGAAGGTATACGCTAGTCTACTCTGGTATATCGATGCCCCGTCTCGATATACCCACGACTAGGGACATTGAAGGATGTACTTATGGACTACCATGTCCCCACTAGTATGATCCGCATCATAGTCCAGGTAGTCAAGTACACATCCTAAGGGCTTTACCAACATGTAACAGAGAGATAATCAGTGTACACGTTAAGGTAAAGTGTAACCAGATAGCATACTATCATGTCGAGCAAGAAAGTCCTCCCTATATATGTCCCAGCATCCACTACAACATACATCCAATATACAGTAATGGCCTCTAGGGCATATATATAACTAACAATCTCCCACTTGCACTAGGGCCATCTGATAGCAGTGGTTGAATTATCTCATACTCAACCATCCCATAAAAGTCTCTCTCTGGGAATAGGCCTTCGTGAGTGGATCCGCCGTGTTATCTTCTGAGTCTACTCTCCTAACCTCGATCACCCTGGAGATCAACTATCTCCATGATCAGGTGATGCTGCCTCAGAGTATGTCTGGATCACTGATGGGACCGGCGTTCCTTGGCATAAGCCACAACTCCATTGTCTCACAATGGTTGGAACGAAGTTCATCTCATGAACCAATATACACCCAAACATCCTCTTTGGTAGCATCTTAAGTAGCGATGTATCCTGCCTTTATCTTCTAGTATGCCACGGTATCTAGCTTGGAACTCTTTCAACATACCGTCCCTTTACTGAGGGTAAAGACAATGCCTGTGACTGACATTCAGTCGTCTTTATCACCCTGGAACCCTTCCAGTGATTCTCCCCAGGATCGATTGATACCATCTCACTACAACTAGTGAGAATCCTAACATCCAATTAGATCTATCTCATAGATCCAAACCTAGGATTTAGGAGGTATCACTTTGATCCTTTATGGAGAATCATTGTGATAAGCGGAGATTGACCGAGCGTAGCATAGGAAACTCCTTCCCTATCAAGAGTATGTCATCCACGTACTCTACGAGGATCATCACCATACTCCCTACTACCTTTTTGTATATACAAGGTTCATCTACCATTTTGATGATGTCAAACTCTTTGACTACTTCATCAAAACAGACGTTCCAACTCCGCGATGCCTGCTTTATCCTATAAAGCATCTTGTACACGTTTCCGCTGCTCCCACTGTCTACGAAGCCCTCTGGCTGTGTTTTTATAGACGTTCTCTTCTAAAACATCATTTAGAAAAGCAGTCATGACACCCAACCACCAGATATCGTAGTCATGGTATGTAGCCGTGGTAAGTAGGATCTGGATGGACTTAAGCATAGATCCTTAGAAAAGGTTTCATCATGATCCATATCTGGTCAATGATGCAAACCTTTAATAAGTCTAGCTTTGAAAGTCTCAACTTTTCCATGTACACCAAGTAATTTTCTCAAGATATACTTGCTCCTGATGGGGATTTAACCCTTCAGATATAGCAACCAAAGTCCATACTTTGTTGGTGTACATGGATTCCATCTCAGATCACTAAGTATCCAGCCATTCTTACAGAGTCTTACTCCTGATGACCAGCTCGAAACTAGTTGGGTCATCATCCCATGATGCAATCCTCGCTCCCACTGTCATAGAGAAACCGAAGTATCTCTCAGGTGGGTGAGGAACCCTACTAGATCGGCGGAGAGGCTGAGGTTCGTTGGTTTCTATTGAATCCTTTGGTTCTTTCAAATCATCAGCTGCAGTTTGTATAGCTGGAACCTTTCCAGTTCTACATTACAGACTTTGCCTTGAGCTTGTCCGGATTTTGCTTTCAGACATAGGTCGGTCAACCCCAAATCTTAACTAGCTTAAGACATGGGCTCTTCCCTTTCCATATCACATATGAAATGGTAGGCAACTGATTTGACTGGAACCCTATTCAATAGGTATGCAGCTTCTCAAGTGCATAACTCCCAAAAGGAAATAGGTAACTCAGTAGTACTCATCATAGAGCACACCTTATCATATAAGGTGTGATTGCTCCGCCCCGATATACCATCGTGCTATGGTGTATACGGAGGAGTAATGCTGAGAGAGAATCTTATTCTCCTTTAGAATAATCCAGGATTTTCGTGCTCAAGTATTCTCCTCCTCGATCACATCAATGGACATAATACTTATACCCGTGTTTTGGTTCTCTACTTCTAAATCATATTCTGTGAATATCTCAAAAGGTTCGGACTTGTGTTTCAACAGGAACATATGTCTGAATCTTGAGAGATTATCAGAGAATGTAACGAAGTACAAAGAACCGGTCTTGGCATGTGTAGACAGGGGACCTTACATATATCAACATGTATCATCCCAAGAGTTTACTAACTCTTTCTCTGTTTCCAGTAAACGGAGCTATGGTCATCTTGTCTCTGTGACATGACTGGCAAGTTTCACAAGATGTAAATTCAAACTGATTTAAATATGCATCTAAATGTAACTTTAGCCAGTCGGGTCGCATTGATATGACCTAGTCTACAATGCCTCAAGAAGGATCCGTTCATTTCTGAACTCTTCCTCTTGTGTGTATTCCGTATACTAAAGAACTGTAGTTTGATTTAGAACATCAACGCTTTTAGATAACGTGCCTGAACCGATCAACTTTTGATATAGGAAATGTTCAAAACATTATCCAACAATACAAAATTTTATCATTTCTTTACTAATAAAGAGAGTGATATGATTTTGTATATCAGGTTCGGTATCTAATAACATTCGTTCAGAATCAATGTATTGGTAATACAGGGTGACAGTGACCAACAGACTTGGCTGCAACACTTGCCCCGTTTTCTGCATCATGAAACTTATCACCCATTCTCAGTTCTCTACCTTTCTGTAGCCCTATGCAACAAATTACATATCTGGGATCCTGATCTGGTATCACATACCCAGGACGTAAAGGATACTGAGAAACAGTTCTCTGTAATGAACACACCCGAAGATGATGGATCAACATGCACTCTCTTCGTTTGGACGGCACGGGAATTCTGGTAATCCCTAATTTCCTGCTCGGTCTTATAACAATTATAAGTTGGAGCGGGACCAACGTTCCCCAGCTCAGTATAACAAGCGGGTTCGGTCAATAATCCGTATTATTATCTTGATTAAGGCGTGATATGGTCGCTACCAGGAGAGAGAGAGAAGAAAACACTCTGCGTGCGCTCTTACAAGAATAGATTGGTTATTATTTTATCTAATTAGGATGGTTCCCACTGCTTTTTATCAAATCTTCCTTCAAACCCTAAAAGGAAAGACTAGCCGGGATTAATTACATACTACAAGTTCGCCAATCTTTCAGCCAGGCCAGTGTCGGTATTTTGAGGGAGGTCCCCCGTGCTCTCGCACGAACCTAATTAATGTAAACCTCGTTTTTCCAGAGGCGTAACCCCGTTGACACCTTTCTAGACACCTACTTGATCGGCTAATTGTAATGTATAAAACTCTCCCAAGAGTAACTCTTACTCGCAGCGGGTATCGGGATCCAACTATCTCATAAGAGGTATGCAATCTCATTGCAAATTTCAACACTTGAAATTCCCGATAATATTTTGCCCCGAACGATCTATGACCTTGACAAGGTCAACAAACCATAGACCGCAAGTCAAGTTCAACCCGTCATTTCTTGATTGAATCAAACCCACCCGCACGACCCTTGACAAGGTCAACAAGGCCGCACGACTACCCTAACCCAATCTGCATCATATGCATAAGCAGATAAATACTGGTTAGCTACCGCACACTGCGCCTTGACAAGGTCAACAAACGCAGCACGGATACTAAACAGGATTTATCTGAAATGACGGAGGGCTACGACAGGTTTTTCTGAAAACTTATTGCGTAATGAACTTGATATCGTTGTAGAATCAAATGATTTTGAAAATGGAGTGTTTTTGAGGCTTTTCTAGTTTCGCTAAAGGAGTCACTTCCGGTGAAGGGATCGTCGGTCCTTTCCTCGTCGAATGAGGTGCGGGATATATCACATATATCACTGTGCAAAGCAAAAACACTTAAAAGCAATCAAAAGACAAACCGAGTGTGTAGCATCTGCCAGTTATTGCTAAAGGAGTCACTCCCGGTGAAGGGATCTCGGTCCTTTCCTTATCGAATAAGGTGCAGGATATATCATATATACCGCTGTGCAAAGCAAGAACTGTAGCTACCTGTTTTATTTTGAAATTCGATTCTACAACATCTTAGGTTTCTTTTATTTCATTAATCATATTAATGAAGTCCCATCATTTAAATACCTAAACATCACAGATAAATACGACGTACACTTATGTCATCCGCATTCGCCTCGATGTCCCCTCGTGCACCGTTAGGTTAGGTAACTAACGACAGAGCGGGGCAGGGCTAGCGCGGGTGTAAAACATAAGTAACGTCTATATAATATATCATATATACTATATACTGTATCTATCACAGAACATCACATGATCACATCACAGATATCGTAGCAGAAGAAACATATGAAATATTGGATATACTAGGACGTCCGTGTTTTCAATACGAGCCAGTATAAAACACGGATTCCACGGTCGTGATGAATAGCCAAACCCACACCTCTAGACCCCTACGAGAGCGGCAAGCAACCCTACCAATTCTAGAGTTAGGAGACCCGGACTCGACTCCTCGAGTTGGTCTCCCACTGGACTCCAGAACCCGGTTACTTGTGCTCCCCTTCTTGGGTCTATCCTAGTGCGGAAAAGTAAATAATATACAAAGGGTGACAACTTCCGCAACCTGGAAGTGCCCCAATAAAAGAATATTACATACAAGTTTTTACATGAATGAAAATGAAAAACATTCATCTCACATAAAAAACCCCGGCTATTCAAACACGACGATCCAATATAACATATCCAGCAACACATAACATCACATGTCATCAACGTAAGTAAACATGCGTATCCCAATTGTCGTTGACATATAGCAACGAAACCGGCGATATCACATATTACACTTACGGTCACAGAAAAGAAAGGGTAAAACTACAACAGTTGGAATCCGCAACATCCTCAGACATCGCATGCCTGACTAAATGAATTCCTTAGACATCGCATGCCTAACAATTATAAACCCCGCATTTTAGTCTCATTATCGAAAACACTTTTCAATATTAAGTCGGGTAATTCAACAAGATTCCCGACATCCTGATCGAATGCTCGTCGCAAACTTCAGTAGACGGCCGCACCCCCGACGCCGTCGACGAAGTGCACCAAGGCGGAACACCGCTACCGCGAGCACCCGAATGGATGCTTTCGGCGACGGGGTTCTCCTACAGTTACTTGGTCGAGGCTATGGCGTGAGGCTGTCTATTAAGTTTACCCGACGAGTATCCGCGTACGCTACGTGATTGCGACGGACTTTTGATCACATCAAAATTCCGTGGCAACCGATCAAGTGAGACTAAACTGCTATGTTTATAACATTCATTCAGTTATCTCATAACTACTTGTGAATTCCAATTATTGTATCACATTCCGAATAAGATAGAAAATGTTAAACTTTCCGATCGAACAATCGAACACCCAAGTTTTCCCGATATAGATCAACACATAAAATAAGTCTAACAACATTCAGTTCGTGCCTCAGTACCAACGGTCCAGCCGTAGAAGGGTCAAGCCAACGCCTCACATGTGGCACGCTGTACTGCCCCAAACCCGAAGGTTCAAAGGGCAGTTCAAGACGGTCACATAATCGAGTTAAGGTTTGTTGTCTTTTAGAGGGTCCATCGCGTTACTTTCACTACTTAGAACGTCGTTAAACCACGGAAAAATCCAACACTTGGAAATTTCCCGACAGGGGAAAAATTGGGTATTTATATCCGGTCGAACTTTTTAACATATTCAAAAATTATCCGGAAGCCACATAGACAAAATCAGATAATCCGATCGAATAAACGAATCCCCAAAACAACCCAGAATATTCAACTCTTGAATAAATGTTAAAAATTCCCAGAAAAATCAGCACTGTTACATATGAATTACTGTGCCAAAACCAATGCAAGATACGACAAAATGGCCGCGGAACCGCCGCACAAGCCATGCTTGTGCCGCGGTTCCGCCGCGTTATAGTGGAATCATGGACACGTGTTGCACAGTAATTCTTAGGATTCCCTGCTGATTTTCTGCATATTTTTAATATACAAAAATCCACAAATTTGAAAAATGTACAGAGAGCTATTTTGGGGTTAGGTTTTGGTTCGTCCGGGTTTCAAACTTCGTCTACGCATCGCCTAAGGCTCTAGCTAGGCTCTGATACCACTGTAGGGTTTCTAGGCACTCTTAAGAGGTCTCACAAGGCATCAACCATGCCAATTTCAAAAATTACGGTGCCGAGAATCCCTAATACGGATCGTTGGCTAGAAGTTTAGGCGAAAAAGAAACTAGTTAACAACTTAACTAAATTGTAAATGGAAATACAACCTTTGTAAATCCGGTTCTCCACCTCCATGGCTCCGCGATGATGTCTCCTCGCTGTACAAATCGGATCTTAGGCTCTAGCGTCGGCTTCATCGGAGAAAAAGCGGGCTAGGTCATCGACGACGATGCCGAAGATGATCTACGTCGAGGCATCGCTAGATCAAGCTCCAACTTCACCAAGTCATGAAACTTGTGAAGAAAACACACTCTACTACTTGGCAAGAGGTAGAGGATGAAGAAATAGGAAGTGGGTTCACTTTAGAATTGGATTTCTCACTCATTTCATCAAGTCACCATTGATGAAGTCTAGATTTTCTTCTTGAAGAAGAAGAAGAAGATGATGATAATATTATGATAAGTTATTAAAATGAAAAAAATGAATACATATCATAATACTAACCTTAGTTTGGTGTAGAGAATAGACCATGGTTAGATATGATGGTTAGGGTTAAGCAAGAGACAAGAATGGTGGACTAGGTCAAAGTTTCATGAAGCTTCAACTAAACTACAAATAAAGCCACCATTCTTTCTCTTTATGCTTATCATTTTCAAAATGAATAACTAAATAAAGCATAAAGAAAATGAAAACCCTTAACCATTACACAACCATGGTTTCATCTTTACACAAACCCTAATGAGCATGCATCATCAAACATGATACAAACTAGTGTACAAAAGTATATCACATATACAATGTGCACATAAAGTGAGAAAATCCATTTAAAGCGAACCAATACTAGTTAATGCAAAGTAATATATCAAATATATAATTATGCATTAAATCATCAAATCAACACTTGATTTAACGATCCGGTCATATCGCATATAACCGACTAGTATCCAATGTATCGGCTTATCGAATCAACCCTCGATTCGATAACTAGGTTATATCGCATATAACCATTCGATACATTCATCGCGAGAATAGAATACGGTATCACATACACGCATTATTCTCGGTCCCGCACATATCTCATATGCGCTGCTATTTCGTTTCGCTTGAGCCAGGAAACCTCTGTGTAGGACTCTAAAGACTCGTCAATACGCCGGCAGCAGGTATTGATCATATCAAACACCCACAAGCCGCAAGCGGTCTGCTAAACGTAACGGCCACCCGGGTATTGAGCGATCAGAAGATCGACAAGCAAGCCCGCTCACACTCCTGTGAATCCAACCAGTAACACTTACCGTACAGTCCGGTCTGATCGTCTGATATGTCGCATATCTCGCCTAGGGGTGGTAAACGTCAGACCCCAATAGCTCGATAAGTCGTGTCGATATGAGGTCTATAACAGTTCGAGAAACTACCAGTAACACTTACCAGTAAATCTCAGCAACCCTGGCCAGGGATTTCCGGTTATAGCCAATCGAACACAGAGCAACATCAACTCCCTATACCGGGAGAGACGAATCCCCTCCTATCGCTCATTGCCTCCATGTGATTCGGGACTGTACCCAAAAACCACCGTTTTGCACGCCCTCTTGGACGTGGTAAGGTGGAAATCAAAGCACAGTGGGAACCACACAAGACACTATGACGATCTCGGGTCAACAGACCACTCTGTACCAGTGTCACCTGAGAACTGCCATCTGACGTAAGGTATAATACCATCTGGGAGTTCTCGGCGAGTCCGTCCAGTGTACCCAGTCTCCACTGAGCACCCGTATATCACCTCTGATGTCAAACACCAATGGATATGGGATCATCCATCGCCCATCTGTATGGGTCGAGAAGGTATACGCTAGTCTACTCTGGTATATCGATGCCCCGTCTCGATATACCCACGACTAGGGACATTGAAGGATGTACTTATGGACTACCATGTCCCCACTAGTATGATCCGCATCATAGTCCAGGTAGTCAAGTACACATCCTAAGGGCTTTACCAACATGTAACAGAGAGACAATCAGTGTACACGTTAAGGTAAAGTGTAACCAGATAGCATACTATCATGTCGAGCAAGAAAGTCCTCCCTATATATGTCCCAGCATCCACTACAACATACATCCAATGTACAGTAATGGCCTCTAGGGCATACATATAACTAACAACCCTTGGGCTTCTAAAATATTAAAAGAAAAATTAAATAAAAAGATAATGTGGCTGGGGGTATTCGATCACAGGGGCTACGTCACAGTAGAGCAAGGCTTTACCAATTATCTATAAGTGCTTTCTTGCTGTTCAAAAGCAAATCAAATACTTATAGTGTACACAGTATTGCAAATACTCCATCTGTACATTAATTTTTAAACAAATTTCTGTACATTGAAATTGGAGTTGTTACAACCTACCCTCCTTACAAATATTTCGTCCTCGAAGTTTATAATTATTTTAAGCACTGGTTTACAAATAAAAGAGGGTACACGCATTTCGTCCTCACGTTCCCATGTTTATTCTCCTGGTGATCTGTTCTCCATCTCACTCGAACCAAATTGACTTTCTTGTTCCGAAGTGACTCCACCTTTCTATCCAGGATCTCAACAGATTGTTACTCACAGAATAAATCTAGCTGTACAGTGAGCTCGGAGTGATCAAGAATATGGCTGAGGTCACTCACATACCTTCTGAGTTGGGATTTGTAGAACACATTGTGCACTCCTTCCAATGAAGGTGGAAGTGCCAAGCGATATGCCATTTCACCGACTCTTTCGAGTATGTCGAACGGTCCAATATATCTCGGACTAAGCCTACCCCGTCTTCCAAAATGAATCACTCCACGGTTCGGAGATATCTTCAAAAATACAAGTTCTCCCGGTTGAAACTCCAAATGACCGGGCTTTGCATCAGCCCAGTGCTTCTGTCGATCTCGGGCTATGCGCATTCTTTCCCTGATAGTGCGAACCACATCTACAGTTTCTACTATCATCTCAGGTCCAAGGAGTTTTCTATCTCCGATGTCGTCCCAACTTAATGGCGATGGACACTTCCGTCCATATAAAGCTGCAAATAGTGCCATTCCGATACTTGCTTGGTAGCTGTTGTTGTAGGAAAACTCCACAAGATGTAGGTGATCTTCCCACGATCCTCCAAAGTCTAATATACACGCTCTTAGCATATCTTCTAAGATCTGAATAGTTCACTCAGACTAACCATTTATTTATGGATGATAAGATGTACTGAAGTTCAGACTTATTCCCAAGCTAGCTTGCAGACTTTGCCAAAATTGCGATCGAAATCTGGTGTCATGATCGGAGACAATGCAAACCGGTACTCCATGTAATCTCACAATTTCCTCTATGTACTTCTTTGCTATTGTCTCAGTAAATTGGCCAACTCGAAATGGGATGAAATGAGCCGACTTTGTGAGTCGATCCACAATAACCTATACCGCATCGTTACCTTTCATGCTACGAGGAAGTGCAGTCACAAAATCCATTATGATGTGTTGCCACTTTCATTCTGGGATAGGTAACGGTTGAAGTAAACCAGCTGTCCTGTGATGTTCAGCTTTTACTTGCTGACACACCAAGCATTTAGCGACGCTTCTGGCTACTTCACGCTTCATTCCATGCCACCAGTAATTTTGACGCAGATCTTTGTACATCTTTGTACCTCCAGGGTGTACTGAATAAGGAGATCTATGAGCTTCTTTCATCAACTTTTCTTGCATAGGACCTTTTGGTACACACAATCTACTGCCATATCTCAAATATTCGTCTTCATGGATGATGAAGTCTGTTCGAAGTCCACTTTCTACTTGTTCTCTGATCTTTTGCAACTTAGCATCACTTGCTTGAGCTGCTTTGATCTGATTGACAATGATAGATTGAACTTGTAAGTTCATCAAACTTGAAGCGTTACCTGGCATGACTACTTCAATCTCCATCTGAAATAAATCTTGTTGAAGCTTCCACTGTGCGGTGAGATTCAATACTAATGGTTGGCAACTAAAAGCATCAGGTACTACATTCACCTTCCATAGATGATATTGTAGGTTGATGTCGAAGTCCTCCATGAGTTCTAACCATCTTCTCTGCCGCATATTTAACTCTTTCTGAGTAAACACATATTTTAAACTTTTTTGGTCCGTGTATATGTCCACTCGTTCACCAATAAGATAATGGCTCCAAATCTTAAGAGCAAAGATAATGGCCGCCAACTCCAAATCATGCGTCGGATAGTTGAGCTCATGAATCATCAGCTGTCTTGAAGCATAAGCTACCACTTTACCGTGCTGATGTAGAAAACATCCAAATCCCTTACCGGATGTATCACAATGCACTTCAAAACCTTCAGATTGGTCCGGTATGACGAGAATAGTTGTTGATGTCAATCTTGACTTGAGTTCTACGAAAGCTCGTTCGCATGCTTCTGACCAACCGAATTCTTCATCTTTACGTGTGAGCTTGGTCAGGGGTGTTGCAATCTTCAAAAATCCTTCAATGAACCTTCTGTAATATCCTGCTAAACCCAAGAAAATTCGAATGTCCTTCATTGACTTCGGTGTCGGCCATTCGCTTACTGCTGAAACTTTAGCTGGATCTACAGAGATTCTATCGCCTGATACAGTATGTCCGAGAAAACCGATATGATCTAGCCAAAACTCGCACTTGCTATACTTTGCGCAGAGTTGATGTTGTCGTAGAGTTTTCAGGACAATTCGTAGGTGTTCGGCGTGTTCTTTCCGACTCTTAGAATACACCAAGATGTCGTCGATGAAGATGACAACAAATCTGTCTAGGTACTCTCGGAAAACTTCATTCATTAGGTTCATAAATATAGCTGGTGCGTTGGTCACTCCAAATGGCATCACAAGAAATTCGTAATGTCCATTGTGAGTTCTAAATGCCATTTTATGGATATCAGATTCTTTGACCTTCACCTGATGATAACCCGAACGAAGATTTAACTTGGAGAAAACGCAAGATCCACTTAGCTGATCAAACAGATCGTCGATGCGCGGGAGCGGATACTTTTTCTTTATAGTTATATCGTTCAGAGCTCTATAATCAATGCACATTCGATATGAACCTTTCTTCTTCTTCACAAGTAGAACTGGAGATCCCCAACTTGAAGTGCTGGGACGAATCCATCCTTTCGCCAATAATTCGTCCAACTGAGTACAGACTTCCTTCAAACCTTCAGGACTTAACCGATATGGTGTTTTAATCACCGGTTGTGCTCCTGGTACTAAATCAATACTGAATTCAAGAGCTCGATCGGGAGGCAAACCTGATATGTCTTTAGGGAATACATTCTCGAACTCTTGAACTACCTATGGCTTCGATCCTTCTTCCGCTTGAAGTGTTGCAATTACCGCCTTCTTTGATTTTGCCTTGTATGTGCTTGGCTCCAGGGTATGGTCTCCACTTTTAAAATAAAAGTCTGGATGCTCTAGAATTTCAAACACTACCCTCTTTTGACGACAGTCGATGGTAGCGTTAAAAGTTCCAAGCCAATCCATACCCAAAATGACATCAAAATTCGGTATGTCCAGCACCTTGAAGTCGGCATAGAATTCTCTACTGCAGACGACTACTGGACACAGATCGTATCCCAATATTGCCTTTAGAACGTCGTTCCCTGAACTGAAATTCCAGCTAGATACAAGAGGTTTGACTGGAATCGTATGAGTTCGGATGAACCGTTGCGACATAAAGCAATGAGATGCTCCAGTATCGAAGAGTGCTAGTGTAGGAAGTGAGGCTAATAAGATTGTACCTAAATTATGTGGGATAGGTTTAGGTATAAGGAAAAGATATGTAGGTATGTATATAGACTGAAAGAAAGTTTGAAGTAAAGTGTTACTAGTGATGACTTGGACGGTGGCTTCAGCTTCTTCCAGAGTCATTGTGAAAGCCTGTCGCCTCGGTACATTCCTCCTTGCTGGAGAAGCATTCCTCTATCCGTTCCGTTGTACTTGAGGTACGTTCCATTGAGCTTGATGGAACTGATGAGGAGGAGGTGCAGTCGGTCTACGAGGAGGTAGAGCAGGTAGTGCAAGTCATGGAGCAAGTGCCTGGATGGCTGGGCGCTGCTGATAAGTGATTGCCGGCCTGGGTGCAACATTTGGGCAGTGTCTATGAGGACAAGACCTAATATCATGAGTAGCTGAGCCGCAGACTAAGCTAATGCGATTTGCACGCCGGCAGTATTTCACCAAATGTCCATCCCTCCTGCAGTAAGTACAAAAGGCTGGATTGAGCCGGTTGTTCGGTACTCCCGGTCTCCTGGGCACAAATTGTGGCCTTGAAGAGGCTTCTCCTGCCATCTGAGTGGCAGGGCGCTACATACCGGCAGATTTAGGTATGCCCCTCATCTTCACTACTGCCTCGTGTCGGCGGGCAGCTTTCAGGGCCATCTCGTGGGTTGGGAAATCCCCTGTAGCTAAAGCAGCTTGGATTTCCGAATCTAATCCTTACTGAAATCTTCTGGATCTGATCTCAGCAGTTGGTATCAAATGTGTCGCGAACCTATTAAGGTCTTGTGTTAGCTGTGTAGTATGTGATATTTGAAAATCAAATATTAAGACATATCTTACCTACTAAGCATGGTAAACCCAGCGTCATACTCATCCACAGATTTGGTCCACATAGAACCCTGTTGTAGGTGAATGAATTGCCGCTCCATGTCAATTCAGGCAGTCTCTGGGAAGTATTTTGCGTCGAACATGTCCTGAAAAGTCCTTCATTCGATGGGTTGGTCAAGACGGCTTTCTTCCGCCTTCCACCAAACTCGTGCATTGTCAGTGAGTTGCAGCTTTGCAACTCGAACCCAACCGATCTCTGGCACTTGTGCCGCTGCCAGGTCATCTTCAATACTCTGAGCCCATTCCTCAGCTTCCTGAGGGCTCTCTTTTCCCGAGAATTGCTTGGAGTGCAAAGCCCGGAATTGCTTTACCCCAGGTGCTTCCGGTTCTGGACGGTTCATCAGAATAGCAGTCTGTTGTTGCTGTCTCTCTAGGAGGCTGTGGATCGCCTCAAGCAGTACCGTCTGCTCATTGATCGGAGCAGCGATGGTAGGTGTAAGTGGGAGAGGTGGTGGTGTGTTGTTGAAGTTGGTACTGGTGTTGTTTAGAGAATCCATAACCTTGAAAGAAAAATTTGGGTTAGGACAGATTCAAAGTATATGAAATTGTAAAATTCAAGGAATATATAAGGAATGTTTTTAGTTGCTGATTCTTGTGTTATATTGCTTAGGACTTCATACAGAATTGACCCGCATATCTATGTAGAACTGACCTGCATGTCCATACAGAGCTGACCTGCATGTCTATACAGAGCTGACCTGCATGGGCCACCAACAAAACCTGTCACGCCCCGCTTCCTGGTGTATGGGGAGGAGACGCGATGAGGCCCGCTACGTATTTACTCTGAAGTAAACACGCTAAGCGTATCTAAGCAAAATAAAGTAAATATACACAAGAGACAGGAATATAAATGAACAACAACTTTATTTATTAAACATTCATTTACAGATAAAACTGAAATGTAAATACATAAATAGAAAGCATTGCCTAAACAATGGCATAACTGAAATGAAAAGTATGTACAAGTGCCTACAGCTCTGGGTCGATAGCAAACTGCTCCAAGTCCTCGGTGCTGGGCTCCGTCTCTAGTGCGTCCAAATCACCTGACAACATTCCAACGAAAGAAGAAAAGAAATGTCTTCAGCGAACAATCGCTCGGTAAGTTCCAAAGATGAGTAGAGATAGAATAGACAGAAAGAGAATATGACTAGTAATGTTTGATTATATTGTTAACGCAGTTGTTTGTAGCTTGGTACAGAATATTCCAGTGTATACGAGAGGAGTCTCACTATTCAGCAGACTAAGGTATATGGAGCACAAGGAACCGTTCAGCCACGATACAACGGCCATGGATATTCAGGTTAGATGTATTAAGGTTACAGTCTCGTGCCACTTCTAACACATTCCGTACCAATCTGCCCCTTTATAAATCCCGAGATGTCTTTTGTATTGATTGTATTGTGTTGTTATATAGATGGATGACTTGACGAAACCATGATATCAGTATACAGAATGGATATAAATGGAGAGTTATGTAGACGAAGTATATCCATGGTTCGGTTCGGTCAATATAGATTAATATAGATTGAATAGACGGATTCATGGATTCATGTAGTTTATACTTGAATCATATTCAAGTCAGATTGAGACACAGTCTGGGTCAGACACTTAAAAAAAAATTGAAGTCCTGAATTAGTTTTAATGTTATCGGTAATTGATGCACATGGACGGCAGGATTTGTGTCTTTTTCCAAGACAATTACCGTGTTGATAACACTGTTTGTTAGATTGTCTACCTTAGATAGGCAAGCACCCACATTCTCCGGCTCTCTGAAGCTCAAGAGAATCGGTCCTGCTTAAACCTATATTTACTAGGTTCCTTATTGTAATATAGTATAATTTGAGGGGGGGTTTATGTAGAAATAGTTTTGATACATTTTCAAAATACATCTCAAGTATGTAATTATCGTCTTTAGTCTTTTCATAGATGTATATTTTATAAAAGTGAAATTTCTAGTGAGTAGAACCTAGTTTTCATTATTTATGGTATTTTATTGAAATATTAGAATTGTTTTATATTTGAATGGTACTATCATGTAATGGTGATTCCTTTGATTTATAAAACTTGGAATATTTGTATAATATATTTAAAATAGATCTTTTGATAATATTCATATATATATATATATATATATATATATATATATATTTTAAAAAATTATTTATTTTGTAGAAATCTCATTTTCTTAAAAATAGCATTAATAATTCCATCGAGATCGAATGATCCTTTCGGAGGTCTGCATCTCGCTCTACTAGGCCTGAGGACGTGCGATAACCTGCACTATCCCGATAGGGGTCTCCAAAAGTGGGTTGTAGAGGCACAATTGCAAGGAATTTGATTAATACACTTTTTAAAGAAATGGTTTTGCAAGTTGACGGTATTTATTCGTAATGTCGTATTTTCCCATAACTAGAGTTCCAAAATTTTATCGTGCTATGTCAAATATATGTGTTGTGATGAGATAGGTCATTACCTCATGAGTTGTCTAAAGTTAATACAAGTATCATGTTGATTTGTGTCGAAAGTAAAGTACATGGTATTTTACCGTAAAAATACAATAAAAGTTGCATAAAAGATTCTTTTGAGATGAAACTTGTTTTAATGTGTTTTTTAATGTTTGTTAAACATTATATGAGAGTATGGTATTTTATTGTTTAAGAAAAGTAGAATTTTTAAAGAAAAACAAAACGGAAGTCGGATTAACTCCGGTTTAGTCGAGTTTTAAAAATGAAAGTTTTTATAATAGAAAAAGAGAGGGGAAGAGGGGACTTACTAGCTACAAGGTTAGAGGGGAGAAGGGGTAAGCTAGGGAAAGTGTTGGGGCATCGTTTCGTCGCCGGAACTTCGCCTCTTACTAACTCCACTTGCACAACTTCTTGAACATGAGAATTTTGGAGAGTTTTGGCACTTGCTTTTAGAATGAGGAGTGCCAAAGGATAGGGTTGTATTTATAGGGTAGGATTAGGGTTTAGGGTATGAATTTGAGAATTAAAATGCATTAAATCATGGAGTAATGTTAAATTTTAATTCTCTGGAAAGTGTGCAGAGAAAATAAACAACATGAGAGAAGTGGGGTAGGCCAAGGGGTGCTCGGGTGAAGAGATGTGGAGCATCCCCTATGGGGGTTCCGGCTGTTCCGGTCTCCAACGTGAGCGTCGCCGGCCCAAATCCGACGATAGAGGGTGCAAATTTGGCCACGTGTCCCTCTCGATTCATATACCCTCGTGCACATATTTGATTATTCTGTAACTTATCATCTTACGTGTAGTGCACGTGAAAACCCTTGGGCTTCTAAAAAATTAAAAGAAAAATTAAATAAAAAGATAATATGGTTGGGGGGATTCGATCACAAGGGTTATGTCACAGCAGTTCAAGGCTTTACCAATGAGCTACAAGTGCTTTCTTACTGTTCAAAAGAAAATCAAATACTTATAGTGTACACAGGATTGAAAATACTCTATTTGTACATTAACTTTTAAATAATTTTCTGTACATTGAAATTGGAGTTGTTACAACGACAACGGCGGAATAACACAAAAAATAGTAGCAAGCATAGCTTCAATCCAGACAAGAATGTATCAAAATAACAATGCAATTGACTAAAATTCTAAACTAGTGAACTAAAGTAGATGAGAATACAACCTTTGGTGCTTCATATGCTCCAAGTGATGAACTCGGACTCGAGCTAGACTCCGCGAGTATCCAGAACCTTCCATACGCCGACCGCCTCGTTGTAGAAGATCCGCAGTGAAGCCGCGATTCCCGTAGCTCCATCTCCTCCATCTCGAGAAGAAGCTCCACTTCGTCGCTCGCTATGCGCTAATAGAGGTGAGAGGTGAACTGGGTACTCTCCGGAATTTGATTTGAACCACTATGGCAATATTTACCATTAATGAAGAGAGCTTGGAGCTCTAAGGCTCAAAAGAAGAAAAAAGAAGATGAATGAAGAAATCTCTCTTTCTTCTCACCTCATTCTTTATTTATCATATCTAATATGTTAAGTAAAGAGTGGAGGCCCTACCAATTAAATGTTATATATATATAAGGAGAACAATTATATGTGTCATATACATACAAAATAACCATCAATTTATACCATGTATCATATACATCAGAGAGTGTGAATCATATACACGACACTAAAAACCGTATTAAATACGGTTATCAAGTCAACACTTGACAAGATATTCCAGCTTTTAAACCGGCAAGTATACCTGAACGTTCGATTAAATCAACTATTTACCCCCGCACGTATCGCATATGCACGCCACAACACATTTTTTCCTGGGTAGAAAACTTTATTGCGGGCCTCTAAAGACCGGTCAATACGCTGACAGTAGGTTATATAGGATCATATCCGATTGAATCTGAAACCTTTCGGAATCGACCCCTTCACGGGATAACCCACAAGCGCGTCAGTGGCACTAGCTATACGTAACGGCTGCCCAGGTATGATCAACATAAAGGCAAGTCGACGAGCGAACTCATCCGAAACAAACAAAGTCTATAAGTGACAGTCGCCGTACAGTTCGGTCTCTTCATCTAAGAGTATCACATATCGGGTCTAGGGTTTGGAATTTGTTAGACCTAAATAACTCGATAAGTCATGCGACAGAGGACTCATAACCAACCGGAGATATAACTGATAACACTTATTTGTTTATCTCCACTGCGGTGGCCACCGATTTATGATTGTAGTCATGTCCTGCACAGCGCGACATCAACTTCCTATACCGGGAGAGACGAATCCTCTCGACCGTCACTGCCTCCACGTGCTTCGGGACTATATCCAACAAAAAGCTGTTTACACGACTCCTTTGAGCCGTAGTAGGGTAGAAGTCTAAGTATAGTAGAAACACACATGAGACATTATAGCAATCTCAGATCCTAGGGACCACCCTGTACTCGTGTCACCAGAAAACTACTATATGACTAAGTAGAAGTTTTCGGTGAGTCCATCCAGTGTATCTCATTCAATGAGCACCTAAATACAATCATTGGTGTCAAACTCCAATAGCTATGGGACCAGCCATCACCCTCTAACCTGGTTAGGAAACGTACACACTAGCCTAAACTAGAGCACTGATGCTTAGTTTCGATACTGCTACAGCTAAGGAAATTTAAGGATGTGCTTATCAACTACCCATGCCCTACTAGTATTATCTCCATCATTGTCCATGTAGTCAAGCAAAATCCTAAAGGCTTTATCTCATGTCTAAATGATGCGTGATAAAGAATAAAACGCATCACATAAAAGATAAAGACAAACCAGATAGTATACTATCATCTCGAATAAGAATGTTTTGCATATAAGTTCTCCTTCAATTACATAATTTCCATCTTGCAATTACAATAATTTTCTTGAGGGCACTATATCCAACACTCACAAAGTTGTTTCTCCCTACGAGTTGAGAGGATCCCAAGCAAGTATTTTCTCCTTACAAACTCGAGGGGACTTTGCAAGTGTATTTTTCTTTCTTTTCACGAGTTTGTGCCCTTTTAGGTTTTCACAAGCTCGCCTGCAGTCTTACTGTTTTTACTCACAAAACCTTTTTGGGTTTTCATCCATGCCCATTTTGCTTGTGAACATACCGTTTTTTACTGTGGAACTCTTAGAGATAGCTTTGTCGGAGGTGACCTAACATCGCTTGCCGGTGGGATTTGGGAGAGGTATGGATCGTTTATGCCCATGGATTGTATACGGTGATCAATATGGAGATCCACCGAGGGCAACATATTAGTTTAGGGACATTACATTCCATCTTCAATATAATGGGGTGCATATCATTCGGTGGGGCATTCAAAACATTGACCCAGGAAGATAATGAGCGGAAATAGGCTTCTTCATCTATCATCGACCCAAGTTGAGAATCTTCAAGCATAGTACCTTTTGAGGAGCCGGCCAGTTATGGACCGAAAGGGCCTTTATCCATGCATATCCATCAGGAGATAAGCTCCGTATTGGTAGAATTTTTCCACGATATATGTGTTAGTGATGTATGCCTTAGAGGCCATTATTGTATCATACTGATTTGTATATTACTTAATGGAAGCTTGGATATTCACAGTTGTATTGACAGTCTTGCTCAAATGGTAGTATGCTACTTAGTTTGTTTCTACTTCAATATGGGCATGTGTTTCTTTTAATATATCGCTTATATATATTAGTAGAGCCCTTAGGATCTTTGTTTGATTACCAGCGTTGTGATGGCAGTCACACTAGTGAGGGCTGGGTAATCTACAAGCACATCCTTATACAGGTCCCTGGTCGTAGGATTATCGAGACGGAGCATCGATACTCCAGAGTAGACTAGTGTATACGCTTCTCATTCTAGCGGGGGAGATGGTATGTCCCACAGCCATTAATACATCGTACTGGAGATAGTATGCAGGTGCTCGTTAGGTTACGAGTACACTGGACAGGACTCGTCGGGAACTATTGGTTGGTATTATACTTATCGTCGGGTAGCAGTTCCCAGGTGACATGAGTACAGCTTAGTCCGTCGACTTGACACTGCTACTTCGCTTTGGGTGTGTTCCCACTGTACTTTGATTACTACCCTACCACGGCTAAAAGGAGTCGTGAAAACAGGTAGTAGTTGGGCACAGTCCCGAAGCACTTGGAGGCAGTGGCGGTTAGATAGGATTCGTCTCTCCCGGTATTGGGGGTTGATATCGTGCTGTGTTCGGAGAGCCATTACACAAAGTCCCTGGTCAGGGCAAGCGAGATTTATTGGTAGGTATTCCAGTAGTTTCTCAAGGTGTTTTGGGCTACACTTCGGCATGACTTATTGTGCTATTAGGGGTCTGACGATTACCTCCACCCTAGGTCCGATATGCGATACTCTTAGACGAACAGACCGGACTGTACAGAGATTGTCACATTCAGGCTCAGTAGGAGTTCGGATGGATTTTCCTCATCGGCCTTCTTATCGACATTTACCTGGGGACCGTTACGTGTAGCTAGTATCGCTTGCGGCCTGTGGTTAAACCCACTGCTAGCGTACTGTCGAGTCTTTAGAGTCCCACATAGAGAGTTTCCGTGCACCGGGCAAAAGGTGTAGAGGCTGTATGGTTTTACGGCAGGGCTTTGATCACTTACGTGCACTTGTGCTCATATGATGTTCGGACGGATAATACTAGTGGGCTTTGGTTTAAGCCAGATCCTAATATTATATTGATGGATCAGTTTCGTCTCTTTGTATTCGTGTTTCTCAGAACACGAATGCGGGTATTTATATACGGATGAGAGGGGCATAGAAGAAGACACCTCATTAGGGTTTTAACCATTTACTTGATTAAAACAATTATGAGATGGAGGAAAGTATTTGTTATTTTTGTAAATGATAATTGAGGCATGACTACTTATTTTGACTACTTGACTTTGTTTGACCATTTGACTTGGTATGACTATTTGACTTGGTTTGACTATTTGACTTAGATATTTTTGTGAGATATTTTATGACCTAGATATTTTGATGAGATATTTTTCATGCCATGCTTGTGGTCATGTCAAGTTAGCCATCTCATTTTTATCATTATCATTATCAAAAATCATTTCTCTTTCCTCAAGCTAGCTCTCTTCTTCTTCCTCACATCAAAACCCTAAAAGCTCTCATATGTAGAGAATCCTAGGGTTTCAAGAGACAAATAAATCCATCTTCATACTCTACATCACCTAGGCCATCAAGTTTAGCAAGCTTATTGCCCTAGTTACCTCGGTTTTGAGGTGGAGCTCGGACTATAGACTCTCGGGTGGATCGTGTTTGACTCGAGGAGGCCGTCGAAGAAGCTACGATCCGGATCGATCCTTGGAGCCTACGACGACGAGGAGGACAGCGGAGAAGACCCGAAAGACTTGTATCATGAGGTATAACATTCTTTCCGAGAAGTTAAACCTCATGTAGTTTTCTAGCTAGGATTTATGGACGATCCTTGGTTCTAGTCGGTGTTGCGAAGCCCGTAAAAATCTTTTTTTGCAAATTCCGCCTCCCCGCGAACACGTGGGGTGCGCGACATCGACTTACAGTGGTATCAAAACCTCTTATAAATCTTAGATAGCTTGTAGCGATGTTAGAATTCCGATGTTTTTGTCGCACAAAAACTGTCGACAAAAACAGTTTTCAAAAGTGAGGTTTTGAGTTGTTTGCACACCCCGTGGGCTCACAGTTTGAACCGAGAAGCCGCAGGGTGAAGCATGCGCACCGTGGGGACACCCTTGAGGGTACCAATGGCTGGGACCACCCCGAAGACCACCACTCGGTGGCCTTGGGGGCTGGTGACCCGAGAGCACCAGGAATTGGTGCTCTCGGGTCTGCCTCCCTTTGGAGGCCACCTCATGGTGGCCCCCAGGGGTGGGTACCCCCCCAGAGGCCCCTTATTCGATAGTAATTTCTGTTTCTTCACTTCCGTGAGGATTCGGGCAAGTTTCGAGTTCATTTCGACTCCCGGATTGGCTCAAAACTATCGGTATTGGAACTTTAGCTCACTAGATTTTCAAGTCTTGGAAAATTGTCTAAGTTTGCTAATTGCGTGCAGAATTCTAATGTCGTAGTTACTTTACAAGCTTTGTGATGTATATATGTGTTTGGAAACGTCAACTAATTGCTATACGTCGATTAGTCAGGGTTGCACATATCTGTGATGTTGTTGTGATGGTTTGTGTATATGAACTTGTTGGATCGTCGTGGATGAATAGCCGAGGATGTGAGATGAGGGTTTTCATTCTTTCATTCGATATAAAATTTGTAAAGTGATGTAATATTATTTTACGGGGCACATCCGGGTTGAGGTTGTAGCCACCGTTGAATTATTTCTTTTACTGTTTTTGCTCCTAGGATAGACCCAAGGTGGGGTGCACAAACTACCGGGTACTTTAAAGTGCCGAGTGGCCTACTCACTTTGTTGAGAGAGGTTGCTTCACTTCGGATATTTGGCGGGTAGTTTTCCGCACCCGTAGGGGTCTACGGTGGGGTTTGGCTATTCATCATGACCGTGTGATCCGTCTTTCGTTACAGGCTCAAACGAAACGCGGAATTCCTAGTATATCCAATGTGTTCATCTGTGATCTGGAATGCATATCATTGCGTCCGACGAATGGATATTATTATATATGTATTATATAATAGTCGTTGCTTATGTTTTGCATCCGCGCTAGTCCAGCCCCCGCTCTGTCGTTAGTTAAGTAACCTAACGGGTGATGACGGGGACCCATGGCGAATGCGGATGGCATAAACGTACGTTGTATTTTCGTTGTTTTCTGCAATGGTAGGTTAATTGATGGGACTGCATTATATTAATGCAAAGCAAACAAACCAAAGCTGAATCGTTGGAACAATTTTTAAACCACTCGGTTTTTTCAAAACAGCAAACTTTTAAAAATGCAGAGCTTAAACCACTCCTTTTAAAAGCTATCAGGTTCCATCAATTATATCAAGTTCACGGTTTCGCTAAAACCATTCGTAGCCCTCCGTCATTTCATATGAATATTCAATAGTATTCAAGCTATGTTTGTTGGCCTTAGTCAAGGCATAGTAATTGGTAGCTGCTGGGTATTCATATGTTGCATAGATAGATGTGTTGGTTTGGGACAGTCGTACTACTTTGTTGGCCTTAGTCAAGGGTATGTACGGGTGGGTTTAAATTAACCTGGACAATGACGGGTAGAACTTGACACGTGACTTATGATTTGTTGGCCTTAGTCAAGGTCATAAGAGCATGGGGAAAAAATCCTTATCGGGAGTTTCTAAGGAAATTGAAACTTGCTAGTGTTGCATACCATTTGGATGTGATAATATTGGTAGGATTTCTTCAGCATTATCACACAATGATGTTTAGATCCCGATCCTACTGTGAGTATATACTACTCCTCGGGAGATTTTTCACTCAACGATCAATGCTATAAACCAAGTAGGTGTCTAGAACAGTGTTTGCGGGGCTACGCCTCCAGGGAAAAGATGTTATTTAATTAAGGAACTTAACGAAAGAGTCGTAAAACCTCTCTCGAAGTACCGACACTAGCCTGGCTGAACGGTTAAGCAAAAATTGTACGATGAGATTAATCCAGACAAATTCTTCTTTTATGGTTTGAGAAAGGATTCGAGAAACAGTATGAGCCATCCTGTTTAGATAAATTCAAAAACCAATCTAAACTTGCAAAAGCATCATGCTAAGTGTTTTCTTTCTCTCTCTTAATTGCAGCGACCCCGTGACCGGACATAAGTTACATTTAGATAATAAAATGACTGAATCTGACTATAATGACTGGCAAAGGTCTGTCCAGATGTTCATTGCCTATGACAAGCTGGGGCGCCTCATTACTACTCAAGCCCCTGCCGTCCCAGGTCTAGTTTCCACCATCACGGATATTGATATCCGTAAGACATCGGAAAAAGACTGTGTGAATGTCAAGTGCCTCATGTTGGCCTCAATGGATGGTGTAAACCAGAGGCAGCACGAGAAGATGGACTTAGTTTCCATCTTCCTCCATAACAATGTTTTATATGGAGAGCAATCTCGTATCGCAAGATATGATACCTCGAAGGAATTTCTTCAAGCGAGGTTGGCTGTCGGATCATCTGTAGGGGACCACGTCCTTACAATGATAAGCTATATTAAAAAGCTCACGGACCTGGAGACCACGTTGGAGAACGAGTCATATGCTGACTTGATTCTACAGTCCCTACCTACTACTTACGTCCAGGGGAAGAAAGTTATACTTCCAGTTGAGGGCATCCTGAAGGAAACCAGGGTGACACCCACTCAGCTTATTTGGGAATCTTCCTCTTCTGCATCCAAGGCGAAAGCAAAGGGTGAGAAGAAGAAGACCTCCACAAAGCCGATATGCGGTGTCAGTAAGGTAGAAGGACAGGGAAGGGTAAAAGTTTCTGGGCTAACAGTAGGGAAGGAGGGATATTCCTATTATCACGGGAAAGGGCATTGGCAGAGGGATTACAGGGCTTTGAAAGTTAGAATCCAAGATCTGAAGCATGTTGTAGCTTTGACTTCAGGTGTGTTTGTAATAGAAAATTGTATGTCAATTAACTCTACTTCCTGGGTACTAGATACCGGATCAGGATCTCATATCTGTAATTCATTATAGGCTTTAAGAAACCGTAGAGTTATCAGGTTAGGTGATATGACTCTCAGGGTTGCTAACGGAATGAGCGTGGATGCTGAATCCGTAGGGGAATATCACCTTGGATTGACAAGTGGGCAGATATTGATTCTACATAACTGTTTGTATGTACCTAATCTAGCTTGTAACATCATATCTGTATCCTTACTTTCTAAGGAAGGATATGATTTTACATTTTTAAGCGATGTGGTCCACATCCACCTGAATCAAGCTTTGATTGGGTCAGGTACATTAGATAACGGTATATACATATTAAATCAAGCTCAGGTTTTCAGTGTTCAGAACACACTTAAAAGAAACTCTCCGGAATTAAATCAGGCTTTCTTATGGAATTATAGACTGGGTCACATCAATGAAACACGGTTGACGAAGCTATATAGAGAGGGATATTTGGATCCGTTCGAATATCAGTCTTATACAACTTGTCAATCTTGTCTCATGGGAAAGATGACAAAGACTCCGTTCACTGGACACGGAGTAAGAGCGAGCGCGCTCTTGGGACTTATACACAGCGATGTGTGTGGTCCAATGTCTACACATGTACAAAATGGTTATTCCTATTTTATTACTTTTACGGATGATTTCTCTAGGTATAGACATGTCTTCTTGATGAAGCATAAATCCGAGGCCTTTGAGAAATTCCGTGAATACAAGAATGAAGTGGAAAAACAAACATGCAAAAGTATCAAGACACTGAGATCTGATTGAGGTGGTGAATACTTAAGTGCCGAGTTCCTGGACTACTTAAAAGAGAATGGAATTCTCTCTTAGCTTACTCCTCCATACACGCTACAACACAATGGTGTATTGGAAAGGCGGAACAGAACCCTATTGGATATGGTTCATTCAATGATGAGTAAGGCTGAGTTGCCGCGATCCGTCTAGGGATATGCACTAGAATCAGCTGCATATCTTTTGAACCAGGTTCCTACTAAGTCAGTGCCTACCACACCATATTAGATATGGAGTGGGAAGAAACCTTGTCTTAAACACTTTAAGACATGGGGATGTCCAGCTTTTGTCAAAAAGCAGCATGCGGACAAACTCGAGGCACGCTCAGTACAGTGTAAGTTTATGGGATACCCAAAGAACTCTAAGGGGTATCTTTTCTATTACGTAGAGGAACAAAAGGTCTTTGTTTCTCGTCATGCCTGCTTCTTGGAAACTGAATTTTTAGAAAATCAGATAAGTGGGAGAGCAATAGAACTGGAAGAAATTCCAGAACCACAAGTTATTACTGAAAGCTTAGTAAAACCAGAGATTTCAGAAGAACCGGACATCCCCGCGCCACTTCGCATAAGTAGTAGGCAGTCTCATCCGCCCGAGAGATACTATGCTTTTCTCATAGACGGGGATCGAGAGGATTGCATCATTGACAATGATGAGCCTACTAGCTTCCAGCAAGCCATTCAGAGCGGCGACTCGGTAAAATGGCTGGATGCAATACGAACCGAGATGGATTCCATGTACACCAACAAAGTATGGATTTTGGACATTGCTCCAGAAGGGGTAAAACCCGTAAGCTGCAAATGGATCTTCAGAAAGAAGATTGGTGTAGATGGACAGGTTGAAACCTATAAGGCTAGACTTGTTGCAAAAGGTTTTAGTCAAAAACCTGGTTTGGACTATGATGAAACCTTTTCTCCAGTGGCTATGCTCAAATCCATTCGAATCCTTCTTGTTATTGCTGCCTTCCATGATTATAAGATCTGGCAGATGGACGTAAAGACGGCTTTTCTAAATGGAAATTTGGAAGAGTTCGTCTATATGGATCAGCCAAAGGGTTTCATTCAGAGTGGGAGCAGCGGAACAGTGTGCAAGTTGCTTAAGTCCATTTATGGACTAAAGAAGGCATCGCGGAGTTAGAACATCTGTTTTGATGATACAGTCAAAGAATTCGACTTTATCAAAAATCCAGATGACCCATGCATATATAGTAAGATTTTAGGGAGAACTATGGTATTCCTCATCTTGTACGTGGATGACATTCTCTTGATAGGAAATGACATTCCTATGCTACAACCAGTCAAAGGATTCTTGTCACAAAGGTTCTCCATGAAAGACCTGGGTGATGCCAACTACATTCTGGGGATCCAAATCTATCGTGATAGATTTAAGAGAATGTTGGGACTTTCGCAGTCAAGGTACATCGACACCATACTGAAAAGATTCAGTATGGAAGATTCAAAGCGCGGTAATTTATGGGCTTGTCACAGAATCACCCTCTCCAAAGAGATGTCTCCAAAGACTGATTTGGAAAGGGCTCACATGTCAACTATACCCTACGCATCTATGGTAGGCTCTATAATGAATGCGATGTTGTGTACCAGACCAGATGTAGCATACACATTGAGCGTTGTAAGCCGGTATCAGTCAAACCTAGGGGAGAAGCACTGGATAGCAGTAAAGAACATTATCAAGTACCTGAGAAGGAATAAGGAGATGTTCTTGGTGTATGGCGGAAAAGACCTCCAGATCGAGGCCTTTGCTGACTCCAGCTTCCAGAGTGACAAGGATGACTCCAAGTCCATGTCGGGTTATGTCTTTACCCTCAATGGAGGGGCGATCTGTTGAAAGAGCTCCAAGCAGGACACCGTTGCTGACTCGACAATGGAAGCGGAGTACATAGCTGCTTGCGATGCCGCAAAAGAAGCTGTCTGGATGAAGAAGTTCCTCACAGAACTTCACGTGGTTCCGACCATTGTTCATCCAATACCTCTGTATTGTGACAACAACGGCGCTATAGTTTTAGCGAAGGAACCCAGATCCCATCAGAAGTCCAGACACATTTTGAGGCGGTACCACCTGATCAGGGAGATCGTAGATCACCGGGAGATCGAGGTGAGGTGATTATATACGGAGAATAACACTGCAGATCCACTCATGAAGGCCATCCCTCAGACACAGTTCGAGCGGCTGATCGAGATGATAGGTCTACGATACGCCAGTACATAGCCCTAGTGCAAGTGGGAGATTATTAGTAATGTATGCCCTAGAGGCCATTATTGTATCATACTGGTTTGTATATTATTTAATGGAATCTTGGGATATTCACAGTTGTATTGACAGTCTTGCTCAAAATGGTAGTATGCTACTTGGTTTGTTTCTACTTCAATATGTGCATGTGTTTCTTTTAACATATCGCTTATACATATTAGTAGAGACCTTAGGATCTTTGCTTGATTACCAGCGTTGTGATGGCAGTCACACTAGTGGGGGCTGGGTAATCTATAAGCACATCCTTATACAGGTCCCTAGTCGTAGGATTATCGAGACGGGGCATCGATAATCCGGAGTAGACTAGTGTATACGCTTCTCATCCCAGCAGGGGAGATGGTATGTCCCACAGCCATTAGTACGTCGTACTGGAGATAGTATGCAGGTGCTCGTTAGGTTACGAGTACACTGGACAGGACTCGTCGGGAACTGTTTGTTGGTATTATACCTATCGTCGGGTAGCAGTTCCCAGGTGACATGAGTACAGCTTAGTCCGTCGACTTGACACTGCTACTTCGCCTCGGGTGTGTTCCCACTGTACTTTGATTACTACCCTACCACGGCTCAAAGGAGTCGTGCAAACAGGTAGTAGTTGGGTGCAGTCCCGAAACACTTGGAGGCAGTGGCGGTTAGATAAGATTCGTCTCTCCCGGTATTGGGGGTTGATATCGTGCTGTGTTCGGAGAGCCATTACACAAAGTCGCTGGCCAGGACAAGCGAGATTTACTGGTAGGTATTCTAGTAGTTTCTCAGGGTATTTTGGGCTACACTCCGGCATGACTTATTGCGCTATTAGGGGTCTGACGATTACCGCCCCCTAGGCCCGATATGCGATACTCTTAGACGAACAGACTGGACTGTACAGAGATTGTCACATTCAGGCTCAGTAGGAGTTTGGATAGGTTTTCCTCATCGGCCTTCTTATCGACATCTACCTGGGGACCGTTACGTGTAGCTAGTACCGCTTGCGGCCTATGGTTAAACCCACTTCCAGCATAGTGTCGAGTCTTTAGAGTCCCACATAGAGAGTTTCCCTGCTCCGGGCAAAAGGTGTAGAGGCCGTATGGTTTTACGGCAGGGTTTCGATTACTTACATGCACTTGTGTGCGTATGATGTTCGGGCGGATAATACTAGTGGGCTTTGGTTTAAGCCGGATCCTAATATTATATTGATGGATCAGTTTCGTCTCTTTGTATTCGTGTTTCTAGAAACACGAATGCGGGTATGTATATACGGATGAGAGGGGCATAGAAGGAGACACCTCATTGGGGTTTTAACCATTTACTTGATTAAAACAATTATGAGGTGGAGGAAAGTATTTTTTTATTATTGTAAATGATAATTGAGGCATGGCTACTTGTTTTGACTTCTTGATTTTGTTTGACCATTTGACTTGGTATGACCATTTGATTTGGTTTGACTATTTGACTTAGATATTTTTGTGAGATATTTTGTGACCTAGATATTTTGATGAGATATTTTTCATGCCATGCTTGTGGTCATGTCAAGTTAGCCATCTCATTTTTATCATTATTATTATCAAAAATCATTTCTCTTTCCTCAAGCTAGCTCTCTTCTTCTTCCTCACATCAAAACCCTAAAAGCTCTCATATGTTGAGAATTCTAGGGTTTCAAAAGACAAATAAATCCATCTTCATACCCTATATCATCTAGGCCATCAAGTTTAGCAAGCCTGTTGCCCTAGTTATCTCGGTTTTGAGGTGGAGCTCGGACTATAGACTCTCGAGTGGATCTTCTTTGACTCGAGGAGGCCGTCGAAGAAGCTACGATCCGGATCGATCCTTGGAGCCTACGACGATGAAGAGGACAGCGGAGAAGACCCGAAAGACTTGTATCATGAGGTATAACATTCTTTCCGAGCAGTTAAACCTCATGTAGTTTGCTAGCTAGGATTTATGGACGATCCTTGGTTCTAGTCGGTGTTGCGAAGCCCGTAAAAATTATTTTTTGCAAATTCCACCTTCCCGCGAACACGTGGGGTGCGCGACATCGACTTACAATACGGACCTTCATAGTTCGGCTCAAACTTTTCACGTTTCGCGTGTTTAGGGATCATCAGTCTTTTGACAACCAGTATGAGTTTGCCTTAGCAGAATGTTCTCGGTCTTGTTAGTCTTTTATATGCCTGGGTCATTCTTGCTCGATGGAATTCTAGACTTTGTTGAGCTATGAGACGGGTCTTATTGAGAGCATAAAGTTTTTCGAGCCGGAGATTGGTATTCTCTTCATCTGTAAGCTTATATTGAACTGCCATCCGCAGTGTGGGGAGTTCTATCTCTAGCGGGAGCACTGCTTCGGCACCAAATACCAAGGCATAAGGTGTTGTCTTCATAGCTATTTTGAACGTCGTTCGGTACGCCCAAAGAGCTTCATGTAGCCTTTCATGCCAGTCCTTTTTATTTTTGGACACCATCTTTTTTATGAGATTGGTTAGTGTCTTGTTGAAAGCTTCTAGGTCATCAGCTTGAGGATTATAAAGTGGAATATCTCCAGTCAATCTTGTGTTATTGGGCGAAACAACTTATCTTGTATCTTCTATATGTTGGTTTGTTATCTGAGACTATCCTCCATGGAACTCTGAACCGATATATGACCTTGATTTTGAAGAAATAGATAATATTCTCCGTCTTTACTTCTCTCAGGGGTATCGCCTATGCCTATTTAGAGAAGTAATCGGTCATCGCCAATATGAACCGATGTCTTCTGGATGACGCCGGCTCGATAGGGCCTATTATATTTGTTCCCCACATCTCGAACGGCCAACTGGCTATGGTCAGATGCATCGGGTTGAGGTGCTGATGTATGAAGTCCCCATGTATTTGGCATGAGTGGCATCTCCTTGCATAGTTGATGCAGTCTTGGATCATCGTGGGTTAGTAGTAGCTCATCCTTTTGATCTTCAGCTTGATCTTTGGACCAGCTTGATTGGATCCGCAGAGTCCGTCATGAATTTCCTGAATGATCTTCTTGGCTTCTTTCGGGTCGAGGCACCTTAACCATATCTGATCGAAGGATCTATTGTATCGAGTTCCGTCGATGAAGGCGTATAACAGAGCTCGTTTTATGAGTTGATGTCTTTACGACGCATTTTTAGGCATTTTTTGGGACTTGAAGTAGTCTATAAAGACTTCCTGCCAGTCATCATCTTCTTCTTCAACTTCTTCCGCTTGAAGGACATTTCCATTGGCAGCTTCGGCTAGAGGTTTTGAAGACATCTCTACCGGGTCAAGATTTTGCGACTTTGAACGATGATCCTTACATCATCTAGGTTTTCATTGGCCAACTCTTTGGCTAGCTTAGCTAATACATCCGCTTTGCTATTCTCCACTCGCGACACGTTTTCAATGTATATGAAGGAAGTTGCTTCAACAACTGTTGCACCTTGTCTCTATATCTTATCAGTTTAGGCTTGCACGTTTAATAATCTCTGTTGACTTGCATGACGATCAATTGAGAATCTTCGTATATACGGAGATCCTCGATTCCCATGTCGATCGCGATCTCAAGATCTGCTATAAGCGCTTCATACTCGGCTTCATTGTTAGTTCTAGGCTCTATCAATAAGATGGCGTAGCGGATTATTCCGTCTTGAGAGGTTACGAAAATAATGTATATCCCAGTTCTGATTATCGGGATAATCTTTTTCCACGCTTTTATTAAGGAGGCTCCATCGAAATATAGTTCCTAATGAGGCTTCCCTGCTTCTTCTATCTTTTTACTTGTGTTGAACGCTTATTCGTCTGGCAGCTCACTATTTAATGAAGAGTCCACTAAAATCAGCTATTCTGCAAGGAAGTCAGCAATGACTTATCCTTTTACCGCTTTGAGGGGGCGATAAACGATAGTGAACTCCATCAAAAGAAAGGCCCATTGGGCGAGCCTTCCTGTCAGTATCGCTTTCATCATCAAGTACTTGAGGAGGTCTACCTTTGATATAAGGTGCACTTCTTGTTCCAGGGCATAATGTCTGAGCTTCGTAACTGCAAAGATTAATGCCAGACAATACTTCTCGATGGGGAGTAGTTGCTTTCTGCTCCCAGCAGGACTCGACTTAAGTAGTATAAAGCCCTTTCTTTTCCTTGGTCATTCTCTTGTTCCCATAACATGCCTAGAGAACCATCAAGGGCTATCATATAGAGGATAAGGGGCTTTCTCCTAACTGGGACGGCTATTACTGGTGGATTCTGCAAGTATAGCTTGATTTCCTCCCGTACCTGCTGACATCTTTGATCCCATATAAAGGGTGTTCCCTTCTTCATAAGGTGGCTGAACGGACGACATTTGCCAGATAAGTTGGCAGTGAACCGTTGAATATAGGCGATCTTTCCTTGGAGAGATCGCATCTGTTTCAGATTCCTTGGCAGGGGCATTTATATAATTACTATGATTTTGGAGGGATCAAGCTCGATCCCTCGGTAGCGGATTATAAATCCTAAGAATTTGCCAGAAGAAACTCTGAATGCACATTTTAGTGGATTCATCTTCAGGTAGAACTTTCTAAGGCGCTTGACGACTATCCTTAGATGCTCCTAATGCTCTTTGTGGGATTTGCTCTTGAGCACCAAGTCGTCAACATAACATTCTACGATATCTTGTATAAGCTCGTCGAATATCTTTATCATAGCTCTTTTATAAGTTGCTCCAGCGTTCTTCAGACCGAATAGCATCACCTTATAACAGAATAAGCCTGGCGGTGTCAAGAAGGTTGTATGCTTCTGATCTTCTGGATTCATCTTTATTTGGTTATATCCTGAAGACCCATCCATAAATGAAAAATCCTCGTGAATAGAGGTGTTGTCGATCATAAACTCCGTCACTGGTACAGAGAAGTCATCTTTCGGACATGCCTTATTGAGATACCGAAAGTCCACACAAATCCGGATGATCCCGTTCTTCATCACCACATGGATGATATTGGCTATCCAATCCGGGTATTGTATTTCATGGATGAATCCAGAGTCAATGAGCTTCTTGACTTCAACATTGATGCTCATCTCGAGTTCGAGCCGTAATCTTCTTGGTGCTTGTATGACTGGTTTTGTCTCTGGAGTTATGGCCAGTTGTATACTGCTATCTCTAGATCAAGACCCGGTATCTCAGAGTAGTTCTAGGAGAAGCAGTCTCTATATTCTATAAGTACTTTTCTTTGGTCGGCAACTTGTTCATCAGACATCAACTCACTAACGAACGTTGGTCTCGGATCATCTTCCGTTCCTAAATCTATCTTCTTTAATTCATCAGCGGCGGTATGGATTCCATCTACCAGCTCCTTAGGTGCTGGCGGCAGTTTTGAGATCTCCTTTTCTTCATTGGCGAAGCAATCGAAGAGCTCAAGCATTTCTTCATCTTCCTTATCATTGGAAAGCCTTATCATATGGCATACACGGGTGAGCTTTCGTTTCTTGGGATGGCCGCGCTCTGATTTGGTGGAGTTGTCTTGCATTGGTACATGCTTTTATCGGGGTTCCACTCTCCAGCTGTCACTTAGCGTGAACTTTCCTTGCCCATTTGCACTTTCGCCCAATTCTTGAAGACGAAGCAATCTTCAATAGGATAGCCAATAACCCTGTTTACCACCGAAAACAGAGACGAACTGGGATGGATCGTCTTGCCTGAATTTGGGGGCAAATTCTATTTAGACATATCCATCAACCTCTCTGAAAATACCAGGTTAATTTATGGCACCGTATATCGGAGGTTTAGATAGGTGCGACCGATGCAACATACTTCATCAGATTCCCCTTCATTTGTGAGGGTTTTTTTATTATGGGGACGCTCTTCCCTGCAGGCGCCAGCCCCCACAGTTAATTACGTTATCGCGTTGCAATAACCACTTTCTCCTGCTCCAGTAGGTCATTTCGTGTCGTGTTATGTTTTATTTATTTTGGTTGCCAGTGGATTGTAAACGGAGACTAATTTATGTCATCACCCGTAAGGCGCGGATTAGTCCAAATCCGTACATATATTTTTATGATTTGGGTCAAGCATTTACTTGACGGGATCCATGTTGGTAGCTTAGTTTGCCAACGGGAATGAACTTATGATGCATTTCTCATATTTATGAGGTCCATCGGTTCATATGAAATTTGGGCTTTATCTAAGGGTCGTTAGTCTTCTTTGAGATTAAGATCAACTTAGATGTTTTGGGTCAAGTATTTACTTGACAGGATCCGTGTTGGTAGCTTGGTTTGCCTGCTCCACCTTGACGTTTAGCTCTCCCTGCTGCACCTCCACGTGGACCTCCTGCATAGCCTCCTCATCAATTCCACCAGGCACAGAGAAACGTGCCTCAAGGGCAGAGAAACACGCCTCAAGGGCAGAGGAATGTGCCTCCAGCAAGGAGGAATGTACCCAGACGTCAGGCTTTCACAATGACGGTTGAGGAAGCCGAAACCACTGGCCAAGTAATCACTAGTAATTCCTAATCCTTTCATCTTTTCAATCCTTGTATACCTCTATATTTCTCATGTATCTAAAGCCAACCGCACACAACTTAGGTACTATACTAGTAGCCACCCTTCCTGCATTCGCACTGTTCGACACTGGAGCGTTACACTGCTTCATATCCCAACGATTTGTGAGAAAGCATGCGATTCCCGTGAAGCCACTCATTTCAGGCTGAAATGTTAGTTCCGGGAATAGAGTATTAAAAGCAACTATGAGATTTGATCAGTGTCCAGTTGTAGTTTGCGGACGAGAATTCTATGAAAATTTCAAAGTATTAGACATTCTAAATTTCGATGTTGTGTTGGGAATGGACTAGCTGGGAGTTTGCTATGCTATGATTGACTGCTGTCAAAGGAGGGTGGTATTTGAGATACCAGATCCCCCAGTCTTCTACTTTAAGAGTGGAGATAGAACGTTGGAGCTAGGAATCTTCCGTGCTAAACCAAAGAATACAGAAGTGATTAACCTACCGGCAGAAGAAGAAAAGCCAGATGTAGTTCAAGAGTTCGAGGATGTATTCCCTGAAGATATATCAGGTTTGTCTCCCGATCGAGCACTTGAATTCAGCATTGATTTACTACCCGGAGCGCAACCTATAATCAAAGCTCCGTACCGGTTAGGCCCTGAGGGATTGAAGTAGATCCGCATTCAGTTGGATGAACTCCTAAAGAAAGGTTGGATTCGTCCCAGTACATCAAGCTGGGGATCTCCGGTTTTACTGGTGAAGAAGAAAGAAGGTTCATACAGGATGTGTGTAGATTATCGAGCTTTGAACGATGTGACGATGAAGAACAAGTATCCACTACCATGCATCGATGATCTTTTCGATCAGCTAAGTGGGTCTTGTGTATTTTCAAAACCAGATCTTCGTTCGGGTTATCATCAGGTGAAGGTCAAAGAGTCCGATATTCCGAAGACGGCGTTCAGGACTCGATATGGTCATTATGAGTATCTCGCAATGCCATTTGGAGTGACCAATGCACCTGCTATATTCATGAATCTGACAAACCATGTTTTCCGAGAGTACTTAGACAGGTTCGTTGTCATCTTCATCGACGACACCCTGGTGTATTAAAAGAATCGGAAAGAACACACCGAGCATTTACGGATTGTCCTGGAGACTCAGCATCAGCTCTATTCCAAGTACAGCAAGTGTGAATTTTGGCTAGATCAAGTCGGATTTCTCGGACATATCGTTTCAGACGAAGGAATCTCAGTAGATCCAGCTAAGGTGTCAGCTTTCAGCGAATGGCCGACACCAAAGACAGTAAAGGATATACGAAGTTTCTTGGGATTAGCAAGATACTACCGAAGATTCATTGAAGACTTTTCGAAGATTGCAGCACCCCTGACCAAGCTCACACGTAAAGATGAAGCATTCGTGTGGTCAGAAGCAGGTGAAAACGCTTTTGTAGAACTCAAGTCAAGATTAACTTCAGCTCCTTTCCTTGTAATACCAGATCAATCTGGAGGATTCGTCATAAATTGTGATGCGTCCGGTAAGAGATTAGGATGTGTTCTACACCAGCATGGAAAAGTTGTAGCTTTTGCATCAAGACAGCTGAAAGTTCATAAGCGCAACTATCCAACACATGATCTGGAGTTGGCACCGTTATCTTTGCACATAAGATTTGGCGCCACTATCTTTTGGGTGAAAGAGTGGATATATACACGGACCAATACAGTCTAAAGTATATATTTACTCAAAAGGAATTAAATATGCGGCAGAGAAGATGGCTAGAACTCATGGCGGACTTCGACATCAACCTACAGTATCATATAGGAAGGTGAATGTAGTTCCTGATGCACTTAGCCGCCAGCCATTAGCAATGAATCTCACCACTCAGTGGAATCAACAACAGGAATTGCACGGAATGGCAATCGAAGTATTTATGTCAGGTAACACTTCGTATTTGATGAACTTACAAGTCCAGTCTACTCTTTTCAATCAGATCAAAGCAGCTCAAGCAAATGATGCCAAGCTACAAAAGATCCGAGAACAAGTAGAAAGTGGACTTCGAACTGACTTCATCATCCAAGAAGATGGATCCTTGCGATATGGAAGTAGATTGTGTATACCAAACGGCCCAGTTCGAGAATAGTTGATGAAAGAAGCTCACGGCTCTCCATATTCTGTACACCCCGGTGGTACAAAAATATATAAGGATCTACGACAACACTACTGGTGGCATGGAATGAAGCGCGAAGTAGCCAGAAGTATAGCCAAGTGTTTGGTGTGTGAGCAAGCAAAGGCTGAACATCACAGAACTGCTGGTCTACTTCAGCCGTTACCGATCCCAGAATGGAAATGGCAACACATTACCATGGACTTCGTGACTGCCCTTTCTCACAGCATGAAGGGTAACGACGCGGTATAGGTTATTGTGGATCGACTCGCCAAGTCGACTCACTTTATTCCCTTTCGAGTTGGCCAATCTACCGTAACGTTAGCAAAGAAGTACATAGAGGTAAGCATGAATCTAAAGTAAGATTTAACCTCAAGATGTACTATACTTGATACCCATGAACTCATGCAGGGGATCATGAGATTATATGGAGTACCTGTTTGCATCGTCTCCGATCGTGATACCAGATTCCGATCACAATTATGGCAGAGTCTGCAAGCTAACCTGGGAACGAGTCTGAACTTCAGCACAGCTTACCATCCACAAACGGAAGGACGGTCCAAGCGAACAATTCAGATTCTGGAGGACATGCTAAGAGATTGCATGTTAGACTTCGGAGGTTCGTGAGAAGATCACCTACACCTGGTGGAGTTTTCATACAACAACAGCTATCAGGCGAGCATTAGAATGACACCATTTGCAGCACTCTACGGACGGAAGTGTCTTTCACCACTAAGTTGGGACAAAGTCGGAGACCGTGAACTTCTTAGACCAGAGATGATTGTGGCAACTGTGGACATAGTTCGCACGATCAGGGAAAGAATGCGCATAGCCCAAGACCGACAGAAACATTAGGCAGATGCAAAGTGCCGACATTTGGAGTTCCAACCTGGAGACCATATTTTCCTAAAGATCTCTCCAAACATATGAGTGATTCGTTTTGGCAAGAGGGGTAAGCTCAGTCCCAGATACATAGAACCGTTCGACATTCTCGAACGAGTTGGAGAAGTGGCATACTGTTTGGCACTACCATCCTCATTGGAAGGGGTGCACAATGTGTTCCACATATCCTAACTACGAAAATATGTGAGCGACCCCAGCCATATCCTTGATCACTCAAAGCTCACAGTCCAGACTGACCTGACTTGCAAGCAACAACCCGTTGAGATCCTGAACCGAAAGATAAAGACACTGCGGAACAAAGAAGTAAACTTGGTCCGAATGATGTGGAAAAAAGATTCGCTAAGAGAATCAACGGGGGAACAAGAAGAAGACATGCGTGCAAGATACCCTCACTTATTTGTAAATTAGTCCTTATGTCAATATAAATTTCGAGAGCAAAATTTTTATAAGGAGGGTAGAATGTAACGACTCTGAATTTACTGTACAGAATTTTTCAGTTTAATGTACAAAAATGAGTTATACAGCCTGAGATTGAGTTATAAGTTAATTTTGTTAAATAACAGCAAGAAACAACTTGTAGCTCACTTGTAAAGCCCTTGCACTACTGTGACGTAGCCCTGTGTTCGATCCCCATCAGATACGTTATTTTTTCTGATTTTTCTTTTTAACTTTTTGGAAGCCCAAAAGTTTACACGTGCAATACACATAAAAATGAAAAATCAGAAAAATCAAACATGTGGAAAATGGAGTAAACACTGAGTTGTATACGTGGCACAAATCCAGAGGCACGAAGCCCTGGATCGACCGGCGGAAAGCCTATAATGGCCAGTACCGACGGTTCAACCGTGTCCATTGAGGTCCGAGCTTTGCACACTTGACCCTTCACCCTTCACCTACCCCTAACATCCCTGCACTGTTTGATTTCCTTGCAATCAAATAGAGACCTTTCATTTCACAATTTATCAAAATTTTAATGCATTTTAATTTCAAAACCCTAATTCTACACTATAAATACCACCCCACACTTTGATTCAGCATCAGTCTGAAATTTCTAGCCAAAACTCTCAAAAATTGTCTAAGTACAAGTGGAGTAAAGAGGAGTTAGCAAGCGGTCAACTTCCGACGAAGAATCGAAGCTATTCCGGCGCTCCCGCGACACTAAGAAACCCATCCCCCCTTCTTCAACCTTTCTTTAAGCCTCCTAACTTGTAAGTCCCTTCTAATCTTCATTTCTCTTCTTTAAAAATTTATTTTAAAACGTATATCGGTAAGTGGAGTTAATATTGATATCACTTTTTCCAAATCCTATGACTCCAATTCCTTTTATCTTTGGTCAAATTTTTTTTATACAATACTTGTAATCTTAAACCCTAATATTTAGAATCAGAATTTCATTAAAATTCTCATATGAAATAACAATAGTAACACCTTTACATTTAAATATCATGAACTTTAAATATCACCTCTTTTAGTTTTTGTTACAAACATACTTTTAGGAAAACTTTACGAGGTAACGACCTACCTCTCACATACACACTTGGTTTCATAGCACGATACTCGTTGAATATATTTTTCGTTGCGAAGACATTATTCCAAGAAAATACCACTTACTATAAAAACTGGATTTCTTTTAAATTGTATTTTAAATTCCTTTGTGATTATACCTCTACAACCCTCTTTAGGGGACCAGCTATTGGATGGTGCAGATTATCGCACACCCTTGGGCTAGTAGAGCGAGATACAAACCTCCTCACGGAGCTTTCGGTCTCGAAAGGTTTTAAATACGGTTTTTGGAAAAACAAATTTTTCTAATTAAATAAAATTAATTTTTTTAATAATTATATAAAATTACAAAATCTATATATTTTCAAAATATAATAAACTTACATTTTTTGAAATGAAAGAATTACAAGTTTCAAAAAAATACCATCAAAATACCTACAAAAGACAAGTTTTACACTAAAATACCATGAACTTTCCAAACTAAGCAAGTATCACTAAAATACCTCAAATCCTTAAAATTCATATCCATGAAAACCATAAATAATATAAATAAATACTCAAGATTTATTTTGAAATTTTGTTAAAAATATTTTTTATAAAACCCCCTCGAGTTATATAAAATAATATTTAAGGACTTTAGTAAATATAGATTTAAGCGAGATCAATTCTCTTGAGCTCCAGGGAGCCGGAGAAAGTGAGTGCTTGCCTATTTAAGGTAGAAAACTTAACGGAGTTATCAATGGTAATTGTTTTGGAAAAAGACACAAATTCTGTCGTCCATGTGCAGCAATTACTGATGACTTCCGAACCTAATTCAGGATCTAAATCAGTTACAAGTGTCTGACTCAGTCTGAGTCTAACTCAAACCTAAATCCAAACTCAAATCAGAGTCCAATTCAAACATGAATCCAAAATCTAATATGAATACTTGAACTTGAACCTAAATACTTGAATTCAAACATCAATACCAAACATGAATACTTGACTTGACTTGATTGAACCATGGTTATAACTTCACCTGACTACTTGAATACATGATTACATACTGAACTTGACCACTTGAACAACATGTATCCATGGTTTTGGTAAGACTTGTAAATATAACCTATAAAATACATTACACGGGGATAACGGGGTAGATTGGTACGGACGTATTTACATAGCACGAGATGGTCACTTAAAAGACACCTACATGAACTCTCGTGCCGTTGTCCCGTGGGTTTTGACGGGGCCTTGTACTATATGTTACCATAGTCCATGGAGTAAGATGGACACCTCTCGTATACACAAATACCTTCTGTACCAAACTACAAACAACTACGTTAGAATAACAAGCATATACCTGTACAACTTACCAGTTTCATTTCACATTACTTGTTATATTCCATTCCTTCTTTGGGGACTTACCGAGCATTAGTTCGCTGACGACATTCCCTCTATTTCTTTCTTTAGAATGTTCGTCAAGAGGACCGGACTCTCAGGAGATCGATCCTAGCTAGGAGGACTTGGACCAGCTCACTGCCCAGCCGGACTTCTAGCTCTCCTTGTAATTACTTTCAGTTTGTATGCCACTGTTTAGGCATTGTTTATATCATTGTATCTTTTCATTTTCAAACAGTTGCGTGTAAAGTGAATGTAAATAAAAGTTGTTTATTATTTTATCACTTGTCATTCTTGTGCATTATATATATATATATATATATATATATATATAGCTTAATTATGCTTAACGTATTTATTTCTTAGTAAATACGTTGCGGCCTGCCACGTCACCATTTCCGTACACTGGGAAGCGGGGCGTGACATCACGTGAGGCGCTACAATAGTGCTAAGTATTGGTCTTTTCTGGCACTCACGTGTGTTTCACGTGAGGCGCTGAAATAATTCTAAGCACTGGTCTTTTTTGGCGCTCATGAGTGTTTCACGTGAGGCGCTGTCTTCTTAGAGATTTAATCTTTGTTCATATTTTTAGAGAAATTTAACTTTTGTTAATAGTATTTTGACCATTAACGATTACCAAGATCACTATTTTGAGAATCTGGGATCAGGTTCTTTAAAAACTAAGTTCTTGATTTATGAAGAAACTAAATTCCTGGAGTATCATGAACTCCATCCTTTTCATGTTCTTCTCTCATGTGTTTTTCAAATTTGTTCTTCCCTGAATCTTCGATTCTCTAGAGCAAGATCATCCCGATGAGAATTAAATTCTCAACTTGTGGAAGATTTGTCTTATGGATCTCAGATCCAGAGAAAGAACTAACTTCTTTTAAAGGGTTAAACCCTTAGATATAGTATGATAAGTAAAGGAGATGTTTTGATCTCTGATTTTTCTTTACCTAGGGTTTTAAGGAGGGAGACGATCTTCTTTATTGAGAATTAAATTCTCTGTTATTTTATCGAAACTTTTGGAGAGCCTTCTGTATATTTACAGAAGCTTGTGGTGGTCTCCCTCTCTTTTCTAGATTTAATCTCTTTGCTCCTATTTATAGGAGAAGAGAAAAGATCAATCTATTGGAGGAAATATCTCATTGAGAGATCATGAATAATTTCATAATCAATCAAAATAATTTTAAAGATCAACCGGTGAATTTTATTCACCGTTGGATTTTTAATTCAAAGGCTCTCTGTTAACAGAGAAGATTTTTTGTTTGTTTTAACATGATTAGGAAAATATTTTTCTAAGATAGAATTTAATTCTATCATATGATCATATGGTGATTTTATAATCCCCGTTGGATCTTTGATCCAAAGGTCCTATGTTTAACACAGAAGATCTTTCTTATTTTAGAAAGATCGGGGAAATATTTCCCGCATAAAATTTAATTCTATCAGATAGTTTAATTGGTGATATTTTATCCCTATTGGATTTTAAATCTAAAGACTCACTGTTAGAGAAAAATCTTTCTCGTTTTAGAAAGATCGGGAAAAATATTTCCCAAATAGAATTTAATTCTATCACATAGAATTTAATTATATCAGATGATTTAATTAGTGATTTTATCACCATTGGATTTCAAATCCAAGATTCTCTATTAGAGAAAAAAATTCCATATTAGAAAGATCAGAAAAAATATTTCCCAAATAGAATTTAATTATATCATATGGTTTAATTGGTGATTTTATCACCATTGAATTTCAAATCCAAAATTCTCTATTAGAGAAAGATCTTTCTATATTAGAAAGATCAGGGAAAATATTTCTCATATAGAATTTAATTCTATCACATAAGAGCATTTTAAATTGGGGCGCTCACGTGCTATCACGTGAGCGCTGCCATATAAATTTATGGCAGTGGTGCTCACGTGCTTTGCATGTGAACGCTGCCACAAAAATGCGGCAAGTGAACTCACGTGTTTAACACGTGGGGGCTATCATAGGATTTAATCCTATCTGAAGCCGATGTTGTGCTCACATGTTTAATATGTGGGCACTGCTATAGGATTTAATCCTAACTGCAGCAGGTACTCGCGTACTTTGCACGTGAGTTCTCACGTGTTTTGCACGTGGGAATCTACCCTCTATTTTTATAAAACAAAACAACAAGTTTTGGCCAAAATTTTTTGGCGGAAACAGACCCGATGATAGAGACAGTGATCATGATGATTAAAGGCATTTGCTTGATGGGGCCACTTAGACTCGGGCAGTATTACCATTTGGTGCTACATGACAAGGGCGAATATCTTCCTTATCTTATCATGGGGGTAAGAATATCCCCGTCCTATCTTCTTTATAAGGGTTGGGCCTGAGCGGGACTTCTCTTGTTGACATGGTATTCTGCGATCATCTTGTCTTGGTTGAGAGTTGTACGTAGGTGCTATCCTATTTTCATTGTCGCCACTTCGAATCTCCTCTCTTATAAAGGAAGGCAATGGTAGTTGTTGCGGAGCCGGACAAATATAACTCCTTGCTCTATTATATTGCTCGGTTGGGGGAAACCGCATAACCTTTTCATATAGGGCCATTATACCTTCTTCAAGTTCATCAAGTTTTTTAATCACTTCTTTTATAAGCATCTCAATCGGTACTTCTGACGGTTGGGTTGAAGCGCTTTGCGAGGTGTCTCTCTCTTGCTCGACCGCGTCATCCACCAGCCAAATGTCTTCTCTTTCGCTTAAGGCATGGTAGCTATGAATTCGCTCCTTCTTGGGCTGAATGTATCCCAAACCAGTGGTATTAAATTTTCCATAAAGCATGACTTGGTGGGTCCCTGACACTTTCCAGATCCTCCTGTAATATTGAACCTGACGGACAGTTTGTTGGAATGGTATTCCCTTCCGATTAAGGAGCTCTTTTAAATTACTTGAACAGTATCTCAGCATAGTGATTGATTGTGACCTATAGAGATTCGGATCAAGTCCATACCAAATATCTTTCTCCACTCTGTTCTTTTTCGACTTATAGAAGAGAATCGCCTTTGCACCCCTGTATCTAGGAAGTATGTGAAAAGTGACCAGCTCCTGCACGTTGTAGGTGCCTAGTGCGACGAGTTATTTATAGTGGCAAGACGGAACCATCGTACTATGTAGAGCTCAGTCTGTTTCATCGGGAATCATCACCTGCGGGTGGGTAGAGAACACGACATCATCTTTCTCTTCCGAGTCACTGCCGAAGACTGGAATAGGGGTTGATGAGCTATATTTATTGGTTTCCCTCGGAGGTTGACCCGTGAACACTATCTCTTCTTCTTTTTCTTCATAATCTCTTCCAAAGATTGGGATGGTGACCGCTTGTACTTGTTTGTTCTTCGTCTTGCCTCACCTCTCAGTATCTTCGAAATCCGACAGTAAGTACTTGGCGTCTTCATATTTCTGTACTTCATTCATGAAAAAGGGATTGAGCTCTCCTATGATGGTGTGCTCTTGTCCATCCTTAAATACTTCATACACTGATATTGTGTAGAAGGGACGATTCCATGCTCGTGTAGTCAAGGTCTGCCGAGTAAAGCATTATAGCACATCTTGCCTTCAATGACATGGAACTTTAAGTCTGTGACGAGCTATCCGAACCACAATGTCAATACTATGGACCCAAGCGTTATTGAAGACTGCGAGTCAAATCCAAAGATGGTGAACTTTTCACGGCTGAGATATCGAACATCTATAGACAGCTGCTTGAGCACCTTTATATTCAAAAGGTTGCCCGAAGAGCCGTTATCGATGAAGATCTTATTTATCCTCTTATCATCGCAGTACCCAGCCATGTAGAGCGGTCGATTATACTCGAACGTTTCTAAGAGAAGATCTTCTTCACTGAAGGTGATATCGACCGTGTTTACTTCCACCGGTTTATCCTTCATTGCTTCCTCGGCAAAGAAAGATTGGAATTGATTGGGTTCTTCAAGGGTTTTAATTAAGAATTCCTACAGTTCTTTTGACAAGAGTAGAGTATCGTATATACTTAAGAAAGAAGGTAGCTTCTTCAGATGGTCCAACACATTGTAGTACACCTTACTCTTCGTGGGCAGGTCTTTGGCGACGAGACATTTAGCCACCTCTTCATCTAGAACAATCTCTTCAGGCATCCTCCCTTTACTTTTATCTTGATTCTTTGGATCATTATTTGCATGTCTAAGGTTTTTCTCGGGAAAGGTGCGGTTCCGCGGACAGATATTGCAGCAGGCTTTTGGCTTTCCTTCTTCTCTTGATGAGGAGGTTGACGGGAATTTCTTCTTCTGAGTCACTTCTAAAAGTTGGCACAGTTGAATTCCATTCTTCTGAAGACTGAGCCTTGGTCATACAACAGCTTTTGGCCACGGACCTTGCTGTTTGCTTTGGAACTATCATGCTGGAGCGGGCAAGCCTCAGCCTTCTGCTTCTCCCTTTTTAAATTCCTTTTGTGAGAGATATACTATTCCACCATTTCTCGAACGCTTTACATTCGTCGATGGGGTGACAGACTCTCCAGTGGTAGAGAAAATATTTTGGGTTCTCTTCTCCATCTTCACGGGTGGTAGCTTCATCCCTTTCGATAAGGCCTTAGCGAAGTTCTTCTCGTCCTTGATCCTGTTTTTCTTCTTCGACAATATATTTTGCTTTGGTTGGGAAGTTACATAACTCGCCTCCTTCGTGGCTTGTCTGTTTAGACGTTGTTGTCTAGCCTTTTCATATATGTACATTTCACGCTTTTGGTTTTCTTTACTTGTTTGAAGAGCATCGTTTAAGAACTTTTCAATTAAGTCATCAAGAGGCAAGCTTGGAGCCTCTGGCATTGATTCTGCCCTTATTCGTCTGAATCACTTTCGAACACAGCTGGAGCATCTACATCATATATGGAAGAACGAGAGACCATGTGGCAGCTTTCCACGCGTTCTTCTGACTCCCCTTCATCCTCACTGGTACTCTCGAGTATGTATCAAAGAAACTCTTCAAGAGTGACCGGTGAGCGTGCCTTCTGGTTAAATTCTTCCAGCGCATCTATATACTTCTGTATCTCCGTACGGTTGTTTACATATTCATCAGGCTGCAAGGGCTTCTTTGTTTTCTTTTTCTTTTTCTTGGAATACTTAACATGGGGGCTTTTCCTTTTGTTATCAGTCTTCGATGCGGGACATGGCTTCAACATCCCTTCTATGATCTCCGGTTCAATTAGGTTTTCCACCTGATTGCAGGACATGCTTCCAATTCCTTTAGCATCTTCTTTATTTTGGGAGAAAGTATCACCTCCCATGGGGGTTCTTCTACGAATGAACAGAATGTCCCCTGCATATTAACCCTCTTAGGGGTATGCTTAAAGGGTGGATTCACCTTCCATTTATCCGATAGCATGAATTTACCCTGTTTATACAGGTCCTCGACCTAGTTCTTGAAGATGTAACAGTCTTCGATCAGATGGCTTACCGCCTGATGGTAGAGGCAGTAATTTGGATTGTTGACCTCATTAGCATGGGTTGTTCATCGTGTCTTGGACAACGTCAGCATACCATTTCTTCGTGGCGAGCTCGAACAGCTTCTTTGTTTTATCGCGAGGGAACGAATATTCACACCCTGTCCTTTCCTCGAGAGTCGGCACCACACGATTATCTTTATAGCGACCGGATGCTTTAGGGTCGCTCTACTGCTGCTGTGCATTGGCGACAAACGCCGCTTTGCCTTTCCCTATATAGTTTCGTGAGTCTCCGCTCGAAGAGGAAAGACCTTGACCCATCGAATCCAGCTGAGCTAGCTTATCAATAAGCTTCTAGAAGGTAGTAGGCTTGATCTTAAACCATATGTTTCGCCATTCGATGATTGCCATGAACATTTCGACGGCTGGAGCTTTGACGATGCACTGCTCGCACTTGACCACATGTTTCACCATCAGATAGCATATTGAGCCGATGACTCGTTCGGCTTGATTCTTTCATTGACCAATGCAGTCACAGTGATATGTTCACTCGTACTAGCAAATCTTTGGCAGAAGAGTGTTTCCATTTCCTCAAGTCTTAATGAAGTCATTAGGAAGCTCCAAATACCATTCGAAAGCAGTGCCTGATAGACTGCTAATGACTTGGCAGAGAAGCAATACATCATCTCCTTTGATGTTTCCGCGCCTTGATCTGAATTGAGTGATATGCTAACGAAGATTGCCGGTCCTCTTGTATACTTAGAACGTTGGGATCGTATATCCCAGAAGGTATTGCCTCTGGTCATACCATGCTAGGTACGGTCGACCAGTCTTAATCAGCTTTCCTGCCGCTTCGCTGGCCTAAAGAGCTTTAAATTGCTGGGCGATATATTAGTCCAGCTTTTCTTTGAAGACTGTCTCCTCATTCGCCGCTGGTGGGGTTTGTAGAGAATTCGGCGTGTCTCCTTTGTCATCAATAACAGCTACCGGAGACTCATCTGCCGGCGGTTTCGATTAAGCTATCATCCCGACCATGCTTTGGAATAAGAGGGCCATCTTATCTATCCTAGCATTCATTTCTGCAGCTCTCTCATCCTTCTTTTCAAGGAAGTGCCTCAGGTAGTCGATATCAGACTCCTGCCCTGTTCTTTCTTTGGGAGCTTTATCAGGGTTTGCATTAGATGGTAGACTCATGAATTCCTCCGCTTGAGCCAATATCTCCTGCAGCTTTTGTTAGTCTTTCATTGTAGACCGAGTGATTGGTCAATGGGAAACAGAAGCTTGGCTATCATCTTTGGAGCTTATCATATATACCATGTGAACTATCATGCCCCCAGACTTGGAGCGTTTAGAATGTTAGCCTTTGGAATTTGTTTCGGGCACCACAACTCTATCTGGCCTCTCTCTTTTGTGAGAAGCTGCTTTGGAAGGAACCATCATAGCCGGAACTTCTCAGCATGAGCCTCCTTGAATTTGGGAGGGGATTTGTTATCATATTGTTGACCTTTGTAAATCCCCAGTTTCGTATATATAATTTCCCGTATATTTTTCAGATTTTTTTCCTTTTTATTTAAACTTTTTATATTTTATTTAAATTAAATTCCTAACCTAAACTCTAAACCCAACCTAAACCCAAATCCTAAGTCTACACGGACCAACCCATGCCCGACCCGCTTTCCCCCTCTCCTCCTTCCTCACTCCCTCTCTTCTTCCCGCCAATTTCTCCTCTCAACGACTCCTCGCCCCTGCTTCTTGCTCCCGCGACGACCGCACCCACGCACGCTTCTCATGCCGCTCGCCAACTTCCTCTCGCCCATCTCCCCCAACGGCCACTTTCTCCAACGACTCTCTCCCTCGACTCCTCCTTTCTCGCACCGCCTTCACGAGACGCGCCCACGTCCTCGACTCCAACGGCCATGACTCCCTCATCACTTTCTCTACTTCACCCTCTCGCCCTCGTTCTTTCTCTGCCTCACATCCTCCTTCATCTCGCCAATGCCTGAAACCCCGAACCCATACCCACAGCACCGACCCTCCTCATCTCGCAACCAAGCTCATTCCCCTCGCCGACAAGCCTCCCCTGCCCCTCCTCGTCCCCTTTACCTCAACCCAGCACCACCGTCGGCCGCTTACTTCCGTCCCCATCGCGGCCCAACTCCCTAGCTCCGACCATCACCGAATTTCTCCCCAGCTCCGACCATCACCGCGGCCACCACCAGCACGACCCCCGCCGACGAGCTCGATCCCTGTCTCCTCCTTTCCTCCCCTACTCACCACCTCCGAGCCGCGAGCTCTGAGCACCCCAACACCGAACCACAACACCCGAACTCAACACCCTCATCCCAGCACCCTCACCTGAGCTCCGACCCCCGTTGCCTCCGCACCTCGCCGACCATCTCCGATCTCCCCCGTGACCTGCTCACCCTCCCCGATCCACCAACTCCAAGCCCAGTACTGCCGAGCTCGCTGCCGTCGCTGCTATACGAACTGCCCGAGCTCACTACCATAGCCACTGCGTGTGTCGTTCCGTGCCTTTGCGCGTGCCTTCGCCGTCACCGTTGCTGCCTCGCACCGCAGTCTCTGCTGGGATTATCTTCGTCTCGATTGTCTAAGGCAAGTGAAACTCCTCACTTGCTACTCATGCTATCGTATTAAGTTACAACGAGTAATCTAAAGTACGAATATTTTTATATATTTTGCCGTATAACCGTTACATTTCAATTACACTCGTAACTATGATGGTTGGAATGTGATTGAGTGGACAACACGTATTATTATTATGTAGATCTTATAAGAATTACTTACCGTTGTTTGATTGGAAGAAAACGAAGTATCGATCGTAACATATTTATATTCGGCAAGTGTTCGATACACTACCCTAATGAAAATCTCGTTTCAAAATAGCAGAATTTGTGGCGCATAAAACCCTTTAATGATAATAAATGAAGTATAAGAATTTGAGATGAAAATATTGACGTCGTCACTACGAAATGATACCTCCGTCTAGCTACGTCAAATCTGAAATTTTACCGCGCATGTTGCTTATTAAAATCCTTGTAAATTTATAAAGATTGGAATGTGGGGTTCTATGGCTCATATCGAATCCAACTCGATAATCTAGAACCATATATAGTTTATTTTTTTATATCGATAGATTACGGCAACGAGAATTGACCAGGAAGGCAACTCTGGACTGCAGTCCGGGGCGGCATTCTACGGGGGAAACCTGAATTTAAGCACCTGTACATACCTGCATAAAACTGAAAATACGCGGAGCCCCATATGTTCGCATAGATAACTTAATTATCCAACACAATAACCTGGCCCCGTGTATTTTTACCGTCGTTTGATATTTAAATTGTATTTTGGAGTGTCGCTGTGTTCTGCAGTTTCTGCAGTAATATTCCTTACACCGTCACATTAATCTGAACATAACTTCTAATATAGAGGTGCTATTGATAATCTGTTTAATGCGTTGGAAACTTAACTGATAGAACTATATTTCATTCAACTGTAGAAACATCGGAATCATAACACAATCACTGATAAAATGTGCGCGAAGTTGGGCTTCCAGTTCTGAAACTGGAATTTCAGTCTGAATTTCGATTGACATGAAATAAATCTTACTATTTAGATAATCAAGTGTACTTCGTACGCCTTTTATATTATTTTGGTCGATTTTATACGTGTGATTTATCGTAAATTTTACAAGTTATATGGCATTGGTCTTCATTGAAATAGTGAATACCTGTTCAGTGCATTTCTGCATATTTTCGTATTTTCTTTATACCTGCTGTATAGTGATTATTCACGTTGAAACCCAGCGACTGAATTGCATTGTTGATATAGTAGTGTTAATGATTGCGTTGTGGCAAATACGACAATGATATTGATAAGTGGAAAAGTGACTGAAAGTGACAGTAATACGTATTTGTTCACAACCTATCTAATACCTGAGTGCATACTATAACCTGGAGGAAAGGGAAAATCAAGGTGGAATTGAACTCGTATTTAGCGAGGTACAGTGATTTAGAGGATGATTATTCGCTATTAATGAGATATATATATACATTAAGTCGTGGGCCTAGCGGCACGGCTGACAGGGTTATGTCCCGGACACAGTGGACCGTAGTCTCGGGCATGCACGAGACCCTTATTAAATACGAGCATCCTTTCCACAATTGATTTCATTGACTTAGTGACCGATAAGTAGTGACATGCATATAGCCTAGTTTATTGACATGATACCTACATGGCACCATTCATATTCAGTCAATGTTTATTTTACTCATGTTCTGCAATTCATTGTACTCCTCATTCTTAATAATATTGCATGCCCATCGTATATATATATATATATATATTTATTTATTTATTTATTGCTATATGTGTCGCCCTGACGACCTGAGTGTGCATGCTTAGAGGACGAAGTGGATCCAGCCCAGGAGCAGGACCTATCCTTCGAGATCGCGGAGATCTAGACTGTATCACCAACGCTATTTCCTTTGATTTCAGCACTTGTTTTATTGGTTAGTTGTTTATTCTGTAAAATAAATGTACCTCGAACTCTTTTAAATTGCAATGTAATAAAGTTATGAACTGTGATTTTCCTTTACTCGAGTACTGATTACTGACTACCATGTAATTCTAGAAGCCGAAGTGTGACTACGGCGGGATTATTCCCTGACCATAGGAGCATGGCTGGCCTAGTCACCCATCGTATTCCCTATTTTGGGAAGCAGGGCGTGACAACCTTTGAGCTTCTTCGGTCGCCAAGAGTAGCTGTCATTAATGACAGAATTTTGGACTTCTTTTCAAACTCTGTGGATGGTTGAGGAAAGCCAATTGACTGAGCGTACCACCTTTGGCTCATCATGTATCTCCACAGGAAGTGGAGACTTCTTGAGCACTGCGGTAGGAGAGTTACATTTGAGCATCCGCAGCGGTTCAAAGCAGTTCCTAGTTGGAATAGCAGCATGGAACATCGGACCAGGTGGAGTCAACCCGGATGGGGAATTTCCCCATGCAAGTCTTAGTCGACGCCAATAACAACGTCGGGCATGTCTGGCAGTTAGAGCTTCTTGAGTCTTAGAAGCCTCATGAATCTGCCCCCTGTGCCGTTCTCGGCCTTCAGCAGGTGTTATTCGCTGAAAGACCGATGCCTTAAGCGGAGCAGAAATATGAGTTTGGGGTGCTAATCTTTTAAAGACCGACTGGCATGGGGGTAAAGCATTCTTCGGTTCATCGGGAGCAGTTGGCGCCTCAAAAGACGATCGCTTGAAAACCGCCTTGTTAGGAATCATGGGCTTTTTAGAAAGTCCTATGAAGCTAGTTCCCAATCTTTTGAAGACGGAGCCTTCAAGCTTATTAGCAAAGCTCAAAGTGGTAGCCAGTCGATCAAAGTCTGACTCTTTCTGGGTATCCTCCTTTAGCACTGGAATGCCAAAGGAAGGATACGAAAGCATCGCTCCAAAGAAGAGCCCATTCAATTGTTGAGCCACCCGAGCCATAAATATGCAACGTACGGGGGCCATGGCCTGCCCTGACCAAGTTACTCCAGCTGGAGTGGTGTTGGAGCGAGCATTACAGTTGGAGTTGCTGAGTGAGGCCATTGATCTGCATGGAAGCGAAACACCGGCTATAGTAAACCAAATATCCAAGGGCAACATAAACATAAATACCGTGATTTTGTTCGTGAAAAACAAAACACACAAAGTGTGGAGTGGAAAAAGAAAAAAGTCCCACCGGGCGTTCCAGAACCTGTTTACCGCCGGAAATATGATTGAGGCGCGGGGAGCTTGTCTAGTCTTAATACAGGGGCAGATGCTATATGGAATATATCCATCCACCTCTCCGAAAATACCAAGTTGATTTATGGAACCGTATATCAGAGGTTTGGATGGATGCGGCTGTTGTAGCAGAATTATCAGATTTTCCCTCTATGATGAGATTTCTTTTATTATGGGGATGCTTTTTCTTGCATGCGCAAGCCCCTGTAGGTAATTACGTTATCGCCAGGTGATAACAACTTTCTCTACTCCAGAAATCTTCGTGTCTCGTATTATGGTTTGTTTATTTTGGGGTTGCCCTTAGATTGTATACGGAGACTAATTTATGTCGTCGGCCGTAGGGTGCAGATTAGTCCAAATCTGTACATTAGATTTGGGGTTGAACTTAGGACGTATATCTCATATAAATTAGGTCCATTAGTTCACAGGATATTTCATCTAAGGACCGTTAGCCGTATTTAGGACTAAAATCCACTTAGGCATATGATTAAGGATCGTTAATCTTATTTTCGATTAAGATCAAATTAAAATATATGAGCATATGGGCTCAATTTATTTTAACCAAGGACTATTAATCTTGTATTGAACTAAGGTCGACTTAGAAAAAATATTTAAGGATCATTAATCTTATTTCAGATTAAGATCAACTTAATATATGTGAGTATATGGACTCAATAGAATATCAAAGAAGCTTAAGCCTCCCAAAACTTAATCAATTTGGACTAAGCATTGGCTCTGGGGTATATGTATTGGCGCACAGAAGCTCTGGCGCATGCCACGTGTCGCTCTGTTATTGGCACACAGGTAGAAACATATGAGTCTCTGACGCAAGGATCATTGGCGCATGGTATTGTGGCGCATGCCACGTGGAGGATGGGTATTGGTGTATGCCCGTTGACTTTTGGGTCTTTGGCATATTAAATATTGGTGTTCAGGGGTTGTGGCGCATGCCTCGGGTCATAATATCATTGGCGCATCTCCCTTTGGTGCATGCCACGTGGGGTTTTTTGATAGAGATTAATCTCTTTATATTTCTGAAACTTAAGTTTCATATGAAATTTAAGTTTTTGTTAATGGCTATTTTGTCCATTAACAACATCAAGGTCACAACTTTATGATCTTGAATTTTTTAATTTTTTATCTGGTGCACATTTCACATTATGGGGGGTTTTGAAGTTTAAACTTCATCTTTTCTTTACAATGATCTCAGTATCTCGGTGATTTTTCATCGAATTGGCGATAAGGGGTTCGGTTCTTTTTTCCAACCCTAAATCTTAAGATCAAAAGATATCCTTTTACAAAAACTTAAGTTTTCAAAAGAAAAAAATCCTGATTTTAAGGATCTTAAGATCAAGAAAAGAACTTAAATTCTGTATATGAATGTTAACCTTCTCATGAATGAAGCTTAAGCTTCTTATAACGAAGACAATCTTCTATTTATCTCGCTTTTTGTGAAGGAAGATGAAAAATCTTGAAGACGGAGAATAAGAAAGCTTAAGCTTTTTTCCTCAAGTTTATGGGGGGTCAGCTTCTTTTTAATTGATATCTTAAGGTCTTTATATAGGGGTATGAATTTGCTGGGTAAGTAGAGAAAATCTCTCATTTAATTTTCTCTAATTGATCATGAGATCAGGCTTGGATGCTTAAGCATCGTTGGATTTTAGATCCAAGAATTCCTGTTAACAGGATAATATCTTTCTTTGTTTAGAAAAATATTAAATTAATTTTTTTTAATAAGGAAAATATCTTTCTGTTTAGAAAGTTAGGGAAAATAATTTCCCAAACAAAGCAAAGCTTAAATTTTAAATAACGAAGATTCCTTTTTGGGGTTCTCTAGTGCTGACATTAATGAGTGTCAGAAGGGTTCATGCGCTGGCCTTTAATGAGCGCCAGAAGGGTTCAGGCGCTGGCATTTAATAAGCGCTGGAAAGGGTTCTAGCGCTGTTATTAATGAGTGCCAGAAAAGCTCTGGCTCTGATATTTAATGTCACGGCCCAATTTAGGAACGTGACCGGCACTTAAACCACGTGACGTCAACAGACGTAACACAATTTAAGTAAACCGAAAACCTAAAAATCTAAACCATAAAAAGAAGTAAGTGATAAAACATTGTTAAAACATTTAGAAATCTCAAGTAAAAATCTTAAAGCTTAAGTTTATTTTCTTAAAAATTTTGGCAGCGCCACCTTTGTAAAATTAGCAGGTATAAACACAGGATATAATTAAAGCATTCCCAAACAGGAGCAAATCACGCCCAAAGGCAGAAAACAATCACCACAAGCATATATACGACGCCGTCGCGAAGAAATAGACAATAAAAATGATAACAACATAAAGAGATAAAGCAACATAAGAAAAACCGGCTCACACGAGCACGACACCCAGAGTCACAAAATAAACAATATCGATCCTCACAAACTCGTCTCTAAGTCAATACTTGAAAGTGGTAAATGGAGAGTACTAGATACAATGAGATATACAATAGATATGTTCGGATAACCGCAAACCCACCTACACCAAAAAGGCCTCACAACCAACCGTAGCGTTATCCGCAGAAATAGATACAATAAGGAGCCCTGCCGCGACTATTCTGAGGGCTAAGCCTGCAAAACACTATGGCACAACGAGGGTGAGTTGCCAACTCATGAATAGTAAGTAACATCAAATAGATAATCGAAAGTATGCACGAACAGCGATAATCTATCACATGCAATCTGATAGCATAAGTATGGCAATATGGATATGCAACAATCATGATCAAGGTACACCATCAGGGTACTACAACTACATGAAACAATGCATATCAAATAATCCTGAGTGGGGGATAAAACATAATCATCATCAATGAATCATCATCGTGGAAAAACCCGGTGTCCATTAATGACACCCCAAATCCCAATACCTCAGGCGTCGTCACTCTGATCGGCCCTCATATACGTAAATTTCATGGAACCTGAGTGCCCAACATTGACACTCGAAATATCATGAAAATCTGTGTCCAACATCGACACGTAAATCCACATAACTCGGGCTCCGTCAGTCCGGATCGGCCCACGGGCTTCGTCAGTCTGGATCGGCCCATATCCATCTCACGACTCCGGTCGGTATCCTCCGAATAACCGCCAGGTCCAAACTATCACCGGTAGGTAGTAGTCCCTCTGCCAGACTCATCGTCTACTACACAACATACTTTTCTTGCCCCGGGATAGCACACCGGGTCCACCATCAACCCGCAAACGGATCATCCATCTCCTCGAACCGGGTTTCTAAAACCAATCTCAGAACCGAGAAAACTCATGGTGGACGCATCGAAATATCATATCAAGAGAAACCGGGTTTTCAAAACAATACATACTTTCTTGAAATATAACCACGGTTCTCAAATCCATAAATCACATGAAATCAGTATCTCAATGCGTAAATCCATGAAATGTGATGTATGCAACATAGATAAGTAATATGAGCATATCAAGGGAAAACCGCTCTTTTAAATGAATCAAGTTTCTAAAGATATCATGTGGTTCCCAAATTCCCCAAAGTCAAATGCAACATCCGATAGAGGTGTATATGTAGTTATAGCAAGGTATGTGTGTATGCATGTAGGTATGTATGCATGATACATTTCATATACGCAATAGAACAAGAATCAACGTCTAACTATTGATAATAATAAAAGCGGAACAAAACATATTCCCTTAGTAAGGTGGTACAAGAACAACAACCTCAATGTAAATAACGAATGCAGTATTACATATATGTATATGTTGTGCGTGTCATGGCAATTACCAACGGTGTGTGTGTAGCATACAATTTAGTGCTCGTGCAACATGAACCGTCAGTAATGGTGCAGTGTCTAATAGGTACTAAGTCAAGGTACAACAAATAATGGTATGCTAATAATGCTCATGTACAATCAACGCATATGCATATAACATATGGCTATAACATCATATCTAGCCCTCGATGCTTAACGCCATACGGACGATTTCCCCGTAGATATTAAATCTACTCACCGATGATCTCGAGCTAGGTAAATCCAACCACTTGCTTTCCCTTCCTTGTAGCGTTCGAAGTCCTCACAATCGATCCTAATTTCACACAAAACATAACAAGTGCAACTTAGAACCCGTCCAATAATACATACAAACTACGTTTAGATCAACGCATCGACTCCTACAACTCTCAAGTGTTAGCTTAGTGGCTAACGTGTGTAGCGACCTCCTAAATTAAACCTAAGTGCAGCAGGCTACACAAAGTACGCGAACCGTGTCGGATATCGTAACGCGCATTGCCGAAACACTAGAAACTAGCAAAGTGGTCCCAGATTTTTCCTACAGTCAAAATAGGAAAATCAAGCAGTACCAAACACCCAGGATAACCTACAGACAGCTACCCTCAAAACCACAACTCCCCAGGCCCCTAAAAATCTGGCGGCGCCGGACTTTCATCAAGTCTCACCGGGTGAACAGTAAAGGGTGGGGTCAGGGTTTTAGGTGAACACTCATGGCTTCTAACACAATAGTACTACATTGCTAAATTTTACAGTAACCCAACGTAGTGATAGCAGATCACAGAGACTCCAATTTATCACTAAAAATACGATATTGCACAAAAACTATAACTTTAGTGTTCTAAACAGCAACTAACAAGCAACACAACATCTTAAAAGACTAATTAACAGTTACTGATCACTATCTTACCACACTTACTCAAAAACCCTAGCTTTCCATGCTCCAAGTCATCTCTAGAGGCTTAACTTGACTTTGTAAGGGTTTTAATGATGTTTAGTGAGGATTTGGCTTGGTTTTGTGATGGAGAGGTTAATGTTTCAGTTTGGGGATGGGGAAATGAGAAGGAGAACAAGAAATGAGAGAGTGTGAGTGTTGAGGCAAAATGAGAGTGTGAAAGTGGTGAAGGAAAAATGAGGGTGTGAGGTTAGGAGATGAGCCATGCCCCTTCTCTCTCCTCATTAAATGCTCCCATACTTGCCCCATGCCTCATCATTTTCCATTGTCAACCCTCTCTCTCCCTCTCTCTCTCAAGTCAACCCTTAGTCAAAAGAATAAACTTTTACTAAATATTAAGTGAAAAGGGTTAACATGGCTTAAAATTGGTTTAGGGTGCCATGGCTACTTAAGCATGGTTAACACCTCCATAACCCCCAAGTTAACATGCACAAGTGTGTGCAAGCCAAAACAAATAATAATAAAATATTAATTAGTTTTTATAAAATATGTGAAAACTATTTTGGTTAACTCTTTACAAAAAAACCGCATTATCGCTTAATTAACACTAATCGCATTCTAAGGTGTTACAATCTTTCCCCCTTAAAGAAATTCGGTCCCCGAATTTAAAAATCTTATTATGCATACCTTTAAAGAGATGAGGGAATTTCTTCCGCATCTCGCTCTCGGATTCCCATGTGACCACTTCGCTATTCGGGCCACGCCAATGCACCTTTACAGATGGCAAAACCATTGACCGAAGTTTCTTCATCTGCCGATCCAATATAACTACCGGCTGCTCGGTGAATGAAAGATCGCGTTCTAGCTGAACGGTCTGGTGCTGAATCATGTGAGAAGGGTCATGAAGGTACTTGCGAAGTATCGATACATGGAATACGGGGTGAACATCCGGAAAACTGGGCGGAAGTGCCGAACGATAGGCAACGGTACCAACTCGCTCAAGAATCTCAAAAGGACCCACAAATCTGGGACTAAGCTTCCTTTCTTCCCAAATCTCATCACGCCCTTCATCGGAGAAATCCGTAAGAATACATGATCCCCCACTGCGAACTCAAGCCTGCGACGACGACGGTCGGCATAAGACTTCTGTCTGCACTAGGTTGCTCTCATCCTATCCCGAATCAACTGAATTTTCTCCACAGTCTCTTGAACTAGCTGGGGTCCGAATATCCTGCTCTCACTGAGTTCGGTCCAACAGACTGGCGATCGACACTTTCTAACATACAAAGCCTCAATAGGTGTCATCTGAATCGTCTCCTGATAACTGTTATTGTAGGAGAACTCTATCAACGGCAAGTGACGATCCCAACTGCCACCAAAATCAAGCACACACGCACGAAGCATATTCTCAAGAGTTTGTATAGTCCGCTCTGACTAACCATCGGTCTGCGGATGGAAAGCGGTGCTAAAACTCAATCGGGTACCCAAAGCTTCCTGAAGCTTCTGCCAAAGACGGCCGGTAAACTGGGTGCCCCTTTCGGATACGATGCATGTGGCAACACCGTGCAAACACACAATCTCATCAATATACAACTGAGCATACTGAGCAAAACTGAAAGTGGTCTTCACTGGAAGGAAGTGAGCCGCTTTCGTCAACCGGTCAACAATCACCCAAATGGAGTCATACCCTCAACTGGACCTGGGTAGACCTACAACGAAATCCATGAAGATCTGTTCCCATTTCCACTCCGGAACGGGTAAAGGCTACAACTCTCCTGCCGGTCTCTGATGCTCAGCCTTGACTTGCTGACAAGTCAGGCACCTCGAAACGAAATCCAAAACATCACTCTTCATCCCTGTCCACCAGTAGATATCTCTCAAGTCACGATACATCTTGGTGGAACCTTGGTGAACACTATAAGCTGACTGATGTGCCTGCTCTAGGATCCCGCGTCTCAACCCATCGGTATCAGATACACATAAACGAGTCCTAAAATGTAGCACACCCTGGCCATCAATCAAGAACTCCGAATCTCTACCCTGCCGAACATGATCAAGAATCTCAGACAAACAGGCATCGTCGGGCTGTGCCTCATGAATACGATCAAGTAGAAGTGGACGAGCGCAGACGTGAGCAAGCTTTCTCCTAGAGGAAGTAAACTCAAATTGTACTCTGCTGTCTCACAAGATCTGCCAATCTGCAGAAAACTGTCTCTGAACTGCGCTCAACTGGGACAGGCTACCCCCGGACCTAAGACTTAAAGCATCAGCTACCACATTCGCCTTGCTCGGATGATAAAGGATCTCACAATCATAATCCTTCATAAGCTCCATCCAACGGCGCTGTCTTAAATTCAGATCCCGTTGCTAGAAGATGTACTTTAAGCTCTGGTGGTCAGTGAAAATCTGACACGACTCCCCGTACAAGTAATGTCTCTAAATCTTAAGCGCAAAGACCACCGCGGCCATCTCAAGATCATGAGTGGGATAATTCTGCTCGTGCTTCTTCAACTGCCGGGAAGTATAAACGATAACTCTATCATGCTGCATCAATACACAATCGAGCCCCACTCGAGAAGCATCACAGTAAACGACAAAGCTGCCCGATCCAGAAGGCAAAGATAAAACTGATGTAGTCGTCAACCGAGTCTTCAACTGCTGAAAACTCAGCTTGCAAGCCTCAGTCCAAAGAAAAGGAACCCCTTTGCTGGTCAGTCCGGTCAGCGATGCAGTGATACTCGAAAAGTCCTACACGAAACGGCGGTAATAACCGGCTAAGCCTAAAAAGCTGCGGACCTCTGTCACTAATACAGGTCTGGGACAAAGTTGTATGGCCTTGATCTTCCTCGAGTCCACACAAATACCGTCTCCCGTAACTACATGACCCAGGAAGTCAACACTATCAAGCCAGAAGGCACACTTCGAGAATTTAGCAAACAGTTGGTGCTCTCTCAATGTCTGCAAAGCAATCCTCAAGTGTTGCTCATGCTCCTCTCGACTCCTGGAATAAACCAGAATGTCATCAATAAACACAATAATGAACTGGTCGAGGAATGGCCTGAAAATCCGGTTCATCAAATCCATGAACGCTGCTGGGGCATTGGTGAGTCCGAACGACATCACCAAAAACTCATAATGCCCGTAGCGCATACGAAAAACAGTTTTCGGAATGTCATCATTCCGAACCCGCAACTGATGATAACCCGATCTCAAATCAATCTTAGAAAAATGTCCCGCACCCTGGAGCTGGTCAAAAAAATTGTCAATACGAGGTAATGGATACCTATTTCGCACCGTAACACGGTTCAATTGACGATAATCAATGCACAACCTCAGACTGCCGTCCTTCTTAATGAACAGAACAGGAGCTGCCCAAGGTGAAACACTCGGACGCACAAGTCCCCTATCCAGCAACTCTTGCAGCTGATCCTTAAGCTCCGCCAGGGCTATCCGGTAAGGCGGTATAGAAATAGGCCCCATGTCGGGGATCAAATCACTGCAAAACTCAATCTCACGCTCTGGTGGCAATCCAGGTAACTCATCGGGAAAAACGTCGGGAAACTCTCTCACAATAGGAACCCGGTCCAACAAATCTACCGTGGCTTTAGTATCACGAATGAAAACTAAGAATTCCCGACATCCTCTCCTCAAGAGACGACTAGTGCAAAAGGCAGAAATCAAATTGTGAGGGGCGGCACCATGATCCTCATGCACAACAAGAACCAACTCGCCCGGAAAACAAAACCTGACTGTCTTCTCACGGTAGTCCACAGACGCATAGCAAGTAGCTAGCCGGTCCATGCCCAGAAGAACGTCGAAGTCTAACATCTCAAGAAGGATCAAGTCGACGGACGAATCTCTATCTCCAATACGAACGGCATATGACCGGAACACGTGTCGTGCAACAAAAGGCTCACCAACAGGAGTGGTCATAACAAACGGCTGATCTAGCAAACACGACTCTCGGCCCAACCTCGGCATGAAGTGTGTAGAAACATACGAGTGCGTAGATCTCGGATCAAACAAAACGCGTGCATCAAAGGAACATACTGAAAGAGTACCTGAAACCACTGCATTGGACGCCTGCGCGTCCTAATGAGTCAAAGCAAATACTCGAGCCTGCCCTCTACCGGCGACTGGCTGTCCTCCGCCTTTGCTACCCTATCCTCTCTGAACAAAACCTTCGCGACCACGACCTCTCTGAGCATAAGTCTGACGCAGAGCAACAGCAGGCGTAAGGGGCAACGCTCTCTGAGGTGGAGAAGGTGGTAAGGTAACATGTGGTACAGCTGCCCCGTCCTCACGTGCCTCAGTACAATTTCTGACGTGATGGTATAAACTCCCACACCAGAAACATCCAGACGATGACTGCTGACCCGTCTGGGGATAAGAGCTAAATAACGGGCCTCGTCCCAAGCCTCTTCTACTCCCACGACCTGAACGAAATCTGTCGCGACGTCTATACATCTGTCTCCAGGATGATACACCAGTGCGAACCCTCTTCGGTTCCGAAACGACCGAAGTCTCGGAAAGACGCTCCTTAACTAGTAGGGTTGCGTCCACTGTGGCTGCATATGTATCAAAATGCTGGGCACTGATAGCGAGGAACAACTAGGTAATCAGGCCTCGAACAAATCTCTTGATCCGCATCTCCTCAGTGTCCACCAAATATGGATCATACACAGATAGCTGGGTAAACTGAACATCGTACTCTGCCACCGTCATAACCGGAGTCTAGCGTAACGACTCGAAACTGCAAGCTCGAGCATCCATGACGCTTTGTGGAAGAAAACGGGCAAGAAAAACTGTCACGAACTCAGCCCAGGTCATAGGAGAAAGACCTGCGGCTCGGCCCCTCTCTAAAGACTCGCACCAAGTCTGGGCAAGACCCTCCAGACGAAAACTCGTGAACTCTACCCATCTCACGTTGGAGCATCTGAGCGAACGACAGATCCTAGACATTCGATCGATAAACGACTGAGGATCCTCAGCTGCATCGGTGCCGGTGAAAACTGGAAGCTTCAGCCTCATGAACTCAGATAATGATACGGTGATAACCTTCATAGCTGTAGGCACGACTGCCTGAACCATAGGCACCATCTCGGCCCCCATACCAGGTAGGACAACCTCCAGTCTCTGTGCTCGACTGGTCTCAACCAACGACCCCATCATCTGGCGCAAATCCTGCATACCGGCCTCTAGCCTAGTAATACGATCTATATAAGGTGGATCAATCTGCTCCTGTGGAATAGGCGTACCGCCCTGGTCAGTCCTCGTCTCTGACGAGCCTACCCTGACCTCGGCTCTCACGGCCGCTCTCTACGCCCTCGTAGTCTTCGGTGGCATAATGGCTGGAAATGAAAACAGGATTCGATAAGAACATAGAAATCGAATCATAATGATACATAGAAATCAAGGAAGGAATTACAAGCAATATGTCCTAAGGTCACTTAGGCGGAGTATCGTATCGTAAGTATGCCGCGGAACATACAAACGCTACGTCACTCTGTTTAAGCTACCCACTCCATCATACCAAGGTCATCCTACACTTCGAAAGGTAAAACCTAGCGCTTTGATACCAACTTTGTCACGACCCAATTTAGGAACGTGACCGGCACTTAAACCACGTGACATCAACAGGCGTAACGCAATTTAAGTAAGTCGAAAACCCAGAAATCTAAACCATAAAAAGAAGTAAGTGATAAAACATTATTAAAACATTTGAAAATCTCAAGTAAAAATCTTAAAGATTAAGTTTATTTTCTTAAAAATTTTGGCAACACCTCCTTTGTAAAACTAGCCCCGGAACGGGTACAAACACAGGCTATAAATAAAGCATTCCCAAACGGGAGCAAATCACGCCCAAAGGCGGAAAATAATCACCACAAGCATATATACGACGCCGTAGAGAAGAAATAGACAATAAAAATGAAAACAGCATAAAGAGATAAAGCAACATTAGAAAAGCCGGCTCACACAAGTACGACACCCAGAGTCACAAAATATACAATATCGATCCTCACAAACTCATCTCTAAATCAATACATGAAAGTGGTAGATGGAGAGTACTAGATACAATGAGATATACAATAGATATGTTCGGATAACCGCAAACTCACCTACACCAAAAAGGCTTCACAGCCAACAGTAGCGGTATCCGCAGAAATAGATACAATAAGGAGCCATGCCGCGACTACTCTGAGGGCCAAGCCTGCAAAACACTATGGCACAACAGTGGTGAGTTGCCAACTCATAAATAGTAAGTAACATCATACAAATAATCGCAAGTATGCACGAACAGCGATAATCTATCACATACAATTTGATGGCATAAGTATGGCAATATGGATATGCAACAATCATGATCAAGGTACACTATCAGGGTACTACAACTATATGAAACAATGCATATCAAATAATCCTGAGTGGGGGATACAATATAATCATCATCAATGAATCATCATCGTGGAAAAACCCGGTGTCCATCAACGACACCCCAAATCCCAATACCTCAGGCGCCGTCACTCTGATCGGCCCTCATATCCGTAAATCTTATAGAACCTGAGTGCCTAATATCGACACTCGAAACATCATGAAAACCCGTGTCCAACATCGACACGTAAATCCACATAACTCGGGCTCCGTCAGTCCGGATCGGCCCATATCCATCTCACGACTCCGGTCGGTATCCTCCGGATCCAAACTATTACCGGTAGGTAGTGGTCCCTCTGCCAGGATCATCGTCTTCTGCACAACATATCTTTCTTGCCCCGGGGAACCATACCGGTCCACCATGAACCCGCAAACGGATCATCCATCTTCTCGAATCGGGTTTCTAAAACCAATCTCAGAACCGTGAAAACCCATGGTGGACGCATCGAAATATCATATCAAGAGAAACCAGGTTTTCAAAACAATACATACTTTCTTGAAATATAACCATGGTTCTCAAATCTATAAATCACATGAAATCAGTATCTCAATGCGTAAATCCATGAAATGTGATGTATGCAAGATAGATCAGTAATATGAGCATATCAAGGAAAAACCACTCTTTTAAATGAATGAAGTTTTTAAAGATATCATGCGGTTCCCAAATTCCCCAAGGTCAAATGCAACATCCTATAGAGGTGTATATGTAGCTATAGCAAGGTATGTATGTATGCATGTAGGTATGTATGCATGATGCATTTCATATGCGCAATAGAACAAGAATCAACATCTAACTATTGATAATAATGAAAGCGGAACAATACATATTCCCTTAGTATGGTTGTACAAGAATAACAGCCTCAATGTCAATAATGAATGCAGTACCACATATATGTATATGTTGTGCGTGTCACGGCAATTACCAACGGTGTGTGTGTGGCATACAATTTAGTGCTCGTGCAACATGAACCGTCAGTAATGGTGCAGTGTCCAATAGATACTAAGTCAAGGTACAACAACTAATAGTATGCAAATGATGCTCATGCACAATCAACGCATATGCATATAACATATGGCTATAACATCATATCTAGCCCTCGACGCTTAACGCCATACGGGCGATTTCCCCGTAGATGTTAAATCTACTCACCGATGATCTTGAGCTAGGTAAATCCAACCACCTGCATCCTCTTCCTTGTAGCGTCCGAAATCCCCGCAATCGATCTTAATTTCACACAAAACATAACAAGTGCAACTTAGAAACCGCCCAATAATACATACAAACTATGTTTAGATCAACGCATCGACTCCTACAACTCTCAAGTGTTGGTTTAGTGGCTAACGTGTGTAGTGACATCCTAAATCAAACCTAAGTGCAGCAAGCTACACAAAGTACGCGAACCGTGTCGGATACCGTAACGCGCGTTGCCGAAACACTAAAAACTAGCAAAGTGGTCCAAGATTTTGCCTACAGTCAAAATAGGAAAATCAAGCAGTACCAAACACCCAGGATAACCTACAGACAGCTACCCTCAAAACCACAACACCCTAGGCCCCTAAAAATCCGGCAGCGCCGAACTTTCATCAAGTCTCGTCGGGTGAACAGTAAAGGGTGGTGTCAGGGTTTTAGGTGAACACTCAGGGCTTCTAACACAATACTACTAGATTGCTAGATTTTACAGTAACCCAACATAGTGATAGCAGATCACAGAGACTCCAATTTATCACTAAAAATACGATATTGCACAAAAACTATAACTTTAGTATTCTAAACAGCAACTAACAAGCAACACAACATCTTAAAGGCCTAATTAACAGTTAGAGATCACTACCTTACCACACTTGCTCAAAACCCTAGCTTTCCATGCTCCAAGTCATCTCTAGAGGCTTAACTTGACTTTGTGAGGGTTTTAATGAAGCTTAGTGAGGATTTGGCATGGTTTTTTTATGGAGAGGTTAAGGTTTCAGTTTGGGGATGGGGAAATGAGAAGGAGAACAAGAAAAGAGAGAGTGAGAGTGTTGAGGGAAAATGAGAGCGTGAGAGTGGTGAAGGAAAAATGAGGGTGTGAGGTTAGGAGATGAGCCATGCCCATTCTCTCTCTTCATTAAATGCTCACATGCTTGCCCCATGCCTCATCATTTTCCACTGTCAACCCTCTCTCTCCCTCTCTCTCTCAAGTCAACCCTTAGTCAAAAGAATAAACTTTTACTAAATATTAAGTGAAAATGGTTAACATGGCTTAAAATTGGTTTAGGGTGCCATGGCTACTTAAGCATGGTTAACACCTCCATAACCCCCAAGTTAACATGCACAAGTGTGTGCAAGCCAAAACAAATAATAATAAAATATTGATTAATTTTTATAAAATATGTGAAAACTATTTTGGTTAACTTTTTACAAAAACCCCGCATTATCGCTTAATTAACACTAATCGCATTCTAAGGTGTTACATTTAATGAGCGCCAGAAGTCAAAAAATCAAGCTTAAACATGTTATAGTTTTTGCCAAAACAATTAGTTTATTAATTTATCTAATCAGGATGGCTCCCACTGTTTCGTCGAATTTTCCTTCAAACCTTAAAATAAGAACTAACCGGGATCATTTACACCCACAAGTTTGCCAACTATTCAGCCAGGCCAGTGTTGGTACTCCGAGAGAGGTCCCCCGTGTTTTCATACGAACCCAATTTAATAACCCCATTTTCGCTGAGGTATATTCCCGTAAACACCTAATGGGTTAGCTTATTGTGACGTAAAAATCTCCCGAGAATAATGCTTACTCACAGTGGGAATCGTGATCCAAACTATCGGATAAAATGGTATGCAATCACATTACAAGTTTCAACACTTGAAACTCCCGATATGGTTCTTACCCCTAACGAACTATGACCTTGACGGAGGTCAACAAACCATAGGCCGCTAGTCAAGTTCTACCGGTCATTTCGTGATTAACTCAAACCCATCGACACAAGTCCTTGACGGAGGTTAACAAAGCCGTGCGACCGTCCTGACTAATCTTATCACTTGCAAGCAGGAAGCATCACTTAGCTAACGTACACTATGCCTTGACGGAGGTCAACCAACACAGCATGAATACTAAGTAGTACTTCCTGAAATGACAGATGGCTACGGATGGTTTTGAAGAAAATCTTTAATGCGATGAACTTAATATCATTGAAGGAACCGAGTGGTTTTGCAAGTTTATAGTTACATAGACTTTTTCTTAAGTGCGGATTCCCCGTGAAGGGATCAAGGCTCTTACCTCATCGAATGAGGTTTAGTATATTCCTAACCGAATACCTCAATGCAAAGCAAAAGAATACGGGTATAAAATATTTTTAGAAAAAGTTGGTTCCTACAACGTATATTAGGTTTGTTTTCTTTGTATTAATCCAATTAACGCAATCCCAACATTTAGATAATATCACATATTATCCAGCATCTTCCCACACCATTTCATAAAAGTATGATATGAAAAGAAAATAGAATACTTTATATGCCATTCGCATTCACCACGGGGCCTCGGGTTTTTACCGTAAGGTTACTTAACTTACGGTATGGCGAATGCATGGCTAGCATGGATGCAAAATATATATCATGATTTATTTATATATTATATATTATCGCAGGCAGATAACCACATTACAGGCATGCGGTAAATATCATCATAGACAGGTAATCAATTACAAGCATGTGATAAACAACACAGAATAATGGAATAGTCGGATATCCTAGGAATCTCGCGTTTTGTTTGAGCCGCTAACGAAACACAATATTTCTCGGTCATGTGAATAGCCCATACACTGCCAAACTAAGACCCCTATGAGCATGGTGAGCCATCCGCCAATCCTAGAAATGCGGTAACCCGACCTTAACGTCATGAGGGGGTCACCCAAAACTTGGGTCTATCCTATACCCCCATTAAGCGCGACAAGCAACCGCTAATTCTAGAACGAGGTGGCCTGGTCTCAACGCCTTGAGATGGCCACCTACCGCATTCTAGAATCAAGCAGCTCGAGCGCTTCTCTATGGGGTAAAACATGTATCCTATATTATATACAACGGCAACAACGACCGCATCCTGGTTGTGTCCCGACAAGTAATAATACATCTAATGGTAAGGATGGCCACAAGTCGGCCGCTCGTCCCGAAACAGAATATACATTTGTCATAATATTATACAAGAATGAAATACATCACTATATTACAAACATTCACACGCGGGGCTATCCATTCGCGACAATCCGACCAAACCAACACACCAACATAGCAGACGCACTATGTTTAATCCCGTCGAATTGATCACTCATCAATTCGTCGACGTTAGCCATCATATATCAGCAAATGTATTAACAAAATGATGTAATATATTTAAAAACTATTCTTTCCAAAACAAAAACATTCCTAAATTTTATCATATAAGATCTAGGACAAAATGATACATCAAAATGCCTAAGTTTTCAAAGTAGAAAGTCCCTATCCAAACCCCAAAGCCCAATCTCCTAGTCTAGCCGCCTGAAGCGGCCAATTGGTCGACTTGGTCGACTGCATATTGGAGTTAGGGCCTTGGGTTTTAGGGAATTTAAAATAAGGGTCACATGAGTTGAAAATGATATTTCAAAAAATTTACAAAGACAAAAAATTTCCAACAGAGACTTGATACTAGAAAAAATATTGGGAAACATTAGTTTTGAAACAATTGAATCACCAAAACAATTAACTAGTGAATGATTGGCTCCGATACCACTATAGAGATCGGCGCTAGGGTTGCAACACTTGCGGACCCGGAGGAAGTGAATAACAATAAATTTTCAAAAACAATAGCTACCGATTCCCACTCAAGATCACCATTTACTAATTAATTGCAAACAAGAATCTCAGGAGAAGGTATAGAGGTGCTACAACTTTTGTAGCGTTTCCACCTAATCGTGGAAGACCCTAACTAGACCCGTGAGCTTCCGAATGAACGTGGACGACGACCACGTCACCGTAGATGATCCGCGGTGAAAGAAACCCGCCCAAAGCTCCATCTCCATCTTCAAGCAGAGAAACTTCCAATTTGAACTTGCTAGGCTAAAGTAGAAGTGATGAAGTGTGGTAAATACTCTCTTTTTCTCTTCTCTTCTTTTCTTTCATCTTCTAATACTTTCTTTATATATATATATATATATATATATATATATATATAGAGAGAGAGAGAGAGAGAGAGATTCAAAAACTCTTCTCTCTTTCCCTCTCCCTCTCCTTTTATGTCATCCAAAGAGAGAGTGAGCTCCACATGCACTCTTTGTTTATTTTTCAATAACAAAGAGAATGTATTTGTATCAAAAATACAAATACACAATGTATTAAATACATAACATGTTTTATATGTATCAAATACATATAAATGAGAGAGTGTGTATATGTAGCTATATACATACACACATATGATCATAAAAAGAAAAATATATGTATCATTTACATAAACAAATCCATCGGTATCATATATTAATGAGAGAGCGTCAGAGTATGTATTATATACACATATACTAGAAACCATATTATATATACGGTTACTAAGTCAACACTTAACTTAATATTCCGGTTTATAAACCGGCCAGTATAGCAACCGTCTGGTTAAATCACGCGAATTTAATCGAACTCATGCATGCATCCCCATATGCACGCCACATCATCGTTTCACCTGGGCAGACACTTTCGTTGCGGGAATCTAAAGAACTTTCAATACGCTGGCAGTAGCTTATACATGATCATATTTGATTGAATCTGAAACACTTTCAGATTCAATCCCCTCATAGGTTAACCCACAAACTCGTCGGTGGTACTAACTGCACGTAACGGATACCTAGGTATGAGCAAGATAAAGGCAGGTCGACGAGCAAACTCATCCGTACCCGAATGGCTCCTACACTTTCCCACATCAAGCATGCAATATTTTTTAATTGAAAATATCAACCATGCTTGAATAGTGAGTCCAAACTAATAAACAAATGATATGAGCCATACTTCACTCCATGCCACAAATATCTCCATTTTCCACCTCATTAATCTATTTGCAAAAATAGATAAATCCAAATAATGAGGTGTCCCCTTCTAGAAGCATCTCTTGTGAAATTACAAGAATGCCTTCACTGTATATACATTCCTGTATTCGTATTCCGAAAAATACGAATACAATAAGATAATAATAATCCAATAATATAATATTAGAATCTGGCTTAAACCAAAGCCCACTAGTATTATCCATCCGAACAACATCCGTGTAGCCAGTACATGTATATGATCGGAACCCTGTCGTAAAACCATACGGTCTCTACATCGTTTCGCCCAAAGCAGGGAAACCCTCTGTGTGGGACTCTAAATACTCGACAGTACGCTGACAGTGGGTTTAACCATAAGTCCGTCAGTGGCATTAGCTGTGCATAACGGCTACCCAGGTATCTGTCGATAAGATGGCCGATAAGCAAACTCATTCGAACTCTTACCGAGCCTATCTGTGACAATCTACGTACAGTCCGGTCTGTTCGTCTAAGAGTATCGCATATCGGGCATAAGGTGCGGTAATTGTCAAACCCCTAATAGCGCAATAATTCGTGCCGGTGTAGGGCCCAATATGTTGGGTCCCGGCAGCGCCCCGGCCGTCGAAACACCGGCCAAAATGCGGAACAAAAATTTCTGAAACCGGTGCTACCGCTACCCGAATCCCGGATCGACCTTAAACCCTATACTAGCGAGCTAACTAAGAGTTAGAATCGTTATACCGAGATGATCTGAGTCCTTCGGTCTTCATTCCAAGCTCCTAGCGGCTCCATGATGATGTATGGTTGCCGGTCTTCCTCCATCTCCGATGATCCACCCGAGGGAAACGGCGCAAGCTCCAAACTCGTCGAACGAGGTAACCGACGCTCCAAAGTCACTAGTAATGGAGAGTGGGGTGTATGAAAATGTCACTACAATTTTCTCTCAACTTGTTTTGCTCAATGAGCAAGCATAGAAGATCAATGAGGTTAACCTTTTGCATGAGCTAAATTGGCTAAGTTTTTGTGAGAATGAGAGTGTGAGGGAGTGATGAATAATGAAGTGTAAATCCCACAAATGAAATTAACTCTACCCATAAAGTAGTGCCCCCCCCCCTCCTCTCATTCCCAAAAAAAATCATTTCCTTTTTCCAAATAAACAAATCAAAACCATGCTTTGCAACATGCTTTGACTCATGCCCATACCATAAACAATGTTCATGCCACCTCACATATTCCACCTCATTTATAAAAACAAATGAATTTCCATAAATGGAAAATCATATAAATGATGTGGCATCTTCTAGAAGCTATTCCGTATAAAATACGGAATACTTCCCGGTACATGTACCGAAATACATATACGCGTATTCGTACCAAAATACGAATAGCCGAGAGAGAAAACGAATAGTGAACAATAATACTAGAATACGTATATACAAATACATATATTAAGTATTAAATCAAAACCTGATTTAATAAACTGGCTTAATCCTAAGCCGCCAGTATTATCAACCGTCCAATTAAAGTCTGCGCAGCAAGTGCACATATTTAATCGGATATCTGTATGTATCAACATACCTCATGTACACCATATCGCCTGAACCGTGAAAACCCTCTGTGTGGGACTCTAAAGACTCGTCAATACGCTGGCAGTGGGTTTAACCACAAGCACGTCAGCGGCACTAGCTGTACGTAACGGCTACCCAGGTATTGAGCGAAAAGAAGGCCGACGAGCAAACTCATCCTGAACCCCTACTGAGCCTGACAGTGACAATATCCGTACAGTCCGGTCTGTTCGTCTAAGAGTATCGCATATCAAGTCTAGGGGGTGGATAAAGTCAGACCCCCAACAACGCGATATTTAGTGTCGGCATGTAACCCGTCACCTCCTGAGAAACTATCGATCCTGGATCAGTAATCCTCGTCTACCATGGCCATGGATTTGTGGTGATGGCCACCCGTACACAATGCGACATCAACCCCCAATACCGGGAGAGAGAAATCCCTGACAATCCAATCACTGCCTCCATGTGGCTCGGGACTGTACCCAACTAAAACCTGTTTGCACGACTCCTTTGAGCCGTGGTAGGGTAGTAATCAAAGCACAGTGGGAACTCACAAGAGACAAATGACGATCTCAGGTCGACAGACTAACCTGTACACATGTCACCTGGGAACTGCTATCTGACAATAGGTATAATACCAACTAGCAGGATCCCGGCGAGTCAGTCCAGTGTACTCTAACCTAATGAACACCTGCATACTGTCTTAGGTGAACAAACTAACATCAATGACTTGTGAGACCTGGCCACCGCCCCTCGTCGGGGTCTCGATCAGTATACACTAGTCTACACTGGAGTATCGATGCCCGGTCTCGATACTCCTACGACCAGGGACATTTAAGAATGTGCTTATAAACCCCAGCTCCCACATTTATGATCGCCATCATAATGCTGGCTGTTAAGCAAGAATCCTATGGGCTCTATCAATATGTACATGATGATAAAGACAAACCAGATAGCATACTATCATCTTGAGTAAGACTGTTTTATCGGTATAGGTCCTGCCTCAATCATCATAATCATAAGTCCGCGACTATGATAATTGCCTTGAGGGCACTATAACCAACAATCTCCCACTTGCACTTAAGGCCAATTATTGCGATGTCGCATACTCACAGCCCGTGTGATACCGAACACCCAGCTTCTCTACTAATCAGTTTCGCAAAACCCGTTTGCGAAAAATGATTGCGTTCGAGAAATAGCCTCAGTAAGTGGATCCGCTCCAATGTTTCTTTCTGTATCTCTCTTAATCTCAACTTCGCGGAGAAAACTATCTCCCGAAATGAGCAATACTTGTCTTAGAATTTGTCTGGATATCTGATGGGACCCAGTTCACAAATGAACTCCAAATCCAGCAAACTGCTTAGACTGTATCGTCCACTGAATTTAATCAGTATCCTGCGCCATGCCTTTCCTCAGTATCCGCTTGGACCACCTGTCCAACATACTGTCCCTCAAAGGAGGGAAAACTATAACTCTGACAGTCACTCTGTCATCCAGGTCACCTTGGAAGCCTGAAATGCTAACCGTCTCCTAAAGAAGGCTGCCGTAATCATTTCCCTAGAACATTCACTTATGTTCAATAACTGCTTCCCAATGTTTCTCCAGGATAGGATTAATATATCTGCTTATTGCATCTAGTACAAAAAGCAATATCTGGTGTGGTACTTGACATTTCATGATTAACTCAATTGCCTAAGCAAGTAATATGTTAATCATGTAGATCCCTCTCCCTTTTAGTCTGTAAGACACCTTTAGAGAGGTTGACTCCATCACCTGCAGGTAGACCACCATGCCAGGAGTCGTCCATTTAATGTCAAAGTACCCAGATTAGGATACTTCCCAAATCTAGATCTAGTAACCAGAAAACCTGATATTATATCCATATCCTATGTGGAGAAAATAACTTTGTGACAACCACAGTATAACCGATCGTAGTATAGGAATATCTCTTCCTATCAAGTGCATGTCATCCCGAATCCTCGGACATCACACCCTACTACCTTCTTACTAGATCCATCTCCTATTCTGATGAAGTCAAAACCTATGACTGTCACATCAAATATAGATGATCTATTTCCGCTATACCTGCTTTAGTCTATAAATAGACACAAGCTACTTGCCTACTATGCTTCCGCTGCTCCCACTGACTACAACAATCCTCTGGCAGAGTCATATATACGTGCACTTCTAAAACTAGTTTAGAACGACGCTATACTCATCCTCCTACCTGGTCTTATAGTCTAGAACAACAGCAATGACAAGTCTGGGTAAACAAGAACCTCTCTGTCACCGTCTTTGAGAAGACCGAAATACCTCTCGGATGGCCGAGGTTACCCACCAAATCTGCGGAGTGGCTAATGGAACGTCAAAAACAATTGAATCCTTAGGTTCTATTAAATTTCCAGTAATCGTTTGTGGTTCTGGAATAACTTCCAGTTCTACTATACTCCCACTTCTGTTTTCTGAAAAAATCCATTTTATTAAAACTATGGAGAGTCAAGAACAATATAAATATTGATCTTCCTGATGGTAGAAAGTTAACCCTCGTCAAAGCCCGGGATAACCCACAAACAGCCATTACTGTAATGTGCCTTGAGTTTATCCGGATTCTGGTTTTAAGCATCAGCCGGACAACTCCCTATACCTTAACATCGTTAAGATATAAATTGATTCTATATTAATCTAATATAGAAACAAAAGCACTAATCTAATTTGAACCAGATTCAAAAACATGCAGCTGTCTCCAGCGCATATCAACCAAATGGAAAGAGGACAATCAGCATTACTCATTTGGGAGTGCATCCATATATGAGTAACCCAAAAGAGAAGCAAGTTCTCAAAACCATTACTATTAACTGAATACCAAACACAAGTATTTACATCTTCGACTTCCTCGAAGAATCCTGATACTTACAACATATGGTTCTCTACTTTATTCTTATACCTATAACTTTTGAATATCTGGACCTTGCATTTCAACGAAATATATGTCCAGAACTGAAGAAGTCATAAGTAAACAGAATATAGTACGACTACCAACCCCTTTGTCCTAATGGACACTGGACAACATACAATACTTTGTATAAGTCCCCTGAGTTCAATAACTCAAACCCTGTGCGTTGCAGGTTGAAAAACTGTACTATGGTTAAGAAGAATTACACCGCTGTTGAATGCACCTTACCTAATCACCAACTGATATAGGTAAATGTTATAGACACAATATCAAAAAGTTATATCTCACTTTATAAAATAAATGTACAGATATATCAGTTTAAAATTGGTGCATAACAACGGATATTCAAAAACAAATATTCGCCATCCGGCAAAATCCAGATGATTTCCTCAAATATCACCAATTACAACGAATTCCGATATAATGAGGATCTAATCACCCAATTTCCAATATCATACTCCCACTCACCATCTGTAATAATATATAGATGTGAGAAACTGATCTGGTAAATACATACCCTGGAGTTAGATTCTTATTGGGAAAACAGTTTTCAATTAACATCGCACAGTCAGACTGAAACATTAAAATGTTTCGAAAGGGTTTAACTGGTATTCCTAGTAACGCCTCTTCTACTCTCCTGATTCACGACAGTAACCATATACTTACCTGCCCTCACTCCAATCCCTTTATTATGTCTTTACTTATTACCTTCTGTACACCTTCTTTATGCTAATTGGTTTTCTTCTTTCCCTACCCTTCGGCACCAGCCTAAGGTTTGGAAGAAGACTATCCAATAAGCGTAATAGGTGTACTCTCCTAATCCTAGGAGCCCTTGCAACCTGAGAGAAGGTAAAGAGAAAAGACATCTGAATAATCCTATTCTATCTCTCCAGAACCAGAATCCATCCTCGAAAAGTTCCTTCGAGTTCGTATATAACCATACGATGGATTTATCCATTGGAAGTGGATATACGTAGTGATACGGAGTGTCCTAGAGAAAAGCAAAGTGGAAGTAGGAGTGGCAGGGGTATACACGGTTTTTGTCGTGAAATATGGTGGTCGCAATTTCCTTTGCCATTATTCTAATCCCTTTATATGTCTTTGCTTATTACCTTCTGTACACCACACTTAAACTTAATTGGTTTTCTTCCTTCCCTACCGTTCGGCACCTGCCTATGGTCTAGAGGAAGACTATCCAATAAGCTCAATAGGTGTACCCTCTCCTAATCCTAGGAGCCCTCACAACCTGAGAGAAGGTAAAGGAAAAAGACAACCGAATAATCATATTCAATCTCTCCAGAACCAGAATCCATCCTCGAAAAAGTTCCTTCGAGTTCGTATATAACCATACGATGGATTTATCCAATGGAAGTGGATGTTTGTAATAATACGGGGTGTTCTGGAGAAATGCAAAGGTGATATAGAAGTGGCAATGATACATGCGACACCGTGACATTCCAAAAGCCAAAGTGTTTTAAGAAAGTTCGGTCAACTTGGTTTCAAGAGTTTTAGTCAAAGATCGGGTCATCGTCGCATCCAGAGAGAGAGAGAGAAGAAACACTCAGCGTGCACTCTAACCTAGATCAGAATGGTTAATCATTTTATCTAATCTGGATGGCTCCCACTGTTTCCTTGAATTCTCCTCCAAACCTAAAAGGAGAATTAGTCGGAATCACCCGAGGAGTAATCCTACTCATCAGTGGGAATCGGGATCCAACTATCATCGCATGATAACTTAATGGAAGCCACTTAAGTCACCACACTCCAGAAGGTATGCGCAAGCCTGGCAAGTTTCCTGTATGTTTGAAACTCCCGATGTGATTTTTACCCTTAGGACCCAAGTGACCTTGACTAAAGATCAAAATGTCAAAAGGTCCTAATCAAGTTCTACCCGTCATTATCTGGACTGCATTAGACCCACCCGTACGAGCCTTGACTAAAGATCAAAATGATCGTACGACTGTCCTAACCAATCGCATTATCTCTGCAACAGAAAAGCACTACATAGCTACCGAACACTACGCCTCGGCTAAATGCATGACATACGTAGCACGAATACTAAGCAATACTAGTCTGAAATGACGGAGGGCTATGGCTGGTTTTTGGCAAAAAACCTTTAACGTAATGAACTTGATATCGTTGAAGGAATCCAAGTGGTTTTATAAAATATATAGTGGCGAAAACCATTGCTAAAGAGGTCACTCCCGGTGAAGGGATCTCGGCTCTTTCCCCGTCGAATGAGGTGCAGGATATTCCAAATGAATATCACGATGCAAAGCAAAAGAAAACGACTATAGTAAAGTTATTACGTTGACGCAAACTTTTACCCAAGGGGTCACTCCCGATGAAGGGATCTCGGCCCTTGCCTCGTCGAATGAGTTGCAGGATATTCCAAATGAATACCACGATGCAAAGCAAAAGAGAACGTCTGTAATGTCAGTTTTTTAAAAAACTTGGTTCCAACAACATCATAAATAGGTTTGTTTTATCCTTGCATTGATAAGAATCTATGCAGTCCTATCAATTAATCACACCAGAAAAGAATGAAAATAAAATGTACGTTATGCCATCCGTATTCGCCACTGGGTCCCGTCATCACCCGTTAGGTTACTTAACTAACGACAGAGCGGGGACTGGGCTAGCGCGGGTGCAAAACATATACAACATCTACCAGTATATATAAATATATATATAACATTCGTCCCAGGCATGATATAAAGCAACATCACAGAAACAACACAGAATGGTGGATAATCTGGAGCCCCGGGTTTCACTTGAGCCGCAAGTGAGACCAGACGTTCCCTGTCGTGTGGATAGCATGTGCAATGAAACCTAGACCCCTACGAGCGCGGCAAGTTACCCGCCAAAATCAAAAGTGAGGCAACCCCCTTCAGTAACGTGAATGGACCACCCAGTACTTCACGGAATCCGGTAACTTGAGCACCCCTCCTGGGTCACCTATACCCCCTACGAGTGCGGCGAACAACCCGCCAATTCTAGAGTAAGGTCCCCTCCGTCCCAACGCCGTGAGATGCGGATCAGTTGCCCTCTAGAATCTGGCTATTCATGCACCCCACCGCGGGGTAATCCTAGTACAGAAAATAAAATAATATACAAGGGTGACATCGAGCTCAGCCCGGTCGTGTCCCAAAAGAATAATATACAAACCGGCAGTGACGACAGTCCACATGTCGGACGCTCGTCCCGTAATATCAAATGTACAAAAGAAATAAAACTGTACTAACATCGCACCACAGCTATCCACCACGACAATCCAACCAACATCACAGCACATCACAGAACATCAACGTGAATGTCACGTTCGCAAACCCGTCTAAAGGAACATATAGCAGTTAGACGAGTTTACCGATCAAGTGACATTTACGGTCACAGATAATAATGTAAGTACTGTCAAAAGCATGCTTAAAATATTGATCGACTAAGTTCCAAATTGGCCCCAATAGCAAAACAATACTTCACTGAAACCTGGGCCAAAACAGAACATCAAAAAAATCACAATTTCACATCAGGGGGCTACAGAAAAGATTTGAAGGCCCGTCGACAATAAATGGCCGCGGAACCGCCGCCAAAAGGGGGTTAGTGCGGCGGATCAGCGGCACTTTAGTGGCATCAGGAGCCCAAATTTTTCCAGTATCCTTAGAATTGCCTGCACGGATTTTTAAGATGCCTCAAATAATTTTTTGACCACATTTAAAAATCGACAGAAACAGTGGAAAAATGGAATCGTGATTTCGTAAATTCCGTCGATCGATCTATTAAGCATGTTTAAACAAGCTAGTAGGGTTTAAAGGGTGGCTTTGATACCATGTAGGGTCCCGGCAGCGCCCCGGCCGTCGAAACGCGGCCAAAATGCGGAACAAAAATTTCTGAAACCGGCGCTACCGCTACCCGAATCCCGGATCGACCTTAAACCCTATACTAGCGAGCTAACTAAGAGTTAGAATCGTTATACCGAGATGATCCGAGTCCTTCGGTCTTCATTCCAAGCTCCTAGCGGCTCTATGATGATGTTTGGTCGCCGGTCTTCCTCCATCTCCGATGATCCACCCGAGGGAAACGGCGCAAGCTCCAAACTCGTCGAACGAGATAACCGACGCTCCAAAGTCGCTAGTGATGGAGAGTGGGGGTGTATGAAAATGTCACTATAATTTTCTCTCAACTTGTTTTGCTCAATGAGAAAGCATAGAAGATCAATGAGGTGAACCTTTTGCATGAGCTAAATTGGCTAAGTTTTTGTGAGAATGAGAGTGTGAGGGAGTGATGAATAATGAAGTGTAAATCCCACAAATGAAATTAACTCTACCCCCAAAGTAGTGGCCCCCCCATCCTCTCATTCCCAAAAAAAAATCATTTCCTTTTTCCAAATAAACAAATCAAAACCATGCTTTGCAACATGCTTTGACTCATGCCCATACCATAAACAATGTTCATGCCACCTCACATATTCCACCTCATTTATAAAAAAAAATGAATTTCCATAAATGGAAAATCATATAAATGATGTGGCATCTTCTAGAAGCTATTCCGTATAAAATACAGAATACTTCCCGGTACATGTACCGAAATACATATACGCGTATTCGTACCAAAATACGAATAGCCGAGAGAGAAAACGAATAGTGAACAATAATACTAGAATACGTATATACAAATACATATATTAAGTATTAAATCAAAACCTGATTTAATAAACTGGCATAATCCTAAGCCGCTAGTATTATCAACCGTCCAATTAAAGTCTGCGCAGCAAGTGCACATATTTAATCGGACATCTGTATGTATCAACATACCTCATGTACACCATATCGCTTGAACCGTGAAAACACTCTGTGTGGGACTCTAAAGACTCGTCAATACACTGGCAGTGGGTTTAATCACAAGCACGTCAGCGGCACTAGCTGTACGTAACGGCTACCCAGGTATTGAGTGAAAGGGAGGTCGACGAGCAAACTCATCTTGAACCCCTACTGAGCCTGACAGTGACAATATCCGTACAGTCCGGTCTGTTCGTCTAAGAATATCGCATATCGAGTCTAGGGGGTGGATAAAGTCAGACCCCCAACAACGCGATATTTAGTGTTGGCATGTAACCCATCACCTCCTGAGAAACTATCGATCCTGGATCAGTAATTCTCGTCTACCATGACCATGGATTTGTGGTGATGGCCACCCGTACACAATGCGACATCAACCCCCAATACCGGGAGAGACAAATCCCTGACGATCCAATCACTGCCTCCATGTGGTTCGGGACTGTACCCAACTAAAACCTGTTTGCACGACTCCTTTGAGCCGTGGTAGGGTAGTAATTAAAGCACAGTGGGAACTCACACGAGACAAATGACGATCTCAGGTCGACAGACTAACCTGTACACATGTCACCTGGGAACTGCTATCTGACAATAGGTATAATACCAACTAGCAGGTTCCCGGCGAGTCCGTCCAGTGTACTCATAACCTAATAAGCACCTGCATACTGTCTTAGGTGAACAAAACCCTAACTTGATTATGTGACCGTCAGAACCGCCACTGAACCCTAGGGTTTGTGGTAGTTCAGTGGTGCCACGTGTGAGGACTTGGTTAACCCTTCTACAGCTGGTTCATAGGAGCTGTGGCATATTCTGGGACCTTTTTGAACTACGCTCAAGTGTTGAGCTTTTTGGGTAATTTTGGGTGTTTGTTGATTCGATCGGAATATTTAACATCGTCTAGCATTTTCTGGAATGTGATACAATATGTGGAATTCGTATAGTTAGGCATGAAATCCAAAGTATGCGATATTTTGGGTTTATGATGTCTAAGGTTATTATGGATTCCAAATGTTGTAGTTTGACATTTTCTTTTCTGCGACCGTAAGTGTAATATGTGGTGTATCGCCGGTCTCGTTGCTATATGTCAACAACAATTGGGATACGCATATTTACTTACGTTGATGACATGTGATGTTATGTATTGCTGTATATGTTATATTGGATCGTCGCCTTTTGAATAGCCGGGTTTTTTTGTGAGATGAGAGTTTTTATTTTCATTCATGTAAAATTAATTGTATGTAATATTCTTTTATTGGGGCACTTCCGAGTTGAGAATGATGTCACCATTGTTGTATATTATTTACTTTTCCGCATTAGGATAGACCCAAGGAGGGGAGTACAAGTAACCGGGTTCTAGAGTCCAGTGGGAGACCATCTCGAAGAGTCGAGTCCGGGTCTCCTAACTGTAGAATTGGTAGGGTTGCTTGCCGCTCTCGTAGGGGTCTAGGGATGTGGGTTTGGCTATTCATCACGACCGTAGAATTTGTGTTTTATACAGGCTCAAAATAAAACACGGACCTCCTAATATATCCAATATTTCATATGTTTCTTCTGCTGCTCTGTGATGTGATCACTGTGGATTCTGAGACGAATGGCTATATATTATATATGAGATATATAATAGACGTTGCTTATGTTTTTCACCTGCGCTAGTCCCGTCCCGGTATGCCGTTAGCTAAGTAACCTAACGGTGCATAACGAGACACTGTGGCGAATGCGGATGGCATAAGCGTACGTTGTATTTTCGTTTCTTCTGTGATGCTTAGGAAGCATAAATGATGGGACTTCATTAATATGATTAATGAAAGAAAAGAAACCTAAAAGATGTTGTAGAATCAAATTTTCAGAAAAGGGTAGCTCTAGTTTTTGCTTTGCATAGCGGTATTTCTTGTAGAATATCCAGCACCTTATTCGATAAGGAAAGAGCCGAGATCCCTTCACCGGGAGTGACCTCTTTAGTGAAACTAGCAGATGCTACAAACACTCGGTTTTGTTTTTGATTGCTTTTGTAGTCTTTGCTTTGCATAGCGGTATTTATGAAATATCCTGCACCTTATTCAATAAGGAAAGAGTCGAGATCCCTTCACCGGGAGTGACCTCTTTAGCAGAACTAATAAAAGCCTCAAAAACACTCATTTTCAAAATCACACGATTCTACAACGATATCAAGTTCATTACGCAAAAGGTTTTCATAAAAACCTGTTGTAGCCCTCCGTCATTTTAGATAAGCAGTATTTAGTATTCGTGCTGCGTTTGTTGACCTTGTCAAGGCGTAGCGTGCGGTAGCTATTTAGTGCTTATCTGCTAGCATATGATACGATTGGATTAGGATAGTCGTGCGGTCTTGTTGACCTTGTCAAGGGTCGTGCGAATGGGTTTAATTCAATCAGGAAATGACGGATTGAACTTGACTTGCGGTCTATGGTTGTTGACCTTGTCAAGGTCATAGATCGCTTAGGGCAAAATATTATCGGGAATTTCAAGTGTTGAAATTTGCAATGAGATTGCATACCTTCTATGAGATAGTTGGATCCCGATACCCACTGCGAGTAAGAGTTACTCCTAGGAGAGTCTTACACTTTACAATTAGCTGATCAAGTAGGTGTCTAGAAAGGTGTCAACGGGGCTATGCCTCTGGGAAAACGAGGTTTATTTTAATTAGGTCCGTGCGAAAGCACGGGAAACCTCCCTCAAAGTACCAGCAATGGCCTGGCTGAAAGATTGGCGAAATTGTAGAGTGTAATTAATCCCGGCTAGTCTTTCCTTTTAGGGTTTGAAGGAAGATTTGATAAAAACAGTGGGAGCCATCCTGATTAGATAAAATAATAACCAATCTGATCTTGCAAGAGCATACGCTAAAATGTTTTCTTCTCTCTCTCTCTCTCCAGGTAGCGACCATGTCACGTCTTAATCAAGATAATAATATGGATGTATTGACCGAACCCACTTGTTATACTAAGCAAGGGAACATTGCTTCCGTTCTTTCTTATAATTGTTATAAAACTGAACAGGAAATAGGGGAATTTCTGGATTCCTACACCGCCCAAACGAAGAATAAGCATGTTGATGCATCTTCTTCGGGTGTGTTAGTTGTCGAGAACTGTTTCTCAGTTCACTCTACGTCCTGGGTATTAGATACCGGATCAGGATCCCACATATGTAATATGTTACATGGGCTGAGGAAAGGTAGAGAACTGGGAATGGGTGATCATTCCGTAAGAGTACGGAATGGTGCAAATGTTGCATCCAAAGCAGTTGGCGAATATCACCTTGTATTACCATATGGTAATACATTGATTCTGAACGAATGCTATTACATTCCGACCCTGATATGCAATCTTATATCAGTTTCTTTATTAAGTAAAGAAGGATATAATTTTGTAGTACAGGATAATATTATGAACATCTTCCTGAATCAAAAGTTGATTGGATCAGGCTCGTTAATTAATAGCATATACGTTCTAAATCAAACCACAGTTCTTAACATACAAAACACACACAAGAGGAAGAGTTCAGAAATGAACGAATCTTTCTTGTGGTATTATAGATTAGGTCATATCAATGCGATAAGACTGGCTAAGTTACATAAGGATGGATATTTGAATCCGTTCTAATTTTCATCTTATGAAACTTACCAGTCTTGTCTCAAAGGCAAAATGGCCAAAACTCCGTTTAGTGGACACGGAGAAAGAGTCACGGAACTCTTGGGACTGATACATAGTGATGTATGTGGTCCCATGTCTACACATGCCAGGAATGGTTCTTCGTACTTCATTACATTCACTGACGATCTCTCAAGATACGGACATGTGTTCCTGATGAAACACAATTCTGAAGCTTTTGAGAAATTCAAGGAATATAAATTCGAAGTCGAGAACCAAACGGGTAAAAGTATTAAAATCCTTCGATCTGATCGAGGAGGTGAATACTTGAGCATGGAGTTCCTGGACTTTCTAAAAGAGAATGTGATTCTCTCTCAGCTTACTCCTCCGTATACACCACAGCACAACGGTGTATCGGAGTAGAGGAATCGCACCCTATTAGATATGGTGCGCTCTATGATGAGCACTTCTGAGTTGCCTATTTCCTTTTGGGGTTATGCGCTTGAGACAGCAGCATACCTATTGAATCAAGTTCCATCTAAATCTGTACCTACCACACCATATGAGATATGGAGTGGGAAGAGACCATATCTTAAACAAGTTAAGATATGGAGTTGTCCGGCCTATGTCAAAAGGCAAAATCCGGACAAACTCGAGGCACGATCAGTTCTTTGCAAATTTGTGGGATATCCAAAGAATTCATATGGATATTTTTTCTACCACGGTGAGGAACAAAAAGTGTTTGTTGCTCAACATGCCACCTTTTTGGAAAAGGAATTTCTTGTAAAGGAAATTAGTGGCAAAGAGGTAGAGCTGGAAGAAGTTCCAGCTACACAAACTACAACTGAAGATTTAGTGGAACCAGAGGATTCGATAGTACCCAACGAACCTCAGCCTCTCCGCCGATCTAGTAGGGTTCCTCATCCATCTGAGAGATACTACGGTTTTCTCATTGATGGTGGGAGCGAGGATTGCATCATGGAGAATGATGACCCAACTAGCTTCGAGCAGGCCATCACGAGTAGAGACTCTGTGAAGTGGCTGGATGCAATGCGATCTGAGATGGAATCCATGTACACCAACAAAGTATGGACTTTGGAAGTTGCTCCTGAAGGGGTAAAACCCATTGGGAGCAAATGGATCTTTAAGAAGAAACTTGGTGTAGATGGAAAAGTTGAGACTTTCAAAGCTAGACTTTTTGCAAAAGGTTTTCGTCAACGACCAGGTGTAGATTATGACGAAACATTTTCTCCAGTGGCTATGCTTAAGTCCATCTGGATCCTACTTGCCATTGCTGCATACCATGACTACGAAATTTGGCAAATGGATGTTAAGACCGCCTTTCTAAATGGTGATTTAGAGGAGCGCGTGTACATAACTCAGCCAGAGGGCTTCGTAGACGGTGGGAGCAGCGGAAAGTTGTGCAAGCTGCTTAAATCCATCTACGGGTTAAAGCAAGCATCGCGGAGTTGGAACATCTGTTTTGATGTCGTTGTCAAAGAGTTTGACTTCGTCAAAAATATAGATGAACCTTGTATATACAAGAAGGTGGCAGAGAGTAAGGTTGTCTTCCTCATATTGTACGTGGATAACATACTCTTGATAGGAAATGATATTCCTATGCTGCAATCGGTCAAGCTCTTCTTATCACAAAGATTCTCAATGAAAGATCTAGGTGATGCCTCCTACATTTTGGGGATTAAGATCTATAGAGATAGATCTAAACGGATACTGGGATTGTCCCAATCTAGGTACATTGACACCATACTAAAGAGGTTTAGTATGGAAGAATCCAAACGTGGGTTTTTACCCACGATCTCAGAACTCACTCTCTCCAAAAAGATGTCTTCCAAGACTAATTTGGAGAGAGCTTGCATGCAAGGGATACCCTCTGCTTCGGCAGTAGGCTCTATCATGTACGCGATACTATGTACCATACCCGATATAGTATACTCACTAAGTGTAGTGAGTAGGTATCAAGCAGATCCAAGAGAAAGTCACTGGACAGCTGTGAAGAGCATTCTCAAGTACTTGAGAAGGACTAAAGAGATGCTCTTGGTATATGGTAACAGAGAACTCTAGGTGGAGTCTTTTACCGATTCGAGCTTACAGAGTGATAAGGACGACTCTAAGTCGCACTCGGGATTTGTCTTTACCCTCAATAGAGGGACGGTATGCTGGAAGAGTTCCAAGCAGGAAACCGTGGCAGACTCGACGATGGAGGCTGAATACATCGCTGCCAACGATGCTGCCAAAGAGGCTGTCTGGATGAAGAAGTTCATAACTGAACTTGGAGTGGTTCCATCAATTGAGTATCCAATACCTTTGTATTGTGATAACAATAGAGCGGTGGCTTTAGCCAAGGAACCCAGGTCCCATCAGCGATCCAGGTATATTCTGAGGTGGTATCACCTGATCCGGGAGATAGTTGATCGCCAGGAGATCGAGGTCAGGAGAGTTGACATGAAGAACAACACTGCGGATCCACTCACGAAGGCCATTCCCTAGATACAGTTCGAGAGACTCTTCGGGATGTTAGGTATGCGATACTACAATAGCTGGCCCTAGTGCAAGTGGGAGATTGTTTGTTGTATGTATGCCCTAGAGGCCATTATTGTACATATGATGTATATTCTATTGGATGCTTGGACATATATAGAGAGGACTTTCTTGCTCGACATGATAGTATGCTATCCGGTTACTCTTTATCTTAACATGTATACTTGTCTCTTGATACTGTCTCATGGTTACAAATTGGTAAAGCCCTTAGGATGTGTTCTTGACTACCAGTATTATGATGCAGATCATACTAGTGGGGCCATGGTAGTCCATAAGTTCATCACTTAATGTTCCTAGTCGTGGGTGTATCGAGATAGGGCATCGATATACCAGTGTAGACTAGCGTATACGCTTCTCGACCCATGAGATGGGCGATGGATGATCCCATGTCCATTGGTGTTTGACATCAGAGATGGTATACAGGTGCTCAGTGGAGACTGGGTACACTGGACGAACTCGCCGAGAACTCCTAGATGGTATTATACCTGACGTCAGATAGCAGTTCTCTGGTGACACTGGTACAGGTTAGTCTGTAGACCCGAGATCGTCATAGAGTCTTGTGTGATTCCCACTGTGCTTTGATTTCCACCTTACTACGTTCAAGAGGACGTGCAAAACGGTGGTTTTTGGGTACAGTCCCGAGTCACATGGAGGCAATGAGTGATAGGAAGGGATTTCGTCTCTCCCGGTATTGGGGGGTAGATGTCGTGCTGTGCTCGATTGGCTATAACTGGAAGTCCCTGGCCAGGGCTGATTTAAAGATTTACTGGTAAATGTTATCAGTAGTTTCTCGACCCGTTATGAGCCTCGTATCGGCATGACTTATCGAGTTATTGGGGTCTGACGTTTACCACCCCTAGACTTGATATGCGACATCTTAGACGAAGAGACCGGACTGTACAGTAGTGTTACTGACAAGCTTTACAGGAGCTAGAGCGGGCTTGCTTGTTGATCTTATGATCGCTCAATACCCTGGTAGCCGTTACGTCTAGCTAGTACCGCTGACGGCTTGTGAGTGCTTGATGTGATCATCACCTACTGCTGGCGTATTGACGAATCTTTAGAGTCCTACACAGAGGTTTTACTGACTCAGGCAAAACGAAGTAGGAGCTCATATATGATATGTGCGGGACCGAGAATAATACGAGTATGTGATACCATATTCTATTCTCACGATAATTGTATCGGTCGGTTATATGTGATATAGCCGGGTTATCGAATCAAGTGTTGATTCGATAAGTTGGTACATATGATATTGGTCGGTTATATGTGATATAGCCGGATTATTAAATCAAATGTTAATTTGATAATTTAGTGTATAATTATATATTTGATATACTAGTTTACATTAACTAATATTAGCTCACTTAAGCATTTATTTTTCTCACATGTGCACACCTAATATATATGTGATATGTATTAATTGTGTTCTATTTTGTGTCATGATTGTTGATACACACTACATGGGTGTATGAGACTTACACCATACTAATTATAATGTAGGGTTTAAATATTTAAAGTAAATCCAAATCAGTGGATAATTGCTCACATGCATGAAGCTTGTAGAAGATTATGGATGCATTGACTTAGTCCACTCATTTTGTTTTATTTAAGATATTTATTAACCTAATCATTATAATTTAGCCATGGTTATCTCTCTACATGAGTTAGTATATGATACAAACTCACCCATGGTTGATTCTCTCACCTCATTAGTTCATTCTCTTCTCTTGATTTCATCTTCTTCATCCTTGAGAAAAAGCTTGCTATCTTTATCCAAAGTGAGAAAATATTGCGAGAAAAATAAAACTAAAGTGAGCCAACTTCCTACTTCATCGTCCTCTACTAGATTAGCACTTTAGTATAGGGTGTTAGGTTCACTAATCTCTCATTAGTGAAGTAGTAGCTTGAGTTAGTGTCTCCTCGACGTAGATCATCTTCGGCCTCGAAGACTTCAAGCAAGATCGTTCCTTTCACCTTGAGAAGCCATGCAAGAGTCCGGGAGTTCCATGATCGCAGCGAAGGGACCACTACAAGGAGCAATTGAAGTGAATGACCGGTCTACAAAGGTTGTATTCCGTTATCACTTAGATGTAAAATAGTTTACATTTAGTTTCATATGATTTTCTAGTTAACGATTCTAATTTAGGGTTCCTTAAAACGGCAAAATTTTGAAAATGGCATGGACGATACCTCCCAAAACCTTGCTATCGTTCATAGGAACCCTACAGTTTCTACCTCAATATGTGCATATGTTTCTTTTAGCATATCGCTTATATATATTGGTAGAGCCCTTAGGATCTTTACTTGACCACCAGCATTGTGATGACAGTCACACTAGTAGGGGCTGGGTAGTCTATAAGCACATCCTTATACAGGTCCCTAGTCATAGGATTATCAAGACGGGGCATCGATACTCCAGAGTAGACTAGTATATACGCTTCACATCCCAGCAGGGGACTTGGTCTGTCCCACAGCCATTAGTACGTCGTACTGGAGATAGTATACAGATACTCATTAGGTTATGAGTACACTGGACAGGACTGTGGGGAACTGCTGGTTGGTACTATACCTATCGTCAGGTAGCAGTTCTCAGGTGACATAAATACAGCATAGTCTATTAACTTGACATCGCTACTTCGCCTCGAGTGTGTTCCCACTGTTCTTAGATCACTATCCTACCACGGTTCTAATGAGTCGTGCAAATAGGTAGTGGTTGGTTATAGTCCTGAAGCACTTGGTGGCAGTAGCGGTTAGATAGGATTCGTCTCTTCCGGTATTGGGGTTGATATCGCGCTGTGTTCGGAAAGCCATTACACAAACTCCTTGGCCAGAGCAAGCGAGATTTACTGGTAGGTACTCCAGTAGTTTCTCAGGGACTCTGCGCTCCGGCACGACTTATTGTGCTATTAGGGGTCAGACGGCTACCACCCCTAAGCCCGATATGAGATACTCTTATACGAACGGACCGGACTGTACGGAGATTGTCACAGATAGGCTCAGTAGGAGTTCGGATGAGTTTGCTCATTGGCCTTCTTATCAACAGATACCTGGGTAGCCGTTACGTGCAGCTAGTACCGCTGACGTGCTTGTGGTTAAACCCACTGTCAGCGTACTGTCGAGTTTTTAGAGTCCCACACAGAGGGTTTCCCTACTTCGGGCGAAACGATGTAGGGGTCGTATGGTTTTATGACAGGGTTCGATCACATACGTGTATTTGTGCACGGATGATATTCGGGCGGATAATACTAGTAGGTTTTGGTTTAAACCAGATCCTAGTATTATATTCTTGGATTATTTTCGTCTCTTTGTATTCGCATTTTTCGCAATACGGATATGGGTATGTATATACGGTGAGGGGTATTCTTGTAATTGTGCAAGAGTGCTTCTAGAAGAAGCACCTCATTTGTGGCTTAAATCATTTTGTTAAATGATTAATGAGGTGGAGGTATGGGGTGTGGATTATAATTTAATGAGGCATGGCTACTTGGTGACTCATGGGGTGACTCATGCTTTAGGGACTATTGAAGCATGCTTGATTCATTGGTTGTGAATTATTGTATGCTTCATTATTCACAACACTTAGCCATTCTCATCACAATAATTATCACTACACTCTCATCTCCTCAAGCTTCTCTTCTTTTTCCTCAAACCCTAAAAATCTCATGCTTTGAGAAACCTAGGGTATTTTGAGACAAATCAATCTATCATCACTCTCTATATCCTCTAGGCTATCTAATTTAGCGAACTAGGTACCGTGGTTATCTCGGTATTGAGGTTGGAGCTCGAACTATAGACTCTCGGGTGGATCGTCTTTAACTTGAGGAGTCCAACCTAGCAAGCTTGATCCGTACACTTCGAGGAGCTTAAGACGAAGAGGAGGAGAACAAGAAGACCCGGAGGACTTGATATTAGGAGGTATAACTTTCTTCATAATAGTTAAACTTCATGGTAGTTTAGCTAGTTAGGGTTTAATATCGATCCTGGAGTTCAAGTCGGTATTGCAAATCCCGTAAAAATCGTTTTTTGCGTATTCCGCCTCCCTGCGAACCCGCGGGATGCACGACATCGACTTACAAAGTCAACGGACTAAGTTGTACTCATGCCACCCAGGAACTGCTAACTGACGATAGGTATAATACCAACCAACAGTTCCCCCGCGAGTCCGTCCAGTGTAACTCATAACCCAATGAGCACATGTGTATTATCTCCGGTATCGCATACCAATGGCTGCGGGACAGGCCATCTCCCGAACTGGGATGAGATGCGTATACACCAGTCCACTCTGGAGTATCGATGTCATGTCTCGATAATCCTATGACTAGAGACAAGTATAAGGATGTGCTTATAGACTACCCAGCCCCCACTAGTGCGACTGCCATCACAACGCTGGTAGTCAAACAAAAATCCTAAGGGCTCTATCAATATGTATTAGTGATATGCTAAAAGAAACATATACATATATTGGGATAGAATCAATCCAAGTAGCATACTAACATATGGAGCATGATTGTTATTATATATGTGTATATCCCAACCTTTCAAAATGTAATATACAATCCAATACTATACAATAATGGCCTCTAGGGCATATATCACCAACAGATTTTTCTATCGTATAGGCCCCTCCTTAAATTCAGTAATTGCATTACTGCAATTACGATAATTGCCTTGAGAGCACATATTTCCAACATGTATCATACAAAAATATTCATTTTTTGACTCGGATGTCAACATGAAATCTCTAGATTTCTCTGTGTAGTTTCAGATACTTAAAAGGGTTGCTAAGTTTAGGGTCCTGATGCACACGTTACGGGTAGTTTAGCGTCAATAACTTAGTTTTTCTTAAATCTGTCCATTCACGTTCTTGCCACTAAGTCGTGACTCAAACGCAGCAGGAATAGTCTCAAAATTTTATTGTACATGTAAGAATCGAATAAATTTCTAAAGCAAAAGACGGATCAGTAAAATAATTAAAGACGAATAAACTAAAAATCATATATTGGTTCAGCCGGCGATTTCCAAAACTCCGGAATCGCACAAGTGTCAAATATTTTAGCAAAAACGACCCATTTTAATTTTGTTTTAGAAGGCGCTAAAAACACGAAAAGTGTAGATATTTTTGTGTAGCTATTATTAAAATTAATAAACATACGATTTGAGGTCTTACAATAGAATATATGTCCATTTTACAACGTACTGTTCAGAATTCCAGCGCTTATATATGATTTTTAAAATGTCATTAAGCATGGACAAAAACATGCATACATAGGAGTGAAGTGTATCGACATGATGGAGATTCTTATTAAGATGTGAATATTTTAAGTAGATAAACGTGGGGAACTTACATGGATAGTATAATCATTAAAGTAATATCTTAACATTGATTCGTTACTGGTTACCCTATCGTTTTTGTTGCAAAACATAGTATTGTTTTTTTTAAATAAATTTCAGTGGGCTTACGTCAGCATGACATGGGATAGTGACGGAGAGAGGAAGAAGAATTGAGCGACTTATGAGTTGTGTGAGTCGATATAACAACCGGCTCATTGATTGGATTTCTAGCGTACCGGGAAACACTCCGATGATCACTATCTCCGGGAAGGTAAAGAAAAGAGGGAAGAGCTTTGAGTTGATGGTGTGAGAGTTTGAGGAGGAAGTGGGACATATAAAGAAATATTTATGAACATAATAATTCTAATTTATTTTGTGAATTATTTTTGGAGGTATTGAGAAAAAGAAATTGAAAGGTTATTTATATGTTATGAGAGGGTTTTTAAAAAATATGGTTCGAACATAAGACCTATAGAGCAACAGTGAAGTGACTTAACCAATAAAGTACAAACTTGCTCTTGCATATATCCAACAAGAATTGAATATATACCATTGTTCGAAAGAAAAGATGTCTTTTATTAAAGAAGGAAAATACAAAAATTATTGAAGGTGGATGTTGCAACAGAACAAGAAAAAGGGCCAAGATAACGTTGTCACGTTTCGTCGTCATGCTCCATCAGTCGGTACTCTAATCGATAAGAAGATGTGTGACTGGAATAGATTGCGAGGGGATAAAAATAGAAGAACAAAAATAATGAGATGTTCCGAGTCAAATAATTTGAAGGCTGGCATAAGGATTCTAGAATAATTTCCTAAGTTAACGAGAATGATTCGAGATGTATGCAAGGAAAAATTATGGATGCAAACAGGAAGGAAAAGACTTGATTGGAATTTAAAAAGGTAGGAGAAATCCAACATGACGGAAACAGTAAAAGGGTAAGAAACAAATAAAGATCTTGCAGCTGCAAAGGCATGCAGGGTTCTAGACTACTAGTTTCGTGTGGCTTGCTTTAAAAGGTGGAAGAAAGATGGTCCAAAAACGCAAATAAGAAGGTAACTTGACTGGAATCTTAAAAGATTTCTGAAGATGAATGTCGGTGATTGAGAATCTCGAACACTATCCTCTTTTGACGACAGTCGAGAGTAGCGTAGAAAATCCCCATCTAGTCCATGCCTAGTAACTCGAAGTAGTCGTCACAACTAAGGTTGGAATCTGAGATTTTATCCATAGGTTGAATGTGTTTTCAAATAAAATTATGATTTGAATATAAATATAGTTTGTGTATCAATTTGATTATTTGATACGGCAAGGAAACTCCAAAAACATGATGAGGGACAAAGATACCTTTATCTTTTACTTCTACGTTAAATTCTTTTAATCTATAGATCAAATAAAGAGAGGAAAAGAAAAATCTATGCCTTTTATCTTTCAGCTTCTCTAACCTTTTATGCTCTAGGTGAGACAATCCCAATGCAACTTACCAAGGTAGAAGAATGGGAACAAAATGGCATTCCTACTATTTTGGATTGATTTGTAAATGATTTTGGCATATATGTAGGGTAGGTTGACTAGCACATGCTCAGCCTAGCCTTCTAAATCAAGGTCATGTACTATCACATGCTATGCCTGATTCCAATTCTGATTTTGATTTAAACATTTGAAAAAGTGTTAAAGACATGGATGATTTAAATGGCAAAAACCGTGACCTCATGGCTGCGGGATTAACCGTGACCTCATGGTCGCGCATGCATGACCTAGCCCTGGGATTGGGCCCCACCCAACTTAAACCTAGGCCCCTACTAGTTAGATGTGTACACAGTAAAATGTTTGAGTAGATACAAAGTCTAAGATTTTAATGAGGTCTGGTCCAGCATGATCGACTTCACACACACCTAGAATCTGTTCCATTCAATTTGATCATCCTATCCTTAAATGTATATATATGAAAATTTAAGAGATTTAAAGACTTCTAACTTATGCATCGATGAGTGCAAAAATGAACGTCTTTCGATAATATAACATAAACGTCATTCGAATGGACGTTTTTCGATGATGCAACATGAACGTCATCCGATGATGCAACATAAACGTCATCCGATGAATAGACTAGAGATATTTAAATTCCTTGATTTTTCACGCATATGTTTGAGTGTAGGATGATCAACTTGAACGGATCGGATCATTAAAATATATCGTAGATTTGGAGTTCCCGTTTTTAAAAAAACGGGAACCGGTTTGCAATAGATCACTCTTATATATATATAGAGAGAGAGAGAGAATAATGGAGGAAAGATGCCATAGGATGGAATTTCCTCCTATGGCGTCGAAAAAATACAATCTCCATCGTGTTTTCTGACACTACTACAAAGAAGGGTTGCCCCTACGGATTTATCGGTAGGGGCAACCCACTGCCCCTACGGATATATACGTAGGGGCGAAAAAAGACCCCGTAGGTGCAAAGGCCGCAGGTGCAAGTTGAGTCCCTGAACTTGCCCCTACGGACAAATTTAAGCCCCTACGGATATAACAGTAGGTGTTATTGCCCCTACGGAGAACCCCGTAGGGGTAATAAAATCATATATGTAATTTTTTTTTTTTAATATATTGTATATACCTACGGATATACCCGTAGGTCCTGTTTAGACCCCTACGGATACATCCGTAGGGGATATAATGTAGCCTCTACGGAGACATCCGTATGGGCTACTCCCAACACCCTGCACTGAGATCGGGGGGAAAATATCAGGAAACCTGATAATTTGCCCCTACGGATAAATTCGTAGGGGATAAACAGTTGCCCCTACGGACATATCCATAGGGGTACTCCCAACACCCTGCACTGATATCAGGTGGGAAAATATCAGGTTTCCTGATAGTTTGCCCCTACGGATATACCCGTAGGGGCAACATATATACCTACGGCTTAATCCGTAGGTACATATTGTCTGTATTTTTTTTTAAAAAATGGGCTGCTAGATTTTTTCCCGCCCTGTGCACAATAATGTATACATCAATCAAATCATATATTGCAGTATTCATAATCACATCTCACGCATATATATAATATACAAAAGAAACACAAAAACTGAATATGATATAAATACAAACCAATATCAATATCGTTTCAAAATGTAGTACAATGTGTATGATATAAATAAATACATGTTTCAAAAAAAAAGAACCAAAAATCTACCCTAGCTCGGTCCAGCTCGGTCCTGCTCCTCGGTCAATAAACTCTGCAATTCGTCGTGAGCGGGAGTCTAAGTGGGCGGTGGAGCTACAGGAGCTGTCTGCGGAACCGCAGCCGAAGGAGATGCGTGTGGAGGCTCGGCCGATCTACCCTGTCGCATCTGGATATAACGTGTGTAAGAAGCGTGTAAGAACTGTTTATTATTCGAATTCGTTTCATTATTAAGTTATTTCGAAACCCTGTTTGGATATCTAGTTTGGAAAAGCGTTGTTTATTTCAATTACATATGTATGTATGATTAATAAAACATAAGTCTACAACCAAATAAGCTCAGGCTATGTACTGATATTGGATATGTTGATATCTATAATATGACATTATATTTTACTATTAAGTAGTATACATACCAGCATCTCATTCAACTCCTGAACGGTGGCCTTCAAGCTCTCCTGTTCCTGCTGGATACGTCGCTAACTGGAGACGGAGGAAGTAACCACCGGGGTGGAGTCCAACCTCATATGGGCCCTGCTAGAGCCCAGTCCTCGGCCTATCTCCAAACCTCCGTGGTGCCGTCCGTGTGCGGCGTCCAGGACTGGGGTCAGCAGCCTCGAATGTTGCCTTCCCCCTAGCAACTGTCAGAACATTATATTTAGCACATACTGGTCTATAAAATTGACAAGAAATACCAAAATCAACAAATTCAAAGCCTTACCTACAGAGATAGAAGATGTGCTCCTCTGGTATCTGCATGTATCAAAATTTGAATAATATTAATTAATTTCAGTACATACATACTAACAAGGTAAACTCGCATATAGCGCTGCTTACACATATGACAGGGAGTGAACAAGCTCTTGTAGATCATCAGGCGCAAATCTAATCTCATCAAGCAGCCCATGATAATGAGTTGGACGACTAAGAGCAAAAGAAATGTGTGTATATTTATGATATAGCATTCTAAATCAATATACATGCCCTATATAATATATAAACATACCTGGAGGAACGGGAGTGGCCTCTGTCCCTGATATGGACGCATCACCAACAACTAGACAATCAAACATTGACAATATAAGTAATTTTGACATAAACAGGCATGGATATCTATAATATTACATTCAAAATGGATATTAGAGAGCGCACCTGCAGTGAGAAGTGGTAAAAGTATCACCCAACTAGGGTGTAATTTACAGAATCAGTTGAGACTCTTAAAAGTCATAGAAGAACCCGACCTGCACAAATCTGATGTATGCTTTCCATTGGACACTAAGAAGTCTCTAAAGGGAAAAACCTATGTGAAAGCCATCATTAGTTCATATCAGAAGATTGATGCTGAAACAGAGAACGAGAAATGTCATTTTTTTCTTCTTCCGCCACATTACTGTCTTCTCCTTCTGCCACATTACTGTCTTCTCCTTCTTATTATGTGTGCGTGCAAATTCAATGACTATATTGAGAATATGGATTAATAGTGGGTAGGAAAAGTATTTCTCAAATGGCTTTTGCGTCTTAAAACCATAAACTACTAAGTAATGGCATACATAATTTTTTTAGTATAAAGGTTGTTATTTTAAGTTTTCCCTTATAGAGATATGATCTAACTGCATCTATCAACTATAAGTGTGCAGAAAATTATGATAAGAAATCATAAGAAAGGGTCGTAGCCATGCATAACCTTGAATCTACATACCAAATCATGCAAAAGCATGCACTTATTGTCACCTTGCCTTAGAATATAAAATATCTTGGAAGACTATAAGCGAGCATTTAAATCTTGATAGCTTTTGACTTCAACATATATTTTTCTCAAGTACCATGAAATATACTTGCTCCGTATAAACCGTTTTCAGGAAGATGGATTAATAATGACAAATTATCCATTGTGGCTCACTAGGTTAGCATTTTCTCTTCTATTGACCATCTTTCTAATCTGCTTGGTAAATTTATTCGGAACCGGCTGCGAATCATTAAAAGACATGCATAAGAAAGAAAACTAAAATACAGATATATAGCATAACGATACATCGAAACTTCATAGTTGCGATGGCAATCCAGAGATATTTATTTCTACACACGTGGTGCGCGTGCGAATGCGTCAGGCATCATGGACAAATATTTCAGAACATGGAAAGTATTATTCGTATAAAGTAATTAAAACTTTTAAACACCTTGGGTAGATATTTTCTTAGGTGATGCAATCATATCATGAGGATTAAATTTAAGCTATTATACATATGCATATGTATTTTTCTAACCTAAAATATCACACACACACACACACACACAGAGAGAGAACACCTGGTAGGTAAAGAAATCAGGTAGCAGGATCCTGAAGAAATAGAGTCCATAGCATTGCTCATCATCATCATCCATGATCCCTTTGATAATATTTTTTCAAAGGGATCACGGATGATGATGATGAGCAATGCTATGGACTCCATTTCTTCAGGATCCTGCTACCTGATTTCTCTATCTACCTGGTGTTCTCCCCCTCTCTCTCTCTCTCTGTGTGTGTGTGTGATATATTAGATTAGAAAAATACATAAGCATATGTATAATAGCTTAAATTTAGTCCTCATGATATGATTGCATCAACTAAGAAAATATCTACCCAAGGTGTTTAAAAGTTTTAATTACTTTATACGAATAATACTTTCCATGTTCTGAAATATTTGTCCATGATGCCTGACGCATTCGCACGCGCACCACGTGTGTAGAAATAAATATCTCTGGATTGCCATCGCAACTATGAAGTTTCGATGTATCGGTATGCTATATATCTGTATTTTAGTTTTCTTTCTTATGCATGTCTTTTAATGATTCGCAGCCGGTTCCGAATAAATTTACCAAGCAGATTAGAAAGATGGTCAATAGAAGAGAAAATGCTAACCTAGTGAGCCACAATGGATAATTTGTCATTATTAATCCATCTTCCTGAAAACGGTTTATACGGAGCAAGTATATTTCATGGTACTTGAGAAAAATATATGTTGAAGTCAAAAGCTATCAAGATTTAAATGCTCGCTTATAGTCTTCCAAGATATTTTATATTCTAAGGCAAGGTGACAATAAGTGCATGCTTTTGCATGATTTGGTATGTAGATTCAAGGTTATGCATGGCTACGACCCTTTCTTATGATTTCTTATCATAATTTTCTGCACACTTATAGTTGATAGATGCAGTTAGATCATATCTCTATAAGGGAAAACTTAAAATAACAACCTTTATACTAAAAAAATTATGTATGCCATTACTTAGTAGTTTATGGTTTTAAGACGCAAAAGCCATTTGAGAAATACTTTTCCTACCCACTATTAATCCATATTCTCAATATAGTCATTGAATTTGCACGCGAACATCATAAGAAGGAGAATACAGTAATGTGGCAGAAGGAGAAGACAGTAATGTGGCGGAAGAAGAAAAAAATGACATTCCTCGTTCTCTATTTCAGCATCAATCTTCTGATATGAACTAATGATGGCTTTCACATAGGCTTTTCCCTTTAGAGACTTCTTAGTGTCCAATGGAAAGCATACATCAGATTTGTGCAGGTCGGGTTCTTCTATGACTTTTAAGAGTCTCAACTGATTCTGTAAATTACACCCTAGTTGGGTGATACTTTTACCACTTCTCACTGCAGGTGCGCTCTCTAATATCCATTTTGAATATCGATAATATTACATTCAAAATGGATATTAGAGAGCGCACCTGCAGTGAGAAGTGGTAAAAGTACCACCCAACTAGAGTGTAATTTATAGAATCAGTTGAGACTCTTAAAAATCATAGAAGAACCCGACCTGTACAAATCTGATGTATGCTTTCCATTGGACACTAAGAAGTCTCTAAAGGGAAAAGCCTATGTGAAAGCCATCATTAGTTCATATCAGAAGATTGATGCTGAAATAGAGAACGAGGAATGTCATTTTTTTCTTCTTCCGCCACATTACTGTCTTCTCCTTCTGCCACATTACTGTATTCTCCTTCTTATGATGTTCGCGTGCAAATTCAATGACTATATTGAGAATATGGATTAATAGTGGGTAGAAAAAGTATTTCTCAAATGGCTTTTGCGTCTTAAAACCATAAACTACTAAGTAATGGCATACATAATTTTTTTAGTATAAAGGTTGTTATTTTAAGTGCGCGTGCAAATTCAATGAAAGTTAGATTTGAGGATACCCATGTATGAGTTGTATTCTATATATGTGTGTTTCGATTTATGATTTCGCTTAAGTGTAGGGTTGTTTTTACTTAAAGAAGTATCACCATCTACTATATATAAAAAAATATAGCAAACTAGGATTGGTATTCAAATCCCAGTCCAGATTGGTATTCAAAATTTATTTAATTAGTTTGTGATCCACATCATTTGATTCGTTGCTTGAGGCATCAATGTAGGCACAAATATCGGCGACGAGGAACTCGACGAGGAAGAACGAGGGCGGTGGCGGGCTGAGAACGGAGGGCGCACGGTGGCGACGAAGAGAAAATTGGAGACGCGGGAACGAGAGAAAATTTTCGGAACGAGAGGGAAAGATATCGAGGCGTATATTGGTATCGATGGGAATATGAAGGTTTCATATTATCATCGAGTATCATATATTGGTTTTAACCTGAATATCTTGAGTCGCTTTCTAATTATGCGTTTGTTGTGCATTCGTGTTGTATGTGTAACATGATTTTAAACCATTGAGATCAAGATTGATAGAACTGATCATCCTACATTGCAATAGCATTCATCGACCAAAAACTATTATTGCAATGGTATTCATCTATAACAATCAACAATTAAAACTACAAATGTAGGATACTGATATCATAAAGCGTTATACGCAACATTGATAGAACTGATAAATAAAAAAACGAAACACAAACCGTATTAAGATTTAACAACTTTGATTATGTCATATACGCGGGCCGATATTTTCATATTAGCCAATAGGCAAAAATAGATTGCGGTCTGGATATGGCATATTGGCAGATGTTACCTATATGCATAAATCTTATGTCTAATGACCATAAGATTGTCGGAGACAGTTTTGATGTTTTGTGGGTTTGGTTTTATACTTGGGACAATCCAATGTTGACACACACACATAAATAACAAATTAAAGTAAACTAACTAAGAGGCATGTTTGAGTTTTATACTGGGATCACAAATAGCATGATGGCTGCAAACAGGTTGCTTGAATACTTGCAGACAATCCAATGTTGCCTCGCCATTTCTATAAATTTTAAACTCCCTGGAAAATTATCATCACTCAGGATTACTTTAGGGCCAGTTTGGCTGCTTCTTGCTTGTGATTCAACATTCAGCTTTTTGTTGATTTGGAACTCAGAGAGTGTTGCAAAAAAAATCCAAAACTAAATAAACCTCAAACTAGCTACAGAGAAGGCAAACAGCAAACCCCATGAAGTTTGGCTTTCAAGGGTTTTCCCACTAAAATACACTTAGATGCAGCACTTTAAGGAAGCTTGCAGCAATATAAAAATTTTTAGGTAGTTTAGTGAAAAACTGCAGTGCTTCAAGATTGTTTAAGTTTTATGTGTGCTTAAGCTGTCATACAGAAATTATCGTTGCAAAAATGTTCGCAACCCTAGCTTTTCCAGCAACGATACTGGAATACGAGCCTCAGATATGCCAGCTTAGGAATCAAAATAAGAAAGAGATTTGGGGTTATCCTAAGTCCAAAGTCAAACGGGCTCGAGAAATATATAAACCCAAAAAAATGACTGCATAAAGATCTCATAAAGATGAAAAGGATGTTATGCAAGCTCTGAACAAATCTTGAACGGAACTTTCACAAGAATTTACAATACCCGACCAGAATCCAAACCTGAGTTTGATGAAGCTTCAGGCCTTCAGCTTCCCCACAGAAAATAGTTAGGGCAAACCCTTTGCAAAACCATAGCTTTCATGCAGAGATGACGCTCAGAACATGCCAGCTTCCAAACATATTGAATAATACATAATCTCCCATACTCTCTCTCTCTCTCTCAATCAGACAGTTTATATTTGGATTTGAATTTAGGAAAAGAAATAAGATGGCTACAAACCAGCTTGCCTCGCCAATCTCATAACTATAAAGCTCATAAAAGTGGAAGCTTGAGGGCAAGCCATCATCGCCTCCATTCAATTGAAGCCAAATCAACCACAAAAAATAGAAATAAATATAATAATTGATCGATAGGCAAAATTGCAAGAAACCTATTCAGATTTTTGCATGAAAAAATAAGAGATGTAAAATAAGTAAAAGATTACCAAATGAAATTATCCCATCACTTGATCAAGTGATTTTAGCAAAAATTCCCCCAGTAATTTTCTTCGGTTTAACCGTTTTATATCATAGAAGAAAGATAAATTTCAAATGTATATACATGCATACACACACACACATCATATACACAGTTTTTGAATGTTGCCAGAATTTCAACGGTAATTCTAGATTTTTCCAAACTCTGAAGGCTTCACAAAATTTTTAACTACAGATAATAATATGATTGAAGAGATCAATCACCAATTTTTTAATGAGGATCAACTGAAACCCCAAACAGAGCAAGCAAATTACAAAGATCCCAAAACCCCGCGTGGCCCAGCCCCCAGCCCCCAGCCCCAGCCCAACCCTAACCCCAGCGTGGCCAGCTAAACCCCAACACCAACCCTAAGGCAAACCCTAACCCCAGCCCCACCCCAGCAGCAGCCGAACCCCAACCCTAACCCTACCCTGACCCCGACCCCGACCCCGACCGCGACCGCGACCCCTGCCCAACCCCAACTCGCGCGCGCAACCCCAGACCCAGCTATGAACCCTAAGCCCAAAATAATCCAAAAATTCTTTAATTTACCTCGAGGTTTACTCACCTGAACGGCTGCTGCTGGGGCTGGGGCGACGACCTGAACCGCGGTGGCGACGAGAACTGCGGTGGCGACGAAACCGGCGGTGGCGACGAGGAGAACGACGGTGGTGACGACGGCGTGGCGATTTGGGGATTTTTCTCGCGCCCGATCGAGAGAGAGAGAGAGAAAGTGAGCGTAGGCGATCGGTCTGGGGTCTTAATAAATCGATATTTACTTGCCCCTACGGATATATCCGTAGGTCCTTTGTTTGCGCCACCGTAGGGGCAAACACCAAATTAAGAATTAATTTTTTTATTCTTGAACGTCAGTGCCCGTAGGGGCAACCCTTTAGCCCTACGGAGTAATCCGTAGGGCCAAGTAAAATCTGCCCCAACGGATAATTCCATCCGTAGGGGCAACCCCCTATTTTACTAGTGTGACGATCGGCATCCATCATCTTCATCGTAATCATCTAAGATATGGGTATACCAAATTTCATGTGATTCTACAACCTTTTCATCGTTGAATTAGTGGGTTCAAAATTAACGGGTTACCGACAATAGAACTTTTTACATTGCTAAATCAACGGTGAAAAAATTGTAGAATCACATGAAATTTGGCGTACCCACATCTTAGATGATAAAAATGAAGATGATGAATTCCGATCGTCGGAAAATACGATGGAGGGCGTATTTTTTCGACGCCAAAGGAGGGAATTCCCTCTTATGGCCTCTTTCCTCCATTATTCTCATTCATATATATATATTCTCATGTTGGTTCATATAGCCTATCCCATATGTTTGGTATAAAAGACTCTTGTAGTTGTTCTCTCTCTCTCTCTCTCTCTATATATATATATATATATATATATAGAGAGAGAGAGAGAGAGAGAGGCCATAGAAGGGAATTTCCTCCTATGGCGTCGGAAAAATATACCCTCCATCGTATTTTCCGACGATCGTAATCCATCATTTTCATCGTTATCATCTAAGATGTGGGTACACCAAATTTCATGTGATTCTACAACTTTTGCACCGTTGATTTAGTGATGTAAAAAGTTCTATTATCGGTAAACCGTTAATTTTGAACCCACTAATTCAACGGTGAAAAGGTTGTATAATCATATGAAATTTGGTATACCCAGATCTTAGATGATAACGATGAAGATGATGGGTGCCGATCGTCGGAAAAAACGATGGAGGCTGTATTTTCCGACGCCATAGGAGGAAATTCCCTCCGTGAATGTGTGTGTATTTTTAGGGGCAGGCCCACTTGAGGGCAGGTGGCCCCATCCTGTTTTCAAAAATAAACAACATGAAGACGAGAACAGCCTAATGGTTATAGGTGCTAGCCTTAAGCTTTAGTTTTTGAGAGAGGCATGGGTTCATCTCCCACATGAGGCATATTTTTTTTTGGATTCCTTTTGATCTGTCTTTTTATTTTAACTTTATAAAAAGTATAAATAGGTAATATATTAGTTTTTTCCTGTTCTATTTTTACAAATTTTTCGTGTCTCATGTATGTGTGTGTATGTGTGTGTGTATACACGCGCGCGCGCGTTTTAAAGACTCTTTATGTGTCACATGAAAACACCATATGCGTGCTCATATTCAAAAAATTCGGTTCAGGGGCTACCGTCCCCGAACCCCCACGTTCGGGCACGGGGTCTTTAAAACGATAGCAATTTCGATCGCATCCTTGATAAAATCCTGGATCCGCTACTGTATATATTGATTTACATTTAGTTGTTTTATACTAGTATTTTACATGCACTATACACATGAATGTATGATAAATATTGTATGGTTAAAAGCTGTGATTTAAATATTGTGGTTTTAGAATGAAATTTTGCAGGTTTCTCTGAAAATATATAGGAAGCGACAACTCAGATATAGATGGGTGGGAGGAGGAAGATATTAGGATATTTGAAAGTTAAATATAAAAGAGTCATTTATAATATTTAATATGAGATGATGTTGCACATATTTGATATGAGAAATTATTTGGAAGATCTTCTCCAATATTAAATTACTTTAATTAAAATGAGAGAATATCAAATGATGATATGATCTATGAACACAGAATTTGCAAATAAAGATTATAACTGACATTGTATATACATATAGTTCCATTTTGGGATGCGACCCTAGATCGAACAGGTGACCTTTTATTTTGGAAATAAAAGTTCTGCAGCAAAAGCTGTATACCTTTTAGTTACTATAGTCGAAGATGTAGAATAGCATATTGTTGGAAAAGCAATATTAATCAAGTTTAGTTATTGTTGGATGTGAGGATAAGGCCACATACATGAAAAGTAATCATTAAATATATTTGTCAAAAAGCTCCCAGCTTCAAACTTGTGTAAAAACTCTTGGGCTTTTCTCTTGTTAGAATACTCTTGGGCCCAATCAAAACCCATGTATACCGGTTACTTGTAATACCTAAACAGTTGCATGTAATATCCAAGCAATTGAACGAATATTTTCACAAAGATTTTGAACAGTAGGCACTTTCCAACAATTTTGAAAATTATAAGGGTTTTTAGACAAGCCCGTGTTGGACAGGGTCTTTTTGACAATTTACCCTATATTCATATTCTGATACCAGCTATCTCATACCATTGAAATTGCATTTTCATTTCGAGAAATAGCACTAAAGTGTCAGTAAAATATACAACTACATGTTAGAACAAACAAAAATTCATACACGATGATAAAACTCCAACTACGGCCAGTGAATCATATATCTAGAAAATATAATTGAAAATGCATTTCATCCAAACATAGAAATGTGATTTGCATATAAGTAATAGATTCTGCGTGTAATTAAAAAATACATAATATAAACAACTAAAATCACGCCTTTAATCTTTTTCAACTACTACAACTGATGCTGCACTCATTTTAAATGCATTTCCTACTATTATACACGAAATATTTTTGATGAGATTAAAAAATGGGAAATCATCCATGTGGAACCAAACAAACACTATGCAAGATGGTTATTTTGCTTTGCCTGCTTCCTCCTCGCTAATTGAAAGCAAGACTCACACGTCTTCTTATTAGTGGGATATATAAAAAGATATCTATTTATTTCTTCATATTTGGCACTTTCCTTGCGGATGCCAAAGTGGTATATGGCTTGTTATCATGGGAACAAAAGGTTCTTGGCATTAAATTATAGCACATGTCAATAAACATTCTCTTCATAAAGAGGTAGTTTGTTTTCATAGGATGCACCTCCATCGATTATAGACGGGACAAGAAAGGAAAGTTTTTACCCTGTGAGCTATACCTATTTGATAGGAGTTGTTTGTTTTGTTGTAAAAAGATGAATCTGTGAAAAAATGCTTGAGAAATATACTATAGGGCGGGGGTTTACGTATTCTTAGAATGCGCTCGGTAGAAAGTTCTCTATATGATAATACTAGATTACCATCAAATATTACCATACCTGTATAGGTGTAAAAGTCATTCTTGAGAATATATAATTACCATGGTAATTAAATAACCTCATTTCATGGCAATCATATTTCCTTAAAACATATGTCTATCCTAAATTACCACGAAATATTCCTGCCTAATATGAATGAGCCATGACCATTCGTCGCCGGCCTTCCTCGCCATCCGCTAGCCGGCTAGCCCCGCCGTCCATTGTCGATCGTCCGCCGGCCGTTCGCATCCGATCGGCCGCCGGTTATCGCCGATCGTTCACCTTCCGGGCCGCCGCCGATCGGACGTTCACCGCCGGCCGGACATCGGCCATTGCTGATCGCTCACCATCGGCCCGCCGCCGATCAGACATTGGTCCCCAGCCAGCCTAGTTCGTAGTCGGTTGTCCATCGGCCGCTGACTGGCTCGTCGCCAATCGTTCATCGCCGGCCTCGTCGTCATCCACCGGCCATCCTCCGGCATCGCCGCCGGTTGTGTGTGTGCGCGCGCGCGCGGGTGTGTGTGTGTGTGTGAATTATTAAAATATACCAGACACGTTAATACAAGATTCCTCGGAATTAGATACCGGTCATCCCATTCCAGCTAATCTTCTATTCTATGTGCTAAACGCAACCTTATGGGTTTTTTTTATTTGTTTCATGGAAATAGAAAGGAGAAACCTAAGGTAATCGGCAGATAGAAGAAAAACGATTTCAAAGTTCCATGCTTCTAAATGGCAGAAATTAAAGAGAAAGTGGTGAGATTCAGACACCATTCAGAGAACTTTGTGAGGGTCTATATTTTTATTTCTCTCTCTCTTATGTGCACTTAATACATGGAAGAAATTTTTCCATTCATGATATTTTAAACACATACACCTATCAGATTTTGCCACATCATCTATACTACAAATTCCACCTTCCATTTCCTTCCTCCTTTTGCTAAAAAACAAACATGGAATTTCCATGAAAAAATTTATCTCAAACAAACGAACAAAAATTCAACATTTTCAACATGATGATTTTGTTGATTTCTGGCACTAAAATTTTCCTATGTTCTTTACTTCAAAGCAAACAGCCCCTGAAAGAAACAAATGAACAAAATCTCCGGCCTCATTTTTTTATATTGAAAAAGCAGGATAAATGTCCAAGTCAATAAATATATAAACAAAACAAAAAAATTCGATATATACCAACCTCAAACCTCCTTAATAACTTGAAAGAGATTTGGCTTTCTAGATCTTGATTTAAAAATAAAGGTGTCAGATAGATGGCTGGGTTGGGCAATTACTAGAAGGTCATTGTTGGTGTATAAAACGAATGCGGTTAAACTGCTCAAAGTTAAACGGTTGCCAAATTTTGTGTCCATCATCTGACCTGCATACAAGATGCGAGTGTGTATACAAAGGCCCTGTATGAATTTAATTTATCTTAATGAAAGATACTAGCTACATTCAATTGTGCATTCTAAATTTCCCACAAAAATTGTGCATTCTAAAGAATCCCTTAGTAATATATTATTAACATGAAAACTTTGTTGTTCATACTTAGAAAATGCAATGAAAAGTTACTTGACTGTTACTTTTGTAGGATAGTTATATTTTATTGATGTCTCAATATATTTGATATTCATGTATATATACAAGTCAATGGAAAGATCTAAATACAAAAAGGAAAAGTCTAGAATATACGGGCTATACACATCATATTTTTATACCCCTCCAAACTCACGGTGGATCAAATACCGAGAGTTTGGATAAGAAGTAATGTTGTTGAGCAATAGTCTGGGCCTTCGAGAAAATATCAGTGAGCTGATCTTTGGAGGCGTTATAAGGGAGTGAAATGCGTCAAGAGGCATACTCCTGTCATACAATATGACAATCAACCTCTATATGGTTCGTGTGCTCATGGAAAACCGGATTAGTAGCAATCTGATTTGCATTTCGGTTGTCACAATGCAACGAAATCGGAAACAGAATGAGAACACCCGTATCCTGAAGAAGATGACAGAGCCAATGAACCTCAAGAGTAGTCTCTTCCTCAGCACGATATTCGGCCTCAGTACCGAATCTAGAGACCGTGTCCTGTCGTTTGCTCCGCCAAGAAATCGGCAAGGAACTTAGGAAGATACAATATCCTGTGATAGAATGTCGAGTGTCAGGATCATCAGCCCAGCCAGCATCGGAGAAGACCTGTAGAGTCAATGTCGAATCAGACGGAAACAAAAAAGAACGAGTGACGGTGCCTTGAAGTTACCGAAGAATGCGAATAAGGGTAGTGTTGGGATACGGAGCCGACGCCGCGGAGCCGCGGACGAGACGGAAGCGAAAATAAAATCTTTTTGCAGGCACCGAACGCGCACACCTGAGAATTCGATCCAAACACCATAAACTAGAAATCTAAAACATATAAGGTTTAAGAAATACAATCTTTGTCGCGTGTCCATCCAAACATAGAAATCTAAGACATTAGTCTCCAGCCAGCCTAGTTCGTAGTCGGTTGTCCGCCGGCCGCTGACTGGCTCGCCGCCAATCGTTCATCGCCGGCCTCGCCGTCATCCACCGGCGATCCTCCGGCATCGCCGCCGGTTGCGCCATCCTCCGGCATCGCCGCTGGTTGCGTGTGTGTGTGTCTGTGTGTGTATATATATATATATATATGAATTATTAAAATATACTAGGCACGTTAATACAAGATTTCTCGGAATTAGATACCGGTCATCCCATTCCAGCTAATCTTCTATTCCATGTACTAAACGCAACCGAATGTGTTTCCTTTATTTGTTTCATGGAAATAGAAAGGAAAAACCTTAGGTAATCATAATCAGCAGATAGAAGAAAAACGATTTCAAAATTCCATGCTTCTAAATGGCAGAAATTAAAGAGAAAGTGGTGAGATTCAGACGCCTTTCAGAGAACTTTGTTGGGGTCTATATTTTTATTTCTCTCTCTGTTATGATCTGATACATACACTGAAGAAATTTTTCCTTTCGTGATATTCTAAACATATCCGTCTATCAGATTTTGCCACATCATCTATACTACAAATTCCACCTTCCATTTCCTTCCTCCTTTTGCTAAAAAACAAACATGGAATTTCCATGAAAAAATTTATCTCAAACAAACGAACAAAAATTCAACATTTTCAACCTGATGATTTTTTTGATTTCTGGCACTAAAATTTTCCTATGTTCTTTACTTCAAAGCAAACAGCCCCTGAAAGAAACAAATGAACAAAATCTCCGGCCTCATTTTTTTATATTGAAAAAGCAGGATAAATGTCCAAGTCAATAATTATATAAACAAAACAAAAAATTTCGATATATACCAACCTCAAACCCCCTTAATAACTTGAAAGAGATTTGGCTTTCTAGATCTTGATTTAAAAATAAAGGTGTCAGATAGATGGCAGGGTTGGGCTATTACTAGAAGGTCATTGTTGGTGTATAAAACGACTGCGGTTAAACTGCTCAAAGTTAAACGGTTGCCAAATTTTGTGTCCATCATCTGACCTGCATACAAGATGCGAGTGTGTATACAGAGCCTGTGTATGAATTTAATTTATCTTAATGAAAGATACTAGCTACATTCAATTGTGCATTCTAAATTTCCCACAAAAATTGTGCATTCTAAAGAATCCCTTAGTAATATATTATTAACATGAAAACTTTGTTGTTCATACTTAGAAAATGCAATGAAAAGTTACTTGACTGTTACTTTTGTAGAATAGTTATATTTTATTGATGTCTCGATATATTTGATATTCATGTATATATACAAGTCAATGGAAAGATGTAAATACAAAAGGAAAAGTCTAGAATATACGGGCTATACACATCATATTTTTATACCCCTTCAAACTCACGGTGGATCAAATACCGAGAGTTTGGATAAGAAGTAATGTTGTTGAGCAATAGCCTGGGCCTTCGAGAAAATATCAGTGAGCCTATCTTTGGAGGCGATATAGGGGAGTGAAATGCGTCAAGAGGCATACTCCTGTCATACAATATGACAACCAACCTCTATATGGTTCGTGCGCTCATGGAAAACCGGATTAGTAGCAATTTGATTTGCACTTCGGTTGTCACAATGCAACGAAATCGGAAACAGAATGAGAACACCCGTATCCTGAAGAAGATAACAGAGCCAATGAACCTCAAGAGTAGTCTCTTCCTCAGCACGATATTCGGCCTCAGTACCGAATCTAGAGACTGTGTCCTGTCGTTTGCTCCGCCAAGAAATTGGCAAGGAACTTAGGAAGATACAATATCCTGTGATAGAATGTCGAGTGTCAGGATCATCAGCCCAGCCAGCATCGGAGAAGACCTGTAGAGTCAATGTCGAATCAGACGGAAACAAAAAAGAACGAGTGACGGTGCCTTGAAGTTACCGAAGAATGCGAATAAGGGTAGTGTTGGGATCCGGCGCCTACGCCGCGGAGCCGCGGCCGAGGCGGAAGCGAAAATAAAAAATTTTTGCAGGCACCAAACGTGCACACCTGAGAATTCGATCCAAACACCATAAACTAGAAATCTAAAACATACAAGGTTTGAGAAATACAACTTTTGTCGCGTGTCCACCTAATTGTGGAAAACCCCTCCAAACTCATAGCCTCCGGGATCACGCTTGATAATTGACTACCCTTACCGAAGACGATCCACCAGAGAGAACGCGGAGGAGGTTCAAACCGACAACCCAAATTTGCTAGGTTTGGATGATCGGTGATGTAGGAATATTCTACTAAATTTCTCTCTCTAGACTCTTACTTAAATATGGAAACAAGTAGAAGGAGAAGAAGAAGATGGAGCATGAACCATGGAGCTCAAGTGAGGAAGTCAAGAAAAACATTAAGTGTTGAAGTGATGATGGCTTGCACTTTTTCAACCATACATGAATAGTGCACCCAAATTATTTAATCATTTTTAAAAGAAAACCATGCCTCTCTACAATGTTGTAGCCATGCTTCATTGTCTCTAACTTTACACCTCATTTCCCATTTAATTTTCTAAATAAAAAATTAATATGACGTGTCCTTCTTCTAGAAGTATTGCCGTATAAATACGGAATACTTCACCTGGTATATGTATATCTACATATGCGTGTATCCGTATAAAAATACGGATAGCACCAAAGAGAGAAAATAAATAGTGAACAATAATACTAAAATACATGTATTACACATACAAATTATTAAATCGAAACCTAATTTAATAATCCGGCTTAATTCTAAGTCGGTCAGTATTATCAATCGTCCGATTAACGTCCGTGTATCGCGTACACGTATTTAATTGGACCCCCTGCATGTACCAATGTACGGCTCCTACATCTGTCGCTTGAACCGGGAAACCCTCTATGTGGGACTCTAAAGACTCGACAATACGCTGGCGGTAAGTTTAACCATAAACACGTCGGCAGCACTGGCTGTACGTAACGGCTACCCAGGTATTTGTCGAAAGGGGGTCGACAATCAAGTGTTTCTTTAGCCTATTTAGTCTGAATGTGATAATCTCCATACAGTCTGGTCTCTTCGTCAAAGAGTATTGCATATCGGATCTAGGGGGTGGATAACGTCAGACCCCTACTAACCCGATAAGTCATGTCTGAGTCTAGCTCATCACCAATTGAGATACTACTGATCAACTATCAGTAAATCTCGCCCACCGTGACCACGGATTTCTGGTGATAGTCAACTAAATATAGCGCGATATTGACTTCTAATACCAGGAGAGACGAATCCCTGACAGTCGACCACTACTTTCATGTGGGTCAGAACTATACCTAACTAAAACCTGTATCCACGACTTCTTTGAGCCATGGTAGGGTAGTAATCAAAGTACAGTGGGAACTCACACGAGACAAATGACGACTTCAGGTTAAAGGACTAACCTGTACTCATACCACCTGAGAACTTCCATCTGACGATAGGTATAATACCATCTAGAAGTTCTCGGCAAGTCCGTCCAGTGTACTCACTTCCAGTGAGCACCTGTATACTATCTTAGGTGTCACAACACCAATGGCTTGTGAGACCGGCCACCTCCCCTCGTCGGGGTCTCGAAGCGTATACACTAGTCTACTCCGGAATATCGATGCCCAGTCTCGATACTCCCATGACTAGGGACATTTAAGGATGTGCTTATAGACCACCCAGCTCTCACGTATATGATCGCCATCATAATACTGGTAGTCAAAAAAGAATCCTACGGGCTTCATCATTATGTATTAGCGACACATAATAACAAGTAAAACGTGTACACATCAATGATACAGACAAACCAGATAGCAAACTATCATTTCGAGTAAAATTGTTCTACCTGTATAGGTCCTCTCTCAATTATCATAATCGCGTGCCTACAATTACAATAATTGCTTTGAGGGCACTATATCCAACAATCTTCCACTTGCACTTAAGGCTAATTATTGCTGTATCGCGTACTCACAGCTCGTGTTCTACCGAGTACCCAACTTCTCTACTAATCGATTTCGCAAACTACGTTTGTGAAACTTAACGTGTTTGAGAAATAGCCTTAGTGAGTGGACCCGCTATAATGTTCCAACTTTATCTCTCTATATCTCAATTTTGCGGAGATCAACGATCTCCCAAACTGAGCGATAGCCCGCCTCAAGAATTTGTCTGGATACCTGATGGGACCAAGTTCATCAATGAACAACTCCTATCCAACAAACTTCTTGGGTTGTATTCTCTGTTGAGTTATAATCGGCATCCTGCACCATGATTACCTCAGTGTCCTTATTGGAACACTATTTAATATATTGATCCTCAGAAGATGCTAAAGTCAAAACTTGACAGCATCTCTGTCATTCAGGTCACCTTGGAAGCCTTAACCGATAACTGCCTCCCAAAGGAGGCTGCCGTTATCCTATACCAAGAACATCCTCTTATGTTCTTTACTGCTTCTCTTTGTTTCTCTAGAATTGGATTAATATATGCTTATTGCATCTAGTGCAAAAACAATATCTGGTGTTGTACAAGACATTGCATGTTGACTCAATTGCCTAAGCAAATGATGTGTCATTTATGCATGCCCCTCTCTTCATCAGTCCAAAAAGACATCCTTTTAGAGAGGGTGACTCCATCACCTGCGAGTATGCTACCACGTCAGGAGTCATCCATTCTAAGATACTTTTAGAATGTTGTCTAAGTACCCGATTTGAGAATCATCCTAAATCTAGATCTAAAACCATAGATCTATTCACCAGAACTCCTGATATACTATCCATATCCAACATGGAGAAAACACTGTGTGACAACTAAAATCTGACCGATTATAGTATAGGAACATCACTTCCTATCCGGAGTATATCATCTAAATCATGGACAGTACTCCCTACATCCTTCTTACTAGATTCATTTTTTGTTTTGATGAAGTCGACCACCTTAACTATCACATCAATAACAAATGATCCGCCTCCGCTATTTTTACTTTAGTCTACGAATAGACATAAGTATCTTGCACACCTTCCGCTGCTCCCACTGACTACGATAACCCTCTGGCAGAGTCATATATACGTGCACTTCCAAAATGTCATTTAGAAAGACGTTATAGTCATCTACCTGCCAGATATCATAGCCATGAACTGCATCAGCGCCAAAATATATCCATATGGACTTCAGCATAGACACTGAAGTAAAATTCACATCACAATCCACAATGGGTATTTGATGAAAACTCTTTACAACAAGTCTAACCTTATTAGGTTAGCACCTTTCTACCTGTATAGATCTCGAAAATTCTACTTGCTCCTAATAGATTTTACCCTTTCAGGAGCACCCAGTAAAATCTAAAATCCATGATTTGCTGAAGTGCGTGGAGTCCATCTTGGGTATGAAATGCCCGGTCACCTAGAAATTACCACTTCCTATGACCAGCTGATAATAAGTAGGGGGAATAGCAGTGTCAAGTCATATCCATATGGACTTCAGTATAGACACTGAAGTAAAAGTCACATCACAATCTATAATGGGTATTTGATGAAAACTCTTTACAACAAGTCTAGGCTTATTAGGTTAGCACATTTCCACCTGCACAGATCTCAAAAGATCTACTTGCTCCTAATGGGTGTTACCCTTTCAGGAGCACCCAGCAAAATCCAAAATCCATAATTTGCTGAAGTGCGTGGAGTCCATCTTGGATATGAAGTATCTGGTCACCTGAAATTTACCACTTCCTATGACCAACTGACAACTAGTAGGGCCATCATTACCATGATGTTGACTTCCCTGTCACCGTCTACGAGAAAACCGAAATGTCTCTCGGGTATCTGAGGTCACCTACTAAAATCTACGGAGTGGCTAACGGTTTATCAAGTCCAATTGAATCCTTAGGTTCTACTAAATTTTCGGTAACCGTTTATGGTTCTGGAATCACTTCCAATTCTACCATACTCCTACTAGTTTCTTTTTCAAAAAGATCCTTTTATAAAAATGTGGCGAGTCAAGAATAATGTAACTATTGATTTTGAAAATGGTAGAAACAGAATCTTAGCGAATACTTGGGATAATCCACAAACCGCCATTACTGACACGTGCCTCGAGTTTGTTCAGATTTTTCTTTTAGAAAGAAACCAGATAACTCCATATCTTAACAACCTGAAAATATGTAACCATTCTATGTCCATATAGAATCAATGCACTAATTTAGATGGAATCAGATTCAAAAATCATGCAGTTGTTTCCGGTGCATATCACCTAATGGAAAAATGCCAATATAGCATTACTTATCATGGAACACGTCCACTGATGAGTAATCTATGAGAGAATCAAGTTCTCGATATTATTATAATGGAATACTTAGCATAAGTATCTACATCTTCAATCACCTCAAAGAATCCCGATACTTCCAACATATGGTTTTCTACTTTATTCTTATACTTATAAACTTCTCAAGATCTTTGGGCCTTACATTACAAGGAATGCGTGTCTAAAATCAAAGAACTCACAGGTAAACCTAAATGAAGTAAAAGTACCAACCCCTTGTCCCGAAGGACACTGGACAACATACACTTTCATGTATAAGTCCCAAGAGTATACCTACTCAAATTCTGTGTTTTGTAAATTGAAAACTGTATCTTGGTTAAAAATGTCTTACACCGTTATTCAACACACCTTACCTTATCCTCAACTGATAAATGTAAATTTTTACAACATAATTTTCAAAATGTATATCTCACTTTATAAAAATAAAGGTACAGATATTTCATTTTAAAATCTGGTGCATAACAACGGTTATTCAAAACCAAATATTTGCCATCAGGCGAAAGCCTGGCATTTCAATCCAATATCACCAATTATAATGAATTCCAATATTGATGATCAAATTGCCCATTTCCCAGTATTCTGCTCCTACTCATCATTTGTAACACCGTACAGATGTGAGATCCAAAGCCGGTAAATACATACTCTGGAGTCAGAATTAATTTGGAAAACGGTTCTCTTTTACATGTACACGGAAAAACTGAAACATGAAAATGTTTCATAGGGGATGGTTAGGTATTCCTAGTAATGCCTTTTCCATTATCCAGATTTATGGCAGTAGTCGCAATTTCCTTTTCCCTCACTTCAATTCCTTTATATGTCTCTACTTCTTACCTTTTGCACACCGTTCCTGCGCTAACTGGTTTTCTTCCTTCCCTACCTTTCAGCACTAGCCTAAGGTTTGGAAGAAGACTATCCAATAAGCGTAACAGGTGTACTCTCTTAATCAAGGAGTTCTCACAACTTGAGAGAAGGTAAATGGAAGAGACAACCGAATAATCCTATTCAATTTCTTCAGAACATATGGCCATTCTCGACTGAAGTAACTTCTTCGAGTTCGTATGTAACTATACGATGACCGTTTCAAGCAATATGGATCATCATAGTGATACGACGTGTTCTGAAGAAATGCAAAGAGTAAAGTAGTAGTGGCAGAGATATATATACGACTTTGTCATGAATCAAGATAAGCCAAAACCAAAGGGTGTAAGAAGGTTTGGTCAAATTGGTTCATGAGTTTTTAAGGTAAGTCATGGGTCGCTGTACCAGAGGGAGAGAGAAAAAAACACTCAGCGTGCACTCTATCAAGATCAAATTGGTTATCACTTTATCTGATCAGGATGGCTCCCACTATTTTCTCGAATTCTCTTTCAAACCCTAAAAGGAGAACTAGTCGGGATCATTTAAGTGAAAATCTCCTGAGGAGTAATACATACTCATCAATGGGAATTGGGACCCAACTATCATCATGTGATAACCTGAAAGAATCCACTCAAGTCACCACACTCCAGAAGGTATGCGCATGCCTGACAAGTTTCTCGTATGTTTGAAACTCCCGATATGGTTTTTGCCCCAAGCAGCTTATGACCTTTGATGGATGCTAATAAATCATAAGTTGCAAGTCAAGTTCTACCCGTCATTGTCCTAATTAATTTAGACCCACCAGTACTCGTCCTTGACGGATACCAACAAAGCTGTATGACTGTCCTAAATTAATGCATCTCTATGCTGCAGAAAAGTAACATATAGCTACCGCACACTATGCCTTGACGGAAGCCAACAAACATGGCATGAATACTATGCGCTACTTTTCTGAAATGACGGAAGGCTACGGCTGGTTTTTGACGAAAAACCTTTTAACGTAATGAACTTGATTTTGTTGAAGGAACTAAAGTGGCTTTGAAATGGAGTGGCTTAAGCTCCGCTTTTTAAAACTAGTAATATAGACCTTCGCTTAAGAGCGAACTCCCAGTGAAGAGATCAAGGCTCTTCCCTCATAGAATGAGGTGTGGGATATTCCTAACCGAATATCTCTATGCAAAGAAAAAGAATACGATTATGAGTTTTGAAGAAAACCGAGTAGTTTTAAAATTGGTTCTGACAACATCATTTAGGTTTATTTTTCCTTGCATTATATGTTTTCAAGCCACAAAAGAAACAACCAAAATAACATGCTTTTTATATGCCATCCACATTCGCCGCGGGGCTCCGTCATGCACCGTTAGGTTACTTAACTAACGGCAAAGCGGGGGCAGGACTAGCGCGGATGTAAAACATATAGAAGCATCTACTATATATATATATATATATATATATATATATATCAACATCGCAGACAGATAATTGTCATCACAGATAGATAAAAATCATCACAAGCATGCGAATAATAGTATGGAATGGCGGATAATCTAGGAGCCCCGCGTTTCATTTGAGCCATAAATGAGACACGACGTTCCCCGGTCGTATGGATAGCCAGTGCAATGAAGATCCTAGACCCATACGAGTGCGGCAACTTACCCGCCAATCCCCGAAGTGTGGCAACCCCAATCAACAAAGTGAGTGGGTCACCCAGCACTTCACGGAATCCGATAACTTGAGCACCCCTCCGTGGGTCAACCTATACCCCTACGAGTGCGGTGAATAGCCTGCCAATTCTAGAGTAAGACCCCCAGTCTCAATTCCATGAGATGCGGGCCCGTTGCCCTCTAGAACCCGGCTATTCGAGCACTCCTCCGCGAGATAATCTTAGTACAGAAAAGAAAATATATATACAATGGCGACATTGACCTCAACCAAGTCGTGCCCCAATAAAAGAATATACAAACTGGCAGTGACAGCAGTCCACATGTCGGACGCTCGCCCCGCAATAATGAATATACAAATGAATCTGATCTGTACATCTAACATTGCACACAAGGGTATCCATCACGAAAATCCCCACAAACCATAACCGCTGAAGCAAGCAACACCAGAATGTGTGCAATCTCGTCTAAATAAACATATAGCAATTAGACGACGTTCAGCAACACATATATAACATCACAGATGCCGACGATGCAAAAGTTTCGAGTTTTTAAAACTCTCGAGTTGTTTCAAAGGTAAGATGACACAAAGTGAAATTTGGGACAAATCAAACAACACCAAAAATACCAATTTACAAAACCCAAGACACTGCATGAAAACGAGCTCCAGATGTGAATAATGAAAAGGTGAGGCAGGCCAAAACAAGATTCTTGCCGGCCCAATCATGATGAAATCCGCTCGTTTTCATTGTGTGTCACTGTCTAGTCTAGAGTAAACTTCTGCACTTGTTTAAAAAAAATTTAGAGACAAAAAATATTTCAAATAGAAACTGGGTTTTTAAAATGGAGTTTTCGGTTTTGAAACTTGAAGTATTGTCAAACACTAGTTTATGGTGTTTGGGTAGCTCTGATACCATGTTGGGATCCGGCGCCTGCGCCGCGGAGGCCGCGGCCGAAGCGGAAGCGAAAACAAAAACTTTTTGCGGGTACCGGACGTGCACACCCGAGGATTCGATCCAAACACCCTAAACTATAAATCTAAAACATGCAAGGTTTGAGAAATACAACTTTTGTCGCGTGTCCGCCCAATTGTGCAAGACCCTTCCAAGCTCGTAGCTGCCGGGATCGCGCTTGAGAATTGACCACCCTTGTCGAAGACGATCCACCCGAGGGAACACAGAGGAGGCTCAAACCGACGACCCAAAGTTGCTAGGTTTGGATGGCCGGTGATTTAGGAATACTACACTAAATTTTTCTCTCTAGAATCTTGCTCAAATATGGGATCAAGAAGAAGAAGGAGAAGGAGAAGATGAAGCACGAACCATGGAGCTCAAGTGAGGAAGTCAAGAAAAACATCAAGTGTTGAAGTGAGGATGGCTTGCGCTTTTTCAACCATACATGAATAGTGCATCCAAATGATTTAATCAATTTTAAAAGAAAACCATGCCTCTCTACAATGTTGTAGCCATGCTTCACTGTCTCTAACTTTACACCTCATTTCCCATTTAATTTTCTAAATAGAAAATTAAATATGAGGTGTCCTTCTTCTAGAAGTATGGCCGTACAAATACGAAATACTTCACCTGGTATATGTATCGCTACATATTCGCGTATCCGTATAAAAATACGAATAGTACCAAAGAGAGAAAATAAATAGTGAACAATAATACTAAAATACATGTATCAAAATGCATATATAAATTATTAAATCAAAACCTGATTTAATAATCCGGCTTAATCCTAAGCTGGCTAGTATTATCAATCGTCCGATTAAAGTCCGTGTATCGCATACACATATTTAATCGGACCCCCTGCACGTACCAATATACGGCTCCTACATTTGTCGCCAATACGCTGGCAGTGGGTTTAACCACAAGCACGTCAGCGCCACTAGCTGTACGTAATGGCTACCCAGGTACTTGTCGAAAAGGGGGTCGACAATCAAGTGCGTCCTTAGCCTACTGAGCCTGAATGTGAAAATCTCCATACAGTCCGGTCTCTTTATCAAAGAATATCGTATATCGGATCTCGGTGTAGATAACGTCGGACCCCTACTAACCCGATAAGTCATGTCTGAGTCTATCTCATCACCAACTGAGATAGCACTGATCAACTATCAGTAAATCTCGCCCACCGTAGCCACGGATTTCTGGTGATAGCCAACTAAATACAGCGCGGCATCGACTCCTAATACTAGGAGAGACGAATCCCTGACAGTCGACCACTGCCTCCATGGCTCAGGACTGTACCTAACTAAAACCTGTTTACATGACTCTTTTGAGCCGTGGTAGGATAGTAATCAAAGTACAGTGGGAACTCACACGAGACAAATGATGACTTCAGGTCAAAGGACGAACCTATACTCATGCCACCTGAGAACTTCCATCTGACGATAGGTATAATACTATCTAGAAGTTCTCGACAAGTCCATCCAGTATGTTCACCTCCAGTGAGCACCTGTATACTATCTTAAGTGTCACAACACCAATAGCTTATGAGACCGGCCACCGCCCCTCATCGGGGTTTCGAAGCGTATACACTAGTCTATTCCGGAATATCGATGTCCAGTCTCGATACTCCCACGACTAAGGACATTTAAGGATGTGCTTATAGACCACTCAGCTCTCACGTATATGATCGCCATCATAACGCTGGTAGTCAAACAAGAACCATACGGGCTTTATCATTATGTATTAGCGACACGTAATAACAAGTAAAACATGTACGCATCAATGATAAAGACAAACCAGATAACATAATATCATTTCGAGTAAAATTGTTCTACATATATAGGTCCTCCCTCAATTATCATAATCGCGTGTCTGCAATTACAATAATTGCCTTGAGGGCACTATATCTGACAACGTAACATTTCAGAAAATATAAAATATTATCTTTTCGAATTTAAATATTAAAATAATATATTTCGTGAAAACAATTCGATTTGTGACTTGGGGTTTTCGTAAAATGGTATAATTAAATACCAATATTTGGAAAATAATTAGAGATTTAAAATGATTTATTTATTAAAAAGGTATTTATTTGGATTTGGGTATTTTATAAATTATTATGCAATCATTATTTGCAAGTTTAAATTAAAGTTGATTAGTGCACTACTAATCACGATTAAACCAAATCCGTATTTTTAATTAGTCATGGCTAGTGTACCATGACATGTTGCATTTTGTTGCATGTTTGTTTCATTGTATTTGTGTTATGTGTTTTTTTTAATGAGTGAGAGAAAAAGAAAAGAAAACAAAAGAGTAGATGATTGATGAGAGAGAGATGGGGGACCACATGATGGCATGAGGCATGCCATGAGAGAGAATGAGAAAGAGAGAGGGTATGGCTTCTACTCTTGCCTTCTTCATTCATTTCTTCACTTCTACCATTTCCTCAACTCCTCCATTTTTATCTTCTTCACATTCTTCCTCCACCTCTTCTACCTTCATGAATCATCCCCAAAACCATCTCAAAACCCCACACTCCCTTCATTAAAAACGATCCCCATCCCATCCTACACTCAATAGTGGACCAAGTTTGGATTTTGAGCACTTGGAGTATCTAGGGTTTTTCTTGAGTTGCTTCCAAGAGATATAAATTCCACTTCTCATTTTATAATTAGTTTCTTAACCTTCTAATTTAGTTTAGAGTTCGTTTTAGTGTAGATTATGATCTTGGAATTTTCTAGGTTCATGTTTAGTGGAAGACTTGACTTGTAAAGTGGCTATTGAGGTGTAGTGAGTGTTTATATGACCTTAATGATGTTTTACTGGCCAAGACCAGAGACTAGAACCCAATACACGAACTTAGAATATCCCCCGATATCGGTTTTTGGTAAATTGCGACTTCTCTGTAGGATCTGCTATAACCCGAGACCACCATAAATTAAGTTCCTATGACAGAGAGACGAGCAGGCAACCTAGAAGCACCCCTTGAAACCCGAGACCCCAAGCCCAAAATATGGCCGCAGATTTATCCTTTGTGGCCGCAAATTGGGGCCACACTGTAGTGGATTCTGTTAATTCTTGGGGAGTGGCATTGTTATGTGATATCTAGAGCAACCCTATATGCAAAATCTCCTAGTTTGACCTAAGGTGGAATCTGGGAGTGGTTTTCCTAAGTTGCTGTTTTCGTGTTTTGCGATTTCTGAAACTTGGGTTTTGGTATTTGAATTTGGAATTCGTCGTTGGACGTTTATACGTCAACAGCGAGGGTTATTTGGTTGTTTTTGCATGCGTAGGTTATAGGTTCTAATCTATGAGCACTTTGCGTGCCGTATCGGTTTTCGGACTTGGTTTTAATAACGTTATGACGTGTGTTGATATGCAGGTACCTTCACGTGGACTTTCGAGATGACGAAGGAGATCAAGAAGCACATCGACTTCGACTAAGCAAGGAGATTGCAGGTGAGTAGATTTATATCCACGGGAGAAGTCAGGTAGATGGCGTATAGCACCCCGCAACTAATGGTGAAAGAACCGATATACGAATTATAGTTTGGAGAAACCTAAGTATGAAATTACGGATATGATCAAAGAGTTAACATGAGATGATATGATTATTACAAGATGACGTGAATTTAGGTGTCAATGTAATGATATATGATGATATGAGCGGATATGCTTGATATGAGGATGTGAGGCAGTATAGATGCCCAAATACATGTGCCAAGATATATATATATATATATATATATATATATATATATATATATATATAATGAGATTAATAGTGATGAGATGAGATTGATAGTGACATGATTTGAGATCGATATCGATACGATATGAGATCGATGTAAATACGATGTGAGATTGAGATAGAGATGTGATGAGATCAATAAGACATGATGTAGGAGACCCTAGGTCCATACCCTTATTGATGAATAGGACGATAGAGTCCCTATTCTATTTGATGTCACCGTACGATAGATTAGCGTACGCGATGAGTTTTACCGGATAAATGATCCACGCTTGTGATTTGAGGATGATGATCGAGGATATTGCCATATCGGATGCTATGAGGCGGGATCGCCGACGTAAAGATGCCACCTGAACCATACTTATTTCTAAAACTGAAGAATCGTATGCGTCTTTTAAACAGAAATCTCAAGGGTCGCTATGGATTTTCAAATTGTGTCTTTTCCTCAAAACACCATAGCCCCCGCTTTCAAAACTACGATTCACATCTTTTAAAACTGACTGTATGGTTCATGTGTAGATATATACCTGTGATTATTCATGTTTGTATGGGATTATCCCTCGTGACATACATACCAGGATCCCGGTAATTATTGTTATATGATATCAGCTGCTAGTACACCTGCACAATTACCAATGATGCGCATGCTACACTTACACCGATTTGCCTGCTCACACACATTCATCATCGGTAATTGCCATGCCACTTGCACAGTAGAACTGCTGTATCATGATATTAATCTTAACCGCAAAAATACATTCATTGCTCAACACTATCATAGGACATGCTTGCATGATATATTTGACATGCTCATATTACTGTTCTATGTTTGCATACATCGTACCTTATGGTTACATGCATTGAGGTGCTGTTTTTATGAGATCTCTGGATTTGAGAACCGTGGTTATATTTCAAAAGAAATTGTGTATTGTTTTTAAAAAAAAAGCAGTTTCTCTTGATATGATATTTCGTGTCCACCATGAGTTTTCTCGGTTCTCAGTTATGAGCATTCCCGATTCGAGGAGAGAGGAGGCACCATCTACGGGTATATGGTGGACCAGGTATGGTACCCCAGGACAAAAAGCTTGAGATGTAGACGATGAGCCTAACATGAGGAAGCACTACCTACCGGTGATAGTTTGGACCCGGCTGTTATCCGGAGAATACCGACCGGAGTCATGAGATGGATATGAAGGCCGATTAGAGGATGCGGCGCCTGAGATATGAGGATTTACATGTCAATATTGGACACTGGTTTCATGATGTTTCGAGTGTCTCTATTGGACACTCAGGTTCTATGATTTGATGTGTCCTTGATGGACACACGGTTGATTCTCATATACATACAGGCATATGATTCAGATGTTTGGTTTGTACATGTGTTATTGGCATTGATTATATTATTGACACATATGCATACATGGTCATCCTAATTATCATAGTATTACCTTCATGATACAGTATTTCCTAGGAATCGCTGTTTATTCGATTTCTACCTACTGATGTTTTCTACTCACGAGTTGGCAACTCACCCCGTTGTGCCACAGTTTTCTTGCAGGTTTTAGATCAGTAGCGGTATCGCTGGCACACAGTTTCTTTCAGGGTGTTTGCTATGGTAGGTGGGACACATTAGATCGTGCCCACTCTTATATTCATTTCTATTGTATCTAGTTAAACTCCATTGATAAGAAACTAGACTTTGTATATTAGTAGATCTAGACAGACTTGTGTTGCGAGACTTAAAGCGATGGGTGTATGTTTGCTATTTGAGGTTTTTGATGCCTTGCTTTATTATTATTCTTTCTGTGTTTGATCTTCGCCGTAAGGCGTCGTATATATAATCATTTCGTGGTTGTGATTCCGCCAATTGGCGAAGAGCTAGCTCCCACTTGGGGATGCCTATATATTGTTATGTATATGGTTTTGGATCAAAATATACAAGGGTGGTGCTGCCCAAATTTTTAAAGGACGAAAAATGTTTTCAACTAGTATATAATTCGCTTGCATTTTCATATATCATTATTTATGCATTTAAAGAAAAACTTGATTTTATTATACCTTTATTTGAAAACTGCACCTCCACTATTTTTTGCAAAAAAATTTAGATTTCTGTGTTTCGGCTTACTTGAATTACGTTACACCTTTAGACGTTGCGTGATTCTCGTGCCGGTCACGTGCCAAATTTCCGGGTCGTGACAAAGTTGGTATCAGAGCGTTAGGTTTAAGCTTGGTTCAAGTTTAGGCTTGACCTTACGGAACTTAGACTTGACTGAGGGGGTATTAGACCCGAACTTTCGTCGCGTAGGTTGACCTTGATTGATGGAGTAGGTAGCTTGAGTAGAGTGGCGTACCATGTGTATGTTCCATGGCATACTTACGATACGATGCTCCATTTAAGTGACGTTAGGATATACATTTCTTGAGATCCATGATTTTATTTGTTCCTATGATCATACTCCCATTGATTTCATTCTTTCTTATGATCATATATCCATTGAGGACTAGTTGATTCCTTTCGTTTCTTGATCTATCTTCATCGATACCTGCTTGAGGTTCCTGTCACCAGGGTATTGAGCGCAGAGAGTGCTGCTGCTAGAGATGCGATCAGAGCGAGCTCGTCACGGATGAGGGCTGACCATGATGTTCTTCTGGTGACATGGGGACGTATCAGTATAGTGTTTGTGTTGAGACCTCTCGTTTGAGGCGAGCGTTCGGATTTGCATCGGATGATCGGGCCATTGATAGCGGCTATAGATTGAGAGGACTTTTGATGTACAGCCTACCCCAGAGATCGCGATGTTGTCTACTGTGCAGACAGATGACCCAGCTGTTGTTGAGATTGATGGGATATCGCCTCCAGAGTTTATGAGCTGAAACCGCTAGAGCTTTCAGACAGAGATGTGATAGAAAATTGCCAGTCCATCTTGAATAGAGCAACTGAGATGATTCGTCTAATTGGACGCGCCGACGCAGGCTCGGTTGAGTTGAATAATTCCAATTTGAAGGATCTTACTTCGATCTAGAGTAAATCGATCAAGAGAGGACGTTGTTCGTTGGATGCCCTGATTTAAGATCAGTAAGTTGACCGGTTTCGGATAGAAGGACCTCATCCAGATGCGTTGTGAGCTGATAAAGGATGGACGAATGAAGCGTATTCCTCCGATAAATTGGACGAGTTCCCGAAGATGTAGTCGGCTAGATATCTTCCATAAAGTGGTGAAGATACCCGAGTTTGTATTTCGAGTCCGTGTGAGAGACTCTGGATTGACTATAGCCCAGAATGAATTGCAGTACGCAGACAGTAAGACGTGATTTCAATGTGGACGATAATGAATACAGGTGAAATAATAGGTTCTTTCCAGGATGCCACAGCGATAAAGATTTGCACCCTGGATTAATTGTATCGCGTGTATTCAGAGGGCCAGATGCCGCCGTCAGTAATGTGTTGTTTTGCGAGTGGTCGTGTTGATTGGTTAAGATATTATCAGAGGAGTTCCAGAGCGGAACTGTTCCGTTAGTACACCTGACCGGACCGACGAGCAGAAGGATTGTGAGATTGGTAATCCACAGAGGAGACAAGGACCCAGAGACAGAGGACGCCAGACCGTGAGCAAGAGGCAAGCGGATGTTCTTGCTCTGCCTGCTTTGGGCGCACGGTATTTTTCGACATTGAAGGAGGTGTACCTCAATATCATTTATTACGATTTGCATTTTGTGATCCGAGTATCATACTTTTATCGCTTAGAATTTGGGTTTCATGATATTTGTTTTAGTGCACCATGGCTGCACCTACTGGATGTTTACATATTGTGCACAGTTATTGCACTTGATTATGTTTTATACACCGTTACATTGGTTTATGAATTGTGCACAGTTGTTGCACTTGATATCGATTTTGTGCCTTGGCTGCACGTATTTGTGACTTTATGTATTTCGATATAGTCGATTTGATTTCGTGTATGTTGTATGTACTCGACATGACTTATGCACTCGGTATAGTTTCCATGTGCTTGCAGTGCACTGATATGAGTTTTGTGCACGCAGTTGCGCACATTTATGGTTTTATACACCTTACCATGCTCGGTGTTGTTTTTATGCGCATTTGAGATATTGATGAGTTTTCGAGCACCTAGTGCCCCTAATTTAAGTTTTCGTACATTTGCTTCACTAGCGTATGTTTTCGTGCACCGTTGCACTTGACGTTGATTTTTCATGTGCTTTACTGCACTAGATGTTTTTGTGCGGACCTGATGCACTTGATTTGGATTTTCGCGCATATTGGGCGCATGGCAAGAGATTTTGTGTACACCGGATGCACTTAATTAAGATTTTTATCCGTGAATGTCAGTTTCACTTGGTTTAGATTTTCGTGCACTCTAAATGCACTTTATATTGTTGTCGTGCACACCCGTTGCACTTGACAGATGCTCTCGTGCACATCCGTTGCACTTAATTTGGATTTTGTGCACATTCGCGGCACTTGTATTTGGTTTTGATTTTTGTGTGCACCAGACGCACGTGATGTTGAATACGCCTTTTGTAAATCCCCGTTCCCATCAATAATTTTTTTTCTATTTTCCTAGTTCCCCGATGTTCCCTCTTTCCTCGTAAATTTTTTTGTGTGAAACTGTTGCTAGGTTTTTCAGTATTTAATTTTTTTTCCTAAACCCTTAAAATCAAGCCCAAAAGAAAAATTCAAATTAAATTAAAACCTTAAATTCTTTTCCCCAGCCCTTTCTCACAACCCAGCCCAAACAAACAAACAAAAATCAAATTTTATTAAACTCATATAAACCCCATTTCCTTTGCCCAGCCCAACACTAAAATCCCCTCCTCAGCCCAAGAAAAATAAAAGATTAATTAAACTTCAAACATCTCGGCCCAGCCCAACTCCAATCCAGCTAACCCGACCCGACCCGATTCTTCACCCTCTTCCTCTCTTCTAAAAAAATCTCCCGCTCGTTTTTCCTTCACACCCACGTCGCCCCCACGACGCCCACGTCGCCAACGTCCCCGCGCTCGTCGACCACGCCGCGCACCCCCTCGCGAGCTCATCAACCCACTCCCCGTCTCAAACTCCTCTCTCCCTCATCACTCTCGTTCTCTCGTCTTCCTCACTTCTCCTCTCTCCCAACTCCCAACTTCGAACCCACTGCAGCCTCTCTCCCACGACGACGGTCACCTCGTCGACTCCATCACTCCCTCTCACAAACTCAAACAACCCCCTTTCCCCTCACTGCCTCATCGAGCCTCCCCTGTACACATAACCCACCGCCGACCCTCGACTCCCCTCGGCCACCACCTGCACCCATCACGTCGACGAGTCTCCACTGCCTCAGTCGACACCTCTACACCCTCAGCAGCATCACCATCACCTCCAAACCGAGCCCCCACTACCTCTCTCTCTTTCACAAACCCAAATCGCCACGAGCTTCGAACCCTCGCTGTGCCTATCGCCGGAGCGACCACCGCCGACCATCGTTGACCCCAGCACATCCCAGGAGATCCACAGAGCATCCCACTTCGCTTCCAGCAAACACGGGCCATCTCCGGGCAACTCCGACGACGAACCCGAAACGCGAGCTGAGGCCGCGAATCCAAACCATGCCGTTCGTCGCGCGTTTGTGCCATTGCCGCTGCCGTGCGTCGCCAAAGTGTCTCCAGGCAAGTTACCTACTTGCTTCATGATATTTGTTTTACTAGAACTTGAAATACCGTTAAAATTCACAGGAACATTTAGTGCGACTTAAAACAGTGTGTGTGTTCGATGCAAAACTCGAACAAAAACCTTTATTTAAATTGAGGGAACTCGATTGCATATTCTGGCCCGTTTGGCAATGAACCTTGTGTAGAAATTTGACTGAAAAATGTGATCGTTACTGACTTAAACGATCACCCCCAATTACACCCGTAAAAACTGAGAATTTCCCGCACCCGAAACTTGTTAAAATCATAATTAATTGCTTACAAATTAAAATGATGTGTTCAAGGGCTCAAATCGAAGAAGACTCAACGACCTGTAATCCTGTACAAGTTCTTAATGGTTTCTGTACTGAAATTATGACGAGAATTGGTTCGGAGAGCGGCTCTGGACTGCAGCCCAGAGCAACTCTGGTTGTTGTTTTCTGTTCCGTAATGTTTACTAGCTTGCTGCCTGAACTCGTATATTGCGGAACCCTACACCTTATTGAAGATGAATCTGTTAGCTAAATAACGCAAGTGATTTAACCCTTTTTATCATCGTTTACTATTTAAACTGCAATTTAAAAGAACAGGACGTATAGCAGTCCCAAACTGAAACAGAACTGATACCCTATCGTTGAACAGTGTATAATTTCTGACGTAGAGATGCAATTTAGAATCTGTCTATTGCGTTGGAAACCCCATTGAAAAACCTATATTTCATTAAACTGTAGCGTCGCTAAATTCTGATCCCAACTGGGTGAAAATTGTGCCGCGAAACGGACGTTCAATTCAGAAACTGAATTTCCTGCAGCGAGCACTTAAATTGAAACGGTTGTAACTTGAATACCAGAAATCTGATTGTACTGAAACAAATTTTTCTGAATTGCTGACAGAGTGTACTTGTTACCGTATTTGTATCATTTCACTGAATTCTGAACATATGAATTACTGCAATTTTTGTAAGCTTATGACGTGCATAATTGTTCATATTACGCATGACTTGTTAACTGCATAAATGTACATACCTTACCCAACTGCCATATACATAGTGATAGTGCGCGTTATTATTCAGTGGACATTGCATTATCGTGCGTGAATGGTATTGGTTTAGGAGTGTCAAGTACGCCAATGGAAAAGTGAATGATTCGTGACAGTGATTAATACAGTGAACAGTGACAAAACCGTGCTATTGGTGCATACTTGTACACGACTAAATCATAATCATCAATAGTGTAAACCTAGGGAAAAAGGGGAAATCGAAGTGGCAAGAGCATCGTATTTAGCGGGACCATGTTTTAGAGGATGATCATTCGAACAGTGATTCTTATATATATTAGGTAGGATCTAGCGATCCGGCTGACAGGGTTATGTCCCGGACGTGTGGGCCGTTGTCTCGGGTATGTACGAGACTCCCGTTAAACATGATCATCCTTTCCACTATATGATTTCAAACATGACTTAGAGACTGATAGGCACACAGATCATACTTTGCATCATTTAGTGACATAGCGATTATCAGCATTTTACTTTCACTATTATTACCTTATTTGCATGTTTCATGTCACTATTATAAAATTTCTATTACGTCGCTCTGACGACCTGAGTATGCATTCTCAGACCTTGAGGAAGAACCAGCGCAGGAGTCGGATTTACCTTTCGAGCTAGCGGAGATCTAGTCTGGAGTACCTCTTTCTTCTTTTCTGCTTTCCCTAAAGAGATCTTGTACTCGAACTTGGTTAGTAGTTCTTTTCTTGTTTATTTGTAAATTGTGAACAATGAACTTTGATGTAATAGTTTAGTGATGTATTTCGTTTACTTCTGTGCTTTGTTTACTGATTACCATGTAATGCTAGAAGCCGAAGTGTGACTACGGCGGGATTATTCCTTGACCGTAGGAGCATGGCTGGCCTAGTCATCTCTCGTTTTCCGTATTTTGGGAAGCGGGGCGTGACATGGTTTTGTTGGTATCAGAGCCAGGTTTAGTAACAAGGGATAACATTAACTACACTGTATAACATTATTTTCACTTCACTATTTCTGATTTTCATCCTTGAATTTAATCATATTCTTTTGAATATCTTCCAGCGATATGACGTCCCCGAACGACCACTCCTCGGACTCAAGTTCTCAGAATCGCACGGAAAGAATACTTAGTGCACTGACCTCTCTCGCAGAAGCTCAGGAGAGGAAGACGAACTTACCCGCCGAGGGACTCAGGGCTATTACCGCTGCAGGGGGACCCTCCGCATTCATTACTGCCCCCGAGGGCACTACTCCACCAGCTTACTCCGCTAGGGCTGGCACCGTATCAGACTTCCGGAGGTTGCATCCAGCTGCATTCACAGGGCTAGCCGAACCCCTCGAGGCCGAGCAATGGTTGGTTAATATGGAGAACTTACTGACAGCCGCCAGGGTACCAGATGAAGATAAGGTGAATGTGATAAAGATTCAGTTGGAAGATGAAGCCCGTACATGGTGGTTAGTGGAAGAAAGCAGGCTAGAGAGGCCAATCGAATGGAGTAAATTCAAGGAGTGCTTCTTGGATCACTATTTCCCTTCCACCGCCAAGGCAGAGATGGAAGAAAGATTCATTCCACTGAAGCAGAATGGCCGTCCCGTTGACATATATACGGCAGAGTTCAACCGTCTGAGCCGATTTGCTCCATACATGGTCGCTTCAGAGACCACCAGGGCCAGACGCTTCTTGCAGGGACTTGATTTGGAGCTGCAGCAGTTGATCGCGTCACTGGAGTTGCAGACTTTTGCACAGGTACTCAACGCGGCGAGAATTCAGGAGAAATTGATCAACAAGTTCAGGAAGCCCCCAGTCGTTCCAGCACGCACCCTCTCGAGGAGCCATACCGGTTCACAGGCCTGGAACGACACAGATGAAGCGTCCGTTCGTGCCCCAGCATCGCCCCCAGAGACAGAACGTAGTTTGCGGCTACTGCAATAGAGATGGGCATACCCAGAAGGACTGTCGTCGCGCCAAGGGACAGTGCTTGATTTGCGGATCCAGTTAGCACAGGATTAGCGGTTGCCCCGAGCGAGCAGAGATACAGGGAGGTTCTGGACCGCAGCAGCAGAGACCACAGGAGCAGAGGCAACCCTATACAGGTCGCGGTCAGGGACGGGCTTTCACCTTGACCGCCGAGCAGGCGGAGGCTTCAGGAGAAGTTGTTACAGGTACTCTACTCGTACATTCCTTGCCAGCTAGAGTACTATTTGATTCTGGAGCATCGCACTGTTTCATGTCTGAGCATTTCGTTGATACACACTCCATACCATATGAGCCACTAACCAAGGGTTGGGATATACATACAGGTAATGGTGTGATAATATCTAGTCGAGAATGTAGATCATGTCCGGTTATAGTGTGTGGCAGGGAATTCTATGCGAATTTCCTTTTGATTGGGACAGGCAGCTATGACGCAATTCTCGGGATGGATTGGATGAGTACCTTCTATGCAGTTATTGATTGTCGAGCAAGGAACGTGATCTTCCGCATTCCCAACCACCCGGAGTTTATTTTTGAAGGCCGAAGCGAATCTTTGGAGCCAACCAAGTATAGAGCCAAGCCAAAAGAGCTGATAGCTATGGAGATTGATGAGAGCGCAGCCCCAGAGATTGTTCGGGACTTTCTGGACGTATTTTCTGAAGATTTACCAGGTCTACCACCTCCACGCGTCTTGGAGTTCTCGATTGATATGACTCCAGGTACAGCACCAGTTTCCAAGGCCCCGTACAGAATGGCACCGGTTAAACTGGCAGAATTGAAGAAGCAAATTGAAGAACTCTTGGAGAAGAGATTTATTCGGCCAAGCGTTTCACCGTAGGGTGCACCAGTTCTGTTAGTGAAGAAGAAGGATGGATCGCTGTGGATGTGTATAGATTATCGGGAGCTGAACAAAGTCACAATAAAGAACAAGTACCCAATCCCACGCATCGACGACCTTTTCGATCAGCTAAGTGGGGCCAAGGTATTTTCGAAGTTGGATCTCCGTTCTGGCTATCATCAGATCAGAGTAGCAGCCGAGGATGTATGCAAAACGACTTTCAAGACCTGATACGGAAATTATGAGTTCCTTGTGATGCCGTTCGGTGTTACCAATGCTCCAGCGATATTCATGGATTTGATGAACAGGGTGTTTGCAAAGTACTTGGACACGTTTGTCGTTGTATTTATCGACGACATACTTGTTTACTCGAAGACCCGGGAGGAGCATGTTGAGCATTTGCGCACGGTTCTACAAATTCTTCGGGAAGAGAAGCTGTATGCGAAATTAAGCAAGTGTGAATTCTGGCTCGACAAGGTTCAGTTCTTGGGACACATCGTTTCGGGCGAAGGCATCTCAGTGAAGCCGGCAAAGATAGAATCTGTCAGAAATTGGCCAACGCCGAAGTCAGTGGCCGAGATCAGAAGCTTTCTGGGATTGGGAGGTTATTATCGGAGGTTCGTCCAAGACTTTTCAAGAATCGTTGAACCGTTGACGAGGCTGACACGGAAGGAGGTACAGTTTGCGTGGACAGAAGAGTGTACTCAGGCATTTGAGAAGCTGAAGCAGAAGTTAACCACCGCGCCTATTCTTACAGTACCAGATGATTCCGGTGGTTTGGTGATACATAGTGATGCCTCAGGGAAGGGTTTAGGCCGCGTTCTGATGCAGCACGGCCGAGTGGTTGCTTACGCCTCTCGACAGCTGAGAAATCATGAGAAGAACTATCCTACGCATGACTTTGAGTTAGCTGCCGTAGTCTTTGCGTTGAAAATTTAGAGGCACTATCTATTGGGGGAGAAAGTGGAGGTGTACACGGATCATAAAAGTCTGAAGTACGTCTTCACTCAGAAGGAACTAAACATGAGGCAACGCCGATGGCTAGAGTTGATGGCAGATTACGACTTGGACCTTCAGTATCACCCGGGGAAAGTAAATGTTGTACCAGATGCGCTCAGTCGCAAACCAGCGGTCATGATGTTGACCAATCAGAGGAGCATTATTGAGGACTTTCAGAGACTCGGGCTTGAAGTCGTTACGCCGAGCGCACTCAGTCAATTTTGGCAACTACAGGTGCAGTCTTCCCTTGTGGATCGCATCAAGGCTGCACAAGCGGATGATCCTCGATTGCAAAAGTTCAGAGCGCAAGTAGAAGCCGGGCTGAGAACGGACTTAATCATACATGAGGACGGTTCTTTGAGATTCGGTAGCAGACTCTGCGTACCCAGAGGAGATGTTCGAGAAGAAGTACTGGCTGAGACGCATAGTTTAGCTTATTCTGTGCATCCGGGAGGTACAAAGATGTATCGGGATCTAAAGCAGCATTTTTGGTGGAACGGGATGAAGCGAGAAATTGAACGGTTCGTATCCAGATGCTTGGTATGCCAACAGGTGAAGGCGGAACATCAAAGGACAGCAGGACTGTTACAACCACTTCCGATACCTCAATGGAAATGGGAGCACATTACTATGGATTTCGTGACGGCCTTACCACGGAGCCCTAGGGGAAACAACGCCATTTGAGTTATCGTCGACCGCCTCACGAAAGCTGCACACTTCCTACCATTCCGAGTGGGACAGTCGACAGAGTCACTGGCAGAGAGGTACATGCAGGAGATAGTGCGACTTCACGGAGTCCCGGTCAGCATTGTGTCAGATCGAGACACCAGATTCGTTTCGCACTTCTGGAGGAGCTTACAGGAGAGTTTGGGTACCCGCCTCAAGTTCAGTACAGCTTATCACCCGTAGACGGACGGACAATCCGAGCGTACGATTCAGACGCGTGAGGATATGTTGAGAGCCTGCATGTTGGATTTTCAGGGTTCCTGGGAAGATCATCTGCATCTATTCGAGTTTTCCTATAACAACAGTTACCAGGCTAGCATTCAGATGGCCCCTTTTGAAGCACTTTACGGGCGGAAGTGTCGATCCCCAGTGTGTTGGGATGTTGTGGGAGAGCGAAGATTACTGGGTCCCGAGCTCATTGTTCAGACAGTCGACAAGGTCCAAATGATCAGGCAGCGTATTAAGATGGCTCAGGATTGACAGAAGAGCTGGGCAGATACCAGCAGGAGGGCACTAGAATTTGAAGTCGGAGATCACGTGTTCCTGAAGATTTCCCCTACCCGTGGAGTTATCAGGTTCGGAGGTCGGGGAAAGCTCAGTCCCCGTTTCATCGGACCTTTTGAGGTGCTAGAGCGAGTAGGAGAGGTGGCCTATCGACTTGCCTTGCCTCCATCGCTATCTGGCGTGCACAATACCTTCCACGTGTCACAGTTGCGGCGTTATGTTCGGGATGAGAGCCACGTTCTGGACTATTCGGAGTTAGTTTTGTGTACCGATCTATCATACGAGGAGCAGCCCGCCACCATCCTCGACCGCAGAGAGAAAGTGCTGAAGAACAAGGTCATTCCGTTAGTCCGAATGTTTTGGGGCGGTTGTTCCCCAGGAGAATCTAACTGGGAGCGGGAGGAAGATATCCGTGCACGTTTTCCACATCTCTTTGTTTAGTACTTTTGTTTCATTGTATCCTTGTTAAATTTCGAGGACGAAATTTTTGTAAGGGGGGTATGATGTAAATCCCCATTCCCATCAATAAATTTTTTTCTATTTTCCTAGTTCCCCGATGATCCCTCTTTCCTCGTAATTTTTTTTTGTGTGAAACTGTTGCTAGGTTCTAAACCCTTAAAATCAAGCCCAAAAGAAAAATTCAAATTAAATTAAAACCTTAAATTCTTTTCCCCAGCCCTTTCTCACAACCCAGCCCAAACAAACAAACAAAAATCAAATTTTATTAAACTCATATAAACCCCATTTCCTTCGCCCAGCCCAACACTAAAATCCCCTCCTCAGCCCAAGAAAAATAAAAGATTAATTAAACTTCAAACATCCCGGCCCAGCCCAACTCCAATCCAGCTAACTCGACCCGACCCGATTCTTCACCCTCTTCCTCTCTTCTAAAAAAATCTCCCGCTCATTTTTCCTTCACACCCACGTCGCCCCCACGACGCCTACGTCGCCAACGTCCCCGCGCTCGTCGCCCACGCCGCACACCCCCTCGCGAGCTCATCAACCCACTCCCCGTCTCAAACTTCTCTCTCCCTCATCTCTCTCGTTCTCTCGTCTTCCTCACTTCTCCTCTCTCCCAACTCCCAACTTCGAACCCACTGCAGCCTCTCTCCCACGATGACGACGACGACGACGACGGTCACCTCGTCGACTCCCTCACTCCCTCTCACAAACTCAAACCACCCCCTTTCCCCTCACTGCCTCACCGGGCCTCCCCTGCACACATAACCCACCGCCGACCCTCGACTCCCCTCGGCCACCACCTGCACCCATCACGTCGATGAGTCCCCACTGCCTCAGTCGATACCTCTACACCCTCAGCAACATCACCATCACCTCCAAACCGATCCCCCACCACCTCTCTCTCTTTCACAAACCCAAATCGCCAAGAGCTTCGAACTCTCGCTGTGCCCATCGCCGGAGCAACCACCGCCGACCATTGTCGACCCCAGCACATCCCAGGAGATCCACAGAGCATCCCACTTCGCTTCCAGCGAACACGAGCCATCTCCGGGCAACTCCGACGACGAACCCGAAACGCGAGCCGAGGCCGCGAATCCAAACCGTGCCGTTCGTCGTGCATTTGTGCCGTTGCCGCTGCCGTGCGTCGCCAAAGTGTCTCCAGGCAAGTTACCTACTTGCTTCATGCCATTTATTTTACTAGAACTTGAAATACCGTTAAAATTCACAGGAACATTTAGTGCGACTTAAAACAGCGTGTGTGTTCGATGCAAAACTCGAACAAAAACCTTTATTTAAATTGAGGGAACTCGATTACATATTCTGGCCCGTCTGGCAATGAACCTTGTGTAGAAATTTGACTGAAAAATGTGATCGTTACTGACTTAAACGATCACCCCCAATTACACCCGTAAAAACTGAGAATTTCCCGCACCTGAAACTTGTTAAAATCATAATTAATTGCTTACACATTTAAATGATACGTTCGAGGGCTCAAATCGAAACCGACTCGACGAACTGTAACCCTATACAAGTTCTTAATGGTTTCTGTACTGAAATTATGACGAGAATTGGTTCGGAGAGCGGCTCTGGACTGCAGCCCAGAACAACTCTGGTTGTTGTTTTCGGTCCCGTAATGTTTACTACCTTACTTCCTGAACTCATATGTTGCGGAACCCTAAACCTTATTGAAGATGAATCTATTAGCTAAATAACTCAAGTGATTTCACCCTTTTTATCGTCGTTTACTATTTAAACTGCAATTTAAAAGAACAGGACGTATAGCAGTCCCAAACTGAAACAGAACTGATACCCTATCGTTGAACAGTGCATAATTTCTGACATAGAGACGCGATTGAGAATCCATCTATTGCGTTGGAAACCCTATTGAAAAATATATATTTCATTCGACTGTAGCGTCACTAAATTCTGATTCCAACTGGGTGAAAATTGTGCCGCGAAACGGACGTTCAGTTCAGAAACTGAATTTCCTGCAGCAAGCACTTAAATTGAAACCGCTGTAACTTGAGTACCAGAAATCCGATTGTACTGAAACAAATTTTGCTGAATTTCTGACAGAGTGTACTTGTTACCGTATTTGTATCATTTCACTGAATTCTTAACATATGAATTACTGCAATTTTTGTAAGCTTATAACGTGCATAATAGTTCATATTACACATGACTGCATAAATGTACATACCTTACCCAACTGCCATATACATAGTGATAGTGCGCGTTATAATTCAGTGAACATTGCATTATCGTGCGTGAATGGTATTGGTTTAGGAGTGTCAAGTACACCAATGGAAAAGTGAATGATTCGTGACAGTGATTAATACAGTGAACTGTGAAAAAACCGTGCTATTGGTGCATACTTGTACACGACTAAATCATAATCATCAATAGTGTAAACCTGGGGAAAAAGGGGAAATCGAAATGGAAAGAGCGTCGTATTTAGCGGGACCGTGTTTTAGAGGATGATCATTCGAACAGTGATTCTTATATATATTATGTAGGATCTAGCGATCCGGCTGACAGGGTTATGTCCCGGGCGTGTGGGTCGTTGTCTCGGGTATGTACGAGACTCCCGTTAAATATGATCCTCTTTTCCACTATACGATTTCAAATATGACTTAGAGACTGATAGGGACACAGATCATACTTTGAATCATTAAGTGACATAGCGATTATCAGCATTTTACTTTCACTGTTATTACCTTATTTGCATGTTTCATGTCACTATTATAAAATTGCTATTACGTCGCTCTGACGACCTGAGTATGCATGCTCAGACCTCGAGGAAGAACCAGCGCAGGAGTCGGATTTACTTTTCGAGCTAGCGGAGATCTAGTCTGGAGTACCTCTTTCTTCTTTTCTGCTTTCCCTAAAGAGATCTTGTACTCGAACTTGGTTAGTAGTTCTTTTCTTGTTTATTTGTAAATTGTGAACAATGAACTTTGATGTAATAGTTTAGTGATGTATTTCGTTTACTTCTGTGCTTTGTTTACTGATTACCATGTAATGCTAGAAGCCGAAGTGTGACTACGGCGGGATTATTCCTTGACCGTAGGAGCCTGGCTGGCCTAGTCATCCATCGTTTTCCGTATTTTGGGAAGCGGGGCGTGACACCTTTTGTGGCTGATTTTTGCTTTTGAGTATTATATTTGATGTTGGGTATTATATTAAATAGTAGCCGTGCAAGACTGATCTGAGGACAGTACCTGAGTACTTTTGCATGCATAAAAGTTTACCAAAAGGTATTCAAAAAGAATCTATAGTCTCGCTATTTTCTATGTGTCCGTGAGTGACACGAACTTTTCTAAAGGAAAACCTTTTGGGGTATTTCAAAGAACGGGACATATACTCTGAGCAAAACGTATATGAGTATATATTTATTACTTTACAAATGAGTGTCCGCAACTTGTGCCGTGAGTTACGTATCGCACGGCGATTCGGAAAAGATTTTGCATGCGTTTCATTAAGTTTTTAGAGGATTTTACAAGTATGCGTACTATATACGTATTATGAATTTTACTATAGTATATTTGGATTTCGACAGTGGATTTCGAGATTTGCTTTTCCTTTATAACTCCAGTGATTGCATGATGCTTGACAGAGTTCGATTTTGAGTTTTGCATTCGTTTTCATGCGCACTCGATGCGCTGTGATATTCTGAGTATTCCGTGATTCGGAGCCCCGTTGATTTGAACTGAATATTGAAATGTTTTAGTATTTGGGGGTTTAAATTTAAATTCGGGGACCGAATTTATTTAAGGGGAGAAGAAGATTGTAACAGTTCAGAAAATATAAAATATTATTTTTGGAATTTAGATATTAAAATAATATATTTCGCTAAAACTATTCGATTTGCGAATTGGGGTTTTCGTAAAAGGGTATAATTAAATACCAATATTTGGAAAATAATTGGAGATTTAAAATGATTTATTTATTAAAAAGATATTTATTCGGATTTTGGTATTTTATAAATAATTATGCAATTATTATATGCAAATTTAAATTAAACTTTATTAGTGTACTACTAATCACGATTAAACCAAATCCGTATTTTTAATACGTCATGGCTAGTGCACCATAACATATTACATTTTGTTGCATGTTTGTTTGATTGTATTTGTGTTATGTGTTTGGTTTTAATGAGTGAGGGAAAAAAAAAAGAAAGGAAAAGAGTAGATGATTGATGAGAGGGGGGGACCACATGTTGGAATGAGGCATGCCATGAGAGAGAATGAGAGAGAGAGCGGGTATGGCTCCTAATCTTGCTTTCTTCATTCATTTCTTCACTTCAACCATTTTCTCAACTCCTCCATCTTCATCTTCTTCACCTCCTTCTTCCATCTCTTCTATCTCCATGAATCATCCCCAAAACCATCTCAAAACCCCACACTCCCTTCATTAAAAATGATTCCCACATTATCCTACATCCCATAGTGGAACCAAGTTTGGATTTTGAGCACTTGGAGCATCTAGGTTTTTTCTTGAGTTGCTTCTAAGAGATATAAATTCCACTTCTTATCTTGTAATTAGATTCTTAACCTTCTAGTTTAGTTTAGATTTCGTTTCAGAGTAGATTGTGATCTTGGAATTTTCTAGGTTCATGTTTAGTGGGAGACTTGACTTGTAAAGTGGCTATTGAGATGTAGTGAGTGTTTACATGACCTTAGCGATGTTTTACTGGTCAAGACCAGAGACTAAAACCCAATACACGAACTTAAAATTTCCCCCGATATCGGTTTTTAGTAAATTATGACTTCTCTGTAGGATCTGCTATGACTCGAGACCACCATAAATTAAGTTCCCATGACAGAGAGACGGGCAAGCAACCTAGAAGCACCCCCTGAAACCCGAGACCCCAAGCCCAAAATCTGGCCGAAGATTTATCCTTTGTGGCCACAAATTGCGGCCACACAGTAGTGGATTCTGTTAATTCTTAGGAAGTGGCCTTGTTATGTGATATCTAGAGAAACGCTATATGCAAAATCTCCTAGTTTGACCTAGGGTGGAATCTGGGAGTGGTTTTCCAAGGTTGCTATTTTCGTGTTTTGCGATTTCTGAAACTTGGGTTTTGGTATTTGAATTTGGAATTCGTCGTTGGACATTTGTGCGTCAACATCGAGGGTTATTTGGTTGTTTTTGCATGCATAGGCTATAGGTTCTAACCTATGAGCACTTTGCGTGCCGTATCGGTTTTCGGACTTGGTTTTAATAACGTTACGACGTGTGTTGATATGTAGGTACCTTCGCGTGGACTTCCGAGATGACGAATGAGATCAAGAAGCACATCGACTTCAACTAAATAAGGAGATTGCAGGTGAGTAGATTTATATAACTACGGGGGAAGTCGGGTGGATGGCATATAGCACCCCCGCAACTAATGGTGAAAGAACCGATATACGAATTATAGTTTGGAGAAACCTAAGTATGAAATTACGGATATGATCAAAGAGTTAACATGAGATGATTTAATTATTATAAGATGACATGAATTTATGTGTCAATGTAATGATATATGATGATATGAGCGGATATGCTTGATATGAGGATGTGAGACGGTATAGATGCCCAAATACATGTTCCAATATATATATATATATATATATATATATATATATATATATATATATATATATATATATAATGAGATTAATAGCGATGAGATGAGATTGATAGTGACATGATTTGAGATCGATATCGATACGATATGAGATCGATATAAATACGAAGTGAGATTGAGATAGAGATGTGATGAGATCGATAAGACAAGATGTACGAGACCCTAGGTCCGTACCCTTATTGATGAATAGAACGATAGAATCCTATTCTGTTTGATATCACCGTACGATGGATTACCGTACGCGATGAGTTTTACCGGACGAATGATCCACGCTCGTGATTTGAGAATGATGATCGAGGATATTGCCATATCGGATGCTATGAGGTAGGATCGCCGACATAAAGATACCACCTGAACCATACTTATTTTCAAAACTGACGAATCGTATGCATCTTTTAAACAGAATCTCAAGGGTCGCTATGGATTTTCAAATGGTGTCCTTTCCTCAAAACACCGTAGCCACCGCTTTCAAAACTACGATTCGCATCTTTTTAAACTGACCGTATGGTTCATGTGTAGATATATACATGTGATTATTCATGTTTGTGTGGGATTATCCCTCATGACATACGTACCAGGATCCCGATATTTATTGTTATATGACATCAGCTGCTAGTACACCTACACAATTACCGATGATGCACATATTACACTTATACCGATTTGCCGGCTCACGCACATTCATCATCGGTAATTGCCATGCCACTTGCATAGTAGAACTGCTATACCATGATATTAATCTTAACCGTAAAAATACATTCATTGCTCAGCACTATCAGAGAACATGCTTGCATGATATACTTGACATGCTCATAGTACTGTTCTATGTTTGCATACATCGTACCTTATGGTTACATGCATTGAGGTGCTGTTTTTATGAGATCACTGGATTTGAGAACCGTGGTTATATTTCAAAGGAAATTGTGTATTGTTTAAAAAAAAATGCGGTTTCTCTTGATATGATATTTCGTGTCCACCATGAGTTTTCTCGGTTCTGAGTTATGGGCATACCCGATTCGAGGAGAGAGGAGGCACCGTCTGCGGGTACATGGTGGACCCGATATGGTACCCCGAGGCAAGAAGCTCGAGATGTAGAAGATGAGCTTGGCAAGAGGGAGCACTACCTACCGGTGATAGTTTAGACCCGGCGATTATCCGGAGGATACAGACAGGAGTCATAAGATGTATATGAGGACCGATCAGAGGATGCGGCGCCTGAGATATGAGGATTTACGTGTCGGTGCTGGACACGTGTTTCATGATATTTCGAGTGTCGCTGTTGGACATTCAGGTTCCATGATTTGATGTGTCGTTGATGGACACACGTTGGTTGATTCTCATATACATACAGGCATATGATTCAGATATTTGGTTTTTACATGTGTCATTGGCATTGATTATATTGTTGACACATATGCATATATGGTCACCTTAGTTATCATAGCATTACCTTCATGATACAGTATGACCTAGAAATCGCTGTTTATTCGATTTCTATCTGCTGATATTTTCTACTCTCGAGTTGGCAACTCATCCCCGTTGTGCCATAGTTTTCTTGCAGGTTTGACCGCTTGGATCAGTAGTGGTATCGCTGGCACACAGTTTCTTTCAGGGTGTTTGCTATGGTAGGTGGGACACTTTGGATCGTGCCCACTCTTGTATTCATTTCTATTGTATCTAGTTAAACTCCATCGATCAGAAACTAGACTTTGTATATTGGTAGGCCTAGACAGACTTGTGTTGCAAGACTTAGAGCGATGGGTGTATGTTCGCTATTTGAGGTTTTTGATGTCTTGCTTTATTATTATTCTTTCTGTGTTTGATCTTCGCCGTAGGGCGTCGTATATATGTTCATTTCGTGGTTGTGATTCCGCCAATTGGCGAAGAGCTGGCTCCCACTAAGGGATACCTATATATTGTTATGAATATGGTTTTAGATCAAAATATACAAGGGAGGTGCTGCCCAAAATTTTAAAAGATGAAAAATGTTTTCAACTAATATATAATTCACTTGCATTTTCATTTATCATTATTTATGCATTTAAAGAAAAACTTGATTTCATTATGTCTTTATTTCAAAACTGCACCTCCACTATTTTCCGCAAAAGGGTTTCGATTTCTGGATTACAGCTTACTTGAATTATGTTACGGCTTTAGACGTTGCGTGATTCTCGTGCCGGTCACGTGCCAAATTTCCGGTTCATGACAAACAGGCAGCACAGTGGACATTCGTTGGTGTCGACATAAACTAACTAAGAGTATGCATGGCGTGAGAGATATCCGGTCGAGTGGTCGATAAATAAATAAGTGCTTCCTCTAGTTCCACTCCTGCTGCACTGTCTGTCACTTCAGGCAACTCAACTACTTGGATATTTGACTCAGGTTATCATATGACTTCCGATTTTTCTGTAATTCAAAATTGCACTCCTATGAAATCTTCGTTCGTTTATACTGCTAACAGCGACTCTCTTGCAGTCACCAAGTGTGACGACATTACACCAACTTCTGGGTCGTCCATTTCACTTACTTTATCTTCTGTTTTATGTAGTCCACAACTCACCTTGAATCTCATTTCTATCAGTAAATTAGCCGATTTGGGTTATATTATCTTGTTTAATTTCACATCTTGTACTATGCAGGATACACGCAGCGACCAGTAGAGTGGACGGATTGTATCGGTTGGAGCAGCTTCATCTTCCATTCTTGTTACCCATTGGTTTTAGCTATTCCTCCTTCACATTTTGGCATAAACGGTTAGGGTTTTGTAATTAAGGCTCCGATACCATATTACTTTTGGAGAAGAGTTATATTTTATTGTTGTCTCAATATATTTGATATACAGTTATATATACAAGTCAAAGGAAAGATCTAGAATACAAAGAGGAAAAGTATAGAATATTACTTTTGTATTGCAATAAGAGTAAACATGATCTTAGATGGTATAGGAGGAAGTTTTCACAGATGCAGTCGCAAAAAGCCAACCCTCCACCATTTTTTTGATGATCGGCTTCCACCATCTTGATCTTCACCATCTAAGATGTGGATACACAAAATTCAAGTTTTGTCTATCTAATATCTCTACTGTTACAGCCACAACTCTTGATCTGGTTACAATTAGAATTTCAAATCGAATCAAGATACGATATTAGAGTTTCTATGAGATTTAAATATCTATTTTTAATTTTAAGAATATGTCAAAAAGAAAAATATAATTAACTTTTTAAATTTTATAAATCTTGAAGAGCCTCTACTAAAAATCTCATAAAATCATTATTAATTTAACTAAAAAATCTTTAAAATATTTTATTATTTTAACTAAGATTCTTTTGAGTACCTCTAAAATCTTTTATTTATGATTTTAATATATACAGACTGCAAAAACACCAGTCTTTGCAAGGAATTTTTTTAAAAACTTTCCAATAAATTAATGCCACAAAAGCAAAAAAGGCAAAATCCCTCACATATACTAAATCCCAGAATATGCCTAGCCATCCACTTTATCCCACAATTATAACCTTTTCGATTAGAGTTTTTGACTAAATGTTCCCTCAATGCTGGGCTAATTGCTAAAAGAATCCAATACTTGATAATTACTATTTACTCTTTCAAAACTTTAAATGATTACTTAAAGGTTCCCCAAGTCGCTAAAAAGATTGTGTTTCTTTCATTTCGTTAGAGATATCGGGTCTAGAGTTTTAAAGCCTCCAAACCACTCTCATACATCTAAAATCCTTATGTTCGGTCCCAAATCGAAATTATGTTTTCGATTGATTGGGCTGAACTTAGGGATTTTAGATGTAGAAGAATGGTTTGGAGGGTTTAAAACCCTAGTCCCAACATCCCTTCGTTAGATATCTAACGGAATGAAAAAAGACAATTGTTTTAGCAAGTCGGGGGACCTTTTAGTAATTATTCAATGTTTTAAGGGAGTAAATAGTAATTACAAGTATTGGTTTTTTTTTAGTAATTAGCCAAGTATTGACGGGCCATTTAGTAAAAGACCCGTTCGATTATGGGTAATGTTCATCTTGATCAACATAATCTAAGATATGCACGTATCATATCTAAATCTAAAGTGCTCTTGTAAATGAAAATGCAGTTTCAAGTTTTGGTAGTCTCACTCTGTTTTTTTATGCATTCTACGATTATATGCTTTACACAAATATTGGGTTTAAAGTATGCTTGTACTTGAAACTAAAATGGGGTGGTAATATAATTAGAATATAAATTGTGTATATGACAAAGTTATGGGCCAACATAGTGTGAACGTTAATTAAAATAAATGGGCCTCTGTCAATTCATCTTATCTAATTTGATGGTTGGTAACAGCTTCGGCTTGTGAGATTCAATGTCGTTTCATTTTCTTACTTGTTTGTTTATTGAGATGTGTGATTTTCTTATTTTTTATTTAGAGTTGTGAATTTTGTTATTAAAATTCTATTCATTATTTTTTATTTAGAGATAATCGTGGACATCTTCAATGCTCAACCTTTGCTATTGAAATTTTGTCGTTTTTTTAATTATTATTTTGTTGATTAGCGATATTATCTAAATACTTCTAGTTATAATAGTAAAGACGAGAAGTTTTGAATACATATATTTTATACAAATTATATGATCATTGAGGTCTTATAATATGATTACTAATGATTATTTATTGTCATAAAGAAAAGATCTTTGTGATGAGTTCTATCTTTAATCTTGTTGCATGGATCTTGTTTGTATAGGTATCAATATCGGAAGCAAAATATATGACAATTTATATTGGCCCATACTCAATATTCCAAAACAGATGGAACAAGAATCACATGCAAGCATAGTCCTAGTCAAACCTCAAAGTTTTCCAAGTTACTCTATTTTTCCAAAATAAAATAAAATTATTTTTCGATTTATATACTTTGAAAATTCCAAGAGCTCTATATGTATATTTAGTGCCTCTTCTAGATCACTGTCTTAACTTAGTTCAATGTTTGGAGATTGGGACAAAATTCAGGATTTAGCTTAAATTAGAAAATAATTAGGGAATTAGACCATTTTTAAAACTATTTAGACATTTAGCACATTTGGATCATATTGGTGACACGTAGACACCACGTAGGATGACTAGTTTGGAAAGTGTTAAGTCAAATTCCGCACTTGCAAAATGCGAAATTGAACTTGGCCTCACTCAGATGTGGCCAAGTCTTATTCCGCACTTTGCAAGTGCAGAATTTGACTTGGCCACAAACAGCGAGCCAGGTCTCTGTTGGAAAGTGCCGAGAAAATCCATTCCGGGAAAACAAACTCCGGATAGCCCTAAACTCGACTAGCCCGACAGAACTGCTACCTCCAGCAAAACAAACTATGGATGTCCGGAAATCTAGAAAATCACTTTCTTTGCCCTACAATCAATGTGAGCGTGGAAAGTGCCGAGAAAATCCATTCCCAAGACAACTTCAAACAAAGGGATGCACCAGAATTAAATAATTTTAATGCAGGAAAGACATGAAAACGATTTCACCTGAAGCCAAATATTGAAGAAGATAAGCACGGTAAACAGGATTCAAGCTTGCGATAAAACATGAACTGGAAAGCAAGAGAAGCAAGGCAATATAACGACCATGGAACAAGAAAATGAATCAAGACCAGGACTCCAAGTTACTTAAATAGAGTATCGCATTGTAACCATGCTGCAGTTCATGGGTACAATCACATAACTCTGTTCAAATCGCCTAAATCCTAGTATCAGAATCAAAGGATAGGAAGAAACAATAGGGAACCAAAAAGGTTTCAAGTCGAGATGCAAAGTGGTTTGCATATCGTCAAGGCAAAGGATAAGAGAAAGATATGACTCAAGAATCATGATAGCAATGTGGCAGGATATGTTCCTAATCACGAGTATTCTGATTCGTGTATTGGGTCCAATACCCAACTACAAAAGAATCAAACTCGATTAACCTATATCCTATGGATCTGATACCAAACAAACCATGTCACGCCCCGCTTCCCAGAGTGCGCTAAGATAGGCATGTGACAGAGCCAACCATGCTACCTGTGGATAGGAAATATCCCTCCACAGTCACATTACGGCTGTAGAGATATCAAGAACAATAATAAACTATCTAACACATGTCCACAGGCCAAAATAAACGAGTCAAGAATAAAATAATATGCGGAAGCAATAGATCCAATAAACAAAACACCTGGAAAGTAAAACTGGATACCAACTGGATCCTCACTGCTCGGCCTAACGGCGGAAGTACTCCTGATCAGCCTGCGACAAAGGTAGAGGATCTGGGCCATGTAAAACCCAGACGTTAGTGCGTCATAACATCAATAATAATATAATCAGGGAGTAGCAAGATATGCAGGCACGAGTATGAACAATAATAAAGGTATAACAGTAACATAAATAAGGACAGTGAAGGATAAGGCACAGGTGATGTGCAGTGAGTAATCTAAACTGGTCTACTGGGTTAATTACTCTCAAGTCTTTGAAATCAATTTGATGAATCATCGATGTAACTCAATAGTATCCCGTGCATGCCCGGGACCACGGTCAAGATTCTCGGGCTGAATCCGAGACGTGCCGTTAGGCAGTAAAAGGTAGTATGTAACGATGAATGATGTCAGCCGCATCATCCCGGGGCTGGCCTAGCCCGTAAAACTGATCAGTAAAGGTATCGAACTGTCGAGTTACAAGTCAAGTTTCATCATTGATTTCCCCATACCCCCAAGTTATGTGTTCAAGTCAGGTATTGATAAATCTGGAGCTAATGCCAACACAGGATCAAGCAGGTACATGTTTGTCTGAATAGACAACAGGAAATGTCCATAGGGACAACAGGTCAAGATTGTCGGCATTAGTAACAAGATCAGGTAATAGGTCAAGCTGTGGTACATCAGGTCATGTCAGGTGGTGTTTATGGATCCAATCATGTCAAGTAGTACACATGTATCAAGTCGTGTCAAGTAGTAGTGTATCAAGTCATGTCAAGGGTGCACAAGTATCACGTGGGTGCTCATAATCAAACTGTAATAAGCATGGGTACACAAAAACAAGTATGGGATACCAATATAACAATAAAATAGAATAATGTGTTGTGGTATGCCAATAGATATAAGTTCAAAGATATGGATGCACAATTATCGATTAAGGTTACACTTATAGTTCCAATACTAATTAGGATGCACTTTATTAAACATGGGGTGTTACAACAACAGTATTAGGTTATAAATGAGATTGGTAAATGCAGCTATATGTGTTCCATTCAATATGGATGCGAATTGATATCATATAACCTTTAAATGATAAACTAGTTAATGCACGATGTTCAATTAAACAATGTGAATGGTTATATTCAATTTGATGCAGTATACTATAGTATGATATGTGACAAGATAGGTTTGCATATGCTAGATATGAAATGATAAGAATGGATGCATAACGTCATTGTAAAACTGTGAAACAAGTACTTTGGATGCACGGTTTGAAATTCAATTATTATATTTATTAAAATAGATGCATAAAATGTAATGTAGCATGTAGCAAGATAAACTTGGCTCGGGGGTCCACAGATGCACGGCACGCAGCAAGAATGCGAGAAAACGACGGAAAATCTCCATCGGGGCATTTCGTCGAACACTTTGCGCGCACAATCGAACATTGACGGAATGGAGATCTAGAGGCAGAGAAATGATCATTTCGTTCACGTAAATGCAGGCCAATCATTGGAGCCTCGGTTCTCATCTCGGAGTCGCGTCGAATGGGCTGTCGAATGTCAAGGGTTTGGTGTTGTTAATCGGCCAAGAGGGGGAGATGATCTCAGTTCGATGATCAGGGAAATGACGATGAAACGATGCAAGGATCAAAGCTTTGGATCTCTGCTGGGGCTCAACCTGAATTAGCCTTGGGTAGGGATGCGGCCAAGGAATATAGCGACACTGGCGATGAAGGCTTCGTCAATAGCGAGGGTTGATGCGATGGGTTTTTGCTGCGATGGGATAGACGGCAAGGGTGGCGATGTTGGTGGTGCTCAGTTGGTGAAGTCTCGCCGAAAGAGATGGAGTCGTGGGTTAACGTCGGTGAGGCGGCTGCTGTCGATGATGGGTGCATGCGAAGAGGTTGGGTGCGGCAGTGGGGTGTTAGGGTTTCTCGTCGGGGTGTACAAGGGTTTTGGAGAGGAAGAAGAGTTGATGATGACGAGGGCGAGGTGACGAGGAAAGGTCGACGACGAGGGTGGAGGCGGCGAGAGGCGAGGTGTAGGTGATGGAGGTGATGGGTTCTGTGCAGGCTCGGGAGAGGTGACGGCGTTTACGAGGAGGTGGTAGAGGAGAGGTGAAGACGAGGAGATGGGGATGCCGGCGGTGAGGAGACGGCGACGAGCGCGAGGCAGGGTGGCATGGGTTAGGGTTTGCGATGGAGGCGGAAAAGAACAGAGAAGATGAAGGGAGAGGAGAAAGAGAGACGTGTGTAAATTATTAAAGGGATTTATATAAATTAGAGGGGGGAGAGAGAGAAAGAGAGAGAGAGATCGAGATGAGAGAGAGAGGGAGAGAGAAAGAGATAGAGAGAGATCGAGATGAGAGAGAGAGGGAGAGAGAAAGAGATAGAGAGAGATCGAGATGAGAGAGAGAGAGAGAGAAATGAACAGGGAGGAGAAAGAATTTTGGCTGATAGCGGGGAGAGCGAGGGAGAGAAAAAAGAGAGAGAAGGAAAGAGAAAGGAAGAGTGGGGGCCACGGCAGCGAGAGAGAGAGAGCTAGAGGGAGTTAGGATTTAGATTTTAAATTTTAAAAAAAATTTTAGTTTGTTATTAAAAATCTTATGAACAGTTAAAATAAATTTTAAACGAACTTTAAAATTTTTAAATAATTAGAATTTTGGCGTGATACAAAAGTATTCCAAAACGCGCCCGGGTCGGGTCTAAAAATTTAGATTTAAAATATGAAAAATATATGCGACTTTCAAAATTCAAAATGAATGCTCGGGTAACGAAAAAGCATACCCCCAAGAACGGATGCACATACGTGCGCGTAGCCATCCAAACACGTCCATTTCACTGAACGGGATGAGAACAAGATGCGCGGACACTACCACGGGGTTAGGGGTATCATGCAGACCATGTTAAGTAATTTTAAAATATTTTCTATGACTTAAAATGTTATATGGTAAAATATGCGATGCCAGATGAAATGCCAGTATGCAGTATACATGAAATGCACGTGTCTATGTAACAAGTCAAGTTAAACTATAAACATGAATCGAACAGGTTCCAAGCAAGCGGGTCGGGTCGAATGTAATGTAAAATGTAAAATACCATTCGCACCCAAAACACGATACATCAAAAAAATACCACAAATAAGGAAATACGGAAACTGGAACTGGTATAAATGAACTAGGGTGTTATATTATACCCAACTACAAAAAGAATTTCGTCCTCGAAATTCCCAAGACAAGAAAAGATAAACAAACATGCAGCTACAAGAATAGATATGGAAACTTCAGTCGGATTTCATCTTCTCGTTCCCAAGTTGATTCTCCATACGAGCGATTTCCCCAAGAAACAAGTACAAGAGGGATAACCTTGTTCTTAAGAACCTTTTCCCTTCGATCCACAATCGACATTGGTCGTTCCTCAAAAGTTAAATCTTCTCGTACAGTCAGCTCTGAATGATCCAACACATGTGTTTCATCTCAAACATACTTACGAAGTTGAGATACATGAAACACGTCATGAACATTCTCCAAAGATTGCGGTAAAACCAATCGATACGCCTCTTCTCCAATGCGCTCCAAAATCTCGAAAGGCCCACCGAATCGAGGATTAAGCTTGCCTCGACTTACAAAAAGAATCACCCCACTAGTCGGTGATGTCTTAAAAAATACCAGATCACCAACAGCGACCTCTAGAGGTCTTCTCGATATATCTGCCCAACTCTTTTGTCAGTCTTGTGCTACTTATATATGATTCCAGATAGTGTTAATTTTCTCAACTGTTTGCACGATCAAATCCGGTCCCAATAATCTTCGTTCTCCAATATCGTCCCAACAAACAGGTGAACGACACTTGCGACCATATAATGCTTCGAATGGAGCCATCTGAATAGTCGCCTGAAAACTGTTATTGTACGAAAACTCCACCAAGTGTAGATGATCCTCCCATGAACCCTTGAAGTCTAACATGCAAGCTCTCAACATGTCGTCAAGAGTTTAGATCGTTCTCTCCGACTGGCTATCTGTCTGAGGATGATAAGCTGTGCTAAACTTCAATCGAGTCCCCAAACTTTCCTGTAAGCTTCTCCAGAAGTGTGATAAGAAACGGGTGTCTCGGTCGGACACAATGCTCACCGGTACTCCATGCAATCTTACAATCTTCTGCATGTACCGTTCTGCCAAAGCTTCTGTTGATTGACCCACTCGAAATGGTATGAAATGAGTTGCCTTGGTCAATCGATCAACAATCACCCAAACTGCATTGTTGCCTTTTGGACTCCGCGGTAAAGCAGTCACGAAATCCATGGTTATATGTACCTACTTCCATTGAGGAATCGGATGTGGTTGCAATAAACCAGCAACCCTTTGATGTTCAGCTTTAACTTGCTGACACACCAAGCACTTCGCTACAAAGCGGGCAATCTACCCGTTTCATACCTTCCCACCAGAAATGATGTCGTAGATCACGGTACATCTTCGCGCCTCCTGGATGTACGGAATATACGGAACTGTGCGCCACCTTCAAAACTTCTTCGCGAATATCTTCTTTTGGCACACACAAACGACTACCATAACGCAACGAACCATCTTCACGAATCAATAAGTCCGTTCGAAGTCCAGCTTCAACCTGTTCTCGAAACTTTTGCAATTTAGGGTCCTACAATTGCGCTGCTTTAATACTTTCGATCAACGACGATTGTACTTGCAGCTGCATCAACTGTCCCGAAGAATGCGGTAGCACAACCTCCAAATCGAATCTCCGAAAGTCTTCGATAAGTTCCTTTTGTGCAGTTAACATCTGAATTGCTGGCAACCGACTAAGCGCATCCGGTACAACATTAACTTTCCCCGGATGGTATTTAAGATCAAGATCGTAGTCAGCCATCAGCTCCAACCATCTACGCTGCCTCATATTAAGCTCCTTCTGTGTGAATACATACTTCAGGCTTTTGTGATCAGTGAATACTTCGACCCTTTCGCCTAATAAGTAGCGTCTCCAAATCTTCAAAGCGAAAATCACAGCTGCTAACTCCAAATCATGAGTTGGGTAATTCTTCTCATGGGTCTTCAACTGTCTCGACGCGTAAGCTACAACCTTCCCATGCTGCATCAAAACACATCCCAATCCTTTCCCAGATGTGTCGCTGTGAATCAGCAATCCTCTGGAATTGTCTGGTACGGTCAAAATAGGAGCGGTTATCAATCTCTGCTTCAACGCCTCAAAAACTGACGCACACTTATCCGTCCACACGAATGGTACTTCCTTGCGCGTAATCTTGGTCAAAGGCTCAGCCAAACGAGCAAAATTCTCCACGAACCTTCTGTAATATCCGGCAAGTCCAAGAAAGCTTTTGATCTCTGCAACGTTCTTCGGAATCGGCCAATCTCGAACTGCTGCAATCTTTTCGGGATCAACGGCGATTCCATCTCCGGACACGACATACCCCAAAAACTTCACTTCTTCAAGCCCAAACTCGCTCTTGCTCATCTTTGCATACAATCTTTCTTGCCTTAATGTCTGCAGTGCGATATTCAAGTGTTCTGCATGCTCTTCAATGCTCCTCGAGTAAACCAGAATATCATCAATGAACACCACTACAAACTGGTCCAAGAATGGTGAAAAGATTCGGTTCATCAAGTCCATAAATATCGCCGGTGCATTCGTGACTCCGAATGGCATCACTAAATACTCGTAATGTCCATACCGAGTTTGGAACACCGTCTTGCAAATATCTTCTGATTTAACTCGGACCTGATGATATCCGGACCGCAAATCCAGCTTCGAGAATACCCTCGCGCCACTAAACTGCTCGAACAATTCGCCAATGCGAGGGATCGGGTACTTGTTCTTAATAGTCACCCGGTTTAATTCTCGATAATCGATGCACATCCTTCTTGTGCCATCTTTATTCTTGACTAGAAGAACTGGAGCTCCTCAAGGTGAATTGCTGCTGCGAATCCAACCTTTCTATAGCAAATTAGTAACCTGCTTCTTAACTTCTTCCAACTCCACTGGAGCCATTGGATAGTACGCCTTTGAGATTGGCGCTGCACCAGGAACAAGATCAATCGCGAACTCCACATCTCGTTTTGGCGGTAAATCTGAGATGTCCTCGAACACATCCATGAACTCTCGAACTACAGCTGGCGCTTCCTCCTTATCAACTTCCATTGACGAAAGAACATTGCTTGTCGGCCTAGCCTTAAACTCGACTAGCCCGACAGAATTGCTACCTCCAGCAAAACAAACTCCGGATGTCCGGGAATCTAGAAGATCACTTTCCTTGCCCTACAATCAATGTGAGCGTGGAAAGTGCCGAGAAAATCCATTCCCAAGACAACTTCAAACAAAGGGATGCACCAGAATTAAATAATTCTAATGCGGGGAAGACATGAACAAGTAGGATACCTGAAACGATTTCACCTGAAGCCAAACATTGAAGAAGATAAGCACGGTAAACAGGATTCAAGCTTGTGATAAAACATGAACCGGAAAGCAAGAGAAGCAAGGCAATATAACGACCATGGAACAAGAAAATGAATCAAGACCAGGACTCCAAGTTACTTAAATAGAGTACCGCATTGTAACCATGCTGCAGTTCATGGGTACAATCACATAACTCTGTTCAAGTCACCCAAATCCTAGTATTAGAATCAAGGGACAGGGATAAACAATAGGGAACCAAAAAGGTTTCAAGTCGAGATGCAAAGTGGTTTGCATATCGTCAAGGCAAAGGATAAGAGAAAGATATGATTCAAGAATCATGATAGCAATGTGGCAGGACATATTCCTAATCACGAGTATTCTGATTCGTGTATTGGGTCCAATACCCAACTACAAAAGAATCAAACTCGATTAACCTATATCCTATGGATATGATACCAAACAAACCATGTCACGCCCCGCTTCCCAGAGTGCGCTAAGATAGGCACGTGACAGAGCCAACCATGCTACCTGTGGATAGGAAATATCCATCCACAGTCACATTACGGCTGTAGAGATATCAAGAACAATAATAAACTATCTAACACATGTCCATAGGCCAAAATAAACGGGTCAAGAATAAAATAATATGCGGAAGCAATAGATCCAATAAACAAAACACCTGGAAAGTAAAACTGGATACCAACTGGATTCTCACTGCTCGGCCTAACGGCGGAAGTACTCCTGATCAGCCTAACGGCGGAAGTACTCCTGATCAGCCTGCGACAAAGGTAGAGGATCTGGGCCATGTAAAACCCAGACGTCAGTGCGTCATAACATCAATAATAATATAATCAGGGGGTAGCAAGACATGCATGCATGAGTATGAACAGTAATAAAGGTATAACAGTAACATAAATAAGGACAGTGAAGGGTAAGGCACAGGTGATGTGCAGTGAGTAATCTAAACTGGTCTACTGGGTTAATTACTCTCAAGTCTTTGAAATCAATTTGATGAATCATTGATGTAACTCAATAGTATCCCGTGCGTGCCCGGGACTGTTTCCCCCAATCAGAGCAAAGCTCTGTTGAAATTCAAAATTTAAAATTTTGAAGCAACGCTTCAAATCCCGGGCGCAACGCGCCACGTGTCTGGCGCAGACGCATCAGCGCAGCGTCCAAGGAAGCGCACCCAATCAGAGCAAAGCTCTGTTTTAAACAAAATTAAATGAAGCAACGCTTCAGTTACGCTAGCACTGCGCTGCGCGACACGTGTCAGCGCAGATGCGCTAGCGCAGTTGCGCTGCGCTGTGCGCTACGCGACACGTGTCACGCGCTGGAGCATTTGCGCCAAATAGAATTAAAATTCTAAAGAAATCTTTCTGTTCTTGTTAAAATAAGAAGATTTTCTTCTGTAAAACAGAAGCCCTTGGATCAAAGATCCAACGGTGGGGAAAATTCTCCAAATCACTCAGAGAAAAATCTCTTAAACAAATTTAACTAATTTATGGGCACTATAAAAAGGACCATAGACCTCAATTCAGAGGGATCAACATTTTGGTGAGAAAATAAACAGAGAGAACTCTGAAGAAATCTCAAGAGAAGAAAAAAGGTAAAAACCTTAAGAGAAGAATTTCTTCTAATAAATCATTGATCTAAGAACAAGATCAATGATCTTCAATAAAAAACAAATAAAAATAATGCTTTGCACTTTTTATGAACCTCTGGTTCTCTGAGGTAAGAAAACAAGAGAAACTTGTTTTCTTTGATCTAAATTAGATCAAGAAAACAAATAATTCTTTGTACTTTTATGAACCATTGGTTCTTGAGTCTAAAAGATTCCTAAATCATAGTGTTTTGCACTTGCAAACTGCGCTGTTGCGCTCTTGGGAAAGCGCCACGTGTCAGCGTCTGAACCATTTGCGCTATGCGCTTTTGAAATAGAGCTTTGCTCTCTGAAATTGGCGCAACTCACCAGAGCACGCCACGTGTCAGTAGCGCAAGCGCAGCGCACTAGCGCAGCGCACTGCGCTTGCATGACACGTGTCGTCACCACAAGCGCTTGCGCTCTTCGATTGGCGCAAAGCGCCTGAAATGCAATGCATTACTTAAAAAAAATGGGCCAAGCCCAAGTCAAAAAGACCAAACATGCCTAATTAAGCTGATGCTCTGCATCATTTATAAATGGGCAGAGCCCAAACAAAATAATAAAAATGCTATGCATTTTAAAAGGGGCAGAGACCAAACAAAGTAGATGCTTTGCATCATTTGTAAATGGGCAGAGCCCAAAACAAATTGATGCTCTGCATCCTTTCTGGGCAGAGCCCAAATAAGAATAAAAAAAATGCAAGGCCAAATGCAAACAAAATGTGGACATTTTTAATTGGACTTAGCCCAATTTTGGCCGTAAGTCCTTAAATTAAATTGACTGAGCACGGCTACTCCCTAAATCAATTTACAACCGGTTCGAGAGTACATCTCCGAACTCCTTTGACACCTATCGTTGTAAGTCTTCAACGACGTCAAAGAGGTGACGGGTCCCAACGACCACACATCAATATGGACTGCGGGGTCCTTAAACTCGTGGACCGAAACGTCCTTAAACTAATGTTGGACCGAGACGTCCTTAAACCAATATTGGACCGAAACGTCCTTAAACTATTATTCGTCCCAAAATGGGAATGTTGGACCGAAACGTCCTTAAACTAATGTCGGACCGAAACGTCCTTAAACTAATATTGGACCGAAACGTCCTTAAACTAATGATGGACCACCACGTCCTTAAACTGGCGATGGACCACCACGTCCCTAAACTGGAACATGGACCACCACGTCCCTAAACTGGAACAATAGAGCTTCCAAATGCTCTTTTGCCGGATCTAAACGATCCCGTTTAAGTTGATCTTAGCCCCAAACACGGCTAACGTATCCTTAAACATTCAAATGAACTATAAAACTCCAAATTGACTTTGGTTCAAGGGTACATCTCTGAACTCCTCTGACACCTATCGTTGTAATCCTTCAACGACGTCAGAGAGGTGACAAGTCCCGACGGCCATATATTAAATGGATCACCACGTTAAGTTGATCTTAGTCTCAAAACAGGACTAACGTATCCTTAACGAACGTTTAAGTTGATCTTAGCCTCAATACGGCTAACGTATCCTTAAACTAAAACACCAAACCCAAATCTAAGTAAATACGGATTTGGATTAATCCACGTCCTACGGGCGACGGCATAACCTAGTCTCCGTATACAATCCACGGGCAACCACAAACAAAACAAACACCCACGACACGGAGTGAAATTCTGGAGAAGGAGAAAGTTGTTACCGCGATGCGTTAGCGTAATTAACTGCAGGGGCTTGCGCCTGCAGGGAAGAGCGTCCCCATAATTAAAAACCCCTCAAGCGAGGGGGAATCTGACGAAGTCTGCTACATCGGCCGCATCCGTCTAAACCTCCGATACACGGTGCCATAATTCAACTTGGCATCTTCGGAGAGGTGGACGGATAAAACCAAATAGCATCTGCCCCGAATCTCAGGCAAGACGTCCTCACGTCGCCGCAGCCATTCGGAGGGGAACAGATTTTGGCACGTCCGGTGGGACCTTTTCCTCTTTCCACTCCACACTTCGTGTGTCGTCTTCGCGAACCAATCGCGGTTTGTTAATGGTTGCCTTTGGATTTCAAGTTTACTAAGATTTGGTCTCTTGCTTGGTAAAGGAGAGAAGTCAAGCATCGATGGCCTCAACTTGTTCGAAGTGCTCCAACTGCAGCTGCAGCTCGCGTCCGGCCTCAACTGGGGGCACAACCTACGGGCCCCAAGCGACCTCTTTGTTCACCATGCCCGTGGAGCAGATTACTCAAGCCACCACGGGGCTGTTTTTCGGAACTATGCTTCCGCCAACAAGCTTCAGCACCCCCGTGCCCGTACAAGAAGCTCCTAAGAAGTCGGTCTTCGATCGACTTTCAGTTACTGCGGCCGCTCTCAACGGGTCGCCCAACACCGGTGCCTCGGTCTTCTCCAGACTGGGCCAAAACTCCTGTGAGCCCACGATGAGGCTTACAGTCCCGGAAAGGGTTATTCCAAAAGGAGTACCCAAACCTGCTCTTGAAGTCGTCAAGGTGGCTTCTCCTGCTAAGAGATCGGTCTTTACAAGATTGACCGTCCCAACTCCCACTCCTACTCTTGCTGCTCAAAAGACATCAGTCTTCAATAGGCTGACACCGGCAACCGCCCCACACCCGAACAGGGGGCAAGAAGAAGCTGTTTCTGTCTCTGAGCCAATACCGACGACTCGTCGCGCCCGACGACGCCACTGGCGCCGGGTAAGGAAGACTGGGGGCAACTCCCCTTCTGGGATAACTCTACCGGCTCCAACGGCGGAAGTCAATGCTGTTGTTCCAACCGGGAACAGCTTTGAGCTGCTGAATAGGGTACGTAAGAACTCACCAACTGCGGTGCTCAGGAGATCTCCTCTACCGGTAGAGACTGCCGTGGAAACAGAAAAGCTGGAGCAGCCTCCTCAATCGCTGTTCTCCAGGATCTACAAGACATGGCGACGAGTCCGAGAATCTGTCATTGATCCTAACTTCTCTCGCCAGCACAAGAAGTCGAAAGGTCGGCAGGAAGAAAATCCCCTAGTCAAGCAACGAAAGGCGACGACCGCTTGGGTGCCTAAAGCAACGGCCCCCTCAACTTCTATGGCCCATAAAATAAGAAGGCCGGAGAAAGTGCCGACGCCGATGACGAATATCAAAGGTGGTGAACCCAAACGCCCTAAGTCAGGGGGCATTGTAGTTCATACAGTTTACGTGGCGTCTGGTAAGGAGGGCAGTCGCATATTTACGGGTCATCGACCACTTACGCGATCTGTTATCAAAGCGCAGGAGCAGCAGCAGAAGCTCCAAGAGATGATGAACGCTATGGCCGCACTTACTGGGCCAAAAGAAAACCCTGAAATGTCCTCGGACGAGCGTCAAGAACAAGAAACTGATGCCAAATTCCTTCGTCGAATATTGGAAAAGAAGGACAAAGAGGCTGCTGAACAAGCAGCCAACATACAGCGTATGGGCCTCCTGTTTCAAGACATGGTGGGGATGATGATCCAACAAGATCCTCCGGCCGAAGATCCCCCGATCATCCTTGAAGACGATAAGGGAGAGACGTCGAATCCTCCGCCAGCTCTGTCAGCAGCTAAGGAAGAGACAATCTCCAAAGCTGACTTGGACGAGTACATAGCCCAGCAAATACAGGTTCATCATGCAACTGAAGCAGCTGGCCAGGTCGTAAGAACAGGGCATCCATATCCAAGTTGGTACGATTAAATCAAGTACCTGCCCGGTTATACAATTCCTAAGTTCCATGTCTACAAGGGGACTGGCAATCCCCACCAGCATGTTGCCCAGTTCAGGGCACTCTTCGGCAACACCGGCGGTGACGACAAGCTGTTGCTTCGCCAGTTTGTTGGAAGTTTATCAGATACGGCGTTCGAGTGGTACTCTGAGCTCCCGAACGACTCGATCAAGACCTTCGCGGAGATGGAGCTGTTGTTTACTCAACGTTTTGCAAGCGCCAGTGAACGTACCCCGATGACGGCGTTGATTAACGCCAGGGTAATGCCAGGCGAGACATGGGTCCAATATGCTATACGGTGGCGTAATTTATGGTCAAAGTGCGAGCAGCGCATTGAAGAAGCTCCCGCGGTGGGTATGTTTGTGGGAACCCTTGATCTGCAAGCAACCATCTCGCAATTTATGATGTTTTTCAAGTCGACTACCTTCCAGGCCTTGATTGACAAACTAGCGCAAATGGATTAGATGGGCCATAAACCCCCCTTCCAAAGCCGAACTCCCGAAATGACAAAGGGAAGGGAAAAGCGATCATTGTCGCTAATGCTCAACAACAACCGAGCGACTCGAAGCCGGTTGTTCGTTAAAATAATACGCGTCCATACGTGGCCCTTGAGGAGAGGCTAGAACGTTCTTACTCCTTTCCCCGAGATAAGATGAAAAGGTTATTCGAGCTGGCATTGCGCAACCGACTCATAAATCTGCCGGATCCAAAACGTCCGTTGCAACCAAGTGATGTCAGCGCGCCCAACTACTGTCCTTATCATTGAGTACTGGGCCATCCGATCGAAAATTGCTACGTTTTCAAAAATTGGCTTGAAAACTAGTACCGACAAAGCAAGTTCGCATTGTCTGACAAATGGAAGGTGAATCCCCCGCAGCCCCACACATCTAAAGGGATGAATACGCCGGGGGCAACATGCTCCATCGTTGAAGAAGCTCCTTGGGAAGTTGTATTGTCAACCAAGACAAAGAGGATGCTAGACGATCTTCAGACATGCCCAGCGATCAAGTGGAAGAACCCGTTGGAGCCGCAGATCATTGAAGGGATGTTGAAGCCTCGTCCAACTCAAAAGATTGATGGAGGTGGCCCAAGCATTCATAACCAGCCGTCGAAATATTCAAAGAAGAAGGAAAAGAAGTCAAAGAAGCCCGTGAAGTCTGGCGACAAGCGTTCGGATTTGCAAAAACAAATTGACGCGCTGGAGGAATACAACCAGAAGGCACGGACTCCCATTACATTCCAAGAATTCCTCAATCACGTCTTTCAAGAGGAAGATGAGGGAGAAAGTTCATCTGATGATTCTGAGGAATGCGTGGCGAGCTGTCATGTGATTTCCCACTCGTTCATAGACGATGAGGAGACTTCTCGTACTGAAACGCTGGGGGCAGCTCCCGAACCAAAAATTCTAGAGCCGTCAGATGAAGTAATCGATGCATTCCTCAATGAAGCTCTCTTAAAAAGCAAAGCTGATCGGGAACGCGAGGAGGTTATATTCGAAAGAGCCAAACGCCAGCGTCTTGACGAAAGAATTGAGATACTCCCGCTGGAGCAAAGTACACCCACTGCGGACAAAAGCAAATTCAAGATGAGGAAAAGGTTTGCTAAGGCCATATCAATGGGCATGAAGCTACTATCCTCCGAAGGAAAAATTACTGGTGAAGCGGAAATGCACCCCTCCTATTGCTTGTATCATCAGAAGATTTCGCACCCCACTGAAGAGTGCAAAGCTTTCGATAGATGGTGGCAAGGATATGTTACTCACCGGCAGCATTTTAAGCGGAAAAAGCGCAAGACCCATCGAGAACGGAACGATACGACCGAAGGGCTTAACAGAACCACCGGCAATTGTCGCAAAGTCAACACCGGGGGATCACAAGTGCTCACGTTCGGGAGTGATTCTGATAAGGAGCTGGAGCTTGGCCCCCTCTTTAAAGAATCCACTTCAGGAAAAGAAAAAGAGCCGAAGGTCTGCGAAAATATCCGGGTACGTAACCGCACGCTGCCCGAAAAGAATCTCAGACCCTCAAATAAAAAAGATAAAGGAAAAGAGAAGGTCCCTGAAGATATCGTCTTAGATGACCAAGTCATGGAAGAGCTAGTTGCCAAAGACCCGCCGAAGAAAAATAAGGTAGATTACAACGTCTTAGCGCATCTGAGGAAACTACCATCGTAGCTCAGCATTCTTGATGCCCTTTTACTATCAAAGGAGGTGAGAGATTCGTTAATTAAGGCACTACAGGACCCAGAGCAGTTCCAGGCTTTCCTGGCCGAAGAAAAGATGAAGGATGAACTGGAAGAAGTGCACACGGCCGATGTCACTTTTGGCGATGAAGACCTTCTCCTTGGGACGTGCGAACATAATCGCCCCCTCTATGTCTCAGGATACTGCCATGATATAAAGATAGGCAAAATCCTGATCGATAACGGGTCGTCTGTCAACCTACTCAATGTGCGGGTTTTAAAAGAAATTTGCATGAGCGTTCAACACCTCGCTCGAGACAAGATCACCATCTCCGGGTTCGACTCCCAATCATCAAAGACTCTTGGATCTGTGATACTGACGCTACGCTTCGGACTGCTCGTCACGGACATTAAATTCCACGTCATAGATGCCAAGACATGCTACAACGCTCTGCTCGGCCGACCATGGTTACATGAGTACAACATCATCCCTTCTACACAGCATCAGTGTATGAAATATTTTAGGGATGGTCTCGAGTATACCGTGACGGGAGAATTGAATCCGTTTTCCGTGAACGAAGTCCACAAATATGAAGATGCCAAATACTTCTTGCAGGATTTTGAAGACACGGAAAGGTGTCGCAAGCCGGAGAATAAAACTAACGCTACCATCCCTGTCTTCGGCAGTGATACCGAGGAGGAAGAGGAAATAGTTTATTCGGGTCCTCACCAATACACCAAGCCGGGACCATCCGCTCCTGCGTTGATTTTTGGTAGTGATTCGGAGGATGATGTCCATGCTGTATTCTCTGCTCGACCTTCAATACGGGCTTCCGCTGACGGAGAGCAAAGTCTACAAGTCGCTATGGTACCGCTTAAACACCATAAAGAACTGGATGCACTCGATATTTACAATGTAGAAGAGCTGCAAACGTTTTATATCCCTCCCAGGCGAGAAGGCGAGAAGGCAATTCTATTCTACCGCTCTGAAGAAAATAAAGTGGAGAAAGAAATCTGGCACGGGGCAGATCCTACGCTGGACAGATTCCAACCCATCCGTCTATCCAGATATTATACAGAAGGCTTGAAGAAGCTATTGAAGCGCCAAGGGATACCCTTCAAACAGACCGTTAGAAAGGACAAATTCTATGACAGGGTCTGGAACGTTCCTGGGACTCAACGCAAGCTGCCTAATGGGAGGATGGAAACGACCGGGCTCGGATATATTCGCCCCAAGAAATGAGAGCTGCTCCGCGACTGTTACGTCGTGCACGACTTCAATGAAGAAGCAGATGCGCAACGGGAGGACACTAATCCTGAACCAGTAAAAGTTCCTGATGCAAAAGTGCCCGATCCGTCGTTTGAAGAACAAATGGACAGGCTTATAAGGGAAGCTGGTCAAAAGGTCCGAGATGATCACAATCGCGAAATGGCCATCTACGAAAGAGCTAGAACGCAACACCTCCTTCAACAGGCCGTCAAAAATGAAAGTGTCACTCCGTGTCAACCTGTTATTAAGAAGGCTCGACGCAGAAGCAGAAACAAGTCGAAAGGCCAAAAAGGCACTCAACAGCAACAAAGCGGGGCTAAGAAGCCACGCGAGCGGGAATCGAGCGTTATTGATCTATCCCTCATGAAGAAAATGGGTCGAGCGTACTCATTTCCACAGGACAAGACGAAGAAGATACTTGAGCTTGCTCTAAAACATCAGATGCTTACACTGCCGGAGTCCAAGCACTCCGAACAAGCAGGCGAAGCCTCTGACCCAAATTATTGCTCTTACCATCGAGTAATAGGGCATCCTCTCGAAGACTGCTTCACCTTCAAGAATTGGGTCGAAGATCAGTATCGGCTTGGCAAGTTCGCTCTGTCTGACAACTGGAGGGTAGCGCCGCCACAATAGCATGAACCCAAAGCCGCAAGAACAGAACCAACTCCACATTGGGATTGGAAGCGGATTCACACTTGTCGCATGATAACAATAGTAAAAGAAGAGCCTGAGAACATGGACAGCCTTCCCTGGTGCTTCGAAAACAGCAACGATAGGGCGATCTCAGAATTTCCGCCAGCTCCGAAAGAAATGGAAGATGGAATACATACTACCGCGGATAACCTCAAGAAAATTGAGTTGGGGACGCTAAACGACCCGCGATCGACATTTGTCAGCGAGCTGTTATCCGAAGAAAAGGTGGCTGTGTTAAAAGACGTCCTTGTACAGCATAAAGATTGCTTCGCATGGAACTATTCCGAAATGCCGGGACTAGATCCAGAAGTTGCTGTGCATAAATTGGCGATATCCCCAGACGTCAAGCCGGTCAAACAGGCGCCAAGAAGAATGCGGCTCGAGCTTGAGATGAGCATCAACGCTGAGGTCAAGAAGCTAATCGACTCTGGCTTTATCCAGGAAGTTCAATACCCTGAATGGATCGCCAAGATCGTCCTGGTGATGAAGAAAAATGGGACGGTGCGCATATGCGTGGACTTTCGGGATCTCAACAAAGCCTGCCCGAAGGATGATTTTCCGGTGCCAGTCACCGAATTGATGATAGACAATACGTCCACTCATGAGGTTTTCTCCTTCATGGACGGCTCATCAGGGTATAATCAGATAAAGATGCATCCTGAAAACCAGAAGCATACCGCTTTCCGGACCCCTTTGGGAATATTCTGTTATAAAGTGATGCCCTTCGGGTTAAAGAACGCCGGTGCCACTTACCAAAGGGACATGACGAAGATCTTCGATGACCTTATACATGAAATCGTTGAATGCTATATCGACGACCTCGTGGTTAAGAGCAAATCATACGAGGAACATCTCGAGCATCTAAAGACTGTATTTCAATGCCTTCGACAATACAACTTGAAGATGAACCCTCTCAAGTGTGCATTCGGAGTTTCCTCAGGCAAATTCCTGGGATTCATCGTCCGACACCGGGGTATCGAAATAGATCCGTCCAAGATCAAAGCGATCATGGAAATGCCTCCGCCAAGGACTCTCAAACAGTTGCGGTCTCTCCAAGGAAAGCTCGTATATATTCGGCGATTTATAGCCAACCTCTCTGGCAAGTGCCGCCCTTACAGTCACCTGATGAAGAAGGGAACTCCATTCGTCTGGGATCAAAAATGCCAGGGCGCGCTGGACGAAATTAAATAGTACCTGCAGAACCCGCCAGTGTTGGCTGCTCCGGTTAAGGGAAAACCTCTCATTCTTTATACAACCGCCCTCGAAGGTTCCTTAGGCACATTATGGGCGCAAGAGAATGACCAAGGAAAAGAAAGAGCTCTCTATTACTTGAGTTGAGTTCTTCTGGGGGTAGAAAGCAACTACTCTCCCATTGAAAAACACTGCCTGGCGTTGATCTTCGCAATAACAAAGCTCAGGCACTATGCATTGGCGCATGAGGTCCGTCTCATTTCAAAGGTCGACCCTCTTAAGTATTTGATGTCGAAGGCTATACTGACAGGTCGACTCGCTAAATGGGCTCTGCTCTTGATGGAGTTCTCGATAACGTATCAACCCCTCATGGCAGTCAAAGGCCAGGCTATCGCCGACTTCCTTGTTGAGCATCCGATACCCGCCGATTCTCCTTTAAATTGCGATCTTCCAGACGAACATGCGTTTGACGCTATCGATGGGAACGACACCCGATGGGAGCTTTATTTTGACGGAGCATCTTCCATGAAAAAGTGCAAACAAAGTATCCCTATAATCAAATCGGGAGTAGGCCTCATCTTCGTAACTCCACAAGGAGGGATTATGCGCTTCGCCTTCTCCTTAACAGAGCCAAGGACGAATAATGAAGCCGAATACGAAGCTTTGATAGCAGGCCTCGAGATCGCTATCAACATGGGAATTGAAGACCTCTGTATATATGGAGACTCCCAGCTGGTCATCAGTCAAGTAAATGGCGACTACCAAACGTGCAAACCAGAGTTGGTGAAGTACGGCGAAAAGGTGCAGCAACTGTTGACCCAAATCCCTTCCTACACTTTGGGAAACATACCGCGCGCAGAAAACAGCAAAGCGGACGCATTGGCCAAGCTCGCTAAAGAACTGGCTGATGAGAACCTCGATGACATAAGAATCGTGGTACAAAGCCGTCGGGTGCTTGCCCCAGCGAAAATATCTCCGGAATCATCCGAAGAAAAGAGAGCGACTGAGCAAATGGCTCTGCAAATAAAAGACCGGGAAAAGGCCGAGGATTGGAGGGAAGTCTTCATAGACTATTTTAAGTCCCACCGAACGCCTGAAGAAGCGTCCACAAGACATCAGCTCATAAAACGAGCTCTGTCTTTCGCCTTCGTCAATGATACTCTATACAAGAGGTCATTTGATTCCCTGTGGTTGAGATGTCTGGGGCCTGACGAAGCGAGAAGAGTCGTCCAGGAAGTTCATGACGGAATCTGCGGTTCTCATCAAGCAGGCCCAAAGATGAAGTTGAAGATCAAACGGATGGGCTACTACTGGCCCACGATGATTCAAGACTGCCTTGAGTATGCGAAGCAGTGCCACTCATGTCAAATTCATGGGGATTTCATCCATCAACATCCAAATCCACTACACCTGACGGTGGCTAGCTGGCCGTTCGAAATGTGGAGAACTGACATAGTCGGTCCCATCGAACCAGCATCGTCCAAGGGATATCGTTTCATCCTGGCGACTACTGACTACTTCTCCAAATGGGCAGAAGCAGTGCCGTTGAGAGAAGTGAAGACAGAGGATATCCTCCATTTCTTCAAGACGCACGTCATATATCGGTTTGGAACTCCGCGACCGATCGTCTCCGATAACGGACCAGCTTACAGGAGCCACAAGATCAGTCGCTTCGCGCAATAACATAATATAGACTGGAGGTATTCTTCGGTTTATAATCCGTGAGCTAATGGTTTAGCTGAAGCCTTCAACAAGACCCTGACGAAAATCATGAAAAAGACGGTGTCCCGAAATAAGAGAGACTGGCACGCGAGACTGCAAGAGGATCTTTGGGCGTATCGAACTACGTTCAAGACGGCCACGAACACAACGCCGTACGCGTTGGTATTCGGTACCGAAGCAGTACTCCCCCTCGAAATAGAGTTACCCTCTCTGCGAGTGGCAGTCCACTACGAGCTGACGGACGAAGAAAACGCTCACCTTCGGCTTGAGGAGCTTGACGCCCTTGATGAAACCCGGCTCATAGTGCAACAAAATCTGGAAGCTTATAAAGCAAAGATGACGCGCTCATATGAAAGATTAACCCGACCGAGGACATTCCGCCAAGGCGAACTTGTGCTAGTGGTCAAAAGGCCTATGATCCCCAATCGTGCCAAGCGGGGAAAATTTGAGCCGAACTATGAAGGCCCATACATCATAGACAAGGTCTACCAGGGTGGAGCCTATCTACTCAAGGATATGCACGGTGAAAGGCCTTTCAGGCCGATAAACGGTAGATTCCTAAAGAAATACTACGCTTAATGAGCCATAGCCTAGATCAAAGATAGATGACGACGACTATATCCGCTCGCTATCTTCTTAAGTTCAAGCTTCATAAGCAGTAGCCTGCCTTCTCAACAACAGACCGAAACGTCCTTAAACTACTACCGCAGCATCCTTAGGCTGACGAGATAAAAAAAAATAAAAAAAAATATAATAAAAAAAAACGGTATGTCCATAAGCAAAAAGGGCACGGATGAAAACCCGAAAGGGCTCCGTGAGTAAAAACAGCAGGGCTACCGGCGAGTGTTCGTGAAAACCCGGAAGGGCGTGACCTCGTAAAAGAAGAAGAAGAAGAAGAAGAAGAAGAAAAACGGTATGTCCATGAGCAAAATGGGCACGGATGAAAACCCGAAAGGGCTCCGTGAGTAAAAACAGCAGGGCTACCGGCGAGTGTTTGTGAAAACCCGAAAGGGCGCAACCTCGTTAAAAGACACTTATAGGGTCCTCTCAACCTTGTAAGGAGAAACCACCCGCGTGAGATCCTTACGACTCACAAGGGAGCAACACACTTAGGGATCCCCACGATTCTTAAGGAGAAAATACACTTGCGAGATCCTCACGACTCATAAAGAGAACTCTCTTATGGGACCCTCACGGCTCATAAGATTTGAAAGTCTTAAGTTACAGAGACCTAAACCTGTGCTTAAGCAACTCCCACAACTCCCGATATTGCCCTACAAATGGCTCAATACTGACCCTTGTATACAATCCACGGACGTGAATAAACATTTCCCTAATCAAGTCCCATCCGAGACTGGGGATATGTTCGCATGACGAACAACCCTCATAAGTCCTCTCGACTTACAAGGAGAAAATCCTCCTGTAGGATCCTTACGACTTACAGAGGAACAAACACTTAGGAATCCTCACGATTCCTAAGGAGAAAATACACCTACAAGATCCTCACGACTTGTAGGGAGAAATACCTTTGTGAGACCCTTACGGCTCATGAAGTCAAAAGCCTTAGTCGACAGGACCTTAACCCTGTTAGCTAAGCCATCCTTGTTCGACATCGACAGAGGCAGATGATGATTCGCTCCTGGCAATATCCTAGTTGTAGCGGTGCTGATGCCGAAATCGGCGTCTAATTTCAGGTTTACGGCGAAAAGCCAGTAGGCCGCACATGCATATGAAATAGCCAAAATGATGGGGCAACTTGCAATAAAAAGCAGTAAGTGAAAATGTATGCATGAAAAATAGCCGAAATGATTGGGCAACTCGCAATAAAAAGCAGTGAGTAAAAATAAAATAAACAGCCGATATGATTGGGCACCGCGAAAAATAGCCAAAATGATTGGGCAATCGCGACCTTCGCGATATAAAAGCTGAAATGATAGAGCATCGCGGAAATGAAAAAAAAAGAAATGATAAAACTTTGGCCCTACAGTTAAGATCGCTTCGATCCCTGTATACAATCCAAGGGCGCAAAAGAAGAGGGAACCATACTTTCCCAACAGGATCCGCCAGAAAACGAGGTCAAATCTCGACGATTCATCCCAACTCCGAAGAAACCAATGTCTTCGGCAAACACCTCAACTCATGGATACAAACACTCCTTGATGAGAGCCTCCTGATTCGCGTCGACTCGCAGAGCAACCAGTGCCTCCGTGGGAAATTCTCAACTCGTTTCAAACCCCAAGGAAACAAGTAATCCTTGGCGCTAGGGAAACAAATAATCCCTAGCAAACACCTCAACTCACGGATACAAACACTCCTTGACGAGAGCCTCCTGATTCGCGTCGACTCGCAGAGTAACCAGTGCCTCCGTGGGAAATTCTCGACTCGTTTCAAACCCCAAGGAAACAAATAATCCTTGGCGCTAGGTGTTAGTTACATGTATGCCCTAGAGGCCATTACTATACGTAGGATGTATATTGTAGTGGATGCTTGGACATATATGGGGAGGACTTTCTTGCTCGACATGATAGTATGCTATCTGGTTGCTCTTTATCTTAACGTGTACATTGATTGTCTCTCTGTTACATGTTGGTAAAGCCCTTAGGATGTGTATTTGACTACCTGGACTATGATGCGGATCATACTAGTGAGGACATGGTAGTCCATAAGTACATCCTTCAAGGTCCCCAGTCGTGGGTGTATCGAGACGGGGCATCGATATACCAGTGTAGACTAGCGTATACCTTCTCGACCCATACAGATGGGAGATGGGCGATGGACGATCCCATATCCATTGGTGTTTGACATCAGAGATGATATACGGGTGCTCAGTGGAGACTGGGTACACTGGACGGACTCTCCGAGAACTCCCAGATGGTATTATACCTTACGTCAGATGTCAGTTCTCTGGTGACACTGGTACAGGTTAGTCTGTAGACCCGAGATCGTCATAGAGTCTTGTGTGATTCCCACTGTGCTTTGATTTCCACCTTACTACGTCCAAGAGGGCATGCAAAATGGTGGTTTTTGGGTACAGTCCCGAATCACATGGAGGCAATGAGCGATAGGAGGCGATTCGTCTCTCCCGGTATTGGGAGTTGATGTTGCGCTGTGTTCGATTGGCTATAACCATAAATCCCTGGCCAGGGTTGCTGAGATTTACTGGTAAGTGTTACCAGTAGTTTCTCGAACTGTTATAGACCTCATATCGACACGACTTATCGAGCTACTGGGGTCTGACGTTTACCACCCCTAGGCGAGATATGTGACATATCAGACGATCAGACCGGACTGTACGGTAAGTGTTACTGGTTGGATTCACAGGAGTGTGAGCGGGCTTGCTCGTTGATCTTCTGATCGCTCAATACCCGGGTGGCCGTTACGTTTAGCAGACCGCTTGCGGCTTGTGGGTGTTTGATATGATCATCACCTGCTGCCGGCGTATTGACGAGTCTTTAGAGTCCTACACAGAGGTTTCCTGGCTCAAGCGAAACGAAATAGGAGCGCATATGAGATATGTACGGGACCGAGAATAATACCAGTATGTGATATTGTATTAGATTCTCGCGATTTGTGACATTGATCTGTTATATGCGATATAGCCGGGTTGTTGGATCAAGTGTTGATTCGATAAGTTGTTACTATTGATATTAGTCGGTTATATGCAATATGACCGGATCATTAAATCAAGTGTTGATTTAATGATTTAATGTATAATTATATATTTGATATATTACTTTACATTAACTAGTATTGGTTCACTTAAGATTATTTTCTCACTTGGATGTGCACATTGTATATATGATATATTTTTGTGCACTTGATTGTATCATGATTTGATGATACATGCAAACATGTGTGGGTGTGTGACTTACACCTTTGTTTAGTTAATGGTTAGGGTTTTCTTTTCCTTATTTATTTTTCTAAACTAAATGGTGGCTTTTCTTCATCTTTGCTAGAAGTTTCTTGTTGCTTCAAGTATCTTTGAAAAGTCTTACCATTTTTGTTTTGTTCTAAACTCTAACCATTACCTTAACCTTAGTTTAGTCTCTACACTTGTTAGGCTCACCCATGGTTGCATTATGATAGATATCACTTGGATTTTCTTTTTGCAACAATTCTTTTTCTTTCTTCTTCTTCATCTTCTTCATGAAGAGAAGAAACCATGGCTAGAAAATTCTAAGTGATGATTCCAAGTGAGAAATCCAAATCCAAAGTGAACCCACTTCCTATTTCTTCATCCTCTACCACTTGCCATGTAGTATAGGGTGTTTTCTTCACAAGTTTCATGACTTGGTGAAAGTGGAGCTTGAGCTTGAGTTGCCTCGACGTAGATCATCTTTGGCATCGAAGTCGACGACCTAGCCCGATCATTTCTTCGACGAAACCATCGCTAGAGTCCGGGATCCGATGATCGCAGCGGAGGGACGTCAACATGGAGCCAAGGAAGTGGAGGACCGGATCTACAAAGGTTGTATTTCTATTCACTTTAGAGTAAAGTTGTTTATTCGCATTTGTTTTCGCCTAAACTCTAGTTAACGATCGCATTAGGGTTTCTCGGCACCGGAAAAATTAGAATTTGGCATGGTTGATGCCTTGTGGAACCTCATTAGTGTGCCTAGGAAGCCTACACTAGGGAAACAAATAATCCCTAGCAAACACCTCAACTCACGGATACAAACACTCGTTGATGAGAGCCTCCTGATTCGCGTCGACTCGCAGAGCAACCAGTGTCTCCGTGGGAAATTCTCGACTCGTTTCAAACCCCAAGGAAACAAATAATCCTTGGCGTTAGGGAAACAAATAATCCCTAGCAAACACCTTAACTCACGGATACAAACACTCCTTGATGAGAGCCTCCTGATTCGCGTCGACTCACAGAGCAACCAGTGCCTCCGTGGGAAATTCTCGACTCGTTTCAAATCCCAAGGAAACAAATAATCCTTGTCGTTAGGGAAACAAATAATCCCTAGCAATCACCTCAACTCACGGATACAAACACTCCTTGATGAGAGCCTCCTGATTCGCGTCGACTCGCAGAGCAACCAGTGCCTCTGTGGGAAATTCTAGACTCGTTTCAAACCCTAAGGAAACAAATAATCCTTGGCTCTAGGGAAACAAATAATCCCTAGCAAATATCTCAACTCACGGATACAAACACTCCTTGACGAGAGCCTCCTGATTCGCGTCGACTCGCAGAGCAACCAGTGCCTCCGCGGGAAATTCTCGAATCGTTTCAAACCCCAAGGAAACAAATAATCCTTGGCGCTAGGGAAACAAATAATCCCTAGCAAACATCTCAACTCACGGATACAAACACTCCTTGATGAGAGCCTCCTGATTCGCGTCGACTCGCAGAGCAACCAGTGCCTCCGTGGGAAATTCTCGACTCGTTTCAAACCCCAAGGTAACAAATAATCCTTGGCGCTACGGAAACAAATAATCCCTAGCAAACATCTCAACTCACGGATACAAACACTCCTTGACGAGAGCCTCCTGATTCGCGTCGACTCGCAGAGCAACCAGTGCCTCCGTGGGAAATTCTCGACTCGTTTCAAACCCCAAGGAAACAAATAATCCTTGGCGCTAGGGAAACAAATAATCCTTAGCAAATACCTCAACTCAGGGAAATAAACAATCCTTGACGAGAGCCTCCTGATTCGCGTCGGCCCGCAAGAAACAAGTGTCTCCGCGGGAAAATTCCCGATTCGTCTCAACTTGCAAGATGAAGCCTCAGGCAGCAAGGACTAAAAAAAAAACTTTCTTCCTGAACAATGGGACCCTGCAAGTCGATCTAAAACGGTCTCTTGCATACTATTCACGGGTCTCACTCTCCAAAGTCGAGTTTCGACAAGGAGGGAAACAACCGATTACGGGTCCTCTCGACTTGTAAGAGGGAAAAATTCTTTTATAGGATCCTTACGACTTATAAGAGAAAACCACACTTGGGAATCCTCACGATTCCTAAGGAGAAAACCTACCTACGAGATCCTTTCGATCCGTAGGGAGAAAAGTCTCTATGAGACCCTCACGGCTCATAGAGTTGAAAAGTCTTAGGCGGCAGATCTGAACCTGCGGCCTAAGCCATTGCTATCTCGTGAAGAAATCAAGATGCTTACTCTATTATCTGCTAATTGTGACAGCGTGCCGATAATAAGAAAGGAAAAAGCAAAGAAACAGTACAAAACATTGCAAAGGAAAATATGTATCTTTATTGAATGTAATCAAGTACAAGATGAAGTGTATAAAAGAATAAAGAATGGATACATATTACTTAAAAAGAAAAATTTTACAAGTGCCTAGATACAAGGAGAATTACTGAGAAGGAAGCGTCTTGCATAGCTCTAGCAATTGTTCGCGCAATTCCTTCCCCACTTTCTCCTGATCGGCTACCACCGCCAGCTCCGCCTCCACTTGGGCCCGTTGCTGCAAGACAGATGCAAGCTACCCCCTGACGGCCTGATAAGCAGCTTCCCGGCCTGGGGTATAGCGCTCGGCCACATCAAGTTTTCGCTTCAAGTTTAGTCCATGGGAGATGCGCTCCAGGAGACCCTCAAAGATAGCATTCACGTGGGCAGCATTCGCTTCAACCTCAGCACGCAGACGGGCCGTCTCGCTCGAGGTCTCTTGGCATTCCCTAAGCCTTAAAGCTGCTTCTTGTTCCAAATGGTGGACGTAAGAAGCGCTTCCCTCGATCCATGCTGCTCTTTCATTGCTCGCGGCTAAAGTCTCGGAGGCAGGACGCATCGACTCCAGCTGATGTAGGCGAGCCTCGATCTCCATACAATGGTTAACCCAAGATGCGATGATGCCCTCGTCATGGAAATTCACGAGTATCACCAGTATCGGGTTAACCGCTGTAGCGAAATCCACAGCAGAAGTAGGGGTCTCGACGTCGAGCTCCTCAGTGTAGTCGCTCAACATACGCAAGCTGTTCGCGGTGCCTTTCGAAGATGGACGTCTCAGGTAAGGACCTGCCGGCATTGTGATGCGAGGCTCGAAGGGCGCCGAGAACGGAACGACAGCTGAAAAGAAACAAGATGTGATCAGATAGCAGTTTAGGAAATAAAAAAGGGGGGAAGTTATCAATGTGATAGTTGCCGTACCAGCTGAAGCAGATGGCAAGGCCGGAAGGGCCGGTGGCGCAGCTGATCTTTCACCCCCTCCTTCGATCTGTAGCACTGCGGTCGGGACGAGAAAAAAGGTTAGAAGTAATTCCATCAATAGAAAAGGAAGATATCAATGAAAATCATACTCACCAGCGCCACCAGAGGAAGAAGCGAGTTCAGATGGGAAGGAAAAGTGTGGGAGCAACACCTGATAAAGATGGTCAAAAAGCACTCCTGAAAGGCACAACAAGTATGACTTTAGTACGCAAATTATACGTCTGAAAGACAAGATTAATAAATTGCAAACCCATACCTTCTAACATCTTCGATGGTATGAGAGAGGGCTGAGAGGTGACCACCGCCAAGGCAGTCATTGAAGGCGCTCCCTCGAGCAGTGGGGCATCGGCGCTGGCTGCATCTGCGTTACGAAAAGGTGAACTTGTCAGAAAGGATTGCAAAATAAAAAGACTGTAACTTGGGATTTACCTGACAAACTGCCGGCCGAAACGGAGGCTATTCCCCCCTCCATCGACATGAGGCCGCCGCCTATGGCCTCATCACCCGACTCAATAGGGACCGTTGTCGTGCTCGCAAGACCCGGAGACGGCGGAAGATCGTACACGGGGAGGGCAATGATTGGAGTGTTGCCGGACTCTTGGGAGAGAGCGGCTAACTCTTCCCCAAGAGTCGTACCCATCTCATCCGCTACTTCTGCGGGCTCCGCGGTCTCCATCGGCTCATCCGCCGTCACCACGAGATCGCCGGCCTCAAGCGCCTCGTCCACCATCACCCTGGGCTCAGTTGTAATGATCAATTCATCTGCCGCCACTTCAGGCTCGGCATCAATGACCTTCTCGACTGCAGACCCCTCAACCTCTATCTCAGGCTCCGAAGCCTCAGCGACAATGCCCACCGTCGGCTCAGGTTCGGCAGGTGCCGCCTCCTCTGTTTCCTTGGGTTCAACGGTCTCCGCCTCCCCCTCGGTCGGACTTGGCCCTGTAAGATAAAATATATAAGAACCGATGGCATTATAACTCTTACAACAAAATTTTGAGAGAAATATTACCTGAAAGGGATTTATCATTTGCGCTCCGAACTGCGCGCGCCACTTGTCTGCGAGCAGTGGATAGGGCGACAGGGGCCTCTTCGGAGGGAGTATCAGCACGAGGGACAGTGCTGGGGCCTGCCCCCGTAGCCAAAGCAGCCCGGCGTGCCTTCGCTTCGCGCCTTGACCGTTTCCTCTCCTCCCGAGCTGTCGCGATGGATCTCTTCGACGCTTCCTTCAAGGCGTCGTCGTCCTTGTTCAGAGACGCCTCCAGAGCCTTTATGGCATCTATCATCGGCTCTTTAAGAAGGACCTCCCGCGGTAGCCCCGAGGGAGCAGGAACATCGGCAGCTGGTAGAACATCTGCGTCGCTTGGCGGGAAAGGCATTGAGGTTCCTGCGATAAAAAGGGAGAGGTTAGATCGAACGTAACACAAGGGAAATGAAAACTTGATAAATTGAAACTTACTAAGACCCATGGACGCTCTAAGACGTTCCTCCTCTTGAGAAGTCTTGAGGGAAGAGGCAATGGCTTCTTCAGTGGCGATGCCTGTTGGAAGAAAAGAAGGAAAAATGTTAGTCAAAGGCAATAATAAAGATATGATGCAATAGAAAATGCGACTAGTGATTACTTGATGCCGCAAGCTTAGCCAGCCATGCGTTACGCCTCGCTAACCGCTCCGAAGCTTCGAGGGCAGCTGCCAGATCAGTGTCATCCGGTGGCATGACTAATCCCTCATTGGTCCCATACTCATTCAGGCCCTCACTGTAGGGAGCATGGGGTTCCTGACCGAACGCGATGTCTGCGGCAAAGAGCGACTTCTTTTTCTTCTGCCCGCCAACCCTAGGTGCATGCGGGATCGATTTACGTTTAGCGGCCACCTTGGGACGGCGGGTCCCGATGTCCGCACCCACGCCAGACTCTAGCGAAACTACAACCACTGTCTCCACTGGAGCACAGGGCGCTGGGGGTGCATCCGCAATATCAGGGAGCGGCAATCCGCGTGGAGGACTTTGCGCACGCGGTGGCCCGGTTCTAACCTCTTTTAGAGGAGCAACTACTGGAGTCCTAGGAACCAAAGGAGCGTTGCGATCGGTACCTGGAGGCACACCCTTACGATCGACCAGCAATCGCCTTTCCTCCTTTATAACTGCTCCTGTTGCATGATTGTACCAGTCTTTGTACACATTGAGGAGTCGCGGAGCGTAAGCCGGCGCACTGATAAAAAAATGAGAGCTTGTATTCAGGCGCATGAAATGATGCAGCGCGTTCTCCATCCCTTCTTCAGTGGCAGCGGGTTCCAGCAAGAAGGCTTCCAAGGGGACCCCTTGATCGTAGCCCAGTTATTGAGCAAAACGATACGGGTTGTACCTCATAAAAATTGCCACACCATTCTGCCTAAAAACTAGGAAGCCCGGTCTAATGGAATATAAGTGAAGGGTCTCCCGGGCCGTCAAAACCGAGGCTCCATCCTTAAAGACATCTTGTAATGGCCGCATCGCAGTGGTAGACGCCTTTCCAATGGCCAATACCTTATCGACAAAGGACATCCCGGCTCCAATGGTATGAGGGCGAAGGAGTAAACCCTGGCGTTCCGCGGTGATGGGGTCACAATAGATGCGCCGATCAGCTGTATAATGCGAGGAAAACCGCACTTGTCAAAGAACGAGGGCCTTTTATGCATGCCGAAGACACCCGCCGTGTGTAGCTCGAGCCACGATGCAAAGTAGTGCATCGGGAAGACCACGTGCAGTACCCCGGGCTCATTAGCATCCGCTGCTCGACTGAGGTCATGATACAAGTGCGCCAAGCCGGCGATCCCCACAGGCACCTTTACCCCGATGGCCATTCGGTGGGCTGGGTAAAAGACAGAGGGCCGCATACGATGAGAGTGCATTGGGATCGCAAACCAACTCAGTCACAATCCGAGAAATCCTAAGAAAAAGGCCTCCTCGTCCATCCCGGGGGCCGCAATTTCTGCAAAAGATATAGTCGGGAAGTCCGGAAGGAAAAAACCCTTTTGGTCTGTCTCCTTCACCGGTAAGTTATCCAAACCTAGACCGAAAGGGTCATCCAGGGTAGCAAACTTGGCAGCTTTTGATGAGAGGACGCTTGGGCGAAGGAAACGAGCGATGAAATCCTCAAAATTAACTCCTCGACTCCCATGTTCGATAAAAAGAGACTCGTAGATGTTCAACACCTTGATCAGGCTTGGGAAATGGTGTTGAACAGCGTTTTCCGGCGTGATCCCCCTTACCACCGGCTTAGCACCGAAGACGTACTCATCTGTCGGGAGCAGCTCTTCATAGTGTTCCCCCATGACTGGTAGGCCGGATACCTCCGTGAACTCCTCCAAAGAGATGGACACTTCCCGATCCATGGCAAGGAAAGTGTGGGTAGGAATATTCCACTGCTCCAGGAAAGCCTTGAACCACCAGGTGGGGAGCGTGGGACACTGGAAGTGAGAGACGTAGACCGCGGTGTACTGTCCTAATCTTAGCAACTGCGACTTCTTCGTCGACAGGATGTACCGGGCCCACGGCAGATAGCCGATCGGGTGGCGGGGAATCAGACCAAGGTTATATGATTGCCCCCAGGGTCGCGCTTCACCTTGACAGATACGGCGTCCCAGGATATCCAAAACCATGGGACGCTGAACCGGAATCGCATCTATGGCGGGATGAAGAAAGCCCTTCGATGTCCAATCCACCATCTCCACGGCATACTGCACCGAAAGTGGGGTAGCATAGTGAATCGCCGTGATGAGCTCGGACGGCACTGCGCATGTAAAGCTCCGTCGACCCATGATGATCTGATTATACCACGACCCCCAGAGGTGGAGACTCTTATACTCCGGGTCGTGGTCTTTGATCATAGCCAGGACCTCACGGTCCAAGGGCGCTTCAGGAAACCCTTCCTCCGAGCGGACGAACGGGAATGAGGTGTCGAAAGACATGATCGCTGCAAAAGAACAAAATAGCCGTCAGTGCTACAATCCCAACGCTTGGCGTTTTTAAAAAAAAAATCTTCAATTAAATGAATTTAAAAATTAATTAGATTAAAATTAATCACACTGCAGTGCAGTGGGTAGGGGACCAAAGGGGGACCCACAAAATCTGGTTGACAATACGTCAGTTAATAGGACAACCTCATCATTGGATGAGATTGTCAGTTGGTCCCCAGGAAAACATTCCCACTAATAATAATAATAAAGAATCCTTAGAGACAAGGAGAAAATCTTCTCTTTCGGAGCAAAGCTCTGTCACAGAGTGACACTTGTCAAACTCTGGTCTCAAGGAAATAAGATTCCTTAAAAGAGCTGAGCTCGGTGGTGATGATGAGAAAATTTATTTAAAACTCCTAAAGAAATTAAAACATTCTGAAGACCCTTAGAAGTTCTTCACTTTTTCAAAAAGATCTATTTTTGGATCCACGAGCAAAGCTCTGCTCATGGGTCAAAACCCATGAACAAGATCTCTCCAGATCTATGGATTCATGAGAGCAAAGCTCTGTTGGTAAAACCCCAATGGGGATCCCTTTAGATCAAAAGATCTGTAAGAGCAAAGCTCTTTGGTTAAGGTTAATTTAAGTTAATTTGATTTAAATTAATTTTACCTAAAGTTTCTAACTTTGGAAATGAGCAAAGCTCTGAAATTCTCAAGCAAGAGCAAAGCTCTGGTAATTAAAATCTTGAAGATGGTGAAGATTTTTCTAAGGGCCAAGAGTCCTATTTATAAGGCGCTTGCGCCCCTTCACCTCATCCCTTAATCCAACGATCAGAAGTTTGCCACCGCTGCACTGACGTGCGCACCACGTGAGCGCAACGGTGGGGGGCATTTGTTTCCCCTAATCAGAGCAAAGCTCTGTTGAAATTCAAAATTCAAAATTTTGAAGCAACGCTTCAAATCCCGGGCGCAACGCGCCACGTTTCTGGCGCAGACGCATCAGCGCAGCGCCCAAGGAAGCGCACCCAATCAGAGCAAAGCTCTGTTTTAAACAAAATTAAATGAAGCAACGCTTCAGTTGCGCTAGCACTGCGCTGCGCGACACGTGTCAGCGCAGATGCGCTGCGCGACACGTGGCAGCGCAGATGCGCTAGCGCTGTGCGCTGCGTGACACGTGTCACGCGCTGGAGCATTTGCGCCAAACAGAATTAAAATTCTAAAGAAATCTTTCTCTTCTTGTTAAAATAAGAAGATTTTCTTCTGTAAAACAGAAGCCCTTCGATCAAAGATCAAACGGTGGGGAAAATTCCCCAAATCACTCAGATAAAGATCTCTTAAACAAATTTAACTAATTTATGGGCACTATAAAAAGGACCCTAGACCTCAATTCAGAGAGATCAACATTTTGGTGAGAAAATAAACAGAGAGAACTCTGAAGAAATCTCAAGAGAAAAAAAATGGTAAAAACCTTAAGAGAAGAATTTCTTCTAATAGATCATTGATCTAAGAACAAGATCAATGATCTTCAATAAAAAACAAATAAAAATAGTGCTTTGCACTTTTTATGAACCTCTGGTTCTCTGAGGTAAGAAAACAAGAGAAACTTGTTTTCTTTGATCTAAATTAGATCAAGAAAACAAATAATGCTTTGCACTTTTATGAACCATAGGTTCTTGAGTCTAAAAGATTCCTAAATCATAGTGCTTTGCACTTGCAAACTGCGCTGTTGCGCTCTTGGGAAAGCGCCACGTGTCAGCGTCTGAACCATTTGCGCTATGCGCTTTTGAAATAGAGTTTTGCTCTATGAAATTGGCGCAACTCACCAGAGCACGCCACGTGTCAGCAGCGCAAGCGCAGCGCACTGCGCTTGCATGACACGTGTCGTCACCACAAGCGCTTGCGCTCTTCGATTGGCGCAAAGCGCCTGAAATGCAATGCATTATTTAAAAAAAAATGGTCCAAGCCCAAGTCAAAAAGACCAAACATGCCTAATTAAGCTGATGCTCTGCATCATTTATAAATGGGCAGAGCCTAAACAAAATAATAAAAATGCTATGCATTTTAAAAGGGGCAGAGCCCAAACAAAGTAGATACTTTGCATCATTTGTAAATGGGCAGAGCCCAAAACAAATTGATGCTTTGCATCCTTTCTGGGCAGAGCCCAAATAAGAATAAAAAAATGCAAGGCCAAATGCAAACAAAATGTGGACATTTTTAATTGGACTTAGCCCAATTTTGGCCGTAAGTCCTTAAATTAAATTGACTGAGTACGGCTGCTCCCTAAATCAATTTACAACCGGTTCGAGGGTACATCTCCGAACTCCTTTGACACCTATCGTTGTAATTCTTCAACGACGTCAAAGAGGTGACGGGTCCCAACGACCACACATCAATATGGACTGCGGGGTCCTTAAACTCATGGACCGAAACGCCCTTAAACTAATGATGGACCGAGACGTCCTTAAACTAATATTGGACCGAAACGTCCTTAAACTATTATTCGTCCCAAAATGGGAATGTTGGACCGAAACGTCCTTAAACTAATGTCGGACCGAAACGTCCTTAAACTAATATTGGACCGAAACGTCCTTAAACTAATGATGGACCACCACGTCCTTAAACTGGCGATGGACCACCACGTCCCTAAACTGGAACAATAGAGCCTCCAAATCCTCTTTTGCCGGATCTAAATGATCCCGTTTAAGTTGATCTTAGCCCCAAACACGGCTAACGTATCCTTAAACATTCAAATGGACTATAAAACTCCAAATCGACTTTGGTTCAAGGGTACATCTCTGAACTCCTCTGACACCTATCGTTGTAATCCTTCAACGACGTCAGAGAGGTGACGAGTCCCGACGGCCATATATTAAATGGATCACCACGTTAAGTTGATCTTAGTCTCAAAACAGGACTAACGTATCCTTAACGAACGTTTAAGTTGATCTTAGCCTCAATACGGCTAACGTATCCTTAAACTAAAACACCAAACCCAAATTTAAGTAAATACGGATTTAGACTAATCCACGTCCTACGGGCGACGGCATAACCTAGTCTCCGTATACAATCCACGGGCAACCACAAACAAAACAAACACCCACGACACGGAGTGAAATTCTGGAGAAGGAGAAAGTTGTTACCGCGATGCGGTAGCGTAATTAACTGCAGGGGCTTGCGCTTGCAGGGAAGAGCGTCCCCACAATCAAAAACCCCTCAAGCGAGGGGGAATCTGACGAAGTCTGCTACATCGGCTGTATCCGTCTAAACCTCCGATACACGGTGCCATAAATCAACTTGGCATCTTCAGAGAGGTGGACGGATAAAACCAAATAGCATCTGCCCCGAATCTCAGGAAAGACGTCCTCACGTCACCGCAGCCATTCGGAGGGGAACAGGGACCACGGTCAAGATTCTCGGGCTGAATCCGAGACGTGCCGCTAGGCAGTAAAAGGTAGTATGCAACGATGAATGATGTCAGTCGCATCATCCCGGGGCTGGCCTAGCCCGTAAAATTGATCAGTAAAGGCATCGAACTGTCGAGTTACAAGTCAGGTTTCATCATTGATTTCCCCATACCCCCAAGTTATGTGTTCAAGTCAGGTATTGATAAATCTGGAGCTAATGCCAACACAGGATCAAGCAGGTACAGGTTTGTCTGAATAGACAACAGGAAATGTCCGTAGGGACAACAGGTCAAGATTGTCGGCATTAGTAACAAGATCAGGTAACAGGTCAAGCTGTGGTATATCAGGTCATGTCAGGTGGTGTTTATGGATCCAATCATGTCAAGTAGTACACATGTATCAAGTCGTGTCAAGTAGTAGTGTATCAAGTCATGTCAGGGGTGCACAAGTATCACTTGGGGGCTCATAATCAAACTGTAATAAGCATGGGTACACAAAAACAAGTATGGGATACCAATATAACAATAAAATGGAATAATGTGTTGTGGTATGCCAATAGATATAAGTTCAAAAATATGGATGCACAATTATCGATTAGGGTTACACTTATAGTTCCAATACTAATTAGTATGCACTTTATTAAATATGGGGTGTTACAACAACAGTATTAAGTTATAAATGAGATTAGTAAATGCAGTTATATGTGTTCCATTCGATATGAATGCGAATTGATATCATATAACCTTTAAATGATAAACTAGTTAATGCACGATGTTCAATTAAACAATGTGAATGGTTATATTCAATTTGATGCGGTATACTAAAGTGTGATATGTGACAAGATAGGTTTGCATATGCTAGATATGAAATGATAAGAATGGATGCATACGGTCATTGTAAAACTGTGAAACAAGTACTTTGGATGCACGGTTTGAAATTCAATTATTATATTTATTAAAATAGATGCATAAAATGTAATGTAGCATGTAGAAAGATAAACTTGCCTCGGGGATCCACAGATGCACGGCACGCAGTAAGAATGCGAGAAAACGACGGAAAATCTCCATCGGGGCATTTCGTCGGACACTTTGCGCGCACAATCGAACATTGACGGAATGGAGATCTAGAGGCAGAGAAATGATCATTTCGTTCACGTAAATGAAGGCCAATCATTGGAGCCTCGGTTCTCATCTCGGAGTCACGTCAAATGGGCTGTCGAATGTCAAGAGTTTGGTGTTGTCAATCGGCCAAGAGGGGGAGATGATCTCAGTTCGATGATCAGGGAAATGACGATGAAACGATGCAAGGATCAAAACTTTGGATCTCTGCTGGGGCTCAACCTGAACTAGGCTTGGGTAGGGATACGGCCAAGGAACATAGCGACACTGGCGATGAAGGCTTCGTCAACAGCGAGGGTTGATGCGATGGGTTTTTGATGCGATAGGATAGGCGGCAATGGTGGCGATGTTGGTGGTGCTCAGTTGGTGAAGTCTCGCCGAAAGAGATGGAGTCGTGGGTTAACGTCGGTGAGGCGGCTGCTGTCGATGATGGGTGCAGGCAAAGAGGTTGGGTGCGGCAGTGGGGTGTTAGTGTTTCTCGTCGGGGTGTGCAGGGGTTTTGGAGAGGAAGAAGAGTTGATGATGACGAGGGCGAGGTGACGAGGAAAGGTCGAAGACGAGGGCGGAGGCGGCGAGAGGCGAGGTGTAGGTGATGGGTTCTGTGCAGGCTCGGGAGAGGTGACAGCGTTTACGAGGAGGTGGTAGAGGAGAGGTGAAGACGAGGAGATGGGGATGCCGGCGGTGAGGAGACGGCGACGAGCGCGAGACAGGGTGGCATGGGTTAGGGTTTGCGATGGAGGCGGAAAAGAACAGAGAAGATGAAGGGAGAGGGGAGAGAGAGAGACGTGTGTAAATTATTAAAGGGATTTATATAAATTAGAGGGAAGAGAGAGACTGAGAGAGAAAAAGAGAGAGAGATCGAGATGAGAGAGAGGGAGAGAGATAGAGAGAGATCGAGATGAGAGAGAAAGAGAGAGAGAGAGAGAGAGAGAGAAATGAACAGGGAGGAGAAAGAATTTTGGCTGATAGCGGGGAGAGCGAGAGAGAGAGAAAGAAAGAGAGAAGAGAGAGAGAAAAGAGAGAGAGAAGGAAAGAGAAAGGGAGAGTGGGGGACACAGCAGCGAGAGAGAGAGCTGGAGAGAGTTAGGATTTAGATTTTAAATTTTAAAAAAAGATTTTAGTTTGTTATCAAAAATCTTATGAACTGTTAAAATAAATTTTAAACGAACTTTAAAATTTTTAAATAATTAGAATTTTGGCGGGATACAAAAGTATTCCAAAACGCGCCCGGGTCGGGTCTAAAAATTTAGATTTAAAATACGAAAAATATATGCGACTTTCAAAATTCAAAATGAATACTCGGGTAACAAAAAAGCATACCCCTAAGAACGGATGCATGTACATGAGCGTAGCCATCCAAACACGTCCGTTTCACTGAACGGGACGAGAAAAAGATGCGCGGACACTACCACGGAGTTAGGGGTATCACGCAGACCATGTTAAGTAATTTTAAAATGTTTTCTGTGACTTAAAATGTTATATGGTAAAATATGCGATGCCAGATAAAATGCCAGTATGCAGTATACATGAAATGCACGTGTCTATGTAACAAGTCAAGTTATACTATAAACATGAATCGAACAGGTTCCAAGCAAGCGGGTCGGGTCGAATGCAATATAAAATGTAAAATACCATTCATACCCAAAATACGATACATCAAGAAAATACCACAAATAAAGAAATACGGGAACTGGAACTGGTATAAATGAACTAGGGTGTTATAGTCCAATTCCATATCAATAATACTAGGAGAAATATCGTGGGCCATGTATATTCCCACCAAGAAGCACGAGAAAGAAATGCAAGCCTTCAAGCTGTCGTAGCAAGGATGCTATGGATGAAGGGCGAGAAAGGGTGAAAGGATAGAACAGATGCAGCAATTGCAAATCCCATGGTCATAAAAAATCGCGATGTCCTAACCTTCCACATAAACTTCAAAATCAACCGTAATGATGTAGGAGCACCGTTATGTATTGTGTCGCTTGATGTATCGTGTTTGGTGATGTATTGTATCCTATTGACAGTATTGTATTGCGTCGCCTAATATATTGTATCATTTATCGCCAGTTACGTATTGTATTCGTTCGATATATTGTATTTTGTCTACAGTTTCATATTGCATTCATTAATGTATAATTGACACTTATCTTTGAATTATTGCTTTTGGCAGATATTGTATCGATGGACCCAAAACATGCAGATCCTTCTGTTTTATACCTGCCGGACCGACATCGGGCGACGACTTACGTGACGGTAAGAAATTACTTCAGTTCAATATAGTACTTGTACTACTTGCTTCTAATTATATATTTCTAACGAGTTTGTTTGTTTAATATGCAGGAGAATATCGTTTTAACATGTACTTCTCACTTACAGCTGGTTAGGTCATAGGCGAGATGCACCTGTGCAGACTGGGTTAGCACATGCAGGGTTTTATCACTACTCGAGAATTGACTACATTTGTCTCGACCATCCTCTCATTACAGCTGGTAAAGAGCTATTTGTTCCCTTATAAAATAAGGGAGATAAAAGAAACAGAAAAAGAATCATCATAGTTTGGTATCACGTGTTAAACACGTGGGCGCTATATGCAAGGCATATAAGCACTGAAAACAAATAACTAAGGGTCAAATTGGCCTCACGTGTTAAACACGTGATCGCTCATATGCATAATATATGAGCGGTGAATAAAATAAACTTAAAGGCCAAACTAGCCTCACGTGTTAAACACGTGAGCGTTCATATGCAAAGCATATAAGCACTGAAAACAAATAATTAAGGGTCAAATTGGCTTCACGTGTTAAGAATGTGAGCGCTCATATGAAAAGCATATGAGCGCTGAATAAAATAAACCTAAAGGACAAACTGGCCTCACGTGTTAAACACGTGAGCGCTCATATGCAAAGCATATGAGTGGTGAACTTAAATAACCAAAGGCCAAACCGGCCTTACGTGTTAAAAACGTGGGCACTCATATGCAAAGCATATAAGCGCTGAAAACAAATAACTAAGGGCCAGACTAGACTCACATGTTAAACACATGGGCGCTCATATGTAAAGCATACGAGCGCTGAATAAAATGAACCTAAGGGCCAAACTGGCCCCACGTATTAAACACGCGGGCGCTCATATGTAAAGCATTTGAGCGCTGAACATAAAAAACCAAAGGCCAGATAGGCCTCACGTGTTAAACACATGATCGCTCATATGTAAAGCATATTAGCGCTAAAAATGAACAGGCTAAAGCCCACATTAAGGGTCACGTGTTAAACACGCGAGTTCTTTTACCGTATTCTTTGGCAGCACTCACATGCAAAGCATGTGAGTGCCCCAATTTAAAATACCACCATCTGATAGAATTAAATTCTATGTGATAGAATTAAATTCTATTTGGAAAATATTTTTCTCTGATCTTTCTAATATGGAAAGATCTTTCTCTAACAGAGAATCTTGGATTTAAAATCCAATGGTGAAAAAATATCATCAATTAAACCATCTGATAGAATTAAATTCTAGGTAGGAAATATTTTCCTGATCTTTCTTAAACTAGAAAGGTCTTCTGTGTTAAACAGAAGACCCTTGGATCAAAATCCAACGGTGATTATAAAATCACCTGTAACAACCCTAAACTTTCTGTACAATTTTTTTCAAAATTGCAGAAAAGGGTATTTTTGTCTGAGCACAACTTATAAGTTTGTTTTGCTTTTTAATAGCAAGAAAGAGCTTGTAGCTCATTGGTAAGACCTTGTACCGTTGAACCAAACCACCAGAGTTCAAATCCCATACCCCACATTATTTTTAATATTGTTTTATTTTAATATTTTTAGAAGTTCAAGATTCTACACGTGCTAACCTGTAAAACCCCACTACACACGATAAACTAACAGTACCATAGGGGTAATGAACCGACAAGGGGGATTCCGGCCGCTTGACTCGGCCGGCGGATCGGCCGACTTGGGCCGCCGCCGCCGGCCAGACTCAGCCGAACCACCGAGTCACCAACTGAAGAGTTGTGGCTTTTCATCTCCCTTGTACTCTTGTATAGTTTAAATGTGCAGACCAGTACTAGAAACTCTTTAAAACCCTAATTACTCCATTTTATTATATTTTATTATATTTTTTCAATTAAACCTTTCACCTACCCTAAACCCTAACCTTACCCTATAAATACAACCCCTAAACACACTGATCGCACGCTTTTGGCATGTCGCGTATTTAAAATTCTAAAGTTAACCGCGATCAAGGACGGTGTCGCTTTGCGGCTAGCCGGTTGAGCACGGGTCAATCCGCAGGGAGATGGTTGAATGTCCGTTCGTGTTTTAGACGAGTCAATAAAGAATATATATGTGTATGTTCAGTTCTATTCTAAGTGTTCGTATTTATGTTCAAGTAAGCTTGTTAAGGTTAAGGTCGGTTAGTAGAGTTAGGATTAGTCTTGTGCTTTTCTTTTGTCATTCTTAAGACGATATTGGGATAATTGAAAGTAGCGGGGATTAGGAGGACATAGGAATGGGATTTGCGAGTTTAAGCGAGATTTCCAACGCTAAATCCATTCCTAGTGCCCCTTATCCGTCCTCTAAATACGCTTATTTCCAACCCTCGGCCAAACACCTGCAACCATGCATCCAATTAACTCACAACTACATATTACGTTGTAGTGCGCTTAAAGGACTTCTCGACTTAGGTCGTGGCTACATGTCACGTATAGTGTGCCTAAGTGAGGGGGTTGCGTTTGTTTAGTCGGGGTTCGTTTCAAGATGTTTGGCGAAGAGAAGCACAGGGGATTTTTCCGTTTCTCATACCACCTTCCTTAGCCTTAACAAGTGTGGAATTATTCACACATTATAAAAGAAAATAAAACAAAACAGGAAGGAAGAAAAGAGAGAAAAAGGAAAATACGGTTTACAAATGGTGCAAGCTAACTCTTGGGTCCTCACCTTAGTAAGGAACTCCATCGAGTATCATCGCTTGAAAATAATACGGAAAAGAGAAGAGAAGGAAAAGAGCAAGAAAAGAAATAACAATTACTAGTTAACAACAATAAATAAAATTACAATACAAGATAATAAAATTACAAGGTAAGAAATAAAAGAGACAAGATACTAAAAACCCTCATCTTCATTGATCTTCCACTCAAAAAGCTCTCACTACAATTTTCATGGAGGAAAGAATGAAGAAGAAGAAGAAGCTAAACTAAACTACACTAAAACCTAACAAAAAGAAGCATGAAAAGAAGACCCTTGGCTTGGCACAAAACTGGGCTATTTATAGGCTGAGTGCTGAAACGCTAGGGCAAGATTCTCTTCCCAAATGAAGTTACCAAACCACTCCAAAAATCCGAGTTGACACTGAGTCAACTCGGCCGCGGAACCGCGGCTCTTTGGTGGAATTGGCATGTCGTTTTTTCTGGGGTTTCTTGTGTTTCTAAGTTCAGTTGTTCTACATGTTCCAAATTGCAAGTTGCTTCCACAATTTCTTCAGATCTGCAACAGTCCAAAATGGCTTCAAAAACAATTCATTTGACCTTATCTCCCTCGAGCTCCGCGCACCCATTGAGTTTTGTGCTGCCCCTCTCGTGCTCTGTGCTTATCCGAGATACGAATGACCACTGTCGTTTGTCTTGTCTCTGAAACAGGTACGCGGCACTGGACGGATACGGATGACCGGAACCCGGCTTTTACCTGTTGTCAACAGATGTTCTGGATTTTGGCGTAACAGTGGAGATTTTTTATGATTTGCATTATTTTGGACTAGGAACCTGTAGCCTGTAAATATGTAGCAAACACAGATTAGAAGCACCTATCTATAAACAAATGAGCGTAAGAATGGGCGGTATTAAATGCAATATTCTGGTATGAACAAATACCCCCAAACTTAACTTTTGCTCGTCCCGAGCAAAACCAATTATTCACAAAAAGTCCTAACCTCACTTTCGCAGGGAAACGCGACTGCACTGAGGTCGTGCAACAAGCCGTTGAACCTCTAGGTGTCCCTAGTAGGAGGAGTGTTGTCTCCTGAGGGTTTTCAGTGAATACTACCCATAAAATCTCGTCAAACTAGTTTCATAAGTTAACGTCGATTCTACTCCTACGGTTTAGTATCTATGTTAGAAATATCCTACCCTTATGTTTCACATCTCCTATTTATTTAACCTTAGATCTTATACATTCCAAAAAAGTTAAGAAAGATGCTGGTATCTCCTGAGTTTTCCTTCTAAAGTGTGGTCTCCAATCAGGGATTTTTATCGGTTATACGGAAAACATAAGTCTTATTCTTTATCTCTATTTTTCGTCCAAACATCGATTGTATACCCCTACGTGTGTGTAAATTATTCACCCCTACATTTAAGAATTCAATTCTAGCTATAGTACCCTTGTCCTAATACCTAATACTACTTCTTTTCATTAATAATGGACGGGTTTTGCTCACACACCTTTCATGCGACTGTTAATGCTTCTTGAGGCACTAATGGCCGATTACTGTTTGTGCGAGCTTAAAGTGTAAATAGCAGTTTCCAGGCCTTGACTTTATTTATTTTTCTTTTTCTTTTTCTTTTTCAAGACCAGATATATTTTTCAATGATGCTCTTTTGGTGTTTAGCTTTAATTACCGTTTTTTCTTTCATACTAGGCTTTCCTGGCAAGAATATTTCTAGGTATCCTCTACTATCCCAAGTTTCAAGGTGCGTGTATGTGCAGTTTATAGGGTATATACTTTCTAAATTTGAACTCAAGAATAGAAACTATTTTTCAGACTTGTCCTTTAGTAAAGCTTCAATACTTTCATTTCATCTCGACTTAACTCAAGAACTGAACCCAGGATTACCTATTTCTCAAAAAAAAACTGTAAGGACATATAATTACCAAGGTTAAACAGAAGGAGGGTTATTTTTAGGGTTTTCAATTCCTAGGCCTAGAATTTAGTTATTTCTAACGTATCAACTAAATTTTAGGAATAAAAATCTAAGTTACCCTATTAGCTAACTTGACGAAAAAGTTTTTATATTTTCTGGAAAATTTTCGATTTTTATGGGTTTTTAAATGAGTACGCAAATACAGAATATACAAATGAATGCGAAGGAAGAAAGCTTACCGAGCACACCCCCAAACTTAAACTTGACAGTGCCCTCACTGTCAGGCTACACCAAGAGGGTCAAAATTGTCGGCGCTTCCTAAAAGAAATATATACAAAGCAAAACAAAAATATATACACAAAAAGGTTCCCCCCAAAGTTAAGTGAAACAGTGTTTCTGCTGTTTAAGCGTTAAACTTCAGAGTTAGGGGGGAGAGAACACAGTATCAAGCTATATAAGGCCTTACAAAGGCCAAAAGTGAGCACCAACCACTCAAAGATTTTATCGTTATAAAGCGGCGGTTGGTGAAAGAATGGAGTGTAAAGAAAAGAAATGAGAAACACGCGAGACTGTGTTGGGATAGAAGCGACGTTCGGTCTCGGTGAAGGAGAAGAATGGCGGAAAGGAGAAAGAAGTGGAATACGAACTTGAAGGTTGAAATGGATTGAATAAATTAGTACAATCTGTAATGATCGATGTGAAAAGATGGATTGTACTAATCTATAAATATGGCGAGAAATTGGGTCAAATCCCTCAAGATTCATGAGAAACCATAGGTACGCCGAACTTGGTAAACCAGACCCTGGAAATGAAAGTGATACGGTTTCTTGTAAGGTCGGAATGACGGAAAGGATGTGGGGAAGTGATTGAGGAAGGGTATCGGTTAAGGGTTCGGGGGTGTGTGCACAGTTAATGAAAGGAACATGATGAATTGGAAAATCCGACTCACCAATTATAACTGGCTCATCCTCAAAAATATCCCTAAAATTTTTCTCAAAGTTAAGCTCATCCATTTATTTATCATCAAAATCCAGACGCATACGGAGTTCGGGAAAAACAGTTAAAGACTTAGGATGATGAATTGGAGAGGAAAACTCATCCAAAATTTCGGGTTCATCATCCAAAATATCCCCAGCGTCGATATCCTCAATCAAGTGAAAATCAATATTCTCAGACACCTCATCAAAAGCATGGATTTCAATCAATTCAGGTTCTAAGATGGAGCTGTAGAGGTCAAAAGGTTTAGGGTTGGTTTCACTTGGAATGGAACCTTCACAATCGGGTAAATCAAACACTACAAAGTCGCACAACTCATTAAACATTCTATCTTCAATTGATAAATCCTTTGGGACACTAGATAGACATTCAAAACCGGAGTTGTGGGATTCAATTTGGGATGGGTAGATTTGATTAGCAATGGCGTATAGCTCACTCTCTCCACTCAAATACTCAACCTGTCCTACCGCCTCATCATATATTGGAAAATGTGGAGCTAGTTGAAAACTAGCTACCGAGTCACTAGGTTGTATGAGGGCGGCCATGGACGCATTGAAATCCATCATTTGTTGGTATGACGCTATCCTAAAGTCTTCCAACGACTGTTCCAGACTAGATATGGGTTATGATGGGGTTTCAGTAAATGATTCAAAGTTGTTTGGATATTGAAAACTCCCAAATGACGGTTTAGAAGCAATGTCTAGGGAAGGTGCAAAAGTCGGTGTTCCCCTCCGAAAACGGGGACGCGGCCGTGCGGGTCCGTCTTGCCTGAGTTCGGGAAAGATGCTAATTGGTGCTATCCGTCCACCTCTCCGAAGATGCCAAGTTGATTTATGACACCATGTATCGAAGGTTTAAACGAATGCGGCCGATATAGCAGACTTCGTCAGATTCCCCCTCGTTGAGGGGTTTTTGATTATGGGGACGCTCTTCCCTGTAGACGCAAGCCCCTGCAGTTAATTACGCTACCGCATCGCGGTAACCACTTTCTCCTTCTCCAGATGGTCACTTCGTGTCGTGGGTGTTTGTTTTGTTTTTTGGTTGCCCGTGGATTGTATACGGAGACTAATTTATGTTGTCGCCTGCAGGGCGTGGATTTGTCCAAATCCGTATTTTCTTAGATTTGGGTTTGGGGTTGGGTTTAAGGATACGTTAGTCTCATTTGAGATTAAGATCAACTTAAACGTTTGTTAAGGATACGTTAGTCCAATTTTAGACTAAGATCAACTTAACGGGATTGTTTAGATCCAACAAAGAGCATTTTGGCTCTATTATTTAGTTTAGGGACATTGCGGTCCATTACCAGTTTAAGGACATGGTGGTCCATTGTTAGTTTAAGGACGTTTCGGTCCGATGTTAGTTTAAGGACATCTCGGTCCAAGGTTAAGGACATCATAGTCCATGGATTTTAAAGGACCCTACAGTCCGAGGTTAAGGACATCATAGTCCATGGGTTTAAGGACCCCACAGTCCAGTTTAAAGACGTCATAGTCTATGAAATGTATGGTTGCCGGGACCCGTCACCTCTCTGAAGACGTTGAAGGATTACAACGACATATATCATAGCGGTTCAGAGATGTACCCTTGAACCAATATTGATTGGTAGATCTGTAATCCAATTTGGGACTAAGATCTATTAAAAGATTTATGAGCATATGGGCCCAGTTAATCTGCATTGAGAACTTATGGCCAATCTTGGGCTAAGTCCAATCAAGTTAAAATATTTAACATTTATTTTGGGCTGCTGAGCATTTGCTTGGGCTTGGCCCTTTTAAAAATGCTGAGCATTGACTTTAATTCTGACAATATTTTGTCTTTTAATGAATGATGGGCATTCATCATAGCTCTGGGCTTATTAAAGAACAATTTATGTTCTATGAGCACACACGTGAGTGACACGTGATGCGCTTGGCGCTTTGCGCCAGTCAAAGAGAACAATGTGCTTCTGCCGAGGAGCGCACGCATGAGGGACACGTGTCGCGCTTGGCGCTGAGCGCCAGATGATGGGCGCATCGCGCCAGTTTACTAGCGCATTGCGCTAGTAGTTTAGTGGCGCACACGTAATTGACACATGGTGCACCTGACGCTGAGCGCCAGCCCATGAGCGCAGTGCGCTATTTCAAGAGCGCAGTGCGCTATCTGTTAAGTGGCGCACGCGTGAGAGACACGTGGCGCATTTGGCGTTGAGCGCCAGTCCAAGAGCGCAGAAGCGCAATTCAAGGGCGCAAAGTGCATCTGATCAATTTTTATGATCTGAGAAATAAACTCTCGTTTATAAGAGACTTTGTCTCAAGATTCTAAAAACAAAAGTTCTTGTTTTGTAGGAGATATTTTAATCTCTTATTTTAGTGAAAGGCTTTGCCTTTATGGATCTATGATCCTAAGAGAATTGAATAATTCTCCCCCCTCCTTGAGATGTATTGTTCTCATTTTGTAAAAGACCTTAGTCTTGTAGATCTATGATCTGTGAGAAGATTTATATTCTTCTTTTTATTTTATGATGGGATCTTTTGATCTCTTTTGAAAAGACCTTGGTCTTTATAGATCTATGATCTTTAAAGAAGTGAGTTCTTCTTTTTTAATTATGAAATGATTTCATCTCTGTGCTTATCATCACTCATTTCTTTACCTTGAAGAAAGTTTTCTTCTTCTGAGAGCTTGCCATTTTTCTTTGAATTTCTCAAAGTTTATGAGGAGGTTTCTCTTTATGCTTCTATCTCTCTGAGACTTGAAGTTTAGGGGCCTTTTTATAGGGCAAGCTGATCAGTTCAATCAGTTAAGAAGATCTTTTCTCCAATTGATTTGGGGAATTTCCCATCGTTGGATCTTTGATCCAAGAGCTTCTGATTTACAGAAGTCAATCTTCTTGTTTTTAACAAGATTGGGAAATTTTTCCATACAGAATTTATTCTGTATTTTGGTGATTTTTAATCACCCTTGGATCATTGATCTAACGGTGCTCTGATTTACATAGCACAATCTTGTTATTTTTAAAGATTTTAAGAAATCGTTCCTTAACAGAATTTAATTCTGAATAATTAATGATTTATCATTATTATTAGATCTTTGATCTGACAGTGGGGAGCTCTTAGTTCCAGCCCTGGCGCACCCGTGCTTTGCACGTGGTGCGCTGCTTAGAGCGCAACGCACCCAGCACTAGCGCACACGCGCTTTGCAGGTGGTACGCTGCTTAGGGCGCAGCACACTTGGCGCTGCATCTGAAGCGTTGCTTCATTTTAAAATTTGAATTTTAAACAAAGCTTTGCTCTGATTGGGGGAAACAAATGCCCCCACACCATTGCGCTCACGTGGCCCACATGTGAGTGCAACGGTGGCAGCATCTGCGCCCTTGGATCAACTCAGAAGTTGAAAAGGCATTTTAGTGCCTATAAATAGGACCCTTGGCCCTTGAGATGATTTCTATTCATCTTCTTTCTTCTGAGAATTTCAATTATCTTACAGAGCATAGCTCTTCATTTTAAGAACTTTCTTAAGGACAGAACTCTGCCAAACTTAGGTAATGATTAAATCTTTTTTTTAAAAGACCTTTTAACAATCTAGGGTTTTACCCATTAATAGAGCTTTGCTCTCCATAGATCTTTGATCTAAAAAAACCCTTTTAGGGTTTCATTAACAGAGCTTTGCTCTCTTGAACCCATAGATTTAAATAGATCTTTCTTGGGGTTTCTTAGCCCACGAATGAACAGAGCTTTGCTCATGAAGAACTCCTAGAGTTTGTTCATAAATTTCGGAATTTTTTATTCATTAAAACTCTTATTTTAAATTTTCTGATGGTTATTCCATCGTTTTTTCAGAGCAAGGCTCTTGAGGAATTTTTATTCCCTCATCATTAGAGTTTGACATATGTCACTCTGTCACAGAGCACTGCTCTCAAGGGGAGATTTACTCCTTAACCCGAGGGGTTCTCATTAAGTGAGAATCAATTGAGGATTTTCTCATTTAATTGATAGTCTCATCAAATGATGAGGATGCTTCATTAATGATGCAATGTCATCTGGATTATGTGGGTCCCCTTTGGTTCCTTTTCACTGCATTACAGTGTGGTACGAATTTTAAAATACCAAGTGTCAGAATTTAAATTATAACACCGACGGTTGACTTTTGTTCTTTCTCGCGCAGGTGACATGTCTTTCGACACTTCTTTCCCGTTTGTCCGCTCCGAAGGCGGATTCCCTGAAGCGCCTGTAGACCGAGAGGTTCTTGCGCTGATCAAAGACCAAGACCCGGAGCATAAGAATCTTCAAATATGGGGCAGATGGTACGACCAAATTATCAAAGGCCGCCGGAGCTTTTCTTGTGCGACACCCTCGGAGCCCATCTCTGCGATCCCTTATGCAGATGCACTCTCGATAAGCTATACTGTGGAGGAGGTGAATTGGACTTCGGCAAGTCTCCTTCGGCCTTCTATTGCCGCAGTACCCGTGCATCCACCGGTAGCTTTGGACACTTTAGGACGGCGCATATGTCAGGGCGAGTCGCGCCCTTGGGGACAGCTCTACAACATCGGACTTACTCCTCGTCACCCGGCTGGATACTTACAGTGGGCCCGATATATTTTATCGGCGAAGAAGTCATAGCTACTGAAGCTCGAATTGTACCCTGCGATCTACGCTTCCTTGTTCTAGTATCCTGCACCTCCCACATGGTGGATCAAGGCGTTTTTAGAGCAGTGGAACATTCCGACCCACACCTTCCTCTTATTGGATCGAGAAGTCTCCATTTCCTTAGAGGAATTTGCCGAGATCTCTGGTTTACCCGTTAGGGAAGAGCATTATGAGGAGCTGCTTCCCCCGAATGAGTATATTTTTCCACCAAATAAGTGGTAATGGGTCTTACCCCAGAGAACGCCATTCAACACCAGTTCCTAAGTCTGATAAAGGTGTTGAATATGTATGAGAACCTCTTTCTTGAATCCGGAGGCCGCGGGGTTACCTTTACGGATTTTATCGCTCGTTTTCTCCTTGTGGAAGTCTTGTCGCGACAAGGTGAAAAATTTGCTAAACTTGACAATCCTTTCAGCTTTGGTTTGGATCGCCGGCCAATATTGGAAGCCGATCAAAAGGATTTCTTTCTTCCCAACGTCCCGATCGTCCCCTTTTTGGAAATTGCCGCTCCGGGTGTTGATGAGGAAGCGTTCTTTTTAGGGTTTCTTGGTTTATAGTTAAGCTGGTTCGCGCTTCTTATGCACCCTCGCTACATGAGGCCTTCTGTCTTCTACCCCGCGCATCGAATGGTTGCCGGGATACAAGTAGCCATCGGGATTGCTGGGTTAGCCCACCTGTATCACGGCCTCAGCTTGGCAGCGGATACTACTGAGCCAGGGGTGCAGCCTGCCAACTTCTCAATGCATTATTTCACCTCATGGCTCGAGCTGCACGTGCTTGGGGTATTCGGTATCCATAAAAGACCCTCCTTTTATGATAGATGCAAGTTCCCTCGGATAATGCGGTTGGTCGACGCCTCCATCGTAAGTCCATCACCGCAGGAAGCTAGGGGTTTGCTCCTTCGTCCGTGCACGGTTGGAGATGGTATGTCTTTCACTGACAAAATCTTGACCGTGGCCCAGGAATCTTCAACAGCGGTGCTGCCATTACAAGACATTTTTAAAGACGGAGCCTCTGTGTTGAAAGCTCGGAAGATTCTTCATCTGTACTCCATCAGGCCGGGCTTTCTCATATTCAAGCAAAATGATGCAGCGTTATTTATGAGATACAACCCGCATTGTTTCGCCCAGCAGCTGGGCTATAATCAGGGCGTTCCGATTGAGGCCTTCTTGGCAGAACCCGCTGCTACCGAAGAGGGGATGCGAAGCGCGCTGCATCATTTCATGCGTCTGAACACGTGGTCCAACTTCTTTATTAATGAACTGAGCTGTGTTCCGAAGGCCCTGAATGTGTATGTGGCGTGGTATCAACATTCGATGGGCGCCGTCATTAGGGAGGAGAAGCGATTGCTTCTTGATTGCAAGGGCTCTGCTCCTTCTGGTAACCCGAATGTTCCTCTGAAGCGACGAACCATTATCCGTCCTCCCTTGAGGGAAGTTGCTGTGGTCGAGGTCCCGCCTGATAGGACTGAGCTGCTGATACCCCGTGCTCCCATGGAAACGGTGACTGTGGCATCTCCCGAGTCTGGCGTGGGTTCGGATATCGGGACTCGTTGTCCCAAGGTATCCACCAAGCGTAAGCTTGTACTAGCGGAGATGGGCACTCGCTCGCAGAAGAGGAAGAAGAAGTCGATTCTCTCTGTAGACGATTCTCTCTGTAGATGTTGTACTCGGCCAGGAGCCTCATGCTCCTTATAGCGAGGGCCTGAGCGAATATGGGACCAACGAGGGTCTATTCATTGCGCTAGATGATACTGATCTGGAGGCCGCCATCCCAGCTTCCGAGAAACTCGCTAGCCACAAAGCAGGAATGATCACCCTTGCTGAATCAGGTAATCTTCATTCGCATCTTTTGCTATTATGTTTTTGTTGTCATGTTTTGACTGATACCCCATCTCTAACAGGCATTTCCACTGAAGAGGCTCTCGCGGCTTCCCTCAAGACTTTTGAGGAGGAGGAGAGGGATCGCGCTTCACTGGGCGTTGGTATATCTCAGCTCATTGTGCCTTCATTCCCTTTTCTTATGGGTAATCTGACCTCCCTTTTTTTCGCAGGGACTACCTCGGCTCAGGTCATGCCCAGTACAGTGCCAATTCCACCGGATAATGCAGAGATGCTTCCAGGGACAGCTATCGAAGTCCCAGCCTCCTCAGCATTGCCAAAAGAGGCTTTGCTCAAGCAACCGATGACGGATGCCGTAACGGCTCCAGAGGTAGCTCCTGGCGTGGATGATGACGTCCCGTTGACGGAGGTCTTGAGAAGATCAGCTCTCATGGCCCGGGCGTAAAGGAAGCGCAGAATGCGTGCAACAAGGGAGCGTAATGCCGCCTTGGCCGCAGGAGCAGGCTTGAGCGCTGCTACCCCTGCCCTTGCTCCTTCAGAGGGTACTTCGGCCGTCCTGTCTACCGCTCTTAGATAGGCAGTACGTGCGGCTCGGGAAGCAATTGAAAGACCGACCCAAGGTAATGTAGCACCGAGTTCTTTCGTCAAAGTTTTAATCTTCAAATTTTCATATATCCTATCCTGCAGGGCCGAGTCTTGATGAGGAAGTGGTAGGTGAAATGGCAGCAACCACCGAGCCTGAGGTAGCCACTCTTTCTCAAGAGTTTGGCACTGCTCCAATCGCCATCCTTTCCGCCTGCGGTTCTCTGCCATCTCCCGGCATCGCGAGTGTTACGATGGCTCCCGTAGAGTCGAGGGATGAAGCTACGGGTGGCGAAACCATTCCGATGGAGGAGGGTGAAGCAGTCGCTGCACCCAGTGACACCCTTGTCACGGTTTCGACCGGCGACTCACTAGGTAGATTTTGGGTCATTGCTTTCCTTTTCATTCTGCAATCCCTTTTAAATCTCTTCTGACAGTACTTCTCTTGTTTCTGATGCAGGTGTGGTGAGCGTTGAGGTTGTGCCACCCGAGGAAGCATCACCAGTTGCTGCTTTCACGGTGGCCGCCCCTTTGCCTTCTCTTGTATCCTCCCAAATGCTGGAAGGTACGGATTTGTGATCCATCGGTTTCATTGTAGGCAGTATACTTTATGTACCGACATTGCATTATTACATCCTCGCAGGAGTCCTTTTTGATCACCTGTATCAGGTGCTGCATCCACATTTCTCCTTCCAGTCAGAGATTGCCTCATCCAGTGGCGTCGTTGAGCATAACCTTTAGCTAATGTCTTCTCTTTTATTTTACGGGCAGCTCAGTCGTTGCTAATTCTTCTTTGTTTTGATTGCAGCATTATAGATTGGAGGAGGAGACGAAAGAACAGTTGCACCACCGGTACTCCCGGCCTTGCCACCTACTGCATCCGGTATAGTAAACTCCATTGTTCATGAACCTTCTCTATTTCTTGAACCGTTATTTGACTATGATTTGCTTTGCAGCTGTGACACCGATTTCAGCTCCATTCGAGTCTCGAGTCATAATGCCAGCAGGCCTCTTTTCTCGACGTCCCTCTTCAAAAGGTGTTGTGAATAGTCTGCGCATGTTGAGCGATTATATCGAGGAGCTTGACGCGGAGACCCCTGCCCTTGCTGCTGATTTTGCTGCCGAGGTTAATCCTATGCTGGCGACGCTCGTGCACTTTCATAGCGAGGGCGTCGTTGAGTCTTGGGTTAATCACTGCAGGAGAATCGAGGCTTGTCTGCATGAGCTCGAGGTCGTACGTTCTGCTCCCGAGGTCATGGATGTGAATTCCCAGCGGGCCGCATGGGTCGAGCAGAGCACTCCCTACTTCTTCCATCTTGAACAAGAAGTGGCCTTGAGGCGTAAGGAGCGCGAGGAGACTTCAAGCGAATCTGCCCAGTTGCATGCTCAAGTTGACGCAAATGCTGTACAACTGAAAGCTATCTTTGAAAGCCTTCTGCAATGTATTTTTGACAGGCTAACGCTGAGGCAGAAGCTTGACCTCATCGAGCGAGATGCACAGAATCGTGGGGCAGCTCAGCGGGTCATCGAAGAGCAACTTTCATCCTATTTGTAGCAACGAGCTCAGGTTGAAGCAGAATTGGCCGCGATAGCTGACCATGAAAAGGGGCTGAGGGAAGTGCGCGAGCGGCTGATTGGTTTATTGAAAACGCTTCCCTCCAAATAATTGTTTTGCACCATTTGTAATTTTTGAATAAAATATATCCCTTTTTTTTTTTATCCTTTCATATGATGTAATTTGTACTCAATTGAATTTATGCATAAAAGATACATTCCTTTCGTACTATCTTGTATTATTGTTTAGTTGATAAAACTGCACTTTTAATATGACATTTTCCTTACTATTTATATATAATAAAATATGTTTATTATAAATATGACACATACAAAGGTTTATCCGTAAAAATACTATTTTCATGTGTTTATATATTATAATTAACATTATAAAGGAAAATGGTAAGCATATAATATTCATATAATATTTGGACTATTTTAATATGAAATATCTTTGACCAATTCTCTTAAAAATAAAATATCATGACAAATGCTTAAGATAATATCTCAATAAAAACAAATTCTGCTAAAATCATTTATTGAGATAATTGTGCAGGAATTATATCATGACTAAAATCAAGGAAATCCGAGTTGGCGAGATCAAATCTGCCGAAGATATTCAAGTAAATTGAAGAAACCAATTTTGGCAGAAACATAGAGAAGATTTTCAAAGTCTAGATATTCAAAAGATCACCAAGAGCTACATAGATAAAGCCCAGAAATTTAAGGCCAAGATCCCACTATAAGACCGCGGATCCGCGGTCAAACCCATCAAACGGCCGCGGTTCTGCCGCACTTTAAGTGAGTTGGGATTCTGGATTTTTTGGTTAGAATCGTAACAACTAGTTACCATATTAGGAAACTAGGGTTCCGGCTCTGTGAGTATAAATAAGGACCGAGAGCCTCTTGGAAAAATGATCAAGCTGAAGAGATCACGAAGTCCACGACAGGCTCACGCATCCAGGCTGATCATCAACGGTTCATCTACCTCTTTAGAAGAGATCGAGAAGCAAACTAGTATTTTGTAATCATTTTCTAAGGAAACAAAGTGTAAATGAATTTTGTTGATTAATAAAGTTAGTTGTTTTCTTATTCTATCTCTTTATAGTTTTAATATGATTTCACTCTCCATCTCTTCTTCTCCCAACATGCGCGAGTAATTCTTCGCTTGTTAGGGTTTATGGGATTAGGGTAGGTTAATGGATGATGAAGATCACTAAACTCTTTTTACGTCCTATAAAGTTTATAAAAATTATCAAAAGAATAGTTAACATCCTAATTAGGCGCGCTATCAATTCATTGCTAGTCTCGACCGCGATTAGAGATTAGATTAACAATTGTTTTGGTAAAAGCTATATATGAACGGAGTTCCATGTCGAGATAGGGGTTAAGAGTGGGAACCCTTTTCCCTTTAGAAACCCTAATCTACCGGCATCACTGTCGTTCTAGTTTTAAATCAATTAAAGGATAAAAAGAGTAATTTTTAATTAATCATCCATAACTACTAAATCCCAATGAACCCTACAAGCCCCCTTCTAGTATAAAACCTACATCCGTAGTTAATCTAGATCTATATTTTGCATCCGTGTTTAACGTAGATCTAGAAACTATTTCCACTATTCTTTATTCTTCCTCCTTCTTTTTTCAACACGCCTAAAGTAAGAATAAAATATTCAACGTTTCCCAAAGGACGACTCGTACTCATCTCGGTCTAGCTACACGCGACACCGTTCAGATTGCGGTTAACTACTACACAAAAATACAGATCAATCAGCTATCTCTTGCTTTCTTGTCTTTTCTGTGTTGCCGATATGTCACCTTTAGCAAGCGTTGTTTGTAGATGATAGAGAACACTCCGTCTTGAACTCTTTGAGAGGTAGAAATGGCTTAGGAAGCAGGTTCAGATCTGCTGCCTAAGGCTTTCCAACTTTATGAGCCGTGAGGGTCTCATAAAGACTTTTCTCCCTATGAGTCGTGAGGATCTCGTAGGTGTATTTTCTCCTTAGGAATTGTGAGGATTCCTAAGTGTCTTGGGAGTCGTAAGGATATCACAAGACAGTTTTCTTCCTTACGGGTCGAGAGGACCTGTAAGTGGTTGATGAGGTTGACGTTATCCGTATTTCACGGAGTCAGAAGTTGCTCTGGGCGTTTCCCACGGGGTCGAGATTGACTCTAGCCGTGTTCACAGGACCAGGATTTGCTCTGGATGCTTCCCATGGGGTCAGGATTGACATAGGCCGTGTTCTACGTGACCAGGATTTCCTCTGGATGCTTCCCACGGGGTTGGATTGACATAGCTGTGTTCTGTAAGGACCAGGTTCCGCTCTGGACGCTTCCCACGGGGTCAGGATTGACATAGGCCGTGTTCCACGTGACCAGGATTTTCTCTGGATGATTTCCACGGGGTTAGGATTGACATAGCCGTGTTCTGCGAGGACCGGGCTCCGCTCTGGACGTTTCCTACGGGGTCAGGATTGACATGGGCCGTGTTCCATGTGACCAGGATTTGCTCTGGATTCTTCCCACGGGGTCAGGATTGACATAGCCGTGTTCTGCGAGGACCAGGCTCCGCTCTGGACGTTTCCCACGGGGTCAGAATTGACATAGGCCATGTTCCACGTGACCAGGATTTGCTCTGGATGCTTCCCACGGGGTCAGGATTGACATAGCCATTTTCTGCGAGGACCAGGATCCGCTCTGGATGTTTCCCACGGGGTCAGGATTGACATAGGCCGTGTTCCACATGACCAGGATTTGCTCTGGATGCTTCCCACGGGGTCAGGATTGACATAGGCCGTGTTCCACGTGACCAGGATTTGCTCTGGATGCTTCCCACGGGATCAGGATTGACAAAGTCATGTTCTGTGAGGACCAGGATCCGCTCTAGTCGTTTCCCACGGGGTCAGGATTGACATAGGCCGTGTTCCACGTGACCAGGATTTGCTCTGGATGCTTCTCACGGGGTCAGGATTGACATAGCCGTGTTCCGCAAGAACCAGGTTCCGCTCTGGATGCTTCCCACGGGGTCAGGATTGACATAGGCCATGTTCTACGTGACCATGATTTGCTCTGGATGCTTTCCACGGGGTCAGGATTGACATAGGCCGTGTTCCGCTAGGACCAGGTTCCGTTCTGGACGCTTCCCACAGGGCCAGGATTGACACAGGCCGTGTTCCACTAAACCAGGATTTGCTCTGGACCCTTCCTACGGGGTCAGGATTGACATAGGCCGTGTTCCGTAAGGACCAGGTTCCGCTCTGGATACTTTCCATGGGGTCAGGATTGACATAGGCCGTGTTCCGTAAGGACCAGGTTCCGCTCTGGATGCTTTCCATGGGGTCAGGATTGACATAGGCCGTGTTCCGCAATGACCAGGATCCGCTCTGGACGCTTCCCACGGGGTCAGGATTGACATAGGCCATGTTCCACTAGACCAGGATTTACTCTGGACACTTCCTACAGGGTCAGTATTGACATAGGTCGTGTTCCGCACGGACCAGGTTTCGCTCTGGATGCTTTCCACGGGGTCAGGATTGACATAGGCCGTGTTCCGTAAGGACCAGGTTCCGCTCTGGATGCTTTCCACGGGTCAGGATTGACATAGGCTGTGTTCCACATGACCAGGATTTCCATTGGATGCTTCCCACGAGGTCAGGATTGACATAGCTGTGTTCTGCGAAGACCAAGCTCCGCATTGGATTCTTCCCACGAGGTCAGGATTGACATAGGCCGTGTTCCACGTGACCAGGATTTGCTCTGGAAGCTTCCCACGGGTTCAGATTAACATAGCCGTGTTCTGCGAGGACCACGCTCCGCTCTCGACGTTTCCCACGGGGTCAGGATAGACATCGGCCGTGTTCCACGTGACCAGGATTTGCTCTGGATGCTTCCCACGGGGTCAGGATTGACATAGCCGTGTTCTGCGAGGACCAGGCTCCGCTCTAGACATTTCCCACGGGGTCAGGATTGACATAGGCCGTGTTCCACGTGACCAGGATTTGCTCTGGATGCTTCCCACGGGGTCAGGATTGACATAGCCGTGTTCTGTGAGGACCAGGATCCGCTCTGGACGTTTCCCATGGGGTCAGGATTGACATAGGCCGTGTTCCACGTGAACAGGATTTGCTCTGGATGCTTCCCACGGGGTCAGGATTGACATAGGCCATGTTCCACGTGACCAGAATTTGCTCTGGATGCTTCCCACAGGGTCAGGATTGACATAGTCGTGTTCTGTAAGGACCAGGATCCGCTCTGGACATTTCCCACGGGGTCGGGATTGACATAGGCCGTGTTCCACATGACCAGGATTGCACCCACAAAATCCAATAATAAAAGAAGGATCATGAATATTACATTTAAAGAAAAGAATTGTAAAAGAAAAGCTTTGAAAATTAGGGTTTCCAACTAAGCTAGCTTTTCGGTTGTCATGAGCCCTATCTTAATGGTCATGAAAAGATGTTAGAAATCACGTCCTCCCTCAATAAAACATTGTCCTATTCTTCATTCCTATCTTTCTTCCAAACATTGATCATATCACCCTGCGTGTGTGTAAAGACATCCCTACACCCGGAGAATTCAATTCAAGCTATCATACTCTTGCCCATCAGCCTCAGTACTTTTTAATTAATGAATATTTAGATGAGATTGCTCACACACTTTCATGCGACCATTAATACTTCTTGAGGTACTAACCGACCGATTACTCATGTGCTTGCTTATTTGGTGTATTTTCCTCGTCTTGCACCACCTCAGGCATAGCAGTGACTCCTAGACCAGTTGGCCTTAGGGCACTAGGTGAAGAGGCACCCTCGCTATACATTTTTATTGCCCTTGGTGATAACAAAACCAGTGTCCATTTTTCTCACCACTTTATATTTTATTCATTTTTTTTTCCTTCATACTTTTGGCTTTAAGACAAGAGCATTTCAAGGTATCCTCTACTATCCCAGGCTTTAAGACGTGTGTAAGTGCAAATAGCAGGGTAGCAACGTTCAAAATGTTTGGCTTCCAGAATAGAAACTATTTTTCAGACTTATTTTTATCCTCAGATTAGTGACGTCTTTCATCTTACTAACCCTTGGGACAACGGCTCATAACTACTTATTACTAGTTCGTATAAGAAAACTTCTAATTTTCTTATTTTTCTTAAATTTTTCCAATCTCATAGATGTAACTTTTCACTATCTAATCTTTTATTATCTTATTTATATACAAAAAATATTTTTATTTTTGAAAATTTTTAAATTTTTATAGGTTTTCAAAAATGTTTTGTGCTTATGCAAATGATATGCAAATGATGCGAAAATAAGCACAAACCTCCCCCAAACTTGTTTTCAACAGTGTCCTCACTGTTGCCATCTGCTAGATCTCGAAAAACCTGTAAGCTTGGGAGGAATTTATTAGTGGGGGCAAAATATTTAAGTGAAGAATCTCCCCCAAACTTATTTTTGGCTCATCATTTTGTAAAATTTTTCTTTTCAAGAGCCAGAAAAAAAATATACCCCCCCAAACTTGAGTTATGCAATGTTAAACTTTGAAAATCACAAGAGGGGGTCAAAAATCAGTGGTCGATGCCAAGCTTTGCAAAGACCGAATGTTAACACCAACCATTCAAAAAATTTATCAATGCAATGCTCTGGTTGGTGGAAGAAAAAGTGGAGAAAAGGTAAGTGGTGGAAGAGAATGTGTGTGCGTCTCATTTTGGAGAGACGATGCAGTGAATGTGATGGATTACTCGCATTCTTTTTACAGTTCAGAAGAAGGGGTGGAGGTTCAATTTCAGTGATTGGGAGATGATTCATCTCAACACCCGTGTCATTCAGAAATGCGAGTTCATGAGCGAATATCTCCTCAAAAGTTCCATCAATACCCCGGTGAATATTGTCGTCACAAAGTGCGGGGTGATCTTCAGACTCTAAAAACAGTTCATAATCGGTGTTAATTGTTGACCCGGACATCTCGGTGGAAGAGTCCGTATGTGTATGATACATAGTTGGGTCAAACAACAACGTATGAAAAGAGTCAAGATCAGTATAAAGAGGATCATCAAATTCGCTGCTGTCGACATCCATTAAGTCGACAGAACAGACCTGAGCAGTAGGTTCGGAGGGTACACTTCCCAACTTGTAAATGTTTAGGTCTATTGACCTATTCCCGAAAGATAGGGTCATAGAACCGTTACGACAGTTGATAATAGCATTGGAAGTGGCCAAAAAGGGGCGACCTAAAATCACCGGAATTTGATTCCGTGGGTTCGCTACAGACTGTGTATCAATTACAATAAAATCTACCGGGAATATAAATTCTCCGATTTTTATTAACACATCCTCCAGTTCACCCCTAGGTTTGGTGATTGATCGGTCAGCCATCTGGAGAGTGCAATGGGTTGGCTTCAACTCTCCGATCCCTAGTTGCTCATAGACTGAGAATGGAAGCAAGTTAACACTAGCGCCAAGGTCTAATAGAGCACGGTTGATATGTTTTTCCCCAATAGAAACGGAAATAATAGGATATCCTGGATCCTTACGTTTCCTCGGTAATTGTTGGGGGAAAGCCGTGTCTATTGTTTTTTCCATGAATATCTTCTTGGGCGCTTGAGTCTTCCTCTTCCTAGTGCACAAGTTCTTAAGAGTTTTCGCATAGGACGGAACTTGTTGGATGGCATCTAGGAGAGGGATGTTGGTGTTTACTTGCTTAAAAATGTTCATAATCTTCTCCATATGTGGACCCGGTGTGTTAGCCCTTAGCCGATTAGGATAAGGTGCTTTAGCAATAAGCGCTGGGTCCATCATAGGAGAAGGAAATGGGTGTGGAACCGATCCCAGAATAGAAGTGGGGATCATCCGTGGAGGGGTAAAAGAGGTGGGCTGAAGTGGCGAGCCTTTTTGGAAACGAAGAATAGGCTCGGAAGACGGTGGTAGGGTAGAAGAACTGGGGTCAGAATTAGAAGTGTGTGTGTAAGGAAAGGTCCCAGCCGGGGTTTTATTGATTGATTTATCAGTATCATCAAACTCTTCCCCAACATGAGTGTCAAGCACTCTTCCAGATCTCAACGTGGTTGCATTCACAAGATGTGAATAGCCAGGATTGGGTAAAGGTTAAGCTGGAAGTTTCCCTTTCTCTCTTGCACTCATTTCGGCTTTTAGTTGTGCAATTTGTTCTTCCATCGATTTGATGTTCTCATTTTGAGAGATAATGATCTTCATCACATTCTCGACGGAAGATTGCAAACTTGCCGTCCCTTGGATGGATTGTTTCATGAAAGTATCCAAGGTTTGTGCTAGTGCAGAGGTATTATCTGTACCGGTCAATTGCAAAGGACTAGATGGTGCAAAAGTGTTGGCCGGATTTTGGAAGTTTTGTGCTTGAAAAGGGTGCTGACTCAATAGAAGTTGTGGGTGCTGTTGTGGTGAAGGGACCCTTTGGAAATTGTTTTGGGTTGGAACCGTGTTTTGAGATTGTGATTGGTTCCAAGCAAAGTTAGGGTGATTCCTCCAACCCTGATCATATGTGGAGGAGGATGGATCGTTTCTAGGTCTTTGAAATGCGGCATTGGTATGCTCATGACCTTGAAACGGGCATTCTTCCGTCAAATGAGACGAATCAGAACAGCATCCACATACAGTTTTGGAGAGTGATATTTGACTTAGGGCGGCGGCTAAAAATTTATTTTCCATATTCTCGAGTTTCTTATTGATAGCTGCAATGTCAGCTCTAACTCCTATAGAAATATCATTGCCATCCCTGGACGATTGACTCACACCCTCCCACTGTAAAGATTTTTCAGCGAAATCTTCTAGAAAATTCCAGGCTTCCCCATCATCTTTAGTCATGAAGTTGTCTTGACACATGGATTCAAGGGTCTGTCTTGTGTAAGGAGTAATGCCCTCATAAATGATTCGGCATAATTCCCATTTCGGGATGCCGTGATGTGGACATTGGACTAACAGATCCTTGAAACGTTCAAGACATTTTGAAAATGTTTCATTTGGAAGCTGGGTGAATTGATAGATTTCGCTGCGGACTCGAGCTGTCTTATGATGTGGGTAGAATTTCTTAAGGAATGCTTTGACGAATTCGTCCCAATTTGAAATGGAATGTGCGGTAGTGTTATATAGCCACTTCTCGGCTAAATCGCACAAAGTGAATGGGAGAAGACGAAGACGGAAAGCATCCACAGAAAGCTGTGAAGTACCCATCATTGCGCATACATTTTCAAATTTCGTGATAAACACGTATGCGTCTTCAGACTCGAGACCGTGAAATTTTGGTAGAAGGTTGATGTATTGGGGTTTAATCTGAAAATTTTCCCCGTTGGCTGGTGGAGTAGAAAGACAGGTGGAAAGGGGAACTCGTGTTGGATAGCACCTCTCTTGGAGAGAGATGCGAGGTGGATTCTGCGCACCAACGGACGGCGGCAGGGTAGTGGAAAAGAAGTTCGATGGAGAATGATCCATCGATGTGGGTGTGGTGGTGGGTAAAGAAAGGGTAAATGTAGAAATACCGACTTTAAGGTCGATCGGGAGACGCGGACTTAACAGGCACTAGAATCCCGTTGTCCAGCCTATCTTGCACTAAAAAGGGTTAGTACAAGTGGCAGCGTGAATTTATAATTAGGGGAGTGATGAATGAATGCGGTGTTTGTTTTGAAAATTGATACGGATTTTGAAAAATATGATGCAACACAACAAATGCAACACACAAAACCCTAGAATCTAGTGGTCACCTAGGTCCGGCTCTAGACCGCTCCTAACTGCCAAAAGACAAGTCGCAGGATCAATCCTCCACTGCCTCTTTGTCCCCCTGTGGCCGGATAAGTGCCAGGTAAGTGGGAAGGTACTCCACTACGTAAGTAGTGGGCCTAATTAAAAACCACTAGCCTTAGACACACTCGCCTTAGACACCACAAGAAAATGCGGATAAACAATGAATTACCCACGGCCTTCTCTTGTCCTAATTGAGCGCGACAGTCCTTAGAGTCATCTCTAGATTTCTTTTAATTAATGTGGGTCAATGCGGATGCAAGTTTTGCGATTTTCGGGGCTTAGGAAGGGTAATGAACTCCCCACCTAATCTGAATTTGGTCGTGCCCCTTAATTTCCGTATTTAGTATGAAAACAACCAAAAATCAAAAAACACGCACAATTTTAATTTGCTTTTTGCGGCGCAGCGATTATTTGCAAAGAAATCTGCAGAAATTGTTAATTGGAGCAGATGAGGGAAGAGATAAGAAAGAGTAGAAGTATACCTGAAATTTTGGTACAGAGAAGACCCTAACCCACCGCGGATCCGCCGCGTAAGCTGCCTATTGCCGCGGAAACGCGGTCACTTGAAGGGATCGCTGCAAAATTTTTTTAGGTAAATGCTTCTGTTACTCCCCTTAGCTCTCTGGAATGCTCAGAAAAATTTTATCCAAGCTCCAATGATTCCAGAATTCCTCGCAATCAAATCACAACACACGTATTAGAGTTTGTGCGAGTTTAGATCACAAAATTTAGATGGAATAAAATTTTCAACTCAAATTTCAAAATACGAACAATTAGCGCACTATCCCCGGCAACGGCGCCATTTGATTGTAAAAAAATTCTAGTTTGTGTAGTAGGCAACTTGTAAAGAAATCACAACCAAAAATTATTTGACCGCAATCAACTACGGTGTCGGATGTAGATTGTAAGTGAGTGCGGATCGTCCACAGGGACAGTGTAATCGTTCGTCTTTTGAATTAGATGAATTGAAACTTTAAAGAAAAGAAAAACAAACAATTCATGATTTGGAATTGAAGTTCAAGAATTAGAAAAATCTAGATCTAATAACAAGAAAAAGATAGAATCAAGAATTAATCGTTTGATGATTTTTCCAAACCAAATATCAAGAATCGAAATGAGGCTCGTAGGAATCGATCGGATCTATAGATGTGATGTAATCTAACAATTACGTATTCTTATCCTTCGATGAATTGATACTAGATCGATGATGATCGATCGAGAATTAGGGATTTCTTGTGAAACTAGGGTTTCATCTTATCCCTTGTTCTTTCGTCGATATCATTCACATTCTAGCCTCTAGTAAATTCAAGAAACGATCGTAGATCCCTAATTTCGAGCGATCACAATCAAGAAAGCATCGCTACGAAACTAGGTCATCGATTCTTGAACTTGCTAGGGTTTACAAAACTCGTAGGACTTAAAAATCGTATTAAGATTTGTTACATCATCATTCTACAATCGTCTCGACTCCTTTACGAGCGGAGTTTTACTCAAACATCACAACAAGAACCACAATCACGAATTGAGATCTAATCATGATGCAAGAATTAAAAGAAAGCAAGATTAAAGAATTTCACCTTTTATTTATATCAACAATTTCATTACATTCATTCAAGAACTACAAGAGAAAGAATTCGATCGTCGATTTGGCTTCGCTCGTCTCCGTGGGTCGCGGATCGGCTTGGATCACTTGCCCGATTGAAGATCGGCTCGGCTCCTAAAAGGTTGAAGGCTTCTCGCTTGATTGGTACTCAAGATCTTGAATTTGGAGTGGAATTAGGGTTAGGGTTTTGCACAAGCCTTGTCACTAGACTTGTGGAAGAAGATGAAGAATTAGAATTTTAGGAATGGGAGATTCCCCTCAACCCTTAGATCTAGGCTCCTATTTATAGACATCTAAACCCTAGATCTAGGATTTCAAATTCTAAGTTTCCCTCCTAAAGTTTGTTGAGGAAATTCAAATTTCCCTCCAAAAGTTAGTTAGGGGAGAAGGTTCTAGATGTGATTAGTTAGGAGGGAGCTTCTAGAAGAGGATTAGTTAGGAGCTTAATTAGGATTAGCCTTGCTTAATCTTCTTTGCTGATCTGGCAGTAGCTTCGAGAGAATTCTGGAATTTGACATATCATTCTAAGCTGTGGCCACTGAGATAATAATAATGCCCTAAAAATCAACTGCCGACGTGGCAATAATGCGGCGGATCCGCGGCGCAAGCAGGATCCCGCCGCGGATCCGCGGCGCTTTGGAGTCTTCATGGCTCTGGCTCTCTGGTACTTGCTTGGGCTGATGTATGGGCCTTTAATATATATGTTGACTTTAATATCTCCTTCTAAAATGCTACCAGATCTGAAATCATTGAGTTGGCGTAAGGTTTGATCAGCTAAATAACAATTTTGTCCTGTCTCCTGGATTTTCCTGCACAAACCTCGAAAAAAGTGTTGCGCAAATACAGAAATGATGCGATGCCATGAAATGCGGTTAATTTCCCTTAAAGTGTCGGTTTAAAAGTCTAATACATGAAATCTGATATTTTACGACTGATTTGCTAATATGTGAAATATGAATACCGAACACTTCTAAATGTATGCAAAAGATGGGGAAATTGCCGTGTTAAAAATACATTATTTTCGACTGATCAAATACCCCAAACTTAATTTCGATCGTCTCGAGCGAATGTTTTATTAAAAAGAGAAGGAGAAAATAAAGAAAGACAAAAAACTAACAAGCACACTTTCGTAGGCAACACGATTGCACTGAGCACGTGTAACAAGCCTTTAAACCTCTAGGTGTCCCTAGTAGGAGGAGTGTTGTCTCCTGAGGGTTTTCAGCGGATTGCACCCACAAAATCCAATAATAAAAGAAGGATCATGAATATTACATTTAAAGAAAAGAATTGTAAAAGAAAAGCTTTGAAAATTAGGGTTTCCAACTAAGCTAGCTTTTCGGTTGTCATGAGCCCTATCTTAATGGTCATGAAAAGATGTTAGAAATCACGTCCTCCCTCAATAAAACATCGTCCTATTCTTCATTCCTATCTTTCTTCCAAACATTGATCATATCACCCTGCGTGTGTGTAAATACATCCCTACACCCGGAGAATTCAATTCAAGCTATCATACTCTTGCCCATCAGCCTCAGTACTTTTTAATTAATGAATATTTAGATGAGATTGCTCACACACTTTCATGCGACCGTTAATACTTCTTGAGGTACTAACCGACCGATTACTCATGTGCTTGCTTATTTGGTGTATTTTCCTCGTCTTGCACCACCTCAGGCATAGCAGTGACTCCCAGACCAGTTGGCCTTAGGGCACTAGGTGAAGAGGCACCCTCGCTATACATTTTTATTGCCCTTGGTGATAACAAAACCAGTGTCCATTTTTCTCACCACTTTATATTTTATTCATTTTTTTTCCTTCATACTTTTGGCTTTAAGACAAGAGCATTTCAAGGTATCCTCTACTATCCCAGGCTTTAAGACGTGTGTAAGTGCAAATAGCAGGGTAGCAACGTTCAAAATGTTTGGCTTCCAGAATAGAAACTATTTTTCAGACTTATTTTTATCCTCAGATTAGTGACGTTTTTCATCTTACTAACCCTTGGGACAACGGCTCATAACTACTTATTACTAGTTCGTATAAGAAAACTTCTAATTTTCTTAGTTTTCTTAAATTTTTCCAATCTCATAGATGTAACTTTTCACTATCTAATCTTTTATTATCTTATTTATGTACAAAAATATTTTTATTTTTGAAAATTTTTAAATTTTTATAGGTTTTCAAAAATGTTTTGTGCTTATGCAAATGATACGAAAATAAGCACAAACCTCCCCCAAACTTGTTTTCAACAGTGTCCTCACTGTTGCCATCTGCTAGATCTCGAAAAACCTATAAGCTTGGGAGGAATTTATTAGTGGGGGCAAAATATTTAAGTGAAGAATCTCCCCCAAACTTATTTTTGGCTCATCATTTTGTAAAATTTTTCTTTTCAAGAGCCAGAAAAAAAATATACCCCCCCAAACTTGAGTTATGCAATGTTAAACTTTGAAAATCACAAGAGGGGGTCAAAAATCAGTGGTCGATGCCAAGTTTTGCAAAGACCGAATGTTAACACCAACCATTCAAAAAATTTATCAATGCAATGCTCTGGTTGGTGGAAGAAAAAGTGGGGAAAAGGTAAGTGGTGGAAGAGAATGTGTGTGCGTCTCATTTTGGAGAGACGATGCAGTGAATGTGATGGATTACTCGCATTCTTTTTACAGTTCAGAAGAAGGGGTGGAGGTTCAATTTCAGTGATTGGGAGATGATTCATCTCAACACCCGTGTCATTCAGAAATGCGAGTTCATCAGCGAATATCTCCTCAAAAGTTCCATCAATACCCCGGTGAATATTGTCGTCACAAAGTGCGGGGTGATCTTCAGACTCTAAAAGCAGTTCATAATCGGTGTTAATTGTTGACCCGGACATCTCGGTGGAAGAGTCCGTATGTGTATGATACATAGTTGGGTCAAACAACAACGTATGAAAAAAGTCAAGATCAGTATAAAGAGGATCATCAAATTCGTTGCTGTCGACATCCATTAAGTCGACAGAACAGACCTGAGCAGTAGGTTCGGAGGGTACACTTCCCAACTTGTAAATGTTTAGGTCTATTGACCTATTCCCGAAAGATAGGGTCATAGAACCGTTACGACAGTTGATAATAGCATTGGAAGTGGCCAAAAAGGGGCGACCTAAAATCACCGGAATTTGATTCCGTGGGTTCGCTACAAACTGTGTATCAATTACAATAAAATCTACCGGGAATATAAATTCTCCGATTTTTATTAACACATCCTCCAGTTCACCCCTAGGTTTGGTGATTGATCGGTCAGCCATCTGGAGAGTGCAATAGGTTGGCTTCAACTCTCCGATCCCTAGTTGCTCATAGACTGAGAATGGAAGCAAGTTAACACTAGCGCCAAGGTCTAATAGAGCACGGTTGATGTATTTTCCCCCAATAGAAACGGAAATAATAGGATATCCTGGATCCTTACGTTTCCTCGGTAATTGTTGGGGGAAAGCCGTGTCTATTGTTTTTTCCATGAATATCTTCTTGGGCGCTTGAGTCTTCCTCTTCCTAGTGCACAAGTTCTTAAGAGTTTTCGCATAGGACGGAACTTGTTGGATGGCATCTAGGAAAGGGCTGTTGGTGTTTACTTGCTTAAAAATGTTCATAATCTTCTCCATATGTGGACCCGGTGTGTTAGCCCTTAGCCGATTAGGATAAGGTGCTTTAGCAATAAGCACTGGGTCCATCATAGGAGAAGGAAATGGGTGTGGAACCGATCCCAGAATAGAAGTGGGGATCGTCCGTGGAGGGGTAAAAGAGGTGGGCTGAAGTGGCGAGCCTTTTTGGAAACGAAGAATAGGCTCGGAAGACGGTGGTAGGGTAGAAGAACTGGGGTCAGAATTAGAAGTGTGTGTGTAAGGAAAGGTCCCAGCCGGGGTTTTATTGATTGATTTATCAGTATCATCAAACTCTTCCTCAACATGAGTGTCAAGCACTCTTCCAGATCTCAACGTGGTTGCATTCACAAGATGTGAATAGCCAGGATTGGGTAAAGGTTGAGCTGGAAGTTTCCCTTTCTCTCTTACACTCATTTCGGCTTTTAGTTGTGCAATTTGTTTTTCCATCGATTTGATGTTCTCATTTTGAGAGATAATGATCTTCATCACATTCTCGATGGAAGATTGCAAACTTGCCGTCCCTTGGATGGATTGTTTCATGAAAGTATCCAAGGTTTGTGCTAGTGCAGAGGTATTATCTGTACCGGTCAATTGCAAAGGACTAGATGGTGCAAAAGTGTTGGCCGGATTTTGGAAGTTTTGTGCTTGAAAGGGGTGCTGACTCAATAGAAGTTGTTGGTGCTGTTGTGGTGAAGGGACCCTTTGGAAATTGTTTTGGGTTGGAACCGTGTTTTGAGATTGTGATTGGTTCCAAGCAAAGTTAGGGTGATTCCTCCAACCCTGATCATATGTGGAGGAAGATGGATCGTTTCTAGGTCTTTGAAATGCGGCATTGGTATGCTCATGACCTTGAAACGGGCATTCTTCCGTCAAATGAGACGGATCAGAACAGCATCCACATACAGTTTTGGAGAGTGATATTTGACTTAGGGCGGCGGCTAAAAATTTATTTTCCATATTCTCGAGTTTCTTATTGATAGCTGCAATGTCAGCTCTAACTCCTATGGAAATTTCATTGCCATCCCTAGACGATTGACTCACACCCTCCCACTGTAAAGATTTTTCAGCGAAATCTTCTAGAAAATTCCAGGCTTCCCCATCATCTTTAGTCATGAAGTTACCTTGACACATGGATTCAAGGGTCTGTCTTGTGTAAGGAGTAATGCCCTCATAAATGATTCGGCATAATTCCCATTTCGGGATGCCGTGATGTGGACATTGGACTAACAGATCCTTGAAACGTTCAAGACATTTTGAAAATGTTTCATTTGGAAGCTGGGTGAATTGATAGATTTCGCTGCGGACTCGAGCTGTCTTATGATGTGGGTAGAATTTCTTAAGGAATGCTTTGACGAATTCGTCCCAATTTGAAATGGAATGTGCGGTAGTGTTATATAGCCACTTCTCGGCTAAATCGCACAAAGTGAATGGGAGAGGACGAAGACGGAAAGCATCCACAGAAAGCTGTGAAGTACCCATCATTGCGCATACATTTTCAAATTTCGTGATAAACACGTATGCGTCTTCAGACTCGAGACCGTGAAATTTTGGTAGAAGGTTGATGTATTGGGGTTTAATCTGAAAATTTTCCCCGTTGGCTGGTGGAGTGGAAAGACAGGTGGAAAGGGGAACTCGTGTTGGATAGCACCTCTCTTAGAGAGAGATGCGAGGTGGATTCTGCGCACCAACGGACGGCGGCAGGGTAGTGGAAAAGAAGTTCGATGGAGAATGATCCATCGATGTGGGTGTGGTGGTGGGTAAAGAAAGGGTAAATGTAGAAATACCGACTTTAAGGTCGATCGGGAGACGCGGACTTAACAGGCACTAGAATCCTGTTGTCCAGCCTATCTTGCACTAAAAAGGGTTAGTACAAGTGGCAGCGTGAATTTATAATTAGGGGAGTGATGAATGAATGCGGTGTTTGTTTTGAAAATTGATACGGATTTTGAAAAATATGATGCAACACAACAAATGCAACATACAAAACCCTAGAATCTAGTGGTCACCTAGGTCCGGCTCTAGACCGCTCCTAACTGCCAAAAGATAAGTCGCAGGATCAATCCTCCACTGCCTCTTTGTCCCCCTGTGGCCGGATAAGTGCCAGGTAAGTGGGAAGGTACTCCACTACGTAAGTAGTGGGCCTAATTAAAAACCACTAGCCTTAGACACACTCGCCTTAGACACCACAAGAAAACGCGGATAAGCAATGAATTACCCACGGCCTTCTCTTGTCCTAATTGAGCGCGACAGTCCTTAGAGTCATCTCTAGATTTCTTTTAATTAATGTGGGTCAATGCGGATGCAAGTTTTGCGATTTTCGGGGCTTAGGAAGGGTAATGAACTCCCCACCTAATCTGAATTTGGTCGTGCCCCTTAATTTCCGTATTTAGTATGCAAACAACCAAAAATCAAAAAACACGCACAATTTTAATTTGCTTTTTGCGGCGCAGCGATTATTTGCAAAGAAATCTGCAGAAATTGTTAATTGGAGCAGATGAGGGAAGAGATAAGAAAGAGTAGAAGTATACCTGAAATTTTGGTACAGAGAAGACCCTAACCCACCGCGGATCCGCCGCGTAAGCTGCCTATTGCCGCGGAAACGCGGTCACTTGAAGGGATCGCTGCAAAATTTTTTTAAGTAAATGCTTCTGTTACTCCCCTTAGCTCTCTGGAATGCTCAGAAAAATTTTATCCAAGCTCCAATGATTCCAGAATTCCTCGCAATCAAATCACAACACACGTATTAGAGTTTGTGCGAGTTTAGATCACAAAATTTAGATGGAATAAAATTTTCAACTCAAATTTCAAAATACGAACAATTAGCGCACTATCCCCGGCAACGGCGCCATTTGATTGTAAAAAAATTCTAGTTTGTGTAGTAGGCAACTTGTAAAGAAATCACAACCAAAAATTATTTGACCGCAATCAACTACGGTGTCGGATGTAGATTGTAAGTGAGTGCGGATCGTCCACAGGGACAGTGTAATCGTTCGTCTTTTGAATTAGATGAATTGAAACTTTAAAGAAAAGAAAAACAAACAATTCATGATTTGGAATTGAAGTTCAAGAATTAGAAAAATCTAGATCTAATAACAAGAAAAAGATAGAATCAAGAATTGATCGTTTGATGATTTTTCCAAACCAAATATCAAGAATCGAAATGAGGCTCGTAGGAATCGATCGGATCTATAGATGTGATGTAATCTTATAATTACGTATTCTTATCCTTCGATGAATTGATACTAGATCGATGATGATCGATTGAGAATTAGGGATTTCTTGTGAAACTAGGGTTTCATCTTATCCCTTGTTCTTTCGTCGATATCATTCACATTTTAGCCTCTAGTAAATTCAAGAAACGATCGTAGATCCCTAATTTCGAGCGATCACAATCAAGAAAGCATCGCTACAAAACTAGGTCATCGATTCTTGAACTTGCTAGGGTTTACAAAACTCGTAGGACTTGAAAATCGTATTAAGATTTGTTACATCATCATTCTACAATCGTCTCGACTCTTTTACGAGCGGAGTTTTACTCAAACATCACAACAAGAACCACAATCACGAATTGAGATCTAATCATGATGCAAGAATTAAAAGAAAGCAAGATTAAAGAATTTCACCTTTTATTTATATCAACAATTTCATTACATTCGCTCAAGAACTACAAGAGGAAGAATTTGATCGTCGATTTGGCTTCGCTCGTCTCCGTGGGTCGCGGATCGGCTTGGATCACTTGCCCGATTGAAGATCGGCTCGGCTCCTAAAAGGTTGAAGGCTTCTCGCTTGATTGGTACTCAAGATCTTGAATTTGGAGTGGAATTAGGGTTAGGGTTTCGCACAAGCCTTGTCACTAGACTTGTGGAAGAAGATGAAGAATTAGAATTTTAGGAATGGGAGATTCCCCTCAACCCTTAGATCTAGGCTCCTATTTATAGACATCTAAACCCTAGATCTAGGATTTCAAATTCTAAGTTTCCCTTCTAAAGTTTGTTGAGGAAATTCAAATTTCCTTCCAAAAGTTAGTTAGGAGAGAAGCTTCTAGATGTGATTAGTTAGGAGGGAGCTTCTAGAAGAGGATTAGTTAGGAGCTTAATTAGGATTAGCCTTGCTTAATCTTCTTTGCTGATCTGGCAGTAGCTTCGAGAGAATTCTGGAATTTGACATATCATTCTAAGCTGTGGCCACTGAGATAATAATAATGCCCTAAAAATCAACTGCTGACGTGGCAATAATGCGGCGGATCCGCGGCGCAAGCAGGATCCCGCCGCGGATCCGCGGCGCTTTGGAGTCTTCATGGCTCTGGCTCTCTGGTACTTGCTTGGGCTGATGTATGGGCCTTTAATATATATGTTGACTTTAATATCTCCTTCTAAAATGCTACCAGATCTGAAATCATTGAGTTGGCGTAAGGTTTGATCAGCTAAATAACAATTTTGGCCTGTCTCCTGGATTTTCCTGCACAAATCTCGAAACAAGTGTTGCGCAAATACAGAAATGATGCGATGCCATGAAATGCGGTTAATTTCCCTTAAAGTGTCGGTTTAAAAGTCTAATACATGAAATCTGATATTTTACGACTGATTTGCTAATATGTGAAATATGAATACCGAACACTTCTAAATGTATGCAAAAGATGGGGAAATTGCCGTGTTAAAAATACATTATTTTCGACTGATCAATTGACATAGTCGTGTTCTGCAAGGACCAGGATCCGCTCTGGACGTTTCCCATGGGGTCGGGATTGACATAGGCCGTGTTCCACATGACCAGGATTTGCTCTGGATGCTTCCCACGGGGTCAGGATTGACAAAGCCGTGTTCTACGAGGACCAGGTTCCGCTCTGGACGCTTCCCACGAGGTCAGGATTGATATAGGCCGTGTTCCACGTGACCAGGATTTGCTCTGGATGCTTCCCACGGGGTCAGATTGACATTGTCGTGTTCTACGAGGACCAGGCTCCGCTCTGGACGTTTCCCACGGGGTTAGGATTGACATAGGCTGTGTTCTACGTGACCAGGATTTGCTCTGGATGCTTCCCACAGGGTCAGGATTGACATAGCCGTGTTCTGTGAGGGCCAGGCTCCGCTCTGGATGCATCCCACGGGGTCAGAATTGACATAGCCGTGTTCTGCTAGGACCAGGATCCGCTCTGGACGTTTCCCACGGGGTCAGGATTGACATAGGCCGTGTTCCACGTGACCAGGATTTGCTCTGGATGCTTCCCACGGGGTCAGGATTGACATAGACGTGTTCTGCTAAACCAGGAAGAGTTGACTTTATCCGCATTTCACGGAGTCGGGGGTTGACTCTCGGTTGTCTGTGCACCGCCGAATCATGGAATTGGGAATTGCCGCGGTTCCGCTTTGCTGATGTTGCGTCTGTGGTAGTGATATGAATGTTGAGATGATCCCCAGGCTGTCTGTGAACAGTTGAGACTTGGCTCTCTTTCGGATGAAGCCTACGGGAAGGTATGGTTCTCTCTTTGTTTGTGCCCCTATATTGTATACAGGGATCGATGTAATCTCACCTGTAGGGCAAAAAGTTTCATTTTATATATTTTTCTTTCCGCGATGCTCTATCATTTCAGCTTTTATATCGCGAAAGTCGCGATTGCCCAATCATTTCGGCTAGTTTTCGCGGTGCCCAATCATTTCGGCTATTTGTTTTATTTTTACTCGCTGCTTTTTATTGCGAGTTGCCTAATCATTTTGGCTATTTTGTATGCATACATTTTTACTTGCTGATTTTGTTGCAAGTTGCCCCATCATTTCGGCTATTTCATATGCATGTGTGGCTCGCTGGCTTTTCGCTGCAAGCTTGGAATTAGACACCGATTTCGGCATCAACACCGCTACAACTGGGATACTGCCAGGAGCGAATCATCATTTGCCTCTGTCGACGTCGAACAAAGGTGGCTTAGCTAACAGGGTTAAGATCCTGTCGACTAAGCCTTTTGACTTCATGAGCCGTAAGTGTCTCATAAAGGTATTTCTCTCTACGAGTCGTGAGGATCTCGTAAGTGCATTTTCTCCTTAGGAATCGTAAGGATTCCTAAGTGTATGGATTCTCGTAAGTCGTAAGGATCTTACAAGAGTGTTTTCTCTTTATAAGTCGAGAGGACTTACAAGGGTTGTTCACCGTGTAAACATATCCCTACTCGCGGGTAGGACCTTGTTAGGGAAATGTTTATTCGCGCCCGTGGATTGTATACAAGGGTCAGCATTGAACCGGTTGTAGGGCAACACTGGAGGTTATGATGGCTTAAGAACAGGTTCAGATCCCTGTAACTTAAGGCTTTTGAATCCTATGAGCCATGAGGGTCTCAAAGGGGAATTCTCCTTACGAGTCGTGAGGATCTCGTAAGTGCGTTTCTCCTTAGGAATCATGGGGATCCCTAAGTGTGTTGCTCCCTTGTGAGTCGTAAGGATCTCACGCAGGTGGTTTCTCCTTACAGGGTCGAGAGGACCTTGCAAGTGTCTTTTAACGAGATTGCGCCCTCTCGGGTTTTCATCCGTGCCCATTTTGCTTATGGACATACCATTTTTTTGCGTCAGCCTTGGAATGCTGCAGTCCGTAGTAGTTTATCGATGTCTCGGTCAACAGCCAGTTTTAGGACATAGTGGTCCATCGTTAGTTTAAGGACGTTTCGGTCCGTTGTTAGTTTTAGGACATTTCGGTCCGCCGTTAGTTTAAGGATGTTTCAGTCCGACGCCAGTTTTAGGACATAGTGGTCCATCGTTAGTTTAAGGACGTTTCGGTCCAATGCCAGTTTTAGGACACAGTGGTCGATCGTTAGTTTAAGGACGTTTCGGTCCCTAAAAAGGGAGCCAGCTAATACTTACAGAGTTTAGGCTTAGGAAGATAGCAAGCGGACATAGGCGTCGTCATCTATCGTTGACCTAGGCCGTGACTCATCAGGCGTAGTATTTTTTTAGGAAGCGACCGTTTATTGGCCTGAAAGGTTTTTCACCATGCATGTCCATGAGTAGATATGCTCCACCCTGGTAGACTTTGTCTATGATATACGGGCCTTCATAGTTCGGTTCGAATTTCCCCAGCTTGACACGATTGGGGATCATAGGTCTTTTGACCACTAGCATGAGTTCGCCTTGGCGGAATATTCTCGGCCTAGTCAATCTCTCATATGAGCGCGTCATTTTTGCCTTATAAGCCTCCAAATTTTGTTGCGCCATGAGCCTGGTTTCATTAAGGGCATCGAGCTTCTCAAGCCGAAGGTGAGTATTTTCTTTGTCTGTTAGCTCGTAGTGAATCACCACTCATAGAGAGGGTAACTCTATCTCGAGGGAGAGTACCGCTTCTGTGCCGAACACCAATGCATACGACGTTGTGTTTGTGGCTGTTTTGAACATAGTTCGATACGCCCAAAGAGCTTCATGCAGTATCTCGTGCCAGTCCCTCTTATTTCGAGACACCGTCTTTTTCACGATCTTCGTCAAGGTCTTGTTGAAAGCCTCAGGTAGACCGTTAGCTCGGGGATTATAGACCGATGAATATCTCCAGTCTATGTTATGCTGTTGTGTGAAGCGGCTGATCTTGTGGCTTCTATAGGCTGGACCGTTATCGGAGATAATCCGTAGCGGAGTGCCAAACCGATAAATGACGTGTGTCTTGAAAAAATGGAGGATATTCTCCGTCTTCACTTCCCTTAGCGGTACTGCTTCTGCCCATTTGGAGAAATAATCAGTTGTCGCCAAAATGAATCGATGTCCTCGGGACGATGTCGGTTCGATGGGCCCGATTATGTCGGTTCCCCACATTTCGAATGGCCAGCTAGCCACCGTTGGGTGTAGTGGATTTGGTTGCTGATGGATAAAGTCCCCATGAACCCGGCACGAGTGGCACTGCTTCGCGTATTCGAGGCAGTCATGGATCATCGTGGGTCAATAGTAACCCATCCTTTTGATCTTCAGCTTCATCTTCGGGCCGGCTTGGTGAGAACCGCAGAGTCCATCGTGAGTTTCTTGGACGGATCTTTTCGCTTCTTCCGGTCCCAGGTATCTTAGCCATAAAAAGTCAAACGATCTCTTATACAGAGTATCATTGACGAATGCAAAAGACAGAGCTCGTTTCATAAGCTGATGTCTTGAGGACGCATCTTCAAGTGTTCGACGGAATTTAAAGTAGTCTATGAAGACTTCTCTCCAATCCCTAGCATTTTCCTGATTCTTTATTTGTAGAGTCGTTTGCTCGGTCACTCCCTTTTCTTCGGATGACTCCGGAGATATTTCTGCCGGTGCAAGAACCCGACGGCTTTATACAACGATCCTCACGTCGTCGAGGTTTTCGCCGGCCAGTTTTTTAGCGAGCTTGGCTAATGCATCAGCCTTGCTATTTTCCGCACGCGGTATGCTCTCCAGGGCATAGGCAGGGATTTGAGTCAGCAGTTGCCGCACTCTCTCGCTGTATTTCACCAACTCTGGCTTGCACGTTTGATAGTCGCCATTTACTTGACTAACGATCAGCTGGGAGTCTCCGCATATGAGGAGGTTTTCGATCCCATGTCTACAGCGATCTCAAGACCCGCTATCAAAGTTTCATATTCAGCTTTATTATTTGTCTTCGGCTCTATTAAGGAGAAGGCAAAGCGCATTATCCCTCCTTGTGGAGTCACGAAGATGAGGCCTACCCCTGATTTGATTATGGGGGTGCTTTGCTTGCGCTTCTTCATGGAAGATGCTCCGTCGAAGTAAAGTTCCCAACGGGTATGATTCTGTCTTCTTTCCCCGTCGATCGTGTCAAACGCGTGCTCATCGGGCAATTCGCAGTTCAAAGGAGAATCGGCAGGTATCAGATGCTTAGCGAGAAAGTCAGCGATGGCCTGGTCTTTCACTGCCTCGAGGGGACGATAAGTTATCGAGAACTTCATCAAGAGCAGGGCCCATTTGGGGAGCCGTCCCATTAATATAGCCCTTGACATCAGATATTTGAGAGGATCCACCTTTGATATGAGATGGACCTCATGTGCCAACGCATAGTGTCTGAGCTTCGTTATCGCGAAGATCAACGCCAGGCAATGTTTTTCAATAGGAGAGTAATTGTTTTCTGCTCCCAGAAGAACTCGACTCAAGTAGTAGAGGGCTCTCTCTTTCCCTTGATCGTTTTCTTATGCCCATAGCGCGCCTAAGGAACCTTCGAGGGTGGTTGTATACAGAATGGGAGGCTTTCCCTTGACCGGAGCGGTCAGCACTGGCAGATTCTGCAGGTATTGCTTAATTTCGTCCAGTGCGCTTTGTCATTTGCAATCCCAGACGAACGAGGTTCCCTTCTTCAATAGGTGTCTGTAAGGACGGAACTTGCCGGAAAGATTGGATATGAATCGTCGGATATATCCGAGCTTTCCTTGGAGAGACCGCAGCTGCTTGAGTGTTCTTGGAGGAGGCATTTCCATAATCGCCTTGATCTTCGACGGGTCTATCTCGATGCCTCGGTGTCGGACGATGAATCCTAGGAACTTGCCTGAGGACACTCCGAATGCGCATTTGAGAGGGTTCATCTTCAAGTTGTATTTCCGCAGACGCTGGAACACGATCTTCAAATGCTCTAAATATTCCTCGTATGATTTGCTTTTAACTACGAGGTCGTCGATATAGCATTCGACGATTTCATGTATGAGGTCATCGAAGATCTTCGTCATGACCCTCTGATAGGTGGCACCGGCGTTCTTTAGACCGAAAGACATCACCCTGTAACAGAATATGCCCAAAGGGGTCCGGAAAGCGGTATGCTTCTGGTCTTCGGGATGCATCTTTATCTGATTGTATCCTGATGAGCCGTCCATGAAGGAGAAAACTTCGTGGGTGGACGTATTATCTATCATCAGCTCAGAGACCGGTACTGGAAAGTCGTCCTTCGGGCAAGCTTTGTTGAGATTCCGGAAGTCCACGCATATGCGCACTGTCCCATTTTTCTTCATCACCGGGAAGATGTTGGCGATCCAGTCAGGGTACTGAACTTCTTGGATGAAGCCGGAGTCGATTAGCTTCTTGACCTCGGCGTTGATGCTCATCTCAAGCTCGAGCCGCATTCTTCTCGGTGCTTGTTTGATTGGTTTGACGTCCGGAGATATTGCCAATTTATGCACAGCAATCTCAGGATCTAGTCCTGACATATCGGAATAGTTCCATGCAAAGCAATCTTTATACTGCATGAGCACGTCTTTTAACGTAGCCACCCTTTCTTCAGACAACAACTCACTGACGAATGTCGGCCGCGGGTCACTTGCCGTCCCCAAATCAATTTTCTTGAGGTTATCTGCAGTAGTATGTATTCCATCTTCCAGCTCTTTTGGCACCGGTGGAAACTCTGAGATCACCTCGTTATCATCGTTTTCGAAGCACCAGGGGAGGTCATCCATATTCTCGGGCTCTTCTTCTGACAGCATTATCACGTGACAGGTACGAGATCGCTTCCAAGACCGATGTTGATCCGGTTCTACACTCATGGCTTTGGGTTCATGCTTCTTTGGCGGGGTTACTCTCCAACTGCTGGATAGAGCGAACCTGCCTTGCTCATACTGGTCTTCCACCCAGTCTTTGAATGTAAAGCAGTCTTCGAGAGGATGTCCTATCGCTCGGTGATAGGAGCAATAGTCCGGGTGATGAACTTCACCTGCTTTCTCGGGGTGCTTGGACTCCGGGAGGGTAATCTGTTAGTGTATATGCCCTAGAGGCCATTACCGTATCATACTAGTATGTATATTACTTGATGAAAGCTTGGGATATTCACAGTTGTACAGAAAATCTTGCTCGATATAGTAGTATGCTACTTGGTTTGTCTCTGCTTTAATGTGTACATGTGTGTTTCTTTATTATATCACTTATACGCATTAGTAGAGCCCTTAGGATCTCTGCTTGATTACCGGCGTTGTGATGGCGATCACACTCGTGGGGGCTGGGTAATCCACAAGCACATCCTTATACACGTCCCTAGTCGTAGGATTATCGAGACAGGGCATCGATACTCCGGAGTAAACTAGCGTATGCGCTTCTCATCCCAGCACGGGAGACGGTCTGTCCCACAGCCGTCAGTACGTCGTACTTGAGATAGTATACGGGTGCTCGTTAGGTTGCGAGTACACTGGACAGGACTCGTCGGGAACTGATGGTTGGTATTATACCTATCGTCAGTTATCAGTTCCCAGGTGACATGAGTGCAGCTTAGTCCACTGACTTGACACTGTCACTTCGCCTCGAGTGTGCTCCCACTGTTCTTTGATTACTACCCTACCACGGCTCTACTGAGTCGTGCAAACAGGTAGTTGTTGGGTGCAGTCCCGAAGCACTTGGAGGCAGTGACGGTTAGACAGGATTCGTCTCTCCCGGTATTGGGGGTTGACATCGCGCTGTGTCTAGGAGAGCCATTACATGAGTAGTCCCTGGCCAGGGCAAGCGAGATATACTGGTAGGTTTCCAGTGTTATCTCAGGGTGTTCTGGGCTTCACTCCGACACGACCTGTACCGCTATTAAGGGACTGACGTTTACCGCCCCCTAGGCCCGCCATGCGATGTATCAGACGAACAGACCGGACTGTACGGAGATTGTCACATACAGGCTCAGTAGAAGCTCGGATGGGTTCACCTCATCGGCCTTCTTATCGACATCTACCTGGGGACCGTTACGTACAGCTAGTGCCGCTTGTGGTCTGTGGTTAAACCCACTGCCAGCGTAGTGTCGAGTCTTTAGAGTCCCACACAGAGAGTTTCCCTGCACTGAGCGAAACGTGTAGAGGCTGTATGGTTTTACGGCAGAGCTGCGATCACTTACGTACACTTGTATGCGTGCGGTGTTCGGGCTGGCAATACTAGTGGGCTTTGGTTTAAGCCGGATCCTAGTATTGCACGGATGGATTTGTTTTGTCTTCTGCGCATCCGCATTCTACGGAATGCGGATGCAGGTGTGTATGCACAGTTTTCCGAGCGATGAAGGAGGAGGTGCCTCATCAGGGTTTTGGCAGTTGGTTCGGCCAAAACCGTTATGTGGCAGGCTCATTAGGGTTTTGACAGTTGATTCGGACTCATTAGGGTTTTTGGCAGTTCGTTTGGTCAAAACCATTATGAGCCGCGGACATCATTTACTAATCCTTTTAGTGATAATTTTATGATGGCTAATTGCATTGACCATTTGACCCCATTGACCTCTCTTGACTTTGTTGATCGGTTGACCGTGTTGACCATTGACTTTCAAGAGAGATCTACACTCTTCTTTTCTTTTTCTTTTTCTATTTTGATTATGATAATGGTCATTTCATTGTAGCCATCAAACTTTATCTTGATGGGATTAGTAATGATATTGTTTTTGCATTATTGAACCATGGTTCATTTTCTTATGCTCATAATTCTTTTCTCATTCTCTCTCTTGCTCTTTCTCATGAGAAGAAAAGAAATGGACCATGGTTGCTAGCTCCTCCTTCTTCCTCCTCTTGATTCATCTTTTGATCTCATGTGTTGAGAGATAAAGATCCCACATAGACAAAACCATCCATCTACCACTTCTACACAACCTAGGGCTTCTAAATTGGCAATCTCTTTGCCCTAGTTACCTCGGCTTGAGGTGGAGCTCGGTGTACATCTCTCGGGTGGATCGTCTTCGACTCAAGGAGGCCGCGGAGGTGACCAAAGTTCAGATCAACCCTCGGAGCAAGCAAGGAGAAGAACAACAAGAAGAGAAGGAGATCAAGTTGAGTTATAACCCCTAACCGAGTAGATAAATCTCTAGTTAGGATGCTAATATGTTGTTTAGTAAAGATCCGGCTTTTATGGTCCATGTTACCAAGTCCAGAATTTTTTTTTGTTTTACCGTTTCCGCAACCCCGAAAGTATCGGGAGAGGTAACGTGGACATAACAGTGGTATCAGAGCCTAACTAAACACACCCTAGCATGTTAGCAAAGTATTTAGAATTTCGACCGGACGAAAAACCGCAAAACACCCCGGATATTTCAAGTTTCTGCCGATTTTCATACCTATTCCAAAATTAATAAACCATGCACTAAAAATCGGCTCAGGCTTTTGTTAGAAAACTGGAGAAATTTGATCCCCCAACTCGACTAAAGCGCCGCGGTTCCGCGGCATAAGCTTGCTCATGCCGCGGAACCGCGGCCGATTTAGCTCAGTTGGGGGATCTGCTTCCTGCAGTTTTCTTAGATGGGTATTTTGGGATTTTTACAATATGACTTTTCTGTCCAGATTTTCCAGAAAGCAAAATTTGTTTTTGGGGCTTAAAAATTCGTATTTTTGGTCGATGTTCTGTAAACTCTGGCTAATGGTTATATCTGTAATGTTATATGTGTATTGAACGTCCTCTAATCGCTATACGTTGATTAGTGGGGGTTATACATATCTGTGATCTGTGTTGTTGATGGTATGTGTATATGAACTCGTTGGATTGCCGCGGATGAATAGCCGGGGTGGATGTGAGATGAGAGTTTCTTTTTCTTTCATTCTTGTAATAAATTTGTAAATTGATGTAATATTATTTGTATGGCCGCACAACCGGGTTGGGGTTGTAGCCGTCATTGTATAATTCCTTTTTACTGTTTTTGCTCCTAGGATAGACCCATGGAGGGGGTGCACAAACTACCGGGTATCTCGAAGTGCCGAGTGGCCTACTCACGGCGTTGAGGGAGGTTGCTTCGCTTCGGGTACTTGGCGGGTAGTTTGCCGCACCCGTACGGGTCTTGGGTGGGGTATTGGTTATTCATCGTGACCGTGTAATCCGCTTTTCGTTGCAGGCTCGAACGAATCGCGGGTTCCTAGTATATCCAAAGTGTTCATCTGTGATCTGGATTGGCTATCATTGCTATATATCTATATATAATAACTATTTAGGTGTTGCTTATGTTTTTCAGCCGTGCTAGCTCAGCCCCCGCTCTGTCGTTAGTTAAGTAACCTAACGGGTGATGATGGGGCCCCGTGGCGAATGCGAATGGCATAAGCGTACGTCATATTTTGGTTGTTTTCTGCAATGGTATGATTTAAATGATGGGACGCATTAAAAGAACTAATGCAAGAAAATAAACCTAAAAGACGTTGTTGGAACAATTTTTCAAAAAGCTGTTATTATAATGACGTTCACTTTTGTTTTGCATCGAGGTATTCGGTTATGAATGCCCAGCACCTCAGTCGACGAGGCAAGGGCCGAGATCCCTTTATCGGGAGTGACCCCTTGGACAAAAAGTTTGCGTCAGGATAATAACTTCATTATAGTCGATTATTCTTGCTTTGCATCGAGGTATTCAGTTTGGAATATCCTGCACCTCATTCGACGAGGAAAGAGCCAAGATCCCTTCACGGGGAGTGACCTCTTTAGCAAGAGTTTTTCGCCACTATATTTTCATAAAAGGGCTATCATGTTCCTTCAACTACATCAAGTTCATTACGTTAACGGGTTTTTCGCTAAAAACCCAGCCGTAGCCCTCCGTCGTTTCAGATAATTAATACTTAGTATTCGTGCTGCGTTTGTTGATTATTCGTCAAGGCACAGTGAACGGTAGCTAAGTAATAATTCTCTGTTGCACTGATAGATGCGATTGGTTAGGACGGTCGCATGATTTTGTTGATTATTCGTCAAGGATCATGCGGGCGGGTCTAATTCAATCCTGGATAACGACGGGTTGAACTTGACTAGGACCTTTTGATTTGTTGATTATTCGTCAAGGTCACTTGGGTCCTAGGGGCAAAAATCCACATCGGGAGTTTCTAAAGAAACTGAAACGCAGATTCAGCATACCTTCTGGAGTGTGGTGACTAGATGGATTCCATCTGGGTCATCACACAATGATAGTTGGATCCCGATCCCACTGATGAGTTGGATTACTCTCGGGAGATTTTTTCACTTAACAATCAATGCTATAAACCAAGTAGGTGTCTAGAACGGTGTTAGCGGGGTTACGCCTCCAGGGAAAAGAGGTTATTTAATTAAGGAACTTCGCGAAAGCTTTGGAAAACCTCCCTCGAAGTACCAACACCAGCCTGGCTGAAAGGTTAAGCAAGTATTGTGACGTGCGATTAACCCTGACTAGTTCTTCTTTTAGGGTTTGAAGAAGAATTTGAGGAAACAGTGGGAGCCATCCTGGTTAGATAAATCAATAAACCAATCTAATCTTGCAAGAGCGCACGCTGAGTGTTTCTTTTCTCTCTCTCCAGGTAGCAACCATTTCACGCCCTAATCAAGATAATAAAATGTATCGCTTGACCGATCCGAATTCTTATTCGGGGCTGGGAAACGTTGGTTCGGCTCTAACTTGTGACAACAGTCATAAGTATGAGCAAGGGAAAGGGGATTGTATGGATTCCCAGGATACCCAGTTGAAGAAGAAGTATGGTTTTGCATCTACTTCAGGTGTTCTTGTAATTGAGAACTGTTTTACGGTCAGCCCTACCTCCTGGGTACTTGATACCGGATCAGGATCTCATATCTGTAATTTATTGCAGGGACTGAGAAAAAGTAGGAAAGTTGCACCGGGTGATACGTCGCTCAGAGTAGCGAACGGAGCACAAGTTAATGCGGCAGCCGTCGGTGAATACCACCTATTATTGCCAAATGGCAAGACTATGATTTTGAACGATTGCTACTATGTACCTTTCATGGTTTGCAATATCATATCAGTTTCTTTACTCGATAAAGATGGATATAACTTTGTTCTTGATAAGAACATCATGAACATTTACCTTCATAAGATACTGGTTGCAGAAGGTACACTGTGTAATGGTATCTACGTTCTAAATTAGAATACAGTTCTCAATATACAAAACACACGCAAGAGGAAGAATTCAGATACGAATGAATCCTACTTGTGGCATTGTAGACTTGGTCATATCGGAGAGAAAAGACTGAGTAAGTTGCATAAAGATGGACTCTAGGATACGTTCGAGTTTTCATCTTATGAAATTTGTCAGTCTTGTCTCAAAGGAAAGATGACCAAATCTCCGTTCACCGGACATGGAGAGAGGGCAGCAGAGCTCTTGGGACTCATACACAGTGATGTATGTGGTCCGATGTCTATACATGCAAGGGGTGGGTTCTCATACTTCATCACATTCACTGACGATCTCTCTAGATTCGGATATGTGTATCTTATGAAACACAAATCTGAAGCTTTTGAGAAATTCAAGGAATTCAGAAACGAAGTAGAGAACCAGACTAGCAAAAGTATCAAGATCCTCCGGTCTGATAGAGGAGGGGAGTACTTAAGCACGGAATTCCTAGATTGCTTAAAAGAGAATGGTATTCTCTCTCAGCTTACTCCTCCTTATACACCACAGCACAACGGTGTATCGGAGCGGAGGAATCGTACCCTATTGGATATGGTTCGCTCCATGATGAGTAGTGATGAGTTACCTCTTTCATTCTGGGGATATGCGCTTTGGACAGCAGCATACCTTTTGAATCAAGTTCCGTCCAAATCTGTGCCTAAAACTCCGTATGAAATATGGAGCAGTAAGAAACCATGTCTTAAATTTATTAAGATATGGGGTTGTCCGGCCTATGTGAAAACACAGAAACCGGACAAGCTAGAGGCACGGTCAGTTCTGTGTAAATTTGTGGGATATCTTAAAGACTCACTAGGATATCTGTTCTGCCACACTGAGGAACAGAAGGTGTTTGTATCTCGCCACGCTACCTTTTTAGAAAGGGAGTTTCTTGCAAAAGAAGCTAGTGGGAGTTCGGTAGAACTGGAAGAAATTCAGCGACCACAAAATATAACTGAAAATCTGGAGGAACCGCTAGATTCAAAAACCCCAAACGAACCTCAGCCACTCCGCAGATCTGGTAGGATTTCTCATCCGCCCGAGAGATACTACAGTTTTCTCATTGACGGGGATCGAGAGGATTGCATCTTGGAAGAAGATGACCCTACCAGTTTCAGGCAGGCCATTATCAGTAGGAACTCTGATAAGTGGCAAGAAGCAATGCAATCCGAAATGGAGTCCATGTACGCCAATAAAGTGTGGACCTTGGATATTGCTCCACCTGGGGTAAAACCTGTTGGATGCAAATGGATCTACAAAAGGAAACTTGGTGTAGATGGGCAGGTGGAAACCTATAAGGCTAGACTCGTTGCAAAAGGTTTTCGTCAAAGACCTGGTTTGGACTATGACAAAACTTTTTCTCCGGTGGCTATGCTCAAATCCATTCGGATCCTACTTGCCATTGCTGCCTTCCATGACTATGAAATCTGGCAGATGGATGTTAAAACGGCTTTCCTAAACGGTTGTTTGGAAGAGTGCGTTTACATGGATCAGCCAGAAGGTTTCATAGACAGTGGGAGCAGAGGGAAGGTGTGCAAGTTGCTTAAATCCATTTATGGATTAAAGCAGGCATCGCGAAGCTGGAACATCTGTTTTGATGAGGCAATCAAGGAATTTGATTTCATCAAGAACGAAGATGAACCTTGTGTCTATAAGAAGATTGTAGGACGAACTGTCGTATTCCTAGTCTTGTACGTGGACGACATTCTTTTGATAGGAAATGACATTCCTATGCTACAATCGGTCAAGCTATTTTTGTCACAAAGGTTCTCCATGAAGGGCCTGGGTGATGCCTCGTACATTCTGGGGATCAAGATCTATAGAGATAGATCCAAGAGACTACTGGGACTTTCACAGTCCAGGTACATAGAGACCGTACTAAAGAGATTTAGTATGGAGGATTCCAAGTGCGGTAACATACCCGCATTGCACGGAATTACCCTCTCTAAGAAGATGTCTCCTAAGACTGACGAGGAGAGGGTTCGCATGAGCACTATACCCTACGCTTCGGCGGTAGGATCTATAATGTATGCGATGCTATGTACAAGACCAGATGTAGCTTACGCACTGAGCACGGTAAGCCGGTATCAGTCAGACCCAGGTGAGGACCACTGGACAGCAGTGAAGAACATTCTCAAGTACCTGAGAAGGACTAAGGAGATGTTCCTGGTTTACGGTAATGGAGACCTTAGGGTCGAGTCTTTTACCGATTCAAGCTTCCAGAGTGACAAAGATGACAGCAAGTCTGTCTCCGGTTTTGTGTTTACCCTCAACGGAGGGGCGGTATGTTGGAGGAGTTCCAAACAGGATACCGTCGCAGACTCGACGATGGAGGCTGAATACATTGCTGCAAGCGATGCCGCAAAAGAGGCGGTCTGGATGAAGAAGTTCATTAGTGAACTTCAGGTGGTTCCGTCCATTGTTGACCCAATACCTTTGTATTGCGATAATAATGGGGCTATAGCTTTAGCGAAGGAACCAAGGTCCCATCAGAAATCCAGGCACATTTTAAGGCGGTATCACCTGATCAGGGAGATCATTGATCGCCAGAAGATCGAGGTGCGGAGAGTGGACACAAAGGACAACACAGCGAACCCATTCACGAAGGCCTTACCCCAGACTCAGTTCGAGCGGCTGATCGAGATGATAGGTCTTTAATACGCCAGTACATGGCCTTAGTGCAAGTGGGAGATTGTTAGTGTATATGCCCTAGAGGCTATTACTGTATCATACTAGTATGTATATTACTTGATGGAAGCTTGGGATATTCACAGTTGTACAGACAATCTTGCTCGATATAGTAGTATGCTACTTGGTTTGTCTCTGCTTTAATGTGTACATGTGTGTTTCTTTATTATATCACCTATACGCATTAGTAGAGCCCTTAGGATCTCTGCTTGATTACCGGCGTTGTGATGGCGATCACACTCGTGTGGGCTGGGTAATCCACAAGCACATCCTTAGACACGTCCCTAGTCGTGGGATTATCGAGACAGGGCATCGATACTCCGGAGTAGACCAGCGTATGCGCTTCTCATCCCAGCACGGGAGACGGTCTGTCCCACAGCCGTCAGTACGTCGTACTTGAGATAGTATGCGGGTGCTCGTTAGGTTGCGAGTACACTGGACAGGACTCGTCGGGAACTGATGGTTGGTATTATACCTATCGTCGGTTATCAGTTCCCAGGTGACATGAGTACAGCTTAGTCCGCTGACTTGACACTGTCACTTCGCCTCGAGTGTATTCCCACTGTTCTTTGATTGCTACCTTACCAAGGCTCTACTGAGTTGTGCAAACAGGTAGTAGTTGGGTGCAGTCCTGAAGCACTTGGAGGCAGTGACGGTTAGACAGGATTCGTCTCTCCCGGTATTGGGGGTTGACATCGCGCTGTGTCTAGGAGAGCCATTACATGAGTAGTCCCTGGCCAGGGCAAGGAGATATACTGGTAGGTTTCCAGTGTTATCTCAGGGTGTTCTGGGCTTCACTCCGACACGACCTGTACCGCTATTAAGGGACTGACATTTACCGCCCCCTAGGCCCGCCATGCGATGTATCAGACGAACAGACCGGACTGTACGGAGATTGTCACATACAGGCTCAGTAGAAGCTCGGATGGGTTCACCGCATCGGCCTTCTTATCGACATCTACCTGGGGACCGTTACGTACAGCTAGTGCCGCTTGTGGTCTGTGGTTAAACCCACTGCCAGCGTAGTGTCGAGTCTTTAGAGTCCCACACAGAGAGTTTCCCTGCACTGAGCGAAACGTGTAGAGGCTGTATGGTTTTACGGCAGAGCTGCGATCACTTACGTACACTTGTATGCGTGCGGTGTTCTGGCTGGCAATACTAGTGGGCTTTGGTTTAAGCCGGATCCTAGTATTGCACGGATGGATTTGTTTTGTCTTCTGCGCATCCGCATTCTACGGAATGCGGATGCAGGTGTGTATGCACAGTTTTCCGAGCGATGAAGGAGGAGGTGCCTCATCAGGGTTTTGGCAGTTGGTTCGGCCAAAACCGTTATGTGGCAGGCTCATTAGGGTTTTGACAGTTGATTCGGACTCATTAGGGTTTTTGGCAGTTCGTTTGGTCAAAACCATTATGAGCCGCGGACATCATTTACTAATCCTTTTAGTGATAATTTTATGATGGCTAATTGCATTGACCATTTGACCCCATTGACCTCTCTTGACTTTGTTGATCGGTTGACCGTGTTGACCATTGACTTTCAAGAGAGATCTACACTCTTCTTTTCTTTTTCTTTTTCTATTTTGATTATGATAATGGTCATTTCATTGTAGCCATCAAACTTTATCTTGATGGGATTAGTAATGATATTGTTTTTGCATTATTGAACCATGGTTCATTTTCTTATGCTCATAATTCTTTTCTCATTCTCTCTCTTGCTCTTTCTCATGAGAAGAAAAGAAATGGACCATGGTTGCTAGCTCCTCCTTCTTCCTCCTCTTGATTCATCTTTTGATCTCATGTGTTGAGAGATAAAGATCCCACATAGACAAAACCATCCATCTACCACTTCTACACAACCTAGGGCTTCTAGATTGGCAGTCTCTTTGCCCTAGTTACCTCGGCTTGAGGTGGAGCTCGGTGTACATCTCTCGGGTGGATCGTCTTCGACTCAAGGAGGCCGCGGAGGTGACCAAAGTTCAGATCAACCCTCGGAGCAAGCAAGGAGAAGAACAACAAGAAGAGAAGGAGATCAAGTTGAGTTATAACCCCTAACCGAGTAGATAAATCTCTAGTTAAGATGCTAATATGTTGTTTAGTAAAGATCCGGCTTTTATGGTCCATGTTACCAAGTCCAGAAATTTTTTTTGTTTTACCGTTTCCGCAACCCCGAAAGTACCGGGAGAGGTAACGTGGACATAACAGTGGTATCAGAGCCTAACTAAACACACCCTAGCATGTTAGCAAAGTATTTAGAATTTCGACCGGACGAAAAACCGCAAAACACCCCGGATATTTCAAGTTTCTGCCGATTTTCATACCTATTCCAAAATTAATAAATCATGCACTAAAAATCGGCTCAGGCTTTTGTTAGAAAACTGGAGAAATTTGATCCCCCAACTCGACTAAAGCGCCGCGGTTCCGCGGCATAAGCTTGCTCATGCCGCGGAACCGCGGCCGATTTAGCTCAGTTGGGGGATCTGCTTCCTGCAGTTTTCTTAGATGGGTATTTTGGGATTTTTACAATATGACTTTTCTGTCCAGATTTTCCAGAAAGCAAAATTTGTTTTTGGGGCTTAAAAATTCGTATTTTTGGTCGATGTTCTGTAAACTCTGGCTAATGGTTATATCTGTAATGTTATATGTGTATTGAACGTCCTCTAATCGCTATACGTTGATTAGTGGGGGTTATACATATCTGTGATCTGTGTTGTTGATGGTATGTGTATATGAACTCGTTGGATTGCCGCGGATGAATAGCCGGGGTGGATGTGAGATGAGAGTTTCTTTTTCTTTCATTCTTGTAATAAATTTGTAAATTGATGTAATATTATTTGTATGGCCGCACAACCGGGTTGGGGTTGTAGCCGTCATTGTATAATTCCTTTTTACTGTTTTTGCTCCTAGGATAGACCCATGGAGGGGGTGCACAAACTACCGGGTATCTCGAAGTGCCGAGTGGCCTACTCACGGCGTTGAGGGAGGTTGCTTCGCTTCGGGTACTTGGCGGGTAGTTTGCCGCACCCGTACGGGTCTTGGGTGGGGTATTGGTTATTCATCGTGACCGTGTAATCCGCTTTTCGTTGCAGGCTCGAACGAATCGCGGGTTCCTAGTATATCCAAAGTGTTCATCTGTGATCTGGATTGGCTATCATTGCTATATATCTATATATAATAACTATTTAGGCGTTGCTTATGTTTTTCAGCCGTGCTAGCTCAGCCCCCGCTCTGTCGTTAGTTAAGTAACCTAACGGGTGATGATGGGGCCCCGTGGCGAATGCGAATGGCATAAGCGTACGTCATATTTTGGTTGTTTTCTGCAATGGTATGATTTAAATGATGGGACGCATTAAAAGAACTAATGCAAGAAAATAAACCTAAAAGACGTTGTTGGAACAATTTTTCAAAAAGCTGTTATTATAATGACGTTCACTTTTGTTTTGCATCGAGGTATTCGGTTATGAATGCCCAGCACCTCAGTCGACGAGGCAAGGGCCGAGATCCCTTTATCGGGAGTGACCCCTTGGACAAAAAGTTTGCGTCAGGATAATAACTTCATTATAGTCGATTATTCTTGCTTTGCATCGAGGTATTCAGTTTGGAATATCCTGCACCTCATTCGACGAGGAAAGAGCCAAGATCCCTTCACGGGGAGTGACCTCTTTAGCAAGAGTTTTTCGCCACTATATTTTCATAAAAGGGCTATCATGTTCCTTCAACTACATCAAGTTCATTACGTTAACGGGTTTTTCGCTAAAAACCCAGCCGTAGCCCTCCGTCGTTTCAGATAATTAATACTTAGTATTCGTGCTGCGTTTGTTGATTATTCGTCAAGGCACAGTGAACGGTAGCTAAGTAATAATTCTATGTTGCACTGATAGATGCGATTGGTTAGGACGGTCGCATGATTTTGTTGATTATTCGTCAAGGATCATGCGGGCGGGTCTAATTCAATCCTGGATAACGACGGGTTGAACTTGACTAGGACCTTTTGATTTGTTGATTATTCGTCAAGGTCACTTGGGTCCTAGGGGCAAAAATCCACATCGGGAGTTTCTAAAGAAACTGAAACGCAGATTCAGCATACCTTCTGGAGTGTGGTGACTAGATGGATTCCATCTGGGTCATCACACAATGATAGTTAGATCCCGATCCCACTGATGAGTTGGATTACTCTCGGGAGATTTTTTCACTTAACAATCAATGCTATAAACCAAGTAGGTGTCTAGAACGGTGTTAGCGGGGTTACGCCTCCAGGGAAAAGAGGTTATTTAATTAAGGAACTTCGCGAAAGCTTTGGAAAACCTCCCTCGAAGTACCAACACCAGCCTGGCTGAAAGGTTAAGCAAGTATTGTGACGTGCGATTAACCCTGACTAGTTCTTCTTTTAGGGTTTGAAGAAGAATTTGAGGAAACAGTGGGAGCCATCCTGGTTAGATAAATCAATAAACCAATCTAATCTTGCAAGAGCGCACGCTGAGTGTTTCTTTTCTCTCTCTCCAGGTAGCAACCATTTCACGCCCTAATCAAGATAATAAAATGTATCGCTTGACCGATCCGAATTCTTATTCGGGGCTGGGAAACGTTGGTTCGGCTCTAACTTGTGACAACAGTCATAAGTATGAGCAAGGGAAAGGGGATTGTATGGATTCCCAGGATACCCAGTTGAAGAAGAAGTATGGTTTTGCATCTACTTCAGGTGTTCTTGTAATTGAGAACTGTTTTACGGTCAGCCCTACCTCCTGGGTACTTGATACCGGATCAGGATCTCATATCTGTAATTTATTGCAGGGACTGAGAAAAAGTAGGAAAGTTGCACCGGGTGATACGTCGCTCAGAGTAGCGAACGGAGCACAAGTTAATGCGGCAGCCGTCGGTGAATACCACCTATTATTGCCAAATGGCAAGACTATGATTTTGAACGATTGCTACTATGTACCTTTCATGGTTTGCAATATCATATCAGTTTCTTTACTCGATAAAGATGGATATAACTTTGTTCTTGATAAGAACATCATGAACATTTACCTTCATAAGATACTGGTTGCAGAAGGTACACTGTGTAATGGTATCTACGTTCTAAATTAGAATACAGTTCTCAATATACAAAACACACGCAAGAGGAAGAATTCAGATACGAATGAATCCTACTTGTGGCATTGTAGACTTGGTCATATCGGAGAGAAAAGACTGAGTAAGTTGCATAAAGATGGACTCTAGGATACGTTCGAGTTTTCATCTTATGAAATTTGTCAGTCTTGTCTCAAAGGAAAGATGACCAAATCTCCGTTCACCGGACATGGAGAGAGGGCAGCAGAGCTCTTGGGACTCATACACAGTGATGTATGTGGTCCGATGTCTATACATGCAAGGGGTGGGTTCTCGTACTTCATCACATTCACTGACGATCTCTCTAGATTCGGATATGTGTATCTTATGAAACACAAATCTGAAGCTTTTGAGAAATTCAAGGAATTCAGAAACGAAGTAGAGAACCAGACTAGCAAAAGTATCAAGATCCTCCGGTCTGATAGAGGAGGGGAGTACTTAAGCACGGAATTCCTAGATTGCTTAAAAGAGAATGGTATTCTCTCTCAGCTTACTCCTCCTTATACACCACAGCACAACGGTGTATCGGAGCGGAGGAATCGTACCCTATTGGATATGGTTCGCTCCATGATGAGTAGTGATGAGTTACCTCTTTCATTCTGGGGACATGCGCTTTGGACAGCAGCATACCTTTTGAATCAAGTTCCGTCCAAATCTGTGCCTAAAACTCCGTATGAAATATGGAGCAGTAAGAAACCATGTCTTAAATTTATTAAGATATGGGGTTGTCCGGCCTATGTGAAAACACAGAAACCGGACAAGCTAGAGGCACGGTCAGTTCTGTGTAAATTTGTGGGATATCTTAAAGACTCACTAGGATATCTGTTCTGCCACACTGAGGAACAGAAGGTGTTTGTATCTCGCCACGCTACCTTTTTAGAAAGGGAGTTTCTTGCAAAAGAAGCTAGTGGGAGTTCGGTAGAACTGGAAGAAATTCAGCGACCACAAAATATAACTGAAAATCTGGAGGAACCGCTAGATTCAAAAACCCCAAACGAACCTCAGCCACTCCGCAGATCTGGTAGGATTTCTCATCCGCCCGAGAGATACTACAGTTTTCTCATTGACGGGGATCGAGAGGATTGCATCTTGGAAGAAGATGACCCTACCAGTTTCAGGCAGGCCATTATCAGTAGGAACTCTGATAAGTGGCAAGAAGCAATGCAATCCGAAATGGAGTCCATGTACGCCAATAAAGTGTGGACCTTGGATATTGCTCCACCTGGGGTAAAACCTGTTGGATGCAAATGGATCTACAAAAGGAAACTTGGTGTAGATGGGCAGGTGGAAACCTATAAGGCTAGACTCGTTGCAAAAGGTTTTCGTCAAAGACCTAGTTTGGACTATGACGAAACTTTTTCTCCGGTGGCTATGCTCAAATCCATTCGGATCCTACTTGCCATTGCTGCCTTCCATGACTATGAAATCTGGCAGATGGATGTTAAAACGGCTTTCCTAAACGGTTGTTTGGAAGAGTGCGTTTACATGGATCAGCCAGAAGGTTTCATAGACAGTGGGAGCAGAGGGAAGGTGTGCAAGTTGCTTAAATCCATTTATGGATTAAAGCAGGCATCGCGAAGCTGGAACATCTGTTTTGATGAGGCAATCAAGGAATTTGATTTCATCAAGAACGAAGATGAACCTTGTGTCTATAAGAAGATTGTAGGACGAACTGTCGTATTCCTAGTCTTGTACGTGGACGACATTCTTTTGATAGGAAATGACATTCCTATGCTACAATCGGTCAAGCTATTTTTGTCACAAAGGTTCTCCATGAAGGGCCTGGGTGATGCCTCGTACATTCTGGGGATCAAGATCTATAGAGATAGATCCAAGAGACTACTGGGACTTTCACAGTCCAGGTACATAGAGACCGTACTAAAGAGATTTAGTATGGAGGATTCCAAGCGCGGTAACATACCCGCATTGCACGGAATTACCCTCTCTAAGAAGATGTCTCCTAAGACTGACGAGGAGAGGGTTCGCATGAGCACTATACCCTACGCTTCGGCGGTAGGATCTATAATGTATGCGATGCTATGTATAAGACCAGATGTAGCTTACGCACTGAGCACGGTAAGCCGGTATCAGTCAGACCCAGGTGAGGACCACTGGACAGCAGTGAAGAACATTCTCAAGTACCTGAGAAGGACTAAGGAGATGTTCCTGGTTTACGGTAATGGAGACCTTAGGGTCGAGTCCTTTACCGATTCAAGCTTCCAGAGTGACAAAGATGACAGCAAGTCTGTCTCCGGTTTTGTGTTTACCCTCAACGGAGGGGCGGTATGTTGGAGGAGTTCCAAACAGGATACCGTCGCAGACTCGACGATGGAGGCTGAATACATTGCTGCAAGCGATGCCGCAAAAGAGGCGGTCTGGATGAAGAAGTTCATTAGTGAACTTCAGGTGGTTCCGTCCATTGTTGACCCAATACCTTTGTATTGCGATAATAATGGGGCTATAGCTTTAGCGAAGGAACCAAGGTCCCATCAGAAATCCAGGCACATTTTAAGGCGGTATCACCTGATCAGGGAGATCATTGATCGCCAGAAGATCGAGGTGCGGAGAGTGGACACAAAGGACAACACAGCGAACCCATTCACGAAGGCCTTACCCCAGACTCAGTTCGAGCGGCTGATCGAGATGATAGGTCTTTAATACGCCAGTACATGGCCTTAGTGCAAGTGGGAGATTGTTAGTGTATATGCCCTAGAGGCTATTACTGTATCATACTAGTATGTATATTACTTGATGGAAGCTTGGGATATTCACAGTTGTACAGACAATCTTGCTCGATATAGTAGTATGCTACTTGGTTTGTCTCTGCTTTAATGTGTACATGTGTGTTTCTTTATTATATCACCTATACGCATTAGTAGAGCCCTTAGGATCTCTGCTTGATTACCGGCGTTGTGATGGCGATCACACTCGTGTGGGCTGGGTAATCCACAAGCACATCCTTAGACACGTCCCTAGTCGTGGGATTATCGAGACAGGGCATCGATACTCCGGAGTAGACCAGCGTATGCGCTTCTCATCCCAGCACGGGAGACGGTCTGTCCCACAGCCGTCAGTACGTCGTACTTGAGATAGTATGCGGGTGCTCGTTAGGTTGCGAGTACACTGGACAGGACTCGTCGGGAACTGATGGTTGGTATTATACCTATCGTCGGTTATCAGTTCCCAGGTGACATGAGTACAGCTTAGTCCGCTGACTTGACACTGTCACTTCGCCTCGAGTGTATTCCCACTGTTCTTTGATTGCTACCTTACCAAGGCTCTACTGAGTTGTGCAAACAGGTAGTAGTTGGGTGCAGTCCTGAAGCACTTGGAGGCAGTGACGGTTAGACAGGATTCGTCTCTCCCGGTATTGGGGGTTGACATCGCGCTGTGTCTAGGAGAGTCATTACATGAGTAGTCCCTGGCCAGGGCAAGCGAGATATACTGGTAGGTTTCCAGTTTTATCTCAGGGTGTTCTGGGCTTCACTTCGACACGACCTGTACCGCTATTAGAGGACTGACGTTTACCGCCCCCTAGGCCCGCCATGCGATGTATCAGACGAACAGACCGGACTGTACGGAGATTGTCACATACAGGCTCAGTAGGAGTTCGGATGGGTTCACCTCATCGGCCTTCTTATCGATATCTACCTGGGGACCGTTACGTACAGCTAGTGCCGCTTGCGGTCTGTGGTTAAACCCACTGCCAGCGTAGTGTCGAGTCTTTAGAGTCCCACACAGAGAGTTTCCTTGCACTGAGCAAAACGTGTAGAGGCCGTATGCTTTTACGGTAGAGCTGCGATCACTTACGTACACTTGTGTGCGTGCGGTGTTCGGGCTGGCAGTACTAGTGGGTTTTGGTTTAAGCCGGATCCTAGTATTGCACGGATGGATATGTTTTGTCTTCTGCGCATCCGCATTCTACGGAATGCGGATGCAGGTGTGTATGCACAGTTTTCAGAGCGATGAAGGAGGAGGTGCCTCATCAGGGTTTTGGCAGTTGGTTCGGCCAAAACCGTTATGTGGCAGGCTCATTAGGGTTTTGACAGTTGATTCGGACTCATTATGGTTTTTGGCAGTTCGTTTGGTCAAAACCATTATGAGCCGCGGACATCATTTACTAATCCTTTTAGTGATAATTTTATGATGGCTAATTGCATTGACCATTTGACCCCATTGACCTCTCTAGACTTTGTTGACCGGTTGACCATGTTGACCATTGACTTTCAAGAGAGATCTACACTCTTCTTTTCTTTTTCCTTTTCTATTTTGATTATGATAATGGTCATTTCAATGTAGCCATCAAACTTTATCTTGATGGGATTAGTAATGATATTGTTTTTGCATTATTGAACCATGGTTCATTTTCTTATGCTCATAATTCTTTTCTCATTCTCTCTCTTGCTCTTTCTCATGAGAAGAAAAGAAATGGACCATGGTTGCTAGCTCCTCCTTCTTCCTCCTCTTGATTCATCTTTTGATCTCATGTGTTGAGAGATAAAGATCCCACAAAGACAAAACCATCCCTCTATCACTTCTACACAACCTAGGGCTTCTAGATTGGCAATCTCTTTGCCCTAGTTACCTCGGCTCGAGGTGGAGCTCGGTGTACATCTCTCGGGTGGATCGTCTTCGACTTAAGGAGGCCGCGGAGGTGACCAAAGTTCGGATCAACCCTCGGAGCAAGCAAGGAGAAGAACAACAAGAAGAGAAGGAGATCAAGTTGAGGTATAACCTCTAACCGAGTAGATAAATCTCTAGTTAGGATGCTAGTATGTTGTTTAGTAAAGATCCGGATTTTACGGTCCATATTACCAAGTCCAGAAAAAAAATTTGTTTTACCGTTTCCGCAACCCCGAAAGTACCGGGAGAGGTAACGTGTACCTAACATAATCATTTTATGTTTTATGATAAGATCAAATATCTTCCTTGTCTTGTCTTGGGAAAAAGAATACGCTCGACCCATCTTCTTTATAAGAGATGAATCCTGGTTGTTCGATTCTCGATTGCGTGGGTTCTTAGTCCCGCTTTGTCGCTGTCGAACATTTTTTCCGCTCTTTGATTTATTTTTCCCTCTGCGCCGGGTCTTTTGCATGACGGGTTGTCGAGGAAGAGCATTTTCATTTTTCGCAACCTGCTGAAGGAGGCGTTGCGTTCTGGCTTTCTCGTAGATGGCCATTTCGCGATTATGGTCATCTCGAACCTTTTGACCTGCTTCCTTTATAAGCTTTTCCATTTGTTCTTCGAACGACGGGCTTGGCATTTTCACGACGGGAGCTCGTTTTGGTTCAGGGTTAGCATCTTTCCACAGAGCATCTCCTTCTTCATCGAAGTCATATATGACATAGCAGCCACGGAATTGCTCCCGTTTCTTGGATTGAACATATCCAAGCCCGATCATTTCCATTCTCCTGTTAGGAAACTTTCGTTGAGTTCCAGGGACGTTCCAGATCCTGTTATAGAACTGTGCTTGTCGAGCAATTTTCTTAAGGGGTACTCCTTAGTGCCTCAACAGTCTTTTTGAATCCGTCTGTGTAGTATCTGGGCAAACGGATGGGCTGGAGTCTGTCAAGTGTCGAGTCAGCACCATGCCAGACTTCTTTCTCCACTTTGATTTTCCCGGATCGGTAGAATAGGATCGCTTTTTCACCTCTTCGCCTGGGAGGGACATAGAACGTCTGCAGTTCTTGCACACTATAAGTTTCAAGTGCATCGAGCTCTTTGTAATGCTCTTGCGGAACCATGGCAATCTGCAAACTCTGATCATCTCCTACGAAGGCTTGCACTGATGGACGAGCCGAGAATACTGCGTTGACCTCGTCTTCAGAGTCACTACCAAAGACCAGGACAGGAGTTGACTGTCCCGGTTTGTTGTATTGGGGCGGTCCCAAATAGAATATCTCTTCTTCCTCTTCGGTATCAGTCCCGAAGACCGGAATAGTGGCGATAGCTTTGTTCTTGTCCTCCGGTTTCCGACATCTTTCTGTGTCTTCGAAATCTGGCAGGAAGTACTTGGCATCCTCATATTTGCGGACTTCGTTCACGGAGAATGGGTTTAGCTCCCCTGTCACAGTGTACTCGAGACCATCTTTGAAGTACTTCATACACTGATGTTGTGTAGAAGGGATAATGTTGTACTCGTGTAACCAAGGCCGAACGAGCAAAGCGTTATAGCAGGTCTTAGCGTCAATGACGTGAAACTTGATGTCAGTGATTAGCAGCCTAAAGCGCAACGTCAGTATCACAGACCCGAGCGTCCGTGATGACTGGGAGTCAAACTCAGAGATGGTGATTTTATCACGAGCGAGATGCTGAACGCTCATGCAGATTTCCTTCAACACTCTTACATTAAGGAGATTGACGGAGGACCCATTGTCGACCAGGATTTTGCCTATCTTGATATCATGACAGTATCCGGAGACATAAAGAGGATGGTTGTGCTCGCACGTCCCGAGGAGGAGATCTTCATCACCGAAGGTGATATCGGCCGTGTGCACTTCTTCCAGCTCGTCCTTCATTTTTTCTTCGGCGAGAAAAGCTTGGAACTGTTCGGGCTCTTGTAACGCCTTGATTAGAGAATCTCTTGCTTCTTTTGATAACAAGAGGGCATCGAGAATGCTTAGCTGCGAAGGTAGCTTCCTCAAGTGTGCCGGAACGTAATCCACCTTGTTTTTCTTTGGCGGGTCCTTGGCTGTTAGCTCTTCGACGACTCGATCATCGAAGGCGATATCTTCAGGGATCTTTTCTTTCCCCTTATCCTTTTTATTCGAACCCTTATTTACGGGTCCGAGATTCTTTTCAGGTAGTGTGCGATTGCGCAGTTGAATGTTCTCGCAGCTCTTCGGTTCTTTCTCTTTTCCTGAGGTGGATTTTTTGAAGAGAGGGCCAAGGGCTATTTCTTCATCAGAATCGCTACCAAAGGTGAGAACTTGCGATCCCCCAACGTCGACAATGTGACAGTTGCCGACAATTCTTTTACGCTCCCCGGTCGTATTTCTTTGCTCCCGACGAGTTTTACGTTTCATCCGCTTCAAATGTTGTCGATGAGCAACATATCCCTGCCACCAGCTTTTAAAAGCGTTGCACTCTTCGGTGGGGTGCGCAATCTTTTGATGATATAAACAGTAGCTAGGATGTAGCATTCTCCATAGGTGGGGGAGATCTCTTCAACACGGCAGTTGGAGAGTTTTTGCGAACCCTCCTAAGCAGTTCAAAACTGTTCCCAGTTGGAACAGCAGCATTGATTTCCACCATGGGAGCTGGTAGAGTCAATCCGAAAGGGGAATTCCCCCCAGCCTTTCTTACTCGGTGCTAGTGGCGACGTCGAGCGTGTCTAGCCGTTGGGTTTGTCTCAGTTGTGGGGGTGACTTCCTCATGCCCCCCATGTTGGCGAAGCGTTGTCACCGGCGTCAGTCTCTTAAATACCGATGCCCATTGAGAAGCGATGTCCAATCTGTCAAAGACAGACCTCTGGGCGGGGGAAGCAGCTTGGAGGAATTTTCCTGGAGTGGGAGCCGGAACGGCCGGCCTTATGAAGACTGACTTCTTGGCAGAAGAATCCTTTCTGATGATTCCGTCCGCTTGAGCCGGGATGGCTATCCGCTTTGGGATGGCCGCTTCAGATATCGCGGGCTTGTTGACGTTCTGACCCAGTCTGTTAAAAACTGAGCAGTAGAGTTGGGCGACCCGTTGAGAGGGGCCGCAGCAGTGGTAAGTCGATCAAAGACTGACTTCTTTGGGGCTTCTTGCGACAACAGGGGGGCACTAAAGCTCATCGGTGGGATCATAGTCCTAAAGAACAGCCCAGTGGTGGCCTGAGTTACTTGCTCCACTGGCATTTTGAATAGGGAGACCGCTTGGGGCTCGTAGGTTACGCCTCCAGATGTTGCGGAACGGGAGTTGCAGTTGCAGCTGGAACAGTTGGAGGCCATTGATGTACTGTTTTCTGCACGGGAGCAAAACCAAATCTTAGTACCTTGAATCCAGGGGCAACCATGTCAAACCGCGATTCGTTCGCTAACACGACACATGAAGTGTGGAGTGGAAAGAGGAAGAAGTCCCACCGGGTGTGCCAGAATCTGTTCCCCTCCGAAAACGGGGACGCGGCCGTCCGGGTCCATCTTGCCTGAGTTCGGGGCAGATGCTAATTGGTGCTATCCGTCCACCTCTCCGAAGATGCCAAGTTGATTTATGACACCATATATCGAAGGTTTAAACGGATGCGGCCGATATAGCAGACTTCGTCAGATTCCCCCTTGTTGAGGGGTTTTTGATTGTGGGGACGCTCTTCCCTGCAGGCGCAAGCCCCTGTAGTTAATTATGCTACCGCATCGCGGTAACCACTTTCTCCTTCTCCAGATGGTCACTTCGTGTCGTGGGTGTTTGTTTTGTTTTCTGGTTGCCCGTGGATTGTATACGGAGACTAATTTATGTTGTCGCCCGTAGGACGTGGATTAGTCCAAATCCGTATTTTTTTAGATTTGGGTTTGAGGTTGGGTTTAAGGATACGTTAGTCTCATTTGAGACTAAGATCAACTTAAACGTTTGTTAAGGATACGTTAGTCCAATTTTAGACTAAGATCAACTTAACGGGATCGTTTAGATCCAACAAAGAGCATTTGGGCTCTATTGTTTAGTTTAGGGACATTGCGGTCCATTACCAGTTTAAGGACAAGGTGGTCCATTATTAGTTTAAGGACGTTTCGGTCCGATATTAGTTTAAGGACAACTCGGTCCAAGGTTAAGGACATCATAGTCCATGGGTTTTAAAGGACCCCACAGTCCGACGTTAAGGACATCATAGTCCATGGGTTTAAGGACCCCACAGTCCAGTTTAAAGATGTCATAGTCTATGAAATGTATGGTTGCCGGGACCCGTCACCTCTCTAAAGACATTGAAGGATTACAACGACATATATCAGAGGGGTTCAGAGATGTATCCTTGAACCAATATTGATTGGTGTATCTGTAATCCAATTTGGGACTACGATCTGTTAAAAGATTTATGAGCATATGGGCCCAGTTAATCTGCATTGAGGACTTATGGCCAATCTTGGGCTAAGTCCAATCAAGTTAAAATGTTTAACATTTATTTTGGGTTGCTGAGCATTTGCTTGGGCTTGGCTCTTTTAAAAATGCTGGGCATTTGCTTTAATTCTGACAATATTTTGTCTTTTAATGAATGATGGGCATTCATCATAGCTCTGGGCTTATTAAAGAACAATTTATGTTCTATGAGCGCACACGTGAGTGACACGTGATGCGCTTGGCGCTTTGCGCCAGTCAAAGAGCGCAATGCGTTTCTGCCGAGTAGCGCATGCATGAGGGACACGTGTCGTGCTTGGTGCTGAGCGCCAGATGATGGGCGCATTGCGCCAGTTTATGAGCGTATTGCGCTAGTAGTTTAGTAGCGCACACGTAATTGAAACGTGGTGCGCCTGGCGCTGAGCGCCAGCCCATGAGCGCAGTGCGCTATTTCGAGAGTGCAAAGCGCTATGTAACATTTCGAGATTTTTAGAAAATAAATAAATTTAATTAATCAAATAATAAAATGCCAATTTAAAAATTTATTAAAACAAAATAGGACTTTTTCATGAGATGTTTGTAAAATAATTTAAATTTAAATTTTAGTGTGCAACATAAATAAGTTATAGGGTTTTTAGTGATAATTTTAGCTTCATTTTAATAAAATGGTGTTTATATAATAACATAGGTAGTGAAAGGTCTTTTTGTAAAATTTAGGAAAAATGTGTGAACTTAGAAATGTGGAGGGGTTATGTGTAAAAGGGCTAGATAATGGTTAAGCTTAGAAATTTCCTCAAAGACACCACAACTTGGAGATGTCTATGCACAAACACCTCCTTCTTGCATGTACACCTCATGCACCCCACCTCACCCTTGCATGAAAACACCACAACTCCTTTGGTGACACCTCCTCCTACAACCATCACTCCTTTTCCCTTATCCTATATCAATTGTTCAGTTCACCTAAAATATAAAATCCTGAAATTTACAAAGGAAAGAAAGGAAAACCATTTAGAATTCACAAAAAGAAAATAGAAAAAAAGAAGAGAAGAAGAACTAGGAGCTAAGGATTTCACCATCAAGCTTGGACAAGGGGCTTAGCATCTTGGAGGGGTTTTTCCAACAAATTATTGTGGGTAATATTCCTAATCACAGTAGGAGTTTAGGCTCTGTAAATAGTTTAAATTGAATTGAACAAGTTCTATAATTACGTATTTTTAGGAAAACTTAGCTCTGTAGTAATCTGCTGTTAGTAAGAATAAAATCAACTTAACAAAACAGTGTTAGAATGGTATATTTGGAACATAGAGCAAACCATAGGCACACGAACCGGGGAGCTCAAATTAGGGCCGGCGACCAATAGGACAATTCCGGCGTCTCCGGATCTTTGAAGGAGATGGGTGTTTTGGGTTTTTGTGGTAGGTCTCCGTGTAGGTTTTATGGAATTTGGTATTGTTTATTTAAGTTAATTTAATAGTATATAGAATCTGGGGGCTAATATCGTAAAAGGGATCAAAATTCTAAAACACGACACAGACTTTTCATAATACGATTCTGTTTTCTGTTATGAAACAGCGTGTAACTAAATCCAGTTAGTATAAGTGTTTGATAGGTTGCGATAATCATTCTTAGTATAGCTAATACGTAAAAACAAGTATTTTCATATTTTCGCCGTATCGGAGTTAGCCGTTTCTTATACAAGTTAATTGCGACAATAGATTTGAATATGGAAACTTCGGAGGCCGCAAGGAAAGAAAATGGATTGATGATCTGAGTTGATTCGACGTTTTCCGGTGAGTAGACTAAACATCTACCGGGGGATTTTGTATGGATGGCGTGATACGTCCGTAGTTAAGTTTTAATAAAAATGGGCTTTTACATGCTAAATCGATCATACGCATTCATATAGATATATATACATCGCCATGTTAATAATTGTTAGAACACTGCACAGTTATCGACGAGTTATGCCGCACCTGCACATATCTACATGTTACACTACACCTCGTCGATATTACCATGTCACTTTTACACTTAGCAAATTTCTTGTTAAAATGATTCTTATCGTATTTTACACACAAATAATAGTAGTAAATTGCATCATTAATATCATGTTTAGTATCTGCATATTTCATGTTGATATAAGAGGGAAATGTATTATTGAGGATTTATGGCTTTGAGTTTTAAATACTAGTGAAAGAATTTAATGATTTTTATGATAAATGTGACATGTCCACCATGAAATGTCGTTTTTTGATTTGGTTTTGTTCCGAACCGGGTGGGGTAGCTATACGGTTGCGAATTTCTTACGTATATCCGAGCTGGGTAGGGTAGCTATACAGCCGGATCATGGTGGACCCGGTCGGGGCCAAGGGGCAGGGGTCGCACTTTAGGCGGTGAGCCAAACGAGGATACTCGATACCGGAGTCAGTGGTAAACACGACGGATATCTAGGTGATACCGACCGGTGTTATTGATTGACAGGATCGTTCGGGGAACGATACCTGATGAAACACCGAAGATTTGTGTCGATGATGGACACGGGAAGAAAATGAACCTTATTTGGAAAATAATTGATGAGGTTTCAGTTTTGGATTTATATATTGAATATTACAAATTTATGCTCCCACCTGTTAGTATGCATCATATTCATCATTGTTGATATTAGTTCTGTAAGTCTACGCTAGCGCCCCGGCTGTCTACAGACGCCAAATGCGGAACAAAAACTTTTTAACTGGCGCTATCGTATACTTTAACCCGGATCTGCCATTATTGCTAAACTAACAAACTGTAAAGAGTGTAGAAAGGTTATACCGAACGATCCGAGTCCTTCGTTCTTTAACCATCATCCCACGCTCCGTTGCGGCTGCTCCGATCTCTTCGATCTCCGATCTGCTCGTCCAGGTGGCACCACATCACTGATTCTTTAAACGGGCTCCCGCCTCTGACTCGAGGCAACTCGGTCGTCAAGTTTGCTAAAAGAGACGACCAAGAATGATGTAGAGAATGAGTAGATGCTTTGTCTCGCTTCGTCCAAGTCCGTGGACGATCGGTTAATGAAGTTGCCACTCGAAACGGGTGATGGAATGAAATGAGCTGTGAAATTCCATGCACCCCAAATACTATCATAATCTTTTGCAAGTGAAAACTCAAGCAAGTGAGAGAGAGAGAGGAGGGGCCGGCCATATATAGGTGGAGGGAGGTGAGTGTAGGAGGAGGGGGAGGTAACCATAAGAGGATGAAGCTTATCTTGAAGAAAAGATCAAGAACAAATATCTTTAAGTAAACAAAACTCATTAATGAAATGAATGACTCACTAATACACATCATCAAGCCTTTAATGCACCAATCAATGTCAAGATGACTCATTAGCCACCTCATCACTTCTAGAACCTTCTAGAATGATGACTCACTTTCATCCAAGAAAAGATAAATCCGTCTTTAACCGAATGTTAAAAGACGGCTGATAGAAAACTGGAAACTGGCAACTTCCAAAAGTGATCCTGAAACAACTTTCAGGATAACCCCGTATCTGTATAAATATACCCGCATTTGTATTACGACCGAATACAAATGCAAATGAGACAAAGATATTATACCTACTCAATATAATACTCGGATCCGGCTTAAACCAAAGCCGACCAGTATCATCTGCCCGAAAAATAACACGTGCGTAAACGCACGTGCATTTTCCGAACCCTACCATAAAACCATACGGCCTCTACAACGTTTCGCCCGAACTTGGGAAACTGTCTGTGGGGGACTCTAATGACTCGTCAGTACCCTGGCAGTGGGTTTAACCACAAACCGTCAGCGGCACTAGCTATGCGTAACGGCTGCCCATGGACTGACCTCAAGGGAGGCTGATGAGCGAACTCAAGGGAGGCCGATGAGCGAACTCATCCAGAAACCCTACTGAGCCTAACAGTGACAATGTATATACAGTCCGGTCCGTTCGTCAATGAGTATCACATATCCGCCTAGGGGGCTAGTAACGCCAGACCCCCAATAGCAGTATAAGTCGTGTCGGAGTGTAGCCCAATAACACCCTGAGATACTACTGGAGTACCTACCAGTAAATCTCCTGCCATGGCCATGGACTTTGTGTAATGGCTCTCCTAGACACAGCACGACCTCGCCCCCAATACCGGGAGAGACGAATCCCCTGCCGATCCGCTCACGTGCCTCCATATGGCTCGGGACTGTACCCAAAAGCTACCTGTTTGCACGACTCCTTTGAGCCGTGGTAGGGTAGAAATCAAAGCACAGTGGGAACTCACACGAGACAAATGACGACCTCAGGTCGATGAACTAACCTGTACACATGTCACCAGGGAACTGCTATCTGACGATAGGTATAGTACTAACTAGCAGATTCCCGGCGAGTCCTGTCCGGTGTACTCATAACCCAATGAGCACCTGTATACATCTTAGGTGATCCAACTGACACCAGTGGCTTGTGAGACCGGCCACCGCCCCTCGTCGGGGTTTCGACTGTATACACTAGTCTACTCCGGAGTATCGATGCCCTGTCTCGAAACTCCCACGACTAGGGACCACAATTAAGGATATGCATATAAACTACCCAACTCTCACGTATATGATCGCCATCATACTGTTGGTAGTAAAGCAAGATCCTAAGGGCTCTATCAAAGTGTAACATGCAATCAGTCACCTGAACATGTACACGACTGATAAAGGCAAACCAGATAGCATACTATCATCTCGAGTAAGACTGTTCTACCGGGATAGGTCCTCCGCAATCATTGCAATCACGTACCTGCGATCCAATAATTGACTATGAGGGTACTATCTCCAACAATCTCCCACTTGCACTCAAGGCTAATTATTGCGATGTCGACTACTCACAGCCCGTGTGAAACCGAACATCCAACTCCTCTACTAATCAGTTTCACAAAGCCCGTTTGTAAAACTATTGTGTTCGAGAAATAGCCTCAGTTAGTGGATCCGCCTAGATGTTTCTTTCTATATCTCTCTTAATCTCAAGTTCGCGGAGAAAGCCATCCCCCGAATCGAGTAATACCCGTCTTAGAATATGTCTGGATATCTGATGGGACCTAGTTCATAAATGAACTCCAAATCCAAACTTCTTAGACTGTATCGATCACTGAACCTAATCAGTATCCGGCACCATGCCACCCACAGTATCCTCTTGGACCATCTGTCCATAATACTGTCCCTCTTCATCAGAGGGAAAAACTATAACTCTGACAATCACTCTGTCATCCATGTCACCTTTGAAGCCTGGAATGATAATAGTCTCCCGAAGGAGGCTGCCGTCATCAAATCCGTAGAACATCCACTTATGTTCTAAAACTGCTTCCTTATGTTTCTCCAGGATTGGATTAATACAAACTTATCGCATCTAGTGCAAAAACAACATCTGGTGTGGTACTTGACATCTCATGATTGACTCAATTGCCTAAGCAAGTGATCTGCCAATCATGCACAGCCCTCTCCCCTTTAGTCTATACGACACCTTTAGAGAGGGTGACTCCATCACCTGCAGGTACACCACCATGCTAGGAGTCATCTATTCTAAAAACCATTAGAATACTGTCAAAGTACCCACATTGGGAAACTACCCAAATCCAGATCTAAAACCATAGATCCAGAAACCAGAATGTCAAATATTATATCCATATCCTGTCTGGAGAAACAACTGTGTGACGACCAAAGTACAACCGATCGTAGTATAGGAATTTTACTTCCCACTCTGTGTATGTCATCCAGATACCATGACATCACACCCTACTACCTTCTTAACAGATCCATCCCCTATTCTGATTGAAGTCAAACCCATGACTGTCACATCAAAATTAGATGATCTATCTCCGCTATAACTGCTCAAGTCTATAAATAGATATAAGCATCTTGCCCACTATGCTTCCGCTGCTCCCACTGACTATGACAACCCTCCTACCGGGCCTCATAGCCTGGAACAACAGTAGTGTCAAGTCTGGGTAGATAAGAACCTCCCTATCACCGTCCTTGAGGCTACCGGAGTACCTCTCGGGTGTCTGAGGTTACCCACCATATCTGCGGAGTGGCTATTGGAATGTCAAACCTGATTGAATATATAGGTCCTATTAAATTTTCCGTAATCGTTCGCGGTTCTGGAATCACTTCCAGTTCTACCATACTCCCACTACTGTTTTCTGAAAAAGATCCATTTTTACTAAAACTGTGGCGAGTCAAGAACAATATCACTATTGATCTTCCAAATGGTAGAATATCAACCCTCGTCATAGCCAGGGTCAACCCACAAACAGCCATTACAGAAACGTGCCCTGAGTTATCCAGAGTCTGGTTTTAAGCATAAGCTGGACAACTCCCCGTACCTTAACATCTTTTAAGGTACGAACTATTCTATATCCAATATAGAAACTTTGGCACTTATTTAATTGGAACCTGATTCAAATCATGCAGCTGTCTCCAGTGCATATCAACTTAATGGAAAGAGGCTAATCAGCATTACTCAACTTAGGAATCCATCCAATTATGAGTAACCTGAAAGAGAAACACGTTTCTCAAAACCATCACTATCATCTGAATATCAATCACAAGAATCTACATCTTCGATCTCTTTGAAGAATCCCGATACTTGTGATACCTGGATCTCTACTTTATTCTTATACCCACAACTTCTCAAAACTTAGACCTTGTATTTCTACGAAACACTTGTCTAAATACTAGAGAAATTATAAGTAAACAGAACATAGTACGAGGACCTACCCCTTTGTCCTGATGGACACTGGACAACATACAATACTCTGTATAAGTCCGCTGAGTTGAACAACTCAAAATCTGTGCGTCGTAGGTTGAAAACTGTACCCTGGCGATTTCCTCAAATATCACCAATTACAACGAATTCCGATATAATGAGGATAATCACCTAATTCCCAATAACTTACTCCCACTCATCATCTGTAAAACCATACAGATATGAGAATGAAACCTGGTAAATACATACCCTTGGAGTAAGTGTCTAATCGGGAAAACAGTTTTTCTTTAACAATGCACTGAAACATGAAAATGTTTCGTAGGGGTATCTTGGTATTCATAGCAATGCCTCTTCCATAATCCAATTCATGACTTCAACCGTATATCTCTTTGCCATCTCTCAAAATCCCTTTATTTGTCTTTAGTCGTTACCTTCTGTACACCATTGTTAGGCTAAATGGTTTTCTTCCTTCCCTACCGTTCGGCACCAGCCTATGGTTTGGAAGAAGACTATCCAGTAAGCATAATAGGTGTACCCTCCTAAACCAAGGAGTACTCGTATCTTGAGAGAAGGTGATGATAAAAGACAAATGAATAATACCTTATTCTTTTAAAGGTGAAATAGTAGTGGCGATGAAGTACGCGGTTTGGTCGTGAATGATATCAGTCGCAATTTACTTTGCCCTCTTTCTAATCCCTTTATTTTGTCTTTACATATTACCTTCTGCACACCCTAGTTAGGCTAATTGGTTTTCTTCATTCCCTACCTTTCGGCATCTGCCTATGGTTTGGAATAAGACTATCCAATAAGCGTAATAGGTGTACTCTCCTAAACCAAGGAGCCCTCGCAACCTGAGAGAAGGTGATAATAAAAGACAACTGAATAAACCAATTCTATTTCTCCTGAACCTGGATCCATCCTCGAAGAAGTGCCTTCGAGTTTGTATATAACCATACGATGGATCTATCCAATGGAAGTGGATATCCGTAGTAATACGGGTGTTCTGAGAAATGCAAAGGGTAAAAGAAGGAGTGGCAATGACTTATGCAACATAGACAATCCAAAAGCCAGTATTTTAAGAAGGTTCGGTCAACCTGGTCACTGAGTCATAGTCTAGGGTCGGTCAAAGGTCGCTGCCAAAGAGAGAGAGAAAAGAAACACTCTGCGTGCACTCTAACCTAGATCAGAATGGTTATCACTTTATCTAATCCGGAAACCTCCCACTGTCCTGTCAAATTCTCCTCCAAACCTAAAGAAGAATCAATCGGGATCACCCGAAGAGTAAACCAACTCAACAGTGGGAATCGGGATCCAACTCTCATCGCATGATAACATGACGGAATCCACTCGCGTTATCACACTCCAGAAGGTATGCGCATGCCTGGCAAGTTTCAGTTTCTTTAGAAACTCCCGATGAGATTTTTACCCCATGTTCTTATGACCTTGGCGAAAGTCAACAAATCATAAGTCACATGTCAAGTTCTGCCCGTCATTATCTTGTTAATTTGAACCCACCCGTACATACCCTTGACGAAAGCCAACGAGGTAATACGACTGTCCCAAACCAACACATCTATCTATGCAACAAATGAATACCCCAGCAACTACCAAACACTATGCCTTGACGAAAGCCAACAAACATAGCTTGAATATTACTGACCATTCATAAGAAACGACGGAGGGCTACGGCTGGTTTTTGGCGAAAAACCTTTAGCGTAATGAACTTGATCTCGTTGAAGGAACCTGATAGCTTTTTAAAAATAGTGGCGAAAACCTTTTGCTAAAGAGGTCACTCCCGGTAAAGGGATCTCGGCACTTTCCTCGTGGAATGAGGTGCAGGATATTCCACTGAATACCGCTATGCAAAGCAACTTGTAATCGACTATAGTGAAGTTATTACCCTGACGCAAACTTCTGCCCAAGGGGTCAGTCCCGGTGAAGGGATATCGGCCCTTGCCCCGTCGAATGAGGTGCAGGATATTCCACTGAATACCGCTATGCAAAACAAAAGGAAACGTCTTTGCAATAACACTTTTTAAATTTGTTCCAACAACTGTAAACAGGTTTGTTTTACTTTGCATTGATCAGAATCAACGCAGTCCCATCAATCAATCATACCAGAAAAGAACGAAAATAAAATGTATGTATATGCCATCCGCATTCGTCACTGGGTCCCGTCATCACCCGTTAAGTTACTTAACTAACGACAGAGCGGGGACTGGACTAGCGCGGGTGTAAAACATATACAACATCTAATAGTATATAAACTAATATACAATAATCGCTCCAAGCGTGATAATATGCAACATTACAGAAAAGTAATAAGCATCATAGAACAATACAGATATCTGGGATCCCCGGGTTTCACAGAGCCGCTGCTGAAACCCGACGTTCCCCTGTCGTGTGGATAGCCTGTGCAATGAAACCTAGACCCCTACGGGTGCGGCAAGTTACCCGCCAAAACCTGAAGCGAGGCAGTCCCCCACAGCATAGTGAATGGAACACCCGGCACTTCACGGAATCCGGTAAATTGAGCACCCCTCCTTGGGTCAACCTGTACCCCCTACGAGTGCGGCGAATAGTCTGCCAATTTTAGAGTGGGGCCCCTCTGCCTCCCAAAGCCATGAGATGCGGACCCGTTTCCCTCCAGAACCCGGCTATCCGTGCACTCCGTCTCGGGGCAAAACCTAGACAGTAATGAAAAATAGTACAACAGGTACATCGACCGCAACCTGGTCGTGCCCCAAAAGAATATTATACAACAGGCAGTGACGGCAGTCCACATGTTAGACGCTCGCCCCGCAATATCAAATGTACAAATAAACTCAAACTGTACTATCATTGCACACTGCTATCCACCACGACAAATCCGCAACATCACAGCACAACACAGAACATCAACGCGAATGTCACGTTCGCAAACCCGTCTAAAAGAACTATAGCAATCGGACGCGGTTTACCGATCAAATGACATTCCCGGTCGGAGATATAATGTAAGCACTGTAAACTAACGTGTTTAAATTTCGATCGACAAAATATCATAAAGTGGGCCCCACGCAAATCTGTTGAACAGTAACAAAACCTGGGCCCAAAAGATATATACCAAAAACCCAAAATTCCACCAGAGAAGACACTGAGAAAATTTGATGCAGTGATTCATTAGGATGGCCGCGGATCCGCGGCCAAACCATGGGTTTGGCCGCGCTTCCGCGGCTATATAGTGGAATCACTTGCTCAAATTTTGTCGTGTGCCTTAGAAAACCCTGCACAGATTTCTGAGACGTGTGAAATATTTTTAGGACACCGTTTAAAATCAACAGAAACTGTCAAAATGGAAAATTGCGATTTTTGATTTCCGGTTCGATCGATGTTTTAAACGCGTTAGCACAAGTTAGTATACCAAAATGGTGAGGCTCTGATACCACTGTAAGTCTACGCTAGCGCCCCGGCCGTCTACAGACGCCAAATGCGGAACAAAAACTTTTTAACTGGCGCTATCGTATACTGTAACCCGGATCTGCCATTATTGCTAAACTAACAAACTGTAAAGAGTGTAGAAAGGTTATACCGAACGATCCGAGTCCTTCGTTCTTTAACCATCATCCCACGCTCCGTTGCGGCTGCTCCGATCTCTTCGATCTCCGATCTGCTCGTCCAGGTGGCACCACATCTCTGATTCTTTAAACGGGCTCCCGCCTCTGACTCGAGGCAACTCGGTCGTCAAGTTTGCTAAAAGAGACGACCAAGAATGATGTAGAGAATGAGTAGATGACTTTGTCTCGCTTCGTCCAAGTCCGTGGACGATCGGTTAATGAAGTTGCCACTCGAAACGGGTGATGGAATGAAATGAGCTGTGAAATTCCATGCACCCCAAATACTATCATAATCTTTTGCAAGTGAAAACTCAAGCAAGTGAGAGAGAGAGAGGAGGGGCCGGCCATATATAGGTGGAGGGAGGTGAGTGTAGGAGGAGGGGGAGGTAACCATAAGAGGATGAAGCTTATCTTGAAGAAAAGATCAAGAACAAATATCTTTAAGTAAACAAAACTCATTAATGAAATGAATGACTCACTAATACACATCATCAAGCCTTTAATGCACCAATCAATGTCAAGATGACTCATTAGCCACCTCATCACTTCTAGAACCTTCTAGAATGATGACTCACTCTCATCCAAGAAAAGATAAATCCGTCTTTAACCGAATGTTAAAAGACGGCTGATAGAAAACTGGAAACTGGCAACTTCCAAAAGTGATCCTGAAACAACTTTCAGGATAACCCCGTATCTGTATAAATATACCCGCATTTGTATTACGACCGAATACAAATGCAACTGAGACAAAGATATTATACCCACTCAATATAATACTCGGATCCGGCTTAAACCAAAGCCGACCAGTATCATCTGCTCGAAAAATAACACGTGCGTAAACGCACGTGCATTTTCCGAACCCTGCCATAAAACCATACGGCCTCTACAACGTTTCGCCCGAACTTGGGAAACTGTCTGTGGGGGACTCTAATGACTCGTCAGTACCCTGGCAGTGGGTTTAACCACAAACCGTCAGCGGCACTAGCTATGCGTAACGGCTGCCCATGGACTGACCTCAAGGGAGGCTGATGAGCGAACTCAAGGGAGGCCGATGAGCGAACTCATCCAGAAACCCTACTGAGCCTAACAGTGACAATGTATATACAGTCCGGTCCGTTCGTCAATGAGTATCGCATATCCGCCTAGGGGGCTAGTAACGCCAGACCCCCAATAGCAGTATAAGTCGTGTCGGAGTGTAGCCCAATAACACCTTGAGATACTACTGGAGTACCTACCAGTAAATCTCCTGCCATGGCCATGGACTTTGTGTAATGGCTCTCCTAGACACAGCACGACCTTGCCCCCAATACCGGGAGAGACGAATCCCCTGCCGATCCGCTCACGTGCCTCCATATGGCTCGGGACTGTACCCAAAAGCTACCTGTTTGCACGACTCTTTTGAGCCGTGGTAGGGTAGAAATCAAAGCACAGTGGGAACTCACACGAGACAAATGACGACCTCAGGTCGATGAACTAACCTGTACACATGTCACCAGGGAACTGCTATCTGACGATAGGTATAGTACTAACTAGCAGATTCCCGGCGAGTCCTGTCCGGTGTACTCATAACCCAATGAGCACCTGTATACATCTTAGGTGATCCAACTGACACCAGTGGCTTGTGAGACCGGCCACCGCCCCTCGTCGGGGTCTCGACTGTATACACTAGTCTACTCCGGAGTATCGATGCCCTGTCTCGAAACTCCCACGACTAGGGACCACAATTAAGGATATGCATATAAACTACCCAACTCTCACGTATATGATCGCCATCATACTGTTGGTAGTAAAGCAAGATCCTAAGGGCTCTATCAAAGTGTAACATGCAATCAGTCACCTGAACATGTACACGACTGATAAAGGCAAACCAGATAGCATACTATCATCTCGAGTAAGACTGTTCTACCGGGATAGGTCCTCCGCAATCATTGCAATCACGTACCTGCGATCCAATAATTGACTATGAGGGCACTATCTCCAACAAGTTCTAGATCGGCATACTTACATTATCAGCTGATATATGTTAGTTATATTCACTGAGTTGGCAACTCACCCCGTTGTGCCACAGTTCTTTGCAGAAGTCGAGTGGACGTATCGCAGCAGACAGATCCACTTATCGGTTTATCGCTCTTTTGCTAGGTGGATTACATATGTAGTAACCTCCTCTTTTAGTATTGTATAGTGAATCTAGAGTTTCTCCATCAGACCCTGTATAATGACTTAGAACGATATGTATATTATTTCGACAAATAAGATCGTTTGGTTGTAGTAAATAATGTTTCTTTTATTTATGTCTGAGATTCTTCTTTGATCTTATATTATGATTTGGTATTGAATTCCACTGTTAATATTGTTGCTCCCAACTAGAGATGCAACCACACTTAATATTTTACTTGTTTAATAATTTTAATTTCATAAACTGTGATTTTTACTTAAACTAAATTTCTATATAAAGAATTCCGCAAAAAGGATTTTGATCTTGGTTTTCGGCTTACTTGGATTGTGTGAATATCTTTAGATATTATACAATCTAAGTGCCGGTCACATCCAACTTCGGGTCGTGACAAAGTTGGTATCAGAGCGTAGGATTAACCTTACGGAATAGAGTAGGAAATTAGAATAGGTTGACGTGAGTCCGTGATTTAGGATGACCTTTGGTTTCATGGAGTAGGCGAATTAGGATGAGTGCAGTACCGTACGTATGTTCCGCGGCATATTTACGTTACCGTACTCAGCCTAACTAATCTTAGGATGTATATCTTGATCTATTCTTCCTTTGACACTCTGATATTGATTATCCTTATTCGTAAGCCTTATCAACTCTCGTTTCTTGCTCCGGCCACTATGTCATCAACGTCTACGGGGACTCAGACAACCGCTGTTAGAGATGATATTAGAGCGGGCTCGTCTGACGCGGGGACAAATTTGGGCAGTATACCTATCTTTCAGGAAAAGATTGATCCACCCTATATTAATCGTATAGCTAGGATGGAGACAAATGTTCAAGAGATACGCCGAATGATCGGAGCCTTGCTAGAGATTAGTCGAGCACAGAGGTCGACCATTACTCCACGTACGGGTGTTCAGAGACCAAGGCAAAGTCGTAATAATATCTCAGTACCAAGACGTGTTCGTAGAGGCTGTGGCAGATTCTGTATAGATCATTTCCACCACTTATACCCATATGTTCAGCAGCCCGTGCAAAGATGTTTCGGGTGTGGGTGTCCGTATCACTTTTATAGGGATTGTCCCGTGAGGCGACAAGGTGAGGCATCGATCTCACATGTGACTTCACCACCTCCCCCGAATACATCACTTCCTACACCTATTGTTGTTCCACGCCAGGTCAACGCCCATGGAGGCCGGGGTCGTAGCGGTCGTAATTCGAGAGGACGAGGAGGTCGAGACGGATTCATTCCAGACCGCAGTTTTGATCGAGAATTGACTCAGGGCCAGATGTTTAGTTCACACCCAGTAGGACAGGGACCTCCATATACATGTTATAATTGCGGGCGTCCAGGGCACCTAGATAGACAGTGTACACGCCCAGGAGGAACTGTTGTTCCGCAGGCTGTTTTACCACCTCCACTTTCGTCGTCGACGAATTTACTTCCTCCTCCAGTTAACTTTATGCGCCAGACAGTAGCACCACGAGGCCGAGGTTATGCAGGACGCTTCCAGAGAGGTCGAGGAAATAGAGGTAGAGGACGACTGGATGCGGGCAGGGGTCAGGCATGTGTTTTTGCACTGACTCCACGGAATGCCAGGCATCCACTGCAGTAGTGACAGGTACTCTTGTGGTATATTCCTTAGATACGCATATTCTATTTGATCCCGATTCTACGCATTTATTCGTATCTTTAAGTTTTGCACTTTCTCTGGGGAGAGAGTCGTAGTGTTAGGATTAGTTACCGCAAGTCATGATTACTCCTATAGGAGATTCTTATATAGCCGGACATGTATTTAGATCACATTTAGTATAAATTGATGATAGGTGTTTAGTAGTAGATTTGAGTCTCCTAGAGGTATGAGTTTTGATATACTTCCTAGTATGATTTGGTTAGCTGCTTGTCATGCTTATGTAGATTGTCGGGGAAAGGCGGGTAGGTTTTGTTCTCCAGATGAACCGATTTTTGTTGGGCAGGGAGACTGTAATATAACTCCTGCCAACATGATTTCTGCTTTTTGTGCGGGACGAATCTTGAAGAAGGGTTGTCATGGGTTCTTAGCTTTAGTTCAGGACTTAAGGGTCGCTGAGATTCTATTGGACCAGGTTCCGATTGCATGAGAATTTCCGGATGTGTTTCCTGCTGAATTGCAAGGATTACCGCCTGATCGTGACATTGAATTCTGCTTTGACTTGGTTCCTGGTGCGGGGCCTATTTCTATGCCACCCTATCGTAGGGCACCGACGGAGTTGAAGGAACTCAAAAGTCAGTGCAAGAGTTGTTAGCTAAAGGACTTGTGCGTTCCAGTGTATCGCCGTGGGGAGCTCCTGTCTTATAGTAACGAAGAAGGACGGTAGTACAAGGCTGTGTATTGATTACCGACAGATGAATCGTGTCACTGTGCGAAATAGGTATCCACTACAATGTATCCATGACTTGCTCGATCAGTTGCAGGGGGGCTGGCTACTTCTCAAAGAAGGATTTGTGGTCAGGGTACCATCAATGGAAAGTTAGGAAGAATGATATTCCTAAGACTGTGTTTTGTCACCAGTATGGGCTGACTAGGAAGGAGGATCCATTTCTTTAGACGGAGACGTGTGAGCAAAGTTTCCAGTAGTTGAAGACTCGCTTGACGACTGCACCAGTCTTATCATTACCTTCTGGGTCAAGTGGCCTTGTTGTGTATTGTAATACCTCTAGAGTGGGTTTAGGCTGTATGTTGATGCAACATGGTAGGGTTGTAGCTTATGCTTCTCGCCAGTTGAAGAGGCACGAGCAGAACTGCCCACTCAAGATTTGGAGATGGCTGCTGTACCTTTCGCACTGAAGAATTGGGGACAATACTTCAGTGAACAATCGTACCAATGTTTCACAGATCGTAAGAGCTTGAAGTATAATTTTCAGCAGTGGGATCTGAACCAAGGCAGCATAGATGGATGGGACTAGTGAAGGATTACGATTGTGAGATTCTGTATCATCCAGGCAAAGCAAACGTTATAGCATATGCTTTAAGTCAGAGGCCTGGAGGTAGCTTATCTCAATGGTGCACTATGCAGAGACAGTCTTCTACAGACTGACAAATTTTATGTGACAGCCGTATACAGTTCGAGTTCACATCGACAGGAGGACGGTTAGTACAGGTTCGCACCTTCCTCAGCTATTAGATCGTATTCGAGAGACACGGCTGCAGATGTTCGTTGGTTGGAGATTATGGATCAGCTTTGGCAGGGCAGAGAGTCGGAGTTCATAATGGATACTAAGGAGTATTACGTTTTGGGACTTGTCTGAGTGTGCCAGATTCGGATGAACTGAAATGTGAGATTTTAGAGGAGGCCCATAGATCAGCATACAGTATTCATCCTGGTTCCACCAAGATGTAGTATGATTCTGAAGGATGTTTACTGGTGGGAAATAATGAAAGGGGATGTTATGGAGTTCATTTCGAGATGCTTGACTTGTCAGCAAATCAAGGCAGGAACCAGAAGCCAGCCGGAGAATTGCAGCCCTTACCCATTTCAGAGCGGAAATAGGAACAGATTTCCATAGTTTTCATGGTGGGTCTACCCAGGACTAGCAGAGGGTATGATTCTATTTGGGTGATTGTAGATAGATTGACAAAGGCAGCTCATTTTCTTCTGATGAAGACGACGTATGGGTTTGCACAGTATGCTCAGAATTATATCGACGAGATTGTCCAATTGCATGGAGTTCCGACGAGCATAGTGTCTGATAGAGATAAACAGTTTACTAGTAGTCCTTGGCAGGAACTTCAAGGGACTCTTGGTACACGAGTGAGTTATGGTACAACTTTCCAACCACAGCCAGATGGTCAGTCCGAGCGGACCATTCGAACTTTAGAGGATATACTACGAGCTTGCATGCTTGATTTTGGTGGTAGTTGAGATCGTCACCTACCTTGATAGAATTTTCATACGACAACAAGTTTCAGGAGACGATCAAGATGGCACCTTTGAAGCTTTTATAGGAGGAAATTTCGATCGCCCGTTTGCTGGACGGAATGAAAGAGAGTAGCATTTTGGGGCCACAGGTAGTACAAAAGAATACGGAAAAGATTCAGCTGGTAAGAGACACAATGAGAGCAGCCCAGTGCAGAAAAAGATCTTATGCAGATCAACGGCGTCGTAGCCTCGAGTTGATGTGGGAGATCATGTGTTCCTTCGTATATCTCCGATGAAAGGTGTGATACGTTTCGGGAAGTAGGGGAAGTTCAGCCTCAGATAGGTCGGTCCTTACGAGGTTCTGAAGAGGGAGGGTGCTGTAGTTTATTGTTTAGCACTTCCATCAAGTTTTCCTGATGTGTATCCGGTATTTCACGTTTCGATACTTCGCAAGTATCTTCACGATCCTTCTCACGCGATCCAGCATCAGACCTTACCACTTGGATCGGATTTATACTACACAGTGCATCCAGCGGCTATTCATAACTGGCAGACAAAGAAACTGTGATCAAGTATACTTCCATATATAAGGATTCTCTGGCTAGGAACGAAACGCGAAGAGAGTACTTAGGAGACCGAGGATGCAATGCGGAAGGAATTTTCACATTCTTTTGAGGGTACGTCTAGTTAAGTTTTAAATTCGGGGACCGAATTTTCTTAAGGGGGGAATATTGTAACATTTCGAGATTTTTAGAAAATAAATAAATTTAATTAATTAAATAATAAAATGCCAATTTAAAAATTTATTAAAACAAAATAGGACTTTTTCATAAGATGTTTGTAAAATAATTTAAATTAAAATTTTAGTGTGCAACATAAATAAGTTATAAGGGTTTTAGTGATAATTTTAGCTTCATTTTAATAAAATGGTGTTTATATAATAACATACGTAGTGAAAGGTCTTTTTGTAAAATTTAGGAAAAATGTGTAAACTTGGAAATGTGGAGGGGTTATGTGTGAAAAGGCTAGATAATGGTTAAGCTCAGAAATTTCCTCAAAGACACCACAACTTGGAGATGACCATGCATAAACACCTCCTTCTTGCATGTACACCTCACACCCCACCTCACCCTTGCATGAAAACACAACAACTCCTTTGGTGACACCTCCTCTTACAACCATCACTCCTTTTCCCTTATCCTATATCAATTGTTCAGTTCACCTAAAATATAAAATCCTGAAATTTATGAAGGAAAGAAAGGAAAACCATTTAGAATTCATAAAAAGAAAATAGAAAAAAAAGAAAAGAAGAAGAACTAGGCGCTAAGGATTTTACCATCAAGTTTAGACAAGGGGCTTCGCATCTTGGAGGGGTTTTTCCAACAAATTATTGTGGGTAATATTTCTAATCACAGTAGGAGTTTAGGCTCTGTAAATAGTTTAAATTGAATTGAACAAGTTCTATAATTTCGTATTTTTAGGAAAACTTAGCTCTGTAGTAATCTACTGTTAGTAAGAATAAAATCAACTTAACAAAACAGTGCTAGAATGGTATACTTGGAACATAGACCAAACCATAGGCATACGAACCGAGGGGTTCGGATTAGGGCCGGCGACCAATAGGACAATTCCGGCATCGCCGGATCTTTGAAGGAGATGGGTGTTTTGGGTTTTTGTGGTAGGTCTCCGTGTAGGTGTTATGGAATTTGGTATTGTTTATTTAAGTTAATTTAACAGTATATGGAATCTGGGGGCTAATATCGTAAAAGGGATCAAAATTCTAAAACACGACACAGACTTTTCGTAATACGATTCTGTTTTCTGTTACGAAACAGCGTGTAACTAAATCCAGTTAGTATAAGTGTTTGATAGGTTGCGATAATCATACTTAGTATAGCTAATACGTAAAAACAAGTATTTTCATGTTTTCGCTGTATCGGAGTTGGCCGTTTCTTATACAAGTTAATTGCGATAATAGATTTGAATACGGAAACTTCGGAGGCCGCAAGGAAAGGAAATGGATTGGTGATCTGAGTTGATTCGACGTTTTCCGGTGAGTAGACTAAACATCTACCGGGGGATTTTGTATGGATGGCGTGATACGCCCGTAGTTAAGTTTAAATAAAAATGGGCTTTTACATGCTAAATCGATCATACGCATTCATATAGATATATATACATCGCTATGTTAATAATTGTTAGAACACTGCACAGTTATCGATGAGTTATGTCGCACCTGCACATATCTACATGTTACACTACACCTCGTCGATATTACCATGTCACTTTTACACTTAGCAAATTTCTTGTTAAAATGATTCTTATCGTATTTTACACACAAATAATAGTAGTAAATTGCATCATTAATATCATGTTTAGTATCTGCGTATGCAATTAGTGATTTGTGGGGTCTTAGGAAGGATGATAAAATCTCCACCCAATCTGAATTGGTGTTATAGCCCTTTAAAGTCCGTATTAATATATGCAAAGCACGTAAACAAACAAAAATATAAAACAACAAAAAATTTATTTGGTGGCGGCGCAATCTGTGCAAAGAAACCTGCAGAAAATACAGTATAGTGGAATTCACAGAGAAGATAAAAGGAAAGAGAGAAGGTGAAAAAAATTGGGGCCCAGAAGCCTCAATGATGCCGCGGAACCGCCGCACAACTCAAGGTTTGACGGCGGTTCCGTGGTCAAACGTTGGAATTGAGGCTTCAAAATTGGTCCCTAGACTCTCCTTGCTCTCTACTCCAAAATAAAATGCTCTGTTTTTTTTTATCACTGTTTGCTCAAGATACCCTGCACTTTTGCACACAAAAATTATCAAAAAATAACAAAAAGATTTTATTTTATATTTATATTTATAATTTTATATATATACAAAAAGAATATGAACCCGAATAATAAGAAAGAAAATACGTTACCGTCTCTCCGGCAGCAGCGCCATTTGATCGCACGCTTTTGGCGTGTCGGATATTTAAAGTTCTAAAGTGTAACCACAATCAGGACGATGTCGCTTTATATCTAGCCGGTTGAGCATGGGTCGATCCACAGGGAGACAGAGCGTTTTATGTTCTTGTTGTAACGAGTTAATGCGCGTGGGCGGAATTGTTCACATCTACCCTAAGTGTTATATGCAAGTATAAAGCTTGTTAGGAAACGATAGGATAATATAAGTTAGTGAATCATACTCAAACCTTTGAGCCGAGTCTTGACCAATTGAAGCTAGAACAATCGGCAACAACGTGGATTAAGGTATTTAAGCACGGTATTCGTGGAATCCGGCTTATTGACCCTTGTCCGTCCATTCTTGTCTCTTGCTTTCGCCTCCGGCCAAACCGAACGTAACCGGTCGCGGTTAGGAATCACCGTTACCTTGGTAGGGTAGGGTGCCTAACGGAGCACTTGCGTAACGTTTGGACGGAGTTCAATGGAAAATACGTGAAAAGGAAATGGGAAACGAAAACCTTAACTTACAATATCGTATTATTTTCCTAACAACACATATTCACAACCATTCACAAAACAACAAAGAGAGCAAAAGAAAAGATAACAAAGAAAAGAAAACATTACAAGAAAGAAAGTACATGGAATTTAAATTGCAAGAATGTAAAGCATGGAATGTAAAAGACAAGTAAGTAAATGCAAGAAAGAAATAAGCAAGAAAGAAATACTAAGAACCATTAGAACACAAACAAGACATGGGTTCAATAACCTAATCTTAAACTTGCAAGCACAATTAAGAGGTTGCAAGATCAAGAAGAGGCAAAGAACTCATGGTGAATGAAGACACAAAAATAAGAGAGCTTTTTTCAACTTGAAGAATGATACAACTCTTGAAATCAATAACCAACCCTTAAACTTGCAAGCTCAATGAAGAGCTTACAAGATCAAAAGAAGGTTAAGAACTCAAGGGGAAGCTATTTACAAGAATTAAAGAAATAAAAAGAGTTACAAAGGATAGAACAAAACTTGGCAAATGTGAGACAAAGTGAGACCATGAACCCTTGCCCACTGCCTGCTATATATAGGCATAAAAGAAGAGAAAATAAACAATAAAAATAGGGCTACGTGGCAGCAAGGAGGGGCCCATAGAATGATGGAGGCCAGAGGAGCACATAGGGCCGGCGACCTCGTCCAGAGAGCAAGAGTTCTCGGCCAAATTCCGAAGACCTAGGCTCATGCTTAGTGTGGGGTTTGTGTTGTTCCCAGAAGTCCACTGGTGTTGTTTATTTTCTCTGTAAAAGCTTTGAATGAACCCAGGTTTTGGAGGGAAACTTGGTAGATATGAATCACATCAGACTTTATTGCATTAAATGCACATCACACCATGCTACTTGCTCCTAGCTCACTTGAGTGTGTCATGGCAGCCCCTAGGTCCATGGTCCAAGCTCCAAGAGTTAGTGTGTACACATGTTATGTGTTGGACCAAAATATTGTGCACACTAGTTTGCAAAATAACTCTTGGGATATCGGTCGGTTTGCGGTTCTGGTTGCAGTGTCAGCTCACAAATGACATATCCGTGATTTTGAATGTATTTCCAGTATTTTGTCACGGATACCTGTAATCTGTATTACTGAGCAAATGTCGGTTAATAGTACCGATATATACAAAAAATAGATAATGAATGAGCGGTATTAAAATGCAATATTCTGGTCTGAACAGGACAACATTAATTCTGATTAATGCAAGGAAAACAAACCTATATATGATATTGTTGGAACCAAGTTTTTAAAAAAAACTGACATTACAGACATTCTCTTTTGCTTTGCACAGTGGTATTCGGTTATGAATATCCAGCACCTCATTCGACGAGGCAAGAGCCGAGATCCCTTCATCGGGAGTGACCTCTTGAGCAAAAGTTTGCGTCATTGTAATAACTTCACTATAGTCAATTCTTTTTGCTTTAAATCGTAGTATTCAGTTTGGAATATTCTGCACGTCATTCGATGAGGAAAGAGCCGAGATCCCTTCACAGGGAGTGACCTCTTTAGCAAAAGTTTTCGCCATTATATATTTGTAAAACCACTTGGATTTCTTCAACGATATCAAGTTCATTACGTTAAATGTTTTTCGCCAAAAATCAGCCGTAGCCCTCCATCATTTCAGATGGGTACCACCTAGTATTCGTGCTTTGTTTGTTGCCAACCATCAAGGCATAGTGTGCGGTAGCTATGTGTTACTTTTCTGTAGCATGGATATGCATTAATCTAGCTCAGTCGTACAGCCTTGTTCGCATCCGGTAAGGGCGAGTACGGGTGGATTTAAATTAATCAGGACAATGACGGGTAGAACTTGACTTGCGCTTTATGATTTTTTGGCATCCGTCAAGGTCATAAGACGCTTGGGGTAAAAATCACATCGGGAGTTTCAAACATACTGGAAACTTGCCAAGCATGCGCATATCTTCTGGAGTGTGGTGACTTGAATGGATTCCATCAAGTTATCATGCGATGATATTTGGATCCCGATTCCCACTAATGAGTAGGATTACTCCTCGGGTGATTTTAGATGATCCCGACTAATTTTCCATTTAGGGTTTGAAGGAGAATTCGAGAAAACAGTGGGAGACATCCTGATTAGATAAAGTGATTAACCATTCTAATCTAGGTTAGAGTGCACGCTGAGTGTTTCTTTTCTCTCTCTCTCTCTTTGGCAGCGACCATGACCCGACCTCAAACTAAAATTCGTGAACCAAGTTAACCGAACCTTCTTAAAACACTTTGGCTATTGGATTGTCATTTAGTCGCATATATCATTGCCACTCCTACATCGCCTTTGTATTTCTCCAGAACACTTCGTGTCACTATGAAAATCCATATAGCTTAGATATTCCATTGTATATTACATACGAACTCGAAGGAACTTGTTCCAGTTTGAAGATGGATTCTGGTTTTAAAGAAATTGAATAGGATTATTCTGTTGTCTTTTCCTTTTACCTTCTTTCAGGTTGCGAGAGGTCCTAGGATTAGGAGAGCACACCTATTGTGCTTATTGGATAGTTTTCTTCCAAACCATAGGCAAGTGCCGAAAGGTGGGGAAGGAAGAAAACCAATTAGCCTAAGCGTGTTGTACATAAGGTAATAAGTAAAGACATATAAAGGGATTTGAGTAAGGGCAAAAGGAAATTGCGATTGCTATCATTCATGACAAAACCGCGTATACCACTGCCACTCCTACATCCACTTTGCTTTTCTCCAGTACACTTCATATCACTACGAAGATCCATAATGCTTAGATATGCCATCATATATTTACATACGAACTCGATGGAACTTGTTCCAGTTCGAGCATAGATTCTGGTTCAGGAGAAATAGAATAGTTTATTCGCCTTTTCTCTTCACCTTCTCTCAGGTTGCGAAGGCTCCTGGTATTAGGAGAGTACACCTATTGGGCTTATTGGATAGTCTTCTTCCAAACCTTAGGCTGGTGCCGAAGGATAGAGAAGGAAGCAAATCAATTAGCCTAAGTGTGATGTACATAAGGTAATAAGTAAAGACATATAAAGATATTGGAGTGAGGGCAAGCAAATATACGGTTACTATCATGAATCAGAATAGTGGAAGAGCCATTACTAGGAATACCAGGCTACCCCTTCGAAACATTTTCTTACTTCTGTTTTACTATGCAGTGTTAATTGGAAACTGTTTTCCCAATTAGATTCTGACTCCAGAGTATATATTTACCGGATTTAATTCTTACATCTGTATAGCGTTACAGATGATGAGTAAGAGTGGAAATTAGGTGATTAGATCCTCAATACATATCAAAATTCTTTGTAATTGGTGATATTTGAGGAAATCACCTAGGTTTTGCCTGACGGGAAATATTTAGTTTTGAATATCTGTTGTTATGTACCAATTTCAAACTGATATCTCTGTACATTTATTTTATAAAGTGAGATATAAAATTTTGAAATTATGTCTATGACATTTACCTATATCAGTTGACGATTAGGTAAGGAGCATTGAACAACGGTGTAAGTCTTCTTAACCATAGTACAGTTTTCAACCTTCGACGCACAGGGTTTGAGTTGTTAGACTCAGTGGACTTATACAAAGTATTGTATGTTGTCCAATGTCCGTTAGGACAAAGGGGTTGGTACTCGGACTATATTCTGTTTACTCATGACTTCTCCAGTTCTAGACAAGTATTTCATTGAAATACAAGGTACAGATATTGAGAAGATATAGATATAAGAATAAAGTAGAGAACTATATGTTGCAAGAAAAGGGTTGGTACCCATACTATATTCTCTTTATTTTTGACCTCTCTAGTTTTAGACAAGTATTTCGTTGAAATACAGGGTCCAAGTTTTGAGAAGTTATATGTATAAGAATAAAGTAGAGAACTATTTGTTGCAAGTATCAGGATTCTTCAAGGTGATCGAAGATGTAGATACTTGTGTTTGGTGTTCCATTGTAAGTAATAGTTTTGAAAACTTACTTCTCTTTCAGGTTACTCTTTGTCACGACCCAAATTTAAGCACGTGACCGGCACTTAAACCACATAACGTCAACAGGCGTAACGCAATTTAAGTAAGCCGAAAACCCATAAATCTAAACCATCAAAAGAAGTGATAAAAACATTTGGAAATCTTAAGTAAAAATATTTAAACTTAAGTTTATTTTTTAAAAATTTCGGCAGCACCTCCTTTGTAAAAACTAGCCCCAAACGGGTACAAACATATGATATAAATAAAGCATCTCCAAAAGGGAGAAAATCACGCCCAAAGGCGGAAACAACCACCACAAGCATATAAACGATGCCGTAGCGAAGAAATAGACAATATAAATGAAAAACAGTATAAAAAGGTAAACTACATAATAAAGGCCGGCTCACACGAGCACGACACCAGAGTCACAAAATATACAATATCGGTCCTCACAACTCGTCTCTAAGTCAATACATGAAAGTGGTAGGTGGTGAGTGCTAGATACAATAAGATATACAATAGATAATTAGATAACCGCAAACCCACCTATAGCAAAAAGCCTCACAGCCAACCGTAGCGGTAACCGCTGAGAAAGATACAATAAGAAGCCCTGCCGCGACTACTCTGAGGGTCAAGCCTGCAAAACACTGTGGCACAACGGGGGTGAGTTGCCAACTCATGAATAGTAAGTAATATCATACAGATAATCGCAGGTATGCACGAACAGCGATAAACTATAACATTCAATCTGATAGCATAAATAGGGTAATATGGATATGCAACAATCATAATCAAGGTACAACATCAGGATACTACTACTACATGAAACAATGCATATCACATAACTACTGAGTATGGGATAAAACATATCATCATTAATGAATCATCATCATGGAAAAACCCGGTGTCCATCAACGACACCCTAAATCCCAATACCTCAGGCGCCGTCACTCTGATTGGCCCTCATATCCGTAAATCTTATGGAACCTGAGTGCCCAACATCGACACTCGAAACATCATAAAAAATCCGTGTCCAACATCGACTCATAAATCCACATAACTCGGCTCCGTCAGTCCGGATCGGCCCACATCCATATCACGACTCCGGTCAGTGTCCTTCGGATAACTGCCAGGTCCAACCAATCACCGGTAGGTAGTGCTCCCTCTGCCAGGCTCATTGTCTACACCACAAAAATCATTTCTTATCCCGGGGCACCATACCGGGTCCACCATATACCCGCAGACGGTGCCTACCGCTCCTCAAATCGGGTTTCAACACAAGTCTCCGAACCAAGAAAACTTATGGTGGACGCATCGAAATATCATATCAAGAAAAACCGGATTTTCAAAACAATGCATACTTTCTTGAAATATCCCCATGGTTCTCAAATCCATAAATCACATGAAATCCGTATCTCAATACGTAAATCCATGAAATATGATGTATGCAACATATCAAGGGAAAACCGCTCTTTTAAATGAATCCAGTTTTTAAATATATCATGCGGTTCCCAATTTCTCCGAAGTCAAATGCGACATCATATAACGGTGTATATGTAGCTATAGAAAGGTATGTGTATATACATGTAAGTATGTATGCATGATGCATTCCATATGCGCAATAGAACAAGAATCAACGTCTCAATGTCAATAACAATACAATACCGCATATGTGTATAGGTTGTGCGTGTCATGGCAATTACCAATAGTGTGTGTGTAGCATACAATTTAGTGCTCATGCAACATGAACCGTCAGTAATGGTGCAGTGTCTAATGGGTGTTAAGTCAAGGCACAACAAGTAATGGTATATAATGATGCTCATGCACAATCAACTCATATGCATATAACATGTGACTATAATATCATATATAGCCCTGACGCTTAACGCCATATGGGCGATTTCCCCATAGATGTTAAATCTACTCACAGATGATCTCGAGCTAGGTAAATCCAACTACATGCTTCCCTTTTCTAGTACCGTCCGAAGTTCCCACAATCGATCCTAAAATTTCAAAAACACAATACATAAGGCTAAATATCCTGAGCCGACACAAAGACAACGAAACGCAAGAATAAACGTCCACAAGTTAGACACATTGTGCACTTGGTGCACAAAACGCGTACGACATCGCCATAATCTCAACTAAGATCGCTATACGTGATAACCACCAAACCAAAAACCCAATCGCACCAATAGCGCGTTCACAACACAATAAATATTATATGAAATAGCTTGTAAATTATCCAAACCTCAAATTTATTCAAATCGATTTATTCCAAAAAAACCTAGTAAGCATCTTTTAACCATTTTAGTACAAATCTAGATGTTTAAACAATTCTAGTGGCCACAATGTTCATATAATATCATAATTAGGCTTCACATCTCTTAACTATATTTTTTAATCTCATTTATCAACATTTACCATGAAATTAGTTTGCAAAATTATGTAATTAGGACAATTTAAAATTAACAATTAACAGTTTAGCAACTAGGTTAGGTTTTGCAAATCTTAAGATGTTAAATTACACATTGTAAACATGATCAAGTAGTAAAAACCCTCACTTGGATCCAAACCCATCTCTTGCATTTTCAAACTTAAAATTGAAACCATATTACTAACTAAATGAGTTTGATTTAAGTATTTAAACAACAAATTAACTATAGGGTTAAGATTTATACCTCACAAGTTTGAGATCAAACATGAATTCTTAGCCTCCCAAAAAGCCATCTTGCTCCTAGATCCAAGTTAGTTTAGGCCATGGAAAAATGGGTAAGGGTTTAATGAAGAATTTGTGAGACTTTATAAGGATTTTTGATGGATTTTTGAAGATTTTTAATGGAAAATGAAGTGGGGGATTTGGGGAGGGGCTGCTGCAAGAAATGGGGGAGGGCTCGGCCAGGTTTTGGAGGAGAGGGGAGAGAGTGAGGTGAGGGAAATGCCAAGTCAACAAAAAGCCCATACCTCAAAGTTAAACACCATACCTCTTTTCTTTTTTGTTCTCTTTTTAAATTCATTTCAATTTAAACTTTGAAGTGTGAGGTGGGGGGGGGGGGCAGCCCAAGCTCAGCCAGCAGGGGAAGTGGATGATTGTGGGTCTGTGTGTGTGTTCCCAAGCCAAGACAAACCTCTCCTAGCTCATTAATACAACATACAACATAATTCTTTTTTTATTTTATTTTATCTCTAATTTATTTTACCCTAGAATGAACTAGAACCTTGGAACCTAAATGAGAAAAAGAAAACATGTTACAAACTTGGTTAAAGTTGTCATGATTCACATTTGACTAATTAACCCATTCTCATTTGTAAATATCACTAATTAAATATACTAGTGAAAGCTTAAAATAATATTTAAAATAATTAATTAAGAAAAATATTTAAGTAAACTAGAAAGTAACAAGTGACAATTATATACCAACACCAGAAATTACACAGTTAAAATAGATGTATTTAAGCCTATGTGGAAAAAAGATTATATCTTGGTTTTTACGGAAAAAACAGTTATTTTACAGATTATCGGAAAATTCCCCTAAACGATTTTCAAAACGTTACAGTCTTCCCCCCTAAAGAAATTCGGTCCCCGAATTTAAAATTTAACTACGCGTACCCTCGAAGAGATGGGAATATTTCTTCCGCATCTCATCCTCGGTTTTCCACGTGACCCTTTTCGCCGTTCGGGCCACGTCAAAGAACCTATACGGAAGGTATGATCTCGGACCTCAGTTTCTTCACCTGCCGATATAGAATGACTATTGGCTGCTCGGTGAAAGAAAGATTACGCTCCAGCCGGATCGTCTGATGTTGTATCACGCGCGAGGGGTCATGAAAGTACTTACGGAGCATTGATGCATGAAACACGGGGTGAACACCTGGAAAGCTGGGTGGAAGAGCTAAACGATAAGCAACTGCGCCGACACGCTCGATAAACTCAAAGACCCCACATATCTGGAACTAATCCTTCTTTTTCTTTCCGAATCTCTACACGCCCTTCATCGGAGAAAACTTCAAGAAAACATGATCTATAACGATGAACTCAAGTATGCGCCGACATCGGTCTGCATAAGATTTCTGCCTACTCTGGGCCGCTCTCATCTTATCCCAAATCAACTGAATCTTTTCGGTCGTCTCTTACACAATCTGTGGTCCCAAAATACTGCTTTCACTGAGCTCTGTCCAACAATCTGGGGATCGACACTTCCTCCTATATAATATCTCGAAAGGTGCCATCTGAATCGTCTCCTGGAAGTTGTCATTATGAGAAAACTCTATCAAGGGCAAGTGGCGATCCCAACTGCCACGAAATCTAGAACGCAAGTTCAAAGCATGTCCTCAAGAATCTGAATGGTCCGCTCTGATTGACCGTCGGTCTGCGGATAGAAAGCGGTACCGAAACTCAATCGGGTGTCCAAAGTCTCTTAATGTTTCTACAATAGTCGGCTGGTGAACTGGGTGCCTCTGTCGGACGCAATACAAGTCGGAACTCCATGTAGTCACACAATCTCATCAACATATATCTGAGCATACTGAACGAATCCGAAAGTGGTCTTCACTGGTAGAAGGTGAGCAGCTTTCGTCAATCGGTCTACAATCACTCAAATAGAGCCATACTCTCGACTAGTCCTAGATAGTCTCATGATAAAATCCATAGAAATTTGTTCCCATTTCCTCTCCAGAATGGGCAGAGGTTGTAACTCTCCTGCTGACCCTTGATGCTCGGCCTTGACTTGCTAACAAGTCAGCATCTCAAGATAAAACCTGCGGCATCTCTCTTCATCCCTTCACACTAGTAGACTTCTACCAAATCAAAATTCATATATGTTGACTGATACACCTCCTCTAAGATCTCGCGTCTCAGTCCCTCGGAATCTGGCGCACATAGTCGAGTCCCAAATCGTAGTACTCCCTGATCATCAATCACGAACTCTGAATCTCTGTCCTGTCGAACCTGCTCCATGATCTCTGACAGACGAACGTCATCGGACTGTCCCTCAAGGATATAATCAAATAACTGTGTATGTTCACGGACAGGGACAAGTTGTCCCCCGGTCGACGTAAACTCGAACTGTACTCGGCTGGCACAAATAATCTGCTAATCTGTCATCGACTGTCTCTGAACTGTGCTCAAACAAGAAAAGCTACCTCCGGGCTTTCGACTCAAGGTATCGGCCACAACATTCGCCTTGCCCGGATGACAAGGAATATCGCAGTCATAATCTTTCACTAGCTCCGCCCAACGGCACTGTCTCAAATTTAGACCTCACTGCTGGAAAAAAATGTACTTTAATCTCTTATGGTCCATGAATATCTGGCACGACTCTCCATATAAGTAGTGTCTTCAAATCTTAAGTGTAAAAACCACCGCATCCATTTCTAAGTCATGCGTAGAAAAATTCTGCTCGTGCTTCTTCAACTGCCGAGAAGTATAGCAATAACCAACAAAACCGCCTGATCCTAAAGGCAAAAATAATACAGGCGCCGTAAATCAACAAGTCTTCAACTACTAAAATCTTTGCTCGCATATCTTATCCCAACGAAAAGAAACGCCCTTCCAGGTCACCTGGTCAACGTTGCAGCTATATGCGAAAAATCCTGTACGAAATATCAATAGTATCCGCCCAAAATCCAAAATGCTGCGAACCTCTGTCGCTAATACAGGTCTAGGACAGTGCTGAACGGCCTCGATCTTCTTCGATTCCATACGTATACCATCTCTCGTAATTACGTGACCCAAGAAGTCACATCATCCAACCAGAAAACACACTTGAATAATTTTAGCGAATAGCTGGTGCTCCCTCAAAGTCTGCAACGAAATCCTCAATTACTGCCTAGGCTCCACTCGGCTCCAAAAGTATATTAAGGTGTCATCAACAAACACAATAATAACTGATCAAGAAAAACGACCTGAATATACGGTTCATCAAATCCATAAACGCTGCTGGGGCATTGGTGTGCTCGAACGACATCACCATGAACTCATAATGCCTGCAACGTGTGCGAAAAGCAGTCTTTGGAATATCATCCTCTGGAACCCACAACTGGTAGTAGCATGATCGCAAGTCCATGTTCGAGAAATGTCCCGCACCCTGGAGCTGGTCGAACAAATAATCAATACGAGGTAAGGGATAACCGTTCCACACAGTAACCCGATTCAACTGACAAAAAAAATTGATGTACAAACACAACTGCCGTCTTTCTTCTTGACGAATAGAATAGGAGCTCTTCAAAGTGACGCACTCGGACGAACAAGCCCTTTTTCCAACAAATCATGCAACTGATCCTTCAATTCTTTACGCTCCGCCGGGTCCATCCGATATGGCGGTATAGAAAAAGGCTCTGTGCCGGAAATCAAGTCAAAGCAGAACTCAATATTGCGCTTTGGCGACAAACCAAGCAACTCGTCTGGAAAACATCTGGAAACTCTCTCACAATCGGGACCTGGTCCAACGGGACCTCTGCGGCTTTAACATCACAAACATACGCTAAGAATTCCTGACATCCTTTTCTCAAAAGCTTACTAGCACAAAAAGAAGAAATCAAACTGGGAAAGGCGACGCTACGGTCTCCCCGAAAACAAACAAGAACTGGCTTACCCGGAAAACCAAATCCGACTGCTTCCTCTTACGGCCGTCCACGAATTCATAACACATGGCTAACCAATCCATGCTCAGAATAACTTCCAGGTCAAACATATCGAGAAGCGTCAAATTGACAGAAGAATCCCTATCTCCGATACGAATAAAACAAACACGAATGAGAAACACATAGAGCTACAAAAGACTAGCCTATGGAAGAAATCACAACAAGCGGCTGATTTAGCAAGGACTACTATCGGCTAGACTTCGATACAAAATATGTGGATACCATCTTCACAACACCAAAAAGAAATATGCATCGAAGGAAAACACCGAAATAATAACTGTCACAACGGCGTCTATCTAACCGCCTTGAGCTGGCATACCGGTACAAATCCTCTTCGATCTTAGAAACGACCGAAGTCTCAGAAATGCGCTCCTCTAGCAGTAAAGCTGCATCCATCGCGGCTACATAAGTGTCAAAATGCTGGGCACCAACAGCAAGAAATAACTACATGTCCAATCTCCACATAAACCTCTTTATCCGTTTCTCTTCAGTGTTTACCAGGTAAGGAGTATATCGGACCGCTGAGTAAATTAAATGACATACTTGGACACCGTCATCCCTGAAGTCTTACGCAAAGGCTCGAAACTACGAGCCCGGGCATCTCGAACACTCTCCGGAAGGAAACGGGCAAGAATTATATCTATGAACTCATCCCAAGTCATAGGAAGTAGATCTGCAGCTCGGCCTCTCTCAATTGACTCGCACCATGTCTGAGCAAGACCTCTCTAGACGAAAACTCGCAAGCTCAATCCATATCTCGTCAGAACATCTCTATGAACGACAAATCCTAGCCATCCTGTCGAGGATTGTCTACGTATCCTCCGCTGCATCTGTGCCGGTAAAAACAAACTGGAGGCCTCGGCCTCAAAAACTCCAGTAAGGATACGGAAATAATCTTGGTAACAACAGAAACAGTTGCCTGAGCAGAAGATATAATCATAGTCCCTGCAGTAGGAGGGACATCATCGGCTCTTGGAGCTCGGCTAGCCTCAACTAACAATCCAACCATCTGTCACAAGTCCTGAATACTCGACTCCAGCCTAGCTATCCGTCCTAGAGAAGGTGGATCACTCTGTCCCTGAGGGGTAGGCGTACCGCCCCGACCGGTCCTCGTCTCAAACGAGTCTACTCTAATCTCATCCCCGGCGGTAGCCCTCGTAGTCTCCGGCGGCATAGTGGCTGGAACAAGAAACAGGATTGATAGGAACATTACGATCGAAACAAAGGATTCCCAAAATCAAAGAAGGAAATACAAGCAAATATATATCCTAAGGTCACTTAGGCGGAGTACCGTATCGTAAGTATGCCGCGAAACATACACACGCTACGTCACTCTGCTTAAGTCATCTACCTCATCTACCAAAGGTCATCCTACACTCAGAAAGGTAAAACCTATCGCTCTGATACCAACTTTGTCATGACCCAAATTTAGGCACGTGACCGGCACTTAAACCACGTGACGTCAATAGGCGTAACGCAATTTAAGAAATCCGAAAACCCAGAAATCTAAACCATCAAAAGAAGTAAGTGATAAAAACATTGTTAAAAACATTTGTAGATCTCAAGTAAATACCTTTAAACTTAAGTTTATTTTCTTAAAAATTTCGGCAGCACCTCCTTTGTAAAAACTAGCCCCGAAACGGGTACAAACATATGATATAAATAAAGTATCCCCAAACGGGAGCAAATCAGCCCAAAGGCGGAAACAACCACCATAAGCATATATACGACGCCGTAGCGAAGAAATAGACAATATAAATGAAAAACAGCATAAACAAGTAAAACTACATAATAAACGCCGGCTCACACGACCATGACACCAGAGTCACAGAATATACAATATCGGTCCTCACAACTCGTCTCTAAGTCAATACATAAAAGTGGTAGATGGAGAGTACTAGATACAATGAGATATACAATGGATAATCAGATAACCGCAAACCCACTTATAACAAAAATCCTCACAGCTAACTGTAGCGGTATCCGCTGAAAAAGATACAATAAGAAGCCTTGTCGCGACTCCTCTAAGGGTCAAGCCTGCAAAACACTGTGGCACAACGGGCGTGAGTTGCCAACTCGTGAATAGTAAGTAATATCATACAGATAATCGCAGATATGCACGAACAACAATAAACTATAACAAGCAATCTGATAGCATAAATAGGGTAATATGGATATGCAACAATCATGATCAAGGTACACCATCAGGGTACTACTACATGAAACAATGCATATCAAATAACTAATGAGTATGGGATAAAACATATCATCATCAATGAATCATCATCATGGAAAAACCAGGTGTCCATCAATGACACTCCAAATCCAAATACCTCAGGCGCCGTCACTCTAATCGGCCCTCATATCCGTAAATCTCATGGAACCTGAGTGCCCAATATCGACACTCGAAACATCATGAAAAACCCGTGTCCAACATCAACACGTAAATCCACATAACTCGGCTCCGTCAGTCCAGATCGGCCCACATCCATCTCACGACTCCTGTCGGTATCCTCCGGATAACCACCAGGTCCAACCAATCACCGGTAGGTAGTGCTCCCTCTGCTAGGCTCATTGTCTACACCACAAAAATCACTTCTTGTTCTGGGGTACCATACCGGGTCCACCATGTACCCGTAGACGGTGCCTACCGCTCCTCGAATCGGGTTTCAACACAAGTCTCAGAACCGAGAAAACTCATGGTGGACGCACCGAAATATCATATCAAGAGAAACCGGGTTTTCAAAACAATGTATACTTAAAATATCCCCACGGTTCTCAAATTCATAAATCACATGAAATCGTATCTCAATGCGGAAATCCATGAATATGATGTATGAAACATATCAAGGGAAAACTGCGCTTTTAAGAGAATCCAGTTTTTAAATATATCATGTGGTTCCCAATTTCTCCGAATTCAAATGCGACATCATATAAAGGTGTATATGTAGCTATAGAAAGGTATGTGTATATACATGTAAGTATGTATTCATGATACATTTCATATGCGCAATAGAACAAGAATCAACGTCTCAATGTCAATAACAATACAATACCGAATATATGTATACGTTGTGCATGTCATGGCAATTACCAACGGTATGTGTAGCATACAATTTTGTGCTCATGCAACATGAACCGTCAGTAATGGTGCAATGTCCAATGGGTACTAAGTCAAGGCACAACAAGTAATGGTATGCAATGATGCTCATGCACAATCAACTCATATGCATATAACATGTGACTATAATATCATATCTAGCCCTGACGCTTAACGCCATATGGGTAATTTCCCCGTAGATGTTAAATCTATTCACAGATGATCTTGAGCTAGGTAAATCTAACCACCTGCTTCCCTTTTCTAGTAGTGTCCGAAGTTCCCGCAATCGATCCTAAAATTTCACAAACATGATACATAAGGCAAAATATTCTGAGCCGACAGAAAGACAACGAAACGCAAGAATAAATGTCCACAAGTTAGGCACATTGTGCACTTGGTGCACAAAATGCATACGACATCGCCATAACCTCAACTAAGATCGCTATACGAGATAACCACCAAACCAAAAACCCAATCGCACCAATCGCGCGTTTACAACACATTAAATATTATATGAAATAGGTTGTAAATTATCCAAACCTCAAATTTATTCAAATCGATTTATTCCAAAAAAAAACTGGTAAGCATCTTTTAACCATTTTAGTACAAATCTAGATGTTTAAACAATTCTAGTGGCCACAATGTTCATCTAATATCATAATTAGGCTTCACATCTCTTAACTACATTTTTTAATCTCATTTATCAACATTTACCATGAAATTAGTTTGCAAAATTATGTAATTAGGACAATTTAAAATTAACAATTAAAAGTTTAGCAACTAGGTTAGGTTTTGCAAATCTTAAGATGTTAAACTACACATTGTAAACATGATCAAGTAGTAAAAAACCTAACTTCGATCCAAACCCATCTCTTGCATTTTCAAACTTGAAATTGAAACCATATTACTAACTAAATGAGTTTGATTTAAGTATTTAAACAACAAATTAATTATAAGGTTAAGATTTATACCTCACAAGTTTGAGATCAAACTTGAATTCTTATCCTCTCAAAAAGCCATCTTGCTCCTAGATCCAAGTTAGTTTAGGCCATGGAAAAATGGATAAGGGTTTAATGAAGAATTTGTGAGACTTTATAAGGATTTTTTATGGATTTTTGAAGATTTTTAATGGAAAATGAAGTAGGGGATTTGGGGAGGGGCTGCTGCAGGAAATGGGGGAGGGCTCGGCCAGTTTTTGGAGGAGAGGGGAGAGGGTGAGGTGAAGAAAATGCCAAGTCAACAAAAATCCCATACCTCAAAGTTAAACACCATACCTCTTTTCTTTATTGTTCTCTTTTTAAATTCATTTCAATTTAAACTTTGAAGTGTGAGGTGGGGGGAGGGGGGGGACAGCCCAAGGCTCGTCCAGCAAGGGAAGTCGATGAGTGTGGTTTTGTGTGGGTGTTCCCAAGCCAAGACAAACCTCTCCTAGCCCATTAATACAACATACAACATAATTCTATTTTTATTTTTTTTTTATCTCTAATTTATTTTACCCTAGAATGAACTAGAACCTTGGAACCCAAATGAGAAAAAGAAAACATGTTACAAACTTGGTTTAAAGTTGTCATGGTTCACATTTGACTAATTAACTCATTCTCATTTGTAAGTATCACTAATTAAATGTATTAATGAAAGCTTAAAATAATATTTAAAATAATTAATTAAGAAAAATATTTAAGTAAACTAGAAATTAACGAGTGACAATTATATATCAACACTAGAAATTACACGGTTAAAATTGATATATTTAAGCCTATGTGGAAAAAAGATTATATCTTGGTTTTTACGGAAAACACCAGTTATTTTACCGATTATCGGAAAATTCGCTTAAACGATTTTCAAAACGTTACACTCATACGAGGATGTATTCCTGGATGAGTAATGTTGTATGGCCTCCTTCCATTTAATTGATATGCAATGGAAACAGCTGCATGTTTTTTTTAATCTGATTCCAATTAAATTAGTGTCTTTAATTCTATATTGGATATACAAAATGGATTCATATCTTATCGATGTTAAGGTATATGGAGTTGTCTGGCTAATGCTTAAAACCAGAATCCGGATAAACTCTAGGAACGTTTCAGTAATGGCAGTTTGTGGGTTATCCCGGGCTTTGACGAGGGATAACATTCTACCATCTGGAAGATCAATAGATATATTATTCTTGACTCGCCACCAGTTTTAGTAAAATGGATTCTTTTCAGAAAATATTAGTGGGAGTATGGTAGAACTGGAAGTGATTCCAGAACCACAAACGATTACTGAAAATTTAATAGAACCTAAGGATTAAAATGGTTTCAACTATCCATTAGCCACTCCGCAGATTTGGTGGGTAACTTCAGACACCCTAGAGGTACTTCGGTATCCTCAAAGACGGTGACAGCGAGGTTTATGATTACCCAATGCCATTGCTGCTGTTCTAGACTATGAGACTTGGCAGAAGGATGAGTATAACGTCATTCTAAATTAGTTTTAGAAAGTGCACGTGTATATGACTCTGCCAGAAGGATATTGTAGTCAGTGAGAGCAGCGGAAGCATAGTGGGCAAATAGCTTATGTCTATTTATAGACTAAAACAGATATAGCGAAGATAGATCATCTATTTTTTATGTGACAAGCATAGAGTTTGACTTCATCGGAATAAGAGATGGATCCAGTAAGAAGGTAGTGGGGAGTGACGTCTTGATATTTGGATGACATGCACTAAATAGGAAAAGATCTTCCTATACTACAATCAGTTATACTGTGGTTGTTACAAGTAGTTTCTCTACATAGGATATGGATAAAATATCAGGGATTCTGATGACTAGATCTATAGTTTTAGATCTAGATTTGGGAAGTGTCTCAATTCGGGTACTTTGACATTATTCTAAAGTATTTTAGAATGGATGACTCCTGGCGTGGTGGTGTACCCGCAAGTGATGGGGTCACCATCTCTAATGAGATGTCTTTTAGACTGATGAGGAAAGGGATTTGCATGATTGGCATATCATTTACTTAGGCAATTGAGTCAATCATGAGATATCAAATACAACACCAGATATTACTTTTGCACTGGCCGCAATAAGCGTATATATTAATCCAATCCTTAAGTAACATTTGGAAGCAGTTATGAACATAAGTGGATGTTCTTGGTATATGGTAAAGGCAGCCTCCTTCGGGAGACGGTTATCATTTCAGGCTTCCAAGGTGACCTGGATGACAGAGTGGCTGTCTGAGTTATAGTTTTCCCTCTTTTGAGGGACAGTATGTTGGACAGGTGGTCCAAGCGGATACTGTGGAATGCATGGCGCAGGATACTGATTAAATTCAGTGGATGAAACAGTCTAAGAAGTTTGTTGGATTTGGAGTTTATTTATGAACTGGGTCCCATCAGATATTCAGACAAATTCTAAGACATGTATTGCTCATTTCGGAAGATAGTTTTTCTCCGCGAAGTTGAGATATAGAGAGATACAGAAGAAACATTGGAATGGATCCACTCACTGAGGCTATTTCTCGAACACAATAGTTTCACAAACGAGCTTTGCGAAATTGATTAGTAGAGAAGTTGGGTGTTCAACATCACACGAGCTCTAAGTATGCAACACCGCAATAATTAGCCTTAAGTGCAAGTGGGAGATTGTTGTCTATAGTACCCTCAAGTCAATTATTGAATCGCAGGCATGCGATTGCGATGATTGAGGGAGGACTTATACGGATAGAACGGTCTTACTCAAGATGATAGTATGCTATCTGGTTTATCTTTATCATCATCTACAAACTTTATGTGGTATTACAGATCACTATTACATGTTGATAGAGCCTATACGATTCTTGCTTGACTACCGGCATTATGATGGCGATCATATACGTGGGAGCTGGGTGGTAGCACATCCTTAAATGTCCCTAGTCGTAGGAGTTTTGAAACTGGGCATCGATACTCCAGAGTAGACTAGTGTATACTGATCGAGACCCTGACGAGGGGCGGTATCCAGGTCTCATAAGCCATTGGTGTTAGTTTGTTCACCTAAGATAGTATACAGGTGCTCATTGAGTTATGAGTATACTGGATGGACTCGCCGGGAACCTGCTAGTTGGTACTATACCTATTGTCAGATAGCAGTTCCCAGGTGACATGTGTACAGGTTAGTCTGTCGACCAAAGATCGTCATTTTTCTTGTGTGAGTTCCCAGTGTGCTTTAGTTACTATCCTATTACGGCTCAAAGGAGTCGTGCAAACAGGTTTTAGTTAGGTACAGTTCCGAACCACATAGAGGCAGTGAGCGGATCGTCGGGGATTCGTCTCTCCTGGTATTGGGGGTTGATGTCGCACAGTGCATTGGTGACCATCACCAGAAATCCTTGGCCAAGATAGTTGAGAATTACTGATTTGGATCAGTAGTTTCTCAGTTGGTGATGAGCTTCATACCGACATGAAATGTCGTGTTATTAGGGGTCTGGCTTTATCCACCCTCTAAACTCGATATAAGATACTCTTAGACGAACAGACCAGACTGGACGGATATTGTCACGGACAGACTCAGTAGGGGTTCAGATGAGTTTGCTTGTCGGCCTTCCTTTCGCTCAATACCTAGATAGCCGTTACGTACAGCTAGTGTCGCTGACGTACTTGTGGTTAAACCCACTGCCACGGTATTGACGAGTCTTTAGAGTCCCACACAGAGGGTTTCCTTGCTTCGGGCGAAACAATGTAAAGGTCGTATGGTTTTACGGCAGGGTTCGATCATATACGTGCACTTGTGCACGTATCATGATTCGGACGGATTATACTAGTGGGCTTTGGTTTAAGCAGGATTCTAGTATTGGATTGATGGATTGTTTTCGTCTCTTTGTATTTATATTTTTCGGAATACAGATACAGGTATGTATATACGTATATTTTTGTAATTTCTTACAAGTTGCTTCTAAAAGATGACACCTCATTTAGCTTTAACCATTTAGGATTAAATGGTTAATGAGGTGGAGGATGAGGTGTGTTTGGCATTAATTCAAGCATGACACATGGGGTGACTCATGGTTACTATTGAGGCATGCTTGATATTTGTTTGGGTTGTGAGATATTTTGGAGACTTGAGATATTTTGGAGACTTGAGAGGTTTATTGTATGCTTCATTATTGCTCACAACAACACTTAGCCATTTTTTCTTAAATTAGCTTCACACCCTCATCCTCAAGCTTCTTCTTCCACCTCCACCCTTCAAGTCTCATGTGTTGAGAAACCTAAGGTGTTTGGAGACAAATTAATCCATCATTAGATTCTACATCTTCTAGGTTATCTAGTTTGGCGAACTAGGTACCCTAGTTACCTCGGCTATAAGATTGGAGCTCGAAATACAAATCATCAGGTGGATCATCTTCGATGGAGGGAGACCGGAGATCAAGCTTGATCATTGAGGCCTCTAGGAGTTTGGGATGATGGTTAAAGACCGAAGGACATGGATCATTTGGTATAACCTTTCTAAACTCTCTTTTAGGGTTTATGGTTCGATCCGTTTTATGGGGTTGTTCTAGCGCTAGTTTTGTAAAAAAAATTCCGCATTTGGTCATGGTTGATGGCCAGGACGCTGGCATAACCCAACAGCCGCCACAGTTCCACCGCAATTTGGTAGGTTCGATTGCCAATTTTTTTCAGTGCTCCTCTTTGCTCCTCTGGGCAACGTTGAAAGTCTCTGAATCTCTGTTTCCTTTCTCCAGTTACTCCAGATTCTCTTGCAAAACTCGCACAATAATCGTTAAATACAGAAGATGCGGTTTTGGTTCTCATTTATAATATGTTTCCTGGATTTAATAAGAATTCAACCCGGATAGCAAGAAAAAAAATTACAACCGTTTCCCCAGCAACGGCGCCATTTGATTGATCGTTTGCTGAAAAGTGAGTTGTAAATAACCGCAATCAAGACGGTATCACTAGTAACTAGCCGTGATGAGTACGGGTCGTTCGCAAGGAAACGTGAACCTTTTTCTTACTTTAGAAAAGTTGATTAAAGATGGGTGATTGGTTGTAGATCTATTTTAATAAAGATGTCCTTAGTTGATTGATCCAATGCTGAAAAGCGTGTTTGTAAAGTAACCGCAATCAAGACGATGTCGCTAGTAGCTAACCGCGATGAGTACAGGCCGTCCGCAGGGAAACATGAATTTTTTTCTTGTTTTAGACGAGTTGATTAAAGAAGGGTGATTGTTTTGTCGTTACGGATATAGAATTAATGAAGAAAAGGCTCGTAGGGTTCATAGGACTTAGTAGTAATGGATAAATAATTAAAAACGACTCATTTTATCTTTTAATAATTTAAAACTAGATCGATAGTGATGAATGTAGGTTAGGGTTTCCCGACTACTAACACTTGTCCTTGCATTGATCTCTATTCATGTCTAGCTCTTAACAAAACAAGAGTTAAACCAATCTCAAATCGTGGTTGTGACTATCAATAAATTGGTAGCGCGCCCGATAAAAATGTTAACATTTATTTTGCTAAATTTTATAAACTTTAAAATGTATAAAAGAGATTAAAAGATTTTATCATCCATTGATCTACCCTATCTTACGAACCCTAGTAAGTTAGGAATTACTCACTCATGTTTAAAATAGAAGAAAAGATGAAAAAGAGTGAAAACATGATTAAGATGCAGAAAGTAAGTGCGGAAATTAATTGCAAAATGAATAATAAAAACACCATCTTTATTAATCAACTATTGCATACAACTTTTGAAAGTAGAGTACAAGAACCCTGGTTACTCTTAGATCTCTATCTTATTGGAAGTAGATGACTAGCTGATGAGCACTTGGATGCGTGGATCGCTTTGGATCTCTTGATCTCTTCGGTGATAATTTTTAATGTGAATCTCTCGGTCCTTTATATAGTCACAGAAACTAAAAACCCTAGATTCCATAAGTGAGTATATGAAGCTAAAATCCAAACCACAAAATCTCAAATCCTACGGCCCTAGATCCGCCACGGAACCGCCGCATATTAGCTTGTTTGGACATGGTTCTGCCGCGATTTAGTGGTATGGGATTTTGGGATTTTTTGTGGTCTCTTCTGTTGACATGTGGAGATCCTATTGATGTCTATATTCTGAAAATAATTCCCTGAGTCTCTGCCGTTGCTAGATCTCTCGATTTTCTTCTATATTTTTGGCAGATTTTATTCCAACATCTTGATTTAATTCGGATCTCTTGAATTCCAGACCTGAGTTAATCTGCACAATATCTCAAATTAAAGTGTTAATAGCATTTGGTATTTATTTTTGAGATATTATCCTAACCATTTTATATGAAATTAAATCTTAAGAATATTAATTAGAAATATTTGATATGATATGCATATTTTAATTACAATATTTCATATAAATATTATATGCATGTATTTTCTCTCATTATGTTAATTATAATGTAGAAATATATGATAATAAATTTTTTACAAATAAACCCCCATATGTTCTATAATTATAATAAATATCTTTTAGTACTTAACAATAATAGGGAAAATGTTCATTCAAATGTGCAATATTTTAGACTAATCAAATACCCCCAAACTTAAGTTTGATCGTCCTGAGCAAACTAGTTATTAAAGAGAGAAAGAAAAAGAAAAACCTAGCACACTTTCGTAGGCAACACGATTGTACTTAGCACGTGCAACAAGACTTTAAACCTCTAAGTATCCCTAGTAGGAGGAGTATTGTCTCCTGAGGGTTTTCAGCGGATTACATCCACAAAATCCCATAATAAAAGAATGATAATGAAAGTTACCTACAAAGATAAAGAACATATAAAAGAAAGAACTTGAAAATAAGAGGTTCAAACTATACTAGCTTTTTAGTAGTCATAAGCCATATCTTAATAGTCATGAAAAGATATCAGAATTCACATCACCCCTCAATAAAACATTGCATTTAGTCTTCCTCCCTACCTGTCTTCCAAACATCGATCATATACCCCTACGTGTGTGTAAAAGACATCACTATACTTAGAGAATTCAATTCAATCTATCATACTCTTGTCCATCTTCCTTAGTACCTTTTAGTCGGTGAATGTTTTATAGATGGAATTGCTCACACATTCTTCATGCGATCGTTAATACTTCTTGAGGTGCTAACCGACCGATTACTAAATGTGTTCACTCGTTAAGGCGTAATTAGCAATATCCTAGTCTTGCAACACTTAAGGCTTAGCAGTGGCTCCCAAACCAGTTGGTCTAAAGCACTAGGTGATAAAGAACCCTCGCTAAATTTTTTTAATGCTGCCTTAAGTAATTACAAAACCAGTGTTCATTTTTCTTCACCATTTTTTTTTATATTTTGTTGATTTATATACTTTTTTCCTTCATAGTAAGCCTTTTAAACAAGAGCATTTTAAGGTATCCTCTACTATCTAAAGTTTCAAAATGTGTGCAGGTGCGTATAGTAGGGTATCAACATTCAGATAATTGGACTCAAGAATAGGGACTATTTTTCAAACTTACTTCTATCCTCAGATAAGTGATTTCCTTCAGCTTACTAACCCTTGGGAGAACAGCTCATGACTACCTATTACTAGTTTCATTTTAAAATATCTAATTTTCTTGCCTTTTTTAACTTTTCCTTCCTATCATATGTATTTTTCACTTTCTAACTTTTATTATCAAAAAAATTTGTGTTTTTATTTAGTATAATGCAGAATGATGCGTGAATAAGCACAAACCTCCCCCAAATCCATTTGCAGCAATGTCCTCACCGATATTATCTGTTAAGCTTAAAATCTGTAAACCTGGGTGGAAAAGTTAGTAAAGGGGACAAGAATTAATGACGGTGAAATCCTCTCTCAAACTTATTTTTGGCTCACAATTTTAAAAATTTTGTTTTTCTTTCATAAGCCGAAATATTCCCCCCCCCAAACTTGAGTAAAACAATATTAAGTATTATAAAATGGGGTAAAGTTATTGGTCTATGCAAAGTTTTACAAAGACCAAAAGTCAACACCAACCATTCGAATATTTTATCGATGTAACAATATAGTTGGTGGAAGGTTATGGATGTGAAGAAGTGCGGAGGTAAGAGGCGTAATCGATCGGGTTTACGTCTCGGTTGGTAGAGACAAAACAGTGATGGTGCACTACTCGCATTCTCATTCTTGATGTAACAACCCTAAGTTTCTGTACGAATTTTTTTCAAAATACAGAAAGAAACAACTAAGCCTGAGCACAAGTTATAACTTTGATTTGCTTTTGAACAGCAAGAAATAGCTTGTAGCTCATTGGTAAAGCCTTACACTGCTGAGACATATCACCCGAGTTCAAATCCCATCAGCTACATTATCTTTTTTATTTTAATTTTTTTAATCTTTTAGAAGCCCAAGAGTTTATACGTGCACTAAATGTAAACTGAAAAGACACAGAATAAACAAACACATAGGAAATAGCATTTACACAGACCCCGACACGTGGCCTAAAGACCAAGCCCACCCGACGGTAAAGACCCAACGAGAACCTCAATAAAACCAGCACCACCAGTCTAAACCGATGGTAAAGCCCCCATCTCTTGCCCCCTAAAACTTCTGGCCTACCCAACTCTCCCTACACTATTTATTTTCTCTACACAATTCCAAAGAACAATAAAATGCCCATTTAAATCCAATTTTAATGAAAATTTTAATGCATTTCTTTCATCCCCTAAACCCTAATTTTCCCTATAAATAATACACCATATCTCACCCCTCCTCACTCAAAAATTCCTGTCAAAACTATACAAAATTCCCAAGTCCTAATTGTGTGCAAGTGGAGTTAGCAAAATAGTGAAGTTCCGGCGATGATCTAAGGAGATTCCGGCGATGAAACGATGCCCCGAAGCCTTCTTTAGGACCCCCTCTCTCTTCTCTAATCCAAAAGCTAGTAAGTCCCTTCTTCCCCTCTCTCCTTCTTCTATAGAAATCTACATTTCCAAAACCCGACGGAAGCGGAGTTAGTCCGACTTCCGATTCGGTTTTCTTTAAAAACTATACTTTTCTTTAACAAGACAATATCATATTCTCACATATTGTTTAGCATACATTAAAAAACCTACTAATACAAGTTTCACCTCAAAATAATAATTTTTGTGTCTGTTATCGCACTTTTACAGAAAAATACCATATACTTTATAATATGACATAATTAACATATTCCTTGCTATACCTTTAGACAGTTCATGAGGTATTAAACAATTCCTTTATAAAACTATACTTTATAAAAGTCAACACCTACCTCATCACAACACACATCTCTATCATAGCACGATGAAGTTTTGGGAATTTATTCTTGGAATAAAACGACTTTGTAAATAAATACCATCAAGTTATAAAACCATTTCTATAAAAGATGTATTAAAAAATTCCTTACAATTGCGTCTCGACAACTCACTTTAGGGACTCCGTTCGGGATGGTACGGGTTATCGCATATCCTCAGGCCTAGTAGAGCGAGATGCAGACCTCCGAAAGGAGCATTCGATCTCGATGGAATTTTAATACATTTGTCTTTAGAAAATGAGATTTCTACAAGAAAATAAATAAAATTTATTTTTAAATATATATATATATATATATATATATTATCAAAATATCTATTTTAATTACATTATATACATATTCCAAGTTTTATAAAAGAATCACCATTACATGAAAATACCATCCAAATACAAGACAATTTCAATATTTCAAGAAAATACCATATACTATGAAAATTAGGTTCTACTCACTAAAAATTTCACTTTTATAAAATATATATCTATGAAAACCCTAAAGACGATAATTAAATACTTGAGGTGTATTTTGGAAATTATACTAAAACTATTTTTACATAAAACCCCCTTAAGTTATGTAAATTTACAATAAGGACCCTAGTAAATATAGGTTTAAGCGGGACCGGTCTCTTGAGCCTCAGGGAGCCAGAGATATGGGTGCTTGCCTATCTAAGGTAGACAATCTAAATAACGGTGTTATCAACACGGTAATTGTCTTGGAAAAAGACACAAATCCTGCCGTCCATATGCTGCAGTTACCGATAACATCAATACTAATTCAGGATTTCAAGTTCTTTTCAAAGTGTCTGACTCGGTCTGAGTCTCAATCTAATCTATCTGACTTGAATGTGATTCAAGTATAAACTACAGTCAACATGAATCCGTCTATTCAATCTACATCAATCTATATTGACTGAACCGAACCATGGATATACTCCATCTACATGTACATCCATTATATCCATTCCGTTTACTGATATCATGGTTTCGGCAAGTCTTCCATTTACTATAGATAATACAATACAATTAATACAATCAATTCATTAATACACTACGGGGTTTATAAAGGGGTAGACTGGTACGGAAGGTGGCACGAGGTGGTCACTTAAGACGTAATTACATCCATATCGTTGTTCTGTAGTATTATCGATGGAGCCTTGTACTACGGGTTACCCAAATTCACGGTGTAAGTTGGACTCCTCTCGTACACACTGGCATCTTCTGTACCAAACTACAAACAACTACGTTAACATTATAATCAAACATCACTGGTTATACTCACCTTTCTGTCTATTCTACTTCTCTCCTTCTTTGGGATTTACCGAGCGATTGTTCGCTGACGACATTCCTATTTTTCTTCTTCTTTTGAATATTGTCAGGTGGATCGTATGCACTAGAGCTCGAGACCAGCCAGGAGCAATTGGAGAAGTACACTGAAGAGCTGGAGCATTAGACTTTACTTGTACATGCTTTTCATTTCAGTTATGCCATTGTTTAGGCATCGTTTTCTACTCATGTATTTACATTACAGTTGCACCCATAAAAGAATGTTTGATAAATAAAGTTATTGTTCATTTATATCTTGTCTCTTATGTACATTTCATTTTATATTGCTTAGATACACTTAGCTTATTTACTTCTGAGTAAATACGTAACGGGCCTCGCCATGTCCCTTCCCCGTATATTGGGAAGCGGGGCGTGACACTTGATAAGAAGAAGGGGTGGCGGTTCAACTTCTTTGGGTGGGGGTTGATTCATCACAACTCCCATGTCTTCTAGGAACGCGCGTTCTTCGGCAAAAATGGCTTCAAAACTTTCATCAATATTTCGAATAATAATCTCATCGGAAAGGAAGTTATGATACTCGGATAGCTCGACTAAATCATTCGACAAGTCAAAGGGTTCGGACTTAGATGTGGACTTGTCGACAGAAGGGTCTTCACGTGTATAATAAATAATATGATCAAATAATAATGCACAAGTGGCGTCGAGATCAGTATCATGAAGTTTCTCAAATTCGCAACTGTTGGGCTATCTTTTCGACAGAAGAAACATCAACTATCTGAGCATAGGGTTCGGAGGGTTGACTTCCTAACTTGTAGATGTTAAGCTCAATTTTCATCTTCCCAAAGGATAAGTTCATTGAACCGTTATGACAATTGATTATTGCGTTGGAAGTTGCTGGGAAAGGTCGACCTAGAATCACAGTAATTTGGTTCCGTGGGTTTTCTACAGGATGTGTATCTATGACTATAAAGTCCACAGGGAATATAAATTCCCCGGCTTTGATTAACACGTTCTCAAGCTCACTCCGAGATTAGGTGATAGATTGACCAGCCGTATGGAGAGTACAATGCGTAGGCTTCAACTCTCCTATGCCTAATTGCTCAAAAACAGAATACGGAAGCAAATTAACAGTAGCACCTAAATCGAGTAGAGCGCGATTGATATTTTTACCCCCAATAGTTATAGATATTGTAGGACAACCGGGGTCTTTGCGTTTCGTGGGTACCAATTGGGTAAGAGAATTGCTCATATTACTCGCTAAGAAAACTTTTTTAGACACACCCTGCAGGCTTTTATCCTATCAGGACCCCCCGGGGTCTCCGTGCTCGGTCTTGCGAGTAAAATCGCTTAATGAATTTTTCTTTTCCTAGTGCACAAGTCCTTTAAAATTTTTGCATAGGAAGGAACTTATTTGATAGCATCTAGGAGAGGAATATTTATATTAACTTGTTTAAAAATTTCCACAATCTCCTTCATTTGGGGACTGGTCTATTGGCCCTCAACCTGTATGGAAAAGGAGCTTTATCAATAAGAGTTGGGTCCAACTTTTGAGGAGAAGTTTGTGGGGATGAAATGGATCCCAAAATTGGATTTGGGAAGGTCGTAGATGTTAATTCCTTTAAGGAAATGGGCTGAGGGTTCGAGCCTATTGGAAAACGGAGAATAGGTTCGGAAGAAGAGCTTGGATTAGACGAAGTAGGAGTAGAAATAGTAGCCGGAGTTTCATTTGATTCATCCTCATCAACTTGTTCACCGATATTGTTATTCAGCACTCTTCCTGATCTCAACGTGGTTAGGGCACTCATATTATGATTTTGAAGGATGAGATTCGCGCTTTGTGAGTGGTCGAGATTTGGTAAAGATTGAGATGGAAGTCTCCCTTTCTCTCTCTCTATCACTCATTGCGGCATTTAATTATACAAGTTGTGCTTCAATCAATTTTATGCTTTCACCGTGGGAAGCAGTGTGTTGCACTAACGTTTGGATAGAAAACGTTAAATTAGCCGTCGTTTGCGTGGATTGTTTAATGAACGTTTCTAAGTTTCGTTCAAGTGCGAAGGTTTTATCGATACCAGCCGTTTGGAAAGAATTATTATAAGGAGCAAAGTTGTTGGCCGGATTTTGAAGAAATTGCGGTTGAAAGGGGTGCTGAATTTGGTGTGGTGGCTGTTGCTGTGGAGGAAGCCTTTGATGGTTATTTTTTCTTGGGAACTGATTTTGATTTTGAGATTGATTTTGGTTCCAAGCAAAATTAAGCCGATTCCTCCATCCCTGAATATATATGGACGAATAAGGGTCGTTTCTAGGTTGTTGCTAAAAAACTGTATTGGCTTGTTCATGACCTTGAGACGGAGGATTAAAAAATCATTCTTCCGTTAAATGTGATGGGTCAAAATAGCAACCACACACAGTTTTGGGGAGCGTAACTTGGTTTAGGGAGGTTGACGAGACCTTATTTTCGATAGTTTCGAGTTTCTTTTGCATCGCACCCATTTCAGCTTTCACTGCGATGGAAATATCGAGCTGATGAATACCTGTCCTAGATGAAGATGATGTTGGTTTAACGCTTTCCTACTGTAATGTTTGTTCGGCGAGATCTTCCAGAAATTGTCAAGTTTCGCCATCGTCTTTTGACATAAAATGGCATTAACAAATGGTTTCAAGCATTTGTTTAGTGGCTGGATTAATACCTTCATATATAATTCGGCAAAGTTGATATTTATCGATTCCGTGATGAGGGCATTGGACAAGAAGATCTTTAAACCGTTCAAAACATTTCCAAAATGGTTCGTTTGGAAGTTGGGTAAACTGGTTAATCTCGCTTCGAACACGAGCAGTTTTGTGATGAGGATAAAATTTCTTAAAGAATGCTATCACGAATTCATCCCATTTGGCGATAGAATGCACGGCAGTGCTATAAAGCCATTTTTCTGCTAGGTCACACAAGGTAAAATGAAAAAGACATAATCACATAGTATCCCATGAAAGTTGGGTTGTGCTCATCATTGCATATACGTTTTCGAATTTGGTTATAAAAACGTATGCGTCTTCGGATTCAAGCCCGTGAAATTTAGGCAACAAGTTGATGAAGTGGGGTTTAATTTCAAAATTATCCCTATTGGCCGATGGAAGAGAAAGACAAGTAGGAAGGGGCCCGCATACGGGGCAGCATCTTTCTTTGAGAGAGATGCACGGTGGATTCTGCGCACCTACGGGTGGTAGCGGGGTGGTATCGTGAAATCCCGATGGAGATCCGTGTTCACACCATAATATTGTATTATTATATTCCCCATTCTTATTCATTTTATAAATAAACAGGTGTTTTTGACGCATGTCTGCTACATGTTACAGGTTACAGGTTCTTGGACAGGAAACAGTGAAAACGATGAAAAGACGACGTAAAAGTGAGACTTTGACCGACAAACAGAGAATCTTGTTCAAGCCTACATAAGGAACAATTCACAAAGCAAGATTCAAGATATCGACTCAAAGCAAACGGTTAAAAATCCATTGCAAATTGTTCACTGAAGATCTGAAGCCAATGTAGAAGCCCAATTGATAAAAGAACCAAAGAACCAGAAGCCCAATAAGACCAAGAACAAAACCCTAAATTTTCAGAACCCAATCTTTCTAAAAGGCCGCGGAACCGCGGCCCAAGCCTGCTATTGCCGCGGTTCCGCGGCCATATTGTGCCTGTATGCGGATATTTTTTTACCAAAATGTTTATCGGCTCTGAAAAGTTGACCTAGGGCTATTTGTGTAAATTTAGACATGCGGATCAAAATGTAACCTAGGGTTTCCTATTCTCTATAAATAGGAACTCTAAACATTGTAATTTCTTATGCCTCCTTTTAATAATAAATTCCAGATCTCTTTATGGAGAGCATCGGTGCCTCTCTTCAATTCATCTATTCAGATCTGACAACCCTGCATAAATGGTTGGAGAGATCTATCTGTAAAGTAAGTAGATTTATTTATTTCCTTGCCCTAGATAATTTCAATTCCTGCCCTAGATTAAATTTATTTTCCTGCCTTAGTTATAGATTTTATTTATCTGCCCTAGTTATAACTTTCAATTAATTGCCCTAGATAGAATAATTAGGTTTTTAGATTTAATAACCAATCCGAACACCCTTCGGAATTAAATCGTTAGCGCGACTAGGAGATTCACAAAATCCCTGTGGACCGACCCGTACTCACCGGCTAGCTTCATGCGACGCCGTTCTTGATTGCGGTAATAGAAATAGTTTTTGAAATAACAATCAAATGGCACCGTTGCCGGGGATGACGTAGAACTTTCCTTTTTGCAATTTCGGGTTAATCAAAATTAAAAAAAAATCATAAAAATCTAAAAAAATCCAAAACTTATAAAAATATATCAATTGTTATTTTTTTGGAAAGGGTACTTCGTTGTGTGAATCTTGCAGGAACAATCGAGACAGATCTGGAGATTTCCAGAAAGCGAAAAAGAAAACGGGATATCGGAACAGAAGAGATTTTAAACAACAGAACAGCACAATAATTTTGGAGCAGTGAACCCCCCAAAGCGCCACCTTTCCGCGGCCATAACTTGCTTTAGGCCGCGGAACCGCGGCCTACTTGTCGAGTCGTCGCTTGGAAAAAAAATTTGGGGATCCGCGCCGCTTAGACCGCCGCCATTCCGCCGCGGGAACCCATATAAGGCCGCGGAAACGCGGTTTTCTTGTGTCTTCAGCTCGTGAAAAAAAGTTCTGTAAGCTTCTCTGTTCCTCCTCTGCAAAAATTTCCATATATTTTCTGAAAAATTCCTGCAAGATTTTGTGTGCTTTAAAAATCTTTCTCTTTCTAAATAACAATCTTATGCAGGATTTTTGGGCCCCGCTCAAAATAGAAATTGATTGCAAGTAATCTTTTTTGTTGCATATCTTTTCTCGAATATCTTTTTGCAACAATTTTTTCCAAATAAAGATTCTTGTGATATGCTTAAAATAATAACTGATTGCAAGTAATTTTTTTCGGTTGCATATCTTTAATTAAAAATCTTTTTGCAACAATTTTCAAATAAAGAAAAAGAAAAACGAAAATTAGTAGTAGAAAACTTGCAAACTTTTGCCGCAAATAAATCCTTGCACCAACCAACCTTCATTCTTTTCCCCTTCTTCTAACATGGGTACCCCACATAATAAATCACTTGCCGAACTTTGGTATCCCGAACCTAATTTTGCGTCGTATGTCAATTTGTTCGGTCAATTTAAAGACGATCCTTCCTTGCCTAAAAAATCTTTGAAAGATCCAATAGAGGCGTCTAGGAGAAACAGTTTGACTTTTCAACCCACTTTGTGTCAACCAAGTCAACCTTTTCCACTTCCATATGTTGATACCTCTTTTTCAAGTCCTTCTGTCACTCCTAAGCCGATGTCCATTGCTGAGCATATTGCTCAATATCGCAGTCGATCTTTCACCCCTCTCCACTCATTTAGTTCTAGGGATCCGCACGATTATTCACCTTTTTATCCACAAGTTGACCCTACCCCTATCCAACCCCCCACTTCCTACCAGTCCTATCCGACCTTCCCACCTTCACTAGAAACTGCTTCTACACAGCCTGTTGGGAGTTTTGCATATCCACATCATTTTGAATCCTTTACCGAAACCCCCTTACCATCCAAGTCTAGTTTGGAAGAGTCGTTGGAGGCATATATCGCAGCAACAAACAAAATGACTAGGAATGTGGAAGCGTCTGTGGCCGCCCTTATGCAACCTAGTGAAACGGTAGCTAGTTTCCCGCTAGCTTCAAATTTTTCAATGTATAAGGAGGCGGTTGGACAGAGTGAGAATGAGAGAGGATTTCCAAATCAAACCTACCCTTACCCAATTGAAGACCACAACTCCAGCTTTCCATCGAATGTCCTAAATGATTCACAAGTTCAAAATAAAAACGAGTTGTGTGATTTTGTAGTGTTTGATTTGCTAAATTGTGAGGAACCCCTTTCGAGTGAAACCGCACCTAATCCTTTCGATCTTTACACCTCCCATCTAGAACCTAAATCGATAGATATCTATGCTTTTGATGAGGTGTCTAAGAAAATTGATTTTCACTTGATTGAGGATATAGACGCCGGGAATATTTCGGATGATAAACCTGTTGATTTAATTGAGATTTTATGTTCAAATCATCATCCCGAGTTATTAAATGTTTCTCCCGAATCTCATATGCGTCTTGACTTTGATGATAATGGCATGGATGAGTTGAATCTTGAGGAGAATTATAAGGATAGTATTGAGGAGAGTTTTGAGGATCATATTGAGGTTGAACTATTTTTGTTGGATATGTCTGATTTTCCAATTCAGCCTCCTGAACCTTTGACTGTTATATCACCCTCCCTCCTTTCCATCGTTCCGACCACGCTTGAAAACTGTGAGCTTGAAAATTTTTTGTTTGAATCTAACACAGTTCTCACAGCCGATAACACGTACGAGTGTTTCACTTTTTCGGACGATGTTGATGACTCACCGTCCGAGTTTGAGTCCTTTACATTTTCAGATGAGTTAGTTGAACCATCAGACTCGGTTGATTACAGTAGTTTCGAACCATTGATGGAATCTTTTAAGTTCGAGACAGTTTACTACGGTGAGAATGATACTATCCCTAATTCACTTCCTTTCGTCATTCCTATTGTTCCGACCGTACAAGTGACCGTTACGCTTTCATCTCCTATACCAAGTTCGGCGTACCCATGTTTTCTTGCGAATCTTGAGGGATTTGATCCCATTTCTCGACGGGTTGATAGGTTAGCGCAATCGCTTTTAACACATCGGTCATTACAAATTGCGCTAATTTATTCACTCGAATTACACCCTCAAGATCGTACTACCCTTCTTTCTCTTTTCCGCCCTTCTTCTCCCTCACCGAGACCATATTCTACCATTCTTCTTTCCACACGGTCTTGCGTGTTTCTCATTTCTTTCCTCCACACCCCATTCTTGCACCAACTATACCATTACCACGATAAGATTTTTGAATGGTTGGTGCTAACCTTTGGCTTGTGTAAGGCCAAGCTTAAGTTTGGGGGGAACCTTGTGTATATATGTATATATATTTTTTGTTTTCTTTTTCTATAAAATAAAAAAAAATTTAAAAAAAAATTAAAAACATTAAAAATATAAAAAAAATTGTATAAATAAATAAACAAGGGAGTGCCAGCATTTTGACCCTCTTGGTGTAGCATGACAGTGAGGACACTGTTAAGTTTAAGTTTGGGGGTATGCTCGGTAAGTCTTCTTCCTTCGCATTCATTTGTATATATTTTTGCATTAGCATATTTATTTGAAAACCCATAAAAATTGAAAAATTTCAAAATTTATAAAAATTATTGTATTCAATTTTGGCTTATTTGACTAGAGTTTGATAAATAGGTTAACTGGTTAGGAACAACTAGATTTTAGACTTAGTAAATTAAAAACCCTAAAAATAACCTTCCTTAAAGTTTAACGGTAGAAAGTATATGCCTTGTAGTTTATTTAGAAATAGGCAAATTTTGGGTTCACTTCTTGGGCTAAGTCGAAACAAGGGAAGAGTATTGATGTTCTTATTAGAGTATAAGTTTGAAAAATAGTTCCTAGTTTAAGTCTAGATTCTGAAAACGTATACCCTACAATTTGCACAATCACGCACCTTGAAACTTGGAATAGTAGAAGAGACCTTGAAATGCTCTTGTCTAAAGTCCTTAGTACGAAGAAAATAAAAGAAAAAAAAGTGAGAATAAAAAAAAAATGAACACTGGTTTTTGCGATTACTTAAGGCTGTAAAAATAGAAAAATATTTAGCGAGGGTGCTTCATCACCTAGTGCCTTAGACCAACTGGTTTGGGAGTCACTGCTAAAAAGCCTTGGGGGTTGCAAGACTAGGAATTACGCTTTAAAAGTGCAAACACATCTTGTAATCGGTCGTTGGTACCTCAAGAAGTATTAACGGTCGCATGAAGGATGTGTAAGCAAAATTCAATTAAAAATTCACCAATTAAGAAGTGCTTTGGACAACGGACGAGAGTATGATTGCTTGATTTGAATTTCCAAGTGTAGGGGTAACTTATACACACACGTGGGGATATGTGATTGGAGTTTAGATGAAAGAAAGGAGTGAAGAATAGAACTTGTATCTTTAGTAGAGTTGATAGAAATTCCTAAGTGGAGATGGAACCCTAGAAGGAAAACTTAAGAAATGCCGAAAGATAAGTAAGTCTGCAGAACATATATAATCTTAAGTTAGATGATGAGGAAGTGTGAAGAATACGGGTGGATAATTTACGAGTCGACGATAATAGAATTCCTTGTTAGAAAACCTAATTGGAGAACAAAAGTCGAAAAGCCGAATTGATAGGATTTTGTGGGTAGTATCCGCTAAAAACCCTCAGGAGACAACACTCCTCCTACTAGGGACACCTAGAGGTTTAACGGCTTGTTGCACGAGCTCAGTGCAATCGCGTTTCCCTGCGAAAGTGCGGTTAGGATTTTAGTGAATAAAAATAAGTTTGCTCGAGGACGAGCAAAAGATAAGTTTGGGGGTATTTGTTCACACCATAATATTGTATTATTATATTCCCCATTCTTATTCATTTTATAAATAAACAGGTGCTTTTGACGCATGTCTGCTACATGTTACAGGTTACAGGTTCTTGGACAGGAAACAGTGAAAACGATGAAAAGACAACGTAAAAGTGAGACTTTGACCGACAAACAGAGAATCTTGATCAAGCCTACATAAGGAACAATTCACAAAGCAAGATTCAAGATATCGACTCAAAGAAAACGGTTAAAAATCCATTGCAAATTGTTCACTGAAGATCTGGAACCAATGTAGAAGCCCAATTGATAAAAGAACCAAAGAACCAGAAGCCCAATAAGACCAAGAACAAAACCCTAAATTTTCAGAACCCAATCTTTCTAAAGGGCCGGGAACCGCGGCCCAAGCCTGCTATTGCCGCGGTTCCGCGGCCATATTGTTCCCGTACGCAAATATTTTTTTACCAAAATGTTTATCGGCTCTGAAAAGTTGACCTAGGGCTATTTGTGTAAATTTAGACATGCGGATCAAAATGTAACCTAGGGTTTCCTATTCTATAAATAGGAACTCTAAAGATTGTAATTTCTTATGCCTCCTTTTAATAATAAATTCCAGATCTCTTTATGGAGAGCATCGGTGCCTCTCTTCAATTCATCTATTCAGATCTGACAACCCTGCATAAATGGTTGGAGAGATCCATCTTTAAAGTAAGTAGATTTATTTATTTCCTTGCCCTAGATAATTTCAATTCCTGCCTTAGATTAAATTTATTTTCCTGCCCTAGTTATAGATTTTATTTATCTGCCCTAGTTATAACTTTCAATTAATTGCCCTAGGTAGAATAATTAGGTTTTTAGATTTAATAACCAATCCGAACACCCTTCGGAATTAACTCGTTAGCGCGACTAGGATATTCACAAAATCCCTGTGGACCGACCCGTATTCACCGGCTAGCTTCATGCGACGCCGTTCTTGATTGCGGTAATAGAAATAGTTTTTGAAATAAAAATCAATCCGTCCATCTCGGGAGATGTGATGGGTGGAGGGAAAATAGAAGATGAAGAAGTACCGATTTTGGAGTCGATAGAAAAAATGCGGACAAGAAGGGCACTAGAATCACGTGTCCAGCCGATCATGCACTAAGCGGGTTTAGTGCATGTGGCAGCGTGTGTGAGAATGATTTTTAGAAGGTTTGTTTTGAAAAAGTGTCAGACGTGAGGCTTGACTCAACAAATCACAAAATGCACAATCAAATCCCAAGAACTAGGGTCACCTAGGTCAAGTCACTAGACCGCTCCTAGACTTCTAAAGGACAATCCGCAGGATCAATCCTCTACCACCTCTTTATCACTCTTGTGGCCAGGTAAGTGCCAGATAAGTGGGAGGTATCCGCTATACGAATCACCGAGGGCCTAATTAAATAACTACTTGCCTTAATCGCACTTACCTAGACACCATAAGAGAAATGCGGATAAGCGATAGATTACCCACAACCTTCTTCTGTCTTAATTGAGCGCGACGGTCCTTAGAGATTTGGTCTAGATATTTTCTAATTAATATAGGGTGAAAGTAAACACGTTTTGTGATTTGTGGGGCCTAGGAAGGGTGATAAAATCCCCACCTAATATGGATTTGGGTTATTGCCTCTTAATGTCCGGTTTAGATATGCACAAACAAACCGATATCAAAACACGCAAAAAGATTTTTAAGCGGCGATATTTGCAAAGAATCCTGCAGAAAAAAATAGATTATTGGAGCTTAGAGGAGAGAGAAAGATTTGATAAAAATACCAGAGGATTTTGTGGCCTAAACTCCTCCAACGCGCCGCGGTTCCGCGGCTAAGTAAAGCCTTTCTCTACCAGTCGTGCTTTATACCTCTCAATCGACAACTCACTTCCGCCGTGGTTCTGCCGTAAGGTGGTTGGATCGTTTGCCAATTTTTTTCTTTAGTGCCCTCCTATGCTTCTCTGGGCTACGTTGAAAGTCTCTGAATCTCTTTTTTCTTACTCCAGTTACTCCAGATTCCCTTGCAAAACTCTCACAATAATCGTTAAATACACAAGATGCGGTTTTGGTTCTCGTTTATAATATAGTTGCTGGATTTTATAAGAAATCAACCCAAATAACAAGAAAAAAATTACGACCGTTTCCCCGGCAACGGCGCCATTTGATTGATCGTTTGCTGAAAAGTATGTTGTAAATAACCGCAATCAAGACAGTGTCGCTGGTAGCTAGCCGTAATGAGTACGGGTCATCCGCGGGAAAACGTGAACCTTTTTATTGCTTTAGACGATTTGATTAAAGATGGGTGATTGGTTGTAGATCTATTTTAATACGGATGTAGAATTTATAAAGAAGAGGCTTGTAGGGTTCATAGGACTTAGTAGTAATGGATGAATAATTAAAAATGACTCCTTTTATCTTTTAATAGTTTAAAACTAGATCGATAGTGATGAATGGGATTAAGGTTTCTTGGAAGAAACTAGGGTTTTCCCACTCTTAACCCTTGTCCTTGCATTGATCTATATTCATGTCTAGCCCTTAACAAACAAGTGTTTAACCAATCTCAAATCGTGGTAGTGACTAGCAATAAATTGATAGCGCACCCAATAAGGATGTTAACATTTGTTTTGCTAAAATTTATAGACTTTAAAATGTATAAAAGAAGTTAAATGATTTTATCATCCATTGATCTACCTTAGCCTACAAACCCTAGCAAGCTAGGAATTACTAACTCATGGTTTGAGATTTAGAAAAAAGATTAAAGAATGAAAACATGATTAAGATGTAGAAATTAAATGCAAAAAGTAAGTGCAAAAAGAATTAAATAATAAAAACACTACCTTTATTAATCAACTATTGCATACAACTTGTGAAAGTAGAGTACAAGAACCCTAATCGCTCTAGATCTTTATCTTATTAGAAGTAGATGACTAGTTGATGATCACTCGGATGCGTGGATTGCTTTGGACCTCTTGATCTCTTCGGTGATGATTTTTGAAATGAAGCTCTCGGTCCTATATATAGTCACAGAAACTAGAAACCCTAGATGCCCTGAGTGAATATATGTTGTTACAATAAAATCACCAAAATATCACATCATAAGGCTCTAGAACTGCCACGCTTCCGCCGCGAATACCCTATATTTGCTGCGGATCCGCCGCGCCTTAGTGGCTTCAGTTTCTGGGATTTTTTTGTGCTGTCTTGTTTTGATATTTGGAGATCCTCTAGATGTCTATATTCTGATAATAATGAATTGAATTTCTGCCGTTGCTAGATCTTACGATTTTCTTCAATATTCTGGCAGATTTGATTCCGACATCCCAATTTAATTCAGATCTCTTGAATTCTAGACCTGAGCTAATATCTACACAATATATCAAATCAAAGTGTTAGTAGTATTTGGTATTTTTGAGATATTATCCTAACCATTTTATATGATATTAAGTTTTAAGAATATTGATTAGAAATATTTGATATGATATGCATATTTTGATTACTAAGATTTTATATAAATATTATATGCATGTATTTTCCCTCATTATGTTAATTATAATGTAGAAACATATGATAATAAACATTTTACACATAAACCCTTATATGTTCTATAATTACAATAAACACCTTTTAATACTTAACAATAGTGGGGAAATATTCATTCAAATATGCAATATTTTAGACTACTCAAAGACCCTATAAATAGAGACCTTCAAACTCTATATTCTCACAACGTAGAACTCCGAAAATTTTGAAAAAAAATACCCAGACCTTCGACGCTGTGGTTCCACACAATCATCGAGGAAAAATCCGAGCGCGGAGTTACTGAGGTTTTAGTACAAGTCTACGCTTTCGACCCATCGACGTTCAACTCAAAACAAATGTAGAATCCGCCTCTCACCACTTGTCTGTCACCTTCTTTCCTTTAATGGTCTTAGTTTCAAGTTCTAATCTCCAACCTTATTTTAACATGATATTAAAAATAATTCTGTATGCCTTTTGTGATACCTCATAATTATAGATTTGACACATGCCTGAAATGGAATAATTAAATTATCCTTATATGCATAAATATTGCACCATCGTCCTACTTGTAAAATGATATGCTTGATATTGTAACCCACGGGGTATCAATCCATCCTTTATGTACACATCCTTACCTATGATACCAATAAGATCTTAAAATAAGATAGTTCCACAAAAATACAATAATTTTATTAAAATTTTGTATCTGATTAAAATACCCATATGATATAAGACGATTTGAATAAAATATTTAGACATACTAAAACGATATGTTTTTACTTGCACTTTTATCCACCAATTACTTTAGTTTTGTTAAAATCCATTTACCTTTTTAAAAAAGGTAATACTAATCTAAATAATCATATTATGGTTTCCAATTTAACCCCCTTTCACTTATAGGGAATATTTTTATGTTAATTTTTCTTAGCCTAACTAAGGTTTAATAAGATATCCTAATAGGGTAATATTTTACTTGAAACACCCCCTGGTTACTAGACAATCGTCCCTAAAAAGGACACAAATCCTGCCGTCCATGTGCAGCAGTTGTCAATGAGGAGTTGTTCTTGTAGAATATCACCTTTAATAAAATACCCTAATTTTATAGGATAATGTTTTACGTAAATATCTCGTGATTGATAGGCAATCGTCTCTGAAAAGGACACATGTCCTCCCGCCCATATGCAGCGGTTGCCAACACGAACGTATTTCTAAAATGTTACCTCCAAATAAAAACCATAAACATTATAAAATTATTATTTACAATAAGATATCTTAATCCATCCTAAAGGGATATAATTTTATTTAAATATCTTAACCTTTACTAAAAGGCTATCTTCAACAAAACCCATAACGTTTATAAATGATATTTTCCAAAAGAATACATAAAACTTTATTAAAAGATAATTTCAAATAAATACCATAATTTTTCATTAAAAAGATATTTTCTTTAAAATACCATGGGTTTTCCCAAAATTATAATTACTCTAAAATATCATGGTTTCTTATAAACAATGACTACAATGAAATGCCATGATCTTTATTAACTAAGCGTGCTATAAAACATTATGATGCACCTTACAGACTTTAAAAGATGACAAAATAAAACGGTTGGTTGTGGAAGGTCATATTAAATGAGATCAACTATTTGAATACAGGTTACAACATACACGACACATGATATGGTTAGAGTTAGAATGTGCGAACCTAGGTATGGAATACTTATAAATGAAGATCCCTGCAGGCAGGGTGAACAGTCCAATATGTGGATGACTACTAACCCGGTCTCCCGGCGAATACTAACCCGGTCTCCGGGCGACTACTAACCCGATCTCCGGGCAAATACTAACCCGATATTCGGGCGAATACTAACCCTACTTTGAGGGTGAATAATCCAATATATGGATGACATACAAATGTGGAAATTCCATATCTAGATGATATACGCTCTAACTCTAATTTGTCAAAACATTTACACTGAATAGCGGGGATGGATAGTTTAATTAAGCAAGGAAATGCGGAACTCAGATTCGCCTACTACTCGATCATGATTCCGGGAAGTGAAATAGTACATTTCACTTCCTCAGTTGTTGTTCCTTGTCCACAACGGAATAATCGTGAGTATCCGTACCCTTGTTTAACTAACTAATGCGAACTTTTTGCCTAACATATATCTCATACAACATACTCTTATTCACATATAACTCATACAACATACTCTTATTCATATATATCTCATTCAACATGCCCTTATTTCCATACACCTCATATCCTCATACCCATATACATCACATCTGTAGCCACACATCACACCTATATACATTTGCTCGTTTTTGTATCCTGTTCATACCAGAATATTGCAATTAATACTGCCCATTCTTCTACTCGTTTGTTTATAGGCAGGTGCTTTTGATCTGTGTTTGCTATATATTTACAGGTTCCTAGTCCAAAATAACGCAAATCATACAAAATCTCTACAGTTGCGCCAAAATCGAGAACATCTGCCACAAACAGATAAAAGCCGGGTTCCGGTCATCCGTATCCGTCCAGTACCGCTTATCAGTTCAAGAGACAAGAGAAATAACAGTGATCATTCGTGTCTCGGACAAACACAAAGTACGAGAAGGGCAGCACAAGATTCAATGGGTTCGCGGAGCTCAAGGGAGATAAAAGTCAAATGAATTAAAAGTGAAGCCATTTTGGACTGTTGCAAATCTAAAGAAACTTTGGAAGTATTTTGCAATTTGGGACATTTAGAACAATAGAAGAAAGCAACGTGGAGAAGCCCTATAAAAATCACCCCACGAATGCCCCAAAGGGCCGCGAAACCGCAGCCAATGTGGCCATTACGCGGCGGTTCCGCGGCCGAGTTGACTCGGCAACAGATGATATTTTTGGGGTAGTTTTGTAATTTCATTTGGACTCAGAATTTGGCCCTGGGGTTTCAGCTCTCTACCTATAAATACTCCAGTTTTGAGCCATTGTAGGAATGCTTATTTTTAGTTAGATTTTAGTGTATTTTAGTTTGAAGTTCTTCTTCTTTTTCATCATCTTTCCTCCATTAAAGTGTAGTAAGAGCTCTTGAGTGGAAGTTATATGAAGATGAGGGTGTTTTTATTATCTTGTATCTTTTATTTCTTGTCGTGTAACTTTAATTCTTAGTGTAATTTTTTTAATTGTTGTTAATTAGTTATTGGTTTTCTTTTCTTTTCTTGTTTTGTTTTCCTTCTCCTATTATCCGTATTTTTAAACCATGATACTCGATGGAGTTCCTTGCTTAGGTGAGGACCCAAACCTTTCTTTCTTTATTTCTTTCTTGTTTCGTTTTTATTTTCTTTTAAATGTGCGAATAATTTCCACACTTGTTAGGGGTTAAGGAAGGTTAATATGAGGGACGGAAAAATCCCTTATGCTTTTCTTCGCCAAACACCCTGAAACAAAACTAGACCAAACAAACACAACCCCCTCACTTAGTCGCGCTATACGTGACATATAGTCGGGACCTAAGTCGAGAAGTCTTTTGGGCGTACTACAACGTGACATGTAGTTATGACTTAATTGGATACATGGTTGTGGATGTTTGGCCTAGGGTTGGAAATAAGCGCACGTAGCGGAAGGACAAGGGGAACTAGGAATGGATTTAGCGTTGGAAAGCTTGATTAAACTCGTAAATCCCATTCATATGTCCTCCTAATCCCCGCTACGTTCGATTATCCCAACATTGTTTTAAGAATGGCAAAAGACAAGTACAAGACTAATTCTAACTCTACTAACCAATCTTAACCCTAACAAGCTTACTTGAACATAAATATCAACACTTAGGATAGTTTTGAACATACATATATACATTCTTTTATTGACTCGTCTAAGACAAGAATGAACATACTACCATCTCCCTGCGAACGACCCATGCTCAACCGGCTAGCTTCAAAGTGACACCGTCTTGATTGCGGTAAGTAGAACAAATAGGACAAGGTAGAACGCATACTTCTGCCCGAACAATCATATCCTTACTTCTTTATGAGGCAATCCTGCTCGAGTGTAACTCGCTGACGGACTTTCCTTTTCTCTTTTCTCTATCTCTGGAATGTTTGTTAAATGAGGATGAGTAATATGATGAGGATCAAGGTGTGGAGACTACTAATGAAGATTTTGCGGACTTGACGACGAAAGATTGGCTAGTTATATTTTTTTTTGCCCACCTGTTTAGGGCTTTTGCTTCTTCTTCGATGTAATTAAACTATTTAGTTTATTTTACATATTCTTTTGGGATGTAATAAAGTTTGGTGAATGGAAATAAATACCTTTGGCTTTTATTATTTTGTTTTGGTACATATCATGCATGTTATAAATATTCATACGCTTAACATAACTGCATTAAATAGACCACCTTCAATATAGTTAGGTTGCGGACCATACCACATCACCCTTCACCTTCTTTTGGGAAGCGGGGTATGACAGCCATGGCAGCCAAGGCGCAGGGGAGGAAGGGCGGAGGAGCGAGCTCGTCCAGGCCCACCCATGGTGCGGTCCCCAGGCAGGCTCCTTCTACGAAGGTCACCGTTTCTCCCCCTACTCTAGAGGAATGCCGGAGCGGTGGGAAACATGCCCGAGATCAGGCTCCCTGGCCCAAGGCGGAAACGCCGCCTTCCGCCAAGTCTCCTCTTAAGAGGCAAAAAAGGGTGGTTTCTCGACCTCCCTTATCTGGAATATAGGTGCTGGTGGGAGACTTCTGCATCGAGTTGCCGTCAGGGCTCTCCATGGCCGACAGCTTGCTAGCAGACATGGAGAAGGCAGCGGGGGACAAGATTCCCCGGGGTACCAAGAAGGCCCATGTCACAGCAATAGCTCAGGTGGTCGTCCAGGTTAGTAATCCCCTAAATAATTTCTAAGTGTTTTTATCTCGGTTTGGCTTCTGATGAAAATTGCTTACGTTTTTCCCGCAGGTCCTTCAGCATTACACCCTCCTTACCGCTGTGGAGGCCGAGGAGGTGGCCCCGACGATGAAAAGGCTGGGGAGTCTTCCTCGCGGGAGGAAGAGCTTCAGGCCAAGCTGAAGAAGGCGGAGGACAAGGCGACCTCCCTGGACCTGAGGTTGGTAGCAGAGGGCCTGATGGCCATGAAGCCGAAGGAGTCCCACCGGCTACTGACCGAATCCAACTGGTCTATTCAGACCAAAATCGACGAGGTTAATAGACTCTATGACGCCGTGTGGAAGCAGAGAGACTCGTTGAAAGGGGATGCCCGGGCGGCCCACGAGGCGGCAAAGCGTGCCAAGGGCAGGGAAAAAAGGCCGTGGAAGAGTACAAGGCCTCTGACCAATTTTATATGGACCTTTCCGACTCCGCGGCCGTCGGGTGGCACAACGCTCTCGACGCTGTCAAAGAAGCAATGCCTGTATTCGACGACTGAGAGCTTCGGGCGAGGTATCCCTTGGCCGAGGCAGTGCCTCAGGGCGAAAGCGCCGAGTCGGCGGGAGGAGGAGAGGTGGCTGGAGGAGGTAAGGCAGCGGGTAGAAGCGTCGAGTTGGAGGCCGCAACCGAGGCTCCTGGTGGAGGTGCCAAACAATGGGAAGTGGCAGCCGAAAAGGCAATTTGAGGCTGTCGTCCTTCCTGTTTTCTGTCTCCCATTTTTGTTATTATATTTTTTGTAAGCCTCCGGGCATATTGTAAGGCTGGGGATCCTATAATACCTTGTACATAACTCGGAATATCAATAAAGTATTTTTAGCTTGTCTATGATGTGTATGGCCGCAATGTTCTTGTATATTTTGCAAGTGTGGATAGACCGGTGTCCCTCCATACCCTGGAATCAAGATAAAGAGCGAACACAAAATATGAACGCCGAGTATAAATAGTCCGGTGTCCTTCATCACCCTGGAGTCGAGGTGACACGAGAACGAAGGGACGCCAAGTATAAATAGACCGATATCCCTCCTCACCCCAGATTCAAGGTGACGAGCGCACACCAAGTGTAAATAGATCGATGCCCCTTAGATCGGGTGCGACTCGGGTCCCTTGGAATGAGCGAACCCGAGCTTTATTCACTTGGGTCCTAACAAAAGTTTTTTCACTTTGTGATCGCATACCGGATAGGGGTCGGTCTACAAACTTTGACATAGATGAGACGACCAGGAAGCTACTCGGCCATGGATGAGCCGAGCAAGAAATTACTCGGCCGGCTCAAGGTGAAGGCTTTGGATCCACAGCGTAGCCGGGCAGGAAGATGCCCGCTGTGGATGAACCGAGAAAGAAACTACTCGGCCGCCTCATGGCGAGGGCTTTGGATCCACAGTGTAGCCGGGCAGGAAAATGCCCTCCATGGATAAGCCGAGCAGGAAACTACTCGGCCGCCTCATGGCAAGGGCTTTGGATCCACAGCATAGCCAGGCAGGAAGCTGCCCGCCACGGATGAACCGAGCAGGAAACTACTCAGCCGCCTCATGGCGAAGGCTTTGGATCCACAGCGTAGCCGGGAAAGAAGCTGCCGGCCAATATACCCGCTGTGGATGAACCGAGCAGGAAAATACTCGGCCGCCTCGTGATGAGGGCTTTGGATCCACAGCGTAGAAGAGCAAGAATCTACCTGCCGTAGATAAGCCGAATAGGAAACTACTCGGCCGCCTCATGGCGAGGGCCTTAGATCCACAGTGTAGCCGGGCAAGAAGCTGCCCGCCGTGGATGAGCCGAGTAGGAGACTACTCAGCCACCTCATGGAGAGGGCTTTGGATCCACAGCGTAGCCGGGCAGGAAGCTACCAGCTGCAGATGTGCCGAGTAGGAAGCTACCGGCGAAAGTTTCTATATCTATGCCTCCTTGATTCTTAGGATCTCGGTGCCTATGGTGGGCATCTCGAGATACTCGCGTCTCTCTTGGAGATGTCGTTCAATCTTCCCTGATCCGTATGAGAGGGAGCAAGCCAGTAACTGGATGCCACATGGCCATGCCTTATCGGGAAGATGTGATTCCGTGATTTGCGCCGTGGCGTGGGAAGATCTCGATCGTTGGGGAGATTTTTGTTAAGGCTATAAATAGTGAAGGCATGGCCCCTCCTTAGGTACCTACGTTGATTTGCTCATATTCGTCTTGTCTCTTGCTGATGGCAGGCCACGTGTACACCATCCGAGACATCATATCTCGAAACAACATATATTTCTACGAACTTGATCGTTCCGGGATGACATATGAGACCGTGGTAGATCGTCAGGAGCATCACTGTGGGCATTTACTATCCCGCCAATCCCCTCTCCTGTAGGTGCTTATTTACGTGATATGGAGAACTTCCCCAGGTCTTTTCAAGGCCTTGTCCCAGCAGGCACTGGAGGAGGCGATCGACAAGATGCGCACAACCCATAAGTTGGGTCTGATCTCAAAGAGCAGGGGGACCACTCAACGGGTATTCTTCGTGAATGTTTCTAACAGAGGTTGATTGTGGCATCGTGTTCGGCAACGGGAGTCCCCGGCGGATCCGTAGCTTCTCGGGTCTACGGGCATTGACAAAAGGAGCGGGTGGAGGCCGCTTGGGCTCGGTTGGAGGATCTCTTATTCGAATATCATCGTCAAGTCTTTCTTAATCCCCTTTACCCTTTGCTATAATAGTTAGGGAGTATATAATTTTTCCTTTCTTGGCGAGTCCTTCCCCTCTATTTTGTAAGACTGAGGAGCCGAGAATACCTCTTAATAAATTTTCTTAATAAATTTTATTTTTCTTAAGGACATCTTTTTGCTCACGATTGCGGAACATCAATCCTCCTTATTTGTTTTCCAAAGCGCAGGTGGATCTTTTCTAAGTGTAGGTGGATCAGCGCATCTCCCCCAATTCTTCGCCTCAGAGCCGAGGTAAGAAGGGCGGAGCTAGACTTAGGTCGGCTGCTCTTTGAGCGCGTCAGGACACTTATTCTAGGAAACTGTCCTTGCTTCTGAGCCAGGCTGGAGAAATCTCATGGCCAGATGCTATAGGGCCCGTATTTTATCGGGAAGGAAACTACCCATTTTGAGTGAGCGCGGCGAATAAGAGACTATCCGTCGGCCTCAGAGCCAAGCAGGAATCTACTCCCGTGAGGGCTTAGCTTAGAAACTTTAGTTGACATTAAAAAGAATTTTATTATTCGAAAGGGTACAAGTTCATCTGTACAACTTAAGCTTTTCGGTGTTATATGGCTGAGGAAAGTCACACCCCCAGGAATCCTGGAGACGGTAGGCTCTGCCGGGCAATGCCTCTGTTATGAGGAATGGACCATCCCACTTCGGAAAAAACTTATGCAGCTTCCCTTTGTAAGTGTTATATGCCCTAGAGGCCATTATTGTATCATACTGGTTTGTATATTACTTAATGGAAGCTTGGGATATACACGGATATGGTAACAATCTTACTCAAAATGGTAGTATGCTACTTGGTTTGTTTCTACTTCAATATGTGCATGTTTTTCTTTTAGCATATCGCTTATACAAATTAGTAGAGCCCTTAGGGTCTTTTCTTGATTAACAGTGTTGTGATGGCAGTCACACTAATGGGGGATGGGTAGTCTATAACCACATCCTATACAGGTCCCTAGTTGTAGGATTATCGAGACGGGGCATCGATACTCTGGAGTAGACTAGTGTATACGCTTCTCATCCCAGCAAGGGAGATGGTCTATCCCACAGCCATCAGTACGTCGTACTGGAGATAGTATACAGGTGCTCATTAATTATGAGTACACTGGACATGACTCGTAGGGAACTGTTGGTGGGTATCATACCTATCGTCGGATAGCAGTTCTCAGGTGACATGAGTACATCTTAGTCCTTCGACTTGACACTGCTACTTCGCCTCGAGTGTGTTCCCACTGTACTTTGATTACTTCCCTACCACGTCGAGTCATACAAACATGTAGTAGTTGGGTGATGTCCCGAAGCACTTAGAGGCGGTGGCGGTTAGATAGGATTCGTCTCTCCCGGTATTGGGGGTCGATATCGCGCTGTGTTTGGTGAGCCATTACACAAAGTCTCTGGCTAGGGCAAGCGAGATTTACTGGTAGGTATTCCAGTAGTTTCTCAGGGTGTTTTGGGCTACACTCCGGCACAACTTATTGCGCTATTAAGGATCTGACGATTACCGTCCCCCTAGGTCCGATATGCAATACTCTTTGACGAACAAACCAGACTGTACGGAGATTCTCACATACATGCTCAGTAGGAGTTCAGATGAGTTTGCTTATCGGCCTACTCATCGACAGATACCTGGGTAGCCGTTACGTGCAGCTAGTACCGCTTGCGGTTTGTGGTTAAACCCACTTCCAGCGTACTGTCAAATCTTTAGAGTCCCACACAGAGGTTTCCCTGCATCTGGCAAAAGATGTAGATGCCGTATGGTTTTACGGCAGGGCTACGATCACGTATGTGCACTTGTGCGCGTATGATGATCGGGCAGGTAATACTAGTGGGCTTTGGTTTAAGCCGGATCCTAGTATTATATTGATGGATTATTTTCGTCTCGTTGTATTCGTATTCTTTGGAATACGGATGTGGGTATGTATATACGGATGAGAGGCATTCTCATAATTTCTCGGAAAAACTTCTAGAAGTGCACACCTCATTTAGGGTTTATTCTTTTTGGATTAAAGATAAATGAGGTGAGGAAATGAGGTGGAGATATTTGTTGGATGAGGATGACCATTATGTTGACAAAAGATTAAGCATGACTCACTCTTGAGATATTTTGAACCATGCTTGATATTTGGGCAGATATTTTCACTTGGTTAGATATTTATCTCCTAAAATATAATTATGATTCATTATTCAAAAGAGGAGGGCAGCCAAGCTTCTTTCTTTAGTTCATTCTCCACTAGCTTTTCCTCAAGTGTTCATCTTCTTCTTCACAACCCTAAAAGTCTCATGAGTTAAGAAACCTAGGGTTCCAAGAGATAAATCAATCCATCTTATTAATCTACATCACCTAGTCCATCTAGTTTAGCAAGCTAGTTGCCCTAATTACCTCGGATTTGAGGTTGGAGCTCGGACTATAGACTCTCGGGCGGATCATCTTTTGAGTCGAGGAAGCCGGCGAGGAAGCTACGATCCGTTACGATCCTCGAAACATACGATGACGAGGAGGACAGCAAAGAAGACTCAAAGGACTTGTATCGTTAGGTATAACTTTCATCCGAGTAGTTAAACCTCACACAGTTATTTGTTAGGTAGGGTTTAGCAACGATCCTGGAGTTCAAGTTGGTATTGCGAGCTTTGAAAATCGTTTTTTAAATATTCCGCCTCCCCGCGAACCCGTAGGGTGCGCGACATCGACATACAGTGGTATCAGAGCCTACTAAACCATAGCTAACAGTTTAGATGAAATATAAAACTACGAAACCGAAATAACTCTAAAATATCGAGACAAAGATCCAAGTTTCTGTCAATTTTTCCCGAAGCTCTAAATTTTTTTTAAACAATTGCAGAGTGCTCCTTTGCTTGTGAAATGAACACACAACAAAAACGAGACAATTTCACTGTAGCATGGCCGGCCACATTGGGAAAATTCCCGGCCTCACCCGTTTTCTTATGGTGAAATTTCTTTAGTTTTGTTCTGTGTTCAGGTTGCTTGGATCTAAGGTCTCAGGTGTTGTTTGTTTTTGCCGATTTTGGATAAACTGTTAACTTTTTACTGTGGCAATACGGAGTGTTTCGAAGTCGCAGTTTTAACGTCTTTTAAAGTTTCAAGTTGTGATATATGTGTTTGGAAACATCGACTAATTACTATATGTCGATTAGTTGGGGTTGCACATATCTATGTTGTTGTTCTTGTGGTTTGTGTATATGAATTTATTGGATCGTCGTGGATGAATAGCCGGGGATGTGAGATGAGAGTTTTCTTTTCTTTCATTCGATGTTAATTGTAAAGTGATGTAATATTATTTTGCGGGGCACATCCGGGTTGAGGTTGTAGCCACAGCTGTATTATTTTCTTTTACCGTTTTCTGCTCCTAAGATAGACCCAAGGTGGGGTGCATAAACTACCGGGTACTTTGAAGTGCCGAGTGGCCTACTCACTTTGATGAGGGAGGTTTCTTCACTTCGGGTATTTGGCGGGTAGTTTGCCGCATCCGTAGGGGTCTGGGGTGGAGTTTGGCTATTCATCAAGACTGTGGAATCCGTCTTTCGTTACAGGCTTAAACGAAACACGGAATTTCTAGTATATCTAATATGTTCATCTGTGATCTAGAATGCCTATTATTGCGTCAGACAAATGGTTATTATATATATGCTATATAATAGACGTTGCTTATGTTTTGCATCCGTGCTAGTCCAGCCCCCGCTCTGGCGTTAGTTAAGTAACCTAACGGTGTTAGACGGGGCCCAGTGGCGAATGCGGATGGTATAAGTGGACGTGGTATTTTCGTCTTTTTCTGTGATGATAGGACTGCATTATTAATGCAAAGCAAATAAACCAAAGTTGAATCGTTGGAACAAATTTTAAAACCACTCGGTTTTTCCAAAAAAGCAGACTTTTAAATGCGGAGCTTAAACCACTCCTTTTAAAAGCTATTAGGTTCCTTTGATTATATCAAGTTCACTGCGTTCATGGTTTCGCCAAAACCATTCATAGCCCTCCGTCATTTTATATGAATATTCAGTAATATTCAAGCTATGTTTGTTGACCTTCGCCAAGGCATGGTATTTGGTAGTTGTTGGGTATTCATATGTAGCATAGATAGATGCGTTGGTTTGGGACAGTCGTATTACTTTGTTGGCCTTCGTCAAGAGTATATACAGGTGGGTTCAAATTAACCTGGACAATGATGGGTAGAACTTGACATGTGACTTATGATTTGTTGGCCTTCGTCAAGGTCATAAGAGCATGGGGCAAAAATCGACATCGGGAGTTTCTAAAGAAAATGAAACTTGCTAGTGCTGCATACCATTTGGAGTGTGATAATATTGGTAGGATTCCTTCAGGATTATCACACAATGATATTTGGATCTCGATCCTACTGTGAATATATTCTACTCCTCGGGAGATTTTTCACTGAACGATCAATGTTATAAACCAAGTAGGTGTCTAGAACAGTGTTAGCGGGGCTAAGCCTCCAGGGAAAAGAGGTTATTTAATTAAGGAACTTCGCGAAAGTATCGTAAAACCTCCCTCAAAGTACCGACACTAGCCTGGCCGAACGGTTAAGCAAGTATTGTACGGTGAGATTAATCCTGACTAAATCTTCTTTTATGGTTTGAGGAAGGATTCGAGAAACAATGGGAGCCATCCTGTTTAGATAAATTAAAAACCAATCTAAACTTGAAAGAGCATCATGCTGAGCGTTTTCTTCTCTCTCTCCTAATTGCAGCGACCAGCTGACCAGATTAGGTTACAGTTAGATAATAAAATGACTGAGTTATACTATATTGACTGGCAAAGATTTGTCCAGATGTCTGTCACGCCCCGCTTCCAGATGTACGGCAAGAGGACACGACGAGGCCGGTACGTATTTACTCAGAAGTAAACACAGTAAGCGTATCTAAACAATATAAAGTAAAGTACACAAGAGACGGGAATGTAAATGAACAGCAACTTTATTTATTAAACATTCTTTTACAAGTACAACTGAAATGAAAGTACATGAATAGAAAGCGATGCCTAAACAATGGCATAACTGAAATGAAATAAATATGTATAAATGCCTACAGCTCTGGGTCAAATGGTATCTGCCCCAAATCTTCAGTGCTAGGCTCGATCTCCAATGAGTCCAAATCACCTGACAACATTCTAAAGAAAGAAGAAGAAATGTCGTCAGCGAACAATCGCTCGGTAAGTCCCAAACATGAGTAGAGATAGAATAGACAGAAAAAGAATATAACTTATAATGTTTGATTATATTGTTAAAGCTGTTATTTGTAGCTTGGTACAGAAAATACCAGTGTATACGAGAGGAGTCCCACTATTCTGGAGACTAAGGTATACGGAGCACAAGGAACCGTTAAGCCACGGTACAACGGCAATGGATATTCAGGTTAGGTGTATTATGGTTACAATCTCGTGCCACTTCTAACACCTTCCGTACCAATCTACCCCTTATAAACCCCACGATGTCTTTTGTATTGATTAAATTGTTTGTTATTGGATGACTTGCCGAAACTATGATATTAATAAACGGAGTGGATATAAATGAAGAGCCATGTAGACGGAGTATATCCATGGTTCGGTTCGGTCAATACAGATTGATATAGATTGATTAGACGAATTCATGTTCAATTGTAGTTTATACTAGAATCACATTCAAGTCAGATTAATTATATTGAGACTCGGTCTGAGTCAGATACTTTGAAAAGAACTTAAAATACTGAATTAATTTTGATGTTATCGGTAACTGCTACATATGGACAGCAGGATTTGTGTCTTTTTCCAAGACAATTACCGTGTTGATAATACCGTTTGTTAAATTGTCTACCTTAGATTGGCAAGCACCCATATTCTCCGGCTCCCTGAGGCTCAATAGAATTGGTCCCGCTTAAACCTATGTTTACTAGGGTCCTTATTGTAATTTAGTATAACTTGAGGGGGGTTTATGTAAAAATAGTTTGATACAATTTTCAAAATACACCTCAAGTATTTAATTATTGTATTTAGGGTTTTCATAGATGTATATTTTATAAAAGTGAAATTTCTAGTGAGTAGAACCTAGTTTTCATAGTATATGGTATTTTATTGAAATATTGGAATTGTTTTGTATTTGGATGGTATTTTCATGTAATGGTGATTCCTTTATAAAACTTGGAATATTTATATAATATAATTAAAATAGATATTTTTATAATATATATATATATATTTAAAAATAAACTTTATTTATTTCCTTATAGAAATCTCATTTTCTAAAAAAAAATGCATTAAAATCCTATCGAGATCGAATATTCCTTTCGAATGTCTGCATCTCGCTCTACTAGGCCAGAGGATGTGCGATAATCCGCACCATCCCGAACGGGGTCTCCAAAAGTGGGTTGTAGAGACGCAATTGCAAAGAATTGATTAATACACATTTTAAAAAAATGGTTTTGCAAGTTGATGGTATTTATTTGTAAAGTCGTGTTTGTTGGATATATATGCCCTAGAGGCCTTCATTGTATAGGATATTGGGGATATATATGTATATGACAGTCTTGCTTAATATGATAGTACGCTATTTGGTTTGTCTTTATCTTAACATATGATATATTTTGCGTAGTATTCATATATATATATACATGTTGATAAAGCCCATAGGGTGTTTTGCCTGACTACCGGCGTTGTGATGGCAGTCATACTAGTGGGAGCTGGATAGTCAATAGGCACATCCTTAGATGTCCCTAGTCGCAGGAGTATCGAGACTGGGCATCGATACTCCGGAATAGACTGGTATATACATATCTAGACCCTGAGGAAGGGTGATGGATTGGTCCCGCAGCCATTGGTGGAGTGCACCTAAGATTGTATACAGATGCTCACTGGGTGTGAGTACACCGGACAGGACTCGCCGAGAACTGACTGGATGGTATTTATACCTAACGTCAGATAGCAGTTCTCAGGTGACATGTGTGCAGATAGTCCGTTGACTTAAAGTCGTCATTTGTCTCGTGTGAGTTCCCACTGTGCTTTGATTACTACCCTACCACGGTTCAAAGGAGTCGTGCAAACAGGTTTTAGTTGGGCACAGTCCCGAGCCACGTGGAGACAGTGAGTGACTGTTAGGGATTCGTCTCTTCCGGTATAGGGAGTTGATATCGCACAGTGATCGGTTGGTCATTACCATAAGTCCCTGGCCAGGGCTGATTGAGAATTACTGATAGATTGATCAGTAGATTCTCGGATGGTGATAGAGCCATACCGACACGACTTGTACGGTTATTAGGGGTCTGACATTTACCACCTCCCTAGACCATACATGCGATACTCTTAGACGAACAGACCGGACTGCACGGATTTTGTCACGGACAGGCTCAGTAGGAGTTCGGATGGGTATCCTCATCGGCCTTCTTATCAACATCTACCTAGGGACCGTTACGTACAGCTAGTGCCGCTTACGGTCTGCGGTTAAACCCACTGCCAGCGTAGTAGTCGAGCTTTTAGAGTCCCACACAGAGTTTTCCCAACTCCAGGCGAAACCATATAGAGGTCGTACGGTTTTACGACAAGGGTTCGGACGAATACGTGTTTAAACGCATGTACGACATTCGGACAGTTTTTACTAGACGGCTTTGGTTTAAGCCAGATTATAGTATCAGGTTATTGGATTTATACAGTCTAAAGTTTTTCCGTGTTTTCACGGATGAGAGGGGCGTTCTCGTAATTTCCGGGAAGCTTCTAGAAGCATGGTGACTTGAGGGGTTTAGGTGGCATTGTCATTAATGTAATTGTGACTCATTATGTGTGATTCGCTATGTCATTAATGCATCATTAAATGCTTAATGACTTACATAGTGAATCACTCATATTCATTTATGAAGCATGCTGAATAATCTCTTATTATTCATTTTATTGATTTATTCATTATGCTTGATATATTAAGTGAGAAGCAATTTCATTTCATCATGCTAGTTCATCTTCTCTCTCCTCAAGCTCTCTCTTTCTTCAAGCTCAAATCCTACCACTCATGAGTTGAGTACAAGGTTTAGAAAAGACTAAACATCCCATAACCTAACTCTATATGACCTAAGTTCCATTGATTAGCAACTAGAGAAACTTAGTTACCTCAAGTGTTGAGGTGAAGCTTGGATTAGGGTCCTCGGGAGGATCATCTATCACTTGGAGGAAGCCGAGGAGGATGAAGAGATCGTAAAGACGAAGGACACGTATCACTAGGTATAATCTCTTTACATAGTAGTTTAGAACTTCTATGGTAGTTGTTAATTATCGTTTAGCAAAGATCTTCGGTTAGTCGATGTATGCTTCAAGAACAAGATCGTTTTTCATATTTCCGCCTCTCTGCAACTCATGGGGTGTTGCACATCGACTTACAGTGGTATCAGAGCCTCACTAAACTATAATTAACTCACTTGCAAAGTCGTATGAATTTCGAACGCAAAACGAACCCGAAAATACCCCGATATCACATAGTTTCTGTCGATTTTAAAAAGAGGTCCAAAAATTTTTCAGGTTCCTCCAGAGCACCCTACAAGGAATTATAAGAACACACAAAAAAATGGGCTCCTGAATCGGCCACTGAGCCGCGGAACCGCGGCCGATCCCACCGATCCGCCGCGGATCCGCGGCCGAGTTGGGGCCGATTCAGCCCAGTTTTTCTGTGTGCATCTTCTGTGATATTTTGTATTTTCTGGTGTGGTTTATTTTTGCTCAGGTCTCAGGTTTACAGAGAAGTATTGGAGCAGAATCTAATGGGTTTGATCGATCGAAATTATACGATGTTTGCTTGTTTGATTATATCTGTGAACTGTTCTATGTGTTCGTAAATCTCCCCCAACTGCTAGTATGTCGGTTGGCAGGGGTTGCACATATCTGTAATGTTTTAACTGTTTGTGATTATGAACTCTATTCGACTGTTGTGATGATTAGCCGGGGTTTTATGATGAGTTATTTTATTAATTCATTCGATATAATTGTAATAAGTTGTAATATTATTTTGCGGGGCACATCCAGGTTGCGGTTGTAGCCACCGTTGTATTATTTCTTTTTACTGTTTTTGCTCCTAGGATAGACCCAAGGTGGGGTGCACAAACTACCGGGTATTTCGAAGTGTTTAGTGGCCTACTCACGTTGTTGAGGGAGACCGCTTCACTTCGGGTACTTGGCGGGTAGTTTGCCGTACCCGTAGGGGTCTAGCCCAGCCCCCGCTCTGCTGTTAGTTAAGTAACCTAACGGGTGATGACGGGACCTCGTGGCGAATGCGGATGGTATAAGAGGACGTTGTATTTTCGTTGTTATCTGTAATGATAGGTTAAAGATGGGACGCATTATTTTTTAATGCAAAGAAAAATAAAACCTAAACTGAATCGTTGGAACAATTTCTAAAACCACTCGGTTTTTCTTCAAAAAGCAAATTTTAAATGCGGAGCTTAAACCACTCCTTTTAATAAAGGCTATCTTGGTTCCTTCGATCAAATCAAGTTCATTACGTTAACGGTTTTTTGCCAAAAACCAGCCGTAACCCTCCGTCGTTTCAAATAGACAGCACATCGTATTCATCCTATGCTTGTTGGCCTACGTCAAGGCATAGTGGATGGTAGCAGTGTGGTCTGCTTATTTGTTGCAAAGATAGATGCATTAGTATAGGACAGACGTACAGCCTTGTTGGCCTACGTCAAGGGCATGTACGATGTACCTAAATTAATCAGGACAACGACGGGTAGAACTTGACTTGCGTCTTATGATTTGTTGGCCTACGTCAAGGTCATAAGAGCTTGGGGTAAAAATCACATCGGGAGTTTCAAACATAAAGGAAACTTGCAGATTTAGCATACCTTCTGGAGTGTGGTGACTAGAGTGGCTTCCATCTAGTACATCATGCAATGATAGTTGGATCCCGATCCCACTGATGAGTAGGATTACTCTCGGGAAACTTTCTCACTTAATAATCAATGCTGTAAACCAAGTAGGTGTCCAGAAAGGTGTTAGAGGGGCTACGCCTCCAGGGAAAAGAGGTTATTTAATTAAGGAATTTCGCGAAAGCGTTGGAAAACCTCCCTCGAAGTACCAACACTGGCCTGGCCAAAAGGTTAAGCAACTATTGTGACGTGTGATTAAATCCTGACTAGTTCTTCTTTTAGGTTTTGAAGAAGGATTTGAGAAAACAGTGGGAGCCATCCTGTTTAGATAAACTAATAACCAATCTAAACTTGCAAGAAGCATATGCTGAGTGTTTTCTTTTCTCTCTCTCTGGCAGCTACCATGACAGGACTAAAACTATTACTTGAAAAAAATATACTGACCGGGCAGAATAAGATTGGCTAAGGAACGTCAACATTGCACTGACTTATGACAAAGTAGCATATGTTACCACCGCTGTTCCTCCCCTTATCCCTGGACCAGATTCCTCAGTTGTGGACAAGGAAGTTCGCAAAACCTAGGATCTAGATTGTGAGCGAGCTAAGTGTATCGTGCTGGCGTCCATGAACAATGAACTCTAGAAACAGCACGAGAGTATGGATATTGTATCCATCTTTCTCCATGTTAAGCAATTATATAGAGAGCACTCCCGTATCGCAAGGTACGAGACCTCAAGGAAACTCTTCCAGATGAGGTTAGCTCCAAGATCGCCTGTAGGAGAGCACGTCCTCAAAATGATCAGCCTCATTGAGGAACTCGCAAACCTGGGATGCGTGCTAGAGAATGATTTGTATATCGACTTGATTTTGCAGTCCCTTCCCCACACCTTCTCTCAGTTCGTGTTTAGATTCAACATGCACGAAATGGAAGCTGATCTTCCAAAGCTCCTCAACATGTTGAGGGTAGCAGAGACCTCCTTGAAAAAGGAGAAGACCCCCGTTCTGTATATTGGCCAATTATCTTCTTCTAAATCTAAAGCGAAAGCTAAAGGGAAGAAGAAGATGAAAGCCATCAAACCAAAGGGTGGGGTCAAGAAGGTGCAGGGAAAGAACAAGGCAGGAAGGGTGAAAGCGGATATAAACGAATGCTATTATTGTCACAAGCAAGGGTACTGGAAGAAGGACTGCATGGCCTTCAAGGCAAAGGACACGAAGCAAGCTGTTGCTTCTGCTTCAGGTGTGTTCGTAATCGAAAATTGTCTTTCAGTAAACTCTACATCATGGGTACTTGATACCGGTTCTGGTTCTCACATCTGTAATTCATTGCAGGATCTGAGAAATAGTAGAGTACTGGGGACATGTGATATGACTCTCCGGATGGGCAATGGAATGCATGTAGATGCTATTGCAACATGGGAATATCACCTAGGGTTGACTAGTGGGCACATTTTGGTGTTGTACAGCTGTTTTTGTATTCCCAGTATGTTGTGTAATATTATATCGGTATCTTTGTTGTCTAATAAAGGATATAATTTTGCGCTTGAAAGAAATGTCAAGAACATTCTCCTAAATCAAGAACTGATTGGGTATGGCATACTGGAAAACGGCATATACATACTTAATCAACCTCGAATTTTCAATATTCAAAACACACTTAAAAGAAAGGCTCCAGATTCAAATCAAGCCTTCCTATGGCATTGTAGACTTGGTCATATAAACGAAACAAGGTTGACTAAGTTACATAAAGATGTATATCTAGATCCGTTTGAATATTCATCATATGCAACTTGTCAATCATGTATCAAAGGAAAAATGACCAAATCTCCGTTCACCGGACACGGAGCAAGAGCCACAGAACTTTTGGGACTTGTACACAGTGATGTATGTGGTCCAATGTCTACACATGCGAGAAGCGGTCACTCCTACTTCATCACTTTTACTGATGACTTCTCTAGGTATGGACATGTGTTATTAATGAAACATAAATCCGAGGCCTTTGAGAAGTTTAAGGAGTATAAAAATGAGGTAGAGAAACAAACTGGTAAAAGCATCAAGATACTTCGATCTGATCAAGGTGGAGAATACTTAAGTACCAGTTTTCTTGAATGCTTAAAAGAGAATGGAATTCTCTTTCAGCTTACTCTGCCTTATACACCTCAGCATAATGGTGTATCAGAAAGGAGGAATCGCATGCTATTAGATATGGTGCGTTCAATGATGAGTAGTGCTGAGTTGCCACTTTCCTTCTGGGGATTTGCTCTAGAATCAGCAACATACTTATTGAATAGAGTTCCAACTAAGTCTGTGCCTACCACTCCATATGAAATGTGGAGCAGGAAGAGACCATATCTCAAGTATATCAAGATATGGGGGTGTCCGGCATATGTTAAAAAGCATAGTCCGGACAAGCTCGAGGCACGATCGGTTTTGTGCAAGTTTGTAGGATACCCCAAACATTCAAGGGGGTACATGGTCTACCACACTGAAGAACAAAAAGGTGTTTGTCGCTCGCCACATTGTCTTCTTAGAAAGCGAATTTCTTGCAAAAGAAATTAGTGGGAGCGTGGTAGAGCTGGAAGAAATTCCAGAACCTCAAACTGCTGCCGAGGACTTAGTAGAACCTCAGATTTCAATAGAACATGACGAACCAACGCCACTCCGCAGATCTAGTAGGCTTTCTCATCCTCCTGAGAGAAACTATGGTTTTCTTCTAGATGGGGATAGAGAGGATTGCATCATCGATAATGATGAGCCTACTAGTTTTCAGCAGGCTATCACGAGTATTGACTCGGTGAAGTGGCTGGATACTATGAGATCCGAAATGGAATCCATGTACACCAATAAAGTATGGACTTTAGAAGTTGCTCCTCCTGGGGTGAAACCAGTTGGATGCAAATGGATCTTCAAAAAGAAGATTGGTGCACTTGGACAAGTGGAAACCTACAAAGCTAGACTCGTTGCAAAAGATTTTCGTCAAAGACCAGGATTGGACTATGATGAAACCTTTTCACCTGTAGCTATGCTTAAATCCATTCGGATCCTGCTTGCCATTGATGCCTTCCATGACTATGAAATCTGGCAAATGGATGTAAAAACTAATTTTCTAAACGGACATTTAGAAGAGAGTGTTTATATGGATCAACCAGAAGGTTTCTTAGACAGTGGGAGCAGCGGAAGAGTGTGCAGGTTGCTTAAATCCATCTATGGATTAAAGCAAGCATAGCGAAGTTGGAACATCTGCTTTGATGAGACAGTCAAGGAATTTGACTTTATCAAAAATGTAGATGAACCGTGTATTTATAGGAAGATTGTAGAAGGAGCAGTAATCTTCCACGTTTTGTACGTCGACGACATACTACTGATAGGGAATGATGTCTCTATGCTACAATCAGTAAAGCTCTTCTTGTCACAGAAATTCTCCATGAAAGACTTGGGTAATGCAACCTACATTTTGGGCATTAAGATCTATCGTGATAGATCTAATAGAATGTTGGGGCTTTCACAGTCCAGGTATATTGACACTATACTAAAGAGATTTAGTATGGAAGATTCCAAGCGCGGTAATATGCCCGCTTGTCATGGGATCACCCTCTCCAAATAGATATCTCCAAAGACTGATGAAGAGAGGGCTCGCATGGGCATTATACCCTATGCTTCGGCAGTAGGATCTATAATGTATGCGATGTTATGTACAAGACCAGATGTAGCTTACGCACTTAGTGTGGTAAGCAGGTATCAGTCTGACCCAGGTGAGAAGCATTGGATAGCGGTAAAGAACATTCTCAAGTACCTGAGAAGGACTAAGGAGATGTTCTTGATTTACGGTAATGGGGACCTCCAGGTTGAGGCTTTTACCGACTCCGGCTTCCAAAGTGACAAAGATGATTCTAAATCCATTTCGGGTTTTGTGTTTACCCTCAATGGAGTGGTAGTATGTTGGAAGAGTTCCAAACAGGATACCGTCGCAGACTCAACTATGGAGGCTGAGTATATAGCTGCTAGTGAAGCCGCAAAAGAGGCTGTCTGGATGAGGAAGTTCATCTCTGAACTTCAGGTGGTTCCGTCCATTGCCAATCCAATACCTTTGTATTGTGATAACAATGGGGCTGTAGCATTAGCGAAGGAACCGAGGTCCCATCAGAAATCCAGGCATATCTTAAGGCGGTTTCACCTGATCAAGGAGATCGTTGATCGTCGGGAAATAGAGGTACGGAGAGTGGACACAAAACACAACACCGCAGATCCATTCACCAAGGCCATCCCTCAAGTCCAGTTCGAGAGGCTGTTTGAGATGTTGGGCATGCGGTACGCCAACAACTGGATCTAGTGCAGATTGTGGGTACTCATTGCGCCAATTATAGGCCTTAGTGCAAGTGGGAGATTGTTGGATATATATGCCCTAGAGGCCTTCATTGTATAGGATGCTGGGGATATGTATGTACATGACAGTCTTGCTTAATATGATAGTACGCTATTTGGTTTGTCTTTATCTTAACATATGATATATTTTGTGTAGTATTCATATATATATACATGTTGATAAAGCCCATAGGGTGTTTTGCCTGACTACCGGCGTTGTGATGGCAGTCATACTAGTGGGAGCTGGATAGTCAATAGGCACATCCTTAGATGTCCCTAGTCGCAGGAGTATCGAGACTGGGCATCGATACTCTGGAGTAGACTGGTGTATACAAATCTAGACCCTGAGGAAGGGCGATGGATTGGTCCTTCAGCCATTGGTGGAGTGCACCTAAGATTGTATACAGATACTCACTGGGTGTGAGTACACCGGACAGGACTCGCCGAGAACTGACTGGATGGTATTTATACCTAACGTCAGATAGCAGTTCTCAGGTGACATGTGTGCAGATAGTCCGTTGACTTAAAGTCGTCATTTGTCTCGTGTGAGTTCCCACTGTGCTTTGATTACTACCCTACCACGGTTCAAAGGAGTCGTGCAAATAAGTTTTAGTTGGGCACAGTCCCGAGCCACGTGGAGGCAGTGAGTGACTGTTAGGGATTCGTCTCTCCCGGTATAGGGAGTTGATATCGCACGGTGATCGGTTGGTCATTACCATAAGTCCCTGGCCAGGGCTGATTGAGAATTACTGATAGATTGATTAGTAGATTCTCGGATGGTGATAGGGCCATACCGACACGACTTGTATGGTTATTAGGGGTCTGACATTTACCACCTCCCTAGACCATACATGCGATACTCTTAGACGAACAGACCGGACTTCACGGATTTTGTCACGGACAGGCTCAGTGGGAGTTCGGATGGGTATCCTCATCGGCCTTCTTATCGACATCTACCTGGGGACCGTTACGTACAGCTAGTGCCGCATACGGTCTGTGGTTAAACCCACTGCCAGCGTAGTAGTCAAGCTTTTAGAGTCCCACACAGAGTTTTCCCAACTCCAGGCGAAACCATATAGAGGTCGTACGGTTTTACGACAAGGGTTCGGACGAATACGTGTTTAAATGCACGTACGACATTCGGACAGTTTTTACTAGACGGCTTTGGTTTAAGCCAGATTCTAGTATCAGGTTATTGGATTTATACAGTCTAAAGTTCTTCCGTGTTTTCATGGATGAGAGCAGCGTTCTCGTAATTTCCGGGAAGCTTCTAGAAGCATGGTGACTTGAGGGGTTTAGGTGGCATTGCCATTAATGTAATTGTGACTCATTATGTGTGATTCACTATGTCATTAATGCATCATTAAATGCTTAATGACTCACATAGTGAATCACTCATATTCATTTATGAAGCATGATGAATAATCTCTTATTATTCATTTTATTGATTTATTCATTATGCTTGATATATTAAGTGAGAAGCAATTTCATTTCATCATGCTAGTTTATCTTCTCTCTCCTCAAGCTCTCTCTTTCTTCAAGCTCTAATCCTACCACTCATGAGTTGAGTACAAGGTTTAGAAAAGACTAAACATCCCATAACCTAACTCTATATGACCTAAGTTCCATTGATTAGCAACTAGAGAAACTTAGTTACCTCAAGTGTTGAGGTGAAGCTTGGATTAGGGTTCTCGGGTGGATCATCTATCACTTGGAGGTGGCCGAGGAGGACGAAGAGATCGTAAAGAAGAAGGACACGTATCACTAGGTATAATCTCTTTACATAGTAGTTTAGAACTTCTATAGTAGTTGTTAATTATCGTTTAGCAAAGATCTTCGGTTAGTCGATGTATGCTTCAAGAACAAGATCGTTTTTCATATTTCCGCCTCCCCGCAACTCGTGGGGTGTTGCACATCGACTTACAGTGTTATCCCATGAATATATTCCCAAAACATCATCGTGCTATGTCAAAGATGTGTGTTGTGATGAGGTAGGTCATTACCTCGTGAGTTATCTAAAGGTAATACAAGTTTTGTGCTGTTTTATGTCGTAAATGAAGTGTGTGGTATTTTACCGTAAAAAAATACAATAAAAATTGCATAAATGATTATTTTGAGATGAAATTTATTTTAATATGTTTTTTAATGTTTGTTAAACATGATATGAGAGTATGGTATTTTCTTGTTTAAGAAAAATAGGGTTTTTAAAGAAAAACCGAATCGAAAGTCGGATTAACTCCGCTTCCGTCGGATTTTAGAAATGAAAGTTTTTAAAGTACAAGAAGAGAGGGGGAGAGGGTACTTACTAGATTTTGGAAAAGAGAAGGGAGAGAGGAAACTAAGGAAGGCTTTGGGGTGTCGTTTCGTCGCCGGAATCTCCTTAGAACGTCGCCGGAACTTCGTCCTTCGCTAACTCCACTTGCACACTAAAAGGACTTGGGAATTCTTAAGAGTTTTGGCAGGGAATTTCTGAGTGAGGATGAGTGAAATAGAGTGTGGTGTTTATAGGGAAAATTATGGTTTAGAGGGTGAAAGAATGCATTAAAAATTGCATTAAAATTGGTATTAAAGGGTATTTTATTGTTCTCTGGATGAATGCAGAGTAAACAAACAATATGCGATTAGTGGGGTAGGCGAAGAGGTGCTTGGGCAAAGAAATGGGGGCATTACCCACGGGCCCGATCGGTGGTACCGGTCTTTGATGAATTTCGCCGGTCCAAAACCGATGGAATGGCCTCGGATCGTCGCCATGTGTCCCTCACGCTTCACATACCCTCGTGCACATGTTTATTTATTCTGTAACTTAATATATTACGTGTAGTGCACGTGCAAACTCTTGGGCTTCTAAAAAATTAAAAGAAAATTAAATAAAAAGATAATGTGGCTGGGGGGATTCGATCACAGGGGCTACGTCACAGCAGTGCAAGGCTTTACCAATATGCTACAAGTACTTTCTTGCTGTTCAAAAGTAAAACAAATACTTATATTGTACACAGGATTGCAAATACCCCAATTGTACATTAACTTTTAAACAATTTTCTGTACATTGAAATTGGAGTTGTTACAATGTCCATTACCTATGACAAGCTGGATCACCTCATTATTACTCAAGCCCCCGCCGTCCCATGTCCAGTTTCTACCGTCACGGATGTTGATATCTGTAAGACAAGGAAAAAAGGACTGTGTGAATGCCAACTGCCTCGTGTTGGGCTCAGTTGATGGTGTATACCAGAGACAGCACGAGAAGATGGACTTAGTTTCCATCTTCCTCCATAACAAAGATTTATATGGAGAGCAATCTCGTATCGCAAGATATGAGACCTCGAAGGAATTGTTTCAAACGAGGTTGGCTGTCGGGTCATCTGTAGGGGACCATGTCCCTACAATGATCCGCTGTATTAAACAGCTCACGGACCTGGCAACCACGTTGGAGAACGAGTCATGTGCTGACCTGATTCTACAGTCCCTATCTTCTACTTACGTCCAGGGGAAGAAAGTTATACTTCCAGTTGAGGGCACCCTGAAGAAAACCAGGAAGACACCTGCTCTGCTTATTGGGGAATCTTCCTCTTCTGGATCCAAAGCGAAAGCTAAGGGTGAGAAGAAGAAGACCTCCACAAAGCCAATAGGCGGTGTCAATAAGATAGAAGGAAAGGGCAAGGAAAAAGTTTCGGGGTTAATAGCAGGGAAGGAGGGTGTTCCTATTGTCACGGGAAAGGGCATTAGCAGAAGGGATGCAGGGCTTGGAAAGCCAGAATCCCGGTTCCGAAGCACGTTGTGGTTTCGACTTCAGGTGTGTTTGTGATTGAAAATAGTCTGTCAATTAACTCAACTTCCTGGGTACAAGATGCCGGATCAGGATCTCATATCTGTAATTTATTACAGGCTTTGAGAAACCGTAGAGTTATCAGGGCAGGTGATATGACTCTCAGGGTTGCAAACGGAATGAGCGTGGACGCTGTATCCGTAGGGTATATCACCTAGAATTGACAAGTGGGCAGATATTGATTCTACATAACTGTTTGTGTGTACCAAGTCTAGTTTGTAAGCGATATGGTCCACATCCACCTAAATCAAAGTTTGATTGGGTCAAGTACACTAGAGGACGGTATATACGTGTTAAATCAAGCTCAGGTTTTCAACGTTCAGAATACACTTAAAAGAAAGTCTCCAGAATTAAATAAGGCTTTCTTAAAGTATTGTAGATTGGGTCACATCAATAAAACACGGTTGTCAAAGTTACATAGAGAGGGATATTTGGATCTGTTCGAATATCGGTCTTATACAAGTTGTCAATCTTGTCTCATAGGAAAGATGACAAAGATCCCGGCCACTGGACACGGAGTAAGAGTGAGCGAGCTCTTAGGACTCATACACAGCGACGTGTATAGTCCAATATCTACATATGCATGAAGTGTTTGTTCCCATTTCATTACTTTCATGGATGATTTCTCTAGGTTAGGACATGTCTTCTTGATGAAGCATAAATCTGAGCCCTTTGAGAAATTCTGAGAATATAAGAATAAAGTGGAAAAACAAACAGGCAAAACTATCAAGACACTGAGATCTGATCGATGTGATGAATACTTAATTGACAAGTTCCCAGATTACGTAAAAGAGAATGGAATTCTCTCTCGGCTTACTCCTCCATACACACCACAACACAACGGTGTATCGGAAAGGCGGAACAGAACCCTATTGGATATGGTTCATTCCATGATGAGTAATGCTGAGTTTCCGCGATCCTTCTGAAATTATGCACTAAAATTAGCTGCATATCTTTTGAATAAGATTCCTACCAAGACTGTATCTACCACACCATATCAGATGTGTAGTGGAAAGAAACCCTATCTTCAGTATCTGAAAATATAGGGATGTCCAGCTTTTGTCAAAAAGCAGTATGCGGACAAGTTCGAGGCACGCTCAGTACTGTGGAGGTTTGTGGGATACCCAAAGAACTCCACGGGGTATCTTTCTATTACGCAGAGGAACAAATGGTTTTTTGTTCCTCGTCATGCCCACTTTTTAGAAAATCAATTTTTTGAAAAAGGACTAGTGGGAGCGTAATAGAACTGGAAGAAATTCCAGAACCATAAACTATTACTGAAAATATGGTAGAACCAGAGATTTCAAAAGAACAAGACATCCCTGTGCCAATCTGCAGGACTAGTAGGAAGTCTCATCCGCCCGAGAGATACTACGGTTTTCTCATAGACGGGGATATATAGGATTGCATCATTGACAATGATGAGCCAACTAGATTCCAGCAATCCATTCAGAGCGGCGACTCGGTGAAATGGTTGGATGCAATGTGGACTGAGATGGAGTCCATGTACACCAACAAAGTATGCACTTTGAACAATTCTCCAGAAGGGGTAAAACCCTTAGGCTGCAAATGGATCTTCAGAAAGAAGATTGGTGTAGATGGATGGTTAAAACCTATAAGGCTAGACTTGTTGTAAAAGGTTATCGTCAAAGACCTGGTTTGGATTATGATGAAACCATTTCTCCAGTGGCTATGCTCAAATCCATTCGGATCCTTCTTGCCATTGCTGCCTTCCAAGATTTTGAGATCCGGCAGATGGACGTAGAGACGGCTTTTCTAAATAGTTATATGGAAGAGTGCGTCTATATGAATCAGCCAAAGGGTTTCAATCAGAGTGGGAGCAGCAGGAGAGTATGCAAGTTGCTTAAGTCCATTTATGGACTAAAGCAGGTATCGTGGAGTTGGAACATCTGTTTTAATGAGACATTCAAAAGAATTTGACTTTATCAAAAATCCAGATGAACCATGCATTTATAGTAGATTGTAATTAGAACTGTGGGATTCCTCGTCGAGTACGTAGATGACATTCTCTTGATAGGAAATGAAATTCTTACACTACAATCAGTCAAATGATTCTTGTCACTAAGGTTCTCCATGATTGACCTGGGTGATGCCAACTACATTTTGGGGATCCAGATCTATCGTGATAGATCAAAGAGAATGGTGGGACTTTCACAGTCAAGGTACATCAACACCATACAGAAAATATTTAGTATGGACGATTCAAAATGCGGTAGTCTACCGGCTTGTCACGGAATCACCCTCTCCAAAGAGATGTCTCCCAAGACTGATTTGGAAAGGGCTCGCATCACATCTATACCCTACGCTTCTGCGGTAGGCTCTATAATATATGCGATATTGTGTATCAGACCAGATGTTGCTTACGCACTAGCGTGGGCCAGTATCAGTTAAACCCAGGGGAGAAGCATTGGATTGCAGCAAAGAACATTCTCAAGTACCTGAGAAGGGCTAAGGAGATGTTCTTGGTACATGGCGGAAAAGACCTCCAGATCGAGGGCTTCGCTGACTCCAGCTTCCAAAATGATAAGGATGACTCCAAGTCCATGTCGGTTTATGTATTTACCCTCAGTGGAGGGGTGGTCTGTTTGAACTGCTCCAAGAAGGACATCGTTGCAGACTCGACGATGGAAACGGAGTAGTTCGCTGCAAGAGACACCGCAAAAGAGGCAGTCTGGATGAGGAAGTTCTTAACTGAACTTCAGGTGGTTCCTTCCATTGTTGGTCCAATACTTTAGTATTGTGACAACAACGGCGCTATAGCTTTAGGGAAGGAACCCAGGTCCCATAAGAGATCCAAACATATCGTGAGACGGTACCACCTAATCAGGGAGATCGTTGATCCTGAGGAGATCGAGGTGAGGAGAGTAGATACGGAGAACAACACTGCAGATCCACTCACAGAGGCTATCTCTCAAACAGTGTCCGAGAGGCTATTCGAGATCTTAGGTCTGCAATATGCCAGTATATGGCCTTAGTGCAAGTGGGAGATTGTTAGTGTTATATGCCCTAGAGTCCATTATTGTATCATACTGGTTTGTATATTACTTAATGGAAGCTTGGGATATACACGGATATAGTAACAGTCTTGCTCAAAATGGTAGTATACTACTTGGTTTGTTTCTACTTCAATGTGTGCATGTGTTTCTTTTAGCATATCGCTTATACATATTAGTAGAGCTTTTAGGATCTTTGCTTGATTACCAGCGTTGTGATGGCAGTCACACTAGTGGGGGCTGGGTAGTCTATAAGCACATCCTAAACAGGTCCCTAGTTATAGGATTATCGACATGGGGCATCGATGCTCCGGAGTAGACTAGTGTATACGCTTCTCATCCCAGCAGGGGAGATAGTCTTTCCCACAGCCATCAGTACGTCGTACTGGAGATAGTATGCAGTTGCTCATTAGGTTATGAGTACACTGGACATGACTCATAGGGAACTGTTGGTGGGTATCATACCTATCGTCGGGTAGCAATTCCCAGGTGACATGAGTACAGCTTAGTCCGTCGACTTGACACTGCTACTTCTCCTCGAGTGTGTTCCCACTGTACATTGATTGCTGCCCTACCATGGCTCAAAGGAGTCGTGCAAACAAGTAGTAGTTGGGTGCTATCCCGAAGCACTTGTAGGTAGTGGCGGTTAGATAGGATTCGTCTCTCCCGGTATTGGGGGTTGATATCGCGCTATATTTAGAGGGCCATAACAAAAAGTCCCTGGTCAGGGCAAGCGATATTTACTAGTAGCTATTCCAGTAGTTTCTCAGGGTGTTTTGGGCTACACTCCGGCATGACTTATTGCGCTATTAGGGGTCTGACAATTACCGCCCTCCTAGGCCCAATATGTGATACTCTTAGATGAACAGACCAGACTGTACGAAGATTGTCATATACAGGCTCAGTAGGAGTTCGGATGAGTTTGCTCATCGGCCTTCTCATCGACAGATACCTGGGTAGCCGTTACGTGCAGCTAGTACAGCTTGCGGCTTGTGGTTAAACCCACTGCCAGCGTACTGTCGAGTCTTTAGAGTCCTACACAGAAGGTTTTCCTATATCGGGCAAAAGATGTAAAGGCTGTATGGTTTTACGGCAGGGATTCGATCACGTATATGCACTTGTGCGCGTATGATGATCGGGCAGGTAATAATAGTGGGCTTTGGTTTAAGCTAGATCCTGGTATTATATTGATGGATTGTTTTTGTCTCGTTGTATTCATATTCTTCGGAATGCGGATGCGGGTATGTATATACGGGTGAGGGGCATTCTTGTAATTTCTCGGGAAAGCTTCTAGAAGTGGAAACCTCATTTAGGGTTTATTCTTTTTGGATTAATGGTAAATGAGGTGAGGAAATGAGGTGGAGATATTTGTTGGATGAGGATAACTCATTATGTTGACAAAAGATTATGCATGACTCACTCTTGAGATATTTTGAACCATGCTTGATATTTTGGGAGATATTTTCACTTGGTTCGATATTTATCTACTAAAATATAAGTATGATTCATTATTCAAAAGAGGAGGGCAGCCAAGCCTCTTTCTTTAGTTCATTCTCCACTAGCTTTTCCTCAAGTGTTCATCTTCTTCTTCACAACCCTAAAATTCTCATGAGTTGAGAAACCTAGGGTTCCAAGAGACAAATCAATCCATCTTCTTTCTCTACATCACCTCGGCCATCTAGTTTAGTAAGCTAGTTGCCCTAGTTACCTCGGATTTGATGTTGGAGCTCGGACTATAGACTCTCGGGTGGATCTTCTTTGAGTCGAGGAAGCCAACGAGGAAGCTACGATCCGTTACGATCCTCGAAGCCTACGATGACGAGCTCGAAGGACTTGTATCGTGAGGTATAACTTTCACCCGAGTAGTTAAACCTTACACAGTTATTTGTTAGCTAGGGGTTAGCAACGATCCCGGAGTTCAAGTCGGTGTTGCGAGCTTTGAAAATCGTTTTTTAAATATTCCGCTTCCCCGCGAACCCTTGGAGTGCACGACATCGACTTACACCCTTGGTCTTCGAATTCATTTCGACGAAGGTGTCATGACCCGTATGCGGAGCATGACTAGCACTTAAATCACGCAACGTCTAGAGGCGTAACGTAATTCAAGTAAGCCAAAACCCGGAATCTAAACCATGAAATAAATAGAGTGATAAAATACATGTTTTACAAGAGTGATTTTAAAAAAATAATGTTACGCCAAAATCATTTAAAAGCGTCAAGTTTTTCTGAAAATTTCTGCAGAGTTTCCTTTGTAAAAACTGGTCCTAAACCGATACATACATAAATATATATAAGCAATGGGAAAAAAAGGCATCTCCAAGCGGGAGCTATCTCTTCGCCGAATGGCGGAACACAACCACATGCAAGATATATCTTAATAATATGAAAACCCATATAAAAGCGAGAAATAAGAAAGCATAAAAGTCGGCTCACATGAGCTCGACACCAGATATCAAATAATACAAGTCTCACAGTCCAGTCTCTATGTCACATAAGTTAGTGTATATGCCCTATGGGCCATTATTGTATCATACTAGCTTGTATATTACTTAATGGAAGCTTGGGATATTCACAGTTATATAACAGTCTTGCTAAATATGGTAGTATGCTACTTGGTTTTATCTATCTTAATATGTGAGTATACGTATTGATAGAGCTCTTAGGATCTTGCTTGACTACCAGCGTTGTGATGGCAATCACACTAGTGGGGGCTGGGTAGTCTATAAGCACATCCTTATTCAGGTCCCTAGTTGTAGGATTATCGAGACAGGGCATCGATACTACGAAGTAGACTAGTGTGTATGCTTCTCATCCCAGTTGGGGAGATGGTCTGTCCCACAGCCGCCAGTACGTCGTACTGGAGATAGTATACAGGTGTTCGTTGGGTTACGGGTACACCGGACAGGACTCGCAGGAAACTGTTGGTTGGTATTATACCAGTCGTCAGTTAACAGTTCCCAGGTGACATGAGTACAGCATAGTCCGCAGACTTGACACTGCTACTTCGCCTCGAGTGTGTCCCACTGTTCTTAGATTGCTACCCTACCACGGCTCAAAGGAGTCGTGCAAACAGGTAGCAGTTGGGTGCAGTCCCGAGCACTTGGAGGCAGTGGCGGTTAGACAGGATTCGTCTCTCCCGGTATTGGGAGTTGATATCGCGCTGTGTCAGAGAGCCATTACGCAAAGTCCCTGGCCAGGGCAAGCGAGATTTACTGGTAGGTTCCAGTTGTTTCTCAAGGTGTAATGGGCTATGCTCCGACACGACTTGTACCGCTATTAGGGGACTGACGCTTGCCGCCCCCTAGGCCCGATATGCGATAGTCTTAGACGAACAGACCGGACTGTACGGAGATTGTCACATCAGGCTCAGTAGGAGTTCGGATGGGTTTCCTTATCGGCCTTCTTATCGACATCTACCTGGGGACCGTTACGTACAGCTAGTGCCGCTTGCGGTCTGTGGTTAAACCCACTGCCAGCGTAGTAGTCGAATCTTTAGAGTTCCACACAGAGAGTTTCCCTGCTCCAGGCGAAACGATATAGAGGTCGTATGGTTTTACGACAAGGGTTCGGACGCATACGTGTGTTTACGCACGTACGACATTCGGACAGTTTTTACTAGCCGGCTTTTGTTTAAGCCAGATTCTAGTATCGGGTTATTGGATTTATACAGTCTAAAGTTTTTCCGTCTTTTCACGGATAGGAGGGGCGTTCTCGTAATTTCGTGAGAAGCTTCTAGAAGGATGGTGACTTGGGGGTTTATGTGGCATTTGCATTTATTGTTTTAATGACTCATTTGTGTGATTCATCCATGGAGTGCTTCATTAATTGTTCTAATGACTCATGAGATAAATCACTCATATGAATAAATGAAGCATGGTTGTTAAATAATTTATTTATTTATTTGATAAAATATAATGCTTCATATATATTCAAATGAGTTCATTATCTCTTCTCATTCTTATGCTCACCTTCTCTCTCCTCAAGCTCTCTCTCTTCAAACCCTAATCCTCCCCTCTCATGTGTTGAGATCAAGAATTAGATAGATTAATTAATCCATAACCTCACTCTATATCACCTAGGTACCTTTGATTAGCAACTAAAGAAACCTAGTTACCTCTAGTTTAGAGGTGAAGCTTGGATTAGAAGCTTTCGGGTGGATCATCTATTACGTAGAGGAGGCCGAGGAGGAGGTGGATAACGTAAAGAAGAAGGACTAGGTTCACTAGGTATAATCTCTTTTCATAGTAGTTAAGAACTCCTATGCATGTGTTAGTTATAGTTTAGCAAATATTCTTCGGTTATTCGATGTTAACTCAAAGAACAAGATCGTTTTTTATATTTCCGCCTCCCCGCAACTCGTGGGGTGTTGTACATCGACTTACAGTGGTATCAGAGCCTCGCTAAACAATAATTAACTTATTAGCAAAGTCGTATGAATTTCGAACGCAAAAGAACCGGAAAAATCATCGATTTAACACAGTTTCTGTCGAATTTAAAATGAGGTCCAAAAATTTTTCAGGGACCTCTAAAAATACAAGCAGGGAATTATAGGGCTACTGCAGAAATTTGGACTTATGACTCGGCAAACTCACCGCGGAACCGCGGCCGATCCATGCGATCCGCCGCGGATCCACGGCCGAGTTGGGGCCGAGTCAGCCCAAATTTCTTCAGTAACTCTTATGTGTTAATAATGATATTTCTGGGATATTTTATTTTCTACTAAGATCTCAGGTGCATAGAGAAGTTTTGGAGTAGAATCTAAAGTGTTTGCTCGATCGAAATTTTACGATGTTTACTAATTTTATTATATCTGTGACTGTATAATGTGTTCGTAAACCTTCCCTAACTGCTAGTATGTCGGTTGGCAGGGGGTTGCACATTTCTGTAATGGATTTTACTGTTTGTGGTTATGAACTGTATTGGATTGTTGTGATGATTAGCCGGGGTTTGTGATGGGTTATTATATTCATTCATTCAATGTAATTGTAATATGTTGTAATATTATTTTGCGGGGCACATCCAGGTTGCGGTTGTAGCCACCGTTGTATTATTTCATTTTACTGTTTTTGCTCCTAGGATAGACCAAAGGTGGGGTGCACAAACTACCGGGTACTTTGAAGTGTTTAGTGGCCTACTCACGTTGTTGAGGGAGACCGCTTCACTTCGGGTACTTGGCGGATAGTTTGCCGTACCCGTAGGGGTCTAGGGTGGGGTAATGGCTATTCATCACAACTTTGTAATCCGTCTTTCGTTGCAGGCTCAAAAGAAACGCGGATTGCTTGTATATCCAATAATGTTCATCTGTGATCTGGAATGCCTATTATTGCGTCTGACGAATGTACAATATCTATATATGATAGCTATTTAGACGTCACTTATGTTTTACACCCGCGCTAGCCCAGCCCCTGCTCTGCCGTTAGTTAAGTAACCTAACGGGCGATGACGGGACCCAGTGGCGAAAGCGGATGGGGCATAAGAGGATGTTGTATTTTCGTTGTTTTCTGCAATGATAGGTTAATGATGGGACGCATTATTTTTAATGCAAAGAAAATAAACCAAAGTTGAATCGTTGGAACAGTTTAAAAGAAACCACTCGGTTATTTTTTAAAACAGAAGATATTTTTTAATTGCGGAGCTTTAACCACTCCTTTTAAAAGCTATCAGGTTCCTTCGGTCATATCAAGTTCACTACGTTCACGGTTTCGCCAAAACCATTCGTAGCCCTCCGTCATTTCATTTGGGTATTCAGTAGTATTCAAGCTATGTATTTTGTCCAAAGTCAAGGCGTAATGTTTGGTAGCTGCTGAGTATTCATTTATTGCATAGATAGATGAGTTAGTTTGGGACAGTCGTATTATCATTTGACCAAAGTCAGGGGTATGTACGGATGGGTTCAAATTAACAAGATAATGATGGGCAGAACTTGACATGTGACTTATGACATTTTGATCAAAGCCAAGGTCATAAGAGCATGGGGCAAAAATTTATATCGGGAATTTCTAAAGAAACTGAAATTTGCAAAGAGATACATACCATTTGGAGTTTGATGAATGTTGGTAGGATTCCTTCAACATTATCATACGATGATATTTGGATCCCGATCCTACTGTGAGTATATGCTACTCATCAGGAGATTCGTCACTTAACGATCAATGCTATAAACCAAGTAGGTGTCGGGAAAGGTGTCAGTGGGGCTATGCCCCCAGAGAAAATAGGTTATTTAATTAAGGAACTTCAAGAAAGCGTTGGAAAACCTCCCTCGAAGTACCGACACCAGCCTGGCTGAACGGTTAAGCAAGTATTGTACGGTGAGAATAATCCTGGCTAGTTCTTCCTTTTTGGTTTGAGGAGGGATTCAAGAAACAGTGGGAGCCATCCAGTTTAGATAAACTAAAAACCACTCTAAACTTGCAAGAGCGTCATGCTAAAGTTTTCTTCTCTCTCTCCTATATGCAGCGACCCTGAAAATGACTGGACTTAAGTTACTTTTAGAAAAAAATATACTGACAGGGCCAAACTATAAAGATTGGCTGCGGAATGTCAAAATGGTTTTGACTTATGACAGATTGGGGTATGTCCTCACCACTAAGGCACCTGCAGTCCCAGGTCCCAAATCCAGTAATGCGGATAAGGAAATCCGCAAAACCTAGGATTTAGATTGCGCGAAGGCCAAGTGCATCGTGCTTGCCTCGATGAATAATGAACATCAGAGGAAGCACGAGGATATGGATCTAGATGCCATATTTCTCCATACAAAGGAACTTTATGGAGAGCATTCTCGTATAGCAAGATACGAAACCTTAAAAAACTTGTTTCGAGCGATGTTGGCCATCGGATCATCGGTAGGAGAACATGTCCTAAAGATGATAGGCTATATTGAAGAGCTCGCAGACCTTGGGACGGCTTTAGATAATGAGCTCTATACAGACTTAATTCTCCAGTCCCTTCCTTCCACCTACGCCCAGTTTATTCTGAATTTCAACATTCAAAGAAAAGAAGTTGAACTTCCAGAACTCCTTAACATGTTGAGAAGTGCAGAGAGCACCTTGCAGAAGGCAAGGGAAACACCCGCTATGTTTGTTAGCGGTGCTTCTTCTTCCAGGTCCAAGGCTAGGGCCAAAGGAAGGAAGAAGAAGGCCGCCACCAAACCTAGAGGAGGTGTAAGTAAGGTGGGAGCGAAGGGAAAGAAAAAGATTGCGGTGCCAGTAGTGACCCAGGATGAGTGCTTCCATTGTCACGGGAAAGGGCACTGGAAAAAAGATTGCAAGGCGTGGAACACCAAGAACCAGGAACCGAAGAAAGCTGTGGCTTCGACTTCAGGTGTGTTTGTAATTGAGAATTGTCTATCAATCAACTCTACTCCCTGGGTATTGGATACCGGATCAGGATCTCATATATGCAATTCATTGCAGGCACTGAGAAACCGTAGAGTGCTGAAGGATGGTGATATGACCCTAAAGGTTGCTAACGGAGCTAGCGTGGGAGCTGTGTCCGTCGGGGATTATCACCTGGGATTGACGAGTGGACATATTTTGGTTTTACATAACTGTTTTTGTGTACCTAGTTTAACGTGTAGTATCATATCAGTTTCCTTGTTATCAAATAAAGGTTATGATTTCACGTTTGTAAGCGATGTTGTTAACATCCACCTTAATCATAGTTTGATTGGGTCCGGTACACTGGATAACGGTATATATGTCTTAAACCAACTCCAGATTTTCAATGTCCAGAACACACTAAAAAGAAAGTCTCCAGATAAAAATAAGGCTTTCTTATGGCATTGTAGACTAGGTCACATCAATGAGACAAGGTTAACTAAGTTACATAGAGAAGGATATTTGGACTCGTTCGAATATCAAACTTATGCCACTTGTGAATCATGTCTCAAAGGAAAGATGACAAAGACTCCATTCACTGGACATGGAGTAAGAGCGAGCGAGCTCTTAGGACTCATACACAGCGATGTATGTGGTCCAATGTCTACATATGCAAGAGGTTGTTTTTCCTATTTCATTACTTTTACGGATGATTACTCGAGGTACGGATTCATTTATCTGATGAAACATAAATCCGAGGCTTTTGAAAAATTCCAGGAGTATAAGAATGAAGTAGAAAACCAAACCGGCAAAAGTATCAAGACACTAAGATCTGATCGAGGTGGTGAATACTTAAGTGCCGAGTTCCTAGGTTACCTAAAAGAGAAAGGAATTATCTCTCAGCTTACTCCTCCATACACTCCACAGCATAACGGTTTATCGGAGAGACGGAATCGAACCTTATTGGATATGGTACGTTCCATGATGAGTAATGCTGAGTTACCGCGATCTTTCTTGGGTTATGCGCTAGAATCAGAGGAATATCTTCTGAACAGGGCTCCTACCAAGACTGTGCCTACCACGCCATATCAGATGTGGAGTGGGAAGAAACCCCATCTTCAGCATCTGAAGATATAGGGATGTCCAGCTTTTGTTAAAAAGCAGCATGTGGACAAGCTCGAGGCACGATCAGTACAGTGTAAGTTTGTGGGATATCCAAAGAACTCTAAGGGATATTATTTCTATTACGCAGAGGAACAAAAGGTTTTTGTTTCTCGTAATGCCCATTTTCTAGAACATCAGTTTTTAGAAAGGGAAATAAGTGGGAGAGAAATAGAACTGGAAGAAATTCCAGAACCACAAACTACTACTGAAAGTTTGGTAGAACCAGTAGTTCAAGAAGAACAGGACATTCCCGCACCCCCTCCGCGGGAGTAATAGGCCGTCTTATCCGCCTGAAAGATACTACGGTTTTCTCATAGATGAGGATGGAGAGGATTGCATCATTGATGATGATGAACCTACTAGCTTCCAGCAGGCCATCCAGAGCGGCGACTCGGTACGATGGCTAGATGCAATGCGGACCGAGATGGAGTCAATGTACACCAACAAAGTATGGACTTTGGACTTTGCTCCAGATGGGGTAAAACCCATAGGATGCAAATGGATCTTCAAGAAAAAGATTGGTGTAGATGGACAGGTGGAAACCTATAAGGCTAGACTTGTTGCAAAGGGTTTTCGTCAAAGACCTGGTTTGTACTATGACGAAACTTTTTCTCCAGTGGCTATGCTCAAATCCATTCGGGTCCTTCTTGCTATTGCTGCCTTCCATGATTATGAAATCTGGCAGATGGACGTAAAGACGGCTTTTCTGAATGGTAACTTAGAAGGGTGCGTCTATATGGATCAGCCAGAAGGTTTCAATCAGAGTAGGAGCAGCGGGAAAGTATGCAAGTTGCTTAAGTCCATTTATGGACTAAAGCAGACATCGCGGAGTTGGAACATCTGTTTTGATGAAACGGTCAAAGAATATGACTTTATCAAAAATCCAGATGAACCATATATATATAGTAAAGTTGTAGCACGAACTGTCGTATTCCTCGTCTTGTACGTGGATGACATTCTATTGATAGGAAATGACATTCCTATGCTACAATCTGTCAAAGGATTCTTGTCACACAGGTTCTCCATGAAAGACCTGGGTGATGCCTCTTACATTCTGGGGATCCAGATCTATCGTGATAGATCCAAGAGGATGTTGGGACTTTCGCAGTCCAGGTATATCAACACTATACTGAAAAGATTCAGTATGGAGGATTCTAAGCGCGGTAATCTATCGGCTTGTCACGGAATCACCCTCTCCAAAGAGATGTCTCCCAAGACTGATTTGGAAAGGGAACACATGTCTATTATACCCTACGTTTCTGCAGTAGGCTCTATAATGTATGCGATGTTGTGCACCAGACCAGAAGTAGCTTACGCACTGAGCGTGGTAAGCCGGTATCAGTCGGACCCAGGGGAGAAGCACTGGATAGCAGTAAAGAATATTCTCAAGTACCTAAGAAGGACTAAGGAGATGTTCTTGGTTTACGGCGGAAAAGACCTCAAGATGGAGGCCTTTGCTGATTCCGGCTTCCAGAGTGATAAGGACGATTCCAAGTCCATGTCAGGTTATGTCTTTACCCTCAATGGAGGGGCGGTGTGCTGGAAGAGTTCCAAGAAGGACACCATTGCTGACTCGACGATGGAAGCGGAGTATATTGCTGCTTGCGATGCCTCAAAAGAAGCGGTCTGGATTAAGAAGTTCCTAACAGAACTTCAGGTGGTTCCTACCATTGTTGATCCAATACCTCTGTATTGCGACAGCAACGGAGCTATAGCTTTAGCGAAGGAACCAAGGTCCCATCAGAAGTCCAGACACATCTTAAGGCGGTATCACCTGATTAGGGAGATCATAGATCGCCGGGAGATCGAGGTCCGGAGAGTTGCTACTGAAGAGAACATTGTTGATCCATTCACAAAGGCCCTACCTCAGATTCAGTTCGAAAGGCTACTCGAGATCATCGGTCTTCGATATGCCAGTACATGGCCCTAGTGCAAGTGGGAGATTGTTAGTGTATATGCCCTAGGGGCCATTATTGTATCATACTAGCTTGTATATTACTTAATGGAAGCTTGGGATATTCACAGTTATATAACAGTCTTGCTAAATATGGTAGTATGCTACTTGGTTTTATCTATCTTAATATGTGAGTATACGTATTGATAGAGCTCTTAGGATCTTGCTTGACTACCAGCGTTGTGATGGCAATCACACTAGTAGGGGCTAGGTAGTCTACAAGCACATCCTTATTCAGGTCTCTAGTCGTAGGATTATCGAGACACAGCATCGATACTACGAAGTAGACTAGTGTGTATGCTTCTCATCCCAGTTGGGGAGATGGTCTGTCCCACAGCCGTCAGTACGTCGTACTGGAGATAGTATACAGGTGTTCGTTGGGTTACGGGTACACCGGACAGGACTCGCAGGGAACTGTTGGTTGGTATTATACCAGTCGTCAGTTAACAGTTTCCAGGTGACATGAGTACAGCATAGTCCGCAGACTTGACATTGCTACTTCGCCTCGAGTGTGTCCCACTGTTCTTAGATTGCTACCCTACCACAGCTCAAAGGAGTCGTGCAAACAGGTAGCAGTTGGGTGCAATCCCGAGCACTTAGAGGCAGTGGCGGTTAGACAGGATTCGTCTCTCCCGGTATTGGGAGTTGATATCGCGCTGTGTCAGAGAGCCATTACGCAAAGTCCCTGGCCAGGGCAAGCGAGATTTACTGGTAGGTTCCAGTTGTTTCTCAAGGTGTAATGGGCTACGCTCCGACACGACTTGTACCGCTATTAGGGGACTGACGCTTGCCGCCCCCCTAGGCCCGATATGCGATAGTCTTAGACGAACAGACCGGACTGTACGGAGATTGTCACATCAGGCTCAGTAGGAGTTCGGATGGGTTTCCTTATCGGCCTTCTTATCGACATCTACCTGGGGACCGTTACGTACAGCTAGTGCTGCTTGCGGTCTGTGGTTAAACCCACTGCCAGCGTAGTAGTCGAATCTTTAGAGTTCCACACAGAGAGTTTCCCTGCTCCAGGCGAAACGATATAGAGGTCGTATGGTTTTACGACAAGGGTTCGGACGCATACGTGTGTTTACGCACGTACGACATTCGGACAGTTTTTACTAGCCGGCTTTTGTTTAAGCCAGATTCTAGTATCGGGTTATTGGATTTATACAGTCTAAAGTTTTTCCGTCTTTTCACGGATAGGAGGGGCGTTCTCGTAATTTCGTGAGAAGCTTCTAGAAGGATGGTGACTTGGGGGTTTAGGTGGCATTTGCATTTATTGTTTTAATGACTCATTTGTGTGATTCATCCATGGAGTTAATGCTTCATTAATTGTTCTAATGACTCATGAAATGAATCACTCATATGAATAAATGAAGCATGGTTGTTAAATCATTTATTTATTTATTTGAAAAAAGATAATGCTTCATATATATTCAAATGAGTTCATTATCTCTTCTCATTCTCATGCTCACCTTCTCTCTCCTCAAGCTCTCTCTCTTCAAACCCTAATCCTCCACTCTCATGTGTTGAGATCAAGGATTAGATAGACTAATTAATCTATAACCTCACTCTATATCACCTAGGTACCTTTGATTAGCAACTAAAGAAACCTAGTTACCTCAAGTTTAGAGGTGAAGCTTGGATTAGAAGCTCTCGGGTGGATCGTCTATTACGTAGAGGAGGCCGAGGAGGAGGTAAATAACGTAAAGAAGAAGGACTATGTTCACTAGGTATAATCTCTTTTCATAGTAGTTAAGAACTCCTATGCATGTGTTAGTTATAGTTTAGCAAATATTCTTCGGTTAGTCGATGTTAACTCAAAGAACAAGATCGTTTTTCATATTCCCGCCTCCCCGCAACTCGTGGGGTGTTGTACATCGACTTACAACATATACAATGGTAGATGGAGTGTACTAGATAAAAGATAAATATACATGGTGGGAACAAAAGATTATCCTCACAAAACCCACCTACAAGAAAAGCCCTCAAGTCGAAGCAAAAGGGAGCAACAGAGGAAGTAGCAGTGCACCCACCGCGACTATACTGACGGGTTGGTCTTGCAAGACACTGTGGCACAACGGGGGTGAGTTGCCAACTCGTGAGTAGTAAACAATATCTAATGAGACAATCAGAAGCATGCACGCAAATGCGTTAAATAATATGTATAAACTATGATGCGAAGTACTAGTATGAATGCGACATGAATAAATGATCAAGCATGAAATCCGGTACATCTGTTGTGAGAAAAACTGAGTTTTTATCTTAGAAAATTTTCGGTATGGTAAACCAAAGTATCATCATTAGAAATGACAGAAATCCGTGTCAAATATCAACACACAATATATATCAATATCTCGGGTGCCGTCTCTCAGATCGGCCCCAATTCTGTCTAAATCACACGACTCCGGTCGGTATCCTCCAGATCTCCGTCGGGCCAATAATCACCGGTAGGTAGTGCTCTTCTGCTAGTCTCAACGTCTCACTATACGATCTTCTTGCCCCGGAGTACCTTACCGGGTCTACCATGTATCCGCAGAAGATGCCTCCTCTCTTCTCGAATCGGGTATATGTACATACGTGGCTCAATAACCGAGAAAACTCATAGTGGACGCTACACATCATATCACGAGAAAATCGCAATTTCTACTTTAAAATTATCATAAGTTTATAAAAGTCTTTTTGCGGTTTTCCCTAAATCTAGAAATCTCATGAATACGGAAATCTCCAAGAAGAATCACAATACATGCATATGTCGATGATGGTGAATGTCCATGATGTCAATATGATGCAATGAAATGAATTATTTGAAGACTACATATCAATAATGATGCAATGCTCAAATATCGATTCTTAAGAAAGTTCTATAGTGTTCGTGACATAGAATTACCAATGGCGTATGTGTTCGCATAAAATAGTGCACGTGTGGCATGAACCATTGGTAAGGTGCAAGTGTTCTAGGTGATAATATCAATGTGCATGATGATACACGTGCAATATGAATATGATGTACGCATATGAAAACAAGAATTATAACTAAATCCTAGCTATCGGGCGCTTTACGCCATCTAAGCGATTCCCCCATAAATGTGTACATCTACTTACCGGAACACCTCGGCTAATCGACTCCGACCACCGCCTTACCTCTCCTTATCGTTTCCGACGCCTCCGCAACCGATCTTAGAATCGTACAATAACATTCATAAGGCTAAACATTCGATATAACATGAAGATAAAACGATACGAAAGAATTAACGTTCACAAATCAAACACGTGTGCACTTGGTGCACAAAACATGTGTGGCATCACCTAAAACCACCCTGAATGGCTGTTTTCCTCAAAATGCCAAGCCTAGTATCGAATCGTATGTATCACACAATGATAAACACACACTTTAAAGCAAAAAGTTCCCAGATTTTGTATGCAGAAGAACTAGGAAAAACAAAGTGGACCAAATATCCTAAAATACCCATATAGAGCTACCTACAAAACCTCAACACCCTAGTGCTACAGTTACCCGGCGGCGCCGGCTAAAAAGGAATTCTCGCCGGGTGAGGAGCGTGGGTTTGGGTCCGAGTTTTTGTGGTATACTCAGGGCTCTATACACTACACTACTATATTGTTTAATAAATTTATAGGTAACTAAAATGATAGCAGATCATACAGAACAGAAAACTTAGCTAACAACCGTTTTAAGCACTAATTTTAAAACATTAAGGTATTTTAGTGCAATTTGTTAGATTAATAAGGTTATTAGATACTTATCTACTCTTAACTACCCTAATAAGCCATAAAAACCCTAAACTTGACCTAACCTTCTCTTTAAATCTCTAAACTTGCATTAAAACCACTTTAGCACTTAATTAGGACTAATAAAAGTAGGATTAGCAAGAGAAGAAGGGAACTTGTTTCATACCTCCAGATGATTTGGAAAAGACCTAAACTTGAGGAGGTAACCACACAAGGTGAAGACTTGCAAGTAAACTCAAAAGAGGTTTTTGAAAATAGGATTTAGAATGTGTAAATTTCCAGTTCCGTAAATATAAATTTTTCCCCTTGAATGTTTTTTATTTTTCTCTATACTTTTGTGAACAGTGGATGCATACATTTTTTATATTTTAGATTTCTTTTCCTAAACTAAAAGCCCAATCCCATGCCATGCCCGACCCGGCCCCGTGCCCATACCCGACCCGCCTCCTTTTCTTCCCCACTCCCTCATATTTTTCCCGCTTCTTTTCTTACGCTCCCACGTCGCCGTTCGCCCCATGCCCCCGCTCTTCGTTCGCGACCACGTCCCTGCTCCTCGACCTACGATCTCACGCGCGCCCGCTCGCTCCTCTCGACCTCGTCTCTCTCTCTCCCTCATACAAAGCCGAACCCCTCACCCTCGCTATCTCTTTTTTTCCACTGCACCCCTGAATCCTCCTCAACTCTTTACCTGCATGCCGGCCACTCTTCCCAACAGCTCCTCCTCCTCCTTCTCTTCCTCTCATCGCCACTCCTCACACCACCGGCCACCTCCTCGTCACCTTCCACTACCCACCTGCACAACCGAACCCACTGTATCCCCACCGCGAGCATCGCCAGCCACCAACCTCCATCGCTGACGAAACCGCCAAGCTCCTCCTATGTCGCCAGCCAACCCCCTCTGCCCTCGATATCCGCTGGCCCCTTCTCGTTCGTACCCAAGCTCTAGTCGCAGCAGCTCCATCTCCAAGCTCGAGTCGAGGCCGCGAACCCTAGCCGCGCATGCGTCGCGATCGCGCCGTTTCCGTTGCCGCTGCCGTACCGTTGTCAACACGTCATCAGGCAAGTATACTACTTTCTTCATGCTAATTTTATCTATTACAATTCGAAATACCAATAAATTTCGTATATACACTTCGTGCGAATTAATATAATGCAAGTGTTCGATGTAAAACACGAATGGAAAACCCCCGTTAAATTGATAGAAACTAATCACATAGGATGGCTCAATTAATAACGGACGTCGTGTTACGATTTGGCTAGAAAATACGATCTTTAATAACGTGATAGGCCTTTCCCAATTAAGCCGTTAAAACTGAAAGTTTCCTGTACCTGAAACCCGTAAAAATCACAGTTAATTGATTACAAATTGGAACGTTGCATTCGAGGGCTCATATCGAATCCGACTCGACGACCTAGAACCCCATAAGAGTTTTAATATGTTTCCATGCTAACAAGGTGACGAAAACAGGTTCGGAGTGCGGCTCTGGACTACAGTCCAGAGCAGCTCTGGCTGTCGATTCTCGTTTTGTAATGCTTTCACTATGCTGTATGAAAATGTTATAATGCGTAACCCTATACCATAGCTAATATAAATCTGTTAGATAACCAATGAAAGTAATTTCATTCATTTCTACTGTCTTTTACTATTTAAACTGTATTTTAAATCAACAGAACATATAGCAGTCCCAAACAGGGACAGAACGTATACCCCATTGTTGTACAGTGCATAACTTCCAGTACATCATGGATATTATTGATCCGTCTAATGATTTGGAAACCTAACTGATAAACCTAAATTTTGTTCAACTATAGCATCACCTAATTTTGATCCCAACAGGGTGAAAACTGTGTTGCGAAATGGACATTCAGTTCAGGAACTGAATTTCCAGCAGCGAACACTTAAAATGAAACGACTGTAACTTGCAAACACGAAACCCGATTGTCCTGAAATTAATTTTGTTGAACTGCTGACCGAGTTTACTTATTACTACTTTTGTATCTTTTGCTTAATTCTGAATGCATGATTTAATACAAATTTTCCATGTTCATAAGATGCATAACGACCTGTACTGCATATAAACTATTTAGCGGCACGATTCATAGTTCTACTCGACTACAAGACCTCTAGTGTGAGCGAACATTCGTGTTAATTCTCAGTGTATATTGCATTGTCGAACGTGTGTAGTATTGGTGTGGTTGTGTCAAGTACGCCAATGAATAGTGAGTGATTCGTGACAATGAACCATACAGTGAACAGTGAAAGAAATCGTGTTATTAATGCGTACTTGTACATAACTAGCCCATACTCATGAATAGTGAAACCTGGGTAAAAGGAGGAAATCGAAGTGGAAAGGGAGCTGTATTTAGCGAGGTCAGTAATTTAGAGGATGATCATTCGAACAGCGACTCATATATATATTAGGTTGGGCCAAGCGGTCCGGCTGACAGGGTTATGTCCCGGGAAACAGCGGGCCGTGGTCTCGGGTACGTACGAAACCCTCATTAAACATGATCATCCTTTCCACAACTCGATTTCAAAAGTGACTTAGAGACCGATAGGGACACAAATCATACATTCCATCAGTTAGTGACATATTGACTACCTGCATTTTATCTCCACCGTTATTACTTTTATTTTCTTGTCTCTTATTATTATTATAATATTGCTATTATGTCGCTCTAACGACCTGAGTATGCATGCTCAGACCTTGAGGAAGAACCAGTTCAGGAGTAGACCTGCCCTTCGAGCTTGCAGAGATTTAGACGGTCGTGCCTCCAGTACCTTTACTGTTTTCCCTAAAGAAACCTTGTATTCGCACTTGGTTAGTAGTTCTTTTCTTTGTTTTGTTGCAAATTGTGAACAATGAAAGTTGATGTAATAACTAGTGATGTATTTCCTTTGCTTCTGTGCTGTGTTTACTGATTACCATGTAATGTTAGAAGCCGAAGTGTGACTACGACGGGATTATTCCTTGATCGTAGGAGCATGGCTGGCCTAGTCATCCCTTGTATTCCGTATTTTGGGAAGCGGGGCGTGACATGGTTTTGTTGGTATCAGAGCCGCGTTTAGTAGTAAGGGATAACATTAACTACACTTTATTACATTATTTTCACTTCACTCTCCCTGACTTTCATCCTTGTATCTAATCATATCCGTTTAAATATCTTCCAGCGTCATGACGTCCCCTAACGACCACTCCTCGGACTCAAGTTCTTAGGATCGCACGGAGAGGATCTTGAGTGCACTGACGACCCTCGCAGAAGCTCAAGAGAGAAAGACAGACCTACTCGCCGAGGGACTCGGGGTAATTACCGTGGTAGGAGGATCCCCCGCTCTCATTACCGCCCCCGAGGGCGCCACTTCTCCAGCTTTTTCTTCCAAGGCTGGCACCGTGTCGGATTTCCGGAGGTTACATCCAGTTGCATTTATGGGACTAGCCGAACCACTCGAGGTCAAGCAATGGCTGGCCAATATGGAGAACCTACTGACGGCCGCAAGTGTACCCGATGAAGAGAAAGTGAATGTGATAAAGATCCAGTTGGAGGACGAAACTCGTACTTAGTGGTCAGTTGAAGAAAGCAGACTAGAAGGGCCAATCGAATGGAGCAAATTCAAGGACTGCCTCTTAGACCACTATTTTCCTTCCACCGCCAAGACAGAGATGGAAGAAAGATTCATCTTACTGAAGCAGAATGGCCGTCCCATAGACATATATACGGCAAAATTCAACCGTCTGAGCCGATTTGCTCCGTATATGGTCGCTTCAGAGGCCACCAGGGCCAGGCACTTCTTACAGGGACTTGATTTTGAGCTACAGCAGTTGATCGCGTCACTTGAACTGCAGACTTTTGCACAGGTGCTCAACGCGGCATGAATTCAGGAGAAGCTGATCAATAAATTTAGAGGCCCCAGTTCGAGTGATAGGAGGCCCCCAGTTGTTCCAGCACGTACTCACACACCGTCTCGAGGAGTCATACCAGTTCACAGGCCAGGGACGACGCAGATGAAGAGTCCATTCGTACCCCAGCATTGCCCCCGGAGTAAAGGCTTAGTTTGCGGCTACTGCCACAAGGATGGGCACACCCAGAAGGACTGTCGCCGTGCCAAAGGACAGTGTTTGATTTGCGGATCCAGCCAGCACCGAGTTAGCGGTTTCCTCGAGCGAACAGAGTTACAGGGAGGGTCTGGACCGCAGCAGCAGAGATCACAGGAGCAGAGGCAACCCTACACAGGCTGCGGTCAGGGACGATCTTTCACCTTGACCGCCGAGCAGGCAGAGGCTTCAGGCGAAATTGTTACAGGTATTCTACTCATTCATTCCATGCCAACTAGAGTACTGTTTGATTCTAGAGCATCGCACTGTTTCATATCTGCACATTTCGTTGATACACACTCCATACCACATGAACCATTAACCAAGGGTTGGGAAATACATACGGATAATGGTGTTATAGTATCCAGTCGAGAATGTAGATCCTGTCCAGTTGTAGTGTGTGGCAAGGAATTCTAGGCGAATTTCCTTTTAATCGGAACAGGCAGCTATGACACAATTCTCGGGATGGATTAGATGAGTACATTCCATGCAATTATTGATTGCCGGGTGTTTCCCCCAATCAGAGCAAAGCTCCGTTTAAAATTCAAATTTTGAAATGAAGCAATGCTTCAGAAACAGCGCCAAGTGCGTTGCGCCCTAAGCAGCGCACCACGTGCAAAGCACGGGTGCGCTCGCGCTAAGTTCGTTGCGCTCTAAGCAGCGCACCACGTGCAAAGCACGGGCGCGCTAGCGCTGGAACTAAAAGCTCCCCACCATCAGATCAAAGATCCAATAATAATGATAAATCATTAATTAATCAGAATTAAATTCTGTTAAGGAAAGATTCCTCAAAATCTTTCCAAACAACAAGATTGTGCTATGTAAATCAGAGCACCGTTGGATCAATGATCCAGCGGTGATTAAAAATCACCAAAATACAGAATAAATTCTGTATGGAAAAGATTTCCCAATCTTATTAATAACAAGAAGATTACCTTCTGTAAATCAGAAGCCCTTGGATCAAAAATCCAACGATGGAAAATTCCCCAAATCAATTAGAGAAAAGATCTCCTTAACCGATTGAACTGATCAGCTTGCCTTATAAAAAGGCCCCAAGACTTCAAGTTTCAGATATGCAAAAAAAATAGAGAGGAACCTCCCCATAAAACTTTGAGAAAATTGAAAGAGAAAAGCCAAGTTCTCAGAGTAAGAAGATTTTCCTTCAAGATAAAAAAAATGATGATGAACAGAGAGATGAAATCATCTCATAATTAATTTCAAAAGAAGAATTCACTTCTTTAAAAGATCATAGATCTACAAGACAAAAGTCTTTCACAAAGAGATCAAAAGATCTCATCATAAAAGAAGAAGAACATAATTCTTCTCATAGATCATAGATCTATAAGACTAAGGTCATTCACAAAGAGATCATGAACATCTCATTATAAGAGAGGGGGGAGAATAATTCAATTCTCTTAGGATCACAGATCCATAAAGGCAAAGCCTTTCATCAATATAAGAGATTGAAACATCTCCTACAAAATAAGATCTTTTGCTCTTAGGATCTTGAGACAAAGTCTCTTCTTAGGGAGAATTTATTTCCCAGATCATAAAATTGATCAAATGCGCTTCTGCGCTCTTGGACTGGCGCTCAGCGTCAAGCGCACCACATGTCACTCATGTGTGCGCCACTCAACAGTTAGCGCTTTGCGCTCTTGAACTGGCGCTTTGCACTCATGGAATGGTGCTCAGCGCCAAGCGCACCACGTGTCACTCATATGTGCGCCACTCAACAGTTAGTGCTTTGCGCTCTTGAACTGGCGCTTTGCGCTCATGGAATGGCGCTCAGCGCCAAGCGCACCACGTGTCACTCATGTGTACGCCACTTAACAGTTAGCGCTCTGCGCTCTTGGACTAGCGCTAAGCGCTCATGGACTAGCGCTCAACGCCAAGCACACCACATGCTCCCCACGTGTGCGCCACTGAACAAATAGCGCTTGGCGCTCATAAATCAGCGCAAGGCGGTCATAGACTGGCGCTCAGCGCCAAGCGCACCACGTGTCCCTCACGTGTGTGCTACTCGGCAGAGGCGCACTGCGCTCTTTGACTGGCGCAAAGCGCCAAGCGCGCCACGTGCCCTTCACGTGTGCGCTGATAGAACATAAATTGTTCTTTAATAAGCCCAGAGCTCTGATGCATGCTCAACATTCAATAAAAAACAAAACATTGTCAGAATGCAAGTCAATGCTCAGTATTGTTAAAAGGGCCAAGCCCAAATAGATGCTCAACAGCCCAAAATAAATGATTAAACATTTTTAACTTGATTGGACTTAGCCCAAAATTGGCCATAAGTCCTTAATTCAGATTAATTGAGCCCATATGCTCACAAATCTTTTAACGGACCTTAGTCCCAAATTGGACTACAGATCTCCCAACCAACCTTGGTTCAAGGGTACATCTCTTCACTCCTCTGATATTTGTCGTTGTAATCCTTCAACGTCTTCAGAGAGGTGACGGGTCCCGACAACCATACATTTCATGGACTATGATGTCCTTAATCTCAGACTGTGGGGTCCTTTTAAACCCGCGGACTATGATGTCTTTAACCTCGGACTGTGGGGTCCCTTTAAACCCACGGACTATGATGTCCTTAACCTCGGAATGTGGGGTCCTTTAAACCCATGGACTATGATGTCCTTAACCTTGGACCACCATGTCCTTAAACTGGCAATCGACCGCAATGTCCCTAAACGAAACAATATAGCCCAAATGCTCTTTTGTTGGATCTAGATGATCCCGTTAAGTTGATCTCAGTCTAAAATTAGACTAACGTATTCTTAACAAACGTTTAAATTGATCTTAGTCTCAAATGAGACTAACGTATCCTTAAACCCAACCACAAACCCAAATCTATGAAAATACGGATTTGGACTAATCCACGCCCTACGGGTGACAACATAAATTAGTCTCCGTATACAATCCACGGGCAACCAAAAACAAAACAAACACCCACGACACGAAGTGACCATCTGGAGAAGGAGAAAGTGGTTACCGCGATGCGGTAGCGTAATTAACTGCAGGGGCTTGCGCCTGCAGGGAAGAGTGTCCCCACAATCAAAAACCCCTCTAACGAGGGGGTATCTGACGAAGTCTGCTACAACGGCCGCATCCGTCTAAACCTCCGGTATACAGTGTCATAAATCAACTTGGCATCTTCGGAGAGGTGGACGGATAAAACCAAATAGCATCCGTCCCCAAATTCAGGCAAGACGAACCTACGTGGTTCCACCTCCTGTATTCGGTGGAGAATAGATTCTGACACGCCCGGTGGGACCTTTTCCTCTTTCCACTCCACACTTCGTATGTCGTGTTCGCGGACGAATCGCGGTTTGATATGGTTGCCCTTGGGTTCGAGATACTAAGATTTAGTTTTGCTCTCGTGTAGAAAAAAGAAATGGTCTCTAACTGCTCCAGCTGCAACTCCCGTTCCACCTCATCTGTAGGTGTAACCTACGGGCCCCAAGCGGCCTCCCTGTTCAAGATGCCAGTGGAGCAAGTAACTCAGGACACCACTGGGCTGTTCTTTGGGACTATGATCCCACCGATAAGCTTCAATGCCCAACTGCTGTCACAAGAAGCTCCGAAGAGCTCGGTCTTTGATCGACTTACCACTACCGTGGCCCCTCTCAACGGGTCGCCCAAATCCAACGCCTCAGTCTTTGACAAACTGGGCCAAAGCTCATTTGGGCCCATGAAGAAGCCCGCGATACCAGAAAAGGTTATCCCTAAGCGGTAGCCATTCCTGCTCATGAAGTCGTCAAGGCGGCTTCTCCTGCCAAAGAGTCGGTCTTCACAAGACTGACTGTTTCAGCTCCTGTTCCAGGCGAAATCGTCAAGGCTGCTTCCCCAGCTCGGAAGTCTGCCTTCGATAGGTTGGTTATCCCAACTCAGCGGATGTCAGTCTTCAATAGGCTGACAATGACAACTTCTGACCAACACAGGGGGAATAAGGAAGCCACCCCTACAGCTGAGACAATCCCAACGGCTCGACACGCTCGACGTCGCTACTGGCGCCGAGTAAGGAAGGCAGGGGGAAACTCTCCTTCTGGACTGACTCCGCCAGCTTCAATGGTGGAAATCGATGCTGCTGTTCCAACTGGGAACAGCTTTGAACCGCTAAGGAGGGTGCGGAAAAACTCTCCGACTGCCATGCTGAAGAGATCTCCTCCACCTGTGGAGAATGCTACAGAGAAGAAACTGGAGCAGCCCCCTCAGCGGCTGTCCTCCAAAATTTACAAAGTCTGGAGACAGGTCCAGGAATCGGTTATTGACCAAGACTACTCTCGCCGACCAAAGAAGATCAAAGCTCGGCAGAAAGAGAGCCATCCCGTGGTACCACAGAAGATGTCATCCGTCTGGGTGCCCGCTGCAACGGCACCCTCAAATTCAACCGCTCACAAGAGAAGGAGGCTAGAGAAAGCCCCTGTGACCGCGGCGAACCGCAAAGACGCTGAGTTTAAACTGTAGGGTTCCTAGGCACACTAATGAGGTCTCACAAGGCATCAACCATGCCAAATTCAAAAATTTCCGGTGCCTACAAACCCTAATACGGATCGTTAACTAGAGATTAGGCGAAAACTAGAACTAGTAAACTGCTTTAACTAAGAGTGAACGAAAAATACAACCTTTGTAGATCCAGTCCTCCACCTCCATAGCTCCGTGATGATGTCCCCTCGCTGCGATCATCGGATCCCGGGCTCTAGCGTCGGCTTCATCGGAGAAATGGGCGGGCTAGGTCGTCGACTTCGATGCCGAAGATGATCTACGTCGAGGCAACTCAAGATCAAGCTCCAACTTCACCAAGTCATGAAACTTGTGAAGAAAACATCCTATACTACATGGCAAGTGGTAGAGGATGAAGAAATAGGAAGTGGGTTCACTTTAGAATTGGATTTCTCACTCTTTTCATCAAGTCACCATTGAAGGTTGCAAGCTTTCTTCTTCTTGAAGAAGAAGAAAAAGAATATGATAAGAATTAATCAATAATAGAAAATAAGTGATTCATATCATATTAGCAACCATGGTTATGTGTAGAGAGTAAACTAAGGTTAGGTGAATGGTTTGGTTAGGCATGAAACAAAAATGGTAGACTTTTTCAAAGCTTCATGAAGCTTCAATGTAAAACAAAGCAAGCCACCATTTCTCTTTTAGCCAAAAGAAATAAATAAATAAATGAATAAATAAATTAAAACCCTAACCATTTACTTAACCGAGGTTTAAACTAAACGTACACCCAAACATGCATGTATCATCAAACATGATACAATCAAGTGCACAAAAAATATATCACATATACAATGTGCACTTCAAGTGAGAAAATCCATTTTAAGTGAACCAATACTAGTTAATGCAAAGTAATATATCAAATATATAATTATGCATTAAATCATTAAATCAACGCTTGATTTAACGATCCGGTCATATCGCATATGACCGACTAATATCCTTGATTCGATAACTAGGTTATATCGCATACAACCAATCGATACATTCATCGCGAGAATAAAATACGGTATCACATACACGCATTATTCTCGGTCCCGCACATATCTCATATGCGCTCATATTTCATTTCGCTTGAGCCAGGAAACCTCTGTGTAGGACTCTAAGGACTCGTCAATACGCCGGCAGCAGGTGATGATCATATCAAACACCCACAAGCCGCAAGCGGTCTGCTAAACGTAACGGCCACCCGGGTATTGAGCGATCAGAAGATCGACGAGCAAGCCTGCTCATATTTCTGTGAATCCAACCAGTAACACTTACCGTACAGTCCGGTCTGTTCGTCTGATATGTCGCATATCTCGCCTAGGGGTGGTAAACGTCAGACCCCAATAGCTCGATAAGTCGTGTCGATATGAGGTCTATAACAGTTCAAGAAACTACAGGTAACACTTACTAGTAAATCTCAGCAACCCTGGCCAGGGATTTTCGGTTATAGCCAATCGAACACAGCGCAACATCAACCCCCTATACCGGGAGAGACGAATCCCTTCCTATCGCTCATTGCCTCCATGTGATTCAGGACTGTACCCAAAAACCACCGTTTTGCACGCCCTCTTGGACGTGGTAAGGTGGAAATCAAAGCACGGTGGGAATCATACAAGACTCTATGACGATCTCGGGTCAACAGACTACTCTGTACCAGTGTCACCAGAGAACTGCCATCTGACGTAAGGTATAATACCATCTGGGAGTTCTCGGCGAGTCCGTCCAGTGTACCCAGTCTCTACTGAGCACCCGTATATCATCTCTGATGTCAAACACCAATGGATATGGGATCATCCATCGCCCATCTGTATGGGTCGAGAAGGTATACGCTAGTCTACTCTGGTATATCGATGCCCCGTCTCGATACACCCACGACTAGAGACTTTGAAGGATGTACTTATGGACTACCATGTCCCCACTAGTATGATCCGCATCATAGTCCAGGTAGTCAAGTACACGTCCTAAGGGCTTTACCAACATGTAACAGAGAGACAATCAGTGTACACGTTAAGGTAAAGAGCAACCAGATAGCATACTATCATGCCGAGCAAGAAAGTCCTCCCTATATATGTCCAAGCATCCACTACAATATACATCCTATGTATAGTAATGGCCTCTAGGGCATACATATAACTAACAATCTCCCACTTGCACTAGGGCCATCTGATAGCAGTGGTTGTAGTATCTCATACTCAACCATCCCATAAAAGTCTCTCACTGGGAAAAGGCCTTTGTGAGTGGATCCGCCGTGTTGTCCTCTGAGTCTACTCTCCTGACCTCGATCACCCTGGAGATCAACTATCTTCATGATCAGGTGACACTGCCTCAGAATATGTCTGGATCACTGATGGGACGGGCGTTCCTTGGCCTAAGCCACAACTCCATTGTCACACAATGGGAGGAACTATGTTCATCTCATGAACAAATATATATCCAGACTGCCTCTTTGGTAGCATCTTAAGTAGCGATGTATCTTGCCTTTAATCGTCTAGTTTGCCACGGTATCTAGCTTGGAACTCTTCCAACATACCGTCCCTTCACTGAGGGTAAAGACAATGCCTGTGACTGACATTCAGTCGTCCTTATCACTCTGGAACCTTTCCAGTGATTCTCCCCAGGATCATTTAATACCATCTCACTACAACTAGTGAGTATCCTAACATCCAATTAGATCTATCTCATAGATCCAAAACCCAGGATTTAGTAGGTATCACTTTGATCCTTTATGGAGAATCATTGTGATAAGCGGAGATTGATCGAGCGTAGCATAGGAAACTCCTTCCCTATCAAGAGTATGTCACCCACGTACTCTACGAGGATCGCCACCATACTCCCTACTATCTTTTTGTATATACAAGGTTCATCTACCATTTTGATGAAGTCAAACTATTTGACTACTACATCAAAACAGATGTTCCAACTCCGCGATGCCTGCTTTATCCTATAAAGCATCTTGTACACGTTTCCGCTGCTCCCACTATTTACGAAGCCCTCTGACTGTGTACTTATAGACGCTTTCTTCTAAAACATCATTTAGAAAAGCAGTCATGACACCCAACCGCCAGATATCGCAGTCATGGTATGTAGCCGTGGCAAGTAGGATCCGGATGGACTTAAGCATAGCCACTGAAAAAGGTTTCATCATTATCCACGTCTGGTCGATGACAAAAACCTTTAACAAGTCTAGCTTTGAAAGTCTCAACTTTTCCATCTACACCAAGTAATCTTCTCAAGATATACTTGCTCCTGATGGGGATTTAACCCTTCAGATATAGCAACCAAAGTCCATACTTTGTTGGTATATAAGGATTCCATCTCAGATCGCTAAGCATCCAGCCATTCTTACAGAGTCCCACTCCTGATGGCCTGCTCGAAACTAGTTGGGTCATCATCTTATGATGCAATCCTCGCTCCCACTGTCATAGAGAAACCAAAGTATCTCTCAGGTGGGTGAGGAACCCTACTAGATCGGCGGAGAGGCCGAGGTTCGTTGGAATCTACTAAATACTTTGGTTCTACCAAATCATCTGTTGTAGTTTGTATAGCTGGAACCTTTCCAGTTCTACATAACAGACCTGGCCTCGAGCTTGTCCGGATTTTGCTTTTAGACATAGGCTGGACAACCCCAAATCTTAACCATCTTAAGATATGGGCTCTTCCCTTTCCATGTCACATATGAAGTGGTAGATAACTGATTTGATTTGAACCCTATTCAATAGGTATGCAGCTTCTCAAGTGCATAACTCCCAAAAGGAAATAGGTAACTCAGTAGTACTCATCATGGAGCACACCTTATCATATAGGGTGTGATTGCTCCGCCCCGATATACCATCGTGCTATGGTGTATACGGAGGAGTAATGCTGAGAGAGAATCTCATTCTCCTTTAGAAAAGTCCAAGAATTCCGTGCTCAAGTATTCTCCTCCTTGATCACATCAAAGGACATAATACTTATACCCGTTTTGGTTCTCTACTTCTAACTTATATTCCGTGAATATCTCAAAAGGTTCAGACTTGTGTTTCAACAGGAACATATGTCTGAATCTTGAGAGATCATCAGAGAATGTAATGAAGTACAAAGAACCGGTCTTGGCATGTGTAGACAGGGGACCTTTATACATCAACATGTATCGTCCCAAGAGTTCACTAACTCTTTCTCTGTTTCCAATAAACAGAGTTATGGTCATCTTATCTCTGTGACATGACTGGCAAGTTTCACAAGATGTAAATTCAAACAGATTTAAATATGCATCTATATGTTGTAAGTGCACGGCGGCGCCCCAGCCGTCAATCCGACGGCCAAAAGCGGAAGCGGTGATAAACTTTAAATTTTCTTAAACTGGCAAACCGCCGCACACTACTACCCGGATCGACCCATTAATTAGTCCTAGCTACCAACAAGAAAGGGAATAGAGATATACCGACGATCCATGTCCTCCGGTCTTCTCATCATCGTCCCGATCTCTTGCGGAATGCCCCGTCTCCTCCTCGTCGCCGGAAGTGCACCACATCGCCTACTTCTTTTACGGGCTCCCACCTCAATGCCGAGGCAACTCGGGCACGAAGCCGGCTACTCGACGTGCCCAAGGTTCGCTGTAGAATATGTAGCCCTCAAGTCTCACTTTGGGGTTGTGGAATTGCCTTTTTGGTGGAGGAAATGATATGAGCTTGTGAAGATGAAACATGTGGGATTTTACAAAGCTAGAAGAACAAAAATCCCACCCCAAGAAATTTGGACAGCCCCCTCCCTCAATGTGGCCGGCCAGGTATATGGTGGTGGAGAGAGTGAAAGAGTGAGAGTGTATCAAAAAGATGGGAGCCATTCTCATCTAATCCCAAAGAGAGAGAGAGGAAAGCTATCATGCAAAAGGGAATGATCACAAGGCAATGCCAACACTCCACACAACCATCATCAACAACCATGATGCTAACAAAGTCAAGCCATCATGAAGTATGAAGTCAAGCAAGTCAATGGATGGTGCACCATCATGAAGACTATCATGATGCCAAAATAAGCAAAGACCCCCTCCACAAAAAACCTATTTGCAACAATGCAAATAAACCCTCCTCCACCAATCTTCGGCCAATGAACGGAACAAAGGAAATTGGCCGAAACGGAAAGCAAACTGGCAACTCCAGAAAACTGGTCCCGTAATAAATTACGGGAAAACCCCGATACTGTGCATACACACCCGCATCTGTATTTCGACCGAAATACAAATGCAATGAGACAAAATCTACACTGTACTATACTAGGATCCGGCTTATACCAAAGCCGGCTAGTATTATCCGTTCGATCCTGATCCGTGCAATACCGCACGTATGTGATCGAACCCTGCCATATATCCATACGGCCTCTAGTACAAACTGTCTGATCCTGATCCGTGCAATACCGCACGTATCTGATCGGACCCTGCCATATCTCCATACGGCCTCTACAGCCTTTCGCCCGAAAGCTGAGTAACTGAATGTGGGGGACTCTAAAGACTCGTCAACACCTTGGTTGTGGATTCAACCACTAGCACGTCAGAGGTATAAGCCAATACGTAACGGGCTACCAGGTATTGACTAAAAGGGACGTCTGTGAGCGAACTCAGCCTGACAACCCTACTGAGCCTGTCAGTGACAATATCCGTGCAGTCCGGTCCGTTCGTCTATGAGTATCGCATGGCGGGCCTAGGGGGTTGGTAAAAGTCAGACCCCCAAAAGCGGTACAAGTCGTGTCGGAGTGTAGCCCAGAACACCCTGAGATACTACTGGAATACCTACCAGTAAATCTCCTTGCCTTGGCCAAGGACTTTGTGTAATGGCTCTCCTAGACACAGCACGACCTCACCCCCAATACCGGGAGAGACGAACCCCTGAAGATACGCTCACTGCCTCCATGTGGCTCGGGACTGTACCCAACTAAAACCTGTTTGCACGACTCCTTTGAGCCGTGGTAGGGTAGTAATCAAAGTACAGTGGGAACTCACAAGAGACAAATGACGATCCCCAGGTCGATGAACTAACCTGCACACATGTCACCAGGGAACTGCCATCTGACGTCTGGTATATGACCAACTAGCATGTTCCCGGCGAGTCCTGTCCGGTGTACTCATAACCCAATGAGCACCTGTATACATCTTAGGTGATCCAACTGACACCAGTGGCTTGTGAGACCGGACACCGCCCCTCGTCGGGGTCTCGACTGTATACACTAGTTTACTAATGGAGTATCGATGCCCAGTCTCGAAACTCCCACGACTAGGGACCTTTTAAGGATAAGCTTATAGACCCCAGCTCCCACTTATATGATCGCCCTCATACTGCTGGTGGTCAAGCAAGAATCCTAGGGGCTCTATCAACGTGTAATAGCGACGTGTCAGGTCACCTAAAGCAGTACACGATGATAAAGGTAAACCAGATAGCATACTATCATCTCGAGTAAGACTGTCCTACCGGGATAGGTCCTCCCTCAATCATTACAATCACGTACCTGTGACCTAATAATTGACTCTGAGGGCACTATCTCCAACAATCTCCCACTTGCACTCAAGGCTAATTATTGCGATGTCGCATACTCACAGCCCGTGTGATACCGAACATCCAACTCCTCTACTAGTCAGTCTCACAAAGCTCGTTTGCGGAACTATTGCGTTCGAGGAATGGCCTCAGTGAGTGGATCCGCTTAGTTGTTTCTTTCTATGTCTCTCTATATCTCAAGTTCGCGGAGAAAGCCATCTCCCGAAAAGAGCAATACCTGTCTCAGAATATGTCTGGATGTCTGATGGGACCTAGCTCATAAATGAACTCCAAATCCAAACTTCTTAGACTGTATCGTCAACTGAACTTAATCAGTATCCTGCGCGCCATGCCTCCCTCAGTATTGCCTTGGACCACCTGTCCAAAATACTGCCCCTCATCAGAAGGAAAACTATAACTCTGACAACTTCCTTGTCGTCCATGTCACCTTGGAAGCCTGGAATGATAACTGTCTCCTGAATGAGGCTGTCGTTATCATCTCCCTAGAACATCCACTTATGTTCTAAAACTGCTTCCGACTGTTTCTCCAAGATTGGATTAATGTCAACTTATTGCATCTAGTGCAAGAACAACATCTGGTGTGGTACTTGACATCTCACGATTGACTCAATTGCCTGAGCAAGTGATCTGCCAATCATGCCCGTCCCTCTCCCCTTTAGTCTGTAAGACACCTTTGGAGAGGGTGACTCCATTACCTGCAGGTACACTACCGTGCCAGGAGTCGTCCATCCTAAATACTCTTAGAATGCTGTCAAGTACCCTGATTGGGAAACCACCCAAATCTAGATCTAAGACCATAGATCTAGTAACCAGTATGTCTCATATAAAATCCATTTCCTTTGTGGAGAAACAACTGTGTGACGACCAAAGTATAACCGATCGTAGTGTAGGAGTTTCTTTTCCTACTCTGTGTATATCATCCAAATACCAGGATATCACACCCTACTACCTTGTCAACAGATCCATCCCCTATTCTGATGAAGTCAAACCCATGACTGTCACGTCAGAAATAGATGATCTATCTCCGCTACATCTGCTCTAGTCTATAAATAGACATAAGCAACCTGTCCACCAATGCTTCCGCTGCTCCCACTGACTACGACAACCCTCTGGCAGAGTCATATAGACGTACACTTCTAAAACTGGTTTAGAACGACGCTATACTCATCCTCCCGCCGGGTCTCGTAACCTGGAACAGCAGCAATGGCAATTGTGGGTAAACAAGAACTTCCCTGTCACCGTCCTTGAGGCTACCGTAGTGCCTCTCGGGTGCCTGAAGTTACCCACCTTATCTGCGGAGTGGCCAATGGAATGTCAATCCAGATTGAATCTTTAGGTTCCTTATCAAATCTTCAGTAACCGTTTGTGGTTCTGGAATCACTTCCAGTTCTACCATACTCCAACTACTGTTTTCTGAAAAAATCCATCTTTAATAAAACTGTGGCGAGTCTAGAACAATATCGCTATTGTTCATCCAGATGGTAGAAAGTCAACCCTCGTCATAGCCTGGGTCAACCCACAAACAGCCATTACAGAAAACGTGCCTTGAGTTATCCAGAGTCTGGTTTTAAGCATAATCCGAACAACTCCCCGTACCTTAACATCGTTAAGATATGAACTGTTCTATATCCAATATAGAATCAGAGACACTGATTTATTTGAACCAGATTCAAATCATGCAGCTGTCTCCAGCGCATGTCAACTAAATGGAAGGAGGCCGATCAGCGTTACTCAACTTAGGAATACTTCCAATTATGAGTAACCTGAAAGAGAAGCAATTTCTCTTAATCATTACTATCATCTGAATACCATACACAAGTATCTACATCTTCGATCTCTTTGAAGAATCCCGATACTTGCTACACCTGGTTCTCTACTCTATTCAAATACCTATAACTTCTCAAAATTCGGACCCTGTGTTTCCGCGAAACACTTGTCTAAAAACTAGAGAAGTCATAAGTAAACCGAATATAGTACGAGGACCAACCCCTCTGTCCTGATGGACCCTGGACAACATACAATACTCTGTATAAGTCCCTTGAGTCTGAAAACTCATTCACCGTGTGTCGTAGGTTGAAAACTGTACTTATGGTTAAGAAGAATTACACCGCTGTTTAATGCTCCTTACCTAACCATCCACTGATATAGGTAAATGTCGTAGACATAATTTCAGAAAGGTATATCTCACTCTATGAAAATAGACGTACAGATATATCAATTTGAAATTGGTGCATAACTGCGGATATTCAAAACCAAATATTTGCCGACCGGCAAACTACCCAGGTGACTTCCTCAAATATCACCGACTACAACGAATCCTGATATAATGAGGATGATCACCCAATTCCCAATAACTTACTCCCACTCATCATCTGTAAAACCATACAGATGTGAGAATCATACCTGGTAAATACATACCCTGGAGCAAGTGTCTAATCGGGAAATCAGTTTTCCTTTAACTGTACACAGTGAAACTGAAACATTGAAATGTTTCGATGGGGTATCCTGGTATTCCTAGTAATGCCTCTTCCAGATTCACGACTGTAACCGTATAATTCTTTGCCACCTCTCCAAATCCCTTCATATGTCTTTAGTCTTTACCTTCTGCACACCCTTTTAGGCCAAATGGTTTTCTTCCTTCCCTACCGTTCGGCACCAGCCTATGGTTTGGAAGAAGACTATCCAATAAGCATAATGGGTGTACTGTCCCAATCCTAGGAACACTCACAATGAGAGAGGGTGAAGATAAAAGACAACCGAATAAACCTTATTCCTATTTCTCCTGAACCAGAATCCATCCCCGAACTGGAACCAGTTCCATTCGAGTTCGTATATAACCATACGATGGAGTATCCAAATAAACTGTGGATCTTCGTAGTGATACGGAGTGTCCTGGAGAAATACAAAGGTAATGTGGGAGTGGTAACGAAATATTTGGTTTGGTCGTGAATATCTGTTGCAATTTACTTTGCCCTCTTACTAATCCCTTGCTTTGTCTGAACTTAATACCTTCTGCACACCATCGTTATGCTAATTGGTTTTCTTCATTCCCTACCGGTCGGCACCAGCCTAAGGTTTGGAAGAAGACAATCCAATTTGCGTAATAGGTGTACTACCCCTAAACCAAGGAGTACTCGTAACCTGAGAGAGGGTAAAAGGAAAAGACAACTGAATAATCCTATCCGTTTTCTCCAGAACCGGAAACCATCCTCGAATAAATTCTTTCGAGTTCGTATCTAACCATACGATGGTTTTGTCCAATGGAAGTGGACGTTCGTAGTAAAACGGGGTGTCCTGGAGAAAAGGGTAAAAATAGGAGTGGCAATGAGGTTTGCAACTCTGACAATCCAAAAGCCGGTGTTTAAGAAGGTTCGGTCAACTTGGTCACTGAGTCAAAGTCTTAGGGTCGGGTCAATGGTCGCTGCCAAAGAGAGAGAGAAAAGAAAACACTCAGCGTGCACTCTAACCTAGATCAGAATGGTTACCAATTTATCTAATCAGGAAACCTCCCACTGTACCTCAAATTCTCCTCCAAACCTGAAAGAAGAATTAGTCGGGGTTACCCGAAGAGTAAACTAACTCATCAGTGGGAATCGGGATCCAACTATCATTGCATGATAACGTGACGGAATCCGCTCACGCTATCACACTCCAGAAGGTATGCGCATATCTGGCAAGTTTCAGTTCTTTTGAAACTCCCGATGTGATTTCTGCCCCATGCTCTTATGACCTTGACTTTGGCCAACATATCATAAGTCACATGTCAAGTTCTACCCGTCATTCTCCAGGTTAATTTGAATCCACCCGTACATACCCTTGACTTTGGCCAACATGGCAGTACGACTGTTCCAAACCAACGCATCTATCTATGCTGCATATGAATAACCAATAGCTACCAAACACTGTGCCTTGACTTTGGCCAACATACACAGCTTGAATACTACTGACTATCCATATGAAACGACGGAGGGCTACGAATGGTTTCTGGCGAAAACCTTTAACGTAATGAACTTGATATCGTTGAAGGAACGGATAGCTTTTTAAAAATATAGTGACGAAAACCTTTGCTAAAGAGGTCACTCCCGGTGAAGGGATCTCGGCTCTTTCCCCGTAGAATGGGGTGCAGGATATTCCAAATGAATACCGCGATGCAAAGCAAAAGTAATCGGCTATAGTGAAGTTAATGCCCTGACGCAAACTTCTGTCCAAGGGGTCACTCCCGGTGAAGGGATCTCGGCCCTTGCCTCGTCGACTGAGGAGCAGGATATTCCAAATGAATACCACGATGCAAAACAAAAGTGAACGTCCTTGCAATAACAGCTTTTTGAAAAAGTGTTCCAACAACATCAGATTAGGTTTGTTTTTAACTTGCATTGATCCAAATCAATGCAGTCCCATCAATTGATCACACCAAAAAGAACGAAAATATACTGATGTACGTATATGCCATCCGCATTCGCCACTGGGTCCCGTCATTACCCGTTAGGTTAGCTAACTAACGACAGAGCGGGGACTGGACTAGCGCGGATGCAAAACATATACAACATCTACTAATATATATACCAATATATAGTATTTCGCTCAAGGCGTGAATAAAATGCAACATCACAGAGAATGAACAGCATCACAGAAACAATACAGATATCTGGGATCCCCGGGTTTCACAGAGCCACTACTGAAACCCGACGTTCCCCTGGTCGTGTGGATAGCCTGTGCAAAGAAATCCTAGACCCCTACGGGCGCGGCAAGTTACCCGCCAAAACCTGAAGCGAGGCAGCCCCCTTCAGCAACGTGAATGGACCACCCAGCACTTCACGGAATCCGGTAACTTGGGCACCCCTCCTGGGTCAACCTGTACCCCCTACGAGTGCGGCGAATAGCCCGCCAATCCCAGAGTGAAGCCCCCTCCGTCTCAATGCCATGAGATGCGGGCTTGTTGCCCTCCAGAACCCGGCTATCCGTGCACCCCTCCGCGGGGTAACCCTAGTACAGAAAGTAAAATATACATACAACGGGTACATCGACCGCAACCAGGTCGTGCCCCAAAATAATAATACAAACAGGCAGTGACGGCAGTCCACATGTCGGACGCTCGCCCCGCAATATCAAATGTACATAATAAAACAAAACTGTACTAGCATTGCATCCAGGCTATCCCCCACGACCGATCCGCAACATCACAGCAAAAACAAAACATCAACGTGAAAGTCACATTCGCAAATCCGTCTAACCGGGCTATAGCAGTTAGACCGGATTTACCGATCAAGTGACATTCACGGTCGCAGATATAATGTAAATACTGTGAAAAATGTGTTTAAAATATCCGATCGATCAAAAATTAACAAGTGGGTCCCCAATCAAAACTGTAGCACTCACAGAAAACCTGGGCCCAATTTTAATATTCCAAAACCCATATTTTAAGCCCAGAAAGCCTCTGAAAAAAATTGGTGAAGTGATCTCCACAGTGTGCGGCGGAAGAGCGGCGGAATGGGGGTATATGCGGCGGTTCTGCGCTCCCACTGTGGATTCACTTCATCGAAATTTTACAGAGTTCTTAGATTTTCCAGTACATCAATATTTTACAACCTGAAAAATTTTTCGACACCAAAAATTTCCAACAGAAAACTGATGCTAACAAAAATGTAGTTTTGGAACATTCGATCGATCGAAACAAAAAAACACACTACACCAAGCTAGACTAAGTTAATGGCGAGGCTCTGATACCACTGTAAGTGCACGGCGGCGCCCCGGCCGTCAATCCGACGGCCAAAAGCGGAAGCGGTGATAAACTTTAAATTTTCTTAAACTGGCAAACCGCCGCGCACTACTACCCGGATCGAACCATTAATTAGTCCTAGCTACCAACAAGAAAGGGAATAGAGATATACCGACGATCCATGTCCTCCGGTCTTCTCATCATCGTCCCGATCTCTTGCGGAATGCCCCATCTCCTCCTCGTCGCCGGAAGTGCACCACATCGCCTACTTCTTTTACGGGCTCCCACCTCAATGCCGAGGCAACTCGGGCACGAAGCCGGCTACTCGATGTGCCCAAGGTCCGCTGTAGAATATGTAGCCCTCAAGTCTCACTTTGGGGTTGTGGAATTGCCTTTTTGGTGGAGGAAATGATATGAGCTTGTGGAGATGAAACATGTGGGATTTTACAAAGCTAGAAGAACAAAAATCCCACCCCAAGAAATTTGGACAGCCCCCTCCCTCAATGTGGCCGGCCAGGTATATGGTGGTGGAGAGAGTGAAAGAGTGAGAGTGTATCAAAAAGATGGGAGCCATTCTCATCTAATCCCAAAGAGAGAGAGAGGAAAGCTATCATGCAAAAGGGAATAATCACAAGGCAATGCCAACACTCCACACAACCATCATCAACAACCATGATGCTAACAAAGTCAAGCCATCATGAAGTATGAAGTCAAGCAAGTCAATGGATGGTGCACCATCATGAAGACTATCATGATGCCAAAATAAGCAAAGACCCCCTCCACAAAAAACCTATTTGCAACAATGCAAATAAACCCTCCTCCACCAATCTTCGGCCAATGAACGGAACAAAGGAAATTGGCCGAAACGGAAAGCAAACTGGCAACTCCAGAAAACTGGTCCCGTAATAAATTACGGGAAAACCCCGATACTGTGCATACACACCCGCATCTGTATTTCGACCGAAATACAAATGCAATGAGACAAAATCTACACTGTACTATACTAGGATCCGGCTTATACCAAAGCCGGCTAGTATTATCCGTTCGATCCTGATCCGTGCAATACCGCACGTATGTGATCGAACCCTGCCATATATCCATACGGCCTCTAGTACAAACTGTCTGATCCTGATCCGTGCAATACCGCACGTATCTGATCGGACCCTGCCATATCTCCATACGGCCTCTACAGCCTTTCGCCCGAAAGCTGAGTAACTGAATGTGGGGGACTCTAAAGACTCGTCAACACCTTGGTTGTGGATTCAACCACTAGCACGTCAGAGGTATAAGCCAATACGTAACGGGCTACCAGGTATTGACTAAAAGGGACGTCTGTGAGCGAACTCAGCCTGACAACCCTACTGAGCCTGTCAGTGACAATATCCGTGCAGTCCGGTCCGTTCGTCTATGAGTATCGCATGGCGGGCCTAGGGGGTTGGTAAAAGTCAGACCCCCAAAAGCGATACAAGTCGTGTCGGAGTGTAGCCCAGAACACCCTGAGATACTACTGGAATACCTACCAGTAAATCTCCTTGCCTTGGCCAAGGACTTTGTGTAATGGCTCTATTAGACACAGCACGACCTCACCCCCAATACCGGGAGAGACGAACCCCTGAAGATACGCTCACTGCCTCCATGTGGCTCGGGACTGTACCCAACTAAAACCTGTTTGCACGACTCCTTTGAGCCGTGGTAGGGTAGTAATCAAAGTACAGTGGGAACTCACACGAGACAAATGACGATCCCCAGGTCGATGAACTAACCTGCACACATGTCACCAGGAAACTGCCATCTGACGTCTGGTATATGACCAACTAGCATGTTCCCGGCGAGTCCTGTCCGGTGTACTCATAACCCAATGAGCACCTGTATACATCTTAGGTGATCCAACTGACACCAGTGGCTTGTGAGACCGGCCACCGCCCCTCGTCGGGGTCTCGACTGTATACACTAGTCTACTAATGGAGTATCGATGCCCAGTCTCGAAACTCCCACGACTAGGGACCTTTTAAGGATAAGCTTATAGACCCCAGCTCCCACTTATATGATCGCCCTCATACTGCTGGTGGTCAAGCAAGAATCCTAGGGGCTCTATCAACGTGTAATAGCGACGTGTCAGGTCACCTAAAGCAGTACACGATGATAAAGGTAAACCAGATAGCATACTATCATCTCGAGTAAGACTGTCCTACCGGGATAGGTCCTTCCTCAATCATTACAATCACGTACCTGTGACCTAATAATTGACTCTGAGGGCACTATCTCCAACATATGTAACTTCAGCTAGTCTGGTCGCATTGATATGACCTAGTCTACAATACCTCAAGAAGGATTCGTTCAGTTCTGAACTCTTTCTCTTGTGTGTGTTCTGTATACTAAGAACTGTAGTTTGATTTAAAACATCAATGCTTTTAGATAACGTTCCTGATCCGATCAACTTTTGATATAGGAAAAGTTCAAAACATTATCCAAAAATACAAAATTTTATCATTTCTTTACTAATAAAGAGAGTGATATGATTTTGTATATCAGGTTCGGTATCTAATAACATTCATTCAGAATCAATGTATTGGTAATACAGGGTGACAGTGACCAACAGACTTGGCTGCAACACTTGCCCCGTTTTCTGTCTCATGAAACTTATCACCCGTTCTCAGTTCTTTACCTATCTGTAGCCCATGTAACATATTACATATGCGGGATCCTGATCCGGTATCAAATACCCAGGACGTAGAGGATACAGAGAAACAGTTCTTTGTAATGAACACATCCGAAGGAGATGCATCATATGCACTTTCTTCGTTTGGGCGGCATGGGAATCCTGGTATTCCCCTTATTTCCTGCTCTGTCTTATAACAATTATAAGTTGGAGCGGGACCAACGTTCCCCAGCTCAGTATAACAAGCGGGTTCGGTCAATATGTCCGTTTTATTATCTTGATTAAGGCGTGACATGGTCGCTACCTGGAGAGAGAGAGAAGAAAACACTCAGCGTGCGCTCTTGCAAGATCAGATTGGTTATTATTTTATCTAATCAGGATGGCTCCCACTATTTTTATCAAATCTTCCTTCAAACCCTAAAAGGAAAGACTAGCCGGGATTCATTACACACTACAAGTTCGCCAATTTTTCAGCCAGGTCAGTGTCGGTACTTTGAGGGAGGTCCCCCGTGCTTTCGCACGAACTTAATTAATGTAAACCTCGTTTTCCCAGAGGCGTAACCTCGTTGACACCTTTCTAGACACCTACTTGATCGGCTAATTGTAATGTGTAAAACTCTCTCAGGAGTAACTCTTATTCGCAGTGGGTATCGGGATCCAACTATCTCATAGAAGGTATGCAATCTCATTGCAAATTTCAACACTTGAAATTCCCGATAATATTTTGCCCCTAGCGTTCTATGACCTTGATGAATGCCAAACAACCCATAGTCCACTAGTCAAGTTCAACCCGTACATTTCTTGATTGAATTAAACCCACCCGCACGACCCTTGACGAATGCCAAACAACGCCGTACGAATACCCTAATCCAATCTGCATCATATGCATAAGCAGATAAATACTAGTTAGCTACCGCACATTACGCCTTGACGAATGCCAAACTACCGCAGCACGAATACTAACTAGTACTTATCTGAGATGACGGAGGGCTACGACAGGTTTTTGTGAAAACCTATTACGTAATGAACTTGATATCGTTGTAAAATCAAATCATTTTAAAATGGAATATTTTTTAGGTTTTTCTAGTTTTGCTAAAGGGGTCACTCCCGGTGAAGGGATCGTCGGCCCTTTCCTCGTCGAATGAGGTGCGGGATATATCATATATATCACTGTGCAAAGCAGAAACTATAGAAACTATCAAAAGACAAACCGAGTGTGTAGCATCTGCCAGTTATTGCTAAAGGGGTCACTCCCGGTGAAGGGATCGTCGGCCCTTTCCTCATCGAATAAGGTGCAGGATATATCATATATACCGCTGTGCAAAGCAAGAACTGTAGCTACCTGTTTTAATTTTTGAAATTCGATTCCACAACATCTTTAGGTTTCTTTTATTTCATTAATCTCATTAATGAAGTCCCATCATTTAAGTACATAAACATCACAGATAAATACGACGTACACTTATGCCATCCGCATTCGCCTCGATGTCCCCTCATGCACCGTTAGGTTAGGTAACTAACGGCAGAGCGGGGCAGGACTAGCGCGGGTGTAAAACATAAATAACGCCTATATAATATATCATATATATACTATATACAGTATTTATCACAGAACATCACATGATCACATTACAGATATCGCAGCAGAAGAAACATATGAAATATTGGATATACTAGGACGTCCGTATTTTCAATACGAGCCAGTATAAAACACAGATTCCACGGTCGTGATGAATAGCCAAACCCAGACCCCTACGAGAGCGGCAAGCAACCCTACCAATTCTAGAGTTAGGAGACCCGGACTCGACTCCTCGAGTTAGTCTCCCACTGGACTCCAGAACCCGGTTACTTGTGCCCTCCTCCTTGGGTCTATCCTAGTGCGGAAAAGTAAATAATATACAAAAGGCGGCATCTTCCGCAACCTGGAAGTGCCCCAATAAAAGAATATTACATACAAGTTTTTACATGAATGAAAATGAAAAACACTCATCTCACATAAAACCCCTGGCTAATCAAACACGACGATCCAATATAACATATCCAGCAACACATAACATCACATGTCATCAACGTAAGTAAATATGCGCATCCCAATTGTCGTTGACATATAGCAACGAAACCGGCGATATCACATATTACACTTACGGTCACAGAAAAGAAAGTGTAAAACTACAACAGTTGGAATCCGCAACCTGCATAGACATCGCATGCCTAATCAAATGAATTCCTTAGACATCGCATGCCTAACAATTATAAACCCCGCATTTTAGTCTCATTATCGAAAACACTTTTCAATATTAAAGTCGGGCAATTCAACAAGATTCCCGATATCCTGATCGAATGCTCGTCGCAAACTTTAGTAGGCGGCCGCACCCCCGACGCCGTCGACGAAGTGCACCAAGGCGGAACACCGCTGCCGCGAGCACCCGAACGGATGCTTTCGGCGACGAGGTTCTCCTACAGTCACTTGGTCGAGGCTATGGGGCATGACTGTCTATTAAGTTTACCCGGCGATTATCCGCGTACGCTACGTGATTGCGACGGACTTTTGATCGCATCAAAATTCCGTGGCAACCGATCAAGTGAGACTAAAGTGCTATGTTTATAACATTCATTCAGTTATCTCAGAACAACATGTGGATTCCAAATATTGTATCACATTCCAGATAAATAGAAAATGTTAAACTTTCCGATCGAACAAGCAAACACCCAAGTTTTCCCGAAACAGATCAACATATGAAATAATTTTAAAAACATCCACTTCATGCCTCGGTACCAACGGTCCAGCCGTAGAAGGGTCAAGCCAACGCCTCACATGTGGCACGCCGTACTGTCCCAAACCCTAAGGTTCAAAGGGCAGTTCAAGACGGTCACATAATCGAGTTAAGGTTTGTTGTCTTCTAGAGGGACCATCATGTTACTTGCACTACTTAGAACGTCATTAAACTACGGAAAAATCCAACACTTGGAAATTTCCCGGCGGGGAAAAATTGGGTATTTATATCCGGTGGAACTTTTTAGCATATTCTAAAATTATCCGGAAAACACATAGACCAGATTAGACAATCCGATCGAATCCACGAAGCTCCAAAACACCCCAGAAAACTCAACTCTGGAGTGCAAATTAAAAATTCCCAGAAAACTCAGCACCTGAAGAGACAAATTACTGTGCAAAAATGGAAGTCTAATCTCATTATTTGGCCGCGGAAACGCCGCAGAAGCCAAGCTTCTACCGCGGTTCCGCCGCTCTTTAGCCGTATCACTTGGTCAATTTTGCACCGTAATTCTTAGAATTTTCTGCTGAATTTTTTAAGAATTTTTAATCTGGAAAAAACCCAGTTTTGTAAAAATGTACAGAGAGGGGTCATTTTTAGGGTTTCAGGGTTCGATCGGAATTCTAACATCGTCTACACTTCTTCTAAGGCTCTAGCTAGACTCTGATACCACTGTAGGGTTCCTAGGCACACTAATGAGGTCTCACAAGGCATCAACCATGCCAAATTCAAAAATTTCCGGTGCCTACAAACCCTAATACGGATCGTTAACTAGAGATTAGGCGAAAACTAGAACTAGTAAACTGCTTTAACTAAGAGTGAACGGAAAATACAACCTTTGTAGACCCGGTCCTCCACCTCCATAGCTCCGTGATGATGTCCCCTCGCTGCGATCATCGGATCCCGGGCTCTAGCGTCGGCTTCATCGGAGAAATGGGCGGGCTAGGTCATCGACTTCGATGCCGAAGATGATCTACGTCGAGGCAACTCAAGATCAAGCTCCAACTTCACCAAGTCATGAAACTTGTGAAGAAAACACCCTATACTACATGGCAAGTGGTAGAGGATGAAAAAATAGGAAGTGGGTTCACTTTAGAATTGGATTTCTCACTCTTTTCATCAAGTCGCCATTGAAGGTTGCAAGCTTTCTTCTTCTTGAAGAAGAAGAAGAAGAAGAAAAATAATATGATAAGAATTAATCAATAATAGAAAATAAGTGATTCATATCATATTAGCAACCATGGTTATGTGTAGAGAGTAAACTAAGGTTAGGTGAATGGTTAGGTTAGGCATGAAACAAAAATGGTAGACTTTTTCAAAGCTTCAATGTAAAACAAAGCAAGCCACCATTTCTCTTTTTGCCAAAAGAAATAAATAAATAAATGAATAAATAAATTAAAACCATAACCATTTACTTAACCAAGGTTTAAACTAAACATACACCCAAATATGCATGTATCATCAAACATGATACAATCAAGTGCACAAAAAATATATCACATATATAATGTGCACTTCAAGTGAGAAAATCCATTTTAAGTGAACCAATACTAGTTAATGCAAAGTAATATATCAAATATATAATTATGCATTAAATCATTAAATCAACGCTTGATTTAACGATCCGGTCATATCGCATATGACCGACTAATATCCATTGTATCGACTTATCGAATCAATCCTTGATTCGATAACTAGGTTATATCGCATACAACCAATCGATATATTCATCGCGAGAATAGAATACGGTATCACATACACGCATTATTCTCTGTCCCGCACATATCTCATATGCGCTCATATTTCATTTCGCTTGAGCCAGGAAACCTCTGTGTAGGACTCTAAAGACTCGTCAATACGCCGGCAGCAGGTGATGATCATATCAAACACCCACAAGCCGCAAGTGGTCTGCTAAACATAAAGGCCACCCGGGTATTGAGCGATCAGAAGATCGACGAGCAAGCCCGCTCATATTCCTGTGAATCCAACCAGTAACACTTACCGTACAGTCCGGTCAGTTCGTCTGATATGTCGCATATCTCGCCTAGAGGTGGTAAACGTCATACCTCAATAGCTCGATAAGTCGTGTCAATATGAGGTCTATAACAGTTCGAGAAACTACAGGTAACACTTACCAGTAAATCTCAGCAACCCTGGCCAGGGATTTCCGGTTATAGCCAATCGAACACAGAGCAACATCAACCCCCTATACCGGGAGAGACGAATCCCCTCCTATCGCTCATTGCCTCCATGTGATTCGGGACTGTACCCAAAAACCACCGTTTTGCATGCCCTCTTAGACGTGGTAAGGTAGAAATCAAAGCACGGTGGGAATCACACAAGACTCTATGACGATCTCGGGTCAACAGACTACTCTGTACCAGTGTCACCAGAGAACTGCCATCTGACATAAGGTATAATACCATCTGGGAGTTCTCGGCGAGTCCGTCCAGTGTACCCAGTCTCTACTGAGCACCCGTATATCATCTCTGATGTCAAACACCAATGGATATGGGATCATCCATCGCCCATCTGTATGGGTCGAGAAGGTATACGCTAGTCTACTCTGGTATATCGATGCCCCGTCTCGATACACCCACGACTAGGGACTTTGAAGGATGTACTTATGGACTACCATGTCCCCACTAGTATGATCCACATCATAGTCCAGGTAGTCAAGTACACGTCCTAAGGGCTTTACCAACATGTAACAGAGAGACAATCAGTGTACACGTTAAGGTAAAGAGCAACCAGATAGCATACTATCATGCCGAGTAAGAAAGTCCTCCCTATATATGTCCAAGCATCCACTACAATATACATCCTATGTATAGTAATGGCCTCTAGGGCATACATATAACTAACATAAACGCCCCAAGTCTGGGGGCATGGTGGTGCATATTGTTTATATGGCTTCCGGAAAAGAGGAAAGTCGTGCTTCTGCGGGTCATCGACCGCTTACCCGATCTATAACAAAGGCTCAGGAGAAACAGCAGCAAAAACTTCAGGAGATGTTGACTGCAATGGCCGCACTCACTGGGCCGAAAGAAAATCCGGAGACCTCAGAGCAGCGTCATAAACAAGAAACTGATGGTGATTTCCTCCGAAAAATTCTCGAGCGGAAAGAAAAAGAGGCCGCGGAAGAGGCAGCCAACATAAAACGAATGGCTTTTTTGTTCCAAGACATGGCCGGGATGATGTTGTTGGATATAGTGCCCTCAGAGTCAATTATTGGATCGCAGGCACGTGATTGCAATGATTGAGGGAGGACCTATACCGGTAGGACAGTCTTACTCGAGAGGTTTGTATACTATCTGGTTTGTCTTTATCATCGTGTACATGCTTTAGGTGACATTGTAGTTCACTATTACATTTTCATAGAGAATAGTATGCTACCATGGTTTGTCTTTATCATCGTGTACTGTTTCAGGTGACCTTACAGGTCACTATTGCACGTTGATAGAGCCCTTAGGATTCTTGCTTGACAGCCAGCAATATGATGGCGATCATATACGTGGGAGCTGGAGTCTATAAGCACATCCTTACAATGTCCCTAGTCATGGGAGTTTTCGAGACAGGGTATCGATACTCCAGAGTAGACTAGTATATACAATCGAGACCCCGACGAGAGGAGGTGGCCGGTCTCACAAGCCGCTGGTGTCAGTTGGTTCATCTAAGATGTATACGGGTGCTCATTGGGTTATGAGTACACCGGACAGGACTCGCCGGGAACATGCTAGTTGGTATTATACCTGACGTCAGATAGCAGTTCCCTGGTGACATGTGTACAGGTTAGTTCATCAACCTGAGATCGTCATTTTTCTCGTGTGAGTTCCCATTGTGCTTTGATTACTACCCTACCACGGCTCAAAGGAGTTGTGCAAACAGGTTTTAGTTGGGTACAGTCCCGAGCCACATGGAGGCAGTGAGCGGATCGGCAGTGGTTTCGTCTCTCCCGGTATTGGGGGTGAGATCGCGCTGTGTCTAGGAGAGCCATTACACGAAGTCCTTGGCCAAGACAGGAGATTTACTGGTAGGTATTCCAGTAGTATCTCAGGATGTTCTGGGCTACACTCCGACACGACTTGTACCGCTTTGGGGGTCTGACTTTTACCAACCCCCTAGGCCCGCCATGCGATACTCATAGACGAACGGACCGGACTGTACGGATATTGTCACTGACAGGTTCAGTAGGGTGTCAGGATGAGTTCGCTCATCGACCGCTCTTTTGGTCAATACCTGGTAGCCCATTACGTATAGCTAATACCTCTGACGTGCTAGTGGTTAAATCCACAGCCAAAGTATTGACGAGTCTTTAGAGTCCCCCACAGACAGTTTCTCAAGTTTCGGGCGAAACGTTGTAGAGGCCGTATGATATATGGCAGGGTCCGATCATATACGTGCAGTAATGCACAGATCATGATCGGACGGATCATACTAGTGGGCTTTGGTTTAAGCCGGATCCTAGTATTAGATTTGTTGGATTTCTTTAGTCTCATCGCATTCGCATTCAGTCGGAATGCGGATGCAGGTATGTATATACAGGTGAGGGGTATCCTTGTGATCCGTCACGAGTTTACTTTAGATGTTGCCGTATCTTTTTATTGTTGCAAACATTTGGATTAATGTTTGTAAATGAAAATTATGAGCTAGAAATCATGATTACAAGCATTAATTGTGACACATGCACAAGTGATGACTCATGGTCTCTTTCTTTGTGCATGTGTCATATTATGAGCTTGATTTGTGTTGATATGATAAGAGGAGAGAGAGAGGGGCTTCCATATGTGAGGTTTTGGTCTTGTGTTTTTGAGACTTACTCTCTCTCATTTTATCATTCCATCACAAAAAGAAAAGAAAGAAAGCCTCTTCTTCTTCTTCTTCCTCTAGCTCATTATCTCCATCAATGGCTTCATCTCTAACCTCCATCCAAATCAATGGATGCAAGAGACAAAGTGATCACAAACATTCTCTACATCACCTTGGACACGTCGGCTAGCACACTTCGTGCCCAAGTTGCTTCGGATGAAGCGGGAGCCCGTAAAAAGACTCGTAGATGTGGTGCCCTTTCCGACGAGGAGATCGAGACCGGAGTTGCCGCGAGAAGCTTGGGATTGTCACGACCCGCAGGGTACGGAACGTGACTGGCACTTAAGTTTACGAAACGTCTAAAGACGTCTGTAAAATAAGTAAGCCAAAGCCCAGAAAACAAAACCAATTAAGCAAAAGAGTGAAGAAAACCCAATCAATTGAAAGCGAGTTATCAAATAAGTCATGTACAACCCTTTTTAAAAACAATACCAATTTTTCCGAAAATTTCGGCAGAGTCTCCTTTGTAAATACTGGCCCCCAAAATGGGTACAACAAAAATATACATGAATCCAACAAAATAGGGCATCCCCAAGCGGGAGCTAGCTCTTCGCCACAAGGCGGTCACAAATCCCACGCAATGTAAATGACAGCAAGCATAATAATCATAATAAAGCATAAGAAAACATCATGTCGACTCAAGTGAGCTCGACCCCAAAATACAGCATAAAAGTCCCCAAACCTCACAGTCTCATCTCTAGGTCAATATACAATAAATCTGGTAGAAACAGTAGATGGAGTACACTAGATACAAGAATATACAAGGTGGTACAAAATAATAACATAACCCACCTATGAGCAAATCTCGAGCTCAGGCAAAAGAGGCAAAAGGACAAGTGCGCCCGCCGCTACTGAACTGACGGAGCGGACCTGCAAAAGACTATGGCACAACGGGGGTGAGTTGCCAACTCGTGAGTAATAAATAACATCTACAAAGGCTATCGTATGCATGCACACAAGCATCCTAGCATCTAAAATACAGGTATGACGGGATGCACTAGCAGGTGTGTATACAACATCAGTGTACTAATATGTATGCAACATGAAAATCTGAGGTCTCAATAGGTATATATAAGAAACATTTTATCTCTTTTTGTTTTTGAAACTCTTTTAGAATGCCAGCATAATACTCAAAGAATCGACGAGAACCGGTGTCCAGCAACGACACCCAAAAGCTGTCTCAAATCTCATAAATGTATCCCTGGCCTCAGCCGTCCGGCTGACCCATCTCAAATATCAATATCTCATCATCTAGCGGCCACGGTCGGTATCCTCTGGATATCCGCCGTCCCAAACAGTCACCGGTAGGTAATCCGTCCCCTGCCAGGCTCAACGTCATCACCACATTCCTCTTGCCCCGGGGTACCTTACCGGGCCCACCATGTACCCGTGCCGGTTCCTCCACTCCTCGACACGGATTTCCAAATCCACAGCAAACTCATGGTGGACGACACTTACATCACTAGAAAACCGCAATTTACATATTTTAAAAATATAATAAGTTTAGAAATTTTGCGGCTTTCCCCCTGAAATCCAGCAATATCATAAAATCTCAAGAAATCCTCATAAGTGCATATATCAATGATAATGAATGCATATGGTATCAATAATCAAGTTGCGATGTGTGATTAATGTATTAAGCATGAACAATTAATATGATGAAGTACATGCACATGAATAGCAATACTACGGTTTCATTTTTAAGGAATTAAAGGCAATAGCACAAGTTTAAGTATCAATTAGTAACAGGTTTAAATTTAAAGGTTATCTAGTGTGGTGGCATGGCAATTACCAGGGTGTGTGTGTAAGCATGAATAGTGCTCGTGCTGCATATAAAAACCCTGGCAATGGTGCAGGTGTCCTATAAAATGGTTTCGTATAGGTATGTCAATATAATGCATGGATGCAGCAAATAGTCAAATAAGTATTTCACCCCTAATTACTAACATCACTAAGGGTCTTGTAAGTTACTAAAACTATCGGGCGGCTTGCGCCATCCAACGATAGTCCCCCGTAGATATTACATCTACTCACCGGAATCCCTGGCTAGCTGTGTCCAATCACCGCTTTCCCCTTTCGCGCCGCGTCTGACGTCTCCGCGACCGAACCTGGAATTAACATCAATACCAAACATAAGGTTACATATCAAGAACGACGCAAAACCCAAACGAAACTACTAACGTTCGCTAGCTAGGTACAACGTGCACAAAGTGCGCGGAACACACGCGAAAATCGCAAAAACTGCCAAAAAAACGCCGATTTGGTCGTCCGGCAAAACTAAAACCCGACTACCCAAAAATCCGCACTCACGCATCCTAAAAGTCGTAGGACAAGCCATCACAATCATCAAGATGTCGAAAATAATCCATCACATAATTTTATAACAAAACTAGTAAGCATTTGCATTCCAAAATCGGTGCAAAAATCGCCGATTTGCGATAAAACGACTACAATCTAGCATAATCACCCAAGTCACACCATTAGATAACCACTACACAAAATTTCAACACATTAACCATGTTCCAAACCTAAATTCCACAACCAACCCTTTCTAGATTTTTCTCAAAAGCAATTGCAAATCAAAATCCATACTAGAAAAACTTAACTAACACTAATTTCAAGCCCAATTAGCAAGTTAACCTTCTAGATTAGGTTAGCAAAACAACTAGATAATAAATTAGGTTTAATCAACTAAATAATGGTTTCTAAACCTTAATCAACTCACTAATCATGCTTCACAACCCAATCCATACATAAACCCTCTCTTGAAAATCCTAAAACAACAATTTACAACCAAATCACACTTCTAAAATTAACTAAATTAGCATAATTGAAGACTACATAAACAAGGTGACCATATAGATTAGTTAATTAACAACTAGATTAACTATAAAACAATCTAATTAACTATCATGGCTTCAAAACCCTAATTTAAACAAACTACTCTTTTTTTTAAAAAAAACAAGATTAGAAATTAGCTAACTTTTAACACTAAACCATGCAATTAAAGGAATTTAGCAAAAAAAGAAAGTAACTTGATGGAATTTATACCTCAAGATCTATGGATCAAGCAAGTGATTTGCCTCTAAGGATGGCTTCCTAGCTCCAAGATTCAAGCAAGAATGGCTAAGGATAATTATAGCATAAGGATTTTGTTTGGATTTTTGAATTAATTATGGATTTTGATGTGGTTTTTTGAAGAAAATTGAAGAAAAATGAAAAGAAAAGAGATGAAGAAGAGAGGGTTCAGGTTTCGGCCAGAGGAGGTAAGGGGGAGGGGTGTGGGTGAGTGGGGAAAGTCAATGGTCAAGTCTCCAAAGTCAAATGCACCATACCTTATTCATTATATTTAAAATAAAGCCATAAACTAACTAAATCAACTCAAGAAAGCAACCAAGGAAATGAGGTCAGAAATTTCTGGACTTGCACAAGGTGGGGCTGTCCTAGGGCTGAGGAAAAAGAGAGAGGGGTTTTACAAAAGAAATTTTATGCAAAAAGGCCCCCTACAAGTCAAAAATTGCAAGTTTTAGCTCAAAATTCAATAAATTCGTTTCATATCACAAAAATTTGTTAAAAATCAAAATAAATTACTAAAAATTTATGTTATCACTAGATTTTAATTATCATAATTTTAGAGATTAAAATTAGCCCGGAAAAATTTGTATTTATCGCTAATTTAATGTATTTTCTTACCGGCTTAAAATAATAATAAAAAATTGAAAAATTAGGGAAAATTTATAAACGACCAGAATTTCATAATTAACTCATTAGCTACTAAAAACAAGCAATTACCTATCCATTTTAAGTATAATTAGCCCTAAGCTGCAAAATAACAAGAAAGACGGTTTTCGGAAAAATACCGAATTTTCACCGAATTTCAGGAAAACACCAAAACGACTTTTCAAGACGCTACAGGGATGGTGGCCAAAGACCGAAGGACACGGATCGGTCGGTATAGCCTTTCTATCCCTTCTCTAGATAGCTAGTTGTAGGTTAATGGTTCGATCCGGGAAAAAGTATACGATAGCGCCAGTTTCAAGTTAAGAAAAAGTTTTTGTTTCCGCATTTTGGCCTCGGACAGACGGCCGGGGCGCTACCGTACACTTACATAGTATCAGAGCCACGCCATTAAGCTTTACTAGCTTAGTCTAACGTGTTTAGAATTTCGATCGAACGAAATTTCCAAAAACTGCATTTCCAAATTCTGAGTTTCTGTTGAATTTTTTTTGTCGTCAAAAAATTATTTTGAGCGTTGCAGAGATTCAGGAAGGGTTTTCTAAGAACACTGCAGAAAATTGGTTGCATGATATCACTGTAGCGCGGCGGAACCGCGGCCGTACCCACGTTTTGGTCGCGGATCCGCCGCAGTACTGTAGCCACAGTGCACGAAATTTTCTGAGGTTGTCTCTGACTTGGAAATGTGGTTTCTGGTATTTTTTGTTTGGGTCCAGATTTGTCTGAGTACTGGGTATTGTACTTGGGGCCCACTTCGGGAAATTTTGTCGATCGAAAATTGTAAACATGTTAGTTCACAGTATTTACATTATATCTGCGACCGTGAATGTCATTTGATCAGTAAATCCTGTCTAATTGCTATAGTTCTTTTAGACGGATTTGTGAACGTGACATTCACGTTGATGTTCTGTGTTGTGCTATGATGTTGCGGATTTGTCATGGTGGATAGCCTGGATGCAATGGTAGTACAGTTTGGTTGTATTTGTACATTTGATATTGCGGGGCGAGCGTCTGACATGTGGACTGCCGTCACTGCCTGTTTGTATATTATTCTTTTGGGGCACGACCGGGCTGAGGTCGATGTACCCGTTGTATATTTTACTTTCTGTACTAGGATTACCCCACGGTGGAGTGCACGGATAGCCGGGTTCTAGAGGGCAACGGGCCCGCATCTCATGGCTTTGAGACGGAGGGGGCTTCACTCTAGAATTGGCGGGCTATTCGCCGCACTCATAGGGGGTACAGGTTGACCCAAGGAGGGGTGCTCAAGTTATCGGATTCCGTAAAGTGCTGGATGGTCCATTCACTTTGTTGAAGGGGGCTGCCTCGCTTTAGGTTTTGGCGGGTAACTTGCCACGCCCGTAGAGGTCTAGGATTTCATTGCACAGGCTATCCACACGACCAGGGGAACGTCGGGTTTCAGTAGCGGCTCTATGAAACCCGGGGATCCCAGATTATCTGTATTGTTCTGTGATACTTATTACATTTCTGTGATGTTGCATTTTATCACGCCTGGAGCGAATATTATATATTGATATATATACTAGTAGATGTTGTATATGTTTTACACCCGCGCTAGTCCAGTCCCCGCTCTGTCGTTAGTTAAGTAACCTAACGGGTGATGACGGGACCCAGTGGCGAATGCGGATGGCATATACGTACATCGTATTTTCGTTCTTTTGTGGTGTGATCAATTGATGGGACTACATTGATTCGGATCAATGCAAGCTAAATAAACCTATTCTGATGTTGTTGGAACATTTTTCAAAAAGCTGTTATTGCAAGAACGTTCTCTTTTGTTTTGCACAGTGGTAATCGGTTATGAATATCCAGCACCTCAGTCGACGAGGCAAGGGCCGAGATCCATTCACCGGGAGTGACCCCTTGGACAGAAGTTTGCGTCAGGGTAATAACTTCACTATAGCCGATTACTTTTTGCTTTGCATCGTGGTATTCAGTTGGAATATCCCGCACCTCATTCTACGGGGAAAGAGCCGAGATCCCTTCACCGGGAGTGACCTCTTTAGCAAAGGTTTTCGCCACTATATTTTTATAAAAAGCTATGCAGTTTCTTCAACGATTTCAAGTTCATTACGTTAAAGATTTTTCGCCAAAAACCAGCCGTAGCCCTCCATCATTTCTTACGGGTATTATTTAGTATTCGTGCTGCGTTTGTTGACCTAGTCAAGACGTAGTGTTTGGTAGCTAAGTGGTGCTTGTTTGTTGCATAAATGGGATTGGTTAGGACAGTCGTGCGGTCTTGTTGACCTAGTCAAGGGCACGTATGGGTGGGTTTAATGCAATCCAGAATAATGACAGGTTGAACTTGACTAGCGGTTTATGGTTTGTTGACCTAGTCAAGGTCATAAGCCGCTTGGGGTAAAAATCACATCGGGAGTTTCTAAAGAAACTGAAACTTGCCAGATATGCGCATACCTTCTGGAGTGTGATAACATGAGTGGATTCCATCACGTTCTCATATTATCATGGGATGATAGTTGGATCCCGATTCCCACTAATGAGTTGGTTTACTCCTCGGGTGATCCCGACTAATTCTTTTTCAGGTTTGGAGGAGAATTTGAGGTTACAACGGGAGGTTTCCTGATTAGATAAATTGATAACCATTCTGATCTAGCTTAGAGTGCACGCAGAGTGTTTCTTTTCTCTCTCTCTCTTTGGCAGCGACCATGACCCGATCCTTGACTATGACTCAGTGACCAAGTTAACCGAACCTTCTTAAAACACTGGCTTTTGGATTGTCTGAGTTGCAAACCTCATTGCCACTCCTACTTTTACCCTTTTCTCCAGAACACCCCATATTACTGCGAACATCCACTTCCATTGGATAAAACCATCGTATGGTTATATACGAACTCGAAGGAGCTTGTTCCAGATTCGAGGATGGTTTCCGGTTCTGGAAAAAATGAATAGGACTATTCAGTTGTCTTTTCCTTTTACCTTCTCTCAAGTTGCGAGTGCTCCTTGGATTAGGACAGTACACCTATTACGCTTATTGGATAGTCTTCTTCCAAACCATAGGCAGGTGCTGAACGGTGGGGAATGAAGAAAACCAATTAGCCTAACGATGGTGTACAGAAGGTAATAAGTTAAGACAAATAAAGGGATTAGTAAGAGGGCAAAGTAAATTGCGACTGCTATCATTCACGACCAAACCAAGTATTTCATCGCCACTCCTACTTTACCTTTGTATTTCTCCAGAACACTCCGTATCACTACGAAGATCCACAGTTTATTGGATACTCCATCGTATGGTTATATACGTACTCGAAGGTACTTGTTCCAGTTCGGGGATGGATTCTGGTTCAGGAGAAATAGGAATAAGGTTTATTCAGTTGTCTTTTATCTTCACCTTCTCTCAGGTTACGAGTACTCCTAGGATTAGGAGAGTACACCCATTATGCTTATTGGATAGTCTTCTTCCAAACCATAGGCTGGTGCCGAACGGTAGGGAAGGAAGAAAACCATTTAGCATAAAGGGGTGTACATAAGGTAATGACTAAAGACATATAAAGGGATTTGGAGAGATGGCAAAGAAATATACGGTTACAGTTGTGAATCTGATAATGGAAGAGGCATTACTTAGAATACTCGGATACCCCTTCGAAACATTTACATGTTTCAGTTTCACTGTGTATGGTTAAAAGAAAACTGATTTCCCAATTAGCCCTTGCTCCAGGGTATGTATTTACCAGGTTTGATTCTCACATCTGTATGGTTTTACAGATGATGAGTGGGAGTAAGTTATTGGGAATTGGGTGATTATCCTCATTATATCGGGATTCGTTGTAATTGCTGATATTTGAGGAAATCGCCTGGATTGTTTGTCGGACGACAAATATTTGGTTTTGAATATCCGTTGTTATGCACCAATTTCAAATTGATATATCTGTACGTTTATTTTTATAAAGTGAGATATAACTTTTTGAAATTATGTTTATGACATTTAGATATATCAGTGGATGGTTAGGTAAGGAGCATTAAACAGCGGTTTAATTCTTCTTAACCATAAGTACAGTTTTCAACCTTCGACATACGGGGAATGAGTTATTAGACTCAGGGGGCTTATACAGAGTATTGTATTTTGTCCAGTGTCCATGAGGACAGAGGGGTTGGTCCTCGTACTATATTCTGTGTACTTATGACTTCTCTAGTTCTTAGACAAGTGTTTCGTAGAAACACAAGGTCCAAGTTGTGAGAAATTATAGGTAAAAGAGTAAAGTAGAGAAGCAGATGTTGCAAGTATCGGGATTCTTCAAGATGATCGAAGATGTAGATACTTGTGTATAGTATTCAGTTGATAGTAATGATTATGAGAACTTGCTTCTCTTTCAGGTTACTCATATCTGGATGTATTCCTAAGTTGAGTAATGTTGATCGGCCTCTTTCCATTTAATTGACATGCACTAGAGACAGCTGCATGATTTGAATCTGGTTCTAATTAAATCAGTGCCTCTGTTTCTATATTAGATATAGAATAGTTCATATCTTAACAATGTTAAAGTACGGGGAGTTGTCCGGCTTATCCTTAAAACCAGACTCTGGATAACTCAAGGCACGTTTCTGTAATGGCTATTTGTGGGTTGACCCGGGCTATGACGAGGGTTGACTTTCTACCATCTGGAAGATCAATAGAGATATTGTTCTTGACTCGCCACAGTTTTGATAAAAATGGATTTTTTTCAGAAAAAACAGTAGTGGGAGTATGGTAGAACTGGAAGTGATTCCAGAACCGCAAACGATTACTGAAAATTTGATAAGAACCTAAAGATTCAATCTAGTTTGACATTCCATTGGTCACTCCGCAGATATTGTGGGTAACCTCAGGCACCCGAGAGGTACTCCGGTAGCCTCAAGGACGGTAACAGGGAGGTTCTTGTTTACCCGGACTTGCCATTGCTATTGTTCCAGGCTATGAGACCCGGCAGGAGGATGAGTATAGCGTCATTCTAAACTAGCTTTAGAAGTGTACGTGTATATAACTCTGCCAAAGGGTTGTCGTAGTCAGTGGGAGCAGCGGAAGTATAGTGGACAAGTAGCTTATGTCTGTTTAAGGACTAAAGCAGATATAGCGGAGATAGATCATCTATTTCTGATGTGACAGACATAGGTTTGACTTCATCAGAATAGGGGATGGATCTGTTAAGAAGGTAGTAGGGTGTGATGTCTTGGTATTTGGATGACATACACATAGTAGGAAGTGATATTCCTGCACTACGATCGGTTATACTTTGGTTGTCACACAGTGGTTTCTCCACATAGGAATTGGATATAATATCAGAATTCTGGTTACTAATCTATGGTTTTAGGTCTGGATTTGGGTAGTTTCCCAATCTGGGTACTTAGACAGCATTCTACAGGTGTTTTAGAATGGAGGACTCCTGACACGGTAGTGTACCTGCAGGTGATGGAGTCACCCTCTCTAAAGGTGTCTTACAGACTAAAGGGGAGAGGGATGCGCATGATTAGCAGATCACTTGCTTAGGTAATTGAGTCAATCATGAGATTTCAAGTACCACACCAGATGTTGATTTTGCACTAAATGCAATAAGTTGATATTAATCCTATCCTGGAGAAACGTTCGGAAGCAGTTTTAGAACATAAGTGGATGTTCTAGGGATATGATAACGACAGCCTCTTTCGGGGGACGGTTATCATTCCAGGCTTCCAAGGTGACATGGATGACAGGGTGACTGTCAGAGTTATAGTTTTCCCTCTGAAGAGGGACAGTATTTTCGACAGGTGGTCCAAGGGGATACTGAGGGAGGCATGGCGCAGGATACTGATTAAGTTCAGTTGACGATACAGTCTAAGAAGTTTGGATTTGGAGTTCATTTATGAACTAGGTCCCATCAGATATACAGAAATATTCTAAGACAGGTATTGCTCATTTCGGGAGATGCCTTTCTCCGCGAACTTGAGATAAAGAGAGAAATAGAAAGAAACATCAGGGGGGATCCACTCACTGAGGCTATTCCTCGAACGCAATAGTTTCGCAAACGTGCTTTGTGAGACTGATTGGTAGAGGAGTTGGTTGTTCGGTATCACACGGGCTGTGAGTATGCGACATCGCAATAATTAGCCTTGAGTGCAAGTGGGAGATTGTTGGATACAGTGCCCTCAGAGTCAATTATTGGATCGCAGGCACGTGATTGCAATGATTGAGGGAGAACCTATACCGGTAGGATAGTCTTACTCAAAAGGTTTGTATACTATCTGGTTTGTCTTTATCATCGTGTACATGCTTTAGGTGACATTGTAGTTCACTATTACATTTTGATAGAGAATATTATGCTACCATGATTTGTCTTTATCATCGTGTACTGCTTCAGGTGACCTTACAGGTCAATATTGCACGTTGATAGAGCCCTTAGGATTCTTGCTTGACAGCCAGCAGTATGATGGCGATCATATACATGGGAGCTGGGGTCTATAAGCACATCCTTTAAATGTCCCTAGTCGTGGGAGTTTTTGAGACAGGGCATCGATACTCTAGAGTAGACTAGTGTATACAGTCGAGACCCCGACGAGGGGCGGTGGCCGGTCTCACAAGCCGCTGGTGTCAGTTGGTTCACCTAAGATGTATACAGATGCTCATTGGGTTATGAGTACACCGGACAGGACTCGCCGGGAACATGCTAGTTGGTATTATACCTGACGTCGGATAGCAGTTCCCTGGTGACATGTGTACAGGTTAGTTCATCGATCTGAGATCGTCATTTGTCTTGTGTGAGTTCCCACTGTGCTTTGATTACTACCCTACCACGGCTCAAAAGAGTCGTGCAAACAGGTTTTAGTTGGGTATAGTCCCGAGCCACATAGAGGCAGTAAGCGGATCGGCAGGGGTTTCGTCTCTTCCGGTATTGGGGGTGAGATCGCGTTGTGTCTAGGAGAGCCATTACACGAAGTCCTTGGCCAAGGCAGGAGATTTACTGGTAGGTATTCCAGTAGTATCTCAGGGTGTTCTGGGCTACACTCCGACACGACTTGTACCGCTTTTGGGGGTCTGACTTTTACCAACCCTCTAGGCCCGCCATGCGATACTCATAGACGACCGGACCGGACTGTACGGATATTGTCACTGACAGGCTCAGTAGGGTGTCAGGATGAGTTCGCTTATCGACCTTCCTTTTGGTCAATACCTGGTAGCCCATTACGTACGGCTAATACCTCTGACGTGCTAGTGGTTAAATCCACAGCCAAAATATTGACGAGTCTGTAGAGTCCCCCACAGACAGTTTCTCAAGTTTCGGGCGAAACGTTGTAGAGGCCGTATGATATATGGCAGGGTCCGATCATATACGTGCAGTAGTGCACGGATCATGATCGGACGGATCATACTAGTGGGCTTTGGTTTAAGCCGGATCCTTGTATTAGATTTGTTGGATTTCTTTAATCTCATCGCATTCGCATTCAGTCGGAATGCGGATGCAGGTATGTATATACAGGTGAGGGGTATCCTTGTGATCTGTCACGAGTTTACTTTAGATGTTGCCGTATCTTTTTATTGCTGCAAACATTTGGATTAATGTTTGTAAATGGAAATTATGAGCTAGAAATCATGATTACAAGAATTAATTGTGACACATGCACAAGTGATAACTCATGGTCTCTTTCTTTATGCATGTGTCACATTATGAGCTTGATTTGTGTTGATATGATAAGAGGAGAGAGAGAGGGGCTGCCATATGTGAGGTTTTGGTCTTGTATTTTTGAGACTTACTCTCTCTCATTTTATCATTCCATCACAAAAGAAAAGAAAGAAAGCATCTTTTCCTTCTTCTTCCTCTAGCTCATTATCTCCATCAATGGCTTCATCTCTAACCTCATCCAAATCAATGGATGCAAGAGACAAAGTGATTACAAACATTCTCTATATCACCTTGGACACGTCGGCTAGCACACTTCATGCCCGAGTTACTTCGGATGAAGCGGGAGCCCGTAAAAAGACTCGTAGATGTGGTGCCCTTTCCGACGAGGAAATCGAGACCGGAGTTGCCGTGAGGAGCTTGGGATGGTGGCCAAAGACCGAAGGACACGGATCGATCGGTATAGCCTTTCTATCCCTTCTCTAGATAGCTAGTTGTAGGTTAATAGTTCGATCCGGGAAAAGTATACGATAGCGCCAGTTTCAAGTTAAGAAAAAGTTTTTGTTTCCCCATTTTGGCCTCGGACAGACGGTCGGGGCGCTACCGTACACTTACAGATGTTACAGCCGGAACCTCCAGCTGAAGACCCCCCGATTATCATTGAAGACGACAGAGGGGAGACATCGAACCCTCCTTCGGCTCTTTCAGCAGCCAAGGAGGAGACCATCTCCAAGGCCACTCTGGATGATTACATCGCTCAGCAAATACGAGCTCAACAGGCGAGCGAAACGGCCGGGCAGATCGTTAAGACTGGACGACCTTACCCGGGCTAGTATGACCAAATAAGGTACCCGCCGGGATATACGATCCCTAAATTCCATGTATATAAAGGGACGGGCAATCCCCACCAGCATATCGCCAAGTTCAGGGTTCTATGTGGCAACACTGGAGGTGACGATAAACTGTTACTTCGCCAGTTCGTCGGCAGCTTGTCGGAGACAGCGTTCGAATGGTTCTCTGAACTCCCGAACGACTCTATCAAGACATTTGCAGAGATGGAGCTGCTATTTACACAGATGTTCGCAAGCGCTAGCGAGCGCACCCCGATCACTGCATTGATTAATGTCAAGGTAAAGCCAAGCGAAACGTGGGTGCAATACGCAATACGATGGCGAAATCTGTGGTCGAAATGTGAGCAGCGCATCGAAGAAGCGCCAGCAGTGGGCATGTTCGTGGGTACTCTTGATCCGCAGGCGACCATCTCCCAATTCATGATGTTTTTCAAGCCCACCACCTTCCAAGCCTTGATTGACAAACTGGCCCAAATGGACCAGATGGGCCACAGGCCTTCCTCTTCGAAGCCAAAGCCGCGGAATGAAAAAGGGAAAGGGAAAGCGACCTTCGTCGCCAATACTCGACAACAGCCCAGTGGTCCAAAATTCACTGATCGCTTAGACGAGAGACAGCGCTTTTATAATGAGAAAATGAAACGCCCTTATTCATTTCCCCGGGGCAAACAAAGAGATTGTTTGAGCTGGCGGTACGCAACAGGCTCATTAATTTGCCGAATCCAAAACGCCCATTGCAACCTGGTGAGGCTAATAATCCTAATTATTACCCCTACCACCAAGCAATAAGCCATCTAATTGAAAATTGCTTCGTCTTTAAAGGCTGGATCGAAGATCAATACCAACAGGACAAGTTCGCACTGTTCGAGAATTGGAAAGTGAACCCGCCTCAGCCACATGCTCCTAAAAGTACGGACACACCGGGGGCATTATGCTCTTTTGTCGAAGAAGCTCCGTGGGAGGTCGTTCTTTCAGCCAAGACGAAAAGAATGCTGAAGGATCTCCAAACATGCCCGGCAATCAGTTGGAAAAATCCACTGGAAGCCGAGGTCATCGAGAGAATGCTGAAACCACGCCTAACTCCAAAAATTGGAGGTGATAGTCAAAGCGCTCACACCCAGCCGTCAAAGTCTTCGAAGAAGAAGAAGAAGACCAAAAAGCCCGTGAAGCTTAATGACGAGCGCACGGACCTGCAAAAATATATCGACGCACTGGAAGAATATAACCAGAAGGCGCGGACCCCAGTCACACTCCAAGAATTTCTCAGCCACATCCTTGAGGACGGAGATGATGACAATGGAGAAGACTTGTCGGATGAACCTGAAGATTATGTGGCAAGCTGCCATGTGATCTCTCGCTCGTCGATAAACGATGAAGAAGCTCCTTACGCAGAGAAACTGGGGGCAGATTCTAAGCCGGAACTTCTAGGACCATCAGACGAAATGATTTATGCATTCCTGGACGAACCTCTTCTTAAAAGCAAAGCTGATCAAGAGCGTGAGATGGCCATATTTGAAAAGGCCAAACGTCGGCGACTGGACGAAAGGGTCGAAACACTCTCACCAGATCAAAGTACATCCGCCATAAATAAAAGCAGGTTTAAGACGAGGAAAAGGTTCGCCAAAGCCATATCGATGGGAATGAAGCTGCCACCCTCTGAAGAAAACACTCCTGATGAAGCGGATATACATCCTAGCTACTGCTTATATTATCGAAAGATTGCGCACCCCACCGAAGAGTGCAAAACCTTTAGAAATTGGTGGCAAGGGTATGTCGCTCACAAGCAGCACTTTAAGAGGATGAAGCGTAAAGCTCATCGACAGCGGAAAAATGCGACAGACGGACGTGGAAGAACTGTCGGCAACTGTCATATGGTTGACTCCGTGGGATCGCAAAATCTCACCTTCGGGAGCGACTCTGACGAAGAAATAGCCCTCAGCCCTCTCTTCAAAGAATCCACCTCAGGAAAGGAGGAAGAATCGAAGAGCTGTGAGAACATTCAGCTGCACAATCGCACATTACCTGAAAAGAATCTCGGACCCGTAAACAAAGGGTCGAATAAAAAGGATAAGGGAAAAGAAAAGGTCCCTGAGGATATCATCCTCGATGACAAAGCCGTCGAAGAGCTGACAGCCAAGGACCCGCCCAAGAAAAGTAAGATGCATTACAACGTTCTGGCACACCTGAGGAAGATACCCTCACAGCTCAGCATTCTCGACGCCCTTCTGCTATCTAAAGAGGTGAGAGATTCTTTGATCAAGGCACTACAAGAGCCCGAGCAATTCCAAGCTTTCCTCGCCGAAGAAAAGATGAAGGACGAGCTGGAAGAAGTGCACACAGCAGATATCACCTTCGGCGATGAAGATCTTCTCCTCGGGACGTGCGAGCACAACCATCCCCTTTATGTCTCCGGATACTATCATGATATCAAGATAGGCAAAATCCTGGTTGACAATGGGTCATCCGTCAATCTCCTCAATGTAAGAGTGTTGAAGGAAATCTGCATGAGCGTTCAGCATCTCGCTCGGGATAAGATCACTATCTCCGGGTTTGACTCCCAGTCATCACGGACGCTCGGGTCTGTAGTACTGACGCTGCGCTTTGGGCTGCTAGTCACTGACATCAAGTTTCACGTCATTGACGCTAAGACATGTTATAACGCTTTGCTCGGCCGGCCCTGGTTACACGAGTACAACATTATCCCTTCTACACAACATCAGTGTATGAAGTACTTCAAAGATGGTCCCGAGTACACTGTGACAGGGGAACTAAACCCATTCTCCGTGAATGAACTCCGAAAGTACGAAGATGCAAAATACTTCTTACCAGATTTTGAAGACACGGAAAGATGCCATAAACCGAAGAACAAAGCTATCGCTATTATTCCGGTCTTCGGGAGTGATACCGAGGAGGAAGAAGAGATAGTCTATTCAGAGTCGCCCCAATGCAACAAGACAGGACCGTCCACCCTTATGTTGATCTTCGGCAGCGACTCGGAAGATGGGGTCAATGCCGTATTTTCTGTTCAGCCATCAATACAAGCCTTTGCTGGCGATGATCAGAGTTTGCAAATCACCATGGTTCCGCGAGAACGTTACAAATAGCTTGACGCGCTTGATACCTATAGTGTGCAAGAACTGCAGACATTCTATGTCCCTCCCAGGCGAAGAGATGAAAAGACGATCCTCTTTTATCAATCCACGGAAACTAAAGTGGAAAAAGAAATTTGTCATGGTGCTGATTCTACACTTGACAGGCTCCAGCCCATCCATCTACCCAGATATTACACAGAAGGATTAAGAAGGCTGTTGAGGCGCCAAGGCGTACCTTTCAAACAGACTGCTCGACAAGCCCAGTTCTATAACAGGATCTGGAGCGTTCCTGGAACTCAACGAAAGTTGCCCAACGGGAGAATGGAAACGATCGGACTTGGATATGTCCGATCCAAGAAATGGGAGTGATTCCGCGACTGCTACGTCATACATGACTTTGATGAAGAAGGAGATGCTCTATGGGAAGATGCTAATCCTGAACCAAAATGAGCTTCCGTCGTGAAAATGCCAAGCCCATCGTTCAAAGAACAAATGGACAATCTTATAAGGGAGGTAGGTCAAAAAGTTTGAGACGGCCATAATCGCGAAATAGCCATCTACGAGAAAGCCAGAACGCAATGTCTCCTTCAGCAGGCTGCAGAAAGTGACGATGCCCTCCGTCGCCAGCCCGTCATACAAAAGGCCCGACGCAAAGACAGAAATAAACCCAAGAACAAAAAAAGCGTTCGACAGTGACAAAGCGGGACCAAGAAGCCACGCGATCGAGAATCGAGCAACCAGGATTCGTCTCTTATAAAGAAGATGAGTCGAGCGTATTCTTTTTCCCAAGACAAGACAAGGAAGATACTTGATCTTGTCATAAAACATCAAATGATTACCCTCCCGGAGTCCAAGTACCCCGAGCAAGCAAGCGAGGTCTCTCACCCGGATTATTGCTCTTATCACCGAGCGATAGGACATCCTCTCGAAGACTGCTTCACATTCAAAGACTGGGTAGAAGACCAGTATCAGTAAGGCAAGTTCACTTAATCCAGTAGTTGGAGGGCAACCCCGCCGCAGAAGCATGAACCGAAAGCCACGAAAGCAGAGCCGGATCAATGTCGGTCTTGGAAGCGATCTCGTACCTGTCACGTGATAACGCTGTCAGAAGAAGAACCCGAGAATATGGATGACCTCCCCTGGTGCTTCAAAAACGATAGTGACGAAGTGATCTCAGAGTTTCCACCGGCGCCAAAAGAGCTAGAAGATGGAATACATACTACTGCAGATATCCTCAAGAAAATTGACTTGGGGACGGCAAGTGACCCGCGACCGACATTCGTCAGTGAGCTGTTGTCTGAAGAAAGGGTAGCTACGCTAAAAGACGTTCTCATACAGTATAAAGACTGCTTCGCATGGAGCTATTCCGAGATGCCGGGACTAGATCCAGAAATTGCGGTGCACAAATTGGCGATATCTCCAAACGTCAAGCCGATCAAACAAGCACCGAGAAGATGCGGCTTGAGCTTGAGATGAGCATCAATGCCGAGGTCAAGAAACTAATCGACTCCGGCTTCATCCAAGAGGTTCAATATCCTGATTGGATCGCCAATTTCGTCCCGGTGATAAAGAAAAATGGGACGGTGCGCATATGTGTGAACTTTCAGGATCTCAACAAAGCTTTCCCCAAGGACGACTTTCCAGTACCGGTCACTGAGCTATTGATAGATAATACGTCCACTCACGAAGTTTTCTCCTTCATGGACGGCTCGTCAGGATACAATCAGATAAAGATGCATCCCGAGGACCAGAAGCATACCGCTTTCCGGACCCTTTTGGGCATATTCTGCTACAGGGTGATACCTTTCGGTCTAAAGAATGCCTCTGCCACCTATCAGAGGGCCATGACGAAGATCTTCGATGACCTCGTACAAGAAATCGTCGAATGCTATATCGACGACCTCGTAGTTAAAAGCAAATCATACGAGGAACATTTAGAGCATCTGAAGATCGTGTTTCAGCGCCTTCGGAAATACAACTTGAAGATGAACCCTCTCAAATGCGCATTCGGAGTGTCGTCAGGCAAGTTCCTGGGATTCATCGTCCTACACCGAGGCATCGAGATAGACCCTTCGAAGATCAAGGCGATTATGGAAATGCCTCCGCCAAGAACACTCAAGCAGCTGCGGTCTCTTCAAGGAAAGCTCGCATATATCCGGCGATTCATAGCCAATCTTTCCGGCAAGTGTCGTCCTTACAGTCACCTAATGAAGAAGGGAACTACGTTCGTCTGGGATCGCAAATGCCAAAGCGCACTGGACGAAATTAAGCAATACCTGCAGAATCCGCCGGTGCTGACTACTCCGGTCAAGGGAAAGCCTCTCATTCTGTATACAACCGCCCTTGAGGGTTCTCTAGGTGCATTATGGGCATAAGAAAACGACCAAGGGAAAGAAAAAGCTCTCTACTATCTGAGTCAAGTTCTCCTGAGGGCAGAAAACAATTATTCCCCCATAGAAAAACACTGCCTGACGTTGATCTTCGCGATAACGAAGCTCAGACACTATGCGTTGGCACATGTAGTCTATCTCATATCAAAGGTGGATCCTCTCAAATATTTGATGTCAAAGGCCATATTGACGGGACGGCTCGCTAAATGGGCCCTGCTCTTAATGGAATTCTCGGTGATATACTGACCCCTCAAGGCAGTGAAAGGACATGCCATCGCTGACTTCCTTGCTGAACATCTGATACCTACCGACTCTCCTTTGAACTGTAAATTGCCCGACGAGCACGCGTTTGACACAATCGACGGGGAGAGAAGAGAAAATGATACCCAGTGGGAACTTTACTTCGATGGAGCATCTTCCATGAAGAAGCGCAAACAAAGCACCCCCATAATCAAATCCGGGGTGGGCCTCATCTTCGTGACTCCATAAGGAGGGATAATTTGTTTTGCTTTCCCCTTAACCGAACCGAGGACAAACAATGAAGCCGAATATGAAACTTTAATAGCAGGTCTTGAGATCGCCGTCGACATAGGAATTGAGAACCTCCTCATATACGGAAACTCCCAGCTGGTCGTTAGTCAAGTAAATGGCGACTATCAAACATGCAAGGCAGAGCTGGTAAAGTACGGAGAGAGTGTGCAGCAATTACTAACTCAAATTCCCTCCTACGTGCTGAAAAGCATACCGCGTACGGAAAATAGTAAAGCGGATGCACTAGCCAAGCTCGCTAAAGAACTGGCTGACGAAAACCTCGATGACGTGAGGATCGTTGTGCAAAGTCGTCGGGTTCTAGCACCGGAAGAAATATCTCCGGAGTCGTCCGAAGAAAAGGAAGCTACCGAGCAAACGACCCTACAAATAAAGGACCAGGAAAAGGCTATGGATTGGAGAGAAGTCTTTATAGACTACTTTAAATCTCGTCGAACGCCTAAAGACGCGTCCTCGAGACATCAGCTCATGAAACGAGCTCTATCTTTTGCCTTCGTCAATGATACGCTGTATAAGAGATCATTTGATTCTCTGTGGCTAAGATGCCTGGGACCTGAAGAAGCAAAGATAGTCGTCCAAGAAACTCACGACGGACTCTGCGGTTCCCACCAAGCCGGGCCGAAGATGAAGCTGAAGATCAAAAGGATGGGCTATTATTGGCCCACAATGATCCAAGACTGCCTCGAATACGCAAAGCAGTGCCACTCATGCCAGATTCACGGGGACTTTATCCACCAGCATCCAAATCCGCTACACCCAATGGTGGCTAGCTGGCCGTTCGAAATGTGGGGAACTGACATAATTGGCCCCATCGAACCGGCATCATCCAAAGGACATCGGTTCATATTGACGAAAACTGATTATTTCTCTAAGTGGACAGAAACAGTACCACAAAGAGAAGTGAAGACGGAGAATATCCTCCATTTCTTCAAGACACACGTCATTTACCGGTTCGGCATTCCGCGACGGATTATCTCCGATAACGGGCCAGCCTATAGAAGCCATAAAATCAGCCGCTTCGCACAACAGCATAATATAGACTAGAGATACTCTTCGGTCTACAATTCCCGAGCTAACGGTCTGGCTGAGGCTTTTACCAAAACCTTGACGAAGATCGTGAAAAAGACGGTGTCTCGAAATAAGAGGGACTGGCACGAGAGACTGCATGAAACTCCGAGCGGTCGAGATAGAGTTGTTATTCGGCACAGAAGCGATACTCCCCCTCGAGATAGAGTTACCCTCTCTGCGAGTGGTCGTTCACTACGAGCTAACAAACGAAGAAAATGCTCACCTTCGGCTTGAGGAGCTCGACGCCCTTGATGAAACCCGTCTCATGGCGCAACAAAATCTGGAGGCTTATAAAGCAAAGATGACGCGCTCATACGAGAGACTGATTAGGCCGAGAACATTCCGCCAAGGCGAACTCGTGCTAGTGGTCAAGAGACCTATGATCCCTAATCGTGCCAAGCGGGGGAAATTCGAGCCGAACTATGAAGGCCCGTATATCATAGACAAAGTTTACCAGGGTGGAGCCTATCTACTCATGGACATGCATGGTGAAAGACCTTTCAGGCCAATAAACGGTCGCTTCCTAAAAAAATACTACGCCTAACGAGTCACGGCCTAGGCCAACGATAGATGGTGACGCATATGTCCGCTCACTATCTTGCTAAGCCCAAACTCTATAAGTAGTAGCTGGCAACGGACCGAAACGTTCTTAAACTAACGACGGACCAAAATGTCCTAAAACTAACAACGGACCGAAACGTCCTTAAACTAACGCTGGACCACTATGTCCTAAAACTGGCTGTTGACCGAGACGTCGATAAACTACTATGGACCGCAGCATCCCAAGGCTGACACAAAAAAAATAAAAGAAATAAAAAAAAAAGAGAAAACGGTATATCCATAAGCAAAATGGGCACGGATGAAAACCCAAAAGGGCTCCGTGAGTAAAAACAGCAGGGCTACCAGCGGGTTTTTTGAAAACCCGAAAGGGCGCAATCTCGTTAAAAGACACTTGCAAGGCCCTCTCGACCTTGTAAGGAGAAACCACCTGCGTGAGATCCTTATGACTCACAAAGAAGCAACACACTTAGGGATCCCCATGATTCCTAAGGAGAAGTTACACTTACGAGATCCTCACGACTCGTACGGAGAATTCCGCTTTGAGACCCTCATGGCTCACAGGATTCAAAAGCCTTAAGTTACAGGGATCTGAACCTGTTCTTAAGCCATCACGACCTCCAATTTTGCCCTACAAGCATTTCAATATTGACCCTTGTATACAATCTACGGGCGCGAATAAACATTTCCCTAACAAAGTTCCACCCGCGACTGGGGATATGTTCACACAGTGGACAACCCTTGTAAGTCCTCTCGACTTATAAGGAGAAAAAATACTCTAGTAAGATCCTTATGACTTATAAGAGAACACACACTTAGGAATCCTCACGATTCCTAAAGAGAAAATGCACCTATGAGATCCTCACGACTCGTAGGGAGAAATACCTTTATGAGACCCTTACGACTCATGAAGTCAAAAGCCTTAGTCGACAGGATCCTAACCCTGTTCGCTAAGCCATCTTTGTTCGACATCGACAGAGGCAAATCATGATTCACTCCTGGTAATATCCCAGTTGTAGCGATGCTGATGCCGAAATCGGTGTCAAATCCCAAAACTCGCAGCGAAAAGCCAGTGAGCCACAAATGCATACGAAATAGCCGAAATGATGGGGCAACTTGCAGCAAAATCAGCAAGTAAAAATGTATGCATGCAAAATAACCGAAATGATTGGGCAACTCGCAATAAAAAGAAGCGAGTAAATAAAACAAACAGCCGAAATGATTGGGCACCGCAAAAAATAGCCGAAATGATTAGGCAATCGCGACCTTCACGATATAAAACATAAAATGATAGAGCATCACGGAAAGAAAAATATATAAAATGAAACTTTTTGCCCTACATATGAGATCACATCGATCCCTGTATACAATCCAGGGGCACAAACAAAGAGGGAACCATACATTCCCACCAGGCTCCATCAAAAGAAGAAGCCAAATCTCGACGGTTTCACAGACAGCCTGGAGATCATCTCAACATTCGTCTCATTACAACATACGTAACATCAGCAAATTGGAGCCGTGGCAAAGCTCCCAATTGCATGACTTGACGATGCACAGACAACCGAGAGTCAATCTATCCTGGTCCTTGCGGAACACGGCTATGTCAATCTTGACCCCGTGGGAAGCATCCAGAGCAAATCCTGGTTTCGTGGAACACGGCTTATGTCAATCCTGACCCCGTGGGAAATGTCCAGAGCGGATCCTGGTCCTTGCGGAACACGGCCAATGTCAATCCTAACCCCGTGGGATGCGTCCAGAGCGGAACCTGGTCCTTGCGGAACACGGCTAATGTCAATCATGACCCCGTGGGAAGCATCCAGAGCAAATCCTGGTTTCGTGGAACACGGCTATGTCAATCTTGACCCCGTGGGAAGCATCCAGAGCAAATCCTAGTTTCGTGGAACACGGCTTATGTCAATCCTGACCCCGTGGGAAATGTCCAAAGCGGATCCTGGTCCTTGCGGAACACGGCCAATATCAATCCTGACCCCGTGGGGAAGTGTCCAGAGCGGAACCTGGTCCTTGCGAAACACGGCTAATGTCAATCCTGACCCCATGGGAAGCATCCAGAGCGAATCCTGGTTTCGTGGAACACGGCTAATGTCAATCCTGACCCCGTGGAAAGCGTCCAGAGCGGATCCTGGTCCTTGCGGAACACGGCTTATGTCAATCCTGACCCGTGGGAAGCATCCAGAGTGAATCCTGGTCTAGTGGAACACGGCTTATGTCAATCCTGACCCCGTGGGAAGCATCCAGAGCAAATCCTGGTCTAGTCGAACAGAGCTTATGTCAATCCTGACCCTGTGGGAAACGTTCAGAAGGAATCCTGGTCCTTGCGGAACATGGCTTATGTCAATCCTGACCCCGTGGGAAGCATCCAGAGCGAATCCTGGTCTAGTGGAACATGTCATATATCAATCCTGACCCCGTGAGAAGCGTCCAGAGCGGATCCTGGTCCTTGCGGAACACAGATTATGTCAATCCTGACCCCGTGGGAAGCATCCAGAGAAAATCCTGGTCTAGTGGAACACGGCTTATGTCAATCCTGACCCCATGGGAAGCGTCCAGAGCGGATCCTGGTCCTTGCGGAACACGGCTTATGTCAATCCTGACCCCGTGGGAAGCATCTAGAGTAAATTCTGGTCTAGTGGAACACGGCTAATGTCAATCCTGACCACGTTGGAAGCGTCCAAAGCGGAACCTGGTCCTTGCGGAACACGGCTTATGTCAATCCTGACCCCGTGGGAAGCGTCCAGAGCAACTCCTGACTCCGTGAAATGCGGATAATGTCAATCTCATCAATCACTTATGGGTCCTCTCGAACCGTAAGGAAGAAAACTCTCTTGTGAGATCCTTACCACTCCCAAGAGAAAACACACTTAGGAATCCTCACGATTCTTAAGGAGAAAATACACCTGCGAGATCCTCTCAACTCGTAGGGAGAAAAGTCTTTATGAGACCCTCACGGCTCATAAAGTTGAAAAGCCTTATACAGCAGATCTGAACCTACTTCCTAAGCCACCACTACCTTTCGAAGAATTCAATATGGAATGCTCTCTATCATCTACAGGCTATGCTTACCGAAGTAACATGCCGGCAACAAAGAAAAGAGAAAACAGCGACAGTAAGGAGAACATTTGATTCGCATTCGGTTAAACGTTCAAAGCGTACCCATTCATGCATGTGCGAAAAGGTTTAATACATAAAATAAACACATGGAAATGGAAAAGCTTGCTATTCATACTTCAGAAAATTCATACATTGAGGAAAACAGTAAACAAAAACATAATTAAAATGTTTACAAAGGCACGACATCAAATCCAGGACATGGATTGAGAAATTCAAAAGTGAGGCCATCCAAAAATTTTCGGGCCTCTCGGACCATCTTCGTGTGCATCCTTTCACGATCACAAGCGCCAGGATCCCCACTGATGTCCTCCACCTTTCGATAGGCAGCGAGTATCGCCGCCTGCTGAAAAGCTTAATGCAGGATATCAACAAGGTTGTCTCGCCTTTTCTTTGAGATTAAGCCCATCAGATACACCGAGTGTACTTTATCTTCGACGTCATCCAATACCTTAAGCGGCATGCCGGCATAAAATAAAGGAAGGGCTCCCCAGATCACTCCCACAATAAGCTTCAAGAAAGAGGAACGGCGAGGAAGCAGTCGACCATTGTATGCATCAAAGCAACCCATAATTTCAGCACACTGGGTGTTTGTGAATTCCTGGTTTTGGGAGCGGCCTAGTGTGCGAATGTCTCCATAAGAAATAATCTCCTCGAGATCATACATATGAGCGTCCATAACGTCTGAAAGGGGAAATCAGTAAGAGTTAATAGACAAACTGATTAAGAAAAAGCTTATTGAAACAGACACAGGATTCAAACAACTCTTGATATCCCCAAGGGGGAAACAAGTGTTGTGCAATTAAGAAAGGAATCCCAGAAAGGATTTCGCATTTAATAAAAATGTCCCTCGGGCCAAGAAGTTAAACTCCTCAAGAGCAATACTCTACAGACAGGAATGACACATGTCAAAGTCAATTATGAGAGGAATTAAAAATTCTCCAGGAATTCTAAGAGCCTTGCTCTATAAAAATGATGGAATAACCATCAGAAAACTTAAAATAAAATTTTTAATGAATTAATATTCTGAGATCTTCAAGATCTATGAACAAACTCTAAGAGTTCTTCATGAGCAAAGCTCTGTTAATGGGTTAAGAAACCCTAACAAAGATCTCTTTAGATCTATGGGTTCAAGAAAGCAAAGCTCTGTCAACAAAACCCTAAAAAGAGTTTCTTTAGATCTAAGATCTATGAAGAGCAAAGCTCTGTTAATGGGTAAAACCCTAAAAACATTTTGAGATCTATAATCTAAGGAAGAGCAAAGCTCTATTGATAAAGTTCAAATCTTACCAAAATTTGGCAGAGTTTTGACTCTTGAAGGTTCTTAAAATGAAGAGCTATGCTCTGCCAGAGAATAAAAATTCTCAGAGGAAAGAAGATGAACAGAAATCATCTCAAGGGCCAAGGGTCCTATTTATAGGCACTGAGTGTCGTTTCAACTTCTAAGTTGATCTAATAGTGGAGATGTTGCCACCGCTACACTCACGTGTGAGCCACGTGAGCGCAACGGTTAGGGGCATTTGTTTCCCCCCAATCAGAGCAAAGCTCCGTTTAAAATTCAAATTTTGAAATGAAGCAATGCTTCAGAAGCAGCGCCAAGTGCGCTGCACCCTAAGCAGCGCACCACATGCAAAGCACGTGTGCGTTAGCTCTAGGTGCGCCGCGCTCTAAGCAGCGCACCACGTGCAAAGCACGGACGCGCTAGCGCTGGAACTAAAAGCTCCCCACCGTCAGATCAAAGATCCAATAATAATGATAAATCATTAATTAATCAGAATTAAATTCTGTTAAGGAAAGATTCCTCAAAATCTTTCCAAACAACAAGATTGTGCTCTGTAAATCAGAGCACCGTTGGATCAATGATTCAGTGGTGATTAAAAATCACCAAAATACAGAATAAATTCTGTATGGAAAAGATTTCCCAATCTTATTAATAACAAGAAGATTACCTTCTGTAAATCAGAAGCTCTTGGATCAAAGATCCAACAATAGAAAATTCCCCAAATCAATTGGAGAAAAGATCTCCTTAACTGATTGAACTAATCAGCTTGCCCTATAAAAAGGCCCCAAGATTTCAAGTCTCAGATATACAAAAAAAATAGAGAGGAACCTCCCCATAAAACTTTGAGAAAATTGAGAGAGAAGAGCCAAGCTCTCAGAGAAAGAAGATTTTCCTTCAAGGTAAAAAAACGATGATGAACAGAGAGATGAAATCATCTCATAATTAATTTCAAAAGAAAAATTCACTTCTTTAAAAGATCATAGATCTATAAGACAAAAGACTTTCACAAAGAGATCAAAGGATCCCATCATAAAAGAAGAAGAACATAATTCTTCTCATAGATCATAGATCTATAACACTAAGATCTTTCACAAAGAAATCATGAACGTCTCATTATAAGAGAGGGGGAGAATAATTCAATTCTCTTAGGATCACAGATCTATAAAGGCAAAGCCTTTCATCAATATAAGAGATTGAAACATCTCCTACAAAATAAGAACTTTTGTTCTTAGGATGTTGAGACAAAGTCTCTTCTAAGGGAGAATTTATTTCCCAGATCATAAAATTGATCAAATACGCTTCTGCGCTCTTGGACAGACGCTCAGCGCCAAGCGCACCACGTGTCACTCATGTGTGCGCCACTCAACAGTTAGCGCTTTGCGCTCTTGAACTGGCGCTTTGCGCTCATGGAATGGCGCTCAGCGCCAAGCGCACCATGTGTCGCTCATGTGTACGCTACTTAACAGTTAGCGCTCTGCGCTCTTGGACTAGTGCTAAGTGCTCATGTACTGACACTCAACGCCAAGCGCACCACATGCTCCCCACGTGTGCACCACTGAATAAATAGCGCTTAGCGCTCATAAATCAGCGCAATGCGCTCATAGACTGGGGCTCAGCGCCAAGCGCACTATGTGTCCCTCACGTGTGCGCTACTCGGCAAAGGCGCGCTGCGCTCTTTGACTGGCGCAAAGCGCCAAGCGCGCCACGTGCCCTTCACGTGTGCGCTGATAGAACATAAATTGTTCTTTAATAAGCCCAGAGCTCTGATGAATGCTCAGCATTCAATAAAAAAACAAAACATTGTCAGAATGCAAGTCAATGCTCAGCATTGTTAAAAGGGCCAAGCCCAAATAGATGCTCAACAGCCCAAAATAAATGATTAAACATTTTTAACTTGATTGGACTTAGCCCAAAATTGGCCATAAGTTCTTAATTCAGATTAATTGAGCCCATATGCTCACAAATCTTTTAACGGACCTTAGTCCCAAATTGGACTACAGATCTCCCAACCAACCTTGGTTCAAGGGTACATCTCTTCACTCCTCTGATATTTGTCGTTGTAATCCTTCAACGTCTTTAGAGAGCTGACGGGTCCTGACAATCATACGTTTCATGGACTATGATGTCCTTAACCTCGGACTGTGGGGTCCCTTTAAACCCACGGACTATGATGTCCTTAACCTCGGACTAGGGGTCCCTTTAAACCCACGGACTATGATGTCCTTAACCTCAGACTGTGGGGTCCTTTAAACCCACAGACTACGATGTTCTTAACTTTGGACCACCATGTCCTTAAACTGGCAATCGACCGCAATGTCCCTAAACTAAACAATAGAGTCCAAATGCTCTTTTGTTGGATCTAAATGATCCCATTAAGTTGATCTTAGTCTAAAATTAGACTAACGTATCCTTAACAAACATTTAAGTTGATCTTAGTCTCAAATGAGACTAACATATCCTTACACCCAACCCTAAACCCAAATCTAAGAAAATACGGATTTGGACTAATCCACGCGCTACGGGCGATAACTTAAATTAGTCTCTATATACAATCCACGGGCAACCAAAAACAAAACAAACACCCACGACACGAAGTGACCATCTATAGAAAGAGAAAGTGGTTACCGCGATGCGGTAGTGTAATTAACTGCAGGGGTTTGCGCCTGCAGGGAAGAGCGTCTCCACAATCAAAAACCCCTCAAACGAGAGGGAATCTGACGAAGTCTGCTACAACGGCCGCGTCCGTCTAAACCTCCGATATACGGTGCCATAAATCAACTTGGCATCTTCGATGAGGTGGACGGATAAAACCAAATAGCATCTGCCCCCAAATTCAGGCAAGACGAACCTACGCAATTCCGTCTCCTGTATTCGGCGGAGAACACCGAGCAAGGAACGTGACTTTCCGCATTCCCAATCACCCAGAGTTTATTTTTGAAGGCGGGAGTGAATCTTTGGAGCCAACCAAGTTTAGAGCCAAGCCAAAAGAGTTGACAGCTATGGAGATTGATGAGAGCCCTGCCCCAGAGATTGTTCGGGATTTTCTGGATGTGTTTCCTGAAGATTTACCAGCTCTACCACCTCCCCGCGTTTTGGAATTCTCTATTGATTTGATTCCAGGTACAGCACTAGTTTCCAAGGCCCCGTACAGAATGGCACCGGTTGAGTTGGCAGAATTGAAGAAAAATATTGGAGAACTACTGGAGAAAGGATTTATCCGCCCAAGCGCTTCACCATAGGGTGCACCAGTTTTGTTGGTAAAGAAAAAGGATGGATAGCTATGGATGTGCATAGATTACCGGGAGCTGAACAAAGTCACGATAAAGAACAAATACCCCATTCCACGCATCGACGACTTATTTGATCCGTTAAGTAGGGCCAGAGTATTTTCGAAGTTGGATCTCCGTTCGGGCTATCACCAGATCAGAGTAGCGGCCGAGGATATATGCAAGACAGCTTTCAGGACCCGATACGGGCATTATGAATTCCATGTGATGCCGTTCGGTGTTACCAATGCTCCAGCTATATTTATGGATCTGATGAATCGAATATTTGCGAAGTATTTGGACACTTTTGTCGTTGTATTCATCGACGACATACTAGTCTACTCTAAGACTCGAGAGGAGCATGCCGAACACTTGCGAAAAGTATTACGAATTCTTCGAGAAGAGAAGTTGTACGCAAAATTGAGCAAGTGTGAGTTCAGGCTCGACGAGGTGCGGTTCTTGGGACACATTGTTTCGGGTGAAGGCATCTCAGTGGACCCGGTAAAGATAGAATCCGTTAGAGATTGGCCAACACCGAAGTCAGTGGCCGAGATCAGAAGCTTCCTGGGACTGGCCGGATATTATCGACGGTTCGTTCAAGACTTTGCACGAGTCGCTGAACCTTTGACGAAGCTGACACGGAAGGATGTACCATTTGTGTGGACGGAGGAGTGTACTCGGGATTTTGAGACACTGAAGCAGAAATTGACCGCGGCGCCTATTCTTACAGTACCAGATAATTCCGGTGGGTTGGTGATACATAGCGATGCTTCAGGGAAGAGCTTAGGCTGTGTTCTGATGCAGCACGGTCGGGTGGTTGCTTACACCTCACGACAACTGAGGAATCATGAGAGGAACTACCCTACTCACGACTTAGAGTTATCCGCAGTGGTTTTCGCATTGAAGATCTAGAGGCATTACCTGTTGGGCGAGAAGGTAGATGTGTACACGGATCATAAGAGTCCGAAATACGTGTTCACTCAAAAAAAACTGAATATGAGGCAGCGCCGATGGCTAGAATTAATGGCGGACTATGACTTAGACTTACAGTATCATCTGGGAAAAGTAAATGTTGTACCCGATGCACTCAGTCACAAGCCAGCGGTCATGATGTTGACCAGCCAGAGGAGCATTATTGAAGATTTTCAGAAGCTCGAGCTAGAAGTCGTTACGCCAAGTGCAATCAGGCAGTTTTGGCAACTACAGGTGCAGTCTTCTCTCATAGATCGCATCAAGGCTGCGCAACCTGATGATCCTCGATTGCAAAAGTTCAGAGAGCAGCTGGAAGTCGGGCTGAGAACAGACTTACTCATACATAAAGACGGTTCTCTGAGATTCGGTAGCAGACTCTGCGTACCCAAAGGGGATGTTCGAGAAGAGGTGCTTGCTGAGGCTCATAGTTCAGCTTATTTTGTGCATCCAGGAGGCATGAAAATGTATCGAGATCTGAAGCAACACTTTTAGTTGAACGGGATGAAGTGAGAGATTGCACGGTTTGTATCCAGGTGTTTGGTATGTCAGCAAGTTAAGGCAGAACACCATAGAACAGCGGGACTGTTACAACCGCTTCCGATACCAAAATGGAAGTGGGATCACATTACTATGGATTTTGTGACTGCCTTACCATGGAGCCCTAGGGGCAACAACGCCGTTTGGGTTATCGTCGACCGCCTTATGAAAGCTGCACACTTTATACCCTTCCGGGTGGGACAGTCGACAGAGTCGCTGGTGGAGAAATACATGCAAGAGATAGTATGACTTCACGGAGTTCCGGTCAGTATTGTGTCAGATCGAGACACCAGATTTGTTTTGCACTTTTAGAAGAGCTTACAGGAGAGTCTGGGTACCCGCCTCAAGTTCAGCACAACGTATCATCCACAGACGGGCGGACAATCCAGCGCATGATTCAGACACTCGAGGACATGTTGAGGGCTTGTATGTTGGACTTCCAGGGTTCTTGGGAGGATCATCTGCATCTAGTTGAGTTTTCTTATAACAACAGTTACTAGGCTAGCATCCAGATGGCTGCTTTCGAAGCACTTTACGGGCGTAAATGTCGATCCCCTGGATGATGTGGGCGAACGAAGATTACTGGGCCCCAAACTCATTATTCAGACGGTAGACAAAGTCCAAATGATCAAACAGCGCATTAAGACGGCTCAGGATCAACAGAAAAGTTGGGCGGATGCCAGCAGGAGAGCACTAGAATTTGAAGTCGGAGATCACGTATTCCTGAAGATTTCTCCTACCTGCGGAGTTATTAGGTTTGGAGGCTGCGGGAAACTCAGTCCTCGTTTTATCGAACCTTTTGAGGTGCTAGAGCGAGTAGGAGAGGTGGCCTATCGACTTGCCTTGCCTCCGTCGCTAGCTGGTGTGCACAATACCTTCCACGTATCTCAGTTGCGGCGTTATATTCAGGATGACAGCCATGTTCTGGACCATTCGGAGTTAGCTTTGGGCACTGACCTGTCTTACGAGGAGCAGCCCACCACTATCCTCGACCGCAGAGAGAAAGTGCTGAAGAATAAAGTCATTCCGTTAGTCCGAGTGTCTTGGGACGGTCGTTCCCCAGGAGAATCTACCTGGGAGCGTGGGGAGGATATCCGTACATGTTTTCCACATCTGTTTGTGTAGTGTTGTTGTTTCATTGTCTCTTTTTAAATTTCGAGGACGAAATTTTGTAAGGAGGGTATGATGTAAATTCCCAGTTCCGTAAATATAAATTTTTCCCCTTGAATATTTTTTTTATTTTTCTCAATACTTTTGTGAACAGTGATCGCATACATTTTTTATTTTTTAGATTTCTTTTCCTAAACTAAAAGTCCAATCCCATGCCATGCCCGACCCGGCCCCGTGCCCATACCCGACCCGACTCCTTTTCTTCCCTACTCCTTCATATTTTTCCCGCTTCTTTTCCTACGCTCCCACGTTGCCGCTCGCCCCACGCCCCCGCTCCTCGTTCGCGACCACGTCCCCACTCCTCGACCCACGATCTCGTGCGCGCCCGCTCACTCCTCTCGACCTCGTCTCTCTCTCTCCCTCATACAAAGACGAGCCCCTCACCCTCGATACCTCTTTTTTTCCACTGCACCCCTGCCTCTTCCTCAACCCTTTACCTGCATGCCGACCACTCTCCCCAACAGCTCCTCCTCCTCCTCCTCCTCTCATCGCCACTCCTCACACCACCGGCCACCTCCTCGTCACCTTCCACTACCCGCCTGCACAACCGAACCCACTGCGTCCCCACCGTGAGAATTGCCGGCCACCAACCTCCATTGCCGACAAAACCGACGAGCTCCTCCTCTGTCGCCGGCCAACCCCCTCTGCACTTGATGCCCGCTGGCCCTTTCTCGTTCGGACCCAAGCTCTAGTCGCAACAGCTCCATCTCCAGGCTCGAGCCGAGGCCGCGAACCCTAGCCATGCGTGCGTCACGATCTCGCCGTTGCCGTTGCCGCTGCCGTACCGTCGTCAACACATCATCAGGCAAGTATACTACTTGCTTCATACTAATTTTATCTATTACAATTCGAAATACCAATAAATTCTGTATATACACTTCGTGCGAATTAATATAATGCAAGTGTTCGATGTAAAACCCGAATGGAAAACCCCCGTTAAATTGACGGAAACCGATCACATAGGATGGATCTATTAATAACGAATGTCGTGTTACGATTTGGTTAGAAAATACAGTCTTTAATGACGTGATAGGCCTTTCCCAATTAAACCGTTAAAACTGAAAGTTTCCTGTACCTGAAACCCGTAAAAATCACAGTTAATTGATTACAAATTGGAACGTTGCGTTCGAAGGCTAATATCGAATCCGACTCAACGACCTAGAACTCCATAAGAGTTTTAATCTGTTTGTATGCTAACAGGGTGACGAAAACAGGTTCGGAGTGCGGCTCTGGACTGCAGTCCAGAGCAGCTCTAGCTGTCGATTCTCGTTTTGTAATGCTTTCATTCTGCTTTATGAAAATGTTATAATGCGGAACCCTATGCCATAGCTAAGATAAATCTGTTAGCTAACCAATGAAAGTGAATTCATTCATTTCTACTATCGTTTACTATTTAAACTGTATTTTAAATCAACAGAACATATACCAGTCCCAAACAGGGACAGAACGTATACCCCATTGTTGTACAGTGCATAAATTCCAGTACACCATGGATATTATCGATCCGTCTGGTGAGTTGGAAACCTAACTGATAAACCTAAATTTTGTTCAACTATAATGTCGCCTAATTTTGATCCCAACAGGGTGAAAACTGTGTTGCGAAATGGATATTCAGTTCAGGAACTGAATTTCCAGCAGCGAACACTTACAATGAAACGACTGTAGCTTGCAAACCCGAAACCCGATTGTCCTGAAATTAATTTTGTTGAACTTCTGACCGAGTTTACTTATTACCGATTTTGTATCTTTTGCTTAATTCTGAATGTATGATTTAATACAAATTTTCCATGTTCATAAGATGCATAACGACCTGTACTGCATATAAACTGTTTAGCGGCATGATTCATAATTCTACTCGACTACAAGACCTCTAGTGTTAGTGATCATTCGTGTTAATTCTTAGTGTGTATTGCATTGTCGAACGTGTGTAGTATTGGTGTGGTTGTGTCAAGTACGCCAATGAATAGTGAGCGATTCGTGACAATGAACCATACAGTGAACAGTGAAAGAAATCGTGTTACTGATGCGTACTTGTACATAACTAGTCCATACTCATGAATAGTGAAACCTGGATAAAAAGGGGAAAATCGAAGTGGAAAGGGAGCTGTATTTAGCGAGGTCAGTGATTTAGAGGATGATCATTCGAACAGCGACTCTTATATATATTAGGTTGGGCCTAGCGGTCCGGCTGACAGGGTTATGTCCCGGGCAACAGCGGGCCGTAGTCTCGGGTACGTACGAGACCCTCGTTAAATATGATCCTCCTTTCCACAACTCGATTTCAAAAGTGACTTAGATACCGATAGGGACACAAATCATACATTACATCAGTTAGTGACATATTGACTACCTGCATTTTATCTCCACCGTTATTACTTTCATTTTCTTGTCTCTTGTTATTAATATAATATTGCTATTATGTCGCTCTAATGACCTGAGTATGCATGCTCAGACCTTGAGGAAGAACCAGTTCAGGAGTCAAACCTGCCCTTCGAGCTTGCAGAGATTTAGACGGTCGTGCCTCCAGTACCTTTACTGTTTTCCCTAAAGAAACCTTGTATTCACACTTGATTAGTAGTTCTTTTCTTTGTTTTGTTGCAAATTGTGAACAATGAAAATTAATGTAATAATTAGTGATGTATTTCCTTTACTTCTGTGTTGTGTTTACTGATTACCATGTAATGCTAGAAGCCGAAGTGTGACTACGGCGGGATTATTTCTTGATTGTAGGAGCATGGCTGGCCTAGTCATCCCTCGTATTCCGTATTTTGGGAAGTGGGACGTGACAGAATGGATTAGTGAAGGATTTTGTGTTGATTAAAGGAAGGTTTATGAGAAGTAGAGAAGGTTTAGTGAAGGAGAAAGAAGAAAAAAGAGATGAGAAATGAGAGAGGGGGGAGGAAGAGTCTAGAGAAATATTAAGCCATGGCTCTCTCTCCCCCCTTTAATAAATGCACCATGCCTCCTCTTTTATTTTCATTTTATTTTTCTTTAAAAAAAAAAGAGAAATCTAGAACCATCTTGATTTTAAATGTGTTTTAGGTTTGACATAGTTGCAAAAACATGTTAACATAAGCTAATATATGATTAATGCTAGGTTAGTATGTGTGTGCATGTTAAAATAATTTTTAAGAATTAATAAATAAAAATAATAATTAAGTGAACAAGTAATTGATTAAACAACCAATTAAATACCCAAATAAGGAAATAATTCATAAGTAAATATATCTATGTCTATATGGAAAATAATTATAACTATGTTTTATAGCAAAATACATGTTATAACTCTAATTAACATATAATTATTCTAAACAAATTTTTAAAGCGTTACAGTAGGACTAAGTCTCCTGTCTTGAAAGCTCGATGTTTAACCCGGACAGTGGGCGGTCTGCTGCTGATATGCGGCCATCCTTATTTTCTTCCGATCTCTTTTTTCCAATAAGATGTCCAGGTTGCTTCGAAGCGCTAAGACGTTGGCCCCATCGTCGAAGTGCTCGACTCGATAACTGGGCAGACCGATTTCTGCGGGGACCATTGCCTCGGTGCCGTAACAGAAGCTAAACAGGGTTTCCTCTGTGGGTGTTTTTCTCGATGTTCGTAATGCCCACAGTACCCGAGGCAGTTTCTCGACCCAGCTGCCTTATCTTCTTTCTATGCGGGCTCTGAACCCTAAGATGACGCCTCAGTTTGCTACCTCGGCTTGCCCGTTGCATTGGGGATGCGCAACAGTGGAGAACTTCATCAGTATGTGATAGGCGCTGCGGAATTCTCTGACTTTGTCATTTTCAAAGTTGGTGCCGTGGTCAGTGACGATGCTCCTCGGGATTCCAAATCGGGCAATTATATTATTATGTAGGAACTTCACCGTGGAGGTGGCATCCGACTTCCTAATCGGTATGGTTTCGACCCACTTCGTAAAGTAGTCTACGACGACAAGGATGTATTTGTGTCCACCCGTGCCGGTGGAAAGTTGGAAAACCATGTCCATCCCTCACTGTGCGAATGGCTAAGGGGGACTTAGTGGAGTTAACTCGGTAGCGGGTAATCGAGGAAGGCTACCAAAGAGCTGGCAGGTCTTGCACCTTCTGACAAGTTTTCCCGTGTCTTGGTGGATAGTTGGCCAGTAATACCCCTGCAGCAGCGCCTTTTGAATTAGATTGTGAGCCCCTTGATGTGCTCCTCCGACTCCTTCATGTATCACCCGGAGAACGTAATCGGCCTCGTAGGGATCGACACATCGGAGTAAAGGTTGGGTGTACGACTTCTTGTACAGGTTTCCTTTGCTCCACACAAAGTGACGAGCTTTCATACGGAGCCGGCGTGCCTCAAATCGGTCCTTAGGAAGTACCCCGTCCTTAAGGAACTCCACAATGGGTTTTCTCCAATCCGGGATATCCCCTTGAGCAGTATAAATCCAGTGTATTACTTCTCTATCTTCCACGCTGGGCCATGGCAAGATTTCGAAGAGTATGTTTCTTTTGTGATTGGCCGAATAAGAAGAGGCGAGTTTGCTCAGCATGTCAGCTCCGGCGTTCATGCTTCTGGGAATATGCTCTACTTGGACCTCGTCGAAATTTCTCCGAAATATTTTTACCTCCGCTAGGTATCTCATCATCAGGGGTTCCCGGGCTTCGAAGCATCCAGTCACCTGACTGACGACCAGCGCGGAGTCGCTGCGGATCCTGATTGTCTTTAGCCCCAACCCGGAGGCGATTCGTAGCCCAGCCAACAAGGCTTCGTATTCTGCAGCGTTTTTCGATACCCTGAAGCCGAGCTTCAGAGAGTACTCCATCTTTGCTTCATTCGGGCCATGAATGACCAATCCATCCCCGCTCCCCTCCTCCGTAGAAGAGTCGTCTACACGGAGTACCCAGTCCGGAATCGGACCGAGCGTCTCCTCGACTAAGGGTCATGGGTCAGGGCTTCGCACTGGCACTCCTTCTTTATGGGGAATGGTGCATTCGACCACGAAGTCGGCCAGGGCATGTGCTTTGATAGCTTACCTTGGTCGGTAGCGGATGTTGAATTGGGACAACTCCCACCTCCATTTCTCTAAACGTCCCAACGACTCGGGAGCCAAGGATATTCCACAAGGGTCATTCAGTGAGAACAACGATCATGTATTCCTGGAAATAGTGTCGGAGCTTTCTGGAGGTGACGACGAGCGCCAGGACTATCTTTTCTATAGCCGGGGATCTGGTTTCCGCGTTCTTGAAAACGTGGATGATGTAGTAGACTAGACTTTATATTCCTTCGGATTCTCTGATGAGTACAGAGCCAGCGGCCTGGTCGGAGACAGCCAGGTATAGCAACAGCTCGTCCCCCTCAGTTGGTCTTGTGAGAAGAGGAGGGTTCCAGATGTGTCTTGAGCTGCTCAAAACCGACTTGACACTTCTCAGACCACTCGAACCTAAGGATCTACCTTAAGGCTTTGAAGAAAGACAGACACTTTTCTCCAGATCTGTAACAACCCTAATTTTCTTATACACTTTTTCCTATACAAATTTTTTCAAATATTTCTTTTTAATCCATAAAGGGGTATTTATTGTCTGAGCACAAGACTTAAATAATTGATTAGCAATTTAATTACAAGAAGGAGCTTGTAACTCATTGGTAATATCTTGCACTGCTGAACCAAGCCACCAGAGTTCAAATCCCATGCCCCACATTATTTTTAATATTTATTTTGTTTTAAATTTTTCTTCATGGTTGTGTCTCTTCATCTTCTAAACCCCCATGTACACTTCAAATTCCTAGATCGGTTTCAGAGACCTTTGAAATCCCCATTTACTCCATTTTAATGATTTTTTAATACATCTTTACATTAAAATCTTTCATATACCCTATTTACTCTAATTTGTAATGATTTTATATATTTTTACATTAAAACCTTTCATATACCTTATTTACTCCAACTTTTAATGATTTTATACATTTTTACATTTTTATTTAAAAACCCTTCACCTACCCTACCCCTAGCCTACCCTATAAATACACCCCCTCCCCTCTACCCTCTCATCCCAAAATCCTAAGCTCACTCTCTCAAAATTTTCCAAGAGTTGTGTACTTTGAAACAAGCTCGCGGCGAAGCTCCGACGAAATTCCGGCGGGAATTCCGGCGACGTTTTTAGAAAAAACCGGCGACGAAGCAACGCCTCGGCAACTTCTTTAGTTCCCCCTACACTCCTTTGCCTAATTGAAACCCGTAAGTCCCATTCTATCTCCGTTTCTAATTCTCAAAAAAATACGAATTTACGAAATCCGGCGGAATCGGAACAAATCCGATTTCCGATTCGGTTTTCTATAAAATTTCACTTCTAATCAATTCAATCATGCTTAAACATCTTTATCTTGACTATTAAACTTGTAAAAATCAATTTGAATAAGTTTTCACACATGAAATGATAACCTTTTCAATTTACCGTATTTTTTCACTTTAATACCATTATGTTTCAATTTCACATTTAACCCCTTAACTTGCTATACATTTAAAGTAGAGCACGAGGTAACGACCTACCTCCACACACACGCATATACAACCCTAAAATGATATCATCAAAACTTAGAATACGATAAAACGAAATTTTCATTAAAATACCATAAGCTTCATAAAACTATTCTTAAAGGTTTTAGATTTGTTACACTTTTAAGTAAATACTTCTTACTAGGAAAATACGATAAGTTGTGGACATCGATCGTTTATCTAAACCTGACTTTATGGTGTCTAGGCTAGGCAAGTGAGCTTGGGTAACTTTAAAAGGCCCGCATCACGATTCGTGAGCGGATCCCTCCCTCCTCACTTGTACTTACATGGCCACAATTAGCGGTGAAGAAGCAATTTGAGGCTTCTAACGACTTGTCGTTTAGACCCTTTAGAAATAGGCTAGTTGGCTTAGGAAACCCTAGAATCTAAAATGCGGAAAATTACACTTTGCAAATAAATACCTTTTACTTTATAAAAATGTTTTCTAAAGGATTAGTATTTTACAATCTTTGCAAAGCGCCGCTACAACCCATCTTTGGGGAAACCATTCGGGATCGTGTGGTTTATCGCGCACCCTCGGGCTAGTAGTGCGAGATTCAGACCTCCGCAAGGAGCATTCGGTCTCGAAAGGTTTAAAATACGACATCTTAAGAAAATGAGATTTTTGGGAATATAGAATATTTATTAAAATTATTTTTGTATAAACGTATGTATATTTATCATTTAAATATCTATTTTATTATAATATAAATTCTCCACCTTTTTCTAAAAATCACAAGAATAAATTTTACACAAAAATACCCTGAACTTCAAATAATCAATATTACAGATAAATACCTAATTTATAAAACTAGGATATTTTCACTAGAAATGTCACAATATGAAACCACCCTCATTACAACTCTAAAGACGAACAATAAATACTTGAGCTGTATTTTGAAAAGTATATAAAAGTATTTTTATATAAAACCCCCTCAAGTTTTATAAATTACCCTAAGGACCCTAGTAATTATAGGTTTAAGCAATTATAAGACTTCGATTCACATTTCTGATTGTCTGACTCGGGTTTGAGTCTGATTAATCTGACTGGAATATGATTCAAGTCAATCTATAATCTACAATATTCCAATTCAATATGAACACATGAATCCATGAATACAATTATCAATTTATACAATTTGACTGAACCGAACCATGGATATAAATTCCTTTTACATGATTCTCAGTATTCCATTTACATGACTCTACGGTTACAGCCGTTTCCTGATATCATGGTTTCGGTCAGTCAGTCAATCAATCATGCAACCAACACAATTTACAAAATAACAATACAAACAAGATATCGCGGGGTTTAAGGGGTAGATTGGTACGGAAGGTGTTAAAAGTGGCACGAGACGGTAAGATTAAGACACCTAACATGAATCCAATTGCTGTTGTACCGTGGCATAAACGGTTCCTTGAGTTCCTGATACCTTAGTCTCCGGGGCAAGTGAGACTCCTCTCGTATACACTGGCATCCTTCTGTACCAAGGTACAAACAACAGCGTTAACACAATACTACAACAATATAACAATATAATACAACTGTAAAATCTACTCTCTCTCTCTCTCTTACTCTCTGTCTATTCTATTTCTTCCTTATCTTTGGGACTTACCGAGCGACCTGTTCGCTGACGACATTCTATTTCTTTCTTCTTTGAATGTCGTCAGGTGGTTTGGACCCGGCAGAGATCGAGCCATCTGCAGAAGACTTGGAGCAGTTTGCCGAAGACTCTGCACTTTAGTTTCATTGTACACTTTTCCTTTCTGTACTTTTCATTTCCTGTTATGCCACTGTTTAGGCATCTTATATTTCAGTTGTATTCCCTTTTCATGCATTGTACAAAAGAATTTTAATAAATAAAAGTTGTTGTCCTTTTTACATCTTGTCTCTTGTGTATTTATTTTATATTGCTTAGATACGCTTAGCGTATGTACTTCTGAGTATATACGTAGCGGACCAGTCACGTCCCCTTCGCCGTACACTAGGAAGCGGGGCGTGACAGGTTTTGTTGGTGGCCCATGCAGGTCAGAGCTGTATGGAACCCTAAGCAATATAAAACACAAGAACCAGCAACTAAAACATTCTTTACAATCATGTTCCTTGAATCCCGTCATTTCTTATTCTTTGAATCATATGTCTTGAATCTTTCCTAACCCAAAATTCCCTCCCCTCTTTTACAATTTTACCAAAACCTTCGCATCCTTTCATTCCTTCACACATTCTTCACATTTTTTAAAACCCTTGCACCACCTTGTTATTTTTCACATACTGTCAATACACCAGCACCAAACTTTCCTTGGATTTGTTACACTTTCCTTTTACAAATTTCGAGGACGAAATTTTTATAAGGAGGGTAGAATGCAACAACCTTAATTTTCTTATACACTTTTTCCTATACAAATTTTTTCAAATATTTCTTTTTAATCCATAAAGGGGTATTTATTGCCTGAGCACAAGACTTAAGTAATTGATTAGCAATTTAATTACAAGAAGGAGCTTGTAGCTCATTGGTAATATCTTGCACTGCTGAACCAAGCCACCAGAGTTCAAATCCCATGCCCCACATTATTTTTAATATTTATTTTGTTTTAAATTTTTCTTCATGGTTGTGTCTCTTCATCTTCTAAACCCCCATGTACACTTCAAATTCCTAGATCGGTTTCAGAGACCTTTGAAATCCCCATTTACTCCATTTTAATGATTTTTTAATACATTTTTACATTAAAACCTTTCATATACCCTATTTACTCCAATTTTTAATGATTTTATATATTTTTACATTAAAACCTTTCGTATACCCTATTTACTCCAACTTTTAATGATTTTATACATTTTTACATTTTTATTTAAAAACCCTTCACCTACCCTACTCCTAGCCTACCCTATAAATACACCCCCTCCCATCTACCCTCTCATCCCAAAAATCTAAGCTCACTCTCTCAAAATTTTCCAAGAGTTGTGTACTTTGAAAACAAGCTCGCGGTGAAGCTCCAACGAAATTCCGGCGGGAATTCCGGCGACGTTTTTAGAAACAACCGGCGACGAAGCAACGCCTCGGCAACTTCTTTGTTCCCCCTACACTCCTTTGCTTAATCGAAACCCGTAAGTCCCATTCTATCTCCCTTTCTAATTCTCAAAAAAATACGAATTTACGAAACCCGACGAAATCGGAACAAATCCGATTTCCGATTCGGTTTTCTATAAAATTTCACTTCTAATCAATTCAATCATGCTTAAACATTTTTATCTTGACTATTAAACTTTTAAAAATCAATTTGAATAAGTTTTCACACATGAAATGATAACCTTTTCAATTTACCGTATTTTTTCACTTTAATACCATTATGTTTCAATTTCACATTTAACCCCTTAACTTGCTAAACATTTAAAGTAGAGCACGAGGTAACGACCTACCTCCACACACACGCAAATACAACCCTAAAATGATATCATCAAAACTTAGAATACGATAAAACGAAATTTTCATTAAAATACCATAAGCTTCATAAAACCATTCTTAAAAGTTTTAGATTTGTTACACTTTTAAGTAAATACTTCTTACTAGGAAAATACGATAAGTTGTGGACATCGATCGTTTATCTAAACCTGACTTTGTGGTTTCTAGGCTAGGCAAGTGAGCTTGGGTAACTTTAAAAGGCCCGCATCACGATTCATGAGCGGATCCCTCCCTCCTCACTTGTACTTACCTGGCCACAATTGGCGGTGAAGAGGCGATTTGAGGCTTCTAACGACTTGTCGTTTAGACCCTTTAGAAATAGGCTAGTTGGCTTAGGAAACCCTAGAATCTAAAATACGGAAAATTACACTTTGCAAATAAATACCTTTTACTTTATAAAAACGTTTTCTAAAGGATTAGTATTTTACAATCTTTGCAAAGCGCCGCTACAACCCATCTTTGGGGAAACCATTCGGGATCGTGCGGTTTATCGCGCACCCTCGGGCTAGTAGTGCGAGATTCAGACCTCCGCAAGGAGCATTCGGTCTCGAAAGGTTTAAAATACGACATCTTAAGAAAATGAGATTTTTGGGAATATAGAATATTTATTAAAATTATTTTTGTATAAACGTATGTATATTTATCATTTAAATATCTATTTTATTATAATATAAATTCTCCACCTTTTTCTAAAAATCACAAGAATAAATTTTACACAAAAATACCATGAACTTCAAATAATCAATATTACAGATAAATACCTAATTTATAAAACTAGGATATTTTCACTAGAAATGTCACAATATGAAACCACCCTCATTACAACTCTAAAGACGAACAATAAATACTTGAGCTGTATTTTGAAAAGTATATAAAAGTATTTTTATATAAAACCCCCTCAAGTTTTATAAATTACCCTAAGGACCCTAGTAATTATAGGTTTAAGCAATTATAAGACTTCGATTCACATTTCTGATTGTCTGACTCGGGTTTGAGTCTGATTAATCTGACTGGAATATGATTCAAGTCAATCTATAATCTACAATATTCCAATTCAATATGAACACATGAATCCATGAATACAATTATCAATTTATACAATTTGACTGAACCGAACCATGGATATAAATTCCTTTTACATGATTCTCAGTATTCCATTTACATGACTCTACGGTTACAGCCGTTTCCTGATATCATGGTTTCGGTCAGTTAGTCAATCAATTATGCAACCAACACAATTTACAAGATAACAATACAAACAAGATATCGCGGGGTTTAAGGGGTAGATTGGTACGGAAGGTGTTAAAAGTAGCACGAGACGGTAAGATTAAGACACCTAATATGAATCCAATTGCTGTTGTACCGTGGCATAAATGGTTCCTTGAGTTCCTGATACCTTAGTTTCCGGGGCAAGTGAGACTCCTCTCGTATACACTGGCATCCTTCTGTACCAAGCTACAAACAACAGCGTTAACACAATACTACAACAATATAACAATATAATATAACTGTAAAAGCTACTCTCTCTCTCTCTCTTACTCTCTGTCTATTCTATTTCTTCCTTATCTTTGGGACTTACCGAGCGACCTGTTCGCTAACGACATTCTATTTCTTTCTTCTTTGAATGTCGTCAGGTGGTTTGGACCCGGCAGAGATCAAGCCATCTGCAGAAGACTTGGAGCAGTTTGCCGAAGACCCAGCACTTTAGTTTCATTGTACACTTTTCCTTTCTGTACTTTTCATTTCCTGTTATGCCACTGTTTAGGTATCTTTATATTTCAGTTGTATTCACTTTTCATGCATTGTACAAAAGAATGTTAATAAATAAAAGTTGCTGTTCTTTTTACATCTTGTCTCTTGTGTATTTATTTTATATTGCTTAGATACACTTAGCGTATGTACTTCTGAGTATATACGTAGCGGACCAGTCGCATCCCCTTCGCCGTACACTGGGAAGCGGGGCGTGACAAGATCTGGGCATGAAGCGACTCAAAGCAGCCATCCTGCCTATAAGCCGCATGATATCAACATTGCTCCTGGGTGCCGCCATGTCGATGATGGCCCTGATCTTCTCCGGGTTTGCTTCAATTCCTCGGTGGGTGACCATGAATCTAAGGAATTTCCCGCTCGTGACGCCGAACGCACATTTGGATGGATTCAGCTTCATTTTGTATTTTCGCAAGACATCGAATGTCTCACCGAGGTCCATGGTATGTTCGGCTGACCGGGCGGATTTCACGAGCATGTCGTCGATGTAAACTCCCATATTTCACCTAATTTATGGTTTAAAAAGCTTGTTGACCAGCCGCTAGTATGTTGCCCCGGTGTTTTTGAGGCCGAAGGGCATTACCCGGTAGTAGTAGACTCCTCGATCGATGGAAAAGACGGTTAGCTCTTCGTCAGCCGGATTCATCCGGATTTGATTATAACCGGAGAAGGCATCCATGAAGCTCGATAGCTCGTGACCAGCCGAGCTGTCTACTAACTGATCTATACGAGGGAGTGGGTAGTTGTCTTTAGGGCAGGCCTTGTTTAGATCGGTGGAATCGACGCACATGCGCCATTTCCCGTTTGCCTTCTTGACCATGACCACGTTTGCTAGCCAAGCCGAGTAGTCTAAGTTCCTGATGAAGTCGGTTGCGAGCAGCCGGTCCACCTCCTCCTCTATCACTTTTTGCTTTATTGGCGTGAAACTTCTTTTCTTTTGTCGGACTGGCCGAACTTTCGAGTCGACCTCGAGCTTGTGGGAGATCACCTTAAGGTCGATCCCGGGCATGTCCGATGGAGTCCAAGCGAACACATCGGAGTTGTTCCGAAGGAACTGGACTAGGCTGTCTTGAGCGTCCCCGGTCAAGAGTGAACCGATCTGTACAGTTCGGTTGTCGTCCCCTTCCTTAAGAGAGAGCTCTAATAAAGCCTCCACTGGGGAACCCCAAATCTTATTTTTGTCATCGCGCATATCCAAAGATTCCCGAGGATCGTACATACCTTCAAAAATATCAGCTTCTTTGTCCTCGGGGAGCTTCAAGGCGAGACAAACCCTGGCGGTTTACTGGTCACCGTAGGCCTGGCCTATCCCCCCATCGTTCAGAGGGAATTTGAGTGCGAGGTGGTAGGTTGAGATCTAGGGTTGGTGAGCGTTTAGAGTGGGGTGTCACAAAAGGATGTTGTAGGATGAAGAAATCTTGGCAACGAGGAAATTCACCGATATGGTTCGCGTTCTTCCTACTTCCCCAATGTTGAAAGGGTGGGTGATCGTTCCTTCGGCTGAAACGGAATGGTTTGTAAATCTGGAGAGGACATGGGAGGTCGGTTAGAGGTCAGACGGGTTTAACCCCATACGCTGGAAACAGTCATAGAATAGGATATCCGCCAAACTCCCTGAGTCGACTAAGATTCTCCGGACATCATATCAGTTTACCCAGGCTGTTATCACAAGGGGATCACTGTGCGGGAGTGATATGTCGTGAAGCTCCTCATCGGTGAAGGTGATTAGATCATTCTTCTCGCACTTCTTGTAGGGCGGATCACTTAAGGTCATGACCGGCCGGGTGTCCTCGTTGCTCGAAGTCGAGCCTACTGAGACGTCCATGATTTGCCCGACTATCAATTCTCCAGGAGGGGGTTGGTTTGCTTGATCCCAATCTGCCTGCCGTTTTTCTTGTAAGTACTTCGCCAGATGACCAGAGCGGATCATATCCTCGATATAGTCACGGAGTTGTTTGCAGTTCTCGGTCGGGTGCCCCTGTAATCGATGGAAGGCGCCGTACGGGCCGCGGAGTCGCTTGCCCGACCTCTGAATCACTAGCGGGAGTTTGAAAAATCTCTCGCCCTTAGCCTCCTACAGTAGCTCGGCCTGGGAGGCGTTCAGGGGAGTGTACTCATAAAACCTTGGAGAATAAGGTTTTGAACAGTCGGCCTTTTTCTTCTCTTCTCTGTCCCGTTTCTTTTGGTCCGTTCAGTCGCCGCGGGGTAAGTTGGCGCTTACCTCTGACTCGAGTTGGATTTCCCGCTCGGTCCAGACTTTTACTTCGGCCATGGTCTTAGATTGCGCCAATGAAAAAGAGTGAAGCTACTCTTTGTGCCTAAGACCCGACCTCAAGGCGGTGATAACCGTTTCATCGTGATGTAAGTCCACGTTGCCCACCCCGGTGCTTGCGGGGAGGTGGAAACGTTATGAAAAATCGGATTTTTACAACACTAGGCAACATGGACTATGCTAAAGGAGGGATCTTTGCTAAACAAAACTAACTAACAAGCTAAAAGAGTTAGCTACTCGGAAAAGGGGTTATACCTAGATCTTCAAGTCCTTCTCTTCTTGCTCCTTGGAGTGAAAGAACGGGTTCTCCTTGTTGCCTTCTCTTGCCGAAGAAAGATCCACCCGAGGGCCTCTACCTTTGGCTCCAACCTCAAACTAGAAGTAACTAAGGTGCTTGGTGTGCTAAACCTAGGACCTTAGAAAGAGTAGAGAGTATTTTTGAGGGTTTTATCTTAAGCTCAAATGGTTCTCAACTCATGAGAGGGGAGAGCTAGAGAGAGAGGAAGAGGAGGAGAGAGAATGAGAATGATAGAATGAGAAGAATAATCCAACCTTCTCACATATATGTGAATTATGAAAAATAGATAATTAGCTAAAGATAATTGTGATGGTTAATCAAGAAATGACCATTATCATTTCACATTAAATGCTTTTGCAAGGATCAAAGAGCATCTTTCATATGGAATGATGATGGTCAACTTGTCAACCTAGATCAACAAGTCAAGTATAGTTAAATGGTCAACAACCCTAATCATGCACAATTATAATTAACTAATATTAATAAATCATATTTCACACATAAACATTAGGGTTAAGAAAATGACAATGGTCATCAACCCTAATGAAAGTCCTCTGCCTCTGCCTCTGTCAACTGTGCCTACACACCCGTATCCGTATTCCGAGGAACACGAATACAATGAGATAAAACCAATCCCAAATCATATACTAGGATCCGGCTTATGTAGGGTTCCTAGGCACACTAATGAGGTCTCACATGGCATCAACCATGCCAATTTCAAATTTTACAAGTGCCGAGAAACCCTAATACGGATCGTTAACTAGATTTATAGGTGATGCGAAGGAAGTAAACAACTTTAACTTAAAGGAAAGAAGCTACAACCTTTGTAGATCCGGTCCTCCACCTCCTAGGCTCCGTGATGACGTCCCTCCGCTGTCCAAATCGAATCCATGACTCTAGCATCGGCTTCATCGGAGAAATGGGCGAGCTAGGTCGTCGACTTCGATGCCGAAGATGATCTACGTCGAGGCAACTCAAGATCAAACTCCAACTTCACCAAGTCATGAAACTTGTGAATAAAACACCCTATACTACTTGGCAAGAGGTAGAGGATGAAGAAATAGGAGGTGGGTTCACTTTAGAATTGGATTTCTCACTCTTTTTCTCAATTTGCCATTGATGGAGGCAAGCTTTCTTCCTTTGTTGAAGAAGAAGAAGATGAAGAAAGAATATGATAAGTAAATTCAAAAAAGAAAATAATATGAATGCTTATCATATACCAACCATGGTTAGGTGAAGAGAATAGACTATGGTTAGTTTGAATGGTTAGGGTTAAGCATGAAGACAAAATGGTCACTTAGTCAAAACTTCATGAAGCTTCAACAACAAACAAAGAAAGCCACCATTTTCTCTTTATCTTTTCCATAATAAATAAATAAGCAAATAAATCAAATGAAACCCTAACCATTAACTAACCATGGTTTAATACAAACATACACCTAAGTTTGCATGTATCATCAAACATGATATAAGCAAGTGCACAAAAATATATCACATATACCACTTGTGCACTTCAAGTGAGAAAATCCATTTAAAGTGAACCAATACTAGTTAATGCAAAGTAATATATCAAATATATAATTATGCATTAAATCGATACTTGATTTAACGATCCGGTCATATCGCATATAACCGACTAATATCCAATGTATCGGCTTACCGAATCAATCCTCGATTCGATAACTAGGTTATATCACATACAACCATTCGATACATTCATCGCGAGAATAGAATACGGTATCACATACACGCATTATTCTCAGTCCCGCACATATCTCACATGCGCTCCTATTTCGTTTCGCTTGAGCCAGGAAACCTCTGTGTAGGACTCTAAAGACTCGTCAATACGCCGGCAGCAGATGATGATCATATCAAACACCCACAAGCCGCAAGCGGTCTGCTAAACGTAACGGCCACCCGGGTATTGAGCGATCAAAAGATCGACGAGCAAGCCCGCTCACACTCTTGTGAATCCAACCAGTAACACTTACCGCACAGTTCGGTCTCATCGTCTGATATGTCGCATATCTCGCCTAGGGGTGGTAAACGTCATACCCCAATAGCTCGATAAGTCGTGTCGATATGAGGTCTATAATAGTTCGAGAAACTACTGGTAACACTTACCAGTAAATCTCAGCAACCCTGGCCAGGGATTTCCGGTTATAGCCAATCGAACACAGCGCAACATCAACTCCCTATACCGGGAGAGACGAATCCCCTCCTATCGCTCATTGCCTCCATGTGATTCGGGACTGTACCCAAAAACCACCGTTTTGCATGCCCTCTTGGACATGGTAAGGTGGAAATCAAAGCACAGTGGGAATCACACAAGACTCTATGACGATCTCGGGTCAACTGACTACTCTGTACCAGTGTCACCAGAGAACTGCCATCTGACGTAAGGTATAATACCATCTGGGAGTTCTCGGCGAGTCCGTCCAATGTACCTAGTCTCCACTGAGCACCCGTATATCATCTCTGATGTCAAACACCAATGGATATGGGATCATCCATCGCCCATCTGTATGGGTCGAGAAGGTATACGCTAGTCTACACTGGTATATCGATGCCCCGTCTCGATACACCCACGACTAGGGACCTTGAAGGATGTACTTATGGACTACCATGTCCCCACTAGTATGATCCGCATCATAGTCCAAGTAGTCAAGTACACATCCTAAGGGCATTACCAACATGTAACAGAGAGACAATCAGTGTACACGTTAAGGTAAAGATCAACCAGATAGCATACTATCATGTCGAGCAAGAAAGTCCTCCCTATATATGTCCAAGCATCCACTACAATATACATCCTATGTATAGTAATGGCCTCTAGGGCATACATATAACTAACAACTTAAACCAAAGCCCGTTAGTATAAGCTGTCCGGACACAAAACGTGCACAAGTGCGCGGATGTGAACGAACCCCGTCGCAAAACCATGCGACATCTACTCATTTTGCCTAAAGGCGAATAACCCTCTGTGTGGGACTCTAAAGACTCGACACTACACTGGCAGTGGGTTTAACCACAGACCGCAAGCGGCACTAGCTGTACGTAACGGTCCCCAGGTAGATGCCGATAAGAAGACTGACGAGGTAAACCCATCTGAACTTCTACTGAGCCTGAAAGTGACAGTCTCCGTATAGTCCGGTCTGTTCGTCTAAGAACATCGCATGGCGGGCCTAGGGGGCGGTAAACGTCAGTCCCCTACTAGCGGTACAAGTCGTGTCGGAGTGTAGCCCAGAACACCTGAGATAACACTGGAAACCTACCAGTCTATCTCGCTTGCCCTGGCCAGGGACTTTGTGTAATGGCTCTCCTAGACACAGCGCGATATCAACCCCCAATACCGGGAGAGACGAATCCTGTCTAACCGTCACTGCCTCCAAGTGCTTCGGGACTGCACCCAAAAACTACCTGTTTGCACGACTCCTTTGAGCCGTGGTAGGATAGTAATCAAAGTACAGTGGGAACACACTCGAGGCGAAGTGACAGTGTCAAGTCAACGGACTAAGCTGTACTCATGTCACCTGAGAACTGATAACTGACGATAGGTATAATACCAACCAACAGTTCCCGACGAGTCCTGTCCAGTTTACTCGTAACCTAACGAGCACCCGCATACTATCCCAAGTACGACGTACTGACGGCTGTGGGACAGGCCGTCTCCCAAGCTGGGATGAGAAGCGCATACGCTAGTCTACTCCGGAGTATCGATGTCATGTCTCGATAGTCCTACGACTAGGGACCTGCATAAGGATGTGCTTGTAGATTACCCAGCCCCCACGAGTGTGACTGCCATCACAACGCTGGTAATCAAGCAAAGATCCTAAGGGCTCCACTAATGTGTAAAGGGGATATGCTAAAAGAAACACATGCACACATTAAAGCAGAAACAAACCAAGTAGCATACTACTATTTTGAGCAAGATTGTCAATACAAGGTGAATATCCCAAGCTTCCATCAAGTAATATACATACTAGTATGATACAGTAATGGCCTCTAGGGCATATACACTAACACGTGATGCTCGGGGACTTCCAGAAAGGCATTATAGAAGCGGGTAACGTAACCCTTGAAAGATTCCCTGTCTTCACTCTTGATGGTAAACAGGTAGTCGACCATCCTTTTCTGTCGTCGGTTACAGACGAAATGACCAAGGAACTGAGTTGTCGGCTCGTCAAAGGTCGAGATCAAGCGTGGCGCAAGTCTGCGAAACCAATCCCGGCCGGTCCGAATGAGGGCGGTGGGGAAGGCTCGGCACTGTGCTGCGTCCGAATTTTCTTAGAAGCTCATGCCTGCCATAAATACGTCCAAGTGGTCCTTCGGGTCAGATTTCCCGTCGAAGAGGGCCACCTTGGACGGTTTGTTCCTAGACGAGACCCGCTCACCTAGTAACAGCTCCGTGAAGGACCTCGTGAGCGTATCTGTGGAGTACTTTGCCACTCCCGCGGCCGAGCGGGTAAAGTGCCGCATGTCTTCGATTTCCTTCTCGAGGACCTCGATTCGTTGATGGTACCCTGAGAATTATCCGTAATCGGAGCGCCTGCCATCCCTGCTTCGGATTTGCGCAATGGATCGGTTTCGGTTTTGCTCTATCACGTTTCTCAGATTCTCGGGTGGAACCCTTCGTGGTTGGCCCCGAAATGTGCAATATGTGCGGCTTCAATGGGTATGGGAATGCCGTTCTTGCCTGAAATCAGACGGCCTGACTGACGTCTCTTCGGAAGGCGAGGGAGCGCGATGAACGTCGGAGCGATAACCCGGTTGTTCCCGAGACCTCAGCGTTGGACTGTCCGGCGCCCAACGAGTCATGGAATCATTTCTCGTATAGGGGTTGTGACTGCCGGAATCGGCAACCCGATGTTCCGCGACGTTAAGATCGGCACGAACGAGGCGGCCGAGACCTCGAACGCGCCACTTCGCCACCTCATACGCATCGTCGTTTCGGGAAGCGAGAGTGGCGGGAATCTGCTGGTCGTGGCCGGACGCCTGAACACGGGCGAGTGCTTCTACTATCGTCGTGAGCCTGTCAATCCGTGCAGATAGGGCTTCTACGATGTTGGGAAGTGAGGTGGAACCGCTCCTGTCTTCATTAAGGAGGATGGGACGGCTCGTGCCTGGTTCTCCATGGTGAGGATCGCTAGCCATTATATCAAGGGCGGAAGATCAACTTTCTTGGATGGAAAACGAAGGTTTTCTACCGGCGGCACCAACTGATAGAGGTCGGTTTCTCCCTCAAATGTTGTCCTCCGTCGATCTTGCGGCCAGCGGAGTCGAACAGTTGAGATTTGTTTGTGGTGGTTGGGTGTAGATCTCAATAGCTTGTTGGTTGTTGTAGACGCCGAGCTACCTACAAGAAAAGTCTCAGGGTGCGAAACCACCGTAGGGCCCTCCGACGTTCAAGCAAGTGCCGAGAAATATTAGGGCAGAGTAGCGGCGTATTAGAATGAATTCGAGTCATCTGAGTTGTCTGGAAAAGAGGGTTTATATAGCGGTCGCATGGAGCGAACCGGCACGAGATTCTCGCCGTCCATTACGCCCCCACCTCACGATCGCGTTGTTGGCGGGGTACATCCATTAATGGCGGGATACGCCCATTAATGGAGAGACGCGTCAGTGTGGAATGCGGGACTTCAAGCGGCGGAAATCTCTTTTTGGAGAGATACACGGAGCCGTTACGGCGATGCTTGAGCTCCGTACTCTCAGTTCAACAGGGAAGCCGAGAAAGCTCATTTCGGTGGATAGGCTCGGAGGCGAACGAGGAGGCCGAGGAAGATCAGCTCTGTAATGACTTGGAGACGAGCACGGACGCTATGGAAACTCGGCTGTAGGATTGCTCGAAGGTGAGCTATTGGCTGGTTGCTAGGCGAATATGGAAGGTACTCCGGGGAGGTCTCCAAAAGGTCGGATGCAATCTCGAAGACGGGGTGCCGAGGAATGTCCCCCAATGAATCATACTTATTCCAGCTCCGTAGCCCTCAGGAATTTAGCGGGCTTATATGGATGACACGTCATCCGCTACATGTCGTGATCTGGAGAATTTCCACTTATGAATATCATCAGTATAGTTAAATTGTGGACATGCATAATGCTGCAAGCTTCACACCTATCGTTCTCAGACCAAAACCTATTATCTAAAACTTAATTTGCCACTGAATCATCCAGTAAATAGTCTCGTGTTTAAAATACACATCCAAATATTTAGCTATTTTGGAAAAGATTTGTGGTATTCATAATTGTTAGATGTGCCTCATATTTGATCACTTAAGATTTTCTATTCGAAAATCCGGAGTTATCACGAAACTACATGGAGATTTGATGTCATCTACCGCTGAGACGTTTGGCAATCTCAGCGCCCGACGTCTGCCTCTACTCTGTATGCACGAGCATAGTTTGGATAGACGTCTGCCTCTATGAGATTCAGATGTCTTCCAAACGCTCTGTTTTTTTGGGAGACAAATCCAGACGTCTGATCATCTCTTATTCAGACGTCTGGTTTACACTATGTTAGTTTGTGACTAAATACCAGACGTCTGCCAATTCCTTTGGCAAACGCCTGCCATATTTCTGGACCGGATATTTCCTTAGTTAGGAAATTGGTTTTTTGAGGGAATCTTTTGTATGCTACATATGATAGCTTATTTAGACCTAGATCTGATATTTTTTGTTAATTTGTGAGAACCAATTGATAATTGTGAGAGATCTTAGGGTTTGAAAGGGATTTGTATTCTCCATCAATTTGTGCTCCTCCGATATTTGATTATTAATAAAGCTTCGCATTCGTCTAATCAGTAAGTTCTCGTATTTCTATTTTGTATGTGATTTGTTCTCTTCTCTGTATGGTTTGGTTTGTGCTTCGTGATTGTCTCGTATATGGAACGATGATGATTGGTTGTTGGCCTTTTGTGTAGACTTTAATCGTTTTGTTTATATATATATTTCAATCTTCCACCTAAAGCGATGATTGAAAGTAATCATGTTTATTTGTGTTGAAACCCTTTGTAACAGTATTATAAACTGTTATGCTAATGCTAATCATCATTGAGGCTTCGAGGCCTTGATAAAATTCAAATGTTTTGAAATTAAGTAATGCTGTAATTAATAGTATTCGATGGGAGCTATTGTTTGTTAATTTAGTCATATCATGACTTCATGATTTGAGAAAGTCGTGTTGCAATGGTTAATTTGATGAGTTTATGTTCAAGCTTCTCCAGTTTCGGTGTGGATAATGACAAAAAACTCATTTTTATATGATTCTTACTCATTTTTACTTTCACGTTGACATTGCCATGAAAAAGCTAGGCTAATGCCAAAGATTTAAGCCCGTGTTTGATACTTTAGGCAACTTTGGATTTATCAAAATTCCATGTGCGTGGCGGCACATGCACAATACCAGTATTATCTGAATTCAAAACTTTTTGCACTTGCATCGGACAGTCACAAATTTAAGTATCCGAAAAATACAAGCACAAAATTGGATCGGACTTTCCATGTTCACTTCTGTTACTTGAAATTGAATAGAATTTGATCTTTTTTTAATATGAAAATGAGATTTCATATTCTTAAAATGTTACAAAATAAATCATACAAATGTATTTTGTATTTTTTATTCAAAACTTATGCTATATACAATATACATGTGCGTCACACATGCAAAAATTAAGCATTTATAATTTATATGGCCAAAAGGGCTTACGGTGACGCCACAGGCCCTGGTCTGCAATTAAACCCTGGGGCCGCAATGGCTTGGGTCAGACCATTGCGAGCTGGGGTCTACAATGTCACTGCAGTCCTCCCCTCAATTTTTTTCTGAAAACAACCGTGCCGTTTCGGGTTTCGAACTTGCGACTCTCATATTGAAGAAGAAATTGGTACCAACTAAGATAAGCCCAGTTGGTAGGTCTCATCAAGGTATTGACTCATACAATGATCCCAAAACTCCCCGCAATTTTTTTCTTGATAAAAAACCAGAAAAAAAGAACAAGGTGAATTCCGGCTCACGTGTCTTTATCTTTATCTTTATTGTTATAACTAGAACTCATGGGAGCATGCCAAAAGGTATATTATTTTTTCATTTAAAAAATGCAAAAAAAAAAAGAAAAAAACCATATAAGAGTTCTAGAGTAAGAACATGCCATGTCATTCTCTCATATCATGTAATTAGTTTCATACCCTTCAATAATTTTCAATACAAAATATCTTCTCTTTAGGAAATGAACAAATTTAGTCAAAAAGTCCTTGAACCTATGACAATCAAGGAGAACATAAAAATTTATAACATACCATAAATTTTCTGCATGACACACGTATAGTGCATAGCAAGTGCACATTACGAGTACTATTGTAATCCAAACTCAAAGGCTCCATAAATCACTTGATCATGTGCAAAGGAAACCAATGGATGCCTCAGTAATGAGAAGTGACAAAATTGCAGAAGTAGGGATAAACCTAAACGCACATTCATGAATATAGACAATTAAAAATGATACGATTTATTATAGAAGAAAAGACGTTATGTTAATTGTTAATTTAGGCTAGAAAACAGCCCTAATAGATATTCAAATGTGCAGCAACAGATTCGATACTCAATTCCTTATTTTTTTCCCAAAATCAATTTTTTTCTTGGCACCGACGTAAGCCCTAACCTCCATGCACGCAACACACTCAACACACGCACACGCATATCACACACCAAGAGAATCCACGAATTGCCGAGAAAGCGTTAATTTTTTGCCACTTCCCCCTATCGGGGTTACTGGAGTTCGAATTTTGCTCTCTTCCCAGCAGCGAAAGTGACTGCCAACTGAGCCATTCCTTCTTGGTTCCAAAATTAATTGTATATATATGCCTTTTGCATTCGATTTTTGCGCACAACTCCTTACACTCACATGTATAAAATCTAGGAATAACAAATATTAATCACATATCCACGTGATGAAAGAAAAAACAAGCAAGGAGATGAGACTAACAAATCTTGCAAATCACTGGCGTGGATCTCGTTCAAGTTAGTTACAAAATAAAAATAAAAAAGGAGAATAAAGTTGAAAAATTAGGCCAGGGTTTATAGAAAAATAAAATAAAAGCTCATATATATCTCCACTTCTAACGCCACCCATTCACAACGGTATCCCCAAAAAACTTTGACAATTACATTTTTGTTTGTTTGCTTGTATATTACATGTCATAATCCTAATTACGAATAAGAACAACAAAAAAAGTAAAGATAAGGCGCCTTTACATTCAAGTTGTTATATGTTGAAAAGGAATCATACTATGTAGCACCGAGAAATTATTTTCTGTGTCGGATGTAATAATAATTTTTCCTGTGTACTATGTACCTCAGGACTTCACTTCTATAAAAAGTTTTGAAATTAATTTGGATTATTTCCATAAAAACCATTCTAGTGGTTTACCTCCTTCGCCGAAGACCGCCATGAATTTTAAACCCATCACAGAACCTCCAACCCCGACCGTTAGTTCTACACCTTTTTGTCTATTTTATTCCTAAATTGCTTTTCTCTTTCTACATCAACCGTTTAAGAATTCAATGGTACTTTAGTCAATTTTAACATTCATGGGCTGTTTAGCAAAAGGAAAACTGCACTATGGGTTTTGTGATGGGTTCAAATCTCGGGGGGTTTTGGGCAGGCGGGAAAACCACGGCGGTCTTGATGAAATAAGCGAACAAATTTTGCAAAGATTGATTTGATATGAATGCAAATAGTGCAAAGATTGATTTGACATGAATGCAAATATGAAGGGCTTATCTGCAAAGAAGATAGAGAAAAGATTCGGCTTTAAGATTAAAAAAAGTAAAGCTCCATTTTTTTGTTTTTACCTTTTAGGAAATGATTTCCTTACTTAGATCTAACATAAACAACCGTCACTAAAACAATTTTATGATTACTTAAAGTTATCAGAATATTCAAGAGTCAGAAAATTTTCAATTTAAAGCCCCTTATCTTTAAATACTAAAGATAAATGTGGTAAATTTATACGATTTGAAAAATAATAAATTAAAACGGTTATGCATAAATTCTCAAATTTCCATAAAACATGCATTTGTATATTTCCTTACCTTTATTTGATTAATGAATGTGCGTGAGAGAGAGAGAAGCAGAGGTGGTATATCTAAAAGAAAAAAAGCTAAGAAATATTCTAGATTTTCTGATTTCTTTATTGTATATACATGATTGTCATTTTCTTATATTCGCGTGTCCATCGCATGTGACATAGACTTAGCCTTCTATTGATGCATGTGCCATAACAAATGGGTGGAGCAAATGTGACCAAGTCTAAGAGAATCTCAAATACCCACTAATTATCACAATCAATCAATTAATTTCAAAGTCAAGCTTTTATCATCTTTACCTAATGGACCCTGATGAGACTCGTTATCGATGACTCCCCAGATGCTGATACGTTGCAGATGACGTATCCAAAAACCTACAAGCAAGGATCAAGGACTTCGGTTAGGACCTCACCTCGGGCCCCCGACCTGAGGGATCTCCCAACCTTCGGTGGCCCTCCAAACCACCCCCCGGCTCGCCTCCGAGCTGTCTTGGTACAAAGGTGCCTCGGCCTCCCGCTCGTCCGCGAGCCTCCCGCCGAGCTCATGCTCCTCGGTCTCATCCTGACCGACCCGCAGAGCTGATCACAGGCACCTACGCCACGGCTCCGCAAATCTCACCATGCACGAGATATCCGCTGCCCACGATTCCACGTTCCACGCCATCACGATCCCCATTAACGAGCCTGCCTCGCCATTAATGCGGGATCCCGCCTATCGTGCGGACGTGACGTCAGGGGCGTAACGGCCGGTGTGATTCTCGCGCCTGCCTGCCCATTGCTGCCGCTATATAAACCCTCTCTCAGACGATCGAGGTACGCAATTCTTTCCACTAAGCCGCTACTCTACCCAAATTACATCACTAACTTGATCGTCGGAGGGTCCTCAGTGGAACAACCACCCCGGGGCTTCCCTGCAAGTAGCTCGGCTCAACCTCAAATCCAAACCCATTGAGATCCACACGCTGAAGGAGACAACCTCCATAACAGATCTCAGCCGTCCATCAGCGCTCGTAGCAGATCTACGGAAGATAACATCTGAAGGAGATCCAGACCTCCATCAGTTGGCGCCGTCTGTGGGAAACTTGTTCCACTCAACGAAAATTCATCTTCCGATCCCAACTTCATGACGAGCGATCACCGCGATGATCCAAGCGCTAGCCGCCGCCTCCCCCACAACGGAGGCGCGGACGAATCTCCTCCCCCGAACGCCATCAACGCCCTAGCCGCTCAGATGGATCGACTTGTGTCCGTTGTCGATGCGCTCGTCCGTGTCCAAACGGCGGGGCAAGCTCCCCAGGTCGTCGCTCCCCCACCTCGGGACCGGGACCCCTACAGAGGGAGAGAGGACTCTGCTAGCGTCGGCACTACCGACCACCGTCACGCTACTTCCGGCGGCCACAGATCCCACGGGCAAACATATTATATGACCCGCTGGGCCCCCCACAGTTCAACACCGAGGTCCGTCGCCAGAGCGCCTCGCCCCGAGCCCCATCGCGCCCCTATCCCTCCCGAGGAGGTGTCGGTCAGCTCGCCCGCACCCAGGCATGACCGACACCCCCTCCCTCGACGGGGTCACGCGGACAGGACTCGTCACGGCAGCTCAAAGAATACATCGCCAGGGGACCTAAGGAACCTCATCGAGAGGAACCGGGGCCTCGGCTCGAGGCAGGTCTCCAATAGCATAGGCCAAATATCAGAATGTGCCGAGTCATCGGGGTACCACGACCGACTCGACGCCCTCGAAAAGAAGATCGAGGGCATACATCGAGAAGGTCATCATTCGAGCGACGGTGCTAGATACGCCGCCGACTCGCTCACGAAGCCCTTCACCGAGGAGCTTCTCGTCGTCCATGTCTCTTCCCGGAACAAGCCCCCGAAGGTCTCACTCTTCAACGGGAAATCCGACCCGAATGACCATCTGGACGCGTTCACGGCCGGGATGAGCTTCCTGGACTGTTCCGACGCCGCCCAATGTCGCGCTTTCCTGGCCACTCTCATCCGCTCCGGACGAGACTGGTTCCGAGGACTCGCACCACGCTCCATCTCGACCTTCAGTGAGCTGGCCACCCAATTCCTCGGCCACTTCTTCGGGAACAGACGGTAGAAGCGGACCGTCGACCATCTCTTCATAAAAAAGAGCGGGGACAAGGAGACCTTCAAAGGGTACGTCATCCACTTCTACAACGCCCTCCTCGAGGTCCCAGAACACCGGGACGAGATGGTCATTACGGCCCTCAGGTCAGGTCTTAGGCACAAGGAGTGGTTACGCTCCTTTGCATTAGCGCAACCTAAGACCGTGGCCGAGGTCAAGGCCTGGACCGAGCGAGAGATCTAGCTCGAGTCCGAGGTGAACGCAAATCTCCCCCGGGCAGAGCAAACTGACCAGAGGAAAAGGGCGAGGGAAGAGAAAAAGAGGCTTGAGCGGCCGAAGCCCTACTCCTCAAAGTTTCAGGAATACACCCCGCTCAACGTCTCCCAGACGGTACTACTAGAGGAGGCTAAGGGCGAGAGGTTCTTCAAACTCCTCCCGGTCTCGCGCATGGCAGCAAAGCGTACCCGGGGCCCCTTCTGCGGCTTCCACAGGTCGCAAAGCCACTCCACGGAAAACTGTAAGCAGCTCCGAGATTATATCGAGGAGCTCATCCGTTCGGGGCACCTGGCGACATACTTGCGAGACAAGCGGCAGATGGACCGCGAGCAAGAGCAACGTCCTCCTCTCAGTGAGTTGACAATCGGCCAAATAATGGTTGTGTCAGCGGGGGGGACGTCGGATACCTACGAGGCTCAGCACCCCATGCCGGTCGTGGAGTCTAGTAGCTGTCCGAGGAAGAAGCCCAGGGATACCGAGCCGATCATTTTCAACGACGAAGACCTCCACGGTATATCCCTGCCCCACAACAACCCTCTGGTGATTACGGCTCATGTCCACCAATACGAAGTGCATAGGATACTGGTTGACTCGGGAAGCTCGGCGGATATACTCTTTTACGACTGCTTTCTATGCATGGGGCTCATCCCGGCAGACCTGAGGCCGACCTCTCACGTCCTGTCAGGATTCACCAACCACTCCATCCCGGCGGAAGGGGTAATCACTCTGCAATTTAATATCGGGAAGGCTGGCCGTACGCGAACAGTGCCAGTGGAATTCATCGTAGCGAGAATCCCGTCGGCCTACAATATCCTCCTCGGTCGCCCAACGCTGAACTCCCTCAGGCCCAGATATCGACCTTTCACTTGGCTATGAAATTCCCGCTCGACTAAGGCGGGGTAGGTCGGGCCTATGGAGACCAGCAGACCGCAAAGGTTTGCTTCACCGCGGCATCTTCGTCTGAACGGGCGAACAACGACGTTGAGGCCGAGAGTGAAATCAGGGGTTCTCTGGACACTCGGGAAGAGCAAAAGGAGGTCCGAGGGACCCCGGTGGAGCCATTGACAGAGGTCCCCCTTGTGGAAGGGGACGTTGAATGCACCATTCAGATCGATTCACTTCTGACAGGGACTCAGCACGATGACCTGGTTAACTTTCTCAGAAACAACGCCAACGTCTTCGCCTGGGCTCCTACTGACATGCCTGGGATCGACCCCAAGATCATATCTCACAAACTCGGGTTGGATCCTGCGGCCCGACCCGTCAGATAGAAGAAGTGAAGCTTCGCCTCGATCAAGCAGAAAGCAATTGAGGACGAGGTAGACAGGCTCCTCACCGCTAACTTCATCCGGAATGTGCCTTACTCCGAATGGTTGGCGAACGTGGTTATGGTGAAAAAGTCAAGTGGAAAGTGGCGAATGTGCGTCGACTTCACCGACCTCAACAAGGCCTGCCCGAAAGACAACTATCCCCTCCCTCGGATAGATCAGCTCGTCGACAGCTCGGCAGGCCATGAGCTACTTAGCTTCATGGACGCCTTCTCCGGCTACAATCAGATCCGTATGAATCTAGCAGACGAAGATCTCACCGCATTCATAACGGACCGGGGGGTATACTGCTACAAGGTAATGCCTTTCGGCCTCAAAAACGCCGGATCTACGTACCAACGCTTGGTCAATCACATGTTCAAGCCCCAGATCGGCAGGAACATGGAGTTTTTATGCCGACGACATGCCCGTCAAGTCGGTCTCATCGGTCGACCACGCCAAGGATCTGGGCGAGGCCTTCGAAGTACTCTGCAAGTTCAAGATGAAGCTGAACCCCACTAAGTGCACATTCGGGGTCATTGGGGGAAAGTTCCTCGGTTTCATGGTCACTCACCGCGGGATCGAAGCCAACCCGGAGAAAATCAACGCCATCCTTAATATGGCCGCTCCCAAGACTAATGTCGAGATAATGCGGCTGACAGGACAAGTAGCCGCCATGTCACGCTTCATGTCGAGATCTGGCGAGAAATGCCTCCCGTTCTTCAAAGCTCTAAGGAAAATCTCGAGGTTCGAGTGATCGGTGGAGTGCCAGACCGCCTTCGACCGGTTAAAGAGGCACCTGGCAACTCCACCTCTGCTCACCCGACCAGTGGAAAGGGACGAGCTATCGCTGTATCTGGCAGTATCCGACCAAGCAGCGGGCGTAGCGCTCGTCCGTGAGATCGACGGAGTCCAGAGGCCGGTATACTATGTGAGCCACGTCTTCAAAGACGCAGAAACGAGGTACCCCGCGATTGAGAAAATCGTCTTGGCGCTCATCATGGCCTCAAGGAAACTGCGGCACTATTTTCAGGCTCACACCATCCTTGTCCTTACCGAGAGCCCCTTGGGGGCTATTCTCGCCTCACCCGAGTCCTCTGGCCGCCTGGAGAAGTGGAGATGGGAGTTGTCCCAGTTCAACATAAAATACCACTCAAGGCAGGCCATCAAAGCACAAGGCCTGGTCGATTTTGTCTTCGAGTGCACTATCCCCAGCAAGGAGCCGGAGGCAGCGCCAGCCCCCGCAGCTCAGCCCTCTGTCGATGGGAAGCCCGACTCAGTCCCTGATTGGATCCTTTATGTCGACGGGTCCTCGACCGAGGATGGGTGTGGTGCCGGCCTCATCATTCGGTGCCCGAACGAGGCAGAAATGGAGTATTCCCTGAAGCTCGGGTTCAAGGTCTCAAATAATGCGGCGGAATACGAGGCTCTGCTGGCCGGACTGCGCATAGCCTCCGGGCTGGGACTGAAAATATTTCGGATCCGCAGCGACTCAGCCCTAGTCGTTGGCCAAGTGACCGGTCATTTCGAGGCTCGGGAACCTCTGATGGTGAAGTATCTGGCCGAGGTAGGAAGACTTCGTAAGAACTTCGACGAAGTCCAGGTAGAGCAGATCCCCAGACAGCTCAACGCCCAAGCCGAGGCCTTGAGTAAGCTGGCCTCATCCTACTCGGCCAACAACTAGTGGTCCATCCTCTTTGAGATTTTACCACGATCTAGCATAGAAGACGGGGCAGCAACACTCTATGTATACACAGCCCAAGAAGAAGACCGGGACTGGAGGAAGCCCCTCGTGGGATTCCTGAGTGAAGGTACACTCCCAGAAGACCGGGGAGAAGCCCACCGTCTCCGAGCCAAGGCCGTCACTTCGTCTGGAGCAACGCGAACCTCTACAAGAAGTCCTTCACTCGGCCCTTGCTCCGGTGCGTCGACCCCCACGAAGCCGACTACATCCTCCGAGAGATCCACGAAGGGGTCGGCGGTGCACACCAAGGGGCCCGTACTTTAATCCAGAAGGCATTGCTCCAGGAGTAACTAGCCAACTATTCACCAAGACGCCCAAAAGCTCGTCAGGAGGTGCAAAAGTTGCCAACTTCATTGAAGTGTACCTCGCCTTCCGACTACTAAGTTGACTGCCCTAACCTCACTATGGCCGTTCGCCTAGTGGGGAATTGACATGATAGGCCAGTTCCCTACCGGCACGGGCGGGCACAAGTACATCCTCGTCATAGTGGATTACTTCACAAAGTGGATCGAGACCGTCCCCATCAGGAAATCGGATGCCGACACAACAATCAAGTTTCTGCAGAACAACGTGATACACCGGTTCGGCATCCCGAGGTGCATCATCACCGACCACAGGACGAACTTCGAAAACGAAAAAGTGAAGGAATTCTGCAATGAATATCATATCCTCATGAAGTTTGCCGCGGTAACGTATCCCCAATATAACGGGAAAGCCGAAGTCTCTAATCGGGACGTCTTCAGAGATCTCCGGACACGCCTAGAAGGACGCCAAGGCAGTTGGGTCGAGGAGTTGCCCCGGGTCCTATGGGCCCTGCGTACGTCAAAGAAAACCCCTACCGAGGAAACCCCTTTCAGTCTCTGCTACGGGACCGAGGCAATGGTCCCGACGGAGATCGGACTATCCAGTCACCGGGTTGAACATTTCGACGATGAAGCAAACATCTCGGCACTATGAACCAACCTGGACATCTTGTTAGAGAAACGAGACCAGGCTCAGATCAGAGTTGCCGCCTATCAACAACAGACCGCCCACTACTACAATGCACGGGTCAAGCGTCGCCTCTTCAAGGCCGGGGATCTAGTCTTAAAGCAGAACGAGTTTGTCGACCAAGGCAGGCTGCATAAATTTTCTCCAAGACAGGACGGTCCTTTCCTCGTCTCCGAGGTCCTTCCGTACGAAGCCTACCGCTTACAAGACGCGGATGGTCGCAAGTTTCCACGACCTTACAACGCCAAGAAGCTCAAGCTGTACCAATAGAATGAATACCTACGAGCATGCACTTCTTCTTTCGCTAAGGCAATGTACACTTTTCTCAAGTTCTTTCTGTTTATGTAATAAGAGTGAAACAATAAGACATTGCAAAAAGAAGATTTTTTATTCCAAAGGGTACTATGTGCTTCTCAGCCATACATTGAAATAAAAGAAAAGTTACATTAGCGGGGGGAGGGGGTGCAGGAAACACTGCTCGTGATACTCCGAGCATATTTCAGCCAGCCGAGCCCTCGCCGCTTCAGCCTTTTGCCTCTGATGCCTCCCACGAATGTCGGCGTGGTGCCTCAATTGGTAGCACTCAAGGAAGAGTGCCACCGAGCGATCGCTCCGACCCGCCGAAATCAGACCGAGGCGGCACAAGGACCTTAGCTTACTGACGGCTTCGTCCTTCAGCTGCTCAGACAGAGGGTTATACAGCCCCGACGATGCCCTCCAGATGGCGTACATTAACAGCTGGAGCAGGAGCGAGTGCCGGGGGAAAAGCCGGCCGAAGTGGTCCTCGATGCGGCCTATAACCAACTGCACTGTATCCTCGGTACAATGCTGGTCATACAGGTAAACATCTTCAAAGTTTATGATCTCTGGGATGGTAAAAGGGAAGTCCTCCATCCTTACGCCTTGGGGGTGGAGAAAGGAGTGCTTAACGCTCCCTCTGCTTTATAGCCCTGTTGGGCCCTCAGGAATCCAACGGTCGCACGTGCCTTCCACAACTGTGCCGACGTATGGCGGGCGTCCCACATTTCTCGGCGGAATCGAAACGATGCGGCTCTTGCGCTCCGCCTTCCCCCACAGGTTAATGAGACGTGTCGACCACGACGGTCACTCTTCCCGATGATCGAACGCCGTGGAAGATCGGACAGAGCCTCACGACTCGACAGAGCAGCTTCACTGCTCAGTCCATCCTTAGCAGACCTCTTACGGCTCCTCCCGCACTAAGGATCAAAACCCTCATCAAGAGGCAATCGGGCAGCAACCCTGCTCGCTTATCCCTGGCTGGTAGCTCCCTACCCACAACGCCAGAGATCAAAGCCCTCATCAAGAGGCAATCGGGCAGCAACCCTGCTCGGTTATCCCTAGCTGGTAGCTCCCCACCCAACGCCAGAGATCAAAGCCCTCGCCAAGAGGCAACGGGCAGTAACCCTGCTCGGCCCGTCCTTAAGGATCAAAGCCCTCGCCAAGAGGCACCGGGCAGCAATCCTGCTCGGCCCATCCTCAGCAGGCCCCTTACGGCCCCTCCCGCGCTAAAGATCAAATCCCTCATCAAGAGGCAATCGGGCAGCAACCCTGCTCGGTTATCCCTGGCTGGTAGCTCCTTACCCACAACACCAGAGACCAAAGCCCTCATCAAGAGGCAATCAGGCAGCAACCCTGCTCGGTTATCCCTGGCTGGTAGCTCCCCACCCAACGCCAGAGATCAAAGCCCTCGCCAAGAGGCACCGAGCAGTAACCCTGCTCGGCCCGTCCTTAAGGATCAAAGCCCTCGCCAAGAAGTACCGGGCAGCAACCCTGCTCGGCCCGTCCTTAGCAGGCCCCTTATGGCCCCTTCTGCGCTAAGGATCAAAGCCCTCGTCAAGAGGCAATCGGACATCAACCCTGCTCGGTTATCCCTGGCTGGTAGCTCCCTACCCAACGTCAGATATCAAAGCCCTCGCCAAGAGGCACCAGACAGTAACCCTGCTCGGCCCGTCCTTAAGGATCTAAGCCCTCGCCACGCAACCGGGCTCGCCCTTACTCGGTTATCCCTGACTGGTAGTTCCCTACCCCACGACACCGGGGATCAAAGCCCTCGTCAAGAGGCAACCGAGCAGCAATCCTGTTCGGTCCATCCTTAGCATGCTTCCCCATGCCCTCCCGCTAAGGATCAAAGCCCTCACCAAGAGGCGACTGAGAAGCCACCCTGCTCGGTCATCCATGGATGGTGTTACTACCCACCGACGCCAAGGATCCAAGCCCTCTCCAAGAGGCCATCCACGTCTAAGCGGTCCCCACCTCGACTTCGGGGCCATGGAGATACCAACCCTTCACCGGTCTTTGCACACTTGGCAAATGATTAGATTCAACTCGACCTGCGATCGCCAGAGTAGAACCGACTTGACATGAAAGCTGGACCGTGCAAGTACAAATGTTTTCCACAAACAAAAGGAAAATATGCACGTAAAGAAGCAACAAAAATATTTTTTATTCACAAAAGCAGAAGTTTTTACAGGGCATTACTGGCTCCCCAGCCTTACAAAATTCCAAAACAACAAAAGAAAATAAGAAGACAAGAGGCTTCAGGCCTCAGGGGCAGGGAGGACCTCAACAAGCCATGCCTCCACTGCAACCACCGAAGCGGCATCTTTAGGGTCGACACCACCGGCGGGAACTTCGGCGACGGCAGCCGGGGCGACCGACTAACCCCTCGCACTCCCACCGAGGGCCACTTTCCCTGCATCATGTCCGGGGGCGATCCCCTGCGCATCGTCGTCGATAGGGTACAAGGCCCGGAGGTCAGCGTCGGGGAACTCCGGCATCTGAACCTTGACGGAGTCGAGGGCGTCGTACCAAATGACGCCCCCGGCTCTGGCAAGGTCGACGTAGAACTGATCCGAATTTTTATAGCTCTCCGCCATCTTCCGCGCCCGGTCCTTCGAAGCCTCGTTCTCCTTACGGAAGGTGCTCGCCGTCTTCTTCATGGTGGCGACGATCACCCTGGAGTCCTCCAACTGGGACTCGGCGGCTCGGGCGGCCTCTCGGTACCGGGCGACCTCCCTGTTCCCGGCCTCCACCAGGTCTTCAAGGGCAGCAACCCTCTCCATCGCCGCCCCCAGCTCCTGCTTTAAGCTCTCCTCCCGCAAGGAGAACTCGCCCTCGGCCCGCATCGCCGAAATAATCTCATCGTCCTCCATGTGAACGACGAGTGCGATGTGCTGGAGGACCTGAAAAAAGAAAGAGGGTCAAAAAGGGGAGGGAAGTACCCGACTACGCGGACGAAAATGCTGGATGAAGAATCAGGTGAAGTGCGAACACTAACCTGCACGGCCTCTTGAGCTATCGCCGCCATTTGGGCCCGGAGAATCCTTCGAGAGACCCTGCCTCCGGCCGACCTCTCCATATCCGAAGCAGGCTGTCGGCGACAGAAAGCCCCGAGAGCACCTCAAAGCGAAGCTCCCCATCGTCCACAAGGATCTGGAAAGCCGGGGAGCGGGGCGCCCTCCTGTGAGACCTCTTGAGGGACAACGCGGGAGAACCCTCTTCGTCTCCCACCTCGGGGGCCCGAGGCTCTTGCGCCTGAGCACGCTTTCAAACCAGCGCACGACTAGACTCGGGGGCCCGGGGCTCGCTTGGGCACCTGGGTGAAAGGGCCACCGGCGGGGCTAGAACAGACAGCGGGCGAGAAGGGCCGACGCCTTTAGACTTCTTCCCCCTCTTTGCGTCGACCACTGCCGCGCAGAACTTACTCATATCCAAGGGTCCTGCATAAGACGAAAATACGAGGAGTCAGCGATACCAGGAAAAATAAAAAATGCACAAGTCTAAACAGGTCGCTTGAGAGCTCCCAAGTTACCCGCGTACTCGGCGGGGCTGAGCTCGGCCCAACTGAGGGCCCGCTCAGAAAGCAGCACATCAACCCGAGGGAGGGGCTCCCACTTCGACACCGCCACCGCGTCGGGATCAATCGACCTCCTCACCCGTGGACAACTGGCCCTTTGCCACTGGGTGGGCACAGGCCAGTCCTCACCCTCGAGCGGGGCGATAAAGAAAAACTTCTTCTTCCATTCGTGAATGGAAGAAGGCACAACGACAACCCCCGACCCGGGGGCGCCCCCACGCTGTCTTCTAAAGGAGAGATATAACCAGTTCGGCTCGCCCCTACGAGCACCAGGATGGTTTTTGTAGCAAAAGGAAGACAGGAGAAGGTTCGGGCTGAAAGAGATCTGACACAATCTCAACCGGACCAGGAACCCGAGGAGGATCCTCCAAGAGTTCGGCACTAACTGGCCCGGAGCCAACCCGAAACAATTCAACGCCTCACTCACTTCAGGGGAGAAGGGAAGACGCACCCCGGTCCAAAAAGCCTCCAGGTACAAGGCAATCTCCTTTCCCTGTGCCTGGTTCGCCCTCTCCCCCTCCTCGGGCAGACGAAGCGAATAGCCGGGAGGAATGAAGAAATGGGTCTTGATGTTGGCGAGCTCCTCCGCACGCCTCAGCGAGGATCACACGCCAAGGACACCCGCGGCTTGAACTCCGGGGGCCACCCTATCTTCTCAGGTAAACTCCAGCTCAGAGAGGGAAGAGGAAGAAGTAGAAGTGGAAGTTTCAGAATACCCCCTAGACTCTACCTGTAATACGTCTACAGACTCCTCAGAAGAAGACATCTAACCTGATTGAAGAAAGGTATCCCCGGGAGATTGATAGCACGGAATCCGAACTGAGGAGAAAAGCGCCGAGCTGATACAACTAGGGACAAGGAATTAGAAAGATGTATAGGTCCAGATGGGGATCCCACCTCTATTTATAGATGCCGGCGCAATCATCCAACGGCTCCGATCGACTCCCGCCAAAACGACGTTTCGCAACCTATGGCCGACGATGCTCTACCTGTCGCACTCACATTAGATGCATCCCACCGAGCGCGGGAACGCCTGCTACACGCCTCGCCAGCCAACCAATGGAGGACACGTGATCTGTCGCTTCGACGAACGTACAGACGATCCGGCGCTTCCCCTTTAACGCGAGATCTCTCCCCGGATCCGCTGACGTCATCAAGAAAATACTACTCTTAGCCCGAGAATGCGAGCCGATGATATCTTCGAGTAAGAGATCGCCTCGGGTGCTCGGTCAGACCACTCTCGTCCCGACCCTAGAACGGGTCGAGACGAGAGTGGGGGGCTAATGATGAGGCTCGATATCGATGACCCCCCAGATGCTGACACATTGCAGATGACGTATCCAAAAACCTACAAGTAAGGATCAAGGACTTCGGTTAGGACCTCACCTCGGGCCCCCGACCTGAGGGATCTCCTAACCTTCGGTGGCCTTCCAAACCACCCCCCGGCTCGCCTCCGAGCTGTCTTGGTACAAAGGTGCCTCGGCCTCCCGCCGAGCTCATGCTCCTCAGTCTCATCCTGACCGACCCGCAGAGCTGATTGTTCAGTTGATAAAACTGCACATTTGTTATTACATTTTTTCTACCATTTTCATATTAAAAAAGGTCTTTATTATAATATATCATACAAATAAGGGTTTATGTGTAAAAATACTATTTTCCATGTGTTGATATATTATAATTAGCTTTTGGTAGGAAAATGTATGCAAATAAATTCATTGACCAAATCCTAGTAAAACAAAGTCTACTAAATCTTATTTGAGTTGTTGTGCAGAATTTTTCCAAGTTGTGCAGAATTTTTCAAGACTAGAATCAAGGAGATCAATTTATTGAAGAAGACTTGCCTAATTAAGAATCAAAACTTGAAGACCAAGTCTGGCAGCAACCACGAGAAGATTTCCATGATACAAAGGTTCCAAGGATCGCCAAATGTCATAAGGACAGAGCCCCAAAGTTTTGATGAAGGGAGGAGATTAAACGGCCGCGGATCCGCGGCCTTACCCCCCTTGAGCCGCGGATCCGCGGCATATTTGAGGAATTAGCTACTATAATTTTTGTAGAAGATTCTATACAGCTAGATACCTAATTTAGAAGCTTTATTTCTGGCTTTGGCACTATAAAAAGGCACCGAGAGCCTCTTGGAAAATTTATCAAGCCGACGAGATCACGAAGTCCCAGACGCTCACGCATCCAGGCTGATCATCAACTGTTCGTCTACCTCCTTAGGAAAGTTCGAGAAGCAAACCAAGTTTTTGTAATCATTTTCTAAGGAATAAAGTGTAGATTGTTCAAGTTGATTAATAAAGGTAGTTATTTTTAATTCTTTTGCATTTTACATTATGTTTTCCCTCTCTGTCTTTCCATCTTCTTTTCCCAACATGCGCGAGTAATTCTCCGCTTGTTAGGGTTCGTAGGATTAGGGTAGGCTAATGAACGATGAAAATCCCTAAACCCTTTTTAAGTCCTATAAAGTTTATGAACTTTATTAAAAGAATTATTAACATCCTAATCGGGTGCGCTAACAATTCTTTGTTAGTCCCGACCGCGATTAGAATTTAGATTAATAATTGTTTTGGTAAAGGCTAGATTTGAACGGGGTTCCGTGTCGATATAAGGGTTAAGAGTGGGATCCCTTTTCCCTCCAGAAACCCTAATCTACACGCATCACCGTCGTTTTAGTTTTAAATCTATTAAAGGATAAAAAGTGTAACTTTTAATTAATCGTTCATAACTACTAAATCCTAACGAACCCTACAAGCCCCCTTATTATATTAACTACATCCCTAAAATAATCTAGATCTATATTTTTGCATTAGTGCTTAACGTAGATCTAGAAACCTTTCTACAACATTCTTATTTTTTCCTCCTTTCTCAACACATCTAAAGTAAGAGTAAAAAGTTCCACGTTTCCCTGAGAACGGCCCGTACTCATCTCGGTCTAGCTACACGCGACATCGTTATTGATTGCGGTTACTTTAACTACAAAACACTCTTTCTGTAACAACCCTAATTTTCTTATACACTTTTTCCTATAAAAAAAATTTCAAATATTTTTTCAAAAATCCATAAAGGGGTATTTATTGCCTGAGCACAAGATTTAAGTAATTAATTAGCAATTTAATTACAAGCAAGAACTTGTAGCTCATTGGTAATACCTTGCACTGCTGAACCAAGCCACCAGAGTTCGAATCCCATGCCCACATTATTTTTAGTTTATTTTTCTTTAAAAATCCTTGGAAGCCCAACAGTCAACAGGCTATAACTCCCAATTATTGAACTGAACCCCGAAAACGGAGTATACCAAAGTCTTAGTCGGAGAGCCCTGCACCCAGCCGTCGCCGAACCCGGCCGGGATCGGCCAACTCGGCCGGCCGAATCGGCCGGCGCCGCCGGCCGGAGTTGGTCGGTTGGCCGGGGTCCCAACAGCAAAAGTGTGCCTCTTCGTATTCTTAAACCCCCTGTTTACTCCATTTTATTATATCAGTTTCTGAGTGATAAATATAACCAATTTATTACAAATTTTAATGCTTTTTATTTAAATTTTTATAATAAAGAAAACCCTTCACCAACCCTACCCTAGCTACCCTATAAATAGACCCCTACCCCCTACCTTTTCATTCCAAAACCATAGAATTACTCCCTTGAAAATTCCACAAGAAAGTGTGCTTTGAAACCGAGTTCACGGCGAAGCGCTGACGGATTCCGGCGACGTTCTTTGAAGCGACCGGCGACGAAACAACACATCGGCCTTTTCTCTTACTCCTCTATACTCTTTAGAAGAGTTTGAAACCCGTAAGTCCCATTCTTCTCTCTTTTCTACTTCTCAAAATACGACTTTATGAAACCCGACGGAAATCGGAACAAACCGATTTCCGATTCGGTTTTTCTACAAAATCCCACTTGTCACTTAATCCATAACACCTAAACATATTCATGATGACTATTAATCTCATAAAAATCAATTTGGACAAAGTTTCTCATATGAAATGATAACTTTCTTGTAATATCGTATTCTTTTCACAATAATATCATAAAGTTATTTTTTCTTCTTCTAATCAACTCCTTCATTCCTAAACATGTTCATCTTGATCACTAAACTTGTAAAAATCAATTTGAATGAGTTTTCACACATGAAATGATAACTTTTACAAATACCGTATTCTTACACTTAAATACCCTCATGCTTAAATTATCATATTTAACCTCTAAACTTCACTAAACCTTAAAATAAGTCACGAGGTAATGACCTACCTCTACACACACACAAATATAATCATAATTGATAACGTCAAAACATAGAATACGAAAATACAAGACTTTTCACTAAAATACCATTTTTTTTTCTTTATAAACCTTTCTTGAAATTCTAAGTTGAATACAATTCTAAACAAAATCTTTTGAAAGAAAATACGATGTGTCATGGACATCGATCGTTTATCTAAACCTGACTTTGTGGTGTCTAGGCAAGTGTGTCAAGGCTAGTGGTTTTTAATTAGGCCCACTACTGTGGTTCCTTCCCACTTACCTGGCACTTATCTGGCCGCAATTGGCGGTGAAGAGGCGATTTGAGGCTTCTAATGACTTATCGTTTAGACCTTAGAAATAGGCTAGTTGGCTTAGGAACCCCTAGAAACTAAAATACGGAAATTTACAAATAAATACCTTATAATTATAAAACCATTTTCTAAATGAATAGTATTTATTAAACCTATGCAAAGCGCCACTACAACCTACCTTTGGGGAACCCGTTAGGGATAGTACGGTTCATCGTGCACCCGCGGGCTAGTAGTGCGAGATTCAGACCTCCGCAAGGAGCATTCGGTCTCGAAAGGTTTAAAATACGACATTTAAGAAAAATGAGATTTTGGAAAATAAAAATAGTTATTTAAAATTATTCTTGTATTAATATATATATAATTTCATTCAAACACCTATTTTATTATAAGATAAAGTTTCCACTTTTTCTAAAATTACAAGATTAAAAGTTACATTAAAATACCATGAATTTCAAATAAATCAATTAATACCTTTATTAGGATATATTCACTAGAATAACACAAATAAAATTCACACTCATTATAACTATAAAAACGAATAATAAATACTTGAGGTGTATTTTGAAAACTATACAAAAGTACTTTTTACATAAAACCCCCTCAAGTTTTATAAATTACAATAAGGACCCTAACAATTTAAGAACTTCAAAATACCTTTCTTTTAGTCTGACTCGGGTTAGAGTCTGACTATTCCTGACTTGAATATGATTCAAGTCAATCTATATTCTTTTATAATCCAACTCAATATGAATACATGAATCCCTGGATCCAGTTAACAATCTATTCAATTTGACTGAATCAAACCATGGATATACATCCGTTATCCTGTTATTCCATTTACCTGATTATGCAGTTACAACATGTTTACTGATATCATGGTTTTGGTCAGTCATCCAACTTACACAATACAACAATACTGTTAAAACACTACGGGGTTTAAGGGGTAGATTGGTACGGAAGGTGTTAAAGGTGGCACGAGGTGGTCAGATTAAGACACCTAACCTGAATCCCATTGCTGTTGTACCGTGGCATAACGGTTCCTTATACTTTCCTTTTGCCCTGGTCTCTAGCATATAGAGACCCCCCTCGTATACACTGGCATCCTTCTGTACCTAGCTACAAACAACAACGTTAACATAACATTTCAACAATAGATTACACTTTAAAATGTATCTTCTTATTCAGTCTTCTCTACTTTCCTCTTACCTTTGGGACTTACCGAGCGATCTGTTCGCTGACGACATTCTGTTTCTCTCTTCTTGAATGTCGTCAGGTGATCTGGACCCGGCAGAAGTTGAGCCAACACAAGAAGACTTGGAGCATTTTGCCAAAGACCCTACAGTATAATTTCATTGTACACTTTTCTTTTCAGTACTTTCCATTTCCTGTTATGCCGCTGTTTAGACATCTTTATTTCAGTTGTATTTTCCCTTTCCATGTATTGTACAAAGAATGTTAATAAATAAAGTTGATGTTCTTTTTTATACTCTTGTCTCTTGTATATTTATTTATATTGCTTAGCTACGCTTAGCGTATGTACTTCTGAGTCCATAAGTAGCGGACCTCGTCGCGTCCCCTTCGCCGTACACTGGGAAGCGGGGCGTGACACTTTCGAAACAATCACTGATCACAGGCACCTACGCCACGGCTCCGCGAATCTCGCCATGCGCGAGATATCCGCCGCCCACGATTCCACGTTCCACGCCATCATGATCCCCATTAACGAGCCTGCCTTACCATTAATGCGGAATCCCGCCTATTACGCGGACGTGACGTCAGGGGCGTAACGGCCGGCGTGATTCTCGCGCCTGCCTGCCCATTGCTGCCGCTATATAAACCCCTCTCTCAGACGATCGAGATACGCAATTTTTTCCACTAAACCGCTACTCTGCCCAAATTACATCACTAACTTGATCGTCGGAGGGTCCTCGGTGACACAACCATCCCGGGACTTCCCTGCAGGTAGCTCGTCTCAACCTCAAATCCAAACCTATTAAGATCCACACGCTGAAGAAGACAACCTCCACAACAGATCTCAGCTGTCCATCAGCGCTTGTAGCATATCTACGGAATATAACATCTGAAGGAGATCCAGACCTCCATCAGACCCCCTCATTCAATCTATATTAATGTTGTTTACTTGTTGTCCAAATTATAGGTATCAAAATAAACACTGGTATTTAAAGCTCCTATTTTATTGGTATTTAATTAAGTGCAATAAATCAAGAAGAGAAGTAAATGTTTTTTTTCTGATGGAAAAAAAAGATTAAATGATATTGCGGTAATTGAATTCAAGTCATTGCTCAGTTGGTATGACACTTTCCGAGATTGCGGGTACGAACCTCGGGAGAGAGAGTGACCATAAATTAACACTTTCGGAGGCAAATCTGTGGGTCCTCTGGATGCATGTGTGTGTTATGCGCTTGTGTGTGTTGTGTGCGTATGTGTGATGTGTGTGCTTGGATGAGACTTATAGGCAAGCTCAACAAAAATAAAAATAAAATAAAATAATGGCAAGTAATCCTAATTCATTTTATCCATTTATTAAAATAAAACAAAACAAAATAATGCCAAGTAATCCTAATTCATTGCATCCATTTAATAAAATAAAATAAGAAAATCACCAAAAAAGGAGGAAAATATTAATTCTCTTAGATAATTAAATCCTAATATATTCATTGTATCCCTTTATTAAAGATAAATATAAAAAAATATCCATTTAAATTTGGCTATGTGATCTTAATCTCCATTTCTTGTACTACGTACTTGTCAACCTTTTTCCAAAAGAAAAGGATATACAGAATCAAATTTTTCTATATTTTTGCAACCTCTCTCTCTATATATATATTTATTGAATTCACTCATTGGCTCAAAAGGAAAAGGAAAAAGAATGGAAAAAATGGCTTCTTCATCTCCTCTCTTCCTCTTCTTCTTCTTCTTCATTTTCTTCAACTCAGTTAATTCCATTGGAACCTCTGATGGCTCTGAGCAATGGGGTTATGTTCAAGTCAGACCAAGTAATTTTTTTTCCTCATTAATTTTTTCAATCCTTTTACATTAATGGCTTATAATTCTTGCTGCTTGGTTTAAGCTTTTCTAATGGCAATGCAGAAGCCCATATGTTCTGGTGGCTGTATCGAAGCCCGAACCGGATCGATAACGGGTCGAACCCGTGGCCGACTGTGCTCTGGTTACAGGGAGGACCAGTTGAGTTCTTAACATTTTTTTTTTTGTCTTATAAAACATTTTTGGCAAATAATTAAATCCTTTTTGTGATTGGGTTTATTAATTAAAAAAAGGGAGCTTCTGGTGTTGGGATTGGGAATTTTGAAGAGGTTGGACCATTGGATACTGATTTGAAGCCTAGGAATTCTACATGGCTGCAAAAAGCTGATCTCCTTTTTGTGGTAATTCTTTAAATTTATTTTCAAAAAAAAATGTATTTTTATTTTTAAAATTTAAAATTTAAAATTTTAATTGCAGGATAATCCAGTGGGAACAGGATACAGTTATGTTGAAGATCAAAGTGCATTGGTGAAGACAGATGAAGATGCTGCAACTGATTTAACTGCTCTCTTGAAATCTCTATACAATTCAAACCCTAAGCTTCAGAGCAGCCCTCTGTTTGCCGTCGCCGAATCTTACGGAGGAAAATACGCGGTCACCCTCGGGTTGTCGATCGTTAAGGCGGTCAACGCCGGAGAATTGAAGCTCAAATTTGGAGGTATTAGATTCATTTATAGATTTATGATTTAATTTCTGTATGGAAATTTCATGATTTGCTGTTGTAGGAGTTGCTTTGGGAGATAGTTGGATCTCGCCAGAAGATTTTGTGGTTAGTTAATTATTTTTAAATTTTTGTTAGAACTCAATTGGGGTTTTGAATTTAAATTAATTAATTTTGTTTAATTTTGATGCAGTTTTCATGGGCTCCTCTGCTTAGAGATGTTTCCAGGATTGAAATCAACGGTGCTAAAAAAGCTAACAGGTTTCATTTTTATCGAATTAATTTTTCTTTCATATCTTTCTATTTTTTGGAACAATAATTTACATAAAAATAAATGATTTTTATATTTCAGTTTGGCTGTGCAAATTAAGCAACAAATTGCAAATGGGAAGTTTGTGGAAGCAACAAACACATGGAGTGACCTTGAGGATGTGATTAGTGAAAATACTAATTCAGTAGTAAGTTTTTTTTGTTGTTGTGCATGAGTTTTGGTAATCATGTTACAAAAATCTAATTTTTATTTCAATATCATGTGCAGGATTTCTATAACTTCTTGCTTGATTCAGATCAAGATCCTGTGTCGACGACGAGTGCTGCATTCGGAATGGGGTTGTCAATGAATCGGTATGCGAGGTATTTGAGTTCCAAGGCTTCTTCAAATGGTGGTACCGACGAACTCATGAATGGTGTAATTAGACAGAAGCTTAAGATAATTCCAAAGGATGTAAGGTAATTACTGCTTAGTTATTTTAGAGCAACAAATAGTAATTAAGACCTGTTTTTTTCTTCTTTTTTTTTGTGGTGTTTCATTATTGGCTTATTAATGAAATTTGGGGTATCCACCGTTTAACTAAAAAAAATAGTAGTAATTAAGTAAATATTTTTTTTTTTGATTTGTTATTTGTTGCAGCTGGGGAGGCCAATCTGACCTTGTGTTCAGTGCACTAAATGGTGATTTCATGAAACCAAGGATTGCTGAGGTAAGAGATTTTTTTTTCTTATATTATTATTTATAATGAGGAACTCTCGGTCCGCGTTTTTTTTAAAGACCGCTCACATCGGCTGCGGGATATTTGAACGATTGCAAACCGGTCCGCATTTTTTAAAAACGGGAACTCTCGGTCTACGGCATATTTGAACGATCTGATCCGTTCAAGTTGATCGCCCTACCCTCAAATATATGTGTATGAAAAATCAAAGGATTTAAATACCTCTAACATTTGTATCGGATGATGTTTATGTTGCATTATCGAAAGACATTCATTTTTGCACCCATCGATGAATATGTTAGCAGCCTTTAAATACTTTGAATTTTCATACATGTACATTTGCGGGTAGGATGATCAACTTGAAGAAATCGGATCATTCAAATATGATGTAGACCGAGAGTTCCCGTTTTTTTAAAACGCGGACCGGTTTCCAATGGATCACTCCCCAATTTATAATTGGCCACTGCAGGTCGATCAGCTCTTGTCATTGGGAGTCAATGTCACTGTCTATAATGGACAGGTATGTATGAATGAATCCTATCAAATTCATTCATGCTTTCTTCTTTTCAATTCTTCAATGCATTGCATGATGACCACAAGCATAAATTCTTATAGCATGAAGCTAATAATAGACAAGAAGCACAAAGACTATACATTCCCACATCATGTGGTTATGGTTTCTTTTGTGGTCCAAGTCCATATGTTTCCTACTTGTTATGGCAACAGGATCACTGTCTAGTGTTGAAGTTTGGTAATTTTTAATCTGTTTCATATAAATTAAGGTGATGCCGACAATTGAATCTGGACGCAAAACACATTAAAAGTGTTTGTGACAACTGCAGATATCTGAACCCAAATTTATTCCGGTCACTGTGTTGGAATCTTTCAAACCCCAACTTGTCAGCTTCTGGCCTCTTAAATGAGCTGTTCTCATGACTTTTTGATTGGGTGTTATATTATAAACTATTTGGATCAAGTATTAGATATGTATTTTACTAATACAATTTATTATTAAGTTGTGGCCTAAAAGATAGCATGCATTTGGAGATTAGAATCTTCTAGTAACATATATCTCCTACTTAATTATTTGTTGTGGTTGGTTTGCATTGATGTAAGCTTCAAAAACAAGCATAGGGGACATAAATGATAGAGATTCTTTGTCACATCTACAACTAGTATTCAAAGTATACAGTTTATTCTTTGGCATTATAAGGACTAATATTTTGCTTAGCTTTGGTGTTGAAAGGCCGAATAGAGATTAGCATGTCTAAAATTCTTGTGGACAGCCCCCATATAATTAGGAGAAAACTTGTGGGCTTTTGTTTTATTGCTTAGTTACCAAGTCAACTTCAAGTGTCTCTATGACTAGAGCTAGCTCGAGGGACAACCAGTAGTGGAGAGCATTTTCACTTGGCTTTGGAAAAATCGGTAGTCTCTAATATGATATTCATCATTATCATCATCCAAGTTGTTTCAAAACGAGCCCCGCTATGAAACAAGATCCATGAAAGATTTAACAAAGCTGTTATTTCAGATTGCTGGCTACTATGGAAGCCGTGTTAAAAAAAATATAACGGGGCTGCCACTTGCCACATAGGGTCCTAAATGACTAGTCTGAGGTGTTAAAAGATGGATACGTTTTAGTGAAACTAAATATATATGTTCAAACTATAAAGCAAACTACAATTGAAACAAAACAATGTCACCTAATATAGCCTAAACTATATTAATCTTTTTTGTTGGCACATGCATGAAGTATAAACAAAGAGGGTAGAATACAAATCATTCTAATTTTCCCCAAAAATCTAATGGTGGTGGTTAGAGATTTATTTGCCTAATTAGTTTGGTAGTAGCCAACAAGATTGGCTTTCTCTATTCTCAATCTCTGATCATTCTTCTTCAATAATTTAGGCACAAGAATAGGAAAAAAAGAGGGCAAGGCCTTTGACTCTATCTCAGAGCTTGCAAATTTTCACATGTGCAATACTTTTAAGTGAAACCAACAAAGACTTTAAAGATATAGCAAATGTGGGACACAATCCATTGGATTCATGCAAAGCTTACGATAACATGTTAGAGACATGCAAATGAGTTTGTCGGAGCTAATAATATCACCACCATGTGTTTGAAATATTTTATACAGGTATAAATTATAATTAATTCAATAAAAAAAAATGAATGCAAGAATCCATTGAGCTGACTGGTCTCTGTTGTGATTCCTTGGCCATGTGAAACCATTGATTTTTGCTGAAAATTTATCTTAGAATGATTTATATTCTTACATTTATTTATATTTGGTTTTGGTTGTGGTCCAGCTTGATGTGATTTGTGCAACCAAAGGAACAGAAGCCTGGGTTCAGAAACTCAAGTGAGCAGCCCTATCAAAATTTTTCATTTTTTCGGGATGTTTAGAGTTGAACATAATTCCCGATGACGACTCCCTTTATGAAAATGTGAAGGATGTCAATTTTTCATATTTTCATTTAAGATTACGAGAATCCATATTCATAGCTTGCAACTGAGAGAGAGTTGACGTCACATGAACAGATGATCATAGAGCGTTATTCAGTTTCTTGTTGCGTAAGTTCAGATGCAACAAAACATTAACCTCGCATGCATGCTTGTTTCAGGTGGCCTGGACTTCAAACTTTCACCAACTTAGAAAGGAAACCAATATATTGTGAAGGTATTGGAGGCACTAGAGGCCTTTACAAGTCCTATCAGAACTTGCATTTCTATTGGGTTTTTGGAGCTGGCCACTTTGTAAGTATATAGTATTTTCTCATATTTAGCCAAAACTTTCATAATATTTCTCTATCAATTAAAATGAAGCAAACATTTGCTGATATAATATGGAAGTAGTTTGGTGTTTTGTTTATTTAGGTAGAGTGAATTATTAATTAGGTGCATAACAAACCTTGCACCATAAGCCTAAATCTTGTTCCATTTATTAATTATGCCTCAAGACTACTATGTTAGTTGGAACACCAATCTCCATTACATTTTAATCGCATCCAAAATCATCTTATATGTAGAAAAGTTGTATAAACATGCTCACCATGCACACTCAAACACTAACATAGATATTCCTAACGCCAAATCACCGAAATGCATTCCATATCAACCTAGCTGACATGACGTGAATAAGTATTTTGATGATAGGACGTATTTCCTTCAACCCTCGTCAAACTTCTAAAGTGTTAACCAGCTTCTGGGACTTTCAGAGACATGAAACACACATGTTCAAATTCCACCACACGTATATATAACAAATTGATTAAACATAACAAATTGATTAAACACAAACTACCACCATGCAAAGAGTCTAGACCTAGTCCAAAAACAAAGATGCTTATCGACTAGAAAAAACCCATTAATCATTCGTAACCACAACTTTAGAGTTCGGGTGCAATGCCGGGTGGCCCAAGAAATATTACTATACATCTACATCTACTCCTTTTGACTCGATCGAACTGCTCTTTGTCAAGTCTCAACCACCTTTGTAAAGACCGCACACAAAGAAGTTCAATATTTAATTTAGAACTCTGTGCCTTCAATATGATGAATTTTTAGTACCATAACGTTTTTTATTAAATGAATGCATTTGGTAATGTGCAGGTGCCAGTGGACAACCCCTGCGTTGCATTGAAGATGCTGGGTGACATTACTCAATCTCCTGCAAAATCTCCTGCTGCAACTTCTTTTTAATTAATACATGGACACATATATAATGAAAAAGGTCTAAGAGGCTGCCGATAATAGCATTCATAATTCATGATGATTTTTGAATCATTTTTCTTGTTGGTAAAATTATTTGCTTCTTTCTAACTTTTAAATATCATTAAAGATGAAAGGGGTGGAGTGTTTGGCCGTGAAATAGTTATGGGGTTGTGGATGATGAGTACACACATTCAAAGAGATAAAAGAATGCAATAAATTTGTCAGGCAGTAGGTTGAATATTATGTTTTCAAATGTTTGCATGATTGACGGAATATCATAACTGTTTCGTGTTAAGATTCGGTTCTGATTTTTAATTTATGGGTATGTTTATGTGTCTGTCAGAAAAGATCAATGAAGGCTCCAGGCCTAGTTTTCATTGCTTGTTATTAGTTCATTTCCTTGGGAAAATGTCTTTAAATTCATTGAAATTTTATGCTCTGTGACTAGGAAGAATAACATAAGATGATCCATGCGTGTTACTACGTACACTAAAGTACACTCCATTACTAGCTAAATACCTTGAGTTACAACCTCCACGAAGTCTAAATGCAATTATCTGAGCAATTAATACCTCAATAAAAAGGCTTGTAATTAAAATTAAGGAAATTAAGCAAGTGATGGTGATGACTTATTGTTGATAAATTGATGGTCAACTGAGGATAATTGATTAGTAATGGCTAGCAAATGGCCAGGGTGCTTGTCCAACGTAAAAATGGTTTATGCAAAATTAATTATTATTGCAGTACACACTATATTGATATTATCAACGGCAAAAATTAAAATGAATACAAATAGATCATACATATAAAGGATATGCAATATTCATTTGTAATATGAAGAAAATTACATTAACGCAACAAATTCAACCTGAAGATTGAGAAGAACGTCAAATATTGACAACCATGAAAATACAAAGCCTTAAGGTTAAAAGAAAAGAACATTGGCCAATATATATCAAATAATGTAAGAATTATACAAATCATTAACAAAAATCGCAATTAATTTCCTTAATTCTCTTTCTTACCTTTCTGACTAGAATGTTTTAGTTGCAAGATCTTGATTGCCAAAAAAAAAATTAAAAATTAAAAGAAGAAAGAAAAAGGAAATCAAAGGAGATGGAGCAAACGGAAAGCCAAAATAATATTTAGAGAGCACAAAAAAGAAAGCCTAAAATAATAAATAGAAATTAATTCGAACTGTCCAAATAACCTTATTTCTTACCCTAATGTTTCCTTTTGGCCGATGCCAAGTGCCCAACCAATTTACACGCATTAATTAACGCGGAAAGAGTAGAGAATTTAGGACATATATGGTAGGAAGGATTGAAGGAATATAAATGCAAGGGGCAAAATTAAAAATAACCTTAAGCTCTTATCTGAGATCTTCGAGCCACTCTGGGTATAAATTGATCTATTGATCTAATAAAACATGTACTAATACAAACAACTCGATCGAGATGGAAATACGATCGTTGAAATGATGGAAACCATATATACACCAAAAATCATAACTTATGTGCAACAAGAATAATAAATAATTTCAAAACATGGAAACCTCAAACCCAAATTCAAAACCAAGCTGGTTTTAAGGTTTTAATTTCTACCTATTTGCCAAAATAAAAAATACACACACACACACACACATTACAAAATCAAGTTCAGAATCTTCAAACTGACTTGCAAAATCCAAGAGGAGCTCCCCGTTTTTATTTTTTTTATTTATTTTTTTATTTTTGAAGATGCCTGGAGTAATTTTTGCAAGGACTTGGCCTAAATAGATTATTTCTTTATATGCATGTTTTCCAAATGCCAAGTGTAAAAATGCAAGTGCCACTGCGTGATTTCATGTGGACAGGTGGAAAAAAACATTGAGACTTGAGCAAAATTGGAAGCAAAAAGAGCATGATTTGCGCTAGGTAAAAGGCAGAGGACATAAGTGGTATAAAATCTATTGTCATGGACAAGTTAGGAAAGAAAGAGCCGTATGAGATGAAATTCTCATATACTGTTCTCCGAGGGAGTGGAGTCCTCTCGGATTACCTATCTCAGAAAAGTATATGATTGGTTCGAGAAACGTCTCAAGATTCAAGCAATTGCATATATATAACTAGTAAATATGTTCCTCCTCATATCAACATATTTTATTGTCTAGGAGGATCACACTTGCTTATTTTTTAGTACAAGAAGCTGGGGGTTTTGCTATGAGTTTTTAAAAGCCGGATTTCAAGCTCTTGCCAGCAGCATAGCTTTTGGCCTTTTACACACACACTTTTTACACGCACCTGACACAGAATATTAAGTGCAATATGGGTAAGGGATCTTATAGCACTTTACCCAAAGATAATATGTAAATGTGACTAGGCCATTAACTTATGTCGGGTATTCTTGACAGGTGGTAATCTAGATGGTAATTCTAAATTTCATGTAATATTAAGATATTTATGTAGGTGTAAAAAATATTCCCGGATCGTATGGGATTTTAATGGTAATCAAATGACTCCATTTCATGGGCCAAAATCATCATGAAATATTCTTACCCAACACAAGATATGCCATGACCGTCGACATCCGGCCGGCTCCGCCGCTAATTGGCCGTCCGCCCACCCACCACCGGTAGGCCATTCGCTGCAGGTTGGCAGTTGCCCTGCCACTGGCCGGCCAGCCGCTCGCCGCCGGTTGGCCTCCGCCACGTAACCGGTCAGCCGCCGATGGTTGCACATACATATATTACCTAGGATGATTAAAATATAGAAGCACGTTAATACGAGATTCCTTAAAATTAGATGATCGGTCATCACATTTTCAGAAATGTAAGGATTTTCGGTAATCTTCCATTCCATTTACCAAGAGCGTCCTTAAAGTAATACGGTATTAAAATAAAAATTATCACTACACCTGCAATAGTAATTTGTATTGTGGTATGGTATCACACATACCGCTATACTATCGTGCAGTAAACTCCAAAGAGTTTTAACAAAGAAACCAATACAGGATAAAAAATTTACAACATATCTGGAGGCATTAAGAAAGGGAATATGTAAACATAAAAAAGTTCCTTGTTCCTTTCTGACTTTGAACCCAGGACTTGAAATATCAGACAAACACAAACATGAGCTTGCATTATTACATTACATAGATATATAACGCCCATCATCAAACTATAACAGATTAACAATTCTTCATCCTTTATTAATACACAAATTACTCCAGTATAATATCAGCTTTCATCAATATTGAACCACCACATCCCCATTCAAACCTTCATCCACCGTCCTCACAGCCTCATTCTGAAACCTGCAGGACCCACACCTCGTTGAGAGAAGCCCGTCTGTCCGATACCGATCCTCCCTCCCATCATCGGCATTGCCACCCCTTTCTTCACCGGACTAACCCAATCCGGCCTATAAGTTTTCCCTAAAATCCCCTCAACTTTATCCATCAATCCTTTAAACTTAAATTGGGTCTCCAAATGAGCAAACGCATCGCCTTTAGGCAATCCATGCATTACGTTCTCCTGCTCTCCTATAGGTGTCACCTTCACATTGAGCTCAACCAAGCCGGAAACAGTCACTTTTTTGTATTCATCCGTTCGCTCGATAATCACGTCTTCGTCCTCAGTTCGCCATTCTGCTTCGGTGTGGAGATGCGTTTTGAGGCAATGACGAGGGTGCGGGAATTGAATATGACGGCTAGGGATTGGATCCAGGTGAAGTCCCGGGAGCGGCCCTCAGGACGGGTCCCGATGAAGTGTGTGTTGATGTGAAGCGCATCATCCGAGACGAGGGCAAAGTCTCCGCCTTTAGCACCGTGGAAATAGAACATGGTGCCGTCGCCGCTTACGAAGCGGGGCTCGTAGTATATGGACCCAAGACCGTTGCAGTTCGGCTTGCTTGCGATCTGTAGAGGGGGGAAATATCAAATACGGTTCATGTGATCAGGCTCTAATACCATGTTAGATTACTACCTTTGGCATGGTACTTTGTTCCGTGAGCAAGGACCGGCGCCCAACATCCTCCCCACCTTTGAACAATGCTTTGTATTCGAACCACAGACCTACTATTGAGGGATCTTTAGCACCGTGGAAATAGAATATGGTGCCGTTGCCGCTTACGAAGCGGGGGTCGTAACAGATGGACCCAAAACTGTTGCAGTTCAGCTTGCGGTCTGTAGAGGGGAGAAATATCAAATATGGTTCATGTGCTCAGTTACTAAATTCGGCGTGGTACTTTATTCCGTGAGTAGGGACCGGAGCCCGACATCCTCCCCACTTTTGAACAATGATTCGTCTTCGAACCACAGACCTACTATTGAGGAACCGGCTCCGTTGCCGTCTACGAAGCGGGGGTCGTAACAGATGGACCCAAAACCGTTGCAGTTCAGCTTGCGGTCTGTAGAAGGGAGAAATATCAAATATGGTTCATGTGCTCAGTTACTAAATTTGGCGTGGTACTTTATTCCGTGAGTAGGGACCGGAGCCCGACATCCTCCCCACTTTTGAACAATGATTCGTCTTCGAACCATAGACCTACTATTGAGGAACCGGCTCTGTTACCATTCTGTCATGTCCTACTTTGTTCCGTGAGCAAGGACCGGCGCCCGACATCCTCCCCACCTTTGAACAATGCTTTGTATTCGAACCACAGACCCACTATTGAGGGATCTTTAGCACCGTGGAAATAGAACATGGTGCCGTTGCCGCCTACGAAGCGGGGGTCGTAACAGATGGACCCAAAACTGTTGCAGTTCAGCTTGCGGTCTGTAGAGGGGAGAAATATCAAATATGGTTCATGTGCTCAGTTACTAAATTTGGCGTGGTACTTTATTCCGTGAGTAGGGACCGGAGCCCGACATCCTCCCCACTTTTGAACAATGATTCGTTTTCGAACCACGGACCTACTATTGAGGAACCGGCTCCGTTGCCACCTACGAAGCGGGGGTCGTAACAGATGGACCCAAAACCGTTGCAGTTCAGCTTGCGGTCTGTAGAGAGGAGAAATATCAAATATGGTTCATGTGCTCAGTTACTAAATTTGGCGTGGTACTTTATTCCGTGAGTAGGGACCGGAGCCCGACATCCTCCCCACCTTTGAACAATGCTTTGTATTCGAACCACAGACCTACTATTGAGGGATCTTTAGCACCGTGGAAATAGAACATGGTGCCGTTGCCGCCTACGAAGCGGGGGTCGTAACAGATGGACCCAAAACTGTTGCAGTTCAGCTTGCGGTCTGTAGAGGGGAGAAATATCAAATATGGTTCATGTGCTCAGTTACTAAATTTGGCGTGGTACTTTATTCCGTGAGTAGGGACCGGAGCCCGACATCCTCCCCACTTTTGAACAATGATTCGTCTTCGAACCACGGACCTACTATTGAGGAACCGGCTCCGTTGCCACCTACGAAGCGGGGGTCGTAACAGATGGACCCAAAATCGTTGCAGTTCAGCTTGCGGTCTGTAGAGAGGAGAAATATCAAATATGGTTCATGTGCTCAGTTACTAAATTTGGCATGGTACTTTATTCCGTGAGTAGGGACCGGAGCCCGACATCCTCCCCACTTTTGAACAATGATTCGTCTTCGAACCACAGACCTACTATTGAGGAACCGGCTCTGTTACCATTCTATCATGTCCCATCCCCAACACAGCCCAACACAGACGATATTATGCCGCACGGTTTTGTCCTTCATAGCGAACAGAATCCAACCAGGGGCCACTTCCCAGGAGGTCACCCATCCCAGAATTTCCTTAGCTCAAGCACGCTTAACTACGGAGTTCTCAAGCTCCTGTAGTGCCGGTTCACTTAAAAGGCGCATCTATATTAAAGAGTGATATCATTCCATTTATAGTACAGATCTCTCTTTCAGAATATTCCAAAGATTCCTCGTCATTCTATAGTGGGTCCTCAAGAGATGGCCCCCGCCCTTCCGTGCGGCACTTTATTACGTGAGCAAGGACCGGAGCCCGACATAATGTATAACAAACAAAAATCGATACTTAATAGTAAACTAACTAATTAAATAAATAAATGAGAGGTTAGCTTACATTTGCATGTAGTTTCGCACTGGCTACTACAATCAGCAAAGCAACCTTTCAACACCTTGTTCTTCTTAGGCTTCCTTCGGGAACACTCTGCCAGGAACTCAATGGTCTTCCAGTGGCACCTCCCTCTAGCCAAGCAAAAGATTCTCTCGTCCTGTAGTTGGGTTTGGGTCCAGGATAACATAATTCGTCGATGCCCGATCCGACCCTTTTCCTTTCCCTTTCCCATTTCCCTTCCCATTCCCATTACCGTTCCTGCTACCATTTCCCTTCCCATTCCCGTTACCGTTACCATTTCCGTTACCTTTACCGTCACCGTCGCCATTTCCCTTCCCGTTACCTTCGCCATTTCCCTTCCCGTTACCTTTACCGTCACCGTCACCGTCACCATTACCATCTCCCTTCCCATTACCCTTCCCTTTCTCTTTGTCGCTTGCGTCTGTATCGGTTGCAAGTGTGGCCCCCACCAGCAAGATGAAGATCGAGGCCAGGAGCAGAGTGGCAAGAAACCTTCTAGTTCTTGCCATGCTCACTTCTATCCACAAACGCAATTCTTGGCAATGGCTGATAGAACTTAGGATTTATTTATAGAGTTGCTTTGGGGAGTGAGAGAATTCAATGATGATACAGAGATACATGCAAGATGTGTAGTTTATTTATAGAGAGAAGGGGAGAGGCTTTGAGGGAAGAGTAGACTGGACGCAAACATGTGAGATTGTGTTAAAGTTCAACAACGTAGCAATACATAGCTCAGCCAGAAGCAGATATACTTGTTGCGTGCAATATATGCATCTTATTCAGGTTCATATAGCTGTATATGCCAAAACTCTATGTAAAAAATTAAGTTAGAGGAGGAACGCTACCGTATGCATAAGCTTAGGAAGCCTGACCCCATACAATACAGTGGGCAAATTCCTAAAGATTTTTTTACTAGTACTTTACGATCAATTTGGAAGGTGAAAATTAAAGATAAGCTTAATTATATCATGTATTTCTTTATAGATCGTAACATACCTATGATCAGTTCGGGTCTGTACTACTACTAACTTTGGAAAATAAGGGGGTATCGAACCTTGTTGATCAACCTCCTTCTTGATCATTACGCATTGTATCATGCCATGTACTGTTCAACTTTTCCTTTTGTTTGCTGAAAAGGAACATTGGAAATATTCTGTTAGGAAAAAGTTATTAATACTATAAGCACAAACAAAAGAGATAAAGGTTATAATGCATATGATCAGTTTTTACATTAATATTATTACTGGAAACTAGAATATAGTGCAAATGATTAATTTATCCATATCCAAACAGGTGATGCAATTTAGAGAAAGCCGTTCTAATATTTATCCTTCAAACTCATCAAAGTAGAGTAAAACTGGGGGATCTGAAACTAAATCTGGTAAAACTAACTTAAGGCTTCTATATGGACCAAAAATAATTTGCTGATTTTGAACAATAAATAAATAGAACAGATCCTAAGACTTCCCCAACATCGTTATCATCAATGATGCAACAGCTTATCTGTTATTTGCACTCAGAAAACCATGGAACCCAAAACATGTTTTCTACAGGTGATCAAGAATAGCCAACTTGATAGTTGATCAATAGCTAAGAACTTCAGCAGAATATTTTCATCTCAGATGTTCAAAACCACGTAAGCTATGAATTCAAAGATTGACTTTAGATGCTGAGATACTTGAGCAAGTCACAAGGCATTCATGCATAATTGAGTTGATTTCACTCCTCTCTGAGGCTCTCCATTGAGTGCAAGACTAATAAAAACCAATATCAAATCTTTACTTAAAGCGAATATTTGTTGAAACTTTTTCCTACAACTTGTTCATATATTAAACCTGTACGATTTCAAATTAAGGTACTTGAATCAGACTCAAGCCAATTTTATTCTAACAAGTGTCCCCATGAAGATCCAAATCAGGAGCAAGTCACCTTTCAAGTTTGCATACGAAGCTCAAACAACAAATTCATCAGTATATTCTACATTGTATTCACCATATTGGCACAAACAACATGATCCTCATTCAATAGCCCTGTAAATGGAATAGGATTTATAATCAGTCCAGCAATAACAAAGAACATTAGCATATATTTTTTTGCAAACCGCATGGAATGAATTCAGGGATTGACTTGGGATATTTCGATTCCATTAGAAGAACTAAGCAAGTTGCATTACGATAATGTACAATTTAGTTAGGATCAAGAGTTCAGGAGGCCAGACTCAATTCTAAATCTTCACTTTAAACCTATTGAGATGTGTGGATTAAAATAGTCCCACATTGGAAAAACTACGAGAGGTACATGTGTATAAGATATAAGATGGGACAAATCTCAACAAGGCTCAAGTCTTATTGTTAGAAACCATTTATATCAAAAGCCCGTGTACACCCATAAATAATATATATAACCGTCCCCTCATTCTTGAAAATATATATATAACTCTAATATGGTATCTAGAGCCCATATAAAAAAAGTGCCTTGAGGCACCTAGCTCTACAAGTGTTGTGCAATCCATGTGAAAACCACACACAAAAAAAGTAATTGTTGCACGTAAGGGGGGTGTTGAGATGTGTGGATTAAAATAGTCCCACATTGGAAAAACTATGAGAGGTACACAAATATAGGATATAAGTTGTGGGACAAACCTCAAAAGGCTTAAGTTTTATTCTTGGAACCCACTTATATCAAAAGCCCGTGTACACTCATAAATAATATATATAATCGCCCCCCTAATTCTTGAAAATATATATAAAACTCTAATAAAGCAATATCAGTTGAACTTTAATTACAACTTGTTCATATATTAACCGGTATAAATTCAATGTAAGGTACATGCATGAATGGTACAGAAACCATATATACTCGAAGACTTGAGTGCCTCAATAAAGATCTGTATCAAGACTAAGTCATACTTCAAAATTTTCATGCACAGGCTTAAACCACTAATTTACACGCGGTATATTGTCTTCACCCTATTGCCAAACAATTAGATGATTCAAGCACTCCATAAAGAAAACAGTATTTACTAAGCAGTCCTAATGTGCCTCAACTCATAGCTAGCTTGAGGGTAAAGCAACTATAACCTAATGAAGAAGCATGATCCAACTGGGCATGGGGAATGCATATGGCACATGCAGATGCCTTTTAATGTGGATCCTGTGGTCTTCGATCCACGAAGGAATTATAGCCTCGTAATGAGAAGAATAATCTATATTAAATATAGAACTAGATAAGTAGCTGAATAGGAACTTAAAGCTTAAACTAAAAGCTGGATTCACAGATCACAAACAAAGCCCAGGCAGCAATATTAATGTCATTTGATCAGATATGAGAGGGTTGCTAACTTGCTATACCAAAATCTGAAAACCACAAAAAATTCTGACAACATGGGAGCACAAGAGACCCAGGAATGTGATAATCATATATGTACATGTTAAGAATAAAATAGATATTTGCGAGAGATATGATTTGGTATTTGTGAGAGATATGAGAGATTAGAATTTGATTAGATTATGATTTACTTAGAAGTCAAGTTAGGGTTGTTTAGTAGTCAACTATTAAACCCTAGGAGTCTATTATAAAAAGAGAGGTAGAATTATTCTCCCCTCATATCATTGTAGCTATCTCATCGTATTATTGTATTCTATTCTATCAATAATAAAATCCTTTGGGGGGCTTGGAGTAGCCCATTTGGAGGGGCTTGGGTAGCCTAAGGGGGAGACCCCGGATCGAGCCCAGGGTCTCCCGTTTATGAGGGTTGGCTAATTTATCCCACCTATCATCTCAAAAATATAATAAAATCCTTTGCCTCTTCTTTTTTCTGCCATGATTCAAATCTACTTCATTCCTAGGAGAACAACAAGATTGACAAAAGCATTTTTCCCAAGTATGACATGAATAGATAAATAAATTGATTTTAAAAATTGAAACTAATTTCTTTTGTATGACAACGAAAATTCAAGGATAGAATGGTTTGATGCTACAAGAGACAACCCAAGTGTTAAAGTAAATTTTTAATCATAAGTACAGAAGCAAAACTAGAGCATCTGCATCTCTATTTACCATCTACCATCTAGCACATATTTATTCAAATTTATGGAGACAATTCGACCTTTTTCCTTGAAGATTATTTTCCAAATCCAGCTCCGATGCAGTCGTTTCGCATCTTCTATTAGGAAGTATGCCTGCCGAGGAAAGGAAATAAGTTAAGGCAATAAGAGAAACCTCCACAATGTTCATATTGCATCTGTAAACATTGCTCGCTAGTTTTATTATCTTAGAGAAAACGGGGTATTCATTGCCATTGTATGAATTGCGGGGACACAGCAGCGGACTATTCAAAAATCCATGTGTAGGTTTATTTTGCAAAAATGGGTTTTTTTGGTTGGAATGGAAAAAGGTAAAAAAAAAACATATGGATCATTGAATAGTGTATTGTCATGTGTCCCGCCACCATAGGAAATTTCTTCAATGTCATCGTATACCCTGCATCACCATCTAATGTCAAAAGTTAGTTCAAACTGAAAAGCAGTTCCTAACATGTTTCCTTGCCAAAACTCAACTATCACTTTTGGTTCAGCTCCCGATTTGTTGTTCCAAACAAAAGCAGATAAACCTATACAAATCAACAAAGAGCTTCACGAGTATAGGGCAGTGGAAATAGTATATCGACTAACATTATTAGCTTCCAAGTACCAACAAAAGCTATCCATTAATTGCGTATTTTTGTTTAAATGCATAACGAAAGGAAGAAACAATACAAGATGATACTGGGAATCAATTCTTTGAATTTACTGCGACCACATAGGCGGTCCTGCTTCACAGACCAGCTCTTCATTATAAAAAAAACTAGAGTTCAATCTTGCCTTTTAATTCCTTTTAGCGAAAGAGAAGCAAGCATGAATTATTAAAATACAGTAGGTGGCTATTTTAGTGCAAGAAGCTAAAATAAAATTAGCTGGTGTCATGGGTATATTATCATTTTGTTCTCATGTTCACCATGAAATTACAAGCATGACTTGTAAATAAACTCGCTGCATGGATGTTATCTAGCATACTATTTAAGCTCATACTTGCATATCATTTTTTATGACATTCAGTAGGAGGACCTGGCTCTTTAGGGAAAGAGGTCATATGATCGAATTACATACAAATTTCATGTAGCACTTAGCAAATCTTGTTTGGTCCAATTATACATATCATGTCACGACCGACCACGAGATCGCTTTTCCTTTGGTTTGACGTCATATGATGTCATACTAATTCAGCAAGATCATCATAGACTGGCATAATTGATACTGGCTAAATTAAGTCTCTGCAGTACATCCGTGGCCCAAGATATAAAATGGAACCTCAGATTCGATACTTAATCGGTAAGATCATAGTGCCAACAACAGCAGGCATTGCAAAGACTTCTGTCATTTATCAGTACCTAAGAAATTGCTCAGATCCCCCCCCCCCCACACACACACCACACACACACACACACACACACAACAAGTCACTTCTAAATAAATGCTCAGATAAATTGTCTTTTGTCTGCATCTAGAATATGTCGAACATAACAAAGTTCAATTCCAATCTCCCAAAGTTGCATTAAAATTGCACATGGAGGTAGATATACAATATTTGCATGAAAGCCACCGTGCTTGATATGACCAGAACAAAGAGCAGCAGCATTCAAAGTGTCTTCCTATCAAGCTAAATGGGCTACAAAGCAAAGGGCTATTAAAGATTTGAAGGGGGGAAATTAGGACCAACTTCTGACATGATGTCAGCCATCTTCAAATTTTCCCTAGTCTTTTTTTACTTCCTCTTTTTCTGTGACGAAGCAGGGGAAATCTAGAAATGGGACACAATATGTTTGGTATAGGAATATTTGTTTGACTCCAAGGCACAGAAAACTTCAGAGCGAAATAGAACATATTCTCACATTACAGAGCATATTAAAACCAATTTATTGACGATAATTAAAGCAAAGCCTCAAACTATTAAAATGACAACAGTGGGGCTGATCTCACCTCCAAGGCTACGGATCAACACTGACAACTGTTTGAGGCATCAAATGCAATGGCATGTTGAGAAGCTCAAGGAAACAACACAAGCGTTTAAACAGTTCACGATTTAAGTGGAAAAAACACAGGTAAATGACTTTAAAATGAATAGGGTATATTGAAAAACCGAAATGTTTCTATGATAATTACTTGTTTACAAAAGATGTATTTCAAGCGATTATTTTGGAGATGATAGTTAAACAAGGTCAGCAAAATCAAACCTTGTTGCCTTCAGCAACTGGGGCCAAACTTATCAAATTTATCCAGGGGTATGGGATAATCAGCTAGTACAACTTCTGGTCCTGCTTCAAAAATAGCTGGTGCACGCATGGAAGCTGGCAGGCCCTGTTCCTTCTTCTAAAGGCTTGGGAACTGCATGCTTTGCAGCTGCAATAACATAATCTATGTGATCAAGTGTTCAAAATATTCATCCGCCTTCCTCAAAAGATTAGAAGACAAAGCAACCACACGGCAGAAATCTTTCCGAAAAAGTTGATGCGTAAATAATGGTAAATCCAAATTGCGCTCATTTAATGTACCTGACCACCAAAGAAATTTCTATGAACAGTGCAATCTAGACCCCAAATAAACTCATGTCCTCCTGACTTATGCCCTGGAACCAAATTCAATTATTTACCTACAAACTCAGATGTTTTTCAAACACTTGAACTCCAGGAAAATAGCAACGTAATCAAGATGAACTCACCAAAGGCCTTGTTTGCCAGGAAAATAAGTCCTGCACCACCATACAGACTTTCCTGCATTAACAATCTGCTGATTTAATTTATTTAATGTTTTGCAAGTCTTTCATTAGTAAATAGTAAGAAACCAACACTATTTTACTTTAAACTCGTTCTCTGCATCCATCTTTTCAATTATCTTGCTACAAACTGACAAGTAAATTGATACATATATACATATACTACGATGTGATTCCCCTGTATATTTCCATTGCCTTCCTACACACTGACTGCAAATTGTTTTGGTACATATGCTACAGAAGATAAAAATGATTCAGACAAGTGAACCACAATTCTATGCAAGGCAAGTGCTGAAGCAATTGCAAGAACCCTTAAACAACACCAGCCAGCTCTAAGCATCAGTATGGGATGATGCCTTGCATCCTTTAGCATCTTGTACAAGATGATTCTAAGTCTTCGATCTCTAAGCGTGTCTTCCAGAAGAAGTGCCGAAGATGCAGAGGAAAGGCTTGCGTCTGTTTCTTGCTGTTGGTAACTTAAGGATGATGGTTTTCCGCCTCCTAGGGTTGCAAGCATCCATTTGTAGATCACATCAGCAAGAGTCATGCTAATGTGATGCCGGAAGAAGGCTGCATCTTTAGAAATCATTGCTCGAATTAAAGATGCTGCGTCCTATAGGAGTATTCAGCATTTAAGATTAATCAGTTGAGTATAATCCCACAAAAGTTCAAAAGGAACTAGGAAAATGTTCTCAAACAAATGTATGTGTGCATGCAAATACATGTTAACTAAGATGTATGCTTCTCGCAGTTTATGTTTTATAGCAGGAAATAAAGTGTGCTAAAAGCAATTAAAAAAAGCAGCATTACAACTGATAATACTAAGTTATCTGTCAAGAGCTCTGCACGTGCAATGATAACTTTGGATTTGGTTATTTTAAAGACTACTGTAAACTTAATCTTATAATTGCAATTCTATTGTTTCAAGGACTTATATGAAAAATGGATATTGCAATAATGTCTTTTTATTGCAATTTTACAAGTTAGTTTTGAAATAATTATACGAAAAAGAAATGAACACATTTTCCCGCTTTTCGAGAGAATGATACGTAGCATCTAAACAGATGGCCAGACGGCACTCAAATATATGACCAATTGGTAGGTATCAGAGGTGAGACGTTATTCATCAAATGATGTCATCATGATCATCAACATCATCAATCTCCTCCCAATAAAAATGGAGTCGGCAGAAAGCTCCAAAAAATAATTGGCCAAGTTTAGCAAACATCAACCTATATTGGTTTGTGACAAATTGCTAGCCAGCACAGTTATAAGGAAGGGTCCTGGCATAAAACCTTCAAACGCCACTTGGTAGGTATTTCTTGGTCATGCAGTTCAATCAATGTGGTTTGAGAAAATAAATATAACAAAATGAAACTGAATCCAGCAATAACATAAAATGTAATAGCCTTGACCCCAAAACTTGCAGGTGTACAAAGAAGATAAATACGAACATACCGCAGTAAGCAGAAGTCTTCTCAAAACAACACCATTCTTTGAAGTCATAAGCCTCAAAATGTGGTTTGCTACTCCCAACGCATCCCCTTGTACGTTTTCATGTTCAGAAGATTTATTCATGGTAGAAACGTTGATATCATGGGTGCTTTTTCTGCATACGTTATATAAGATCAGAACTTTGGAAGGTTTGTCTCCAGTGACATTAAGCATTAAGATAAAGGCAAAACTAACAAAGTATAACATATTTGCCTAGGGCAAAAAAGAGAGTAAAGAATCATCAGTAACAAGGAACTAAACAGTTTGTAGGATACGAACAAGAAGAAAAAGAAAAGGATTTCAATGTTAAGAGAGTGTTGACTTTTTAAATTTTAGTATATAGTAGATCTGGATTCTATGATATTTCAAAGGCATTTCGTTACTATCTAACTGTGCAAATACCACAAGAAAGCCGATTGATAATAATTGAATTATGAGAACAATAGTAGGAAAAACCATTAATCTGTTGCCATTTGCTCAAATAATCCCACAATTGTCCACAGAGCTGAGCTCCAGAATTCTAGTAGAAATCCGCCACACACTCTTGGCACATATTACTATAATCGGCATCTAATAAAAATAAAAGGAGTTACATATTACATTTTTATTTCCTAGTTCAAAAAAACCTACATATGTAAGTAAGTGAAGAAACAAAATATCCATTGTCCTGAAAATTTCTTTTCTTTGGTTCATACTAACAAATCATGCAAGAGAAACCGAGATGAACAACCAAACTGAGGGAGGCATTAAAACAAGATGTTAAATCTCATATCCATTGGCTTTTGGATAATGTTTTCAAAGTTTCGACCTGCAATCTCGGAATTTTGGTATTAACATCCTAATATTCAAAAAATAAAAATAGAACTTTTTGACATGGTATTTCTTATAACTCTAAATTAAGTTTTGTTGAAAGCTTGTAAAATATCGAAGTTGATGTTGCATGATTCAAGATCATGCGCATGTGATAATGAAGTATAATCTAGTTTACACAATAGTACATAATTAAAAAAATTACATAAACAATCAATAGAGATTGATTGTTTAGTCATTTTATTTAACTGTCATTATACAAACATATTCATATAACCATTAATCAACTAAGCTAACACATTAGAAATAAAAACCATCATCCATCTTACTTGTTTATGTTTTGTCAGATTCTGTCCAAGTGATTATATTTCGTTCTTAAGTATTATTTATAGCTCAATTTTTTTTGTAAATAATCAACACTATGAACAGTTACATAAACTTTCATGAAAATTATGGTTTGTTTCTCACGTTATTCTTATTTGTTTCTATGTTGTCAAGATTAGGTATATTCCCCTCTATACATTGTTAATGATAATAATAACAATATATTTTTACTCTCTAAATTTTTTAATTATAGAACACGTAATAAGGTATAATTTATATCTGCCAGTGCACGGGCATGCATGAGAAATACCTCTTGGGCATAAAAATGCAAAGAGATATATACAATTACACATTAGAGGGTTACAGATGCATGTCTTAAGTAATTAAGTGTGTAAACTTGCGATATTAATCAGTAGAGGTTCACACATGTAAAACAACGTATTCAAAAGATAATGGATTCCACTTAAGGATGGATTGACACAAATCTCCATGAAATTATGACTTAGCCTTTATGTAATGATGCATTTGGACCTGGAATGAGACTCTACCAAGACTTGAACCCCCTTGCAAGGTAATATAAATATCATGTCATGGCTTTGCTTAGGAAATGTGGTGTGCAACTACCGTTTTGCTAGGAATTACATATTCTGGCTTACCTGAAAGAACTCAATCTCAGAAACATCAAGATCTTTTGCCATTGAAATTCCCTCCTTTTGTTAAAGACAACCTGCATGATGTATATCAGCAAATAATATCTCTACATATAAATATGCACATGAAGAAATAACACATAGCAATGTGATGCAGGAGCATCCCTTCTGATGTCTATGATAGAAATACAATTACAAAGGAAAAAAGCATAATGCATGTGATAGAAAGAGCATGCATTATGTTAAGGCTCCAAGATTTGCTTATTGCGTTATTATCAAACTATATTATAAAAGCAAAACAAAAGAATAATAAATATACTTTGAAATTGATAATGAGACACAAAACTAAGGTTTCACTTTGTTCTGTGAATTCTCCAAATACGCGTCTTAGCATATTATCTCTAATGTTATGATTTGAAAGCATACCTTCAAAACTTATGCTTTCTATAGCCTAGTTGATATCCTCTAGTTCAGTCATGGACATAGATAATTCATTTTAGTATTTGTGTATAGTCTTATTGTTATAAAGATTCTTGGGTCTGGTCCACTTGTGTGGCTATAGAATCAGATTGCCTTTAATGAAGCATTGGACGCCATGCAATAAAAACCTTTTGTCAAAGAATACTTAATGAGGTAGAAGAAACAGAGTTCCTAGAATTTAAAATCTTTGCCGGGGTCTTTTAGAAGCTGATATGTTTCACACTACCCCTGCTGATCATTAATCGTCTAGAGTCGGGAAGTGCCTATGCATATCTGGAATATACAAGTAATGAACATCTCAAAGCAATGCTAAAAGGCTTGTGCACCTTTATGTTCTTAAAACCCAAGGGTAAATAACTTGATTTGCACAGCATTTTTTAAATTTTCATTGAAACAAAAAACTAAAACAATATTTCAGAAGAGGGAAATGGAGGGAAAATAATCTTACAAGAAACAACTAGCTGGATTCGAAAAGGAATTGACTAAAATATATCTAAGCCAGCTATTTCACGGTACACCGCATAAAATTTACTCTGGTGGAAGACGCCGTACCTTCAACAGGTATCATTACTCCTTCCAACTTAAAGTATTCTAAGGTCTCAGAAACATCCACACGCTTCCATTCAGATTTTATAGAATTTACTTTCCGAAAGAGACAATATTATCTATTAACCCTCACTTGTGTCCTTATATAAGAGCAAATTATTTAACAATGTTGCAAAGAGATTAAAAGATATTGCCACAAATAGTTTGGGGCTATTAAAGCAAAAAATTGAGACACTGCAAAAATGTTTCAGTAAGCAATGTAATTGCGTTCATTACAGAAATGGAGTCAAGAAAAACAGAAAAGTAGAGATTGAAGCATCGACTCTTATGTCATAAGTTGATAGTTACATACAGTGAAAAAGAATATATACCGAGTATAAGATTGTCCTTAAAGAAGCTGAATTATCATAAAGAAGCTTCTGAACAACATAAGGGTATGCAGCTTGAAATGTCTTAAACTGTGGATCTGCTGCCAAGGCTAATCCTGATGGTGAACACAACCACATAAAATAACATATTTAAAGGTCATGCAGAATCCCATGCGTAAATTTTTTAAAAATAATTAATGATGTGATAAAGTATAAGAAAGAGCAACAATGAGCAAGTTGAATAGCAAGTTCGAACCTTCCAAGGAAGCTAGAGAACGCAACACTAATGTATAATATGGTGGCATTCGGAAGTGATATTTAAGTGCTACAGACCAGATTTTGCCAAGCACCTGAAACACACATAATAGTCAGTCAAAGCAACCACACAACAAAAGGAACACAATAAAAGTTGAGAGTGCTAAGGCTAACTTCAGAGTTGCAAAAAGAAGAATGAAACAGCAAATGAGCATGAAGCCTCGTCTCAAACTCTCAATAATGTGGTTCAAAGTAAAGAATTTTTCATCACTAATTCCTAAACGGTGTAACATTCTCCTAATATCACTATTTATACCACTACCAAAGCCTCTAACCGGAAAAGGCTTAGTTTTGACCTTAGGTAGTTAGGTTGACAGCCAGCTGTAGAAGTAAGGTTAAACTATTAAATAATAGCACAAGTAACTAACAAATAGGCATATTAATTTAATGTCCTCAGTCCTACAGCTGTTTACCTTTAATTGAATCATAAGAATATGACATAATTTACGGGTAGGAAGATACAGCTTCTGCAGAAGAAATAATTATTTTGCTGACTACTGTGCAAGCAAATGAAGATAAAAATCCGATGATATAAAGGATCGATGAGAAGCATTATGCTAAGTAATGGTTTAGAAAGAATATGAAATTCTAGGAACTATACCAGAATCAATAAATATTACATAGGTCTACATATGAAGCTATTGCAGAAAGTAATATACCAGTAAAATCAAACACATAGGCTGCATCAAGCAACATAAATTCAAAGAAAGTTTGGCTTCATGCAATGAATCAACAATTAAACCATGTTGCTTAGGTAATTGGTGAGAATTTTCAAAAGATGAATTACATACCACCACCCCAACATCTCTCAGCATTTCACATAACTATCTCATACAGAGTTTAACTTGGTCGCTAGTCGCTACCTTCAGGAAAGCTAGGGCAGTTTTCTTTTCTTTTCTTTTCTTGGGGAGGGGGAGAGGGAGAGAGAGAGAGAGAGAGGCAGAAAGCCTACTTATTTTTGTTGTCAACCTTAAACCCAATTTACATACTATGACATCGATCCTTTTCCCTTTTTGGATTCCTGGACTCATTAGGAGAATTTTTTTTCCTTCTCTCTTTTCTTGTAATATTGACAGGAGGGGGAGTCAAAAACCAGGCCAGCGATGGCTTTAGATTACCCCAGCATATTTGAGAATCAAGTCAGAACAATTCTATAGTCTTGTCTTTTGTTCTAGAAGCCATGTTTAGCAAACCAAATTGGAGAGTGCTTCCTCTTAGAAAGAAATGATTGTTTTAATTTGGATGAAATTTTAGTGTAGGGCATTGTTTCATTCCTGCAATTTGGCATCTTTTTGTGATGGTATCTTGTGCCATAAGGTTTGCATCTGTGGTAGAGCACTAAAGTTTGTTTGTTTGTTCCTTTCCTTATTTTATTTTCTTTAATGAAAGCAGAACACCTAGTTGATATGGCACTGCTTATGGACTAAGCACATTTTTGTGAGTAAAATCAATCTAACCTCTCCCTTCTTTAAAATCGATGAAGGTTCATTTTTTAAAAAATCTCCAGACACCATGATGGATACTCTATAATATCATGTTTAAAACAGTAATTGCTAGGTTTTTCGAGAAAATACAATATTATTTTGTCCTCTTTAAGCGACATGCGGTGACATATCACTGGCGCATGCGTCTTATTATAGTAAGAAACAGAAATAGCCAGGATGCAACTTGGCAGTAATCTAAATGAAAAAAAAAAGGAAAGGATAGAAAAAGTGATATGTATTGAGGAATTTATGTAGCTGCAGGCGAAATTAGTTGTGGTCACTGCAAACAACAGCATCAAGCCTTCTGCCTTCATCCAAATTTTTGTGGTCGGTTATATAAATCCTTCTCTTTCTTTCTGCTCTTTTAAGGATCGTCTTCTCGGTTAAATTAACAATTAACATATCGTTCTTAATTGCCTCTATTCATGTTCATTTGTCTATCCCTACCCCTAGTTGTGCCAGGAACTACAATTGTCAATTTTTTTAACCGGGGCATTGATTGGTCTCTATTGCACATGTCCAAACTATCTCAATCGGTTCTCTCGAGCCTTATCCTCTATAAGAGCTATCTCTACCTTATTACGAATACACTTATTTCTTATCCTATCATTTAGTATCTTACCATTCATCCATCTTAACATTCTCATTTCAGCCACACTTATTTTTTGGACATGTTTTTTAATTGTCTAACATTATGATCCATAAAGAAGTGCGGGCCTTATCGTCGTATTATAAAATTTTCCTTTCAATTTCAAAGGCATCATACGATCACATAGCTCTCATGAAGCACTTCTCCAATTCAACCATTTATCCTATGAGTTACATCCTTCTCAATCTCCTCATCATGATTAATTATAACAAAAATGATTCTACCTATATATTTCATGGCCATCAATTTGCACTTAATGCTCATTTCTTCGTAAAGTTTTGTTGAAATTACATTCCATATATTCAAGTTTTGTTATGCTAATTCTAAATCCTTTAGATTCTAAGGCCTCTTTCTATTTTCTACTTTAGTAATTATCCCTTCTTTGGATTCATCAACTAAAACAATATCATTAGCAAACAGCATATACTATTGCATGCCATCCTGAATATGTCTAGTGAATTGATCCATAACTACCGTAAAGATATAAGGACTTAATATCGATCCTTGTTATAAACCTTGGTGAAAGGAAATGGCTCCGACTCTCATCCAATCTCACCCTAGTAATTGCTCCATCATATATATCTTTAATCATATCAATTTACTTATGACACTCTAGTTTCTTTTATAAAGCCTACCATAATATCTTTCTAGGGATCCTAATATAGGCCTTGTCTAAATCAATAAAAAACATATGTGGGTATCTCTTCTTCTCTTTGTATTTCCCCATCAATTACCTTAATAAATAGATCGCTTCTATAGTAGACCACGATGGCATAAAACCAAATTGATGTTCAAATATGGGTGTTTCTTTCCTTAATCCATGTTTGATTACCAAGTATAGGTGGATAAAGCAAACACTAACCCTACTAAATTAATATATGGAATTCCATCCCTGAAAACCAACACGCCCAAAGAAATTTTCCATACATTTACCAGTAATAAAAATAATTTGACAACCAAGTGTAGGCAATGGAGAATGCAAACACTAACCCTACTAAATTTGATATCTGGAATTCCATCTCTGAAAACCACCTCGCCCAAAGAATTTTCCAAATCCTGAAAAATAAGAGCCCGGCAAGAAACATTATGATATGTTCAGCTCTACAATGCTTATAAGACAAAAGCGAAAGGAAATAACGTGTAGTCAAGTACTGTATTAAGGAAGTTATATTAGCCAATAATGTGATTGAATTACTGTCTGCTTCAACTGCAGTAAGTATGCATGCTTAGTTCAGACAAGTATCTTCAATTACAATGATATTACAATATAGACAAATAATTACTTTCACAAGAATCTCACTCGATGAGTACGCATGTCAATGGTCAATGACCACATATGGTCACCAATGAGAAATATAAACCAATCATCAGGTACATCTGATATACACCTACTTTTGATACATATTATAAGATCCATATCCAGTGATCCAGCATAATTAGAAAGTTTTGCAACAGATATATGAAATGTGATCTCTCCTTTCAACAAGCATAACAGGATCTGGGAGAGAACCAACGGTCCGCCAAGAAAATATTATATTTGAATGGACATGTAAATATCAGCGGAAGATAAAGGATATGAAAATACTGATAAAACAGAAAGATACCATGGTCACACGACGCAGATTAGTCCCTGGTCTGACAACATCCATTAAAGTCAAATCATAAACAAGAGCTCCCCAGTCTCCATTCACTATATGCATTATGGATGCAAGCATAGCAAACTGGTGCTTCTTTTCCATCTGGCAAAGTAGGCCAAAGTCAAGAAACCTAAAATGAATTTGCAAATAAAAAGGAAAAAAATTAGGTTTCCCTCTAAATATTTTCAGAGCATTAAAAAGAATAGAATTGCTAAAAGGGTTCAGGTTTTTTGAATAAAAAATAGCAAGGAAGAACCAGAACTAATAGAGGATATATAGATCAAAATAGACTCTCCATTAGTATTTCTGATAAATATTACTTAGTTCCTCAACTATATGCTAACTGCTATGTAAATAATAAACAATGGAGCATTTTGTCATTTACCCGATGCGTCCTTCTGGTGTATAACGCAAATTGCCAGGATGTGGATCAGCATGCAGTAAACCTGTTTCGAGCAGTTGAACTAATGATGCTTCGACTCCCTTATTAACCTAAATTCACATAAACATGAAAAATAATATATTGAAGATTCAGTATCAATAAAATGTTGATATAAATAACAGATTAACAGAACCAGCCGGACGAGAAGCAAATAATTAGTAGTTAGAACTTGGAAGGTAATAAATTAATATGCATGCCAATTAAAGCTTGTAAAAAGCAAGCACAAAAGCTAACACCATAATATATTACTCAAGATAAATTTCATGCTTCTTCATGGTCAACTAAATCAAGATCAATTCTCAACAAGGGAACGTACAAAATAAAAGCATTGAAAAAGAGTATATTTGGTGTCATCTAATAGAACTTTCAGGCGCCTTGGAATTAATGAAGTTGAGAACCACTGAAGTGCGATTCCAGTTCAATGCTAATAAATTACTTCTAATTGAGATGCTATAATCCAAATGAGTTCCAAAATTCAAATTCTTTGTCTGTTTGAATGTATTTGAAATCTCAACTTCATCTTTCCAAGTCATGTGATAACAACGACCTATTTGGCAAACCCAAGAATTGGAAGTCACACATTTTTTCAGTGAATTCAATAGGTAATCTAAAATTGCAATTCCAGTTGTAATTGAAAATCCACCTATCTCAAACCAAGTGGTATTTTCTAAAATTCTAACAGGAAACCCTGGATTTCGATTCGAGGTAACAAAACAGGCAATATGAGCAAATAGATCATAGACAGCACAGCTGTCCTATTACTCCTATTCCATTTCTTTAGAAGATGCGCATAACATAAGAACTGCTAAAATACGAGAGGACAAAGAGGAAACTGATTAGAGTATATATAGATACAAACAAGAATAAAGAGGGACAAGGAGAAAAGGCTTTGTTTTCACTTTGGGGCTTTTAAATTTTGATTCTATAGACCCACAAAGGGAAGTATCTTAATTAGGGCTTCAATATACTATTCTTTAAACTATAATTTAACCCTTATTAATTCCCAAGAAATAGTCAATTTCATGCTGTGTATGGAACTTTTGGCAGACAACTCCTAGAAACTAAGAAACAAAAATGTGAAACCACTGGGTGGTATTGCAATATTCTGAAATAAACGTCAACAAGAAGACTGTTTTGTCTTTATGAAGGATGCATAGTTATGTCCATGTGCATCGTTTAAGGAAAGGAAAGATTATAACAATCTTTAAAAAATGTACAAATATCATGATTACGAACTAACTTTTATAAAGCACGCTAAATGTGAGTGAATACTAATCAGGCTAATTCTGATCAAAAGAGGAAACAATAATCGATGGGAAAACGGCACAAGGTTATGAAGCATTCTACAGAGAATGTGGATTTGCGAGATATTTTAGCAAACAAGTAGGCAGAATAAAGAATAGTTAATTATAGCATTACCAAATCAAGGAGATGTGTTTTGGCCTCTTGCTGCTGCCTCAGTGAGTACCCAGTTTCCTCATCACCACATCCTCTAGATTTTAAGAGCAAGTCGTTGGGACTTGCACCTACCATCCATTCCATTGTCAGCACTCTCTTCCTGGTTAAATGTGTAAACACTTTTGGAACAACCATAAATGAATATTGTGAATGGGCTTCCTGTAGAAGAGTGATAGACGTGTGATGGTCTAACTATAGTACTGAAGACTTTAAACACAAGGTTTAGTGTAAGGAAAATTGTGACTTAAACAAATGGATCCTGTATTACCATGAATTTGGCAACATTTGCAGCTTCATATGTGTAATCCAACTCCCCAACTAAACCTTTGCCAAGCTCATCAGCATAGAGACAAAGATCACTCTTTCTATTTGTTATTTTTCTCAAAAGTGCTAGCTGTGAATTAGAAAAAATACAATTGACTTCAGATGGCTGATGGCTGGTTTTAATATAACCATTAGATAGAAATTATATTCAAAACATTCTAAACGGAAATATACTTTAAAAATTTGGTGCCCAAATTTTTGGAAAGATGGTTTTTGTAATTAGCTGTAGAACAAAGACAATGTTCTTAATTTGCATAGATTAACATCAGAAGAAAATAAAAGGTAACAATTTTATATGTATGAGTCTTAATAACTCATACAACTACAAAGAAATAATATATTAAACACGGGAGCTAAAAAGCATGTAAACACAAACCCCAAGACGGAGAATATAGACATCTCGTGCAACTGCATGAAGCAAGTTTGGGCGCTGAACTTTTACGGCTACTATGGAGCCATCATGTGTAGAGCCTCGATAAACCTGAGCTAAAAAAGAAAAAGAAAGAAAATACATAATGTTGCAACGTACATGTTCTCATAAAAGTATATAAAGTTATTATTCTAGAATGTAGTATATTTAGTATAGTCCTATGCTAAAAGTGTAAAAAAAATCAAAATTCAAACTCAAATTACCTGGCCGAAGGAAGCAGCAGCAACCGGTTCCTCAGAAATGTAGCTGAACACATTTAATATTGGGCATCCCAATTCTTCTTCAATTATCTTCATTGCTATTTCCGTTGGAAAAGGAGGAATTTTATCATGCAACTCAGATAGTGCCTGTGATGAGAGAAAAGCCAAAAACATGCATAGCTTAACTCAAACTGGTCTAGAAGTCATAGATACAACTTTAGTTGATCATTGGAACTTTTCTACCCAATAAAAAAAGTTTAATAGTAAAGATGGAATACATATTTCCAACCATACTTCCATGAATGGGGATGGGAACAAATTAGCGATATTGTTACACAGAAACATAGAATCTTCTCACCACATCAAGATACTTCAATGCCTAAATCATGTTAAGCACATGAAAGAGATGACTGTGCTGTGCTCTCCTCATGATTAATTTATTTCTGTATCTCTACGACAAAACAACCAAAGAGGCCTTCATCCTAAACATTTGGGTCAGCTGCATGAACCCTTTTGCATTTCCATTCAGCTATGTGAAGGGCCATCTCCTTGAATCTATATTAACAACTATTAGGAAAAGGTTTTAATTCCTTTGTTCTTAATCACACAGGGAAATAACAGCAAAAATAACCAACCAAACAGTTTCCGGATAAGAAATTTTGTTGGATGACTCTCCTAAAAAAATATCTGGTAATATTTGAGCAGATAAAGAGAGTAAATGCAATGATACATGATACAAATAGGCTATCGCGCTTATGTGTAAAAAGATTATTTCAAAGGGCCTAGTTGCAATATTACTAACTCCAAACAATATGGTTAAAACTCATGTAGAAACTAGAAACAGCGTGCTTATGGTAGAGAAACAACAGTGAATACATTAAAAGTATGTCACCCATCAACACATTTGGTCTACCGCTTGCAAGAAGTTAGCATGCTACATATATAATTTTAAGTTTTAAACAAGGTCAATCGACAATGTAGGTATTTGTATGTGCACGCATGAAATAATTAACTGAAATGACGAAATTGATAATCTTGTGGACTTTGTCACCTAACCTTGGATGTCTCTGAACCAATTATGTCTGGCCTCGTAGAAAGGGACTGCCCAACTGCATTAGCAAGTAAAAGGCATATAACTAGGAATTTTGGCAGTTTAGTGACTGTAATGGAAAAGCTTAACGTTGTAAAAGCACGTATCAGGACTAATATAAGATGCAAACCTTTGGTTGATATTGACAACTAAATTTTACTTAGTATATAAATTGATTGTGTACCTTACCTTTGATAAAAGTCGGGCCGAGATTCAGCATTGATTCTTTAAGAAGCTGGCCGGTATAGTATTCTGAACTATTAGAACTGTTATCTCTGCCTTGTCCAGGCCTATTCACCTTGAAACTCTTGTAGGTTTGAATTTTTATGGCAGCAGATGCAAACGCCGCAAACACCTTAAGAGAGACCATAACATATAAATAAACTTAGCAGGTAAAGTTCTTTTGGAGAACTTTGAAAGTGAAATAAATTCTATAAGACAGCTGTAACCAATAAGAACAGCATTAGTTTATGGATTAGAATGTTGGACAATTAAGAAACATGTAAGTAAATAGAGCAGGATGGAAGAAACAGACTAATATAGCAGACCCCGAAAATTTGGAATAAAGGCTTGTTGTGACTATGGTTGAGGTTTTGGCTGTGGTTGTTGTATGCCCTTTGCTAATTAATATGTAGTCAATGCTGATTTATGAAAACTTTATATTGTATTATCATACGATAGACTGCACACTTGTACACGAGTAAAGGATAAAAAATTTATTACAATTGAGACTATACTATACACCATTGCAATGAGACAAAGGAGAAAGGTTTTAACTCTGGTATGGCCTTTACAGTTGCAGTATGTTCAGGACCATTAAATTTGTGTAACCAGGAGAAAGGTTAAGATTATATATAACAATAAATATTAAAATAAAGTTTCAAGTTGGAAATAGGTCAAAACAAGAAATACTAGATCTTAAAATATTTATAAATTTCACAACCTTCACCCTATAATCAAGTATGCAAGCGCAAATATCAAGATACAGTCTCAAATACCTCGAGCATCCTAAGCATAAGAACATGAGGCCGGCAACTGAAATAGTCAGCTACTCTCTCAGGATCATAAACTTCAGGTAGAGGCAAGGACCAGACTTGAGAAGCATGTCTCAAAAAATCAGCATATACTTTCAAAGCTTCAAGATCAGCCATCAACAAATCCATCCCAGAAAACCCTGTGCAAACAATAAATAAGTTAGGGTATAATTTTCGTCAAAGGGGGCACCAAACAAAGCAAGGTTGCATTTTTTTATTTTGAAGAAAGGAGCAGGGCCAAACATGTCCGTCTCAAAATTCAATTTTAGAAAAGCAATGTTACAATACAAAGAAGGTCCGAAAAGAGACAACTGTAAGTGCAACTTATAAACCAAAAACAAAACAAAAAAAGAAAGAAACAAAGCAAGGTTACATTACGAAATTAAAAATAAATAATATATAAAATTGTCGGACAATTTAGAACACAGTAACAAAAGTTTTAAATAAGTTATTTACAACATAAGAAAAGAAACATTTCGATATGAATATAAAGCTTAATGAAATTCGTAGCCTTTTTTATATAATCCACAATAATTCAAAAGGTAATTATGATAGTGGGAATCGAACCCTAAACCTTCTCTTGGAAAATAAAATTCATAACACATGAGTTGAAGCCCTATATTAGTTTGTTTGTGCCATAAATATATATAATACATGTCCATAATATCTCAACACATGTTTATAATCGTTATTAGTCTCTTTTTAAAATTTCAGCGGGGACACTTGCCCTCTCTCGGATCCTACTAGATCCGCCCTTGTAGGATACGTGTCGAAAAGAGAGACCAATTATGACACTCACAAAAAAGGTAAAGTCCACAAAGTTATGGACCTTATCAACAGGAAAATATATTTATGAAATTCATTGTTTCGAGGTTATAACAGACAGTTTTGTTATGCAAAGCTCTAAAAAGAGTGGAATCATAATATAATCAAGATAGAAGAAAAGGGCGATATTTTATTTATTTATTTATTTATATTGTTAATTAGTCGCATCTATCATCGGCACAAAATGGAATTACAATATCTCTTGTTTTCCATTAAAACCATACGCCTCCGTAAACGGATTTTGACCTGGTTCCAATTCGATTATGGGATTTCCTTTGTATACAAAACTATCAAGCAACCCTTTCTAATCGCTCTTTACATCATGTTTAACCATCTCAAATGATTAAACATCTTCGTCACCTTATGTAAAGCTACCTTTTACTAGGAGAACCCGCTGGTTTGGATGAACTTTGTAGTCAAAAAGGCATTTTGAATCTAATAGGTTATTTTACCTGTACCCGTGTGTTCAAGCGGATCTCGGGTGGGATTAATCTATCAGGGTTCCTTTTTTGTCTAATGGATTTACTAAGTTGTTGGGAAATTTCCAATAAAAACATCAATATTAGAGCACGTTCAGACTATTCTGAGTTACAGTTGCAACGTTACAGCATAAAAGGTTACGTAATCTCTCTTCAGCCTTTTATTCTATAGATGGTTGGACAAAAGTCTACATAAAATACTCTCATATTTAAAAATGTTAACATGTATATTAGATATCGAATGGGTTCGGACAAATTTTGCCCAATAGTAAGGTGATGTGGGGATTATATTTTGATAGCCTTCCGATTCAAAACACAGTTAAATTCCTACGGCAGCCAGTTTATGTGGAGAATCGGCCCATTCCATCTTTCTAGATTGACTTTCTGGATATATTTGTCACGACCCAAATCCAAAGTAAAATATTACAAAGTTATATGCATGACATGACGTGATCTTTGTCAAGAACCCACAAGCCCAACTTACAATATTTAAACCATAATACAACATCTTTTAAAAACATCAAGTTATAAAATAGTCCTAACATAATAATTCGTCAAAATAACATTCTTCAAACAAAGTTCTATCATAAAAAATCAGGAAACAAAGACTACTAAATATATATTAAAAAACTAATTATTCGCTGTAATAACGCATTTCTACACAAAGTAATATTACTCCATGCCAATAGAAGGTACTTTCTAACTTTCTATCATATTAGGTCCTCTGACATGATTTCCTATAATTTTATTACCAGCCGCATAAAAGTGGATGGGCTATAACGCTCAGTAAATGATACATGTCTAACCATCTATATTATGAAAGTAAATATCATGAAGTAACAAATAGTAGTCAACATCAAAAAGCTAAAATTATTGATAATTTCTGAAAATATTAATTTCGTGTATGAAAAACTAAAAAGTTATGATCAAGTACGGTCAACATCTCAAGCCGGTTGATAGGCAAAACGTCACCGTATTACAGTCTAATGAAATTATATAAAAAAAACTTTAAAGCGTTAGAGGCTTTTATTAGTGATTTCTATATGCTTTCTATCCATTCTACACGATTAGAGGCTTACTATCAAATTTATATAATTTCTTTAGACTTTAATACGGTGGCATTTTGCATATGCCAACCGGACTTGAGATGTTGGTCGTACTTAGTCATTGCCTTTTAGTCTTCCATACATGAAAATAATATTTTTACGAGTTATGCATATTTTAGTTATTTGATATTGACTGCTAGTTGTTATTTCATGATATTTACTTTCATAATATAAATTGCGAGTCATGTATCAATTTCTTATTGACCTTATAGCTCACACACTTTTATATGGCGGCTAATCAAAATACAGGATATCATGTCGAAGAGCTAAAATGATAGAAAGTTAGAGATTACTTCGTACTGGCATAGAGCAATATTACTTTGCATAGGAGCGCATTCTCACAATAAATAAATAGTTTTTTATATTTAGTTGTCTTTGTTACTGGATCTTTTATAATAAAACTCTGTTTGAAACTTTGAATAATGTTATTTTGACGGATTATTCTATAAGAACAATTTTGTAACTTGGTGATTATGATATTTTTAGGAGATTGTATAATGGGGAGTGCTCCATTGCAAACCGGTCTTTTAAAAACAGGAACTCTCGGTCTACGGCATATTTTAACGATCCGATCCGTTCAAGTTGATCACTCTACCCTCAAATGTATGTGTATGAAAAACCAAAGGATTTAAAAACCTCTAGCCTATGCATCGGATGAAATTTATGTTGCATTATCAAAAGACGTTCATTTTTTAACCCATCGATGTATAGGCTAGAGGTTTTTAAATCCTTTGATTTTTCCTTCACATACATTTGAAGGTATGGTGATCGACTTGAACGGATCGGATCGTTAAAATATGCCGTAGACCAAGAGTTCCCGTTTTTAAAAAACGAACATCGATTTGCAATAGATCACCTCTCATTGTATAATGGTTTAAATATTATATGTTAAGCCTTGCGATTTCTTAACGAAGATCGTGGTATGTCATGCATAACATTGTAATATTCTACTTTGGATTTGGATTATGACGGTATCAAACTTCTGTTTAGCTTTGGTTTTCATCCAAATTCAATCCCATCAATTTTTTAGAAAAAAATGTTGGTCTGATCAGGTTTAGACAAGATTCAAAAATCTCTAATGCCTATTTTATTGGGTAGGGTTTAAAATGGCTTTGGATCAAACTCTCATGTGATCGAATTAAGTATCGCGTGGATTGCAGAAGAATTCAATCAAAATTCATACTCACGTGAGTTTACGAGAAAAAGAAACCTACAAATTTTAGCGACCTTTTAGTGTCATATTTTAAATTAGGTTCGATAAATTTTGGGTCAAATTCGACAAGTGAACATGTCTAGCTCTAACTCTTTAAGAACATACTCTTTTCCATTCCTATCTTTTGTTGTATTTCCCCTCTTAGCGTTTTCATTTTGCCATCTTTCAAGTTGAGCATGTTAGAATGACTTCTTTAATAAAAACCCATCATTATATAAATAAAACATTTTATATAAAATCATAGCAAAATCAATTTCTCTCTAAAAATTATTAGTGTATAATACATGAATCCATAAAGAGAATAAGAAACAACAATTAGAGGATGTGAAATTTTAAGAGATGTGAATGATCATGTGATTCATAATAGGCTTCAGATCTTTGTTATACACTTTCCCATCTTGCTACTCTTGTTTCAACTACACTAGTTTTTTTATTATGTTATATCTTATAGTAAGTGGGGATAAGGTAATATTTGAATGTCTTCCTTAGTTAAAACCATGAAAACTCAATAAATTAAATGCAATCCTCTCTCAATCCCTAATAACAATTACTTTTCTCAAATGCTTGAAATCATATAAATCAAAAAATCACAGTAAGAAACTAAAACCCAAAGGTTATTAAATCTTGAGGAAAAATAAAATCTCGTACGGTATAGTTAAGATGTTGAAGCCAAAGAAACTAGCATTTCTCGAAACCTATATATTCTTAACCATGTTTTTATCGCAAAATTAGGAAAGTTGAAGCTTTGGTGTTATCTAAAAATAACTCTGAAATGCTCACTCCCCTTTTGTTTAACTTTGATTTTTAAGTTAAAACAACAAATGAACATTGTTCTTTATGTCCAGCTAGACCCTTACATGTAATACCCAATTTTTATTTCATCAAATTTTGAATTCACAAGACTGATATATTTTCAAATTCCAAATTAAAGATACTAATGTGTTAAATCTAAGCCATAAAGTAGGATTAATCAATAGAATTTGTAACTGCATATTGGCCATTAAATCAGATTAAAATTTAAGGGTTATAAAATTAAACCTAACCTATTTTTCTCTTAGAAAAATATAGAGCCAGAGATTGATTGAGGAGAAAGATGGGGAAAAACTGATTTCATAGATAGATTCTCTAATCATTTCTTAAATCTCGATTCAAGGTAAGCTTATCTTATCTTTTCCTCAAAATAAAATTATGTGGTTAGGATGAGATAGGGAAGGAGGCCGGAGAAGTTGCAGGCTTTGTCGTTCAGACCATTGTCAATCATGGTCGGCATAGTAGTCTTCGCCGCCGCTTTTTCATTAGAGATAGGATGAAATGAACACGATTGAGAGAGGGTTTAGTTGCAGAACGGGTCTGAATTGATATTCGACCTGATCCAACACACATGTAATTAGATTTTAGGTCACGGATCAAATTTAAATTTTATTACGTACACCCGGCCCATCTTATATTACCTTAATATACTAACGGATTGGGTTGTGTTTATGGGTTGGATTCATAACCAACCCGATCCAATCTATACCCATAACATTAAAAAAAACCAAATTTAATGTTGTAGATGGAAATTTCACATTGGTCCCTGTAATTTTAAAAATTATTTTAAACCCCTTAACTTATATTCACTTTACTTCTATTTACTGGAAAATTAAGGTCGACCCCTTTAAACTCGTGAAAAATTATTATTGACCCTTCAAGACCATATACCCTCCCTAAATAAGGGGTATATAAACTAGAAAATAACTATCAAAACCCAAAAAAAAAGTATAAGATTAATACTAAACTCCTGAGGTCGCATAAAATAACTAGAAAATTATTGCAAATTTTAAACACTAAACATAAATTATTCTTGATATTACTAAAGGGTTATATATAGATTTTAGGCATTTGACTTTAGCGTTTAGGTTACAATGAAAGTATATTGTTCGATAGGAGTGAGTGGAGGCGAAGGATTCATGTGCTGGACCCGGCGCGATTCTCATGTTGGTTCATGTAGCCTACCTCATATGCTTGGGATAAAAGGCTCGGTTGTTGTTATATAAGAGTATATTGATAATAATTATAACTTTTGCTTATAGGATCGAGTAAGACTTAGAGAGGGCGACTTTTGTATTACTTGAGTAGCAGATTGATTGCGATAACTATAAGTATTAGATTCATATTTACAATTTATAATTTCATTCATGGCTCTTCATCACTCACGATATATCTTGAATTCTAGATTTTGAACCACCTAACATCACATATATGATTTTTGTTGCCAATCCATCGTTGATTATGTTTTATGATCATGTGGATACGATTCAAATTTGATGTGATGAGCGAGATTTTGCAATTGTATGCTAGCATGCTATTGATTTTTCATGATTCTAGTGTTATCGTTACCCAAAGTTGTACATTTGAAAATTAAGCAGTTTATGCTGTTATGGGCGAGATGTTGGTTATACCAACGTCCTATAAATATATGTTGTTTAGGTTGTCATAGGCCTAAAGGATTTTGTCGTTGTAAACCGGCCGCTATAGGTTGGATCCACTATTATCAATAAGCCAGAGCCTGTATAATACAATATTGCTTTGTTTTCATTCGTTTGACACTTACGTCGTTGTTATATATGCTTATTTTCTCCCGCTTTTATATCATGTTCGTAAAATTGTGAATTGGCTTGATATCACGTGACTATTCATTTATCACTTTTGTTTTATAGGTTGTTAATATGATCCTAGTATTTGTTGAGCTGTGGTTTGCTCATTTCAATATTTTATCAACATTTCAGATTGGTACAAACTTTTATTCAGACTATAAACAGAGATTTGGAGTTCTATTTTATCCTCATAGGATTATGTTCTTAAATTTACTAATTTGAGTTTATGGGTTGTAATAAAGATTATGGAACGATTATAGTATTTGGAAAATTAAACTTGTTTGGTTTTTAATGGAATAATTTGAATTGTTGATTTTGAATATATCTTTTGTGGAGATCTCAGTACTCTTCTAGATGGGTCGTATGCTAGGTCTTGCGGTCCTTTAAGGCCTGTTTGGTTGGAGAATTCATGGGGATTTGACACTGTTTGGATTGTAGAATCCAAAAAAAGAATGAGGATTTAGGGATCCTTGTTTGGTTGGAGATTACAAATTTGTGAATTCCTTTGTTTTTATTGTGGAGGCCGCGCAAAAAGATGGATTCATGAATTCTATATTTTGGTTGGATTTTGCCGATTTGGCACTGTTCACGTAGGGCCCGCGTACTTTAGATGTTAAAAATTCCCCACTCGATATCTCTCTTTAATACTCAAGTCCAAATCTCACCTACTTTTTCCCAACCAAACAAGAATTACAAGGATCTACAAATCCAATATTAGGAATTCAATACCAACCAAACACAAAATTAGCTGATCCAGATTTTTTCGGTTGTACTATTTGGGAATCCAAATTTCGCAATCCTGCAACTAAACAGACCCTTAGGGAAGGGGTGCGACCGGCTGGTGGTTGCTCCGATTTGCATAACCTAATACATCCACTTGGGATCAAAAAACATAACTATGATTATCCTAAATTCAAAGGCAAGCACCTTGCAAAAATGAACTTTTTTACTATTCAGGCTCCGATTTTCTTTTCTTATGTCGTTTCTTATATAAAAACCCTTAAAAAAATTCAATAAATCACAAGCACTCCCTCTAGAATGCTAACAAAAACCGACGAATTCAAGAATCCATGAGCAAAGAAACTGAAACCTGGAGGATATGAAATCGGAGGCAAGGACTTAGGAACGCGAGGCTCATCAGCAGCCTTGGGATCTTCGAGATGCCGAAGCCAAAACAGATCGCTGACCGATCTCGAGATCCGATCGCGCAGTGGCCGCGTGTTCTGCGAGATCGATCGCAGGTGCTTGTCGATGAAGTCCCGATCTCGCCTCGTGACTTGAAGGACTTGGCCGATGGCTCCTCGATTGCGATCGTGTTCCTTTGCGTTGTTCTTCTTTTTTGTTGAAGGGATCGAGCGAGAGGATGAGCAGAGAGTGAGAGTAGACGACGACGACGCCATGGGAATCGCCATTGGAGCTCGCTCAGAGCGAGGCTTGGGGCAAAGTGAGAGAGAAAAGGATCGAGTTGATAACCGCACGTCGAGTTATATTATGTGCACCACTTTCCCAGAGAGTTCATTGGTAAATACTAATCTAAACCATAACTTTTTCAGAGTTCTTGAGATTACAATATTAAACTTTAGAATATTATACGAAAATATTTGTTTGGTGGACATAAGTAGGTAATCCAAAAATGAGCAACCATGTCAATTGTCGGGATCGGGTTCTTGCTCACGGAATAAAATGTCATACGGAACAAAGTGTCACGCCAAGTGTCTGAAAGTGTTTACTAGCACCACGGTGGGGTTAAAACTGACGTCACACATACAATTTTAAAAATTTCATGATGTTAATGAACACTAACCAAGATCTAACTAGAATATTAGGATTTAAACATGATAATATCAAAAACCATACTAAGAGATGGATGGCTACAACCTTTGTAGACCGTGTCCTTCTCTTCTAATGCTCCGAGTTGTAGTCCACGCGACTCCACTAGGCTCCACTTGGAAATTGAACGAACTTCCTCCGATGACCTTCGTACCAAAGATGATCCACCCGAAGTCCGCCAATCCAAGCTATCTCCTCACTAAACTCTTTAGTGAAGAAAACACACCACACCAAAAATGCTAATCTAATATGGGATGGTGAAGTAGGAGTGTTGTATGCTTACTAGGGATCTCAAACTCTATGGTTCACATCACATGTGAGAGTTTAGAGCTTGAACTATGTGGACGAGGATGATGATGATGGAGAAAGCTAGAGAGCAACTCATGACATGAGCTCAACCCAAGAAAAATAACTAAGTGTAGAATGGCTCATCCAAGGCTCACCCATTATTGAAGCATACAATTTTTAACACTTAAAAATTGTAGAATAAGCCATGCAATGCCTATGCCTCCAAAGTCTCCCCATTTATCATCTCAATTTCTATTTTCTAAAAATAGAAAAACCATGACATGCATCATATATATATATATATATATATATATATATATATATATATATATATATATATATATATATATATATATATAAGTTAAGCATATAATTAGTGAGCAATAATATTAGTCAATATACAATTATATCAGATATAAATATATATTATATTATTTAATCAACACTTGATTCAATAATCCGGTTATATCACATATAACCGACTAATATAATTTATCAGTATATCACATTATCAAATCAACACTTGATTCAATAATCCGGTTATATCACATATAACCTAACTGATAACAAATAACCGCCAGATTAGAATACGGTATCACATACTCATATTTAATCAGGCCCCGCACATATCAACATATGTGACATACTTCGTTTCGCTTGAACTAGGAAACTTCTGTGTGGGATTCTAAAGACTTGTCGATACACCAGCAGTAGGTAATGATCATATCAGTTGCCTACAAGCCGTCAGCGGTACTGGCTGGACGTAACGGCTACCCAGGTATTGAGCGAATAGAAGATCAACAAGCAAGCTTGTCCAAACTCCCATGAAGCCTATAAATAACACTTACCGTACAGTCTTGTCTCTTCGTCTGATATATCGCATATCGGAATCTAGGGGTAGTAATGTCGGATTCCAATAACTTGATAAGTCATGCCGATGTATGGCTCATAACGGTTCGAGAAACTACTGGTAACTCTTACCAGTAAATCTCATCAACGGTCCTGACCAAGGACTTCCAGTTATAGCCAATCGAGCATAGCGCAACATCAACGCCCAATACCGGGAGAGACGAAACCCCTCCTATCGCTCATTGCCTCCATGTGACTCAGGACTGTACCTAAAATCCACCTGTTTGCACGACTCCTTTGAGCCTTGGTAGGGAGGAAATCAAAGCACGGTGGGAACCACACAAAACTCTATGACGATTTCGGGTCTACAGAGTAACCTGTACCAGTGTCACCAGAGAACTGCTATCTGACGATAGGTATAGTACCAACTAGGAGTTCTCGGTGAGTCATATTCGGTGTACCCATTCTCTAATGAGCACATGTGTACAATCATTGATGTCAAACACCAATGGATATGGGATCAACCATCGCCCCCTACAGGGTCAAGAAACGTATACACTAGTCTACTCTGAAATATCGATGCCCTGTCTCGATATTCCCTCGACTAGGAACTGTTAAAAGATGTACTTGTGGACCACCCTAGCCCCACTAGTATGATCTGCATCATAGTCCTGGTAGTCAAGTACATATCCTAAGGGGTTTATCAACATGTAAGAGAGAGACGGTATAATAATACCAGTCTACATATTAAGATAAAGTCAACCATATAGCATACTATCATGTCGAGTAAGAAAGTCCTCTATATATATGTCCAAGCATCCACTATATCATACAATAACGGCCTCTAGGGCATACATATTCCTAATAATCTCCCACTTGCACTAAGGCTAATTGTTATAGTATCTCATACCCAACATCCCAAAAAGTCTCTTGATTAGCATCTGGGGGAGGGCCCTGGTGAGTGGATCCACTGTGTTATCCTCCGTGTCAACTCTCCTGATCTCGATCTCCCGGAGATCTAATATCTCCCTGATAAGGTGATACCTCCTAAGGACATGTCTGGATCACTGATGGGACCGCGATTCCTTGACCAAAACCACAGCTCCATTGTTATCACAATCCACAGGTATTGGATGCTCAATGGATGGAACCTCACCTAGTTCATCTTATGAATTTTTTTATCCACACAGCCTCTTTGGCAGTATCGTTGGCAGCGATATATTCAGCCTTCATCGTCGAGTCTGCTACGGTATCTAGCTTGGAACTCTTCCAACATACCGTCCCTCCACTGAGCGTGAAGACAAAACCCGAGACCGACTTACTGTCGTCCTTATCACTCTGGAAGCTCGAATCGGTAAAGGACTCCACCTGGAATTCACTGTCACCATACACCAAGAATATCTCTTTAGTCCTTCTCAATTACTTAAGAATGTTCTTCACAGCTATCCAGTATTTCTCCCCAGGATCTGTTTGATACCTACTCACTATACCTAGTGAGTAAGCTACATCTGGTCTGGTACATAACATTACATATATGATTGACCCGACTGCCGAAGCATAGGATATCGCTTGCATGCGAGCCCTCTCCAAATCAGTTTTAGGAGACATCTCTTTGGAAATAGCGATTCCTGAACAAGCGGGTATATTACCACGCTTAGAATCTCCCATACTAAAACTCTTTAGTATGGTGTCAATGTACCTAGAGTGGGACAATCGCAACATCCGCTTAGATCTATCTTTATAGATTTATATCCCCAGGATATAGGAGGCATCACTTAGATCTTTTATGGAGAACTTGTGTGACAAGAAAAGCTTGACCGAGTGTAGCATAGGAACATCGTTTCCTATCAAGAGTGTGTCATCTACGTACAATACGAGGAAGACAACGTTACTCTCTACTACCTTCTTATATGTACATGGTTCATCTTCATTTTTGATGAAGTCAAACACTTTGACAGCTTCATCGAAACAGATATTCCATCTCCGCGATACCTGCTTTAATCTGTAGATTGATTTAAGAAGCTTGCACACGTTTCCGCTGCTCCCACTGTCTACGAAGCCTTCTGGCTATGTCATGTACACGCTCTCTTCTAAATCACCATTTAGAAAAGCTGTATAAACGTCCAACTGCCAGATTTCGTAGTCATGGTATGCAGCAACGGCAAGTAGGATCCTGATGGACTTAAGTATAGGCACTGGAGAAAAAGTTTCATCATAGTCGATACCTGGTCGTTGACGAAAACCTTTTGCTACAAATCTAGCTTTGAAAGTCTCAGCTTTTTCATCTACACCAATTATCTTCTCAAGATCTACCTGCTCCCGATGGGTTTTACCCCTTCAGGAGCAACTTCCAAAGTCCATACTTTGATGGTATACATGGATTCCATCTCGGATCGCATAGCATCTAGCCATTTCACAGAGTCCCCACATATGATGGCCTGCTCGAAACTAGTAGGGTCATCATCTTCCATGACGCAATCCTCGCTCCCACCATTTATGAGAAAACCGTAGTGTCTCTCAGGTGGATGAGGAACCCTACTAGGTCTATGGAGTGGCTAAGGTTAGTCGGGGACTATTGAATCCTCCGGTTCTGCCAAATCGCCAGTTATAGTTTGTGTAGCTAGAGCTTCTTCCAGTTCTACCTCATTGCCACTGATTTCTTTCACACAAAAAATTCCTTTTCTAAAAATGTGGCATGTCGAGAAACAAACACCTTTTATTCCTCGGTGTGGTAGAAGATATACTCTCGCGAATGTTTGAGATATTCTACAAACTTGCACAGAATTGATCTTGCCTTGAGCTTGTCCAGATTTTGCTTTTAACATAGGCCGGACAACCCCATATCTTAACTTGTTTAAGAGATGATCTCTTCCCATTCCATATCTCATATGGAGTGGTAGGCAAGGTTGCAACTCTATTCAATAGGTATGCAGCTATCTCAAGTGCATAACCCCAAAAGGAAATAAGCAACTCAGCAGTACTCATCATAGAGCGCACCATATCTAATAGGGTGCGATTCCTCCGCTCCGAAACTCCATTGTGTTGTGGTGTATACGGAGGAGTAAGCTGAGAGAGAATCTCATTCTCTTTTAAGCAGTCTCTGAATTCCGCGCTCAAGTATTCTCCTCTCCGATCATATCGAAAGATTTTAATACTTTTACCCGTCTGGTTCTCAACTTCGTACTTATATTCCTTGAATTTCTCAAAAGATTCAGATTTGTGATTCAACAGAAACGCGTATCCGTATCTTGAGAGATCGTCGGTGAATGTAATAAAATACGAGGAACCATTCCTAACATGTATAGACATAAGACCGCATACATCACTATGTATCTATCCCAAGAGTTCATGTTAGCAATAAGCGATTGGAGGGGTTTCGTCTCTCCCGGTATTAAGAGTTGATGTTGCGCTATGCTCGATTGGCTATAACAGGAAGTCCTTGTTAGTTGTATGTATGCCCTAGAGGCCATTATTGTACATATGATGTATATTATAGTGGATGCTTGGACATATATAGAGAGGACTTTCTTGCTCGACATGATAGTATGCTATCTGGTTGCTCTTTATCTTAACATGTATACTTGTCTCTTGATACTGTCTTATAGTTACATGTTGGTAAAGCCCTTAGGATGTGTACTTGACTACCAGGATTGTGATGCGATCATACTAGTGGGGCCATGGTAGTCCATAAGTTCATCCTTTAATGTTCCTAGTCGTGGGTGTATCGAGACAGGGTATCGATATATCAGAGTAGACTAGCGTATACGCTTCTCGACCCATGAGATGGGCGATAGATGATCCCATATCCATTGGTGTTTGGCATCAGAGATGGTATACAGGTGTTTAGTGGAGACTGAGTACACTGGACGGACTCGCCGAGAACTTCTAGTTGGTATTATACCTATCGTCAGATAACAGTTCTCTGGTGACACTGGTACAGGTTAGTCTGTAGACCCGAGATCGTCATAGAGTCTTGTGTGATTTCCACTGTGCTTTGATTTCCACCTTACCACGTTCAAGAGGACGTGCAAAACAGTGGTTTTGGGGTACAGTCCTGAGTCACATGGAGGCAATGAGCGATATGAGGGGTTTCTTCTCTCCCGGTATTAGGGGTTGATGTTGTGCTGTGCTCGATTGGCCATAACAGGGAAGTCCCTGGTCAGGGCTGATTTAGAGATTTACTGGTAAGTGTTATCAGTAGTTTCTCGACCCATTATGAGCCTCGTATCGGCATGACTTATCGAGTTATTGGGGTCTGACGTTTACCACTCCTAGACTTGATATGTGACATATCAGACGAGGAGGCTGGACTGTACGGTGGTGTTACTGTCAGGCTTTTGCAGGAGTTAGAGCGAGCTTACTTGCTGATCTTCTGATCGCTCAATATCCGGGTAGCCGTTACGTCCAGCTAGTACCGCTGACGGCTTGTGGGTGCTTGATGCGATCATCACCTACTGCCGGCGTATCGACGAGTCTTTAGAGTCCTACATAGAGATTTTACTGGCTCGGGCAAAACGAAGTAGGAGCACATATGTGATATGTGCGAGACCGAGAATAATGCGAGTATGTGATACTGTATTCTATTCTCGCGATATTTGTATCGGTCGGTTATATGTGATATAGCCGGGTTATCGAATCAAGTGTTGATTCGATAAGTTGGTACATTTAATATTAGTCGGTTATATGTGATATAGCCGGATTATTAAATCAAATGTTGATTTGATAATTTAGTGTATAATTGTATATTTGATATACTAATTAACATTAACTAATATTAGCTCACTTAAGTATTTATTTTCTCACATGTGCACACTTAATATATATGTGATATATATTAATTGTGTTTTATTTTGTGTCATGGTTGTTGATACACACTACATGGGTGTATGAGACTTTCACCATACTAATTATAATGTAGGGTTTAAATATTTAAAGTAAATCCAAATTAGTGGATAATTACTCACATGCATGAAGCTTATAGAAACTTATGAATGCATTGACTTAGTCCACTCATTTTTTTTTACTTAAGATATTTATTAACCTAACCATTATAATTTAGCCATGGTTATGTCTCTACATGAGTTAGCTATATGATACAAACTCACCCATGGTTGATTCTCTCACCTCATTAGTTCATTCTCATTTTTTTGCTTCATCTTCTTCAACCTTGAGAAAAAGCTCACTAACTTTTTGTAAAGTGAGAAAATATTGTGAGAAAAATAAAACTAAAGTGAGCCCACTTCCTACTGCATCATCCTCTACTGGATTATCAATTTAGTATAGGGTGTTAGCTTCACTAATCTCTCAATTAGTGAACTAGTAGCTTAAGTTAGTGTCTTCTCGACATAGATCATCTTCGGCCTCGAAGACTTCAAGCAAGATCGTTCTTTTCACCTTGAGAAGCCATGCAAGAGTCCGGGAGCACCATGATCGCAGCGAAGAGACCACTATAAGGAGCTATTGAAGTGAAGGACCGGTCTACAAAGGTTGTATTCCGTTATCACTTAGAAGTAAAGCAGCTTTCATTATTGCTTTACTCCTAAAACTCTAGTTAGATCCTAGGTTAGGTTGTTTGGCACACTATAAAATTTGAAATTAGCATGTTTGATGTCTTGTGAAACCTTGTGGTTGTGCCAAAGAACCCTACAGTCCCAGGCCAGGGCTGTTGATGAGATTTACTGGTAAGTGTTATCAGTAGTTTCTCGACCCGTTATGAGCCTCACATCGGCATGACTTATCAAGTTATTGGGGTCTGACGTTTACCACCCGTAGACTCGATATGCGCCATATCAGACGAAAAGACCGGACTGTACGGTAGTGTCACGCCCCGCTTCCCGGTATACGGCGAAGGGGACGCGACGAGGCCCGCTACGTATGTACTCAGAAGTACATACGCTAAGCGTATCTAAGCAATATAAAATAAATACACAAGAGACAAGATATAAAAGGAACAACAACTTTTATTTATTAACATTCTTTTGTACAATACATGAAAAGAGAATACAACTGAAATAAAATGATGCCTAAACAGTGGCATAACAGGAAATGAAAAGTACTGAAAGGAAAAGTGTACAATGAAACTAAAGTGCAAGGTCTTCGGTAAACTGCTCCAAGTCTTCTTGAGATGGCTCGATCTCCACCGGGTCTAAACCACCTGACGACATTCAAAGAAGAAAGAAATAGAATGTCGTCAGCGAACAGGTCGCTCGGTAAGTCCCAAAGATAAGCGAGAAATAGACAGAGAGTAAGAGAGAGAGAGAGAGAGTAGCTTTTAATGTTGTATTATAATATTGTAATATTGTATTAACGCTGTTGTTTGTAGCCTGGTACAGAAGATGCCAGTGTATACGAGGGGAGTCCCACTTACACCGGGGACTTTGGCAACCTGTAGTACAAGGCTCCGTCGATAATACCACGGAACAACGGCATGGATGTAATTACGTCTTAAGTGACCACCTCGTGCCACTTTTAACATATTCCGTACCAGTCTACCCCTTAAACCTCGCGATATCTTGTTTGTATTGTTATCTTGTAAAATTGTATTAATTGCATGAGTGATTGACTGACTGTGTAACAACCCTAATTTTCCTATACAAAATTTTTTCAAATATTTTTTTCAAAAATCCACAAAGGGGTATTTTAGCATGAGCACAAGATATAGGTAATTATTTTGTTTTTAATTACAAGCTACAAGAATATAATAACTCAATTTTTAGTGTACAAGAATTTACTTTAAATTTAATGTATACTAGGAGTATTTATTCTTGCTGCTATCAGTTTAAGTAATTAAATACCACAATAATTACAAGAAGGAGCTTGTAGCTCATTGGTAATACCTTGCACTGCTGAACCAAGCCACCAGAGTTCAAATCCCATACCCCACATTATTTTTAATATTGATTTTTTTTAAAAACCTTTAGAATACCAAGAGTTTACACGTGCATATCTCACAAAAACCCCACTACACCCAAAGATGTAACACTTGCAGAGGGTAGATGAACCGTCGGGGGAGATCCAGGTCACCGGACTCGGTCGGTAATCGGCCAACTCGGCCTTGACTCGGCCGACTCAGTGATCCGACCGAGTCACGGCCGAGTCACCCCCGATTCGGCCGATTCCGGCGAGGGTCACAACATGAAAGTTGTGTCTTTTGGTATTCCCTACGCACCTGCAAAGTTTCAGCCTCATACCACTTCCATAGCTCTTTAAAACCCCCAATTACTCCACTTTTAATACATTTTTATTACATTTTATCATATTTTTATTTTTAACTTTTCATCTACCCTAACCCTAGCCTAACCCTATAAATACCAACCCTACACACTACCCTCTCACCCCCCAAAATCTTGAGCCACTCTCTCAAAAGTTTCCACAAGAAGTGTGCTTCGAAATCGAGTTCCCGGCGAAGCTCTGACGGAATTCCGACGACGCGTTTTGGAGCAACCGGCGACGTAATCACCCCTCGGCCTTCCTCCCTAGTTCTCTTTACTCTTTAGAAGAGTTTAAACCTGTAAGTCCCACCTCTTCTACCTTCCTTTTCTTTAATGTAAAAATACGAATTTCTGGAACCCGACGGAAATCGGACAAACCGATTTCCGATTCGATTTTTCTTTAAAATTCCACTTGTCACCTAATACATATTATCTACCCATATGCATGTTGACTATTAATCACCCTTAAACCAATTTAATCACACTTTTCCACATGAAATGATAAGTTCTTTACAAAACCGTATTTCTTTCATTAAAATACCATGAAGTTCATTTTTCTTAATGTAATCAAGTACCTCACTCCTAAACATGTTTATTGTGATAACTAAACTTGTTTCAATCAATTTGAATGAAATTTCACACATGAAATGATAACGTTTACGAATACCGTATTCTTGCACTTTAATACCTTTAGGTTTAACATAGCTTATTTCACCTTTAAACTTCACCAAAACCTAATATAAGTCACGGGGTAATGACCTACCCTTACACACACTCAATATAACCCTAAATGATAAATATAAAAAATACAGAATACGAAATTACAGGACTTTTCACTAAAATACCATAACCTTTATAACCTTTAGTTAAATCTTTAAATTGTAAACTTTTCTAAATAAAATCTTATATAAAATGAAAGCACGATTGGTCATGGACATCGATCGTTTATCTAAACTGTCTTGTGGGTCTAGGCAAGTGTGTCTAAGGCTAGTGGTTTTTAATTAGGCCCACGACTGTGGTTCCTTCCCACTTACCTGGCACTTATCTGGCCGCAATTGACGGTGAAGAAGCGATTTGAGGCTTCTAATGACTCATCGTTTAGACCCTAGAAATAGGCTAGTTGGCTTAGGAAACCCTAATAACTAAAATACGGAAACTATACTCTTTTGCAAATAAACACCCTATATTTATAAAACCGTTTTTCCTAAATGAAAAGTATTTATAAAATCTAAGCAAAGTGCCGCTACAACCCATCTTTGGGGAACCTGTTAGGGATAGTACGGTTCATCGTGCACCCTCAGGCTAGTAGTGCGAGATTCAGACCTCCGCAAGGAGCATTCGGTCTCGAAAGGTTTAAAATACGATATTTAAGGAACGTGAGACTTTTTGTAAATAAAATATTCATATAAAAGAAAATTATTTATGTGTTTAATTATATATAATTATCATTTAAACACCTATTTTGTTATAATATAAAGTTTCCACTTTTTCCTAAAATTCAAGATTAAAAGTTACATTAAAATACCACGAATTTCAAATAAACAATTAATTCTTCTATTAGGATATATTCACTAGAATAACACAAATAAAATTCACATTCATTATAATAATAAAGATGATTATTAAATACTTGAGGTATATTTTGAAAACTATACAAAAGTACTTTTTACATAAAACCCCCTCAAGTTTCACAAATTACAATAAGGCCCCTAACTAATATTGAACTTCAAATTATCTTTCTTTTAGTCTGACTCAGGTTGGAGTCTGACTAATTCTGACTTGAATATAATTCAAGTCAACCTATATTCAATCATATTCCAATACAAATTTGAATACAAGAATCCCAGAATCCAGTTAACAATCTATATAACTTGACTGAACCGAACCATGGATATTCCTTTTACATGATTCCCAGTATTCCATTTACATGACTCTATGGTTATAGCCGTTTCCTGATATCATGGTTTCGGTCAGTCAGTTAATCACTCATACAATCAACACAATTTTACAAGATAACAATACAAACAAGATATCGCGGGGTTTAAGGGGTAGACTGGTACGGAATATGTTAAAGGCGGCACGAGGTGGTCACTTAAGACGTAATTACATCCATGCCGTTGTTCCGTGGTATTATCGACGGAGCCTTGTACTACAGTTACCAAAGTCCCCGGTGTAAGTGGGACTCCCCTCGTATACACTGGCATCTTCTGTACCAGGCTACAATCAACAGCGTTAATACAACATTATAATATTATAATACAACATTAAAAGCTACACTCTCCCTCTCTTACTCTCTGTCTATTCCCCCCTTATCTTTGGGACTTACCGAGCGACCTGTTCGCTGACGACATTCTGTTTCTCTCTTCTTTGAATGTCGTCAGGTGATTTGGACCCGGCCGAGATTGAGCCATCGCAAGAAGACTTGGAGCAGTTTACTGAAGACCCTGCACTGTAGTTTCATTGTCCACTTTTCCTTTCTGTACTTTTCATTTCCTGTTATGCCACTGTTTAGGCATCTTTTATTTCAGTTGTATTTCGTTTCATGTATTGTACAAAGAATGTTAATAAATAAAAGTTGCTGTTCTTTTTATACTCTTGTCTCTTGTGTAATATTTTATATTGCTTAGCTACGCTTAGCGTATGTACTTCTGAGTACATACGTAGCGGACCTCGTCGCGTCCACTTCGCCGTACACTGGGAAGCGGGGCGTGACAGACTGACCGAAACCATGATATCAGGAAACAGTTATAACCGTAGAGTCATGTAAATGGAATACTGAAAATCATGTAAAAGGAATATATATATATATCCATGGTTCGGTTCGGTCAAATTGTATAAATTGATAATTGTATTCATGGATTCATGTGTTCATTTTCAATTGGAAACTTTTAGATTATAGATTGACTTGAATCATATTCAAGTCAGATTAATCAGACCCAAACCCGAGTCAGACAATCAGAAATGTGAATCGAGGTCTTATAATTGCTAGGGTCCTTAGGGTAATTTATAAACTTGAGGGGTTTTTATGTAAAAATACTTTTATATACTTTTCAAAATACACCTCAAGTATTTATTGTTCGTCTTTAGAGTTGTGATGAGGGTGGATTTTATGTTGTGACATTTCTAGTGAAAATATTCTAGTTTTATAAATAAGGGTATTTATCTATAATATTGATTTATTTGAAGTTCATGGTATTTTAGTGTAAAATTTATTATTGTGATTTTTAGAAAAAGGGTGGAATATTTATATTATAATAAAATAGATATTTAAATGATAAATATACATATATTTATACAAAAAATAATTTTTATAAATATTTTATATTCCAAAAATTTCATTTTCTTAAGATGTCGTATTTTAAACCTTTCGAGACCGAATGCTCCTTGCGGAGGTCTGAATCTCGCACTACTAGCCCGATGGTGCACGATAAACCGCACGATCCCGAACGGGTTCCCCAAAGATGGGTTGTAGCGGCGCTTTACAAAGATTGTAAAATACTAATCTTTTAGAAAACATTTTTTTATAAAGTAAAAGGTATTTATTTGCAAAGTGTAATTTTCCGTATTTTAGATTTTAGGATTTCCTAAGCCAACTAGCCTATTTCTAAATGGTCTAAACGACAAGTCGTTAGAAGCCTCAAACCGCCTCTTCACCGCCAATTGCGGCCAGATAAGTGCCAGGTAAGTGGGAGGCTCTCCACTACAAGTAGTAGCCCTAATTAAGTAACCACTTGTCTTAGACACACTTGCCTTGACACCACAAAGTCAGGTTTAGATAAACGATCGATGTCCACAACTTATCGTATTTTTCCTATTAAAGATATTGTTTAAACAAATGTATCAAAGCTAAACTTTTATAAAAGGTTTTATTAAGGAAATGGTATTTTAATGTAAAATCTTGTTTTATCGTATTATGAGTTTTCAAGATAGCGTATTATGGTTGCATATGTGTGTGTGAGGAGGTAGGTCATTAGCTCGTGATCTATTTGGAGGTATAGCAATGTTAACGGGTTAAATGTGAAATTGAAACATGATGGTATTAAAGTGAAAAAATTACGGTAAGTTAAAAAGGTTATCATTTCATGTGTGAAAACTTATTCAAATTGATTTTTACAAGTTTAATAATCATGATAAAGATGTTTAGACATGTTTGAATTGATTAGAAGTGAAATTTTATAGAAAATCGAATCGGAAATCGGATTTGTTCCGATTCCGTCGGATTTCGTAATTTCGTATTTTTGAGAAATAGAAAGGGAGATAGAATGGAACTTACGGGTTTCGATCTATACTAAAGAGTATAGGGGAACTAGAGGAGTTGTCGAGGCGTTGCTTCGTCGCCGGTTGTTTCTAAAAACGTCGCCGGAATTTTCCACCGGAATTTCTTCGGAGTATCGCCGCGAACTTGTTTTCAAAGTACACAACCCTTGGAAAATTTTGAAAGAGTGATCTTAGGATTTTGGGATGAGAGGGTAGAGTGGAGGGGGTGTATTTATAGGGTAGGCTAGGGGTAGGGTAGGTGAAGGGTTTTTAAATAATAAAAAAATGTAAAAATGTATAAAATCATTAAAATTTGGAGTAAATAGGGTATATGAAAGGTTTTAATGTAAAAATGTATTAAAAAATCATTAAAATGGAGTAAATGGGGATTTCAAAGGTCTCTGAAACCGATCAAGGAATTTGAAGTGTACATGGGGGTTTAGAAGATGAAGAGACACAACATTGAAGAAAAATTCAAAACAAAATAAATATTAAAAATAATGTGGGGCATGGGATTTGAACTCTGGTGGCTTAGTTCAGCAGTGCAAGGTATTACCAATGAGCTACAAACTCTTTCTTGTAATTAAATTGCTAATCAATTACTTAAGTCTTGTGCTCAGGCAATAAATACCCCTTTATGGATTTTTGAAAAAAAAATATTTGAAAAAATTTATATAGGAAAATGTGTATAAGAAAATTAGGGTTGTTACATTCTACCCTCTTATAAAAATTTCGTCCTCGAAATTTGAAAAAGGAAAGTGTAACAGATCCAAGAAAAGTTTGGTGCTGGTGTGCTGATAGTATGCGAAAAATAACAAGGTGGTGCAAGGGTTTTAAAAATGTGAAGAATGTGTGAAGGAATGAAAAATGCGGAGGTTTTGGTAAAATTGTAAAAGAGGTGAGGGAATTTTGGGTTAGGACAGATTCAAAGTATATGATTCAAAGAATGATGGAATTCAAGGAACATGATTGTAAAGAATGTTTTAGTTGCTGGTTCTTGTGTTTTATATTGCTTAGGATTCTATACAGCTCTGACCTGCATGGGCCGCCAACAAAACCTGTCACGCCCCGCTTCCCGGTATACGGCGAAGGGGACGCGACGAGACCCGCTACGTATATACTCAAAAGTACATACGCTAAGCGTATCTAAGCAATATAAAATAAATACACAAGAGACAAGATATAAAAGGAACAACAACTTTTATTTATTAACATTCTTTTGTACAATACATGAAAAGGGAATACAACTGAAATAAAATGATGCCTAAACAGTGGCATAACAGGAAATGAAAAGTACTGAAAGGAAAAGTGTACAATAAAACTAAAGTGCAAGGTCTTCGGTAAACTGCTCCAAGTCTTCTTGAGATGGCTCGATCTCCACCGGGTCTAAACCACCTGACGACATTCAAAGAAGAAAGAAATAGAATGTCGTCAGCGAACAGGTCGCTCGGTAAGTCCCAAAGATAAGGGAGAAATAGACAGAGAGTAAGAGAGAGAGAGAGGGTAGCTTTTAATGTTGTATTATAATATTATAATGTTGTATTAACGCTGTTGTTTGTAGCCTGGTACAGAAGATACCAGTGTATACGAGGGGAGTCCCACTTACACCGGGGACTTTGGTAACCTGTAGTACAAGGCTCCGTCGATAATACCACGGAACAACGGCATGGATGTAATTACGTCTTAAGTGACCACCTCGTGCCACCTTTAACATATTCCGTACCAGTCTACCTCTTAAACCCCGCGATATCTTGTTTGTATTGTTATCTTGTAAAACTGTATTAATTGCATGAGTGATTGACTGACTGACCGAAACCATGATATCAGGAAACGGTTATAACCGTACAGTCATGTAAATGGAATACTGAGAATCATGTAAAAGGAATATATATATATCCATGGTTCGGTTCGGTCAAATTGTATAAATTGATAATTGTATTCATGGATTCATGTGTTCATTTTCAATTGGAAACTTGTAGATTATAGATTGACTTAAATCATATTCAAGTCAGATTAATCAGACTCAAAGCCGAGTCAGACAATCAGAAATATGAATCGAGGTCTTATAATTGCTAGGGTCCTTAGGGTAATTTATAAACTTGGGGGGGGGTTTATGTAAAAATACTTTTATATACTTTTCAAAATACACCTCAAGTATTTATTGTTCGTCTTTAGAGTTGTGATGAGGGTGGATTTTATGTTGTGACATTTCTAGTGAAAATATTCTAGTTTTATAAATAAGGGTATTTATCTATAATATTGATTTATTTGAAGTTCATGGTATTTTAGTGTAAAATTTATTATTGTGATTTTTAGAAAAAGGGTGGAATATTTATATTATAATAAAATAGATATTTAAATGATAAATATACATATATTTATACAAAAAATAATTTTTATAAATATTTTATATTCCAAAAATTTCATTTTCTTAAGATGTCGTATTTTAAACCTTTCGAGACCGAATGCTCCTTGCGGAGGTCTGAATCTCGCACTACTAGCCCGAGGGTGCACGATAAACCACACGATCCCGAACGGGTTCCCCAAAGATGGGTTGTAGCGGCGCTTTACAAAGATTATAAAATACTAATCCTTTAGAAAACGGTTTTTTATAAAGTAAAAGGTATTTATTTGCAAAGTGTAATTTTCCGTATTTTAGATTCTAGGATTTCCTAAGCCAACTAGCCTATTTCTAAATGGTCTAAACGACAAGTCGTTAGAAGCCTCAAACCGCCTCTTCACCGCCAATTGCGGCCAGATAAGTGTCAGGTAAGTGGGAGGCTCTCCACTACAAGTAGTGGCCCTAATTAAGTAATCACTTGCCTTAGACACACTTGCCTAGACACCACAAAGTCATGTTTAGATAAACGATCGATGTCCATAACTTATCGTATTTTTCCTATTAAAGATATTGTTAAACAAATGTATCAAAGCTAAACTTTTATAAAATGTTTTATTAAGGAAATGGTATTTTAATATAAAATCTTGTTTTATCGTATTAGGAGTTTTCAAGATAGCGTATTATGGTTGCATATGTGTGTGTGAGGAGGTAGGTCATTAGCTCGTGATCTATTTTAAGGTATAGCAATGTTAACGGGTTAAATGTGAAATTGAAACATGATGATATTAAAGTGAAAAAATTACGGTCAGTTAAAAAGGTTATCATTTCATGTGTGAAGACTTATTCAAATTGATTTTTACAAGTTTAATAATCATGATAAAGATGTTTAGACATGTTTGAATTGATTAGAAATGAAATTTTATAGAAAATAGAATCGGAAATCGGATTTGTTCCGATTCTGTCGGATTTCGTAATTTCGTATTTTTGAGAAATAGAAAGGGAGATAGAATGGAACTTACGGGTTTCGATCTATACTAAAGAGTATAGGGGAACTAAAGGAGTTGTCGAGGCGTTGCTTCGTCGCCGGTTGTTTCTAAAAACGTCGCCGGAATTTCCCGCCGGAATTTCGTCGGAGCATCGCCGCGAACTTGTTTTCAAAGTACACAACCCTTGGAAAATTTTGAGAGAGTGATCTTAGGATTTTGGGATGAGAGGGTAGAGTGGAGGGGGTGTATTTATAGGGTAGGCTAGGGGTAGGGTAGGTGAAGGGTTTTTAAATAATAAAAAAATGTAAAAATGTATAAAATCATTAAAACTTGGAGTAAATAGGGTATATGAAAGGTTTTAATGTAAAAATGTATTAAAAAAATCATTAAAATGGAGTAAATGGGGATTTCAAAGGTTTCTGAAATCGATCAAGGAATTTGAAGTGTACATGGGGGTTTAGAAGATGAAGAGACACAACATTGAAGAAAAATTTAAAACAAAATAAATATTAAAAATAATGTGGGGCATGGGATTTGAACTCTGGTGGCTTGGTTCAGCAGTGCAATGTATTACCAATGAGCTACAAACTCCTTCTTGTAATTAAATTGCTAATCAATTACTTAAGTTTTGTGCTCAGGCAATAAATACCCCTTTATGGATTTTTGAAAAAAAAAAATATTTGAAAAAATTTGTATAGGAAAATGTGTATAAGAAAATTAGGGTTGTTACAGGTAGTGTTACTTATAAGATTCATGGGAGTTTGGACAAGATTGGTTGATGATCTTCTATTCGTTCAATACCTGGATAGCCGTTACGTCTAGCTAGTGCCGCTGACGGCTTGTGGGTAACTGATATGATCATTACCTACTGCTGGCGTATTGACGAGTCTTTAGAGTCCAACACAGAGGTTTCTTAGCTCAAGCGAAACGAAATCGAGCACATATGTGATATGTGCGGGACTGAGATTAAATACGTGTATGTGATACCGTATTCTGATATCGCGATATAGGTTATATGTGATATAACCTGATTATTGAATTAAGTGTTGATTCAATAATTTGTTATATATATTTGATATATATATATATATATAAATGTTATTAGTCGGTTATATATGATATAACCAGATCATTAAATCAAGAGTTGATTTAATAATTTGATATATATTTATATATTTGATGTATTAATGTATGTTAATTAATATTAGCTCACTGAAGAATTTCTTCTCTTGATTTATATATATGTTCATGTATATATATGTATTACATATTCTATTGTGTCATGGTAGATGATACATTGGACATGTGAGACTCACACCAAACTAAAGATAATTTGGGTGATTTAATTATTAAGTGATAAAACAAAATTGGTGGAAATTGACATAGCTTAAGATGCTTGTGAAAGCATGTAGAAGCCTTGACTTAGTCCACTAATTTTGTTTTACTCTAGATATTTATTAACCCAACTATTATCTCTAGCCATGCTTAAGTCTCTACAAATATCTTTTGAGATATTCTTTCACCATGGTTGTTCACAAGTTCATCTTCTTCATCTCACATTTCTTCTCTAGTTTTTCTTGAAGTGAAGAAAGAAAAAGAGAAAAATAATTCTAAAGTGAGCAAAATTCCTACTTCATCGATCCATACCAAACCAGCCCTTCAGTATAACTTGTTTACCTCACTAATTCCTTAGTTAGTGAAGAGATAGCTTGAGTTAGAGATTCTTCAAGGTGGGTCATCTTCGGCCTCGAAGATCCTTAAGCAAGCTCGTTCCTTTCGCCAAGTGGAGCCTACAGAAGAGTTCTAGGGACCACTACTTGGAGCTAAAGGACTACTACTTGAAACTTTAGAAGTGAAGGTCCGATCTACAAAGGTTATATTCTCTATTCACTTAGTGTAAAGTTTGTTTACATGAATAGAAACCTTAATTCTCCAGTTCGATTCTTGGATGGCATGCATCAGCACACTAGATTTTTTAAAATTGTATGCTTGATGCTTCTAAAAACCTAGTAGTTGTGCTAAGGTATACTTTCATGGTATCATAGCCAAGTTAGAGCATTAGGAGTGGCCTAGACGACGTTAAAGTGTTCGATCGAACATCGCAACCCAAATTTTCCTAAGTTTCTGTAAAAATTTTCAAAAGTTTTATTTTTCCAGATTAAAAATATTCAGAAATTCGTGCAAGTAATATTATGGAGCTACGAGAATTTCAAGAGAATGACTCTACCATTGCGCCGCGGAACCGCCGCCAATCCCAAGGTTTGGCCACGGTTCCGCCGTAGTCTTGGTGAGTTGATGGTTCAATTTTCTTGTGCTGCTCCATTCTGATATTTCTGGCTTTCTGGGTATTTTTTCTGAGGCTCAAGCTGTTGAGGTCTCTGGGAATTGTGGGTGTTTGATAAATTGATCGAAATGTTTAATATCGTCTAGATATCTGTGATCTGTGATACAATATTTTGAATCCACAATAATTAGTTTTGTGAAAACTAGTTAGTATATTGTAAATCTTGCAAATTAGTCTCATTCGATAGATTGCCATGAAGTTTCGATTCGGATCAAAACTCCGTCGCAATCTCGTATAGTACGCGAACACTCACCGTGTAACACTACTAGATAGCTATGCCCCATAGCCCCAACCAAGTGACTATAGGAGAACCCCGTTGCCAAAAGCATCCGCTCGGGTGCTAGTGGCCGCGGTGTTCCCCTAAGTGCATTTTGTCGACGGCATTGGGGGTGCGGCCGTCTACTAATGTTTCCGACGAGCACTCGATCATTTGTTGGGAATCTTGTTGAATTGCCCGACTGGTTATTGAAAAGTGTTTTCGATAAAAGAGACACATTATTGAGAAGAAAAATGTATTTTTTATTCATAAACCAAAATGGATACAAAGTACAATTCATGAAAGAACAAAAGAAAATACTCTCATCTATGAGTATATACAAGAAGGAAGGAAAAGATACAAATGTTTCAAGCCGGCGGGCGATTTAGCAGCTTGGTCAGCTCATCCTGCTTTTGTTGGACCACGGCCTAATGATTTAAGATCGCCAGAAGACGGGCCTCCGCCTGAGCCTGCTGGGCCTGGTACGAGGCGAGCCGACCTTCAAGCTCTTTCTCGGTGGCCTTATGAGCCTCGACCCTCTCACGAGTGAACGTGGCAGCTTTATCAAGAGTCACCACCTCCCTGATAGACTCTTGAAGCACCCGCCGGAGTTCGTACGCTTTGTTGGCCTTGGCAGTAAGACTCGCCTGAAGCTCGCTCAGCGCTTTAGAAGCCAGCTCCCTCTCCGAGAATTTACGGCCGAGCCTCTTCTCGCACGATGTCATGTTTGCCGCGCACCGCGCTATCAGCCCCTGCAAATCCGCCTTTGCAGCCATGACCTCCGAGGAAAGACGGGAACATTCAAGTGCGTGCAAGCAAGCCTCCACCTGCCGACAGAACTCCACCCAGACTCGCACCACCTCTTCGCTATGGTAGGTGGCAAGAAAAGGAAGAGAACCGTTAGCCTCGGCAGCAAATGCTTCAGCTGTGGTTGCACTGCCAGCACGAAGCTCCTTGATCAAAGACGACAGGGAGACAAGGCTCAATTGGGCCAAGCGTTCTGAAGCTCGCAAAGCATAAGGGCGGGCGGCATGAGGACACGCGATTCCAACGCTATTGGAGCTGGCAAGGCTGTTCAGAGTTGAAAAATATTAGTAAGACTCTTAAGCAAAGGAATAAGTGAGGCTATACCGGAATGTCACTTACCTACGGTCATGCAAGTAGGAGCTGAGGGTTCCCCTGGCCCTTCGAGGACCTCGACCTCATCATCGGCCTCCAAAACTGTAGAGAACATCAATGTCAATACGCAAAATAACAACGATGCTATGAGAAGTGATGAACAACACTCATCTTGTCCAGATGAGAGGACGATGCGTTGAGAAGATATCGCCTGCGGAGCGGCCAGTTCCAAAAGACGCTGGAAGGATTGCCGAGGAGACAGATCGACAATGGAGGCCGCCAGTCCACGCAATTCTGAAAAGACAAAAGAGTTCAGGTAACAGAAAGATTACTACCTCAAAACGTGGAAGGTTACCTTCGACACTCTTCCCATTCCGAGCCGGGGGGATAGCAGCTTCAGCGGCCTCTGTCGTGACCTCAGGCTCCAACAAAGGGAGGGTAGTCCCGATTACCTCTATCTCAACCTCTGGGCCGCCTTCGGGTAGAGTCGTTGGGACGGCGACCACCGAGGGAACCTCTCCCAAAGGAGCGAGTACCCTGGAATCAAGAGCCGCCACCGGAGGTTCTATTGCGAGAGGAATGGCATTGTCGGCCCCATCGAGTAAGGCTGCATTGGGAATGTCAACGGGCTCTAGCTGCAGCAAGCCAGTGGGGATCTCTCCCATCGCCGAAGACTCTGCACAAGTCGCACAAAATAAGGATACATATATATAAGCATAAGCAATCTGAAGAACTGCAAAGAAATATAAGAACATACCAATGCGCAGGAAAGCCTTCAGTATGGCTTCTTCAAGCTGATGCTCCTTCTCAAGGAGGCGTGCTCACCGAGGTTCGAGGGTAGACTCATGGCCGCCGGTCCACAGGGAAAGCGTGTGCGCAGCATCCTCCGAAGCGGCCTGTTTCAGGGCCCTTTCTCCCCATTCCTCCAAAGGGCCAATGAACCGCTGCCGAATCCATGAAGGGTCTTCATAAAAGATTACGGCAGGATAGGGCTTCTTCGGAACCCTGACGTTCTGGGACTCATCTTGGGAACGTCTTATAGGCTCAGCCAATTGTGCGGCCTCCTCGGCAGCCGAACCCGGGAAAAGAAGACCAGTGTCCGACTCTCGCACGGCCAGCGACTCATCTGGAAGTATGGGCTCCGACTCCGTTAAAGAATCAAGTAGGTTGGTGGCTACCCTCTTCCGCCTCTTAGATCCAGAACCGGCCGCCGAAGACGACCGTTTCTTTCCTCGCGGAGCTTTGGTGCGGCGGCGACCCACGTCGCCTTCAACACCATCGTCCCTATTACCCTCGCTTGGCGCCACAACTGAGGATGACACCGCCATTGTCGATGCCACGGGAGGCAATGCTGCCGCAGGCGGTGGTGCTGCTACCGGGGCCCGTCTACCCCGCGATCGGGTACCTAGAGGCATACCAGCTGTTGGAGTAAGGTCCACCCCTGACTTCCCCGGAATGAGCGCGGTGCCAATCTCCCTCAGAGGGAAGCGGACCGGAGCCCTCGGTCGCAGCTTAGCTCCCGGAACCTGAGGAGGGGCATCATGACCAAGAAGCACCCTTCTTTCCTCAAGAATAATCGGGCTGACTCGATGGAGATACCAACCCGTGAACGATCCCACGCACCGGGGCGTATGCTCAGCTTCAGGGATCATAAAATGGGAGCCGGTGTTCAACCTCACGAAATGATGTGCGGCATCGTGAACGACATCAAGTGAAGGGACCGGCGCAACTATGAAAGCCTCAAAGGGAACGCCCTGGTCGTATCCAAGCTGTCGGGCGAATCGATGCGGATTGTACCGCATGAAAAGAGCTGCACTGTCCTGGCGAAACACCAAGTAGCCCGGTCTAATTGTATACAAGTGCGCGGCCTCCCGTGGCTTCAAAGAAGGTGCGTTGTCTTTTGACTGGTCCCAGAGTTGTTGAAATGGACCTGAGGGAGTAGACAAGACCCGATCATTAAAAACCAGCCCGCCAGCGGCGGCGTAAGGAGAAATCAGCACCCGAATTGAGTCGGGTCAGCGGCAGAAGCATCCACCAATCGCATAAGTCGTGGGAAAGGATAGGCGTCGTAAAACGCGGGCCTCTGATGCATAGCGAAAGCCCCCAGCACATGCATTTTGACCCAGGACGTGAAATAATGAAGCGAAAAGTTTATTACATCCACGCCGGGAGTAGAGGTATTAGCTGCGGTGCCCAACCCGTGATAAAGATGCGCCAACGCCGGGATACCGACGGCCAACCGCGTCCCCTCAGCGATACAATGAGCCGGGTAGATAACCGAAGCCCTCATAAAATGACGATGCATGGGGATGACAAACCAACTGAGCCATACACTAATAAATCCCATGAAGAACGTCTCCTCATCCATGCCGGGAGATGCAATGGATTCAAAAGACGTCGGCGACATAATAGGGATGTAGTACTGTGGTAGATCCGATTCAGTGGTCGGCAGCTTCTTCGGACCAAACCCAAAGGGGTCCCTAATGTTGGCAAACTTCGGGGCTGTCTTGGTCAAGACGTCCTCGCGAAGGAAACGAGCAATGAAGCTTTTGAAAGTAATACCCTGCTCTTCGGATTCGGTGAATAATTGGTCGAAGATACCTAGCGCCTTGATCAAACTGGGACGCTTGTGGCGGACGGCATTCTCGGCAGACAAGCCGTCAACTGGGGCGGGCTCGAGCTCAAAGATGTACTCGTCAGAGGGCAGCAACTCCTCATATAGACTACCCCTGATTGGCAACCCCGAGATGTCATAGAATTCTGCCAGAGAGATCGAGACTTCTCGGTCCCCTAAAAGGAAAGTGTTAGTGGGAAGGTTCCACTGGTTCAGGAACACCTTAACCCACCAAACATGCGGGGATTGGTAGTGAAAGAGCGACGCGTAGATCGCCTGGTAAAGCCTGACCTTCTGCAGCCTCGCGCGATGGGCGGACAGGATGTAGCGAGCCCAAAGAAGGTACCCCGTAGGATGTCGAGGGGTGAGCCCTATCTTGTAGATTTGTCCCCATGGTTGGGCCTCACCCTGGCAAATGCGCCGCCCCAGAATGTCTATAGCCGGGATCGGATGGTTCGGAATACCGGTCGTCGAAGGCTCGAGCCTCCCCGTTGGAGTCCAGTTGGGCATCTCCACAGCAAAGACCGTCCTCGGAGGGTCCATCGGCAAAAACGGGAAAGTAGGCTCTGTTGGTATTGCGCAGAGGAAACTTCGGCGACCCCGGATAATATGGCTGTACCAAGTTCCCTATAGAAGCAAGTTGGTACAGTTCGGGTCATGAGTCCGGATCAACGCCATCGCTTCCTCATCGGACGGTGATTGAGGAAAAGCGGCCTCCGAACGAGTAAAGGGAAAACACGGAGCAGAAGCCATCGCACCTGAAATCGAATGGAAGAAGACCGTCAAAAGCAAAGTCAACAATATATATATATCCATGCATGAACATGAAGACTAGTTGAAGAAAACAACAATAGACTTTTTTTTGGGACCATTGGCTACAAAACACATGGGCCCCACGGAATCAAGATGACGGCTCGTTAATAATGAGACCAAGCAGTTGTAATAAGACAAAGGGGATACCCTCATTAAATAAAAAGTGGGTTTCAAGTGGCTCTACACATTCTCCTAAAGGACAAATCTACTTTGGGCTCTACAACAAATCAAACAAAATCAGGAGAATTAAATTCCCACAAAAAACATCATTGCAACCGTCTTCTTCACTGATCACAGAAGGACAACCTGGGGCGAAGAAAACCCTAAGAAGGCTCTATGGGGAAGAACTTAGTTCTTCACAGGAATTGAATTCCTTTTGGAAAGGGGAATTAAATCCCCAGAAACTTTTTTCTGTGAACGGAGTTAAACTCCATGGATTTGAACTGTCATCGTCATCTCCTTGGAGGATCAAATGAACCCTAAAAGAGATTTATTGCTGAAGATTAATTGGTTTCAGGGGTCCATATTTAAAGGGTAAAAACCCTTGTTTTGGATTTAAAATCAAGAGGAATGTGAAAGCTCATCGTTTGTTCAAGGACATTACCTGAGGAAAAGAGTCTTTCTGAACAGAGTTAAACTCTGAAAAGGTTTCAAGGCAGAGAACTAAGCTCTAGAAGAAGAGAATTAAATTCTCAGTAAAGTTTGCAAGAGAAGAAGATGAGCAAAGTGGAGGCTCTTCTGAAAGAACATGGGTATTTATAGGATGTGATGGAGACGCTTCATCTCCCCAAATCCCTAGAGGAATCCAACGGTCACAAAAGTGACAGTGTTGCACTCACGTGCAGACACGTGAGAACAACGCTGTGGGGGCATTTGTTTCCTGATTTAAAATCAGGAAAGTTACGGAAGAGGCATCACGTGCCACCACGTGGACAGCAGTCATGTGTTGGCACGTGACATTTAAAAGCAGCGGCAAAGGCAAAGTCAGCTCCTTGATTAAATCAAAGAAAAGGCTCCAGAAAGGGTCACGTGCTCACACGTGACCAGGGGTCCTGTGACGGTTGAACAGCGGCTAGAAGACAGCGCAGAAAGGAGAAGAAAGCTTGTTCCAGGGGGGTCAAGTGCCTACACGTGACCATGGGTCACATGCCTACACGTGACCAAGGGTCACGTGGCCACACGTGACCGGCTTTCAAAACCCATCTATTTAACAGAATTAAATTCTGAAAAGGATTCAAATCTTTTCAAAGGAAAATGATTATTTGGAACCGATTGGATCAAAAATTTAAAGGTGATTAAATATCACCTATTTATGGAAAAATCTTGAACTTGGAAAGATTTCCCCTTAAAATCTAACCGAAATAACAAAGGGAAATCTCTGGATTTAAAATCCAATGGTGAATAAAATTCACCTAATAATCCAAAGGACCAGATGAATGATGAATGCGAATCAGATCTCTGAATGAATGCAAATCAAATCTCTCAATGAAAGATTCACTAAGACTAATTGATTCTGCTCCTTCTCCTATAAATAGGAGCCAACAGACATACAGAGGGAGAGAGAGAGGGATATACAGAAGAAGAGAGATAGAAAAAGAGAAATATAGAGCCTTGAGACTTTGGAAGAATTTGATCTTCTGCAAAAGAAAATCTTAGGTAAGAAAGGGAAGGCCTCTAAAAGAGAATTTAATTCTCAAAAGAGTTTAACTCTTATATTAAAAGAAGAACATAGTTCTCTCTTTAGTAGAGGATCTGCAAAGTGCACATCTCCCCATGAATTGAGAATTTAATTCTCATTGGGTTGAGATCCTGCCATGCAGATCCAAAGCATAGAGAGGGAATGGAAATTTGAGAATTTAATTCTCACAGAATTATAGGAATTTAATTCCTTTGAGATAAAATTAGGGTTTAACCCTATGTTATAGGAATTTAATTCCTTCAGAATGAACAGAATCAGGGTTTAACCTTAGTTAAGAACTTAGTTCTGTCAAAATAACAGGAATTTAATTCCTTTAAGAAAGAAGAAATTAGGGTTTCACCCTATGACAGAATCTCATTCCTCAGAATATAAATTAGGGTTTAACCCTATGATAAAATTCAGTTCTTCACATATATGAGGAATTTAATTCCTACAGGAAAATCAGAGTTCAACTCTATCAGAGAATATAATTCTGCAGAAGACAATGGGGATTTAATGAAGAATTTAATCAGAAATTGCAAAGAGGCATGGTCACGTGCTACCACATGACCCCTGGAAAGATCCACAGAGAGGGGCTTTTGAGGCAATGCCTCACGTGACCCACGTGACCCTTGGCAGAAGCTTTAACGCACAAACACTTAAATGCCCATCGCGTGACATCACGTGATGCTCCAAAGTATTCAATATTCTCAGCAGAACAAATAAAGGGAGGGCGCCCTCACGTGCTACTACGTGACCCCTCTTGCCTTAGTGTTTAACACTAAATTGGAGCCTCTGAACCCAGTGTTTAACACTGTTTTGCCTCGGTGTTCAACATTAATTAAAGAGCTTTTCTTGCAGTGTTTAACACTGAATTTCTTAGTGTTTAACACTAAATTAAATCTCTGTTAACAGAGTTTAACATTAATTTTCTTAGTGTTCGACACTAAATTAAAATCTCTGTCACCAGTGTTTAACACTGATTATCTTAGTGTTTGACACTAATTTGAGATCTCTGTTGTTAGTGTTTAATACCGATTTGTTTTAGTGTTTAACACTAATTTGAACCCCCTGTTGCTAGTGTTTAACACTAACTTTAGCCCAATTGGCTAAGTGTCTAGAGGCAAAGCCTCTCCTCTAATGGACCGACAGAGGGCCAATATCCTAAATATGATTGGACTTAGCCCAAGCTGGCCATAAGTCCTCAATTCAAACTTAACTGGGCTAATGGGCTCATAACATAATTAATTGGTCTTGGTCCCAAATTGGGCCGAAGACTATTTAATCTACCTTGGTTTTAGGGTACATCTCTTCACTCCTTTGATACCTGGCATTGTAATTCCTCAACGTCTTCAAAGAGGTGGCGGGTCCCGATGACCATACATTGATATGGACTGTGGGGTCCTTAAACTCATGGACTATGAGGTCCTTAACCTTGACCGTGATGTCTTAAAACTAATATCGGACTGTGGAGTCCTTAAATCCATGGACTATGAGGTCCTTAACCTTGACCGTGATGTCTTAAAACTAACGACGGACTGTGGGGTCCTTAAACCCATGGACTATGAGGTCCTTAACCTTGACCGAGATGTCTTAAAACTAACTTTGGACTGTGGAGTCCTTAAATCCATGGACTATGACGTCTTTAACCTTGACCAAGATGTCTTAAAACTAACTTTGGACTGTGGAGTCCTTAAATCCACGGACTATGAAGTCCTTAACCTTGACCACAACGTCTTAAAACTAACATTGGACTGCAATGTCCTTAAATTACCTATGGACCGAAACGTCCTTAAACTACCTATTGACCGCAATGTCACTAAACTAAACAACATGGCTTCCTTAATTGCTCTATTGTTGGCTCTAAACGATCCCGTTAAGTTGATCTTAGTCTGAAAATTGGACTAACGTATCCTTAACAAATGTTTAAGTCGATCTTAGTCTCGAATGAGGCTAATGTATCCTTAAACCCAAACCCCCAAACCCAAATCTAAGATAATACGGATTTGGACTAGTCCACGCCCTACGGGCGACGACATAACTCAGTCTCCGTATACAATCCACGGGCAACCAAACATAAAATAAACACACACGACACGAAGTGACCATCTGGAGAAGGAGAAAGTGGTTATCGCGATGCGGTAGCGTAATTAACTGCAGGGGATTGCGCCTGCAGGGAAGAGCGTCCCCACAATCAAAAACCCCTCAAGCGAGGGGGAATCTGACGAAGTCTGCTACATCGGACGCATCTGTTTAAACCTTCGATATACGGTGCCATAAATCAACTTGGCATCTTCCGAGAGGTAGACGGATAGCACCAATTAGTATCTGCCCCGAACCTCAGGCGAGACGATCACACGTCGCGCCGTCGTTCGGAGGGGAACAGATTCTGGCACGCCCGGTGGGACCTTTTCCTCTTTCCACTCTACACTTCGTGTGTCGTGATTCGCGAACCAATCGCGGTTCGCTAATGGTTGCCCTTGGGTTTCGAAGTACTAAGATTTGGTGTTTCGTTTGCTGCAGAAAGCAAAGAATCAATGGCCTCCACTTGTGCGACATGCTCGGACTGCAACATCAACCAACGCTCTGCCTTGCCAGGAGGTATAGCCTACGGACCCAAGCTGCTTCGCTATTCACAATGCCCGTGGAACAGGTCACTCGAGCCACCACAGGATTGTTTTTTGGGACCATGCTCCCGCCGACAAGCTGCTCCGGTGCTGACAACGGAAGCTCCCAAGAAGTCGGTCTTTGATCGTCTTACCCCTGCCGCGGCCCCTCTCAACGGGTCGCCCAACACCAGTGCCTCGGTCTTCTCCAGACTGGGCCAGAGCTCCTGTGGAACCGCAATGGGGCCTGCAATCCCAGAGAAGGCTGCTCCTAAGAAAATAACCAGTCTCGCTCCTGAAGTCGTCAAGGCGGCTTCTCCTTCCAAAAAGTCGGTCCTTACAAGATTGACTGTTCCAGCTCCCACTCCTGCTACCCAAAGTACATCAGTCTTTAACAGGCTGGCACCAGCAACGACCCCCCACCTATACAGGGGGCAAGACGAGACTATCGCCCTCACCAAGCCGGTTCCATCAGCACGACGCGCTCGACGTCGTTACTGGCGCCGAGTGAGGAAGGCCGGAGGCACTCCCCTTCTGGGCTAACTCCTCCAGCCCCGATGGCAGAAGTTAATGCTGCTGTTCCAACTGGGAACAGCTTTGAGATGCTAAATAAGGTGCGTAGGAATTCTCCTACCGCGACGCTAAAGAAGTCTCCCCATCCGCTGAAAAGGGCTATAGAAGTAAAACCAGAACAGCCCCAATATCCTCAACGGCTGTCTTCCCGAATCTATAAAGTCTGGCGGCAGGCCCGAGACTTGATGATCGATCCAAATTTCTCCCGCCAGCACAAGAAACTGAAAATCCAACAGGAAGCCAGTCACCAGGCTAAGCCACGAAAAGCTGTCTGGGTGCCCACCTCAACGGCCCCCTCAACTTCCACTGCTCATAAAAAGAGGAGGCCGGAGAAGATCCCCGGGCCTGCAACGAGAGCTAAAAGCGCTGAACCCAGACGCCCTAAGGTTGGGGGCAGGATGGTCCACACTGTATACATGGCGTCGGGGAAGGAAGACAGCCGTGTGTCTACAGGTCATAGACCGCTTACACGGTCAGTAACCAAAGCTCAGGAGCAACAGCAAAAGCTCCAGGAAATGATGATTGCAATGGCCGTGCTTACTGGGCCGAAAGAAAGCCCCGAGGCGTCCTCGGATCAGCAACAAGAACAAGAAACTGACGCTGAGTTCCTTCGGAGAATATTGGAAAAGAAAGATAAAGAGGCTGCGGAACAAGCGGCCAATATAAAGCAGATAGCGCACTTATTCCAGGACATGGTGGGGATGATGATCCAACAAGACCCACCTGCTGAGGATCCTCCGATCGTCCTTGAAGACGACAGGGGAGAAACGTCAAATCCACCACCGGCTCTCTCAACGGCCAAGGATGGGACAATCTCTAAGGCTGACTTGGACGACTATATAGCCCAGCAAATCCGGGTTCATCATGCGACTGAGGCAGCTGGTCAAGTCGTAAAAACGGGGCGACCATATCCGAGCTGGTACGACCAAATCAAATATCCGCCGGGTTATACAATACCAAAATTCCACGTGTATAAGGGGACCGACAATCCCCATCAACATGTTGCCCAGTTCAGGGCCCTTTGAAGTAACACCGGCGGTGATGATAAACTGTTGCTTCGCCAGTTCGTGGGCAGCTTATCAGAAACAGCGTTCGAATGGTATTCGGAACTCCCGAACGATTCTATTAAGACGTTCGCTGAAATGGAGTTGCTATTCACTCAGCGATTCGCGAGCGCCAGCGAACACACTCCAATAACGACATTGATTAATGCCAGGGTAAAATCAGGCGAAACGTGGGTCCAGTATTCTATACGCTGGCGAAATTTGTGGTCGAAATGCGAGCAACGCATTGAGGAAGCGCCCGCGGTGGGCATGTTCGTGGGAACCCTAGGCCCTCACGCAACTATCTCCCAGTTTATGATGTTCTTTAAGCCAACCACATTCCAGGCTCTAATCGACAAGTTGGCCCAGATGGACCAGATGGGTCATAGACCGTCTCCCCCGAAGCCCGAGCCTCGGAGTGACAAGGGTAAAGGAAAGGCAACCTTCGTCGCGAATGCTCAGCAGCAACCTAGTGCCCCAAAGCTGGTGGATCAACTGGAAGAAAGACGCCGGTATTATAATGAGAAGATGAAGCGCCCCTACTCGTTCCCACAGGACAAGACGAAACGGTTATTCGAGCTGGCAGTACGCAACAGACTTATAAACTTGCCAAATCCAAGGCGACCGCCACAACCCACTGAGGCGAATAACCCCAACTATTGCCCTTACCATCAAACGGTAAGCCATCCGATTGAGGATTGCTTCGTTTTCAAAGGATGGATTGAAGATCAATACCTCCAGGGGAAGTTTGCACTATCCGAAAAGTGGAAGGTGAACCCGCCACAGCCGCATACTCCTAAGAAGACGGACGCATCGGGAGCAACTTGCTCCTTTATTGAAGAAGCTCCATGGGAGGTCGTGCTATCAACTAAAACCAAAAGAATGCTGAGGGACCTTCATGCGTGCCCGGTGGTCGAATGGAAGAACCCGCTTGAACCTCAAATCATCGAAGGGATGTTGAAACCGCGCCCAACTACAAAGATTCGTGGTGATGGCCCAAATACTCACACCCAACCGTCAAAATCTTCGAAAAAAAAGAAGAAGAAATCCAAAAAGCCCGTGAAGCCTGGAGACAAGCGCACGAATTTGCAGAAACAGATTGACGCGCTGGAGGAGTACAATCAAAAGGCGCGGACTCCCGTCACGCTGCAAGAGTTCCTCAACCTCGTCTTTCAAGAGGAAGGAGATGGAGAGAGCTCATCGGATGAATCCGAGGGATATGTGGCGAGTTGTCATGTGATTTCCCACTCGGAAGATGAGAAAACTCCTGGCACTGAGAAACTGGGGGCACAGCCTGAGCCAGAACTTGTATGGCCAACAGATGAAATGATCGACGCCTTTCTAGACGAGATTCGTTTGAAGAGTAAAGCCGATCAGGAGCGTGAGATGGCTGCATCGGAAGGAGCCAAGCGCAGGCGACTAAATGAAAGAGTCGAAGCACTCCCGCCAGATCAAAAGACATCTGATACGAATAAAAACAAGTACAAGACGAGGAAGAGGTTCGCCAAAGCCATGTCAGTAGGGATGAAGCTACCACCTTCGGAAGAGAATGCGTTCGATGGGGCGGAGAGGCACCCTAATTATTGCTCATATCATCGGAAAATTTCACACCCTACGGAGGAGTGCGACGCCTTTAGGATATGGTGGCAGGGATATGTTGCTCACCGGCAACATTTTAAGCGCATGAAACGCAGAACTCATCGGGAGCAAAGAAGTACAACCGACAGGCACAAAAGAACTACCGGCAGCTGTTACGTGGTCGAAGCCGGAGGATCATAAGTTCTCACCTTTGGGAGCGACTCTGATGAGGAAATGGTCCTGGGCCCTCTCTTTAAAGAATCCGTTTTAGGGAAAGGGGAAGAACCAGAGGCCTGCGAAAACATTAAGCTGCGCAATCGCACGCTCCCGGAAAAGAATCTCGGACCCGCGAATACAAAAGATAAGGGAATGGAGAAGGTCGCCGAGGATATCACCCTAGATGACCAAGTCATGAAAGAGTTGACTGCCAAAGACCCTCCCAGGAAGGGTAAGGTGGACTATAACATCCTAGCACACCTAAGGAAGCTACCTTCTCAGCTCAGCATTCTTGATGCCCTATTATCAAAAGAAGCACGAGATTCATTAATCAAGACGTTACTAGAACCCGAGCAATTCCAAGCTTTCTTCGCCGAAGAAAGGATGAAGGATGAACTGGAAGAAGTGCACACGGCCGACATCACTTTCGGCGACGAAGACCTTCTCCTCGGGACGTGCGACCACAACCGTCTCTTATACGTCTCCGGATATTGCCACGATATCAAGATAGGCAGGATCCTCGTGGATAATGGATCCTCCGTCAATCTCCTTAATGTTCGGGTGTTGAAGGAAATCTGCATGAGCGTACAGCACCTCGCTCGGGACAAAATTACCATCTCCGGTTTCGACTCCCAGTCATTACGGACTCTTGGATCTGTAATACTAACATTACGCTTCGGACTGCTCGTCACGGACATCAAGTTTCACGTCATTGACGCCAAGACCTGCTACAATGCCTTGATCGGCCGTCCTTGGTTACACGAGTACAACATCATCCCTTCTACATAACATCAGTGTATGAAGTACTTTAAGGATGGTTTCGAGTATACCGTAACAGGTGAGCTGAACCCATTCTCCGTGAACGAAGTCCGCAAGTACGAAGATGCAAAATACTTTTTGCCAGACTTCGAGGATACAGAAAAGAGTCGCAAGCCAGAGAACAAAGTCGCCGCCACCATCCCTGTTTTCGGGAGCGATACCGAAGAAGAAGAAGAGATAGTTTATGCTGGGCCGTCTCAACGCAACAACCCGCGAACGTCCGCCCCCATGTTGATCTTCGGAAGTGACTCGGAAGATGAGGTTAATGCCGTGTTCTCCAGTCGGCCGTCAATACAAGCATCCCCTAGCGATGATCAAAGTTTGCAAATCACCATGGTGCCGCGGAAACACTACAAAGATCTCGACGCACTTCAAGCTTACAATGTGCAGGACCTGCAGACGTTTTACGTCCCTCCCAGGCCAAAGGGTGAAAAGGTGATCCTATTCTACCAATCCACAGAAACGAGAGTGGAGAAAGAGATATGGCATGGCGCGAATGCTACACTCGACAGGCTCCAACCCATCCGTTTGCCCAGATATTACACAAATGGACTAAAGAGCCTATTGAAGCACCAAGGAGTACCCTTAAAACAGACTGTTCGACAAGCTCGGTTCTACAACAGAATTTGGAATGTCCCTAGAACTCAGCGCAAATTGCCCAACGGGAGAATGGAAACGCTTGGGCTTGGATATGTGAGATCCGGGAAATGGGAGCGAGTCCACGGCAGCTACGCCATATATAACTTCGATGAGGAGGACACCCTGTCGGGGAATGCTAACCCCTCGTCAAAACTGGATCCCGCGAGTGAAGTGCCGAGTCCGTCATTTGAAGAACAAGTGGACAAGCTTATCAGGAAAGCAGGTCAAAAGGCTCGGGAAGACCACAACCGCGAGATGGCCATCTACGAGAAGGCTAGGACGCAACATTTCAACAGGCTGCAAAAGACAAAGATGCTCCTCCCTGTCAACCCGTTGTACAAAAGGCCCGACGCAGAGGCAGAAGTAAATCAAGAAGCGGAAAGAGGAGCCGACAACAACGACGCGGGATTAGAGAGTTACGTGATCGGGTATTGCGCGGCCCGGATTTGTCCCTCATGAAGAAGATGAGTCGAGCGTATTCCTTTCCCCGAGACAAGACGAAGAAGTTACTCGAGCTCGCTATAAAATATCAAATGATCGCACTTCCAGAGTCTAAGCACCCTGAGCAAGCTAACAAAGTTTCTTACCCGGGCTATTGCTCTTATCACCGAGCCATAGGACACCCTATCGAAGACTGCTTCACCTTCAAGAACTGGGTTGAAGACCAGTACCAGCAAGGCAGATTTGCTTTATCCAGCAGTTGGAGGGTAACGCCGTCACAAAAGCACGAACCCAAAGCCGCAAGAGCAGAACCAGATCCACATCAATTTTGGAAGCGGATTCGCACCTGTTACATGATTACAATATTAAAAGAAGAGCCCGAGGACATAGATGAGCTCCCTTGGTGCTTCAAAAACAATGACAATGAGGTAATCTCAGAATTTCCACCGGCTCCGAAAGAACTGGAAGATGGCATACATACTACTGCAGATAACCTCAAGAAGATTGAGTTGGGATCGGCAGACGATCCGCGACCGACATTCGTCAGCGAACTGCTATCTGAAGAAAGGGTGGCTGCGTTAAAGGACGTGCTTCTACAGTATAGAGATTGCTTCGCGTGGAACTATTCCGAGATGCCGGGATTAGATCCAAAGATTGCGGTACATAAATTAGCAATATCCCCGGATATCAAGCCAGTCAAGCAGGCGCCGAGAAGGATGCGGCTCGAGCTTGAGATGAGCATCAATGCCGAAGTCAAGAAGCTGATCGATTCTGGATTTATCCAAGAAGTCCAATATCCCGACTGGATCGCCAACATCGTCCCGGTAATGAAGAAAAATGGGACGGTGCGCATATGCGTGGATTTCAGGGATCTCAATAAAGCCTGCCCGAAGGACGATTTCCCAGTACCGGTAACCGAGCTAATGATAGATAACACGTCCACTCACGAGATTTTCTCCTTTATGGACAGTTCATCAGGGTACAATCAGATAAAGATGCATCCCGAAGACCAGAAGCACACCGCCTTCAGGACTCCTTTGGGTATATTCTGCTACAAGGTGATGCCCTTCGGTTTAAAGAACGCCGGTGCCACCTATCAAAGGGCCATGACAAAGATCTTCGATGATCTCATACATGAAATCGTCGAGTGCTATATCGATGATCTCGTAGTGAAGAGCATGTCATACGAAGAGCATTTAGAGCATCTGAAGACCGTATTTCAGCTCCTTCGGCAATATAATTTGAAGATGAATCCCCTCAAATGCGCGTTCGGAGTCTCCTCGGGTAAATTCCTGGGATTCATCATCCGACACCGAGGTATCGAAATAGATCCATCTAAGATCAAGGCGATCATGGAAATGCCGCCGCCAAGAACTCTCAAACAATTGCGGTCTCTCCAAGGGAAGCTTGCGTACGTCCGGCGGTTTATCGCCAACCTGTCAGGCAAGTGCCGTCTTTACAGCCACCTGATGAAGAAGGGAACCCCGTTCGTCTGGGACCAAAAATGCCAGGGCGCGCTAGATGAGATCAAGCAGTACCTGCAGAACCCGCCGGTGTTAGCTGCTCCAGTCAAGGGAAAGCCCCTTATTCTTTATACAATAGCCCTTGAGAATTCCTTAGGCGCATTATGGGCACAAGAAAACGACCAAGGGAAGGAAAGAGCACTCTACTATTTAAGTCGAGTTCTACTGGGGGCAGAAAGCAACTACTCCCCCATTGAAAAACACTGCCTGGCGTTGATCTTCGCGATAACAAAGCTCAGGCACTATGCGTTAGCGCATGAAATCCGTCTTATATCAAAGGTGGACCCCCTAAAATATCTAATGTCGAAGGCCATATTGACGGGGAGACTCGCTAAATGGGCCTTACTCCTGATGGAGTTTTCAATAACCTATCAGCCTCTTAAGGCAGTGAAAGGCCAAGCCATTGCCGACTTCCTTGCTGAGCATCCAGTACCTGCCGGTTCTCCTCTAAATTGCGATTTGCCGGACGAACATGCATTTGACGCGGTTGACGGTGGTGATACCCAATGGAAACTTTATTTCGATGGAGCATCTTCCATGAAAAAGCGCAAACAAAGTACCCCTATAGTCAAGTCGGGAGTAGGCCTTATCTTCGTGACCCCACAAGGAGGGATAATGCGGTTTGCTTTCTCCTTAACGGAATCAAGGACGAACAATGAAGTCGAATACGAAGCTTTGATAGCGGGCCTCGAGATCGCCATTGACATGGGAATAGAAGACCTCCTTATATACGGGGATTCTCAACTGGTCGTCAGTCAAGTAAATGGTGACTACCAAACGTGCAAACCGGAGTTGGTGAAGTACGGCGAAAAGGTGCAACAACTGTTGACCCAAATTCCCTCCTATACTTTGGAAAGCATACCACGCGCGGAAAATAGCAAAGCGGACGCGTTAGCTAAGCTCGCTAAAGAATTGGCTGACGAGAACCTCGATGACGTTAAAATCATGGTACAAAGCCGTCGAGTGCTCGCCCCAGCAGAAATATCCCCGGAATCATACGAAGAAAAGGGAGCGACTGAGCAGACGATCCTACAAATAAAAGACCGTGAGAAGGCTGAGGACTGGAGGGAAGTCTTCATAGACTACTTTAAGTCCTACCGAATGCCCGAAGAAGCGTCCTCAAGACATCAGCTCATGAAACGAGCTCTATCTTTCGCTTTCGTCAATGATACTCTGTATAAGAGGACGTTTGATTCCCTGTGGCTGAGATGTTTAGGACCTGACGAAGCAGAAAGAGTCGTTCAGGAAGTTCATGACGGAATCTGTGGTTCTCATCAAGCAGGCCCGAAGATGAAGTTAAAAATTAAACGGATGGGTTACTACTAGCCCACGATGATCCAGGACTGCCTCGAATATGCGAAGCAATGCCACTCATGCCAAATCCACGGGGATTTCATCCACCAGCATCCGAATCCGCTACATCCAACGGTGGCTAGCTGGCCATTCGAAATGTGGGGGACTGACATAGTCGGCCCCATCGAACCAGCATCGTCCAGGGGACATCGTTTCATCCTGGCGACGACTGATTACTTCTCCAAATGGGCGGAAGCAGTACCGCTGAGGGAAGTGAGGATGGAGAATATCCTCCACTTTTTCAAAACGCATGTCATTTATCGGTTTGGAACTCCACGGCGGATTATCTCCGATAACGGGCCAGCCTACAGAAGCCATAAGATTAGCCGCTTCACGCAACAGCATAATATAGACTGGAGACACTCCTCAGTTTATAATCCACGAGCTAACGGTCTGGCCGAGGCCTTCAATAAGACCTTGACAAAGATCATAAAAAGACGGTGTCCCGAAATAAGAAGGACTGGCACGAGAGACTGCAAGAAGCTCTCTGGGCATATCGAACTACGTTCAAGATGGCCACGAACACGACGCCATACGCATTGGTATTCGGTACGGAAGCAGTACTCCCCCTCAAGATAGAGATACCTTCTCTACGAGTGGCAGTCCACTGCGAGTTGACGAGCGAAGAAAATGCTCACCTTCGGCTAGAAGAGCTTGATGCCCTTGATGAAACACGGTTCGTAGCACAACAAAACTTGGAGGCTTACAAAGCAAAAATGACACGCTCGTATGAAAGGTTGACCAGGCTGAGGACATTCCGCCAAGGCGAACTCGTGTTAGTGGTCAAAAGGCCTATGATCCCCAATCGCGCCAAGCGGGGAAAATTCGAGCCGAACTATGAAGGCCCGTACATCATAGATAAGGTCTACCAGGGTGGAGCCTATCTACTCATGGACATGCACGGTGAAAGGCCTTTCAGGCCAATAAACAGCCGCTTCCTAAAGAAATACTACGCTTAATGAGCCACAGCCTAGGTCAATGATAGATGACGACGACTATGTCCGCTCGCTATCTTCCTAAGCTCAGACTTTATAAGCAGTAGCCGGCCTTCCCCTGAATGGACCGAAACGTCCTTAAACTAACGATGGACCGAAACGTCCTTAAACTAACGACGGACCGAAACGTCCTTAAACTAACGACGGACCGAAACGTCCTTAAACTACTACCGCAGTATCCTTAGGCTGACGAGATGAATAAAAAAAAAGAGAAAAAGAGAAAAATATATATAAATAAAAAAAATAAAAAAATAAAAACGGTATGTCCATAAGCAAAATGGGCACGGATGAAAACCCGAAATGGCTCCGTGAGTAAAAACAGCAGGGCTACCGGCGAGTGTTCGTGAAAACCCGAAAGGGCGCGACCTTGTAAAAAAAAAGAGAAAAAGAATAAAAGAAACAGTATGTCCATAAGCAAAATGGGCACGGATGAAAACCCGAGAAGGCTCCGTGAGTAAAAACAGCAGGACTACCGGCGAATGTTTGTGAAAACCCGAAAGGGCGCAACCTCGTTAAAAGTCACTTACAAAATCCTCTCGACCTTGTAAGAAGAAACCACCCGCGTGGGATCCTTACGACTCACAAGGGAGGGACACACTTAGGGATCCCCACGATTCCTAAGGAGAAAATACACTTACGAGATCTTCACGACTCGTAAGGAGAACTCTCTTATGGGACCCTCACGGCTCATAAGATTTGAAGGTCTTAAGTTACAGAAACCTAAACCTGTTCTTAAACAAATCCCCCACAACCTTCGATATTGCCCTACAAGTGGCTCAACACTGACCCTTGTATACAATCCACGGGCGTGAATAAACATTTCCCCAGCAAAGTCCCACCCGTGACTAGGGATATGTCCATATGGTGAGCAACCCTTGTAAGTCCTCTCGACTTATGAGGAGAAGACCCTTTTGTAAGATCCTTACGACTTGCAAGAGGACATGCACTTAGGAATCCTCACGATTCCCAAAAAGAAAGCACACCTACAAGATCCTTACGACTTGTAGGGAGAAATACCTTTGTGAGACCCCTACGGCTCATGAAGTCAAAAGCCGTGGTCGACAGGACCCTTAACCCTGTTTACTAAGCCACCTTTGTTCAATATCAACAGAGGCAAATGATGATTCGCTCCTGGCAACACCCCAGTTGTAGCGGTGCTGATGCCGAAATCGGTGCCTAAAATCCAAGCTTGCAGCGAAAAAGCTAGCGAGCCACACATGCATACGAAATAGCCGAAATGATGGGGCAACTTGCAATAAAAAGCAGCAAGTAAAAATGTATGCATGACAGATAGCCGAAATGATTGGGCAACTCGTAATAAAAAGCAGCGAGTAAAAATAAAATAAATGGCCGAAATGATTGGGCACCGCGAAAAATGGCCGAAATGATAGGGCAATCGCGACCTCCGCGATATAAAAGCTGAAATGATAGAGCATCGCGGAAAAAGAAATAAAATAAAAAAAAGTTTTAATTTATGCCCTACAAGTGATGTTCCATCACACCCTGTATACAATCCAAGAGCGTAAACAAAAAAAGGGATCATACTTCTCCCCCAGGTTTCATCATAAGAAGAAGCAAAATCTCGACGGGCCGCGAATGACTTAGAGATCATCTCAGCACTTGTCTCGTAACAACGAACACGACTTCAAGCGAAACGGAACAGCGACAACTCCCAAGTCCATGGCTCGGCGATATCCTGAACACCGAAAAGTCAAATCCCAACTCCGTGAAATGCGAATACAATCAATGAAATTCCTGGTTACGTGGAACGCGGATAACGTCACTCTTTGACCCCGTGGAAAACGTCCAGAGCGGATCCTGGTCCTCGCAGAGCACGGCAGTGAACCCGTGTGAAGCATCCAGAGCGGAGCCTAGTCCTTGCCGAGCACGGCAGCGAACCCGTGTGAAGCATCTAGTGCAAAATTCCTGGTTACGTGGAACGAGGATAACGTCACTCTTTGACCCCGTGGAAAACGTCCAGAGCGGATCCTGGTCCTCGCAGAGCACGGCAGTGAACCCGTGTGAAGCATCCAGAGCGGAGCCTAGTCCTCGCCGAGCACGGCAGTGAACCCATGTGAAGCATCTAGTGCAAAATTCCTGGTTACGTGGAACGCGGATAACATCACTCTTTGACCCCGTGGAAAATGTTCAGAGCGGATCCTGGTCCTCGCAGAGCACAGCAGTGAACCCGTGTGAAGCATCCAAAGCGGAGCCTAGTCCTCGCCGAGCACGGCAGTGAACCCGTGTGAAGCATCTAGTGCAAAATTCCTGGTTACGTGGAACGCGGATAACGTCACTCTTTGACCCCGTGGAAAACGTCCAGAGTGGATCCTGGTCCTCGCAAAGCACCGCAGCGAACCCGTGTGAAGCATCCAGAGCGGAGCCTAGTCCTCGCCGAGCACGGCAGTGAACCCGTGTGAAGCATCTGGTGCAAAATTCCTGGTTACGTGGAACGCGGATAACGTCACTCTTTGACCCCGTGAAAAACGTCCAGAGCGGATCCTGGTCCTCGCAGAGCACGGCAGTGAACCCGTGCGAAGCATCCAGAGCGGAGCCTAGTCCTAGCCAAACACGGCAGTGAACCCGTGTGAAGCATCTAGTGCAAAATTCCTGGTCACGTGGAACGTGGATAATGTCACTCTTTGACCCCGCGGAAAACGCCCAGAGCGGAGACTGGTCCTCGCCAAGCACGGCAGTGAACCCGTGTGAAGCATCCAGAGCAAACACCGGACTGTGGAGTCCTTAAAATCCACGAACTATGATGTCCTTAACCTCGACCGTAATGTCTTAAAACTAACAATCAACCACCCTGATTCTGTACTGATTCTACCTTGGTTTAAGGGTACATCTCTTCACTCCTTTGATGCCTAACGTTGTAATTCCTCAACGTCTTCAAAGAGGTGACGGGTCCCTGCAACCAAACATCGGACTGTGGAGTCCTTAAATCCACGGACTATGAGGTCCTTAACCTTGACCGTGATGTCTTAAAATTAACATCGGACTGTGGAGTCCCTAAATCCACGGACTATGAGGTCCTTAACCTTGACAGTGATGTCTTAAAACTAATATCGGACTATGGAGTCTCTAAATCCACGGACTATGAGGTCCTTAACCTTGACCGTGATGTCTTAAAACTAACATCGGACTGTGGAGTCCCTAAATCCACGGACTATGAGGTCCTTAACCTTGACCGTGATGTCTTAAAACTAATATCGGACTGTGGAGTCCCTAAATCCACGGACTATGAGGTCCTTAACCTTGACCGTGATGTCTTAAAACTAACATCGGACTGTGGAGTCCCTAAATCCACGGTCTATGAGGTCCTTAACCTTGACCATGATGTCTTAAAACTAACATCGGACTGTGGAGTCCTTAAATCCACGGACTACGAGGTTCTTAACCTTGACCGTGATGTCTTAAAACTAATATCGGACTGTAGAGTCCTTAAATCCACGGACTATGATGTCCTTAACCTTGACCGTGACGTCTTTAAACTACGACGCCTTGAGCAACCCCTGACCCCGTGAAACACGGATAAGGGTGACCACATCCAGCACTTGCAGGTCCTCACGACCTGTAAGGAAGAAAAACTCTCTTGTGAGATCCTTACGACTCTCAAGGGAAAACCCGCTTAAGAATCCTCACGATTCTTAAGAAGAACTCACACCTATGGGATCCTCTCGACCTGTAGGAAAAAAAATCTCTTTATGAGACCCTCGTGGCTCATAAAGTGCAAAAGTCTTAGGAAGCAGATCTTAACCCTGAATCCTAAGCCATCGCTGCCCTGCAAGTAGGCCAAGATAAATTGTCCGCAGAATACATTCAATAAAAGAGACACATTATTGAGAAGAAAAATGTATCTTTTATTCATAAACCAAAATGGATACAAAGTACAATTCATGAAAGAGCAAAAGAAAATACTCTCATCTATGAGTATATACAAGAAGGAAGGAAAAGATACAAATGTTTCAAGCCGGCGGGCGATTTAGCAGCTTGGTCAGCTCATCCTGCTTTTGTTGGACCACGGCCTCATGATTTAAGATCGCCAGAAGACGGGCCTCCGCCTGAGCCTGCTGGGCCTGGTACGAGGCGAGCCGACTTTCAAGCTCTTTCTCGGTGGCCATATGAGCCTCGACCCTCTCACGAGTGAACGTGGCAGCTTTATCAAGAGTCACCATCTCCATGATAGACTCTTGAAGCACCCGCCAGAGTTCGTACGCTTTGTTGGCCTTGGCAGTAAGACTCGCCTGAAGCTCGCTCAGCGCTTTAGAAGCCAGCTCCCTCTCCGAGAATTTACGGCCGAGCCTCTTCTCGCACGATGTCATGTTTGCCGCGCACCGCGCTATCAGCCCCCGCAAGTCCGCCTTTGCAGCCATGACCTCCGAGGAAAGACGGGAACATTCAAGTGCATGCAAGCAAGCCTCCACCTGCCGACAGAACTCCACCCAGACTCGCACCACCTCTTCGCTATGGTAGGTGGCAAGAAAAGGAAGAGAACCGTTAGCCTCGGCAGCAAATGCTTCAGCTGTGGTTGCACTGCCAGCACGAAGCTCCTCGATCAAAGACGACAGGGAGACAAGGCTCAATTGGGCCAAGCGTTCTGAAGCTCGCAAAGCATAAGGGCCGGGCGGCATGACGACACGCGATTCCAACGCTATTGGAGCTGGCAAGGCTGTTTAGAGTTGAAAAATATTAGTAAGACTCTTAAGCAAAGGAACAAGTGAGGCTATACCGGAATTTCACTTACCTACGGTCATGCAAGTAGGAGCTGAGGGTTCTCCTGGCCCTTCGAGAACCTCGACCCCATCATCGGCCTCCAAAACTGTAGAGAACATCAATGTCAATACGCAAAATAACAATGATGCTATGAGAAGTGATGAACAACACTCACCTTGTCCAGATGAGAGGACGATGCGTTGAGGAGATATCGCCTACGGAGCGGCCAGTTCCAAAAGACGCTGGAAGGATTGCCGAGGAGACAGATCGACAATGGAGGCCGCCAGTCCACGCAATTCTGAAAAGACAAAAGAGTTCAGGTAACAGAAAGATTACTAGCTCAAAACGTGGAAGGTTACCTTCGACACTCTTCCCATTCCGAGCCGGGGGGATAGCAGCTTCAGCGGCCTCTGTCGTGACCTCAGGCTCCAACAAAGGGAGGGTAGTCCCGACTACCTCTATCTCAACCTCTGGGCCGCCTTCGGGTAGAGTCGTTGGGACGGCGACCACCGAGGGAACCTCTCCCAAAGGAGCGAGTACCCTGGAATCAAGAGCCGCCACCGGAGGTTCTATTGCGAGAGGAATGGCATTGTCGGCCCCATCGAGTAAGGCTGCATCGGGAATGTCAACGGGCTCTAGCTGCAGCAAGCCAGTGGGGATCTCTCCCATCGTCGAAGAATCTGCACAAGTCGCACAAAATAAGGATACATATATATAAGCATAAGCAATCTGAAGAACTGCAAAGAAATATAAGAACATACCAATGCGCAGGAAAGCCTTCAGTATGGCTTCTTCAAGCTGATGCTCCTTCTTAAGGAGGCGTGCTCACCGAGGTTCGAGGGTAGACTCATGGCCGCCGGTCCACAGGGAAAGCGTGTCCGCAGCATCCTCCGAAGCGGCCTGTTTCAGGGCCCTTTCTCTCCATTCCTCCAAAGGGCCAATGAACCGCCGCCGAATCCATGAAGGGTCTTCATAAAAGATTACGGCAGGATAGGGCTTCTTCGGAACCCTGACGTTCTGGGACTCATCTTGGGAACGTCTTATAGCCTCAGCCAATTGTGCGGCCTCCTCGGCAGCCGAACCCGGGAAAAGAAGACTAGTGTCCGACTCTCGCACGGCCAGCGACTCATCTGGAAGTATGGGCTCCGACTCCGTTAAAGAATCAAGTAAGTTGGTGGCTACCCTCTTCCGCCTCTTAGATCCAGAACCGGCCGCCGAAGACGACCGTTTCTTTCCTCGCGGAGCTTTGGTGCGGCGGCGACCCACGTCGCCTTCAACACCATCGTCCCTATTACCCTCGCTTGGCGCCACAACCGAGGATGGCACCACCATTGTCGATGCCACGGGAGGCAATGCTGCCGCAGGCGGTGGTGCTGCTACCGGGGCCCGTCTACCCCGCGATCGGGTACCTAGAGGCATACCAGCTGTTGGAGTAAGGTCCACCCCTGACTCCCCCGGAATGAGCGCGGTGCCAATCTCCCTCAGAGGGAAGCGGACCGGAGCCCTCGGTCCCAGCTTAGCTCCCGGAACCTGAGGAGGGGCATCATGACCAAGAAGCACCCTTCTTTCCTGGAAACTGCTATTTACGCTTTAAGTTCACACATTCAGTAATCGGTCGTTAGTGCCTCAAGAAGCATTAATAGTCGCATAAAAGGTGTGTGAGCAAATCCGTCCATCCTTAATGAAAAGAAGTAGTATTAGGTATTAGGGCAAGGGTATTATAGCTTGAATTGAATTCTTAAGCGTAGGGGTGCAAATATACACACACGTAGGGGTATACAATCGATGTTTGAATAAAAGATAGAAATGAAGAATAAGACTTGTGTTTTCTGTAAAGTTGATAAAAATCCCTGATTTGAGGCCACGCTTTAGAAGGAAAACTCAGGAGAACCGACATCTTTCTAAACTTTTTTGGAACGTATATAATCTAAGGGTAAATAGATAGGAGGTGTGAAAAATAAGGGTTGGATATTTCTAACTTAGGATGATAGAATTTCTAACGTAAATACTAAACTATAGGAGTAGAATCGATGTTAACTTATGACACTAGCTTGACGGGATTTTGTGGGTAGTATCCGCTGAAAACCCTCAGGAGACAACACTCCTCCTACTAGGGACACCTAGAGGTTTAACGGCTTGTTGCACGCGCTCAGTGCAATCGCGTTCCCTGCGAAAGTGCGGTTAGGATTTTATTTTTTTGTGAATAATTGGTTTTGCTCGGGACGAGCAAAAGTTAAGTTTGGGGGTATTTGTTCATCACAGAATACTGCATTTTATACCGCCCATTCTTACGCTCGGTTGTTTATAGGTAGGTGCTTTTAATCCGTGTTTGTTACATATTTGCAGGATACAGGTTCTCGGTTCTAAAACGGTGAAATTCATGGAAAACACGACAAAATCCGGGTTCCTGCCAACCACTGAGAAAACACGGTCTCCGCTCGTCATCCGTATGTTGCCAGATACCAGTTTAGGAAGACAAAATGTCAAATCAATGTCACCTTCATGCACAAGGCTCAATGGCAACAACAAGTTCCAAGAAATCTACGCGGAGCTCGAGGCAATCATGACAAAAGCATCCACAAAAGTCCACCTTTCCTCAACAGAAATTCTGGAAGCAATGTGAAAGTATTTTCAGAAAATATATGTACCAGACAACAGGGGACAAGAAACCAGGGAAGCACCAAAAATACCACGACCTAACTCACCTATATAGCCGCGGATCCGCGGCCAATAGGGGGTATTGGCCGCGGATCCGCGGCCATGTGGGCCCCTCTCCCTGTCGTTTTTTCTGGGCATTTTGGGGACTTCATATTGTGTCAGAATTTGCCCCTAGGGTTTCATTTCCCTGCCTATAAATACAGCAGATCTGAGCCCAACCAAGGGTCATTCTTTTGTTCCTCTTTTGTAGTCTTTTGTATAGTTTTTCTTCTTCTTCTTCATTCTTTTTCCATGAAAATTGTAGTGAGAGCTTTTTGAGTGGGAGATCAATGAAGATGAGGGGTTTGTATCATTCTCTTTTGTTTCTTCTTCCCCTTGAGATTCTTGCTTTCTCTTGATTATTCAACCTCTTCATTGAGCTTGAATGGTTAAGGGTTAGTTATTGATCTCAAGGGTCGTATTCTTTCATGGAATTAGCACTTCATTTCACATGCGTTCTCTACCCTTCCCTTGATCTTGCAACCTCTTGATTGAGCTTGCAAGTTTAAGGGTTGGCTATTGATCACATGCTTGTTTTGAGTCCTAGTTTCTTGTTCTTTTTATCGCTTTTTATTACTTGCTTTTTATTACCTTGCTTTACTTTCTTGCAATTTAATTCATGCACTTAATTACTTGTAATCTTTTCTTTTCTTTGTTCTTTTCTTTTGCTCTCTTTTGTTTATTTTGTGAATGGTTGTAATTATTGTTGTTAAGATGAAATACGGTATTGTAAGTTAATATCTTCTTTCTCATTTCCTTTTCCCGTTATTTTCCATTGAACTCCGCCCAAACCATACGCAAGCGCTCCGTTAGGCACCCTACCCTAACAAGGTAACGGTGATTCCTAACCGCGACCGGTTGCGTTCGGTTTGGCCGGAGGCGAAAGCAAGAGACAAGAACGGAAGGACAAGGGTAAATAAGCCGTATTCCACGAATACCGCGCTTAAATCCCCTAATCCACGTTGTTGCCAATTGCTTTAGCTTCAATTGGTCAAGACTCGGCTCAAAGGTTTTGAGTACGGATTTCTTTAGCTTATAATCTCGTATCTTTTTCTTAACAACTTTATACTTGCAAATATTACACATAGGATAGTCTTGAACAAACACATACAAATTCTTTATTGACTCGTCTAAAACAAGAACGAACATACAACCATCTCCCTGTGGATCGACCCGTGCTCAACCGGCTAGCTGCATAGCGACACCGTCTTGATTGCGGTTAACTTTAATTCTTTCAATCAAATGGCGCCGTTGCCGGGGAGACGGTAGCGTATTTTCTTTCTTGTTATTCGGGTTAATATTCTTTTTGTATATATTTATAAAAAAAAAAAAAAAATTCTTTTTGTTTTTTTTTGATCATTTTTGTGGGCAAGTGTGCAGATTTTTGCGTATTTGCAAACTGCGATTGTGGGAGCAAAGTGTGCATTCAAGGTTAAGGTGATTACGAAGTACAGTGCCAAAGATCCGGGTAGTTTGACCCGCGCAAGCGAACCTTTCAAGCCTACCGGATTTGATTCAACGGGGGTTTCCTAACCCAAAACTTAACGGTACGTACTTTACTAACACCTTCTTCTCAAATCCGACGCATCCAATATACTATTCTTTGCAGGATTCTTTGCAAGTTCGCTAGCAACGCTAAAAATTGACTAACCCGTATTTGTTGCAGTGCCGCGCTTAAAAAAAAAAACAATTTTTTGATTCTACATAGAATTTTTATTGAATTGTGCATTGCATACATTAATACGGACTTAAGGGCAAGCGAACCCCACAAGATACGGTAAAGGATTTCATCACCTTTTCCGTGGCCCACAAATCACGAACTTGCGCATAACGTTTACCCGCACAAAATTTAAAAGAAACTAGACTTTAAGCATTAAGGACTTCGCGCTCACTAGGAGAAGTTAACTGTGTTTAGAACCTTACTTAACGGTATATTGTTTACGTGGTGTCTAGGAAAGTGTTAACGGCGAAACCGCCAAAAGAGAAAGGGTTATTTAATTAAGGAACTTCGCGAAAGCATTGGAAAACCTCCCCTTATCTCTGCACTTACCTGGCCTCGTGATCAGTGTATCTTGAGCCTGTTTCTCGACACAGTTTTACTTCGACAATCAAGTTCTGGAGCAGGTCTAGTTGACCTAGGTTAACCCTAGAACGATTAGGTGTGTGGTATTTTTTGTGTCGTGATTGTTTTTTTTTCATATTCTTTTTGTGTGTATACTTCATTCTTTTGTTAATATATAACTAAAAAAAAAAAGAAAAAAAAATCACATTCTTTTTCCCCTTCTTTTCTCTGTCTTTCTTTCTTTCTCTCTTCATATCATGGGTACTCCACCTCGCAAAACTCTTGCCGAACTTTGGTACCCCCAACCAGACATTACTTCATACGGTTCTTGTTTTGGTCGAACTTCAAACGACCCCTCCATGCCCAAAATTTCTTTGAAAGATCGGATAGACGCGTCTAGGACGAACAACTGGACCCCGCAATCCACTTCATATCAACCATTTCAAACATTCACCCCTTCTTGCGTTGATATCCCTTTTGAAAGTCCAGTTGTAGCCACAAGACCTATGTCTCTTGCTGAACGTATTGAACAATCCCGTAACCGATCTTTCACTCCTTTCACCACTTCAAATTCTTGGGATCAACAATTCCATTCACATTCTTATCCAAGTGTTGATCCTGCTCCTGTCCAGCCATTCAATTCCTGCCAATCCTACCCTACCTTTGCACCTTCCCTAGACATTGCTTCAGAACCGCCATTTGAGAGTTTTCAGTATCCAAACAACTTTGAATCTTTTCCTGAAACCCCTTCACAACCAATGTCTAGTCTAGAACAGTCGTTGGAAGACTTTAGGGTAGCGTCAAGCCAACAGATGATGGATTTGAATGCGTCCATGGCCGCTCTCATACAACCTACTGACCCGGTAGCTAGTTTCCAGCTAGCTCCAAATTTTCCAATGTATGATGAGGCGGTAGGACAGGCTGTGAATTTGAGTAGAGAGAGTGAGTTGTATACCCTTCCAAATCAAACCTACCCGTTTCAACTTGAATCCCACAACTCCTGTGTTGAAAGTCTATCAAGTGTCCCAAATGAATTATCGGTTGAAGATAGAATGTTTAATGAGTTGTGCGACTTTATAATATTTGATTTGCCAGATTGTGAAGGGACCTTGCCAAGTGAAACCACACCCAAACCTTTTGACCTCTACACCTCCACTTTAGAACCTGAATCGATTGATATCCATGCTTTTGAGGTGTCAGAGAATTTTGATTTTCACTGGATTAAGGATATTGACGCCGGGGATATTTTGGGTGATGAACCCGTAGATTTGGCTGAATTTGTTTCTTCAAATCATCATCCCGAGTCATTAAATGTTTTTTCCGAACCCCATATGCGTCTTGATTTTGTTGAAAATTGCATGGATGAGATAAATTTTGAGGAGAATATTGAGGATAGTACTGAGGATGAAACAGTTTTAATTGATGAGTCGGATTTTCCAATTCATCCTATCCCTTTCACTGACTGTGTACACCCTCCTGAACCTTTAACCGATAACCTTCCTCAATCACTTCCCCCCACCCTTTCCATCGTTCCGACCTTGCAAGAACCCGTCTCACTTTCATTTCGTATGTCTGGTCTACCAAGTTCGGCGTACCCATGGTTTCTTACGAATCTTGAGGGATTCGACCCAATTTCTCGACGAGTAAATATATTAGCACAATCACTTTTCACACATCGGTCATCACAAATTGTGCTAATCTATTTACTCCATTTGCACCCTCAAGTTCGTATTCCACTTCTTTTTCCCTTCCGCCATTCTCCTTCCTCTCATATACCGAGACCGTATCCCGCTTCTCTTCGCATACGGTCTCGCGTATTGTCCATCTCTTTTCTCTACGCCTTCTTTCCCCAACCAGCACATTATAGAGATAAAATTTTTGAATGGTTGGTACTCACTTTTGGCCTGTGTAAGGCCTTGTATAGTTTGATACTGTTCTCTTTCCCCCCTGACCCTGAATTTCAACGCTTTACAGTGGAAACACTGTTTTACTTAAGTTTGGGGGGACCCTTTTTTTTGTAGATATTTTTTGTTTTCCTTTTGTTTTGTATATAATTTGTTTTTAGGGAGCGCCGGCAATTTTGACCCTCTTGGTATAGCCTGACAGTGAGGGCACTGTCAAGTTTAAGTTTGGGGGTGTGCTCGGTAAGCTTTCTTCCTTCGCATTCATTTGTATATTTTGCATTTGCATACCTTATTAAAAACCCATAAAAATCGAAAAATTTTCCAAAAAATATAAAAACTTTGTCTTCAAGTTAGCTAATAGGGTAACTTAGATCTTTATTCCGAAAGTTTAGTTGATATGATATAAATAACTAAATTCTAGGCTTAGGATTTGAAAACCCTAAAAATAACCCTCAATCTGTCTAACTTTGGTAAGTATACGTCCTTACAGCTTTTTTGAGAAATAGGTAATCTTGAGTTCAGTTCTTTAGTTAAGTCAAGATGAAGGGAAAGTATTGATGCTCTACTGAAGGATAAGTCTGAAAAATAGTTTCTTTTCTTGAGTTCAAATTTAGAAAGTATATACCCTACAAACTGCACATACACGCACCTTGAAACTTGGGATAGTAGAGGATACCTAGAAATACTCTTGCGTGAAAGCCTAGTATGAAAGAAAAAACGGTATTTAAAGCTAAACACCAAAAGAGCATATTGAAAGATATATCCGGTCTTGAAAAAGAAAAAGAAAAAGAAAAAGAAAAAGAAAAAATAGAATAAAGTCAAGACCTGGAAACTGCTATTTACGCTTTAAGTTCACACATTCAGTAATCGGTCGTTAGTGCCTCAAGAAGCATTAATAGTCGCATAAAAGGTGTGTGAGCAAATCCGTCCATCCTTAATGAAAAGAAGTAGTATTAGGTATTAGGGCAAGGGTATTATAGCTTGAATTGAATTCTTAAGCGTAGGGGTGCAAATATACACACACGTAGGGGTATACAATCGATGTTTGAATAAAAGATAGAAATGAAGAATAAGACTTGTGTTTTCTGTAAAGTTGATAAAAATCCCTGATTTGAGGCCACGCTTTAGAAGGAAAACTCAGGAGAACCGATATCTTTCTAAACTTTTTTGGAACGTATATAATCTAAGGGTAAATAGATAGGAGGTGTGAAAAATAAGGGTTGGATATTTCTAACTTAGGATGATAGAATTTCTAACGTAAATACTAAACTATAGGAGTAGAATCGATGTTAACTTATGACACTAGCTTGACGGGATTTTGTGGGTAGTATCCGCTGAAAACCCTCAGGAGACAACACTCCTCCTACTAGGGACACCTAAAGGTTTAACGGCTTGTTGCACGCGCTCAGTGCAATCGCGTTCCCTGCGAAAGTGCGGTTAGGATTTTATTTTTTTGTGAATAATTGGTTTTGCTCGGGACGAGCAAAAGTTAAGTTTGGGGGTATTTGTTCATCACAGAATACTGCATTTTATACCGCCCATTCTTACGCTCGGTTGTTTATAGGTAGGTGCTTTTAATCCGTGTTTGTTACATATTTGCAGGATACAGGTTCTCGGTTCTAAAACGGTGAAATTCATGGAAAACACGACAAAATCCGGGTTCCTGCCAACCACTGAGAAAACACGGTCTCCGCTCGTCATCCGTATGTTGCCAGATACCAGTTTAGGAAGACAAAATGTCAAATCAATGTCACCTTTATGCACAAGGCTCAATGGCAACAACAAGTTCCAAGAAATCTACGCGGATCTCGAGGCAATCATGACAAAAGCATCCACAAAAGTCCACCTTTCCTCAACAGAAATTCTGGAAGCAATGTGAAAGTATTTTCAGAAAATATATGTACCAGACAACAGGGGACAAGAAACCAGGGAAGCACCAAAAATACCACGACCTAACTCACCTATATAGCCGCGGATCCGCGGCCAATAGGGGGTATTGGCCGCGGATCCGCGGCCATGTGGGCCCCTCTCCCTGTCGTTTTTTCTGGGCATTTTGGGGACTTCATATTGTGTCAGAATTTGCCCCTAGGGTTTCATTTCCCTGCCTATAAATACAGCAGATCTGAGACCAACCAAGGGTCATTCTTTTGTTCCTCTTTTGTAGTCTTTTGTATAGTTTTTCTTCTTCTTCTTCTTCATTCTTTTTCCATGAAAATTGTAGTGAGAGCTTTTTGAGTGGGAGATCAATGAAGATGAGGGGTTTGTATCATTCTCTTTTGTTTCTTCTTCCCCTTGAGATTCTTGCTTTCTCTTGATTATTCAACCTCTTCATTGAGCTTGAATGGTTAAGGATTAGTTATTGATCTCAAGGGTCGTATTCTTTCATGGAATTAGCACTTCATTTCACATGCGTTCTCTACCCTTCCCTTGATCTTGCAACCTCTTGATTGAGCTTGCAAGTTTAAGGGTTGGCTATTGATCACATGCTTGTTTTGAGTCCTAGTTTCTTGTTCTTTTTATCGCTTTTTATTACTTGCTTTTTATTACCTTGCTTTACTTTCTTGCAATTTAATTCATGCACTTAATTACTTGTAATCTTTTCTTTTCTTTGTTCTTTTCTTTTGCTCTCTTTTGTTTATTTTGTGAATGGTTGTAATTATTGTTGTTAAGATGAAATACGGTATTGTAAGTTAATATCTTCTTTCTCATTTCCTTTTCCCGTTATTTTCCATTGAACTCCGCCCAAACCATACGCAAGCGCTCCGTTAGGCACCCTACCCTAACAAGGTAACGGTGATTCCTAACCGCGACCGGTTGCGTTCGGTTTGGCTGGAGGCGAAAGCAAGAGACAAGAACGGAAGGACAAGGGTAAATAAGCCGTATTCTACGAATACCGCGCTTAAATCCCCTAATCCACGTTGTTGCCAATTGCTTTAGCTTCAATTGGTCAAGACTCGGCTCAAAGGTTTTGAGTACGGATTTCTTTAGCTTATAATCTCGTATCTTTTTCTTAACAACTTTATACTTGCAAATATTACACATAAAATAGTCTTGAACAAACACATACAAATTCTTTATTGACTCGTCTAAAACAAGAACGAACATACAACCATCTCCCTGTGGATCGACCCGTGCTCAACCGGCTAGCTGCATAGCGACACCGTCTTGATTGCGGTTAACTTTAATTCTTTCAATCAGCACCCGAATAGCCCCGAATTGAGTCGGGTCAGCGGCAGAAGCATCCACTAATCGCATAAGTCGCGGGAAAGGATAGGCGTCGTAAAACGCGGGCCTCTGATGCATAGCGAAAGCCCCCAGCACATGCATTTCGACCCGGGACGTGAAATAATGAAGCGAAAAGTTTACTACATCCACGCCGGGAGTAGAGGTATTAGCTGCGGTGCCCAACCCATGATAAAGATGCGCCAACGCCGGGATACCGACGGCCAACCGCGTCCCCTCAGCGATACAATGAGCCGGGTAGATAACCGAAGCCCTCATAAAACGATGATGCATGGGGATGACAAACCAACTGAGCCAGACACTGACAAATCCCACGAAGAACGTCTCCTCATCCATGCCGGGAGCTGCAATGGATTCAAAAGACGTCGGCGACATAATAGGGATGTAGTACTGTGGTAGATCCGATTCAGTGGTCGGCAGCTTCTTCGGACCAAACCCAAAGGGGTCCCTAATGTTGGCAAACTTCGGAGCTGTCTTGGTCAAGACGTCCTCGCGAAGGAAACGAGCAATGAAGCTCTTGAAAGTAACACCCTGCTCTTCGGATTCGGTGAATAATCGGTCGAAGATACCTAGCGCCTTGATCAAACTGGGACGCTTGTGGCGGACGGCATTCTCGGTAGACAGGCCGTCAACCGGGGCGGGCTCGGGCTCAAAGATGTACTCGTCAGAGGGCAGCAACTCCTCATACAGACTACCCCTGATTGGCAACCCCGAGATGTCATAGAATTCTGCCAGAGAGATCGAGACTTCGCGGTCCCCTAAAAGGAAAGTGTTAGTGGGAAGGTTCCACTGGTTCAGGAACGCCTTAACCCACCAAACATGCGGGGATTGGTAGTGAAAGAGCGACGCGTAGATCGCATAGTAAAGCCCGACCTTCTGCAGCCTCGCGCGATGGGCGGACAGGATGTAGCGAGCCCAAATAAGGTACCCCGTAGGATGTCGAGGGGTGAGCCCTATCTTGTAGATTTGTCCCCATGGTTGGGCCTCACCCTGGCAAATGCGCCGCCCCAGAATGTCTATAGCCGGGATCGGATGGTTCGGAATACCGGTCGTCGAAGGCTCGAGCCTTCCCGTTGGAGTCCAGTTGGGCATCTCCATAGCAAAGACCGTCCTCGGAGGGTCCATCGGCAAAAACGGGAAAGTAGGCTCTGTTGGTATTGCGCAGAGGAAACTTCGGCGACCCCGGATAATATGGCTGTACCAAGTTCCCCATAGAAGCAAGTTGGTACAGTTCGGGTCATGAGCCCGGATCATCGCCATCGCTTCCTCATCGGACGGTGATTGAGGAAAAGCGGCCTCCGAATGGGTAAAGGGAAAACACGGAGCAGAAGCCATCGCACCTGAAATCGAATGGAAGAAGACCGTCAAAAGCAAAGTCAGCAATATATATATCCATGCATGAACATGAAGACTAGTTGAAGAAAACAACAGTAGACTTTTTTTTGGGACCATTGGCTACAAAACACATGGGCCCCACGGAATCAAGATGACGGCTCGTTAATAATGAGACCAAGCAGTTGTAATAAGATAAAGGGGATACCCTCATTAAATAAAAAGTGGGTTTCAAGTGGCTCTACACATTCTCCTGTAGGACAAATCTACCTTGGGCTCTACAACAAATCAAACAAAATCAGGAGAATTAAATTCCCACAAAAGACATCATTGCAACCGTCTTCTTCACTGATCACAAAAGGACAACCTGGGGCGAAGGAAACCCTAAGAAGGCTCTATGGGGAAGAACTTAGTTCTTCACAGGAATTGAATTCCTTTTGGAAAGGGGAATTAAATCCCCAGAAACTTTTTTCTGTGAACGGAGTTAAACTCCATGGATTTGAACTGTCATCGTCATCTCCTTGGAGGATCAAATGAACCCTAAAAGAGATTTACTGCTGAAGATTAATTGGTTTCAGGGGTCCATATTTAAAGGGTAAAAACCCTTGTTTTGGATTTAAAATCCAGAGGAATGTGAAAGTTCATCGTTTGTTCAAGGACATTACCTGAGGAAAAGAGTCTTTCTGAACAGAGTTAAACTCTGAAAAGGTTTCAAGACAGAGAACTAAGCACTGGAAGAAGAGAATTAAATTCTCAGAAAAGTTTGCAAGAGAAGAAGATGAGCAAAGTGGAGGCTCTTCTGAAAGAACATGGGTATTTATAGGATGTGATGGAGACGCTTCATCTCCCCAAATCCCTAGAGGAATCCAACGGTCATAAAAGTGACAGCGTTGCACTCACGTGCAGACACGTGAGAACAACGCCGTGGGGGCATTTGTTTCCTGATTTAAAATCAGGAAAGTTACGGAAGAGGCATCACGTGCCACCACGTGACCAGCAGTCAAGTGTTGGCACGTGACATTTAAAAGCAGCGGCAAAGGCAAAGTCAGCTCCTTGATTAAATCAAAGAAAATGCTCCAGAAAGGGTCATGTGCTCACACGTGACCTGGGGTCACGTGCTCACACGTGACCAGGGGTCACGTGTTGGCACGTGACGGTTGAACAGCGGCTAGAAGACAGCACAGAAAGGAGAAGAAAGCTCGTTCCAGGGGGGTCACGTGCCTACACATGACCATGGGTCATATGCCTACACGTGACTAAGGGTCACGTGGCCACACGTGACCGGCTTTCAAAACCCATCTATTTAACAGAATTAAATTCTGAAAAGGATTCAAATCTTTCCAAAGGAAAATGATTATTTGGAACCGATTGGATTAAAGATTTAAAGGTGATTAAATATCACCTATTTATGGAAAAATCTTGAACTTGGAAAGATTTCCCCTTAAAATCTAACCGAAATAACAAAAGGAAATCTCTGGATTTAAAATCCAATGGTGAATAAAATTCACCTAATAATCCAAAGGACCAGATGAATGATGAATGCGAATCAGATCTCTGAATGAATGCAAATCAAATCTCTCAATGAAAGATTCACTAAGACTAATTGATTCTGCTCCTTCTCCTATAAATAGGAGCCAACAGACATACAGAGGGAGAGAGAGAGGGATATACAGAAGAAGAGAGATAGAAAAAGAGAAATATAGAGCCTTGAGACTTTGGAAGAATTTGATCTTCTGCAAAAGAAAATCTTAGGTAAGAAAGGGAAGGCCTCTAAAAGAGAATTTAATTCTCAAAAGAGTTTAACTCTTATATTAAAAGAAGAACATAGTTCTCTCTTTAGTAGAGGATCTGCAAAGTGCACATCTCCCCATGAATTGAGAATTTAATTCTCATTGGGTTGAGATCCTGCCATGCAGATCCAAAGCATAGAGAGGGAATGGAAATTTGAGAATTTAATTCTCACAGAATTATAGGAATTTAATTCCTTTGAGATAAAATTAGGGTTTAACCCTATGTTATAGGAATTTAATTCCTTCAGAATGAACAGAATCAGGGTTTAACCTTAGTTAAGAACTTAGTTCTGTCAAAATAACAGGAATTTAATTCCCTTAAGAAAGAAGAAATTAGGGTTTCACCCTATGACAGAATCTCATTCCTCAGAATATAAATTAGGGTTTAACCCTATGATAAAATTCAGTTCTTCACATATATGAGGAATTTAATTCCTACATGAAAATCAGAGTTCAACTCTATCAGAGAATATAATTCTGCAGAAGACAATGGGGATTTAATGAAGAATTTAATTAGAAATTGCAAAGAGGCATGGTCACGTGCTACCACGTGACCCCTGGAAAGATCCACAGAGAGGGGCTTTTGAGGCAATGCCTCACGGACCCACGTGACCCTTGGCAGAAGCTTTAACGCACAAACACTTAAATGCCCATCGCGTGACAGCACGTGATGCTCCAAAGTATTCAATATTCTCAGCAGAACAAATAAAGGGAGGGCGCCCTCACGTGCTACCACGTGACCCCTCTTGCCTTAGTGTTTAACACTAAATTGGAGCCTCTGAACCCAGTGTTTAACACTGTTTTGCCTCGGTGTTCAACATTAATTAAAGAGCTTTTCTTGCAGTGTTTAACACTGAATTTCTTAGTGTTTAACACTAAATTAAATCTCTGTTAACAGAGTTTAACATTAATTTTCTTAGTGTTCGACACTAAATTAAAATCTCTGTCACCAGTGTTTAACACTGATTATCTTAGTGTTTGACACTAATTTGAGATCTCTGTTGCTAGTGTTTAACACCGATTTGTTTTAGTGTTTAACACTAATTTGAACCCCCTGTTGCTAGTGTTTAACACTAACTTTAGCCCAATTGGCTAAGTGTCTAGAGGCAAAGCCTCTCCTCTAATGGACCGACAGAGAGCCAATATCCTAAATATGATTGGACTTAGCCCAAACTGGCCATAAGTCCTCAATTCAAACTTAACTGGGCTAATGGGCTCATAACATAATTAATTGGTCTTGGTCCCAAATTGGGCCGAAGACTATTTAATCTACCTTGGTTTTAGGGTACATCTCTTCACTCCTTTGATACCTGGCGTTGTAATTCCTCAACGTCTTCAAAGAGGTGGCGGGTCCCGATGACCATACATTGATACGGACTGTGGGGTCCTTAAACTCATGGATTATGAGGTCCTTAACCTTGACCGTGATATCTTAAAACTAATATCGGACTGTGGAGTCCTTAAATCCATGGACTATGAGGTCCTTAACCTTGACCGTGATGTCTTAAAACTAACGACGGGCTGTGGGGTCCTTAAACCCATGGACTATGAGGTCCTTAACCTTGACCGAGATGTCTTACAACTAACTTTGGACTGTGGAGTCCTTAAATCCATGGACTATGACGTCCTTAACCTTGACCGAGATGTCTTAAAACTAACTTTGGACTATGGAGTCCTTAAATCCACGGATTATGAGGTCATTAACCTTGACCGCAACGTCTTAAAACTAACATTGGACCGCAATGTCCTTAAACTATCTATGGACCGAAACGTCCTTAAACTACCTATTGACTGCAATGTTACTAAACTAAACAACATGGCTCTCTTAATTGCTCTATTATTGGATCTAAATGATCCCGTTAAGTTGATCTTAGTCTGAAAATTGGACTAACGTATCCTTAACAAATGTTTAAGTCGATCTTAGTCTCGAATGAGGCTAATGTATCCTTAAACCCAAACCCCCAAACCCAAATCTAAGATAATACGGATTTGGACTAGTCCACGCCCTTCGGGCGACGACATAACTCAGTCTCCGTATACAATCCACGGGCAACCAAACATAAAATAAACACACACGACACGAAGTGACCATCTGGAGAAGGAGAAAGTGGTTATCGCGATGCGGTAGCGTAATTAACTGCAGGGGCTTGCGCCTGCAGGGAAGAGCGTCCCCACAATCAAAAACCCCTCAAGCGAGGGGGAATCTGACGAAGTCTGCTATATCGGACGCATCCGTTTAAACCTTCGATATACGGTGCCATAAATCAACTTGGCATCTTCGGAGAGGCAGACGGATAGTACCAATTAGCATCTGCCCCGAACCTCAGGCGAGACGACCACGCGTCGTGCCGTCGTTCGGAGGGGAACAATATTGTAGTATCAAATTTTCAAAAAGGTAGCTGTAGTTCTTGCTTTGCATAGCGGTATTCTTTATGAATATCTAGCACCCCATTTGATGAGAAAAGAGCCGAGATCCCTTCACCGGGAATGACCTCTTTAGCAAAAGCTAGCAAATACTACAACCCACTCGGTTTGTTTTGAAAACTATTCGATTTTAAAAAGCGTAGCTTAAACCACTCCTTTTCAAATCACTTGATTCTACAACGATATCAAGTTCATTATGCAAAAGGTTTTCTTAAAAATATGTCGTAGCCCTCCGTCATTTCAGATAAGGACTATTTAGTATTCGTGATGCGTTTGTTGGCCTTCGTTAAGACGTAGTGTACGGTATCCAATTAGTGCTTATCTGCCGCATATGATGCGATCGGATTAGGGTAGTCGTACGACATTGTTGGCCTTCGTCAAGGGGCGTGCGGATGGGTTTAATTCAATCACGAAATGTACGGGTTAAACTTGACTAGCGGCCTATAGTTTGTTGGCCTTCGTCAAGGTCATAGGATGTCAGGGGAAAAAAACAGATATTGGGAATTTCAAGTGTTGAAATTTGCAATGAGATTGCATACCTTCTATGAGATAGTTGAATCCTGATATCCACTGCGAGTAAGAGTTGCTCCTGGGAGAGTTTTGCACTTTACAATTAGCTAATCCAGCAGGTGTCTAAGAAAGATGTTAACGGGGTTATGCCCCTGCAGAAACGAGATTATTTAATTAGTTCCATGCGAAAGCACGGGAAGACTCCATCGGAATACCAATACCTGCCTTGCTGAACGATTGACGAACTTGTAGGGTGTAATTAATCCCGGCTAGTTTTACCTTTTAGGGTTTGAAGGAAGATTTGATGAAAACAGCGGGAGCCATCCTGATTAGATAAAATAATAACCAATCTAATCTTGCAAGAGCATACACTAAAATGTTTTCTTCTCTCTCTCTCTTTCCAGGTAGTGACCATGACACGCCTTAATCAAGATAATAATATTGATGTATTAACCGAACCCGCTTGTTATACCGAGCTTAGGAACGTTCGTTCCGCTCTATTTTATAACTGTTATAAGTTTGAGCAGGAAGTAGAGGGATATCAGGATTCCCATGCAACCTGAACGAGGAATGAGCATGTTGATGTATCTTTTTCGGGTGTGTTCGTTACCGAGAATTGTTTCTCAGTTTGCTCTACGTCCTGGGTATTAGATACCGGATCAGGATCCCATATTTGTAATATATTACACAGGCTAAAGAAAGGTAGAGAACTGAGAATAGGTGATCATTCTCCCAGCGTAAGGAATGGTGCAATAGTTGCAGCCAAAGTAGTTGGCGAATATCACCTAGTATTACCTGAAGGTAATACATTGATTTTGAACGACTGTTATTACGTACCAGAAATTATGTGCAATATTATATCAGTATCTATATTACATAAAGATGGATATAATTTTGTATTGCAGGATAATATTATGAACATTTTCCTAAATCAAGCGTTGATTGGTTTTGGCACGTTATGTAACGGTATATACGTTCTGAATCAAAATACAGTTCTTAACATACAGAACACACACAAGAGGAAAAGTTCAGAAATGAACGAAGCCTTCTTGTGGCATTGTAGACTAGATCATATCAATGTGACACGACTAGATAAGTTACATAAGAATGGATATTTGAATCCGTTCGAATTTACATCTTATGAAACTTGACAGTCATGTCTCAAAGGCAAAATGACCAAAACTCCATTTACTGGACACGGAGAAAGAGCTACTGAACTCTTGGGACTAATACATAGTGATGTATGTGATCCTATGTCTACACATGCCAGAAATGGTTCCGCGTACTTTATTACATTCACTGATAATCTCTCAAGATACGTACATGTATTCCTGTTGAAACATAAGCCCGAAGCTTTTGATAAATTTAAGGAATATAAGTGCGAAGTAGAGAACCAAATGGGTAAAAGTATTAAAATCCTTCGATCTAATCGGGGAGGAGAATACTTAAGCACGGAGTTCCTGAATTATTTAAATGAGAATGGGATTCTCTCTCAGCTTACTCCTCCGTATACACCACAACACAACTGGTGTATCGGAGCGGAGAAACCGCACCCTATTAGATATGGTGCGCTATATAATGAGTACTGCTGAGTTGCCTAATTCCTTTTAGGGTTATGCACTTGAGACAGCTGCACACCTATTTAATATGGTTCCCACCAAATCCGTGCCTTCCACTCTATATCAGATATGGAAAGGAAAGAGACCATGTCTTAATTATGTTAAGATATAGGGTTGTCCGGCATATGTGAAAACACAACATCCGGACAAACTCGAGGCAAGATCGGTTTTGTGCAAGTTTGTTGAATATCCCAAAAATTCACGAGGGTATATTTTCTACCACACTGAGGAACAAAAGGTGTTTGTTTCTAGGAATGCCACCTTTTTAGAAAAAGAATTTCTTGTAAAAAGAATTAGTGGTAATAAGGTAGAACTGGAAGAAGTTCCAGCTACACAAACTACGACTGATGATTTGGTAGAACCGGAGGATTCAGTAGTCCCCAACGAACCTGCAAGGTTCCTAGGCACCTTAATGAGGTCACACAAGGCATCGAACATGCCATATTAAAAATTTTAACGGTGCCGAGAGACCCGACTACGGATCGTTTGCTAGAATTCTAGGCGAAACTAAAAGCTAGTTAACAGTTAACTACTGGGATACGGAAATTACAACCTTTGTAGATCCGGATATCCACCTCCACGGCTCCGCAAGGGCGTCCTCTCTCTGTCCATCTTGAAGCTTGAACTCTCGTGACGGCTTCATCGGAGAAACGTGCGGAATAGGTCGTCGGCTTCGTGTCAAAGACGATCTACGTCGAGGTTGCACAAACTCAAGCTCCGACTTCACAAACTTGTGAAACTTGTGAAGTAAACACCCAAAACAACTTGGCAAGAGGTAGAGGGTGAAGAAATAAGAGGTGGGTTCACTTTAGAATTGGATTTATCTCACTTTAACTCAAGTTGCCATTTTTGTAGCAAGCTTGAAGAAGAAGAAGAAGATGAGCTCAAGAAAAGAATATGATAAGTCTTATGATAAAATAAATTTTAAATCAAATACTTATCATAACTTGAACTAGGGTTAAGTGTAGAGAATTAACCATGGTCACTTGGATGGGTTAGGGTTAAGTATGAAGATAAGGATGGTTAGCAAAGTCAAAGCTTCATGAAGCTTCAACTTAAAACAAAAAGAGCCACCATTCTCATCATAATCCATTTCAAATAAATAAATAAACAAATAAATAAATAAATGAATATACAAAACCCTAATTATCATATTAACCATGGATTAATTCTATACACTTAACGAAATGATCAAGTATCATCAAACATGATACAAAAAAGTGCACGAAAGCATATCACATATACAATGTGCATCAAGTGAGAAAAATCCGTTTAAAGTGAACCAATACTAGTTAATGCAATGCAATATATCAAATATATAATTATGCATTAAATCATTAAATCAACATTTGATTCAATGATCCGGTCATGTCGCACATAACCGACTAGAATCTAATGTATCGATTTATCGAATCAATGATTCGATAACTAGGTCATATCGAATATAACCAATCGAAACATATATCGCGAGAATGAAATGCGGTATCACATACACGCATTATTCTCGGTCCTGCACATATCTCATATGCGCTCCTATTTCGTTTCGCTTGAGCCAGGAAACCTCTGTGTAGGACTCTAAAGACTCGTCAATACGCCGGTAGCAGATGATGATCATATCAAGCACCCACAAGCCGCAAGCGGTCTGCTAAACGTAACGGCCACCCGGGTATTGAGCGATCAGAAGATCGACGAGCTAGCCCGCTCACACTCCTGCGAATCCGACCAGTAACACTTACCATACAGTCCAGTCTCTTCGTCAGATATGTCGCATATCAAGTCTAGGGGTGGTAAACGTCAGACCCCAATAACCCGATAAGTCGTGCCGATGTGAGGCTCGTAACGGGTCGAGAAACTACTGGTAACACTTACCAGCAAATCTCTGATCAGCCCTGGCCAGGGACTTCCCCGTTACGGCCAATCGAGCACAGCGCAACATCAACCCCCAATACCGGGAGAGACGAAACCCCTCCTATCGCTCATTGCCTCCATGTGACTCGGGACTGTACCCAAAGACCACCGTTTTGCACGCCCTCATGGACGTGGTAAGGTGGAGATCAAAGCACAGTGGGAATCACACAAGACTCTATGACGATCTCGGGTCTACAGACTAACCTGTACAAGTGTCACCTGAGAACTGCCATCTGACGTGAGGTATAATACCATCTGGGAGTTCTCGGCGAGTCCGTCCAGTGTACTCAGTTTCCACTGAGCACCCGTATACCATCTCTGATGTCAAACACCAATGGATATGGGATCATCCATCGCCCATCACATGGGTCGAGAAGCGTATACGCTAGTCTACTCTGGTATATCGATGCCCCGTCTCGATGCACCCACGACTAGGGACCTTGAAGGATGTACTTATGGACTACCATGTCCCCACTAGTATGATCTGCATCATAGTCCATGTAGTCAAGTACAAATCCTAAGGGCTTTACCAACATGTAACTATAAGACAGTATAAAGAGACTAGTGTACATGTTAAGATAAATGGCAACCAGATAGCATACTATCATGTCGAGCAAGAAAGTCATCTCTATATATGTCCAAGCATCCAATATAATATACATAATCTGTACAATACTGGCCTCTAGGGCATACATACAACTAACAGAACCTCAGCCTCTTCGCAGATCTAGTAGGGTTACTCATCCACCTGAGAGATACTGCGGTTTTCTCATTGACGGTGGGAGTGGGAATTGCATCATGGAAGATGATGACCCAACTAGTTTCGAGCAGGCCATCACAAGTGGGGATTTTGTGAAATGGCTGGATGCTATGCGATCTGAGATGGAATCCATGTACACCAACAAAATATGGACCTTGGAAGTTGCACCTGAAGGGTTAAAACCCATCGGGAGCAAATGGATCTTTAAGAAGAAACTTAGTGTTGATAGAAAAGTTGAGACTTTCAAAACTAGACTCGTAGCAAAATGTTTTCGTCAACGACCAGGTGTGGATTATGATGAAACCTTTTCGCCAGTGGCTATGCTTAAGTCCATCCGGATCCTACTTGCCATCGCTGCATACCATGACTACGAAATCTGGCAGATGGATGTCAAGACCGTTTTTCTAAATGGTGATTTAGAAGAGAGCGTGTACATGACACGGCCAGAGGGCTTCGTAGACAGTGGGAGCAGCGGAAAGGTGTGCAAGCTGCTTAAATCAATTTACGGATTAAAGCAAGCATCGCAGAGTTGGAACATCTGTTTTTATATAGCGGTTGATTGGTGTGAAAAAGTGTTTTAGTAGTAACCGCAATCAATAACGGTGTCGCGTGTAGCTAGCCGAGATGAATGCGGGCCGTCCTCAGGGATGCGTGGAACTTTTAATCTTGCTTTAGACGAGTTGATTAGAAAGAAGGGAGAACAGTTTTAAGATCTAGTTTAAATACGGATATATATTTTATAGGGAAAAGGCTTGTAGGGTTCATAGGATTTAGTAGTTGATGGATGACTAATAAAAATGACTCCTTTTATCTTTTGATTGATTTAAAACTAGATAAATAGTAGTGAATGAGGATTAGGGTTTTTGGAAGAAACTAGGGTTTCTCCACTATTGACCCTTGTCCCTTCATTGATCTCTATTCATGTCTACCTCTTGACAAAACAATTGTTAATCTAATCTCAAATCGCGGTCGAGACTATCAATAAATAGGTAACATGCCCAATAAGGATGTTAACGATTCTTTTGATAAAGTTTATAAACTTCATAAGATGTAAAAGAAGTTAAAATATTTTCTCATCCATTATTCTATCATAATCCTACGAACCCTAGCAAGCTAGTAATTACTCACGCATGTTGTGAGAAGAAGAAAGGATAGAGAAGGAAATCATAGTACTGAAAATAAATGCAGAAGGTAAATGCGAAATAATTACAAATGATCTACCTTTATTAATCAACGTTACAAGTATAAATCCTTCGAATTTAGATTACAAGAGGAAGAACTTGCTCTCGATCTCTGCCTCGTAGGAAGTATTTGCTCCGTCGATATTCACGTCGCTCTATCACGTCGAATCGCGGACCTGTCATGGATCTCTTGTTCTTCGACGGTGATTTGCTTCGTGTTAAAGATGATTAGTTTTAAATTTAGCCCTCGGTCCTTTATATAGCCATCAAATCAGAAACCCTAGATCTTATAGGTTTAAACTTACCATAAAGATCCACTTTCCAAGTTTTCAGATCCTACGATTTTATTGGCAGATTTTTGATCCTGACATCTTGAATATCTTGATCTCTTGACCTGAGCTAAATCCGCACAAAATCTCCATGAATAATGTTAGTAATATTTATTAAATTAGAGAGAGTATCTTAATTACTTTATATGGTAATAAATTTTTAAGAAACTTGATTAAGAATATTTGATATGCTATACATCTTTTAATTATTAAAATATTATATAAATATAATATGCATATATTTTCCTTTATAATGTTAATTATAATATATAAATATTTGGTAAAGAGTATTTTGCAGATAAACCCAAATATGTTCTATATTTATAATAAACACCTTTAAATATTTAAGAGAATTAATGAAAATGTTATATCAATGTGCAATATTTTCGACTGAACGACGGTCAAAGAGTTTAACTTCATAAAAAACGTAGATGAATCTTGTATATACAAAAAGGTTGTAGAGAATAAGATTGTCTTCCTCGTATTATACGTGGATGATATACTCTTGATAGGAAATGATGTTCCTATGCTACACTCGGTCAAGCTCTTCTTATCACATAGGTTCTCCATGAAAGATTTAGGTGATGCCTCCTATATCCTGGGGATTAAGATCTATAGAGATAGATCTAAACGGATGTTGGGATTGTCCTAATCCAGGTACATTGACACCATACTAAAGAGGTTTAGTATGAAAGGTTCTAAGCGTAGTAATTTACCCACTTGCTCAGGAATCACTCTCTCCAAAGAGATATCTCCCAAAACTGATTTGGAGAGGGCTCGCATGCAAGGGATACCCTATGCTTCGGCAGTAGGGTCTATCATGTACGCAATATTATGTACCAGACCTGATGTGGCCTATGCACTTAGTGTGGTAAGCAGGTATCAATCGGATCCTGGAGAGAATCACTGGACAGCTGTGAAGAACATTCTTATGTACTTGAGAAGGACTAAAGAAATGTTCTTGGTGTATGGTAACGGAGAACTCCAAGTGGAGTCATTTACCGATTCGAGTTTCCAGAGTAATAAGGACGACAGTAAGTCTGTCTCGGGTTTTGTCTTTACCTTCAATGGAGGGCCGGTATGTTGGAAGAGTTCCAAACAAGATACCATGGAAGACTCGACGATGGAGGCTGAATATATCGCTGCCAACGATACTACCAAAGAGGCTGTCTGGATGAAGAAGTTCATAACTGAACTTGATGTGGTTCCATCCATTAAGCATCTAATACCCTTGTATTGTGATAACAATGGAGTAGTGGTTTTGGCCAAGGAACCCCGGTCCCATAGCGATCCAGACATATTCTGAGGCGGTATCACCTAATCCGGGAGATAGTAGATCGCCGGGAGATTGAGGTCAGGAGAGTTGACACGAAGAATAATACGGCGGATCCACTCACGAAGGCCATTCCCCACACAAAATTTGAGAAACTTTTTGGGATGTTGGGTATGAGATACTACAACAACTTGCCTTAATGCAAGTGGGAGTTTGTTAGTTATATGTATGCCCTAGAGGCTATTATTGTACGTGATTGTATATTATAGTGGATACTTGGACATATATAGAGAAGACTTTCTTGCTCGACATGATAGTATACTATCTGGTTACTCTTTATCTTAACATGTATATTAGTATTATTATACTGTCTCTCTCTGATACATGTTGATAAAGCCCTTAAGATGTTAGCTTGACTATCAGGACTATGATGCAGATCATACTAGTGGGGCTTGGATAGTCCGTAAGCACATCCATTAATTGTTCATAGTCGAGAGAGTATCGAGACAGGGCATCGATATTCCAGAGTAGACTAGTGTGTACGTTTCTTGACCTTGTATGGGGCGATGGATGATCCCACATCCATTGGTGTTTGACATCAAAGATTGTACACATGTGCTCATTGGAGAATGGGTACACCGAACAGGACTTGCCGAGAACTCTTAGATGGTATTATACCAATCGTCACATAGCAGTTCTCTGGTGACACTGGTATAGATTAGTCTGTAGACCCGAGATCGTCATAGAGTCTTGTGTGGTTCCCATCGTGCTTTGATTTCCTCCTTACCACGGCTCAAAGGATTCGTGAAAACAGGTGGATTTTAGGTACAATCCCGAGTCACATGGAGGCAATGAGTGATAGGAGGGGCTTCGTCTCTCCCGGTATTGGGAGTTGATGTTGCGCTATGCTCGATTGGTTATAACAGAAAGTCCTTGGCCAGGGCTGTTGATGAGATTTACTGGTAAGAGTTACCAGTAGTTTCTCGACCAAATATGAGCCTTACATCGGCATGACTTATCAAGTTATTGGGGTCTGACGTTTACCACCCCTAGATTCGATATGCGATATATCAGACGAAGAGACCGGACCGTACGGTAATGTTACTTATAGGATTTATGGGAGTTTGGACAAGCTTGCTTGTTAATTTTCTATTCGCTCAATAGCTGGGTAGCTGTTACGTCCAGCTAGTACCGCTGACGGCTTGTAGGTAACTGATTTGCTCATTACCTACTGCTGGCGTATTGACGAGTTTTTAGAGTCACACGCAGAGGTTTCCTAGCTCAAGCTAAGCGAAGTAGGGCACATATGTGATATGTGCGGGACCGAGATTAAATACGTGTATGTGATACCATATTCTGATATCGCAATATAGGTTATATGCGATATAACCGGATTATTGAATCAAGTGTTGATTCAATAATTTGTTATATGTATATTTGATATACTTATAAATAATATTAGTCGGTTATATATGATATAACCGGATTATTAAATCAAGTGTTGATTTAATAATTTGATATATATTTATATATTTGATATATTAATAGATATTAGCTCATATTAGCTCATTAAAGAATTTCTTCTCTTGATTTATATATAATATATATAATTGTGTGATATATATATGTATATATATGTATTACATATTCTATTGTGTCATGGTAGATGATACATTGGACATGGGTGTATGAGACTCACACCAAACTAAAGATAATTTGGGTGATTTAATTATTAAGGGATAAAACAAAATTAGTGGAAATTGCCATGGCTTAAGATGCTTGTGGAAGCATGTAGAAGGCTTGACTTAGTCCACTAATTTTGTTTTACTCTGGATATTTATTAACCCAACTATTATCTCTAGCCATAGTTAAGTCTCTACAAATATCTTTTGAGATATTCTATCACCATGGTTGTTCACAAGTTCATCTTCTTCATCCCACATTTCTTCTCTAGATTTTCATGAGGTGAAGAAAGAAAAAAAGAAAAATAATTCTAAAGTGAGCAAAATTCCTACTTCATCGATCTATACCAAACTAGCTCTTTAGTATAGGTTGTTTACTTCACTAATTCCTTAGTTAGTGAAGATATAGCTTGAGTTAGAGATTTCTCAAGGTGGATCATCTTCAACCTCGAAGATCCTTAAGCAAGCTCGTTCCTTTCGCCAAATGGAGCCTACGAAGAGTTCTAGGGACCACTAGTTGGAGCGAAGGGACTACTACTTGGAGCTTTAGAAGTGAAGGACCGGTCTACAAAGGTTGTATTCTCTATTCACTTAGTGTAAAGTTTGTTTACATGCATAGAAACCCTAATTCTCTAGTTCGATTCTTAGATGGCATGTATTAGCACACTAGATTTGTATACTTGATGCTTCTAAAAACATAGTAGTTGTGCTAAGGCATACTGTTCCCCTCCGAAAGACGGCGCGACGTAAGAGACGTCTTGCCTGAACTTCGGGGCAGATGCTATTTGGTTTTATCCGTCCACCTCTCCGAAGATGCCAAGTTGATTTATGCCACCGTGTATCGAAGGTTTAGACGGATGCGGCCGATGTAGCAGACTTCGTCAGATTCCCCCTCGTTTGAGGGGTTTTTGATTGTGGGGACGCTCTTCCCTGCAAGCGCAAGCCCCTGCAGTTAATTACGCTACCGCATCGCGGTAACAACTTTCTCCTTCTTCAGCTGGTTACTTCGTGTCGTGGGTGTTTGTTTTGTTTGTGGTTGCCCGTGGATTGTATATGGAGACTAATTTATGTTATCGCCCGTAGGACATGGATTAGTCCAAATCCGTATTTTCTTAGATTTGGGTTTGGGGTTTTGGTTTAAGCATATGTTAGCCATATTTGAGGCTAAGATCAACTTAAACGTTTGTTAAGGATACGTCAGTCTAATTTGAGACTAAGATCAGCTTAACAGGATTGTTTAGATCCGACAAAAGAGCATTTGGGCTCTATTGTTCTAGTTTAGGGACATAGTGGTCCATTGGATGTATGGCCGTCGGGACCCGTCACCTTTCTGAAGACGTCGAAGTATTACAACGACAGATATCAGAGGAGTTCAGAGATGTACCCTTGAACCAAGGTTGGTTGGGAGATCTATAGTCCAATTTGGGACTAAAGTCTGTTTGAAGGTTTTGGTTTAAGAATACGTTAGCCATATTTGAGGCTAAGATGAACTTAAACGTTTGTTAAGGATACGTTAGTCTAATTTGAGAGTAAGATCAACTTAACAGGATCGTTTAGATCCGACAAAAGAGCATTTGGGCTCTATTGTTCTAGTTTAGGGACATAGTGGTCCATTGCCAGTTTAAGGACATGGTGGTCCATTTCCAGTTTAGGGACATGGTGGTCCAACATTCCCATTTTAGGGACGACTATTGGTTTAAGGACGCATTAGTCCATGAGTTTAAGGACCCCACAGTCCGTAGCAATGTGTGGTTGTCGGGACCCGTCACTCTGACGACGTTGAAGGATTACAACGACAAATATCAGAGGAGTTCAGAGATGTACCCTTGAACATGATGTAAATTGATTTGAGAGAGCAGTTGTGCTCAGTTCAATTTAATTTGAGGACTTATGGCCAGAATTGGGTTAAGTCCAGTTAGGAAATGTCTAACATTTTGTTCACATTTGGCCTGTTAGGCCTTTTAATTGGGCTCTGCCCCCTTTTTAAATAATGCAGAGCATTGGACTTTTTAATTAAATGCATAGCATTTATTTTGGCCTGTTAGGCCTTTTTAATTGGGCTCTGTCCCTTTTTAATAATGCAGAGCATTTAATGGTCTGACAGTGCGCCACGTGGCCTGTCAGGCGCTCTGCGCCAATTAATGAGCGCAAGGCGCATGTGGAGGTGACACGTGTCACGCTCTGGTGAGTGCAAGTCTGTTAGCGCAGTGCGCTGCGCCAGTGCGCTGCTGACACGTGGTGCACTCTGATGACTTGCGCTTTTTTAGCGCAAGGCGCAGATTATTCTGGGGTTGACACGTGGCGTGTCCTGGTGACTTGCGCCAACCCAAGAGCGCAATACTCATTTTTTAAAGCGCAAGGCGCAGATTATTCTGGGGTTGACACGTGGCGTGTCCTGGCGACTTGCGCCAACCCAAGAGCGCAGAGGCTCATTTCAGAAGTGCAAGGCACTGTTCCATAGCGCAGAGCGCATCTTGATCAAACTTAGATCAAAGAAAACAAGTTTTTCTTGTTCCAAAGATTTCAAGAACCAATGGTTTTGATTCTTATCAAAAGGCAATGCCTTTATATAGATCGAAAGATCTAATAAAGAAATAAATTACTTCTTTTTTATTATTTATTTATTTTTATTGGAGATCTTGATCTTGTTCGTAGATCTTTGATATTTTTAGAAGAAATTCTTCTTTTTTCCAAAGATTTACCTTTTTTCTTTTCGAGCTCTTCTCAAAATTTTTAGAGGAGTTCTGTATGATCTGAGACTTGGAGTCTAGGGGCCTTTATATAGGGCCAATTAGTTTGTTAGGTTGGTTACAGAGATCTTTCTCTGATTGATTTGGGGATATTTCCCCACCGTTGGATCTTTGATCCTAGGGCTCTGTTTTATAGAAGATAATCTTCCTGTTTTAACAAGATTAAAAAGATCTTTCTAGAATTTTAATTCTGATTTAGTGCTGGCACAGTTGGCGCAAGCGCACCTGCGCTTGAACGTGTCGCGCAGCGCAAGAGCGCCAGCGCAACTGCGCTGACACGTGTCGCGCAGCGCAGAGCGCAGCGCAACTGTGCTGACGCGTGTCGCGCAGCGCAGAGCGTAAGTCATCTGAAGCGTTGCTTCATTTATTTTTATTTTAAAACAGAGCCTTGCTCTGATTGGGTGCGCTGTTTTGGGCGCAGCGCTGGCGTGTCTGTTTTTGACACGTGGCGCGTTGCGCGCAGCGCAAGGAATCTGAAGCGTTGCTTCAATTTTTGAATTTTTGAAATTCAAACAGAGCTTTGCTCTGATTGGGGGAAACAAATGCCCCCCCACCGTTGCGCTCACGTGGCGCACACGTGAGTGCAGCGGTGGCAAGATCCCAACCGTCAGATCAACTGAGGAGTTGAAGGGGCGCTTAAGTGCCTATAAATAGGACCCTTGGTCCTCAACAGATGATTATCATCTTTAAGAATTTGATTTTCAGAGCCTTGCTCTTGTTTTCAAGAACTTCAGAGCCTTGCTCTCATTTCCAAAGTTAGAACTTTTTAGAAAGACTTTAGGTAAAAACTAATCTTAAATTAAATTAATTTTAATTAATAGAGCCTTGCTCTCATAAATCTTTTGATCTAAAGAAAACCCTTTTGGGGCTTCACAAACAGAGCTTTGCTCTCAAGAATCTGTTTCAGGGTTTCTTAACCCATGAACAGAGCTTTGCTCATGGAAAAAGTATAGATCTTTTGATCTAAAAATGAAGAACTCTTAAGAGTTTTCATGGATCTTTAAGATCCCAAATTTTTAATTTTTAGGAATTAATTTTCTTTTGATGGATTTTTCCATCATTATTACAGAGCCAGGCTCTTTAAGGAATTTTATTCCCTTGAGATCAGAGTTTGACAAGTGTCACTCTGTGACAGAGCTTTGCTCTGAAAGGGGAGATTTTCTCCTTGTCTCTAGGGATTTCTCATTTAATGAGAGTATTCTTTTGGGGATCTCCTCATTAACTGACAGTCCCATGCATTGATGGGGCTGTCTTATTGACTGATGCATTATCATCTGGATTTTGTGGGTCCCTCTTTGGTTCCCTCTACACTGCATTGCAGTGTAGTATCAAGCGTCAGGATTTTAAAATTAAATTATGATACTGACGGCTGAATTTCATTTTTCTTTGCAGGCAATCATGTCTGCTAATCTGTCTTTCCCATTCTTCCTCTTAGAGGGAGGTTTCCCTGAGGCGCCAGTGGACCGGGAGGTTCTCGCTCTAATTAAGGATCACGACCCGGAGCATAAGAACCTTCATCTATGGGGCAGATGGTATAGTGAAATCATCAAGGGTCACCGAAGCTTCTGTTGCGCGACGCCGTCAGAGCCCATCTCGTCGATCCTATATGCGGATGCACCCCCGGTGAACTATGCCGTGGAGATTGTAAATTGGAATTCGGAGGATCTTCTTCAGCCTTCGATCGCCGCTATTCCCGTGCAGCCGCCGGCAGCCGTGGACATTTTGGGGCGGTGCATATGCCAGGGTGAGGCACGCCCTTGGGGACAAGCTTATAACCTTGGATTGACCCCTCGACAATCGACCGGGTATTTGCAGTGGGCTAGGTATATCTTGTCAGCAAAGAAGACGCATCTGATGAAGATTGGTCTGTACCCTGCAGTCTACGCTTCGCTCTTTGAGTACCCTGCTCCTCCGACGTGGTGGGTTAAGGCATTCGTGGAACAATGGAACACCCACACCCATACTTTTCTTCCGACGGACAGGGAAGTCTCCATCCCCCTGGAAAAATTCACTGAGATTTCCGGGTTGCCGGCGAGGGAAGATCATTATGAACAGTTACTTCCTCCTGACGAGTATGTCTTCGCCACCAAGCCACTGGTAATGGGCCTAACACCAGAGAATGCTATTCAGCACCAGTTTCCGAGCCTGGTGAAGGTGTTGAATATATATGAAGGTCTCTATTTGGAATCGGGAGTCCGGGGAGTTAGTTTTGCAGATTTTATCGCCCGCTTCCTTCGACCGGAGATTCTATCGCAGCGGAGTGAAAAGTTCGCCAAGCTCGAAGACTCCTTCGGCTTCGGCTTAGATCGTCGACCAGTATTGGAGGACGACCAAAAAAGTTTCTACCTTCCCGATGTCGCCATCATGCCCTTATCGAAAATCGCCGCCCCGGGCATCGATGAGGAGACCTTCTTCCTCTGGTTTCTGGGGTTGTGGCTGTGCTGGTTCGCGCTCCCCATGTACCCACGTTACATGAGGTCGTCTGTCTTCTACCCAGTGCATCGGATGGTGGCTGGTATACAATTGTCGATCGGAATTGCCGGGCTGGCTCACCTATACCATGGACTCAGCGTGGCGACGGACAAATGAGCCTGGGGTGCAACCTGCCAATTTCCCGATTCACTACTTCACTTCGTGGATGGAAATGCATGTGCTCGGGGTATTTGGCATTCATAAGAGTCCCTCGTTTTTCGAGAAGTGCAGACTCCCAAGAGTTATGCGGCTGATTGGCGCCTCGATCGTGAATCCGCCTCCGCAGGAGGCTAGGGGGTTGCTTCTTCGTCCGCACATGGTCGGAGCGAAGATTTCTTTCATGGACAAAGTCGTGACCATCGGCCCGGAGACCTCTAAGGCGGTGTTGGCGCTGCGTGATGGTTTCAAGGACGGGGCCTCCGTATTGAAAACCCGGGAGATTCTTCACTTATACTCTATCCGGCCGGGCTTCCTGGTGTTCAGGCAAAATGACATGGCGCTGTTCATGAGGTACAACCCCCATCGGTTCACCCAACAATCAAGCTATAACCAGGGGGTCCTACTGGAGGCGTTTTTGGAAGAGCCCGCGGCCACCAGGGAGGGGATACGGAGCGTGCTGCACCATTTTATGCGGCTGAACACGGGCTCCCACTTCTTTATCAGCGAGCCGAGCTGCGTCCCCCAGGCCCTCCACGTGTACGTGGCTTGGTACGCGCATGCGATGGGTGCTGTCACCCGGGAAGAGAAGCGGTTGTTGGTTGATCGCAAGGGTGCGCCCCCTAGCAGCGACCACAAAGCTCCCCTGAGGCTAAGGATCCCGACCGTTCCTCCGCTGAGAGATGTTGGAGCTGAGCCACCGCGCGTGCTGAGCCCTCTGCGCGGATTACCCCGTGCTACCGCCGACGTACCCCCAGCGCCCCGTGCTCCAGTGGAGACGGTGAATGTAGTTTCGCCTGAGTCTGGCGTGGGCTCGGACATCGGGACCCGCCGCCCTAAGGTGCCCACAAAGCGCAAGTTGATTTTGGGTGCGACCAGGGTCCGCGCGCAGAAGAGGAAGAAGAAGTTGATTCTTTCTCTCGATGCCGTCCTCGTCTTAGAGCCTCAGGCCCCTCTCACCGAAGGCTTAATCAAATACGGGAGCAACGAGGGTTTCTTCGTAGATCCAGCAGACACTGATATGGCGCCGCCATCGCGGCTTCTGAGCGATCGGCAAGGCTTGAAGCGTGGTTGGCTAAACTTGCGCAATCAGGTAATCACTAGTCGTATTCTTTGTCATTTCATTGTACTTTTATCATTGTTTTTGACTAATGCTTTTCTTTTTTAAACAGGCGTCTCTACCGAAGAAGCCATCGCAGCTTCCCTGAAAACCTTCCAGGAGGAAGAGATGAAATGCACTCTATCGGGTGTCAGTATGTCTCGGCTCACTGAGTCTCTATTCTCCTTTTTTTTATGGCCAATCTAATCCTTTTTTGTCTCTTTGCAGGGGCTGCGGGATGTACTGCGCAAGCCGATGCGGGGATTCTCCCCGGGCTAGCTACCGATGTTCCGTCCTCATCAGGGCTGCCGCGAGAGTCTCTACTCAAAAAGCCGATGATGGATGCCTTGAAGGCTCTGGAGGCAACTTTGAATGCGGACGACGCCGCCTTACTGAAGGAGGCTTCTAAGAGGTCCGTCGTGACAGCCCGGGAGGAGAGGAAGCGCTTGAGGCGCGCAGCGAAGGAGCGTAGCACTGCTTTGGCCGTGAGAGCGGGCCCAAGCGCTGTTACTCCCGCCGCTACTCCTCCAGAAGAGTCCCCGGTCGCCTTATCTACAGCTTATAGAAGGGCGATGCGTGCAGTTCGGGAGGCCAACGATCGATCCACCTCAGGTAATGTGTCTTTCGAGACTTTGTTGTAAGAGTTGTAAAACTATCGGTTCTTATATATCTTGTCCTATAGGGCCAAGTCCAACTGAAGGAGCGACGGAAACCGTCGAGCCTAAGGGTACAGTGGAGGAGGTACTGGCTGAACCCGAGGCGACGGTGGGCGACGTAGCCGGGGTTGCTGGACCCGAGATAGTAGCTGGTGAGACAGTCACGCCTACTGCGCCCGAGACGGCCACCACTGCCGAGCGCGAGGTAGCGGCAAATAAGACGGCTGCTATAACCGAGCCTGGGGCAGCAGCGGATGGAGCGGCTGAGACCAACGACCCTATGGCAACGGTGGACGAGACGGCCGCGACCGCTGAGCCCGAGGGAGTAGCGGGTGAGACGGGCATGATTCCCGAGGATGAGCCGGCCGCTCTTTCTCAAGAGTCTGGCAATGCTCCGATCATTGCTCTCCCCGCCTAAGGTCCTCCGCCATCTCCTGGCCTCGCGAGCACGGCGACGGCTCTCGTAGAGTCTGGTGATGAGGCGACGGGAGGTGAACCCCTGCCGATGGAGGAGGGAGACGCCGCCGTTTCGGCTGGTGACTCATCAGGTAAATTTTGGGTTACCGTCCCTTTTTATTCTGCAACCTTTCCTGACAGGGCTTATCTTGTTTCTAACGCAGGTGCGGCCAGTGCTGATGCCCCTTTGCTCGAGGGAGCGCCGTCAGTTACCGCCTTGACGGTGGCCACCTCTCTACCTTCTCTCGCACCGTCGCAAATGCTGGAAGGTATGGATTTGTAACCCATTAGTCTTATCTCTCGGCCGTATATATCATGTACTGATGCTGTACTATTGCGTCTTTGCAGGAATGCTTTTTGATCATCTTTACCAGGTGCTGCACCCACACTTCTCCTTCCCATCGGAGCTTGCTTCCTCCAGTGGCACTGGTGATTATAGTTTTCAATTAATGCCCTTCCTTTTTTCAATAATGGAATTATTTCTGATTCTTCCTTGCCCTGATTGCAGTGCTGCAGATCGAAGGAGGAGATGTAAGATCAGCCGCGCCACCGGTCCTCCCGGCTTTGCCGCCTGCTGCAGCTGGTATAGTAAACTCCCTCATTGATGACTTTCTTATATTTCTCGAACCGTCATCTGATTATGTTTTGTTTTTTAGCTGTCGTTCCGATTCCGGCCCCCTTCGAGTCTCGCATCATAATGCCGGCAGGCCCATTCTCCAGGCGTCCATCCTCAAAGGGTGCTGCGATGAGTTTGAGTATGCTGAGCGGATGCATCAAAGAGCTTGACGCAGAAGCTCCCCCATCTTCCGCAGATTTCGTTGCGGAGGTTAATCCGATGCTGGCGACGCTTGCAAATTTTCATAATGAAGGCGTCGTCGAGTCTTGGGTTAATCACTGCAGGGAGATCGAGGCCCGCCTGCATCAGTTGGAGCTTATGCGTCCCGCCCCCGAGATCTTGGCCGCGAGCACTCAACGGGCGGCATGGATTGAGCAGAGCGCTTCTTACTTCCGCCATCTTGAACAAGAAGTTGCTTTAAGGCGTAAGGAGCGCGGAGAGACTTCGAGCAAATCTGCCCGACTGCATGCTCTGGTGGATGCAAATGCTGCACAGTTGAAGGTTATCTTTGAAGGCCTTCTGCGATGCATCTCTGACGGGTTAACACTGAGGCAGCAGCTTGACGTCGTCGAGCGGGATGCACCAAATCAAGAGGCAGCCCAGCAGGCAGTTGAGGAGCGGCTTTCATCCTTCCTGCAGCAGCGGGCTCAGGTGGAAGCAGAATTAGCGGTGGCAGCCGATCAGGAGAAGGCATTGAAGGAAGTGCGCGAGCAATTGATGGGGCTATTTAAGACGCTTCCTTCTCAGTAGCTGCCTTTGTATCAATTATACACTTGTAATCTTTGAATAATATGTATACATTCTTTATTCTTTTATACGATTCGCCTTGTACTTAATTGAATTCATGAATAAAGATACACACACATTTTTTTTTGCAATGTCTTGTGTCATCTTTGCGCTTTCTCCCTTCTTTTATTATTAGCATGTTACCTTAGTAAACATGGTTGACAGATGATAGAACGAACATCCTGTATTGGCTTCTTCAAGAGGTAGTGATGGCTTAGGAGTCAGGTTCAGATCTGCTGCCTAAGACTTTTCAACTTTATGAGCCGTGAGGGTCTCACAAAGACTTTTCTCCCTACGGATCGAAAGGATCTCGTAGGTGTATTTTCTCCTTAGGAATCGTGAGGATTCCTAAGTGCGTTTTCTCTTATAAGTCGTAAGGATCTTATAAGAGAATTTTTCCCTCTTACGAGTCGAGAGGACCCGTAAGCGGTTGTTTTCCTCCTTGACGAGATTCGATTTTGGAGAGTGTGACCCGTGAATAGTATGCAAGAGTCCATTTTGGATCGACTCGCAGGGTCCCAGTGCTTAGGAAACAGGTTTTTTAATCCCCGCTGCCTAAGGCTTTATGTCACAAGTGGAGACGAATCGAGAAGTTCTCGCAAAGACACTAATTTCCTTGCGAGTCGAGACGAATCGAGCAGTTCTCGGAAGAATATCCTAACGTCACAGTTAACCTCTGCTCTTTACGACAGAGGTCCGTTAGGGTCTGTGGTACTTAGGGTTTTGTCCGTCGTACCGTCGCGTTGGCTGATGTATTCCTCGATAGACAGTCTTGCTGTTCGAGTAGCCTTGCGACTGTCGTGTCTCTGATCCCTTCGGGGGCTGGACAAGACGTTTTCAAGCAATGCTCCTAGGCAGTTTGACCGTCGGAAGAGCAAGCGTTAGGAATTTTGCCATGCCACTTTTACTTGAGGTTAGGCTCATTTTGGAGAGCCCCGATGAGTCATAACCACTCCGCGCTGGTGTGGGATGATCTCCGATAGTCTTTCAGGCTTTATATAACTTGCCGTTAAGACCCTGAAGCTAGGAATTTGGCCTTTGCTTCGTTTGCTGGCATTGCGTCTGTTGTATCGAGACGAATGTCGCGGTTGTCTCTAGGTTGTTGGTGAACCGTCGAGGTTTGGAACTAGGGATTTTGCCGTGGCTCCTTTTGGTGATGTTGCGTCTGTTGTATCGAGACGAACGTCGAGGTGGTGACCACTCCGCACCGGTGCGAGATGATCTCCGATTGTCTTTCAGGCTTTATATGACTTGCCGTTAAAATCCTGAAGCTAGGAATTTGGCCTTTGCTTCGTTTGCTGGCATTGCGTCTGCTGTATTGAGACGAATGTCGCGGTTGTCTCTAGGTTGCTGATGAACCGTCGAGGTTTGGAACTAGGGATTTTGCCGTGGCTCCTTTTGGTGATGTCGCGTCTGCTGTGTCGAGACGAACGTCAAGGTGGTGACCACTCCGCACTGGTGCGAGATGATCTCCGATTGTCTTTCAGGCTTTATATGACTTGCCGTCAAGACTTGGCTCCATTTTCTTATGGAGCATGGGGAGGGAAGGTGTGTTTCCTTCTTTGTTTGTGCCCCTGGATCGTATACAGGGATTGCTATGATATCGCCTGTAGGGCATAAATTTCATTACATATATATATTTTTTTATTTTATTTCTTTCTGCGATGCTCTATCATTTCAGCTTTTTATATCGCGAAAATCGCGATTGCCCAATCATTTCGGCTATTTTTCGCGGTGCCCAATCATTTCGGCTATTTATTTTATTTTTACTCGCTGTTTTTTATTGCGAGTTGCCCAATCATTTCGGCTATTTTGCATGCATACATTTTTACTTGCTGATTTTGTTGCAAGTTGCCCCATCATTTCGGCTATTTCGTATGCATGTGTGGCTTGCTGTCTTTTCGCCGCAAGTTTAGGATTAGACACCGATGTCGGCATCGGCACCGCTACAACTGGAATATTGCCAGGAGCGAATCATCATTTGCCTCTGTCGATGTCGAACAAAGGTGGCTTAGCAAACAGGGTTAAGATCCTGTCGACTAAGGCTTTTGACTTCGTGAGCTGTAAGGGTCTCACAAAGGTATTTCTCCCTACAAGTCGTGAGGATCTCGTAGGTGTGTTTTCTTCTTAGGAATCGTAAGGATTCCTAAGTGTATATTCCCTTATAAGTCGTAAGGACCTTACAAGAGTGTTTTCTCCTTATAAGTCGAGAGGACTTACAAGGGTTGTTCACCATATGGACATATCCCTAGTCACGGGTGGGACTTGGTTAGGGAGATGTTTATTCGCGCCCGTGGATTGTATACAAGGGTCAATATTGAGCCCCTTGTAGGGCTGTATTGGAGGTTGTGGGGGTTGCTTGAACAGGTTCAGGTCTCTATAACTTAAGACTTTCAAATCTTATGAGCCGTGAAGGTCCCATAAGAGAGTTCTCCTTACGAGTCGTGAGGATTCCGCAAGTGTAATTTCTCCTTAGGAATCGTGAGGATCCCTAAGTGTATTATTCCTTTGTGAGTTGTAAGGATCTCACACGGGTGGTTTCTTCTTACAAGGTCGAAGGGACCCTGCAAGTGCCTTTTAATGAGGTTGCGCCCTTTCGGGTTTTCACAAACACTCGCCGGTAGCCCTGCTGTTTTTACTCACGGAGCCCTTTCGGGTTTTCATCCGTGCCCATTTTGCTTATGAACATACCGTTTTTATTTTTTATTTTTTTTATATTTATTTTTTTATTCTTTTTTTATCGGCTTTGTGATGTTGCAATCCACCGTAGTTTATCGACATCTCGGTCAACAGCTAGTTTTAGGACGTAGTGGTCCGTCATTAGTTTAAGGACGTTTCGGTCCGTTGTTGAAGAAGGCCGGCTACTACTTATAGAGTTTGGGCTTAGGAAGATAGCGAGCGGATATGGTCGTCGTCATGTATCATTGACCTAGGCTATGATTCATTAAGCGTAGTATTTCTTTAGGAAGCGACCGTTTATTAGCCTGAAAGGCCTTTCACCGTGCATATCCATGAGTAGATAGGCTCCACCCTGGTAGACCTTGCCTATGATGTACGGGCCTTCATAGTTCGGCTCGAATTTTCCTGGCTTGGCGCGATTGGGGATCATAGGTCTTTTGACCACTAGCACGAGTTCGCCTTGGCGGAACGTCCTCGGCCTGGTCAATCTTTCATATGAGCGCGTCATCTTTGCTTTATAAGCCTCCATATTTTGTTGCGCTATGAGCCGGGTTTCATCAAGGGCGTCAAGCTCCTCAAGCCGAAGGTGAGCATTTTCTTCGTCCGTCAGCTCATAGTGGACTGCTACTCGTAGAGAGGGTAACTCTATCTCGAGGGGGAGTACCGCTTCTGTACCGAATACCAACGCATACGGCGTTGTGTTCGTGGCCGTCTTGAACGTAGTCCGATACGCCCAGAGAGCTTCTTGCAGTCTCTCGTGCCAGTCCTTCTTATTTCGGGACACCGTCTTCTTCACGATCTTCGTCAAGGTCTTGTTGAAAGCCTCAGCTAGACCATTGGCTCGGGGATTATAAACTGAGGAATATCTCCAGTCTATGTTGTGTTGTTGCGTGAAGCGGCTGATCTTGTGGCTTCTGTAGGCTGGCCCGTTATCGGAGATGATCCGTCGCGGAGTTCCAAACCGATAAATGACGTGTGTCTTGAAGAAATGGAGGATATTTTCCGTCTTCACTTCCCTCAGCGGTACTGCTTCTGTCCATTTGGAGAAGTAGTCAGTCGTCGCCAAGATGAATCGATGTCCCCTGGATGATGCTGGTTCGATGGGGCCGATTACGTCAGTCCCCCACATTTCGAACGGCCGGCTGGCCACTGTTGGATGTAGAGGATTTGGGTGCTGATGGATAAAGTCCCAATGAATCTGGCATGAGTAGCATTGCTTTGCATATTCGAGGCAGTCCTAAATCATTGTGGGCCAATAATAGCCCATCCGTTTAATCTTCAACTTCATCTTCGGGCCTGCTTGGTGAGAACCGCAGAGTCCGTCGTGAACTTCCCGAACGACTCTTTTCGCCTCTTCAGGTCCCAGACATCTCAGCCACAGAGAATCAAATGATCTCTTGTACAGAGTATCATTAACGAAGGCGAAAGACAGAGCTCGTTTCATGAGCTGATGTCTTGAGGACGCATCTTTAGGTGTTCGACGGGATTTGAAGTAGTCTATAAAGGCTTCTCTCCAATCCTCAGCCTTTTCCTGGTCTTTTATTTGCATAGCCATTTGCTCAGTCACTCCCTTTTCTTCGGATGATTCAGGAGATATTTCTGCTGGGGCAAGCACCCGACGGCTTTGTATCACGATTCTTACGTCATTGAGGTTTTCGTCGGCCAATTCTTTAGCGAGCTTGGCTAACGCGTCCGCTTTGCTATTTTCTGCACGCGGTATGCTTTCCAGTATGTAGGAGGGGATTTGAGTCAGCAATTGCTGTACTCTCTCGCCATACCTTACCAATTCGGGTTTGCACGTTTGGTAGTCGCCATTTACTTGACTGACGACCAGTTGAGAATCTCCATATATGAGGAGGTTTTCGATTCCCATGTCGATGGCGATCTTGAGGCCTGCTATCAAAGCTTCGTATTCGGCTTCATTGTTCGTCCTCGGCTCTGTTAAGGAGAAAGCAAAGCGCATTATCCCTCCTTGTGGAGTTACGAAGATGAGGCCTACCCCTGATTTGATTATAGGGGTGCTTTGTTTGCGCTTCTTCATGGAAGACGCTCCATCAAAATAGAGTTCCCAACGGGTATCACTACCGTCGATCGCATCAAACGCATGTTCGTCTGGCAGCTCGCAATTCAGAGGAGAATTGGCAGGTATCGAATGCTCAGCGAGGAAGTCGGCGATGGCCTGGCCTTTCACTGCCTTAAGAGGCTGATAGGTTATCGAAAAATCCATTAAGAGCAAGGCCCATTTAGTGAGTCTCCCTGTCAATATAGCCTTCGACATTAAATATTTAAGGGGGTCCACCTTCGAAATGAGACGGACTTCATGCGCCAACACATAGTGCCTGAGCTTTATTATTGCGAAGATCAACGCCAGGCAGTGTTTTTCGATGGGGGAGTGGTTGCTTTCTGCCCCCAGGAGAACTCGACTTAAGTAATAAAGAGCTCTTTTTTTCCCTTGGTCGTTCTCTTATGCCCATAATGTGCCTAAGGAACCTTCGAGGGCGGTTGTATAAAGAATGAGAGGCTTTCTCTTGACCGGAGCAGCCAACACTGGCGGATTCTGCAGGTATTGCTTGATTTCGTCTAGCGCGTCTTGGCATTTGTGATCCCAGACGAACGGGGTTCCCTTCTTCATCAGATGACTATAAGGACGACACTTGCCTGAAAGATTGGCTATAAATCGCCGGATGTACGCGAGCTTCCCTTGGAGAGACCGCAATTGCTTGAGAGTCCTTGGCGGAGGCATTTCCATGATCGTCTTGATTTTTGACGGATCTATCTCGATACCTCAGTGTTGGACGATGAATCCAAGGAATTTGCCCAAGGAGACCCCGAATGCGCACTTGAGAGGGTTCATCTTCAAGTTGTATTATCGAAGGCGTTGAAATACGGTCTTCAAATGCTCTAAATGCTCCTCGTATGATTTGCTCTTAACCACGAGGTCGTCGATATAGCATTCAACGATTTCATGTATAAGGTCATCGAAGATCTTTGTCATGGCCCTTTGATAGGTGGCACCGGCGTTCTTTAGACCGAAGGGCATCACCTTGTAGCAAAATATACCCAAAGGGGTCCGGAAAGCGGTGTGCTTCTGCTCTTCGGGATGCATCTTTATCTGATTATATCCTGATGAGCCGTCCATGAAGGAGAAAACCTCGTGAGTGGACGTGTTATCTATCATCAGCTCGGTGACTGGAACTAGGAAGTCATCCTTCGGGCAGGCTTTATTGAGATCCTGAAAGTCTATACATATGCGCACCGTCCCATTTTTCTTCATCACCGGGACGATATTGGCGATCCAATCGGGATACTGAACTTCCTGAATAAATCCAGAGTCGATTAGCTTCTTGACTTCGGCGTTAATGCTCATCTCAAGCTCGAGCAGCATTCTTCTCGGTGCTTGTTTGATTGGCTTAACGTCCGGGGATATCGCCAATTTATGCACAGTAATTTCTGGATCTAGTCCTTGCATTTCGGAATAGTTCCATGCGAAGCAATCTTTATACTACAGAAGCACGTCTTTTAATGAAGCCGCCTTTCCTTCAGACAATAGCTCACTGACAAATGTCGGTCGCGGGTCGTTCGCCGTCCCCAACTCAATTTTCTTGAGATTATCTGCAATGGTGTATATTCCATCTTCCAGCTCTTTCGGCGCCGGTGGAAATTCTGAGATCACCTCGTCATCGCTGTTTTCGAAGCATCATGGAAGGTCATCCATATTCTCGGGCTCTTCTTTTGATATTGTTATCATATGACAAGTACGAGCTCGCTTCCAAGACCGATGTGGATCTGGATCTGCTCTCGCGGCTTTGGATTCATGCTTCTGTGGCGGCGTTACCCTCCAGCTATCAGATAGAGCGAACTTGCCGAGCTGATACTGATCTTCGACCCAATTCATGAAGGTGAAGCAATCTTCGAGAGAGTGTCCTATTACCCTGTGATAAGAGCAATAGTTCGGGTGTGAGACTTCGCCTGCTTGTTCGGGGTGCTTGGACTCCGGAAGCGTAATCATTTAGTGTTTTATAGCTAGGTCAAGTATCTTCTTTGTCTTGTCTTGAGGAAAAGAGTACACTCGACTCATCTTCTTCACAAGGGATAGATCCGGACCGGTCGATTCACGCCTGCGTGGCTTCTTGGTCCCGCTTTGTCGTTACTGAATGCCTTTTCCGCTTTTTGACTTGTTTCTGCCTCTGCGTCGGGCCTTTTTTACGACAGGTTGACAGGGAGCGGCATTTTCGTCTTTCACAGCCTGTTGGAGGAGGCGTTGCGTCCTGGCTTTCTCGTAGATAGCCATTTCGCGGTCGTGGTCGTCTCGGACTTTTTGACAAGCTTCCCTTATAAGCTTGTCCATTCGTTCTTCGAACGACGGGCTGGGCATTTTTACGTCGGGGATTTTTTCTGGCTCAGGGTTAGCATCTTTCTATTGAGCATCCCCTTCTTCATCAAAGTTATGCACAACATAGCAGTCGCGGAGTAGCTCCCGTTTCTTGGACCGAACATATCCCAGCCCGATTGCTTCCATTCTCCCGTTAGGCAACTTGTGCTGAGTTCCCGGAACGTTCCAGACCCTGTCATAGAACTTAGCTTTTTGAACAGTCTGTTTGAAGGGTATCCCTCGGCGCTTCAATAGCCTTTTCAGGCCTTCTGTATAATATCTAGGCAGACGGATGGGCTGAAGCTTGTCAAGCGTAGGATCCGCACCGTGCCAGATTTCTTTCTCCACTTTGGTTTCCCCGGAGCGGTAGAATAGAATCGCCTTTTCACCTTCTCGCCTGGGAGGGACATAGAACGTCCGCAGCTCTTCTACATTGTAGGTATCAAGCGTGTCCAGTTCTTTATGATGTTTAGGCGGCACCATGGCGACTTGCAGACTTTGCTCTTCATCAGCGAATGTTTGTATTGAAGGCCGAGCAGAGAATATAGCATGGACTCCATCTTCCGAGTCACTGCCAAAGATCAACATAGGAGCGGATGGTCCTGGCTTGTTGTATTGTGGTGGACCCGAATAAACCATCTCTTCCTCTTCCTCAGTATCGCTCCCGAAGACAGGGATGGTGGCGATAGCTTTGTTCTCCGGCTTGTGACACCACTCCGTGTCTTCGAAATGCGGTAAGAAGTATTTTGCATATTCATATTTGCGGACTTTGTTCACGGAGAATGGGTTCAGCTCTCCTGTTACGGTATACTCGAGACCATCCTTAAAATATTTCATATACTGATGCTGTGTAGAAGGGATGATGTTGTACTCGTGTAACCAGGGTCAGCCGAGCAAAGCATTATAGCATGTTTTGGCGTCTATGACGTGGAATTTAATGTCTGTGACGAGTAGCCCAAAGCGTAACGTCAGTATCACAGACCCGAGAGTCCATGATGATTGAGAGTCGAACCCGAAGATGGTGATCTTATCCTGAGCGAGATGCTGGACGCTCATGCAGATTTCCTTCAATACCCGTACATTGAGGAGATTGACGGAAGACCCATTGTCAACCAAGATTTTGCCTATCTTTATATCATGGCAGTACCCTGAGATATAGAGAGGACGATTGTGCTCGCATGTCCCAAGAAGGAGGTCTTCATCACCGAAAGTGACATCGGCTGTGTGCACTTCTTCCAGCTCGTCCTTCATCTTTTCTTCGGCGAGAAAAGGTTGGAATTGCTCTGGCTCCCGTAGCGCCTTGATCAATAATTCTCTTGCTTCTTTTGATAGTAAGAGAGCATCGAGAATACTGAGTTGCGAGGGTAACTTCCTCAAGTGTGCCAGAACGTTGTATTCCACCTTATTTTTCTTTGGCGGGTCCTTGGCGGTTAGCTCTTCCATGACTTGATCATCTAGGGCGATATCCTCAGAGACCTTTTCTTTTCCCTTATCTTTTTTATTTGAGGGTCCGAGATTTTTTTCAGGTAGCGTACGATTACGCAGCCGGATATTTTCGCAGGCCTTCGGCTCTTCCTCTTTTCCCGAGGTGGACTCTTTAAAGAGAGGGCTAAGAGCCATTTCCTCGTCAGAGTCGCTCCCGAATGTGAGAATTTGCGCTTCCCCGGCGTTAACCATGCGACAATCGCCGGTAGTTCTTCTAAGCTCCTCGGTCGAGTTTTGCGCTTCTCCCGCTTAAAATGTTGCCGGTGAACAACATATCCCTGCCACCATCTATTGAAAGCTTTGCACTCTTCGGTGGGGTGCGAAACCTTTTGATGATATAAGCAATAGGAAGGGTGCATTTCTGCTTTGCCGGCAATGTTTCCTTCAGAGGGTGGTAGCTTCATCCCCATTGATATGGCTTTAGCAAATCTTTTCCTCGTCTTGAATTTGTTTTTATCCGCAACGGATGTCTTTTGATTTAACGAGAATGTCTCAACTCTTTCGTCTAGTCGCCGGCGCTTGGCCCTTTCAAATATGACTGTCTCGCGTTCCCGATCAGCTTTACTTTTCAAAAGAGCCTCGTTGATGGATGCATTAATTGTTTCATCTGATGGCCCCAGAAGTTCTGGTTTAGGATCTGCCTCCAGCTTCTCAGTGCAAAGAGTTCTCTCATCGTTTGTAAACGAGTGGAAGATCATATGACAACTTGCTGCATAACCCTCAGATTCGTCCGACGAGCTTTCTCCATCATTTTCCTCCTGAAAGACGTGGCTGAGGAACTCTTGGAGCGTGATGGGAGTCCGTGCCTTCTGATTATACTCCTCCAGCGCGTCAATCTGTTTCTGTAAGTCCGTGCGCTTGTCGCCAGGACGCACGGGCTTTTTGGATCTCTTCTTCTTCTTCTTTGAAGATTTCGACGGCTGGGTGTGAGTGCTTGGGCCATCACCACCGACCTTTGGAGTTGGGCGCGGCTTCAGCATCTCTTCGATGATCTGGGGTTCTAGCGGGTTCTTTCACCTGATCGCCGGGCATGTCTGGAGATCATTCAGCATCCTCTTGGTTTTGGCTGATAGCACAACCTCCCACAGAGCTTCTTCAACAAGGGAGCACGTTGCCCCCGGCATATTCACCTTTTTAGGGGTATGAGGTTGCGGCGGGTTCACCTTTCATTTTTCGGACAACGTGAACTTGCCTTGTTGGTATTGGTTTTCAATCCAGTTTTTGAAGACATAGCAATTCTTGATCGGATGACCCAATACTCGGTGGTAAGGGCAGTAATTGGGATCATTGACGTCGTTTGGCTACAACGGACGTTTTGAATCTGGCAGATTGATGAGTCTGTTGCGTATTGCCAGCTCGAACAGTCTTCTCGTTTTATCTTGAGGAAACGAGTAAGGACGTCTTAGCCTCTCGTCGAGGGATAGGCGTGGACGCATATTATTTTGACGAACAACCGGCTTCAAGTTGCTCGGCTGTTGTTGAGCATTAGCGACGACTATCGCTTTTCCTTTCCCCTTCTCATTTCGAGAGTCCGGCTTTAGAGGAGACGGTCTATGGCCCATCTGGTCCATTTGAGCTAGCTTGTCGATCAGGGCCTGGAACGTTGTTTGTTTAAAGAACATCATAAACTGTGAAATAGTTGCATGAGGATCTAAGGTGCCTACGAACATGCCCACCGCTGGTGCTTCTTCGATGCGCTGTTCGCACTTCTACCACAAGTTCCGCCATCGGATTGCATATTAAACCCAGGTTTCGCCCGGCTTTACTCTTGCATTGATCAAAGCTGTTATTGGAGTACGCTCGCTGGCGCTTGAGAAACGCTGGGTAAACAACAACTCCATTTCAGCGAAAGTTTTAACGGAGTCGTTCGGAAGCTCGGAGTACCATTCAAACGCCGTCTCCGATAAGCTGCCGACGAATTGGCGAAGCAGGAGCTTATCATCACCGCCGGTGTTGCCACAAAGAGCCCTGAACTGGGCAACATGTTGATGGGGATTGCCTGTCCCCTTGTAGACATGGAATTTCAGGATCATGTAGCCCGGCGGGTATTTGATCTGATCATACTAGCTCGGATATGGTCTCCCCGTTTTGACAACTTGACCGGCTGCCTCAGTTGCCTGGTGAACTCGTATCTGCTGAGCTATATATTCATCCAGGGCAGCTTTGGAAATTATCTCCTCCTTGGCTGTTGACAGAGCCGGCGGTGGATTTGACGTTTCTCCTCTGTCATCTTCAAGGACAATCGGAGGATCTTCAGCAGGAGGATCCTGCTGGATCATCATACCCACCATGCCCTGAAACAGAAGGGACATTCGTTTTATATTGGCTGCTTGTTCCGCAGCCTTTTTGTCCTACTTTTCCAGTATTCTCCAAAGGAATTCGGCATTGGTTTCTTGCTCCTGGCGTTGATCCAGATGCTTCTGGGCTTTCTTTTAGCCCGGTGAGCGTGGCCATCGCAGTCATCATTTCTTGGAGCTTCTGCTGCTGCTCTTGAGCTTTAGTCACCGATCGCGTAAGCGGTCTATGACCTGTGGATATACGGCTGTCCTCTTTCCCGGACGCCATGTAGACATTATGTATCACCATGCCCCCAGACTTAGGGCGTTTGGGTTCACTGCCTTTGACATTTGCCGTAGGCGTGGAGACTTTCTCCGGCCTTCTTCTCTTGTGGGCCATCGAAGTTGAGGGGGCCGTTGCTGTGGGCACCCAGGTAGCCGTCGTCTTCCGTGGCTTATCAGTACGGTTTTCTTCCTGTTGGACCTTTGACTTCTTATGCTGATGGGAGAAATTCGGATCAATCACCGATTCTCGGACTCGTCGCCAAGTCTTGTAGACTTTGGAAGACAGCTGTTGAGGAGACTGCTCCGGCTTTATTTCTACGACGGTCTCTACCGGTGGAGGAGACCTTTTGAGTACAGCAATTGGCGAATTCCTGCATACCCTGTTCAGCAGCTCAAAGCTGTTCCCGGTTGGAACAGCAGCATTAATTTCCACCGTTGGAGCTGGTGGAGTTAGCCCAGAGGGGGAGTTGCCCCCAATCTTCCTTATCCGGCGCCAGTGGCGACGTCGGGCATGACGAGTTGTTGGGATTGGTTCAGCGACGGCTTCGTCTTGCCCCTCGTTCAGGTGGGGGGCTGTTGCCGGTGTCAGCCTCTTGAAGACTGACGTCCGTTGAGCAGCCGTGTCCAACCGGTCAAACACAGATTTCTGAGCGAGAGCGGGAATGGGAGCAGTCAGCCTTGCGAAGACCGACCCTCTTGCAGGAGAAGCCGCCTCGATGACTTTAGGAGCAGGGATGGCAATCTTCTTTGGGATGGCCACTTCAGGTATTATGGGCTTCTTGGTAGGCCCTTTGGAGCTCGAGCTCAGCCTGGTGAAGACTGAAGAGTTGGAATTGGACGACCCGTTGAAAGGGGTCGTGGTTGTAGCAAGCCGATCGAAGACCGACTTCTTTGAAGCTTCCGGTACGGGCACTGGGATGGTGAAGCTCGCTGGCGGGAGCATGGTCCCAAAAAATAGTCCAGTGGTAGCCTGGGTGATTTGTTCCACCGGCATCGTGAACAGTGACGCCGCCTGAGGTCCATAGGCTACGCCTCCAGGTGAGGCGGAGCGTCGGTTGCATTTGCAGTTGGAGCAGTTGAACGCCATTGCTGTTTGATTTCTGCGCCAAGCAAGAGACCAAATCTTAGTAACTTGAAACCCGAGGGCAACCATTAACAAACCGCGATTCGTTCGCGAATACGACGCACGAAGTGTGGAGAGGAAAGAGGAAAAGGTTCCACCGGGTGTGCCAGAATCTGTTCCCCTCTGAAAGACGGCACGACGTGAGAGACGTCTTGCCTGAAGTTCGGGGCAGATGCTATTTAGTTTTATCCGTCCACCACTCCGAAGATGCCAAGTTGATTTATGGCACCGTGTATCGTAGGTTTAGACGGATGCGGCCGATGTAGCAGACTTCGTCAGATTCCCCCTCGTTTGAGGGGTTTTTGATTGTGGGGACGTTCTTCCCTGCAGGCGCAAGCCCCTGCAGTTAATTACGCTACCGCATCGCAGTAACAACTTTCTCATTCTCCAGCTGGTCACTTCATGTCGTGGGTGTTTGTTTTGTTTGTGGTTGCCCGTGGATTGTATACGGAGACTAATTTATGTTGTCGTCCGTAGGACGTGGATTAGTCCAAATCCGTATTTTCTTAGATTTGGGTTTGGGGTTTTGGTTTAGGGATATGTTAACCATATTTGAGGCTAAAATCAACTTAAACGTTTGTTAAGGATACGCCAGTCTAATTTGAGACTAAGATCAGCTTAACAGGATCGTTTAGATCCGACAAAAGAGCATTTGGGCTCTATTGTTCTAGTTTAGGAACATAGTGGTCCATTGGATGTATGGCCGTCGGGACCCGTCACCTTTCTGAAGACGTCGAAGTATTACAACGACAGATATCAGAGGAGTTCAGAGATGTACCCTTGAACCAAGGTTGGTTGGGAGATCTATAGTCCAATTTGGGACTAAAGTCTGTTTGAAGGTTTTGGTTTAAGGATACGTTAGCCATATTTGAGGCTAAGATCAACTTAAACGTTTGTTAAGGATACGTTAGTCTAATTTGAGAGTAAGATCAACTTAACAGGATCGTTTAGATCCGACAAAAGAGCATTTGGGCTCTATTGTTCTAGTTTAGGGACATAATGGTCCATTGCCAGTTTAAGGACATGGTGGTCCATTTCCAGTTTAGGGACATGGTGGTCCAACATTCCCATTTTGGGGACGACCATTGGTTTAAGGACGCATTAGTCCATGAGTTTAAGGATCCCACAGTCCGTAGCAATGTGTGGTTGTCGGGACCCGTCACCTCTCTGACGACGTTGAAGGATTACAACGACAAATATCAGAGGAGTTCAGAGATGTACCCTTGAACCGGATGTAAATTGATTCGAGAGAGCAGTTGTGCTCAGTTCAATTTAATTTGAGGACTTATGGCCAGAATTGGGTTAAGTCCAGTTAGGAAATGTCTTACATTTTGTTCACATTTGGCCTGTTAGGCCTTTTAATTGGGCTCTGCCCCCTTTTTTAATAATGCAGAGCATTGGACTTTTTAATTAAATGCATAGCATTTATTTTGTCCTGTTAGGCCTTTTTAATTGGGCTCTGTCCCTTTTTAATAATGCAGAGCATTTAATGGTCTGACAGTGCGCCACGTGGCCTGTCAGACGCTCTGCGCCAATTAATGAGCGCAAGGCGCAAGCGCTTGTGGAGGTGACACGTGTCACGCTCTGGTGAGCGCAAGTCTGTTATCACAGTGCGCTGCGCCAGTGCGCTGCGCTAGTGTGCTGCTGACACGTGGCGCGCTCTGATGACTTGCGCCAATCCAAGAACGCAATGCTCATTTTTTAAAGCGCAAGGCGCGGATTATTCTGAGGTTGACACGTGGCGTGTCCTGGTGACTTACGCCAACCCAAGAGTGCAGAGGCTCATTTCAGAAGTGCAAGGCACTGTTCCATAGCGCAGAGCGCATCTTGATCAAACTTAGATCAAAGAAAACAAGTTTTTCTTGTTCCAAAGATTTCAAGAACCAATGGTTCTGATTCTTATCAAAAGGCAATGTCTTTATATAGATCAAAAGATCTAATAAAGAAGTAAATTACTTCTTTTTTATTATTTATTTATTTTATTGGAGATCTTGATCTTGTTGTTAGATCTTTGATATTTTTAGAAGAAATTCTTCTTTTTTCCAAAGGTTTACCTTTTTTCTTTTCGAGCTCTTCTCAAAATTTTTAGAGGAGTTCTGTATGATCTGAGACTTGGAGTCTATGGGCCTTTATATAGGGCCAATTAGTTTGTTAGGTTGGTTACAGAGATTTTTCTCTGATTGATCTGGGGATATTTCCCCACCGTTGGATCTTTGATCCTAGGGCTCTGTTTTATAGAAGATAATCTTCCTGTTTTAACAAGATTAAAAAGATCTTTCTAGAATTTTAATTCTGATTTAGTGCTGGCACAGTTGGCGCAAGCGCACCTGCGCTTGACATGTGTCGCACAGAGCGCAGCGCAACTGCTCTGACGCGTGTCGCACAGCGCAGAGCGCATCGCAACTGCGCTGACGCGTGTCGCGCAGCGCAGAGCACAGCGCGACTGCGCCAGCGCAACTGCGCTGACGCGTGTCGCGCAGCGCAGAGCGCAAGTCATCTGAAGCGTTGCTTCCTTTATTTTTATTTTAAAACAGAGCCTTGCTCTGATTGGGTGCGCTGTCTTGGACGTAGTGCTGGCGTGTCTGTTTTTGACACGTGGCGCGTTGCGCGCAGCGCAAGGAATTTGAAGTGTTGTTTCAATTTTTGAATTTTTGAAATTCAAACAGAGCTTTACTCTGATTGGGGGAAACACATACTTCCAGTTCAGTAGCTCTTTCATCGTGTCTAGTAAACGGAGATTTGGTCATCTAGCCTTTGAGACATGACTCACAAGTTTCATAGGATGTAAATTCGAACGGATTCAAATATGCATCCTTATGCAACTCAGCCAGTCTTGTCGAATTCATATGACCTAGTCTACAATGCCACAAGAAGTCTTCATTCATTTCTGAACCGTTCCTCTTGTGTATGTTCTGTATACTTAGAAATGTGGTTTGATTCAGAACGTATATACCGTTACACCACGTACCAAACCCAATTAACACTTGATTTTGGAAAATGTTCATAACATTTTTGGTACGAAATAATAGTCGCTCAGAATTATTGTGTTACCAGTTTGTAACATTAGGTGATATTCGCCAGCTGCTTTGACTGCAACAATTGCACCATTCCCTACTTCTAGAGACTTATCACCCTTTCCCAGTTCTCTACCTTTCTTTAGCCCACGTAAAAAATTACATACGTGGGATCCTGATCCGGTATCCAATATCCAGGACGTAGAGCAAAATGAGAAAAAGTTCTTGGTTATGAACACACCCGAAGACGATACATCAACATGCTTATTCTCCATTTGGGTGGCGTGGGAATCCTGATATTCCCCTATTCCTTTCTTAGACTTATGACAATCATAAGATAGAGCGGAACCTGACTCGGTATAATAAGTGGGTTCGGGTAATACATCCATATTATTATCTTGATTAAGATATGTCATTCGTCTCTACCAAGAGAGAGAGAAGGATAATCACTTTTGCAAGCGCTCTTTGCAAGATTAGATTGGTTATTATCTTATCTAATCAGGATGGCTCCCACTGTTTTTATCAAATCTTCTTTCAAATCATAAAAGGTAAGATTAGCCGGGATTAATTACATTCTACAAGTTCGCTAACCGGTCAGTAGGCTAGTATCGGTACTCCGAGGGAGGTTCCCCATGCTTTCGCACGGACCTAATTAAAATAAATCTCGTTTCCCTAGAGGTATAACCCTATTGACACCTTTTTAGACACCTACTGGTGTAACGCCTTGAAAAGTCGTTTTGGAGTTTTTCGGAAAATCGGTGAAATTTCGGTATTTTTCCGTAAACCGTTTTTTTCCGTTATTTTGCAGTTTAGGACTAATTATACCTAAAATGGATAGGTAATTGCTTGTTTTTAGTAGCTAATGAGTTACTTATGAAATTCTGGTCGTTTAAAAATTTTCCCTAATTTTTCAATTTTTAATATTATTTTAAGCCGGTAAGAAAATACATTAATTTAGCGATAAATACAAATTTAATTGGGCTAAATTTAAGCTTTAAAATCGTGTTAATTAAAATCTAGTTGTAATATAAATTTTTAGTATTTTATTTTAAATTTTAACTAATTTTTATTATGGAAATCGAAATTTATTGAATTTTAAGCTAAAACTTGCAATTTTGGACTTGTAGGGGGTCTTTTTGCATAGAATTTTTTTTGTAAAACCCCTCTCACTATTCCCTCACCCCTAGGCTGGCCCCACCTCAGTAGCAAGCCCACAAAATTTTTCCCCATCTCATTTGAACAAAATGATATGATAAGGGCTTTAATATATTAAATTGGGTATGGGTTTTGTTGTTTGACTTGGTCTTTTGACTTTGAAACTTCTCTACACTTTTCCCCAACTCCCCCACACCTCTCCCCACTCCCTCCTCAGCTCAGAAATCCTGCACCAACAGCCCCAAATATTTTCCCCATTTCTTCTTCTCTTTTGCTTCATTTTCATCTCAAAAATTCAACAAAATCCACAATTTCCTTCACAAATTCAAAACAAAACCATATTCCATCTCTTCTCTAACCTAATTTGGTTCAAATCAAGGAGAAAGGAGGTGTCTTGGGAGGCTTGATCAAGCTTAGGATTGATCTTTTGAGGTATAATTTCTAATCAAATGGTTAAATTGTAGCTTAAGTGTGCTAAACTAGAACCTTGAAATTTGTTTAGTGTTAAATTTAGTGTTAGTTCCTAATCTTTTTTTTTAAGAGAGTTGTTTGTTTAAACTAGGTTTTTTTTAGCACCATTGATTAGTTAATTAAGTTATCTTGTTATCTAGTTTTATACAAACCTAAATTGAGAGATTACTATGCTTAAGTGGGCATCGATATGTGTTAATTTATGTTGTTCAAGTGTGAAATTGGATTTAATTGATGGTTATGAAAATCAAGAAAGGGTTGTTTATGGAGAAATATGATTTGAAGTATTGTAATGTGTTATAATTAAAGTGATTGTGGTTAACTAGTTATGCGGTTACATGTTATGCTAGGTTGTAATCCTTTTTGTCGCATAACGGCGATGTTGCGTCGTTTTTTTTAGAATGTTTATGCTTACTAGTTTTGTGATAAAAGTTTGTGATAAATTATTTTTGATGTCTTGATGACATTTTTAGCGTATCCTATGACTTTTAGGATGTGTGAGTGCGGATGTTTGTGTGTTCGAGTTTTAGTTTTTCCGGGCGACCAAATCGACGTTTTAGTTAGTTTTGCGATTTTCGCGTGTGTTCCGCGCACCTTGTGCACGTTGTACCTAGCTTGTGAACGTTAGTATTTTCGTTTGGGTTTTGCGTCGTTCTTGATATGTAACCTTATGTTTGGTATTGATATAAATTCCAGGTTCGGTCGCGGAGACGTCAGACGCGGCACGAAAGGGGAAAGCGGTGATTGGACGTGACTAGCTAGGGATTTCGGTGAGTAGATGTAACATCTACGGGGGACTATCGTTAGATGGCGCAAGCCGCCCGATAGTTTTAGTAACTTAAAAGATTCTTAGTGATGTTAGTAATTAGGGGTGTAATACTTATATGATTATTTGCTGTATCCATACCTTATATTGACATACATATGCGAACCCATTTTATAGGACACCTGCACCATTGCCAGGGTTTTTATATGCAGCACGAGCACTATTCATGCTTACACACACGCCCTGGTAATTGCCATGCCACCATACTAGATAACCTATAATTTGAAACCTTTTACTAATTGATGCTTAAACCTGTGCTATTGCCTTTAATTCCTTAAAATGAAATCGTAGGATTGCTATTCATGTGCATGTACCTCATCATATTATTTGTTCATGCCTAGTCTATTAATCATACATCGTAGCTTAATTATTGATACCATATGCATTCATCACCATTGATATATGCACTTATGAGGATTTCTTGAGATTTTATGATATTTCTGGATTTCGGAGGAAAGCCGCAAAATTTCTAAACTTATTATGTTTTTAAAATATGTAATTGCGGTTTTCTAGTGATGTAAAGTGTCGTCCACCATGAGTTTGCTGTGGTTTTCGAGATCCGTGTCGAGGAGTGGAGGAACCGTCACGGGTACATGGTGGGCCCGGTAAGGTACCCCGGGGCAAGAGGAATGTGGTGTTGACGTTGAGCCTGGCAGGGGACGGATTACCTACCGGTGACTGTTTGGGACGGCGGATATCCAGAGGATACCGACCGTGGCCGCGAGATGATGAGATATTGATATTTGAGATGGGTCAGCCGGACGGCTGAGGCCAGAGATACATTGATATGAGATTTGAGACAGTTTTGAGGTATCGATGCTGGACACAGATTCTTGTTGATTCTATTGGTATTGTGCTGGTATTTCAAAAGAGATTCCTAAAGGAAGAACATGATTCTTATACTTACACATTCAGATCATGAGTTGATTCGCATTGCATTCATACCTGCTAGTATATTCATATTGCATACATACCTGCTATTATGTCCTGCCTTACCTGTATTTGAGATGCTAGGATGCTTGTGTGCATGCATTCGATAGCCTGTGTAGATGTTATTTATTACTCACGAGTTGGCAACTCACCCCCGTTGTGCCACAGCCTTTTTCAGGTCCGCTCCGTCAGTACAGTAGCGGCAGGCGCACTTGCTTCTTTTGCCTGGACTCGAGGTTTTGCTCTTAGGTGGGTTATATTATTATTTTTGCACCACCTTGTATATTCTTTGTATCTAGAGTACTCCATCTACTGTATCTACCAGTATTGTTGTATATTGACCTAGAGATGAGACTGTGAGATTTGTGGACTTTTTATGCTGTATTTTGGGGTCGAGCTCACTTGAGTCGACATGCTGTTTTTCTCATGCTTCTTTATGATTATTTTGTATGATGCTGTTTTCTATTGCGTGGGATTTGTGACCGCCTTGTGGCGAAGAGCTAGCTCCCGCTTGGGGATGCCTTATTTGTTGGATTCATATATATTCTTGTTGTACCCATTTTGGGGGCCAGTATTTACAAAGGAGACTCTGCCGAAATTTTCGGAAAAATTGATATTGTTTTTTTAAAGGTTTTTATATGACTTATTTGATAAACTCGTTTTCAATTGATTGGGTTCTCTTCACTCTTTTGCTTATTTGGTTTTGGTTTCTGGGCTTTGGCTTACTTATTTTACGGACGTCTTGAGACGTTTCGTAAACTTAAGTGCCAGTCACGTTCCGTACCCTGCGGGTCGTGACAAAGTTGGTATCAGAGCGATAGGTTTTACCTTTTTGAGTGTAGGATGACCCTTGGTAGATAGAGTAAGTGACTTAAGTAGGGTAACGTAGCGTATGTATGTCCGCGGTATACTTGCGATACGGTACTCCGCCTAAGTGACTTTAGGATATACTTGCTTGAAAATTCCTTCTTCTATTCCATGTATCCTATGATCCTATTGCACTGTTTTTACTATCCGTTTTCCTGTAACAGCCACTATGCCGCCGAAGGCTACGAGGGCACAGAGGGCTGCCGCCCGAGACGAGATTCGAGCTGGCTCGTCTGAGACTAGGACTGAGCAGGGTGGTATGCCTACGCCGCAGGGACAGACCGATCCATCTTCCCCAGGCCGTATGGATAGGCTTGAGACTGGTATGGAGGAGTTGTGACAGATGATGGGGAGTATGCAGGAGCTACGTCAGATGGTAGGATCCCTAGTTGCAGCCAGTCGTACACCGAGGCCGGATGACGTACCTACTACATCATAGACGACCATGATACCTGCTCCTACTACTACCACCGTGACCATCCCGGTTTCACTACAGGATTTCATGAGTCTGAGACCTCCAGTATTCACCGGCACCGAGGCAGCGGAGGACCCACAGACGTTCCTTGACAGTTTAGCCAGGATCTGCCGTTCGCTGAGATGTTCGGATGATCGATGGGTAGAGCTTGCGAGTTTCCGACTAGAGGGTCTCGCGCAGACATGGTGGGAGTCAGTCTTGAGAGGTCGAGCTGCAGGTCTACCGCATATGACTTGGGCCGAGTTTACAGCGGTCTTTCTAGCTCGTTTCCTCCCAGAGAGCGTTCGTGACGCCAGAGCTCGTAGCTTCGAGGCCTTAGTCAAGACACCTGGGATGACGGTGTCTGAGTATGACATCCAATTTACACAGTTATCCCGATATGCTCAGTATTTGGTGGATACCGAAGAGAAGATGGTGAAGAGGTTCGTACAGGGACTTGATGCCCAGCTATATCTTGCCATTGGCGCCCAGCACTACGACACTTATTCAGCTGCTATGGATACGGCATTACGGATGGAGGCATGCATATCACAGACTTCGGCCGTTTCTGGGCCGAAGAGGATTCGCACCGATATACCGTCTCAGAGGCAGCGCGCCAAATTCTTTTCGAGAGATAGGCCTGGCAGAGGATTTGGACGGGGACAGTTATATGGTTCATATCCCCAGGGACAGCAGCCGTCGCCAGGGTGTTTTGGGTGCGGGAGTCTGCACCATCTTGTCAGAGACTGTCCGGCGAGACGATAGGGAGCAGCGACAGTTCCACATATGACCCTACCACCATCACCACCCCCTCCTCAGAGAGCCCTACTTCCTACCACAGGCGATGCTCCATGCCAGTTAGGTGCACCCAGAGGTCGTGGACGTGGCGGTCCTGTTCAGAGAGGACGAGGAGGCAGAGGCCGAGATCGAGGTCAGCCCGCTATCGGTGGAGGACAGGACCGAGTATTTGCTTTGACACCGCAGGATGCGCAGGCATCTAATGCCGTTGTGACAGGTACCTTGCCAGTTTGTTCTTTCGACGCACGGGTATTATTTGACCCAGGTTCCACACATTCGTACGTCTCTACACACTTTGCACCGATATTGGGCCGTGAGTCGTCGTCGTTAGATCATCCGCTTGTTGTTACTCCGGTAGGCGAGTCGTTTGTCGCTCGTTTTGTATTTCGATTGTGTTCCGTTCGTATCGGGGAGAGGGATTCATCAGTTGATTTGATTCTCCTCGATATGTTGGAATTTGATGTGTTTCTGGGCATGGATTGGCTAGCCACTTGTTATGCTTCGGTGGACTGCCGTGAGAAGGCAGTCATATTTAGCTTTCCGGGAGAGCCAGTCCTTGTTATTCAGGGAGACCGCAGCGTCACCCTTCCCAGCTTGATTTCGTCTCTTCGCGCTGGTCAGCTCTTGCGGAAGGGATGTCAGGGATTCTTAGCGTATATTTGTGATACTCGAGCTGCAGAGGTTCCGTTGGACCGGGTCCCGGTTGTTTGTGAGTTCCCTGATGTTTTCCCTGATGAGCTACCTGGGCTACCACCTGAGCGCGATGTTGAGTTCTGCATTGATTTGATTCCCGGCTCGGGGCCTATTTCTATACCGCCTTATCGGATGGCCCCGGCTGAGCTTCGAGAGCTGAAGGATCAGTTGCAGGATTTGTTAGATAAGGGGCTTATTCGACCTAGTGTTTCTCCGTGGGGTGCTCCGGTCCTGTTTGTCAAGAAGAAGGATGGAAGTTTGCGCTTATGCATCGACTACCGCCAGCTGAACAAAGTTACCGTTCGGAACATGTATCCGTTGCTACGCATTGATGATTTGTTCGACCAGCTTCAGGGTGCGGGGTATTTTTCGAGGATCGACTTGCGATCAGGATACCATCAGCTGCGAGTTCGACAGGAGGATATACCGAGGACAGCTTTCTGCACGCGCTACGGCCACTATGAGTTTTTGGTGATGTCGTTCGGACTCACCAACGCCCCAGCAGCATTCATGGATTTGATGAACCGTACGTTCAGGCCGTATCTTGACTTGTTCATCATCGTGTTTATCGACGATATCTTGGTGTACTCCCGGAGAAGAGAGGAGCACGAGCAGCACTTGCAGATTACATTACAGACTCTGAGGGAGCACCAGTTGTTCGCAAAGTTCTCCAAGTGTGCATTCTGGCTGGACAGCGTCGGATTCTTGGGTCACGTAGTTACGAGAGACGGCATATGTGTGGACCCGAAGAAGATTGAGGCTGTTCAGCAGTGGCCCCGACCTACATCGGTTACTGAGATCCGTAGTTTTCTAGGCCTGGCAGGCTACTACAGGCGTTTTGTTCAGGACTTCTCCCGTATAGCTGCACCTTTGACCGGTTTGACCCGGAAGGGAGTTCCTTTCGTTTGGACAGAGGAGTGCGAGCGCAGTTTTCAGCAGCTACGGACTTGTTTGACTACGGCGCCGGTATTATCTTTGCCTTCGGGATCAGGCGGATTTGTGGTCTACTGTGATGCTTCGCGAGTGGGATTAGGATGCGTATTGATGCAGCATGGCTGGGTGATCGCTTATGCTTCTCGGCAGTTGAAGAGGCACGAACAGAACTACCTTACTCACGATTTGGAGATGGCTGCAGTGGTCTTTGTACTGAAGATTTGGCGACATTACCTATACGGCGAGTCGTGTCAGATATTCACCGATCACAAGAGCTTAAAGTACATATTTCAGCAGCGAGACCTGAATCTCAGACAGCGTCGTTGGATGGAGTTGGTGAAAGACTACGACTGCGAGATCTTATATCACCCAGGCAAGGCGAATGTAGTGGCAGATGCGTTGAGTAGGAGGCTCGGGGGTAGTCTATCCTTTTTGCGCGCAGTGCAGAGGCAGTCGTCAGTAGATTGGCAGATGTTATGCGACAGCCGGGTTGAGTTCGAGTTCACTCAGACAGGGGGACAGCTCGCGCATGTTCGTGCACGCCCACAGTTGCTTGACCGTATATATGAGGCACAGCGCAGTGACGACCGTTGCTCAGAGATCATGGCACAGATGGGACAGGGCAGATTTTCCGAGTTCGTGATTGACGATCAGGGGATTTTACGCTATGGATCTAGACTGTGCATACCAGATGCTGATGGATTGCGGCACGACATTCTTGAGGAGGCACACCGATCAGTGTATAGTGTCCACCCCGGTTCCACCAAGATGTACCATGATATGAGAGAGACCTACTGGTGGGACGGGATGAAGAGGGATATTGCGGAGTTCGTTTCGAGATGCCTGACTTGTCAGCAAGTCAAGGCCGAGCACCAGAGGCCCGCAGGAGAGCTACAGCCGCTACCCATTCCGGAGTGGAAATGGGAGCAGATTTCGATGGATTTCGTTGTGGGTCTACGCAGGACCAGTCGAGGGTATGACTCCATCTGGGTGATCGTAGATCGATTGACGAAAGCGGCTCACTTCCTGCCAGTGAAGACCACTTTCAGCTTCGCTCAGTATGCCCAGCTTTACATCGACGAGATCGTGCGGTTGCATGGCGTACCGACTTGTATCGTGTCAGATCGAGGCACCCAGTTCACCAGCCGACTTTGGCAGAGACTTCAGGAGGCTTTGGGCACTCGTTTGAGCTTCAGCACAGCGTTTCATCCGCAGACCGACGGCCAGTCAGAGCGGACTATTCAAACTCTCGAGGACATGCTCAGAGCGTGCGTTTTAGACTTCGGCGGTAGCTGGGATCGTCATTTACCGTTAGTGGAGTTCTCCTACAACAACTGCTTCCAGGATACTATTCAGATGGCACCTTTCGAGGCACTGTATGGGAGGAGATGCAGATTGCCCGTTTGTTGGATAGAGCTCAGCGAGAGCAGTATTTTGGGGCCGCAGCTTGTTGAGGAGACGACGGCGAAGATACAGTTGATCCGAGACCGGATGAGAGCGGCTCAGAGCAGGCAGAAATCGTATGCAAACAGGCGCCGTCGCAGATTAGAGTTCGCAGTTGGCGACCATGTTTTTCTGAGAGTCTCTCCGATGAAGGGTGTGATGCGTTTCGGGCGAAAGGGAAAGCTTAGCCCTAGATTCGTAGGTCCCTTCGAGATCCTCGAGCGTGTCGGCGCTGTTGCATATCGTTTGGCCCTCCCACCCAGCTTTCCCGATGTTCACCCCGTCTTCCATGTTTCGATGCTCCGCAAGTACCTTCACGACCCTTCGCTTGCGATTCAGCACCCGACAGTCCAGCTAGAGCGCGACCTTTCTTTTGCAGAGCAGCCGGTGGCCATCCTGGATCGGCAGGTGAAGAAGTTGAGATCGAAAGTTATATCGACCGTCAAGGTCCTTTGGCGTGGCCCGAGCAGCGAGGAGGTCACCTGGGAGACCGAGGGCGAGATGAGGAAGAAATATCCCCATCTCTTTGAAGGTACGCGTAGTTATATTTTTAAATTCGGGGACCGAATTTCTTTAAGGGGGGAAGATTGTAACACCTTGAAAAGTCGTTTTGGAGTTTTCCGGAAAATCGGTGAAAATTCGGTATTTTTCCGTAAACCGTCTTTTTCCGTTATTTTGCAGTTTAGGACTAATTATACCTAAAATGGATAGGTAATTACTTGTTTTTAGTAGCTAATGAGTTACTTATGAAATTCTAGTCGTTTAAAAATTTTCCCTAATTTTTCAATTTTTAATATTATTTTAAGCCGGTAAGAAAATACATTAATTTAGCGATAAATACAAATTTAATTGGGCTAAATTTAAGCTTTAAAATCATGTTAATTAAAATCTAGTTGTAATATAAATTTTTAGTATTTTATTTTAAATTTTAACTAATTTTTATTATGGAAATCGAAATTTATTGAATTTTAAGATAAAACTTGCAATTTTGGACTTGTAGGGGGTCTTTTTGCATAGAATTTTTTTGTAAAACCCCTCTCACTATTCCCTCACCCCTAGGCCGGCCCCACCTCAGTAGCAAGCCCACAAAATTTTTCCCCATCTCATTTGAACAAAATGATATGATAAGGGCTTTAATATATTAAATTGGGTATGGGTTTTGTTGTTTGACTTGGTCTTTTGACTTTGAAACTTCTCTACACTTTTCCCCAACTCCCCCACACCTCTCCCCACTCCCTCCTCAGCTCAGAAATCCTGCACCAACAGCCCCAAATATTTTCCCCATTTCTTCTTCTCTTTTGCTTCATTTTCATCTCAAAAATTCAACAAAATCCACAATTTCCTTCACAAATTCAACACAAAACCATATTCCATCTCTTCTCTAACCTAATTTGGTTCAAATCAAGAAGAAAGGAGGTGTCTTGGGAGGCTTGAGCAAGCTTAGGATTGATCTTTTGAGGTATAATTTCTAATCAAATGGTTAAATTGTAGCTTAAGTGTGCTAAACTAGAACCTTGAAATTTGTTTAGTGTTAAATTTAGTGTTAGTTTCTAATCTTTTTTTTAAGAGAGTGGTTTGTTTAAACTAGGTTTTTTTTAGCACCATTGATTAGTTAATTAAGTTATCTTGTTATCTAGTTTTATACAAACCTAAATTGAGAGATTACTTTGCTTAAGTGGGCATCGATATGTGTTAATTTATGTTGTTCAAGTGTGAAATTGGATTTAATTGATGGTTAGGAAAATCAAGAAAGGGTTGTTTATGGAGAAATATGATTTGAAGTATTGTAATGTGTTATAATTAAAGTGATTGTGGTTAATTAGTTATGCGGTTACATGTTATGCTAGGTTGTAATCCTTTTTGTCGCATAACGGCGATGTTGCGTCGTTTTTTTTAGAATGTTTGTGCTTACTAGTTTTGTGATAAAAGTTTGTGATAAATTATTTTTGATGTCTTGATGACATTTTTAGCGTATCCTATGACTTTTAGGATGTGTGAGTGCGGATGTTTGTGTGTTCGAGTTTTAGTTTTTCCGGGCGACCAAATCGACGTTTTAGTTAGTTTTGCGATTTTCGCGTGTGTTCCGCGCACCTTGTGCACGTTGTACCTAGCTTGTGAACGTTAGTATTTTCGTTTGGGTTTTGCGTCGTTCTTGATATGTAACCTTATGTTTGGTATTGATGTAAATTCCAGGTTCGGTCGCGGAGACGTCAGACGCGGCACGAAAGGGGAAAGCGGTGATTGGACGTGACTAGCTAGGGATTTCGGTGAGTAGATGTAACATCTACGGGGGACTATCGTTAGATGGCGCAAGCCGCCCGATAGTTTTAGTAACTTAAAAGATTCTTAATGATGTTAGTAATTAGGGGTGTAATACTTATATGATTATTTGCTGCATCCATGCCTTATATTGACATACATATGCGAACCCATTTTATAGGACACCTGCACCATTACCAGGGTTTTTATATGCAGCACGAGCACTATTCATGCTTACACACACGCCCTGGTAATTGCCATGCCACCACACTAGATAACCTATAATTTGAAACCTTTTACTAATTGATGCTTAAACCTGTGCTATTGCCTTTAATTCCTTAAAATGAAATCGTAGGATTGCTATTCATGTGCATGTACCTCATCATATTATTTGTTCATGCCTAGTCTATTAATCATACATCGTAGCTTAATTATTGATACCATATGCATTCATCACCATTGATATATGCACTTATGAGGATTTCTTGAGATTTTATGATATTTCTGGATTTCGGGGGAAAGCCGCAAAATTTCTAAACTTATTATGTTTTTAAAATATGTAATTGCGGTTTTCTAGTGATGTAAAGTGTCGTCCACCATGAGTTTGCTGTGGTTTTCGAGATCCGTGTCGAGGAGTGGAGGAACCGTCACGGGTACATGGTGGGCCCGGTAAGGTACCCCGGGGCAAGAGGAATGTGGTGTTGACGTTGAGCCTGGCAGGGGACGGATTACCTACCGGTGACTGTTTGGGACGGCAGATATCCAGAGGATACCGACCGTGGCCGCGAGATGATGAGATATTGATATTTGAGATGGGTCAGCCGGACGGCTGAGGCCAGAGATACATTGATATGAGATTTGAGACAGTTTTGAGGTGTCGATGCTGGACACAGATTCTTGTTGATTCTATTGGTATTGTGCTGGTATTTCAAAAGAGATTCCTAAAGGAAGAACATGATTCTTATACTTACACATTCAGATCATGAGTTGATTCGCATTGCATTCATACCTGCTAGTATATTCATATTGCATACATACCTGCTATTATGTCCTGCCTTACCTGTATTTGAGATGCTAGGATGCTTGTGTGCATGCATTCGATAGCCTGTGTAGATGTTATTTATTACTCACGAGTTGGCAACTCACCCCCGTTGTGTCACAGCCTTTTTCAGGTCCGCTCCGTCAGTACAGTAGCGGCAGGCGCACTTGTTTCTTTTGCCTGGACTCGAGGTTTTGCTCTTAGGTGGGTTATATTATTATTTTTGCACCACCTTGTATATTCTTTGTATCTAGAGTACTCCATCTACTGTATCTACCAGTATTGTTGTATATTGACCTAGAGATGAGACTGTGAGATTTATGGACTTTTTATGCTGTATTTTGGGGTCGAGCTCACTTGAGTCGACATGCTGTTTTTCTCATGCTTCTTTATGATTATTTTGCATGATGCTGTTTTCTATTGCGTGGGATTTGTGACCGCCTTGTGGCGAAGAGCTAGCTCCCGCTTGGGGATGCCTTATTTGTTGGATTCATATATATTCTTGTTGTACCCATTTTGGGGGCCAGTATTTACAAAGGAGACTCTGCCGAAATTTTCGGAAAAATTGATATTGTTTTTTTAAAGGTTTTTATATGACTTATTTGATAAACTCGTTTTCAATTGATTGGGTTCTCTTCACTCTTTTGCTTATTTGGTTTTGGTTTCTGGGCTTTGGCTTACTTATTTTACGGACGTCTTGAGACGTTTCGTAAACTTAAGTGCCAGTCACGTTCCATACCCTGCGGGTCGTGACAACTGGATTAGTTAATTATAAAGTGCAAAACTCTCCCAGGTGTAACTCTTACTCGCAGTGGGTATCAGGATCCAACTATCATATAGAAGGTATGCAATCTCATTGCAAATTTCAACACTTGAAATTCCCAATATTGTTTTTACCCCATGCGATTATGACCTTGACAAGGTCAACAAACCATAAACCGCAAGTCAAGCTCAACCCGTTCATTTCTTGATTGAATTAAACCCACTCGCACGACCCTTGACAAGATCAAAAAGGCCGCACGAATACCCTAATCCAATCGCATCACATGCGACAGATAAGCACTAATCAGCTACCGCACTACGCCTTGACAAGGTCAACAAATGCTGCACGAATACTAAATAGCAAATGATGGAGGGCTACGCTGGTTTTAAGAAAACCTTTAGCGAATAAACTTGATATCGTTGTAGAATCTAGTGATTTTGAAAAGGAGTGGTTTAAGCTCCGCTTTTAAAATCGAGTAGTTTTCAAAAACAAACCGAATAGCTTTTACTAGCTTTTTTTAAAGAGGTCGCTCCCGGTGCAGGGATTTCGGTTCTTTCCTCATCGAATGAGGTACTGGATATTCATTAAGGAATACGACTATGCAAAGCAAGAACTAGAGAAGCTATCATAACTAAACCAAGTAGGTTGCAGCATTTGCTAAAGAGGTCACTCCCGGTGAAGGGATTTCGGCTCTTTCCTCATCGAATGAGGTGATGGATATCCATCAAGGAATACCACTATGCAAAGCAATTACTAGAGCTAACTTTTTGAAAATTTTGATTCTACAACATATTTAGGTTTCTTTTCTTTCCATTAATCACATTAATGAAGTCCCATCATTTAATGTTTCCCTAAACAGCACAGAAAAATGAAACGAAAATAGAACGTACGCTTATGCCATCCGCATTCACCACGGGGCCTCGTCATGCACCGTTAGGTTACTTAACTAATGGTAGAGCGGGGGCTGGACTAGCGCGGGTGCAAAACATAAGCAACGTTTATTATATATCATATATATAATATAGCATTCGTCTCATGTAGTTATATGATCTAATCACAAAACCAAACAGCAGAAGTCAACATATGAAATATTGGATATACTAGGAGGTCCGTGTTTTAAATTAAACCAATAATGAAAAACATGGATTCCACAGTCGTGATGAATAGCCAAACCCATATCCCTAAACCCCTACGGAGCGGCAAGCAACCCTGCCAATTCTAAAGTTAGGAGACCCGATCTCGACTCCTCAAGATGGTCTCCCACTGGACTCTAGAACTCGGTTACTTGTGCTCCCCGCCTTGGGTTTATCCTAATGCGGAAAAGTAAATAATATAAATCAATGGTGACATCATCCTTAACCCGAAAGTGTCCCAATAAAAGAATATTACATACAAATTTTACATGAATGAAAATGGAAAAACTCTCATCTCACATAAAATCTCCGGCTATTCAATCACGATGATCCAATAAAACATATCACAGCAACTCATAACATTACATATCATCAACGTAAGTAAATACGCATATCCCGAATCCCGTTGACATATAGCAATGAGATTTGGGATACCCTACATATTACACTTACGGTTGCAGAAAAGAAATGAAAAACTACAATATTTAGAATCCGTATTTTCCTTAGACATCATAAACCCGGAATATCACATATTCTGAATTTCATGCCTAACAAATAAACCTTGCATTTTAGTCTCAAATTGAAAACTCTTTTCAATAAGCAGTCGGATAATTCAACAAGATTCTCGACTAAGTGATCGCATACTATACGTGATTGTGACAGAGTTTTGATCCGAATCAAAATTCCGTGGCAATCGATCAAACGAGACTAAATGGCTAGATTTACAAAATGCTAACTAGTTTTCACAAAACCAATTAGTTTGGATTCTAAAATTTGTATCACATATTGTCATCATCCATACGACGTTAAACATTTCAATCGATTTAACAAACACCCACAAACCCCAAAGACCTCAACAACTTGAGTCTCATTAAAAACATCCAGAAAGTGCCAAAAATAACAATGGAGCAGCACAAGAAGTTGGAGTCCACAACTCAACAATAGTGCGGCGGAACCGCGGCAAAACCCTAGGTTTTGCGGCGGTTCCGCGGTAACTTGGTTGAGTTAGGCCCTCGTTTTTCCTGGGGCTCCATAGAATCACCTGCATGATTTTCTGCATATTTTTAATCTAAAAAATTTCAACTTTTGAAAAAAATGACAGAAACTACATATTTGCGGACTTCGAAAACCGATCGAACACTTTAACATCGTAAAGACCTACCCAAATATTCTAGTTAAGCTCCGATACCATGAAAGTGTTTACTAGCACCACGGTAGGGTTAAAACAGGCATCACACATGCAATTTAAAAAAATTTCATGGTGCTAATGAACACTAACCAAGATCTAACTAGAATATTAGGGTTTAAACATGATAATATCAAAAAACTATATTAAGAGATGGATGGCTACAACCTTTGCAGACCGTGTCCTTCTCTTCTAATGCTCCGAGTTGTAGTCCACGTGACTCCACTAAGCTCCACTTGAAGGTTGAACGAACTTCCTCCGATGACCTTCGTGCCGAAGATGATCCACCCGAAGTCCGCCAATCCAAGCTACCTTCTCACTAAACTCTTTAGTGAAGGAAACACACCACATTACTCAGTCTCCGTATACAATCCACGGGCAACCACAAACAAAACAAACACACACGACACGAAGTGAAATTCTGGAGAAGGAGAAAGTTGTTACCGTGATGCGGTAGCGTAATTAACTGTAGGGGTTTGCGCCTGCAGGGAAGAGCGTCCCCACAATCAAAAACCCCTCAAGCGAGGGGGAATCTGACGAAGTCTGCTACATCGGCCGCATCCGTCTAAACCTTCGATACACGGTGCCATAAATCAACTTGGCATCTTCGGAGAGGTGGACGGATAAAACCAAATAGCATCTGCCCCGAATCTCAGCGTCAGGACATCGCAGTCTTGTGCGCTGCCATTCGGAGGGGAACAGATTCTGGCACGCCCGGTGGGACCTTTTCCTCTTTCCACTCCACACTTCGTGTGTCGTCTTCGCGAACCAGTCGCGGTTTGTTAATGGTTGCCTTCGGATTTCAAGTTACTAAGATTTGGTCCTTTGCCTGGCGCAGAACTCAAGATTCAATGGCCTCTAATTGCACCAACTGCTCGAAGTGCCACCGCAATGGACGCTCCACCTCCCCCGAAGGTGTGGCATATGGACCCCAAGCGGCTTCCTTCCTCGCTCTGCCGGTAGACCAGGTGACCCAAGCCACCACTGGTCTGTTCTTCGGGACCATGATCCCACCTACAAGCTTCTCTGTGCCAATACCTGCACCGGAAGTGAACAAGAAGTCGGTCTTCGACCGGCTCACTGCTACGACGACCCCTGTCAACGGGTCGCCCACTGTCAAACCAACAGCCTCTGTTTTCGCCAGGCTAAATCAGAACTCTAAATTGGCTGTCCCAAGGAGGGCAATAACTGCTGCTCCAGAAGTCGTCAAGGCGGCTTCCCCTGTCAAAGAGTCAGTCTTGCATGTCAAAGAGTCAGTCTTTTCAAGACTGACGATTCCTGCCCCTGCCCGAGGATCTGTCTTCGACAGGTTAAATATCATCCCTCAAAGGACAACCTCAGTCTTTGAGAGGTTAACACCAGCGATGCCTCATTCAGACAGGAGGCAAAAAGAAGCTGTCTCTATCTCCGAGCCAGTCCCAACGGCTCGTCATGCTCGACGTCGCCATTGGCGACGAGTGAGGAAGGCAGGGGGCAACTCCCCCTCAGGGCTAACTCCACCGGCTCCAGTGGTGGAAGTCAACGCTGCTGTTCTAACTGGGAACAACTTTGAACTGCTGAGAAGGGTACGGAAGAACTCTCCAACCGCTATACTGAAGAGATCTCCTCCACCTGCGGAAAGAGCTCCAGAAACGAAGCAAGAACAACCCCCTCAACGGCTGTCCTCAAAAATATACAAGGTTTGGCGTAGGGTTCAAGACTCCGTGATTGACCCAGGTTATTCTCGTCAACAGAAGAAGACGAAGGTGCAAAAAGAAAATGACCGTCCTATTAAACAACAGAAGACAACAATCACCAAGATGCCCACTTCAACGGCCCACAAAAGAAGAAGGCCGGAGAAAACCCCCGCGCCTGCGGCAAATGCCAAAGGTGGTGAGCTTAAACGCCCTAAGTCCGGGGGCATGATAGTTCATACAGTTTATGTGGCATCGGGAAAGGAGGATAGCCGCATATCAACAGGTCATAGACCGCACACGAGGTCAGTGACCAAGGCTCAGGAGCAGCAGCAGAAGCTCCGAGAGATGATGAACGCTATGGCCGCACTTACAAGGCCAAAAGAAACCCCTGAAACGTCCTCGGACGAACGTCAAGAACAAGAAACGGACGCTGAATTCCTTCGTCGCGTACTGGAGAAGAAGGATAAAGAAGCTGCGGAGCAGGCAGCCAATATAAAGAAAATGGCCCTCCTGTTCCAGGATATGGTGGGTATGATGATTCAACAAGATCCACCTGCTGAAGATCCCCCGATCATCCTTGAAGACGATAGGGGAGAGACGTCGAATCCTCCGCCAGCTCTGTCAGCAGCTAAAGAAGAGACAATCTCCAAAGCCGATCTGGACGAATACATAGCTCAGCAGATCCGGGTCCATCAAGCGACGGAAGCAGCGGGTCAGGTCGTAAAAACGGGGCGGCCATATCCAAGTTGGTACGATCAAATCAAGTACCCGCCGGGTTACACAATTCTCAAGTTCCATGTTTACAAGGGGACAGGCAATCCTCACCAGCACGTTGCCCAGTTCGGGGCACTCTGCGGCAATACCGGCGGTGATGACAAGCTTTTGCTTCGCCAGTTCGTTGGAAGCTTATCAGATACGGCGTTCGAATGGTACTCTGAGCTCCCGAACGACTCTATCAAAACCTTCGCGGAAATGGAGCTATTGTTTACTCAGCGTTTTGCAAGCGCCAGTGAACGTACCCCAATGACGGCACTGATTAACGCCAGGGTAAAACCAGGCGAGACGTGGGTTCAGTACGCTATACGATGGCGGAACTTATGGTCGAAGTGCGAGCAGCGCATTGAAGAAGCTCCCGCGGTGGGTATGTTTGTGGGAACTCTTGATCCGCAAGCAACCATCTCACAATTTATGATGTTTTTCAAGCCAACTATCTTCCAGGCCTTGATTGACAAACTAGCGCAAATGGATCAAATGGGCCATAAACCCCCTCTCCCAAGGCCGGACTCCCGAAATGACAAAGGGAAGGGAAAGGCGATCGTCGTCGCTAATACTCAACAACAACCGAGCGACTCGAAGCCGGTTGCTCGTCAAAATAATATGCGCCCGTACGTACCCCTTGAGGATAGGATGGGACGTCCTTATTCCTTTCCCCGCGATAAAACAAGGAGGTTATTCGAGCTGGCGTTGCGCAACAAACTCATAAATCTGCCGGATCCAAAACGTCCGTTGCAACCAAGTGACGTCAACGAGCCCAACTACTGTCCTTATCATCGAGTACTAGGCCATCCGATCGAAGATTGCTACGTTTTCAAAAATTGGCTTGAAAACCAATACCGACAGGGCAAATTCGCGTTATCTGACAAATGGAAGGTGAATCCCCCGCAGCCCCACACCTCTAAGGGGACGAATACGCCGGGGGCAACATGCTCCGTCGTTGAAGAAGCTCCTTGGGAGGTTGTATTATCAGCCAAGACAAAGAGGATGCTGAACGACCTTCAGACATGTCCAGCGATTAGGTGGAAGAACCCGTTGGAACTACAGGTCATTGAGGGGATGTTGAAGCCACATCCAACTCCAAAGACCGATGGTGGTGGCTCAAGCACTCGCAACCAGCCGTCAAAATCCTCGAAGAAGAAGAAAAAGAAGTCAAAGAAGCCCGTGAAGCCTGGAGACAAGCACACGGACCTGCAAAAACAAATTGACGCGCTGGAAGAATACAACCAGAAGGCACGGACTCCCATCACATTCCAGGAGTTTCTCAAACACGTCTTTCAAGAGGAAGGTGAGGGAGAAAGTTCGTCAGATGAATCTGAAGAATGCGTGGTGAGCTGTCATATGATTTCCCATTCGTTCACAAACGATGAGGAGACTTCTTGTACTGAAACGCTGGGGGCAGATCCTGAACCAAAAATTTCGGGGCCGTCAGATGAAGTAATTGATGCATTCCTTAATGAAGCTCTCTTAAAAAGCAAAGCTGATCGGGAGCGCGAGGCGGTTATATTCGAAAGGGCCAAATGCCAACGACTTGATAAAAGAGCTGAGATGATCCCGCCGGAGCAAAACACCTCTGCGGCCGACAAAAGCCAATTCAAGATGAGGAAAAAGTTTGCTAAGGCCATATCAATGGGCATGAAGCTACCATCCTCTGAAAGAAACATCACCGGTGAAGTGGAAACGCACCCCTCCTATTGCTTATATCATCAAAAGATTTCGCACCCCGCACAAGAGTGCAAAGCTTTCGATAGATGGTGGCAAGGATACGTTGCTCATCGACAACGCTTTAAGCGCGAAAAGCGTAAAACTCGTCGAGAGCAAAGAAATACGACCGAAGGGATTAAAAGAACTACCGGCGATTGTTGCGTGGTTAACACCGGCGGGTCACAAGTGCCTACATTCGGGAGCGATTCTGATGAGGAGCTGGAACTTGCCCCTCTCTTTAAAGAATCCACTTCGAGAAAAGAAGAAGAGCCGAAGGTCTGCGAAAATATCCGGCTGCGGAATCGGACGCTGCCTGAAAAGAACCTCGGACCCTTAAACAGGAAAGATAAAGGGAAAGAAAAGGTCTCTGAAGATATCATCTTAGATGACCAAGTGGTGGAAGAGCTAGCTGCCAAGGACCCGCCAAAGAAGAATAAGGTGGATTACAACGTCTTAGCACATCTGAGGAAGCTGCCCTCACAGCTCAGCATTCTCGACGCCCTTTTGCTATCAAAAGAGGCGAGAGATTCGTTAATTAAGGCACTCCAAGATCCGAAACAATTCCAGGCATGCCTGGCCGAGGAAAAGATGAAGGATGAATTGGAGGAAGTGCACACGGCCGATGTCACTTTTGGCGACGGGGACCTTCTCCTTGGGACGTGCGAGCACAATCGCCCCCTCTACGTCTCGGGATACTGCCATGATATAAAGATAGGCAAAATCCTGATCGATAACGGGTCGTCCGTTAACCTACTCAATGTACGAGTCTTGAAAGAAATCTGCATAAGCGTCCAGCACCTTGCTCGTGACAAGATCACCATCTCCGGGTTCGACTCCCAGTCATCAAGAACTCTTGGGTCTGTGATACTGACGCTACGCTTCGGGCTGCTCGTCACGGACATTAAGTTCCACGTCATAGACGCCAAGACATGCTACAACGCTTTGCTCGGCCGACCATGGTTACACGAGTACAACATCATCCCTTCTACACAACATCAGTGTATGAAGTATTTTAAGGATGGTTTCGAGTATACAGTGACGGGAGAACTGAACCCGTTCTCTGTGAACGAGGTCCGCAAATACGAAGATGCCAAATACTTCTTACCGGATTTCGAAGATACGGAGAAGTGTCACAAGCCGGAGAATAAAGCTAATGCCACCATCCCTGTTTTCGGCAGTGATACCGAGGAGGAAGAGGAGAGAGTTTATTCGGGTCCGCCCCAATACACCAAGCCGGGACCATCGGCTCCTGCATTGATCTTTGGTAGCGATTCGGAAGATGAATTCCATGCTGTATTCTCTGCTCGACCTTCAATACAAACGTTCGCTGACGAAGAGCAAAGTCTGCAAGTCGCCATGGTGCTGCTTAAACACCATAAAGAACTGGATGCACTTAATATTTACAACGTAGAAGAGCTACAAACATTCTACATCCTTCCCAGGCGAGAGAGCGAGAAAGCAATTCTGTTTTACCGCTCTGAAGAAACCAAGGTAAAAAAAGAAATCTGGCATGGCGCGGATTCTACGCTCGACAGGCTTGTTTCGCCCAATCAGAGCAAAGCTCTGTTTGAATTCAAAATTTAAATTTTTGAAGCAATGCTTCAAGTCTCAGGCGCAACGCGCCGCGTGTCTGGCGCTAATACATCAGCGCAGCGCCCAAGAAGGCGCACCCAATCAGAGCAAAGCTCTGTTTAAAGGAAGCAACGCTTCAGATCCTTTGCGCTGAGCGCAACGCGCCACGTGTCAGGCGCAGATACATTAGCGCAGCGCACCCAATCAGAGCAGAGCTCTGTTTAAAGGAAGCAACGCTTCAGATCCTTTGCGCTGCGCGCGACGCGCCACGTGTCCAGCGCAGATACGTTAGCGCAGCGCGCCCAATTAGAGCAAGGCTCTGTTAAAGGAAGCGCCGCGCTGCGCTCTGCGCTGTGCGACACGTGGCAGCACAGTTGCGCTGCGCGACACGTGTCAGCGCAGATGCGCTAGCGCAGAAAAAGGGGCTAAGTGCCAAAGGCAATTTAGCCATGCAAAATTACATGCACTTGATAACAGCAAATTAAAATACGATGCACAAGCACAACAAAGAAGCTCAAATAAAAAGAACACTTAACAGATAATAAAATACTTAATCAAAACATTTATTTATCATTAAATTTAAAAAAGATCACCGAATACGGGATCAGAGAGACAAGGGTTCACAAAAAGGAAAAGAAAATTATTCAGCTCCCTCTCCGCCTTCTCCATCACGTCGAAACGGCGATCTTCCCGAGGGGTAGCCATCCAACGGTCGACGCCGCACTCCTGGGAAAAAGTGGCGATGACAACCCGACGAGCCCGTATCTGGCTCAGCAAGTGGAAAGAGCAGTCCCTCAAGGGTTTGGTGATCAAGTGCGCTTCGAGAAAGCACTCAATCTTATCTTCGGCGGCATCCAGCATTGCCGAGGACATCTCTGCTGGAGGAGGGGGAATGTCGGCGAGCGCCGAGGCAAGGATCATCCGAAGCCAAATGGAATTCGGAGGGAGAGGAGACCCCACACGAGTCAAAAGCTCGTGCATTGCAGCGTCGCATTGCTCGTCCGAGAGAGAAGGGTCCACCAAACGTGCAGCAAAACGGGGAACAATGTCCCGAATCGGCACCTCCCATGGTTGTCGGCGGGCATGAGGGCGGTTGCAAGCCATGATCGAAGAAGTTCTCTGAAAATGAGAGAAGAAAAGGCTCAGCCTTGAGTTATATATATAGACCCAAGCACAGAAAATTCTGTGCACAATGAAATCATTGCCAAGGCCCGGGAAATCAGAATTTTGGAAATACAAGTTTGACTTGAAAAGAGGAGATGAAGCGGCGCTTCTGATTCTCCAAAATTTAAACTCTAATAAATGAAGCAACGTTTCAGATCCTCTGCGCTGAGCGCAACGCGCCACGTGTCAGGCGCAGATGTATCAGCTCTGCGCCCAAGAAGACGCGCCCAATCAGAGCAGAGCTCTATTTGCCTGAAGCAACGCTTCAGTTGCGCTGCGCTCTGCGCTGCGCGACACGTGTCAGCGCAGATGCGCTCGCGCAGTTGCGCTGCGCTCTGCGCTGCGCGACATGTGTCACGCGCTGGGGCATCTGCGCCAAACTAAATTAAGATTTTTAAGAAATCTTTTCTGTTCTTGTTAAAACAAGAAGATTTTCTTCTGCAAAGCAGAAGCCCTTGGATCAAAGATCCAACGGTGGGGAAAATTCCCCAAATCACTCAGAGGATGATCTCTTTAACAAATTTAACGAATTTGTGAGCACTATAAAAAGGACCCTAAGCCTCAATTCAAAGGCATCGAGATTTTTCTTGAGAATTCAAGAACTTTAAACAGAAAGAACTCCGAGAAAATTTCAAGAAAAAGGTAAAGAACCTTCATGGATTAGAAGAAATTCCTTCTAAAAGACTATTAGTCTAAAAAAAAAAATATATAAGATCAATGATCTTTATATGAAAAAAAAACAGTGCTTTGCACTTCTTGTGAACCTTCGGTTCTTTAAAAACGATAAAAAAAATAAATAAAAGAATAGTGCTTTGCACTTTTATGAACCTCTGTTTCTTCGAATAAAGAAGAAATTTATTTTTCTTTGATCTAATTTAGATCAAGAACTTAAAACAGTGCTTTGCACTTCTCTTCTTGAATCTAAAAAGATTCTTAGTGCTTTGCACTTCCAAGTTGCGCCGCTGCGCTCTTAAGAGAGCGCCACGTGTCGGCCATAAAACCACTTGCGCTAAGCGCCCTTAAGATAGAGCTTTGCTCTCTGGAATTGGCGCAACTCGCTGAGAGCGCGCCACGTGTCAGTAGCGCAACAGCGCATTGCACTGCGCTAGTGCGCTTGCGCTCATCAGAGCACGACACGTGTCACCACCATATGGACTTGCGCTCATTACTTAGCGCAAAGCGCAGATGCATTAAAAAGGGCCAAGCCCGATTAAGAGAAGGCCTAACAGGCTCAACAAAGCGCAAATGCATTATTTTAAGGGGCAGAGCCCAAACAAGAACAGATGCTTTGCATCATTTATAAATGGGCAGAGCCCAAACAAAACAAAGTAGATACTTTGCAAATGGGCGGAGCCCAAAAGAAACTGATACTCTATATCTTTCGTGGGTAGAGCCTAAATAAAAAATGCAATGCAAATAAAATGTTGGAAATTTCAACTGGACTTAGCCCAATTTTGGCCATAAGTCCTTAAATTAAATTGACTGAGCAAAATGGCTCTTTTAAATCAATTTACATCCGGTTCGAGGGTACATCTCCGAACTCCTTTGACTTTCGTCGTTGTAATTCCTCAACGACGTCAAAGAGGTGACGGGTCCCAACGACCACACATCGATACGGACTGCGGGGTCCTTAAACTCGTGGACCGAAATGTCCATAAACTAATGTTGGACCGAAACGTCCTTAAACTAATAATGGACCGAAATGTCCATAAACTAATGTTGGACCGAAACGTCCTTAAACTAATAATGGACCGAAATGTCCATAAACTAATGTTGGACCAAACGTCCTTAAACTAATAATGGACCGAAATGTCCATAAACTAATGTTGGACCGAAACGTCCTTAAACTAATAATAGACCGAAATGTCCATAAACTAATATCGGACCGAGACGTCCTTAAACTAATGATGGACCACTACGTCCCTAAACTGGCATCGGACCGAAACGTCCCTAAACTAATAATGGACTGAAACGTTCTTAAACTAATGATGGACCACTACGTCCTTAAACTGGTGACGGACCGAAACGTCCCTAAACTAATAATGGACCACCACGTCCTTAAACTGGTGCAATCGAGCCCGAACGCTCTTTTGCCGGATCTAAACGGTCCCGTCTAAGTTGATCTTAGCCCCAAATGTGGTTAATGTGTCCTTAGATATTTAAATAAACAATAAAACTCCAAATCAACTTTGGTTCAAGGGTACATCTCTGAACTCCTCTGACGCTTGTCGTTGTAATCCCTCAACGACGTCAGAGAGGTGACGAGTCCCGACGGCCAGACAATTAAATCAATCACTACGTCAAGTCGATCTTAGTCCAAAACAGAACGTATCCTTGACGAACGTTTAAGTTGATCTTAGCCGCAACGCGACTAATGTATCCTTAAACCAAAAAACAACAAACCCAAATCTAAGTAAATACGGATTTGGACTAATCCACGTCCTACGGGCGACGACATTACTCAGTCTCCGTATACAATCCACGGGCAACCACAAACAAAACAAACACACACGACACGAGGTGAAATTCTGGAGAAGGAGAAAGTTGTTACCGCGATGCGGTAGCGTAATTAACTGCAGGGGCTTGCGCCTGCAGGGAAGAGCGTCCCCACAATCAAAAACCCCTCATCCTGAGGGGGAATCTGACGAAGTCTGCTACATCGGCCGCATCCGTCTAAACCTCCGATACACGGTGCCATAAATCAACTTGGAATCTTCGGAGAGATAAACGGATAAAACCAAATAGCATCTGCCCCGAACCTCAGTCACGGACGCGAAGTCCGGGCCGCCTTTCGGAGGGGAACAGATTCTGGCACGCCCGGTGGGACCTTTTCCTCTTTCCACTCCACACTCCGTGTGTCGTCTTCGCGAACCCATCGCGGTTTGTTAAATGGTTGCCTTCGGATTTCAAGTTGCTAAGATTTGGTTTTTTGTCTGGCGTAGAACTCAAGCATCCATGGATTCTCACTGCACCAAATGCGCGAAGCACCAATGCAATGGACGCTCCACCTCACCGAGAGGTGTAACATATGGGCCCCAAGCGGCCTCTTTCCTTGCTCTGCCGGTAGAGCAGGTGACCCAGGCCACCACCGGCCTGTTTTTCGGGACCATGGTCCCACCTGCAAGCTTCTCTATGCCGATGTCCGCACCGGAAGCGAACAAGAAGTCGGTATTCGACCGGCTTACCGCTACCACGACCCCTGTCAACGGGTCGCCCGCTACTGAGCCGACAGCCTCCGTTTTTACCAGGCTAGGTCAGAACTATAAAGTGGCCGTCCCAAAGAGGGCAACGGCTGCTGCTTTGGAGGTCGTTAAAGCGGCTTCTCCCATCAGAGAGTCGGTCTTCACAAGACTGACGGTTCCCACTCCTCCCCCGGCTGGTCAAAAAGCATCAGTCTTCGATAGGCTGACGTCGACAGTTACCCCACACCCAAACAGGGGGCAGCAAGGAACTATCTCGATTTCCGAGCTAGCCCCAACGGCTCGTCGTGCGCGACGTCGCCATTGGCAGCGAGTAAGGAAAGCCGGGGGCAACTCTCCCTCAGGGCTAACCCCACCTGCTCCAGTGGTGGAGGTCAACGCTGCTGTTCCAACTGGGAACAGCTTCGAATTGCTGAGGAAGGTGAGAAAGAACTCTCCGGTTGCTACATTAAAAAGGTCTCCTCCGCCCATGGAAAAAGCTCCGGAGACGAAGCAGGAACAGCCCCCTCAACGGCTGTCGTCAAAAATTTATAAAGTTTGGCGGAGGGTTCAAGACTCCGTGATTGACTCAGACCACTTCCGCCGCCAGAAAGGGGCAATGGTGGAAAAAGATAAGAACCGCCCCATTAAACAGCAGGGGGCAACAAATGCTAGAATGCCCGCTTCAACGGCTCCTTCAACCTCAAAGGTCCATAAAAGGAAGAGGCCAGAAAAAGCTCCCATGACACTGACAAAGTTTGAAAGCGGTGAACCTAAACGCCCCAAGTCAGGGGGCATAATTGTTCATACGGTTTATATGGCTTCTGGAAAAGAAGAAAGCCGTACATCTACGGGTCACCGACCGCTCACCCGATCAGTGACCAAAGCTCAGGAGCAGCAACAAAAGCTCCAGGAGATGATGACCACAATGGCGGCACTCACTGGGCCGAAAGAAACCCCGGAAACATCCTCAGAAGAACGTCACGAACAAGAGACGGACGCCGAATTCCTTCGGCGCGTGCTAGAGAAGAAAGATAAAGAGGCTGCGGAACAGGCAGCCAACATAAAGAAAATGGCCCTCCTGTTCCAGGATATGGTGGGTATGATGATTCAACCAGATCCACCTGCTGGAGATTCCCCGATCATTCTTGAAGATGATAGGGGAGAGACATCGAATCCTCCACCGGCTCTATCCGCAGCTAAAGAGGATACCATATCAAAAGCTGATTTGGATGAATATATTGCCCAACAAATACGGGTGCATCAGGCGACTGAAGCAGCCGGTCAGATCGTGAAAACGGGGCGGCCATATCCGGGCTGGTATGACCAAATCAAGTACCCGCCGGGTTACACTATTCCCAAGTTTCATGTTTACAAAGGGACCGACAATCCCCATCAACATGTTGCCCAGTTCAGGGCGCTTTGCGGTAATACAGGCGGCGACAACAAGTTGTTACTTCGCCAGTTTGTTGGAAGCTTATCAGACACAGCGTTTGAATGGTATTCTGAGCTTCCCAATGACTCTATTAAAACCTTTGCGGAGATGGAACTGCTCTTCACCCAACGTTTTGCAAGTGCCAGTGAGCGTACCCCGATGACGGCATTGATCAATGCCAGAGTAAAACCCGGCGAGACGTGGGTTCAGTACGCTATACGGTGGCGAAATCTATGGTCGAAGTGCGAACAGCGCATAGAAGAAGCTCCAGCGGTGGGAATGTTTGTTGGAACACTCGATCCACAAGCAACCATTTCACAGTTTATGATGTTCTTCAAGCCGACCTCCTTCCAGGCTTTGATCGACAAATTAGCGCAGATGGACCAGATGGGCCATAAACCCCCTCTCCCGAAACCGGACTCCCGAAACGATAAAGGAAAGGGAAAAGCGATCATTGTCGCTAATGCCCAACAACAACCTAGCGACTCGAAGCCGGCTGCTCGTCCAAACAATACACGCCCATACGTACCCCTTGAGGACAGGATGGGACGTGCTTACTCCTTCCCCCGTGATAAAACAAGGAGGCTATTCGAGCTGGCATTGCGCAACAGGCTCATAAATCTGCCAGATCCAAAACGTCCATCACAACCGAGTGACGTCAACGAGCCCAATTACTGCCCTTATCATCGAGTGCTAAGCCATCCAATTGAGGATTGCTACGTTTTCAAGAATTGGCTTGAGAACCAGTACCGTCAGGGCAAATTTGCGCTATCTGACAAATGGAAGGTGAATCCTCCGCAGCCCCACACCTCTAAGGGGACGAATACGCCGGGGGCAACATGCTCCGTTATTGAAGAAACCCCCTGGGAGGTTGTATTATCAGCCAAAACGAGGAGAATGCTAAATGATTTCCAGACCTGTCCAGCGGTCAAGTGGAAGAACCCCTTGGAACCGCAGGTTATTGAGGGGATGTTGAAGCCACGACCGATTCCGAAGACCGATGGTGGCAGTTCAAGTGCTCATAGTCAGCCGTCAAAATCTTCGAAAAAGAAGAAGGAGAAATCTAAGAAGTCCGTGAAGCCTGGTGACAAGCGCACGGACTTACAAAAGCAAATCGATGCGCTGGATGAGTACAACCAAAAAGCGCGGACTCCCATTACGCTCCAAGATTTCCTTGATCACGTCTTCCAAAAAGAAGATGAGGGAGAAAGTTCATCGGATGAATCCGGGGAATATGTGGCGAGCTGTCATATGATCTCCCATTCGACCACGAACGATGAAGGGACTCCTGGCACTGAAGCGCTGGGGGCAAATGCCGAATCAAGAGCCTCAGGGTTATCAGTTGAAATGATTAGCGCGTTTCTTAATGAAGCTCGGTTGAAAAGCAAGGCTGATCGAGAACGCGAGACGGCTATATTCGAAAGGGCCAAGCGTCAGCGACTTGAGGAAGGAGCTGAAATGATCCCGCTGGAGCAAAATGCCTTCAGCGCTGACAAAAGCCAATTCAAGATAAAAAAGAAGTTTGCTAAGGCCATATCGATGGGCATGAGGCCACCACCCTCTGAAGAAAAAGTTACTGGCGTGGTAGAAATGCACCCCTCTTATTGCTTATATCATCAGAAGGTCTCGCATTCCACCCAAGATTGCAAAGCTTTCAATGGATGGTGGCAAGGATACGTCGCCAATCGACAACGCTCTAAATGGGAAAAGCATAAAATTCGTAGGGAGCAAAGAAACACGACCAAAAAGCTCGAAAGAACTGCCGGCAATTGTCACATGGTTAACACTACCGGGTCACAAGTGCCTACATTCGGGAGCGACTCTGATGAGGAGCTGGAGCTTGGCCCCCTTTTCAAAGAATCCACTTCGGGAAAAGAAGAAGAACCGAAGTCTTGCGAAAACATACAGCTGCGCAATCGAACATTACCCGAAAAGAACCTCGGACCCTTGAACAGAAAAGACAAAGGGAAAGAGAAGGTCTCTGAAGACATCGCTTTGGATGACCAAGTTGCGGAAGAATTAACCGCCAAGAACCCGCCGAAGAGGAGTAAAGTGGATTACAATGTCTTGGCGCATTTGAGAAAGCTACCCTCACAACTCAGCATTCTCGATGCCCTATTACTATCAAAAGAGGCGAGGGATTCTTTGATTAAGGCCCTACAAGATCCGGACCAGTTCCAAGCCTTCCTAGCTGAACAAAAGATGAAGGATGAATTGGAAGAGGTACACACAGCCGACGTCGCTTTTGGTGATGAAGACCTTCTCCTCGGGACGTGTGAACACAATCGCCCCCTTTATGTCTCAGGATACTGCCATGACATAAAGATAGGAAAAATCTTGGTCGATAACGGATCGTCTGTCAATCTACTCAATGTGCGAGTGTTAAAGGAGATTTGCATGAGTGTCCAACACCTCGCCCGGGACAAAATCACCATCTCCGGTTTCGACTCTCAATCCTCAAAGACTCTTGGATCTGTGATATTGACGCTACGCTTCGGGGTGCTCGTCACAGACATCAAATTCCATGTTATAGACGCCAAGACGTGCTACAATGCGCTGCTCGGCCGACCATGGCTACACGAGTACAATATCATCCCTTCTACACAGCATCAGTGCATGAAGTATTCTAGGTACGGCCTCGAGTACACAGTGGTAGGAGAGTTGAATCCGTTTTCCGTGAACGAAGTTCGCAAGTATGAAGATGCCAAATACTTCTTACCGAGTTTCGAAGACACGGAAAGGTGTCACAAACCGGAGAACAAAACTAACGCAACCATCCCTGTCTTCGGCAGTGACACCGAGGAGGAGGAGGATATAATTTATTCAGGTCCATCCCAATCCACCAGGCCAGGACCATCCGTTCCTTCATTGATCTTCGGTAGTGATTCAGAGGATGAAGTTCATGCTGTATTCCCTGCTCGGCCTTCAATACGAGTCTCCGCTGATGAAGGGCGAAGTCTACAGATAACCATGGTGCCGCTTGAACATTACAAAGAACTGGATGCACTCGACACCAACAGCGTAGAAGAATTGCAGATATTCTATATCCCTTCCAGACGAAAAGGCGAGAAGGCAATCCTATTCTACCGCTCTGAAGAAAACAAGGTGGAAAAAGAAGTTTGGCATGGCGCGGATCCCACGCTTGACAGGCTTCAACCTATCCGTCTTCCCAGATATTATACCGAAGGTTTGAAGAAACTACTGAAGCGCCAGGGGATGTCCTTCACACAGACCGTTAGAAAAGCCAAATTCTATGACAAGATCTGGAACGTTCCCGGGACTCAATGCAAACTGCCTAACGGGAGAACGGAAACAAAAGGGCTTGGATACATCCGGCCAAAGAAACGGGAGCTAGTAAACAGCTGTTATGCCATGTATGACTTCGATGAAGAGGCTGACGCTCAATGGGAGGACGCTAAATCAGCAAAAGTTCCTGACACAAAACCGCCCAGTCCATCGTCTAAAGACCAAGTGAGCAAACTTATAAAGGATGCGAGTCAAAAAGCCCGAAATGATCACGATCGTGAAATGGCAATCTATGAGAAAGCCAAGACACAGCGTCTCCTTCAACAGGCAATAAAGAACGAAGGTGCTGCCCCATGTCAGCCTGTTACAAAAAGAGTTCGATGCGAAAGCAAAAACAAGTCGAATGGCCGAAAAGGTGCTCGACAACCACAAGACAGAGCTAAGAATCCACGCATTCGAGAGTCGAGCGTTATTGACCTAGCCCTTATGAAGAAAATGGGTCGAGCATACTCATTTCCTCGGAACAAAACAAGGAAAATACTTGATCTTGCTCTAAAACATCAAATGCTTACTCTGCCAGAGTCTAGACACCCTGAGCAAGCAGGCGAAGTCTCCAACCCAAATTATTGCTCTTACCATCGGGTAGTAGGGCATCCGCTTGAAGATTGTTTCACCTTTAAGAATTGGGTTGAGGACCAATATCAGCTTGGCAAATTCGCGTTGTCTGACAGTTGGAGGGTATCGCCGCCGCAAAAGCACGAACCCGAAAACACAAGGATAAAACCAACTCCGCATTGGGATTGGCAGAAAATTCGCACTTGCCACGTGATAACAATATTAAAAGAAGAGTCCGAAGACATGAACAGCCTTCCTCGGTGCTTTGAAAACAGCAGCGATGAGGTAATCTCAGAATTTCCCCCAGCTCCAAAAGAACTGGAGGATGGAATACATACTACCGCAGATAACCTCAGGAAAATCGAGTTGGGGACAGTAAATGATCCGCGACCGACATTCGTCAGCGAGCTGCTGTCTGAAGAGAGGGTGGCTGCGTTAAAAGACGTCCTTGTGCAGCATAAAGATTGCTTCGCATGGAACTATTCCGAGATGCCGGGACTAGATCCAGAAGTTGCTGTACATAGACTAGCAATATCCCCAGACGTCAAGCCGATCAAACAGGCGCCGAGAAGAATGCGACTCGAGCTTGAGATGAGCATAAATACCGAAGTCAAAATGTTAATCGACTCTGGCTTCATCCAAGAAGTTCAGTACCCCGAATGGATCGCCAACATCGTCCCAGTGATGAAGAAAAATGGGACAGTGCGCATATGCGTAGACTTCCGGGATCTTAATAGAGCTTGCCCGAAGGATGATTTCCCAGTGCCAGTCACTGAACTGATGATAGACAATACATCCACTCATGAAGTTTTCTCCTTCATGGACGGCTCATCGGGGTATAATCAGATAAAAATGCATCCAGAAGACCAGAAGCACACAGCCTTCAGGACTCCTCTTGGTATATTTTGTTATAAAGTGATGCCCTTCGGTTTGAAGAACGCCGGTGCTACTTATCAGAGGGCCATGACAAAGATCTTCGACGACCTTATACACGAAATCGTTGAATGCTATATCGACGATCTCGTGGTTAAAAGCAAATTATACGAGGAACATCTTGAGCATCTGAGGACTGTATTTCAACGCCTCCGGCAATACAACTTGAAGATGAATCCTCTTAAATGTGCGTTCGGGGTTTCCTCGGGCAAATTCCTGGGATTCGTTGTTCGACACCGAGGTATTGAAATAGATCCGTCAAAGATTAAAGCGATCATGGAAATGCCTCCGCCGAGGACTCTCAAACAGCTTCGGTCTCTCCAAGGGAAACTCGCATACGTACGGCGATTTATAGCCAACCTTTCAGGAAAGTGCGGTCCCTATAGTCATTTGATGAAGAAGGGAACCCCATTCGTTTGGGATCAAAAATGCCAAGGCGCACTGGATGAGATCAAGCAATACCTGCAGAACCCGCCGGTGTTGGCTGCTCCGGTTAAGGGGAAACCTCTTATTCTTTATACAACCGCCCTTGAAGGTTCCTTAGACGCATTATGGGCACAAGAGAACGATCAAGGGAAAGAAAGAGCACTCTACTACTTAAGTCGAGTTCTGCTGGGGGCAGAAAGCAACTACTCCCCTATTGAAAAACACTGCCTGGCGTTGATCTTCGCAATAACAAAGCTTAGGCACTATGCATTGGCGCACGAGGTCCGTCTGATTTCAAAAGTGGACCCTCTCAAATATCTAATGTCAAAAGCCATATTGACAGGACGACTCGCTAAATGGGCCCTGCTCTTGATGGAATTTTCGATAACATATCAACCTCTCAGGGCAGTAAAAGGCCAGGCCATCGCCGACTTCCTTGCCGAGCATCCCATACCTGCCGATTCTCCTTTAAATTGTGATTTGCCAGACAGACATGCGTTTGACGCAATCGACAGTGGTGATACCCGTTGGGAGCTTTATTTCGATGGAGCATCTTCCATGAAAAAGCACAAACAAAGTACGCCAATGATCAAATCGGGGGTAGGACTCATCTTCGTGACTCCACAAGGAGGAATAATGCGCTACGCATTCTCCCTGACGGAGCCGAGAACAAACAATGAAGCCGAATACGAAGCTTTGATAGCGGGCCTCGAGATCGCCATTGAAATGGGAATTGAAAGCCTCCTCATATATGGGGATTCCCAACTGGTCGTCAGTCAAGTGAACGGCGACTATCAAACGTGCAAACCGGAGTTGGTGAAATACGGTGAAAAAGTGCAACAACTGCTGACCCAAATTCCCTCCTACACTTTGGAGAGCATACCGCGAGCGGAAAACAGCAAAGCGGACGCACTAGCCAAACTTGCTAAAGAACTGGCTGACGAGAACCTCGACGACGTTAGAATCGTAGTACAAAGCCGTCGGGTGCTTGCCCCAGCAGAAGTATCTCCAGAATCATCTGAAGAAAAAGGAGCGAACGAGGAGACGACCCTACAAATAAAAGACCATGAGAAGATCGAAGACTGGAGAGAAGTCTTCATAGATTACTTCAAGTTCCACCGAATGCCTGAAGAAGCGTCCATAAGACACCAGCTCGTGAAACGAGCTCTGTCTTTCGCCTTCGTCAACGATACTCTATATAAGAGGACATTCGATTCTCTGTGGCTGAGATGCCTAGGACCTAACGAAGCGAGAAGGGTCGTCCAAGAGGTTCACGACGGACTTTGCGGTTCTCACCAAGCAGGTCCAAAGATGAAGTTGAAGATCAAACGGATGGGCTATTATTGGCCCACGATGATTCAAGACTGCATCGAATATGCGAAGCAATGCCACTCATGCCAAATTCATGGGGACTTCATCCATCAACATCCAAATCCATTACATCCAACGGTGGCCAGTTGGCCATTCGAAATGTGGGGAACTGACATAGTCGGCCCTATCGAACCAGCATCGTCCAAGGGACATCGTTTCATCTTGGCGACGACTGATTACTTCTCCAAATGGGCAGAAGCGGTACCATTGAGGGAAGTGAAGACGGAGAATATTCTCCATTTCTTCAAAACGCATGTCATATACCGGTTCGGAACCCCAAGAAGGATCATCTCTGATAATGGGCCAGCCTACCGAAGTCATAAAATTAGCCGCTTCGCACAGCAGCACAATATAGACTGGAGATACTCCTCAGTTTATAATCCGCGAGCCAATGGATTAGCTGAGGCCTTCAACAAGACATTGACGAAAATCATAAAGAAAACAGTGTCCCGAAATAAGAAAGACTGGCACGAGAGACTGCAAGAAGCTCTTTGGGCGTATCGGACCACGTTCAAGACAGCCACAAACACAACGCCATACGCGTTGGTGTTTGGGACAGAAGCAGTACTCCCTCTTGAAATAGAATTACCCTCTCTACGAGTGGCAGTCCACTACGAGCTGACAGACGAAGAAAATACTCATCTTCGATTTGAAGAGCTTGACGCTCTTGATGAAATCCGGCTTCTAGCACAACAAAATCTGGAAGCTTATAAAGCAAAGATGACGCGCTCATACGAAAGACTAACCCGACCGAGGACATTTCGTCAAGGCGAACTCGTGCTAGTGGTCAAAAGGCCTATGATCCCCAATCGCGCCAAGCGAGGAAAATTCGAGCCAAACTATGAAGGCCCGTACATCATTGATAAGGTCTACCAGGGTGGGGCCTATCTACTCATCGACATGCACGGTGAAAGGCCTTTTAGACCAATAAACGGTCGCTTCTTAAAGAAATACTACGCTTAATGAGCTACGGCCTAGGATAATGGTAGATGACGACAACTATGTCCGCTCGCTATCTTCTTAAGCCTGAACTCTATAAGCAGCAAGTGGCCTTCCTTAACGCCGGACCGAAATGTCCTTAAACTAATAGCAGACCGAAACGTCTTTAAAACTACTATCGCAGCATCTTTAGGCTGACGAGATAAAAAAAAAAAAAACAAAAAAACGGTATGTCCATAAGCAAAAAGGGCACGGATGAAAACCCGAAAGGGCTCCGTGAGTAAAAACAACAGGGCTACCGGCGAATGTTCGTAAAAACCCGAAAGGGCGCGACCTCGTTATTAAAAAAAAAAAAAAAAAAAAAACGGTATGTCCATAAGCAAGGTGGGCACGGATGAAAACCCGAAAGGGCTCCGTGAGTAAAAACAGCAGGACTACCGGCGAATGTTTGTGAAAACCCGAAAGGGCGCAACTTCGTTAGAGAACACTTATAGGGTCCTCTCGACCTTGTAAGGAGAAACCACCCGCGTGTGATCCTTACGACTCACAAGGGAGCAACACACTTAGGGATCCTCACGATTCCTAGGGAGAAAATACACTCACGAGATCCTCACGACTCGTGAGGAGAACTCTCTTATGGGACCCTCACGGCTCATAGGATTTGAAAGTCTTAAGTCACAGAGACCTAAACCTGTGCTTAAGCAAACCCCCACAAACTTCCAATGTTGCCCTACAAGTGGTTCAATATTGACCCTTGTATACAATCCACGGGCGCGAATAAACGTTTCCCTAACCAAGGCCCATCCGTGACTGGGGATATGTTCGCATAACCTTTGTAAGTCCTCTCGATTTACAAGAAGAAAACCCCCCTGTAGGATCCTTACGACTTACAGAGGAACAAAACACTTAGGAACCCTCACGATTCCTAAGGAGAAAATACATCTACAAGATCCTCACGACTTGTAGGGAGAAATACCTTCACGAGACCCTTACGGCTCATGAAGTCAAAAGCCTTAGTCGACAGGACCCTAATCCTGGTCGCTAAGCCACCTTTGTTCGACAACGACAGAGGCAGATGATGATTCGCTCCTGGCAACATCCCAGTTGTAGCGGTGCTGATGCCGAAATCGGTGTCCAATTTCAGGTTCACGGCGAAAAGTCAATAGACCGTACATGCATACGAAATAGCCGAAATGATGGGGCAACTTGCAATAAAAAAAAAGGGGGGGGCAGCAAGTAAAAATATATGCATGAAGAAATAACCGAAATGATTGGGCAACTCGCAATAAAAAGCAGCGAGTAAAAATAAAATAAACAGCCGAAATGATTGGGCACCGCGAAAAATAGCCGAAATGATTGGGCAATCGCGACCTTCGCGATATAAAAGCTGAAATGATAGAGCATCGCGGAAATAAAATAAAAAAAAAAAAAAAAGAAATGATAAAACTTTAGCCCTACAGTTGAGATCACATCGATCCCTGTATACAATCCAAGGGCGTAAACAAAGAAGGAACCATACTTCCCCAGCGGATTCCGTCAAACGACGAAGCCAAACCTCAACGGTTCATTTCAACCGAAGAAGCCCATGACTTCAACAAAAACTCCTCGACTCATGGATACAAACACTCCTTGACGAGAGCCTCCTGATCCGCGTCGACTCGCAGAGCCACCAGCGCCTCCGTGGGAACCCTCGACTCGTTTCAAACCCCAAGGACACAAATAATCCTTGGCGCTTGGGAAACAAATAATCCCTCGCAAAACTTCTCAACTCACGGATACAAACACTCCTTGACGAGAGCCTCCTGATCCGCGTCGACTCGCAGAGCCACCAGCGCCTCCGTGGGAACCCTCGACTCGTTTCAAACCCCAAGGACACAAATAATCCTTAGCGCTTGGGAAACAAATAATCCCTCGCAAAACTTCTCAACTCACGGATACAAACACTCCTTGACGAGAGCCTTCTGATCCGCGTCGACCCGCAGAGCCACCAGTGCCTCCGTAGGAACCCTCGACTCGTTTCAAACCCCAAGGACACAAATAATCCTTGGCGCTTGGGAAACAAATAATCCCTCGCAAAACTTCTCAACTCACGGATACAAACACTCCTTGACGAGAGCCTTCTGATCCGCGTCGACCCGCAGAGCCACCAGTGCCTCCGTAGGAACCCTCGACTCGTTTCAAACCCCAAGGACACAAATAATCCTTGGCGCTTGGGAAAAAAATAATCCCTCGCAAAACTTCTCAACTCACGGATACAAACACTCCTTGACGAGAGCCTCCTGATCCGCGTCGACTCGCAGAGCCACCAGCGCCTCCGTGGGAACCCTCGACTCGTTTCAAACCCCAAGGACACAAATAATCCTTGGCGCTTGGGAAACAAATAATCCCTAGCAAAATACTCAACTCACGGATACAAACACTCCGTGACGAGAGCTTCTTTGACTCACCTCTCGGGCAGTAAGGATTCAAAAACTTACTTCCTGAACAAAGGGACCCTGCAAGTCAATCCTAAATGGTCTCTTGCATACTATTCACGGGTCTCACTCTCCAAAGTCGAATTTCGATGAGGAGGGAAACAACCGCTTGTGGGTCCTCTCGACCCGTAAGAGGGAAAAACTCTCTTGTAGGATCCTTACGACTTATAAGAGAAAACCACACTTAGGAATCCTCACGATTCCTAAGGAGAAAACCCACCTACGAGATCCTCTCGATCCGTAGGGAGAAAATTCTCTATGAGACCCTCACGACTTATGGAGTTGAAAAGTCTTAGGCAGCAGATCTGAACCTACGACCTAAGCCATCGCTGATTATTAGGAAAGTCAAGATGCGTGCCCTACTATCCGTCAACCATGTTCGCGAAGATGATGTGCTGATAATAAAAGAAAGAAAAGACGGAGAAATGACACAAGGCATTACAAAAATATGCATCCTTCATTCATAAAATTTGATTGAGTTTAGGATACATCGTACTAAAGAATACAAGATATACATATATGTTACAAATACCAACGATACAAGGAAAATTACTGAGAAGGAAGCGTCTTGCACAGATCCAGCAATTGCTCGCACACTTCCTTCCATGCCTTTTCCCGATTGGCCACCACTGCCAACTCCGCCTCCACTTGGGCCCGTTGCTGTGCGACGGAGGCAAGCTGGTCCCTGACGGCCTGATGAGCAGCCTCACGGCCTGCGATGTCACGCTCGGAAATATCGAGTGCCCGCTTCAGTCTCAGCCCATTTGAGATGCGCTCCAGAAGGCCCTCGAAGACGACCTTTACCTCAGCGGCGTTCGTCTCAACTTCAGCTCGCAGGCGAGCAGCGTTGCTTGAAGATTCTTGGCACTCCTTCAGCCTCAAAACCACTTCTTGTTCCAGATGACGGAAATGAGAAGCGCTTTGCTCGAGCCACGCTCCCCGTTAAGTGCTCGAGGCCAAAGTCTCAGGGGACAGGCGCATTGACTCTAGCTGATGAAGGCAAGCCTCGATTTCCCGACAATAGTTAACCCAAGAGGCGACAGCACCCTCGTCATGGAAGGTAGCAAATATCGCCAACATCGGGTTAACCGTCGTGGCGAAATCCTCAGCAGACACCGGAGCCTCGATGTCGAACTCCTCGATGTAGTCGCTCAGCATGCGCAAACTATTTGCGGCACCTTTCGAAGACGGACGTCGCTGGGAAGGGCCGCCCGGTATTGTAATACGAGACTCAAAAGGCACTGAGACTGAAACGACAGCTGAGAAAGACAAAATGTGATTAGATGACGATCCAATAGATATGGAGAAAATCATTGACAAGATAATTACTATACCGGTGGGAGTAGGTGGCAAGGACGGAAGGGCCGGTAGCGCAACCGATCTTTCTTCTCCCCCTTCGATTTGTAACACTGCAGTCAAGACAAGAGAGAGTTAGAAATAATTCTACCACTGGAAAAACAAAGATATCAATCAGGAACAGTACTCACTGGCGCCACCAGAGGGAGAGGCGAGTTCGGATGAAAAGGAGAAGTGTGGGACCAACACTTGATACAAATGGTCAAAAAGAACTCCTGAAAGACACAACAATGTGAATATAGTATATGGATTATACGTTGGAAAGATGGGTTTAGTAAGTTGCAAACTCATACCTTCCAACATCTTTGACGGTGTAAGAGAGGGCTGAGGGGTAACCATCGCCAAGGCAGTCATGGAAGGAGCTCCCTCAAGTAGTGGGGCATCAACACTGGCTGCACCTGCATTACGAAAAATGAACTTGTCAGAAAAGATTGTAAAGCAAATAAAAACAACAACTTAAGGTGTACCTGAGGAGCTCCCGGCGGAAACAGAGACGACTCCCTCCTCTATCGACATGAGACCACCGCCTGTGGCCTCATCGCCCGATTCAATGGGGACCGTCGTCGTGCTCGCAAGACCGGGAGACGGCGGAGGACCGTAGACGGGAAGAGCTATGACTGGAGTATTGCCAGATTCCAGAGAAGGAGCGGTTGGCTCGTCTTCAGGAATCGTGGCCACCTCGCCCACTACCATCTCAGGCTCAATAGTGGCGGTTGTATCGTCCACCATCGCCGGGGGATCACCGGTCTCGAGCGCCTCATTCGCCGCCACTCTGGGCTCAGTTATAATGATCACATCATCTGTCACCACTTCGGGTTCGGCATCCATGACCTTATCGGCTGCAGGTCCCTCAACCTCTACCCCAAGCTCCAAAGCCACAACGACGTTGCTCACCGTCGGCTCGAGTTCGGCAGGTACTGCCCCCTCTGTCCCTTCGAGATTGACGGTTTCCGCCTCCCCCTCGATCGGACTTGGTCCTGCAAGATGAGAGATGTAAGGACAAACGACATTAAGATACTTATAACAAAAACTCCAAGAGAAACATTACCTGAGGCGGATTTACCGTTCGCGCTCCGAGCTGCACGTGCCACCTCTCTGCGGGCAGTGGACAGGGCGACAGGGGCCTCTTCAGAAGGAGTATCAGCTCGAGGAACGGTGCTAGGGCCCGCTCCCATAGCCAAGGCAGCCCTGCGCGCCTTCGCCTCACGCCTCAACCGTTTCCTCTCCTCCCGAGCGGTCATGAGGGACCTCCGTGATGCCTCCTTCAAGGCATCATCGTCTTCATTCAGGGATGCCTCCAGAGCCTTTAAGGCATCTCTCATCGGCTCTCCGAGATGAGCCTCCTGCGGTGTCCCAGAGGAAACAGGAACATCGGCCGCTGGTAGAACATCTGCGTCGCTAGGAGGGAGCGGCATTGAGGTCCCTGCAATTAAAATGGAAAGGTTAGATCGACCATAACGCAAGGAAAATGAAAAATTCGATGAGTCGAAACTTACTAAGGCCCACAGATGCCCTGGCACGTTCCTCCTCCTGAAAGGTCTTCAGAGAAGCGGCAATGGCTTCTTCATCGGTGATGCCTGTTGAAAGAAAAGAAAGAAAAGCGTTAGTCAAAAATAATGAAATAACGAAGAAAATACGTTGCAATAAAGAAAAAGTGACTAGTAGTTACCTGATTGCACAAGCTTAGCCAGCCACGCGTCACGCTTCACCAGCCATGCCGAAGCTCTGAGAGCAGCCTCCAAGTCTGTATCGTCCGGCGGCGGCATCACCAATCCGGCGTTAGTCCCATATTCGAGCAGACCCTCGGAATAGGGAGCATGAGGTTCCTGGCCGAACGCAACGTCCGCAGCAAAGAGTGACTTCTTTTTCTTTTGCCCTCCAACCCTAGGCTCGCGTGGGATCGACTTCCGTTTAGCAGCCGCTTTGGGGCGACGAGTCCCGATGTCCGCACCCACGCCAGACTCTGGCGAGGGTACAACCACTGCCTCCACTGAAGCACGGGGTGCGGTAGGTGCGTCTGTGATATCAGGGAGCGGCAGCTCACGTGGAGGACTTTGCGCACGTAATGGTCTGCCCCCAGCATCTTTTAGAGGAGGGACCACCAGGATCCTTGGTGCCAAGGGAGCGTTACGATTGGTACCGGGGGGTACTTCTTTACGGTCAATCAACACTCGCCTCTCTTCCTTTATAACAGCCCCCGTCGCATGATTGTACCAGTCTTTATATACATTAAGGAGTCGTGGAGCACAGACCGGCGGGCTAATGAAAAAACGAGAACCCGTGTTCAGTCGCATGAAGTGGTGTAACGCGTTCTCCATCCTTTCTTCATTTACAGCAGGTTCCAATAAGAAATCCTCTAAGGGTACCCTTTGATCGTAACCCAGTTGTCGGGCAAAACGATGCGGGTTATATCTCATAAAGACTGCTGCACCGCCCTGCCTGAAGACTAGGAAACCCGGTCTAATAGAATACAAATGGAGGATCTCCCGGGCCGTCAACACTGAAGCTCCATCCTTGAAGGAGTCCTGTAATGGTCGCACCGCAGTGGTGGACGCCTTCCCAATGGTTAATACCTTATCAATAAAGGACATCCCGACTCCAACGGTGTGAGGACGAAGCAGTAAACCCCTGGCGTCCCGTGGTGAAGGGGTCACGATTGATGAGCCAATCAGATGTAAAACGCGAGGGAAACCGCACTTGTCAAAGAATGAAGGCCTTTTATGCATACCAAAGACACCCGCCGTGTGTAACTCGAGCCACGATGCAAAGTAGTGCATCGGGAAGACCACGTGCAGTGCCCCGGGCTCATTGGCATCCGCTGCTCGGCTGAGGCCATGATATAGGTGCGCCAGGCCGGCAATCCCCACGGCCACTTTTACCCCAATGACCATGCGATGGGCTGGATAAAAGACAGAGGGCCGCATGCGATGAGAATGCATTGGGATCGCGAACCAACTCAGCCACAGCCTGAGAAATCCTAAGAAAAAGGCCTCCTCATCCATCCCAGGGACTGCAATCTCCGCGAAAGATATGGTAGGAGAGTCTGGGAGGAAGAAAACCTTTTGGTCTATTTCCTTCGTCGGCAGGTTAGCCAAACCTAGACCAAAAGGATCATCCAGAATAGCAGATTTGACGGCTCCTGGCGAAATGACGCTAGGACGGAGGAAGCGAGCAATGAAGTCCTCAAAATTAACTCCTCGGCTCCCGTGTTCGATGAAAAGGGACTCGTAGATGTTCAACACCTTGATCAGGCTTGGGAATTGGTGTTGAACGGCATTTTCCGACGTAATCCCCCTTACCATCGGCTTAGCACCGAAGACGTAGTCATCTGTCGGGAGCAGCTCTTCATAGTGTTCCCCCATGACTGGTAGGCCGGATACCTCCGCGAATTCCTCCAAGGAAATGGACACTTCCCGATCCATGGCAAGGAAAGTGTGGGTCGGAATATTCCATTGCTCCAAGAAAGCCTTGAACCACCAAGTGGGGAGCGTAGGATATTGAAAAAGAGAGACGTAGACCGCGGTATACAGTCCTAGTCTTATCAACTGCGACTTCCTCGTCGACAGGATGTACCGGGCCCACGGCAGATATCCAATTGGGTGGCGGGGAATCAAACCAAGGTTATATGATTGCCCCCAGGGTCGTGCTTCTCCCTGACAAATACGGCGTCCTAGGATATCCAAAACCATAGGACGCTGGACCGGGACCGCATCCATAGCGGGATGAAGAAAGCTGTTCGCAGTCCAGTCTATCATCTCCACGGCATACTGCACTGGAGGTGGGTTAGCATAATGAATTGCCGTGATAGGTTCTGACGGCACCGCGCAAGTGAAACTGCGTCGACCCATAATAATCTGGTTATACCAAGACCTCCAAAGGTGGAGTTTCTTGTACTCAGGGTCGTACTCTCTAATCATGGTTAGGACCTCACGGTCCAAAGGCGCCTCTGGAAATCCCTCCTCCGAGCGGACAAACGGGAATGAAGTGTCTTCAGACATGATCGCTGCAAAAAGAGCAATGTATCCGTCAGTGTTGTAATCCCAACGTTTGACATTGAAAGAAGAAAATGCATTAATTAAATTAAAATCAAAATTAATTAATTACACCGCACCACAGTGCAGTGAGTAGGGGACCAAAGAGGGACCCACAAAATCTAAATGACAATACGTCAATTAAGAAGACAAACTCATCATTGGATGAGATTGTCAGTTGGTCCTTGGGGGGAACATTTCCATAATAAAAAAAGGGGGGAAAGAATCCCTAGAGACAAGGAGAAAATCTCCTCTTTCAGAGCAAAGCTCTGTCACAGAATGACACTTGTCAAATTCTGGTCTCAAAAGAATTAAAATTCCTTAAGAAAGAGCTTAGCTCTATAATATCCCATCAAAAAGAAAGTTTTTGAAAAGAAATTTAAAATTAAAATTTCTGGAATCCTAAAAAAACAAAAAAAAAAGATCCATGAAAGCTTATAGAAAAATTCTCCATTTGTTTCAGATCTAAAAGATCTACATTTGATTCAAAGAGCAAAGCTCTGTTCATGGGTTAGAACCCATGAATAAGATCTCTGTAGATCTATGGCTTTGTGAGAGCAAAACTCTGTTAATGAAACCCCAAAAGGAATTTCTTCAGATCAAAAGATCCATGAGAGCAAAGCTCTATTGGTTAAAATTGATTTAAATTAACTTAACTTAATTTTAAAATTAATTATTACCTAAAGTTTTCTAAACCTTGGGAAATAAGAGCAAAGCTCTAGAGTTCTGAAAACAAGAGCAAAGCTCTGAAATTCTTAAGCAAAGAGCAGAGCTCTGAAAATCTAAATCTAAGAAAATGGTGAGATTTTCTAAGGGTTAAAAGGCCCTATTTATAAGGCGCTTGCGCCTCTTGGAATTCCCCCTCAATCCAACGGTCAGGAGGGGTTGCCACCGTTGCACTCACGTGTGCGCCACGTGAGCGCAACGGTGGGGGGCATTTGTTTCGCCCAATCAGAGCAAAGCTCTGTTTGAATTCAAAATTTAAATTTTTGAAGCAATGCTTCAAGTCTCAGGCGCAACGCGCCGCGTGTCTGGCGCTAATACATCAGCGCAGCGCCCAAGAAGGCGCACCCAATCAGAGCAAAGCTCTGTTTAAAGGAAGCAACGCTTCAGATCCTTTGCGCTGAGCGCAACGCGCCACGTGTCAGGCGCAGATACATTAGCGCAGCGCACCCAATCAGAGCAGAGCTCTGTTTAAAGGAAGCAACGCTTCAGATCCTTTGCGCTGCGTGCGACGCGCCACGTGTCCAGCGCAGATACGTTAGCGCAGCGCGCCCAATTAGAGCAAGGCTCTGTTAAAGGAAGCGCCGCGCTGCGCTCTGCGCTGTGCGACACGTGGCAGCACAGTTGCGCTGCGCGACACGTGTCAGCGCAGATGCGCTAGCGCAGAAAAAGGGGCTAAGTGCCAAAGGCAATTTAGCCATGCAAAATTACATGCACTTGATAACAGCAAATTAAAATACGATGCACAAGCACAACAAAGAAGCTCAAATAAAAAGAACACTTAACAGATAATAAAATACTTAATCAAAACATTTATTTATCATTAAATTTAAAAAAGATCACCGAATACGGGATCAGAGAGACAAGGGTTCACAAAAAGGAAAAGAAAATTATTCAGCTCCCTCTCCGCCTTCTCCATCACGTCGAAACGGCGATCTTCCCGAGGGGTAGCCATCCAACGGTCGACGCCGCACTCCTGGGAAAAAGTGGCGATGACAACCCGACGAGCCCGTATCTGGCTCAGCAAGTGGAAAGAGCAGTCCCTCAAGGGTTTGGTGATCAAGTGCGCTTCGAGAAAGCACTCAATCTTATCTTCGGCGGCATCCAGCATTGCCGAGGACATCTCTGCTGGAGGAGGGGGAATGTCGGCGAGCGCCGAGGCAAGGATCATCCGAAGCCAAATGGAATTCGGAGGGAGAGGAGACCCCACACGAGTCAAAAGCTCGTGCATTGCAGCGTCGCATTGCTCGTCCGAGAGAGAAGGGTCCACCAAACGTGCAGCAAAACGGGGAACAATGTCCCGAATCGGCACCTCCCATGGTTGTCGGCGGGCATGAGGGCGGTTGCAAGCCATGATCGAAGAAGTTCTCTGAAAATGAGAGAAGAAAAGGCTCAGCCTTGAGTTATATATATAGACCCAAGCACAGAAAATTCTGTGCACAATGAAATCATTGCCAAGGCCCGGGAAATCAGAATTTTGGAAATACAAGTTTGACTTGAAAAGAGGAGATGAAGCGGCGCTTCTGATTCTCCAAAATTTAAACTCTAATAAATGAAGCAACGCTTCAGATCCTCTGCGCTGAGCGCAACGCGCCACGTGTCAGGCGCAGATGTATCAGCTCTGCGCCCAAGAAGACGCGCCCAATCAGAGCAGAGCTCTATTTGCCTGAAGCAACGCTTCAGTTGCGCTGCGCTCTGCGCTGCGCGACACGTGTCAGCGCAGATGCGCTAGCGCAGATGCGCGGCGCTCTGCGCTGCGCGACACGTGTCAGCGCAGATGCGCTAGCGCAGTTGCGCTGCGCTCTGCGCTGCGTGACATGTGTCACGCGCTGGGGCATCTGCGCCAAACTAAATTAAGATTTTTAAGAAATCTTTTCTGTTCTTGTTAAAACAAGAAGATTTTCTTCTGCAAAGCAGAAGCCCTTGGATCAAAGATCCAACGGTGGGGAAAATTCCCCAAATCACTCAGAGGATGATCTCTTTAACAAATTTAACGAATTTGTGAGCACTATAAAAAGGACCCTAAGCCTCAATTCAAAGGCATCGAGATTTTTCTTGAGAATTCAAGAACTTTAAACAGAAAGAACTCCGAGAAAATTTCAAGAAAAAGGTAAAGAACCTTCATGGATTAGAAGAAATTCCTTCTAAAAGACTATTAGTCTAAAAAAAAAAAATATAAGATCAATGATCTTTATATGAAAAAAAAACAGTGCTTTGCACTTCTTGTGAACCTTCGGTTCTTTAAAAACGATAAAAAAAAAATAAAAGAATAGTGCTTTGCACTTTTATGAACCTCTGTTTCTTCGAATAAAGAAGAAATTTATTTTTCTTTGATCTAATTTAGATCAAGAACTTAAAACAGTGCTTTGCACTTCTCTTCTTGAATCTAAAAAGATTCTTAGTGCTTTGCACTTACAAGTTGCGCCGCTGCGCTCTTAAGAGAGCGCCACGTGTCGGCCATAAAACCACTTGCGCTAAGCGCCCTTAAGATAGAGCTTTGCTCTCTGGAATTGGCGCAACTCGCTGAGAGCGCGCCACGTGTCAGCAGCGCAACAGCGCATTGCACTGCGCTAGTGCGCTTGCGCTCATCAGAGCACGACACGTGTCACCACCATATGGACTTGCGCTCATTACTTAGCGCAAAGCGCAGATGCATTAAAAAGGGCCAAGCCCGATTAAGAGAAGGCCTAACAGGCTCAACAAAGCGCAAATGCATTATTTTAAGGGGCAGAGCCCAAACAAGAACAGATGCTTTGCATCATTTATAAATGGGCAGAGCCCAAACAAAACAAAGTAGATACTTTGCAAATGGGCGGAGCCCAAAAGAAACTGATACTCTATATCTTTCGTGGGTAGAGCCTAAATAAAAAATGCAATGCAAATAAAATGTTGGACATTTCAACTGGACTTAGCCCAATTTTGGCCATAAGTCCTTAAATTAAATTGACTGAGCAAAATGGCTCTTTTAAATCAATTTACATCCGGTTCGAGGGTACATCTCCGAACTCCTTTGACTTTCGTCGTTGTAATTCCTCAACGACGTCAAAGAGGTGACGGGTCCCAACGACCACACATCGATACGGACTGCGGGGTCCTTAAACTCGTGGACCGAAATGTCCATAAACTAATGTTGGACCGAAACGTCCTTAAACTAATAATGGACCGAAATGTCCATAAACTAATGTTGGACCGAAACGTCCTTAAACTAATAATGGACCGAAATGTCCATAAACTAATGTTGGACCAAACGTCCTTAAACTAATAATGGACCGAAATGTCCATAAACTAATGTTGGACCGAAACGTCCTTAAACTAATAATGGACCGAAATGTCCATAAACTAATGTTGGACCGAAACGTCCTTAAACTAATAATAGACCGAAATGTCCATAAACTAATATCGGACCGAGACGTCCTTAAACTAATGATGGACCACTACGTCCCTAAACTGGCATCGGACCGAAACGTCCCTAAACTAATAATGGACTGAAACGTCCTTAAACTAATGATGGACCACTACGTCCTTAAACTGGTGACGGACCGAAACGTCCCTAAACTAATAATGGACTACCACATCCTTAAACTGGTGCAATCGAGCCCGAACGCTCTTTTGCCGGATCTAAACGGTCCCGTCTAAGTTGATCTTAGCCCCAAATGTGGTTAATGTGTCCTTAGATATTTAAATAAACAATAAAACTCCAAATCAACTTTGGTTCAAGGGTACATCTCTGAACTCCTCTGACGCTTGTCGTTGTAATCCCTCAACGACGTCAGAGAGGTGACGAGTCCCGACGGCCAGACAATTAAATCAATCACTACGTCAAGTCGATCTTAGTCCAAAACAGGACTAACGTATCCTTGACGAACGTTTAAGTTGATCTTAGCCGCAACGCGACTAATGTATCCTTAAACCAAAAAACACCAAACCTAAATCTAAGTAAATACGGATTTGGACTAATCCACGTCCTACGGGCGACGGCATTACTCAGTCTCCGTATACAATCCACGGGCAACCACAAACAAAACAAACACACACGACACGAGGTGAAATTCTGGAGAAGGAGAAAGTTGTTACCGTGATGCGGTAGCGTAATTAACTGCAGGGGCTTGCGCCTGCAGGGAAGAGCGTCCCCACAATCAAAAACCCCTCATCCTGAGGGGGAATCTGACGAAGTCTGCTACATCGGCCGCATCCGTCTAAACCTCCGATACACGGTGCCATAAATCAACTTGGCATCTTCGGAGAGATAAACGGATAAAACCAAATAGCATCTGCCCCGAACCTCAGTCACGGACGCGAAGTCCGGGCCGCCTTTCGGAGGGGAACAAGGCTTCAGCCTATCCGTCTCCCCAGGTATTATACGGAAGGTTTGAAAAAGCTGCTGAAACACCAGGGGATACCCTTCAAACAGACCGTTAGAAAGGCCAAATTCTATGACAGGGTCTGGAACGTCCCCGGGACTCAACGCAAACTGCCTAACGAGAGAATGGAAACAATCGGGCTCGGATATATTCGCTCCAAGAAACGAGAGCTGCTCCGCGACTGTTACGTCGTGCACAACTTCGATGAAGAAGCGGATGCTCAATGGGAGGACGCTAATCCTAAGCCAGTGAAAGTTCCAGATGCAAAGGAGCCCAGTCCGTCGTTCGAGGAACAAATGGACAAACTTATAAAGAAAGCTGGTCAAAAAATCCGAGATGATCACAACCGTGAGACGGCCATCTACGAGAAAGCCAAGGCGCAACGCCTTCTCCAACAAGCCATAAAGGATGAAAATGCCGCTCCTTGCCAACCTTTTATAAAAAAGGCTCGGCGCAGAAGCAGAAATAAGTCGAAATGCCAAAAAGGCGCTCAACAGCAACAAAGCAGGGCTAAGAAGCCGCGCAAATGAGAGTTGAGCGTTATTGATCTATCCTTCATGAAGAAAATGGGCCGAGCGTACTCGTTTCCTCGGGACAAGACGAAGAAGATACTTGATCTTGCTCTAAAACATCAAATGCTTACATTGCCGGAATCCAAGCATCCCGAACAAGCAAGCGAAGTCTCTGGTCCGAACTGTTGCTCTTACCATCGAGTAATAGGGCACCCGCTCGAAGACTGCTTCACCTTTAAGAATTGGGTCGAAGATCAGTACCAGCTGGGCAAATTCGCTCTGTCTGACAACTGGAGGGTAGCGCCGCCACAGAAACACGAGCCTAAGGCCACGAAAGAAGAACCGGTTCCACATCAGGATTGGAAGCGAATTCGCACCTGTCACATGATTACAATATTATAAGAAGAGCCCAAGGACATAGATGAGTTCCCTTGGTGCTTCGAAAACAGCAGCGACGAGATAATCTCAGAATTCCCACCAGCGCCAAAAGAGCTGGAAGATGGAATCCATACCACTGCAGATAACCTCAAAAAGATTGAGTTGGGGACGGCAAACGATCCACGACCGACATTCATCAGCGAGTTACTATCTGAAGAAAGGGTAGCTGCGTTAAAGGATGTGCTTCTGCAGCATAGAGATTGCTTCGCGTGGAACTATTCCGAAATGCCGGGACTAGATCCAGAAATTGCTGTACACAAATTGGCGATATCCCCGAACATCAAGCCAGTCAAACAGGCGCCGAGGAGAATGCGGCTCGAGCTCGAGATGAGTATCAACGCCGAGGTCAAGAAGCTGATCGACTCCGGCTTTATCCAGGAGGTTCAATATCCTGAAAGGATCGCTAACATCGTTCCGGTGATGAAGAAAAATGGGACGGTGCGCATATGCGTGGACTTTCGGGATCTCAATAAAGCTTGCCCGAAGGATGATTTCCCAGTGCCAGTCACCGAATTGATGATAGACAAAACATCCACTCATGAGGTTTTCTCCTTCATGGACGGCTCATCGGGGTATAACCAGATAAAGATGCATCCCGAAGACCAAAAGCACACAGCCTTCAGGACCTCTCTAGGCATATTCTATTATAAAGTGATGCCCTTCGGTTTAAAGAATGCCGGTGCTACTTATCAGAGGGCCATGACGAAGATCTTCGATGACCTTATACACGAAATCGTCGAATGCTATATCGACGACCTCGTGGTTAAAAGCAAATCATATGAGGAACATCTCGAACATCTGAAGACCGTATTTCAACGCCTTCGACAATACAACTTGAAGATGAACCCTCTTAAGTGTGCATTCGGAGTTTCCTCGGGCAAATTCTTAGGATTCATCGTCCGACACCGGGGTATCGAAATAGATCCGTCCAAGATCAAGGCGATCATGGAAATGCCTCCGCCGAGGAATCTCAAACAGCTGCGGTCTCTCCAAGGGAAGCTCGCGTATATACGGCGATTTATAGCCAACCTTTCAGGAAAGTGCCTTCCTTACAGCCACCTGATGAAGAAGGGAACCCCGTTCATCTGGGACCAAAAATGCCAAAGCGCACTAGACGAGATCAAGCAATACCTGCAGAACTCGCCGGTGTTGGCTGCTCCGGTCAAGGGAAAACCCCTCATTCTTTATACAACCGCCCTCGAAGGTTCCTTAGGCGCATTATAGGCACAAGAGAACGATCAAGGGAAAGAAAGAGCACTCTACTACTTAAGTCGAGTTCTGCTAGGGGCAGAGAGCAACTACTCCCCCATTGAAAAACACCGCCTGGCGTTGATCTTCGCGATAACAAAGCTCAGACATTACGCATTAGCACATGAAGTCCGTCTCATTTCGAAGGTAGACCCTCTCAAATATCTAATGTCAAAGGCCATATTGACAGGTCGACTCGCTAAATGGGCCCTGCTCTTGATGGAGTTCTCGATAATGTATCAACCTCTCAAGGCAGTGAAAGGCCAGGCCATCGCCGATTTCCTCGCTGAGCATCCGATACCGGCTGATACTCCTCTGAATTGCGATTTGCCAGACGAACATGCGTTCGACGCAATCGACGGTGGTAATACCCGATGGGAGCTCTTTTTCGATGGAGCGTCATCCATGAAGAAGCGCAAACAAAGTACCCCTATAATCAAATCGGGGGTAGGCCTCATCTTCGTGACTCCACAAGGAGGGATAATGCGTTTCGCTTTCTCCTTAACAGAGCCGAGGACGAATAACGAAGCCGAATATGAAGCCTTGATAGCAGGTCTTGAGATCGCCATCGACATGGGAATTGAAAACCTCCTCATATACGGAGATTCTCAACTGGTTGTTAGTCAAGTAAACTGCGACTACCAAACGTGCAAACCGGAGTTGGTGAAGTACGGGGAAAAGGTGCAACAACTGTTGACCCAAATTCCCTCCTATACTTTGGAGAACATACCGCGCGCGGAAAACAGCAAAGCAGACGCGTTGGCCAAACTTGCTAAAGAGTTGGCTGACGAGAACCTCGATGACGTCAGAATCATGGTACAAAGCCGTCGGGTGCTTTCCCCAACAGAAATATCTCCGGAATCATCCGAAGAAAAAGGAGCGAGCGAGCAGACGACCCTGCAAATAGAAGACCGGGAAAAGGCTGAGGACTGGAGGGAAGTCTTTATAGACTACTTTAAGTCCCACCGAATGCCTGAAGAAGCGTCCACAAGACATCAGCTCATGAAACGAGCTCTGTCTTTCGCCTTCGTCAATGATACTCTGTACAAGAGGTCGTTTGACTCTCTGTGGCTGAGATGCTTAGGACCTGATGAAGCGAAAAGAGTCGTCCAGGAAGTTTACGACGGACTCTGCGGTTCTCACCAAGCGGGCCCAAAGATGAAGTTGAAGATCAAACGGATGGGCTACTATTGGCCCACAATGATCCAGGACTGCCTCGAATATGCGAAGCAATGCCATTCATGCCAAATCCATGGGGACTTCATCCACCAGCATCCAAATCCACTACATCCAACGGTGGCTAGCTGGCCATTCGAAATGTGGGGGACTGACATAGTCGGCCCTATCGAACCGGCATCGTCTAGGGGACATCGTTTCATCCTGGCGACGACTGACTACTTCTCTAAATGGGCAGAAGCAGTACCGTTAAGAGAAGTTAAGACGGAGAATATCCTCCATTTCTTCAAGACGCATGTCATATATCGATTTGGAACTCCGCGACGGATCATCTCCGATAACGGGCCAGCCTACAGAAGTCACAAGATCAGCCGCTTTACGCAGCAGCACAATATAGACTGGAGATATTCCTCGGTTTATAATCCGCGAGCTAACGGTCTAGCTGAGGCCTTCAATAAGACCTTGACAAAGATCATAAAGAAAACGGTGTCCCGAAATAAGAGAGACTGCCATGAGAGACTGCAAGAGGCTCTTTGGGCGTATCGAACTACGTTCAAGACGGCCACGAACACAACGCCGTACGCGTTGGTATTTGGGACGGAAGCAGTACTCCCCCTCGAGATAGAGTTACCCTCTCTACGAATGGCAGTCCACTACGAGCTGACGGATGAAGAAAATGCTCACCTTCGGCTTCAGGAGCTTGACGCACTTGATGAAACCCGGCTCATAGCACAGCAAAATCTGGAAGCTTATAAAGCAAAGATGACGCGCTCGTATGAAAGATTGACCCGACCGAGGACATTCCGCCAAGGCGAACTCGTGCTAGTGGTCAAAAGGCCTATGATTCCCAATCATGCCAAGCGAGGAAAATTCGAGCCAAACTATGAAGGCCCATACATCATAGATAAGGTCTACCAGGGTGGGGCCTATCTACTCATAGACATGCACGGTGAAAGGCCTTTCAGGCCAATAAACGGTCGCTTCCTAAAGAGATACTACGCTTAATGATCCACGGCCTAGGTCAATGATAGATGACGACGACTATGTCCGCTCGCTATCTTCCTAAGCTCAAGCTTTATAAGTAGTAGCCGGCCTTCTCCATGACGGACCGAAATGTCCTTAAACTAATAGCAGACCGAAACGTCTTTAAACTACTACCGCAGCATCTTTAGGCTGACGAGATATAAAAAAAAACATATAAAAATAAAATAAAAAAAACAAAAAAACAAAATCGGTATGTCCATAAGCAAAAAGGGCACGGATGAAAACCCGAAAGGGCTCCGTGAGTAAAAACAGCAGGGCTACCGGCGAGTGTTCGAGAAAACCTGAAAGGGCGCGACCTCGTAAAAAAAAAAGGTATGTCCATAAGCAAAATGGGCGCGGATGAAAATCCGAAAGGGCTCCGTGAGTAAAAACAGCAGGGCTACCGGCGAGTGTTTATGAAAACCTGAAAGGGCGCAACCTCGTTAAAGGACACTTATAGGGTCCTCTCGACCTTATAAGGAGAAACCACCCACGTGAGATCCTTACGACTCACAAGGAAGCAGCACACTTAGGGATCCCCACGATTCCTATGGAGAAAATACACTTGCGAGATCCTCACGACTCGTAAGGAGAACTCTCTTATGGGACCCTCACGGCTCATAAGAGTTGAAATTCTTAAGTTACAGAGACCTAAACCTGTGCTTAAGCAACCCCCACAACTTTCGATATTGCCCTACAAGTGGCTCAATACTGACCCTTGTATACAATCCACGGGCGCGAATAAACATTTCCCTAACCAAGTCTCATCCATGACTGGGGATATGTTCGCATGGTAAACAACCCTTGTAAATCCTCTCGATTTATGAGGAGAAAACCTTCCTGTAGGATCCTTACGACTTACAGAGGAAACGAACACTTAGGAATCCTCACGAGTCCTAAGGAGAAAATACACCTACAAGATCCTCACGACTTGTAGGGAGAAATAACTTCGTGAAACCCTTACGGCTCATAAAGTCAAAAGCCTTAGCCGACAGGACCCTAACCCTGGTCGCTAAGCCACCTTTGTTCAACATCGACAGAAGCAGATGATGATTCGCTCCTGGTAATATCCCAGTTGTAGCGGTGCTGATGCCGAAATCGGTTTACAGCGAAAAGCCAATAGGCCGCACATGCATACGAAATAGCCGAAATGATAGGGCAACTTGCAATAAAAAGCAGCAAGTAAAAATGTATGCATGCAAAATAGCCAAAATGATTGGGCAACTCGCAATAAAAAGTAGCGATTAAAAATAAAATAAATAGCCGAAATGATTCGGCACCGCGAAAAATAGCCGAAATGATTGGGCAATCGCGACCTTCGCGATATAAAAGCTGAAATGATAGAGCATCGCAGAGATAAAACAAAAAAAAATGATGATAAAACTTTGGCCCTACAGTTAAGATCACATCGATCCCTGTATACAATCCAAGGGCGTAAACAAAGAGGGAACCATACTTTCCCAACAGGCTCCGCCAGAAGACGAAGCCAAATCTCGACGGTTCAGTCCAACTCCGAAGAAACCAGTGTCTTTAGCAAATTCCTCGACTCACGGATACAAACACTCCTTGACGAGAGCCACCTGATCCGCGTCGACTCGCAGGGCAACCAGTGCCTCCGTGGGAAATTCTCGACTCGTTTCAAACCCCAAGGAAACAAATAATCCTTGGCGCTGAGGAAACAAATAATCCTTAGCAAATTCCTCGACTCACGGATACAAACACTCCTTGACGAGAGCCTCCTGATCCGCGTCGACTCGCAGAGCAACCAGTGCCTCCGTGGAAATTCTCGACTCGTTTCAAACCCCAAGGAAACAAATAATTCTTGGCGCTAGGGAAACAAATAATCCTTAGCAAATTCCTCGACTCACGGATACAAACACTCCTTGACGAGAGCCCCCTGATCCGCGTCGACTCGCAGAGCAACCAGTGCCTCCGTGGGAAATTCTCGACTCGTTTCAAACCCCAAGGAAACAAATAATCCTTGGCGCTAGGGAAACAAATAATCCTTAGCAAATTCCTCGACTCACGAATACAAACACTCCTTGATGAGAGCCTCCTGATCCGCGTCGACTCGCAGAGCAACCAGTGCCTCCGTGGGAAATTCTCGACTCGTTTCAAACCCCAAGGAAACAAATAATCCTTGGCGCTAGGGAAACAAATAATCCTTAGCAAATCCCTCGACTCACGGATACAAACACTCCTTGACGAGAGCCCCCTGATCCGCGTCGACTCGCAGAGCAACCAGTGCCTCCGTGGGAAATTCTCGACTCGTTTCAAACCCCAAGGAAACAAATAATCCTTGGCGCTTGGGAAACAAATAATCCCTAGCAAATTCCTCGACTCACGGATACAAACACTCCTTGACGAGAGCCCCCCCGATCCGCGTCGACTCGCAGAGCAACCAGTGCCTCCGTGGGAAATTCTCGACTCGTTTCAAACCCCAAGGAAACAAATAATCCTTGGCGCTAGGGAAACAAATAATCCTTAGCAAATTCCTCGACTCACGGATACAAACACTCCTTGACGAGAGCCCCCAGATCCGCGTTGACTCGCAGAGCAACCAGTGCCTCCGTGGGAAATTCTCGACTCGTTTAAACCCCAAGGAAACAAATAATCCTTGGCGCTGAGGAAGCAAATAATCCTTCGCAAACACCTCGACTCACGGATACAAACACTCCTTGACGAGAGCCTCCTGATCCGCGTCGACTCACAGAGCCACCAGTGTCTCTGCGGGAGAATTCCCGATTCGTCTCAACTTGCAAAATGAAGCTTCAGGCAGCAGGGATTAAAAAACTTGCTTCCTGAACAATGGGATCCTGCAAGTCAATCCAAAATGGTCTCTTGCATACTATTCACGGGTCCCACTCTCCAAAGTCGAGTTTCGACGAGGAGGAAAACAACCGCTTACGAGACCTCTCGACTCGTAAGAGGGAAAAATTCTCTTATAGGATCCTTACGACTTATAAGAGAAAACCACCCTTAGGAATCCTCACGATTCCTAAGGAGAAAAAACCCACCTACGAGATCCTCTCGATCCGTAGGGAGAAAAATCTCTACGAGACCCTCACAGCTCATAGAGTTGAAAAGTCTTAGGCAGCAGATCTGAACCTGCGGCCTAAGCCATCGCTGTTTCTTGAGAGGGTCAGGATACTCATTCTAATCATCCGTCAACCATGGTTATTAAGACAGCCTGCTAACAATAAAAGGAAGAAGAAAATGACAGAGAGAACATCCGATTTACATTTGACCAAGCGTTCGAGACACACTCATTTATACATGGGCAGAGGACTCAGGACGAGAAGTAAGACAAGCTGAAATAAAAAAAAGGGGTTTCCATTCATGTTGCTAAAATTCTTACAATCATAAAAGCAATGAATAAGAAACATTATTCAAATCATTACAATGGTATAACCTCAGATCCGGGGCACGGATTGAGGAATTCAAAAGTAAGGCCATCCAGAGTTCTTCTGGCCTTTCTAATTATTCTTATGCGCAGTCTCTTGCGCTCCTCTGTGTCGAGATCCTCGGCAAGCCCTCCTGGTCTTCGATAAGCAGCAACTATCGTCGTCTGCTGGAAGATTTGATGTAGGATGTCAATGAGGCTGTCCCGCCGTTTCTTCGAGATCAGCCCCGTCAGGTACACTGAATGCACCTTGTCTTCGGCATCATCCAGCGCATTGAGCAGTAGGGCCTCATGAAGTCCCGGAAGTGCTCTCCATATTGCTCCCAGCACGACTTTCAAAAGAGCCGAACGACGAGGTAGCAGCCAACCACCGCTTGCGTTGAGACGACCCATGACCTCTGCACATTGGGCGTCTGTAAACTCTTGGTTTTGTTGACGGCCCTGTGCACGAATATCCTCGTAGGTAATGAGCTCGTGCAGACTGTATAGATGCACCGCCATAATGCCTGAAGGAAGCAACATTGGAAGATCAGCAATGAGGAAAAGGTATAGGGAGTTAAAACTCCTCGAGAGCAATGCTCTATAGACAGGAGTGATACCTGTCAAAAAACCAGTTATGAGGAGAATTTAAGGAAAATTCCCTAAGAATATTGAGAGCTTTGCTCTGAGAAAAATGATATAATAATAGTGATAGTATCAAATGCCATGAAGAACTCTTAAGAGTTCTTCTATATGATTTGGAAGGAGCAAAGCTCCATTAATTAAGAAAATCCAAGGGAAACCTTTTAGAGAGCAGAGCTCTATTAATGGAACCCTAATAGGGTTCCCTTTAGTTCTCTTTAGACCCCTTTAGAGCAAAGCTCTACTAAGTGAAACCCTAAATGGGTCTTCTTTAGATCAGGGATCTATCAAGAGCAAGGCTCTTATAGTTGATTTAATTTAATCAAAATTAATATTTTTACCTAAAATTCTCTAAAGTTTGAACTTTTAAAAGTGTTTAAACAAGAGAGCAAGGCTCTGAGTTCTGAAAGTAAAAATCTGAAAGATGATAAGCATCTGTGGGGGACCAAAGGTCCTATTTATAGGCATCATGTGCCTCTTCAACTTCCAAAAGCTGCCGCGACGGTTGGGATTCTACCACCGTTGCGCTTGCGTTCGGAGGCCACGTAAGCGCAACGGTGGGGGGGCATTTGTTTACCCCAATCAGAGTAAAGCTCTGTTCAAATTCCAAGACGGGAGATGAAGCAACGCTTCATTTTCCCCCAATCAGAAACAAAGCTTTGCTTTGGAAATTTAAACTTTAATAAATGAAGCAACGCTTCGGATCCTTTGCACTGCGCGCGACGCGCCACCTGTCTGGCGCAGATGCATTAGCGCAGCGTCCAAGAAGGCGCGCCCAATTAGAGCAAAGCTCTGTTAAAGAAAGCGCCGCGCTGCGCTCTGCGCTGTGCGACACGTGTCAGCGCAGATGCGCTAGCGCAGTTGCGCTGCGCGACACTTGTCAGCGCAGATGCACCGTTTCATAAAAAAAGGGGGGCTAAGTGCCAAAGGCAATTTATCCTTGCAAAATTACATGCACTTAATAATAACAAATTAAAATCATACGATGCACAAGCACAACAGAGAACTAAAATAACAGAACCCTTAACAGACAATGAAGTACTTGATTAAAAAGAAAAATACTTATTCATTATTATTGTTATTACATTTAAAAAAGATCACCGAATACGGGATCAGAGAGACAAGGGTTCACAAAAAGAAAAAGAAGATTATTCAGCTCCCTCTCCGTCTTCTCCATCACGTCGAAGTGGCGATCCTCCCGAGGGGTAGCCATCCAACGGTCGACGCCGCACTCCTGGGAAAAAGTGGCGATGACAACCCGACGAGCCCGTATCTGGCTCAGCAAGTGGAAGGAGAAGTCCCTCAGGGCTTTGGTGATCAAGTGCGCTTCGAGAAAGCACTCAATCTTATCCTCGGCGGCATCCAGCATCGCCGAGGACATCTCTGCTGGAGGAGGGGGAATGTCGGCGAGCACCGAGGCAAGGATCATCCGAAGCCAAATGGAATTCGGAGGGAGAGGAGACCCCACACGAGTCAAAAGCTCGTGCATTGCGCCATCGCATTGCTCGTCCGAGAGAGAAGGGTTCACCAGGCGCGCAGCAAAACGGGGAACGATGTCCCGAATCGGCACCTCCCATGGTTGTCGGCGAGCATGAGGGCGGTTGCAAGCCATGATCGAAGAAGTTCTCTGAAAATGAGAGAAGAAAAGGCTCAGCCTCAAGTTATATATATAGACCCAAGCACAGAAGATTCTGTGCACAATGAAATCATTTCCAAGGCCCGGGAAATCAGAATTTTGGAAATACAAGTTTGACTTGAAACAAGGAGATGAAAAGATATTTCAGGTGAAACGACGCTTCCGATTTGCCCAAAATTTAAACTTCAATAAATGAAGCAGCACTTCAGATCCTTTGCGCTACGCGCAACGCGCCACGTGTTTGGCGCAGATACATTAGCGTGGCATCCAAAAAGGCGCGCCCAATCAGAGAAAAGCTCTATTTCAAGTAAAATTAAAGGAAGCAACGCTTCAGTTGCGCTAGCACTGCGCTGTGCGACACGTGTCAGCGCAGATGCGCTGGAGCAGTTGCGCTGTGCGCTGCGCGACACGTGTCAGCGCAGATGCGCTTGCGCAGTTGCACTGCGCTGTGCGCTGCGCGACACGTGTCACGCGCTGGGGCATCTGCGCCAAACAGAATTAAAATTCTAAAGAAATCTTTTCTGTTCTTGTTAAAACAAGAAGATTTTCTTCTGTAAAACAGAGGCCCTTGGATCAAAGATCCAACGGTGGGGAAAATTCCCCAAATCACTCAGAGAAAGATCTCTTTAACAAATTTAACTAATTTATGGGCACTATAAAAAGGACCCCAGACCTCAATTCAAAGGCATCAACATTTTCTAAAAAAAAAAGAGAAAAGAAAGAGAAGAAGGGAAAGAGAACTCTGAAGAATTCCTCAAGAACAAAAAGGTAAAAACCTTTAGAAAAAAAAAGAGAAAGTTCTCTCATGAACAGATCATAGATCTAAAAACAAGATCAATGATCTTTAATAAAAAAATAGTGCTTTGCACTTTTATGAACCTTTGGTTCTGTGAGATAAGAAAAACAAGAAAAAAACTTATCTTTTCTTTGATCTAAATTAGATCAAGAAATCAAATAGTGCTTTGCACTTCCAAACTGCGCTGTTGCGCTCTTGAGAGAGCGCCACGTGTCAGCTACATAACAACTTGCGCTGCGCGCTCTTGAAATAGAGCTTTGCTCTCTGGAATTGGCGCAACTCACCAAAGCGTGCCACGTGTCAGCAGCGCAACAGCGCAGCGCACTAGCGCAGCGCACTGCGCTGTTGCGCTTGCGCTCACCAGAGCATGACACGTGTCCTCACCACAAGCGCTTGCGCTCAGTGATTGGCGCAAAGCGCCTGACAAATGCAATGCATTTCTTTTACTGAAGGGCCAGGCCCAAATCAGAGAGGCCTAGTAGGCCGAATTAAATTGCAATACAATGAAAAGGGGTAGAGCCCAAACAATATTGATGCTCTGCATCATTTATAAAAAAGGCAGAGCCCAAACAAAAATTGAAAATGCAATAAACAGGGCAGAGCCCAAACAAGACTGATGCTCTGCATCATATATAAATGGGCACAGCCCTGACAAAATAAATAATGTTAAACAGGAGCAGAGCCCCAGTAAAGGCCTAACAGGCCAAATGCAAATAAAATGTTGAACATTTTCAACTGGACTTAGCCCAATTCTGGCCGTAAGTCCTTAAATTAAATTGAACTGAGCACAAATACTCTCTCAAATCAATTTACCTCCGGTTCGAGGGTACATCTCCGAACTCCTTTGACACCCATCGTTGTAATCCTTCAACGACGTCAGAGGGGTGACGGGTCCCGACGACCACACATCGGTATGGACTGCGGGGTCCTTAAACTCGTGGACCGAAACGTCCTTAAACTAATAGCGGACCACCACGTCCCAAAACTGGAATACGGACCACCACGTCCCTAAACTGGAATACGGACCACCACGTCCCTAAACTGGAAGATGGACCACCACGTCCCTAAACTGGAGCATGGACCGCAACGTCCCTAAACTACCTATGGACCACTACGTCCCTAAACTGGAACAATAGAGCCTCCAAATGCTCTTTTGCCGGATCTAAACGATCCCGTTTAAGTTGATCTTAGCCCCCAAACACGGCTAACGTATCCTTAAACATTCAAACGGAGTATAAAACTCCAAATCAACCTTGGTTCAAGGGTACATCTCTGAACTCCTCTGACATCTGCCGTTGTAATCCTTCAACGACGTTAGAGAGGTGATGAGTCCCGATGGCCAGATATTAAATGGATTATCACGTTAAGTTGATCTTAGTCTCAAACAGGACTATCGTATCCTTAACGAACGTTTAAGTTGATCTTAGCCGCAACGCGACTAATGCATCCTTAAACTAAAAACACCAAACCCAAATCTAAGTAAATATGGATTTGGACTAATCCACGTCCTACGGGCGACGGCATTACTCAGTCTCCGTATACAATCCACGGGCAACCACAAACAAAACAAACACACACGACACGAAGTGAAATTCTGGAGAAGGAGAAAGTTGTTACCGCGATGCGGTAGCGTAATTAACTGCAGGGGCTTGCGTCTGCAGGGAAGAGCGTCCCCACAATCAAAAACCCCTCAAGCGAGGGGGAATCTGACGAAGTCTGCTACATTGGCCGCATCCGTCTAAACCTCCGATACACGGTGGCATAAATCAACTTGGCATCTTCGGAGAGGTGGACGGATAAAACCAAATAGCATCTGCCCCGAATCTCAGCGTCAGGACATCGCAGTCTTGTGCGCCGCCATTCGGAGGGGAACAGTACACACTAGTCTACTCTGGAATATCGATGCCCTGTCTCGATATCCCCTCGACTAGGAACTGTTAAAGGATGTACTTGTGGACCACCATGGCCCCACTAGTATGATCTGCATCATAGTCCTGGTAGTCAAGTACATATCCTAAAGGCTTTATCAAAATGTAGGAGAGAGACAGTATAATAATACCAGTCTACATGTTAAGACAAAGGCAACCAGATAGTAAACAATCATGTCGAGCAAGAAAGTCCTCTATATATATGTCTAAGCATCCATTATATCATACAATAATGGCCTCTAGGGCATACATATTCCTAACAGTATCATGCCAAGGGGGCGGGGGCCACCTCTTGAATCCGTGGGGACCGCCTCTTGAGTCCATGGGACCCACTGTAGAACAATGGGGAATTTTCGGAATACATTCCGAAAGAGGGCAGATCTGTACTATAAATGGAATGATACCACTCTTCAATACAGAGGCGCCTTTTAAGTGAACCGGCACTACAGGAGCTTGATAACTCCGTAGTTAAGCGTGCTCGAGCCAGGGAAGTTCTGGGATGGGTGATCTCCTGGGAAGTGGCCCCTTGTCGGGTCCGGTTCGCCTCGAAGGACAAAACCGTACGGTTTCGGGATGGATAATACTCTCTGTATTGGGGGTGTGGCGTGATAGAATGGTATCAGAGCTGGTCCCTCAATAGTAGGTCTGTAGTTCGAGGACGAACCAATGTTCAAAAGTGGGGAGGATGTCGGGACCCGGTTCTTGCACATGGAATAAAGTGCCACACGGAACAAAGGTCCACACTTGGTATCAGAGCTGGTCCGTCAATAGTAGGTCTGTGGTTCAAGGACGAACCATTGTTCAAAGGTGGGGAGGATGTCGGGACCCGGTTCTTGCTCACGGAATAAAAGTGCCACACGGAACAAAGTGCCACGCCAAGTGTCATGCCAGGGGGGAGGGGGCCACCTCTTGAATCCATGGGGCCACCTCTTGAGTCCATGGGACCCATTGTAGAACAATGGGGAATCTTCGGAATACATTCCGAAAGAGGGCAGATCTGTACTATAAATGGAATGATACCACTCTCCAATACAGAGGTGCTTTTTAAGTGAACCGGCACTACAGGAGCTTGAGAACTCCTTAGTTAAGCATGCTCGAGCCAGAGAAGTTCTGGGATGGGTGACCTCCTGAGAAGTGGTCCCTGGTCGGGTCCGGTTTGTCCCGAAGGACAAAACCGTGCGGTTTCGATCAAGCGGACAATACTCTCTGTATTGGGGGTGGGGCGTGACATCAATGAACTGAATAGCCTAAAATAAATTCAATATGATATTTTTGATGAAAATACTATCACAAAATATCTTTACCCCTAAGAAAAAAGGTGGATGCCATTCTACATGTTAAGATAAAGGCTTTATCAACATGTAGGAGAGAGACAATATAATAATACCAGTCTACATGTTAAGATAAAGGTAGCCAGACAGTATAATAATACAGTCAAGTACATATCCTAAGGGCTTTATCAACATGTAGGAGAGAGACGGTATAATAATACCAGTCTACATGTTAAAATAAAGGCAACCAGATAGTATACAATCATGTCGAGTAAGAAAGGCCTATATATATATGTCTAAGCATCCACTATATCATACAATAATGGCCTCTAGAGCATACATATTCCTAACAGGATCATGCCAAGGGGGCGGGGGCCACCTCTTGAATCTGTGGGGGCCACCTCTTGAGTCCGTGGGACCCACTGTAGAACAATGGGGAATTTTCGGAATACATTCCGAAAGAGGGCAGATCTGTACTATAAATGGAATGTACCACTTTTCAATACAGAGGCGCCTTTTAAGTGAACCGGCACTACAGGATCTTGAGAACTCCATAGTTAAGCGTGCTCGACCCAGGGAAGTTCTGGGATGGGTGATCTCCTGGGAAGTGGCCCCTAGTCGGGACAGACAATACTCTCTGTATTGGGGATGGGGCGTGACAGAATGGTATCAGAGCTGGTCCCCCAATAGTAGGTCTGTGGTTCGAGGACAAACCATTGTTCAAAAGTGGGGAGGATGTCGGGACCCGGTTCTTGCACACGGAATAAAGTGCCACATGGAACAAAGTGTCCATGCTTGGTATCAGTGCTGGTCCTGATCAGTCGAAAATATTGCATTTTTAACACGTCAATTTCCCTACCATTTACACTCATCTAAAGGTGTTCGGAATGAATATAGCACATATTACCAAATTGACTGTAAAATACCAAATAACATGTGTTATACTTTATAACCGGCACTTTGAGGGAAATTGAGTGTTTATCATTGCGTGCATCATCTGTGTATATCGCAACACATGTCTCGAGAATCTGTGCAGGAAATTCCAGGTAAAAGAGCCGAAACTGTGAAAAGTGTTGATTTAAATACGTTAAGTCTTTGCACACGGAATAAAGTGCCACATGGAACAAAGTGTCCATGCTTGGTATCAGTGCTGGTCCTGATCAGTCAAAAATATTGCATTTTTAACACGTCAATTTCCCTACCATTTGCACTCATCTAAAGGTGTTCGGAATGAATATAGCACATATTAGCAAATTGACTGTAAAATACCAAATAACATGTGTTATACTTTATAACCGGCACTTTGAGGGAAATTGAGTGTTTATCATTGCATGCATCATCTGTGTATATCGCAACACTTGTCTCGAGAATCTGTGCAGGAAATTCCAGGTAAAAGAGCCAAAACTGTGAAAAGTGTTGATTTAAATACGTCAAGTCTTTGACCTGAGATCTGGCAGAAATCTAGAATGAATAAAAAGATTCCAAGCATCCCAGAAAGTGCCAAAAAGCCAAAACAGAGCAGCCCGGATATTTTATGCACAGATACCTTCAATGGGCCGCGGATCCGCGGCCAATAGGCCCTTCCCGCGGCGGATCTACGGCGCAAGGGACACGTCACAACTTCAAATTTTCTCCACCTGTCTCCTTGTAACGGCCAAGCTTCCAGAGGACTCTAAAAGACCATGTGGCTTCTTCCAGAAGGCTCGGCCTAACAACCTTACCCTAGAATATTCCTCATTCTAGAATATTCCCTCCAACAACTTCTTCTAGAAGATTCTTTCTAACAACCTCATTTTGGAGGGAAAATTCAAATGAGGTAGTTCATTTTGGAGGGAAAAGTTGTTCATTTTGGAGGGAAAAGTTGTTCATTTTGGAGGGAAATTTGAATTTGAATTGAAAAGGGTTGAGGCAATAAAATGATATCTAGATCTAGGATTTGAGGTTGTTGAAAGTGGAGGGAAAATTGTAGATCCAAATAAAATTCAAATCAAATTGAGTGACACAATTTGATCAATTCAAGATCTCCGAGTACAATTCAAGCAAGAAGCCTTCAACTTTTTAGAAGCGACGCCGATCTTCAACCGAGCAAGTGATCCAAGACGATTCGCGACTCACGGAGACGATCCGAAGCTAATTCGACAATCGAGTTCTTTCCTCAATTCTTGTAGTTCTTGAGCGAATTGTAACGGAATTGATGAATAATAAAAGGTGAAATTTTTTTATCTTGCTTTCTTTACATTCTTGCATTGTGATGAGATCTCAATTCTTGATTGTTTTTTTTTTATATGATGCTTGAGTAAAAACTCCACTCGTGGAGGAATCGAGAAAATTGATAGTTGATAATGATTAGATTCTTGTATGATTCTTAAGTCCTATGAGTTTTGTAAACTCTAGTAAATTGGATCATCGACGACCTAGTTTCGAGCGAGATGCTTTCTTGAATGTTTTCGCTCTTAATTAGTGATCAACGATCGATGTTTGAATTTCCTAGAGGCTAGAATGTGAATGAAAATCAACGAAAGGACAAGGGATAGATGATGAAACCCTAGTTTCCGCAAGAGATCCCTAATTCTCGTTGATCGTCATCGATCTAGCAACAAATCATCAAAGGATAAGAACACGTAATCACAAGTCTTCATCCATACTGTCGATTCAATCGATTCCTACGAGCCTCATTTCAATTCTTGAAACCTAATTCGATTGGATATCATCAATTCTTGATTTTGATTTTTCTTGATATTAGATTTAGATCTAGATAATTCTTGAAATTCACTTTTAAAATCTTGAATTGAATTCTCTTTTCTTTTCTCTTTAATTTTCAATTCATCTAAATCAATTATGATCAAATCTCACTTTCCCTGTGGACGATCTGTATTCATTAACGCGCTACAATCGACGCCGTTATTGATTACGGTTTACAAATTTCTATGGTTGTGATTTCTATACATTTTCTACCGACACACCGAGAAATCATTCAATCAAATGGCGCCGTTGCCGGGGATCGTGTGCTAATTTGTTCGTTTTTGAAATTTGAGTTGAAAAATTTATTCCATCAGAAGTTTTAGATCGAAATTCGCACAAGCACTAAACGATTCGTTGTGATTTGTTGCGAGGAAATCTGGAATCTGTGGAGCGAGAGGAAAAATATTCTGATCATTAAAGGAAGTTCAGAGACTGAATATGAGTCTCTGGAAAAAGTTCTGTGCAGCGATCTGATCACGAGACAGCATTTCCGCGGTCATTGCTAGCCTCCTGCGGCGGTTCCGTGGCAGTAAAGAGGCTTCGCTGTTCGAAAATTTCACGGTGAATTTTTAACTTTCTTATCTCCTCCTTGATCTGCTCCATTTACCAATTTCTGCAGGTTTCTTTGCAAAAATTCGCAGCGCCGCAAAAAGCAAAAATTGTGCGTGTTTGATCTTGGTTGTTTGCATTTTTTAAATACGGAAATTAAGGGGTAAAGACCAAATTCAGATTAGGTAGGGAGTTCATTACCCTTCCTAAGCCTCAAAAATCACAAAACTGCATCCGCATTACCCTCATTAACTAAAAGAAATTTAGACTTGACTCTAAGGACCGTCGCGCTCACTTAGGACAGAAGGAGGTCGTGGGTAATCTATTGCTTATCCGCGTTTCTTTTGTGGTGTCTAAGGCAAGTGTGTCTAAGGCAAGTGGTTACTTAATTAGGCCCATTACTTACGTCGTGGAGAACCTCCCACTTACCTGGCACTTACCTGGCCACAGGAGAGACAAAGAGGCAGTAGAGAATTGATCTTGCGATTTGTCTTCCTGCAGTTAGGAGCGGTCTAGAGACTTGACCTAGGTGACCATTAGACTTAGGGTTGTGTGTGCATTTTTTTTGTGATTTGCATTTTTTCAAAAATCCGTATCTTTTTCAAAACAAACACCAACTTATCATTTTCCTTAATTATCTTAACGCTGCCACTTGTACTAAACCCTTTAGTGCATGCTCGGCTGGACACGAGATTCTAGTGCCCGTCTTGTCCGCGTTCCCCCGATCGACTCCGAAGTCGGTAATTCTACGTCTACTTCTTCTTTACCCACCACCACACCCACTTCGATGGACGGTTCTCCATCGAACTTCTTTACCACTACTCTGCCGCCGTCCGCAGGTGTGCAGAATCCACCCCGCATCTCTCTCCAAGAGAGATGTTATCCTATGCGAGGTCCTCTTTCGACCTATCTCACCATTCCACCAGCCAACGGGGATAATTTTGAAATCAAACCCCAATACATCAATCTTCTACCAAAATATCACGGTCTCGAGTCTGAAGACGCATATGTCTTTATTACCAAATTTGAAAATGTATGCGCTATGATGGGTACTTTACAGCTTTCTGTGGATGCTATGCGTCTTCGTCTTCTCCCATTTACCTTGTGCGATATAGCCGAGAAGTGGCTTTATAACACAACCGCACATTTTATTTCAAACTGGGAAGAATTCGTAAAAGCATTCCTAAAGAAATTTTACCCCAATCATAAAACAGCTCGAGTCCGTAGCGAAATAAATCAATTCACCCAGCTTCCAAATGAACCATTTTCAAAGTGTCTTGAACGCTTCAAGGATCTGTTAGTTCAATGTCCACATTACGGAATCCCTAAATGGGATTTGTGCAGAATCATATATGAAGGCATTAATCATACCACAAAACAGACCCTTGAATCCATGTGTCAAGGCACCTTCTTGACTAAAAATGATGGTGAAGCCTGGAAATTTTTAGAAGATTTCGCTGAAAGATCTTTACAGTGGGAGGGTGTAAGTCAATCGTCTAGGGTGGCAATAACCAATCTGATGTTTCCATAGAAGTTAGAGCTGAAATGTCAGCGATGCAAAAGAAACTCGAAACTATGGAAAATAAATTTTTAGCCGCAGCCCTAAATCAAATGTCACTTTCCAAAACTGTATGTGGATACTGTTCTGATCCATTACATTTGACGGAAGAATGTCCAATGAATTCTCCGTTTCAAGGTCATGAGCATATCAATTCTGCTTTCCAACAAAGACCTCGAAACGATCCGTTTTCTTCCACTTATAATCAGGGTTGGAGGAATCACCCTAACTTTGCTTGAAACCAATCACAAACTCAAAACACGGTTCCAACCCAGAACAACTTCCAAAGGGCTCCTCCACCACAACAGCAACCACTTCAACTGAGTCAGCACCCCTACCAATCACAAAACTTTCAAAATCCTGTCAACACACCTGCACCGTATAATCCTTTGCAGTTGACCGGTACTGATGAATCCTCTTCACTCACACAAACCGTGAATTTGCTTTTGACAAATTTCATGCAATTTATGGCAAATCTTCAGTCTTCCATCGATAAAATCGAGAAAAACTCTGTCTCTCAATATGAGACTATAAAATAGATGGAAGAACAAATTGCACAATTAAAAGCCGAAATGAGTGCAAGAGAGAAAGGGAAACTTCCAGCTCAACCTTTAGCCAATCCTGGCTATTCATATCACGTGAACACTATCACCACGTTGAGATCTGGAAGAGTGCTTGACAATCATGTTGGTGAGGAGATTGATAATAATGAAAAATCAATCGATGATACCCCGGCTAAGACTTTTCCTTCCACTTCTTCTTCTAATTCTGACCCCAGTTCGTCTACCCCACCATTTTCTTCCGAGCCTATTCTTCGTTTTCCCCAAGGCTCGACACCTCAGCAAACCTCTTCTAGTCTACCAAAAACGATCCCCACTCCTATTCTTAGATCATTTCCACCCACACAATCTTCTCCAATGTTGGACCCCGACCTTATTGCCCAAGCTCCTTATCCGAATCAGTTAAGGGAAAACATACCAAGTCCACAAATGGAGAAGATCACTGAAATCTTGAAACAGGTTAATGTCAACATCTCTCTTTTAGATGCAATCCAACAAGTCCCCGCTTATGCGAAAACTCTTAAGGACTTATGCACTAGGAAGAGGAAGACTCAAGTGCCCAAGAAGATATTCATGGCAAAGACTGTAGACACGGCTTTTCCCCAGCAATTACCGAGGAAACGTAAGGATCCTGGCTATCCTACTATTTCCATTTCTATCGGGGATAAACACATCAACCGTGCTCTACTTGACCTTAGCGCAAGTGTTAACCTACTTCCTTTCTCGGTTAATGAGCAGTTAGGGATCGGAGAGTTGAAACCAGCCCACTGCACTCTCCAGATGGCTGACCGATCAATCACCAAACCTAGGGGTGAACTGGAGGATGTGTTAATAAAAATCGTGGAATTTGTATTCCCTGTAGATTTTATTGTAATTGATACACAGCCTGTAGCAAACCCACGGAATCAAATTCCGGTGATACTTGGTCGCCCCTTTTTGGCCACTTCCAATGCTATCATCAACTGTCGTAACGGCTCTATGACCCTATCTTTTGGGAATAGGTCAATCGAGCTGAACATTTACAAGTTGGGAAGTGTACCCTCCAAACCTACTGCTCAGGTCTGTTCTGTCGACTTAATGGATGTCAACAGTAGCGAATTTGATGATCCTCATGATACTGATCTTGACTCTTTTCATAAGTTGTTGTTTGACCCAACTATGTATCATACACATACGGACTCTTCCACCGAGTTGTCCGGGTCAACAACTAACACTGATTATGAACCGTTTTTGGAGTCTGAAGATCACCCCGCGCTTTGTGATGACATTATTCTTCGGGGTATTGATGAGACTTTTGAGGAAATTTTCGCTGATGAACTCGCATTTTTGAATGACACGGGTGTTGAGATGAATCCACCTCAATACAAAGAAATTGAACCTCCACCCCTTCTTCTGAACTGTAAAAAGAATGCGAGTAATCCATTACAATCACTGCATCGTCTCTCCAAAACGAGACGCAAACACATTCTATTCCACCACTTACCCTTTCCCTACTTCTTATTCCACCAACTGGTGCACTATCCGGATAAAATTTTCGAATGGTTGGTGTTGACCTTCGGTCTTTACAAAGCTTGGCATCGACCAGTAATTTTTTGACCCCCTCATGTGATTTTCAAAGATTAACATGGCTTAACTCAAGTTTGGGGGGGTATAATCTGGCTCCTAAAAAGAAAATTTTTACTGAAAATAATGAGCCAAAAATAAGTTTGGCGGATGATTTTCACTTTAAAATATTTTTTTTGCCCCCATTAATAAATTTCCTCCCAGGCTTACAGGTTTTCGAGATTTAGCAGATGGCAACAGTGAGGACACTGTTGAAAACAAGTTTGGGGGAGGTTTGTGCTTATTTTCGCATCATTTGCATATACTTTGCATAAGCACAAAACATTTGAAAACCTATAAAAATTATTTAAAAAATTCAAAAAATAATAAAAAATTTTGTACATAAATAAGATAATAAAAGATTAGATAGTGAAAAACTACATCCAAAAGATTGAAAAAATTTAAGAAAACCAAGAAAATTAGAAGTTTTCTTAAACGAACTAGTAATAAGTAGTTATGAGCCGTTGTCCTAAGGGTTAGTAAGATGAAGGAAGTCACTAATCTGAGAATAAAAATAAGTCTGAAAAATAGTTCCTATTCTGAAAGCCAAACATTTGAACGTTGATACCCTACTATTCGCACTTACACACGTCTTGAAACTCGGGATAGTAGAGGATACCTTGAAATGCTCTTGTCTAAAAGCCAAAATATGAAGGAAATAAAAAATGAATAAAAAATATAAAATGGTGAAGAAGAAAAATGAACACTGGTTTTTTTATCGCCAAGACAACAATAAAAAAATATAGCAAGGGTGCTTCATCACCTGATGCCTTAGACCAACTGGTCTGGGAGTCACTGCTAAGCCTTAGGTGGTGCAAGACGAGAAAAATACACCGTATAAGTAAGCACATGAGTAATCGGTCGGTTAGTACCTCAAGAAGTATTAACGGTCGCATGAAAATGTGTGAGAAAATCTAAATATTCATCAAATTAAAAAGTACTGAGGCAGATGAACAAGAGTATGATAGCTAGAATTGAATTCTCCGAGTGTAGGGATGTCTATTACACACACGTAGGGTTATATGATCGATGTTTGGAAGAAAGGTAGGAATGAAGAATAAAGACGATGTTTTATTGAGGGATGATGTGATTTCTGACATCTTTTCATGACTATTAAAATAGGGCTCATGACAACCGAAAAGCTAGTATAGTTGGAAACTCTAATTTTCAAAGTCTTTCTTTTATAATTCTTATTTTTATATGTAACTTTCACGGTCTTCCTTTTATTATTGGATTTTGTGGGTGCAATCCACTGAAAACCCTCAGGAGACAACACTCCTCCTACTAGGGACACCTAGAGGTTTAAAGGCTTGTTGCACGTGCTCAGTGCAATCGTGTTGCCTATGAAAATGTGCTAGTTAGTTTTTCTTTTTCTTTATTTTCTCCTTCTCTTTTTAATAAAACAGTTTGCTCGAGACAACCAAAAATAAGTTTCGGGGAATTTGATCAGTCGAAAATATTGCATTTTTAACACGTCAATTTCCCTACCATTTGCACTCATCTAAAGGTGTTCGGAATGAATATAACACATATTAGAAAATTGACTGTAAAATACCAAATAACATGTGTTATACTTTATAACCGGCACTTTGAGAGAAATTGAGTGTTTATCATTGCATGCATCATCTGTGTATATCGCAACACTTGTATCGAGAATCTGTGCAGGAAATTCCAGGTAAAAGAGCCGAAACTGTGAAAAGTGTTGATATAAATACGCCAAGTCTTTGACCTGAGATCTGGCAGAAATCTAGAATGAATAAAAAGATTCCAAGCATCCCAGAAAGTGCCAAAAAGCCAAAACAGAGCAGCCCGGATATTTTATGCACAGATACCTTCAATGGGCCGCGGATTCGCGGCCAATAGGCCCTTCCCGCGGCGGATCCGCGGCGCAAGGGACACATCACAGCTTCAAATTTTCTCCACCTGTCTCCTTGTAACGGCCAAGCTTCCAGAGGACTCTAAAAGACCACGTGGCTTCTTCCAGAAGGCTCGGCCTAACAACCTTACCCTAGAATATTCCTCATTCTAGAATATTCCCTCCAACAAACTTCTTTTAGAAAATTCTTTCTAACAACCTCATTTTGGAGGGAAAATTCAAATGAGGTAGTTCATTTTAGAGGGAAAAGCTGTTCATTTTGGAGGGAAAAGTGGTTCATTTTGGAGGGAAATTTGAATTTGAATTGAAAAGGGTTGAGGCTATAAAATGTTATCTAGATCTAGGGTTTGAGGTTGTTGAAAGTGGAGGGAAAATTGTAGATCCAAATAAAATTCAAATCAAATTGAGTGACACAATTTGATCAATTCAAGATCTCCGAGTACAATTCAAGCAAGAAACCTTCAACCTTTTAGAAGCGACGCCGATCTTCAACCGAGCAAGTGATCCAAGACGATCCGCGACTCACGGAGACGATGCAAAGCTAATTCGACAATCGAGTTCTTTCCTCAATTCTTGTAGTTCTTGAGCGAATTGTAACGGAATTGATGAATAATAAAAGGTGAAATTTCTTTATCTTGCTTTCTTTACATTCTTGCATTGTGATGAGATCTCAATTCTTGATTGTTTTCTTTGATATGATGCTTGAGTAAAAACTCCGCTCGTGGAGGAATCGAGAAAATTAATAGTTGATGATGATTAGATTCTTGTACGATTCTTAAGTCCTATGAGTTTTGTAAACTCTAGTAAATTGAATCATCGACGACCTAGTTTCGAGCGAGATGCTTTCTTGAATGTTTTCGCTCTTAATTAGTGATCAACGATCGATATTTGAATTTCCTAGAGACTAGAATGTGAATGAAAATCAACGAAAGGACAAGGGATAGATGATGAAACCCTAGTTTCCGCAAGAGATCCCTAATTCTCGTTGATTGTCATCGATCTAGCAACAAATCATCAAAGGATAAGAACACGTAATCACAAGTCTTCATCCTCACTATCGATTCAATCGATTCCTACGAGCCTCATTTCAATTCTTGAAACCTAATTCGATTGGATATCATCAATTCTTGATTCTTGATTTTGAGTTTTCTTGATATTAGATTTAGATCTAGATAATTTTTGAAATTCACTTTTAAAATCTTGAATTGAATTCTCTTTTCTTTTCTCTTTAATTTTCAATTCAGCTAAATCAATTACGATCAAATCTCACTTTTCCTGTGGACGATCTGTATTCACTAACGCACTACTATCGACACTGTTATTGATTGCGGTTTACAAATTTCTTTGGTTGTGATTTCTATACATTTTCTACCGACACACCGAGATTTCATTCAATCAGGTCCCTTAATAGTAGGTCTGTGGTTCAAGGACGAACAATTGTTCAAAGGTGGGAAGGATGTCGGGACCCGGTTCTTGCTCACGGAATAAAGTGCCACACGGAACAAAGTGCCACGCCAAGTGTCATGCCAAGAGGGCGGGGCCCACCTCTTGAATCCGTGGAGCCACCTCTTGAGTCCGTGGGACCCATTGTAGAACAATAGGGAATCTTCGGAATACATTCCGAAAGAGGGCAGATCTGTACTATAAATGGAATGATACCACTCTTCAATACAGAGGCGCTTTTTAAGTGAACCGGCACTACAGGAGCTTGAGAACTCCGTAGTTAAGCATGCTTGAGCCAGGGAAGTTCTGGGATGGGTGACCTCCTGAGAAGTGGTCCCTGGTCAGGTCCGGTTCGTCCCGAAGGACAAAACCGTGCGGTTTCGGTCAAAGCGGACAATACTCTCTGTATTGGGGATGGGACGTGACATCAATGGACTGAATAGCCTAAAATAAATACTATCACAAAATATCTTTACCCCTAAGAAAAAAGATGGATGCCATTTTTAAAGATCAATGGCCCTATCTCAAAAATCTTGAAAATTCAATGGTATTTTATGCAACTTATTTGTCTGCTTATTCTAACTGGAACTTAACATGTCCCTCGGTCTTTTTATTATTTTTCAAAAAGAGAAAAAAAATCCAGAAATCGCTATTTCTCATCCTTTCTCAAGTGGTCCATGTTATCTTCGTCTCTCCCTCATCCTAATAACTTGACAGGCCCACCATTTTAGATGTTTAAATTGTATGTTTATTTTCTATGCAATACATACTCAATGGTAAAATTTATTAAGGATTATCAAACTTTTTAGGATTTTTAAGATAACTAAATTAATTAAACTTTAAGAATACCATAAACCCTTCTTGAATTGTATTTCTGTCGAAATACCGAATTTAGTTAATTTAAGCTATTAAGTCCGTGTAGAAGGTTGTTATAGGGTTATTTTAGTCCATGGATAAAGTTTATGCAGAATTTTCATTTGAAGCAAAAGCCAGAAGCAATCCATCTACCATCCATCATCCATGGTGTGATGTACGGACAGTTGAGATTGAAAGGAAAAAAACAACAGCCTTAAAAACATGAACTGTTTTTTATTTCAATATCAACCGTCCGTGTATAAACTGGATCCATTCGTATCGCCTGTCAGCAACGGCTCGGACAAGAAATCCAACAGAAGAACTAGGTTTTTATTTCTCGATGAGTTAACGAAAGTAATATTTTCAGACATCATGCCAGTTTAAGGGAGTTCGTGGCATTTTAAAGCTAATAGTGTTGTTTTAAAGAATTCTGAAAGTTCGATGGTGCTTTATGGAATTAACCATGTTTAATATATGTACACGTGCAAATCTCGTGTTGTTTGTACCGTGAAAGGAGCGTGTTTACGAAATGGAGGGTGAGACTAGGGAAAAGAAAGGATGAGATGTGAGGACGAGAATGCATGGAGTGGACACGTGTGATTATTTGTGTGGTGCAGGGGAATAAGCTCACGGGCTGTTCATAGGTTGATATTGGGCTGGGACAAGCAAATGATAAAACATTGCCCGTCCAACAACCAAAATAGAGTTTTGGGCTCAAGATCCCCATTTTCTGAACACAAAAAACGAGTGGAGTTGTGGTAAGGTTTGGGGATGGCATCTCTGTATTCTCTCTATCCCCCATCTTAAAAATAAGAAAGAAAGATGAAACCTTGGTTTCATAAAATATGCTGTGAAACGATCCTAAACTTTTCAAAATATCAACATTATAGATTTGCAGTTTGTACACGTGAAAACACTGATTCATTTTAACTTAAATAAAACCATGGTTTCTAAATCCTTATTATGTCTTTAGAGTTTGGAATTGCTGCCCACCCCCACCCCCCACTCTACCCCCGGAATTCATCACATTCCTAGCACGTGTCTTGTTTCTTCATAAAAATACCCTCAATTTAATTTGAAAAGTCAGAAGGTCTTTTGCTCGTTGTTGCGTTACCACCGCCCTCTCCTATCCCCCTCTCCTCCTCGACCCTTATACCATTGCAAATAATAACTATGAATTTAGCCAGCGGCAGACAAATATCATAAGGTGATGGAGGTTGTGATCTCCTTCAGATGTTATCTTCCGTTGATATGTAGCGAGTGTTGATGAATGGCTGAAATTGGATTTGAGGGTATCCTCTCAATGCGTGTAGATCTCAACGGGCTTGATTTGAGAGTGAAGCCGAGCTACCTGTAAGGAAGTCCCGGGGTGGTTGTACCACCGAGGACCCTCTGATGATCAAGTTAGTCGGGGTATTTTGGCAGAGTAACGGCCAATTGGGGTAAAATTGCCTTACCTGAGTCGTCTGAAGAGGGGTTTATATAGTGGCAGCAATGGGATGGCGGGCGCGAGATTCACGCCGGCCGTTACGCCCCTGGCGTTGCGCCTGCGTGAAAGTCGGGATTCCCCATTAATGACGAGATATGCTCGTTAATGGGGAAACGCGATGGCGTGGGACGCGGGATCGTGGGCGGTGGATATCGCGCGTCTGGCGAGATTCGCGGAGTTGTGGCAGAGACGCCTGTGATCTGTGCTGTGGGTCGGTCGATGGGACCGAGGAAGCTAAGCTCGGCGGGAGGCTCGAGAACGAGCGGGGGGCCGAGGGAGCTTGTTTCAGCGATAGCTTAGAGGCGAGCTAGGAGGGCCGAGGGAAATCAGCGTGCGGGAGGGCTTGGAGGCAAGCCAATGGGTGTTTGTAAGGCAGGCACAGGAATGGTCTGGGAGGCCACCGAAGGTCGGGACCATCCTCGGGTCGAAGGCCCGAGGCATGCTTCCACTGTACCTTTCTTGCTTCTTTCTCGTGAGCTTTGGGATACGTCATCTGCCATGTGTCATGATCTGGGGAGTCCTTAGTACTGAACATTATCATTAGCCCCCCACTCTCGAACCGATCTATTCATAGGTCGGGTCGAGAGTGGTCTGATCGGTCGCCTGGGCCTAATTCTCATTTGAAGACATCATCGGCGTGGATTTCCGAGCAATTAGTCGTATTTTTTTCAATGACGTCAGCGGATCTGGGGAGAAATCTTGCATTAAAGAGGAAGCGCCGATAGAGCGTACGTTTGCCGAAAGGCTAGGACACGTGTTCGGTACTGGTTGGCTGACGTGACGGGCCGCCGGTGTCCTCCGCGCTTGACGGGACGTGCCCAATGTGTGTGCGACAGGTGGAACGTTGACGGCCGTTGAATGCGAAATGTTGTTTTGGCGGGATACGATCGACGCCGTAGGATGTGTTCGCCGACTGCTATAAATAGAGGTGGGATCCCCCCTAGGGTTCACACTTCGCTATAATTTCCTCAGCCCTTCGTGTGTTAGCTCGGTGCTCTTCCCCTTAGATCGGATTTCTTGCGGCCTTTCCTCGGCAGACTCCTTCCTTTGCTCAGGTTAGATGTCTTCCTCTGGGGAGTCCATAGAAATAGTTCGGGTAGAGTCTAGGGAGTCTTCTGCAGCTTCCTCTTCTGCTTCTTCCTCTTCCTCGTCCGAATCGGAATCCCCCCGGGGAGTTAGAGTTAGTCACGCTTCCTAGGGTCAAGCGACGGGGACAGTCCCCAGAGCGGGTGTCAAGAGTATTCGTGACACGCCTTCCCTCCTGAGGCATGAGGAAGAGCTTGCCACGATCCGGGCTTGCTTCTACATTCCCCCGGCTACTCGCTTCGCTTGGCCGGGGAGGGAGAGAGGGCAGACCAGGTATGGGGCAAGGAGATTGCCTTATACTTGGAGGCCTTTTGGGCCGGTATGCATCTGCCTTTCTCCCCCGAGGTGAGTGCGGCATTACGTTGCTTTCAATTAGCCCAGGGCCAGTTAGTGCCGAACTCGTGGAGGATTCTCCTCGGGTTCCTGGTTCGGTTGAGGCTGCAGGAGATCCCTTTCAGCCTGAACGTTCTCGTTTCCTCCCTCTGCTACAAAAATCACCCCGGCACTCGTAGGGACGAGCCTAGCCGGGTATATATTTCTTTTAGAAAACACAGAGGAGGGACGACCGGGTCGGGGGTCGTAGCAGTGCCTTCTTCCATTCATGAATGGTAGGAGAAGTTCTTGTTCATCGGGCCACTGGAGGGTGAGGATCGTCCTATGCCCGTCCAGTGGCATAGGGCCATCTGCCCTCGGGTGAGGCAGTCGAATGATCCCGATGCGGTGTCGGTGTCGGAGTGGGAGTCCGTCCAACGGGCCGATGTGTTGCTGTCCGAGTAGGCCCTCAGTTGAGCCGGTCTCAGCCCCCCTCAGTTTGCAGGTAAGTTGGGAGTTTAGGCGACCCGTTTAGACTCGTGTATTCTTCTATTTTTTTGGCATTGCTAACTCCTTTGTATTTTCTCTTCGAGGTGCCCTCGGGGCTTTCCGTCGCCGATAGCCTGCTCTCGGAAATGGAAAGGTTGACTGGGGGAAAAATTCCCCGGGGAACCTCAAGGCCTAAATGGCTGCCATAGCCCAGGAGGCCGTGCAGGTCGGTGTTCGCCTCCCGCTCGGGTTTTTATTAAGTACTTTTTGTTTTGCAAGATCGGGTGCCCCCCTTTTCTTTATAACCCCTCCTTTTGTTTTCCTCAGGTCCTCTAGCACTGCGCCCTCGTCGTCAGCACGGAGGATGAGGAAATTGCCTCGGCGATGCAGATCGCTGGCGAGTACACCTCGCAGGAGGAGAGCTTGAGCTGGGAGCTGCGCGAGGCGAAGGAGAGGATCGCCGCCCTCGAAGACCGGGTGGTAGCCGATGACCGGGTGAACTCCAACTGCCGGAAGACCATCAGGGTTATGATAGAGTCCAACAAGGCCGTTGAGGCCAAGATGAAGGATGCCAGGATGCTCGCCGCCACCCTGAAGAAGACACGGGACACCCTCAAGAGGGAGAACGAGGCGATGAAGGAGGCGGTGAGGCGTGCCGACCTCCAGGCTGCGAAGGCAGTGGAGACCTACAGAACGTCGGATCAGTTCTACGCCGACCTCGCCGAAGCCTCGGCCCTCGTCTGGCATGATGCCCTTGACGCCGTCAAGGCGCTAATGCCGGAGTTTCCCAATGCTAAGCTCCGGCTCGAGTACCCCCTCGAGGGTGAGGGGCAGGGGGATGCCACCGAAAGCGTCACCGGGGGGAAGGCCCCCGGTGGGGGCGTCGGAGAGAAGGTGGTTGCCCCGGCTTCCAATGTCGAAGTCCCTGCGGTGGGTGCCGACCCTCAAGTAGTCGCCCCGACTCCCGAGGTGGCCGCGGAGCAGGTCGATGTCCTTCCCGGCCCTGAAGCCTAAGTCTCCCTGCCCTTTCCTTTATTATATATTTTTGTTTTCATTTTGGGATTTTGTAGGCCTTCGGGCGATTTTGTAAGGCTGAGGAGCCCAGAATACCTTTGTAAAGACTTCTGAGATGTGAATAAAGCCTTTTGCAGAAATTTTGTTTGTATCAATGTTCTAGTTTATGGTAATGTCTCATTTTGCCCGCCTGATGAATGTCTCTTCGGCGGCCGGTCCTTTAGTTGGCGATAGCACGTTGGGTTAAATCTAGTCATTTGTCAAGTGTGCAAAGACTGGTGTAAGGTCGGCGTCTTTATGGCCCCGATGTTGAGGTGGTGATCGCTCATTGAAGATAAGTCGAGTTGGATCGGCTACCACCACTTTTAAGATTGGTTGGCGACACCGAGGTTGAGGTCAGACCCTCAGCATAGACAGGCCGGGAGTTACCCACTAAGGATGGACTGAGCAGGGAAGCTGCTTGGGGGCCTCTAAACGAGGGGTTCGATCCCTAGCGTCAGTTGGTAGTGAACTACTAGCCATGGATAGACCGAGCAGGATATTGCTCGGTTGCCTCTCAGCGAGGGCTTTGATCCTCAGCGTAGATGGGTAAGAAGTTATCCGCTAAAGATAGACCGAGCAGGGTAGCTGCTCGGTTGCCTCTTGGCGAGGGCTTTGATCCATGGCATTGGTGGGTAGTGAACTACCAGCCATAGATGGCCCGAGCAGGGTAGCTACTCGGTTGCCTCTTGGCCAGGTCTTTGATCCTTAGCGTATATTTATAAGAAGTTACCCGCTAAGGATAGACCGAGCAGGGTAGCTGCTCGGTTGCCTCTTGGTAAGGGCTTTAATCCTTAGCGTAGATGGGTAAGACGTTACCCGCTAAGGATAGACCGAGCAAGGTAGCTGCTTGGTTGCCTCTTGGTGAGGGCTTCAATCCTTAGCGTAGATGGGTAAGAAGTTACCCGCTAAAAATAGACCGAGCAAGGAAGCTGCTCGGTTGCCTCTTGGTGAGGGTTTTGATCCTTGGCGTCGGTAGGTAGCGAACTGCCAGCCATGGATGGGTCGAGCAGGGCAGCTGCTCGGTTGCCTCTTGGCGAGGGCTTTGATCCTTTGCGTAGATGGGTAAGAAGTTACCCGCTAAGGATAGACCGAGCAGGGTAGCTTCTCTGTTGTCTCTTTGTAACAACTCCATTTTTAATGTACAAAGAATTGTTTTAAATTCAATGTATACTTGGAGTATTTATTGCGGTTGATATCTCTTTAAGTATTTATTTCACTCCATAATTATAAGAAGGAGCTTGTAACTCATTGGTAACACCTTGCACTGCTGAACCAAGCCACCAGAGTTCAAATCCCATGCCCCACGTTATTTTTATATTTATTTTGTTTTAAATTCTTTGGAAAGTCAACGGTCAAAAGGCCATAACTCACAAAATATGTACTGGACAACAAAAAGTAAATATACCAAATTGTACCCCAGGAAAATCCCCGGCCATTGGAACCCTGACTCGGCCCGACTCGGCGCCGCCGGCCGGCGAATCGGCCGACTCGGTCCGGCGCCGCCGGCCGGACTTAGCCGGACGGCCGAGTCACCAACAGAGAAAAGTTGGGTCTTGAAGTGGTCAACCCGCCTGCACACTTATTATGCTTGGATCGGTTATCATTTGGCCAATAAATCCCTTTTAATCCTAGGTTTAATGAGTTTTAATGAATTTTTATATATTTTTATATTTTTTTTATTAAAAACCCTAACCATAGCCTAACCCTATATAAACCCCCCATACCTTCTACCCTCTCATCACTTTTCCTAAGTCCACTCTCCCAAAATTCCAAGAGAACTTGGTACGTGAGAAAACGAGCGAAAGGCGAAGCGCTGACGAAATCGACGGCGGAATCCCGCCGATCGTACTAGGACCTCTTCACGACGTTTCGACGCACCGGCAAACCCACTACCTTCCTCTCACTCTCTAGCATTGTCCAAACCCGTAAGTCCCTCTTTTCTACCTTTCTTTTCTTCCATTAAAATACGACTTTTCAAACCCGACGGAAATCGGAACAAACCGATTTCCGATTCGGTTTTCTATCAAATCTCACTTATCACCAATTCCATAATGCTTAAATATCTTCATGTTGACTTCTAATCACTTAAAAATTAATTTGAACAAGTTTTCACACATGAAATGATAGCTTTTGCAATATACCGTATTTTTGCACTTAAATACCACCATGTTTAGTTTATCACATTTAACCCTTTAATATTGCTATACCTTAAAGTAGATCACGAGGTAATGACCTACCTCCACACACACGCAAATGCAACCCTAATTGATATCATCAAAACTTAGAATACGATAATACAAGATTTTACATTTAAATACCCTTTTCTTAATAAAACCTTTTCTAAAAGTTCTAAGTTTTAAACAATTTTAAAACAATATCTTTTAATAGGAAAATACGATATGTCGTGGACATCGATCGTTTATCTAAACCTGACTTTGTGGTGTCTAGACAAGTGTGTCTAAGGCGAGTGGTTACTTAATTAGGGCCACTACTTGTAGTGGAGAGCCTCCCACTCACCTGGCACTTACCTGGCCGCAATTGGCGGTGAAGAGGCGATTTGAGGCTTCTAATGAGTTATCGTTTAGACCATTTAGAAATAGGCTAGTTGGCTTAGGAAACCCTAGAATCTAAAATACGGAAATTTACACCCTTTTACAAATAAATACCTTATCTTTATAAAACCGTTTTCTAAATGATTAGTATTTATTAAATCTTTGCAAAGCGCCACTACAACACACCTTTGGGGAACTCGTTAGGGATAGTACGGTTTATCGTGCACCCTCGAGCTTAGTAGTGCGAGATTCAGACCTCCGCAAGGAGCATTCGGTCTCGAAAGGTTTAAAATACGACATTTAAGAAAAATGAGATTTTTGGAAAATAAAATATTTATTAAAAATTATTCTTGTATAAACATATGTATATTTATCATTTAAACACCTATTTTATTATAAAATAAAGTTTCCACCTTTTCCTAAAAATTACAAGATTAAAAGTTACATTAAAATACCATGAATTTCAAATAAATCAATATTACAAATTAATACCTTTATTTATGTAATTAGGATATTTTCATTAGAAATAAAACAAAATAAAATCACACTCATTATAACTATAAAGACGAATAATAAACACTTGAGGTGTATCTTGAAAACTATACAAAAGTATTTTTACATAAAACCCCCTCAAGTTTTATAAATTACAATAAAGACCCTAACAAATATAGAACTTAGACTTACATTTCTTTTAGTCTGACTCGGGTTTGAGTCTGATTATTTCTGACTTGAATATGATTCAAGTCAATCTATATTCTTTAATATTCCAACTCAATATGAATACATGAATCCCAGAATCCAGTTAACAAACTATACAACTTGACTGAATCAAACCATGGATATACATCCATTATCCCGTTATACCATTTACCTGATTATGCAGTTACAATCTGTTTACTGATATCATGGTTTTGGTCAGTCATCCAACTTACACAATACAATACAACAATACTATCAAAACACTACGGGGTTTAAGGGGTAGATTGGTACAGAAGGTGTTAAAGGTAGCACGAGGTGGTCAGATTAAGACACCTAACCTATATTCCGTTGCTGTTGTACCGTGGCTTAACGGTTCCTTGTACATTCCGTTTGCCCTGGTCTCTAGCATATAGAGACCCCTCTCGTATACACTGGCATCCTTCTGTACCAAGCTACAAACAACAGCGTTGACGCAATATTCTACAATATTTTACAATCTCTTTAGAAAATATCTCTTATTCTGTCTTTTCTAATTCTTCTTTATCTTTGGGACTTACCGAGCGACCTGTTCGCAGACGACATTCTATTTCTTCTTCTTTGAATGTCGTCAGGTGCTTTGGACCCAGCAGAGATCGAGCCCACCGATGAAGACTTGGAGCAGTTTCACGAAGACCCTGAGCTCCAGACATTGTACCTTGTTCTATTCAGTATTTTCATTTCCTGTTATGCCATTGTTTAGACATCGCTTTTCATTTCAGTTGTATTTACTTTTCTTGCATTGTACAAAAGAATGTTATTAATAAAGTTGCTCTTATTTCTATATCTCTTGTCTCTTGTGATTTACATCTATATTGCTTAGATACGCTTAGCGTATGTACTTCTAAGTATATACATAGCGGACCTCGTCGCGTCCCCTTCGCCGTACACCGAGAAGCGGGGCGTGACAGGTTTTGTTGGTGGCCCATGCAGGTCAAAGCTGTATGAATCTCTATTATGCAGTTCTGGTCTGCGTGAACAACCTAAGCAATATAACACAAGAACCAGCAACTAAAATATTCTTTACAATTCATGTTTCTTGAATCTTACAAATTTCTATTCCTTGAATCTTATCATTTCATGTATTTGAATCTGTCCTAACCCAAAAAAAATTTCAAGGTTATGGATTCTCCGAACAACACCAGCACCAACGTCAACAACACACCTCCGGCACTACCTCTTGCACCAGCCGTTCCTGCACCGCCCACCGAGCAAACAATGCTACTTGAAGCGATCCGCAGCCTTCTCGAGTGACAACAACAACTCCTGAACCGTCCTGAGACCGACGCACCAGGGGTAAAGCAATTCAGGGCTTTGCACCCCAAGCAGTTCTCTGGTAAAGGAAGCCCTCTTGAAGCTGAAGAATAGGCACAAAAGCATCGAAGACGACCTGGCAGCAGCTCAAGTGCCAGACATCGCTTGGGTCTGTGTGGCGAAACTATAACTCACGGATAATGCTCGCAACTGGTGGAAGGCGGAAGAAAGCCGTCTGGTACAGCCGATTGAATGGAAGACTTTTCGCGAAAAGTTCGACGCGAAATACTTCCCTGTGACTGCCAAGTTTGCCATGGTGCAGCAGTTCATTCATTTGCAACAGGGTTCAATGTGGGACAAATCAGTAGATGAATACGACGCTGAATTCACCATGTTAAACCGGTAAGATATGTCACAATAGTTCAATTTTTAAATATCATATACTACACAGCTAACACAATCTTTAAACAGATTCGCGGCACACTTGATACCGACGGACGAGATCAGAGCCCGTCGCTTTCAACAAGGACTGGACACGGAGATTCAGGCTGCTCTAGCCACGGGAAAATTTCTGACTCATGAGGATGCCCTGGAAGCTGCCCGCAGTTATGAGGCAGTGATAAAAGAAAGGGGCAGACCTCAGTCTGCAGGAGTCAAACGCCCTGCCAACCAGATGGCAGGTGGAGCCTCGTCAAGGCTACCTTTCGTGCCAAGGCGACCCGGAGTACCAACCCATCGTCCCAGCCTAGCCTTTTGCACCTACTGCAAGAGAACTGGACATATGATGAAGGACTGCCGTCGAGCCAACCGTCTTTGCTTAGTCTGCGGCTCAGCTACTCACGATATTGGGTCTTGTCCCCAAAGACAGAACCCAGTTACTGCACCCAGGCCAGCAATTACTTATCCGCAGCGACCAGCTCTTCAGGCACCTGCTCCCAGACCTGCACTACCTGCACCACCCAGAGGACCACAAGCTGCACCACCTCCTCGTCAGTTCCATCAAGCTCAAAGGAACGTTCCGAGGAATGCTCCTCAGGCCAGGAGGAATGTACCAAGGCGCCAGACTTTCACGATGTCAGTGGAAGAAGCTGAGGCCACTGGCCAAGTCATCACTGGTAAACTTTTCTTTTCAAACTTTGCTTTTCTATCCTGCTACTTAGTTACATATTTTCTATACCTAAAACAAATCCCACATACCTTAGGTACAATCTTAGTATCCTCAATCCCTGCACTTGCACTGTTTGATACTGGAGCATCACACTGCTTTATGTCGCAACAGTTTGTCCGAACCCATGCGATTCCAGTCTCACCGCTTGTATCCAGCTGGAATGTCGGTTTAGGAAATGGCGTTCTAAAGGCAACTATGGGATACAGCTTGTGTCCAGTCGTCGTCTGCAGTCGAGAGTTTTATGCTGACTTCAAAGTACTGGACATACCGAACTTCAATGTGGTTCTAGGAATGGATTGGCTTGGAACTTTTTATGCTACCATCGACTGTCGTCAAAGGAGGGTAGTATTCGAGATCCCAGACCATCTGGTCTTCTATTTCAAAAGCGGAGACCGTACACTGGAGCCAAGTACCTACAAAGCGAAGCCAAGAGAAGCAGTAGTTGCAGCAACTCAAGTGGAGGAAGAATCAAGACCAGATGTGGTTCGAGAGTTCGACGATATATTTCCTGACGATATATCAGGTTTGCCTCCCGATCGAGCACTTGAATTCAGTATTGATTTAGTACCAGGAGCACAACCGGTGATCAAAGCACCCTATCGTTTAAGTCCGGAAGGTTTGAAGGAAGTCCGAACACAGTTGGACGAATTACTGGCGAAAGGATGGATTCGTCCCAGCACTTCAAGTTGGGGAGTACCCGTACTACTGGTGAAGAAGAAGGAAGGTTCATACAGAATGTGTATCGATTATAGGGCCTTGAACGAAGTCACTATAAAGAACAAGTATCCACTCCCGCGCATCGATGATTTATTCGATCAGCTAAGTGGATCTTGTGTTTTCTCTAAATTGGATCTTCGTTCAGGTTATCATCAAGTGAAGGTCAAGGAAGTTGATATTCACAAAACAGCTTTCAGAACTCGCTATGGACATTACAAATTTCTGGTGATGCCATTTGGAGTGACCAATGCACCAGCAATATTCATGAACCTAATGAATCAAGTTTTCCGGGAGTATTTAGACAGGTTTTTTGTCATCTTCATCGACGACATCCTGGTATATTCTAAAAGTCGGAAAGAGCATGAAGAGCATCTACGAATTGTCCTGGAAACTCTTCGACAACATAAGCTTTATGCCAAGTACTGCAAGTGCGAGTTTTGGCTAAATCAAGTTGGTTTTCTTGGACATATCGTATCAGGAGAAGGAATTTCTGTGGATCCAGCCAAAGTTTCGGCAGTTAGCGAATGGCCTACACCAAAGTCAGTGAAGGATATTCGAAGTTTCTTGGGTTTAGCTGGATATTACAGAAGGTTTATTGAAGGATTTTCGAAGATAGCAACGCCCCTGACCAAGCCCACACGTAAAGATGAAGAATTTGTGTGGTCAGAAGCATGCGAACAAGCTTTCGTAGAACTCAAGTCAAGGTTGACATCAACACATATTCTCGTCATACCGGATCAATCTGGAGGATTCGAGGTACATTGCGATGCATCTGGTAAGGGATTAGGATGTGTTCTACATCAGCACGGTAAGGTTGTGGCTTATGCTTCAAGACAGCTGAAGATCCATGAGCGCAATTATCCGACGCATGATTTGGAGTTGGCAACCGTCATCTTTGCTCTCAAGATTTGGCGGCATTATCTACTTGGTGAATGAGTGAACATTTACACAGATCATAAGAGCCTGAAGTACGTGTTTACTCAGAAGGAGTTGAATATGCGGCAGAGAAGATGGTTAGAACTCATGGCGGACTTTGACATCAACTTGCAATATCACCCAGGGAAGGTGAATGTAGTACCTGATGCTTTTAGTCGCCAACCATTAGCAATGAATCTCACCACTCAGTGGAAGCTTCAACAAGACTTGCATCAGATGGAGATTGAAGTAATCATACCAGGTAATGTTTCAAGTTTGATGAATTTGCAAGTTCAATCAACCATTGTCAATCAGATCAAAACAGCTCAAGCAAGTGATGCTAAGTTGCGAAAGATCAGAGAACAAGTGGAGAATGGACTCAGAACAGACCTCATCATCCATGAAGACGGATCTTTGAGATACGGCAGCAGATTGTGTGTACCAAAAGGTCCTGTTCGGGAAGAGTTAATGAAAGAAGCTCACAACTCTCCCTATTCAGTACATCCTGGAGGTACCAAAATGTACAAAGATCTACGTCAGAACTATTGGTGGCATGGAATGAAGCGTGAAGTAGCCAGAAGCGTCGCAAAATGCTTGGTGTGTCAGCAAGAAAAGGCTGAACATCACAGGACTGCTGGATTACTTCAACCGTTACCAATCCCAGAATGGAAGTGGCAACACATAACGATGGACTTTGTGACTGCTCTTCCTCGCAGCACAAAGGGTAACGATGCCATATGGGTCATTATGGATCGACTCACAAAGTCGGCTCACTTCATCCCATTTCGAGTTGGCCAATCAACTGAGACACTAGCAAAGAAGTACATGGAGGTAATAATCTAATTTAGATTAAAACTCTTCATAATGTACTATCTCTGATACCCATGAACTCATACAGGAAATTGTAAGGTTCCATGGAGTACTGGTCTGCATTGTCTCCGATCGTGACACCAGGTTCCGATCGCAATTTTGGCAGAGTCTGCAAGCAAGCTTGGGAACAAGTTTGAACTTCAACACGGTTTATCATCCACAAACAGATGGTCAGTCGGAATGAACTATTCAGATCTTGGAGGATATGCTCAGAGCATATATGTTAGACTTCAAAGGATCGTGGGAAGATCACCTACATCTTGTGGAGTTTTCGTACAATAACAGCTACCAAGCAAGCATAGGAATGGCACCTTTTGCAGCATTGTATGGAAGGAAGTGTCGATCGCCATTAAGTTGGGACGACGTCGGAGATAGGGAACTTCTTGGATCGGAGATGATAGTAGAGACTGTAGATGTGGTCCGTACTATCAGCGAAAGGATGCGCATAGCCCAAGATCGACAGAAGCACTGGGCTGATGCAAAAAGACGACACTTGGAGTTCCAGCCAGGAGATCACGTATTCCTGAAGATATCTCTGAACCGCGGAGTGATCCGTTTTGGAAGACGGGGTAAGTTGAGTCCGAGATACATTGGACCGTTCGACATACTCGAACGAGTCAGTGAAGTGGCATACCGCTTAGCGCTTCCACCTTCATTGGAAATAGTGCATAATGTGTTCCATATATCCCAACTCAGAAAGTATGTAAGACCCCAACCATGTTCTCGATCATTCCGAGCTCACTATACAGCCCGATTTGTCTTGTGAGCAACAGCCCGTGGAGATCCTAGACAGGAAAATGAAGACACTTCGGAACAAGGAAGTTAACTTGGTTCGAGTGATGTGGAGGAAAGACACTCCAGGAGAGTCCACTTAGGAAAGGGAAGATGAAATGCGTACTAGATATCCACACCTCTTTGTAAACTAGTCCTCAAATAAAAGTTGTAAATTTCGAGGACGAAATTTTTTTTAAGGAGGGTAGACTGTAACAGCTCCATTTTTAATGTACAAATAATTGTTTTAAATCCAACGTATACTTGGAGTATTTATTGCGGCTGATATCTCTTTAAGTATTTATTTCACTCCATAATTATAAGAAGGAGCTTGTAACTCATTGGTAATACCTTGCACTGCTGAACCAAGCCACCAGAGTTCAAATCCCATGCCCCACGTTATTTTTATATTTATTTTGTTTTAAATTCTTTGGAAAGTCAACGGTCAAAAGGCCATAACTCATAAAATATGTACTGGACAACAAAAAGTAAATATACCAAATTGTACCCCAGGAAAATCCCCGGCCATTGGAACCCTGACTCGGCCCGACTCGGCGCCGCCGGCCGGCGAATCGGCCGACTCGGTCCTGCGCCGCCGACCGGACTTGGCCGGACGGTCGAGTCACCAACAGAGAAAAGTTGGGTCTTGAAGTGGTCAACCCTCCTGCACACTTATTATGCTTGGATCGGTTATCATTTGGCCAATAAATCCCTTTTAATCCTAGGTTTAATGAGTTTTAATGAATTTTTATATATTTTTATATTTTTTTTATTAAAAACCCTAACCCTAGCCTAACCCTATATAAACCTCCCATACCCTCTACCCTCTCATCACTTTTCCTAAGTCCACTCTCCCAAAATTCCAAGAGAACTTGGTACGTGAGAAAACAAGCGAAAGGCGAAGCGCTGACGAAATCGACGGCGGAATCCCGGCGATCGTACTAGGACCTCTTCACGACGTTTCGACGCACCGACACACCCACTACCATCCTCTCACTCTCTAGCCTTGTCCAAACCCGTAAGTCCCTCTTTTCTACCTTTCTTTTCTTCCATTAAAATACGACTTTTCAAACCCGACGGAAATCGGAACAAACCGATTTCCGATTCGGTTTTCTATCAAATCTCACTTATCACCAATTCCATAATGCTTAAATATCTTCATGTTGACTGCTAATCACTTAAAAATTAATTTGAACAAGTTTTCACACATGAAATGATAGCTTTTGCAATATACCGTATTTTTGCACTTAAATACCACCATGTTTAGTTTATCACATTTAACCCTTTAACATTGCTATACCTTAAAGTAGATCACGAGGTAATGACCTACCTCCACACACACGCAAATGCAACCCTAATTGATATCATCAAAACTTAGAATACGATAATACAAGATTTTATATTTAAATACCCTTTTCTTAATAAAACCTTTTCTAAAAGTTCTAAGTTTTAAACAATTTTAAAACAATATATTTTAATAGGAAAATATGATATGTCGTGGACATCGATCGTTTATCTAAACCTGACTTTGTGGTGTCTAGGCAAGTGTGTCTAAGGCGAGTGGTTACTTAATTAGGGCCACTACTTGTAGTGGAGAGCCTCCCACTCACCTGGCACTTACCTGGCCGCAATTGGCGGTGAAGAGGCGATTTGAGGCTTCTAATGAGTTATCGTTTAGACCATTTAGAAATAGGCTAGTTGGCTTAGGAAACCCTAGAATCTAAAATACGGAAATTTACACCCTTTTACAAATAAATACCTTATCTTTATAAAACCGTTTTCTAAATGATTAGTATTTATTAAATCTTTGCAAAGCGCCACTACAACCCACCTTTGGGGAACTCGTTAGGGATAGTACGGTTTATCATGCACCCTCGAGCTTAGTAGTGCGAGATTTAGACCTCCGCAAGGAGCATTCGGTCTCGAAAGGTTTAAAATACGACATTTAAGAAAAATGAGATTTTTGGAAAATAAAATATTTATTAAAAATTATTCTTGTATAAACATATGTATATTTATTATTTAAACACCTATTTTATTATAAAATAAAGTTTCCACCTTTTCCTAAAAATTACAAGATTAAAAGTTACATTAAAATACCATGAATTTCAAATAAATCAATATTACAAATTAATACCTTTATTTATGTAATTAGGATATTTTCATTAGAAATAAAACAAAATAAAATCACACTCATTATAACCATAAAGACGAATAATAAATACTTGAGGTGTATCTTGAAAACTATACAAAAGTATTTTTACATAAAACCCCCTCAAGTTTTATAAATTACAATAAAGACCCTAACAAATATAGAACTTAGACTTACATTTCTTTTAGTCTGACTCGGGTTTGAGTCTGATTATTTCTGACTTGAATATGATTCAAGTCAATCTATATTCTTTAATATTCCAACTCAATATGAATACATGAATCCCAGAATCCAGTTAACAAACTATACAACTTGACTGAATCAAACCATGGATATACATCCATTATCCCGTTATACCATTTACCTGATTATGCAGTTACAATCTGTTTACTGATATCATGGTTTTGGTCAGTCACCCAACTTACACAATACAATACAACAATACTATCAAAACACTACGGGGTTTAAGGGGTAGATTGGTTCGGAAGGTGTTAAAGGTGGCACGAGGTGGTCAGATTAAGACACCTAACCTATATTCCGTTGCTGTTGTACCGTGGCTTAACGGTTCCTTGTACATTCCGTTTGCCCTGGTCTCTAGCATATAGAGACCCCTCTCGTATACACTGGCATCTTTCTGTACCAAGCTACAAACAACAGCGTTAACGCAATATTCTACAATATTTTACAATCTCTTTAGAAAATATCTCTTATTCTGTCTTTTCTAATTCTTCTTTATCTTTGGGACTTACCGAGCGACCTGTTCGCTGACGACATTCTATTTCTTCTTCTTTGAATGTCGTCAGGTGCTTTGGACCCAGCAGAGATCGAGCCCACCGGTGAAGACTTGGAGCAGTTTCACGAAGACCCTGAGCTCCAGACATTGTACCTTATTCTATTCAGTATTTTCATTTCCTGTTATGCCATTGTTTAGGCATCGCTTTTCATTTCAGTTGTATTTACTTTTCATACATTATACAAAAGAATGTTATTAATAAAGTTGTTGTTATTTCTATATCTCTTGTCTCTTGTGATTTACTTTTATATTGCTTAGATACGCTTAGCGTATGTACTTCTAAGTATATACGTAGCGGACCTCATCGCGTCCCCTTCGCCATACACCGGGAAGCGGGGCATGACACTCTTGGTGAGGGCTTTGATCCTTGGCGTCGGTGGGTAGTGAACTACCAGCCAAGGATGGACTGAGCAGGGTAGCTGCTCGGTTGCCTCTTGGCGAGGGCTTCGATCCTTAGCATAGATGGGTAAGAAGTTACCCGCTAAGGATAGACCGAGCAGGGTAGCTGCTCGGTGTCGCGAGGCTCTACCCGACCTTCTGAGATGTGTGAATATCGGGAAGAGTGACCGTCGCGTGTGGCACGTGGCGGAAACGTATAGGGGAGGCGAAGCGTTTGAAGATCTGCGTCGCTCCGACTTCGATTCGCTGAGAAATACGGGATATTCGCCGCGTGGCGGTACAGTATTGGAAGAACCGAGCGAATATTGGACTCTAAGGGGCGTTGTGGGGGCTATAAAATAGAGAGGGTATGTTGCTCATTCCTAGCTTTGCGCCCCGAAACACAAGAATGGACGAATTCCCTTTCACCATCCCCGATATCATTTCTTTCGAAGATGTATACTTGTACGACCAGCTGAGCTCCGAGGAGACGCTTCAGGCGGTGGTTCGGCGCGTGGAGGACCATTTTGGCCGACTGCTTCCCTGGCGATCACCCCTGCTTCAGCAGCTGATGTACTCAATTTGGAGGGCGTCGCCGGGGCTGCACAACCCCTTGTCTGAGCAACTGAAGGACGAGACGGTTGGCAAGTTGAGATCGCTATGCCGTTTCGGCCTAATCTCGAAGAGTCGGCGCGATCGCTCGGTGGCCCTCGTCCTCGAGTGTTACCAACTGAGGCATCTCGTCGATGGGTGCCTGGCTGGAGAGTTCTCCGGCCCGACCGTTGCGTCGAGGGTCCATGGGCTGCACCAGAGGCAGAGGTCCAAGGCGGCAAGGGCTCGGCTGGCGGCAATTTTTATGGAGTACCACGAGCAATGCTTCCTGCACCCCCTTCCCCAGTTGTTGTAACTTCAACTTTTATGTAAGGCTGAGGAGCCCGCAATATCTCTTGATAAATAAATAATGTTCTCCTTTTTGCGAAATTCTACTGTTTCTTCTTGCCTTCTTTGTTCATTTGAGTATTTCAGCGAAACGGAATTCGTGAGCTATGAACTGAGAAAGAGTGAAACATATAGGTGAAGTTCCTGTAGGGTTCCTAGGCACTCTAGTGAGGTCTCCCAAGCCATCAACCATGGCAATTTAAAATTTTACGGTGCCTACAAACCCTAAACTACGGATCGATAACTAGATGTCTAGGCGAACATTGAACTAGTTAACACTTAACTAATGAGAAAACGGAAATACAATCTTTGTAGATCCGGTGCTCCACCTCCATAGCTCCGCAACGAAGTCCTCTCCGCTGTCCAAGTCAAATCCGGGCTCTAGGATCGGCTTCGTCGGAGAATGGGCAAGCTAGGTCGTCGATGTCCATGCCGAAGATGATCTACGTCGAGGCATCGCTAAATCAAGCTCCGACTTCACCAAGTCAAGAAACTTGTGAAGTAAACACACTCTACTACTTGGCAAGAGGTAGAGGATGAAGAAATAGGAAGTGGGTTAACTTTAGAATTGGATTTCTCACTCAAAAACATCAATCACCATTGATGAGGTAAGCTTTTCTTCACTTGAAGCAAGGAAGAAGAAGAAGAAAAGTTATGATAAGTTAAAAGAAAAAGAAAAGAATAATCAAAACTTATCATGACTAAACCATGGTAAAGTGTAGAGATTGAACTAGGGTTAAATCAAATGGTTAGGTTAAGCATGAGATAAGAATGGTGGACAAAGTCAAAGGTTCATGAATCTTCAACTACAATCCAAAACAAGCCACCATTTTCCTCATTTCCTTTTCCAAAAAGAAAATAAATAAATAAATAAATAAATAGATAAATAAAGGAAATGAAACCCTAACCATTCTTTTAACCATGGTTTAAATCTTTGCACTTAACCAAGTAAACATGTATCATCAAACATGATACAATCAAATGCACAAAATCATATCGCATATGTAATGCGCACATCCGAGTGAGAAATTCCATCTTAAGTAAACCGATACTAGTTGATGCAAAGTAATATATCAAATATATAAATATGCATTAAATCATTAAATCAACACTTGATTCAATGATCCGGTTATGTCGCACACAACCGACTAGTATACAATATATCGGCTTATCGAATCAACGCTTGAATCGATAACTAGGTTATATCGCATACAACCATTCGATACATTTATCGCGAGAATAGAATACGGTATCACATACACGCATTATTCTCGGTCCCGCACATATCTCATATGCGCTCCTATTTCGTTTCGCTTGAGCCAGGAAACCTCTGTGTAGGACTCTAAAGACTCGTCAATACGCCGGCAGCGGATGATGATCATATCAAACATCCACAAGCCGCAAGCGGTCTGCCAAACGTAACGGCCACCCGGGTATTGAGCGATCTGAAGATCGACGAGCAAGCCCGCTCACACTCCAGTGAATCCGACCAGTAACACTACCGTACAGTCCGGTCTGATCGTCTGATATGTCGCATATCTCGCCTAGGGGTGGTAAACGTCAGACCCCAATAGCTCGATAATTCGTGTCGATATGAGGTCTATAACTGTTCGAGAAACTATTGGTAATACTTACCAGTAAATCTCAGCAACCCTGGCCAGGGATTTCCTGTTATAGCCAATCGAACACAGCGCAACATCAACTCCCTATACCGGGAGAGACGAATCCCCTCCTATCGCTCATTGCCTCCATGTGACTCGGGACTGTACCCAAAAACCACCATTTTGCACGCCCTCTTGGACGTGGTAAGATGGAAATCAAAGCACAGTGGGAACCACACAAGACTCTATGACGATCTCGGGTCAACAGACTACTCTGTACCAGTGTCACCAGAGAACTGCCATCTGACGTGAGGTATAATACCATCTGGGAGTTCTCGGCGAGTCCGTCCAGTGTACCCAGTCTCTACTGAGCACCCGTATATCATCTCTGATGTCAAACACCGATGGATATGGGATCATCCATCGCCCATCTGTATGGGTCAAGAAGGTATACGCTAGTCTACTCTGGTATATCGATGCCCCGTCTCGATACACCCTCGACTAGGGACTTTGAAGGATGTACTCATGGACTACCATGTCCCCACTAGTATGATCCGCATCATAGTCCAGGTAGTCAAGCATACATCCTAAGGGCTTTACCAACATGTAACAGAGAGACAATCAGTATACACGTTAAGGTAAAGTTCAACCAGATAGCATACTATCATGTCGAGCAAGAAAGTCCTCCCTATATATGTCCCAGCATCCACTACAATATACATCCTATGTACAGTAATGGCCTCTAGGGCATACATATAACTAACAATCGCCATCTGTAGCAGTGGTTGCAGTATCTCATACTCAACCATCCCATAAAAGTCTCTCTCTGGGAACAGGCCTTTGTGAGTGGATCCGCTGTGTTGTCCTCTGAGTCTACTCTCCAAACCTCGATCACCCTGGAGATCAACCATCTCCATGATCAAGTGATACTGCCTTAGAATATGTCTGGATCACTGATGGGACGGACGTTCCTTGGCATAAGCCATAACTCCATTGTCACACAATGGGAGGAACTAAGTTCATCTCATGAACCAATATACACCCAGACTGCCTCTTTGGTAGCATCTTAAGTAGCGATGTATCGTGCCTTTATCGTCTAGTATGTCACGGTATCTAGCTTGGAACTCTTCCAACATACCGTCCCTTTACTGAGGGTAAAGACAATGCCTGCGACTGACACTCAGTCGTCATTATCACCCTGGAACCCTTCCAGTGATTCTCCCCTGGATCGGTTGATACCGTCTCACTACAACTAATGAGAGTCCTAACATCCAATTAGATCTATCTCATAGATCCAAAAACCCAGGATTTAGGATGTATCATCTTGATCCTATATGGAGAATCATCGTGATAAGCGGAGATTGATCGAGCGTAGCATAGGAAACTCCTTCCCTATCAAGAGTATGTCATCCACGTACTCTACGAGGATCGTCACCATACTCCCTACTACCTTTTTGTTTATACAAGGTTCATCTACCATTTTGATGATGTCAAACTCTTTGACTAATTCATCAAAACAGATGTTCCAACTCCGCGATGCCTGCTTTATCCTATAAAACATCTTGCACACGTTTCCGCTGCTCCCACTGTCTACGAAGCCCTCTGGCTGTGTACTTATAGACGCTTTCTTCTAAATCATCATTTAGAAAAGCAGTTAAGACACCCAACCACCAGATATCGCAGTCATGGTATGTAGCCGTGGCAAGTAGGATCTGGATGGACTTAAGCATAGCTACTTGAAAAGGTTTCATCATTATCCACGCCTGGTCGATGACGAAAAGCTTTAACAAGTCTAGCTTTGAAAGTCTCAACTTTTCCATCTACACCAAGTAATCTTCTCAAGATATACTTGCTCCTGATGGGGATTTAACCCTTCAGATCTAGCAGCTAAAGTCCATACTTTGCTGGTGTATAAGGATTCCATCTCAGATCACTAAGCATCCAGCCATTCTTACAGAGTCTTACTCTCGATGGCCAGCTCGAAACTAGTTGGGTCATCATCTCATGATGCAATCCTCGCTCCCACTGTCATAGAGAAACCGAAGTATCTCTCAGGTGGGTGAGGAACCCTACTAGATCGGCGGAGAGGCTGAGGTTCATTGGAATCTACTGAATTCCTTGGCTGTACCAAATCATGCTGTAGTTTGTATAGCTGGAACACTTCCAGTTCTACATAACAGGCCTTGCCTCGAGCTTGTCCGGATTTTGCTTTTAGACATAGGCCGGGCAACCCCAAATCTTAACTAACTTAAGATATGGGCTCTTCCCTTTCCATATCACATATGAAGTGGTAGGCAACTGATTTGATTCGAACCCTATTCAATAGGTATGCAGCTTCTCAAGCGCATAACTCCCAAAAGGGAAATATGAAACTCAGTAGTACTCATCATAGAGCACACCTTATCATATAGGGTGAGATTGCTCCGCCCCGATATACCATCGTGCTATGGTGTATACGGAGGAGTAATGCTGAGAGAGAATCTCATTCTCCTTTAAAATAGTCCAAGATTTCCGTGCTGAAGTATTCTCCTCCTTGATCTCATCATAGGACATAATACTTATACCCGTATTTTGATTCTCTACTTCTAACTTATATTCTGTGAATATCTCAAAAGGTTCGGACTCATGTTTCAACGGGAACATATGACTGAATCTTGAGAGATTATCAGAGAATGTAATGAAGTACAAAGAACCGGTCTTGGCATGTGTAGACAGGGGACCTACATATATCAACATGTATCATCCCAAGAGTTCACTAACTCTTTCTCTGTTTCCAATAAACAGAGCTATGGTCATCTTATCTTTGTGACATTACTGGCGAGTTTCACAAGATGTAAGTTCAAACTAATTTAAATATGCATCTTTATGTAACTCTAGCCAGTCGGGTCGCATTGATCTAACCTAGTCTACAATACCTCAAGAAGGATTCGTTCATTTCTAAACTCTTCCTCTTGTGTGTGTTCCGTATATTAAGAACTGTAGTTTGATTTAGAACATTAATGCTTTTAGATAACGTGCCTGAACCGATCAACTTTTGATATAGGAAATGTTCAAAACATTATCCAACAATACAAAATTTTATCATTTCTTTACTGATAAAGAGACTGATATGATTTTGTATATCAGGTTCGGTATCTAATAACATTCGTTCAGAATCAATGTATCGGTAATACAGGGTGACAGTGACCGACAGACTTGGCTGCAACTCTTGCCCCGTTTTCTGCCTCATGAAACTTATCACCCGTTCTCAGTTCTTCTACCTTTCTGTAGCCCTATGTAACAGATTACATATCTGGGATCCTGATCTGGTATCACATACCCAGGACGTAAAGGACACTGAGAAACAGTTCTCTGTATAATGAACACACCCGAAGATAATGCATCGGCATGCACTCTCTTCGTTTGGGCGGCACGGGAAATCTGGTATTCCCCAATTTCCTGCTCTGTTTTATAACAATTATAAGTTGGAGCGGGACCAACGTTCCCCAGCTCAGTATAACAAGCGGGTTCGATCAATAATCCGTATTATTATCTTGATTAAGGCATGATATGGTCGCTACCTGGAGAGAGAGAGAAGAAAACACTCAGCGTGCGCTCTTGCAAGAATAGATTGGTTATTATTTTATCTAATCAGGATGGCTCCCACTGCTTTTTATCAAATCTTCCTTCAAACCCTAAAAGGAAAGACTAGCCGGGATTAATTACACACTACAAGTTCGTCAATCTTTCAGCCAGGCCAGTGTCGGTACTTTGAGGGAGGTCCCCCGTGCTTTCGCACGAACCTAATTACTGTAAACCTCGTTTTCCCAGAGGCGTAACCCCGTTGACACCTTTCTAGACACCTACTTGATCGGCTAATTGTAATGTATAAAACTCTCCCAGGAGTAACTCTTATTCGCAGCGGGTATCGGGATCAAACTATCTCATAGAAGGTATGCAATCTCATTGCAAATTTCAACACTTGAAATTCCCGATAATATTTTGCCCCTAGCACCCTATGACCTTGACGGAGGCCAACAAACCATAGGCTACTAGTCAAGTTCAACCCGTCATTTCTTGATCGAATCAAACCCACCCGCACGACCCTTGACGGAGGCCAACAAGGTCGCACGACTACCCTAACTCAATCTGCATCATATGCATAAGCAGATAAATACTGGTTAGCTACCGCACACTGCGCCTTGACGGAGGCCAACAAACGCAGCACGAATACTAAACAGCACTTATCTGAAATGACGGAGGGCTACGACAGTTTTTTATGAAAACCTATTGCGTAATGAACTTGATATCGTTGTAGGATCGAATGAATTTTGAAATGGAGTGCTTTTGAGGCTTTTCTTGTTTTGCTAAAGGAGTCACTCCCGGTGAAGGGATCGTCGGTCCTTTCCTCGTCGAATGAGGTGCGGGATATATCACATATATCACTGTGCAAAGCAAAAACACTTTAAAGCAATCAAAAGACAAACCGAGTGTGTAGCATCTGCCAGTTATTGCTAAAGGAGTCACTCCCGGTGAAGGGATCTCGGTCCTTTCCTCATCGAATAAGGTGCAGGATATATCACATATACCGCTGTGCAAAGCAAGAACTGTAGCTACCTGTTTTATTTTGAAATTCGATTCTACAACATCTTAGGTTTCTTTTATTTCATTAATCACATTAATGAAGTCCCATCATTTATGTACCTAAACATCACAGATAAATACGACGTACACTTATGCCATCCGCATTCGCCTCGATGTCCCCTCGTGCACCGTTAGGTTAGGTAACTAACGACAGAGCAGGGCAGGGCTAGCGCGGGTGTAAAACATAAGTAACGTCTATATAATATATCATATATACTATATACTGTATCTATCAGAGTACATCACATGATCACATCACAGATATCGCAGCAGAAGAATCATATGAAATATTGGATATACTAGGACGTCCGTGTTTTCAATACGAGCCAGTATAAAACACGGATTCCACGGTCGTGATGAATATCCAAACCCACACCCTTAGACCCCTACGAGAGCGGCAAGCAACCTTGCCAATTCTAGAGTTAGGAGACCCGGACTCGACTCCTCGAGTTGGTCTCCCACTGGACTCCAGAACCCGATTACTTGTGCCCTCCTCCTTGGGTCTATCCTAGTGCAGAAAAGTAAATAATATACAAGAGGTGACAACTTCCGCAACCTGGAAGCGCCCCAATAAAAGAATATTACATACAAGTTTTTACATGAATGAAAATGAAAAACACTCATCTCACATAAAAACCCCCGGCTATTCAAACACGACGATCCAATATAACATATCCAGCAACACATAACATCACATGTCATCAACGTAAGTAAATATGCGCATCCCAATTGTCGTTGACATATAGCAACGAAACCGGCGATATCACATATTACACTTACGGTCACAGAAAAGAAAGTGTAAAACTACAACAGTTGGAATCCGCAATCTGCATAGACATCGCATGCCTAATCAAATGAATACCTTAGACATCACATGCCTAACAATTATAAACCCTGCATTTTAGTCTCATTATCGAAAACACTTTTCAATATCAAGTCGGGCAATTCAACAAGATTCCCGACATCCTGATCGAATACTCGTCGCAAACTTTAGTAGGCGGCCGCACCCCCTATACCGTCGACGAAGTGCACCAAGGCGGAACACCGCTACCGCGAGCATCCGTACGGATGCTTTCGGCGACGGGGTTCTCCTACAGTCACTTGGTCGGGGCTATGGAGTGAGGCTGTCTATTAAGTTTACCCGGCGAGTATCCGCGTACGCTACGTGATTGCGACGGACTTTTGATCACATCAAAATTCCGTGGCAACCGATCAAGTGAGACTAAACTGCTACGTTTATAACATTCATTCAGTTATCTCATAACTTGTTGTGAATTCCAATTATTGTATCCCATTCCAGATAAATAGAAAATGTTAAACTTTCCGATCGAACATTCTAACACCCAAGTTTTCCCGATACAGATCAACACATGAAACTAGTCTAACAACATTCAGTTCGTACCTCAGTACCAACGGTCCAGCCGTAGAAGGGTCAAGCCAACGCCTCACATGTGGCACGCCGTACTCCCCCAAACCCGAAGGTTCAAAGGGCAGTTCAAGACGGTCACATAATCGAGTTAAGGTTTGTTGTCTTCTAGAGGGACCATCGCGTTACTTGCACTACTTAGAACGTCGTTAAACTACGGAAAAATCCAACACTTGGAAATTTCCCGACAGGGGAAAAGTTGGGTATTTATATCCGGTCGAACTTTTTAACATATTCTAAAATTTATCCGGAAAGCCACACAGACAAAATTTGATAAACCCGATCGAATCATCAAAGCTCCAAAACATCCCAGATTATTCAACACTTGAATAAATATTAAAAATAACCAGAGAAGTCAGCACAGAAACAAATGAATTACTGTGCAAAAATTAGTTGATGACGTCACATTCTTGCCGCTTATCCGCCGCATTATCCAATATTATGCCGCGGATCCGCGCAGATTTTCACTGTTCATCAAAAAAATTTTGTGCCGAAATTCTTATATTTCTCTGCTGGTTTTTCTACATATTTTTAATACTGAAAAATCACTGTTTTTAGAAAAAGTACAGAGAGTACATTTTGGAGTTGGTTTCGGGTTCGTTCCGGTTTCAAATTCCGTCTGGACTTCGCCTAAGGCTCTAGCTAGGCTCTGATACCACTGTAGGGTTCCTAGGCACTCTAGTGAGGTCTCCCAAGCCATCAACCATGGCAATTTAAAATTTTACGGTGCATACAAACCCTAAACTACGGATCGATAACTAGATGTCTAGGCGAACATTGAACTAGTTAACACTTAACTAATGAGAAAACGGAAATACAACCTTTGTAGATCCGGTGCTACACCTCCATAGCTCCGCAACGAAGTCCTCTCCGCTGTCCAAGTCAAATCCGGGCTCTAGGATCGGCTTCGTCGGAGAATGGGCAAGCTAGGTCGTCGATGTCCATGCCGAAGATGATCTACGTCGAGGCATCGCTAAATCAAGCTCCGACTTCACCAAGTCAAGAAACTTGTGAAGTAAACACACTCTACTACTTGGCAAGAGGTAGAGGATGAAGAAATAGGAAGTGGGTTAACTTTAGAATTGGATTTCTCACTCAAAAACATCAATCACCATTGATGAGGTAAGCTTTTCTTCACTTGAAGCAAGGAAGAAGAAGAAGAAAAGTTATGATAAGTTAAAAGAAAAAGAAAAGAATAATCAAAACTTATCATGACTAAACCATGGTAAAGTGTAGAGATTGAACTAGGGTTAAATCAAATGGTTAGGTTAAGCATGAGATAAGAATGGTGGACAAAGTCAAAGGTTCATGAATCTTCAACTACAATCCAAAACAAGCCACCATTTTCCTCATTTCCTTTTCCAAAAAGAAAATAAATAAATAAATAAATAAATAGATAAATAAAGGAAATGAAACCCTAACCATTCTTTTAACCATGGTTTAAATCTTTGCACTTAACCAAGTAAACATGTATCATCAAACATGATACAATCAAATGCACAAAATCATATCGCATATGTAATGCGCACATCCGAGTGAGAAATTCCATCTTAAGTAAACCGATACTAGTTGATGCAAAGTAATATATCAAATATATAAATATGCATTAAATCATTAAATCAACACTTGATTCAATGATCCGGTTATGTCGCACACAACCGACTAGTATACAATATATCGGCTTATCGAATCAACGCTTGAATCGATAACTAGGTTATATCGCATACAACCATTCGATACATTTATCGCGAGAATAGAATACGGTATCACATACACGCATTATTCTCGGTCCCGCACATATCTCATATGCGCTCCTATTTCGTTTCGCTTGAGCCAGGAAACCTCTGTGTAGGACTCTAAAGACTCGTCAATACGCCGGCAGCGGATGATGATCATATCAAACATCCACAAGCCGCAAGCGGTCTGCCAAACGTAACGGCCACCCGGGTATTGAGCGATCTGAAGATCGACGAGCAAGCCCGCTCACACTCCAGTGAATCCGACCAGTAACACTACCGTACAGTCCGGTCTGATCGTCTGATATGTCGCATATCTCGCCTAGGGGTGGTAAACGTCAGACCCCAATAGCTCGATAAGTCGTGTCGATATGAGGTCTATAACTGTTCGAGAAACTATTGGTAATACTTACCAGTAAATCTCAGCAACCCTGGCCAGGGATTTCCTGTTATAGCCAATCGAACACAGCGCAACATCAACTCCCTATACCGGGAGAGACGAATCCCCTCCTATCGCTCATTGCCTCCATGTGACTCGGGACTGTACCCAAAAACCACCATTTTGCACGCCCTCTTGGACGTGGTAAGATGGAAATCAAAGCACAGTGGGAACCACACAAGACTCTATGACGATCTCGGGTCAACAGACTACTCTGTACCAGTGTCACCAGAGAACTGCCATCTGACGTGAGGTATAATACCATCTGGGAGTTCTCGGCGAGTCCGTCCAGTGTACCCAGTCTCTACTGAGCACCCGTATATCATCTCTGATGTCAAACACCGATGGATATGGGATCATCCATCGCCCATCTGTATGGGTCAAGAAGGTATACGCTAGTCTACTCTGGTATATCGATGCCCCGTCTCGATACACCCTCGACTAGGGACTTTGAAGGATGTACTCATGGACTACCATGTCCCCACTAGTATGATCCGCATCATAGTCCAGGTAGTCAAGCATACATCCTAAGGGCTTTACCAACATGTAACAGAGAGACAATCAGTATACACGTTAAGGTAAAGTTCAACCAGATAGCATACTATCATGTCGAGCAAGAAAGTCCTCCCTATATATGTCCCAGCATCCACTACAATATACATCCTATGTACAGTAATGGCCTCTAGGGCATACATATAACTAACAATCGCCATCTGTAGCAGTGGTTGCAGTATCTCATACTCAACCATCCCATAAAAGTCTCTCTCTGGGAACAGGCCTTTGTGAGTGGATCCGCTGTGTTGTCCTCTGAGTCTACTCTCCAAACCTCGATCACCCTGGAGATCAACCATCTCCATGATCAAGTGATACTGCCTTAGAATATGTCTGGATCACTGATGGGACGGACGTTCCTTGGCATAAGCCATAACTCCATTGTCACACAATGGGAGGAACTAAGTTCATCTCATGAACCAATATACACCCAGACTGCCTCTTTGGTAGCATCTTAAGTAGCGATGTATCGTGCCTTTATCGTCTAGTATGTCACGGTATCTAGCTTGGAACTCTTCCAACATACCGTCCCTTTACTGAGGGTAAAGACAATGCCTGCGACTGACACTCAGTCGTCATTATCACCCTGGAACCCTTCCAGTGATTCTCCCCTGGATCGGTTGATACCGTCTCACTACAACTAGTGAGAGTCCTAACATCCAATTAGATCTATCTCATAGATCCAAAAACCCAGGATTTAGGAGGTATCATCTTGATCCTATATGGAGATGGTTGATCTCCAGGGTGATCGAGGTTTGGAGAGTAGACTCAGAGGACAACACAGCGGATCCACTCACAAAGGCCTGTTCCCAGAGAGAGACTTTTATGGGATGGTTGAGTATGAGATACTGCAACCACTGCTACAGATGGCCCTAGTGCAAGTGGGAGATTGTTAGTTATATGTATGCCCTAGAGGCCATTACTGTACATAGGATGTATATTGTAGTGGATGCTGGGACATATATAGGGAGGACTTTCTTGCTCGACATGATAGTATGCTATCTTGTCGAGCAAGAAAGTCCTCCCTATATATGTCCCAGCATCCACTACAATATACATCCTATGTACAGTAATGGCCTCTAGGGCATACATATAACTAACAGTTCCTTCTTTATATAAAAAAACTTAGCAAAATTTACATCGCTTTGAAAAAGGAGAAACATGTATTCATAGATATGTTTTTTTTAAGGTACAACTTGAGCTTCTCAGCGTTGTAGGGCCGTGGAAATTTGCGACCTGCTTCGACGTGTAAGCGATAAGCCCCATCGGGCAGGACCTCGGAAATGAGGAATGGGCCGTCCCATTTCGGAGAAAACTTGTGCAGCCTGCTCTGATCAATGAACTCATTCTGCCTTAGGACCAAGTCCCCGGCCCTAAAGGCGCGATGCTTGACTCACGCGTTGTAGTAGTGGGCAGTTTGCTGTTGGTAAGTGGCGGCTCTAATCTGTGCCCGGTCCCGCTTTTCCAACAAGACGTCCAAATTTGTCCGGAGTGCCGACGTGTTCGCTTCATCATCAAAATGCTCGACTCTGTGACTGGGTAGCTCAATCTCTGCTGGGACCATTGCCTCGGTGGCGTAGCAAAGACTGAAGGGGGTCTCTCCAGTGGCGGTCTTCTTCGATGTGCGCAAGGCCCATAAGACCCGAGGTAATTCGTCGACCCAACTGCTCTGTCACCCTTCAAGACGAGCTCGAAGTCCCTATTAGCGACCTCGGCTTGCCCGTTGCACTGGGGGTGCGCGACGACGGCGAATTTCATCAGTATATAGTATTCGCTGCAGAATTCTTTAACTCTTTCGTTCTCGAAATTCGTCCTGTGGTCGGTGATGATACACCTCGGGATCCCCAACCGGAATATTACGTTGTTCTGCAGGAACTTGATGGTCGTGGTAGCGTCCGGTTTTCTGATGGGGACGGCCTCGATCCACTTTGTAATGTAGTCCACCACGACAAGGATGTACTTATGCCCGTCCGTACCTGTAGGGAGTTGGCCTATCATGTCCATTCCCCACTGTGCAAACGGCCATGAGGAGGTCAGGGTAGTAAGCTCGGTAGCCGGAAGGCCGGGTATGCTGCCATGGAGTTGGCAACTCTTGCACCTTTTGACGAGCTTCTGAACGTCATGATAAATGGTCAGCCAGTAGTACCCTTCGAGAAGATGAAATCCGACAGAAGTTTCCACATCTATTCTTGTAGTTTCTTGATTGTTTATCCTTTCTTGTTTTTGGAATTTCGAGGACGAAATTCTTTTTGTAGTTGGGTATAATGTAACAACCTAGTTCATTTATACCAATTCCAGTATTTTCTTGATTTATCGTGTTTTGGGTGCGAATGGTATTTTACATTTTACATTGCATTCGACCCGACCCGCTTGCTTGAACCTGTTTGTTTCATCTTTATGGATTATCCTGATTTGTTACGTAGACTGGTGCATTTTCATGTTTAGTACATACTGGCATTTTATCTGGTATTGCATCTTTTACCATATAACATTTTAAGTCGCGTAAAATATTTTAAAATTACATAGCATGGCTTGCATGATACCCCTAACCCCGTGGTAGCATCCGCGCATCTTGTTCTCATCCCGTTCAGTGAAACAGACGTGTTTGGATGGCTACGCACACGTACGTGCATCCGTTCTTGGGGGTATGCATTTTCATACCTGGGCATTCATTTTGAAATTTGGAAGTTGCATATATTTTTCGTAATTTAAATCTGAATTTTTAGACCCGACCCGGACGTGTTTTGGAATATTTTGTATACCGCCAAAATTCAAATTAATTAATTTAAATAAATCGACAGCTTAAAATTTTGTAACGGACTAAAATATTTTTTTTAAACTAAAATTCTTTTTAAATTTTAAAATCTTATTCCTGTCTAACCCAGCACAATCCAACTCACCCTCCAGCTCTCTCTCTCGCTGTCAGTGGCCCCCACTCCTTTCTCTCCCTCTCTCAGCCTCTCTCTTCCTCTCTTCCTTTCTCTCTCCCACAAAACGACGAATTTATTTCTCCTAACTGTTCATCCTACACTCTCTCTCTCCTCTCGATCTCACTTTCTCTCTCCTCTCTCAGATTCTCTCTCTCTCCTCTCTTTCTTTATCTCTCTCTCTCCCTATATATTATATATCCCTCTTCCTCTCTCCTCATTTTTCTTTTTCAAACTCGCGAGATCCACCAAACCCTAGCCGTCGCCTCCTTCTCCTGCCTCGCCGTCGACGACCGTACCCCATCACCTTCATCACCTCATCGCCGCTACCTCAACCTCTCCTCGTCCTCACCTCCATTCTCCCTCTCTCCTTCTCCAAAAACCAGAACCCGAGCACCCCCCTGCACACCACTACACCGCCGACGAGGATCGCCGGAGTTGGTCTCGTCGTCACCCCCTAGTTCCCTGACTCCAGTACAATCCAGTGAGCCTTCTTCTTCCCCGTTTCCTTCTTCCTTTCTTACCTTTTCTTTCTTTCTTCTGTTCTTTCTTTCTTCTTTAAAATCGTTCTCTGTCTTTTATACTTCGCCGGAGCCGTAACGACGTCGACGATCCCGACGATCCAGACATCGAACCTGACTTGTGTGATCACCCTTGTACGTTTCTTGGACCCGTTGCGTGTGCCGTACGTGCGTCGCGACATTTCACCGACGTCGGACGTACCGTACACATCCGTTTCTTGATCCGTCTAGGCAAGTTAAACTTGCTACATGCTATAATATTTAGTTTATACCTATTTAAATAAATACCATACCTGTAGTTTAAATATAGTACCCCATGTTTAGTTTTATAACGTTTCGGTGTTCCGTTTGCATCCGTTTATATCATTTTAGATCTAGGTCATGGAAAACCTATCTTGTTGCATACTAGATTACAATATACTGCACCCATATCAATATTTATATCACATATTGCTTAGTTGTACATCCCACATTACCAATTTATAGTTTTATAACTTTTCGGATACCCGTTTGCATCCATCTCATTTAGAATATATATAACTGCATCCATAGATCATAGTAATACATAATAATGTGATATTAACACTCCATGTTTAATAAAGTGCATCCTAATTAGTATTGGAACTATAAATGTAACCCTAATCGATAATTGTACATCCATATCTGTGAACATATATCTATTGGCATACCACATCACATTATTCCATTTTATTGTTATATTAGTACTCCATACTTGTTTTGTGTACCCATGCTTATTACAGTTTGATTATGAGCACCCACGTGATACTTTTGCACTCCCCTGACATGACTTGATACACTACTACTTGACACGACTTAATACATGTGCACTACTTGACCTGACCTGATACAACCACCTGACATGACCTGATGTACCACAGCTTGACATGTTACCTGATCTTGTTACTAATGCCAACAATCTTGACCTGTTTTCCCTACGGACATTTCCTGTTGTCTATTCAGACAAACCTGTACCTGCTTGATCATGTGTTGGCGTTAGCTCCAGATTTATCAATATCTGACTTGAATACATAACCTGGGGGTATGGGAAAATCAATGATGAAACCTGACTTGTAACTCGACAGTTCGAGGCCTTTATTGATCAGTCTTACGGGCTAGGCCAACCCCGGGATGATGCTGCTGACATCATTCATCGTTATATACTACCTTTTACTGCCTAGCGGCACGTCTCGGATTCAGCCCGAGAATCTTGACCGTGGTCCCGGGCATGCATGGGATACTATTGAGTTACATCGATAATTCATCAAATTGATTTCAAAAACTTGAGAGTAGTTAACCCAGTAGATCAGTTTAGATTACTCACTGCATGTGCCCTACCCTTCACTGTCCTTATTTATGTTACTGTTATACCTGTTTTATCGTTCATACTCATACCTGCATGACTTGCTACTCCTTGATGTATTATTGCTTGATATTATGACGCAGTGACGTCTGGGTTTTGCATGGCCCAGATTCTTTACCTTTGCTGCAGGCCGAGCCGGAGCATTTCAGTGAACAGGCCGAGCAGTGAGGACCTGTTATTAGTTTATTTTACTTTCCTTTCAGCATTTTCATTCCTGATGTGAACCCGTATTATGGGACGTACATTCCAGTTTATTCTTGTATTGGATCTTTTTGCTTTCGCATTATTTTATTCTTGACTCGTTTATTCGGGCTTATGGACATATGTTAGATAGTTTATTATTTTTCTTGATATCTCTATAGCCGTAATGTGACCGTGGAGGGATATTTCCTATCCATAGGTAGTATGGTTGGCGTTGTCACGTGCCTATCTTAGCGTACTCTGGGAAGCGGGGCGTGACACTTGTTGTGGGCCGAGTAGGAGGAAGCTAGCTTGTTCAGGACGTCGGCCTGGGTGTTTAGGTGTCGGGGGATCTGCTCCACTTGAACTTCTTCGAAGTGCTTTCGTGGCCTTCTTACCTCGGCTAAGTACTTCACTATCAGGGGCTCCCGAGCCTCAAAACGGTCGGTCACTTGGCCAACGACCAGAGCGGAGTCGCTACGAATTCGGATCGTCTTCAGCCCCACTCCGGGAGGCGATCCGCATTCCAGCGAGCAGGGCCTCGTACTCCGCTGCATTGTTCGAAGCTTTGAACCCGAGCTTTAAAGAATACTACATCTCTGCTTCGTTTGGGCCCTGAATGATGAGGCCGGCACCACAGCCATCCTCGATTGATGACCCATCGACGTAAAGGACCCAATCGGGGACGAAGTCGGGCCTCTCTTCGACCAAGGATTGTGATCCGGGGGTCGGCACGGGCACTTCCTCCTTATTAGGGATAGTGCATTCAACGATAAAATCGGCCGGGACTTGCGCCTTGATAGCTTGCCTCAGGTGGTACTTGATGTCGAATTGGGATAACTCTCACCTCCATTTCTCTAAACGACCAGAAGACTTGGGGGAGGCGAGAATAGCCCCTAAGGGGCGTTCGGTGATGACAAGGATGCTGTGCGCCTGGAAATTATGCCTTAGTTTCCTCGAGGCCACGATGAGTGCCAGGACAATCTTCTCTATGGCCGAGTACCTTGTTTCCGCGTCCTTGAAGACGTGGCTTACATAGTAGACCGACCTTTGGACACCCTTGACTTCTCGGACGAGCACTGAACCTGTAGATTGATCAGAAACCGCCAAGTGCAATGACAGCTCATCTCCTTCGACCGGCTGGGTGAGTAGTGGGGGAGTCGCCGGGTGCGCTTTCAATTGCTCAAAGGCGATCTGACACTCCTCCGACCATTCGAACCTTGGGATCTTCCTTAGGGCCTTGAAGAACGGGAGGCACTTTTCCCCGGATCTTGACATGAAACGACTCAGAGCGGCTAATCTCCCTGTGAATTGCATGATTTCGACGTTAGTCTTGAGCACGGCCATTTTGAGGATGGTGCTAATTTTCTCCAGGTTAGCCTCGATTCCTCGGTGGGTGACCATGAACCCAAGGAACTTTCCACTAATGACCCTAAATGTGCACTTGGCGGTGTTCAGTTTCATCTTATATTTGCGGAGGACGTCGAAAGCCTCGCCCAGATCCTTGGCATGCTGATCTAACGAGGTCGATTTAATGAGCATGTCGTCGACGTAAACCTCTATGTTCCTGCCGATCTGAGGCTTGAACATCCTGTTGACTAAGCGTTGGTACTTAACCCCGTCGTTTTTGAGGCCGAAGGGCATCACTTTATAGCAGTATACCCCACGGTCCGTTATGAATGCGGTGAGCTCTTCGTTTGCCAGATTTATACGGTTCTGATTGTAGCCAGAGAAGGCGCCCATAAAGCTGAGTAGCTCGTGGCCTGCCGAACTGTCGACGAGATGATCTATCCGATGGAGGGGATAGTTTTCTTTCGGGCAGGCCTTGTTGAGGTCAGTGAAGCTGACACACATGTGCCACTTCCCGCTGGCCTTTTTGACCATGGCTACATTCGCCAACCACTTCGAGTAAGCCACGTTCCGAATGAAGTTGGCTGCGAGCAGCCTGTCAACCTTGTATTCGATCCTTTTTTGCTTGATCGGAGCGAAACTTCGTTTCTTCTGCCTGACGGGTCGGACTGCCGGGTCGACCCCGAGCTTATAAGATATTATTTTGGGGTCTATCCCGGGCATGTCGGCGGGCGCCCAGGCAAACACGTCTGAGTTCCCTTTGAGGAAGTGGACCAGGTCATCGCGCCGAGCTCCCGTTAAGAGTGACCCGATTTAGACAGTTCGTTCATTGTCCCCTTTGATGAGGGGGACGTTTATTAGCGGCTCAACCGGGGCTCCTCGGATCTCTTTATGCTCGTCCCGAGTATCCAAAGACCCCTTGAAATCATCCGTGCTCTCAAGATCGTCGCTTCTCTCCTCTGGCATCGACATCTTTGTGAAGCAAATCTTCGCGGTTTGCTGGTTTCCGTAGGCCCGACCTATCCCGTCTTGGTCGAGGGGAAACTTGATCACTAGGTGGTAAGTCGATATCTGGGCCCGGAGGGAATTCAGTGTTGGGTGTCCGAGGAGGATATTGTAGGCCGATGGAATTCTGGCGACGATGAACTCCACAGGCATGGTACGCGTATGGCCAGTCCCCCAATGTTAAGCAGGAGGGTGACCACCCCTTCTGCCGGGATGGAGTGATTGGTGAACCCTGACAGGATATGGGCGGTCGATCTAGGGTCCGACGGGGTGAGTCCCATATGTAGGAAGCAGTCGTAAAAGAGAATGTCTGCCGAGCTTCCTGAGTCGACCAGTATCCTCTGCACCTCGTAACGATGGACCAGCGCTGTGATTACCAGAGGGTCATTGTGAGGCAGGGATATCCCGTGAAGGTCCTCGTCGGTAAAGATGATGGGCTCGGATGTTTTGACCCTCTTCCTTGGTTGGTTGCTGGTTGATTGGTAAGAGTTTTGCTTATGCGTATTGAAATCAAAGAATTAACCGCAATCAAGAACGGTGTCTCTTGGTAGCTAGCCGGTCGAGTACGGGTCGGTCCACAGGAAGAAGTATTCCTTTTCTTTATGTTCTAACGAGTTAAGCCCAAAAATTTGGTGTTTTTATTTTAGATCTATGAATGAGAATAAATTGATAAAAAGGCTTGCTAGGGTAGGTTAGTTCCAAAAAGGGATTCTTCTCGCTTCTATCAATGCCCTAATTAAGAATATAGGTGTTAGGATAATAATCAACAACGGGGATTAGCACGACTAGGAAAAAACTAAGTTTCTTCCCTTTGGTCCTTGTCCGTTCGTTCTTGGCTTTTAGCCCTAATCTCCAGTTAATTCAACCACAACCAGTCGAACTAGGGAATCACCGCTATCATTTAGGATAGGGTGCCATAGTGAGCGGTGTATGGTTGGATTAAAAAGAGTCCTTTAAATTAAATTATTTGGGCAAAGAAAGGAGGGAGAGAGATTTCCTTCTCTCAAACCTTCCCTATCATAACCCTAACAAGTGAGGAATTACTCACTCATTAGGAAGGCGACAATCAAATTCATTTTTTTTATAATTTTTAATATTAGAAAACTAAATTGCAGATAATTAAAAGAATAAATAAAAATTGCAGGAATTAAAATTGCAGATAAAAAGAATGCAAGATAAAAAAAATACCTTTATTGATGACCTCTCAACGATTCATTACAAAATGAGAATTAAATCTAGAAATTGAAAAGAATTTAAGAACTAAAGAGAGGCATCTCAAAAGAGACACCCAAAAGAGACACACCTAATTAGGCTTTAGGGTTTCCTATTTATACATAGGAGAAACCCTTGGGTTTACACCTGATCCACATCTGAAATTACAAGACTACCCTAAGAAAACCGGGTCAATGCACCGACTCCACCGACACGCACCGACACGCGCCGACACGTGTACAGCACGGCCGCGGATTCGTGGCCATAAGCCTTGTTTGGCCGCGGATCTGCGACTATATAGTGGGCTTTCTGTCTCATTTTTCTAGGGTTGCTTCATGTTGCCTTTTTCTTCTGGTTTCTTCACTTGGTTTCTCAGAATATCTTCTATTTTCTTCCAGATTTCCACAGTGCAGAATGTTATGGACTTTTACCGTTCGCTTCGTGTTGAAGTCTTGAATCTTATGCTGCCTTCGTAGTTTGTGCAATCGAACTGTTCATTGATCTTCATTTGTTCCTTAAACTGTACGCGGCATTATAAAGATTCTTCTATTTGTTGGTCGTAGTCTCACTTTTGTAGCGTCTTTTCACCATTTTCACCGTATTGTTCCGAGAACCTGTAACTTGCAACTATTTAACAGACATGGATCAAAAGCACCTATTTATTTGCAATATGATTAAGAATGGGGAATATAATAATGCAAAATTCTGATATGAACACTGGTCCCTTCGACTGGCACAGGGCGCGCAGTCTCGGCGGCCCTAGGCGCACTCCCCCGCTGATACGACCATGATTCGGCCGATCGTCAATTCGTCGGGAGGGGGGTGCTCTTGTTCTCGGTCGACTTTTCGCTTGTCCCGCAAGTATCTTGCTAGGTGCCCCGAGCAGATCAACTCCTTGATATAGTCTCGGAGCTGTTTGGACTTCTTGGTGGGGTGTCCCTGCGACCTGTAGAAAGCGCAATAGGGGCTTCGTGTCCGTTTGGCCGCCCTAAGGCCGACCGGGGGAAGTTCGAAGAATCTCTCTCCCTTTGCCTCCTCCAACAGCTCTGTCTGGGAGGCGTTGAGCGGGGTGTACTCCTGGAACTTTTGGGAGTAGGGCTTTGGCCGCTCAATTTTCTTCTTATCCTCTCTTGCCCTCTTCTTCTGATCGACCTGGTCGGTCCGGGTAGGTTCGCATTTACCTCGGAATCTTGTTGGATCTCTCATTCAGTCCAGGCTTTTACCTCGGCCATGGTCTTAGGTTGCGCCAATGCAAAGGAGCGGAGCCACTCCTTGTGCCTAAGACCCGACCTAAGTGCAGTGATGACCGTCTCGTCCCGGTGCTCTGGGACCTCGAGGAGGGCATTGTAGAAGCGGGTGACGTATCCTTTGAAGGACTCCTTGTCCCTGCTCTTTATGGTGAAAAGATGATCGACGGTCCGCTTCTGCCGTCTGTTCCCGACGAAATGGCCGAGGAACTGGGTGGCCAGCTCATCGAAGGTAGAGATTGAGCGTGGCGTGAGTCCTCAGAAAGCACGGCATTGCGCGGCGTCGGAGTTGTCCTGGAAACTCATCCCTGCTGTGAATGCGTCCAAATGGTCTTTTGGGTCGGATTTTCCGTCGAAAAGGGAGACCTTTGGGGCTTGTTCCTAGAGGAGACGTGGATAGCGAGAAGCTCCTCGGTGAATGGCCTTGTAAGCGAGTCGGCGGCGTATCTAGCCCTGTCGCTTGATAGACGACTCTCCCGAAGTATGCCCTCGATCTTCTTTTCGAGGGCATCGAGTCGGTCGTGGTATCCCGAGGATTCGACACACTCGGATTTATGGCCCCTGCTGCTGCCGACCTGTGCCGGGCCTCGGTTCCGGTTCCGTTCTATGAGGTTCCGGAGGTCCCTTGGCGAAGTTGTCTTCGAGCTGCCGTAGTGAGTCCCGTCCACGCGAACTTGTCGAGGGAAAGGGCGCCGGCCGTGCCTGGGAGCAGGTGAGCTAACCGACACCTCCTCGGAAGGAACATGAGCGCGATGGAACTCAGGGCGGGGTGCTCTTTCATAGGACCTCGGCATCGAGCTGTGAGGTGCCCACCAGTTGGTCGCCACGGGGGACCTGTGGCCGCCGGAGATAGCGAGGCGGTGCCTAGATGTGCCGGCGCGGGCAGTGTCTTCTCTCCCTATGTGTTGCTCCCGAGGTGGGGGAACGGTGACTTGGGGAGCTTGTCCTACCATTTGGACACGGACAAGCGCATCCACGACGGACGCGAGCCAATTTATCCGAGCAGATAGGGTATGAATGGCGTTCGGGGGAGGAGGGGATCCATCCACGTCTCCGTTGTGGGGGGGACGGCGGCTGAAGCTTGGATCTTCGCGATGATCACTCGCCATATGTTTGAGATCGGAAGATTAAATTTCGTTGAGTGGAACCTTCGAACGTTCCCACAGACGACGCCAACTGATGGAGGCCGTGATCTTCTTCAGATGTTATTTTTCGTTGATCTGTAGCGAGCGTTGATGGATGGTTGAGATTGGATTTGAGGGTAGCCTCTCAATGCATGTGGATCTCAATGGGCTTGATTTGAGAGTGGAGCCGAGTTACCTGCAAGGAAGTTCCGGGGTGGTTGTACCACCGAGGACCCTCCGACGATCAAGTTAGTTGGGGTATTTTGGCAGAGTAACGGCCTATTGGGGTAACATTGCCTTACTTGAGTCGTCTGAAGAGGGGTTTATATAGTGGTAGCCATGGGCAGGCGGGCGCGAGATTCACGCCGGCCGTTACGCCCCTGGCGTTGCGCCTGCGTGAAAGGCGGGATTCCCCATTAATGAGGAGATATGCTATAGCATTCTGAAAATTTCAGAAATAAGTAAAATTAATTAATTAAATAATAAAATGTTAAATTAAAAAGTTATTAAAACAAAATAGGACATTTTCATGAGTAGTATGTAAAATAAATTAAATTATGATTTTAATATGTAACATAAATAAATTATAAGGGTTTTATTGTGAAATTTAGCTTCATTTTAATTAAAATAGTGTTATATAATAACATAGTTAGTGAGGGGTCTTTGTGTAAAAAGTTAGGAAAGTTGTGCAAACTAAGAAATGTGGAGGGTGTAAGTGCAAAAGGGTAGATAATGTTTTAGTTCAGATATATTACAAAAATAAAACATATCGGTGTGATATTGTGTTGACACCACCTCCTTTCATGCACAACAACTACACCACACCTCCTCCTTGCATGAAGATGGCACCCTTTAGCCTTTGACACCTCCTCCTTCACCTTATCCTTTCCTTTTCTCATATATATAGCTTGTGTTCAGATCTGTAGTATTTATAAAACCTGAAAATTTAAAGAAAGAAAAAGAAAACCAAAGTAAAACCAAGAAGAACAAGAGAAAGGAGAAGAAAAGAAATAAATTTAAGATTTTTCCTCACCATCAAGTTAGGACAAGGAGCTTGTGCATCTCGGGGGGTGTTCTTCCAGTAAGTTATTTGTAGGTAAAATCCTTAATCACAGTAGGGATTTAATTCTGTAACTAGTTCAAAATTTGAAATCAAAGTGTCTAGAATATCGTATTTAGGCAAAATCGAGTCTGTTTGAATCTGCTATAGTTTAGATAAAAGTTGATTTAACCAAACAGTGCCAAATTGTTGTATGTTAGACCTAGAACAACCCATAGAAACACGAACCGAGGGGATCGGTTTTGGGCCGGCGACATGAAGGAGGATTCCGGCGTCGCCGGATTTGTAGGAAGGTACGGTGATTTAGGTTTTGGGTTAGGTCTCTGTGTAAATGTTGGGTTATTTTGGTATTGTTTAATCAAGTTAATTTAACTGTATATGGAATCTGGGGACTAATATCGTAAAAGTGATCAAAGTTTTTAAATACGACACGGGTAAAACATAACGCGTTCTGTTTCTGTCGCGATGCAGCGCTGGGTTAAATTTCAGTGAGATTAAGTGTTAGATCGTTTGCAATAGTCGTACGTAGTGAAATTAACACGTACAACTTGTGTTTTCTTGAAATTGGCCGTATTGGAGTTAGCCGTTTCCTTATACAAGTAAATTTCAATGTTAGATTCAAATACGGGAACTTCGGAGGCCGCAAGGAAAGAAAAAGGATTGGCGATTCCTGAGTAGTTACGACGTATTTCCGGTGAGTAGACTAAATATCTACCGGAGAATTTTGTAAAGATGGCGTGTTACGCCCGTAGTTTTATTTAAATAAAAGTTTTACTTTTGTATGCTAAATTGATAATATGCACTCATATCTACATATACCTCGCTTTAGTTGCTAGAATACTGCACAATTATCGAAAGAGTTATGCCGCACATGCACACATCTATATGTTACACTACACCTCGTCGATATTACCATGTCACTTTTACACTTAGCATTTTTCTTGTTAAAAATGATTCATATCATACCTTAAACACCAATAACAATAGTAAATTGTATCAATGACATCATGTTTAGTATTCGAGTATTCTAAGTTGATATAAGAGGTACTTGTATTATTGAGAATTTATGGTTTTGAGTTTTTCTATTCTATTACATAAATCCAATGATTTCATGATTTATGTGGCATGTCCACCATGCGATATTTTATGTTTTGGTTTTATTCCGGACCGAGTGGGGGAGCTATACGGTCGCAGATTTATACGTTATCCAGACTGAGTGGGGGAGATATACAGTTGGATAAATGGTGGACCCGGTCGAGACCGAGGGGCAGGATAGCCGCATTTTAGGCGAGGGAGCCTAGCGAGCTTACTCGATACCGGAGATAGTGGTGAAATACGGCGGATATTTAGATGATACCGACCGGTATTATTGATTACAGGATCGTTCGAGAAATGATGCCTGTGAGGAATGGAAGTTTTGTGTCGATGATGGACACGGAAAGATGAATTTTACTGGGAATAAATGATGAGATTTCAGTTTTGGTTATGTGATTTATAGTACAGATTCATGCTTTCCATATGCTATCATATATCATACTTGCTCTCATTTCAGTTAGTTATGATCGTCATATTTACATTTATCAGCCGATATATGTTAGTTTTATTCACTGAGTTGGCAACTCACCCCTGTTGTGCCACAGTTCCTTGCAAGAGTAGAGTGGACGGTTAGCAGCAGTGCAGATCCACTTTTCAGCGTTTATTGCATCTTTTGATAGGTGGGTTACATATGTAGTAACCTTCTCTTTTGATATTGTATTTTGGATCTAGAAAATCTCCATCAGATTTTGTAGTATGACTTAGAATGAGAGATGGGTATATGTATATTATTTGACAGGTGAGATCGTTGTTATGTTAGAAGATATTTCTTTTATTTAGGTCTGGGATTCTTGTTGATATCATATATACTGAGTATTTATTTCCGCTGTTAATATTGTTGATCCCAACTAGGGATGCAACCAAACTCAACAATTTGTAGTTGCTTTTATTATGCGTTCACTAGTAAGTTACTGTTAAAATCTTAATTACATAAAACTGTGATTTTTACTTAAAAACTAAATTTTTATAAAAATTCCGCAAAAAGGATTTGATCTTGGTTTTCGGTTTACTCGGGTTGTGTAAATATCTTTAGATATTATACAATCTAAGTGCCGGTCACATCCAAACTTTGGGTCGTGACATATGCTCGTTAATGGGGGAACGCGATGGCGTGGGACGCAGGATCGTGGGCGGCGGATATCTCGTGTCTGGCGAGATTCGCGGAGCCGTGATGGAGACGCCTGTGATCTGTGCTGTGGGTCGATCGATGAGGCTGAGGAAGCTAATCTCGGCGGGAGGCTAGGGAACGAGCGAAGGGGGGCGGAGGAGCTTGTTTCAACGATAGCTCGAAGGCGAGCTAGGAGGTCAACCATGCTCCTACGGCCAGGGATAATCCCGCCGTAGTCATACTTAGGCTTCTAGCATTACATGGTAGTCAGTAAACAATACTGGATTAAAAGAAAATCACAGCTCACAACTTTATTACATTGTAAATAAAAGAGTTCGAGATACATTTATTTTGCAGAATAAAACTAACCAACGAAATACAAGTGCTGAAAGCAAAAGAGATGGCGCTGATGAAGCAGTCTAGACCTCTGCGATCTCGAGTGGTAGGTCCTGCTCCTGGGCTAGGCCCGCTTCGTTCTCTAAGCATGCACACTCAGGACATCAGGGCGACACATATAGCAATAATTATATAAAGGCGTGGAATGTTATTAAATACGAGAAGTACAACAGAATGCAGAACATGAGTACAATAAACATCAACTGAATATGAATAGTGCACTATGGGTGTCATGTCAGTAAACTGGCAATGCATATGTTACTACTTATCGGTCACTAAGTCAATGAAATCAATTGGTGGAAAGGAGGCTCATGTTTAACAAGGGTCTCGTGCATGCCCGAGACAACGGTCCGCTGTGCCTGGAACATAACCCTGTCAGCCGTGCCGCTAGGCCCACGACCTAATGTATGTATATATATCACTAATAGCGAATGATCATTCTCTAAATCACTGTACCTCGCTAAATACGAGTTCAATTCCATCTTGATTTCCCCATTCCCCGGGTTATAGCATGCATTCAGGTATTCGATGGGTTGTGAACAAATACGTATCGCTATCACTTTCAATCATTTTTCCACTTATCAGTATCACTGTCGTATTTGCCACCACCCAATCACTAACACTAATATATCGACAATGAAAATCAGTCGCTAGGTTTCTACGTGAATGATCACTATGCAGCAGGTATAAAGCAAACACGGAAAAAAAAGCAGAAATGCATTGAACAGATATTCTCCATTTCAATAACGACCAATGCCATATAACTTGTAAAATTTACGATAAATCGCACGCAAAGATTCGACCAAAATAATATAAAGGACGTATGAAGAACACTTGATTATCTAACCAGTAAAATTTATTTCATGTCAAACGGAATTCATGTTAGGGAATTATCAACATTTTTAGGTAACGACCGATTGCTGGAATTCCAGTTTCAGAACTGGAGACCCAACTTCACGCGCGTTTTATCAGTGATTGTGTTCATATTCAGATGTTTCCCCAGCTTAATGAAATATAGTTCTATCAGTTAAGTTTCCAATGCATCAAACGGATTGTCGATAGCAGTTCTGTATTAAAAGTTATGTTCTGTTTAATGTGACGGTGTGAGGAATATTTCTGCAGAAACTGCAGAACACCGCGACACTATAAAATATAGATTTAATATCAAACGACGGTGAAACAGCACGGGACCAGATTCATGTGTTATCTAACTAAATTATCTACGCTACCATATGGGGCTCCGCGTATTTTCAGTTTTATGCAGGTATGTACAGGTGCTCAGGTCCCCCCCGTGGAATGCTGCCCCGGACTGCAGTCCAGAATCGCATTCCCAGTCAATTCTCGTTTCCGTAATCTATCAATATCGAAAAATAAACTATATATGGTTCTAGATTATCGAGTAGGTTTCGATATGAGCCGTAGAACATCACATTCCAATCTGTATTTAATTTACAATGATTTTAATAAGCAACATGCGCTGTAAAATTTCAGATTTGATGTAGCTAGACGGAGGTATCATTTCATAATGATGAAGTCAACATTTTCATCTCAAATTCTTATAAGTTATTTATTATCATTAAAGGAATTTATGCGCCATAAATTCCGCCATTTTGAAATGAGCTTTTCATTAGGGTAGTGTATCGAACACTTGCCAAATATAAATATGTCACGACTGATACTTCATTTTCTTTCAACCAAACAACGGTAAGTAGTTCTTCTGTGCTCTACACAATAATAATACGCGTTATCCACTCAATCGTGTTCCAACCATCATAACTACGAGTGTAATTAAAATGTAACGGTTATACGACAAAATATATCAAAGTGTTCATACTTTAGATTACTCGTTATAACATAATACAAGAGCATGAGTAGCAAGTGAGGAGTTTCACTTGCCTTAGACAATCGCGACGACGATAATCCCGGCAGCGACGACGGCAAGAGGCAGCGACGGCGAGAGGCAGCAACGGCTACGGCGACGGCGACGGCACGCGCAAGGGCACGGCACGACACAAGCAGCGGCGATGGCAGCGAGCTCAGGTGTCGGTTGGAGGTAGTGGGTGCAGGGGCTCGGTATAGGGGTGCTCAGAGCTTGCAGCTTGGAGGTGGTAAGCTCCGACGATGGTGGATGACGAGGACGAGGGTTCGGCGTCGTGGATAGGGTTGCCGGTGATGAGGTGGTCGGGGCTCGTCGGCCAGTGGGTTCGGGTGCTGTGGTTTGGGGGATCCGGTGTCATGGAGGAGAGGAGGGGTTTGTCGGAAGTTTTGGGTTGAGTGGGGAGAAAGAGGAGACGGAGTTCGTCGGGGACGGTCGGAGCTTGTGGATGGGAGGGCTTGGTGTTGGAGCAGAGTGGGAAAGAGAGAGAGAATGACGCGGAGGGGGAACGAAGGGGAGAGTGAAGTAGAGAGGGGGTGGCAGAGAGTGATCGTCATGGGTTGTGGGCGACGAGTCGTGGCCGTTGTGGCGTGGGTGCGAGTAGTAGGGGAAGACGTAGGGGAGCCGCTGGGGTCTTGGAGCCGTTGGGGAAGGAGATGTTGGGTCGTAGGGCGAGCGCGAGTCATGGGGAGGTGGGCGTGAGGAGCGGGCGTGGACGCGAGAAGCGGGGAGCGAGGAGCCGTTGCGAGAGAAAGAGGCGGGAAAAGGAACGAGCAAAGGAAGAAGAGGGGAAAGCGGGTGTGGGTCGGGTCGGGCTTGGGTTGGGTCGGGTAGAATTAGGATTTGGGTAGTTTAGGTTTAGGAATAATTAATATAGAATAATAAAATATAATAAAATGGATATAAAATGAAATAATTTTGAAAAAATCTGAAAATACGGAGAAAAAAAATCATATATGGAACTGGGGATTTATATCATCTGCCATATGTCATGATCTGGGGAGTCCTTAGTACCGAGAATTATCATAAGGTTTTATCATTTTCCAATTTAATGTGATTTATATGCCATTTCCAATTGCAGTGGTTTGTACGGCGTCAGATCAGAGTACCTACTGAAAAGAATGCATGGTATATTAGTATTAGCAGTTACAATATCGCAAAACATCCAAAGCTCATCGTATTCATTTGCAAATCATTATGTTCATGTGTATCTATTTGCAATTTATAAAGTTTACGATGCATTGTCCCTAGATGGTGATAACTCATGGTACTTCAGTGAAATCAGCCTTGAAATGCACTGATTGGACACAGCACAAAGCTAATTTGTGGTCCTAAACGTCTAGATCTCAAATATGCGTCAATCCTGAGCCTCAAATGACAAGCTCATTGGATAGATCAACATTAATTGCAAGCAGATACATCAACCAACTAGAATCCACATCTAGATTAGCTCCCATCTCCTTCAATAACTAGTCATTTCTTTAACTACCATGCAACATTTTCATTCTATTGAGCACTAGCTCATTCTTCAACTCACACCAACATATTATCTCAGAGAGAAAAATGAAAGCATTAAAATGGCAGCCAGTGGCTTGAGGAGCTGTGCTGTTGTTTATCCTAGCCTTCTCTCTTCGTCGAAATCGCAGTTTGCGAGCTCGCTGGCGCCAATGCCTTGTCAAGGTTCTCCATGGTGGCTGAGTGGATGCCTGGCCAGCCCGGGCCGCCTTAATCTTGATGGTTCTGCTCCTGGGCAAGCCTAATCAACTAAGAAAAAAACATTAAAAAATATATTTCTCAGCCTTAATTTCACCACATGACACGGACTTTAATACGATATCAGAGCAATTCAGGTTAAATTCCTAGCAGACGTGCATTCAAGAAGCTAATTACATGAATATATCGTTTGCGTAAAAGCTTAGTTTTTAGACATGATATAACACTCAGCTTATAGAGAGACATATCAGAATATAAAAAGCCTATCGCTCTGTCCGGATTTTCAGGAAGAATATTAATATTGCATGTTGTTAAAAAATTCTCTCGGGATATTACGTGGAAACAGGAGGGAAAATTACCTATATATATAAATGCAAACTAGCTAGATCACTAAATATAACAAGTTCTAAATAAGAAAAGAGCACGGTATAGCTGTGTTTCATAAGCTTATCAATGTTTTCTTTTTCTTAGCGACTTTGGTTTTGACCCGCTCCGAGTCGGAGAAGTGCCAGAGAACTTGGAGAGTGATGGAGGTCGATTTCTTTCTCAGATATTGTCCTCCGTCGATCTTGTGACCAGCGGTGTCGAATGGTTGAGATTTGGTATGAGAATTGAAAGTGTGGATCTCAATGGGTTGTTGGTCGTTGTGGACACCAAGCTACCTGCAAGAAAAGCCCCGGGGTGGGAAACCGCCGTAGAAACCTCCGACGATCAAGTAACTGCCGAGGAATATATCAGAGCAGAGTAGCGGCGTATTGGATTCAGTTCGAATTACCTGAATTGTCTGGAAGAGGGGTTTATATAGCTGTCGCATGGAGTGAGCCGATGCGAGATTCTCGCCGTCCGTTGTGCCCCTGCGTTACGTTTGCTTTGATGACGAGATACGCTGGCGTGGGATGCGGGACGTGGAGCGGCGGAGATCTCGTTATGGCGATACACACGAAGCTTTTACGGGGGACGTTTGGGCTCCGTGCTCCCGGTCAAACAGGGGCGCTAAGGAATCTCAGGTACAGGATAGCTCGGAGAAGAGCAGGTGAGCTGAGGAGTCTTAGCTATAGAATAGTTTGGAGACGAGCTATTATGTCACGTCCCGCTTCCCAAAAGAATGGTAATGGTACGTGACAAGGCCCGTGACGTATTTATTCCGAGAAGGTCATTTCTCGAAATAAATACGCTAAGCGTCTATAAGCAACATAAAATAACAAGAATAAATAAAAAAATGAAATCCAACGTTGATTTATTACATTCAAGATCCACAATTGACAAAATATCTGAATAGAAGATACGATAACATGATAAGCATCAATAAGGAGGCATACATAAATAACCTGAAATGAAATGAAAAGCTGAATAAGGCTAGACGTCCGGTTGTGATGTGAACTGGTTGTACACATATTCGACCGCTTCTATCTCCTCTGTCTCAATACCACCTGACGAACATTCCAAGAAAAAAAGAAAGATGGATGGAATGCCCGTCAGCGAACTAACGCTCGGTAAGTCCCCAAAAGGATGGTGTGATATATATAAATGAAATGCAGGGTGTAATATGATATATGGTATAGTATGGATATAAATCATGAACATGTAAACAAGTATAGTAGCGCGCATGGTAATGTGTATGCCAACTATATCAGTATGGTAAACAAGTATAACATGGTCGTGGAGTATATGTATAGTGAACATGAAGTGAATATAACTGTCCTAAACGGTCTCTAAAAGGGTAAAATTAACTAACGTGAGTTCAAGTACGAATGTTAACCAATCTCAAGAGTATTCTCGAACCCAAAGCTATCGTCCAGGGGCAAGAAATCACGGGCCCAAAATAGCGGGACTTCAATTGTTGTTGAAGTATTCCAAACCCAACATGCTATCATCCAGGGGCTTGGAAATACGGGCCCTCATTCATGAATTCGTGATGTACCATTTCAGCTCGGTATCACAGCAACATTATTTGTACTATTTCAGGATACCACAACAACGTTATTTTAGTAATGGGACTCCTGAGATTCTGTTGGATTCATACTCAAACCACTCCAACACCCCGGGTATATTAGTCTGTGATTAAAATTACAAGTCTTACCCAAATCCATGAATACATAAGAGAGTGCAATTCAAGTATCGAGTCGAGTTCAAGTATTCAAGTCAATTGTTCATGTATTCATGTCAAGTGTTCATGTCAAGTCATTATGTATTCATGGTTCGGGTCAAGTCGAGTCAAGTGTAAATATTGGGTTCACGTATTCATAATTGAGTCGCGTCAAGAGCAAGTCAATTCTAGCATTTAATGGTTTGATCACAAGTCATATAGATAAATAGATAAGCAATCATAGAATATGATATGAGATAAGTATACAAGAAACGTCAAAAAACAATGTTGTAAATATGTGATATATATGACTAGTTAATCAAGTCATTTGAAGTCAGCATATAAACGAAAACATAGCCTTATGTGTTATGCACACGTGAGTTTCAGTCTCGCCTAAATACGACTACCGGTTTGGGAGATATACATGTTTTCGTATCGTCGAGTAAAACAGATCAGAATCTGTTCAACACTGTCACATATTTTTAAAACGCAGTTTGAGATAATTTCCATCAGGTTTCAGGTTACGAAGATTATTAGAAAATTATAGTTCTTTCGATGTATTTATCCAAAACATCAAGATTCATGTGATTTGGATTTCTAAAGCTCTGGTTATGATTATTTTAACATCAGCATTTAAAACAGAAATTCAGATTTCTGGACAGCAACTATATATTGTATTGCAAAACCTATATCGGGTTGTTTCATGCATTTCTAAGTAATTTAATATTTAGGAAATTATAGTTCTATCAATTATGCATCTACACATCTAAAACTTTTAAGTCGATGTCGTGCACCCCTCGGGTTCGCGGGGAGGCGGAATTTACAAAAAACGATTTTTCATACTTTGCAATACCGACTAAACTCCAGGATCTATATGGAACCATAACTAGTTATACTACTTGGAGATTTAACTACTCGGTAAGTGTTTTATATCTCCTAGAACCTTGTCTTTTGGGTCTTCTTCTCCTTCTCTCCTTGAGCTCCTCGAAGATCTGGATCGCGCTTGATTGTCGGTCTCCTCGTGTCGAAAACGATCCACACGAGAGTCTATATCTCAAGCTCCGACCTCTAAACCGAGGTAACTAGGGTACCTAGTTCGCTAAGCTATGTAGCCTAGAATATATAGAGTATTTAATGGAGTATTTTATCTCATGAGACCCTACGATTCACAACTCATGTGAGGGTTAGGGTCTTGAGGAAGAAGGAGAGGAAAGCATGGAGAGAGAAAGAGAATGAACAAATGAGCAAAATGTTATGACAAGTGAAGAATGGCTCACACACTTCACTCATTCAAGCATGCAATATTTTCCAATAGAAAATATCAACCATGCTTGAATAGTGAGTCCAAACTAATAAACAAATACAAAGAGCCATGCTTCACCCCATGCCATGGATGTCTCCAATTTCCACCTCATTAATCTATTTCTCAAAATAGATAAACTAAATAATGAGGTATCCCCTTCTAGAAGCATCTCTTATGAAATTACAAGAATGCTCTCACCGTATATACATACCCGTATTCGTATTCTGAAAAATACGAATACAATGGGATAATAATAATCCAATAATATAATACTAGGATTCGGTTTAAACCAAAACCCACTAGTATTATCCGTCCGAACAACATCCGTGTAGCTAATACACGTATGTGATCGGAACTCTGCCGTAAAACCATACGGCCTCTACATCGTTTTACCCGAAGCAGGGAAACTCTCTGTGTGGGACTCTAAAGACTCGACAGTACGCTAGCAGTGGGTTTAACCACAAGTCCGTCAGCGGTACTACATGTACGTAACGGATACTCAGGTATCTGTCGATAAGAAGGCCGATGAGTAAACTCATCCGAACTCCTATTGAGCCTATCTGTGACAATCTCCATACAGTCCGGTCTGTTCGTCTAAAATACTCGCATATCGGGCCTAGGGGATGGTAAACGTCAGACCCCTAATATCGCAATAAGTCGTGCTGGAGTAGAGCCTAATACACCCTGAGAAACTACTGGAGTGCCTACCAGTAAATCTCGCTTGCCCTGGCCAGGGACTTTGTGTAATGGCTTTCCGAGCACAGCGCGTTATCAACTTCTAATACCGGGAGAGAAGAATCATATCTAACGCTACTGCCTCCAAGCGCTTCGGGACTGCATCTAACTACTACCTGTTTGCACGACTCCTTTGAGCCGTGGTAGAGTAGTAATCTAAGTGCAGTGGGAACACACTTGAGACGAATAGTGATATCAAGTCAACGGACTAACCTGTACTCATGCCACCCGAGAACTGCTACCTGACGATAGGTATAATACCAACCAATAGTTCTCAACGAGTCCATCCAGTGTAACTCATAACCCAATGAGCACCTGTATACTATCTCCGGTACGACGTACCAATGGCTGTGGGACAGACCATCTCCCTTGCTAGGATGTGAAGCGTATACACTAGTCTACTCTGGAGTATCGATGCCTCGTCTCGATAATCCTACGACTAGAGACCGGTATGAGGATGTGCTTATAGACTACCCAGCCCCACTAGTGTGACTGCCATCACAACACTGGTGGTCAAGCAAAGATCCCAAGGGCTCTACCAATATGTATAAGCGATATGCTAAAAGAAACACATACACATATTGAGATAGAATCAAACCAAGTAGCAAACTACCATATTGAGCATGACTGTTAGTATATTTGTGTATATCTCATACTTCCAAAATGTAATATACTATCCAGTACTATTCAATAATGGCCTCTAGGGCATATATCACTAACAATCTCCCACTTGCACTAGGGCCATGTATTGGCATATCACAGACCTATCATTCGATTAGCCTTTCGAACCGTGTCTGAAGGATGACCTTTGTGAGTGGATCTGCAGTATTGTTCTCTGTCTTTACTCTCCGCACCTCGATCTCCCTGATCAGGTGGTACCGCTTCAAGATATGTCTGGACTTCTGATGGGACCTTGGTTCCTTCGCTAAAGCTATAGCCATGTTGTTGTCACAATACAGAGATATTGGATCAACAATGGACGGAACCGCCTGAAGTTCTGTTATGAACTTCCTAATCCAGAATGCTTCTTTCGCGGCGTCACATGCAGCGATATACTCTGCTTCCATTATCGAGTCAGCAACGATGTCGTACTTGGAGCTCTTCCAAAAGACCGCCCCTCCATTGAGGGTAAAGACATAACCCGACGTGGACTTGGAGTCATCCTTGTCACTCTAGAAGCTGAAGTCGGCGAAGGCCTCGATCCGGAGGTCTTCACTGCCGTAAACCAAGAATATCTTCTTAGTTCTTCTCAGGTACTTGAGAATGTTCTTCACTGCCGTCCAATGCTTCTCCCCTGGGTTTGACTGATACCTGTTTACAATGCTCAGTGCGTAAGCTACATCTGGTACACAATATCGCATATATTATAGAGCCTACTGCAGAAGCGTAGGGTATAATACTCATGCGATCCCTTTCCAAATCAGTCTTGGGAGATATCTCTTTGGAGAGGGTGATTCCGTGACAAGCCGGTAGATTACCGCACTTTGAATCTTCCATGCTGAATCTCTTCAGTATGGCGTCGATATACTTTGACTGTGAAAGTCCCAACATCCGTTTAGATCTATCACGATAGATCTGGATCCCTAGAATATAGGAAGCATCACCCAGGTCCTTCATAGAAAACCATTGTGACAAGAATCCTTTGATTGATTGTAGTATAGGAATGCCATTTCCTATCAGGAGAATGTCATCCACGTACAAGATGAGAAATACCACAGTTCTCGCTATAATTTTACTATAAATACATGGTTCATCTGGTTTTTTGATAAAGTCGAATTCCTTGACCATCTCATCAAAACAGATGTTCTAACTCTGCGATGCCTGCATTAATCCATAAATGGATTTAAGCAACTTGCACACTTTTCCGCTGCTCCCACTATCTATGAAACCCTATGGCTGATCCATATAAACACACTATTCTAAATTTCCATTCAAAAAAGCGGTCTTTACGCCCATCTGCCAAATTTCATAATCGTGGAAGGCAGCAATGGCAAGAAGGATCCGAATGGATTTAAGCATAGCCACAGGAGAAAAGGTTTGATCATAGTCCAAACCAGGTCTTTGACGAAAACCTTTTGTAACAAGTCTAGCCTTATAGGTTTCAACCTGTCCATCTACACCAATCTTCTTTCTGAAGATCCATTTGCAACCTGCGGGTTTTACCACTTCTGGAGCAATGTCCAAATTCCATACTTTGTTGGTGTACATGGACTCCATTTCGGTCCGCATTGCATCCAGCCATTTTACCGAGTCTCTGCTCTGAATGGCTTGCTGGAAGCTAGTTGGCTCATCATCGTCGATGATGCCATCCTCTCTATCCCCGTCTATGAGAAAACCGTAGTATCTCTCGGACGGATGAGACTGCCTACTAGTCCTGCGGAGTGACGCGGGGATGTCCTGTTCTTTCGAAACTTCTGGTTCCACCATGCTTTCAGTAATAGCTTGTGGTTCTGGAATTTCTTTCAGTTCTATTGCGCTCTCACTTATTTCTTTTTCAAGAAATTGAGTCTCCAAAAAGTGGGCATGCCGAGAAACAAAGACCTTTTGTTCCTCCGTGTAATAGAAAAGATACCCCATGGAGTTCTTTGGGTATTCCACAAATTTACACAGTACTGAGCGTGCCTCGAGTTTGTCCGCATTTTGCTTTTTTTACAAAAGCTGGACATCCCCATATCTTCATATACTTAAGATAGGGTTCTTCCCACTCCACATCTGATATGGTGTGGTAGGCACTGACTTAGTAGGAATCTTGTTCAGAAGATATGCAGCTGATTCTAGTGCATAACCCCAGAAGGATCGCGGTAACTCAGCGTTCCTCATCATGGAACGTACCATATCCAATAAGGTTCGGTTCTGCCTTTTCGATACACCGTTGTGTTGAGGTATGTATGGAGGAATAAGCTGAGAGAGAATTCCATTCTCTTTTAAGTAATTCAGAAACTCGGCACTTAAGTATTCACCACCTCGATTAGATATAAGTGTCTTGATACTTTTGCCGGTTTGTTTTTCTATTTCTTTCTTGTATTTCCGGAATTTCTCAAAGGTCTCGGATTTATGTTTCATCAAGAATACATGTCCATACCTTGATAAATCATCCATAAAAGTAATGAAGTAGGAATAACCACTTCTTGTATATGTAGACATTGGACCACACACGTCGCTGTGTATGAGTCCCAAGAGCTCACTGGCTCTTACCCCGTATCCAGTGAACGGAGTCTTTGTCATCTTTCCTTTGAGATATGATTGACAAGCTGCATAAGACTAATATTCAAACGGATCCAAATATCCCTCTTTATGTAACTTCGTCAACCATTTTTCATTGATGTGACCCAGTCTACAATGCCATAAGAAAGCCTGATTTAATTCTGGAGACTTTCTTTTGAGTGTGTTCTGGACATTTAAAACCCGAGCTTGATTTAATATGTATATACCGTTATCTAGTGTACCTGACCCAATCAAAACTCTTACAAATGTAAAATCATAACCTTCTTTAGATAGTAAAGATACAGAGATGATATTACATGTCAAATTAGGTACACACAAACAGTTACGCAAAATCAAAATCTGCCCACTTGTCAATCCTAGGTGATATTCCCCTACGGATAGAGCATCCATGCTCATTCCGTTAGCAACCCTGAGAGTTATATCACCAGCCTTGATAACTTTACGGTTTCTCAGAGCCTGAAATAAATTACATATATGAGATCCTGATCCGGTATCTTGTACTCAGGAAGTAGAGTTAATTGACAGACAGTTTTCAATCATAAACACACCTGAAGCCGAACCCACAACGTGCTTCGAATCCTGGTTTCTGGATTTCCAAGCCCTGCAGTGTAGGGTTACTAGGCACTATCACAAGGGTCTATAAGGCATCAACCATGCCAAATTTAAAATTTAGAAGTGCCGAACAACCTAAAGCGATGATCTTTGCTAGATAATTAGGGTTAACAAAGCATGTAAACAACTTTACATCTAAGAGAAAGGGATTACAACCTTTGTAGTCCGTTCCTTCGCTTCATAAGCTCCGAGTAGTAGTCTCTTCGCCGCGATCCATGAACTTTCGGACTCTAGAGAGGCTCCACAAGCCGAACGATCCATGCTTGCTTGAAGTCATCCTTTTCGAAGATGATCTACCTTGAAGAATCTTTAACTCAAGCTCTCACTTCTCTAATCAAGTATTAGAGAAGTGAACACCCTAATCTAAGTGGCTAGAATAGATGAGAATGATGAAGTAGGAATTTAGCTCTCTTTTATTTTCAAATTCTCACACTAAATCATCACAAAACCAAAAGCTAGAAAGCTTTTTTTGGAGGACGAAGAAGATGAAACCTTTTGTGATGAATAATGAAAATTGTTACTATGGTTACAAAACAACCTTGAGTTAATAATATTAAGTATTAACTCATGTAGAGAATTGACTAGGGTTAAGGGTTTGGGTTGGGTTAAATAATATCTCCAAAATATCAACACAAAATATCTTTACTTAAAACAAAACATAAAGCTTCTAGAAGCTTCATAAAAATGCTAACCCAAATCAAACCCTAATCATGTTTAATCTCCATAAATCATGTTGCATTTGTAATCATAACTTGTTACAATATTATATATCACATATATAATATATTTTTTTGTAACAAAAGAAAATAATACATTTAACATATATCGCATATATATCAATGTATTATCCGGTGAGAAAATGAATCAATAAAGCGAGCCAATATTAGTTAATGTAATGTAATATATCACATATATAATTATATATTAAATTATTGAATCAACACTTGATCCGAAAATCCGGCTATATCGCATATAACCGACTAATATAACATGTACCGATTCATCGAATCAACACTTGATCCGATGACCCGGTTATAAAATATATCGCGAGAATAGAATACGGTATCTCATATCATATTATTCTCGGTCCCGCACATATCACATATGTGCTCCTACTCCGTTTTGCCTGAGTCAAGAAACCTCTGTATAGGACTCTAAAGAATCGTCAATACGCCGGCAGTAGGTGATGATCATATCAAACACCCACAAGCTGCAAGCGGTCAGCTAAACGTAACAGCCACCCAGGTATTGAGCGATCAGAAGATCAACAAGCAAGCCTGTACATTCTCCTGTGAATCCAATCAGTAACACTACCGTACAGTCCGCTCTCTTCGTCTGATATGTCGCATATCCAGTCTAGGGGTGGTATACGTCAGACCCCAGTAACCGATAAGTCGTGTCGATGTGAGGCTCATAACAGGTCGAGAAACTACTGATAACACTTACAAGTAGCACTCTATATCAGCCCTGGCCAGGGACTTCCAGTTATAGCCAATCGAACGCAGCACAACATCAACTCCCTATACCGGGAGAGACGAAACCCCTCCTATCGCTCATTGCCTCCATGTGATTCGGGACTGTACCCAAAATCCACCGTTTTGCACGCCCTCTTGGACGTGGTAAGGTAGAAATCAAAGCACAGTGGGAATCACACAAGACTCTATGACGATCTCGGGTCTACAGACTACTCTGTACCAGTGTCACCAGAGAACTGCCATCTGACGTGAGGTATAATACCATCTGGGAGTTCTCGGCTAGTCCGTTCAGTGTACCCAGTCTCCACTGAGCACCCGTACACCATCTTTGATGTCAAACACCGATGGATATGGGATCATCCATCGCCCATCATATGGGTCAAGATGCGTATACGCTAGTCTACTCTGGTGTATCGATGCCCTGTCTCGATACACCCTCGACTAGGAACAATTATAGGATGTACTCATAGACTATCGTGGCCTCACTAGTATGATCTCATCATAGTCCCAGTAGTCGAGTACATATCCTAAGGGCTTTATCAACATGTGAGAGCAAGACAGTAAACTAATATAAGTCAACATGTTAAGACAAAGTGAAACCAAATAGCATACTATCATGTCGAGCAAGAAAGTCCTCTCTCTATATATCCAAGCATCCACTATAATATACATCATATGTACAACAATGGCCTCTAGGGCATATATATAACTAACATGCAGTCCTTCTTCTAATGCCCTTTCCCGAGACAATAGAAACATTCCTCCTTCCCTACTGTCAGCCCCAAAACTTTTGCCCTGCCCTTTCCCTCTACCTTACTGACACTGCCTATCGGCTTGGTGGAGGGCTTCTTCTTCTCTCCCTTAGCTTTCGCCTTAGATCCAGAAGAGGAAGATTCCCCAATAAGTAGAGCGGGTGTCTCCCTGGATTTCTGCAGGGTGCTCTCAGTGCTCCTCAACATGTTGAGGAGTTCTGGAAGTGAAACTTCCTTCCCTTGAATGTTTAAATTCAAGATAAACTGGGCGTAGGTGGAGGGGAGAGAATGTAGAATCAATTCAGTATATAACTCGTTCTCCAACATGGTCCTAAGGTCCGCGAGCTCTACAATATAGCTAATCATCGTAAGGACGTGGTCCCCTGCAGATGACCCGACAGCCAAGCTCGCCCGAAACAATTTCTTCGAAATCTCATATCTTGCGATACGAGATTGCTCTCCATATAAATCCTTGGTATGGAGGAAGATGGAAACTAAGTCCATTTTCTTGTGCCGCCTCCGGTGTTCATAATCCATTGAGGCTAACACGAGGCTCTTGGCTCTCGCACTGTCTTTTTCCTATGTCTTACGGATTTCAACATCCGTGACGGTGGAATCTGGAGTTGGGACGGCGGGGGCTTTGGTAGTAAGGAGGTAGCCCAGCTTGTCATAAATAATGTCCATTTGGACATTCCTTAGCCAATCTTTATAGTTTGGCCCAGTCAATTTATTATTATCTAGCAGCAACTTAAGCCCGGTCATTTTGGTCGCTGTAATTAGGAAAGAGAGAAGAAACACTCGGCATGATGCTCTTACAAGTTTAGATTGGTTATTAATTTATCTAAATAGTATGGCTCCCACTATTTCTCGAATCCTCCTTCAAACCATAAAAGAAAAATTAGTTAGGATTAATCTCACCTTACAATTCTTGCTTAACCTTTCGGACAGGCCAGTGTTGGTACTTCGAGGGAGGTTTTCCAACGCTTTCGCGAAGTCCCTTAATTACATTACCTCTTTTCCATGAAGGCATAGCCCCGCTAATATCGTTCTAGGCACCTACTTAGTTTATAGCCTTGATTGTTTAGTGAAAATCTCCCGAAGAGTAGCGGATACTCACAGTAGGATCGGGATCCAAATATCATCGTGTGACAACCTTGAAGGAATCCTACCAAAATCATCACACTCCAAATAGTATGCAACACTAGCAAGTTTCATTTTCCTTTGAAACTCCCGATGTGGATTTTTTCCCCAGGCGTTTATGACCTTGACGAAGGCCAACATATCATAAGACGCAAGTCAAGTTTTACCCATCATTATCCAGGTTAATTTGAACCCATCCGTACAAACCCTTGACGAAGGCCAAAATAGCTGTACAACTATACCAAATCAACGCATCTATTTATACCACAGATGAATACCCAGCAGCTACCAATCACTATACCTTGGCGAATGTCAAAATACATAACTTGAATACTACTGAATACCCATCTAAAATGACGGAGGGCTATGGATGGATTTAGCGAAACCGTGAACGTAATGAACTTGATATAGTCGAAGGAACCATGATAGCTTTTAAAAGGAGTGGTTTAGGCTCCGCATTTAAAAGTTATTTTTCAAGAAAACCGAGTGGTTTTGAAATTGTTCCATCGATTTAAACTTTGGTTTGTTTTTCTTGCATTAATCAATGTTAACGCGGTCCCATCATTTAACCCTATCATTGCAGAAAGAAACGAAAATAGAACGTACGCTTATGCCATCCGCATTCGCTACGGGGCCCCGTCATGCACCGTTAGGCTACTTAACTAACGGCAGAGCAGGGGTTGGACTAGCGCGGGAGCAAAACATAAACAATGTTTATTATATATATATATATATATATATATATATATATCCATTCGTCTCACGCAATAATAGGCATTCCATATCATAGCAACATATATGAATATATTAGATATACTAGGAATTCCGTGTTTCGTTTTAGCCTAGAACGAAAGACGAATTCCACGGTCATGATGAATAGCCAAACCCCACCCTAAACTCCTACGGGTGCGGCAAACTACCCGCCAAATTCCTGAAGTGAAGCAACCTCTCTCGATAAAATATATTAGCCACTCGGCACTTCAAGAACCCGATAGTTTGTGCACCCCACCTTGGATCTATCGTAAGTACAAGAAAAAGTAAATGAAATAATGCAACGGTGGCTACAAACTCAACCCGGATGTGCCCCGTAAAAGAATATTACATCAATTACAAATTTATATGAATGAAAGAAAAGAAAACATCCTTCTCACATCCCCCGCCTATTCATCCACGATGATCCAATAATTCATATACACAAACTATCATCACAAAATACTAGATATGTGCAACCCTTACTAATCGACATATAGCAATCAGTCGACGTTTCGTAATACGTATACAAACTGAAACGAATAAACGATGTTAAAATTGTGGTTTCGAAACACTCCGAATTGGCCAAACACAAAGATAACAGCATATGAAATCTGGGCAAAATCAAACAACACCTGAAAACCTAAATCCAAGAGTACAGAACACCACAAAAAACCAAGACCCAATTCTCCAATGGGACCGGCCAGGCCGGGAAAAATGAATATATGGCCGGCTAAAATTTTGACTCTGGGTCTCGTTTTTCTATGGTGTTATAGTTACATCATGAGTAGCCTTCTGCACTTGTTTAAAAAATTTTAGAAGACTTTTTAAACTCGACAAAAACTTGGATTTAAGTTTAATCGTTTCGGAGTCGTTTCGGTTTCTAAACTTTATACATCGTCTAAACTGCTAGTTAAAATTTAAGTAGGCTCTGATACCACTTTAAATCGATGTCGCGCACCCCGCGGGTTCGCGGGGAGGCGGAATTTATAAAAATGATTTTCCATACTTCGCAACACCGATTAAACTCCAGGATCTATACATATACCTTAACTAGTTATACTACTTGGAGATTTAACTACTCGGTAAGAGTTTTATACCACCTAGAACCTTGTCCTTCGGGTCTTCTTCTCCTCCTCTCCTTGAGCTCCTCGAAGATCCGAATCGCACTTGATTGTCGGCCTCCTCGTGTCGAAGATGATCCACCCGAGAGTCTATACCTCAAGCTCCAACTTCTAAACCGAGATAACTAAGGTACCTAGTTCGCTATGGTAGGTAGCCTAGATAATGTAGAGTATCTAATGGAGTATTTTATCTCATGAGACCCTAGGGTTCACAACTCATGTGAGGATTAGGGTCTTTAGGAAGAAGGAGAGGAAAGTATGGAGAGAGAAAGAGAATGAACAACTGAGCAAAAGGTTATGGCAAGTGAAGAATGGCTCACACACTTCACTCATTCAAGCATGCAATATTTTCCAATAGAAAATATCAACCATGCTTGAATAGTGAGTCCAAACTAATAAATAAATACAAAGAGCCATGCCTCACTTCGTGCCATGGATGTCTATAATTTCCACCTCATTAATCTATTTCTCAAAGTAGATAAACCAAATAATGAGGTGTCCACTTCTAGAAATATCTCTTGTGAAATTACAAGAATGCCCTCACCGTATATACATACCCGTATTCGTATTCCAAAAATTACGAATACAATGAGATAATAATAATCCAATAATATAATACTAGGATCCGGCTTAAACCAAAGCCCACTAGAATTATCTGTCTGAACAACATCCGTGTAGCCAGTACACGTATGTGATCGGAACCCTTCCGTAAAACTATACGACATCTACATCGTTTTGCCCGAAGCAGGGAAACCCTCTGTGTGGGACTCTAAAGACTCGACAGTACGCTGGCAGTGGGTTTAACCATAAGTCCATCAGCGGTACTAACCGCACGTAACGGCTACCCAGGTATCTGTCGATAAGAAGGCCGATGAGCAAACTCATCCGAACTCCTATTGAGCCTATATGTGACAATCTCCGTACAGTCCGGTCTGTTCTTCTAAGATACTCGCATATCGGGCCTAGGGGAATGGTAAACGTCAGATCCCTAACAGCGCAATAAGTCGTGCCGGAGTAGAGCCCAATACACCCAGATAAACTACTGGAGTGCCTACTAGTAAATCTCGCTTGCCCTGGCCAGGGACTTTATGTAATGGATTTCCGAACACAGCGCGATATCAACCCCCAATACCGGAAGAGACGAATCCTATCTAACCGCTACTGCCTCCAAGGGCTTCGGGACTGCACCCAACTACTACCTGTTTGCATGACTCCTTTGAGCCGTGGTAGGGTAGTAATCTAAGTGCAGTGGGAACACACTCGAGATGAAGTAGCGATGGCAAGTCAACGGACTAACCTGTACTCATGTCACCTGGGAACTACTTCCTGACGATAGGTATAATACCAACCAGCAGTTCCTGATAAGTCATGTCCAGTGTAACTCATAACCTAATGAGCACCTGTATAATATCTCCGGTATGACGTACTAATGGTTGTGGGACAGACCATCTTTTCTGCTGGGATGAGAAGCGTATACACTAGTCTACTGTGGACTATCGATACCCCGTCTCGATAATCCTACGACTAGAGACCTATATAAGGATGTGCTTATAGACTACCCAACCCCCACTAGTGTGAATGCCATCACAACGCTGATAGTCAATCAAAAATTCTAAAGGCTCTACCAATATGTATAAGTGATATGCTAAAAGAAACACATACACATATTGAGATAGAATCAAACCAAATAGCAAACTACCATATTGAGCAAGACTGTTATTATATCCGTGTATATCCCAATCTTCCAAAATGTAATATACAATCCAGTATTATAAAATAATGGCCTCTAGGGCATATATCACTAACAAGTTTTTCACAAACGGATATCGGGAGTTCGAATTATGTCCTATTTAAAAACAGTGTGCGAATCAGGACAGATTTTGTCCAGATTCGTCGCTTAATATTGTAATGCAGTTTTCTATATTTTACGTCGATTTTCAATAAAATCTTAAAACTAAGAAAATCTAGATCTTTCTATGTATATATTTAAAACATCTGAAAACACTTAATTTGGATCAACAAATATAGAGTTATGGTCTCTCAAAGAAGACCCTTATTGGCAGTTTTCTGATTTTAAAAATAGTGAATAAAAACTACGTAACTTCTAAACCGTTATTCGGTTTGATATGAAATTTTTACTGTAAATTTGGAATTCTGTCTATTATTTTATCCTAATGTTCCAAGAATTTCCAGAAGTGAAAATTAATTTATAAAAATTATTTTAAAAATAAAGGTTTTGTAAGATCGTATTTGAAAATGATAAATCTATGGTATTTATTTATAACTTTGTTTTCTTGTATGCAAAAATAAATATAAATAATTAACATTTCAGCGATACATAACATGAATTAACATATGTGAAGCAAACATATGTCCGGTCATGATTAACCGTATAAAACAATAATACTTAACATGTTATCAACCATTGCATGTTAGATTTTATAACTAAACATATATACTTTATTTCAACCATTTTTTAATTTAACAAAAAACTTTATCATGAGACTAACTAGTTATCTCAAGATTCGGCTTGATGGAGGCATGATAAGGGAATGAATTTCAAGTAGAGAAAAAGAGGAGGAGATGGGACTTACATACACAAGCCGGTATTGTCACCAGGCTTATCTATTCGCCGATAGTATCGCGTTTCTAGTTAGATCTTCTTGAAAACTTTTACATATTCTTCTTCGAGAAATCTAGATAAAGAGAGAGATGAGAAATGATAGAAATGTGTGATGAAGAAAAGAAAGAAGAATGACATATAAAAAAGGTTTATGGCCACATAAATTATATCTCATAACCATTCTATTTATTTTGGGAGTTAAAAAGAAGATGAAATGAAAGGTCTCATTTGTAAGTTATGAGAAAGATAAAAATTAATAAAAAATAATTGCAAGAATTAGGATTTGATGTGACCTATGAAATAACAATGCAAGGAATTAACCAATGAGCTATAAAGTTGTTCATGCACATATTTAACAAGAATTAAATATATGTCGTACCTTGAAAAGAAAGTTGATTTAGAAAAAGAAAAGAAAGAAATCAAATTGATTTGTCTTGTCTTGGGTTTGGGCTTTGAAAAATTATAAAATGAATAAAATAGATGAAGTGATAAAATAATATATTTATTAGAAAACAAAATATACCAAAAATAAATAATTATAATATTTTATTAAAGAAATGATACGTGAAGGTATAGGAATTTTAGGATCGTTACATTCTATCCTCCTTAAAATAATTTCGTCCTTGAAATTACTTAAGATGGATATGGTAATAGAACAAGGAAATTAGGTTAGGAAAATATTGTCGCATATTGTCGTCGCTCCACCAGTCGGTACTCTAGTTAACAACAGAATAATATTGAATATAAAAGATGGTTAAATAAATATAAGAAGACACATAAATGAATTTCAAGATAGTAAGAAGTGATCTACAAGAAAATCAAATGAAGGAAGTGAGATAGATTCAAATATAGCGAGTCGTTATAGTCTATCTTTCTTAAAAGAATTTCGTCCGTTAAATTCTCTTGAGAGGTGCGTCGCAAAGGTACGAGAAACGCTAAGGATGGCATCTTCAAGCTTCATCAATCGATACTCTAACCAACTGAGCTAATAGGCCTAAGAGATACAAATAGAAGGTTTAACTAGAGTCTAAAAAGTGAAGATGGATTCAAGGAATAAGAGGAGATTCAAAAGAATTGAAATGCAAGGAATGTAAAAATTGTTGAATTTCATTAATTCTTGCAATATATTGCTTACGATGTTCATGCAGAACTGACCTGCATTGGCCGCCAACAAAACCTGTTACGCCCGCTTCCCAAAAGAATGGTAACGGCACGTGACAAGTCCCGCGGATATTTATTCCGAGAAGATCATTTATCGAAATAAATACACTAAGCGTCTATAAGCAACATAAAATAATAAGAATAAATAAAAGAATGAAATCCAACTTTCATTTATTACATTCAAGATTGACAATTGACAAAATATCTGAATAGAAGATACGATAACATGATAAGCGTCAACAAAGAGGCATACATAAATAAGTTGAAATGAAATGAAAAGCTGAATAAGACTGGACGTCCGGTTGTGACGCGAACTGGTTGGACTCCTCTTCGACCGTTTCTCTCTCCTCTGTCTCAATACCACCTGACGAACATTCCAAGAAAAAAAAGATGGGTGGAATTCCCGTCAGCGAACTAACGCTCGGTAAGTCCCCAAAAGGATGGTGTGATGTATATAAATGAAATGCAGGGTGTAATATGATATATGGTATAGCATGGATATAAATCATGAACATGTAAACAAGTATAATAGCGTGCATGGTAATGTGTATGCTATTTATATCAGCATGGCAAATAAGTATAACATAGCCGTGGAGTATAGGTATAGTGAACATGAAGTGAATGTAACTGTCCTAAAAGGTCTCTAAAAAGGTAAAATTAACTAATGTGCGTTCAAGTATGAATGTCAACCAATCTCAAGAGTATTCTTGAACCCAAGGCTATCGTCCAAGGGTAAGGAATCATGGGCCCAAAATAGCGAGATTTCAATTGTTGTTGAAATATTCCAAACCCAACATGCTATTATCTAAGGGCTTGGAAACACGAGCCCTCATTCATGAATTTGTGATGTACCATTTCAGCCCGGTACCACGGCAACATTATTTGTACCGTTTCAGCCTGGTATTACAGCAACGTTATTTTAGTAATGGGACTCCTGAGATTCTGTTGGATTCATACTCAAACTACCCCAACACCCCGCGTATATTAGTCTATGATTAAAGTTACAAGTCTTGCCTAAATCCATGAATACATAAAAGAGTGCAATTCAAGTATCGAGTCGAGTTCAAGTATTCAAGTCAATTGTTCATGTATTCATATCAAGTGTTCATGTCAAGTCATTACGTATTCATGGTTCGGGTCAAGTCGAGTCAAGTGTATATATTGGGTTCAAGTATTCATAATTGAGTCGTGTCAAAATCAAGTCAATTCTAGTATGTAATGGTTTAATCATAAGTCATATAAATAAAAATAGATAAGCAATCATAGAATATGATATGAGATAAGTATACAAGAAACGTCCAAAAACAATGTTGTAAATATGTGATATATACGACTAGTTAATCAAATTATTTGAAGTCAGAATATAAACGAAAACATAGCCTTAAGTGTTATGCACATGTGAGTTCCAGTCTCGCCTAAATATGACTACCTGTTTAGGAGATATACATGTTTTCGTATCGTCGCGCAAAACAGATCAGAATCTGTTCAGCACCGTCACATATTTTTAAAACGCAGTTTGAGTTAATTTCTATCAGGTGTCCGGTTACAAAGATTATTATAAAATTGTAGGTTTTTCGATGTTCTTATCTAAAACACCAAGATTCACATGATTTGGATTTCTAAAGCTCTAGTTATGATCATTTTAATATCAGCGTTTAAAACAGAAATTCAGATTTCTGGACAACAACTATATATTGTATTGCAAAACCTATATCGGGTTGTTTCATGCATTTCTAAGTAATCTAATATACAGGAAATTATAGTTCTATCAATTATTCATCTACACATCTAAAGTTTTTCACGAACGGATATCGGGAGTTCAAGTTATGTCCTATTTAAAAACAGTGTGCGAATCAGGACAGATTCTGTCCAGATTCGTCGCTTAATATTGTAACGCAGTTTTCTATATTTTATGTCGATTTTCAGTAAAAATATAAAACTAAGAAAATCTATATTTTTCAATGTAGATATTCAAAACATCTAAAAACACTTAATTTGGATTAATAATTATAGAGTTATGGTCTCTCGAAGAAGACCCTTATCGACAGTTTTCTGGTTTTAAAAACAGTGAATAAAAACTACGTGAGGGGTTGAATTTCAAGTAGAGAAAAGTAGGAGGAGATGGGACTTACATACACAAGTCGGTATTGTTACCAGACTTGTCTATTCGTCGATAGTATCGCGTTTCTAGTGAGACATTCTTGAAAACCTTTTCATATTCTTCTTCGAGAAATCTAGATAAAGAGGGAGATGGGAAATGATAGAAATATGTGATGAAGAAAAGAAAGAAAAGTGACATATAAAAAAGGTTTATGGCCACCATAATTCTAATAAATTATATCTCATAACCATTCTAATTATTTTGGGAGTTAAAAAGAAGATGAAATGAAAGGTCTCTTTTGTAAGTTATGAGAAAGATAAAAATTGATAAAAAATAATTGTAAAAATTGGGATTTGAACATGTGACCAATGAAATAACAATGCAAGGAATTAACCAATGAGCTATAAGGTTGTTCATGTACATATTTAACCAGAATTAAATATATGTCGTACCTTGAAAAGAAAGTGGATTTAGAAAAAGAAAAGAAAGAAATCAAATGGATTTGTCTTGGCTTGGGTTTGGGCTTTGAAAAATTATAAAATGAATAAAATAGATGAAGTGATAAAATAATATATTTATTAGAAAACAAAATATACCAAAAATAAATAATTATTATATTTTATTAAAAAATTGATACACGAAGGTATAGGAATTTTAGGGTCGTTACATATGAGCTGGCGGTCAGCCGAAGGGGGAAGGTACTCCGGGAAGGTCTTCTTAGAAGGTCTGGTGCAGCTTCGGAGGCGAAACGCCGAGGAATATCCACAATACATCATATTTATTCCAGCTCTATAGCCCCCAGGAATCTAGCAGGCTTACGTAGATGACGTGTCACCTGCCACGTGTCGTGATCTGAGGGATTCCTTTTTACGAGCACACCATTAGGCCCCCACTCTCGTTCCGACCTATTTATTGGCCGGGTCGAGAGTGGTTATTATCCTGGTCTTCAATAATTCAGCTTATGTCATGACCCGAAAGTGGTACGTGACTGGCACTTAAATCACGTGATATCTAAAGACGTCGACGTGATCTAAGTCAGCCAAAAACCTGGAATCTAAACCTTTTAAAGAAAATATTGGAGGTGAAGTTTAAAAATAATCATTAGATGGAACCAGTTTAAAATAAACATTTAAGTCTAAACAGGTATGTTTGAAAAGCATCTATGACGTTTTAAAAATCGGCAACAGCTCCTTTGTAAATTTTGAATAAAACCCGACACAAGCATAATAATATAAAAAAAAATCATCCCAACGGGAGCTAGCTTCCACGTCCAAATGGTGGAACAACCACAGAGATAATATAAGACGCCCAATGACGAAGAAAAGAAAAGCGAAACAAGATCAACAAGAATAAAAGTCGACTCCAACGAATGCGGTCCCACAAACACACAAACTCTAAGTCTCGCTTCTAAGTCCACAATATACAAGTTCTAAGTCGATAGAGTTTTACTAGATACAAAAGAATATAAATATACAAGCATGGAAACGATACAACAAAACCCCACCTACCAAAGCAATCACCGAAAAGAAGTATGTGTCGCAAGCCAAGGACTTTGTGTAATGGCTTTCCGAACACAGCGCGATATCAACCCCCAATACCGGGAGAGATGAATCCTATCTAACCGCCACTGCCTCCAAGTGCTTCGGGACTACACCCAACTACTACTTGTTTGCACGACTCCATTGAGCCGTGGTAGGGTAGTAATCTAAGAACAGTGGGAACACACTCGAGGCGAAGTAGCAGTGTCAAGTCAATAAATTATTCTGTACACATGTCACCTGGGAACAAATACCCGACAATAGGTATAATACCCATCAGCAGTCCCCAACGAGTCCTGTCCAGTGTACTCATAACCTAATGAGCACCTGCATACTATCTTCAGTACGACGTACTAATGGCTGTGGGACAGACCATCTCCCCTGCTGGGATGAGAAGCGTATACACTAGTCTACTCTGGAGTATCGATGCCCTGTTTCGATAATCCAACGACTAGGGACCTGTATAAGGATGTGTTTATAGACTACACAGCCCCCACTAGTGTGATTGCCGTCACAACGCTGGGAGTCAAGCAAAGATCCTAAGGGCTCTACCAATATGTATAAGCGATATGCAAAAACACATGCACATATTGAGGTAGAAACAAACCAGGTAGCATACTACCATTTCGAGCAAGACTGTTACTATATCCGTATATATCTCAAGCTTCCATTAAGTAATATACAAACTAGTATGATACAATAATAGTCTCCAGGGCATATATCACTAACAACTGGTATTCGCAATAACTCAGCAGGTAATAAAGGCACCGAACATAAGTATAGCCAGGCATGCAAACAAACGTAACAGTTCTACTGTGTCATGGCAATACTAAGGATGTGTAGTGTAGTATATGCGTCTGTGCTCGTGCAGCATGGCAATCATTAGTATTTGTGCAAGTGTTCTATAAGTATTTAAAGCAGAAAGTAATTCTACCCATATCCGTAGCATATAATTAAATTTCCGGATATAGGAAATTCATAATGCCTCGTATCGGCATTAACATACACATCGCGTGGTATAGCGGTCCTACAGTGTCATGACAGTACCAATGATGTGTAATGTAACATATGTATCCGTGCTCGTGCAACATAGTACTCATTGGTAGTTGTGCGGTGTTTTATCACTGTTCGTATAACAGATAACGTATACAATCGGTAAGCGTATCGCGTAATTATTAACGTAACTAATTGCTATGAGCTATACCGTTATCTTTGAAAATGGAACGAAACGTTATTTTGAAATAAGGAAGCTGCATTAAGTTAAAATATATATTCGTTTTAGAAAATAGTATCGCATCCTTGTCATTTATCATTTAAAATGGAAAACGAATCGTTGGTTTTTAAAAGAGTATAGCTCACTCAAATATAACGTCCCAAGTCGGGATAACGCATGACTCCACGAGTCCAAATGACACTTGGCCGTAATCGGCATGCTCTCCTCCTCCTCATAAGTACGGTATGATTCTTCGTACAAGGTCCATCCAATCATATCCATATCGTACGGATCTATCGTCACGTACGTATGTCATCATAACCATATATTAAAATATATGCACAAGAATAACCTACTAGATGCGAAATAACATCAATACCATTAGCTAAGTTATTTAGCATAGCACTAAAATCTAACTAGATAGCATAACTATCCTAGTTAAATGGTTGTGGAGGTGCGATACGCCATCTACCCGACTTCCCCCGTAGATATAAATCTACCCACCAACTTGTCGAGCTCGTTGAAATACTCGCTTGCTTTATTCGTCCTTGCTGTCTCGGAAACCTCCGCGATCGTACCTACAATCGTATTTACAATATATCGGTGTAAATATCATATCGAAACCAAAACAATGAGCTAAGCACCCATAAGTTAGAACCTATAGCTTACTTACTCCAGAAACGACCAAATACCCTTGAAATTAACGTATGAACGTGAACATTCAGCCGCGGTACAGAAATACGAAAAACAGTATCGAAATGTCGGAAACAGAGATAAAACAGTACTAGAACACTCCCAGATTTCCCTATGTGAAATATGGGACAAAACAAACAATACAGTAGTTTATAATATTGCCAAATACCTCTACTGACCAAAACCCAAAACCCAACTCAAAGGAAAAACCGGCGGCGCCGGCCAAAATGAGGAACTGCCGGGTGAAAGTGGGAGTTAGGGGATCGGGCTTTAGGATCCATCTCCTATTGGTCTTAGCATATCCTCATATTATTAGTTTTTCTAGTGGGTTTACCTAGTAGTTCCAGATTAAATTATAGCATCATAAATATCACAAATTTTTCAGTTTCTGTATTGTATACTAAAAACAGATATTAAACAGAATAGAACATGCAAAGAAGGTAAGATATACCTATAGGGATGGTGCACAAGGGAAAACCAGCTCTTGAAGTGCATGGTGGAAGCTCCTAAGGGTTGTAGTGGCTCTAGGTTGATGATTTGGACAAGTTTGATGAAGGGACCTAAAAGTATGTCTCAGCACCTCTACTAGGTTTATACAAGAATCAAGTATGCAATTTTAAAAAATCTAGAGATCTAAGCAATACTAACCTAGAATCGAACTAGAGAATTAGGGTTTTGAAGCAAGAAAACAAGTTCTACACTAAGTGATGAGGGTTTACAACCTTTGTATGCCGGTCCTTCACTTCTAAAGCTCCAAGCAGTAGTCCCTAAAACTCTTCTTAGACTCCACTTGGTGAAAAGAACAAGCTTGCTTTGTAGTCTTCGAAGCCGAAGATGATCCACCTTGAAGTCTCTCTAACTCAAGCACACTCTTCACTAATCAAAGTATTAGTGAGGCAAACAACCTAAACTAAAGGGCTAGTAAAGTGTATGTTGATGAAGTAGGAATTTTGCTCACTTTATTTTCTTCTTTTCTTTTCTTTTCTTTTTCTCACCTCAAGAAAAATCTAGTGAGGAAGAAGAAGGAGATGAACTTAAAATGAAGAGAGGGAGAGCCATGAGGTGAGTGATGAGATGACCATCCAAAGAAAGATAAATACCCAATGAATAAAACAAAAAATGAGATGAGTCATGGTTTCTACACGCTTCTCCAAGTATCTAAGAAAAATGACTCATTTCTATTTTTGTTTAATTCATTTATATTTATCATTATCTTCACTCCCATGTAATTCTCATACATCCATGTTCCCTGTATCATCAACCATGATACAAATCCAATTATATATATAAATACATATATCACACACACACACACACACACACACACACACACACACACATAATTATATATAAAGAGAAGAAAATCTTTAGTGAGCGAATATTAGTTTATATATATATATATATCAAATGTACATATATATATATATATTAAATTATTAAATCAACACTTGATTCAATAATCCGGTTATATCACATATAACCGACAAATATCATTTATATGTGTATATCAAATTATTAAATCAACACTTGATTCAATAATCCAGTTATATCGTATATAACCGACTAATATTCAATAATAAATATTAAATTAACACTTGATTCAATAATCCGGTCATATCATATATAACCGGCCAATATCAAATATATATACATAAATCAAATCATTGAATCAACACTTGATTCAATAATCCGGTTATATCACATATAACCTAACCGATATCAAATATCGCCTGATTAGAATACGGTATCATATACTCGTATTCAATCAAGCTCCCGCACATATCAACATATGTGCCCTACTTCATTTCGCTTGAGCTTAAAAACCTCTGTGTGGGACTCTAAAGACTCGTCAATACGCCAGCAGTGGGTAATGATCATATCAGATACCCACAAGCCGTCAGCGGTATTAGCTGGACGTAACGGCTACCCAGGTATTGAACGAATAGAAGATCAACAAGCAAACTTGTCCAAACTCCTGTAAAGCCTATAAGCAACACTTACCGTACAGTCCGGTCTCTTCGTCTGATATGTCGCATATCGAGTCTGGGGGTGGAATCGTCAGACCCCAGTAACTTGATAAGTCATGCCGATGTGTGGCATATAACCATTCGAGAAACTACACATAACACTTACCAGTAAATCTCATCAGCCCTGGCCAGGTACTTGCTGTTATAGCTAATCGAGTATAGCGCAACATCAACTCCCAATACCGGGAGAGACGAAACCCCTCCTATCGCTCACTGCCTCCATGTGACTCGGGACTGTACCCAAAATCCTGCTGTTTGCACGACTCCTTTGAGCCGTGGTAGGGAGGAAATCAAAGCACAGTGGGAACCACACAAAACACTATGATGATCTCGGGTCTACAGACTAACCTGTACAAGTGTCACCAGAGAACTGCTATCTGACGATAGGTATTGTACCATCTAGGAGTTCTCGGCGAGTCCTGTTCGGTGTACCCATTCTCTAATGAGCACTTGTGCACAATCTTTGATGTCAAACACCAATGGTTGTGGGATCAACCATCACCCCATACAGGGTCAGGAAACGTACACACTAGTCTACTCTGGAATATCGATGTCCTGTCTCGATACTTCCTCGACTAGGAACTGTTAAAGGATGTGCTTGTGGACTACACAAGCCCCACTGATATGATCTGCATCATAGTCCTGGTAAGCCTACATCCTAAGGGCTTTATCAACATGTAACAGAGAGACAATATAATAATATAAGTGTACATGTTAAGATAAAGAGCAACCAGATAGCATACTATCATGTCGAGCAAAAAAGCCCTATATATATATATATATATATATATATCCAAGCATCCACTATATCATACAATAATGGCCTCTAGGGCATACATATTCCTAAAAGGACTAACGTTTTTCTCTTTTGTTTTTGTGAAAAGTTAGAATTTTAGTGTTAGGAGGTTGAAGGAACCTATGGTTTCAGTTTGAAGAGGTCAAGGAAACTCTAAGGGTTGAATAAGGATAAGGTGGGAGGTGTCATGGTCTTATGCAAAGAAAGTATGAGGTGCCTTAGGAGAAGGAGAAGATGGAGTGAGGAGGGTGTGTGTGAGGGTTTACTTATAGCATAACATATAACCAACCCTTTGAAAAAAAACAAAAATAAGAACCTTTTTTCCTTTAAATAAATCCTTTCATGTTACTAAATCTAATATATTGATTTTAAAAGAAATAAAACACTTAGTACAATACTAAAATACCATTATCTTATTATAACATCTCATGTTATGTTAAAACAATTAAAATATCATTTTTATGATATCACACATTTTTCTCTATTTCTACCAAAATAATTACATTTTTGCGGATATAAATCCGATACCAAAATTCATATGCGATATCATTTTTGTAAACTCATTATATTCATATTTTAAATTTTAAATTAATATTTATAATTTTCCAAAATGTTACAATATCCCCTCCTTAAAGAAATTCAGTCACCGAATTTAAATTTAACTCCCATCTTAAAACATTTTTCTCAGTCAAATCAATTTATTCAAATCAAATTGCCGGGGTCCTAAATTTTAAAACATATTGTCCGCTCCAATTAACGGAACTTCGAAGTCCTATACGAGCTAAGACGTAATATAACGCAATCATGCGCGTGAAAACTTAAAAAGATATAAAACTCACATAATTGTAACTCTAGCGGTTGCTATGAGAATTACACCAGTTATGACGCAAAATTCCAAATACGAAAACCATTGTGTATATCAAGTACAAGATCCTTGCCATAGTCGTAGTGCAATATCTGTAGCACACGACCAAGCGAAAATATAGAAATCAAATTTATAATATCTCTTATCAAGTGCAATACACGAAAACGAAATCAGCCCTAACGGGTTGCATAAAAAAATTCAAACCACATGCCACGGGTGTGCATGAAAACAAAAACAGCGCCTAGTGCAATTGGTATGCATGAAAACAATATCCACTGCATCAAATGTTCATGAAGCCAATATCAAGTGCATCTAGTGTGCACAAAATCGACATCAAGTGCATCAGGGTGCACAAAATCGACATCAAGTGCATCAGGGTGCACAAAATCGACATCAAGTGCATCAGGGTGCACAAAATAACTCTCAAGTGCATCGGGGTGCACAAACTAAATCTCAAATGCATCGGGGTGCACAAAATCAACATCAAGTGCATCGAGGTGCACAAAATCAATATCAAGTGCATCGGGGTGCACAAAATCAATCTTAAGTATATCGGGGTGCACAAAATCAATATCAAGTGCATCGGGATGCACAAAATCAATCTAGTATGCCTAGAGTATATAAAAATCTAAATCAAGTGCAACTGACGTGCACGAAAATATCAGTCTAGTGCATTTGATATGCACAAAATGTCAATCAAGTGCAACCGATATGCACGGAAATCTCAAACAAGTGCACCTAGCGTGCACAAGTCAATTGTGTGACCCTCAAATCCTCAAAATACATAAGTCAAAATAAGACGTCGAGTTGTCCTTTCTTCAACGTCGAAAACGCAATATTCGAATTATCAAAATGCAAATAAAAAAACAAATGATATCTAAGTACACATTCTTCCATGTCGAAAGGTGTCTATACACCCGGAACTGGCAGAGCAAGGATTACCACTTGCCTTCTGCCCACGGTCTAGCGTTCTCTGTCTCTAAATTCTTGTTCTTTCTGCAGATCACTAACACCATGGCCTCTTTATACAATCGTCTGGTTAGGATTAGCGAAGCAAACAGTCCTATGCCGATACTTCTCAAGACACTTACTTACCAAGTAGTCCAGTCTCTCGCAATGCAATATGTCGGCGACGGCGGTCTCTAACCTCTGCGTGCGCGCCAAGCAACTGACCCTGGGTCCAATCTTAATTATTATAGAATCCTAGAGAGAACCCGTCATGTCTCCTATCGATCTCATCTATCCAATCTGCCCAGAACTAGGACTCTTTAATGAATCCACTTCCGTTTCGGAACAACTGCAATCTCATCGAGATTTTCCTCTGAAAGTATGGTCATACACGCCTCTGCATACGCATCGAATCTCCAGTATCGATGGGGAAGAACAACTGTGCATTGAGACTTCGCACCAATCTCATGTTCCATTACTCACCAGTATCGGTCAAATAAGGAGTGTATCGCAATAGTTACGTGAATTGCAAGTCATGCTCGGTTATGATCAAGCCCAGAGTCTTACACAAAAACTCAAAAATACGAATCTGGCATCTCTGACACTCTGTGGAAGAATCTGGCTAAGCCCACCTTCGAGAACTCATCCTAAATTCATCGGAGGAAAACTTACTACACGGTCTCTCTCGAGCGACTCATATCAGGTCTGAGCAAGACCCATCAAAAGAAGTTAGTCAACTTCACCGATCTCGTATTGGAGCACCACAACGAATTAAATATCCTAGCCATCATACCCATGCATGACTACGAATCCTCTGGCCTATCTATACTCGTAAACATCGGCGACTTTTAATTTCATGAACTCTGGAAGCAACACCTCGATAATCTCAGCAACGGTTGGTACAATTGTCTGAACAATAGACAACACGATGATCTTCGGAGTAGGGTAAACATCATGCCTCTAAGTCCGGCTGGTCTCCAGCAATGACCCGACCCTCTGGTGCGGATCTCGAAGAAAACTCGCTTCAAAATTAGAAACCCGATCATATAAGGATAAATAACATGTTCCCATGTCACCGGAATATCACCCTGGTCAGTCCTCATCCCAGACAAGTCTGCCCTGACCGTGTCTCTAACCGCAGCCCTCTCGGCTTGCATAGACACGGTGACCGGAACAACCAACATGTATCGATAAGGATAGATCAACTGAACGAATAGAAGAAAGATCTCAAGATATATATCCTAAGGTAACTTAAGCGGAGTATCATATTGTAAATATGCCGTGGAACATATGTACGGTACATCACTTTACTTAGTACCTACTCCATCAACCAAGGTCATCCTACGTAATGAAAGTTCGGGTCTAAGATCCTCAAAGTCAAGTCTAAGTTCCGTAAGGTCAAGCCTAGGTAACGAAAATGTATGTCTAGACTCCACATAGTAGAACCTAGACTCGAACAAAGATTAACCCAAAAAGCTCTGATACCAACTTTGCCACGACCCGAAAGTGGCACGTGACCGGCACTTAAATCACATGATATATAAAGATGTCGACGAGATCAAAGTCAGCCAAAAACCAGGAATCTAAACCTTTTTATGAAAATATTGGAGGTGAAGTTTAAAAATAGTCATTAGATAGAACCAGTTTAAAATGAACATTTAAGTCCAAACAGGTGTGTTTGAAAAGCATTTATGACGTTTTAAAAATCGGCAGCACCTCCTTTGTAAATTTTGAATAAAACCCGACACAAGCATAATAATATAAAAAATGCATCCCAACGGGAGCTAGCTTCCATGCCCAAATGGCGGAGCAACCACACAAATAATATACGACACCCAATGGCGAAGAAAAGAAAAGCGAAATAAGATCAACAAGAATAAAAATTCGACTCCAACGAGTGCGACGCCCACAAACATAAAAACTCTAAGTCCCGCTTCTATGTCCACAATATACAAGTTCTAAGTCGATAGAGTTTTATTAGATACAAAAGAATATAAACATACAAGCGTGGGTACAATACAACATAAGCCTACCTACCAAAGCAATCACCGAAAAGAAGTATGTGCCGTAAGCCGCTGATGATTTGAGCGGTAATTCCTGCAAGAAACTGGGGCACAATGGGGGTGAGTTGCCAACTCAGTGAATAAAAGTATATCACAAGGTAGAAATCGAACTGTACAACGATATCTTAGGTTATAAGTATAGAACTATCATATCTCGTACTAATATATATAAAATGCATAAGTACTAAAATGCAATACTATCCATCAAGTAAACCTAAAATATATCATCTCATATGTATATGACCTGTACTAAGGTATAGCCTATAAGGTAACCAAAAATATGTATGTAAAACCTCTTCTTAAAATAGCCGCGGAATACGTATGTCCCGGTATAAAAGCAGACGTAATAGTATGAAGTATAATAGGTATCTTATTTAAGATATACGTCTTTCTGTTTAGTAAAGAGTTTTAAGAGATTTATAGTTTTAAAGATCCATGTGTCATTCTAGACATGTCAAAATAATGAGACTATAGCTCGTTTAGAAACCCTTTTTTATATGTATCAACCGGTAAAAAGGTATTCAAGTACTGTCCCCCGGATCAGTCCTGATCGGCTACTATAACGCATAAACTATAACGGTATATCTCGAATGATCGCAACACATCAATATATGGGTGTCCAGCATCGACACCCAAAATCATCAAATCTCTCGTGTCCATCACCGACACGCAAATCCTCAAATCTCTCGTGTCCATCACCGACACGCAAATCCAGCTATCGTCGACACCGTCTCAACAGATCGGTCGCCCCTCGATATTCCTAGCCCCGGTCAGTATCCCGTGGATATCCGCCATGCTCATCTCTATCTCCGGTATCGAGTGTCCTCGCTAGGCTCCCCACCTCTAATGCGGCTTTCCTGCCCCTCTGTCTCGACCGGGTCCACCATATATCCGACTGTATACTCCCCCACTCAGTCCGGATATGTAGCATGTCCGTAACCGTATAGCTCCTCCACTCGGTTCGAAATAAAACCAAATCAGAAAACATCAAGCTTATGGTGGACGTCAATTCACCGTATCCAGAAATATCATGTAAGGAAGAAGAATAATTGCATATATCACTCTGATGATATTATATATATATATATAGCAGCGTCCCATACCACTGATATATATATCATCGAAAGTAAAAACATCATAAATTCATAAGAATCGAATACGAATACCCATGTTACTGGTGTAAGTCGATGTTACGCACCCCACAGGTTCGCTGGGACGTGGAATATGTAAAAAACGATTTTTACGGGCTTCGTAACACCGACTCGAACTCCAGGATCGATACTAAACCCTAACAAGCAAACTACTATGAGGTAAATTACAAGAATAGAATGTTATACCTCATGATTTCAAGTCCTTCGGGTCTTCTTGTCGCTGTCCTCCTCCACTTCACAAGCTCCAAGGATCGTAACGGATCAGCGCTTTCTCGTCGGCCTTCTCAAGTTAAAGACGATCCACCCAAGAGTCTATAGTCCGGGCTCCAACCTCAAATCCGAGGAAACTAGGGCACCTAGTTCGCTACACTAGATGACCTAGGTGATGTAGAGATTGTAGATGGATTGGTTTGTCTCTAATAGCCTTAGGTTTCTCAACACATGAGACATGAAAGGCTATAGGTAGAAGAAGTTGAGCTTGAGGAAAAATGGTGAAGAGTTAGCATGAAAAATGGAGAGTGAACTCTCTTGTGAATAATGAACCATGCAATAATGCATTAGAAAAAATCTAATACCAAATCAAGCATGGTTCATGAGTCATCTTGGTGAGTCATGGCATGAAAACCCTCTATGTGTCACCAAGAGCTATGCTCCATATTACGCAAATCTCCACCTCATAATGTATTTATCATTTAACCTAAAATGTTTAATACATAATATGAGGTGTATTCTTCTAGAAGCATCTTTGAACAAATTACGAAAATGCCCATCGTCCATATATACATACCCGAATCTGTATTCTGAAAAATACGAATACAAAAGAGACGAAAATAATCCATTAGTATAATACTAGGATCTGGCTTAAACCAAAGCCCACTAGTATTATCTGTCCGAATCATCATCCGTACACAAGTACACATACGTGATCGAACCCTGTCCTAAAACCATACGACCTCTACATCTTTTGCCCAATGCAGGGAAACCCTCTGTGTGAGACTCTAAAGACTCGACACTACGCCGGCAGTGGGTTTAACCACAAGCCACAAGCGGTACTAGCTGCATGTAACGGCTACCCAGGTATCTATCGATAAGAAGGCCGATGAGCAAACTCATCCGAACTCCTCCGAGCCTATTTGTGACAATCTCTGTACAGTTCGGTCTGTTCGTCTAAGATACTCGCATATCGGGCCTAGGGGCGGTAATCGTCAGACCCCTAATAGTGCAATAAGTCGTGTCGGAGAGTAGCCCAAAACACCCTGAGAAACTACTAGAGTACCTACCAGTAAATCTCGCTTGCCTTGGCCAAGGACTTTGTGTAATGGCTTTACGAACACAGCGCGATATCAACCCCCAATACCGAGAGAGACGAATCCTATCTAACCGCCACTGCCTCCAAGTGCTTCGGGATTGCATCCAACTACTACCTGTTTGCACGACTCCATTGAGCTGTGGTAGGGTAGTAATTTAAAAACAATGGGAACACACTCGAGGCAAAGTAGCAGTGTCAAGTCAACAGACTATGCTGTACACATGTCACCTGGGAACTGCTACCCGACGATAGGTATAATACCCACCAGCAGTCCCCAACAAGTCCTGTCCAGTGTACTCATAACCTAATGAGCACCTGCATACTATCTCCAATACGACGTACTAATGGCTGTGGGACAGACTATCTCCTCTGCTGGGATGAGAAGCGTATACACTAGTCTACTCCAAAGAGATGGAAACTTCCCGATCTAACATAAGGAAGGTGTGAGTTGGAACGTTCCATTGTTCCAAAAAGGCTTTGACCCACCATGCTGGAGGTATGAAATACTGGAACAGAGATGTATAGATCGCGGGGTATAACCCGAGCCTCAGCAGCTCTGACTTCTTTGCCGATAAGATGTATCGGGCCTACTGTAGTATCCAACTGAGTGACGGGGAGTTAAGCCTATGTTGTATGACTTTCCCCAAAGGCGCGACTCATCCTGGCATATACGCCGTCCTAGAATGTCCAAAACCATTGGCGGTTGTACAGGCATTGCAGCCATAGAGGGCTGAAGGCAACCCTCTGAAGTCCAATTAACCACCTCCACGGCATAGTTCACCGGGGGTACGTCAGCATAATGAATCGCCGAAATGGGCTCTAAAGGTGTTGCGCAAGAGAAGCTGCGTCGACCCATGATGATCTGGTTGTACCATGTTCCCCATAAATGGAGATTCTTTCGCTCTGGGTCGTGATCCTTGATCAGTGTGAAAACTTCTCAGTCTACTGGCGCTGCAGGAAACCCGCTTTTTGAACGGACAAAGGGAAACAAAGTATCAAAAGACATGGTACCTGCGCGAAAAAGAGCAAAAAATTAACCGTCAATGCTACAGCTCAAGTCCTGGCACTTGGTACTTTAATTTCGTATTGCACTGCAATGCAGTAAAAAGAGACCAAAGGGGACCCACTCAATCTAGATGACAGTTCATCATTAATAAAACAGTCTCATCGTTTGATGAGACTGTCATTAAACGAGGAAATCTTTAAAGAATTCTCATTTAATGAGGGCCCCTCAGGCCAAGGAGTAAATCTCCCATTGAGAGCGGTGCTCTGCAACAGACAGACAACTGTCATAATTAATCATGAGGGGAATAAACCCCCCCCCCCTCAATTTTCTAAAGAGCAATGCTCTGTAAGGAAGATGAAACAATCCATCAAGAAACCCTAAGAAGCAAAATTTCTACAGAGTAAAAACTCCAAGATCTTCAAGATCTGTGAATAAACCCTTAAGTTCTTCACGAACTATATTCTAGTTCATGGGTTAAAATCACCCTAAAAAAGATTACATCTTGGAAATGAGCATAGCTCTGTTAATGGGTAAAACTCTAAAGATATATTTTTTAGATCTATGATCTAAAGAGAACAAAACTCTGTTAAAAAGTTCAATTTATACCTAAATTGGGCAGAGTTTTGACTCTTAATAAATTTCTTAAAGGGAAGAGCTATACTCTGAAAGAGAAATAATTCTCAGAAGAAAAAGTGAGAAGATGAACAGAGACCATCTAAAGGGCCAAGGGTCTTATTTATAGGCACTAAGAGCCTTTTCAACTTCTAAGTTGATCTAAGGACGCAGATGCTGCCACCGCTGCACTCACGTGTGAGCCACGTGAGCGCAACGGTGGGGGGGCATTTGTTTCCCCCAATCAGAGCAAAACTCTATTCAAATTTCAAATTTTGAAATGAAGCAGCGCTTCATAATGGCGCCAGCCCTGAGAGTCAAAGACTCTGAGGCAGCGCTCACGTGCAAAGCACATGAGCGCTAGCGATAAGAGCGCTGCAGCGCACCACGTGCAAAGCACGTAAGCGCTAACGCTAAGTGCGCTGCACTCTAAGCAGCGCATCACGTGTAAAGCACAAGAGCGCTAACGCTGGAACTAAATGTTCCCAACCGTTGGATCAAAGATCCAACGAACATGATAAAAAATCATCAGTTAACCAAAGTAAAATTCTGTTAAGGAAACATTCCTTACAATCTTTCCAAACAAGAAAGATTGTGCTCTGAAAATCAGAGCACCGTTGGATCAATGATCCAATGGTGATTAAAAATCACCAAAATATAGAATAAATTTTATATGGGAAAAGATTTCATAATCTTGTTAAAAACAAGAAGATTGCCTTCTGTAAAACAGAAGCCCTAGGATCAAAAATCCAACGGTGGGGAAATCCCCAAATCAATTAGAGAAAAGATCTCTTCATCTGATTCAACAAATCAGCTTGCCCTATATAAAGGCCCCAAGACTTCAAGTCTGACAAAGAGGAACACCCCCTAAAACTTTGAGAAATTTCAAAGACAAAGAGCAAGCTCTCAGAAGAAGAAAATTTTCTTCAAGGTAAAAAAAAGAACAGAGAGATGAAATTATCTCACATAAAAAGAAGAATTTACTTCTTTTTCTAAGATCATAGATCTATAAGACCAAGGTCTTTCACAACAAAGATCAAAGTATCTCATCACAAAAAATAAGGGGAATGACTAAATCTTTTTCAATAAGACAAATTGTCTTTCAGAAATTATAATATCTCATTATAAAGGGGAGAGAATAATTCAATTCTCTTAGGATCCTAGATCCATAAAGACAGAGCCTTTCATCAAAAAATATAAGAGATTGAAATATCTCCTATAAAAAAAATAATAAGAACTTTGTTCTTAAATCCATGAGACAAAGTCTCTTATATGAAAGAGAATTTAATTCTCAGGACGCAAAACTTCCTAAAAAGAGCCATAGCGCTCCAATCAAAAGAAGCGCTTCAGCGCTCCAAAATTAACGCATAGCGTTGCAGAGCCTTAGCGCTCCAAACTTCACCAGAAGCGCAATGCGCTCATTGACTGGCACTCAATGCCAAGCGCGCCACGTGCTCCTCACGTGTGCGCTCCTTCACCAGAAACGCAATGCGCTCATTGACTGGCGCTCAGCGCCAAGCGTGCCACATGCTCTTCACGTGTGCGCTACATCACCACAAGCGCAATGCGCTCATTGACTGGCGTTCAGCGCCAAGCGCGCCACATGCTCCTCACGTGTGCGCTACTTCATCAGAAGCGCTCTGCGCTCATGATCTGGCGCTCAGCGCCAAGCGCACCACGTGCTCCTCACGTATGCGCTACTTTAACAAAAGCGCTCTGCGCTCATTAACTGGCGCTCAGCGCCAAGTGCGCCACGTGCTCCTCACGTGTGCGCTAAAAGAACATAAACTGTTCTATAAATAAAAGCCCAGAGTTATGATGAGTGCTCAGTATTCAATAAAAGACAAAAAGATTGTCAGAACTCAAACCAATGCTCAGCATTGTTAAATGTTTAACATTGTAACTGAAGGGGCTGAGCCTAAGTTGGTTACAGAACCCTACATCAGATCAATAGAGCCCATGTGCTCACAAATCTTTGATCGTAGTCTCAAATTGGACTACAGATCTCCCAACCAATATTGGTTCAAGGGTACATCTCTTCACTACTCTGATATGTGTCGTTGTAATCCTTCAACGTCTTCAAAGAGATGACGGGTCCCGACAACCAGACATTCTATGGACTGTGGGGTCCTTAAACTCATGGACTATGACGTCCTTAAACTTTACGGACAGTGGGGTCTTTAAACTCATGGACTATGATGTCCTTAAACTTTACAGACTATGATGTCTTTAAACTCCATAGACTGTGATGTCTTTAAACTGGACCGCAAAGTCCCTAAATTAAAACAATAGAGCCTAAATGCTCTTTTGTTGGATCTAAATGATCCTATTAAGTTGATCTTAGTCTAAAATTAGACTAACGTGTCCTTAACAAACGTTAAGTTGATCTTAGTCTAAAAACTAGACTAACGTATCCTTAACAAACGTTTAAGTTGATCTTAGTCTCAAATGAGATTAACGATCCTTAAACCCAACCCAAACCCAAATCTAAGAAAATATGAATTTGGACTAATCCACGCTCTACAGGCGAGAACATAAATTAGTCTCCGTATACAATCCACGGGAAACCAAAAATAAAACAAATATACACGACACGAAGTAACCATATGGAGAAGGAGAAAGTTGTTACTGCGATGCGGTAGCGTAATTAACTGCAGGGGCTTGCGCCTGCAAGGAAGAGTGTCCCCACAATCAAAAACCCCTCAAACGAGGGGAATCTGACGAAGTATGCTACAACGGCCGCATCCGTCTAAACCTCCTATATATGGTGCTATAAATCAACTTGGCATTTTCAGAGAGGTGGATGGATAAAACCAAGTAGCATCTGCCCCCAAATTCAGGCAAGACGTTTGTCTTTCCCGGTCTTTCGGCGGAGAACACCCCATTTTGCAAATCGACTAGTTTTCGTGAAATATATTATTTTAATATTAAATTTCAAAAATAATATTTTATATTTTCTGAAATGTTACACGTCTAATGCTCTAGCTTAGCTCTGATACCATGAAAGTGTTTCTTAGCACCACCACAAGGTTTATACCGGCATCAAGCATTCAATTTTAAAATTTTTGGGGTGCTAAGCAACACTAACCTAGAATCTTTACTAGAGTATTAAGGTTTATGTGAAATGGCAAGTTTTACACTAAGTGAAAAAGATTACAACCTTTGTAGACCAAGTCCTTCACTTCTATAGCTCCGAGTAGTAGTCCCTACGACTCCTCTTGGCTCCACTTGAAGAAAGATCGAGCTTGCTCCTTGATCTTCCAAGCCGAAGATGATCCATCCGATGTTTCTCTAGGTCAAGCTAGGTCTTCACGAATCTACTATTAGTGAAGGAAACAACCTAATCTAAAGTGCTAATCTAGAATAGGTTGATGACATATGTATTTTAGCTCACCTAGAGATCTCTAAAGCCCTAGAGTTCACAACTCATGTGATGGTTACGGCTTGAAGGAAGAAGATGAACAAGGGTGGAAAATGAGAGTGTGAAGGAGATGAGAAAAACAAATGAGCTAGCCTTATGTTTTTAAGTGAAGAATGGCTCATATATCTTTGCTCACTTATTGAAGCATGAATAAAAAACAATACATATATTGAACCATGCTTTAATAGTGTAAACAAACAAATAAACAAATGTAAAAGCCATGCTTCACCCATGCCCAAAATATATCCCATTTTCCACATCTTTGTCTATTTTCACAAAATAGATTAATCCATGTTCTTAATATATATATATATATATATATATATATATATATATATATATATTAAGAAATAATTAGTGAGCATTAATATTAGTTAATATATAAATATATCAAATATAAATATATATCAAATTATTAAATCAACACTTGATTTAATAATCCGGTTATATCATATATAACCGACTAATATCATTTATCTGCATGTCATATTATCAAATCAACACTTGATTCAATAATCTGGTTATATCATATATAACCTAATCGATATCAAATGTCGCCATATTAGAATACGGTATCACATACTCGTATTTAATCAGGGTCTCGCACATATCAACATATTTTCCATACTTCGTTTCGCTTGAACTATGAAATCTCTATGTGGGACTCTAAAGACTCGTCAATACGCCAGCAGTAGGTAATGATCACATCAGTTACCCACAAGCCGTCAGCGGTACTAGCTGGACGTAACGGCTACCCAGGTATTGAGCGATTAGAAGATCAACAAGCAAGTTTGTCCAAACTCACATGAAACCTATAAGTAACACAAGCCGTACAGTCCGGTCTCTTCGTCTAATATGTCGCATATCGAGTCTAGGGGCGGAATCTTCATACCCCAGTAACTTGATAAGTCATGCTAATGTGTAGTTCATAACGGTTCGAGAAACTACTGATAACACTTACTGGTAAATCTTATTAGCCCTGGAAATGGACTTACTGTTATAGCCAATCAAGTATAGCGCAACATTAATTCCCTATACCGGGAGAGACGAAACCCCTCCTATTGCTTACTGCCTCCATGTGGCTCGGGACTGCACCCAAAATCCACCTGTTTGCACGACTCCTTTGAGCCGTGGTAAGGAGGAAATCAAAGCACAGTGAGAACTACACAAAACACTATGACGATCTCGGGTCTACAGACTAACCTGTACCAGTGTCACTAGAGAACTGCTATCTGACGATAGGTATAGTACCATCTAAGAGTTCTCGACGAGTCCTGTTCGGTGTACCCATTCTCTAATGAGCACCTGTATACAATCTTTGATGTCAAATACCAATGGTTATGGGATCAACCATCGCCCCCTACAGGGTCAAGAAACGTACACACTAGTCTACTCTGGAATATCGATGCCCTGTCTCGATATCCCTTCGACTAGGAACAATTAAAGGATGTGCTTGTGGACTACACAAGTCCCAGTAGTATGATCCGCATCATAATCCTGGTAGTCAAGCAAACAACTTAAGGACTTTATCAACATGTATCAGAGAGACAATATAATAATACAAGTGTACATGTTAAGATAAAGAGCAACCAGATAGTATCCTATCATGTCGAGCAAGAAAGTCCTCTATATATATGTCCAAGCATCCACTATATCATACAATAACGACCTTTAGGGCATACATATTCCTAACACAACTTAAGTACTATACTAGTAGCCACCCTTCCTGCACTAGCACTGTTCGACAATAGAGCGTCACACTGCTTCATGTCACAACGATTCGTGAGAACACATATGATTCCCGTGAAGCCACTCATTTCAAGATGGAATGTCAGTTCCGGGAATGGAGTATTGAAGGCAACTATGGGATTTGATCCGTATACAGTTGTAGTTTGCGGACGAGAATTCTACACGAATTTAAAACTACTGGACATTCCAAATTTCGATGTTGTGTTGGGAATGCACTGGCTGGGAGTTTTCTATGCTACGATTGACTGCCGTCAAAGGAGGGTGGTATTGAGATACCAGATCACCCAGTCTTTTATTTCAAGAGTGGAGACAGAACTTTGGAACCAGGAATTTTTCGTGCCAAGCCAAAGAATGCAGAAGTGTTTACTCTACCGGTGGAAGAAGAAAATCCAGAGGTAGTTCGAGAGTTCGAAAATGTATTCCCTGAAGATATAGCCGGTTTGCCTCCCGATCGAGCTCTTGAATTCAGCGTTGATTTACTACCTGGTGCACAACCGGTAATCAAAGCTCCGTACCAGTTAAGTCCAGAAGGATTGAAGAAGATCCGAACTCAGTTGGACGAACTCCTGAAGAAAGGTTGAATTCGTCCCGGTACTTCAAGTTGAGAATCTCCAGTTTTGCTTGTGAAGAAAAAAGAAGGTTCATACAGAATGTGTGTAGATTACCGAGCTCTGAACGAAGTGACGATCAAGAATAAGTATCCACTACCGCGTATCGATGATCTTTTCGATCCGCTAAGTGGGTCTTGTGTATTTTCGAAGCTAGATCTTTGTTCGGGTTATCATCAGGTGAAGGTGTTAGTTATATGTATGCCCTAGAGGCCATTACTGTACATACGATGTATATTATAGTGGATGCTAGGACATATATAGGGAGGACTTTCTTGCTCGACATGATAGTATGCTATCTGGTTGTACTTTATCTTAACATGTACTCTGATTGTCTCTATGTTACATGTTGATAAAGCCCTTAGGATATGTACTCGACTACTGGGACTATGATGAGATCATACTAGTGGGGCCACGGTAGTCGATGAGTACATCCTATAACTGTTCCTAGTCGAGGGTGTATCGAGACAGGGCATCGATGCACCAGAGTAGACTAGCGTATACGCATCTTGACCCATATGATGGGTGATGGATGATCCCATATCCATCGGTGTTTGACATCAAGGATGGTGTACGGGTGTTCAGTGGAGACTGGGTACACTGGACGGACTCGCCGAGAACTCCCAGATGGTATTATACCTCACGTCAGATGGCAGTTCTCCGGTGACACTGGTACAGAGTAGTCTGTTGACCCGAGATCGTCATAGAGTCTTGTGTGATTCCCACTGTGCTTTGATTTCCATCATACCATGTCCAAGAGGGCGTGCAAAAAGGTGGCTTTTGGGTACAGTCCCGAATCACATGGAGGCAATGAGCGATAGGAGGGGATTCGTCTCTCTCGGTATAGGGAGTTGATGTTGTGCTGTGTTCGATTGGCTATAACTGGAAATCTCTGGCCAGGGTTGCTGAGATTTACTGGTAAGTGTTATCAGTAGTTTCTTGAACTGTTATAGACCTCATATCGACACGACTTATCGAGCTACTGGGGTCTGACGTTTACCACCCCTAGGCGAGATATGCGACATATCAGACGACGAGACCGGACTGTATGGGAGTGTTACTGTTTGGATTCACAGGAGAATGTACAGGCTTGCTTGTTGATCTTCTGAGCGCTCAATACCTGGGTGGCTGTTACATTTAGCTGACCGCTTGCAGCTTGTGGGTGTTTGATATGATCATCACCTACTGCCGGCGTATTGACGATTCTTTAGAGTCGTACACAGAGGTTTCTTGACTCAGGCAAAACGGAGTAAGAGCACATATGTGATATGTGCGGGACCGAGGATAATACGATATGAGATACCGTATTCTATTCTCGCGATATTTGATATCAGCCGGGTCATCGGATCAAGTGTTGATTCGATGAATCGGTACGGATATATATTAGTCGGTTATATGCGATATAGCCGGATTGTCGGATCAAGGGTTGATTCGATAATTTAATGTATAATAATATCTATGATATATTAAATTACATTAACTAATATTTGCTCACTAAAAGATTCTTTTTCTCACTCGGGTAATACATTGATATATATGCGATATATGTTAAATGTATTATTTTATTTTCGTTAAATATTATATATGTGATATATAATATTGTAACATGATATGATTACTAATGCAACATGTTTAGTAGAGATTAAACATGGTTAGGGTTTGATTAGGGTTAAACCTTTCTAGATGTTTCTAGAAGGTTTTCTTTTTTGTTTTGGAAAAGATATTTTGCAAGATATTTCTTTAACTCAACCCTGAACCCTAACCCTAGTTAATTCTCTACAATGGTTACTTGAACCATGGTTGCATTTCTAACCTTATCAAAGTCTATCATTGTTCATCACAAAAGGATTCTATCATATTATTCTTCATCTTCTTCCTTCTTTCTTTTCATGAAAAAGCTTTCTAGCTTTTTCTATGTGATGAATAAATGTGAGAAATAGAAAACAAAAGAGAGCAAAAATCCTACTTCATCATCCTCATCTTCCCTTGCCCTTTAGATGAGAGTGTTCACTCAATTTTAGTGAGTGTTAGCTTGTGTTAATGAAACTTCAAGGTAGATCATCTTTGTATCGAAGATCGGAAGCAAGACTGCATCTTTCTCTTCGTGGAACCTCTCGAGAGTTCGGAGCACGATGATCGCAGCGAAGGGGCCTCAACACGGAGCATATGAAGTGAAGGATCGGATCTACAAAGGTTGTAATCCCTCTTACTTAGTGTTAAAGTGTTTAGCATGCTAGTTTTCGCCTTATCTCTAGTTTAAAGATCCGTATTCGGGTTGTTCGGCACGGCTAATTTTTTAATCGGGCATGGTTGATACCTCGTGGACCCTTGTGCACGTGCCCAGCAACCCTACAGTGGTATCAGAGCCAAGCTAGAGTTTTAGACGAAGTCTAGACGAAGTTTAAAGTCCGATCGAACGCCGAAACCCCGATACGGAACCCTCTCTGGACAATTTTCAAAAAGTTGATTTTTTCTGAATTAAAAATGCTCAGAAAAACAAGCAGGAAAAACTAAGAATTACTGTGAAGTACGGTCCCCTAAGTCGACTATTTGACCGCGGAACAGCGGCGAAACCATGGGTTTTGCGGTGGTTCCGCGGCCAAAATTTGGACTTAGTCCCTGGAATTTCACTTAATTATTCTTAGGTCCTTTCTTGTTATTTTTTTCTGTAAATATTTTAATTCCACTCAAGTGTTGAGTTTTCTAGGGTTGTATTGGGGAATCGTTGATTCGATCGGATTATTTAACTTTGTTTAGTTTGTCCAGATAATTTTAGAAACTGTTAAAAAGTTCGAACGGATATCAATAACTCACTTTTTCCCCTGTCGGAAATTTTTTCAAAAGTTGGATTTTTTCTCGAGTTTAAGAACGTTCTAAGTCGTGCAAGTAACGCGGTGGACCCTCTAGAAAACAACAAACCTTAACTCGATTATGTGACCGTCTTGAACTGCCTTTTGAACCTTATGGTTTGGGGCAGTACGGCGTGCCACATGTGAGGCGTTGGCTTGACCCTTCTACGGTTGGACCATTGGTACTGTGGCATGTGATGGATGTTTTTAAACTGATTTCAAGTGTTGAGATATATTGGGGAAAACTTGGGTGTTTGAATATTCGATCGGAATGTTTAACACTGTCTATTTATCTGGAATGTGATACAATATTTGGAATCCACATGTAGTTATGAGATAACTAATTTGAATGTTATAAACATAGCAGTTTAGTCTCAGATGATCGGTTGCCACGGAATTTTGATTTGATCAAAAGTCCGTCGCAATCACGTAGCGTACGCGGATACTCGCCGGGTAAACTTAATAGACAGCTACACCCCATAGCCCTGACAAAGTGACTGTAGGAGAACCCCGTCACTGAAAGCATCCGTTCGGGTGCTCGCGGCAGCGGTGTTCCGCCTTAGTGCACTTCGTTGACGGCATCTGGGGGTGCGGACGTCTACTAAAGTTTGCGACGAGCATTCGATCCGGATGTCGGGAATCTTGTTGAATTCCACGACTTGATATTGAAAAGAGTTTTTGATAAATGAGACTAAAATGCGGGGTTTATAATTGTTAGGCATGCGATGTCTAAAAAGGTTGCGGATTCCAACTGTTGTAGTTTTACACTTTCTTTTCTGTAACCGTAAGCGTAGTATGTGGTGTATCGCCGGCTTCGTTGCTATACATCAACGACAATCGGAATACGCATACTTGCTTACGTTGATGATATGAGATATTATGTGTTGCTGTGATATGTTATATTGGATCGTCGCGTTCTGAATAGCCGGGGGTTTTATGTGAGATGAGAGTTTTTTTCTTTTTCATTCATGTAAAATTCATTTGTATATAATATTCTTTTATTGGGGCACTTCCAGGTTGCGGATGATGTCACCGTTGTATATTATTTACTTTTCCGCATTAGGTAGACCCAAGGCGGGGAGCACAAGTAACCGGGTTCTAGGGTCCAGTGGGAGACCATCTCGAGGAGTTGAGACCGGGTCTCCTAACCCTAGAATTGGCAGTGTTACTTGCCGCTCTCGTAGGGGTCTAGGGATGTGGGTTTGGCTATTCATCACGACCGTGGAATCCGTGTTTTATACAGGCTCATATTGAAAACACGGACGTCCTAGTATATCCAATATTTCATATATGTTCTTCTGCTGCAATGTTCTGTGATGAGATCATATTACTGCCTGAGACGAATGTTTATATTATATATATATGAGATATATGTTATATTGCAGATTTCGTTTCAAAAGAGATGCTTGTGAAGCATAACAAAATGGGACTTCATTGATGAGATTAATGAAATAAAAGAAATCGAAGATGTTGTAGAAACTTGTTTAAAAACTGGTAGCTCTAGTTCTTGCTTTGCATAGCGGTGTTCCTTGTAGAACATCCAGCACCTTATTCGATAAGGAAAGAGCCGAGATCCCTTCACCGGGAGTGACCTCTTTAGCGAAACTAGCAGATGCTACAAATTCGGTTTGTCTTTTGATTGCTTCTATAGTTCTTGCTTTGCATAGTGATATTTGTGAAATATCCTGCACCTTATTCGATGAGGAAAGGGCCGACGATCTCTTCACCAGGAGTGACCCCTTTAGCAAAACTAGAAAGGCCTCAAAAACATTCCATTTAAAATCACTCGATTCTACAACGATATAAAGTTCATTACGCAAAAGGTTTTCTTAAAAACCTGTCGTAGCCCTCCGTCATTTCAGATAAGTAATAGTTAGTATTCGTGCTGCGTTTGTTGACTCAGTCAAGGCGTAGTGTGCGGTAGCTGATTAGTGCTTATCTGCAAAGCATATGATGCGATTGGATTAGGGTAGTCGTACGGCCTTGTTGACTTAGTCAAGGGTCGTGCGGGTGGGTTTAATTCAATCGGGAAATGACGGGTTGAACTTTACTTGCGGTCTATGGTTTGTTGACTCAGTCAAGGTCATAGATCGCTTGGGGAAAAATATTATTGGGAATTTCAAGTGTTGAAATTTGCAATGAGATTGCATACCTTCTATGAGATAGTTGGATCCCGATACCCGCTGCGAGTAAGAGTTACTCCTGGGAGAGTTTCACACATTACAATTAGCCGATCAAGTAGGTGTCTAGAAAGGTGTTAACGGGGTTATGCCTCTGGGAAAACGAGATTTACATTAATTAGGTTCGTGCGAAAGCACGGGGGACCTCTCTCAAAGTACTGACACTGGCCTGGCTGAAAGATTGGCGAACTTGTAGGGTGTAATTAATCCCGGCTAGTCTTTCCTTTTAGGGTTTGAAGGAAGATTTGATTAAAACAGTGGGAGACATCCTGATTAGATATATTAGATAACCAATCTAATCTTGCAAGAGCATACGCTGAGTGTTTTCTTCTCTCTCTCTCCAGGTAGCTACCATATCACGCCTTAATCAAGATAATAAAACGGATATATTGACTGAACCCGCTTGTTATACTGAGCTGGGGAACGTTGGTCCCGCTCCAACTTATAATTGTTATAAGACAGAGCAGGAAATTGGGGAATACCAGATTTCCCGTGCCGCCCAAACGAAGAAAGTGCATGAAGAAACATCATCTTTGGGTGTGTTCATTACAGAGAATTGTTTCTCAGTATCCTTTACGTCCTGGGTATGAGATACCGGATCAGGATCCCGCATATGTAATCTGTTACATGGGCTACAGATAGGTAGAGAACTGAGAACGGGTGATAAATTTCATGAGATAGAAAACGGTGCAAGTGTTGCAGCCAAGTCTGTTGGTCACTATCACCCTGTATTACCAGAATACATTGATTCTGAACAAATGTTATTAGATACCGAACTTGATATACAAAATCATATCAGTCTCTTTATTAGTAAAGAAAGGATATAATTTTGTATTGTTGGATAATGTTTTGAACATTTCCTATATCAAGAGTTGATCGGTTCAGGCACGTTATCTAAAAGCATAGACGTTCTAAATCAAACTACAGTTCTTAGTATACGGAACACACCCAAGAGGAAGAGTTCAGAAATGAACGAATCCTTCTTGAGGTATTGTAGACTAGGTCATATCAATGCGACCCGACTGGCTGAAGTTACATATAGATGCATATTTAAATTAGTTTGAATTTACATCTTATGAAACTTGCCGGTCATGTCACAAAGATAAGATGATCACAGCTCTGTTTATTGGAAACAGAGAAAGAGTTAGTGAACTCTTGGGATTGATACATGCAGATGTATGAAAGTCTCCTGTCTACACATGCCAAGACCGGTTCTTTAAACTTCATTACATTCTTTGATGATCTCTCAAGATTCAGACATATGTTCCTGTTGAAACACAAGTCCGAACCTTTTGAGATATTCACAGAATATAAGTTAGAAGTAGAGAACCAAAAACGGGTATAAGTATTATGTCCTTTGATGAGATCAAGGAGGAGAATACTTGAGCACGGAATTCCTGGACTATTCTAAAGGAGAATGAGATTCTCTCTCGGTATTACTCCTCCGTATACACCATAGCACGATGGTATATCGGGGCGGAGCAATCACACCCTATATGATATGGTGTGCTCTATGATGAGTACTGCTGAGTTTCCTATTTCCTTTTGGGAGTTATGCACTTGAGAAGCTGCATACCTATTGAATAGGGTTCAAATCAAATCAGTTGCCTACCACTTCATATGTGATATGGAAAGGGAAGAGCCCATATCTTAACTTAGTTAAGATTTGGGGTTGTCCGGCCTATGTCTAAAAAGCAAAATCCGGACAAGCTCGAAGCAAGGTCTGTTATGTAGAACTGGAAAGGTTCCAGCTATACAAACTGCAGCTGATGATTTGGTAGAACCAAAGGATTCAATAGTTTCCAACGTACCTCAGCCTCTCCGCCGATCTAGTAGGGTTCCTCACCCACCTGAGAGATACTTCGGTTTCTCTATGACAGTGGGAGCGAGGATTGCATCATGAGATGATGACCCAACTAGTTTCGAGCTGGCCATCAGGAGTGAGACTCTGTAAGAATGGCTGGATGCTTATCGATCTGAGATGGAATCCTTATACACCAACAAAGTATGGACTTTGGTTGCTTTATCTGAAGGGTTAAATCCCCATTAGGAGCGAGTATATCTTGAGAAGATTACTTGGTGTACATGGAAAAGTTGAGACTTTCAAAGCTATGCTTAAGTCCATCCAGATCCTACTTGCCACGGCTACATACCATGACTACGATATCTGGTGGTTGGGTGTCATGACAGCTTTTCTAAAATGATGTTTTAGAAGAGAGCGTCTATAAGTACACAGCCAGAGGGCTTCGTAGACAGTGGGAGCAGCGGAAACGTGTGCAAGATGCTTTATAGGATAAAGCAGGCATCGCGGAGTTGGAACATCTGTTTTAATGTGGTAGTCAAAGAGTTTGACTTCATCAAAATGGTAGATGAACCTTGTATATACAAAAAGGTAGTAGGGAGTATGGTGGTGATCCTCGTAGAGTACGTGGATGACATACTCTTGATAGGGAAGGAGTTTCCTATGCTACGATCGGTCAATCTCCGCTTATCACAAGGATTCTCCATATAGGATCAAAATGATACCTCCTAAATCATGGGTTTTTGGATCTATGAGATAGATCTAATTGGATGTTAGGATACTCACTAGTTGTAGTGAGATGGTATCAATCGATCCTGGGGAGAATCACTGGAAAGGTTCCAGGGTGATAAGAACGACTGAATGTCAGTCGCAGGCATTGTCTTTACCCTCAGTGGAGGGACGGTATGTTGGAAGAGTTCCAAGCTAGATACCGTGACTTACTAGACGATTAAAGGCAAGATATATCGTTACCAAGGATGCTACCAAAGAGGCAGTCTGGATATATAAGTTCATGAGATGAACTTTGTTCCTACCATTATGTGACAATGGAGTTGTGGCTTTAGCCAAGGAACTACCGTCCCATCAGAAATCCAGATATAATTCTTAGGCAGTATCACCTGATCATAGAGATGGTTGATCTCCAGGAAGATCGGGGTTAGGAGAGTGGACACAGAGGACAGCAGCGCGGATCCACTCACAAAGGCCTTTTTCCCAGTAGAGACTTTTATAGGATGGTTGAGTATGAGATACTTCAACCACAGCTAATTGTTGGGTATGTGATACCACAACAGATGGCCCTAGTGCAAGTGGGAGATTGTTAGTTATATGTATGCCCTAGAGGCCATTACTGTACATACGATGTATATTGTAGTGGATGCTAGGACATATATAGGGAGGACTTTCTTGCTCGACATGATAGTATGCTATCTGGTTGTACTTTATCTTAACATGTACTCTGATTGTCTCTATGTTACATGTTGATAAAGCCCTTAGGATATGTACTCGACTACTGGGACTATGATGAGATCATACTAGTGGGGCCACGGTAGTCGATGAGTACATCCTATAACTGTTCCTAGTCGAGGGTGTATCGAGACAGGGCATCGATGCACCAGAGTAGACTAGCGTATACGCATCTTGACCCATATGATGGGCGATGGATGATCCCATATCCATCGGTGTTTGACATCAAGGATGGTGTACGGGTGCTCAGTGGAGACTGGGTACACTGGACGGACTCGCCGAGAACTCCCAGATGGTATTATACCTTACGTCAGATGGCAGTTCCCCGGTGACACTGGTACAGAGTAGTCTGTTGACCCGAGATCGTCATAGAGTCTTGTGTGATTCCCACTGTGCTTTGATTTCCATCATACCATGTCCAAGAGGGCGTGCAAAAAGGTGGCTTTTGGGTACAGTCCCGAATCACATGGAGGCAATGAGCGATAGGAGGGGATTCGTCTCTCTTGGTATAGGGAGTTGATGTTGTGCTGTGTTCGATTGGCTATAACCGGAAATCCCTGGCCAGGGTTGCTGAGATTTACTGGTAAGTGTTATCAGTAGTTTCTCGAACTGTTATAGACCTCATATCGACACGACTTATCGAGCTACTGGGGTCTGACGTTTACCACCCCTAGGCGAGATATGCGACATATCAGACGACGAGACCGGACTGTACGGGAGTGTTACTGTTTGGATTCACAGGAGAATGTACAGGCTTGCTTGTTGATCTTCTGAGCGCTCAATACCTGGGTGGCTGTTACGTTTAGCTGACCGCTTGCAGCTTGTGGGTGTTTGATATGATCATCACCTACTGCCGGCGTATTGACGATTCTTTAGAGTCGTACACAGAGGTTTCTTGACTCAGGCAAAACGGAGTAGGAGCACATATGTGATATGTGCGGGACCGAGGATAATGCGATATGAGATACCGTATTCTATTCTCGCGATATTTGATATCAGCCGGGTCATCGGATCAAGTGTTGATTCGATGAATCGGTACGGATATATATTAGTCGGTTATATGCGATATAGCCGGATTGTCGGATCAAGTGTTGATTCGATAATTTAATGTATAATAATATCTATGATATATTAAATTACATTAACTAATATTTGCTCACTAAAAGATTCTTTTTCTCACTCGGGTAATACATTGATATATATGCGATATATGTTAAATGTATTATTTTATTTTCGTTAAATATTATATATGTGATATATAATATTGTAACATGATATGATTACTAATGCAACATGTTTAGTAGAGATTAAACATGGTTAGGGTTTGATTAGGGTTAAACCTTTCTAGATGTTTCTAGAAGGTTTTCTTTTTTGTTTTGGAAAAGATATTTTGCAAGATATTTCTTTAACTCGACCCTAAACCCTAACCCTAGTTAATTCTCTACAATGGTTACTTGAACCATGGTTGCATTTCTAACCTTATCAAAGTCTATCATTGTTCATCACAAAAGGATTCTATCATATTATTCTTCATCTTCTTCCTTCTTTCTTTTCATGAAAAAGCTTTCTAGCTTTTTCTATGTGATGAATAAATGTGAGAAATAGAAAACAAAAGAGAGCAAAAATCCTACTTCATCATCCTCATCTTCCCTTGCCCTTTAGATGAGAGTGTTCACTCAATTTTAGTGAGTGTTAGCTTGTGTTAATGAAACTTCAAGGTAGATCATCTTCGTATCGAAGATCGGAAGCAAGACTGCATCTTTCTCTTCGTGGAACCTCTCGAGAGTTCGGAGCACGATGATCGCAGCGAAGGGACCTCAACACGGAGCATATGAAGTGAAGGACCGGATCTACAAAGGTTGTAATCCCTCTTACTTAGTGTTAAAGTGTTTAGCATGCTAGTTTTCACCTTATCTCTAGTTTAAAGATCTGTATTCGGGTTGTTCGGCACGGCTAATTTTTTAATCGGGCATGGTTGATACCTCGTGGACCCTTGTGCGCGTGCCCAGCAACCCTACAGAAGGTCAAAGAGTCTGATATTCCGAAGACGGCGTTCAGGACTCGCTATGGTCATTACGAATATCTCGTGATGCCATTTGGAGTGACCAATGCACCTGCAATATTTATGAATCTGATGAACCAAGTATTCCGAGAGTACTTAGACAGGTTGTTATTTTCATCGATGACATCCTGGTGTATTCAAAGAATCAGAAAGAACACGCCGAATATTTACGAATTGTCCTAGAGATATTACGACAACATCAGCTCTATGCCAAGTACAGCAAGTGTGAATTTTGGCTAGATCAAGTCGGATTTCTCGGACATATCGTTTCAGGCGAAGGAATCTCAGTAGATCCAGCTAAGGTGTCAGCTGTCAGCGAATGGCCGACACCAAAGACGGTAAAAGATATTCGAAGTTTCTTAGGATTAGCAGGATACTATCGAAGATTCATTGAAGGTTTTTCGAAGATTGCAGCACCTCTGACCATGCTCACACGTAAAGATGAAGCATTCGTGTGGTTAGAAGTATGTGAACAAGGTTTTGTAGAACTCATGACAAGATTAACTTTAGCTCCTATCCTTGTAATACCGGTTCAATCTGGAGGTTTCGTCGTACATTGTGATGCGTCTGGTAAAGGATTAGAATGTGTTCTACACCATCATGGAAAATTTGTAGCGTTTGCATCAAGACAGCTGAAAGTTCATGAACGTAACTATCCAACACATGATCTGGAGTTGGCAGCCGTTATCTTTGCACTTAAGATTTGGCGCCACTATCTTCTGGGGGAAAGAGTGGATATATACACCGACCACAAGTTTCACGCCCCGCTTCCCAGTATACGGGCAGAGGACGCGACGATACCGCTGCGTATTTACTGTGAAGTAAATACGCTAAGCGTATCTAAGCAATATAAATGAAAATGCACAAGAGACAAGATATAATAAAACAGCAACTTTATTTATTCACATTCTTTTTACAATACATGGAAAAGTAAATACAATTAAATGAAAGCAATGCCTAAACAGTGGCATAACAGAAATGAAAAGTACTGAAATAAAAATGTGTACAATGAAGCTAGAGCTCTAAGTCGTAGGCAAGCTGATCCAAGTTCTCACTAGTAGGCTCGATCTCCTGAGTGTCCAGATCACCTGACAACATTCTAAAGAAGAAAGAGAAGGAATGTCGTCAGCGAACAATCGCTCGGTAAGTCCCAAAGATAAGGGAGAAATAGAATAGACAGAAAGAGAAGATAGCTTTTAAAGTTGTATTATATGGTTAACGCTGTTATTTGTAGCTTGGTATAGAAGGATACCAGTGTATACGAGAGGAGTCTCAATATGCCAGAGACTAAGGCAATGGTAGTACAAGGAACCGTTATGCCACGGTACAACAGCAACGGAATATAAGTTAGGTGTCTTAATCTTGCAGTCTTGTGTCACTTCTAACACCTTCCGTACCAATCTACCCCTTAAACCCGCGAAGTATTGATTGTATTATTTATGTTGTATTATAAATTGTATTGTCTTGTATATATGGATAACTTGTCGAAAACCATGATATCAGTAAATGGATGTAACTGGAGAATCATGTTAATGGAAGTATATCCATGGTTCGATTCAGTCAATATAGATTGAATAGATTGAATATCTGGAATATACGGATTCATGGATTCATGTTGAATTGTAAATTGTAGATTGTACTTGAATCATATTCAAGTCAGATTATTATAATGAGACTCGGTCTGAGTCAGACAATTAGAAAAGAAATTGAAGTCCTGATTGTTTTGATGTTATCGGTAACCGCTGCACATGGGCGGCAGGATTTGTGTCCTTTTCAAAGACGATTACCGTATTGATAACACCGTTGTTAAGTTGTCTACCTTAGATAGACAAGCACCCATATCTTCGGCTCCCTGAGGCTCAAGAGACTGGTCCCGCTTAAACCTATATTTACTAGGGTCCTTAGGGTAATTTATAGAACTTGAGGGGGGTTTATATAAAAATAATTTATATACTTTTCAAAATACACCCCAAGTATTTATTTATCGTCTTTAGAGTTTTCATACTAGTAGATTTTATATTTGTGACATTTCTAGTGAATAAACCTATTTTTCATAATACATGGTATTTAATTGTAATATTGAACTTGTATGAAATTCATGGTATTTTAATGTAAAGTGATTCTTGTGATTTTAGAAAAAGTTGGAATATTTATATCATCACAAAATAGATATTTTAATGTTACATACATATATACATATATATATTTATATAAAAATAATTTTTAATATATATTATATTTATATATTATATTTCTAGAAATCTCATTTTCTTAAGATTTTGTATTTTAAATCTCTCGAGACCGAATGCTCCTTGCGGAGGTCTGAATCTTGCACTACTAAGCCCGAGGATGTGCGATAATCCGCACCATCCCGAACGGGTTCCCCAAAATGGGTTGTAGCGATACTTTGCAAAGATTTGTATTAAATACGTATCTTGTGGAAAACGGTTTTAATAGTTAAGGGTATTAATATGTAAAGATTCGTTTTCCCGTATTCTATGTTCCCGAAAGATATTGTGCTATGTTGTATATGAGTGTGTGAGGAGGTAGGTCATTACCTCGTGATCTACTTAAAGGTATAGCAAGATTGTGATGTTTTAATGTCGAAATTAAACTACATGGTATTTTAGTGAAAAAGTACGATAACAATTGAAATAGAAATCCTTTTGATATGGAACTTGTTCAATACTACTTGTTAATGTTTAATAGTCAACATGTGAGGGTTTAGTATGATTGTATTTAAGAAAAAGTGAGATTTTTAGGAAGAACCGAATCGGACATCGGATTAACTCCGATTCTGTCGGTATTTAGAAATACGTGTTTTTTAGAAAAGAATAGAGAAGAGAGAGGTGGGACTTATGGGTTTAGAGATTAGAAGAGAGGAAGAGGGAACTGTAGGAGGCGCCGGTGTATCGTTTCGTCGCCGGAAGCTCCTAGGGTCGTCGTCGGAATTTCGCCTTTTGCTTACTTCAAATGCACACTAAACTTCTAGGGATTTTCTTGAGAGTTTTTATCAGAATTTTGGAGTGAGGGGGGGTGTCTAGGGGTTGTATTTATAAGGTAAGGCTAGGGTTTAGGGTAGGTGAAAGGGTGAATTGAAAATTGTATTAAAAATGTATTAAAATGGAGTAAATAGGGTTTTAAAGAGTCTCTGTCACTGATCCAAGGAAATTAAGTGTGCAGGGGTACTGGGGAGACCAAATGCCACAATTTTCATGTTGGGGACTCGGTGGTCCGGCCGAGTCCGGCTGGTGGCGGTGGCCCGAGTCGCCGGCCGATTCGGCCGATTCCGGCCGAGTCCAGGGTGCTCGGTGCTCCTCGTCGGTTGGGTAATCTCCTGGGATCGTTAGTTTTACATGTGTAGTGGGGTTTTACGGGTTTAACACATGTAAACTCTTGGAATTCTAAAAATATTAAAATAAAACAATATTAAAAATAATGTAGGATATGGGATTTGAACTCTGGTGGCTTGGTTCAGCAGTGCAAGGTCTTACCAGTGATCAGTGAGCTACAAGCTCCTTTTTGCTATTAAAAAGCAAAACAAACTTATACTTGTGCTCAGGCAAAAATATCTCTTTCTGTAATTTTGAAAAAAATTGTACAGAAAGTTATACAGAAAGTTTGGCGTTGTTACAATAAGAGTCTGAAGTATGTATTTACTCAGAAGGAATTGAACATGCGGTAGAGAAGATAGTTAGATTCATGGCGAAGTTCGACATCAACCTACAATATCATTCTGGGAAGGTGAATGTAGTTCCTGATACACTTAGTTGCCAGCCATTAGCAATGAATCTCACCCCTCAGTGGAAGCTACAGCAGGAATTATACGGATTGGCAATCGAAGTAGTTATGCCAGGTAACGCTTCATATTTGATGAACTTACAGGTCCAGTCTACTATTACAATCAGATCAAAGCAGCTCAAGCAAATGATGCCAAGCTACAAATGATCCAAGAACAAGTAGAAAGTGGACTTCGAACAGACTTCATCATCCACGAAGATGGATCCTTGCGATATGGAAGTAGATTGTGTGTACCAAAAGGTCCTATTCGTGAAGAGTTAATGAATGAAGCTCGCAGCTTTCCTTACTCTGTACATCCCGGTGGTACAAAAATGTATAAGGATCTACGGCAACACTACTGGTGGTATGGAATGAAGCGCGAAGTAGCGAGAAGTATAGCCAAGTGTTTGGTGTGTCAGCAAGTAAAGGCTGAACATCACAGAATTGTTAGTCTACTTCAGCCGTTACCAATCCCAGAATGGAAATGGCAGCACATTAGCATGGACTTCGTGACTGCCCTTCCTCGCAGCACAAAGGGTAACGACGCAGTATGGATTATTGTGGATCGACTCACCAAGTCGGTTCACTTTATTCTCTTTCGAGTTGGCCAATCTACCGAGACGTTAGCAAAGAAGTACATGGAGGTAAGCATGAACCTAAAGTAAGATTTAACCTCAAATTGTACTATATTTGATACCCATGAACTCATGCAGGAGATCGTAAGATTACATGGAGTAACGGTTTGCATCGTCTTCGATCGTGATACCAGATTCCGATTACAATTTTGGTAGAGTCTGCAAGCTAGTCCGGGAACGAGTCTGAACTTCAGCACGACTTGCCATCCACAAACGGACGGACAGTTCGAGCGGACAATTCAGATTCTGGAAGACATGCTAGGAGATTGTATGTTAGATTTCAGAGGTTCGTGGAAAGATCACCTACACCTGGTGGAGTTTTCATACAACAACAGCTATCAGGCAAGTATTGGAATGGCACCATTTACAGCACTTTACGGAAGGAAGTGTCGTTCACCACTAAGTTGGGACGACATCAGAGATCGCGAACCCCTTAGACCAGAAATGATCGTGGCAACTGTGGACGTAGTTGGCATGATCAGGGAAAGAATGCACATAGCTCAAGATAAACAGAAGCACTAGGCTGATGCAAAGCGTCGACACCTGGCGTTCTAACCTGGAGATCATGTTTTCTTAAAGGTCTCTCCAAACCGAGGGGAGATCCGCTTTGGCAAGATGGGTAAGCTCAGTTCGAGATATATAGGACCGTTCGACATTCTTGAACGAGTCGGAGAAGTGGCATATCGTTTAGCACTACCACCCTCATTGGAAGGAGTACACAACGCGTTCCACATATCCCAGCTTTGAAGATATGTAAGCCATCCCAACCACATCCTTGATCACTCAGAGCTCACTGTACGGACGGACCTAACTTGTGAGCAACAACCCGTTGAGATTCTGGATCGAAAGGTGAGGATAATGCGGAACAAAGAAGTAAATTTGGTCCGAGTGATGTGGAGAAAAGATACGCCAGGAGAATCAACATGGGAATGAGAAGACGACATGCGTGCAAGATATCCTCACTTATTTGTAAATTAGTCCTTATATAAATAAAAATTTCAAGGACGAAATTTTTATAAGGAGGGTAGAATGTAACGACTCTGAATTTACTGTACAAAAATTTTCAGTTTAATATACAAAAAGGAGTTTACAAGCCTGAGTACAATTTATAAGTTAGTTTTTATTTAAGAACAGCAAGAAACAACTTGTAGCTCACTGGTAAAGCCTTGCACTGCTGTAACGTAGCCCCTGGGTGTTTGAACCCCATCAGACACATTATATTTTTTTCTGATTTTTCTTTTAAATTTTTTGGAAGCCCAAAAGTTTACACGTGCAATGCACATAAAAATGAAAATTCTGAAGAAATAAACATGTGCAAAAGTGTATTAATACTAAGATGAACACGTGGCACCAGTCCACCGGCCCTATTCCCTCGAATGACCGGCGAGATTGCTCCCTAGGCTGGCACCGACGTGCCCCTTGAGCCCAATGAACCCCGGGCTTTGCACACATGGCCCTTCCTCTACCTCTAACTCCTATGCACTGCAATCAAACAGAGACTTTTAATTTCACTTTTAAATCAAATTTTAATGCATTTTAATTCCAAAACCCTAATTCCACACTATAAATACTACCCCATGCCCCAGCCCTTCATCATTCTGAAAATTATAACCAAAATTCTCAAAATTTTCTAAGTACAAGTGGAATAGAAGAGAAATTAGCAAGCGATCAAGTTCCGGTAAGGATCGAAGCAAATTCTGGAGATCCCGAGACGCCACGACGACAACCCCCTCTCTTTCTACCTTCTCTTAACCAAAACAACTTGTAAGTCCTTTCCAATCATCATTCTTCTTCTTTAAAACTTCATTTTCAAAACATATGTCGGAAGTGGAGTTAATACCGACATCTTCTTCTATACTATATAAAATCCACTTTTCTTACATATTTGGCATCCATGTCCTTACACAAAGTTTGTAATCATAAAACTAAGGTTTAGAACCAAATTTCACTCAAAAATATCATGTAACATAACTTCAACTTAACTTTTACATAAAATACCATGAACTTTATATATGTCATTTTATATTGCTTTGCTTAAAACATACCTTTATGAAAATTCATGAGGTAACGACCTACCTCTCACATACACACATGAACTTTATATATGTCATCTTATATTGCTTTGCTTTTATTTCATGCTGCGATGTTGTTTTACCTCTTATTTGCTTATTTCTTCACTACAACGTCGTATATTTACCTGTTGTGGTTGTGTTCCGTCTTTAGGCGTGAGTTGCTCCCGTTTGGGGATGCCCTTTTATATTCTATGTTTTGTACCTGTTTGGGGCTAGTTTTTACAAAGGAGATACTGCCGAAATTTTTAAGAAAATAAATTTAAGTTTTGAGATTTTTTACCTCGAGATTTTAAATGTTTTCAGCTAATGTTTTATCATTCTATCTTTTCATGGTTTAGATTTCTGGGTTTTCGGCTTACTTGAATTACGTTACGCCTTTAAACGTTGCGTGATTTAAGTGCCGGTCGCGTTCCTAATTTAGGTCGTGACAAAGTTGGTATCAGATCGTTAGGTTTTACCTTTCGGAGTGTAGGATGACCCTTGGTATGATGGAGTAAGTAACTTAAGAAGAGTGACGTAGCATGTGTATTTTCCGCGGCATATTTATGAAACGATACTCTGCCTAAGTGACCTTAAGACATGTTTGCTTGTAATTCCTTTCTTGATTCCATTTATCCTTATGATTTGATTTCTATGTTCTTATTGAATCATGTTTCCTTGTTTCAGCCACTATACTGCCACAGACTACAAGGGCCCAGAGGGCTGCCGCTAGACATGAGGTCAGGACGGGCTCATCTGAGATAAGGACTGATCAAAGCGGTACGCCTATTCTTCAGGAGCAGATGGATCCACCTTCTCCAGGTCGCATTACTAGGCTAGAGGCCAGTGTTCAGGACTTACATCCGATGATTAGATCCTTGGTTGAGCTTAGTCGAGCACAGAGATCAAAGGTTGTTCCACCTACTACGGGGACCGTGATTGTACCTACTGCTTAGATAGTCGTACCTACCGCCACAGAGACTATCGCCGTATCTTTAGCAGAGTTTATGAGGCTGAAGCCTCCGGTTTTCACTATCACCGACGCAGCAGAGGATCCACGGTCGTTCCTCGGCTGGATGGCCAGGATCTGTCGTTCTTTGAGATGTTCTAATGCGAGATAGGTCGAGTTTGCCAGTTTCCGTCTGGAGAGAGACTTGGTGCGAGTCTATGGAGAGGGGTCCTGCCGCAGGTCTTCCTCCTATGACCTGGGATGAGTTCGCGACGATTTTTCTTGCTCGTTTTCTTCCGCAGAGCGTCAGGGATGCCCGAGCTCGCAGCTTTGAGTCGTTGCGCTAGACTCCTGGTATGAAAGTGGCAGAGTATGATATTTAGTTCACCCAGCTATCCGTATATGCTCCATATTTGGTGGATACTGAAGAGAAGTGCATCAAGAGATTCGTACGAGACCTTGTTACCCGGTTGTTCCTCTCTATTGGTGCTCAGCACTTTGATACTTATGCAGCCGCGGTGGATGCAGCCCTACTGGTAGAGGAGCGTATTTCCGAGACTTCGATTGTTCCGGGACCGAAGCAGATTCGTACCGGTATGCCAGCTCAGAGGCAGTTAGGTAGACGCCGCGGCAGATCCCTTCCAGGCCGTGGTGATAGCAGAGGCTTGAGACGAGGCCAGTTATATAGCTCTTACCCATAGGGTCAGTGGCCGTCGTCGGGATGTTTTCAGTGTGGGAGTCTTTATCACCGCATCAGGGATTGTACTGAGGTGCGCCAGGACGAGACAACAGTTCCACATGTTACCCTACCACCTTCACCGCCTCAGAGAGCATTGCCTCTTACGCCCGTTGTTGCTTTACGCTAGACCTATGCTCAGAGAGGCCGTGGTCATGGTGGTCTTGTTCAGAGGGAACGAGGTGGAAGAGGCGGAGGACAGCCGGATGCCGGTAGAGGACAGGCCCGAGTATTTGCGTTTACTTCTCATGATGCACAGGAGTCGAATGCAGTCGTGACAGGTACTCTTTTAGTGTGTTCTTTCGATGCGCACGTGTTGTTCGACACGGGATCTACGCATTCGTATGTGTCCACACACTTTGTACCGAGGTTAGGCCGGGACCCGTCCTTGTTAGATGAGCCACTTGTCGTGATTACTCCCGTTAGAGAGTCTTTTATTGCGCGACATGTGTTTCGGTCGTGTACCGTTCGTATTGGAGATAGAGATTCGTCCGTCGATTTGATCCTTCTTGATATGTTGGACTTTGACGTTCTCCTAGGCATGAACTGGTTAGCTACTTGCTATTCATCTGTGGACTGCCGTGAAAAGGCGGTCAGCTTCTGTTTTCCGGGAGAGTCGGTTCTTGTTGTGCAGGGGGACCGCAGAGCCACCCCACACAGTTTGATTTCTGCCCTTTACGCTAGTCGGCTCTTGAGAAAAAGATGTCGAGGATTCTTAGCCTTTATTCGTGATACTAGAGCCACAGCAGAACCATTGGATCAGGTTCCTATTGTGAGAGAGTTTCCCGACGTATTTCCTGATGAAGTATCTGGATTGCCGCCCGAGCGCGATATCGAGTTTTGCATCGATTTGATCCCCGACACGGGGCCTATTTCTATACCATCTTATCGGATGGCCCCGGCGGAGCTTAAAGACCTTAAGGATCAGTTGCAAGATTTTCTTGACAGGGGATTTGTTCGTCCAAGTGTTTCTCCTTGGGGAGCTCCTGTCCTGTTCGTCAAGAAGAAGGACGGCAGTATGAGACCGTGCATTGATTATTATCAATTGAACCGAGTTACGGTGCGGAATATGTATCCTTTACCTGGTATTGAAGATTTGTTTGATCAGCTCCAGGGTGCGGGACATTTTTCCAAGATTGATTTGAGGTCGGGTTATTATCAGTTGCGGGTCCGGAATGATGACATTCCGAAGACTGCTTTTCGGACGCGCTATGGGCATTATAAATTCTTGGTGATGTCGTTCGGACTTACCAATGCCCCAGCAGCTTTCATGAATTTGATGAACCGGATTTTTAGACCGTTCCTCGACTAGTTCATTATTGTGTTTATTGACGACGTTCTGGTCTATTCCAGAAATCGAGAGGAGCATGAGCAGCACCTGAGGATCACCTTGCAGACATTGAGAGAGCACCAGCTGTTTTCTAAATTCTCAAAGTGTGATTTCTGGCTTGATAGTGTTGACTTCTTGGGTCATGTAGTTACGGGAGACTATATACGATTGGACCTGAAGAAGATCGAGGCCGTACAGATTTGGCCTAGACCTGTATCAGTGACAGAGATCCTCAGCTGTTCATATCATAATATTGCATTATTATATTCCCCATTCTTATTCATTTTACAAATAAACAGGTGCTTTTGATCCATTTCTGCTACATAGTTGCAGGTTACAGGTTCTCGGAACAAAAACAGTGAAACTGACGAAAAGATGATGCAAAGTGAGACTACTACCGATAAATGGTGGAATCTTGATCGTGCCTACATTTCGAGGGACAATGAAGATTAATGAACAAGTTCACAAAAGTACAAAGGCAGCGCAAGGTTCAAGACTTCGACACAAAAGCAACAGTAAAAGTCCACTACAATTATTCACCATGGAGATCTGGAAGAGAACTAGAAAACATTCTGAAGAACCAACTAAAAAAACAGGAAGAAAAATACAACCAGAAGCAGCACAGCAAAAATCAGCCCACAAGCCCACTACTTGGTCGCGGAACCGCGGCAAACCTTGCTCTTGGCCGCGGTTCCGCGACCGTGCTAAGCCCGTATTGGTGGAAATTTCTGTAGCGGCTGGCGGCACGTTGACTAGTCTTCCTAGGGGTATATTTGTAAAAGCAGATGTACGTCGATTGTAACCCTAGGGTTTCTATGCTCTATAAATAGAAGCCCTAAAACTTGTTTTAGGTTATGCCTTTTCTTGTGCCTCATTTCATTTTATCAAAATTCAGATTTGTAAATTTCTGCAATGTATGAAGAGAGTATCAAATAAAGTAAGTAGTTTTTTTTATTTCCATGCCCTAGGTAATTTTTATTTTGCCCTAGTATAGATTTTTCATTATCTGCTCTAGTATAACTTTCATTAATTACCCTAGTTAATTAGTTTAGAACTTGTATTTCAATTCCCTAATGAGTGAGTAGTCTCCTTGCTTGTTAGGGTTAGGATAGGGAAGGTTTGAGAGATGAAGATCTCTCACCCCTTTCTTGCCCATCATACGTTTTTATAGGACTCTATGCATACATGCACACACCACTCCCTACGGCACCCTATCCCATGAGGTAGCGGTGATACCGTAGTATAAACGACCGGTTGTATATGTCTTCCATGGAGGTTAGGGTAAGAATTAAGAAAGGAAGGATAAGAACCTAGAGGAAGAAATATCGTTTCTTCCTGATGGTGCTAATCCACTTTATTAATTATTACCATAATGCCCCATAGATCTTAAATAGGGCATGTTTCGCCCAATCAGAGCAAAGTTCTGTTCAAATTCAAAATTCAAAATTTTGAAGCAACGCTTCAAGTCTCGGGCGCAACGCGCCACGTGTCAGGCGCTAATACGTCGGCGCAGCGCCCAAGAAGGCGCGCCCAATCAGAGCAAAGCTCTATTTTTATAAAGCAACGCTTCAGTTGCGCTGCGCTCTGCGCCGCGCGACACGTGTCAGCGCAGATGCGCTAGCGCAGTTGCGCTGCGCTCTGCGCCGCGCGACACGTGTCAGCGCAGATGCGCTAGCGCAGTTGCGCTGCGCTCTGCGCCGCGGGACACGTGTCATGCGCTGGGGCATCTGCGCCAAACAGAATTAAAGATTTTTAAAGAAATCTTTCTGTTCTTGTTAAAACAAGAAGATTTTCTTCTGTAAAACAGAAGCCCTTAGATCAAAGATCCAACGGTGGGGAAAATTCTCCAAATCACTCTGAGAAAGATCTCTTTAACTAATTCAACAAACTTATGGGCACTATAAAAAAGGACCCTAGGCCTCAATTCAAAGGCATCAACATTTTTCTTGAAAAATCAAGAGCTTCAAACAGAGAGAACTCTGAGAAAAATTTCAAGAAGAGGTAAAAAAAAAACCTTTATAAGGGAGAAGAAATTTTCTCTAATAGATCATTGATCTAAAAAAAAGATCAATGATCTTCATATAATAAATAGTGCTTTGCACTTCTTATGAACCACTGGTTCTTTAAAACAGAAATAAATAAATAAAAAAATAGTGCTTTGCACTTTTATGAACCTCTGGTTCTTGAAATGAAAGAAAAATTTATTTTTCTTTGATTCTAATTTGATCAAAGATAAAAAAAAAATAGTGCTTTGCACTTCCAAACTGCGCTGTTGCGCTCTTGAGAGAGCGCCACGTGTTAGCTGTAGAACAACCTGCGCTACGCGCTCTTAAGATAGAGCTTTGCTCTGGAATTGGCGCAACTCGCTGAGAGCGTGCCACGTGTCAGCAGCGCAACAGCGCAGCGCACTGCGCTGTTGCGCTTGCGCTCACCAGAGCATGACACGTGTCATCATCATATGAGCTTGCGCTCATTACTTAGCGCAAAGCGCCTGACGAATGCACTGTATTGCTTACAAAAAGGGCCAAGCCCAATTAAAGAAGGCCTAACAGGCCTAATAAAATGCAACGCATTACTTTGAAAAGGGCAGAGCCCAAACTAAAACAGATGCGCTGCATCATAAAGAAAAGGGACAGAGCCCAATTAAAAGGCCTAACAGGCTCAATCAAATAAGCTATGCATTTTAAAAAGGGCAGAGCCCAAACAAAATAGATGCTCTGCATCATTTATAAAGGGCTGAGCCCAATCAAAACAAGAATAATGCAGTGCATTACTAAAAGGGGGGTAAAGCCCTCGAACAGGCCGAAGACAAAAAAAAATATTGAAGCTGGACTTAGCCCAATTTTGGCCATAAGTCCTTAAATTAAATTAACTGAGCAGAATGGCTCTCCTAAACCAATCCACATCCGGTTCGAGGGTACATCTCCGAACTCCTTTGATATCCATCGTTGTAATTCCTCAACGACGTCAAAGAGGTGACGGGTCCCAACGACCACACACCCATATGGACTGCGGGGTCCTTAAACTCGTGGACCGAGACGTCCCTAAACTAATATCGGACCGAGACGTCCCTAAACTAATATCGGACCGAGACGTCCCTAAACTAATATCGGACCGAAATGTCTCTAAACTAATGACGGACCACCACGTCCCTAAACTGGAACATGGACCACCACGTCTCTAAACTGGAACAATAGAGCCAATTGCTCTTCTTTCGGATCTAAACGATCCCGTTCAAGTCGATCTTAGTCCAAAATAGGACTAACGTATCCTTGGCGAATGTTTAAGTTGATCTTAGCCGCAACGCGACTAACGCATCCTTAAACTAAAAAACACCAAACCCAAATCTAAATAAAAACGGATTTGGACTAATCCATGTCCTACGGGCGACGGCATTACTCAGTCTCCGTATACAATCCACGGGCAACCACAAACAAAACAAACACACACGACACGAAGTGAAATTCTGGAGAAGGAGAAAGTTGTTACCGCGATGCGGTAGCGTAATTAACTGCAGGGGCTTGCGCCTGCAGGGAAGAGCGTCCCCACAATCAAAAACCCCTCAAGCGAGGGGGAATCTGACGAAGTCTGCTACATCGGCCGATCCGTCTAAACCTCCGATACACGGTGCCATAAATCAACTTGGCATCTTCGGAGAGGTGGACAGATAAAACCAAATAGCATCTGCCCCGAATCTCAGCGTCAGGACATTGCAGTCCTGTGCGCCGTCTTTCGTAGGGGAACAGATTCTGGCACGCCCGGTGGGACCTTTTCCTCTTTCCACTCCACACTTCGTGTGTCGTCTTCGCGAACCAATCGCGGTTTGTTAAATGGTTGTCTTCGGATTTCAAGCTACTAAGATTTGGTCTTTTATTTGGCGTAGAATTCAAGATTCAATGGCCTCTAACTGCACCAACTGCTCGAAGTGCCACTGCAACGGACGCTCCACCTCATCTAGAGGTGTAGCATATGGGCCCCAAGCGGCCTCCTTCCTCACTCTGCCAGTGGACCAGGTGGCCCAAGCCACCACTGGCTTATTCTTCGGGACCATGATCCCACCGACAAGCTTCTCTATGCCGATACATGCACCGGAGGCGAACAAAAAGTCGGTCTTCGACCGGCTCACTGCTACGACGGCCCCTGTCAACGGGTCGCCCGTTACCAAACCAACAGCCTCCGTTTTCGCCAGACTGGATCAGAATCATAGAGTGGCCGTCCCAAAGAGGGCAACGGCCGCTGCTCAGGAAGTTGTTAAAGCGGCTTCTCCCATCAGAGAGTCGGTCTTCGCAAGATTGACGATTCCCATTCCTGCCCTTGCTGGTCAAAAGGCATCAGTTTTCGATAGGCTGACATCAGCAGTCACCCCACACTCAAACAGGAGGCAAAAAGAAACCATCTCAATTTCCGAGCCAGTCCCACGGCTCGCCGTGCGCGACGTCGCCATTGGCAACGAGTGAGGAAAGCAGGGGGCAATTCCCCCTCGGGGCTAACTCCACCTGCTCCGATGCTGGAGGTCAACGCTGCTGTTCCAACTGGGAACAGCTTTGAACTGCTGAGGAGGGTGCGGAAGAATTCTCCAACCGCTACACTGAAAAGATCTCCTCCGCCTACGGAGAGGGCTCCGGAAACAAAACAAGAACAACCCCCTCAACGGCTGTCTTCAAGGATTTATAAAGTTTGGCGAAGGGTTCAAGACTCTGGGATTGACCCAGGTCGCTTTCGTCGCCAGAAAAAGGCGAAGGTGGAAAAAGACAAGGATTGTCCCATTAAACAGCAGGGGACAGCAGCTGCTAGGGTGCCCCCTACAATGGTTTCTTCAACCTCAACGGCCCACAAAAGGAGGAGGCCAGAGAAAACCCCCGCGTCAATGGCAAAGTCTAAAAGCGGTGAACCTAAACGCCCCAAGTCAAGGGGCATAACAGTTCATTCGGTTTATATGGCTTCTGGAAAGGAGGAAAGCCGCACTTCTACGGGTCACCGACCACTCACCCGATCAGTGACCAAGGCTCAGGAGCAGCAACAAAAGCTCCAGGAGATGATGAATGCTATGGCCGTGCTTACAGAGCCAAAAGAAAACCCTGAAACTTCCTTAGATGAGCGCCGAGACGAAGAGACCGACGCCGAGTTCCTTCGCTGAATATTGGAAAAGAAGGACAAAGAGGCTGCTGAACAAGCGGCCAACATACAGCGTATGGGCCACCTCTTTCAGGACATGATAGGGATGATGATACAACAAGATCCCCCGAATGAAGAACCTCCGATCGTCCTTGGAGACGATAGGGGAGAGACATCGAATTCTAAGCCCATTCTATCAACGGCTAAAGAGGATACAATCTCTAAAACTGATCTGGACGAATACATAGCCCAGCAAATAAGGGTTCATCATGCGGCCGAAGCAGCCGGCCACGTCGTAAAAACGGGGCGGCCATATCCAGGCTGGTATGACCAAATCAAGTACCCGCCGGGTTACACAATTCCCAAGTTCCATGTCTACAAGGGGACCGGCAATCCCCATCAGTATGTTGCCCAGTTCAGGGCGCTTTGCGGTAACACCGGCGGCGATGACAAGCTTTTGCTCCGCCAATTCGTTGGAAGTTTATCAGATACGGCGTTCGAGTGGTACTCTGAACTCCCTAATGATTCTATTAAAACCTTCGCGGAAATGGAGCTGCTGTTTACTCAACGCTTTGCAAGTGCCAGTGAACATACCCCGATGACGGCACTGATTAACGCTAGGGTAAAACCCGGCGAGACATGGGTTCAGTACGCTATACGGTGGCGTAATCTATGGTCGAAGTGTGAGCAGCGCATAGAAGAAGCCCCTGCGGTGGGAATGTTTGTTGGAACCCTTGATCCACAAGCAACCATCTCACAGTTTATGATGTTCTTCAAGCCGACTACCTTCCAGGCTTTGATTGACAAACTAGCGCAGATGGACCAGATGGGCCATAAACCCCCTCTCCCAAAGCCAGATTCCCGAAATGACAAAGGAAAGGGAAAAGCGATCGTTGTCGCTAATGCTCAACAACAACCGAACGACTCGAAGCCAGTTGCTCGTCCAAACAATACGCGCCCGTACGTACCCCTTGAGGATAGGATGGGACGTCCTTATTCCTTCCCCCGCGATAAAACGAGGAGGTTATTCGAGCTGGCGTTGTGCAACAGACTCATAAATCTGCCGGATCCAAAACGTCCGTTGCAACCAAGTGACGTCAACGAGCCCAACTACTATCCTTATCATTGAGTATTAGACCACCCGATCGAAGATTGCTACGTTTTCAAGAATTGGCTTGAAAACCAATACCGACAGGGCAAGTTCGCGTTATCTGACAAATGGAAGGTGAATCCCCCGCAGCCCCACACCTCTAAGGGGACGAATACGTCAGGGGCAACATGCTCCGTCATCGAAGAAGCTCCTTGGGAGGTCGTATTATCAGCCAGGACAAAGAGGATGCTAAACGACCTTCAGACATGTCCAGCGGTCAAGTGGAAGAACCCATTGGAGCCACAAATTATGGAGGGAATGCTAAAACCTCGTCCGATTCAAAAGATTGGTGGAAGTGGCCCAAACACTCATAACCAGCCGTCAAAATCTTCGAAAAAGAAGAAGAAGAAATCTAAGAAGCCCGTGAAGCCTGGCGACAAGCGCACGGACTTACAGAAGCAAATTGACGCGCTGGAGGAATACAATCAGAGGGCACGAACTCCCATTACATTCCAAGAGTTCCTTAGCCATGTCTTTCAAGAAGAGGATGAGGGAGAAAGTTCATCAGATGAATCCGAGGAATATGTGGCGAACTGTCATATGATTTCCCATTCGATCACGAATGATGAAGAGATTCCTTGCACCGAAAAGCTGGGGGCAGATCCTGAACCAAAAGTTCTGGGGCCATCAGATGAAGTAATTGACGTACTCCTTAATGAAGCTCGGTTGAAAAGTAAAGCTGATCGGGAGCACGAGGCGGCTATATTTGAAAGGGCCAAGCGCCAGCGACTTGATGAAGGAGCTGAGACGATCCCGCTGGAGCAAAACACCTCCACTACCGACAAAAGCCAACTCAGGATGAGGAAAAAGTTCGCTAAAGCCATGTCAATGGGCATGAAGCTACCATCCTTTGAAGGAAACATCGCCGGTGAAGTGGAAACGCACCCCTGTTCATACCAGAATATTGCATTTTATACCGCCCATTCTTACGCTCGTGTGTTTATAGGTAGGTACTTTTAATCCGTGTTTGTTACATATTTACAGAGTACAGGTTTTCAGTCCAAATATTGCAAATCAAGACAAAATCTCCACAGTTACACCAAATACAGAACATCTGTCACAGCAGATAAAAGCCGGGTTCTGGTCATCCATATCCGTCCAGTGCCGAGTACCTGTTCCAGAGACAAGACATATGACAGTGGTCATTCGTGTCTCGGACAAGCACAGAGCACGAGGGGGCAGCACAAGAATCAATGGGTGCGCGGAGCTCAAGAGAGATAAAGTCAAAAGTGAAGAAAAGATAGCAATCTTGGACTAAGAATTCTGCTGATATTCTGGAAGACTTTTGTGCAGTATGATGTTTTCAGACACAAGGAAAAACAGAACCAGGGAAGTACAAGAAAAGCCATGCCCTAACTCCATCATAGGGCCGCGGATCCGCAGCCAATAGGGGGTATTGGTGGCGGATCCGCGGCCGTACTGGCGCCGCAGCTTGTCAACTTTTGTGGGTATTTTGGTATTTTCACATGGGTCCAGTTTGTTGCCCTAGATCTTCAACTCCCTGCCTATAAATACAGCAGAACTGAGCTCAACCAAGGGGCATTCTTTGTTCTTCTTTCTTTTTAGGATTTAGTCTTTTTCTTCTTCTTCTTCATTTCTTTTTCCATGAAAATTGTAGTGAGAGCTTTTTGAGTGGGAGATCAATGAAGATGATGGATTTTTGTATCATTCTCTTTTGTTTCTTCTTCCTCTTGAGATTCTTGCTTTCTCTTGATCATTCAACCTCTTCATTGAGCTTGAATGGTTAAGGGTTAGTTATTGATCTCAAGGGTCGTATTCTTTCATGGAATTAGCACTTCATTTCACATGCGTTCTCTACCCTTCCCTTGATCTTGCAACCTCTTGATTGAGCTTGCAAGTTTAAGGGTTGGCTATTGATCACATGCTTGTTTTGAGTCCTAGTTTCTTGTTCTTTTTATTTTGCTTATTTATTACTTGCTTTTTATTACCTTGCTTTACTTTCTTGCAATTTAATTCATGCACTTTCTTTCTTGTAATCTTTTCTTTTCTTTGTTTATCTTTTCTTTTGCTCTCTTTTGTTCATTTTGTGAATGTTGTATTTATTGTTGTTGTTAAGAATCCATATGATATTGTAAGTTAACATTTCTTTGCTCATTTCCTTTTCCCGTTATTTTCCGTTGAACTCCGTCCAAACCATACGCAAGCGCTCCGTTAGGCACCCTCCCCTGACAAGGTAACGGTGATTCCTAACCACGACCGGTTGCGTTCGGTTTGGCCGGAGGCGAAAGCAAGAGACAAGAACGGAAGGACAAGGGTAAATAAGCCGGATTCCACGAATACCGCGCTTAAATCCCCTAATCCACGTTGTTGCCGATTGCTCTAGCTTCAATTGGTCAAGACTCGGCTCAAAGGTTTTGAGTACGGATTTCCTTAGCTTACAATCTCGTATCTTTTCTTAACAACTTTATACTTGCAAATAAACACATAGCTTAGAAACAAACATACACAAATTCTTTATTGACTCGTCTAAGACAAGAAAGGACATACAACCATCTCCCTGTGGACCGACCCGTGCTCAACCGGCTAGCTGCATAGCGACACCGTCTTGATTGCGGTAAACTTTAATTCTTCCAATCAAATGGCGCCGTTGCCGGGGAGACGGTAGCGTATTTTCTTTCTTGTTATTCGGGTTAATATTCTTTTTGTATATATATATAAAAAAAAATCTTTTTGTTTTTTTTTGATCATTTTTGTGGGCAAGAGTGCAGATTTTTGCAGATTTGCAAACTGCAATTGTGGGGAGCAAAGTGTACATTCAAGGCTAAGGTGATTGCAAAGTACAGTGCCAAAGATCCGGGTAGTTTGACCCGCGCAAGCGAACTTTTCAAGCTTACCGGATTTGATTCAACGGGGGTTTCCTAACCCAAAACTTAACGGTACGTACTTTACTAACACCTTCTTCTCAAATCCGACGCATCCAATATACTATTCTTTGCAGGATTCTTTGCAAGTTCGCTAGCAAACGCTAAAAGTTGACTAACCCGTATTTATTGCAGTGCCGCGCTTAAACTAAAAAACGATTTTTTGATTCTTTATAGAATTTTTATTGAATTACGCATTGCATACATTAATACGAACTTAAGGGCAAGCGAACCCCACAATATACGGTAAAGGATTTCATCACCTTTTCCGTGGCCCACAAATCACGAACTTGAGCATAACGTTTACCCACACAAAATTTAAAAGAAACTAGACTTTAAGGCTTAAGGACTTCGCGCTCACTAGGAGAAGTTAACTGTGTTTAGAACCTCGCTTAACGGTATATTGTTTACGGGGTGTCTAGGAAAGTGTTAACGGCGAAACCGCCAAAAGAGAAAGGGTTATTTAATTAAGGAACTTCGCGAAAGCATTGGAAAACCTCCCCTTATCTCTGCACTTACCTGGCCTCGTGATCAGTGTATCTTGAGCCCGTTTCTCGACACAGTTTTACTTCGACAATCAAGTTCTGGAGCAGGTCTAGTTGACCTAGGTGAACCCTAGAGCGATTAGGTGTGTGGTATTTTTTTTGTGTCGTGATTGTTTTTGTCCATATTCTTTTTTTTGTGTATATTTCATTCTTTTGTTAATATCTAAAAAAATAAAAAATAAAAAAAATATCACATTCTTTTTCCCCTCTTTTTCTCTACCTTTCTTTCTCTCTCCTCATATCATGGGTACCCCACCTCGAAAAACTCTTGCCGAACTTTGGTACCCACAACCAGACATTACTTCTTACGGTTCTTGCTTTGGCCGAACTTCGAACGACCCCTCCATGCCCAAAATTTCATTGAGAGATCGGATAGACGCGTCTAGGACAAACAATTTGACTCCGCAATCCACTTCGTATCAACCATTTCATACATTCACCCCTTCTTACGTTGATACCCCTTCTTCGAGTCATGTTGCAACTCCAAGACCTATGTCTATTGCAGAACGTATTGAAAAATCTCGTAGCCGATCTTTCACTCCTTTCACTACTTCAAATTCTTGGGATCAACAATTCCATTCACCTTCTTATCCAAATGTTGATCCTTCTCCTATCCAGCCATTCAATTCCTACCAATCCTACCCTACTTTTGCACCTTCCCTAGACATTGCATCAGAACCGCCATTTGGGAGTTTTCAGTATCCAAACAACTTTGAATCTTTTACTGAAACCCCTTCACAACCAATGTCTAGTCTAGAACAGTCCTTGGAAGACTTTAGGGTAGCGTCAAGCCAACAGATGATGGATTTGAATGCGTCCATGGCCGCCCTCATGCAACCTAGTGACCCGGCAGCTAGTTTTCAACTAGCTCCAACTTTTTCAATGTATGATGAGGCCGCAGGACAGGCTGTGAATTTGAGTGGAGAGAGTGAGATGTACCCCCTTCCGAATCAAACCTACCCGTTTGAAATTGAATCCCACAACTCCTGTGTTGAAAGTCTATCTAATGTTCCAAACGATTCACCAGTTGAAGATAGAATGATTAATGAGTTGTGCGACTTTGTAGTGTTTGATTTACCTGATTGTGAAGGGTCTCTTCCAAGTGAAACCATACCCAATCCTCTTGTCCTCTACACCTCCACTTTAGAACCTGAATCGATTAATATCCATGCTTTTGTTGAGGTGTCAGAGAATTTTGATTTTCACTTGATTAAAGATATTGACGCCGGGAATATTTTGGATGATGAACCCGTAGATTTGACTGAGTTTTTCTCTCCAATTCATCATCCCGAGTCATTAAATGTTTTTCCCGAACCCCATATGCGTTTGGATTTTGAAGAGAAGTGCATGGATGTGCTAAATTTTGAGGAGAATATTGAGGATAGCACTGAGGATGAAACAGTTTTAATTGATGAGTCAGATTTTCTAATTCATCCTATTCCTTCCACTGACTGTGTACACCCTCCTGAACCTTTAACCGATGCCCCTCTTCGATCACTTCCCTCCATTCTTTCCATCGTTCCGATCTTGCAAGAACCCGTCTCACTTACATTTCATATGTCTCGTTTACCAAGTTCGGCGTACCCATAGCTTCTTACGAATCTTGAGGGATTTGACCCAATCTCTCGACGGGTTAATAGATTAGCACAATCGCTGTTTACACATCACTCATCACAAATTGTGCTAATCTATTCACTCCAGTTACACCCTCAAGTTCGTACTCCGCTTCTTTTTCCCTTTCGCCATTCTTCTTCCTCTCATATACCGAGACCGTATCCCGCTTCTCTTCGCATACGGTCTCGCGTATTGTCCTTCTCTTTTCTCTACGCCTTCTTCCACCAACCTGTACATTATAGCGATAAAATCTTTGAATGGTTGGTGCTCACTTTTGGCCTGTGTAAGGCCATGTATAGCTTGATATTGTTCTTTCCCCCCTAAATCCTGAATTTCAACGCTTAACAGTGGAAACACTGTTTTACTTAAGTTTGGGGGGGACACTTTTTTTGTATATATTTTTGTTTTCCTTTTTGTTTTGTATATAATTTGTTTCTAGGAAGCGCCGGCAATTTTAACCCTTTTGGTATAGCCTGACAGTGAGGGCACTGTCAAGTTTAAGTTTGGGGGTGTGCTCGGTAAGCTTTCTTCCTTCGCATTCATATGTATATTTTGCATCTGCAGTTGCATCTGCATATTAAATCCATAAAATCCATAAAAATCTGAAAATTTTCTAAAAATATAAAAACCTTTTTGTCAAGTTAGATTGTGGAAGAACTCTGATTCAACATTCGACGGTTTTTGTTTGAAAAAATAGGAATAACTAAATCTTATGTTTAGATTTTGAAAACCTGAAAGATAACTCTCCTTTGAACTTAACTATAGCTGATATACGTCTTTACATCACACTACACGTGTCGTGAATTTTGGGAATTAGATGACAAGTCTTTCATGTTTAAACTTTTAAACAGATAAATGATTTTCTGAGGATCAAATAGGTTTGTTCTGAAATAAGTAATGTCAAGAATAGTTTATGAAGTAAAGCGAATATGAAGGAATGTTATTGATGCCGTAATTGGAGCTAAGTCTGAAAAATAACCCATCGGAAACTTGATTGGAATGATTACACACCAAACCCACTAAACACGTCTTTTATCCAAAAAAATAATTGAACTGCCGGTTATATCTCCGTTCGTATTAAATCATCTGATTTTCACGTCAAACTGTCTTTTGTTTTTGGACCTAGGTAACTTGGGTAATTAAGTCCGCTGGGGTGTTTCTACACCTAATGCCCTAAAACCAACTGGTTTGGGTGCATTGGCCCAAAGCTCGCTAAGAAGCCTAGAAAGTCCAGTTTAAAACAAAGTCAAGCAAGTGTTCTCTCCGAGTTAAAATTCCTAACGGTTCTTTGTGTGAGAATAATCTTGATAAAAGACAGGCTTTTATAAAAAAAAATTTTAACGGAGATATGAAGGTTTTATTCTATGATAAAGACTATTGCACGTTCACAGAGGTGTGTATGAAATGAAAACAAGAAAAAGGTGGAGTGAAAAATACGACTTAGTTTCCTGTTAAGGAAGATAGAAATTCTGAAGTTGAAACCTTACTGGAAAACGAAACTTGAAAAATGCTTAACTCTTTATAAAACTTATGTGATCCTTTTAAAATTGTTATCTGGGCTTTATTGTGCGACATGATGACTTTAATCGATCCTTCTGGAACTTAACGACACTAATTGCACTGCACGTAAAGACATATAAAATCTGTAGTTAAATAAGAAGCGAGGTGTGAAAAATAAAGGTTCGATAGTCTAGACTTAGGATTATAGAATTGTTATTTTCTGAAACAAAAACTTTAGGGTTTGAATCTTAGTTATTGTACAAAACCAACTTGACCGGATTTTGTGGGTAGTATCCGCTGAAAACCCTCAGGAGACAACACTCCTCCTACTAGGGACACCTAGAGGTTTAACGGCTTGTTGCACGTGCTCAGTGCAATCGCGTTCCCCGCGAAAGTGCGGTTAGGATTTTATTTTTGTGAATAATTGGTTTTGCTCGGGACGAGCAAAAGTTAAGTTTGGGGGTATTTGTTCATACCAGAATATTGCATTTTATACCGTCCATTCTTACGCTCGTGTGTTTATAGGTAGGTACTTTTAATCCGTGTTTGTTACATATTTACAGAGTACAGGTTTTCAGTCCAAATATTGCAAATCAAGACAAAATCTCCACAGTTACACCAAATACAGAACATCTGTCACAGCAGATAAAAGCCGGGTTCTGGTCATCCATATCCGTCCAGTGCCGAGTACCTGTTCCAGAGACAAGACATATGACAGTGGTCATTCGTGTCTCGGACAAGTACAGAGCACGAGGGGGGCAGCACAAGAATCAATGGGTGCGCGGAGCTCAAGAGAGATAAAGTCAAAAGTGAAGAAAAGATAGCAATCTTGGACTAAGAATTCTGCTGATATTCTGGAAGACTTTTGTGCAGTATGATGTTTTCAGACACAAGGAAAAACAGAACCAGGGAAGTACAAGAAAAGCCATGCCCTAACTCCATCATAGGGCCGCGGATCCGCGGCCAATAGGGGGTATTGGTGGCGGATCCGCGGCCGTACTGGCGCCGCAGCTTGTCAACTTTTGTGGGTATTTTGGTATTTTCACATGGGTCCAGTTTGTTGCCCTAGATCTTCAACTCCCTGCCTATAAATACAGCAGAACTGAGCTCAACCAAGGGGCATTCTTTGTTCTTCTTTCTTTTTAGGATTTAGTCTTTTTCTTCTTCTTCTTCATTTCTTTTTCCATGAAAATTGTAGTGAGAGCTTTTTGAGTGGGAGATCAATGAAGATGATGGCTTTTTGTATCATTCTCTTTTGTTTCTTCTTCCTCTTGAGATTCTTGCTTTCTCTTGATCATTCAACCTCTTCATTGAGCTTGAATGGTTAAGGGTTAGTTATTGATCTCAAGGGTCGTATTCTTTCATGGAATTAGCACTTCATTTCACATGCGTTCTCTACCCTTCCCTTGATCTTGCAACCTCTTGATTGAGCTTGCAAGTTTAAGGGTTGGCTATTGATCACATGCTTGTTTTGAGTCCTAGTTTCTTGTTCTTTTTATTTTGCTTATTTATTACTTGCTTTTTATTACCTTGCTTTACTTTCTTGCAATTTAATTCATGCACTTTCTTTCTTGTAATCTTTTCTTTTCTTTGTTTATCTTTTCTTTTGCTCTCTTTTGTTCATTTTGTGAATGTTGTATTTATTGTTGTTGTTAAGAATCCATATGATATTGTAAGTTAACATTTCTTTGCTCATTTCCTTTTCCCGTTATTTTCCATTGAACTCCGTCCAAACCATACGCAAGCGCTCCGTTAGGCACCCTACCCTGACAAGGTAACGGTGATTCCTAACCACGACCGGTTGCGTTCGGTTTGGCCGGAGGCGAAAGCAAGAGACAAGAACGGAATGACAAGGGTAAATAAGCCGGATTCTACGAATACCGCGCTTAAATCCCCTAATCCACGTTGTTGCCGATTGCTCTAGCTTCAATTGGTCAAGACTCGGCTCAAAGGTTTTGAGTACGGATTTCCTTAGCTTACAATCTCGTATCTTTTCTTAACAACTTTATACTTGCAAATAAACACATAGCTTAGAAACAAACATACACAAATTCTTTATTGACTCGTCTAAGACAAGAAAGGACATACAACCATCTCCCTGTGGACCGACCCGTGCTCAACCGGCTAGCTGCATAGCGACACCGTCTTGATTGCGGTAAACTTTAATTCTTCCAATCAAATGCAGAATTTCTATCTTCCCTAGTTCTGTTTTTCCTTGTGTCTGAAAACATCATACTGCACAAAAGTCTTCCAGAATATCAGCAGAATTCTTAGTCCAAGATTGCTATCTTTTCTTCACTTTTGACTTTATCTCTCTTGAGCTCCGCGCACCCATTGATTCTTGTGCTGCCCCCCTCGTGCTCTGTGCTTGTCCGAGACACGAATGACCACTGTCATATGTCTTGTCTCTGGAACAGGTACTCGGCACTGGACGGATATGGATGACCAGAACCCGGCTTTTATCTGCTGTGACAGATGTTCTGTATTTGGTGTAACTGTGGAGATTTTGTCTTGATTTGCAATATTTGGACTGAAAACCTGTACTCTGTAAATATGTAACAAACACGGATTAAAAGTACCTACCTATAAACACACGAGCGTAAGAATGGGCGGTATAAAATGCAATATTCTGGTATGGGCGGTATAAAATGCAATATTCTGGTATGAACAAATACCCCCAAACTTAACTTTTGCTCGTCCCGAGCAAAACCAATTATTAACAAAAATAAAATCCTAACCGCACTTTCGCGGGGAACGCGATTGCACTGAGCACGTGCAACAAGCCGTTAAACCTCTAGGTGTCCCTAGTAGGAGGAGTGTTGTCTCCTGAGGGTTTTCAGCGGATACTACCCACAAAATCCGGTCAAGTTGGTTTTGTACAATAACTAAGATTCAAACTCTAAAGTTTTTGTTTCAGAAAATAACAATTCTATAATCCTAAGTCTAGACTATCGAACCTTTATTTTTCACACCTCGCTTCTTATTTAACTACAGATTTTATATGTCTTTACGTGCAGTGCAATTAGTGTCGTTAAGTTCCAGAAGGATCGATTAAAGTCATCATGTCGCACAATAAAGCCCAGATAACAATTTTAAAAGGATCACATAAGTTTTATAAAGAGTTAAGCATTTTTCAAGTTTCGTTTTCAAGTAAGGTTTCAACTTCAGAATTTCTATCTTCCTTAACAGGAAACTAAGTCGTATTTTTCACTCCACCTTTTTCTTGTTTTCATTTCATACACACCTCTGTGAACGTGCAATAGTCTTTATCATAGAATAAAACCTTCATATCTCCGTTAAAATTTTTTTTTATAAAAGCCTGTCTTTTATCAAGATTTTTCTCACACAAAGAACCGTTAGGAATTTTAACTCGGAGAGAACACTTGCTTGACTTTGTTTTAAACTGGACTTTCTAGGCTTCTTAGCGAGCTTTGGGCCAATGCACCCAAACCAGTTGGTTTTAGGGCATTAGGTGTAGAAACACCCCAGCGGACTTAATTACCCAAGTTACCTAGGTCCAAAAACAAAAGACAGTTTGACGTGAAAATCAGATGATTTAATACGAACGGAGATATAACCGGCAGTTCAATTATTTTTTTGGATAAAAGACGTGTTTAGTGGGTTTGGTGTGTAATCATTCCAATCAAGTTTCCGATGGGTTATTTTTCAGACTTAGCTCCAATTACGGCATCAATAACATTCCTTCATATTCGCTTTACTTCATAAACTATTCTTGACATTACTTATTTCAGAACAAACCTATTTGATCCTCAGAAAATCATTTATCTGTTTAAAAGTTTAAACATGAAAGACTTGTCATCTAATTCCCAAAATTCACGACACGTGTAGTGTGATGTAAAGACGTATATCAGCTATAGTTAAGTTCAAAGGAGAGTTATCTTTCAGGTTTTCAAAATCTAAACATACGATTTAGTTATTCCTATTTTTTCAAACAAAAACCGTCGAATGTTGAATCAGAGTTCTTCCACAATCTAACTTGACAAAAAGGTTTTTATATTTTTAGAAAATTTTCAGATTTTTATGGATTTTATGGATTTAATATGCAGATGCAACTGCAGATGCAAAATATACATATGAATGCGAAGGAAGAAAGCTTACCGAGCAACCCCTCGTATTGCTTATATCATCAGAGGATTTCGCACCCCACTCAAGAGTGCAAAGCTTTCGATAGATGGTGGCAAGGATACGTTGCTCATCGACAACGCTTTAAGCGGGAAAAACGTAAAAATCGTCGGGAGCAGAGAAATACGACCGAAGGGCTTAAAAGAACTGCTGGCAATTGTCGCATGGTTAACACCGGTGGATCACAAGTGCCTACATTCGGGAGTGATTCTGATGAAGAGCTAGAACTTGCCCCTCTCTTTAAAGAGTCCGCTTCAGGAAAAGAAGAAGAACCGAAGGTCTGCGAAAATATCCGGCTGCGGAATCGGACGCTGCCTGAAAAGAACCTCGGACCCTTAAACAGAAAAGATAAAGGGAAAGAAAAGGTCTCTGAGGATATTACTCTCGATGACCAAGTTGCGGAAGAGTTAACCGCTAAGAACCCACCAAAGAAGAATAAGGTGGATTACAACGTCTTAACACATCTGAGGAAGCTGCCCTCACAGCTCAGCATTCTTGACGCCCTTTTACTATCAAAAGAGGCGAGAGATTCGTTGATTAAGGCACTCCAAGACCCGGAACAATTCCAGGCATGCCTGGCTGAGGAAAAGATGAAGGATGAGTTAGAGGAAGTACACACGGCTGATGTTACTTTCGGCGATGAAGACCTTCTACTTGGGACTTGCGAACACAATCGCCCTCTCTATGTTTCGGGATACTGCCAGGATATAAAGATAGGCAAAATCCTGATCGATAACGGGTCGTCTGTTAACCTACTCAACGTGCGGGTGTTGAAGGAAATCTGCATGAGCGTCCAGCACCTTGCTCGGGACAAGATCACCATATCCGGGTTCGACTCCCAATCGTCAAAGACTCTTGGATCTGTGATACTGACGTTACGCTTCGGACTACTCGTCACGGAAATTAAGTTCCACGTCATAGATGCCAAGACATGCTACAACGCTTTGCTCGGCCGACCATGGTTACACGAGTACAATATCATCCCTTCTACACAACATCAGTGTATGAAGTATTTTAAGGATGGTTTCGAGTATATCGTGACGGGAGAACTAAACCCGTTCTCTGTGAACGAGGTCCGCAAATACGAAGATGCCAAATACTTCTTGCCGGATTTCGAAGACACGGAGAAGTGTCACAAGCCGGAAAATAAAACTAACGCCACCATCCCTGTCTTCGGCAGTGATACCGAGGAGGAAGAGGAGATCGTTTATTCGGGTCCGCCCCAACACAACAAGCCAGGACCGTCCATTCCTACGTTGGTCTTTGGTAGCGACTCGGAAGATAAACTCCATGTTGTATTCTCTGCTCAACCTTCAATACAAGCGTCCGCTGACGAAGAGCAAAGTCTACAAGTCGCCATGGTACCGCCTAAACATCATAAAGAACTGGATGCACTTAATATCTACAGTGTAGAAGAGCTGCGGACATTCTATGTCCCTCCCAAACGAGAAAGCGAAAAAGCAATTCTATTCTACCGCTCTGAAGAAAACAAAGCGGAGAAAGAAGTCTGGCATGGGGCGGACCCTACGTTGGACAGGCTTCAACCCATCCGTCTACCCAGATATTATACAGAAGGCTTGAAGAGGCTGTTGAAGCGCCAACGGATACCCTTCAAACAGACCGTTAGAAAGGCCAAATTCTATGACAGGGTCTGGAACGTCCCTGGAAATCAGCATAAGCTGCCTAATGGGAGAATAGAGACAAAAGGACTTGGATACATCCTGTCAAAGAAACGAGAGCTACTAAACAGATGCTATGTCATGTATGACTTCGATGAAGAAGCGGATGCTCAATGGGAGGACGCTAATCCTAAGCCAGTGAAGGTTCCAGATGCAAGAGAGCCCAGTCCGTCGTTCGAGGAACACATGGACAGACTTATAAAGAGAGCTGGTCAAAAAGTCCGAGGTGATCACAACCGTGAGACGGCCATCTACGAGAAAGCCAAGACGCAACGCCTTCTCCAACAGGCTGTAAAGGATGAAAATGCCGCTCCTTGTCAACATGTTATAAAGAAGGCTCAGCTCAAAAGCAAAAATAAGTCGAAAGGCCAGAAAGGCACTCAACAACAACAAAGCAGGGCTAAGAAGCCACGCAAACGGGAGTCGAGCGTTATTGATCTATCCCTCATGAAGAAAATGAGTCGAGCATACTCTTTTCCTCGGGATAAGACAAGGAGGATATTTGAGCTTGCTCTAAAACATCAGATGTTCGTGCTGCCGGAGTCTAAACACCCTGAACAAGCAGGTGAAGCCTCACACCCGGACTATTGCTCTTACCATCGAGTAGTAGGTCATCCTCTTGAAGATTGCTTCACCTTCAAGAATTGGGTCGAAAATCAATATCAGCTTGGTAAATTCGCTCTGTCCAACAACTGGAGGGTAGCACCACCACAAAAGCATGAGCCTAAGGCCACGAAAGAAAGACCAGTTCCACATTGGGATTGGAAGCGAATTCGTACCTGTCACATGATAACAATACTACAAGAAGAATCCGAGAACATGGACAGCCTTCCCTGGTGCCTCGAAAACAGCAATGATGAGGTGATCTCAGAATTTCCCCCAGCTCCGAAAGAACTAGAGGACGGCATACATACCACTGCAGATAATCTCAAGAAAATTGAGTTGGGGACGATAAACGATCCGCGACCGACATTCGTCAGCGAGCTGCTGTCTGAAGAAAAGGTGGCTGCGTTAAAGGACGTCCTTGTACAGCATAAAGATTGCTTCGCATGGAACTATTCCGAGATGCCGGGACTTGATCCAGAAGTTGCTGTACATAGACTGGCAATATCCCCGAGTGTCAAGCCAGTCAAACAAGCGCCGAGAAGAATGCGGCTTGAGCTCGAGATGAGCATCAACGCTGAAGTCAAAAAGTTGATAGACTCCGGCTTTATCCAGGAGGTTCAATACCCTGAATGGATTGCTAATATCGTCCCAGTGATGAAGAAAAATGGTACGGTGCGCATATGCGTGGACTTTCGGGATCTCAACAAAGCCTGCCCGAAGGATGGTTTCCCAGTACCAGTCACCGAACTGATGATAGACAATACATCCACGCATGAGATTTTCTCATTCATGGACGGCTCATCAGGATATAATAAAATAAAAATGCATCCTGAAGACCAGAAACATACGGCTTTTCGGACTCCTTTGGGAATATTCTGTTACAAGGTGATGCCCTTCGGTTTAAAGAACGCCGGTGCAACCTACCAAAGGGCCATGACGAAGATTTTCGATGACCTTATACACGAAATCGTTGAATGCTATATCGACGACCTCGTTGTTAAAAGCAAATCATATGAGGAACATCTCGAGCATCTGAAGACCGTATTTCAACGTCTTCGACAATACAACTTGAAGATGAACCCTCTGAAGTGTGCATTCGGGGTTTCCTCGGGCAAATTCCTGGGATTCATCGTTCGACACCGAGGTATCGAGATAGATCCGTCCAAGATCAAGGCAATCATGGGAATGCCTCCGCCGAGGACTCTCAAACAGTTGCGGTCTCTCCAAGGGAAGCTCGCATACATACGGCGATTTATAGCCAATCTTTCAGGAAAGTGCCGTCCTTACAGTCACCTGATGAAGAAGGGAACCCCATTCGTTTGGGATCATAAATGCCAAGGCGCACTGGATGAGATCAAGCAGTATTTGCAAAACCCTCCAGTATTGGCTGCCCCAGTGAAGGGAAAGCCTTTCATTCTTTACACGGCCGCCCTTGAAGGTTCTTTGGGCGCATTATGGGCACAAGAGAATGACCAGGGGAAAGAAAGAGCACTTTACTACTTAAGTCGAGTGCTGCTGGGGGCAGAAAGCAATTACTCCCCCATTGAAAAACACTGCCTGGCGTTGATCTTCGCAATAACAAAGCTTAGACATTACGCATTAGCGCATGAAGTCCATCTCATTTCAAAGGTGGACCCTCTCAAATATCTAATGTCAAAGGCCATATTGACGGGACGACTCGCTAAATGGGCCCTGCTCTTAATGGAGTTCTCGATAGCATATCGACCACTCAAAGTAGTAAAAGGCCAGGCCATCGCCGACTTCCTTGCTGAGCACCCGATACCGGCCGACTCTCCTTTAAACTGTGATCTTCCAGACGAACATGCGTTTGATGCGATCGATGGTGGTAATACCCGATGGGAGCTTTATTTTGACGGAGTATCTTCCGTGAAGAAGCGCAAACAAAATACCCCTATAATCAAATCAGGGGTAGGACTCATCTTTATAACTCCACAAGGGGGGATAATGCGCTACGCGTTCTCCCTGACGGAACCGAGGACAAACAACGAAGCCGAATACGAAGCTCTGATAGCAGGCCTCAAGATCGCCATTGACATGGGAATTGAAAACCTTCTCATATACGGAGATTCGCAACTGGTCGTTAGTCAAGTAAACGGCGATTACCAAACATGCAAACCGGAATTGGTAAAATACGGTGAAAAGGTGCAACAACTGCTAACCCAAATTTCCTCCTATACTTTGGAGAGCATACCACGCGCGGATAACAGCAAAGCGGACGCGTTGGCCAAACTTGCTAAAGAAATGGCTGACGAGAACCTCGATGACGTTAGAATCATGGTACAAAGTCGTCGGGTGCTCGCCCCCGCAGAAATACCTCCGGGATCGCCCGAAGAAAAGGGAGTGACTGAACAAGCGACCTTGCAAATAAAAGATCATGAGAAGGTCGAGGATTGGAGGGAAGTCTTTATAGACTACTTCAAGTCCCACCAAATGCCCGAAGATGCGTCCGCAAGACATCAACTCATAAAACGAGCTCTGTCTTTCGCCTTCATCAATGATACTCTATACAAGAGGTCATTCGATTCTCTGTGGCTGAGATGCTTAGGACCGGACGAATCGGAAAGAGTCGTTCAGGAGGTTCATGACGGAATCTGCAGTTCTCACCAAGCAGGTCCAAAGATGAAGTTGAAAATCAAACGGATGGGCTATTACTGGCCCACGATGATTCAAGACTGCATCGAATATGCGAAGCAATGTCACTCATGCCAGATTCATGGGGACTTCATCCACCAGCACCCAGATCCATTACATCCAAAGGTAGCTAGCTGGCCATTCGAAATGTGGGGGACTGATATAGTCGGCCCCATCGAACCAGCATCGTCTAAAGGACATCGTTTCATCCTAGCGACGACTGACTACTTCTCTAAGTGGGCAGAAGCAGTACCATTGAGAGAAGTGAAGATGGAGAATATCCTCCATTTCTTCAAGACGCATGTCATATATCGGTTTGGAACTCCGCGACGGATCATCTCCGATAACGGGCCAGCTTACAGAAGCCACAAGATCAGTCGCTTCGCGCAACAGCATAATATAGACTGGAGATATTCTTCGGTTTATAATCCGCGAGCCAATGGACTAGCTGAAGCCTTCAACAAGACATTGACAAAAATCATAAAGAAAACGGTGTCCCGTAATAAGAAAGATTGGCACGAAAGACTGCAGGAAGCTCTTTGGGCGTATCGAACCACGTTCAAGACAGCCACAAACACAACGCCATACGCGTTGGTGTTCGGTACAGAAGAAGTACTCCTTCTCGAGATAGAGTTACCCTCTCTACGAGTGGCAGTTCACCACGAGCTAACGGACGAAGAAAATGCTCACCTTCGGCTTGAGGAGCTTGACGCCCTTGATGAAACTAGGCTCATAGCGCAACAAAATCTGGAAGCTTATAAAGCAAAGATGACGCGCTCATACGAAAGATTGACCCGACCGAGGACATTCCACCAAGGCGAACTCGTGCTAGTGGTCAAAAGGCCTATGATCCCCAATCGCGCCAAGCGGGGAAAATTCGAGCCGAACTATGAAGGCCCGTACATCATAGATAAAGTTTACCAGGGTGGGGCCTATCTACTCATGGACATGCACGGTGAAAAGCCTTTCAGACCAATAAACGGTCGCTTCCTAAAGAAATACTACGCTTAATGAGCCACAGCCTAGGTCAACGATAGATGACGACGACTATGTCCGCTCGCTATCTTCCTAAGCTCAAACTTTATAAGCAGTAGCCAGCTTCTTAACAGCGGACCGAAATGTCCTTAAACTAACAGCGGACCGAAATGTCCTTAAAATAATAGCAGACCGAAACGTCTTTAAACTACTACCGCAGCATCTTTAGGCTGACGAGATAAAAAAAAACATATAAAAATAAAATAAAATAAAAACGGTATGTCCATAAGCAAAAAGGAGCACGGATGAAAACCCGAAAGGGCTCCGTGAGTAAAAAACAGCAGGGCTACCGGCGAGTGTTCGTGAAAACCCGAAAGGGCGCGACCTCGTAAAAAAAAAGAGGGAAAAAGAAAATAAAAATAAAATAAAATAAAAGCGGTACGTCCATAAGCAAAATGGGCACGGATGAAAACCCGAAAGGGCTCCGTGAGTAAAAACAGCAGGACTACCGGCGAGTGTTTGTGAAAACCTGAAAGGGCGCAACCTCGTTAAGAAACACTTGTAGGGTCCTCTCGACCCTATAAGGAGAAACCACCCGTGTGAGATCCTTACGATTCACAAGGGAACAACACACTTAGGAGTCCCCACGATTCCTAAGGAGAAAATACACTTGCGAGATCCTCATGACTCGTAAGGAGAACGCTCTTATGGGACCCTCACGGCTCGTAAGATTTGAAAGTCTTAAGTTACAGAGATCTAAACCTGTGCTTAAGCAACCCCCACAACTTTCGATATTGCCCTACAAGTGGCTCAATACTGACCCTTGTATACAATCCACGGGCGCGAATAAACATTTCCCTAACCAAGGTCCATCCGTGACTGGGGATATGTTCGCTTAACCCTTATAAATCCTCTCGATTTACAAAGAGAAAACCCTCATGTAGGATCCTTACGACTTACAGAGGAACAAAACACTTAGGAACCTTCACGATTCCTAAGGAGAAAATACACCTATAAGATCCTCACGACTTGTAGGGAGAAATAGCTTTGTGAGACCCTTACGGCTCATAAAGTCAAAAGACTTAGTCGACAGGACCCTAACCCTGGTCGCTAAGCCTCCTTTGTTCGACAATGACAGAGGCAAATGATGATTCGCTCCTGGCAACATCCCAGTTGTAGCGGTGCTGATGCCAAAATCAGTGTCCAAGTTCAGGTTTACGGCGAAAAGCCAATAAGCCGCACATGCATACGAAATAGCCGAAATGATAGGGCAACTTGCAATAAAAAGCAGCAAGTAAAATGTATGCATGCGAAATAGCCGAAATGATTGGACAACTCGCAATAAAAAGCAGCGAGTGGAAATAAAATAAACAGCCGAAATGATTGGGCACCGCGAAAAATAGCCGAAATGATTGGGCAATCGCGACCTTCGCGATATAAAAGCTGAAATGATAGAGCATCGCGGAAAGAATAAAAAAAATGAAAGAATGAAACTTTTTGCCCTACAGTTAAGATCACATCGATCCCTGTATACAATCCAAGGGCATAAACAAAGAGGGAACCATACACTCCCAGCAAATTCCTCGACTCACGGATACAAACACTCCTTGACGAGAGCTTCCTGATCCGCGTCGACCCGCAGAGCCACCAGAGCCCCCGTGGGAACCCTCGACTCGTTTCAAACCCCAAGAAAACAAATAATCCTTGGCGCTTGGGAAACAAATAATCCCTAGCAAACTCCTCGACTCACGGATACAAACACTCCTTGACGAGAGCTTCCTGATCCGCGTCGACCCGCAGAGCCACCAGAGCCCCCGTGGGAACCCTCGACTCGTTTCAAACCCCAAGGAAACAAATAATCCTTGGCGCTTGGGAAATAAATAATCCCTAGCAAACTCCTCGACTCACGGATACAAACACTCCTTGACGAGAGCTTCCTGATCCGCGTCGACCCGCAGAGCCACCAGTGCCCCCGTGGGAATTCTCGACTCGTTTCAAACCCCAAGGAAACAAATAATCCTTGGCGCTTGGGAAACAAATAATCCCTAGCAAACTCCTCGACTCACGGATACAAACACTCCTTGACGAGAGCCTCCTGATCCGCGTCGACCCGCAGAGCCACCAGTGCCCCCGTGGGAACTCTCGACTCGTTTCAAACCCCAAGGAAACAAATAATCCTTGGCGCTTGGGAAACAAATAATCCCTAGCAAACTCCTCGACTCACGGATACAAACACTCCTTGACGAGAGCCTCCTGATTCGCGTCGGCTCGCAGAGAAACTAGTATCTCCGCGGGAAATTCCCGATTCGTCTCAACATGCAAATGAAGTCTCAGGCAGCAAGGACTAAAAAACTTGCTTCTTGAACAATGGGACCCTGCAAGTCAATCCAAAATGGTCTATTGCATACTATTCACGGGTCTCACTCTCCAAAATCGAATTTCGATGAGGAGGGAAACAACCGCTTGCGAGTCCTCTCGACTCGTAAGAGGGAAAATTCTCTTATAGGATCCTTACGACTTATAAGAGGAAACCACACTTAGGAATCTCCACGATTCCTAAGGAGAAAAACCACTTACGAGATCCTCTCGATCCGTAGGGAGAAAAGCCTCTATGAGACCCTCACGGCTCATAGAGTTGAAAAATCTTAGGCAGCAGACCAGAACCTGCGGCCTAAGCCATCGCTATTTCCTAAGGAAGTCGGAATACTCGTTTTGGACATCCATCAACCATGGTTATTAAGACAGCCTGCTGACAATAAAAAAAAGAGAGAAAGATGACAGAAAGAATATCCGGTCAACATTTGATCTGGCGTGCATGACGCATTCATTTATGCATGGGCAGAAGACTCAGGACGAGAAATAAGACAAGCTGAAATAGAAAAGGGAAGGGTTTCCATTCATACTGCTAAAAAAAATTTCTTTTACAAGCATAAGAAACATTATTCAAATTATTACAACGGTATAACCTCAGATCCGGGGCACGGATTGAGGAAATCAAAAGTAAGGTCATTCAGAGTTCTTCTGGCCTTTCTAATTATTCTTATGCGCAGTCTTTCTCGCTCCTCTGTATCGAGATCATCGGCGAGCCCTCCTGGCCTTTGATAAGCAGCAACTATCGTCGTCTGCTGGAAGACTTGGTGTAGGATGTCAATAAGGCTGTTCCGTCGTTTCTTTGAAATCAGCCCTGTCAGGTACACTGAATGCACCTTGTCTTCGGCATCATCCAGCGCGTTGAGTGGTAAGGCCTCATGAAGACCCGGAAGTGCTCTCCATATGGCTCCCAACATGACTTTCAAAAGGGCCGAACGACGAGGCAACAGCCAACCACCGCTTGCGTTCAGACGACCCATGACTTCTGCACATTCAGCGTCTGTAAATTCCTGGTTTTGTTGACGACCCTGAGCGCGGATATCGTCGTAGGTAATAAACTCGTGCAAACTGTATAGATGCACCGCCGCCATTATGCCTGGAGGAAATATTACAGGAAGATCAGCAATAAAAAAGCAATAATATACATAGAGGACTAAATTCCTAGAGAGCGAAACTATGTTCAAGGATAAAGTCCCCTGGATGAAAGCTCTGCTGGTTAAGATTAATCTAAGAATCGATTTTACCTAAAATTTTCCTAAAAACTTTGAAAAAACAAAGGGAGGAGCAAGGCACCGGAATTCTTGAAGGCAAGAACAAAGCTCTGAGGTCTTCGAAAATAGAAATCTGAAAGATGATAAATATCTGGGGGGACGAAAGGTCCTATTTATAGGCATCAAGTGCCTCTTCGACTTCCAAGAGTTGTCACGGCAGTTTACCCTAATCGGAGCGAACTTCTGTTCAAATTCCGAGGCGGGAGATGAAGCAATGCTTCGTCTTCCCCCAATCAGAGCAAAGCTCTGTCTTGAAAATTAATTTAATGAAGCGACGCTTCAGATTATTTGCGCTGCACAATACGCCACGTGTCTGACGCAGACGCATCAGCGCAACGCCCAAAACAGCGCACCCAATCAAAGCAAAGCTCTATTTCAAGCAAAACTAAAGGAAGCAACGCTTCAGCGGCGTATGCGCCGTGCGCTGCGTGACACGCGTCGGCGCGGTTGCGCTGCACTGTGCGCTGTGCGGCACGCGTCATACCCTGGAGCATTTGCGCTAAACAAAAATTAAGGTTCTGAAGAAATCTTTTCTGTTATTGTTAAAACAAGAAGATTATCTTCTGTAAAACAGAAGCCCTTGGATCAAAGATCCGACGGTGGGGGAAATCCCGCCAAATCTTTCAGAAAAGGAATTTCTTCAACAAATTGAACTTACTTCTTAATTTGCAAGATGAGGTCTCAGGCAGTAAGGATTGAAAAGCTTGCTTCTTGAGCAATGGGGCCCTGCAAGTCAATCCAAAATGGTCTCTTGCATACTATTCACGGGTCTCACTCTCCGAAGTCGATTTTCGACAAGGAGGGAAACAACCGCTTACGAATCCTCTCGACTCGTAAGAGGGAAAATTCTCTTATAGGATCCTTACGACTTATAAGAGAAAACCACACTTAGGAATCCTCACGATTCCTAAGGAGAAAATCCACCTATGAGATCCTCTCGATCCATAGGGAGAAAAATCTCTATGAGACCCTCACGACTCATAGAATTGAAAAGTCTTAGGCGGCAGATCTGAACCTGCGGCCTAAGCCATCGCTATCTCTTGGAAAAATTAAGTTGTCTGCCAATCAGGTTCATCGACAACATCATGATGTAAAGGCAGAAAACAAAAGAGCATACAAGATATTGCAAAAGAAAGTGTGTATCTTTATTCATTGACCTCAATCAAATACATGGTGAATCATACAAAAGAGCAAAGAACGGATACATGTTACTCAGAAAAGAAAATTTTTACAAATACATTGATACAAAGGCAGCTATTGGGAAGGAAGCGTCTTAAGTAGCTCTATCAGTTGTTCGTACACTTCCTTCCATGCCTTTTCCCGATTGGATACCACTGCCAACTCCGCCTCCACCTGGGCCCGTTGCTGTGCGACGGATGCAAGCTGATCCCTAACGGCTTGATGAGCAGCTTCACGGCCTGGAGTGTAATGCTCGGCGACATCAAGTGCCCGCTTTAGTCTCAGCCCATTCGATATGCGCTCCAGAAGACCCTCGAAGACGGTCTTTACCTCAGCGGCGTTCGCCTCAACTTCGGCACGCAAGCGAGCAGTTCTGCTTGAAGAATCTTGGCACTCCTTCAGCCTCAAAGCCACTTCTTGTTCCAGATGACGGAAATGAGAAGCGCTTTGCTCGAGCCATGCTCCCCGTTGAGTGCTCAAGGCCAAAGTCTCGGGGGACAGGCGCATTGACTCCAGCTGATGAAGGCGAGCCTCGATCTCTCGACAATAGTTAACCCAAGAGGCGACAATGCCCTCGTCATGGAAGGTGGCAAATATCGCCAACATCGGGTTAACCGTCGTGGCGAAGTCCTCAGCAGATACAGGAGCCTCGATGTCGAGTTCCTCGATGTAGTCGCTCAACATGCGCAAACTATTCGCGGCACCTTTTGAGGACGGACGTCGCTGGGAAAGGCCACCCGGTATTGTAATGCGAGACTCGAAAGGCACCGAGACTGGAACGACAGCTGGAAAAAGACGAAATGCGATTAGATGATGATTCAATAGATATAAAGGAAGTCATTGATAAGATAGTTTACTATACCGGTGGAGACAGGTGGCAAGGCCGGAAGGGCTGGTGGCGCAGCCGATCTTTCTGCTCCCCCTTCGATTTGCAGCACTGCAGTCAGAACAAGAGAGAGTTAGAAATAATTCTACCACTGAAAAGACAAAGCTACCAATCGGGAACGGTACTCACCAGCGCCACCAGAGGGAGAGGCGAATTCAGATGGGAAGGAGAAGTGTGGGAGCAACACTTGATAGAGATGATCAAAAAGCACTCCTGGAAGATACAACAATGTGACTTTAGTACACAAATTATACATCTGGAAGATAAGATTAATAAATCGCAAACACATACCTTCCAACATCTTCGAGGGTATGAGAGAGGGTTGAGAGGTGACCACCGCCAAGGCAGTCGTTGAAGGCGTTCCCTCGAGCAGTGGGGCATCGGCACTGGCTGCACCTGCGTTACGAAAAGGTGAACTTGTCAGAAAAGATAGTAAAGTAAAGAAAAGCAGCAGCTCGGGGTTTACCTGAGGAGCTCCCGGCTGAAACAGAGGCGACTCCCTCCTCTATCGACATGAGACCACCGCCCGTGACCTCATCGCCCGACTCGATGGGGACCGTTGCGGTGCTCGCGAGACCTGGAGACGGCGGAGGACCATAGATGGGGAGGGCTATGACTGGAGTATTGCCAGATTCCAGAGAAGGAGCGGTTGGCTCGTCCTCGGGAATCATGGCCGCCTCACCCACCACTTTCTCAGGTTCAGTAGTGGCGGTTGTATCGTCCACCGTCGCCGGGGGATCGCCGGCCTCGAGCGCTTCATTCGCCGCCACCCTGGACTCATTTATAATGATCATATCATCTGCCACCACTTCAGGTTCAGCATCAATGACCTTCTCGGCGGCAGGCCCCTCTACCTCCGCCTCAGGCTCCAAAGCCACAACGACGTTGCCCACCGTCGGCTCGAGTTCGGCAGGTACCGCCTCCTCTGCTTCTTTGGGATCAACGGTTTCCGCCTCCCCCTCGATCGGACTCGGCCCTGCAAGATGAGGGATATAAGGACCAATGACATTAAAAACCCTTATAATAAAAACTCTGAGAGAAATATTACCTGAAGCGGATTTACCGTTTGCGCTCCGAACTGCGCGCGCCACCTCTCTGCGGGCAGTGGATAGGGCGACAGGGGCCTCTTCGGATGGAGTATCAGCGCGAGGGACGGTGCTGGGGCCCGCTCCCGCAGCCAAGGCAGCCCGGCGCGCCTTCGCCTCACGCCTTTGCCGCTTCCTCTCTTCCCGAGCTGTCGCGATGGACCTTAGTGATGCCTCCTTCAAGGCGTCGTCATCCTCGTTCAGGGATGCCTCAAGAGCCTTTAAGGCATCCTTCATCGGCTCTTCAAGACGAACCTCCTGCGGTGGCCCAGAGGAAGCGGGAACATCGGCAGCTGGTAAAACATCTGTGTCGCTTGGTGGGAACGGCATTGAGGTTTCTGCAATAAAAAGAGAAAGGTTAGATCAACCATAACACAAGGGAGATGGAAACTTGATGGATTAAAACTTACTAAGGCCCATAGACGCTCTAAGACGTTCCTCCTCCTGGAAAGTCTTCAAAGAAGCGGCGATGGCTTCTTCATCAGTGATGCCTGTCGAAAGGAAAGAAAGAAAAGCGTCAGTCAAAGGCAATGAAGAGGATATGTTGCAATAAAGAAAAGGCGACTAATAGTTACCTGATTGCGCAAGCTTGGCCAGCCACGCGTCACGCTTTGCCAACCACGCCGAAGTTTCGAGAGCGGCTTCCAAGTCTGTATCGTCCGGTGGCGGCATCACTAGTCCTTCGTTCGTCCCGTATTCGATCAGGCCCTCGGCATAGGGAGCATGGGGTTCCTGACCGAACACGACGTCCGCAGCGAAGAGCGACTTCTTTTTCTTTTGCCCTCCAACCCTAGGCTCACGGGGGATCGACTTCCATTTAGCAGCCACTTTGAGACGACGGGTCCCGATGTCCGCACCCACACCAGACTCCGGCGAGGGTACAACCACTGTCTCCGCCAGAGCACGGGGCGCTACAGGTGCATCTGCGACATCAGGGAGCGACGAGTCACGTGGAGGGCTTCGCGCACGCGATGGTCCGGTTCTGACCTCTTTTAAAGGGGCAACTACTGGGGTCCTTGGGACCAAAGGAGCGTTGCGATCGGTACCTGGAGGCACACCCTTACGATCGACCAACAGTCGCCTTTCCTCCTTTATAACTGCTCCTGTTGCATGATTGTACCAGTCTTTGTACACATTGAGGAGTCTCGGAGCATAAGCCGGCGCATTGATAAAGAAATGAGAGCTCGTATTCAGGCGCATGAAATGGTGCAGTGCGTTCTCTATCCCTTCTTCAGTGGCAGTGGGTTCCAGCAAGAAGGCTTCCAAGGGGACCCCTTGATCGTAGCCCAGTTGTTGGGCAAAACGATGCGGGTTATACCTCATAAAAATTGCCACACCATTCTGCCTAAAGACTAAGAAACCCGGTCTAATGGAATATAAGTGAAGGGTCTCCCGAGCCGTCAAAACTGAGGCTCCATCTTTAAAGACATCTTATAATGGCCGCGTCACAGTGGTAGACACCTTTCCAATGGTCAATACCTTATCGACAAAGGACATACCGGCTCCAACGGTGTGAGGGCGAAGGAGTAAGCCCCTGGCGTTCCGCGGTGATGGGGTTACAATTGATGCGCCGATCAGCTGTATAATGCGGGGAAAACCGCACTTGTCAAAGAACGAGGGCCTTTTATGCATGCCAAAGACACCCGCTGTGTGTAGATCGAGCCACGATGCAAAGTAATGCATCGGGAAGACCACATGCAGTACCCCGGGCTCGTTAGCATCCGCTGCTCGACTGAAGCCATGGTATAAGTGCGCCAAGCCAGCAATCCCAACAGCTACCTTTACCCCGATGACCATCCGGTGGGCTGGGTAAAAGACAGAGGGTCGCATCCGATGAGAGTGCATTGGGAATGCAAACCAGCTCAGCCACAATCCAAGAAATCCCAAGAAAAAGGCCTCCTCATCCATTCCAGGGGCCGCAATTTCTGCAAATGACATAGTAGGGAAGTCCGGAAGAAAAAAACCCTTTTGATCTATATCCTTCTCCGGTAGGTTGTCTACACCTAGACCGAAGGGGTCATCCAGGGTGGCGAACTTGGCAGCCTCCGATGAAATGACGCTTGGACGAAGGAAACGAGCAATGAAGTCCTCAAAGTTAACTCCCCGACCCCCATGTTCGACGAAGAGGGACTCATATATGTTCAACACTTTAATCAAGCTTGGGAATTGATGTTGAACGGCATTCTCTGGTGTGACCCCCCTTACCATCGGCCTAGCACCAAAGACGTACACATCTGTCGGGAGCAGCTCCTCATAATGTTCCCCCATCACTGGTAAGCTAGATACCTCCGCAAACTCCTCCAAGGAGATTGACACTTCCCGATCCATGGCAAGGAAAGTGTGGGTAGGAATATTCCATTGCTCCAAGAAAGCTTTGAACCACCAGGTGGGGAGCGTGGGATACTGGAAAAGAGAGACGTAGACCGCGGTGTACAGTCCTAATCTTATCAACTGCGACTTCTTCATCGACAGGATGTACCGGGCCCACGGCAAATGGCCAATCGGGTGGCGGGGGATCAGACCAAGGTTATAAGATTGCCCCCAAGGTCGTGCTTCACCCTGACAGATACGGCGCCCTAGGATGTCCTAAACCATAGGACGCTGAACCGGTATCGCATCTATAGCGGGATGTAGAAAACCCTTCGATGTCCAATCCACCAACTCCACGGCATACTGTACCGAGGGTGGGGTAGCATAGTGAATCGCCGTGATGGGCTCAGACGGCACTGCACATGTGAAGCTGCGTCGACCCATAATAATTTGGTTATACCAAGACCCCCAAAGGTGGAGTTTCTTGTACTCCGGGTCATATTCTCTAATCATAGTCAGGACTTCACGGTCCAAGGGTGCCTCAGAAAATCCCCCCTCCGAGCGGACGAACGGGAATGAAGTGTCTAGAGACATGATCGCTGCAAAAAGAACAATTTAGCCATTAGTATTGTAATTCCAACGTTTCGCGTCTAAAAAAAATGCATTAATTAAATTAATTAATTACACCGCACCACAGTGCAGTGAGTAGGAGACCAAAGAGGGACCCACAAAATCTAAATGACAATACGTCAGTTAATAAGACAATCTCATCATTGGATGAGATTGTCAGTTGGCCCCAGGGAAACATTCCCATTTTTTAAAAAAGGGGGGGAAGAATCCCTAGAGACAAGGAGAAAATCTCCTCTTTCAGAGCAAAGCTCTGTCACAGAATGACACTTGTCAAATTCTGGTCTCAAAGGAATAAAATCCCTTAAAAAGAGCACAGCTCTATGGTAATAATGGAAAGGTCCATTAGAAAATGTCTACACCTAAAAGAATTAAAAAATTTGAAATCTTGGAAAATCCACGAAAAACTTGTGAAATTTTTTCATTTTTATCAGATCTAAAAGATCCACAGATTATCTATGAGCAAAGCTCTGTTCATGGGTTAAAACCTATGAACAAAATCCCTGTAGATCTGCAAGTTTTTGAGAGCGAAGCTCTGTTTATAAAATCCCAATGGGGATCTCTTTAGATCAAAAGATCTGTAAGAGCAAAGCTCTATTAGTTAATTAAAATATTTAATTTAAGATTAATTTTACCTAAAATTTTCTAACTTGGAAAATGAGAGCAAAGCTCTAAAGTTCTGGAAACGAGAGCAAAGCTCTGGAGTTCTAAGCAAGAGCAAAGCTCTGGAAATCAAAATCTAGAAAATGGTGAGATTTTTTCTAAGGGTCAGAGGCCCTATTTATAAGGCGCTTGCGCCCCTTGAGCTCATCCCTCGATCCAACGGTCAAGGGCTTGCCACCGCTGCACTCACGTGTGCGCCACGTGAGCGCAACGGTGGGGGGCATTTGTTTCGTCCAATCAGAGCAAAGCTCTGTTCAAATTCAAAATTCAAAATTTTGAAGCAACGCTTCAAGTCTCGGGCGCAACGCGCCACGTGTCAGGCGCTAATACGTCAGCGCAGCGCCCAAGAAGGCGCGCCCAATCAGAGCAAAGCTCTATTTTTATGAAGCAACGCTTCAGTTGCGTTGCGCTCTGCGCCGCGCGACACGTGTCAGCGCAGTTGCGCTGCGCTCTGCGCCGCGCGACACGTGTCAGCGCAGTTGCGCTGCGCTCTGCGCCGCGCGACACGTGTCAGCGCAGATGCGCTAGCGCAGTTGCGCTGCGCTCTGCGCCGCGCGACACGTGTCATGCGCTGGGGTATCTGCGCCAAACAGAATTAAAGATTTTTAAAGAAATCTTTCTGTTCTTGTTAAAACAAGAAGATTTTCTTCTGTAAAACAGAAGCCCTTGGATCAAAGATCCAACGGTGGGGAAAATTCCCCAAATCACTCTGAGAAAGATCTCTTTAACTAATTCAACAAACTTATGGGCACTATAAAAAGGACCCTAGGCCTCAATTCAAAGGCATCAACATTTTTCTTGAAAAATCAAGAGCTTCAAACAGAGAGAACTCTGAGAAAAATTTCAAAAAGAGGTAAAAAAAAAAACCTTTATAAGGGAGAAGAAATTTTCTCTAATAGATCATTGATCTAAAAACAAGATCAATGATCTTCATATAATAAATAGTGCTTTGCACTTCTTATGAACCACTGGTTCTTTAAAACAGAAATAAATAAATAAAAAAATAGTGCTTTGCACTTTTATGAACCTCTGGTTCTTGAAATGAAAGAAAAATTTATTTTTCTTTGATTCTAATTTGATCAAAGATAAAAAAAAAAAAATAGTGCTTTGCACTTCCAAACTGCGCTGTTGCGCTCTTGAGAGAGCGCCACGTGTTAGCTGTAGAACAACCTGCGCTACGCGCTCTTAAGATAGAGCTTTGCTCTGGAATTGGCGTAACTCGCTGAGAGCGCGCCACGTGTCAGCAGCGCAACAGCGCAGCGCACTAGCGCAGCGCACTGCGCTGTTGCTTTTGCGCTCACCAGAGCATGACACGTGTCATCATCATATGAGCTTGCGCTTATTACTTAGCGCAAAGCGCTTGACGAATGCACTGTATTGCTTACAAAAGGGGCCAAGCCCAATTAAAGAAGGCCTAACAGGCCTAATAAAATGCAACGCATTACTTTGAAAAGGGCAGAGCCCAAACTAAAACAGATGCGCTGCATCATAAAGAAAAGGGACAGAGCCCAATTAAAAGGCCTAACAGGCTCAATCAAATATGCTATGCATTTTAAAAAGGGCAGAGCCCAAACAAAATAGATGCTCTGCATCATTTATAAAGGGCTGAGCCCAATAAAAACAAGAATAATGCAGTGCATTACTAAAAGGGGGGTAAAGCCCTAGAACAGGCCGAAGACAAAAAAAAATATTGAAGCTGGACTTAGCCCAATTTTGGCCATAAGTCCTTAAATTAAATTAACTGAGCAGAATGGCTCTCCTAAACCAATCCACATCCGGTTCGAGGGTACATCTCCGAACTCCTTTGATATCCATCGTTGTAATTCCTCAACGACGTCAAAGAGGTGACGGGTCCCAACGACCACACACCCATATGGACTGCGGGGTCCTTAAACTCGTGGACCGAGACGTCCCTAAACTAATATCGGACCGAGACGTCCCTAAACTAGTATCGGACCGGGACGTCCCTAAACTAATATCGGACCGAGACGTCCCTAAACTAATATTGGACCGGAACGTCCTTAAACTAATATCGGACCGAAATGTCCCTAAACTAATGACGGACCACCACGTCCCTAAACTGGAACATGGACCACCACGTCTCTAAACTGGAACAATAGAGCCAATTGCTCTTCTTTCGGATCTAAACGATCCCGTTCAAGTCGATCTTAGTCCAAAATAGGACTAACGTATCCTTGGCGAACGTTTAAGTTGATTTTAGCCGCAACGCGACTAACGCATCCTTAAACTAAAAAACACCAAACCCAAATCTAAATAAAAACGGATTTGGACTAATCCACGTCCTACGGGCGACGGCATTACTCAGTCTCCGTATACAATCCACGGGCAACCACAAACAAAACAAACACACACGACACGAAGTGAAATTCTGGAGAAGGAGAAAGTTGTTACCGCGATGCGGTAGCGTAATTAACTGCAGGGGCTTGCGCCTGCAGGGAAGAGCGTCCCCACAATCAAAAACCCCTCAAGCGAGGGGGAATCTGACGAAGTCTGCTACATCGGCTGCATCCGTCTAAACCTCCGATACACGGTGCCATAAATCAACTTGGCATCTTCGGAGAGGTGGACGGATAAAACCAAATAGCATCTGCCCCGAATCTCAGCGTCAGGACATTGCAGTCCTGTGCGCCGTCTTTCGGAGGGGAACAGGGCATAAAAAGCGGTGAGGAATATTGACTTTCCAAACTTAACCTAAACCTAACCCTAGCAAGATTCTAGATACTAGTGTAGATCAAACTTAGCTTTTTAGATTCAATCAATCCGACAACAATCGGAATTAACTCGTTAGAACAAATCGAGAATACACAAAATCCCTGTGGACCGACCCGTACTCACCGGCTAGCTACCAAGCGACGCCGTTCTTGATTGCGGTAAAATTATTCTTTGATTCATCTTTTTAAAAGCGCACGCTCGCAAAACAATTTTAAATCAAATGGCGCCGTTACCAGGGATGGCGTAGTATTTTCTTTTTGCAATTTCGGGTTAATATAAAATCATAAAACTCATAAAAAAAACTGAAAAATTAAAAAATATAAAAAATTTATCATCTTTTTATTGTTTGAAGGGTGTTTTCATGTGAATTTTGCAGGATCGACGAACGAGTTCGGATCTGGAAAAATCCAGAGAGCAAAACAGAAAACGTCAGATCTGAACAACAGAGGAAAATCAAAACAGAAGAACAAAAATTTTCAGGAACCGACCTGCATAGGAGACCGCGGAACCACGGCGGGAGGCGCATCTGGCGGCGGAACCGCGGCGGCCTTATGACGTCATCATCTGCAAAAGCACTGTAAGTCTTCTTTTCTCCTTCTCTGAAACCCCAATATCTCCTCTGTAAAAATTTGCCTGCAGGATTCTTTGCGCTAAAAAATCTCTCCCCCTTCCAATAATTGATCTTGTGCAGGATTCTTTGCGCCGCGTTTAAAAAAATTGTTTGCAAGTGATTGTTTACTGCTTTGCATATCTAAACTGACTTTAAGGGGCTTGAAACCAATCCAGATTGGGTGGGGATTTCATCACCCTTCCAAGGACCCCAGAAATCACATAAGGCATATTGCATTGACCATCAATTAATTAAAAAAGATTAGACTCGGCCCTAAGGACTTCGCACTCAATAGGACAGAGGAACAGTTGTAGGCATCGACCGTTGATCCTAACCTGACTTTGTGGTGTCTAGGCAAGCATGTCTAAAGCAAGTGGTTACTTAATTAGGCCCACTACTTACGTAGTGGAGAACCTCCCACTTACCTGGCCACAATTGGCGGTGAAGAGGCGGTGAAGAGGTCCTACTTCTTGCCCTTTGGAACAGTTAGGAGCTGTCTAGCTGACCTAGGTGACCCTAGATCTAGGCATGATTGTGCATTTGTGGTTGATTGAACGGTGTCTAAGCCTTTTATCGAAAATCTTTTTTGCAAAAAAGCTCCACATAAAAAAAACACAAAAAGTTTTACAAAAACCTGCAACTTGTCGCTAAGAAATCCGTGCACACCACTTACACCCACTTTCTTCTCTATGACATTTTCTTACCCCCACATTCTGTTTTTCATTTTTTGACTACACTACCTCTTTAGTATATGTCTGGTTGGACTAGGGACACTAGTGCCCGATTAGTCCGTGTCTCGTTGGTACCGACCGACGAAGCTTTCGACTCCGAAGTCGAAATTCCTTCCACTTCCTTACCTTCACCTTCACATTCTTCCTCTGAAGGGATGTCGGGATATAATCCTAACAACACCTTACCCACGGGACTGATTCCACCTCTGTTAGGTGCGAATAACCCGCAACACCCGCCTGTTGAAGCGCCCCAACGAATCGTGCTCCAGGATCTTTTCTACCCTGTCCGCACCGCCTTACCAACTTGTCTTTCACTCCCACCGGCAAATGGGGACAATTTTGAGATCAAACCCCACTTCATCAACATGTTGCCAAAATTTCACGGGCTGGAATCTGAAGATGCCTATATCTTCATAAACAAATTCCAAAACGTTTGCGCAATGATGAAAACAACCCAATTATCAGATGATGCTATAAGGCTAAGGGTCATTCCTTTCACCATATCTGACTTAGCCGAGAAGTGGTTATACAGCACAGCATCACATTCAATTAAAAATTGGGAAGAGTTTGTTAAAGCTTTTCTTAAAAAGTTTTATCCACATCACAAGACCGCGAGAATTCGCAATGAGATTATTCAATTTTCCCAGCTTCCTTCCGAACCCTTTTGGAAGTGTTTTGAAAGATTCAAAGACCTACTTGTTCAATGCTCTCACCATGGGATCGAAAATTGGCAACTTTGCCAAACTTTATACGAAGGATTGAACCCAGCATCGAAGCAGTTGTTGGAAACCATTTGTCAAGGTCACTTTCTAACCAAATCTAGTGAGGAAGTTTGGCAGTTTCTCAAGAATCTTGCTGAACAAACACTTCAGTGGGAAAGTACTAAGACCACCTCATCTTCTTCTATTGGTCAGTCTAGGGCAGGCATACATCAATTAGATATGTCGATTGCAATGAAAGCCAAAATGGCCGCACTTACGAAAAAGTTAGAAGCAATTGAGACCAAAATCTCATCGCCTTCTCCTGCCCCTGCTTTACCCCCACGAACTGTTTGTGCTTGTTGTTCGGATCCATCACATCTACCGAAGAGTGTCCTTAAAATCCACCTGTTCAAGGATACGATCAAGTCAATACTGTCTTTCAGCAACGACAAAGAAATGATCCATACTCTTCGACTTATAATCCGGGTTGGAGGAGTCACCCCAATTTTGCTTGGAATCAAAATCAACAATTCCAAGGAAACAACAACTTTCAAAGGCCTCCTCCTCCACAACAACAAGCACCCCAACAAACTCAATACCAGCAACCTTTCCAACCACAGTCTTACCCAAATCAAACGAACAATTTTGTGCCTAACAATTTTTGCCCTCAAAACAATTTTGTTCAACCAAATGATGATAAGGTTACCTCGCTAGAAAGAAGTCTAGATGCATTTCTCAAACAATCTACACAATCCGCAGCAAGGTTGGAAACTTCCATTCAGTCTTTGGTGCACAACAATGCTTCATATAATCAAAGTATCAAATCAATCGAAGCCTAAATTTCACAACTAACTACTGCGTTAAGCGAGCGAGAAAAGGAAAAGCTTCCATCTCAACCATTGCCAAATCCCGGTCACACACACAACGCACATGTTGCATATGAACAACAAAATTATAATGTAAATGCTGTGACCACGTTGAGATCTGGAAAAGTGTTGCATAATAATGTGGGTAATGGTGATGACACCCCCGCCGGTGGTTCTTCTTCATCCTCTTCTTCTCCATTCTCTTCTTCTTCGTTAGAGCCTATTCTCCACTCTTCAAAACACTATTCTTCTTCTGATCCGAACGGACCCACATCTCACTTCACGAACACACCAACACTGGGATCCGTTCCAACTCCACAGACATTGGACTCAACAGATTTTCAAAATGCTCCATTTCCAAACAGGTTGAGATCCAATAAACCAACTCCACAAATGGAGAAGATTGTGAAGTTATTTAAAAAGGTTAGCATAAATATACCTCTCTTGGATGCAATCCAACAAGTCCCTTCTTACGCGAAAATCTTAAAGGGCTTATACTCATCGAAGAGAAAGTCTCAGATACCCAAGAAAGTGCTAGTAGCTAGTGTCGTGAGCAATACTATTAACCAACGTCAACCCTTACCCCAAAAACGAAAGGACCCTGGCTGTCCTACAATTTCAATAACAATTGGGGGTAAGAACATCAATCGAGCACTTTTAGATCGTGGGTCTAGTGTTAACCTGCTTCCCTACTCCGTGTACGAGCAATTAGGTGTTGGAGAGTTGAAACCCACTCATTGTACTCTCCAAATGGCTGATCGATCAATCACCCATCCTAGAGGTGAGTTAGAGGATGTGTTGATCAAAGTAGGGGACTTCATATTCCCTGTTAATTTTATTGTTATGGACACACAACATGTTGCTAACCTACGGAACCAAATTCCGGTGATTCTCGGTCGACCATTTTTGGCCACTTCCAATGCCGTAATCAATTGTCGCAATGGCTCCATGACTCTATCCTTCGGGAAGATGTCTAGTGAGTTCAATATTTACAAGATAGGAAGTCTGCCCCCCGTGCCTAAAACTAGTACACGAGAAGTTTGCTCTATTCACGAAATCACGCAGGAGGACTGCGAGCTTGAAAAATTTCTGTTTGATGACAACAGTTTTGACGCCACTAGTGCATCCCTCCTTGAATCTAACACAGTTGGCACAACCGATATTGATTATGAATGTTTCACTTTTTCGGACGATTTTGACGACTCACCGCCCGAATATGAGTCCTTTGAATTTTTGGATGAGTTGGTTGAACCATCTGATTCGGTTACTTACAGTGATTTCGAACCATTGTTGCAATCCTTTGAGTTCGAGGTAGATTCCCCAATTTTACCTTTGATTGTTTCGCCTCCGAAACTCGAACTCAAGCCCTTACCGTCTCACCTTAAATACGCTTACCTAAGTGAGAATGAGACATTTCCCGTTATCATATTGGCCTATCTAGCTCTCGAGCAAGAGAAAGCTCTTTTAATGGTCTTGCAAAATAATCGGCAAACTTTTGGCTGGACTATGGCGGACATCGGGGAGATTAGTTCCCTCATAATTAAATATCATATGCATATGATGGATGATGCCAAGTCAATAAAGGATCCACTAAAACATCTCGGGGATTGTGTGGATAATCAACCTCCTCCTTTAGAAGTTGAACCATCCCCTTTTCTTTTAATAAGCTGCGAGAATGCCAGTATTCCATTGATTTCTGATCATTCACATTCTCGTTTTGATTCATCATCACCTCCTATCTCTTCACTTCCATGTACATACAGACACTTTCCATACCCCCACTTATCTCTTCCCCAATTCTTTTTGGCTCGGTACAACATGTTCTTCCACCAACCGATACTTTACACAGATAAATTCTTCAACTGGTTGGTGTTGACTTTTGGTATTTGCAAAGTTTGGCATTGACTTGTAACATCTTTTAACTCAAGTTTGGGGGGAACCTTTTTGTATATATATTTTGTTTTTCTTTTAACATAAAAAAAATATATATAAAAAAAATAAACAGGGGAGTGCCGACATTTTCAACCCTCTTGGTGTAGCATGACAGTGAGGACACTGTCAAGTTTAAGTTTGGGGGTGTGCTCAGTAAGCCTTCTTCCTTCGCATTCATGTGTATATTTTTGCATTTGCATATTTATTTTAAAACCCATAAAAATTGAAAAATTATAAAAATTATAAAAATTGAAAAGCTCAATTTTGGCCATAATTGACTTAAGTTGACAAGACGGTTAACTAGCTAGGAAAAAACTAGATCCTACACTTAGTAAATTAAAAACCTTAAAAATAACCTTTCTTAAAAATTCAACGGTAGAAAGTATATGTTTTTGTAGTTTATTTAGAAATAGGCAAATTTCGAGTTGACTTCTTGGACTAAGTTAAAACAAGGAAAAAGTATTACTATTTTTATTAAAATATAAGTTTGAAAAATAATTCTTAAGCTTAAGTCTAGATTCTGAAAATATACCCTACAAATTGCACAAATACGAACCTTGAAACTTGGAATAGTAGAAAAGACCTTGAAATGCTTTTGTCTAAAAGTCCTTAGTATGAAGGACAATAAAATAAAAATATAAGTGTGAATAAAGAGATAAAAAAAATGAACACTGGTTTTTGTAATTACTTAAGGCTGCATTAATAGAAAAAATATTTAGCGAGGGTGCTTTATCACCTAGTGCCTTAGACCAACTGGTTTGGGAGTCACTGCTAAAACCTTAGGTGTTACAAGACTAGGAATTACGCCTTAATGTGCAAACACATTTTGTAATCGGTCGTTGGTACCTCAAGAAGTATTAACGGTCGCATGAAAAATGTGTGAGCAACTTCATCTAAAAATTCACCAACTAAAAGTATTTTGGATAATGGACAAGAGTATAATAGTTTGATTTGAATTTCCAAGTGTAGGGGTGATATATACACACACGTGGGGGTATGTGATTGGGGTTTAGATGAGAGATATGAATGAAGAATAGGACTTATATCTTTAATAGAGATGATAAAAATTCCTATGTTGAGATGGAACCCTAGAAGGAAAACTTAAAAGATGCCAAAAGCTAAGTAAATTCACAAGAATATATATAATCTTAAGTTAAATGATAAGGAAGCGTGAAAAATACGGGTGGATAATTTATGGGTCGAAGATAATAGAGTTCCTTGTTGGAAAATCTAATTGGAGAATAAAAGTTAATAGGCCGAATTGATAGGATTTTGTGGGTAGTATCCGCTGAAAACCCTCAGGAGACAACACTCCTTCTACTAGGGACACCTAGAGGTTTAACAGCTTGTTGCACGAGCTCAATGCAATCGCGTTTCCCTACGAAAGTGAGGCTAGGTCTTTTTCAAGAATAAAACTAAGTTTGCTCGAGGACGAGCAAAAAATAAGTTTGGGGGTATTTGTTCGTATCATAATATTGCATTATTATATTCCCCATTCTTATTCATTTTACAAATAAACAGGTGTTTTTGATCCATGTCTGCTACATAGTTGCAGGTTACAGGTTTTCGGAACAAAAACAGTGAAATTGACGAAAAGATGATACAAAGTGAGACTACTACCGATAAATGGTGGAATCTTGATCGTGCCTACATTTTGAGGGACAATTAAGATCAATGAACAAGTTCACAAAATTACAAAGGCAGCGCAAGGTTCAAGACTTCGACACAAAAGCAACAGTAAAAGTCCACTACAATCAGAAGCAGCACAGCAAAAATCAGCCCACAAGCCCACTACTTGGTCGCGGAACCGCGGCCAAACCTTGCTCTTGGCCGCGGTTCCGCGACCGTGCTAAGCCCGTATTGGTGGAAATTTCTGTAGCGGCTGGCGGCACGTTGACTAGTCTTCCTAGGGGTATATTTGTAAAAGCAGATGTGCGTCGATTGTAACCCTAGGGTTTCTATGCTCTATAAATAGAAGCCCTAAAACTTATTTTAGGTTATGCCTCTTCTTATGCCTCATTTCATTTTATCAAAATTCAGATTTGTAAATTTCTGCAATGTATGAAGAGAGCATCAAATAAAGTAAGTAGTTTTTTTTATTTCCATGCCCTAGGTAATTTTTATTCTGCCCTAGTATAGATTTTTCATTATCTGCCCTAGTATAACTTTCATTAATTGCCCTAGTTAATTAGTTTAGAATTTGTATTTCAATTCCCTAATGAGTGAGTGGTCTCTTCGCTTGTTAGGGTTAGGATAGGGAAGGTTTGAGAGATGAAGATCTCTCACCCCTTTCTTGCTCATCATACGTTTTTATAGGACTCCATGCATACATGCACACACCGCTCCCTACGGCATCCTATCCCACGAGGTAGCGGTGATACCATAGTATAAACGACCGGTTGTATTTGTCTTCCATAGAGATTAGGGTAAGAATTAAGAAAGGAAGGACAAGAATCTAGAGGAGAAAACATCGTTTCTTCCCGATGGTGCTAATCCACTTTATTAATTATTACCATAACACCTCATAGATCTTAAATAGGGCATAGAAAGCGGTAAGGAATATTGACTTTCCAAACTTAACCTAAACCTAACCCTAGCAAGATTCTAGATCCTAGTGTGGATCAAACTTAGTTTTTTAGATTCAATCAATCCGACAACAATCGGAATTAACTCGTTAGAACAAATCGAGAATACACAAAATCCCTGTGGACCGACCCGTACTCACCGGCTAGCTACCAAGCGATGCCGTTCTTGATTGCGGTTATAAATATTCTTTGAACAAAATCAGCAGCTTCTTGGGGTTAGCCGGTTATTACCGCCGTTTCGTGCAGAGTTTCTCGAGTATCGCTGCGCCGTTGACCGGACTGACCCGAAAGAGAGTTCCTTTTCTTTGGACCAAGGCATGTGAGCAGAGTTTTCAGCAGTTGAAAACTCGTTTGACGACTGCACCAGTTCTATCTTTACCTTCTGGATCGGGCGGCTATGTTGTTTATTGTGATGCTTCGCGAGTGGGGCTCAGTTGCGTATTGATGCAGCATGATAGAGTTATCGCTTATGCTTCTCGGCAGTTGAAGAAGCAGGAGCAGAACTTTCCCACTCATGATCTTGAGATGGTCGCGATGGTCTTTGCGCTCAAGATTTGGAGACACTACCTGTACGGAGAGTCGTGTCAGATCTTCACGGACCACAAGAGTTTAAAGTACATTTTCCAGCAGCGGGATCTGAATTTGAGGCAGCACCGTTGGATGGAGCTTGTGAAGGATTATGATTATGAAATCCTTTACTACCCGGGCAAGGCGAATGTAGTAGCTGATGTTTTGAGTCGTAGGCCCGGAGGTAGCTTGTTCCATTTAAGTGCAGTTCAGAGACAGTCTTCTACAGATTGGCGGATCTTGTGTGACAGTAAAGTACAGTTTGAGTTCACTTTCTCTGGAGGACAGCTTGCCCATGTCCGCACTCGTCCACTTCTACTTGATCGTATCCGTGAGGCGCGGTTTGACGATACTCGTTTGTCCGAGATCTTGGAGCATGTTCAGCAAAGTAGAGATTCAGAATTTGTGATTGATGATCAGGGTGTGCTATGTTTTGGGACTCGTCTTTATGTACCAGATTCCGAGGGGCTGAAACGCGAGATCCTAGAGCAAGCACACCAGTCAGCATACAATACTCATCCAGGTTCCACCAAGATGTATCGTAATTTGAGAGATATCTACTGGTGGGAAGGGATGAAGAGAGATGTTTCAGACTTCGTTTTGAGGTGCCTGACTTGCCAGCAGGTCAAGGCTGAGCATCAGAGACCGAAAGGAAAGCTGCAGCCTTTGCCCATTCCGGAGTGGAAATGGGAGCATATCTCCATGGATTTCATTATGGGTGTACCCAGGTCCAGTCGAGAGTATGACTCCATTTGGGTGGTTATTGACCGGTTGACGAAAGCGGCTCACTTCCTTCCTGTAAAGACCACTTTCGGATTTGCTCAGTATGCTCAGCTGTACATTGATGAGATTGTGCGTTTTCACGGCGTTCCGACATGCATTGTATCCGACAGAGGCACCCAGTTTACCAGCCATCTTTGGCAGAAACTTCAGAAAGCTTTGGGTATCCGATTGAGTTTCAGCACCGCTTTCCATCCGCAGACCGATGGTCAGTCAGAGCGGACTATACAGACTCTCGAGGATATGCTTCGAGCGTGCGTGCTTGATTTTGGTGGCAGTTGGGATCGTCACTTGCCTTTGATAGAGTTCTCCTCCAATAACAGTTTTCAGGAGACGATTCAGATGGCATCCTTTGATGCCTTGTATGGGAGAAAGTGTCGATCGCCAGTCTGTTGGACCGAACTCAGCGAGAGTAGGAATTTGGGACCACAGGTAGTCCAGGAAACTACGGAGAAGATCCAGTTGATCCAGGACAAGATGAGAGCAGACTTGAGTTCGCAGTGGGTGATCATGTTTTCCTACGGATTTCTCTGATGAAAGGCGTGATGAGATTTAGGAAGAAAGGAAAGCGTAGTCCCAAATTTGTGGGTCATTTTGAGATCCTTGAGTGAGTTGGTACCGTTGCCTATCGTTTGGCACTTCCGCCCAGTTTTCCGGATGTACACCCCGTATTTTATGTATCGATACTTCACAAGTACCTTCATGACCCTTCTCACGTGATTCAGCACCAGACCATCCAGCTGGAGTGCGATGTTTCGTTCACCGAGTAGCCGGTAGTTATATTGGATCGGCAGGTGAAGAAACTTCGGTCAAAGGTCTTGCCGTCAGTGAAGGTTCTGCGGTGTGGCCCAAATAGCGAAGAGGTCACATGAGAAGCCGAGAGCGAGATGCGGAAGAAATTCCCTCATCTCTTCGAAGGTACGCATAGTAAGATTTTTAAATTCAGGGACCGAATTTCTTTAAAGGGGAAGGTTGTAACACCTTAGCACGCGATTAGAGTTAATTAAGCGATATTATGCAGGTTTTTAATAAATTTAACCAATAATTGTTTTCACATATTTTATTATAATTAATTAATATTTTATTTTTGTACTTGCACACACATGTGCATACTAATCTAGGGTTAAGGATGTGTTAACCATGCTTTGTTAGCCATGACACCTTAACATATAATGTTATGTCACACACACACACACACATGTATATTTTTGTTTTAAGTAAAAAGGGTTTTATTTTAAAATAAGAGAAAAGGGAAAAGATTTGAAAATGGAGGCATGATGGCATGGGGGACAAGCATGGGGGCATTTAATGAGGAGAGATAAAGAGTATGGCTCTTATCTCTTACCCTCACCCTCTCACTCTCTCATTTTCCCTCAACTCTCTCTTTCATTTTCTTTTTTCTTCTTCTTCTTCACAAAAAATCATCTCTTGAAAAGATTTTTCCTACAAAGCTCTGGCCTAAATCTTCATCAAACCTCACTAAACCCTCCACAGATCATGCTTAACCCTCTTGTGATGACTTGGAGCTTGAAAGGCTAGGGTTTTTCCGAAGTTTTGGTGAGGTAATGATGCCAAACCCTTATTTAGGCTCTAAGGAAGGTTTTGTGTTAATTAGTTTCAGTAAAACACCTTAATGTTTTTAAATTAGTGTTAATATCGTATTTTTGTGTTATGTTAGGGTTCTGTCTTGATCTGCTATCGACCCAGGTTTTGTTTTTGGAAGTTGCCATCACTGAGAGATGTATTTGAGACCTGGAATCTACCCACAAAACCTGAGACCATCCCCTTTCTTTGAAGCCGCAGATTAATTGGTTCTGGCCGCAAATTGCGGCCAGATTAGAGAGTTGGGGTTCGTGTATTCGTCGTGGGGTCTCTGGGGTAAAGTATAGGCTTGTGGCCGGTGCAACTTTCACTAATTTATTGTGTATAAAAATCTGGGACCGTTTAGCTAGAATTTAAGTGTTTCGGCAATGTGCGATGTGGATTTATCTGACTTATGTTTAAGTGTTTCGTACATTTATTTGCCATAGGTATGGTCTAGGATGTCGCTGCACGCATTTAACCCGCTAAGCTAACACTTGGTAGCTTGTGGGAGTCGATTCATTAGTTGGGCATTTTTGTCCGCGTGTTTTTGGAAAGTTTACTAAGTTCACTCGTTTTGGTTTTGTGTGATGCTAGGATCACAGGCGGAGACTTCGGACGCAGCCAGGAAGGGGAAGGAGGTGATCGGATTCACTTAGCTCGAGATCGTCCGGTGAGTAGATTTAATATCTACAGGGGAATCACCTGTATGGCGTTAAGCGCTGAAAGCTAGATTCAAGTATAACCTTGTGTGATATGCTTATATGTCTATAAATATTTTGATTGTGCATAAGTACCATTTGTACGTCCGATTACCTGTTGTACTTCGACGTATCATTAATAAGGCACTGCACCATTACTAACAGTTCATATTGCACGAACACTGATTTATATGCCACACTGTAACGTTTTGAAAATCGTTTCGGTGAAATTTCGGAAAATCGGTAAAATAAGGGGGTTTTCTGTAAAAAGTCAAAATACAAATATTTTTATTATAAAATTAAATATACATATTCTAGCTATGTAATTGCTAGTATTTGGTGTTTATTGAGCCACTGGTGAAATTTCAAATTTTCTGAAATTTTTTCCGAAATTAATTATTTTAATATTATTTTAAGCCGTCACTAATACATTTAATTAGGGAAAATTACAAATTGGAATGGGTTGATACAAATTTTATAATTCTTGACACACTAAACTGCCATGTAAAATATTGTTTCTGAAACGAAATGGTTTGCCAAAACGGTTTAGAAAATATCGAAGAAAAAGGGCTTAATTAGTGAATGTTGTGTTAATGGGAATTGGGGTAATACATTTATCTTTTTCCCTAACCCACACACCCACACCTCACCCTCTCCCCCTCTCCCCATGTGGCCGGCCCTACCTTGACAGCCCCCCCTCTCTCTCTCCAATCACCTCTTGTTTGAAGAGAAAAGAAAAGAAAAGAAAGGAAAATGAAAGAAAGTCAAAGGGGTGTAAACTTTGTCTTTTCTCCCCACTTTCTTCACCTCACTCTCTCTCCTCTCCCCCTCAATTTCCTGGCCAAGAATTCCTCCCCCCTCAATAGTAGCAGCCCTCCCCCAAATCCCCTCCATTTTTGCACCAAAAAATCCACAAAAATGCCTCAAAATCCCTATAAAATCAAGGCTAATTCCAAATCCAATCTCTACCCATTTCCCCATGACCTATTCTAAGTTGGATCTTGGAGGAAAGTTGGTGTTTTGGAGGCTAATTTCCAAGCTAGATCTCTAAAATTGGGAGGTATAAACCTTGACCCTATATAGAATTTGTTGTTTATATTGCTTAATCTAACATAATTAAGTGTTAATTTGGTTCTTGTTGCTAATTTTGAAAATTAAAGAATATGGTTTGAAGCTATTTTGGGTTTAACCATCACTATTAGGATAATCAAGTGTAGATTATCATCTTGTGGAATTGTAAAACCTAATCTAATTGCTAGTTTGCAAATTGTTAGATTGATATTGTTATATTTAAGCTATTTTGCAAACTAAGGTTTTTGGAAAATTATTAAATACTTTAGATTAAAATATAATTAAAGTTTCATGTCATTATTAATATTATAATGAGTGGTTTAATGCCTTTGGTTCATGCAAAACCAAGCTTAGTTGTTGTTTTGTGCATTTCTACTTGGAATTGTTAAAATTTGATAAAATTGCGAAACTAGAATTTTTAGTTTTATAAAAATTGATGAGATTAAAATGTGAAAATGGTTTATTTGACATAATTATGATATTTAGTGGATATTATGGCCATTAGTTTTGTTAAAACATCAAGTTTCGAATTAAAACAGTAAATTTTTGCTTGCTAAATTTTCGGAAAAATGGCTTTTAAAGTGAGTTTGGGGGTTTTGAGAATTTTAACCTATTTTATATTATAATTAGTGTTCGTGAATGCGCAAATGAGTGTGTTTGGGTTTTTCTCGATGGTTTAACATTTGTACATCGACATCGAGGGTTGGTTTGGCTATTCTTGCATGCGTAGGCGATAGGTTTTGAGCTATGCGTGATACGCGTGCCGACTTGATTTTCGTATGCCGTTTCGATTTCGAATTTGATTTTAATGCGATACGGTGCGTTATGACATGTAGGTACCCCATGTGGACTTCGAGACGACAAGCAAGCGCGTGGCGACGTCGGCATCGGCGAGCAAGGACCAGGTGAGTAGATTTATATCTACGGGGAGAAGTCGGGTGGATGGCGTATAGCACCCCCGCAGTTCGTGGTGATGTATACGAATACGTATACACACATATATATTGATTATATTGTTGAGTTTATTGATGATAAGGATAGATTTTAGGTGTAATTGGATAGGTTTAGTATTGCGAGACCCTAGAGTAGAGGTTGCATCACATTTACACACACACCCATACTTGCATACATTCTTCTTTCATATGTGCTTATATGGGGTTATATTGTTTTGTGTTCACATGGGTATGGGACTATGTGTTCACATACTGGATTTGAGGATAGTATTTGGGATTTGAGATGAGTCGATAAGATTTGATTGAGACCGCGAGAACGGTGATATGGCAGGATTCGTACTTGAGATACGTCCTGATGTTATAGCGGATCTTTAGACGACGATACCATGTAAATAGTGATGTACATTGAATGGTTGACATGTGATTGTAATATGAGATAAGATATGTTAAGATAATTATAATGGGTTGCATTGAGCGATGTATCCTTCTTATTGATGATATGTGCTGATGATATCAGGTTGTACAAGATTGTCGATCAGTAGTCAGATCATGATTATATTGATTATGTTAGTGTTGTACTAGACGTAGGTCAGTACCCCAGATGATGATCTTGATAAAGAGGATACCAGATGAACAGTGTGATGAGTATGATATTGATCCGTACCCAGATTTGGGGATGCCGTACGACGGATTTATGTACGAGATATATATTGATGATTGATCCGCACTCTTGACTTGGGATGTCTGATTATAGATATGGTATCGGATATGATATTATTGAGGCGGGATCACCGACTAATATATATACAGGTATGTATATTTATCGACTCAGATGTTAGGCGGTTTCCTTACCTGTGGTTCAGCTTGTTAGCTTAGCCCTTTAGTTTAGTGTAGTTGTTAGATTAGATTCGACTCCTGCCTATTTCAAAAGCTAACGAATCGTGGGTATTTTAAAAGACAGGTCAAGTGATTCTACGGATATTTCAAAAGACGTATCTTTTCTTAAAAACACGGTAGCCCTTATTTTCAAAATACCGCGATTCGTGTTATTTCAAATGACACTATTGTAGGACTTATATTAGGGTAATGCAGATTAGTTATCGTTGTGTCTGGTATTTAGCTCCCGCTCATTATTGTTGTTCGCTCCGCATCGCATGTTTATATTATGATTCATATTCTATTGTTGATATCATACTGTTAGGACACCAGCACCATTACCGATGATGCGTATGTACCACGTACACTTACTTGCCGGCTCACACACATCTTCATCGGTAATTGCCATGTCACTTACACTTAGAGAATATTATTGCTTGATTTAGCTTGTTAGCTAGTGGTTTGACATGATATTAGTATACTTGCCTTATATGCCAGCTTAGATATGGTAGTTATTCCTTGTCACTTCATGCATACTGTTATTCATTGTTATGCCGCATTCATGGATTCTCATGCCTATTTTCACTGTTGTACATGCTATTGATGATTTGGATTCGGATTTCATGAAATTTCTTGGATTTGGAGGAAAACCGCAAAAACATAAATAAACTTCTTCTCTCTCTTTTTAAATAAAAAGTGCGGTTTTCCAATGATGTATGAGTCGTCCACCATGAGTTTTGCTGATAGATTTCGAGACCCGAGTTCGAGGAGTGGAGGAACCGTTTCGGGTACATGGTGGACCCGGTGCGGTACCCCGGGGCAAGAGGATCGCAGATGATGGCATTGAGCCTGGCAGGGAGCACTACCGACCGGTGATTTTACCCGACGCGTCGGATATCCGGAGGATACCGTCGTGGTCCTGAGATGGATGGTAGGGGCCGGTTTGGACTGACGGCGTCCTAGATATTGAGATTGAGACATTGAGATTTCGAGATATTGAGGTACTGAGATTTGATGATACAGGCCAGTCCGGATAGCCGGAGCCTGAGATTTTGAGACATTGAGATTTATATTTTGTGTCGATGCTAGACACTGTTTATGCTGATTTCATTTATGATACCTCATTTTAAAAATACAAAGGAAATCTCACTAAATTATGAAAGTAGTTTCTTCGGTACATGTATTCTGTTTTCATGCATTCATGCATCATCCATATGATATATTCTACCTGAGGCACTGACACGGGCATATGGGATTACACTTGGGTTAGATACTTACCCTAGCCATTGTTATAGACTGCTGGTTACATATTTGAGGATATATTATGATCATATGATCTAGGATTGCGTTGTTCATGCGGTTTCTGTTTGTAGATATTTTTCTACTCACGAGTTGGCAACTCACCCCCGTTGTGCCCCAGTTTCTTACAGGGTTTGCCGTACAGGTTTCATTACAGTTTTGCTACCACTGCTTCTTTCGGGTGACTTGCTAGTAGGTGGATTTATTGGTATCATACCCATCATATTACTTGTATATTATTACTCTGTTGTATCTAGAAGTTCCATCAACCAAACATGTATTTATTTTTTAGATAGAGACCAGTGATGTTATTCTTTCGACCTTAGCGTCGCGCATTATATTTCTGTGGATTTCTTGTTGTTCTGAGTTTCCTTTTGAGTTTGATCCTCGCCCTTGGCGTTGTATATTATATTGCTTATGTGGTTGTGACCGTCGATTGACGAAGAGCTAGCTCCCGCTTGGGGATGCCTTTTATTGATTTCGTATACTATTCATGTTGTATCCCGTTTGGGGGCCAGTATTTACAAAGGAGACTCTGCCGAAATTTTCAGGAAATATTTGATTTTTTTTAAAAACGCATAATTCGGCTTATGCTATTAAAACTACTTGATTTAAATTGGTTTTCCTTCACTCTACTACTTTTCTTGGTTTGGATTTCTGGGTTTTCGGTTTACTTAGATTACGTGCGCCTCGAGACGTTTCGTAATTTAAGTGCCGGTAATGTTCCGTACTTTCGGGACGTGACAAAGTTGGTATCAGAGTGTTAGGTTTTACCTTCGGAGCGTAGGATGACCCTTAGTTGATGGAATAGGTGACTAAAGTAAAGTAACGTACCGTGGGTATGTTCCGCGGCATACTTACGATACGCTACTCCACTTAAGGAGCCTTAGGATGTACATTTCTTGTTCAGTGTTATATTCCTTCCTATGATCTAGCCTCATCGGTATCAGTTATGGTTTTGCTACCACGATTACGGGCAGGGAGAGCTACGGCTACAGTTGCGGTCAGCACAAGCTCGTTAAGAACGAGGACTGACCAGGGCGTAATTCCGGCGATACACGATTGCGGAGATGTGTCTTTTTATTATGTTTTCGCGCCACGAGCGTGGGATGGACCGCTGTATGAGGTTACTCGGACGTGCCGATCAGTACCAGAGGATCGAGCCAATGATAGAGGCCAACCAGATTTTGATGACCGTCGGTGTATTGCTTATTCATGATGTTTGCGGCATTGTTCAGCGTGCAGACAAGTGAGCCAGTTATTGCTGCGAACGACGAGATATCGCCCCAGGTGTTGGAGCTATTGCAGTACGAGTTGTACTAAGAGATGATAGAAGATCGCTAGTCACCGAGGATGAATGACTAGGACATGTGGTTCGTTCGCTACCCCGATGCGAGGTCATCAGATAGATTGATTCCAGCTAGAGACGACTTCACGCGGAGACGTTGAGAGTCGACAGAGACGATCGAATGTCAGAAACCTATTATTCTAAGTTTAAAGTATTCGGAAGAGCATGCAGGCAATTCTATGGACCCTCTAGAAGAATGAAACCCTAACTCGACTTAATGACCGTGTGAAAGCCTTTGAACCTTAGGGTTTGCGGCAGTTCCGCAACGCCATTAGTGAGGCTTGGGTTTGCCCTTCTACGGCTGGACCATCGATGTTGTGGTACGTACACGATACTATTAAACTGTACCCAAGATGTTGAGCTCTTGGGGGATTATGAGGTTTTGACAATCGATTGGATGGTTCGACTTCATTCGGATGCTAGGTGGTGAGAAGCATTTCTTGGGAGACTCCAGATACGAGGATAGCCGTTGGAGCTCAGTCCATGCAGCCACGACGAGACGAGTCCGAAGCAGTCGACGTTAGAGAAAAGTGGAGTAAGAGGTTCGTACAAGATCTGGATAAGATAACGTTCCACTCCGCCGACATCAGAGATGCAGTACGCAGGCCGAGGCATTGTACGTGGATATATCTTCCAGAAGGAGTCGTGATGAGTATGCAGCCGTTCCGGAATAAGGAACAGATATAGTAAAGGACGATGACTTCCAGACAATTCGGCAGAGGCGAGATTTAGGAGAGACCTCAACAGGACCTTTCTGGAATAAATTACAAGAAGACTTGGACCCAGGAGCGGTCATGTTACGCACACCAGCAGGCCAGAGTTCAGGATCCTCGATGAGACATGTTATGAGTGACCACGACAGTTGGCCGGAGATTCTTGGAGGATGTGCTTGAGCGGGGCTATTCCGCCATACTTGTTTTCGGTATTGTTGGGCGATCTATTCGCATGACTGATTTTGATGATTGAGTTTCATGATATTCGTTTTCATGTACCATGGTTGCACCTACTAAGTATTTACGATTTCTGCACAGTTGTTGCACTTGATATTGTTTTCGTGCCTTGGTTTCTCATGTTTGTGATTATATGGATTTCATACAGTTGAGTTGATTTGTGCGTATATACGCATACGATTTGGTTTTTGCACTCGGTATAGTTCACATATGCTTGCAGTGCAGTGATACGCATTTTGTGCACTTAGATGTACTGGACTTCGATTTCGATTGTGATGCTCGATATTGGTTTTGTGCACCTTGTGCACGTAATTGGATTTTGCGCATGTTCGGCGCTTGATATTGGATTTCATGATTTCGTGCATGATAGATGCACCTGCCTTGGATTTTCGCGCATGTTGAACACATGTTTTGAGATGCGATTTTGGTGCACACCAGATGCACTAAATCGAGATTCTTCGTGCATGTCAGATGCACCTGTTTTGCTGTCAGGCACACTTGTTGCCCTTGACAGATGTTTCGTGCACACCCGATACACTTAGATGTTGTTTCTGTGCATATGTATAGCACATTCATGGATTTCGATTTCCGTGCGCACCAGACGCACATGGCATTCATATATATATTTGGGACTGATTTATGTTGGTTTTCGTATTGGATCTTGACATTGATGTCTTCCCCATGACTCCGATGATTGCGAGATGCTTGACGGAGTTTTAATCTTGAGTTATATGCTCATTTTTCATGCGCATGCGCTGCGCTACGATTTGTTTTATGTATTTACGATTTCGGAGCCCCGACGACTTGATGGTTTTGCTTAGATGTTTTAGTATTTGGGGGGAGTTTTAATTTAAATTCGGGGACCGAATTTTTTTAAGGTGGGGAGATTGTAACGTTTTGAAAATCGTTTCGGTGAAATTTCGGAAAATCGGTAAAATAAGGGGGTTTTCTGTAAAAAGTCAAAATACAAATATCTTTATTATAAAATTAAATATACATATTCTAGATATGTAATTGCTAGTATTTGGTGTTTATTGAGCCACTGGTGAAATTTCAAATTTTCTGAAATTTTTTCCGAAATTAATTATTTTAATATTATTTTAAGCCGTCACTAATACATTTAATTAGGGAAAATTACAAATTGGAATGGGTTGATACAAATTTTATAATTCTTGACACACTAAACTGCCATGTAAAATATTATTTCTGAAATGAAATGGTTTGCCAAAACGGTTTAGAAAATATCGAAGAAAAAGGGCTTAATTAGTGAATGTTGTGTTAATGGGAATTAGGGTAATACATTTATCTTTTTCCCTAACCCACACACCCACACCTCACCCTCTCCCCCTCTCCCCATGTGGTCGGCCCCACCTTGACAGCCCCCCTCTCTCTCCAATCACCTCTTGTTTGAAGAGAAAAGAAAAGAAAAGAAAGGAAAATGAAAGAAAGTCAAAGGGGTGTAAACTTTGTCTTTTCTCCCCACTTTCTTCACCTCACTCTCTCTCCTCTCCCCCTCAATTTCCTGGCCGAGAATTCCTCCCCCATCAACAGCAGCAGCCCTCCCCTAAATCCCCTCCATTTTTGCAACAAAAAATCCACAAAAATGACTCAAAATCCCTACAAAATCAAGGCTAATTCCAAATCCAATCTCTATCCATTTCCCCATGACCTATTCTAAGTTGGATCTTGGAGGAAAGTTGGTGTTTTGGAGGCTAATTTCCAAGCTAGATCTCTAAAATTGGGAGGTATAAACCTTGACCCTATATAGAATTTATTGTTTATATTGCTTAATCTAACATAATTAAGTGTTAATTTGGTTCTTGTTGCTAATTTTGAAAATTCAAGAATATGGTTTAAAGCTATTTTGGGTTTAACCATCACTATTAGGATAATCAAGTGTAGATTATCATCTTGTGGAATTGTAAAACCTAATCTAATTGCTAGTTTGCAAATTGTTAGGTTGATATTGTTATATTTAAGCTATTTTGCTAACTAGGGTTTTTGGAAAATTATTAAATGCTTTAGATTAAAATATAATTAAGTTTTCATGTCATTATTAATATTATAATGAGTGGTTTAATGCCTTTGGTTCATGCAAAACCAAGTTTAGTTGTTGTTTTGTGCATTTCTACTTGGAATTGTTAAAATTTGATAAAATTGCGAAACTAGAATTTTTAGTTTTATAAAAATTGATGAGATTAAAATGTGAAAATGGTTTATTTGACATAATTATGATATTTAGTGGATATTATGGCCATTAGTTTTGTTAAAATATCAAGTTTCGAATTAAAACAGTAAATTTTTGCTTGCTAGATTTTCGGAAAAATTGCTTTTAAAGTGAGTTTGGGGGTTTTGAGAATTTTAACCTATTTTATATTATAATTAGTGTTCGTGAATGCGCAAATGAGTGTGTTTGGATTTTTCTCGATGGTTTGACGTTTGTACATCGACATCGAGGGTTGGTTTGGCTATTCTTGCATGCGTAGGCAATAGGTTTTGAGCTATGCGTGATACGCGTGCCGACTTGATTTTCGTATGCCATTTCGATTTCGAATTTGATTTTAATGCGATACGGTGCGTTATGACATGTAGGTACCCCATGTGGACTTCGAGACGACAAGCAAGCGCGTGGCGACGTCGGCACCGGCGAGCAAGGACCAGGTGAGTAGATTTATATCTACGGGGAGAAGTCGGGTGGATGGCGTATAGCACCCCTGCAGTTCGTGGTGATGTATACGAATACGTATACACACATATATATTGATTATATTGTTGAGTTTATTGATGATAAGAATAGATTTTAGGTGTAATTGGATAGGTTTAGTGTTGCGAGACCCTAGAGTAGAGGTTGCATCACATTTACACACACACACCCATACTTGCATACATTCTTCTTTCATATGTGCTTATATGGGGTTATATTGTTTTGTGTTCACATGGGTATGGGACTATGTGTTCACATACTGGATTTGAGGATAGTATTTTGGATTTGAGATGAGTCGATAAGATTTGATTGAGACCGTGAGAACGGTGATATGGCAGGATTCGTACTTGAGATACGTCATGATGTTATAGCGGATCTTTAGACGACGATACCATGTAAATAGTGATGTACATTGAATGGTTGACATGTGATTGTAATATGAGATAAGATATGTTAAGATAATTATAATGGGTCGCATTGAGCGATGTATCCTTCTTATTGATGATATGTGCTGATGATATCGGGTTGTACAAGATTGTCGATCAGTAGTCAGATCATGATTATATTGATTATGTTAGTGTTGTACTAGACGTGGGTCAGTACCCCAGATGATGATCTTGATAAAGAGGATACCAGATGAACAGTGTGATGAGTATGATATTGACCCGTACCCAGATTTGGGGATACCGTACGACGGATTTATGTACGAGCTATATGTTGATGATTGATCCGCACTCTTGACTTGGAATGTCTGATTATAGATATGGTATCGGATATGATATTATTGAGGCGGGATCACCGACTAATATATATACAGGTATGTATATGTATCGACTCAGATGTTAGGCGGTTTCCTTACCTGTAGTTCAGCTTGTTAGCTTAGCCCTTTAGTTTAGTGTAGTTGTTAGATTAGATTCGACTCCTACCTATTTCAAAAGCTAACGAATCGTGGGTATTTTAAAAGACAGGTCAAGGGATTCTACGGATATTTCAAAAGACGTATCTTATCTTAAAAACACCGTAGCCCTTATTTTCAAAACACCGCGATTCGTGTTATTTCAAAAGACACTATTGTAGGACTTATATTAGGGTAATGCAGATTAGTTATCGTTGTGTCTGGTATTTAGCTCCTGCTCATTATTGCTGTTCGCTCCGTGATTGGTGTGAAATTATGTGTTTGTAGTTAACCGCAATCAATAACGGTGTCGCGCGTAGCTAGACCGAGATGAGTACGGGTCGTCCTCTGGGAAACGTTGAATCTTTTACTCTTACTTTAGATGTGTTGAAAAAGAGAGGAGGAAGAAAGAATTTGTTGAATGGTTTCTAGATCTACGTTAAGCAAGAATGCAAAAATATAGATCTAGATTATTTTGAGGATGTAGTTAATATAATAAGGGGGCTTGTAGGGTTCGTTAGGATTTAGTAGTTATGGACGATTAATTAAAAGTTACCCTTTTTATCCTTTAATAGATTTAAAACTAGAACGACAGTGATGCATGTAGATTAGGGTTTCTGGAGGGAAAAGGAATCCCACTCTTAACCCCTATCTCGACATGGAACTCCGTTCATATCTAGTCTTTACCAAAACAATCATTAATCTAATCTCTAATCGCGGTCGCGGCTAACAATGAATTGGTAGCGCGCCCGATTAGGATGTTAATGATTCTTTTGATAAAGTTTATAACTTTATAGGACTTAAAAAGAGTTTAGGGATTTTCATCGTCCATTGGCCTACCCTAATCCTACGAACCCTAACAAGCGGAGAATTACTCGCGCATGTTGGGAGAAAAAGAGATGGAGAGAAAATGCATAATTAAACTACGAAGAAATAGAATAAGAAAAAGAAAGCTACCTTTATTAATCAACAATATTCATTACACTTTGATTCCTTAGAAAATGATTACAAATCTAGTTGCTTCTCGATCTCTTCTAAGGAGGTAGACAAATAGTTGATGATCAGCCTGGATGCATGAGCCGTCTTGGACTTCGTGATCGCGTCGACTTGATAATTTTTCCAAGAGGCACTCGGTCCCTATTTATAGTCCAAATCCAGAAACCCTTGCTTCCAAATTAGGTAAATAGTAGTATAGATTTTTCCCAGAAAAGCGCAAATCCTAACTCCATAATCCTGCCGCGGATCCGCGGCCCAAGGGGGTATGGCCGCGGATCCGCGGCCATATGATCTCGGCCCTTCATCAAACTTCAGGAGTTCTGTACTTGTGACATTTGGCGATCCTTGGACCCTTCAGAATTTGGAAATCTTTTCTTTTCTTCTACCAGAGTTGATTTCTTAATTTTGATTTCTTAATTAGGCAGGTTAGCTTCAACAACTTGATTTCCTTGATTTTAGTCTTGGAAAATTCTGCACAAGTTGGAAAGATTCTGCACAACAACTTAAATAATATTTAGTAGACTTAGTTCTACTAAGATTAGGTCAATGATATTATTTGCATACAATTTCCTACCAAATTCTAATTATAATATATCAACACATGGAAAATAGTATTTTTACACATAAACCCTCATATGTATGATATATTATAATAAAGACCTTTTTTAATATGAAAATGGTAGGAAAAATGTAATAACAAATGTGCAGTTTTATCAACTGAACAAATACCCCCAAACTTATCTTTGATCGTCCCGAGCAAACTAGTTTATTCAAGAGAAGGAGAAAAAAAAGGGAGAAAACTAAGCACACTTTCGTAGGCAAACACGATTGCACTGAGCACGTGCAACAAGTCATTAAACCTCTAGGTGTCCCTAGTAGGAGGAGTGTTGTCTCCTGAGGGTTTTCAGCGGATTACACCCACAAAATCCTATAATAAAAGAGAGATGGTGAAATTTACATATAAAGATAAGAACCATAAAAGAAAGACTTTGAAAATAAGAGTTTCCAACTATACTAGCTTTTCAGTTGTCATGAGCCCTATCTTAATAGTCATGAAAAAAATGTTAGAAATCACATCATTCCTCAATAAAACATCGTCTTTATTCTTCATTCCTACCTTTCATACAAACATCGATCATATAACCCTACGTGTGTGAAATGAACATTCCTACACTCGGAGAACTCAATTCAAGCTATCATACTCTTGTCCATCTACCTCAGTACTTTTTAACTTGATGAATATTTAGATTTGCTCACACATTTTCATGCGACCGTTAATACTTCTTGAGGTACTAACCGACCGATTACTTATGTGCTTGCTGATTAGGTGACAATATTTTCCTCGTCTTGCACCACCTAAGGCTTAGCAGTGACTCCCAGACCAGTTGGCCTTAGCGCACTAGGTGAAGAGGCACCCTCGCTATATTTTTTATTGCTGCCTTGGCGATAACAAAACCAGTGTTCATTTTTTTTTCTTTTCACCATTTTTATATTTTCCTTCATTTATTTCATTTCCTTCATACTTTGGTTTTTAGACAAGAGCATTTCAAGGTATCCTCTACTATCCCGAGTTTCAAGACGTGTGTAAGTGCATATAGTAGGGTATCAACATTCAAATGTTTGGCTTCCAGAATAGAAACTATTTTTCAGACTTATTTTTATCCTCAGATTAGTGACTTCCTTCATCTTACTAACCCTTGGGACAACAGCTCATAACTACTTATTACTAGTTCGTTTAAGAAAACTTCTAATTTTCTTGGTTTTCTTAAACTATTCCTATCTTTTGGATGTAATTTTTCACTTTCTATTCTTTTATTATCAAAAAAAATTTGTGCTTTAATATAGTATAATGCAAAGTATAAGCACAAACCTCCCACAAACCTGTTTACAACAGTGTCCTCACCGATGTCATCCGTTAAGCTCAAAAACCTGTAGACTTGGGAGGAAATTATTAATGGGGGCAAGAATATATGAAAGTGAAAATCCTCCCCCAAACTTATTTTAGGCTCACAAATTTGTAAAAATCATTTTCTTTTCAAGAGCCAAATTATACCACACCCCCCAAACTTGAGTTAAACAATTTTAATCTTTTAAAATCACACGAGGGGGTCAAGGTTATTGGTCAATGCCAAGCTTTGCAAAGACCGAAGGTCAACACCAACCATTCAAAAATTTTATCGATGAAGCACCAAGGTTGGTGGAAGAACATGTCACCTTTCGACGTGAAGAAGTGGGGAGGTGATAAGAGGTGTAATGGAAAAGGACTGCGTCTCAATTTGGAGAGACGGCACAGTGATAGTAATGATGGATTACTCGCATTATCATGATTGTCCAAAAGAAGGGGTGGAGGTCCAATTTCTTCATCTTGGAGTTGATTCATCTCAACACCCGTATCTTTTAAAAATGCGAGTTCATCAGCGAAAATTTCCTCAAAGCTTTCATTGATACCCCGAAGAATAATGTCATCAGAAAAAATGGAGTGATCGTCAGACTCTATAAAAAGTTCCTCATCAGCGTTAGATATTGACCCGGAAGAATACATGATTGGGTCAAACAACAACATATGAAAAGAGTCAGTATCATGAGGTTGATCAAATTCGTTGCTGTCGACATCCATAAATTCGACAGAACACACATGAGCATAGGGTTCGGAGGGTTCACTTCCCAACTTATAAATGTTAAGCTCAATTGACTTCTTTCCAAAGGATAGGGTCATAGAGCCGTTTCTACAATTGATTACTGCGTTGGAAGTGGCCAAAAAGGGTCGACCGAGTATCACCGGGATTTGATTACGTGGGTTTGCTACAGGTTGTGTATCTATAACGATAAAATCCACAGGGAATATGAATTCCCCGACTTTGATTAACACATCCTCTAGCTCACCCCTTGGTTGGGTAATAGATCGATCGGCCATCTGAAGAGTGCAATGCGCAGGTTTTAACTCTCCGATCCCTAATTGCTCATAAACAGAATACGGAAGCAAATTAACAATAGCACCTAAATCGAGTAGAGCACGATTGATATTTTTACCCCCAATAGAAATTGAAATTGTAGGACTTCCGGGGTCCTTTCGTTTCTTGGGTAGTTGTTGTGTAAAAGTTGTGCTCACATTACTCACAAGGAAAACTTTTTTAGGTACTTGAACTTTTCTCTTCCTAGTGCGCAGGTCCTTTAGGATTTTCGCATATGACGGAACTTGTTGAATAGCATCTAGGAGAGGAATGTTTATGTTAACTTGCTTAAAAATTTCCACAATCTTCTCCATTTGTGGACTTGGTCTGTTGCCCCTTAACCTGTTTGGATAAGGTGCTTTATCAATAAGGGTTTGGTCCAACATTGGAGAGGATTGTGGGGACGGATTCGATCCCAAAACTGGAGTAGGAATCGACTTAGATAGATTTTGCGAAATGGGCGAAGGGTTCGAGCCTTGGGGAAAACGGAGAATAGGATCGGGTGAAGGTGGGAGACTAGACGAATTAGGGGAAGAAGAAGAAGCTGGGGTATCATTGGTGTCACTATCATCATATTGCTCACCCACTCGGTTATTCAGCACTTTTCCCGATCTCAACGTGGTAACAACACTCACATTATAACTTTGTGAGTGGCCAGGATTAGGTATGGGTTGAGATGGGAGTTTCCCTTTCTCTCTCGCACTCATTGCAGCGTTTAACTGTGCGATTTGGTTTTCTATTGATTTAATACTCTCAACATGGGAGGCGGAGTTTTTCGTTATGTATCAATAGAAGACTTCATCTCAGCCGACAATTGCATGGATTGTTTCATGAACATATCCAAAGTTTGTGCAAGTGAGTTGTCAGTACCGGCCACTTGTGGTGTAGAAATGTTGGCCGGATTTTGGAAATTCTGTGACTGAAAGGGGGGCTGATTCTGTGGTTGTGGTTGCTGTGAAGGAGGTCTTTGATAATTGCTTTGCTGGTTTTGATTCCAAGCAAAATTAGGATGATTCCTCCATCCTTGATTGTATGTGGAAGAATAAGGATCGTTTCTAGGTCGCTGCTGAAAAGCAGCATTAGTTTGAAACGATGCATTCATAGGACATTCTTCTGTTAAATGTGAAGGATCCGAACAGCAACCACAGACGGTCTTAGAAAACGTGACCTGATTTAGGGAGAATGATGAGAATTTGTTCTCAATAGCGTCGAGTTTCTTCTGTATTGCTGCCATTTCGGCTTTTACTGCGATAGAAACAACAATTTGATGAATACTTCCCTTAGAAGAAGGTGGTCTTACGCTTTCCCACTGCAAAGTGTGTTCAGCAAGGTCTTCCAGATATTTCCAAGCTTCACCATCGTCTTTAGACATGAAATTGCATTGACAATTTATTTCAAGCATCTGCTTTGTCGCTGGATTAATGCCCTCATATATTATTCGGCATAAATCCCATCTATTGATTCCATGATGAGGACATTGGACAAGCAGATCTTTGAAACGTTCAAAGCACTTCCAAAATGGTTCATTGGGAAGCTGGGTGAACTGGTTGATCTCGCTTCTAACACGGGCAGTCTTATGGTTTGGGTAAAACTTCTTAAGAAATGCTATGACGAATTCATCCCAATTAGTGATAGAGTGTGCGGCAGTATTATAAAGCCATTTTTCTGCCAAGTCGCACAGTGTGAATGGGAGAAGACGCAAGCGCATAGCATCGACAGTCAATTGTGAAGTACCCATCATTGCGCATACGTTTTCGAATTTGGTGATGAAAACATACGCGTCTTCCGACTCAAGCCCGTGAAATTTGGGCAGCAGATTGATGTAGTGGGGTTTAATTTCGAAATTATCCCCGTTAGGTGGTGGAAGAGATAGACAAGTGGGAAGAGGGCCACGGATAGGATAGCATCTCTCTTGGAGAGAGATGCGCGGTGGATTCTGCGCACTTACGGGCGGTGGCAGCGTGGTGTTATAATCTGATGGAGTGCCGTCCATCTCGGTCGTGGTGTGTGGTGGGGGAAAAGAAGATGAAGAAGTACCGACTTCGGAGTCGATAGCAGGAACGCGGACAAGACGAGCACTAGGATCCCGTGTCCAGCCGAGCATGCACTATGCGGGTTTAGTGCAAGTGGCAGCGTGTGTGTGATTTTAAAATTGGCTTGTTTTTGAAAAAGTGGGACTCAAGACAAATCACCCTAAGATGCACAAGCAACCCTAGAACTAAGGTCACCTAGGTCCAGTCTCTAGACCGCTCCTAGACTTCCAAAGGACAAGCCGCAGGATCAATCCTCTACCGCCTCCGTACTACCCTTGTAGCCAGATAAGTGCCAGGTAAGTGGGAAGGAACCACAGTAGTGGGCCTAATTAAAAACCACTAGCCTTTGTCACACTTGCCTAGGCACTACAAAAGTAATGCGGATAAACGATAGATTACCCACGACCTTCCTCTGTCCTTATTGAGCGCGACAGTCCTTAGAGTCTGGTCTAGATATTTTTTAAATTAATGAAGGGTTGATCTAGATGCTCGGTTTGTGATTTGTGGGGCTTAGGAAGGGTGATGAAATCCCCACCTAATCTTGATTTGGTCTTTGCCCCTTAAAGTCCGTATTAAAATATGCAAAACAAAACCAATCACAAAACTTTTGCAAAAAGATTTTTGAGCGGCGCTATTTTGCAAAGAATCCTGCAGAAAATAGATTTTATTGGATTTGAGAGGAGAGAGAAGGAGTTGAGAATCTTACCAGAGAATTGTGAACCCTAGATCCCCTTGTCAAGCCGCGTTTCCGCCGCAGATGCTTGTTAATGCCGCGGTTCCGCCGCAGGAGGGAAGGATCGGGTGATGAAATTTTTTCTGTGCCCTTCTTTGCTCCTCTGGATCTCTAAGAATGTCTCTGTCTTCTGTTTTACTTAATTCTGTGACTCCAGATCCCCTTGCAAAATTCACGCACAAATCGTTAAATATGCAATTTGCAGTTTTGTGTTAATAATGATATGAATCGTCTAAGAATTCAACACAAATAGTAAGAACAAAAAAATTATGCACATATCCCCGGCAACGGCGCCATTTGATTGGTGTGAAATTATGTGTTTGTAGTTAACCGCAATCAATAACGGTGTCGCGCGTAGCTAGACCGAGATGAGTACGGGTCGTCTTCTGGGAAACGTTGAATTTTTTACTCTTACTTTAGATGTGTTGAAAAAGAGAGGAGGAAGAAAGAATTTGTTGAATGGTTTCTAGATCTACGTTAAGTAAGAATGCAAAAATATAGATCTAGATTATTTTAAGGATGTAGTTAATATAATAAGGGGGCTTGTAGAGTTCGTTAGGATTTAGTAGTTATGGACGATTAATTAAAAGTTACCCTTTTTATCTTTTAATAGATTTAAAACTAGAACGACAGTGATGCATGTAGATTAGGGTTTCTGGAGGGAAAAGGAATCCCACTCTTAACCCCTATCTCGACACGGAACTCCGTTCATATCTAGCCTTTACCAAAACAATCATTACTCTAATCTCTAATCGCGATCGCGGCTAACAATGAATTGGTAGCGCGCCCGATTAGGATGTTAATGATTCTTTTGATAAAGTTTATAACTTTATAGGACTTAAAAAGAGTTTAGGGATTTTCATCGTCCATTAGCCTACCATAATCCTACGAACCCTAACAAGCGGAGAATTACTCGCGCATATTGGGAGAAAAAGAGATGGAGAGAAAATGCATAATTAAACTACGAAGAAATAGAATAAGAAAAAGAAAGCTACCTTTATTAATCAACAATATTCATTACACTTTGATTCCTTAGAAAATGATTACAAATCTAGTTGCTTCTCGATCTCTTCTAAGGAGGTAGACGGACAGTTGATGATCAGCCTGGATGCGTGAGCCGCCTTGGACTTCGTGATCGCGTCGACTTGATAATTTTTCCAAGAGGCTCTCGGTCCCTATTTATAGTCCAAAGCCAGAAACCCTTGCTTCCAAATTAGGTAAATAGTAGTATAGATTTTTCCCAGAAAAGCGCAAATCCTAACTCCATAATCCAGCCGCGGATCCGCGGCCCAAGGGGGGGTATGGCCGCGGATCCGCGGCCATATGATCTTGGCCCTTCATCAAACTTCAGGAGTTCTGTACTTGTGACATTTGGCGATCCTTGGACCCTTCAGAATTTGGAAATCTTTTCTTTTCTTCTACCAGAGTTGATTTCTTAATTTTGATTTTTTAATTAGGCAGGTTAGCTTCAACAACTTGATTTCCTTGATTTTAGTCTTGGAAAGATTCTGCACAACTTGGAAAGATTCTGCACAACAACTTAAATAATATTTAGTAGACTTAGTTCTACTAGGATTAGGTCAATGATATTATTTGCATACAATTTCCTACCAAATTCTAATTATAATATATCAACACATGGAAAATAGTATTTTTACACATAAACCCTCATATGTATGATATATTATAATAAAGACCTTTTTTAATATGAAAATGGTAGGAAAAATATAATAACAAATGTGCAGTTTTATCAACTGAACACTCCGCATCGCATGTTTATATTATGATTCATATTCTATTGTTGATATCATGCTGTTAGGACACCAGCACCATTACCGATGATGCGTATGTACCACGTACACTTACTTACCGGCTCACACACATCTTCATCGGTAATTGCCATGTCACGTACACTTAGAGAATATTATTGCTTGATTTAGCTTGTTAGCTAGTGGTTTGACATGATATTAGTATACTTGCCTTATATGCCAGCTTAGATATGGTAGTTATTCCTTGTCATTTCATGCATACTGTTATTCATTGTTATGCCGCATTCATGGATTCTCATGCCTATTTTCACTGTTGTACGTGCTATTGATGATTTGGATTCGGATTTCATGAGATTTCTTGGATTTGGAGGAAAACCGCAAAAACATAAATAAACTTCTTCTCTCTCTTTTTAAATAAAAAGTGCGGTTTTCCAATGATGTATGAGTCGTCCACCATGAGTTTTGCTGATGGATTTCGAGACCCGAGTTCGAGGAGTGGAGGAACCGTTTCGGGTACATGGTGGACCCGGTGCCGTACCCCGGGGCAAGAGGATCGCAGATGATGGCATTGAGCCTGGCAGGGAGCACTACCGACCGGTGATTTTACCCGACGCGTCGGATATCCGGAGGATACCGTCGTGGTCTTGAGATGGATGGTAGGGGCCGGTCTAGACTGACGGCGCCCTAGATATTGAGATTGAGACATTGAGATTTCGAGATATTGAGGTACTGAGATTTGATGATACAGGCCAGTCCGGATAGCCGGAGCCTGAGATTTTGAGACATTGAGATTTATGTTTTGTGTCGATGCTAGACACTGTTTATGCTGATTTCATTTATGATACCTCATTTTAAAAATACAAAGGAAATCTCACTAAATTATGAAAGCAGTTTCTTCGGTACATGTATTCTGTTTTCATGCATTCATACATCATCCATATGATATATTGCTACCTGAGGCACTGACACGGGCATATGGGATTACACTTAGGTTAGATACTTACCTTAGCCATTGTTATAGACTGCTGGTTACATATTTGAGGATATATTATGATCATATAATCTAGGATTGCGTTGTTCATGCGGTTTCTGTTTGTAGATATTTTTCTACTCACGAGTTGGCAACTCACCCCCGTTGTGCCCCAGTTTCTTGCAGGTTTTGCCGTACAGGTTTCATTACGGCTTTGCTACCACTGCTTCTTTCGGGTGACTTGCTAGTAGGTGGGTTTATTGGTATCGTACCCATCATATTACTTGTATATTATTACTCTGTTGTATCTAGAAGTTCCATCAACCAAACATGTATTTATTTTTGAGATAGAGACCAGTGATGTTATTCTTTCGACCTTAGAGTCGCGCATTATATTTCTGTGGATTTCTTGTTGTTCTGAGTTTCCTTTTGAGTTTGATCCTCGCCCTTGGCGTTGTATATTATATTGCTTGTGTGGTTGTGACCGTCGATTGATGAAGAGCTAACTTAGATGTTCTTTCAAAGGGTGGTTTGCTCCCGCTTGGGGATGCCTTTTATTGATTTCGTATACTATTCATGTTGTATCCCGTTTGGGGGCCAGTATTTACAAAGGAGACTCTGCCGAAATTTTCAGGAAATGTTTGATTTTTTTTAAAAACGCATAATTCGGCTTATGCTATTAAAACTACTTGATTTAAATTGGTTTTCCTTCACTCTACTACTTTTCTGGGTTTTCGGTTTACTTAGATTACGTACGGCTCGAGACGTTTCGTAGTTTAAGTGCCGGTCATGTTCCGTACTTTCGGGACGTGACACACACACACCATTGGTAATTGCCATACCACACGCACTATAGAAATTGTCATGGATAAATATATGTTGTATCGCATTCATTATTGACAGTTCGATAACGATTCTGGTACTAGTACGCATCATGATTTGCATCATGCATATATTGCTATAGTGATTTATCTCATATGATATTTTTATGAGATTTCTGTTTCGTGGATTTGGGAAATCGTAAAATATATTTTGAAAACTTGAAATATTTAAAAAGTATGGTTTTTCCTTGATATGATATTTCATGTCCACCATGAGTTTTCTCAGTTCTGAGCTATGAGCGTACCCGATTCGATAAGTTGGATAAGCCGTCTATGGGTACATGGTGGACCTGGTAAGGTACCCCGGGGCAAGAAGATCGTGGGGATGATGATGAGCCTGGCAGGGGAAGCACTGCATACCGGTGATTGTATGGAAATTCGGCGGATATCCGGAGAATACCGTTCGGAGTTAGATGATGAGATGGATATGAGGGCCGGTCAGAGTGACGTCGCCTGAGATATTGGGATTTTAGGTGTCGTTGATAGACACCAGATTTCTATGATAAGGACTTACTGATGATGACTCTGTTGTATCCCACACTCAGGATGTTTATGATATACTCTGTACATATAGTTGTTATACCCCGATGTAGTATCTTTATTATGATTTTACTGCATCTCATATTATTGTACATATGCTATCATGATTGCATACGTAGGATTGGTTGTTTATCGTGCATGCATGTGATTACCTGTACGATGTTATTTACTTCTCACGAGTTGGCAACTCACCCCGTTGTGCCACAGTGTTTTGCAGGGTTGACCCTCGGTATAGTCACGGCAGAGCTCTTTATTGCATCATTTTCGGTGGATACCGCTACTGTTGGGAGTGAGACCTTTTGTAGGTGGGTTTTTATGTGGGTATCCATATACTTCCGCTTGTACATCTTATCTTGTATTTAGTACTCTCCATCTACCACTTATATGTACTTGACTTAGAGACGAGACTGAGAGATTCGATGTTTGTATATTATTTGTGATTCTGGTTGTCGCGCTCGTGTGAGCCGGCTTTTATTTCATGCTGCGATATTGTTTTACCTCTTATTTGCTTATTTCTTCGCTACGGCGTCGTATATTTACCTGTTGTGGTTGTGTTCCGCGTTTAGGCATGAGTTGCTCCCGTTTGGGGATGCCCTTTTATATTCTATGTTTTGTACCTGTTTGGGGCTAGTTTTTACAAAGGAGATGCTGCCGAAATTTTTAAGAAAATAAATTTAAGTTTTGAAATTTTTAACTCGAGATTTTAAATATTTTCAGCTAATGTTTTATCACTCTATCTTTTCATGGTTTAGATTTCTGGGTTTTTGGCTTACTTGAATTATGTTATGCTTTTACCCGTTGCGTGGTTTAAGTGCCGGCCGCGTTCCTAATTTGGATCGTGACACCTATATATTCATATATAGGAAGATAGGGTTTCATACTTGATATGAGACACATGAGATATATGAGAGATAATATATAAAGAGTTTTTTTAGAGAGAAAAACTAGAGTGCCGTCGTCTTCTTTTTCATCCTCTTCTAGTTTGGGTTGGCTTGCGGGGTGATCAAGTGGGGGATTCTCGTTTTCTACTTAAGTGTGGTTTCCCTCCGGCCATTGCTTGGAGACGATAAAGATCAGACCTACTACGTGACGTGGACGAGGAACGATCCAACCAATCGGATCAAGTCTATCGTAAACCTTTAGGTTGGATATATGTTTTTCCGCCGCGCATGATTGCTTGTTATGTATCTTCATCGCCTAAAATGTACATTTGTGATATGTGTTCTTTGAGATATGGCTATAGTTTGACTAAAACACCATTAATATCCATCATTTGCAAGATAAATACCATGCATTTAAGAGATTCCAAAGAAAAACCACATGCTTTTGGCATTTTCCAGTTTAATAACACGCTGCATTTTCGGGGAGAACTTCATCATCTTTATGCATACCTCTCTTCATATTTTAGCTAAAATTGTACATCGTGTGGTATTTATTTGCGATTTATGAGGTACATGGTGATTATCCGAAATTAAGTTGAGGCATGCCGTGTCATTGCACGATGCTATCGACATCAAGAAGAAAGAAAAGTCATAATATCATCCTATAAATCTATAAGTTTGTTTCCTATGATATATACCCTTCCAAGAATAAGCTTGGGTTATCAAATCTCAAAAATATTCCTAATTATTCTAGGTCAGGTGCTCTTAGATGTTTTCCAAGATGGAAAATGCATGCACAATATTGGAAAACCATTAAAAAAAAGACGATGCATGCTCATTTTTTGAAATATAATGTTTTTGCTGGAAATATGATCAATTCATAATTTCATATTATGAGCAATCTTATATGTAAAGATCGAGCGCAAATTGTTCAGAATTTGAGATTTGGTTAAGAATTTTTTAATACGAGTCTTATCCGTTACGTGGATGTTTCGAGATAAACTAAGAAGTCCAAATATGAAAAATGATTTGGTTTATCAAATATTTGCTATATATAAAGAATCGTCTGCTTACACTTAGTGAGATTAAGATATTATGCAGAGCCCCATCTCGCCTTGTCTTCTTCTAGATATTTTATATACCAACAACTTTAATATGGTTTTGCTTTCCATGGCTTAAAAGAATCATAAAGCATCTATTAAATATGGTTCTTGAGTCAAATCAGATATGTAATTATTTAAAACGACATATATAACTACAATCCCAAGAGTGTATTACAAGGGTCGTGGGGCCCACTTCCCCTGTTAGCTCTTACGCGGCCCACGACAAAATTAAGTCCTTTAAACAATTGATAAAGTAGCATTCGTCATGTTTATCCAACTTAAATAAAACAGTACAAAATAAATTCCAGAAAACACCCTACAAATAGATTTTTTAAAATAAAATAATCATCAAATTGCAAAAACACTAAAGTTTAGGGGTGAATATGAAAATTTCAAATACACCTGAACCTAACGGAAAATGAGTTGTCACCGAGACTTCACCTGCCTTCCATTGCCGAGTGTTTTTTAGGGTTTTAGCCGGGTTTGCAAACTATTTAGGGATTTAGTATCTTTGGATCAGATCAAGACCATATAGATAGACGTGAGTGATCGGAAGTTGGCGTGTTTGAATCTGCACTTTACAAGTGCGGATTCAATTCTAGCTCTCGAGCTCCAGCACTTGGCGGGGGCCGAGAGCTTAAGGTTGAATCCGCACTTGTAAAGTGCGGATTCAACTCTAGCTCTCGAGATCCAGTTCTTGGCTGGGCTGAGAACTTTTGCGGATTCAACCATGGTGGCGGGTTTGAATCCGCACTCTAGAAATGTGGATTCAACCGAACACCCCCATTTGAATATGCACTTATAAAATGCGGATTCAAATGTGTCCACCGGTAACAGTTTGTGTCTACGGTCTCGAAGTGATCCAAAGTTTCTAAATCAGTAAATAGTTTCGAGCTGGATAAAACCCTAATTAGTTCTTGACAACTACCAAAGATTGTCCATCCTGCGTGTCAAATATCTGCCGCAAAATTCTTAGCTCCAATTAGGGTCTCCTCTCCACCAAAATTAGTGGTTTTTTGGTGTTGTCGCCCCTTTCTCTTTATTTAAAAGAAATCAACCGCTGCATTGCGATTGCTATCGATAATTATTGCGCAAGAGGCTGACCTTTTGGATTGTTGTCCTCTTGCGGCCAATTATTGGTTGTTTATTATTGTTCGGTAGCTATGGGGAGAATTAACTATTAGGGTTTGAAGAAAAGGTCGTGCTTTTGTGGTTCGAGCCGTTTTAATTCGAAGATTGAAGGCGAAATCGAGGGATTTGTGATGAGTCTGTTGGGGATCCATCGATTGTTTGATCTTGTGAGCTTCTTTGTGCCTCTTTGCGAGTGGCATCCGATATTATCGGGGTTGTAGAGGTTGATTCTTGATTCCTTTCGACAATTAGGTGAATAAGCCTCTGGATTCTTTGCCTATTGATCATATTTTTACTTTATAGTTGTATGTACGTAATTAGCTATTGGATTCCGAAAGCAATTAGGTATACGAGCTTGAAAGATGAGATTTTGTTTATCGTACGCAATTAGCCATTGGATTCCAAAAGCAATTAGTTATATGTGCTTGAAAGATGAGATTTTGGTGCTGTTTACCTGTTTAGTTTTAAAAAATATAGATTCATTGGTCTTTGGATTCGAGTTGAAAGTACTATCGTAGATGAGGCTTTGATTTCTCCATCTCATATTTGCAATGATTGAACAGAACTTGCAATCTTGAATAGTTGGTCACCCTCAAGGATGGCCATCAAGTTTATTCCTCTTTGTTTTGATGGTTGTTGGGTCAACAAAGGCACGGGCTCTAATCATTTGATTGCCTCCGGATTCCAATTAAAGTGGTAGATGGTTGGCTATGTCATGTCTCATGTGTGCATTACATCTATTTTCTAGAGAACACGAGAAAAATAAATAGTTATGCTTCTCATATGTAGGCCTGCATGGAATTCCTTACTTTTCAATGAAGATGATCATTTATTTTTATTTGTTCTCTCCGCATTAGTAAAATTCATATTTGCTTGACGACACTTGGTCAAAAGATGAATACTTTCTTTCTTGTAATTTATTCAGTATGTTCTTGATCCTCATATCCTTCTTCCACATACCGTGGATGGTCAAATGCAGGGGATTTGATACTCTACAGAAAGTTTTAGTTTTGGGTATTAGATACACCCGCCTTTTGCTAGGGAGTGTTGATCGGAGGCCGACAATCTTACATTTCCTTTGCATTTGAGGGAAATGGGCTGCGGTGGTTGCTTTGGTTTCTTGAGGAAATCCCATGGGTCCCTACCCTCGTTCAATGGCTCTGCAGACCGGTTTTCCCAAAACTGTTTGCTGCATCAGAGCATGGAAGATGCCTATTCTTACAATGGAGACAGTGATGGTAGCTCAAGGCACCATGGTAGGAGTTCCACAGAAATCCTCTTAGCAAGAGCTCGAAATGGCTTGATTTGTAGGGAAGCCCCTGTGAAGGTAACCCGGACGGCTACACTCTCTGAGGTGAGACAAATATTTACATTATTCAATGAAAACAGCTGTCAGACTGTCATATATAACCGAGGAACATTCAAGGAAATTATTACACAAAAAACTGCAGGATACATTATTTTTTGTTGTTTTTGCTTCGCTAGTTTTTCAAATGTTGTATAGCAAGATGAACAAGGATTCCATAACTCATTCAGATTTAATATAATGAAGGTCTCACACATTGTATCTTAATATGATTATCTTTTCTCTTGTGAAAGGCTAGCAAGGAGAATTTCAGCATCTCTTCTCATACATACTGAGTGAAGTTCGTAGAATCATGGTTATGATAGAATATTAGAAAGTAGAAGGTTAGGTTCATCTAATTTTTGGCAATTTTCTAGATTGTGGAAAACCATTTAAAAAAAGTTCGTGGTCAATCAGCTGTATACCTGAGTATCATTCACAACCGAATTCCTGTTTGGCTCAATTTCTGACAACACTTTCTCTAGGCCCCCTCCATCCCTCTTCTATTTCCACCAAACCTTTCAAGCTTATAGGTATCATCTAGATGGTTGATAGGCAAGTCCAGTGACCACTGATGTGATGTTGATAGGATGGTTTTGGAGCTTTAGCCTGTTACCCACCATGTTTATGAGTTATTCACTTATTTGCATACACATGCCAGATACTCCACTTAAAGTTTTGAAGCAGTTAATCTGAGAGGGAGAGGGAGAGAAAGAGGGCTGGGGGTGGGGGTATGGGGGTGATACTGTGATCCACTGTAGGCATTCAGCTTGATTTTTTTTCATGTGATGGCGATTATCTACATCATTATCCTTTTCTATTGATCCTTTACTGATTATGTTAGCATCTGTTTTGTACCTTCTGCTTTTAGGATGAAAATGGCAATAAAATGGTCAACGAATATGTTCGGGAGTGTAAGATTGGCTCTGGAAGCTATGGCAAAGTGGTAAGATTTGTTCAGCTACCATTATCAGTTACTTAAGTTAAGATTAATTTACTATTTCTTCCCTCTATATATAATAGGTACTCTATCGAAGTGTTAAAGATGGGAAACAATATGCATTTAAGGTACTAAAATGTGATTACGCAGTCATATTTTCCTCTTTACTGATAGTGTACTCTCCTAATAAGCTTTACTGATATTTATAATTATTTAGATTGCCTTCATATCATATTATTGGTTGGCATTCAAATCACTACGATTCATTATCTTCATAAATACTATAGAATATTGAAGCTTCTATAAGAAAATAAGTCTAACAGTTAAAACTTACAAGAAGATTTATCATCATCATGATGCTTGCAACTAATCATTTGTTAGAAAACCTGCCTTTGGATAGTTTTGGTAATAAACATTGTCTCATATATTGGTGGGTAAATTACATTAAAATACCTCAACTATCTCTGTTTTCTCTAAAATACCTTAAACAATTATAATTACAGTTAATTACCTCAAATTATGATCGACCTTTTCACTTAAATACCCTCCATTTGTGTTCTGCCCAATTACTTGATTTTTTGGTGACATGAATTTTTGATGACAAATACCTGTCCCCAAGGCATTTTAGTGTAATTTAAATTGTTTTAAGGCATTTAGTGAAAGACAGTGATAGTTGTTGGTATTTTAGCGTAATTACCCTATATTTGGGGGTGTCTGTATATTATAAGACAGTATTAATCTCTGTGTCCTCATGTCCTGCGTGATGAGGAATTTTCGTGCCAGATCATATGCATGTTCTCTGTCTGGGCCCATGCTACTCCTTTTGCATTTTGAGGTTGCTTTGCAATAATTTTAGAAGAATTAATCTGTATTTACTATTTTTGGTAATTATACCTCGTATATAACTTTATTTTTCAAGGATCGCTCTTCCTTAGTCATTGGCCATCTTTTATTGAGTCAATATTGTTATTACATTCCATGCACCTAATATCTTTCGATAATGCTCACAAGAAAAGTTGTTAGTCATTCAGCACCTAACGAATTTGTATTTAAGTTTTTTAATAGGTTTGTTTTTTACGTACGGCCCCCAAATCATAAGGATTTTGAAGGCCCCCCCCAACCAAATCTTTCTATTTTTAAATACACCACCCAAAAAGATTCTGTTAACCAAATATACCCCGCCGTTACTTTATGCGAGCCAGGAGCTCGAGTTAGGAGTAACCAAGGTTAGAATGAGAGAACTAATCCCTCATCTACCCCCACATCTCAATTCTCTAGCAATGGAAAAAGTTTGTTGAAGCCCATGGTGCTGATCCAGCACTCCTTTCTACACATCAAACCTCCAAAGTTGTTGAAATAGCAACTATACTGAAGATTTGAGAGCTGGAGCTTGGTTAGAATGGTGAGGAACTTGGGTTTTTAAAAACCAAAATGTAGCCATTACCCGGGGGGGGGGGGAATCTGTCTTTTTACAACACCTATCGGCTACTTATAACAGTATTAGGGATGTATGTTAACTAGGGGGCCTACTTAGCTTAGTTATGGGTTTTGGGTGGTGTATTTAAAAATAGTAATATTTGGGGGGTGTTTTTCAAAATCCTTTTGATTTTGGGGTCGTACATATAAAAAAACCTTTTTAATAATATACTTGCATGCGCTTGCAATTTCATTCTTGTATCTGGTCTTTATTTCTTATCAGTCACTAAGTACTTATTAAAGATTCATACGTAATTTTTTTTGCTTGTGGTTACATTCTTATTTACTGTCTTTGTTTCTTATCAATAAATTTGATCGCGGGATCAGCTTCTTTCCACCAATCTTATTTATTATTTTTCCAGTCTGATGTACTTTTGTATTGGGCATGTTTATCCAGCATGAGTAATTTTGGCGTGTTATGTATTACTGTAGGTTTTCCACAAGTCACATTTGCTAAAGTTGCGAGTGGCGCCTTCAGAAACGGCCATGACTGACGTTCTTAGGGAGGTAAGCATACTTTCTTCTAAATTATTGCATTATGTTTACAGGGTTAGGTATCACTAGAGAAGAACAGAATAAGGAAATTCATTGGAAATGGATTTGAAAGGGATGATAATTAGTTAGCTTGGCCAAAGAAAAAAGTGAAGTTCAACAGAAGCAAAACCTCTCAGTGTAGGAATACCTTCTGACCTGACAATCTTAACTCTTAAGCCTGCACGATATTATACGACTGTGAAAAGTTGCAACAGATGGAACCAGTTGTCTTATGAGGTATAAACAGTAATACCATTGATGGGAGTATTGAGCAACAAAGATCCAAAAGAATAAGGGATTACTAATGAAAGACAATAAGAAGAAAGACACCGACCTGAAACAAATATTAAGTAATGAGATTATAGTTAGCTTAGCTTGTCCAAAGAAAAAGGTGAAGCAAAACACAAGCATAAGAATACCTTCAAATTCAGACAATCTTAAGCCTGCAGAATTCATTGTATACCTCCAAAAGACGCAGAGAAAAAACTCCGGTCCTATAAGAGTCAAGTAAATAGGCCTGAAAGAAAACTAAATGTAGTACAGCAAGCAGCAGGTTAGATCTTTCATAGAATAAGCAAATTGTACTGGATCCTCCTTGGTTAACTATCGGAGTTAAGGATCCGTAATGTAGAATGAGTTACCTGGTTTAGGAGCAGTAGATGGGAACTATAATAGAGATAACCGTCCTACATGAATGCTCTTTCATGATTTGCAAGGCTTGCTTTTCTTGCTGTGATCCTTGTTACTTTTTTCTCTGTTCTGCATCTTCTACCTTCAATGGCTATACATTTATATAATTATGTCAATATATCCCAAGAACAATACAGCTGTCATTCTGTCAATAGTCTAGATCAATCAGAAAGTCATACATCCATCCCTGCATTATCGCTTCCATTTGGGCAAAGGCTGCTTTATTTATCATTAACTTTGTCTGAACTCACTGTGTATTGGCATTATTGAATTTCTGCATGTGTGGACTATTGATTAGTTCCTGTTTGTAATAATAAAGAGATTAACTCGTCAATAGTGTTTTATCCACACTAGGCTTGCCACTGTGATAGGGAAATTATCATCTTGCCTCTCCATCTTCTAAATAGACTCCTAGTTTCTGAGGGATGCCATGGTCTAGTTAATTGCCCTCTTGTTCATTCATATTTCCTATAAAACTGTGATTCTGCATTCCAAAAAATTAAACTTATAAGCTTTGACTTCTTGTGATGAATTCTGGTTGCTATCCTAACATTATGTTTATTTTTGGGTTAGATCTTATTGGATTGTTCTCTGTATCATGTAGATACAGAAGTATATACCCTCCATCAACATTTGGAAGCTGTAACCATTTATGTTGACTGAGTTAAAGCTGTGAAGCCTTATATAGTACAATAATTGATTGCACATATCCAATGGTGTTGAAATGGGATCCCTTAAGAAATAATGGTTTGTAGAGTTGTTTTGATGGAGATGGAAATTAAGGCGGTGGTCTGACACCATGTTAAACATAGTGTTGAAGGAAACAACTTAAAAAAGGAGAGTGCATCTACCTCATTATTTACATGGGATCTTCAAAATATCTAAACTATCCTATATAATTTGATTACTAAGTTACCCTTTATTTTTAACTCTTAAGAAACTCGTTTTTAACACGTAACTACATAACTACATAAGCAACCCTTATTTTTAAACACTTCTCCCCAAGCGAAAGCGCATATATGTGCTCCTAGCTTTTTACAAATAAATTTCTAATTCTCACTATAGAACTAGAATTCCTAGGTGGTCTGGTAAAGGCATTTGTGAACAACAAACCAACTAAACTTGCAACTTCCTTGGATTCTCTTGATTACTTGCGACTTCCGTGCTGTCTCGAAAACCTATTACTTTCGTGATGTCCTTAAAAACTTGCGACTTTTGTGTTGTCTTGAAAACTTGCAACTTGAGCCGAACTTCCTCAGCTAATCTCAACAATGTTTAATCTAGACTAGACTGTTCGAGAGAAACTTTCGTGTTGTCTTGAAAATTTGCAACTTGAGCCGAACTTCCGTGAATGTTTCCAGGCACTTTCTTTCGAACAGTCTAGATTAAACATTGTTAAGATTAACCGAGGAAGTTCAAAATTTGTTGTTGAATTGTTCGAAGTTGTTTAAAGTTGAAATTTGGTGTTAAAACTTTTCAAAGTTCGTTTTAGTTAGTGTTGGTGAAGTGGAAGTTCAATAAAGAGAGCTGTTTGATGACGTTGTTCGTTGGAATTCATTCAAAAATTTCGTTGAAGTTCGTTTAAGCGGCTAGTTGAAGTTTGTTGAAGTTAAACTGGAGTTCGAGAAGTTCGTTGAAATTTGTTCATCAAAATTGGTCGTTGTAGATTAATCAAATTGTTTGTAGGAATTTGTTCAAGTGTTAATAAAGATTTGACCGAGGAGATGGTCCTTAATTGAATGGAATGGAAGAGAAAGATTCATATAGCCGACTCTAAAAATTTAGGATAAAGGCTTGTTGTTAGATATGTTCAAGCGTTGAAGTTGATCGTTGAAGCTCATTCAAACCGCCCGTTAAAGTTTGTTGAAGTTCAAGTTTGTAAAGGTCTGTTCAAATTGAAGTTTGTCATTAAATTTCGTTGAAACCGCTTGGTGAAGTACGTTGAAGTTCAAATTGTTCGATCATTCAAGTTTCCCGTTGAACTTGTTTGTTGGAGTATTTACTGAAGCTTATATAGTTAAAGCTCGTAAAGAAATTTGTGGAAGTTATGCGTTGAAGCTCCTGAATGAATGACGTAGGACATGCGATAATGGATCGGATGGATCATATTCTTAATCTGGTCGACGATGGCGGTGAATCGACGGCGTCCAGCTTCGATTGATTGCAGCCAATCGCGTCTTGACCGCAGCTGAGAGGGTTAAGAACATGTCCGAATTACTCGGAACCCAAAAGGCATCGTATTTTAGCAATCATCTTTTCTCATTCATTCTTCACTAAAGATTACAAATATTTTGGACTCATTATATAATGAGCCTGATTACATCGTTTTTTAAAAATTAAATCTAGACTTATTTAAAAGAGAAGAATGTTAAGATCTCAAAAATCTCGAGATCATTTATTTCTAAAACATCATATTAGCAATACTCTAAAAGATTTAATCCATCTTTAAAGTAGCAAAATACCCTAAATAACATATCGAAAGAAATATTTTCAAATCTCTTATTGATCCTAAGATCTGATCAGAAGTATATTATCCTTATCAATGTTTCAGACTTCAAAAAATAGCCAGTGAATGGTTAAAGCGATGAAACATATGGCTCGATTACTAACTCTGCTTCTTTTTGCTGGGATCGATGAAGCTCAAACATCAACTTTGCTCTGGTACCAAATTTGACGCAGGATGGGTGAGGATGGGTCAGATTCTTAATTTGGTCGATGATGACGGTTAATCGATGGTCTCCAGCTTCAATTGATTGCAGCTAATCACGTCTTGACCTCAGCCGAGAGGGTCAAGAACGGGGTAAAATCACTCGAAATCTAAAAGCCAAATTGCCCTATTTTAGGCTTTTAGCAATCAACCGATTTCATTAATTCTTCATTAAAGATTACAAATGTTTTGGCCTTATATATAGTTAGCCTTATGGCATTCTTTTTTTTTGCCAAACAAATCTGAACTTTCTTAGAAGAGACGATTGCTAAGACCTCAGATATCTCGAGATTACTTATTTTCTTAAACATCATATTAGCAAAATTCTAAAAGATCTAATCAATCTTGAAAATAGCAGAATGCCCTAAATAAAAAATCAAAAGAAATATTATCAAATCTCTAATTATCTTAAAATCTTATCAGATATACGTTGCCCTCATCGATCTTCCGGGTTTAGAAAAGTTCACTACTTAGTAAATGGTTAAAGCCATGAAAACATACGGATCGATTGCTAACTTCGCTTTTTTTATGTTAGGATCGATGAAGCTCATAATATTTCTTGCGTTAAATTTGGTACTCTAGATTCAACATCCGATCCATCATTGTCCGTCCTGCATCAAATTTGGTACTTGAGCAAGTTGATGTTTGAGCTTCATCAATCCTAGTCGAAAAAAGCAGAGTTAGCAATCAGACCATATGTTTTCATCTCTTTAACTTTTCACCGGGCGATAAATTTTTTGAAGCTCGGAAGATTGATGAGGATAACATTATCTCTGATCAGATTTTAGGGTCAATAAGAGAGATAATATTTCTTTTGATAGGTTATTTCAGCATTTTGCAATATTCAAGAATTTTTTTTGATTTGTGCTAATATGATGTTTTAGATATAAATAATCTTCGAGATCATAATCTTCTCTTTTATGAAAGTCTAGATTCAATTTGCAAAAAAGATCTATTCATGCTCATTATTTAATGGGGCCAAAACATTTGTAATCTTTAGTGAAGAATGAGTGAAAAAAGTTGATTGCTAAAGTGTGATAATTTGGCTTTTCGGTTCCCGGTGATTCGGATGCGTTCTTCCCCCTCGGCTGAGGACCAGCCGTGATTGGCTATGGTCAATCAAAAGCCGGAGGTCGTCGATTCACCGCCATCGTCAACCAGATTCAACATCCGATACATCATTGTCCGACCTGCGTCAATGAAAGCTCGTAAGAAGGTTGTTCGTTGAAACTTCTAGTTGAGCGCGTAAACAAAAGTTGTTCATCGAAGCTTCTAGTTGAAGCTCATAAAAGAAGTTGCCGCTCGTTCGTTTGTGCTCATGTTTGAAACCGATGCTCGTTCATTGCTAGATATTGTAATGTTCAGCACATTGCTTCCGTCTACATGGAGCAACCGCTAGAGAATGCTGTTTAGGGAGGTCACGACTAGTCTGTAAAGACAACCAACATATATTCGTGATTCGCGGAGGTCGCAACCTCAAGGGTGAGCTGCCTAGAGGGAGTCAAGACAGGTTACTAAGAGCATGGTTCAGTTGGTACAACAATGTTGTGCAAGAACCATGATATGAGAACTATCCCGATATATAAAAGTTTCGGGAGTTGTGGACCGCTTTCGAGAGGAACCATTATGAAACTATCATTTTTTCTCGGTTTTGGACTAGAGCAGTGCTTATCAGCTGCTACTAACCAAAGATTGCCCGCTGCTAACCAAAGATCGTTTGCTACCAACTGAAAAACGCTAATATGGAAGAATGTCGAGGAAAAGGAAGAAGCAGAGAAACTGAACTTCCACAAAATTTGCTTTTACCGTTACTGTGCTTCTTGCCGCAAAATTCATAAAAGTTCTTTGTGAGGAGGAAGAAATGATGGGGGGAGAGAAAAAGCCTGTAGCATTATGTACAAATTTTTAGTAGAAGTGTAAATTCAATGCATAGAAAATAATGTAGCTCTCTTTTTAACAAATGAGCTACCTTTTTTAAATTTTGTTCTGGACCTTTTTAACGACTTGACTTTTCTTTGGTTAATGTGTATTTTGTAAATGAGCTTTGTACCTAATTATTTGCAAGTATTACTATAACTTGAAGATGGTTACAACATTATATATTTAGTATTACGTACATCAGCTTAAACTTTTTTTAACACAATTTATCAAAAAAATCTTGGAACTAAATACATAATGTATGATGCCATTTACAATTTGCTAATATGACAGTATAAAAACAAATGTTTCTAAGTATCACATATTCAATGAACTTGAATAACCTTCGAGCTTTATTGATGCTTTCCATATTGTAGATTTATCGTAAAGAACTTGAAATCGAAACTGAAACCCATCCGGACACTAACAAAATGTGACTAATACCTAGCAAAACTAATCAAAGTTGACCGGACCGAAACAAAAACCCTAGCCGAGTTGTCAAACCTTGGCAAGAAGTTTTGTCAAGGCTTTACAAGAGAAAGTGTTGGAAGCGTTCATGGAAGTTCAGCTTATGTCGCATGTTTTCATTACAATTCAAGTTACGAGTTTTCAAGAGAATGGAAGTTGCAATTTTTCAATACAGTCACAAAAGTCACAACTTTTCAATACAACACGGAGGTCACAAATTACCAAGACAATTCAAGGAGGTTGCAAGTCGGTTGCCTCGTTCACAAATTCGTTTACAAAACTACTTGAGAGTTCTAGAGTGGGAAATTTATTTGTAATAAATTAGGAGCACATCATATATGCCATCCAACTTGAGGGGGAATGATAAGACATAAGAGTTGTTTAGGTGTCAAGAAAGAATTGCTTAGGGGTTTAGAATAAAGGGGTACTTAGTACTTAGTAGTCAAATAATATATGATAGTTTAAATATTTTGGAGATTCCATGTCATATGTAAGTCCTAATAATTTATCATAAATAGAGAGGTAGATAAATTCTACCCTTTTGAGTTGTTTCCTCCACTACTATGTTTAACAAGCCCACTCATCTAATATCCCGAATCAAATCTAAGCGAATTTTCTGTATTGGAAATTTGGAATATTTGATAGCTTATTAGGTAGTGATGGATTCTGGAAATTCATGTGATTCCTTGTTGGTTTTAAATATGGATACTGAAGGATCCAAACTTGATAGTCCTATACTTGCACTACCTGCCTACACAGTATATACATACATGCATAGTGTTCAATTCACTTGGTCCTTTCTAAATCATCTCTTTACTTCCCACCAATAGCTAAGGTTTGGGCATGTAAAACATCTATTACAAGTAAAATATAAAACTGTTAAATATGAGCAATAAATCTGAACATCTATTACAAGTAAAATATAAAACTGTTAAATATGAGCAATAAATCTTCACTTTCTATATAATCAACAATTTAAGTTTGCATACATAAGGAGAAGTGAAGTTTTGTTTTTGGAAATTCAGAATATGAAGTGACTTTGATGAATCATTGGTGTTTGAAATTTGATTTTGTAATGGCAATGAACAAGTGCCTCCTAAAGTTTATAATGAATCCCAAGGATCTTAAATTCTTATAAGATCTGACTGAATAAACTCATCTGCCACCACTGTCTCTTCACCTAACAAAATAGTATGCTCAGTTACTATTATTATAATGAAACCAGGGCGAAATGTCAAATAGTCTCTGGATGTCATCAGGTCGAATTCTATATTTTTATTTGAATGTTTGTTTCTAAATATTATAATAGATATGGGAAAATACGCCACTCATGTTTTATCTCAAGTTCACTGCTTGTGATTTGCTATTTGCAGGTTTCCATCATGAAAATGCTGGACCATCCCAATATAGTGAAACTTATTGAGGTGATTGATGACCCACTCACAGACAACTTCTACATGGGTATTCATTGAAACCTGTTTCATACGTTTCTAGCATGTTCTCATTTCATTTTTCCACCCTAGTTTTTTGTTTGTTTGTTTGTAATGCTAGAATTGTATGTCCAATATAAGTGGCCTTTTCATCTTCCTGTTTGCAGTTCTAGAATATGTATCAGGCAAGTGGGGGTCCGAGGGTTCTTGTCCAAAAGGTGGAATAGGAGAAAGTACATCGAGAAGATATTTACGAGACATTGTTTCTGGTCTCATGTATCTCCATGCTCATGTAAGATGTTCATCCTGCAGGTTCGATATTTGATTTGTATAATAGAACCTGGAGATAATTACTATAATGTTTCACCCTGTTTTTTCTGCATCATTCTATTGGATTACTACATTTTTAGTGATGGGCAATATATTCAAAGCTTGTGCTGTATTAGCTCTGAGCAACAAATATAATCTTTCATGCAATCGCAACACATTTGTTTTTTCCCTTGACTTATAGTCGCCAAGTTGGAGCTTCACATTTATTTAGATTAAAAAAAAAACTGTGTTATAATGGCTTCTGTCACCCATAAGGGCCGAATTCGGGTTAAGTCGACGTCTTTTGGGGGGGGGGGGGGCGGTGATGGCATGAACTCCTGCTGCGTAACTGTCATTAATCTAAATGTCTCACTTTTCTGACTAACAGAATATTATCCACGGAGATATTAAACCTGACAACCTCTTGGTGACGAGCAACGGGAATGTGAAGATAGCAGATTTCAGCGTTAGTCAAGTTTTCGAGGTAACATTTATCTTTACTGCTATTAAATCGCATTGGGCATTCATAAATACACCAGCCTGTTGTCAGTGCGACATTTTCCTTAGCTACCGATGTTTTCATTTTCAGTTTTCTGCCTGAGTTTCAAACAAAGAGTACTTCATGTGTAAATTTGACTGGCTGTTTAACCAATGGAATAAACAAATAGTTTAAACTTGTATAATATGTCATAAAGCATACACTGCCATGTTTTTCTCTCGAGAAATATATGCCTAGTCTGATGTAGCAACATGATTTTGTGGTGTGTTTATCTTGCTAGTATATTTCTCTATAATGCAGTACATAAATATAGAACCTGTTATATTTGTATTGTATTTTGATGCCTGTCCAGAGAAACCCCAGCCCATATTCATTTTCTTAGGTCTGAAAGAAAGAAATTAAAAACAGCGAGAAAAAGGTTCAAGTACACAGAATGCTCATGAAGTTTCTTTTATCTACCTTTTATTTCTCTGCACACCCTTTCAATGCACCCATACAGTATTAACCCAAAAAGTAGTGTCATGCTGGTCTCCTTTTCAGCTATCCGGAAGATAGGTGTCTGGGTAGTTTCATGGCCTGTTAGGCATTGGATCTAGGATAACCTGAGTTATATTTTATGGGGTAGTACAGGTTATGCAAACTTTGGTTGGGAAGGTCCTATGACTCCTATCTCCACTTAAAAATTTAGCTTTGGCTTGTTGTTTGGTATTGGAGTTGTGTAAACTCCAAAAGGGTTGTTTTCTTCTCATTTTTTTGGAATTTAGAAAAAGGAGGCAGTATCGGAGTTTGGATAACTCTGATTATCTCTATGTTTAGGCCAGTTATATTAAAATCCAAAATTAAAGCCAAACAGGGTGTAGATAAGTTTAATCAACTCTGCAAAACTCCGAGTAGGATTGAACTCCAAAGCCAGACAGGCCCTTATTAGGCTCTTATAGCTAAGGGGCTCGCTGGTATTACTACATGAAAGCTCTTATCCTGAACTCTTGTCGACACCAGGGCAACTGTTGCCAATCTGTGTAGGTTTCCGTCTGTTCTTTATTTTCCTGGATGTAGCTTCCATTGAAACAGGATGTGATCTATGTGAATGGCTAATAGTTCATTCATTCGGTTATATATTTTTTTCCCATGAACCTTTATATGGTTTCACTTATATAGGCTGTTTGTTTTTGAACTCAAAGAAATCTTTCAATTAGTTGATCTCTGACCAGAGTAAATTTTAACAAATAACCTAAGATATATAAAGGTTACTGGTACGTCCACAATGCATCGGCAATCCTGAGAATGTCTATGGCTCAGGCAGACAAGAAAGAGAATTGCAGGACACCAATGCATGCTTTATCCTCAAGTTACGACTATTAAGACTATACACCTGTTATTGAACCATTACTGGCTCAAACTAACCCCATATTTGTTCACAAATCAAAATAGAGGGCAATCTTATAATTAATCACAATTAAAACACTAACTAAATACCCCAGATATGCCTGGGAAGACCTGTAATTGGAAAATATTAGATGAATTATCGTTCCTTTTATTGGCTAGTGATACTACATTTCTGCTTATGGTTCGAAAAGATAGACCGGTTTATGATTTAAGGTTCTGAAATATTCTTGTGTCTGTATCAGACATTAGTCCTGTATCTTAAACCAATGAACTATGATAAATTGTTCTTAGGAGTAGAAATATTGTCGGGACCCGGTTCTTGCTCACGGAGCAAAGTGCCACACGGAACAAAGTGCCACGCCAAGTGTCGTGTTAAGTGGGCGGGGGCCACCTCTTGAATCCGTGGGGGCCACCTCTTGAGTCCGTGGGACCCACTGTAGAACAATGGGGACTCTTCGGAATACATTCCGAAAGGGGGCAGATCTGTACTATAAATGGAATGATACCACTCTTCAATACAGAGACGCCTTTTAAGTGAACCGGCACTACAGGAGCTTGAGAACTCCGTAGTTAAGCGTGCTCGGGCCAGGGAAGTCTTGGGATGGGTGACCTCCTGAGAAGTGGCCCCTGGTCGGGTCCAGTTTGCCCCAAAGGACAAAACCGTACGGTTTCGGCCAGAGCGGACAATACTCTCTGTATTGGGGGTGGGGCATGACAGAATGGTATCAGAGCTGGTTCCTCAATAGTAGGTCTGTGGTTCGAGGACGAACCATTGTCCCCGGTTCTTGCTCACGGAGCAAAATGCCACACGGAACAAAGTGCCACGCCAAGTGTCGTGTTAAGTGGGCGGGGGCCACCTCTTAAATCCGTGGGGGCCACCTCTTGAGTCCGTGGGACCCACTGTAGAAAAATGGGGACTCTTCGGAATACATTCCGAAAGGGGGCAGATCTGTACTATAAATGGAATGATACCACTCTTCAATATAGAGGCGCCTTTTAAGTGAACCGGCACTACAGGAGCTTGAGAACTCCGTAGTTAAGCGTGCTCGGGCCAGGGAAGTCTTGGGATGGGTGACCTCCTGGGAAGTGGCCCCAGGTCGGGTCCAGTTTGCCCCAAAGGACAAAACCGTGCGGTTTCGGCCAGAGCGGACAATACTCTCTGTATTGGGGGTGGGGCATGACAAATATAATTGTCGTGTTTTTGTTGGATATAATAATTCTGAGTTAATTTTCCTTTTGTATTAGTTTCTTTACACTCAACTTCACACCGCACATGCGCGCACACATTTAATGAGAAAATGAAAAATCATTTTTTAATTATCTTACATCAAAACTGTATCTGTAGGTTTGGTCTAAATTTTTAAGAGGGGGAACGGGTTCTGATTCTCTTAAATGTTAGGGTTAGGAAAAGGCAGGGTTGAATGGTCGATGACAAATAGTAAATTTGTCCTTTGACCGCCTAGTTTTTGAGAGTCACGGCTTAACATCTTATTAATAACTACACCTCTTATTCCAGTTGAAACCAAACCATGAAGGTACGACAAGAAATATAAATAATGAATATGTTGCTTCTATTCATTTTTGTGTCATATAAATGTCACAAAATTCATGTTTATGCAGGATGATAATGATGAACTCCGGAGATCTCCTGGGACTCCTGTTTTTACTGCCCCTGAGTGTTGTTCAGGCAAACACCGTTCCGTTTTTGTCAAATCTCAGGAACTTGAAACTGCTTATAATTGCTAGTCATTAACCAAAAATGTTTAAATCTTTCACCTTTTTAACACAGGATTAACCTATCGTGGTAGAGCCGCCGATACATGGGCTTTAGGCATCACTTTATACTGCATGGTTTTGGGAGAATATCCATTTCTTGGAGAGACTTTACAAGACACATATGATAAGGTTTTCGACTGCTGCTTATTGCTCTTTCTGAACAGCTACTTGCAAATGTTTATGTAGGCTAAATCACACTAAACTGCCCTATTACTGATTTTCTGTTTGCTACCTGAGCGTTTTTTAAAATTACAATAGGCTCCATTATAGCCTACATTTGAGGCGTCTTAGTGAAAAATCCCATAAAATCAAAGTTCAAGAGGAGTTGATAGTAAAAAAAACTGTTGAGATAGTTTAGTGGAAAACAACAATATTGTAGCGTAGTTTAGTGCAATCGTATCCTTAGTTTAAGGCTTATTTTACAAGAATCACCATGTGCCTTACCCCACTTGCCCGAACCACCCGGTGGTTAAAACCAATCATTAAATCCCCAGCCCCCCCCCCCCCCCAAAAAAAAGGTTTTCTATACACAGGACCCCCTTGGCTGTATTATTTTTTTAAACTTTGATGTGACTCCTCATACGATAATGTTTATCCCCAAAATGTCCCTCTCTCTGTATATTCAGCAAACTAACCCCTTTCTTCTCCAAATCCTTAAAACCCTGGCCAGGGGGTTTTGGTGAAGGGATTTGAACCACAGGGTGATCTTGGATGTGTGGGGTAAACTGCATGGTGGTTTTGGTGGAATTAGAGCCAATGTTATTATTGCTTTACCTACTTTGAAATTTGAAGTTTCTTCTATAGATTGTCAACAATCCTCTGATTCTGCCTGATGACATCAACCCACAACTGAGAAACTTGCTGCAAGCACTTCTTTGCAAAGGTCTTGAGCAATTCTGCCTTCCTTTTTTCCGGCATTCACCGCCCACATAAATATTTGTTTATATAGTTTTATTTTTTAATGAACAGATCCCAAACACCGAATCACTTTACATGCTGTAGCTGAGCATCCTTGGGTCGTTGGAGACGAGGGGCCCATCCCTGAATTCCTGTGTCAGTGCAAGAGGAAAAAATCATTGTGCAAAAATGCCAATTGAGAAGCAACGCTCACAAGGAAGCAGCATTACTGAATTCAAAGAAGAGAAATAAATCCTTGGGATAGGCAAAACTGAGTAGGCTGTAGCTCTATAGTAGCAGCAAGTTGCTGATATTATTGCATTTTTCTTTACTGGTCATACTGTAAAATTAGCCTTGGTTCTAATTTTTGTATCATAATGTCTTTTCCGTCGCAGTGAGAGAAAGCACGCAGTTATATTTTGTGATTAAAAGCCGCAAAAACTTCGAATTGGATTAAAACTGCCACTTTTCACTGTGTTTTTCCGTTTGTCTCTTCAATTTTACGCAATATAGTTGCGAGTTGAGATCCAACAATTGTGAATGGCTTAGTACGTTTAGCCTTTCAGCAACAACAAATGATTGCTTACGTATATTTTTGTTGATATTATTGCTTTTTTTTTTTATATTGTTGTTGGGTGGTATTAATCAAGTTAGTTTGGAAGTATGTAACTGTATTTATTTATTTTATGTTTTTTATTTGTATTTGATTAATTTTATAAATATATGTTAATATGGATTGGTACATCTCATAAGAGTTCAGTGTTGAAACCCATCGTTGCCGGTCACAAGTCCGGATGAGAAAGAGTGAGGGTTGTAGTAGGCTTGTGACAGCCAACGTAAAACTTGTCACATTCTATGATATGAACCATAATAAGAATATCGTTGAGGCGTTCTCTATTCAGCGACGCGCTACATCGGATCCTGGGTGTAGTGTTTGTTGGGGTAAAAATTTGCATTCCGGTTGACCAAGTCAAAATCAAAGTCAATCCCAAGCCAAGTGGGTCCAAGCCCGGATCCAGTGGGTCCATGCCCGGGTCGAGCCCGAACATGAAGCGGCCAGCCTCCTCCCATGTCAAGATAAAAATTTTGTAATAAATAATTTTGTTGTATTTTTTTTATTTTTATTTTATGGACAAATGTAAGAAAAATAGGTATAAAACCAATTTTTTGTAAAGCCCATGGCTTATGTGCAAAAAGAAATGGCACATGAGCCATGGGATAGGCAAAATGCCATTTTGTGAAGCCCAAGGGGCTATGTGTAAAATGTATAGCCTATAAAGGCAAAAGATAATGAAAATATCTCAACAACTTTTTCTCTCTCCAAAAAAAAAGTTTCAGATCTGAGATCTTTCTTCTTTCTTCAAGGTTCCAAAACCTTCTTTTTTTTCTTGAATTAAATCAAGAGTTTTACTCTTTCTTTTTCAATACTAAATAGTTTTCCACCACAAAACCCATTAAGGGGAACTCAGATCTGCCATCAGATCTCAAAAAAGAGAGATTTTGATATTTCACATCCCTTGATCTTCAAGATCCAGCAAACAACAGGAGGAAGAAGAAGAACCCCTTTCATTAACCCCAAAACACATTCAGGAGTCCAACTCCTCTCTGATTTCTCTTTTGAGAAATCTTTTTTGAGGCTAAAAGCCTCTTATCCTCGCCGGCGCGCTAGCGCTCGAGCGCAAACCACCTACGTGCCGACACGTGGCGCATTTGCGCTTCAGCGCACTGCGCGCGAGCGCAAAGCGCCCACGTGCCGACACGTGGCGCGCGCGCTTGCGCTCCGGCGCGCAGCGCAAGTGCGCAAAGCGCCCACGTGCCGACACGTGGCGCGCGCTTGCGCACCTGCGCGCTTGCGCTCGTACGCAAAGCGCCCGCGTGGCGCGCGCGCGCAGGCGCACCTGCGCGCAGCGCACTTGCGCAAAGCGCCCGCGTGCCGACACGTGGCGCACGCGCGCTTGCGCACCTGCGCGCAGACGCTCGTGCGCAGACGCTCGTGCGCAAAGCGCCCGCGTGCCGACACGTGGCGCGCGCGCGCCTGAACGCACAGCACCTAAGCGTACAGCGCTCAAGGCGCTGGTCCCACGCATCCCTTGGATGCCCTTTTCCCCCTCTTTTTATGTACATACATATACATATACATATGTATACAAATTCACACATACACATACTCCGCAACATTCTCCCCCTCCAAAAAAATTTTCGGGCCGGGGCGCTGTCCCGAACCCCGCAAAGGGGCTGCTAGCCCCCTTGACCCCCAGCCCGCTATCCGGGTAGCGGGACCCCCGTAAAAACTCTGCGTGGCTCCCGATATATCCAAAACCCCCCTTTCAAAACAGAACACACGTACACTGCACATTGAGTTCGCATGCCCTGTTTAACCCGTTAATCGGAGGTTCCCTCGCCCCAAAGGCGAGGGGTAATTAACGGCAGCTTACTCCGCGGCTGCCGGAGATTCGGATCCCCACAATCATTAGACCCCCGCCTACCCTAGGCAGGGGGAATCTGTAGTACGCCTGACAAGCGTGCGCGTATTCCCATCTCAATGGGGTGACGAAAAACACCCTACAGAATCGAAGACGCCAGGCGCTTAGAACAGAAAAGTTAAGGCAGAAGCGACTCAGGTATCGAGCCAACAAGAGGGCCAGGGCTTCGACCAAATGGAATTGTGTGAAGTTCCAAGTGCAGGGTTGCCCTGCGACGACGGCTGAGTCGGACATAAGAATCAGCAATTCCTTCGAGCCTCTGAAGTGGCTTCAGAAAAATGCCACGACCGCCAAAATCAAGAAGACAGCGGTCCGAACAGTGCTACAAAGAGATGTGTCCCGGCCCCAACATAAAAAGTATGACACTATCTCTTCAAGGGTCTATCAGGCGCTCTGTGCCGCACGAAAGCAGCGGGGCAAATCCAGAAAAGAAGCGCCAGCACCATTCAAGAACCTGGTTAGGCCAACCGCCTTCAATCGATTACCAGCAACCGAAGCAGGGGTGTCAAGACAGCGATCCGTGAAGTCAGCTTCCAATGATAGAAAGACGGCTGGATACATCATCCATACGGTCTATATGGCGGGAGGACGCCCCAGCGACAACCTTCGCAGCAAAAGCAAGGATGGGGCCACCACATCCCAAGCTCAATCTAGCCCGAATGTGGTTGCCGCTGCCCAAGAACAGCCGCCCCCGCTGGATGAAGAAAACCCTTTCGATGAGGATGATAAGCAGAAAGACCCCTCGATCCATGCAGAGTCAAGCTCGGACAGCGAGGAGGAGCCGACTTTCCGCCCCAGGACTGCGGAGCAAGAGCTGCTTCAAGAGCTTCGAAAACAGCTCAGGAGCAAAGATAAAGAGATGGCCAAGCTCTATTCGAAGATAGACGACTTAACGAACGTGGTGATGCAGCTTACGGCTCAAATTGCTCGAGCGCCTCCCAATCAAGCACAAGCCGCTACTAATCAGCCGGGTGATGACAATCTGAGGCAGCCAATGCCTGTTCCTTTGGGTCCAAGACTGGTCGAGCCGCATGAAAGCCGGCCACACTCCGCTTCTGGGGACGCCTTGGCCCAAGATAGCACTATCCCGCTAACACAGGATCGGATAATGGATTTGGTCACCAGCAAGGTTAAAACATTGGTGGCCGAAGCTGAAGCTCAGAAAGAAATCGGCAGTAGTGGGCGGCCATATCCCGCGCAGTACGATCTGATTGAGTTCCCAAGCGGCTACGTCATTCCTAAGTTCGGAAGATTTGATGGAACGGGGAATGCAAACCAGCACATCGCCCACTTCAAAGCATCGTGCGGAAATACAGGGGGCAATGACGCGCTCCTTCTTCGTCAGTTTGTCAATAGCCTGACCGGTGTCGCTTTCGACTGGTACGCGAGCATACCAGACGGGTCCGTCATAACCTTTGCCCAAATGGAATCTCTGTTCCGGCAAAGGTTCATGAGCGTCAGTGATAAAATCTCCATAGCCGACCTTGTGAGGACCAAGCCGGGGAAGAATGAAAGCAACACTGACTTTATCGCCCGATGGCGTAATCTCACGGTCAAGTGCGAACCGCCGCTGGAGCAGGACCAGTCCGTCAGCCTTCTCATTGGGAACCTCAGCAATTGGATGGTCCCATTCTTGTGTACAGCGGGCCTCAAGACATTTCAGGAGCTAACCAAGAAAGTCCAAATGCTGGAACGCTCAAAGCAAGAGTCCCCGCCGGACACTCAGAGAGACAAAACCTGGAAGAGCAAGCGGGACGACAACCGTAGAAGCGGGAGTTCCAGCAGTACCAATGTCTTCAATGCCTCCGACAATGAAGAAAAGCGAAGGGCGGGCGAATCCAAAACCAACCGGTCTCGAAAGCCATTGCTGGGAGGAGATGGGCCTTCCCTAGAGGAGAAGAAGAACAAGGTTTACTCTTTCAGAAGGGACAAGGTCCGTAAGATATTTAAAGATGCCTTGAACAACGGCCTACAATTGCCGGAGTCGAAAAGACCCTAAGAAGCAAAAATGACCGACAATCCTCTGTATTGCCCGTACCACCGAGTAGTGAGCCATGCGATCGAGGATTGCTATATCTTCAAAGACTGGGTCGAGAAGCAGTACAGGGCTGGAGAGATCGAGCTGTCCAAAAGTGTGTTGGTGAATAATCAAGTTGCAACCACCAACTTTATACAGACAGAAACTGAAGCCGTCTGGGAGCAGACAGCCGAACCCGCTGCCCTGAGAAATGAAACGGACTCATCGTGGCCTCCGTGGAGTACGCACATATCTAATAAGATGAAGAAGATGATAAAGCTACTTCGGAAGGAACCCAGGACGGAATGGGAAGGGCAGAAGAAGCCTACCAGTCCAGCCGCCAATGCAGCTCCATCAGGCTCAAAATCCAAGAAGCTGAAGAAGAAGAAAAGTGCAGCTCGGCGCGAAAAAGAGTCTGCAGGGAGATCGACCATTCAAAAATATATCGATTCCCTCGAAGAATATGAACAAAAGGAAAGAACATTGATTCAATTGAAGGAGTTCTTCCCTGTACAAGCGGCTAAAATTCTGGAGGAGTTAGAAGAAGACTCCAATGAAGAGATCCCAGTAGTGACCTGCTATGCCATCCATCTAGGCAGCGACTCCGAGGATGAGCTCTGTTTTCCCGAAGAGGACGAGGAGCTCACCACAAAGGCCAATCAAATCCAGCTTAGAAGCGGCAGGGCTCTACCGCAAAATCAGGGCAACGCCCCAAAAGGGAAGGAAAAACAAGTCGCTAATGAAGAAGATGGCAGAGAACCGGCTGATGAAAACATAAGTCCTTCCTCGGTGGACTATAATGTCTTGGCACATCTCCGGAAGCTTCCGTCTCTCCTGAGCATCTACGACGCCTTGGTCCTATCTAAGGAGCTTAGAGATGTTCTCATTCACGCTCTACAAAACCCCGAACGGTATCAGGCTCACTTTGCGGAAATTAATATGAAAGAAGCCCAGCATGCTTTGCATGCCACCGCAGTCACATTTAAGGATGAAGACTTGCTACTGGGAACGGCTGAGCATAATCGGCCGCTTTACGTGACCGGGTACAGCGACGGAGATCGAATTAATCGCATATTGATTGATCCGGGGTCCTCAGTGAACATCATGAACTTGCGAACTCTGAAGAGTTTATCAATGGACGTCCGACACCTGTCAAGGGAAAGGATTGTCATTCAAGGCTTCAACCAAAATTGCCAGCAAGTTCTGGGGTCCATAGCTCTGCCAATCAAATTCGGGGATCTGCAAACTGAAGCTAAGATATACGTGATCGACGCTGACACGTCTTATAAGATTCTCTTGGGGCGGCCGTGGCTCCACGATTACGGCATCATTCCGTCAACTCTCCATCAATGCATGAAGTATACTAAAAATGGCGAAGAAAGACGCATTGACGGAGACATCCAACCGTTCGGTGTGCATGAAGTCCGATATGAAGATTCTCGGTACTTTATGAACCACCAAAATGCTAAGCCACAACTGACTGAGGATAGACCAGCCCCAAGGCTCAAAAGCAAATCTGCGCCGGCTGTCACTTTCAAAAGCAAAAATGCCCAAGTGCGTCCGCATTTCGGTAGCGACACTGATGAGTCCGAAGCTGGAAGCCCGTCCTTCCATAAAACTCGCCCTCATTTCGGCAGCGATACGGATGAATCCGTCACTGAAGCCCCGTCTAGCAGTAAAGTCCGCCCTCATCTTGGCAGCGACACTGAAGAGTCAGAGGAGGAGGACCTGTCGTGCAACAGCGGTGCAGATTGGACCCCCACGCAACAAGCGAGACTACGAGAGACCTTCGAAGTTGCAGAAGGGTCCCTAACCGTTACAAGGGTACCAGAGCAAATGTGCAAAGAGCTCGATGCATTATCAATCTCCACCGTGGACCAGCTGAAAACTTTCTACGTTCCCGGGAAGAAAAGTGGACAGAAGGGCATCTTGTTTTATGGGTCAAACCCCGTTGCGCACCCGGACGATTTGTCTGTCGCGTGCCTTCCGTATGAGAGAGGCATACGAGCCGTCCTCAATCCCAGATACTATGCGCCCGAGATGCGGGAATACTTTAAGAAGTGCGGATGCCGGTTATATCAAACGGAGTCCGAAGCAAAGTTTTACGAAGGGCTATGGCATCCGCCCCAGGTCCGAGCACTCATCGATGGACGAATTCCAGATAGACGGGGCATAGGCTACATTCAACCTGATTCCAAAGCGTGCTACATGATCCATGTTGGTGAGGCCAGCGAAAGATCAAATGATGACGACGAGATAGCCGAGCCAGAAGAAGCTCCTCAAGAGCTCGAAGATGGCGGACAAGCAACCTTTGACGAGCTAACCGAGATTGACTTAGGAACGCCCGATAATCCGAGGCCGACCTATATCAGCTCACTCTTGTCAGAGGAAATGAAAGAGCAGATAATTGCCCTGCTGCGTGAGTTCGTCGACTGCTTCGCGTGGACGTACAAAGAAATGCCTGGCCTTTCCCCTGAGGTAGCCGTGCATAAGCTGGCTATATCTCCTGATGCTATGCCAGTCAAACAAGCTCCTCGAAGAATGAGAAGGGAGTTGGAAGAAAAGGTCATTGAGGAAACCAAGAAACTCATCGATGCCGGCTTCATCAGGGAAGAGAAATATGCAGACTGGATCGCATGCATAGTCCCAGTGAAGAAGAAAAATGGGCAGATCCGAGTCTGTGTCGATTTCAGGGACCTCAATAAGGCATGTCCTAAAGATGACTTCCCGCTACCGGTCATGGAAATGATGGTCGATGACACCTCAAATTACGAACTGTTCACCTTTATGGACGGCTCGTCTGGATATAATCAGATCAAGATGTCGCCTGAGGATGAGAAGCACACAGCATTTCGAACCCCGATCGGAATATATTGCTACAAGGTAATGCCATTCGGACTGAAGAACGCAGGTGCTACATATCAAAGGGCGATGACTAATATCTTTGATGACCTAATCCATAAAGTCGTCGAATGTTATGTTGATGATCTGGTCGTCAAGACTAAAGCCAAGGCCGATCATATCCAAGATCTCAGGACCGTTCTCACCAGACTGAGGGAATACGATCTGAAGATGAATCCTCTGAAGTGCGCTTTTGGCGTGTCATCGGGAAAATTCCTGGGCTTCATAGTCCGACATCGAGGGATCGAAGTTGACCCATCAAAGATAAAGGCCATCATGGAGATGCCCCCTCCGAAGAGTCTGACGCAGCTAAGATCTTTTCAAGGCAAGCTTGCTTATATACGGAGGTTTATCTCAAATTTATCGGGGAGATGTAGGCCCTTCTCAAAGCTCATGAAGAAAGGAGCTCCTTTTATCTGGGATGCCGAATGTCAAGCAGCGTTCGAAAGCATCAAACAATACTTGTTGCACCCTCCAGTGCTGGCCGCTCCCATTCCAAATAAACCGCTGATTCTCTACACTGCCGCGCTGGATGAGTCACTTGGTGCGCTCCTTGCCCAGAATAACGAGGAGGGAAAAGAAAATGCCCTCTACTACCTCAGTCGAACTCTAGTCGGGGCGGAACACAACTATTCCCCAATCGAGAAGCAATGCCTGGCTCTGATATTTGCTGTAAAGAAGCTGAGGCACTATCTGCTTGCTCATCGGGTTATGCTGATCTCTAAGGTCGACCCGCTCAAACACTTGATTACCAGAGCGAGCCTAGCCGGCAGAATGGCAAGATGGGCTGTTATGCTACTCGAGTTTGACATAGTTTATACTCCCCAGAAAGCAGTAAAAGGGCAAGCTCTTGCAGACTTTCTCGCTGCTCATCCCATACCAGAGGGATCGCCGCTAAATTGTGAGTTACCCGACGAACAAGTGCTGCACCTCGAGGAAGACGAGCCATGTTGGGAGCTCTACTTTGATGGGGCTTCATCAATAAGGAGCTCCGGCAGATCAAGCGTACCGGAGGTAAAAGCGGGGATAGGATTGGTGTTCACCACGCCATCAATGGGAACCCTACGGCGTTCTTTCGCTCTCACCGAGCCTCGGACAAACAACGAAGCTGAGTATGAAGCTCTGATAGCTGGTTTGGAGCACGCCATAGAAATGGAAATCCGCCGGCTATGAGTTTACGGTGACTCCCAGCTCGTCGTCAACCAAGTAAGCGGTGATTATAAGATATACAAACCCGAGTTAGCTCGGTACAGAGGTCGAGTGGTGGAACTCATGAAACGGTTCACTCATATTGAACTAACGAGAGTCCCTAGAGCGTTGAACGGAAAGGCTGATGTACTCGCTCGCTTGGCCAAGGAGCTGGCTGATCCTGACATGGACGAAATTCTGATCACAGTCAGGAGCCGGCAAATTCTACCCCCAGTCTCTCTACGAGAAGAGGAAAGCGCGGAACAGAAGAGCAGTCCTGCGGAAGAAGCTTCGATCATCCAAAACGAGCCCGATTGGAGAGAACCCTTCATAGAGTACCTCCGATACGACAAGCTGCCCGAAGAAAAATCTGCGAGGATTCAGCTGAAGAAGAGAGCTCTCCGATACGTGTTTGTAAATGACACGCTATACCGCAGGTCATATGACCAACTCTGGCTCAGGTGCCTGTCATCGGCCGAAGCCCAAAAAGTCATGAAAGAAGTTCACTCAGGCGTTTGCGGTGCTCACCAATCTGGCCCCAAGATGCGACTTCAAATCAAACGGCTTGGGTATTACTGGCCCACCATGATACGGGATTGCGGAGAGCATGCAAAGAAATGTTATATCTGCCAAATTCACGGTGATTTTATTCACAAGCATCCCAATCCATTGCATCCTACGGTGGCGTCGTGGCCCTTCGAAGTCTGGGGCACCGACATTGTAGGCCCAATTGATCCTCCGTCATCCAAAGGCCATCGGTTTATACTGGCCGCGACAGACTACTTCTCCAGATGGGCTGAAGCTGTCCCGCTAAAAGAAGTCAAGACAAAAGATATTCTGACATTCTTCCAGCATAATATTCTATACCGCTTCGGTACACCAAGAAGAATCATTTCTGACAACGGGCCTTCTTTCAAGAGCTTCAATGTCTCAAAGTTCGCTACTCAGCACAAGATAGATTGGAGATATTCCTCCATCTATAATCCAAGAGCCAATGGGCTAGCCGAAGCCGTCAATAAGACTCTATGCAAGCTCCTGAGGAAAAATGCTTCAGCCAACAAGAGAGACTGGAATCTCAAGCTTCACGAGGCATTGTGGGCATATCGTACCACGCACCGTACTCCAACTCAGTCCACTCCATACTCATTGCTCTTCGGAGTGGAGGCGGTCTTCCCCCTCGAAGTCGAAGTTCCAAGCTTAAGAATGGCCGTTCAGCACGAGTTGACGGAGGAGGAAAACGTGCTCCTTCGACTTGAAGAGCTCGATGCCCTCGAAGAAAAGAGGCTCGCGGTACAGCAAAATCTGGAGCTATACCGAGCCCAAATATCACGGGCTTATGACAAGATAACCCGTCTCCGCGCTTTCAAGAAAGGCGAATTGGTGTTGGTCCTCAAAAGACCGATCATCCCCAATCGACATGCCAAGGGAAAATTCGAGCCGAACTGGGAAGGACCATACGTCATCGAGAAAGTGTTCGACGGAGGATCCTACCAACTAATAAGTGCCGAGGGAGAAAGGCCCATGCCACCTATCAATGGCCGATATCTCAAGAAATACTACACATGAAGGCTCCAAGTCGCAGGCGAATTGAGCACATCAGCCCTACGGTCTGGATCAGACATCCTGCAAAACCGTATACAATCCACGGGCGTAAATGACCCATATTTCTCCCAAATCCTGCCGGTGAGACTACTTTAAAGTCCCACCAGCGGCAAAAAAAAGAAAAAAGAAAAAAAAGAAGAAGAAGAAATAAACGGTATGTCCACAAGCAAAAAGGGCACGGATGAAAACCCGAAAGGGCTCCGTGAGTAAAAACAGCAGGACTACCGGCGAGTCTGTGAAAACCCAAAAGGGCGCAAACTCGTGAAGAGAGATGAAATACACTCGCAAAGTCCTCTCGACCTTGTGAGGAGAAACCCCCTGCGTGAGATCCTTACGACTCACAAAGGAGCAACACACTTAGGAATCCTCACGATTCCTAAGGAGAAAATACACCTGCGGGATCCTTACGACTCGTAGGGAGAAAATGCTTTTGTGGGACCCTCACGGCCCATAAAATTGAAAAGCCTTAGGTGGTAGGGACCCAAACCTATCTCCTAAGCCATCGTCCCCAAACGGGCAACGGCAAATGATGATTCGCTCCTGGCATTTCGCTTCAGTGTTAGCGGTGCTGATGCCGACCAAAAACCCAAATCCCAAGTCCTCCCGAGGCAAATGATGAGTTGCTCCTGGCATTATTCCAGTGCAGCAATGCTGATGCCAAACAAGATCCAAATTCCAAGTCCCCAAACGGCGAATGATGAGTCGCTCCTGGTACCATATACCAGTGCAGCGATGCAGACGCCAACCAAAATCCAATTTCTCAAAATTCTCCCAGCCCTACGGTTGATCCCCAAGTTGACTACCGTATACAATCCACGGGCTCAAATAATTCTCGTCATACCCATGCCCCACCACAATTACCAGTTACGCGGCTGGTCTCCGCCTTTGGAATTATGCTCCATTGAGAAGACCCACTCACGTGTCCTCACGATACATGAGGAGAACAAACCTTTGTGGGATCCTTACGACTCATAAAGGAAAAACACACTTAGGAGTCCTCACGACTCTTAAGGAGAAAATACACCAGCGGGATCCTTACGACTCGTAGGGAGGAAATGCTTTTATAGGACCCTCACGGCCCATAAAATTGAAAAGCCTTAGACGATAGGGATCTAAACCTGTCTCCTAAGCCATCGCTCCCCAATCCCCAAATGGCGAATGATGAGTCACTCCTGGTACCATATTCCAGTGCAGCGATGCAGACGCCAACCAAATTCCAAATCCCATACCCCAACGGCGAATGATGAGTCGCTCCTGGTACCATATTCCGGTGCAGCGATGCAGACGCCGACAAAGTCCCGAAATTTTTCCGGCCCTACGGTCTGGATCATACATCCTGCAAAACCGTATACAATCCACGGGCGTAAAACAATCCCAATTTCTCCCAAATCCTCTCGGGGCAAATGATGAGTTGCTCCTGGCATTATTCCAGTGCAGCAATGCAGATGCCAAACAAAAAACCAAAATCCCAAAATCCTCTCCATGACAGATGATGATTCGCTCCTGGTACCATATTCCAGTATAGCGATGCCGATGTCAACCCAAACCAAAATCAACAAGTCAACTTCCACTCCGACACCGCAAGAAGCGGAGCAAGTCAAGTCTACCCCTGACATTGCAAGAAGCAGAGTAAGTCAAATCAAGCACCGACCGTCCACGTCGCTAAAAGGGCAGCACCGACCGTCCACGTCGCTAAAAGGGCAGCATCGACCGTCCAAGTCGCAAAAAAGGACAGAACCGACCGTCCACGTCGCTAAAAGGGCAGCACCGACCGTCCTAGTCGCAAAAAGGGCAGCGCAGGATTCCTACAAAGTGGGAACTAGATAGCTCCGGGCCAGGGAAAACGCCTATCACGGACACTCCGTCTCGGAGACATGTCAAGCAACGACCGTCCATGTCGTAAAAAGGGCAGTGCCAGCTTCCCAAAAGGCGGGAACCAAATCAAGTCGCCTCCACGTGAAAGAAGATCCATCAATTTCATGCACACGACCCACATATGTGGTGTGCATTTATTGATGGGGGGCAATTTGTTGGGGTAAAAATTTACACCCCGGTTGACCAAGTCAAAATCAAAGTCAACCCCAAGCCAAGTGGGCCCAAGCCCAGATCCAGTGGGCCCATGCCCGGGTCGAGCCCGAACATGAAGCGGCCAGCCTCCCCCCATGCCAAGATAAAAATTTTGTAATAAATAATTTTGTTGTATTTCTTTTATTTTTATTTTATGGACAAATGTAAGAAAAATAGGCATAAAGCTAATTTTTTGTAAAGCCCATGGCTTATGTGCAAAAAGAAATGGCACATGAGCCATGGGATAGGCAAAATGCCATTTTGTGAAGCCCAAGGGGCTATGTGTAAAATGTATAGCCTATAAAGGCAAAAGATAATGAAAATATCTCAACAACTTTTTCTCTCTCAAAAAAAAAAGTTTCAGATCTGAGATCTTTCTTCCTTCTTCAAGGTTCCAAAACCTTCTTTTTTTCTTGAATTAAATCAAGAGTTTTACTCTTCCTTTTTCAAAACTAAATAGTTTTCCACCACAAAACCCATTAAGGGGAACTCAGATCTGCCATCAGATCTCAAAAAAGAGAGATTTTGATATTTCACATCCCTTGATCTTCAAGATCCAGCAAACAACAGGAGGAAGAAGAAGAACCCCTTTCATTAACCCCAAAACACATTCAGGAGTCCAACTCCTCTCTGATTTCTCTTTTGAGAAATCTTTTTTGAGGCTAAAAGCCTCTTATCCTCGCCGGCGCGTTAGCGCTCGAGTGCAAACCACCTACGTGCCGACACGTGGCGCATTTGCGCTCCAGCGCACTGCGCGAGCGCAAAGCGCCCACGTGCCGACACGTGGCGCGCGCGCTTGCGCTCGTGCGCAAAGCGCCCGCGTGGCGCGCGCGCGCTTGCGCTCCTGCGCGCAGCGCACTTGCGCAAAGCCCCCGCGTGCCGACACGTGGCGCGCGCGCGCTTGCGCTCCTGCGCGCAGCGCACGTGCGCAAAGCGCCCGCGTGCCGACACGTGGCGCGCGCGCTTGCGCACCTGCGCGCAGCGCTCGTGCGCAAAGCGCCCGCGTGCCGACACGTGGCGCGCGCGCGCCTGAGCGCACAGCACCTAAGCGTACAGCGCTCAAGGCGCTGGTCCCACGCATCCCTTGGATGCCCTTTTCCCTCTCTTTTTATGTACATACATATACATATACATATGTATACAAATTCACACATACACATACTCCGCAACATTCTCCCCCTCCAAAAAATTTTTCGGGCCGGGGCGCTGCTAGCCCCCTTGACCCCCAGCCCGCTATCCGGGTAGCGGGACCCCCGTAAAAACTCTGCGTGGCTCCCGATATATCCAAAACCCCCCTTTCAAAACAGAACACACGTACACTGCACATTGAGTTCGCATGCCCTGTTTAACCCGTTAATCGGAGGTTCCCTCGCCCCAAAGGCGAGGGGTAATTAACGGCAGCTTAGTCCGCGGCTGCCGGAGATTCGGATCCCCACAATCATTAGACCCCCGCCTACCCTAGGCAGGGGGAATCTGTAGTACGCCTGACAAGCGTGCGCGTATTCCCATCTCAATGGGGTGACGAAAAACACCCTACAGTGTTAAATATGCAAGGGCTTCTAGGTCGTCGTCCATAAACGGCGCGCTACATCGGACCCCAGGTGTAGTGACAAATAAGCAAGGGTCGTCGTCCAGAAACGGCGCGCTACATCGGACCCCGGGTGTAGTGACAAACAAGCAAGGGTTTCATACGATCCGTCTAGCTTCCTGGAACATAGGTTCCTTTACGGGTAGACTAATAGAATTAGTGGAGGTGATAATTAAGAGGAGAGTTGGTATTATGTGTTTGCAAGAAACTAAGTGGGTAGGTGATAAAAGTAGAGTCATAGAGCCTTGGGTTATAAGCTTTGGTATACGGGTAGAGATAAAAATCGTAATGGGGTAGGCATAATCATAGATAGACGGTTGCTTGAGGATGTAGTTGAGATTAGGAGAAAAGGTGATAGAATTTTACTGGTTAAATTTATTCTAGGTGGAGAGATCCTTAATGTTATTAGTGCTTATGCATCACAGATAGGTCTTGATGACGCTAGTAAGTGTCTATTCTGGGAGGATTTAGACGAGATGGTGCAAAGTATACCTAGTGGAGAGAAGTTATTTATTGGTGGTGATCTTAATGGATGTATGTACTAGTCGTAGCGGGTTTGATACTATCCATGGAGGTTTTGGTTTTGGACAAAGAAATGAAGTAGGTGACTCGATTCTAGATTTTGCCTTATCTTATGACTTGATCTTAGCAAACACCTGGTTTAGGAAAAAAGAGTCCTACCTTATCACTTTTAGGAGTGGATCAAGTGCTAGTGAAATAAAAAAAATTCTGACGAGAAGAATAGATAGAGGTGGTTGTATCGACTGTAAGGTAGTGCCAGGTGAGAGTGTAACCACTCAATATAGACTTTTAGTTCTAGATTTTCGATTTAGAAGAGAACCTAGGAAGATTAGACGTAAGGTAGAGCCTAAAATTAAATGGCGGCGATTGAAAGAAGATAACTAAAAGACTTTTATAGATCGTGTAGTCCAAAAAGCGGATCGGCAGTCGGAAGATGATTCAGACAGAATATGGAACAAAATGGCTAGTTGTATTAAGAAGGTAGCTACAGATTTACTTGGTGAATCGAGAGGTGGTGCTCCACCATTTAAGGACACATCATGCTGGAATGAAGAAGTAAAGGCTGCTATTAAAATTAAAAGGGATTCTTATAAAGATTTGAAGAAAAGTAGAGATGTGGAGAGATTTGAGAAGTATAAAATGGCTAAAAAGGAAGTTAAGAAAGCTGTTCGGGAAGCTAAATCTAAGGTCTATAAGGAGGTGTACGAGAAATTAGGCACTAAAGAAGCTGAAAATGATATATACCGGATTGCTCGGATGCGGGAAACGAAGACTAGAGACTTATGTGCGGTGAAGTGTGTCAAAAATGAAAATCAGAAGGTTTTAGTTCGAGATGAGAATATCAAGTAAAGATGGAGAGATTATTTTGACAAATTGTTCAATGAGAGCTTTACTAAGAATTTGGATGGACTTGTCATTCAATCTCAAGATATAAACTGTGATTTCATGCGTAAAATAAGACTACCTGAGATTAAAGAAGGTTTGAACAGAATGAGTTTAAGAAAAGCGGTTGGTCCTGACGGGATTGCTATCGAGATTTGGAGATGCTTAGGAGAAATATGCGTTAAATGGCTGACAGATCTGTTTAATAAGATTTGGCAGACAAAAAAGATACCAAATGAATGGAGGAAAAGTATCCTTGCACCTATCTAAAAAAACAAGGGTGACATTCAAAGTTGTTCAAACTACCGTGGAATAAAACTTATGTGTCACACCATAAAACTTTGGGAGAGAGTGATTGAATACAGGCTAAGGAAGGATATTAAGATAACAGAGAACCAGTTTGGGTTCATGCCTGGACGATCGACGACAGAGGCTATTCATTTGCTTCGTCAACTTGTCGAGCGTTTTCAAGAGAGAAGAAGAGATTTGCATATAATATTTATTGATTTAGAAAAAGCGTACGACAAGGTACCTAGAGAGGTATTATGGGGGACAATGATGAAGAAGGGGGTCCCCGTCAAGTATAGTGACATAATCAAGGATATGTACGATGGAGTAGTGACAAATGTCAGAACTTGCTGCGGCTTAACGAGTGATTTTCTGATTACAATTGGTTTACATCAAGGATCTGCATTAAGTTCATTCCTGTTTGCCATCGTGATGGATGAGCTTACTAGAACCATCCAAGATAAGATACCTTGGTGTATGCTATTCACTGATGATATTGTTCTAGTAAATGAGACGAAAGCAGGTGTTAATGCCAAATTGGAATTATGGAGGCAAATATTGGAATCTCGAGGATTCAGATTGAGCAGGTCCAAGACAACATATATGCATTGCAAATTTAGTAACCAGAGAAGTCAAAATAATATTGGTATAACATTGGAAGGGCAAGAGATATCATCGAGCGACCAGTTTAGATATCTAGGTTCTATCATCCAAAAAAATGGGAAGATCGATAGTGATATTAATCAAAGGATCCAAGCTGGTTGGTTGAAATGGAGGAGTGCAACAGGGATTTTGTGTGATCGTAACTTTCCGTTAAAATTGAAAGGGAAGTTTTATCGGAGCGTTATTCGGCCTGCCTTATTATATGGTACAGAATGTTGGGCTCCTAAGAAGCATCATACACAATGATGCACGTAGCGGAGATGCGTATGTTTCGTTGGATGTACGGTAACACTAGAAAAGATAAGGTGCGAAATGAGGATATTCGTGCAAAAGTTGGTGTAGCACTTGTGGAGGAGAAGATGCGGGAAAACCGGCTAAGATGATTTGGTCATGTGCGACGCAGACCTATGGAAGCACCGGTTCGACGAATAGATACTCTCGATATGGGCAATGGCAAAAGGACAAAAGGGAGACCGAAAAAAACATGGATGGAGGTTATACGAAACGATATGGTTGCCAAAGGACTCAATGAAAGTATATTGTTCGATAGGAGTGAGTGGAGGCGGAGGATTCATGTGCCCGGCGTGATTCTTATGTTGGTTCATGTAGCCTACCCCATATGCTTAGGATAAAAGGCTCAGTTGTTGTTGTTGTATAAGAGTTCAGTGTTGTGTTAAGTATGCTAAAATAACGTTAACTATTATGGTTTTTCATTAAAATACTAAAGTACTTTTTATCATTACAGTAATACGTTGAAACTATGGGTTTTTAAACATGAAAAGTTACTGGTCCGCATCTAAAAAAAGAATTATAATTTGTTTAGTCAAGCACAAAATATATAGAGAATGAAATATCCGCAAAAGAGATGATGCTTATGGCATCCAAGTCCATCAACTCATGATCATGTCCCCTCTTGCTCTTCACTGTAATTTTTTTCTGGAAACATATTTCAAGACTTTGGAGCTAATATCTCATAAATGTTTGATCAATTTTAAAATTTATTGTAATAATAGACCAAACAAATAAACAAGCCAAAGTGCATATGCATGTCCTTGAGATCCGATTCATGTAATGATATGATGAGATTGAAAAGTGGCATGCTATATATATTCGAGTTCACAAATTTTATCAAAAAGAAAAATTGAAAATTGAAAGATATTGATTTATATTGAGTATAAATATAGTATTTGCATTATTTTACGAAAGCAATTTGTAGCAGCATCCCACTAGCAGGTGGAACTTTACGCAGCCTTCCACTACTATTAAAAAAAAGGAAAAAAATAGGAAATTAAAGAAAAAAGATAATTGAGAGAGATGAAAATGAAATTAAAGAATTTGTTAGCGGCGGTCAAGAGATTTTTAAGAGAAAAAAGATATGTATGGATCCGATGATGAAATGAATGATGAAAGGTTGAGATCTATCATTACATCTTTTCAGCGACTATCACAGATTCCAAGGATTTTGATTTCCATCGAGATTACTTCAAATAAATTCCGATAAAGCCTCTATAAATTGCATCACATTGTAACGTAATATGTTACTCTTAATAAGAGAACATGAGAAGCTCGTAATTTTTTGTGGAACCTAATTCACTGACACATCTTCAAACATTGTACTGAGTGCCTAACCAAATCTTGACGAATGTAATCTGTAGCATGTTTCTTTTCTTCTGCGGTTTGACCAATATGATTAAAAGTTCCACAAGCCACAATCATTTTCTTTGACTTGCTCATCCTGATGCATATGAAATGAAAGAGCGGAAGCTGTAAAAGTTACAACAACACAAAATTGTCAGCGAGAGAGAAAACAGAAGAAGCTTGTTAATGGTGAGATGAAATTTTCTCCTTTATTATCTGTAAAAAGTTTAAAACTGTATCATCAATCAATTTGAAATTAAAGAATTCGTATCTTTTTTGGCAGTTTGGGGTGAAGTTAGTAAGGGAGCCATCAAAATTTATCATCATATATAAAAAAGAAATGAAAATGAATTTAGCTCAAGCCTTTTGCTTTTCACTCTTTGTTCAATCATCTCTTCCACCCACCACCATCTCCACCACCATAAAATCCATTATTATTCTTGTCTATTTGTAACCACTCTTTTCCCCTAAAACTTATTCCCTTTAAAATTTAATTAAATTTAAGTACTCTATTGTGCTGTAAAGCTTAAAGGTTGCTCGCTCCTTTTTCTTTTTCTTTGGTTTTTATGGTTCCCCTATAATACAAATGCAAATATGCTCCAAGATTGCGCCTTTATGCCATTTCTAGGGTTTTCGCACTGATTCCATCGAACCCTTCTCCCCAATTTCTCACCTTTGCATGACTTCTAGGGCTTTGATATCATCAATCCCTTGAAATCGCTGTGAATGGGGAACTCAGGGAGCAGTGGAGGTCGCAGCAGGAGAAGGAATTCAAACCCTAGCTCAAACCCTAACCCTAGCCCTAGCCAGCAAGCTCCAGCTTCAGTTCAGCAGCAGCAGCAGCCGCCGCAGCCAGCTCAGCCACCGGAGATCGCCGGAAACCGCTACGTGTTCGCCGCGGCGACCCCTTACCCGCCACAATACCCGAGCCCGCACGCGCTGCCGTATTACCAATACACTGGCTTTCACCCGCCGCTGCCGCCTCCGCCTCCGCCTCCGCCTCCTTTGCCTGCGCCCTATGATCACCACCACCGCGGCGGCGGCGGGGGACCTAACCCTAATTTGGGGAGGTACCCTTGTGTGGTGCCGCAGCAGCCTGCTCCCTATGTGGAGCATCAGAAGGCAGTCACGATTCGAAATGATGTTAATTTAAAGAAGGAGACTTTGAGGGTCGAACCTGATGAGCTCAACCCTGGGAAGTTCCTTGTCGCCTTCACATTCGATGCAACTATCGATGGGAGGTAATTTTGTATATTTTATTCTGCAGTCATTTAAATTTTGATAATTTAGAGCTTATTGATCGATACTAATCCCTGTAGTTTCGAGTGCTACTAAATCGATCGATTGGTTATACATGAAGGGTGTTATATGTAGTTAGCCGTTGTACTTGTGTCGAAGCTTAGTGGGTATTCAGCCATTCAGAGAGGCCCTGTTTGGGAACGGAGTTGTGCTTTCTAATCTGTAGTTTCATAAACTTTATGAGACGCAACTCCAAAATGCTAACTTTGCTCTCTTTGGCATTCATTTTGGAGGCAACCGCAGATATCTCAACTCCAAAGATTTCTAAACTCCATTTTCCTCAAACACATCTCTTATAACAAACTAGAGTTTTTTTTCTTTCAAAATGGAGCTCGGGGCTTTCAAACCATAGCTTGCATCCCCTCTACTTCCACTTAAAATAAACTACCGTTATCCTAACTCCATACCCAAACGGAACCTGATTGCTTAATCAATGTAAGATGGGGTTTTCTCTTGCTTTCGATAAGAAGGAAATGAGTTATTGAAGCTGCATTCCTATTACTAAAAGGTTACATTTAATTTTGCCTCGCATACTTTAATGTAATGTTGGTTGCTAAACTCTATTGTGTACTTTAACATCTAATTCTATGAGCGTTTGTTATTCCATGTTAAGAATGTGGTTAACATAGTCCTACATCAGGACAATTGTGGTATGCATATGGGTATAAAATATAAATTGGGATAAACCTCCATAAGTCTTGAGTCTTATTAGATGGAATTCATCTATGTCGAAAGCCCGATTGTGCCCTCTTATATATAAATAAATATAATCGGTCCCCCTCGTTCGTGTATTTAAATTTAACATGGTATCAGGGCAACCTAGGTTCGATTCCCACCGGGGGCATATTAAATGCGGATTTATTAAATTAAAGTACGACTTGCGGGGGCATGTTATTAGAATATAAAATCCATTCTTTCAACCCTCATCATAACTTCAGAGTTGGTCTCAGTGGCAGAGACATTTCACCCACCCAATTTCATCATAACATCATTGTCATTAAGTTTGTAATTTAGGTTAAGTTAATTGTCTTTTACAAAACAACTTTACTAACTTCCCCACCCAATTTCTTGGACGTTCACACACTTTTATCGAAAGATTGTTGGGTGTTATGCTTGCAAATCGCCCCCTCCCCCTCTTTTTTGAAATGCTTAAATACATATAATACCCTTTATCGGTACCTTATCCACCACTCATGACATCTCAATTGCCTTGTAAGCAATCGAAACCTTTGAGATTAACCTTGAACTTGGTTGAAATAGCAAATGTGTCTTGGTCACTAACTAATGCGGGGAGTGTCATGTTCTACTAAGCTGGCGGGGGCGGGGGCGGGGGCGGGGGGATGAACAGCTAGGTTTTGTCCAAAATCTTCTGAAGTGATTTAATGCCTGCCTGCTGTAGTTGTAAGTGCATGGCCCTTCTTAAGAAATTTCTATGAAGAATCTAAGTCTCTCTTATTGTAAACAGCATTACAGTATATTTCTTTGCAAAAGAAGGATTCGAGTGTAACCTGACTGCAACAAAGGACAACTTGCTCGAGCCCATCACCATCACGTTCAAAGAAGGCCTTGGCCAGAAATTCAAGCAACCATTGGGTACTGGCATCGACTTCTCAATGTTTGATGAAGCAGAATTGACGAAGGAGGGAGAGATGGAAGTTTACCCTCTTGCCGTGAAAGCAGAAGCTTTTCAATCTGATGAACAAAGGCCAGATGGCAGTGAAAACCAAAACTTAAGCTCTCTGAACTCGCAAATCACACAGGCTGTGTTTGAGAAGAAGGAAAAGGGTGAGTATCGGGTTCGGGTTGTGAAGCAGATATTATGGGTGAATGGCACGCGATACGAGTTGCAAGAGATATATGGGATTGGAAATTCAGTTGATAGTGATTTCGATGGGAATGATCCGGGAAAAGAATGCGTTATATGCCTCTCGGAACCACGGGATACGACTGTTCTCCCCTGCCGCCATATGGTAAGTTTCTTCCATTTCTTATATTTTGATTTTGGGTTAATTGCACAAAACCCCCTGTAGTTTACCCCTTATAGCATAGTAACCGCTCAACTCAAGTATTTATTAACGCAAACAACCCCCTCTTATTTATGAAGTTCTCTGAGCAATCCATAGTATAAAAAGATTGTCTATTTTAACTCTGGAACTTGTTTCTGGGTAGTTTAGAGTATAATTTGAGGGGTTTTTTTTCGGTCGACTAGTGGAGGGGGTACATTAATGTCACTTGAAGGGGGTGTCAGTGCCGATGTTGCATGGATTCATTGACGAGGAGACGTATCGTATCCATATCAGACCTTTTGGATTCGTCGAGGTGCTTGTTGAGCTCTTTCTCGCTAATCCTATAACTTATATTATGTTCTAGTTATGTTCTAGATGTATAGAACATGTTAAATGACTAAAACATCAACTATTTATGCCTTAAAACTAACAAATATTTGTAATTTTTGGTTAGATTTTCTAACACGCAACATTTTTGTTATGTATATATATTTTGCACAACAAAAACTCAGCGTGTCTAAACTAATCATATCTCAATTTTTTATAAAATTGCAAATCCACGAATCCGTCTCGTATCGTGTCCCTAATCGGTACCCGGATTCATGCGACTTAGATATGAAGTAAACTACAGGGATTTCGGGCTATTCCCCTTTGATTATATACCATGATATCTTGTCTTGAGTGCTGATGATTTAGCACCAAATACATAGTAAGAAATTTTTATACAATGAAACAATAAAGTTCTTATTCTTATGTTCTTAATAAAACTGTTTTGCAAAGGTTTTATTATTTTATGAACATCTTCCATTCTATGATTTTATGTCATGTTTCCCTTGGTAAGCATGATTTTGACGATGGATGATTCACGAGGCTCGTTCAGATAGTTGGAGGGAATGTTTCAGTGGTTTAAATTTCTAATGGTCTTTCTTTCTATGTCTGTAATAGGGTTTAATTACAGTGAACCTCGACTGAGCCCGTCATCATGTTCTTGTTTGCAGTGTATAATAAATATCCCTGTTCAAAAGTTTCCTTTTCTATTGATACTTTCCTACTGTCTCATAAGTCATATGATAAAATACCGGGAAGAAGCTTTAGATGATGCTTTATGATGACACTCTTAGTTTGTATGCGATTGGAACAATTATACTCTTTGGCAACAGTTTCTGTTTATTCTACGGGTGTTGCCCTAAGCATATGCTTTACAAATGAGTGAAGAATGGAGTTACAGTTTTTTGTTGGAAATTAGACACTGACCCGGCCCAACAGGACAGCCCAACTAAGTGGGTGGGTCCGACTGCGTCAGGTCCGGCTTATGTTTGACCGAAGCCTGTGCTTGCGCATAGTTCAGCTTGGGCTAGGCCAACCAAACCTTTGTCCGAATCCTAGGGCTAGCGTGTGCTTTGGAAAGGGTAGTAGTACTAAGTTACGGCTGTAAATCTTATGATCCCCAAGTAATCTTTAATTATATCTACATGTTATATACCAAGGGCTAGAGGCTTAGAGATATATGATATATTTTCTTTGTGAGAGACTTGGCTGTCATAGTTCTCTTCTTCTATTCCTAGGGGTGGCAGCTGGAGTTAAGCCAATATCTAAGAGTGGATCCGTGCTTCATTAGGTATATTTCCTGCCGTCGTGATTTACTTTTCACAGCGATCCATGCACATGATTACTTGTTGCTGTGATTTGTGATTTATTTGTTTATTCTGTTGTGTTACGGAACAATTTTGTCACTACATTGTTAGATCATTGTAAAAAGTGCATCTCCATCTGTTATTATGAAGTACCAAATAATTAGAATAATTAAATGACGCAATGGTAGCTTTTTGTTTGACTTTTGGTGCAAAATCCTTCAATGATTGTGTACGAAGAAGTACTAAGAAAAATTCTTCCAATTCAACCATCTAGCATATATTGAATATCTTTGTCGGGTTGTGCAGTGCATGTGCAGTGACTGTGCAAAGGTTCTAAGGTTCCAAACGGACCGATGTCCTATATGCCGGCAGCCAGTGGAGCGGCTATTGGAGATCAAGGTCAGTAACTGGCATGAAGAAGAGCAGCTTGACATAAATCATCACTGATCCATGCATGCATCAACTGCGAATAGAGTGGGCCATAAAACTACACTATGCAGTTTACCTGATATGCGAGAGCCTGAGGTTTCAACCATAATTGTTGCAAGCTGAAATAGTATTTGCCCAACCCAACAAATGTATATTTTGCACATCTCTATCTTTATATTTGGTGTGTATCATCCTAAATTATAAAATAATGTATTTATACCAACATCTGCAGTGAATGCCTAAAGCGTCTTCAACAATTTCTTTTTTGTCCAACTTTAAACATGTTCTTGTTTATGTCAACATATTTAATTTTCTCATAAGCAATAATTATCCAAAGTTCAAGTACAGGAAGGATGATACTAGAAGTGGTTAGCGGAGGTCAAATATGACTACATCTGCTACTTGGCTATGCTCGGGCCGATGATAAATATGTCTAAATGGCGTTTATCGCAAACATGGCCCTGCATTGAAGTTGGTGATGAATCTCGAAAAAGGTATGCCTAATTTCAAGTTTTGTTATTTAAGTGGTGTCTACTTCGATGGATAGCGATATCAAATCATTTCTAATAGTTTTGAGTTATATAAGCGAACTTGCATTCAATACTTGCTGTCTCTTCTTTACTGTAGTGATTTTAAAACTAGAATATAAAAGTTAAACTAGATTCTCTAGAAATTTACCAAACTCTCATATCATTAATTTGCAATTTTGAGTTGATTTACTGCATGGCGACCAGAACTCTTTTTTGGTAAAACTCATGTTAGAGAAAGATTTTTAATATTTATGATCTGATTTGTTCTTTGTGTTTCATCTATAAGATATATGATTGACAACGATATACCTTGCTCATTTTGTTTAAATTCTTGGAAATGCTTGCTATCGAGCGTTAATTGGTTCGAGTATTCCTCATAAAACTTTTCTATTTATTTTAATTTTTTTTGGGACCGCATTTATCTCATGAGTCATGATTCCACTTATCTATTGTGGGAGCTCCACAAACTTCCATTATCAGTTCACTAGAAAAGCTTCTGAACTAAGTTCATAAATAGCTTACATATTTTTCTCATGCATACTGCTGCAAATGATCTTATCCTTGCTATGTGATGATGCTCACAAGTGGGAGTTTCTCAGATCACAACACGTAGCGAATGACGTGTCATCCATGTAAGTCCATTAAATTTCTGAGGAATTAGGAGCTGGAATAAGTATAATGCATCCTCGGGAAACCTCGTCTCTAAGGTCGCATCCGATCTTTTGGAGACCTCCTCGGAGTACCTCTTATAACCGAGCTTCCACAGTCTTCTTGCTCGTCTCCGAGCTGTTACAGGGCTGAGCTTCCTCGGCTTTCCCGATCAACCGAGAGCGTGGAGCCCAAGCGTCTCGCCACAGCTCCGTGTATCTTACCAAAGTGAGATATCCGCCGTCCCACGTTCCGCGTCCCACGCTGACACGTCCCTCCATTAATGAGCGTATCCCGCCATCGACACGGGCGTAACACAGAGGCGTAACGAACGGCGAGGATCTCGCGCCGGCTTGCTCCATGCGACCCCTATATAAACCTACGATTCAGGTAAGTCGAATTCATTCCAATAGGCCATTATTCTGCTCTTATTCCACGATACTAACTTGATCGTCGGAGGTCCTACGGTGGTCCCCCACCCCGGGACTTCCTTTGCAGATAGCTCGGTGTCGGCACCAACCCATTGAGATCCACACACTCCACCCTCAGACCGAACTTCAACCGTTCAAAACCGCTCGCACCGGACCGATGGAGGACAACATCTGAGGGAGATCACGACCTCCATCAGTTGGCGCCGTCTGTGGGAAGATTTTAGAAGCTTCTCCACCCATAAAGTTGATCTTCCACTCTCGACCCGATGGCAAGCGACAACCGCGACGATCCCTATACGAACCGCCCCACCCTTCATAACGGAGGCGGGAGCAGTTCTACTCCCCCTCCTAACATCATCGGTGTCTTATCCGCTCGGATCGACAGACTCACAGCTATGGTGAATGCGCTCGTCCGCGTTCAAGCGACAGGCCCTACCCATTAAGCCGTAGTTCCCCATCCCTGGGATAACGACGCCCGCAGAAGGACAGATGGGCATACTCAGGCTCTCGATCTCGCTCAAGCTCATCTCAGCGTCACTGAACGCCGGCGTGCCGAATTCGGCAACCATGACCCTCATGCGGGGAATGATTCCATGACTCGCTGGGTGCCGGACAGCTCCATACCCCGATCTCAGGGAAGACCAGGTCGTCGCTCCGCCGCCCGCCGCGTGCTCACTCCTCCAGAGGAGGTGTCGGTCAGTTCGCCCGCTTTCAGGCGCAACTGGTGCCTCCACCCCCGTCGAGGCCGCGCGAATAGCGAACGTTAGGACTACTCAAGAAGGGCCTCGCTCAAGGATTTAAGAAATGTGATATAGCGGAATCGAAGCCGCACCATCACGCAGACCCGGAGCGGGGATAGCCGCCGCTCCGACCGTGTGGAATCCTCGGGGTATCACCACTAGATCGAAGCCCTCGAAAAGGAAATTGAAGGCATACGACGAGATGGTCATATGTCCGGCGAAGGGGCTAAGTACTCCATCAATTCGCTTACAAAGCCCTTTACAGAAACGCTACTGGCCGAGCGCGTCTCGTCTAGGAACAAGCCGCCTAAAGTGGTCCTCTTCGACAGGAAGTCCGACCCGAAGGACCACTTGGACGCATTTACGGCGAGCATGAGCTTCCAAGACAACTCGGACATGGCTCAATGCCGAGCTTTTCCCACTATCCTAATCGGGGCTAGCTGGTACTGGTTCCGAGGGCTTGCGCTGCGCTCCATCTCGACCTTCGACGAGCTGGCTATCCAATTCCTTAGTCATTTCGTTGGAAACCGACGACAGAAGAAGACGGTCGATTACCTGTTCACCGTCAGGAGCGGAGACAAAGAATCCTTTAAAGGTATGTCACTCGCTTCTACAATGCCCTCCTGGAGGTTCCTGAGCACCGCGACGAAACAATTATCACCGCGATAAGGTCGGGTCTTAGGCACAAAGAGTAGCTCCGCTCTTTTGCATTGGCGTAACCTAAGACCATGGCCGAAGTGAAGGCATGGACCGAGAGAGAGATCCAACTCGAGTCAGAGGTGAACTCCAACCTGCCCAGAGGCGACCAAGCAGACCGAAAGAAGAGGGACATGGAAGAGAAAAAGAAAGTCGATCGCCCGAAACCTTATTCCCTGAGGTTACAAGAGTACACCCCTCTGAACATTTCCCACACCGAGTTGTTGGAGGAAACTAAGGGCGGGAGGTTTTTTAAGTTCTTGCCAGCTACCCAAAGAATGGGTAAGCGTCTCCGCGGCCCGTACTGCGCCTATCACAGGTCGCAGGGTCATCCGACTGAGAGTTGTAAGCAGCTCCGTGACTACATCAAGGAGTTGATCTTCTTCGGTCACCTGGCGAAATACCTACGGGACAAGCGGCAGGCGGAGCGGGAGCAAAAGGACCAAATCCTTCCCGGAGAATTAACGATCGGGCAAATCATGGCTGTTACCGCGGACCCATCTCGGGAAAGTGGGGGGAACCATCGCCTCCTACCAGTCGAGGAGGTAAGCGATCCGCCCCACAAGAAGTGCAGGAAGGATAACCCGATCATCTTCACCGATGAAGACCTTCGCGGCATATAACTTCCTCATAATGACCCCCTTGTGTAGCGGCCCGAGTCCACCGTTACGAGGTCCAGAGAATATTGATCGATTTCGGGAGCTCGGTGGACATCATGTTCTACGACTGTTTCCGACGTATGGGGTTAGGATCATCCGAATTTCAACCGACCTCCTATGTCCTCTCTGGGTTCACCAATCATTCTGTCCCAGCAGAAGGACCGGTCACCCTCCTCCTCAATATTGGGAAGCAGGCAAGACGCGGACTATATCGGTGAAATTCCTCGTTGCTAAGATCCCGTCGTCCTATAACGTTCTCCTGGGACGCCCTACCTTGAACGCCCTTCAGGCTCAAATCTCGACCTATCACCTTGCGCTCAAATTCCTTTTGGATCAAGGGATAGGCCGGATCTATGGGGACCAGCAAACTGCCAAGGTTTGCCTCGCCTCAACGACCCCCGTCGGAGAGCAGGACAGCGATTTTGAAGACACGCATGACTTCCAGGGGTCTTTAGATACATGCGACGACCAAAGAGAAGTTCATGGTGCCCCGGTGGAAGCGTTGACGGAAGTCCCCCTCGTAGAGGGAACCGATAGCCGGACAGTCCAGATCGGCTCTCTCTTGACAGGGGACCATCACGAAGGCCTGATCCGATTCCTCCGAGATAACTCGGACGTATTCGCTTGGGCGCCAGCGAACATGCTCGAGATCAACCCTGAAGTAATCTCCCACAAGTTTGGGGTCGACCCGAAGGCCCGGCCCACCCGACAGAAGAAGAGAAGTTTTGCGCCAGTTAAACAAAAGGCGATAGAAGATGAGGTGGATCGATTGCTCTCCGCCAACTTCATCAGAAACCTGGACTACTCGGATTGGCTGGCAAACGTGGTCATAGTCAAGAAAGCAAACGGAAAATGGCGCATGTGTGTCGATTTCACGGACTTGAACAAGACTTGCCCCAAAGACAACTATCCACTTTCTCGGATAGACTAGCTAGTGTGCAGTTCGGACGGCCACGAAATACTAGCTTTATGGACGCTTTCTCCGGTTAATCAAATCCGGATGAACCTGGCCGACGAAGAACTTACCGTCTTCACCACTGATCGGGGGGTCTACTGCTATAAAGTGATGCCCTTCGGACTCAACAATGCCGGGGCCATGTACCGGCGGCTTGTCAACAAACTGTTCAAACCGCAGATTGGGAGAAACATGGAAGTCTACGTCGACGACATACTCGTAAAATCCATCTCGTTAGCTAGGCACACTAAAGACCTTGGCGAGACATTCGACGTCTTGCGCAAGTACAAAATTAAGCTGAATCCAGCTAAGTGTGCGTTCGGAATCACCAGTGGGAAGTTCCTTGGGTACATGGTTACCCATCGAGGAATCGAAGCGAACCCTGAAAAGATCAGTGCCATCCTCAATATGGCAACACCCAAGAGCAATGTCGACATCATGAGACTCACAGGGAGGGTGGTTGCCCTGAGCCGCTTTATGTCTAGATCTGTAGAAAAGTGCCTCTCGTTTCTCAGGGCCCTAAGGAAAATTTCTAAGCTCGAATGGTCTGAAGAGTGCCAGAGCGCTTTCGAACAACTTAAGGCACACCTAACGACCCCACCGCTACTCATCCGACCGGTCGAGGGTGACAAGCTATTGGTATATCTAGCCATCTCCGACCAAGCTGCAGGCTCAGTGCTCGTCAGAGAATTCAAAGGCATACAGAATCTGTAACACCCTAGTTCATTTATACCAGTTTTAATTCGAGTATTTCTTTATTTATGGTATTTTCCTGATTTATTGTGTTTTGGGTGCGAATAGTGTATTTGACATCTGTATTTGCATCCGACCCGACCCGCTTGCTAGAAACCCGTCTTGATTCCTATTTATGATTTATCCTGGCTTGTTACGTGGATCCGTGCATTTTCATATTATACATATTGCATACTGGCATTATATCTGGCATCTGCATTTCTTTAATATAACATTTAAAGTCAAGTAAAATATTTTTAAAATACATTGCATGGCCTACCCGATACCCCTAAACCCGTGGTAGCATCCGCGCATCTTGTTCCTGTTCTGTTCAGTGAAACGGACTTGTTTGGATGGCTACACGCACATACGTGCATCCGTTCTTGGGGGTATGCATTTTCGTTACCCGAGCATTCATTTTTAATTTTGGTCGTTGCATATATTTTTCATATTTTAAAACCGGATTTTTAGACCCGACCCGGGCGTGTTTTGGAGTTTGTATTTGCCAAAATCTAAAAACGTGCTAATATTATATTCTTTAATTCCTTCTAACTGTTAATATATGTTTTTTTAACTAAAATATATTTTTTATATAATAAATCTTTAACAGAACCTCACCTGCTCTCTCTCTCTCTCTCTCTTCACACACATATATAAATTATATATTTTAAAAGATTCTTTATAAAATCCTAACCCCCTTTTCTCTTTTACTAATATATATTAATTATATTTCCCTCTCCCCATACACGTTCTTCTCTCCCCCTCATCTTCTCAGAATTCTTCCAGCCTCGTCCTCGCGTGAACCCATGCCTTGCGCTCGTGCTCGTCGCCGTCGCTACCGTCACCAACACCCTCGACTTCGCCACCTCCTCTCCACGACCCACTCCTCACCTCGTCATCACCGCCTCGACCTCTCTCCTCTGCTGCAGCCTAACCCTAGAAACCCTAACCCTAGCCTTCGACTGCCTGCCCACTCCTGCGTCCACCTTGCCGGCGCCACCTCCACCCTCGACCCCGATCTCCTCACCCTCGTCCTTACAATCTCCACCTTCTACTTCTCACCATTTTCCTTTCCCTGCACCCGAAACCTCCACTACCCTTCCCTCGCCTGCACGTCTTGCCTCACCGCCAGCGACCACGTTGTTGTCGCCTTATCCTCATCTCGTCACCACTACCTTCCTCCCTCTTCTCCTCCCCTGCAAGCCACGACCCCCTGCACCAAGCCCGATCACCAAACCCAATCCAAAGAACCCAACACCCACGCACCTTGCCATCGTTGTCGTCGCCGTTCCCTCACCGCCGGAAACTCCGACACCATCACTTCGCCTTGTATCTATCTCAGAGAACCAGCAAACCCCAGACCAGCCCTTCTTCTTCCTTCTTCCTCTTCTTCTTCTTTTCTCTTCTCTTCCTCTTTCTTGATCTTGTTTTTCCGGTGATCGCCGGAGACCCATTGCCGACGTCACCCCAGTACCGCCTCCTCTGACCCCAGAGCACCAACCCTAGTGCAATCTTCATCTCTTCTTTCTTCTTCTTCTTCTTCTTCTTTCTTCTTCTTTCTCTTTCTTGATTCCGTTTTTCGGTCAACCGCCGGAGCCGTGCTCGCCGCCGCTGATCTGGGCGACCCGGTGGACATCCCTATCCAGCGTGGTCCGTTCCTGCATTGCTTGGTTCGGTCCTGTGTGAGCCGTGTGTGCATTGCAACTTTTACCGACATTGGACGTTACCGTGCGTATCCGTCGCGTGATCCATCGAGACACGTTTATCTTGCTACATGCTACATTATTTTATATACATCTCTTTTAACAAATATAATACTGATATTTCAAATCATGCACCCATGTTTAGTTTTACAGTTTTTCGACGTCCGTCTGCATCCGTACGTGTCATTTTACATCTAGCACATGAAATCTATCTTGTTACATATTATACTATAGTATACTGCATCTAATTGAATATAACAGATCATATTGTTTAATTGTACATCATGCATTAACCAGTTTATCATTTTACTGTTATATCACGTCCGTGTGCATCCATATTAGTAATTACATATCTAGTCGCATGCTAAATTATCTTGCTACATTCTAGGTATAGTATTACGCATCCATATGAGTAAAATGTTACCCGTTTATCATATTATACATCCATATGCAAGTTTTACCGTTTTCGGATACCCGTTTGCGTCTATATTATATAGTATACATATAGCTGCATTTATAGATCACATTAATACATAATACTGTTAAATTAACACCTCATGTTTAATAATGTGCATCCTAATTAGTATTAGAACTATAAATGTAACCCTAATTGATAATTGTGCATGCATATCATTGATCTTATATCTATTTGCATACCATGTCACATTATCTCATTTTATTGTTATATTAGTACTCCATACTTAATTTTGTGCACCCATGCTTACTACAGTTTGATTATGAACACCCACTTGATACCTGCACACTACTTGGCACGATCTGATACACTATTTGACATGACTTGATACTTGTATACTACTTGACATGACCTGATATATTACTACTTGACTTGTTACCTGATCTTATTACTAATCCCGACAATCTTGACCTGTTGTCCCTACGGACATTTCCTGTTGTCTATACAGATAGACCTGTACCTGCTTGATCCTGTGTTGGCATTACCTCCAGATTTATCAATACCTGACTTACACACATAACCTTGGGGGTATGGGGAAATCAAGAATGTAGCCGAACATAACTCAAAGGGCTATTATCCTTTTACCGTGGTCCCGTGGGAAATGAACGAGACATAGACTCACAGTCTATTATCATTTTACCGTGGTCCCGTGGGGAATGAATGGGGCATAGACCGATGGGTTACGATGAGAATTACATTAATTGATTTCGAAGACTTTAGAATAGATAACCCCGTAGCACAGTTTAGATATCACTGCACGTCACTTATACTGATATACTTCACTGTTATATATTCCTGTTATACTCTTGTTACTGTTCATACTTCATGCATGTATATTTCATTACATCCTTCTTACTTAGAATTATTGATATCATGACGCACTGACGTCTGGGTTTTGCATGGCCCAGATCCTCTATCTCTGTCATAAGCCGTTCAGGAGTATCTCAGTCAACAGGCCGAGAAGTGAAGACTTGTTAGTATTCTAGTTTAGTTTCTTTTTAGTACTTTTCATTTCTTAATGTGAGCCCGTATTATGGGATGTATATTCCAGATCATTATTGTACTTGAATCTTTTGCTTCCGCATTATTTTATTTCATGACTCGTTTATTCTGGCTTATGGACATGTATTATATAGTTTATTACTGTTCTTGATATCTCTACAGCCGTAATATGACCGTGGAGAGATATTTCATATCCACAGGTAGCATGGTTGGCTCTGTCATGTGCCGATCTTAGCGCACTCTGGGAAGCGGGGCGTGACAGAGTCTGGTCTACTACGGGAGCCATGTTTTCAAGGACGCGGAAATGAGATACCCGGCCATAGAGAAAATAGTCCCGGCGCTTGTCGTCGCCTCCAGGAAACTTCGACACTATTTCTAAGTGCAACAATCCTCGTCCTCACTGAGCGACTTTTAGGGTTTATTCTTACCTCCCCCGAATCGTCAGATCGTCTGGAGAAATGGAGGTGGGAATCCCAATTCGATATCAAATACCGCCCCCGACAAGCCATCAAAGCACAGGTCTTAGTGGATTTTGTTGTCTAATGCACCATCCCCACTAAAGAAGAAACGACAGCACGTGGCCCCGAACCACGTCCCTCGGTCGAGGAGGTGCCCGACCCTATCTCAGATTAGGTACTCTACGTAGACGAATCCTCCACAGAGGAGGGGAGCGAGACTGGCCTGATCATCCGCGGCCCGGATGAAGCGGAAATGGAATACTTTATAAAGCTCGGGTTCAGAGCGTCAAACAACGCCGCGGAATACGAAGCTTTGTTGGCAGGACTGTGAATCGCCTCCGGGGGAAGGCTGAAGACCATCAAGATTCGCAGCGACTCCGCACTGGTCGTTGGTTAAGTAACCGGGCATTTCGAGGCCCGGGAGCCACTCATGATAAAATACCTGGCCAAGATAAAAAGGCTTCGGAAAAATTTCGACGAAGTCCAAGTGGAGCAGATTCCCAGGAACTTAAACACCCAGGCCGACGCCTTGAGCAAGCTCGCTTCTTCCTATTCGGCCAACCATAAAAGAAATATCCTCTTCGAAGTCTTGCCACGGCCCAGCGTGGAAGACGGAGAGGTAACGCTCTAGATCTACACAACTTAGGAAGAATGCCGAGATTGGAGAAAGCCCCTCGTGGAATTCCTAAAGGACGGTGTACTTCCTGAAGATCGAGGAGAAGCTCTCCAGCTTCGGGCCAAAGCACGCCATTTCGTCTGGAGCAACGGAAATCTGTACAAGAAGTCATACACTCAGCCTCTGCTCCGGTGCATCGACCCCCACGAGGTAGATTATGTTCTGCGAGAGATACATGAATGGGTCAAGGGAGCGCATCAAGAGACCCGCATCCTGGTCCAGAAGACACTACTCCAAGGGTACTATTGGCCGAGAATACACCAGGATGCCGAGAAGCTGGTCAGAAGATGCAAGAACTACCAACTCTTCGGCAGCATAGCTCGTCTTCCCGCCACCGAACTAACGCTACTCAGTTCCCCTTAGACATTGCACAATAAGGGATGGATATGGTGGGCCAACTCTCCACCGGCACGGGCAGACACAGATACATCCTTGTCACTGTGGACTACTTCATGAAATGGATAGAGGCCGTGCCCATCAGGAAACCGGACGCCGCCTTTACGATAAAGTTCCTACATAACAACATAATCTCTCGATTTGGAATCCCGAGGTGCTTGGTTACTGGCCATGGGACCAACTTCAAAAACGATAAAGTCAAAGAGTTTTGCAACGATTTCCGCATATCGATGAAGTTTGCCGCAGTCGCACATCCACAATGCAACGGGCAGGCCGAGATAGCGAACCGAGGCGTCATCCGCAGTCTGCCCGTTTGGAAGAAAGGATAGGTAGCTGGGTCGAGGAACTACCGCGGGTGCTATGGGCGTTGCGGATGTCGAAAAAGACACCCATGGGAGAAACCCCATTTAGCCTCTGCTACGGAACCGAGACAATGGTCCTCGCGGAAATTGGACTACCCAATTATAGGGTCGAACACTTCGACGACGAAGCTAACACCTTGGCACTCCGAAGTAACTTGGACATCTTGTTGGAAAAGCAAGATCAGGCGCAAATCAGAACAGCCGCCTATCAGCAGCAGACCGCTTGCTACTACAATGCCCGAGTTAAATATTGGGCCTTCAAGACGGAAGATTTGGTCTTACGAAGAAACGAGTTCATAGTCTGAAGTGGGACGGACCGTTTCTCATAACAGAAGCGTTGCCCGGTGGAGCGTACCGTTTGCAGGACACCGGGGGCCGTAATTTTCTTCGGCTTTATAACACAGAAAAGCTTAAGTTGTATAAATAAGCATGTACCTTCTTTTAAATAATGTAATTCCTTTCAGCTTCATCATTAACTAAAAGAAGAGAAGTTCAACATTAACTAAGTCTTCCAAACTAGATCCTTTCACGGAAGAGCTTCTCGCGCCCACCGTGGGAGCTTCCTGCCCTACAAAGAAGTAGATTCAAGTCTATCCACAATGGCCGTCGAGCAAATTCCTGCTCGGTCCATCCACAACGGGTAGCTTCCTGTCCTACAAAGAAGTGGATCTAAAGCCCTCGTCACGAGGCTGACGAGCATCTTCTTGCCCTACGAAGACACAGAACCAAGACCCGCACCAAGAAGGAGTCGAGGGACGCCGACCTATTCAAACTTGGCTAACGCTTGATTCATGCTTGATGCACGGTCGCCTCCTCGACTCCGGGGAAAAGGAGGGCACCGGCCTACAAGAAGATTGCGTCACGCCCATTTGATAACCTTTGCGCTTGCGAACTAAAATTACTTGCAAGATAAAAAGACCTGCACTTGCAAGATAAAAGAAGAGAAGTTTTGCGAGCTAAAAAAAACTTGAGCAAATGTATGTACTTTATTTACGATCAAAATTATATACAAGGTATTGTGGGCTCCTCAGCCTTCCAAAAATGCCCGGAGGCTTACAAAATTTTAAAAGAGAAAAAGGGGGAACGGCTCAGGCTGCCCGCTCGGTCTCCACCTCGCCTTGCTCTGTGCCTCCGTCGGGGACCACAACGGCGATCTCGGGCTCGGCGCTTCCGCCGACAACCACGCCTTCTACGGCCAGCTCGGCACCGCCCTCCAGTGGCGCTTCCTCGGCGAGGGGATATGTTGCGCGGAGCTCGCGGTCGATGAACTCAGGCACGGCCTCTTTGACGGCGTTGAGGGCATTGTGCCACCCAATGGTCGCAGAGTCGGCGAGATCGATATAAAACTTATCAGACGCCTTGTACTCCTCCACGGCCCTCTCCATCCTATTCTCCGCGAGCTTCGCCGCATCACAAGCCGCCCGAGCATCCTTTTTCATGGCGTCCCTCGACCTTTTCATGGCGTTGAAAAGCCTGTTCGTCTCCTCCATCTGGGCCTGAATAGTCCGATTAGATTCGGTTAAAAGCCGATGGGACTCTTTCTGCTTGGAAACCGTCAGGCCATCGGTGACCAATCTCGAATCAAGAAGGGCCGCCTTTTCTTCCGCCTGCTGCAACTGAAAGAGAAGCTCTTCTTCTCGAGAAGAAAATTCGCCCACCTTCTTTATTACCGGGGCAATCTCCTCGAACTCCATAGCAGCGAGGAGAGGGCAGTGCTGGAGGACCTGAGGAAAACAGGAAGCTTGTTAAGAAGCTGAAACCGAGAAAATAAAGCTTAAATTTTTTTCAGGGAGAGCTACCAACCTGAACCGCCTCCTGAGCTATCGCGGCCACTTGGGCCTTCATGGTATTCCAAGGAATCTTGGCCCCAGCCGCCTTCTCCATGTCTGCCAGCAAGCTGTCGGCCACAGATAGCCCCGAGGGCACCTCGATACAGAAGTACCCTTCCTGTACTTGGATCCCAGCAGGGGGTGGCCGAGAAACCATCCGTTTCTGTCTCTTAAGGGGGGATTCGGCGGAGGAGTCACCTCCGCCCTAGCCCGAGGCGCCGGGTCCCGCACATGTTTCTGTCCCCCCTACAGTGTTCCTCCGGGATGGGGGGCACTGCAGGAGTCTTGGCCAGAGAAATTTGCTTAGGAGCCGCGCTCGAACATGGTCGAGACGAGCTTTCACCACCGGTCTTTCTTCCCTGGGCCTTGGCAGCCATAGCGGCCATAATTTTTGATCGATCCATGGGCTCTGCAAAAAGGGGGAAAAAACATAAGGAAAGGGTCAGCAACACAGAAACGGCAAAAGAATTTTGGCAAAGTCTAAACAGATCGTCGGGAGCCCTAACTTACCTAAAAAACGCGCAGGACTGAGTCCGGCCCAGCTCAGTACCTGCTCGGAGAGCAGGACATCAGCCCGCTGGATAGGTTCCCACCGGGACACCACCTTCGCCTCGGGGGCGTTCGGCTGCCTCACCCTTGGGTAGTCGGCCCTATGCCACTGAGTGGGCACAGGCCAATCCTCACCTTCCGGAGGTCCAATGAAAACGAACTTCTCCTTCCATTCATGGATGGAAGAAGGGACGACCACTACTCCAGACCCGCTCGTCCTACCCTTACGTTTTTTAAACGACGAATACACCCACCTCGGTTCTTTCTTACTAGTACCGGAGTGATTTTTATAACAAAGAAAAGACAAAAGGAGGCTCAAATCGAAGGGGATCCGATCAAATTTTAACCGGACCAGAAACTCGAGGAGGATCCTCCATGATTTCGGTGCTAGCTGGCCCGGAGCAAGACGGAAACAATGAAGCAGCGCACAAAGCTCAGATGAGAAGGGCAGAAGCATCCCTGTCCGGAACGCTTCAAGATATTGGGCGATCTTCTTGCCCTGCACCTGGTCTGCCCGCTCACCTTCTCTAGCCAGACGGAATGAATAACCAGAGGGGATATGGAACCGAGCCCAGATATCGGAAAGCTTTTCCAGACGATTCAAAACGGAGGACGCATCACAGGTATTCCCGATGCGCACCTTGGGAGCCCTTGTCGCCTTCCGAAGGCGAGTGACAAGGGCGGCCCTGGCCCTGGGGGGCGTACCCGACATAGAAGACGTAGATGAAGAAGAACCCCCTCGGTTATCTGAAGCCGAGGAAAAAAAAGACCCATTGGACCCGGCCCTAGAAACTGGGGCTTCATCGCCCGACTCTATCCCTACTACATCCACAGATATCTCGGAAGAAGACATCTAATTTGATTCAAGGAAAGGGTTTGCCGAGGAAAATTCAGCAGAAGATCCGACTTAAGCGGGAGTGCGCTGGGAAATTTTCAAACAACAAGAGGCAACTAAAGCAAAAGTGTCGGCCCTGAGATGGCCCCCTCCTATTAATACACTCCAAAGAGAGTATTTTACGGCCCGGATCGATTCCCACCAAAACGAAACGTCACACCCAGCGGAAACGTCTCTTCGTGGCAGGAGGCAGGGACAGCCTGTCGCGCTCCGCCAACCAACGTCGGACATATGGCCCGTAGCTCAAATGACGATCGAGTGAAACAACGCCCCCTCTTTAAAGCACAATCATTTTACCGATCCGCTGACGTCATCGGGGATACGCGCGAAAATTTAGGCGCACGGTGAGACGCCATGTGGACTCGAAGATCGAAAAGGCGCAACTGCCAAACGCCCTGTCGTCCCCGGACAATCCTCCACGAAGAATTCTCGGCACCAGGCTGAGCAGAGAAAACCAAGCAGACCACTCTTGACCCGATCCATAAATAGGTCGAAACGAGAGTGGGGGGCTAATGATGATGCTCACAAGTGGGAATTTCTCAGATCACGACACGTAGCAAATGACGTGTCATCCACGTAAGTCCATTGGATTTCTGAGGAATTCGGAGCTGGAATACGTACGATGCATTAGGGACATTCCTCGGGGAAGCTCGTCTCTGAGATCGCATCCGACCTCTTGGAGACCTCCCCGGAGTACCTTCTTATAACCGAGCTTCCATAGCCTCCTTGCTCATCTCCGAGCTGTTACAGGGCCGAGCTTCCTCGGTTTTCCCGATCAACCGAGAGCGCGGAGCCTAAACGTCCCCACCACAGCTCTGTGTATCTCGCCAAAGCAAGATATCCGCCGCTCCACATGCTGCGTCCTACGCTGGCACGCCCCTCCATTAATGAGCGTATCCCGCCGTTAATGGACGGATCCCGCCATCGACGCGGGCGTAACGCAGGGACGTAACGAACGGCGAGAATCTCGTACCGGCTTGCTCCATGCGACCCCTATATAAACCCCTCTTTCAGACGACTCAGGTAAGTCAAATTCATTCCAATAGACCGCTACTCTTCTCTTATTCCACGATACTAACTTGATCGTCGGAGGGTTTACGGTGGTCCCCCATCCTGGGACTTCCTTTGCAGATAGCTCGGCGTCGACACCAACTCATTGAGATCCACACACTCCATTCTCAGACCGAACCTCAACCGTTCAAAACCGCTCGCACCGGGCCGACGGAGGACAACATCTGAGGGAGATCAGGACCTCCATCTCTATGCCTTGACCTGCAATTTGAAAATATTATTCTATTCTTTCAATTTCTATCTGTTTTTATTGTCTGTAATTAAGTTTATTTCTTTGATCTAAAGCTTTTCGTCGAGCGAGCTTATTTTGAAATATAAGAAGCATCTAGTTATCTGATCTTTATTGTACTGGCCTTCAGAAATCAGTTTTTTTTTTGGGTTTTATGATGGAAGGATATTATAATCTCTTTCTTATGGCTGATATCTGAAGTAATCTGATGTTTGCCTTTTCTTCTTGCCGAATTTAGGGATCAGCTGATGGAACTCTTAGATCGGGCAAAATCCAACTATGTTTTGTCAAATGATCGGTATTGTTTATGTTGATTGCATGATCAAACGTTTTCACACAAAAGTTCATGTGATTTTAACATTTGATGCGTCTATGTCGGATGTTGCAATTTTAACGATTTACCGATAAAAGAACATTTCACATAACCAAATCAATGGTCAAATCACATAAAAATAGGTGTACATATATTTTAGGCCATGAAAATTAAAATTAAGATGGATATTCGTGATCATAAAAAATTAATAAACTTAAATTTGGGGATAGTTGACCTTTTTGACCAGCCTTGAAGAGATTCCTCCTATGTGGCTGATACCCGCTTTTCTTTTTCGTTTCTTTTTTTTTGTGTGTGCGCCCTTTTGCCCCCTGGTGCATGCTCAACTAGTATAGTTAGTTTATGGAAAGATGAGAACAATATGTTTTCTTGGAAAACTGGGGTGTTTGTTCCAAGATCAGCTCAGTTAGCTTGGAATATTCATGAAAAAAAATATATCAGAACATTCATAAGTATTCTAGTCTCATGTTACACATTTCATGTATGATCAAGTGAATTGTGTTTTTGTCCTTGTATATATGGTAGTTTCTCTTGATCAAGCAATTAGAATGTGCTAGTAGTTTATGTTTGAATTTAATGGGGCTGGAGTCGACTGCTGTCACTGTTGCGTGACTCATTCCTCTGCGGGGGATGAGGCCTGTCCAACTTAACCCATGGACTCCATCTCCCTTGATTCACCCTTGTTGGTATTGGGTGCGTTGGGGTTGGGGCCGCGCGTGACCAGACCAGCCCCATATGTTTATGTTTAGCTTATTGGAAAAACATATGTAACTGGTAAAATTATGTTTGGTTACCTAGGATCATGTATGAGTAATATTATTTATAATTTAAGGCAGAGATTAGTTGACTAAAATTCTATAAAATCGTTACTACTTTAACCAGAAGTACTCACTAATTTGCAAAATAAAAAATAGAGAAAATAACTAAACTCCTATAGCTAAAGCTGAGAAGGGAAGATGTCCAGCTCATCCATAATTTTTATTTATTCTTGGTAAACAAAAGACAAAAATAGTTAAATGAAAAGTCAACAACCCCCGCTCTTTCGGTGATTACATATTCTTTTTCATACTTAGCCTACCGGGCTTTAAATACGCCACAATCCACCCAAGAGACAAACATCACGGGACCACTTGTTTGGCATTAGTATCTAGGTGTTGTGAGTTCATCATTTTATCTCTTGGGTGGATTGTGGTAGTATTTCAAGCTCGGTAGGTAAAGTATTACTAAAAAATGACATGCCTTACAAATTTATACATAAACCCTTATATTTTTGTTACTTTATATGGCTTATAAATTTCTCAAATTTAATATCATCACTAACCGCATTCATTTAATTTAAATTCTATATAGACATTTGTGGAAATTTATATGTAATGTTTATGGGTAAAAAATATTACAAACGCCTTCACTGGAATGTATATATGCTGTTTAAAATATACACATGTACATCACACGTGCAAAATACTAGTTATTGGTAAGTTAAATATAATATCTTGCATTGGAATCTTAGTTGCAGTTATTACCTCTTAACTAGTTTACTTATCACGGTGTATCATCATATGGCAATTCTGTAGATTTACATGAGAAATGTTATGAGCAAATACGAGATGTTATTTGTAAACATGGCCCATAAGAATCGAACCAATGACCTTTTATACCGAAGAAGAAAGTTTTACCCCAGGGCTTTATCAGCTAAAGATAAAGCTCTTCTTGAGATTTACTTGTATATAATTCGATATGAAGAGCAAAATATGGTAATTATATAGCTACCCTTCTCTCTCTTATAGCTACCCTTCTCTTTTGACATTTCCGATTTCAAAGATTGACTCCCAAAACTTATCTCGATCAAAATTCAAACATGATCAAGATGACAACAACTAAAAATTGAGCTCATTTTAATTATTTTCTCAAACATTGATGAGCTATTCAAGCACAGTTTTTCCATTTTTTTTTTCTCTTTGGTGGGCCAAGAACAGCAGGCGAAAAAATAAAAACATATAAAACGTGATGCTTGTTTGCTTGTTTTGATTTATATCTAAAGGTTTGGTTTCATATTTCTTAATTGTTTGTGGCTTCTTTCTAAAATGAGAGAAGCAGCCACCCCAAAGAAAAGAACTGCCTATGTGTGGACTTTGCAAGAGGATTTGATTTGTTTACTCAACTTTCCTTGTCTTGTTTTTATTCATGAGAACATTGCCATGGGATGTGTACGAGATGCTTTATGGAGCACTAAGGACCCATTCACTATATCTCTTAATCCATGTGATGTGTTTATGCAAGAATTTGGCGCACATATGTATAAGATTAGGGGGTCATCCAACTGTTTTTTGCTAATTTATGATTTGGACAATTGGCTCGCACGCTTTGCACACCACCGACACACACGCATTTAGAGGACCCACGAATTTGCCCCGAAAGCGTTAATTTATGGTCACTTTCCCTATGGGATTCTGAGAGTTCGAACCCCGCACTCTCTCCAAGAGGGGAAATGTCCATACCAACTGAGTTATTGCTCCTTGGACTGTCAGCGACTTTTAGTACATGCTTGTTGGTAATGAAATCTTTCTATTAGCGATAATATACTTGAAGACGCACCGGATCCGGCAAACCGCGCTCAAAGAACGAAAACTCCCATGTCTGCAATTACTGTACACATGCCATGAGTAACAACAATGATATACCTTGACCGTTTGACCGATCTAGCCCTGGAAGGCTGGTCCCTTATTTTATTTTATTTTTTGGAGAAAGGGTGATAATAGGAAGACAGTGGATGGATGCCGTCTTTTGGGAATCGAAATGACTTTTACCAGAGAAGTTTCAATAGCAAAGATAATACGGGAAAGAAAATGCGGCTGGTGTTATTTTTGCTAGAGTAGTTGTATGTGCTCTTATACATTCAATACAATTCATGTAATATTTATTAAATATTAATATGATTTTATAGTTCCACTAACAATAATTTATTAATTGGGTCATATAAGTTTATAATGGTTATAATATCATTAGAAATCATATGGTTAGATCATGCATTGTGATGTCTCACTTGAATGGAGACATGGTCTAATCTAATGAATTCTTAAATGAGTACACAACCTATAACTAGTATATGATAGCTAGTTTTATAATAGGTTATCGTGCATGATACCGACATGTTAGATGTGATGATGTGTCTCAGTCGCCGAGAATGTGGACCATATTTGAGTTCTCTAGGATATGTCACCCATGAGATAGAGAATTTAAACAGTTACATAATCCTCTTGATTTGGTGACATTGTTGATTTCGATCTGTCATTTAGTAAGCTTTGATATGGTGGTATTTTTTGTCATCTGACAGGAATAACATATCTGAAATATTGGGCTGTTTAAATATATTTAGGAGAACATTGGATGTCTAGATAGAATCCGGCATTTTCATGTTGATGGGAATATGTTTACAGTTCATTTCCATGAAGACGTAAAAATTCTGTCGACAGGTGTTTTAGAAAAATGTTTTTATATTATTATAGTAATATTTATTTTCGAAATGAGTTTGTGTTTATGGGGAATGAAACTTTAGGCTTGAGCAATTAGGTGAACATGTGCTGCCCATTTAATGACTTAAGAATAATTAACTTGGTGTTGGAAAGTATTGCATGTAAGTTGATAATTATTGTATCTCACATTATGGTGGAGTTTTTATGAACTGTTGGCATTATAGATATTTGACTGTTAAATTAAAACTATTAGTTAATTAATTACAAATTAATTTAGTTGATAGTTGGCTCTTGTTGTGAGACCCAATTAGTCCCACCTATAGACTTTCGTTGGAAGATTTAGACACAACCATAAAAGATATATTATTAATAATATAATTATTATATTATTAATATGTGGGGTTTTAGTCCCACATCGGATATAAAGGCTTGATGTATCGTACCACAGTCCTATATAAAGGAGGCGATGGTTTGCTATCAAAATGTACTTTGTTTATATATGATCAGATCATTTATTGATGAGATTGAGATGGAGCAAAGGTACGCATTTAATTATAGATAAAAATTCGATTTTTAAGAAATTGATGCATGTGGTTCACGTGGTCGGTATTACTTATGTCTTACAATCAGCCTCCCTGGATGTGTATGAAGCAACAATATATGATCCTTTCCTTATTAATTCCTGAAAAATATTCACCTGGTCAGAACATCGACGTCTATATGGAACCTTTAATTGAAGAGCTGATAGAACTCTGGGAATATGGAGTAGAGACATATGATGCGTATGCCGAGGAGAAGTTTAGAATGCGAGCGGTTGTTATTTGGACAATCAACGATTTTCCAGCATACGGCATGTTATCTGGATGGTCTACCTACGCGAAACATGCATGTCCATCATGTGGTCTTGATTACAGTGCCCTACAGTTTAAGACACATGGTAAGTTTTGCTACTGGTTTCATCGTAGGTGGCTATCGATGAATCATCCGTATAGAAAGATGGCAAATAAGTTTGATAGAATATTGGAAAGGGGTGAAGCACCAAAATAATTGTCAGGGATAGAAATTTTTTAGCAGATTTCATCATATCAATTCCAGCAAAGTTCTAATCGTTTTAACTCAGATGGTTCTTTTAATAAACAAAAAAAAACGGTAGCGATCCAAAAATAACGAATTGTTGAGTGTGTGGAAAAAGAAAAGTATACTATGGAATCTTCCTTACTAGAAATATCTGTTGATTCGACACAATATTGATATCATGCATGTAGAGAAGAATGTGTTTGATAATATTGCTGGCACATTGTTACAGGACGATTCTAAGTCCAATGATAAGTTGAGTGCCCGCGAGTACTTGGAGGAGCTTGCAATCCGACAGGAATTGCCTCCGGTACTTCGTGATGATGGTGTCTGTGAATTACCAGTTTCGAGCCACATAATATCGAAATTGGCTATGAAAAGATTTTGTGAGGTGCTAAAGTGCATCAAAACCCTAGATGGGTACTTTTCTAACATATCAAAGAATGTGCAGGTCGAGCCACCAAAGATCTTGAATCTTAAAACTCATGATTGTCATATCTTTTATAACGACTCTGAAATCACTGTATAGAAATTTTCTTGTTATTGTACAGAAAGGAGTATTACAGCCTGTGAATTAAAAGTTATTTTTGTTAAATAAAAGAAAGAAACAATTTGTAGCTCACTGGTAAAGCCTCTACACTGTTGTGACATAGCATGTGTGTTCGATTCTCGTCAGACTCAATTATTTTTAGATTTTTTCTTTTTAATTTTTGGAAGCCCAAGAGTTTCACGTGCAATACACGGAGAAATGAAAAGTTTCAGAAAAATCAAATATGCGAAGATCCGGCCGCCTAAACTAATCAAAGGGCTGGCGCCGACGGTCGATTTGAGCCCAAATGGCTTCGTGTTTTGTACACACACCCCTTCAGCTCTCCTTAACTCTCCTGCACTGTTTGATTTTCCTGCAATCAAACAGAGACTCTTCAATTCACCATTTAATATCTTTTTAATGCATTTTAATGCACATTTTTAATTCCCAAACCCTAATTCTCCACTATAAATACCACCCCATACCTTAGCTCTTCACCATTCTGAAATTCTAGCAAAAATTCTCTCAAAACTCTCTAATTGCCGAGTGGAGTTAAGCCCCTCAAGTGGAGTAGCGGGCCAAACTCGACGACCGGAGCATCTCCAACGAAACTACGATCCCGAGAGCTTCTTCAATCTCTTCTTAACTTTCTAAAAACCGTAAGTCCTTCTCTCCTTTTCTTTCTTCTCAATTCATTTTTTTAAAACAAACCGACAAAAGAGGAGTCATCTCCGATATAGTTTTCTTTTTAACAATTGTAAGTCATGAGATAAGCAAACGAGATCAAACTAACATACTACACTAATCCTAACCTTATTCACATCATTTAGTTTTTAGATTTAAAAAAATTTTCATATAAAACCAACATATAATGAACTTTTCATTAAAATACCATGAATTTTAGTGTAACGTCTTTCGATATCTAGTATAGCCAAACCCTAGAATCTTCACGGGGTAATGACCTACCCCATACGCACACTATGGTTTCATAACACGGTATTCTAAGCATATGCGTAATTCAAAGTAAAAGAACTTTTTCATTAAAATATCACACTTTTACATAAACATGTTTCTTTAAATCGGTATTTCGAATTCTTGGCAAATACGTCTCTACAACTCTCGTCAGTGGACCCGCTAATGGATGGTGCGGATTATCGCACATCCTTGGAACAGTAGAGCGAGATGCAGAACTCCTCACGGAGTATTCGGTCTCGAAAGGAATAAAAATAAGGTTTTTAAGAAACACGACTTTTTCTAATAAAAACTAATTTTTGGGAAAATTATATAAAAATTATAAATCCGTATTTTCAATAAAAGTATATTAAGAAACTATATTTTTTAAAAGAAAGATTAAAATTGTAAATAAAATACTACCAAGTTTCCAAAAATAGTAGTTTTAATAAAAATACCACAAACTTTCAAAAAGCTAGGTTTTATCACCAAAACACCACAATAATTAAAATACATGTTTATGAAAACCCTAAATATTATAAATCGCTCTGGAGGTTTATTTTTAAACAATATTAATATATATTTTTCATAAAACCCCCTCGAGATATACAAACAATATTTAAGGACTCTAGATTAATATAGATTTAAGCGGGATCAATTCTCTTGAGCCCTATGGAGCCGAAGAAAGTGAGTGCTTGTCTATTTATGTTAGACAACTTAACGGAGTTATCAATGACAATTGTTATGGAAAAAGACACAAATCCTGCCGTCCATGTGCAGCAGTTGCCGATTTCTCCCGAACATAAGAGTTTAACAATTTACATCAATTCACATGAAAAGACATGAACTCAAATCCAAACTCAGATCCAAACTCGAACTCGAACACAAACTCGAACTCGAACTCGAACACAAACACGAACTCTAATCTAAACTCGAATATGTACTCGAACCAACTTGACTCGAATCCAGATTGCAATTGTCATGACTCGCACATTACTCGACTCACTCGAATACAATCAATACCTTTTGCAATCTAGGGTTTCGATCAAGACATGTCAATCAATCAATCAAATCAATTAAGTATATTAATCAGTTATAATATATTATACACGGGGGGCTTAAGATAGTTTCTTGTGTGAATCCAACGGAGCTTCAGGAGTCCCGTATTAAGCTCTTTTTTATTTTATTCGAATATCAGTCGGGTTAAATTATCCACAGCCTAGAGCCCCGATGCTAACACATGAAATGGGTCCGTGTTTCCTTACTCCTGAGGCCCACTCTTAAGTTCGTAAATACTTCTACGGCTGCGTTGACATTCACACTTGGAACTTAACGTTAACATAGTGTCCATCCAGAGACATATAGTATATACTTACCCATGAACATATACTCTTACTCGTCATATATATTCTACACTTGTTATTTTCTTTACTCTTACCCATCTTTGGGACTTACCGAGCGCTAGTTCGCTGAAGGGCATTCCACCCACTTTTCTTCTCTTGGAATGTTCGTAAGATATTATCGATACAGAGGAAGTTGAAGCCACAGAGGAGGACTACGACCAGATAGCTACTTAGGGCTAGCCCGGCTTCATTTTTTCTTCAGTTTATATATGCCACTTGTTTAGGCATTTTCCTTATTGTATTTACTTTCCAGTATCAATTCTTGTATTTGTAAATATTGGAAGTTGAATGTAAATAAAGATGTTTGTTGAAAATTTTTACTGTCTCAATTTATTCTTGTATTGTGTATTATTGTTTCAATATGCTTAGTATATTTATTTAGAGAATGACCTCTCTGGATAAATATACCACGGGCTTACCACGTCACCGTTTTCGTCTACTGGGAAGCGGGGCGTGACAGGTTTTATTGGTGGCTCATGCATGTCAGTTCTGCATGAAGTCGTAAACAATATACCACAAGAATTAATGAGTTCAACTAACATTTATATTCCTTGCATTTCAAATTCCTTGAATCTATCCTAACCTATCTTGTATATCAAGGTGATGGAGTTTCCGAACAATACCAGCACAAACGTCAACGGCAATACACCACCGCCTACTCTACCACCACCACCTACCATTGCAACTCCTATCAATGAGCAAACGGTACTGCTTGAGACTATCAAGAGCCTATTGGAGGGTCAGCAGCAGCAGACTGCTATACTTATGCACCGCCCCGAAGCCGAGGCACCCGGAGTTAAGCAGTTTCGGGCACTGCACCCAAAGAACTTCTCGGGTAAGAAGAGCCCACTTGAAGCAGAAGAATGGGCTCAAGCGATCGAGGATGACCTGGCAGCAGCTCAAGTGCCAGATATTGCTTGGGTGAGAGTTTCTAAGTTGCAACCGATTGATAACGTCAGAGTTTGGTGGAAGGTTAAGGAGAGTCGTCTCGTGCAACCGATAGAATGGAGAACATTCTGAGACCTCTTCGATACCAAGTACTTCCCAGAAATTGCCCGCTTTGACATGGAGGAGATGTTCATCCATCTACAGCAGGGTTCGATGTGGGTCAAGTCGGTGGATGAATATGATACTGAGTTTACCATGCTCAGCCGGCAAGATATTGTCTCAAATTTAATTTTCTGATCTCATTCACTACACTGTTAACACGGGTCATAACAGGTTCGCTGCACATCTTATTCCCACTGCTGAGATCCGGACACGAGGATTTCAGTAAGGGTTGGACCCTGAAATCCAAGCTGCACACGATACATGGGATTTCCCAACCTATGAACTTGCTTTGAAGGCTGCCCGATGCTATGAGACAGTTGTGAAGAAGAAGGGCAGGCCACAGACTGCCGGTGTGAAACGCCCTATGCACAAGATCACAGGAGGGGCCTTTTCCAGGCCAGCTTTTAACGGACCATCTCGGAGGCCAGTAGGTTCGTTCGCCAATAACAGGCCAGGCTTTTGCATCTACTGCAAGAAAACATGGCATCTTATGATGAACCGTCGTAGGGCGAACAACTTATGCCTGATATGTGGGTCTTCTACTCATGCCATTGGAGTAGGCCCCCAGAACCGAGGACCCAACAATCCTCCAACTAGACCAGCGATCCAAGCTCCTCCTACTCGGTTAGCTCTACCAGCTCCAGCTCCCCGCACCCAGACCACTCAACCCCAATGCCGAGTGTTTAACCAGGCACAGAGAAAAGTGCCGCGACGCCAAGCATTCACCATGTCGGTCGAAGAGGCCGAAGTTACGGGTCAGGTTATCACTAGTAAATCCCTTCCCTATTCTCTTTCAGATCCTTTCAATTTATAGTCATCTTATATCTGTTATACTTAAACCTATCCCACACGACTTAGGTACAATCTTAGTAGCCTCCCTACCTGGACGTAACGGCTACCCAGGTATTAAGCGAATAGAAGATCAACAAGCAAGCTTGTCCAAACTCCCGCAAAGCCTATAAGCAACACTTACCGTACAGTCCAGTCTCTTCGTCTGATATGTCGCATATCGAGTATAAGGGTGGAATCATCAGACTCTAGTAACTTGATAATTCATGCCGATGTGTGGCCTATAACCGTTCGAGAAACTACTGATAACACTTACCAGTAAATCTCATCAGCCCTGGACAGGGACTTGCTATTATAGCCAATCGAGCATAACGCAACATCAACTCCCTATACCGGAAGAGACGAAACCCCTCCTATAGCTTATTCCCTCCATGTGCCTCGGGACTGTACCTAAAATCTGCATGTTTGCACGACTCTTTTGAGCCGTGGTAGGGAGGAAATCAAAGCACAGTGGGAACCACACAAGACACTATGACGATCTCGGGTCTACAGACTAACATATACAAGTGTCACCAGAGAACTGCTATCTGACTATAGCTATGGTACCATCTAGGAGTTCTCGGCGAGTCATGTTCGATGTACCCATTCTCTAATTAGCACATGTGTACAATCTTTGATGTCAAACACCAATGGTTATGGGATCAACCATCGCCCCATACAGGGTCAAGAAACGTACACACTAGTCTACTCTGGAATTTCGATGCCCTGTTTCGATACTCTCTCGACTAGGAAAACTGTTAAAGGATGTGCTTGTAGACTACACAAGCCCCACTAGTATGATTTGCATCACAGTCCTGGTAGTTAAGTGTCACGCCCCGCTTCCCAAAATACGGAATACGAGGGGTAGACAAGGCCAGCCATGCTCCTACGGTCAAGGAAATGTCCTGCCGTAGTCACACTTCAGCTTCTAGTTTTTCATGGTAAACAGTAAATAATGCGCAGGTAATGAGAAATGCAGTAACTGGAATAAAACAGTAAAATGAACTGACCTGATGGAAAACAAAAGATATAACTCTGGATAGCTAAACAAGATGTCCGTGAAATACGTCTAGTCCTGGTCCAGGCTAAATCTTCTCCTCACACTGAGCATGCATACTCAGGTCGTCAGAGCGACACAATATATATAAAATCATGTGACAATTCTAACAGTGATAATAGGTATATCTAACAGTAGATCAATGGCAGTATGGATATGAACATGCAGTAATCAATGCAGCGGAACAGTAAAAGCAGTAGAATGATATGCCACGTATGTCAACACAGTATGTGAGGTATAACAATGCCAGTATCCCTATCAGTCTCTAAGTCTCACTGTACAGGTCACTAAGCCTATCGTCAGTCCAAGCGTGAGAGTCAACCACTCGCGAGTGTCCTCCACCCAAAGGTAGAACCCAAGGGCAAGGGACCACGGGCCCAACATGTATATCACTTTGATAATCACATACCCTGTAAATCTCCATATATCTCCCTAAATATATAAGCCGGCATGGGACTCCCGAGATTCTGTTGAACTCACACTTAAACTACCCCACACCCCGTGGTCTACATCAAACGCTAACCATAACCCTAAATACCAATCGGTCTGTGACAAGTCTGCACGAGAACTGGAGGCAGGACCTCCATCAAGCACGTCCCGACTAATACCTAAGATAAATGGCAGTGTCTGGTGCCTTATCTGTGACACCCGTGGAAGAGCTTCCATAAGTGTCCCATACCACTTATAGTCACACGTACACGCATCCCACAGACGTCGACAATGCAATAGAATAATAAAGTTCACTGATTGTGTACAAGTACGTATCACTTTCACTTAATCACTTATACACGAACGCTGACGTACTTGCCACAATCATCGCTAAAGCCTAACACTGGGTAAATGCACGTTATCACTAGGTTATTATTGCAGTGACGAGTGTATGATATGATGCGTGCACAGTATATAAAGCATGTTTAGGATGTCCTGAATCAATAATCTACCACTTGCATAATTTATCATAAATCATACGGTTACAATTTAGTGAGATGATGAACAGGTAATAATTAATATGTTCAGTTATCTATCCATCGAATTTAGTTTCATGCCAATCGGGTTCCAGGATCATTAATTATAGCCATTTCATTTTAAGCGCACGCGGCTGGAAATCCTGTTTCAGAATCAGGAGTCCGTTTCGCAATGCATTTTAATCCCAGTTGGGATCAGATCTTAGCGACGCTACAGTTGGATGAGATCTAGGGTTTTCAGCAAGGGTTTCAACGCAACAGACGGATCTTCAATCGCATCTGTACGTCAGGAGTTATACACTGTCTAACATTAATATGTCATCTCGGAATCTGTTCTGGACTGTTATACGTCCATATCTATTAAATTACAGATTAATTAACAAACGATAACGAAACAGGATGAAACTACTTGCGTTGTCTAGAAAACACATTCACCTATAATAACCAGCGGAGTTCCGCAACCTACGAGTTAAGGAAACAGGATGGTGTTTATTACGGAACAACAAGCAACAATTGGAGTCGCTCTGGACTGCAGTCCAGAGTCGCACTCCGATCCCAATATCGACACCAGTTAAGTACAGAAACCATTCTAAACTTGCATAGGGTTAAAGTTCGTCGAGTTGGCTTCGATTTGAGCCCTCGAGCGCATCAATCCAGTATGTATATAATTTATGGTGATTTTAATAGTTTTCAGGTACAAGAAAATTCCAGTTTTACGGTTAAACTTGGGGGTAGTTGTTTTAGTCGTTAACGGTCATATTTTCCAGCGAGACTTGCACAAGGTATTCATGACATCAAGGGCCAATGTAAGTAATCCAGTTCCGTCAATTTAGAAAAGTATTTTCTTTGGGAACACACGTCGAACAGGTATGGCACATAATTGGTTTAAACTTGTAACTTTATAATCTATGTACTTAACGATTGTAACTTAAGTAAATAGCATGTAAGCAAGTAAAATACTTGCCTGGGATCGTCTCGGGGTTGTACGGCAGCAGCGGCGACGACCGAGACAGCAATGATCGACGACGCACGAAAAGTGTTCAATGAAATGCCAAAGCTTGATTGTTTTGTGGTGATCTCGACTCGACTTGTGGGGGCGATGGTGGTTGCAATGAGGTAGAGGTTGCTGGCGGGGTTCAGGCGAGGTGCTCGGGATGAGAGTTCGAGAAAAGAAGTGTGCAGGGAGAGAGAGAACCAGAGAGAGAGGGGAGGCACACAGAGAGAGAGAGGGTATAGAGAGAGAGACTGAGGGAGGGGAAGGAGAGAGTGTGAGAAAGAGTTGGAGGAAGAGAGAAGAGAGGGATCACAGAGAGAGAGAGACAGCCAGAGTGAGAACCAGAGAGATTGAGAAAGAGAGAGAGAGAGTGAGAACAGAGGAAGGGAGAAAGAAGGAGGGAGAGAGTGATCGAGAGAGAGATCGAGAGATTGAGAGAGTGATGCAGGGAGATTGAGGGAGAGATATCAGTGAGTGAGGGAGAGAGAGATATCAGAGAGTGAGAGAGTGATGAGATCAGAGAGAGAGAGAGAAGCAGGGGAGAGAGGGTGATGGGTTGCAGGGGAAGAGAGGTGGTGTGAGGAGGAGGAGTTTGGTGACGAGGTGGAGAAGTTGAGGAGGTCCCGATGGCGACGGCTGAACGGCAGTGAGGAGAGAGTCGGCTCGGGTGTATGTGGGTTGGTGGCGGCGACGAGGTGGAGGCGAGGATGTGGGTTCGAGAAAGAGAGAACGGGAGTGGGAAGAGTGAGGGGAGAAGACGTGAGGGAGAGATGGAATTAAGAGAGGAGAGAGAAAGGCGCGCGCCGTGAGGGTAACGGTGCTGCGACGTGGGCGCGAGCGCGGGCGGAGGAGGCGGATCACGGGGAGCAGGGAGCGGGAAAAGTGGGGGCAGCCGTTGGGAAGGAAGCACTGTAGGAGGCGGGTCGGGTTCGAGGCGCGGGTGCGGGTTGAAGCGGGAACGGTGCTGGGGAGTGAGTGGGTCGGCCCAAATAAAATAAACGGAAAAAGGAATTCGATTGGGGGGAAAAAAAAGCAGGTCGGGCCGAGAAAATAAAAAGAAAAGAATTAATTTGGGGGAAAATGGCGGTTGGGCTTGGAGAAGGGGCTGGCGGGCTTGGGCCAGAGAAAAGAGATTTAATGTTTAAATTCTTGGGAAAAAATGAGTGTGGGTTCGGGCTGGGTTTTATTGAGAGAATTTAGTTAAAAGAATGGGCTGGGCTGAGGGAATATAAAGGAAAAATGAACTTTGGTTAAAAAGGGAAAAATTTAGGGTTTTGAGTTTTAATGATAAAAGAAAAATGGGTTTAGAATGAAATAAAAATATGAATAAAATAAATAAAAATATAAAATAACAAAATACAGATTTTTGGTATAAAAGGGGCTGGGTATTACATCATACCACCCTTACAAAAATTTCGTCCTCGAAATTTCAAAGAACGACAAGCTATATATAAATAAGCGAAGAGTTACTACATCGAACACTAATACATGGTGGTTTACTTAAAACGGGTGGATAAAAATTTTGAAGGTATATATGTAAGAACAACATACAAAAGATAGGTCTAAATAGGTATAAGGCAGAAACAACCATAAGGGTAACTACATGTATACGAGAATATTGATAACAATAACGAACAATAATACTCAAAGCATGTTCGATAAACTCAAAATCTAAATATGTGCACATATAAGTATATCAAAAGTAGCTAAGCAGAAATAATAAGTATAAGGCACAACCACTTATAATAGTAATCATAGGCACAATACTCGAAAATAAAGTAACGACAATAAAGTAGTGAAAGATTAGTCGGTAGGTTAAAACATTTTAGAATATTGTATCGATCAAATAACGTAGAAAACTCATATAGTGAAAATAAGAAACACGGAACGAAAAAAATATGCGCGATGTAAGGTTGCGCTATCGAAAAATAATGGGAAAGCTAGTAGTGAAGTACTTGAAATGTGTAAAACGGGGATAGTCAATAAAACGCACTCTTCGATAAATACAAAATAATGAAAACCAAATTTCGAATAGTACTGTCCCTAAATATAGTTAGGGTAGCAGAGAAAAACACAAATATGTCTAGGCCTAGGTAGGGTAGGGATTACAATGGAATGTGGCTGATACAAAAGGTCGAAGTGTGACGGCTTTAGGCTGAAGATCAAGGAGATTGGGATCGGGTCAGCACAGAAAGTAAGGATGAGCAACAAAGGACTACTAGGGGAAAAAGTATGGGGAGGACAACGGTCGGTACATCCTATGAATCAAAAATTTGAAGGGCTAGCTAACTCGGAAATTCATAAGAAAGATCCTCCTTCTAGAAGGATCTCAAACGGGGCGCAGACGAAGGATGAAGGGTGTACCTCTAAAATCGGGTGTGGTACTAGTGAATCTCAGTGAGGGTTAAGACAAGGTAAGGAGTAGGGGTGAACAGATCTCAGTAGAGAAAATAATTATAGAAGAAATAATCAAGTAGCAAGGGAACTAAGAAGATCGAAGGATTTGCGAACTCAGCAATTTATTCCATTCTAGAAAATTTTAAACAAAGCATCATCAAAACGAAAAGTGGCCCTAACTATACACAGTTTTATTTGGCCAGAAAGACAACATCAAAAGAAATCTCGTCAGTCGCGGTTGTGGAGATTCAGCAGGTTGCGGTAGGCTCGCGCGCTTAGGTAGGGGCGTTCATTTCCATAGCGCCTCGCAGGTATCGCCATTGGGGTTTCTTCCACCGCAGGGTCTTGATCTTCCGGTCCTTCTTCCTCGGATGGAGCTTCTTCATCGAGGTCCGATTCCATGGGATTCTCTTCTCCTGGATTCTCTTCCATGGGTTTTCCTCCACTGGATTTTCTTCTATCGGTTCTTACTCGGGATCTTTCTCTATCGGGTTCTCTTCAGGGTCTCCCTCCTCTTCGTCGGAATCGCCTATCATGTCAAACTCTGGGGCGGCTACTCCTTCGTCCTCTGATTCGTTGTTTCCGAAATTGACCTGAGGACCGTTGATCTCATCGTCAGAACTCATCAGTGTGTGGTCTAAGGAAACGCATGACTGTGCATCCTCATCTAGATGCGGCGCTGCTCCAGGATGTGCCATGGCCTGAAAAGAAAGTGTCATGATTAGACAACAGAACATATCAAGAAAATAGTTATGTATACGAAGTATAGAAAGATATGCGGTGGCAGAAATTGGAAAATATCAGGATAAAAATGCTGTGATAATGAATAGTATAAATAAGGAGAAAGCAAGAGAATGATACATATATTACGATTCAAAGTTTTATTGCATTCAACTAAAAATTCAACGGATACAAGATTTCAAACGGAAAGAAATATTTATAAGAGGATAACAACATTATTACTGAAGGTAGAAAAACGTGAGAATTCTTCTTTGATTGCTAGACCGTTGCATCATCGTTACGCGAGTTGAATCCTGTGTTGGGTCCGCTTTATTCTTGAAATTCGAACTACGCAGTAATCCTCACTTGGCAGAAGTGGGAAGTGTGGACGAGTCTCCTCCCTGTAGTTCTTTCCTTTCTGGGCAACCGTTGATGAGATGTTTGTTGGACCCGCATATCAGACATTTTCCTTGGGCGCGGCGACAATCCCTCTGAATATGTCCTGGCCTCTTGCAGTATCCACAACATGGGGTCTTCTGCTGCTTCTGTCGCGGGGAAACAAATTGGCGCTTCATTTTCTTCTCTTTTCCTCGTCTAACGGGAATCCCTTTATGATTGGAGACAGCCGCTGGTGCCTGATTCACCTGTCTTCTCAATCCTTCAGCCAACAAGTCGTTTGTTCACTCCTGGGCTTCCTTTAGACCTTGCAGTACACTCAGAATCTTAATGGTCTGATTCTGGGGAGCGGATATAGATGAAGAGTCGTTGGAAGACATGATCCTGAAACAACAATTTTTGAGGATGATATAAGTCACAAGCTATACGAATCAAAATATAATATGGATAGGATAAAGACTCAAGAATATCAGAGGCGATGAATTTATTACAAGTGGAGAATCAACTGTATGACTTTAAGTCACTTAAACAGGGTACGGTAGTGCAATTACAACCACGTAACCTTGTCAAGTTACCCGAAACCCTAGCGAATAGATAGCTGAACATACGATGTGAATATGGATTAAGGATATCAAGTTTACAATCTAGACTGAGGGATATCTTAAATCGTCAAGCTATACACGGAAAACTGCAATCCCAATCGAAGCAAAACCTGGCTCTGATACCAACTAAACCATGTCACGCCCCGCTTCCCAAAATACGGAATACGAGGGGTAGACAAAGCCAGCCATGCTCCTACGGTCAAGGAAATGTCCTGCCGTAGTCACACTTCGGCTTCTAGTTTTTCATGGTAAACAGTAAATAATGCGCAGGTAATGAGAAATGCAGTAACTGGAACAAAACAGTAAAATGAACTGACCTGATGGGAAACAAAAGATATAACTCTGGATAGCTAAACAAGATGTCCGTGAAGTGCGTCTAGTCCTGGTCCAGGCTAAATCTTCGCCTCACACTGAGCATGTATACTCAGGTCGTCAGAGCGACACAATATATATAAAATCATGTGATAATTCTAACAGTGATAATAGATATATCTAACAGTAGATCTGTCACGCCCCGCTTCCCAAAATATGGAATACGAGGGGTAGACAAGGCCAGCCATGCTCCTACGGTCAAGGAAATGTCCTTCCGTAGTCACAATTCAGCTTCTAGTTTATCATGGTAAACAGTAAATGATGCGCAGGTAATGAGAAATGCAGTAACTGAAAGAAACAATGTAAAGACTGACCTGAAGTGGAACAAACGAATGTAACTCGGAATGGCAAGTCAAGAAGTCTGTATTGCACGTCTAGTTCTGGTCCAGGCTAAATCTTCTCCTCACACTGAGCATGCATACTCAGGTCGTCAGAGCGACACAATAGTAATATAATATATATAAAATCGAGTGACAGTTCTAGCAGTGGTAGTAGATATGAATAACAGTAAATCAATGACAGCATGAATATGAATGTGCAGAAATCAATGCAGCGGAGCAGTAAAGCAGTAGAACGATATGTCACGTATGTCAACACTGTATATAAGGAATATAAATACCAGTATCCCTATCAATCTCTAAGTCTCACTGTACAGGTCACTAAGCCTATCGTCAGTCCAAGTGTGAGAGTCAACCACTCGCGAGTGTCCTCCACCCAAGGGTAGAACCCAAGGGCAAGGGACCACGGGCCCAGCATGTAACATGTATATCACGGTGTATATCACATACCCTGTAAATCTCCATATATCTCCCTAAATATATAAGCCGACATGGGACTCCCGAGATTCTGTTGAACTCACACTTAAACTACCCCACACCCCGTGGTCTACATCAAACGCTAACCATAACCCTAAATACTAATCGATCCGTGACAAGTCTGCGCGAGAACTGGACGCAGGACCTCCATCAAGCACGTCCCGACTAATATCTAAGATAAATGGCCGTGTCGGATGCCTTATCTATGACATCCGTGCAAGCGCTTCCATAAGTGTCCCATACCACTTATAGTCACACGTACACGCATCCCACAGACGTCGACAATGCAATAGAATAATAGGGTCACTAATTGTGCACAAGTACGTACCACTTTCACTTAATCACGGATACACGAACACTGACGTACTTGCCACAATCATCACTAAAATCTAACACTGGGTAAATGCACGATATCACTAGGTTATCACTACAATGATATGGGTGTGATATGATGCGTGAGCAGTATATAAGCACGATTAAGGTGTCACAAAAACAGTATTCTATCACTTGCACGATTTATCATGAAACGTACATATATAATTTAGCGAAACGATAAACAGGTAGTAATTAGTATGTTCAGTTGTCTATCCATCAAATTTAGTTTCAAGCCAATCGGGTTCCAGGATCAATAGTTATAACCATTTCATTTTAAGCGCTCGCGGCTGGAAATCCGGTTTCAGAATCAGAAATCCGTTTCGCAACGCATTTTAATCCCAGTTGGGATCAGATTTTAGCAACGTTACAGTTGGATGAAATCTAGGGTTTTCAGTAAGGTTTTCAACGTAACATACGGATCGTCAATTTCATCTGCACGTCAGGAGTTATACACTGTTTAACACTAACATGTCAGTTCTGATTCTGTTGGGACTGTTATGCGTCCCGATCTTTTAAATTATAGAATAAATAACAAACGATAACGAAACAGAATGAAATCACTTATGTTATCTAGCTAACAGGTTCACCTACAGTAAACAGCAGAGTTCCGCAACTTACGAGTTAAGGGAATCCTGTGGTACCCATAACGGAACAGCAAGCAACAATTGGAGTCACTCTGGACTGCAGTCCAGAGTCGCACTCCGATCCAAATATCATCACAATTTAAGTACAGGAATACTAGGAAACCAGTATAGGGTTAAATGTCGTCGAGTCGGCTTTGATTTGAGCCCTCGAGCGCATCATTATAGTATGTATATAATTTATGGTGAATTTAACGGTTTTCAGGTACAATAAAATTACAGTTTTACGATTAAACTTGGGGGTAGTTGTTTCGGTCATTAACGATCAAATTATCCAACGAAATTCATGCATTAGGTTCACAGACATACGGGCCAAACAATATCATTTAGTTCCGCCAAATTAGGACAGGATTCTCATTGGGAACACACGTCGAACAGGTAAATAGTGTACGTTTTAAGGAATAGCAACGTAGCAATTTATATAATTTGGATTTGTAACATAAATAGAATAGCATGAAGCAAGTATAGAACTTACCTGGAGGCGTCTTGGCGATGCACGGTAGTGGTAACGGCTCGAACGCGCGATGAATGGCGCGTTCAGGGTTCGCGGCCTCGGCTCGTGCTCGGGCTCGGCTATGGGGTTCTGCCTCGGTAACGGCTAGGGCTCGCGAGACTGGGGAGATAACGGTGCTGCGAGGTCGATGGTGAGGGATTTGCAGAGGGAGAGATATATTGAGAGAGAGAGAGAAAAATTGAGAGAGATTAGAGAGAGGGGGGGACAGAGAGATTAGAGAGAGGGAAAGTGAGAGTGAGGGACAGAGAGTAAGGGAATGTGAGGAAGATACAGAGAGAGAGAGTTACAGAGGGAGAAGAGCACAGAGAGAGACAGAGAGAGAAACCAGTGAGATTGAGAGAGGGGAAGAGAGGGGATGATGGGTCGACGATGGTGTGAGGGTGTCGACGAGATGCAGTGGGGAGCTCGTCGACGTCGTGGGTGCCGGTGAACGGCGCGGGAGATCGAGCTTGGGTGAGCAGGGGGTCGCGTGTGCAGGGGAGCTTGGTAGGATGCTCAGTCAATGAAGTGGAGTGGTGAAGGCTCCGCTGGAGGAGGAGGAAGGGAGGAGGTCGTAGTCGTCTCCGTCAGAACGAGCGGCGTTGGGTGCTCGGCGAAGGGAGGCGTGCAGGTGAACTCGAGAGGTGCTGTCGGTTGGGTGAGGGAGTAGAGGGAGAAGAGAAGTAGGGGGTCTGAGAGAGTGAGGAGTGATGGGAGTGAGGGAGAGAGAAAGAGCGACGAGGCGCGCGTCATGGGTAATGCTCGTGAGCGTGGGCGTCGGCGGAGGGAGCGGATCGCGCGCGTGGAAACGGAAAAGAGCCGTTGGGAAGAAGGAGAATGAATAGGAGCGGGTCGGGTCGGGTTGCTGAGGAGGTGGGTGAGGGGAGAATGGGCTTGGGCTGGGCTTAAAAAATTTGTAAGGGAAAAGAAATCGGGCCGGCCAAGGTTAAAAGGAAAAGGAATTAAATTATAAAAAAAAAGGGATGGGCTCAGGGAGTTGGGCCAGAGGATAAATAAAATAAAAGAATTGTGGGGAGAGGGTAGTGAAGGCTGGGCCGGGGCTGAATGAGAGAAAAAAAGGATTTAATGGGAAAAAGAGAAGTGGGCCTGACTTTTAGAAAATAATGGAGAAAAAGAATGGCTTGTGGTTTTATTTTGGGTTTACATTTAAAATTTTGTTTTTAACTCGGCTAAGGAAATAATCAAAATGAAATGGAGTTCTAGACCGAAATCGAGGTTTATATAAATGGGAAAAGAAAATGAGGGATTAGAATTAGGGTTTGAGGAAATAGCGGGGGAAAAATGGATTGGGAGTTTAGGGTTTAATGGAGTTTCAAAATAAATAAACTAAATATTTGATTCTAAATAAAGTCAAATCTTATAGGTTAACGAGAAGCACAAATATTGGTATAAAGAGAGCCGGGTGTTACATCATACCACCCTTATAAAAATTTCGTCCTCGAAATTTAAAATAAACGATAAGTTATACAAACATAGGCGAAAGCTATTATGTTGCAAACTAACACATAAAGATTTACTAGAAATATGTGGACGAAGAAATTTAAGGTTATAAATATGTATGAACATCATACAAAGAGATAGGTCTGAATAGGGGTAAGGCAGGAATAACTATAGGGACAACTACATATATACAAGAATAGCAATACAACAATAACGAACAATAATAATCAAGGCGTGTTCGATAGAATCGAACCCAAATATGTGTATATATAAGTATATTAAAAGTAACACGACAGAAAATAAATATAAGGCACATTCATTTATAATAGTAATCATAGGCACAAAACCCGAAAATGAAATAACAAGAATAAAGTAGTGGAAATTTAGTCGGTAGGTTAAAACATTTTAGGAAAACATATCGGTCAAATAGTTTTAAAATAGCTTAGAAAACTCATTTAGTGAAGCTAAGAAACATGTAACAAAAAAATGTGCGCGGTGCAAGGTTGCGCTATTGAAAATAAAGATAATAGTAGGGTGCTTTGAAATACATAAAGCTAAGTAGTCAATAATACGCACTTTTCGACAAATACAAGATAATGAAAACCAAATTTTCGAATAATAAAGTCTTTAAATGTATATAGGGTAATAAGAAAACGCACAAAAATGTATAGGACTAGATAGGGTAAGGATCAAAGGTCGAGGTGTGGCGGCTTTAGGCTGAAAATCAAGGAGATTGGGGTCGGGTCAGCACAGGGAGTAAGGGTGACAAAGGGCTACTAGGAGAAAATATGAGGAGGACGACGGTCGGTATATTCTATGAATCAAAGATTTGATGGGTTAACGAACTCGGAAATTTCACAAGATATGTTCTCCTCCCAGAAGGATCTCAAACGAGGCACAAACGGAGGATGAATGGTGGCTCATTCCAAGGATCAGGGTGCGGCACTTTCTAATCGAAACGAGGGTGAAAACTATACAATGAGTAGGGGTGGACAGTCAGGGAACTCAGCAGAAAAATAAATGGATATGGGCAATAAACAAGTATTAAGCGAACCAATAATCAAAAAGTTTACGAATTCAGAAGATTTATTTCATTCAAGAAAATTTGAAACAAGGCATTCCCAAAGGCGAAAAGTGGCCCTAAACTATACACATTTTATTTGGCCAGAAAGACAACATCAAAAGAAATCCCGTCAGTCGCGGTTATGGAGATTCAGTAGGTTGCAGTAGGCTCGCGTACTCAGGTAGGGGCGTCCACTTCCATATCGCCTCGCGGGCATCGCCATTGGAAGTTCTTCCACAGCAGGGTCTTGATCTTCCGGTCCTTCTTCCTCGGACGGAGTTTCTTCATCGAGGTCCGATTCTATGTGATTCTCTTCTTCTGGATTTTCTTCCACGGGATTTTCCTCAACTAGATTTCCTTCTATCGGGTCTTCATCGGGATCTTCCTCTATCGGGTCTTCCTCTATAGGGTTCTCTTCAGGATCTCCTTCTTCTTCGTCGGAATTAGCTATCATGTCAAACTCTGGGGCGGCTGCTCCCTCGCCCTCTGGATCGTGGTTTCCGAAATTGACTTGGGGACCGTCGATCTCATCGTCAGAACTCATCAGCGTGCGGTCTAAGGAAACGCAAGATTGTGCATCCTCATCCAGATGCGGCGCTGCTCCAGGGTGGGCCATGGTCTGAAAAGAAAAGTCATGATTAAACAACGGAACACATCAAGAAAAATAGTCAAGTGTACGAAGTATAGAAAGATATGCGGTGGCAGGAATTTTAAAAGAATCAAGATTAAAATGTTGTGCTAATGAATAGTATGAACAAGGGAAATGACAAGGGAATGATGCATATATTAGGATTCAAATTTTTATTTCATTCAACTAAAAGTTCGACGGATACAAAGGTTCAAACGGAAAGAAATGTTTATAAGGGGATGGCAACATAATACTGAAATTGGAAAAAAAAATTCTTCTTTGATCACTAGACCGTTGCATCCTTGTCACGCAAATTGAATCCTATGTTGGATTCTCTTTATCCTCGAAGCGCGAACTATGCAATAATCGTCACTCGGCAGAAGTGGGGAGTGTGGACGAATCTCCTCCCTGTAGCTCTTTCCTTTCTGGGCAGCCGTTAATGAGATGTTTGTTGGAACCGCATATCAGACATTTTCCTTGGGCACGGCGACAATCCCTCTGAAGGTGTCCTAGCCTCTTACAGTACCTACAACATGGGATCTTCTGCTGCTTCTGCCGCGGAGAAACAAATTGACGCTTCATCTTCCTCTCTTTTCCTCGTCTAACGGGGATCCCTTTATGATTTGAGACTCCCGCTGGTGCCCGATTCACCTGCCTTCTCAGTCCTTCAGCTAACAAGTCGTTTGTTCGCTCTTGGGCTTCCTTTAGACCTTGCAGTGCACTCAGAATCTCAATGGTCTGATTCTGGGAAGCGGATATAGATGAAGAGTCGTTGGAAGACATGATCCTGAAACAATAATTTTGAAGATGTTATAAGGCACAAGATATAAGATTCAAATAAGGATTGGACAAGGATTCAAAAATACCAGATGTGATGAAATTTATTACAAGCAAAAAATCAACTGTATGACTCCAAGTCGCTTAAACAGAGTATGGTAGTGTAATCGTGATGTAGTTCACCATTACAACCACGAAACTTTGCCAAGTCACCTGAAACCCTAGTGAATGGATAACTGAACACACGATGTGAATATGGATCAAGAATGACAAGTTTACAACCTAGACCAAGGAATGTCTTAGATTGCCAAGTTATACACGGAAAACTGCAATCCCAATCGATGCAAAACCTGGCTCTGATACCAACTAAACCATGTCACGCCCCGCTTCCCAAAATACGGAATACGAGGGGTAGACAAGGCCAGCCATGCTCCTACGGTCAAGGAAATGTCCTTCCGTAGTCACACTTCGGCTTCTAGTTTATCATGGTAAACAGTAAATGATGCTCAGGTAATGAGAAATGCAGTAACTGAAAGAAACAATGTAAAGACTGACCTGAAGTGGAACAAACGAATGTAACTCGGAATGGCAAGTCAAGAAGTCTGTGTTGCACGTCTAGTTCTGGTCCAGGCTAAATCTTCTCCTCACACTGAGCATGCATACTCAGGTCGTCAGAGCGACACAATAGTAATATAATATATATAAAATCGAGTGACAGTTCTAGCAGTGGTAGTAGATATGAATAACAGTAAATCAATGACAGCATGAATATGAATGTGCAGAAATCAATGCAGCGGAGCAGTAAAGCAGTAGAACGATATGTCACGTATGTCAACACTGTATATAAGGAATATAAATGCCAGTATCCCTATCAGTCTCTAAGTCTCACTGTACAGGTCACTAAGCCTATCGTCAGTCCAAGTGTGAGAGTCAACCACTCGCGAGTGTCCTCCACCCAAGGGTAGAACCCAAGGGCAAGGGACCACGGGCCCAGCATGTAACATGTATATCACGGTGTATATCACATACCCTGTAAATCTCCATATATCTCCCTAAATATATAAGCCGGCATGGGACTCCCGAGATTCTGTTGAGCTCACACTTAAACTACCCCACATCCCGTGGTCTACATCAAACGCTAACCATAACCCTAAATACTAATCGATCCGTGACAAGTCTGCGCGAGAACTGGACGCAGGACCTCCATCAAGCACGTCCCGACTAATATCTAAGATAAATGGCCGTGTCGGATGCCTTATCTATGACACCCGTGCAAGCGCTTCCATAAGTGTCCCATACCACTTATAGTCACACGTACACGCATCCCACAGACGTCGACAATGCAATAGAATAATAGGGTCACTAATTGTGCACAAGTACGTACCACTTTCACTTAATCACGGATACACGAACACTGACGTACTTGCCACAATCATCACTAAAATCTAACACTGGGTAAATGCACGATATCACTAGGTTATCACTACAATGATATGGGTGTGATATGATGCGTGAACAGTATATAAGCACGATTAAGGTGTCACAAAAACAGTATTCTATCACTTGCACGATTTATCATGAAACGTACATATATAATTTATCGAAACGATAAACAGGTAGTAATTAGTATGTTCAGTTGTCCATCCATCAAATTTAGTTTCAAGCAAATCGGGTTCCAGGATCAATAGTTATAACCATTTCATTTTAAGCGCTCGCGGCTGGAAATCCGGTTTCAGAATCAGAAATCCATTTCGCAACGCATTTTAATCCCAGTTGGGATCAGATTTTAGCAACGTTACAGTTGGATGAAATCTAGGGTTTTCAGTAAGGTTTTCAACGTAACATACGGATCGTCAATCGCATCTGCACGTCAGGAGTTATACACTGTTTAACACTAACATGTCAGTTCTGATTCTGTTGGGACTGTTATGCGTCCCGATCTTTTAAATTATAGAATAAATAACAAACGATAACGAAACAGAATGAAATCACTTATGTTATCTAGCTAACAGGTTCACCTACAGTAAACAGTGGAGTTCCGCAACTTACGAGTTAAGGGAATCCTGTGGTACCCATAACGGAACAGCAAGCAACAATTGGAGTCGCTCTGGACTGCAGTCCAGAGTCGCACTCCGATCCAAATATCATCACAATTTAAGTACAGGAATACCAGGAAACCAGTATAGGGTTAAAGTTAGTCGAGTCGGCTTCGATTTGAGCCCTCGATCGCATCATTCTAGTATGTATATAATTTATGGTGAATTTAACGGTTTTCAGGTACAATAAAATTACGGTTTTACGATTAAACTTGGGGGTAGTTGTTTTGGTCATTAACGATCAAATTATCCAACGAAATTCATGTATTAGGTTCACAGACATACGGGCCAAACAATACCATTTAGTTCCGCCAAATTAGGACAGGATTCTCATTGGGAACACACGTCGAACAGGTAAATAGTGTACGTTTTAAGGAATAGCAACGTAGCAATTTATATAATTTGGATTTGTAACATAAATAGAATAGCATGAAGCAAGTATAGAACTTGCCTGGAGGCGTCTTGGCGATGCACGGCAGTGGTAACGGCTCGAACGCGCGATGAATGGCGCGTTCAGGGTTCGCGGCCTCGGCTCGTGCTCGGGCTCGGCTATGGGGTTCTTCCTCGGTAACGGCTAGGGCTCGCGAGACTGGGGAGATAACGGTGCTGCGAGGTCGATGGTGAGGGATTTGCAGAGGGAGAGATATATTGAGAGAGAGAGAGAGAGTGTTAGAGAGAGAGAAAAATTGAGAGAGATTAGAGAGAGAGGGGGGACAGAGAGATTAGAGAGAGGGAAAGTGAGAGTGAGGGACAGAGAGTAAGGGAATGTGAGGAAGATACAGAGAGAGAGAGTTGCAGAGGGAGAAGAGCACAGAGAGAGACAGAGAGAGAAACCAGTGAGATTGAGAGAGGGGAAGAGAGGGGATGATGGGTCGACGATGGTGTGAGGGTGTCGACGAGATGCAGTGGGGAGCTCGTCGACGTCGTGGGTGCCGGTGAACGGCGCGGGAGATCGAGCTTGGGTGAGCAGGGGGTCGCGTGTGCACGGGAGCTTGGTAGGATGCTCAGTCAATGAAGTGGAGTGGTGAGGGCTCCGCTGGAGGAGGAGGAAGGGAGGAGGTCGTAGTCGTCTCCGTCAGAACGAGCGGCGTTGGGTGCTCGGCGAAAGGAGGCGTGCAGGTGAACTCGAGAGGTGCTGTCGGTTGGGTGAGGGAGTAGAGGGAGAAGAGAAGTAGGGGGTCTGAGAGAGTGAGGAGTGATGGGAGTGAGGGAGAGAGAAAGAGCGACGAGGCGCGCGTCGTGGGTAACGCTCGCGAGCGTGGGCGTTGGCGGAGGGAGCGGATCGCGCGCGTGGAAACGGAAAAGAGCCGTTGGGAAGAAGGAGAATGAATAGGAGCGGGTCGGGTCGGGTTGCTGAGGAGGCGGGTGAGGGGAGAATGGGCTTGGGCTGGGCTTAAAAAATTTGTAAGGGAAAAGAAATCGGGCCGGCCAAGGTTAAAAGGAAAAGGAATTAAATTATAAAAAAAGGGATGGGCTCAGGGAGTTGGGCCAGAGGATAAATAAAATAAAAGAATTGTGGGGAGAGGGTAGTGAAGGCTGGGCCGGGGCTGAAGGAGAGAAAAAAAAGGATTTAATGGGAAAAAGAGAAGTGGGCCTGACTTTTAGAAAATAATGGAGAAAAAGAATGGCTTGGGGTTTTATTTTGGGTTTACATTTAAAATTTTGTTTTTAACTCGGCTAAGAAAATAATCAAAATGAAATGGAGTTTTAGACCGAAATCGAGGTTTATATAAATGGGAAAAGAAAATGAGGGATTGGAATTAGGGTTTGAGGAAATAGCGGGGGAAAAATGGATTGGGAGTTTAGGGTTTAATGGAGTTTCAAAATAAATAAACTAAATATTTGATTCTAAATAAAGTCAAATCTTATAGGTTAACGAGAAGCACAAATATTGGTATAAAGAGAGCTGGGTGTTACAAGATCAATGGCAGTATGGATATGAACATGCAGTAATCAATGCAGCGGAACAGTAAAAGCAGTAGAATGATATGCCACGTATGTCAACACAGTATGTGAGGTATAACAATGCCAGTATCCCTATCAGTCTCTAAGTCTCACTGTACAGGTCACTAAGCCTATCGTCAGTCCAAGCGTGAGAGTCAACCACCTGCGAGTGTCCTCCATCCAAGGGTAGAACCCAAGGGTAAGGGACCACGGGCCCAACATGTATATCACGATGATAATCACATACCCTGTAAATCTCCATATATCTCCCTAAATATATAAGCCGGCATGGGACTCCCGAGATTCTGTTGAACTCATACTTAAACTACCCCACACCCCGTGGTCTACATCAAACGCTAACCATAATCCTAAATACCAATCGGTCTGTGACAAGTCTGCACGAGAACTGGAGGCAGGACCTCCATCAAGCACGTCCCGACTAATACCTAAGATAAATGGCAGTGTCTGGTGCCTTATCTGTGACACCCGTGCAAGAGCTTCCATAAGTGTCCCATACCACTTAAAGTCACACGTATACGCATCCCACAGACGTCGACAATGCAATAGAATAATAAGGTTCACTGATTGTGTACAAGTACGTATCACTTTCACTTAATCACTTATACACGAACGCTGACGTACTTGCCACAATCATCGCTAAAGCCTAACACTGGGTAAATGCACGTTATCACTAGGTTATTATTGCAGTGACGAGTGTATGATATGATGCGTGCACAGTATATAAAGCATGTTTAGGATGTCCTGAATCAATAATCTACCACTTGCATAATTTATCATAAATCATACGGTTACAATTTAGTGAGACGATGAACAGGTAATAATTAATATGTTCAGTTATCTATCCATCGAATTTAGTTTCATGCCAATCGGGTTCCAGGATCATTAATTATAGCCATTTCATTTTAAGCGCTCGCGGCTGAAAATCCGGTTTCAGAATCAGGAGTCCGTTTCGTAACGCATTTTAATCCCAGTTGGGATCAGATCTTAGCGACGCTACAGTTGGATGAAATCTAGGGTTTTCAGCAAGGTTTTCAACGCAACATACGGATCTTCAATCGCATCTGTATGTCAGGAGTTATACACTGTCTAACATTAATATGTCATCTCAGAATCTGTTCTGGACTGTTATACGTCCATATCTATTAAATTACAGATTAATTAACAAACGATAACGAAACAGGATGAAACCACTTGCGTTGTCTAGAAAACACATTCACCTATAATAACCAGCAGAGTTCCGCAACCTACGAGTTAAGGAAACAGTATGGTGTTTATTACGGAACAGCAAGCAACAATTGGAGTCGCTCTGGACTGCAGTCCAGAGTCGCACTCCGATCCCAATATCGACACCAGTTAAGTATAGAAACCATTCTAAACTTGCATAGGGTTAAAGTTCTTCGAGTCGGCTTCGATTTGAGCCCTCGAGCACATCAATCCAGTATGTATATAATTTATGGTGATTTTAATAGTTTTCAGGTACAAGAAAATTCCAGTTTTACTGTTAAACTTGGGGGTAGTTGTTTTAGTCGTTAACGGTCATATTTTCCAACGAGACTTGCACAAGGTATTCATGACATCAAGGGCCAATGTAAGTAATCCAGTTCCGTCAATTTAGAAAAGTATTTTCTTTGGGAACACACGTCGAACAGGTATGACACATAATTGGTTTAAACTTGTAACTTTATAATCTATGTACTTAACGATTGTAACTTAAGTAAATAGCATGTAAGCAAGTAAAATACTTGCCTGGGATCGTCTTGGGGTTGTACGGCAGCAGCGGCGACGACCGAGACAGCAATGATCGACGACGCACGAAAAGTGCTCGATGAAATGCCAAAGCTTGATTGTTTTGTGGTGATCTCGACTCGACTTGTGGGGGCGATGGTGGTTGCAATGAGGTAGAGATTGCTGGCGGGGTTCAGGTGAGGTGCTCAGGATGAGAGTTCGAGAAAAGAAGTGTGCAGGAAGAGAGAGAACCAGAGAGAGAGGGGAGGCACAGAGAGAGAGAGGGTATAGAGAGAGAGAGACTGAGGGAGGGGAAGGAGAGAGTGTGAGAAAGAGTTGGAGGAAGAGAGAAGAGAGGGATCACAGAGAGAGAGACAGCCAGAGTGAGAACCAGAGAGATTGAGAAAGAGAGAGAGAGAGTGTGAGAACAGAGGAAGGGAGAAAGAAGGAGGGAGAGAGTGATCGAGAGATTGAGAGAGTGATGCAGGGAGATTGAGGGAGAGATATCAGTGAGTGAGGGAGAGAGTGATGAGATCAGAGAGAGAGAGAAGCAGGGGAGAGAGGGTGATGGGTTGCAGGGGAAGAGAGGTGGTGTGAGGAGGAGGAGTTTGGTGACGAGGTGGAGTAGTTGAGGAGGTCCCGATGGCGACGGCTGAACGGCAGTGAGGAGAGAGTCGGCTCGGGTGTATGTGGGTTGGTGGCGGCGACGAGGTGGAGGCGAGGATGTGGGTTCGAGAAAGAGAGAACGGGAGTGGGAAGAGTGGGGGGAGAAGACGTGAGGGAGAGATGGAATTAAGAGAGGAGAGAGAGAGGCACGCGCCGTGAGGGTAACGGTGCTGCGACGTGGGCGCGAGCGCGGGCGAAGGAGGCGGATCACGGGGAGCAGGGAGCGGGAAAAGTGGGGGCAGCCGTTGGGAAGGAAGCACTGTAGGAGGCGGGTCGGGTTCGAGGCGCGGGTGCGGGTTGAAGCGGGAACGGTGCTGGGGAGTGAGTGGGCCGGCCCAAATAAAATAAACGGAAAAGGGAATTCGATTGGGGGAAAAAAAAAAGCAGGCCGGGCCGAGAAAATAAAAAGAAAAGAATTAATTTGGGGGAAAAGAGCGGTTGGGCTTGGAGAAGGGGCTGGCGGGCTTGGGCCAGAGAAAAGAGATTTAATGTTTAAATTCTTGGGAAAAAATGAGTGTGGGCTCGGGCTGGGTTTTATTGAGAGAATTTAGTTAAAAGAATAGGCTGGGCTGAGGGAATATAAAGGAAAAATGAACTTTGGTTAAAAAAGGAAAAATTTAGGGTTTTGAGTTTTAATGATAAAAGAAAAATGGGTTTAGAATGAAAAAAAATATAAATAAAATAAATAAAAATATAAAATAACAAAAAACAGATTTTTGGTATAAAAGGGGCTGGGTATTACATTAAGCCTACATCCTAAGGGCTTTATCAATATGTAACAGAGAGACAGTATAACAATACATGTGTACATGTTAAGATAAAGTGCAACTAGATAGCATACTATCATGTCGAGCAATAAAGTCCTATATATATATATATATATATGTCCAAGCATCCACTATAATATACAATAATGGACTCTAGGGCATACATATTCCTAACAATCTCCCACTTGCCCTAAGGCCAGTTGTTGTAGAATCGTATGCCCAACATCCTAAAAAGTCTCTCAAACTGCTTCTGGGGGAGGGCCTTCATGGTGGATCCGCTGTGTTGTCCTTCGTGTCAACTCTCCTGATCTCGATCTTCCGGCGATCAACTATCTTCCGGATCAGGTGATACCGCCTAAGAATATGTCTGGATCGCTGATGGAACCGGGTTTACTTAGCCAAAGTCACAGCTCCATTGTTATCACAATACAAGGGTATTGGATCCTCAATGGATGGAACCACACCAAGTTCAGCAATGAACTTCTTCATCCAGACAGCTTTTTTGGCAGTATCGTTGGCAGTGATATATTCAGCCTCTATCGTCGAGTCTGCCATGGTATCTTGCTTGGAACTCTTCTAACATACCGCCCCTCCATTGAGGGTAAAGACACAACCTGAGACCGACTTACTGTCGTCCTTATCACTCTAGAAGCTTGAATCGGTAAAAGACTCCACCTAGAGTTCTCCGTTACCATACACCAGGAACATTTCTTTAGTCTTTCTCAAGTACTTAAGAATGTTCCTCACAGCTGTCCAGTGTTTCTTCCCAGGATCTGATTGATACCTGCTTACCACACTAAGTGCATAAGCTACATCTGGTCTGGTGCATAACTCGCGTACATGATTGACCCAACTGCAGAAGCATAGGGTATCCCTTGCATGCGAGCCCTCTCCAAATCAGTCTTGGGAGATATCTTTTTAGAGAGAGTGATTCCTGAACAAGCGGGTAAATTACCACGTTTAGAATCTTTCATACTAAAGCTCTTTAGTATGGTGTCTATGTACCTGGATTGGGACAATCCCAACATCATTTTAGATCTATCTCTATAGATCTTTATCCCCAGGATGTAGGAGGCATCACTTAGATCTTTCATGGAGAACTTTTATGATAAGAAGAGCTTGACCGAGTGTAGCATAGAAACATCATTTCCTATCAAGAGTATGTCATCCACGTACAATACGAGGAAGATAACCATACTCTCTACTACTTTCTTATATATACAAGGTTCATCTACGTTTTTTGATGAAGTCAAACTCTTTGACTGCCACACCAAAACAGATGTTCCAGCTCCGCGATGCCTGTTTTAATCCGTAGATTGATTTAAGCAGCTTACACACCTTTCCGATGCTCCCACTATCTACGAAGCTCTCTGATTATGTCATGTACACGCTCTCTTCTAAATCACCATTTAGAAAAGCGGTCTTGACGTTCATTTACCAGATTTCGTAGTCATGGTATGCAGCAATGGCAAGTAGGATCCTGATAGACTTAAGCATAGCCACTGGAGAAAAGGTTTCATCATAGTCGACACCTGGTCGTTGACGAAAACCTTTTGCTACAAGTCTAGCTTTGAAGGTCTCAACCTTTCCATCTACACCAATTTTCTTCTTAAAGATCCATTTGCTCCCAATGGGTTTTACCCCTTCAGGAGAAACTTCCAAAGTCCATACATTATTGGTGTACATGGATTCCATCTCAGATCGCATAGCATACAACCATTTCACAGAGTCTCCACTTGTGATGGCTTACTCAAAACTAGTTGGGTCATCATCTTCCATGATGCAATCCTCGCTCCTACCGTCTATGAGAAAACCGTAGTATCTCTCAGGTGGATGAGAAACCCTACTAGATCTGCGAAGTGGCTGAGGCTCGTAGGGGACTATTGAATCCTCCGGCTCTACCAAATCATCAATTGTAGTTTGTGTAGCTAGAACTTCTTCCAGTTCTACCTCATTGCCACCAGTTTCTTTTACAAGAAATTTCTTTTCTAAAATGATGGCATGCTGAGCAACAAACACCTTTTGTTCCTTACTGTGCTAGAATAGATATCCATGTGAATTCTTTGGATATCCCACAGACTTACAAAGAACTGATCGTGCCTCGAGTTTGTCCGGATTCTGTTTTTAATATAGGCCGAACAACCCCATATCTTAACTCGTTTAAGATATAGTCTCTTTCCACTCCTTATCTTATATGGTGTTTTAGGCACTGATTTTGATGGAACTTGATTCAATAGGTATGCAGCTGTCTCAAGTGCATAACCCCAAAAGGAAATAGGTAACTCGGCAACACTCATCATAGAGCACACCATATCTAATAGGGTGCGATTTCTCAGCTCTGAAACTCCATTATGCTGTGGTGTATACGGAGGAGTAAGCTAAGAGAGAATCCCATTCTCTTTTAAACAGTCTCGGAATTCCGTGCTTAAGTATTCTCCTCCTTGATCAGATCGAAAGACTTTAATACTTTTACCTGTCTGGTTCTCTACTTTGTTCTTATATTCCTTGAATTTCTCAAAAGTTTCAGATTTGTGTTTCAACAGGAAAGCATGTCCGAATTTTGAGAGATTATCGGTGAGTGTAATGAAGTACGAAGAACCATTCCTGGCATATGTAGACATAGGACCACATACATCACTATGTATCAGTCCCAAGAGTTCAGTAGATCTTTCTTCGTATCCAGTAAACGGAGTTTTGGTCATCTTGCCTTTGAGATATGACTGGCAAGTTTCAAAAGATGTAAATTCGAACGGATTCAAATATCCATCTTTATGCAACTTCGCTAGTCTGGTCGCATTGATATGACCAAGTCTACAATGCCACAAGAAACCTTCGTTCATTTATGAACTTTTCCTATTATGTGTGTTTTGTATATTTAGAACTGTGTTTTGATTTAGAACGTATATACCGTTACACAGCGTACCAAATCCAATCAACACTTGATTTAGAAAATTGTTTATAACATTTTTCTTTAGTGGAAAGTTATATCCTTCTTTATGTAAAAAAGAAACAGATATTATGTTGCACATCATCGACGGTATGTAGTAACAGTCCAAAATCAATGTATAATCATTTGGCAATACTAGGTGATATTTGCCGACAGTTTTGGCAGCAACAATTGCTCCGTTCCCTACTCTAAGAGACATATCATCCTTTCCCAGTTTTCTACTTCTTCTTAACCCTTATAACATATTACAAATATGGGATCCTGATCCGGTATCTAATACCCAGGACGTAGAGCTAACTGAGAAACAGTTCTCAATAACGAACACACCCGAATAAGATGCATCGGCATGCTCTTTCTTCGTTCGGGTTGCGTGGGAATTCGTGTATTTCCCTATTTCTTGCTCAGACTTATGACAATCATAAGATAGAGTGGAACCAACGTTTCCCATCTTTGTATAATAAGCGGGTTCGGTCAATACATCCATATTATTATCTTGATTAAGGCGTGTCATGGTCGCTACCTGGAGAGAGAGAGAAGAAAAACACTTTAGCGTGTGCTCTTGTAAGATTAGATTGGTTATTATCTTATCTAATCAGGTTGGCTCCCATTGTTTTTATCAAATCTTCATTTAAACCCTTAAAAGGTAAAATTAGCCGGGATTAATTACACCCTACAAGTTCGCCAATCGGTCAGCCAGGTAGGTATTGTACTCCTAGGGAGTCTCCCTATGCTTTCGCATGGAACTAATTAAATAACCTCATTTCCACAGGGGCATAACCCCGTTAACACCTTTCTTAACACCTACTAGATCAGTTAATTGTAAAGTGGAAAACTCTCCCAGGAGTAACATTTACTCGCAGTGGGTATCGGGATCCAACTATTTCATAGAAGGTATGCAATCTCATTGCAAATTTCAACATTTGAAATTCCCAATATTTGTTTTTACCCCCATGCGGTTTATGACCTTGACAAGGTCAACAAACCATAAACCGCAAGTCAAGTTCAACCCATCAATTCGTGATTGAATTAAACCCATCCGCACGACCCTTGACAAGGTCAACAAGGCCGTACGACTGCCCTAATCCAATCACATCATATGCGGCAGATAAGCACTAATCAGCTACCGTACACTACGCCTTGACGAGGTCAACAAACGCAGCGCGAAAACTAAACAGTCTTTATCTGAAATAACGGAGGGCCACGACTAGCTTTGAATAAAACCTTTAGCGAACTTGATATCGTTGTAGAATCTAGTGATTGGAAAAAGGAGTGGTTTAAACTCGCTTTTAAAAATCGAGTAGTTTTCAAAACAAACCGAATGGGTTGTAACATCTGCTAGTTTTGCTAAAGAGGTCATTCCCGGTGAAGGGATCTAGGCTCTTTCCTCATCGAATGAGGTGCTGGATATTCATAATGGAATACTGCTATGCAAAACAATAACTAGAGCTATTTTTTGAAAAATTTGATTCTACAACATCTTTTAGGTTTCTTTCTTTTCATTAATCTCATTAATGACGTCTCATCATTTATATTTCCTAAACATCACAGAAGAAACGAAAATAAAACGTACGCTTATGCCATCCGCATTCGCCACGGGGCCCCGTCATGTACCGTTAGGTTACTTAACTAACGACAGAGCGGGGGCATGACTGGCGCGGGTGAAAAACATAAGCAATGTTTATTATATATATCATATATATAGCATTCGTCTCACGCAGTTATATGATCACATCACAGAACAAAGGCAGCAGAAACAAACATATGAAATATAGGAGATACTAAGAGGTCCGTTTTTTAAATTAAGCCAGTAATGAAAAACATGGATTCCACTATCGTGATGAATAGCCAAACCCACATCCCTAGACCCCTACGAGAGCAGCAAGTAACCCTGCCAATTCTAGAGTTAGGAGACCCGGTCTCGACTCTTCAATATGGTCTCCTACTGGACTCTAGAACCTGATCACTTGTGCTCCCCGCCTTGGGTCTATTCTAATGCTGAAAAGTAAATAATATACATCAATGGTGACATCATCCTCAACCCGGAAGTGTCCCAATAAAATAATATCGCATACAAAATTTACATGAATGAAAATAGAAAAACTCTCATTTCACGTAAAAAAAAACCGGCTATTCATTCATGACGATCCAATATAACACATCACAAGCAACACATAACATCGCATGTCATCAACGTAAGTAAATATGCGTATTCCTGATATTGTTGACGTATAGCAACGAGATCGGGGATACACCACATATTACACTTACGGTCGCAGAAAAGAAATGAAAAACTATAATAATTAGAATTCGCATATTCCTTAGACATCATAAATCCGGAATATCACATATTTCGAGTTTCATACCTAACACAATAAACCTTGCATTTAAATCTCGAATTGAAAACACTTTTCAATAACAAGTCTGGTAATTCAACAAGATTCCCGATAAAATGATCGAATGCTCGTTGGGAATTTTAGTAGATGGCCGCACCCCCGATGCCGTTGACGAAGTGCACTTAGGCGGAACACTATGGCCACGAGCACCCGAGCGGATGCCTTTGGCAATGGGGTTCCCTATAGTCACTTGGTCGGGGCTATGTAGCGTGGCTATCTAGTAGTGTTACCCGGCGAGTGTTCGCGTATTATACGAGATTGCGACGGAGTTTTGATCCGAATCAAAACTTCGTGACAATCGATCAAGAGAGACTAAAATGCTAGATTTAACAATAACAAACTAGTTTTCACAAAACTAATTAATGTGGATCCCAAATATTGTATCACATATCAAATTTAAACCTGAAACGATGTTAAAATTGCGACTACGAAACACTCTGAATAGCCCCAACACAAAAGATAACATCACATACAATCTGGGCAAAACAAACATAACCTGAAACCCTAAACCCAAGAGATTAGAACACCAAAAAATACGAGACCAATTGTAGAAAGGGGGGCCGGCCAGGCCGGTCATATTGGGGTTATCACCGGCCAGGAAGTGGAGTCTTGGTCTCGTTTTTCTTCAGTATTCTAGTTACATCATATGTAACATTCTGCACTTGTTTAAAAAAATTTCAGATGACTTTTTTAAAAACAACAGAAACTAGGGTTTTGGGCTTTCAGTTTTCGGAGTTGTTTCGGTTTCGTAATTTCTATATATGGTCTAATGCTCTAGCTTGGCTCTGATACTATGAAAGTGTGTCTTAGCACCTCTACTAGGTTTCCACATACATCAAGTATGCAATTTAAAAAAATATAGAGGTCTAAGCCACACTAAATAAGAATCGAACTAGAGAATAAGGGTTTTAGTGCATGAAAGCAAGTTCTAATCTAAGCGAAGAAGGTAATAATCTTTGTAGACCAAGTCCTTCACTTTAATAGCTCCAAGTAGTAGTCCCTAAGCTCCAAGTAATAGTCTTTAGAACTCTTCTTGGCTCCACTTGAAGAAAGGATCGAGCTTGCTACGTGATCTTCGAAGCCGAAAATGATCCACCTTGAAGTCTCTCTAACTCAAGCTAATGCTTCACTAATCAAGTATTAGTGAAGCTAACAATCTAAACTAAAGGGCTAGATGAGTGTAGGTTGATGAAATAGGAATTTTGCTCACTTTAGAAATCATTTTCTCTTTATTTTTCCAACTAAAGAAAAAGACTAGAGAGGAAGAAGATGAACTTGGGTGAGTAAAATATCTCAAGTGAGAATGAGAGAATGAACCATGGAGTCAAGATAAGGTTGTGATGAGAAAATATCTAAGAGTAAGAAAAATTGAGAGGATGGGTCATATCTTCTCGATGCTTCTACAAGCATCCAAGCCATGACTCATTTTCCCTCAATTTTATTTTCCTCTTTAAAATAAATCATCACAAATATCATAACCGTAGTGTGAGTATCATATACCCATATTCAATGTATCATCAACCATGATACAAAATACAATTATATATATATATATATAGAGAGAGAGAGAGAGAGAGGTTAATGGAGGGAAGAGGCCATAGGAGGGAATTTCCTCCTATGGCGTCGAAAAAGTAAGGCCTCCCTCATTTTTTTCGACGATCGGCATCCATCATCTTCATCTTTATCATCTAAGATGTGGGTACACCAAATTTCATGCGATTCTACAACCTTTTCACCGTTGATTTTGCAATGTAAAAAGTTCTGTTGTCGGTAAACCGTTAATTTTGAACCCACTAAATCAACGGTGAAAAAGTTGTAGAATCGCATGAAATTTGGTATATCCACATCTTAGATGATAACGATGAAGATGATGTGTGTCGATCGTCGGAAAAAATAAAGGAGGGTGTACCTTTTCGACTCCATAGGAGAAAATTCCCTCCTATGGCATCTTTCCTCCATTATTCTCATATATATATATAGACACACACACACACACACAATTATATATCAAGAGAAGAAAATCATTAAGTGAGCATAAATATTAGTCAATATATATAAATATATTAAATATAAATATATATTAAATTATTAAATCAGCACTTGATTAAATAATCCGGTTATCTCATATATAACCGACTAATATCATTTATATGTATATCAATTTATAAAACCAACACTTGATTCAATAACCCGGTCATATCATATATAACCGACAACATTCAATATACTATATCAAATCAACACTTGATTCAATAACCCGGTCATATCACATATAACCGACAACATTCAATATACTATATCAAATCAACACTTGATTCAATAATCCGGTCATATCATATATAACCGGCCAATATCAAATATATATACATATAACATATCATTGAATCAACACTTGATTCAACAATCCAGTTATATCACATATAACCTAACCGACATCAAATATCGTGAGATTAGAATACGGTATCACATACTCGTATTTAATCAAGCTCCCGCACATATCACCATATGCGCCCTACCTCGTTTCACTTAAGTTAGGAAACCTCTGCATGGGACTCTAAAGACTCTTCAATATGCCAGCGGTAGGTAATGATCACATCAGTCACCCATAAGCCGTCAGCGGTACTAGCTGGACGTAATGGCTACCCAGGTATTGAGCGAATAGAAGATCAACAAGCAAACTTGTCCAAACTCCCGCAAAGCCTATAAGCAACACTATCGTACAGTCCGGTCTCTTCGTCTGATATGTCGCATATCGAGTCTAGGGGTGGAATCGTCACACCCCAGTAACTTGATAAGCCATGCCGATGTGTGGCCTATAACCGTTCGAGAAACTACTGATAACATTTACCAGTAAATCTCATCAGCCCTTGCCAGGGACTTGCTGTTATAGTCAATCGAGCATAGCGCAATATTAACTCCCTATACCGGGAGAGACGAAACCCCTCTTATCGCTCATTGCCTCCATATGACTCGGGACTGTATCCAAAATCCACCAGTTTGCATGACTCCTTTGAGCCGTGGTAGGGAGGAAACCAAAGCACAGTGGGAACCACACAAGACATTATGACGATCTCGGGTCTACAGACTAATCTGTACAAGTGTCACCAGAGAACTGCTATCTGACGATAGCTATGGTACCATCTAGGAGTTCTCGGCGAGTCTTGTTCGGTGTACCCATTCTCTAATGAGCACATGTGTACAATCTTTGATGTCAAACACCAATGGTTATGGGATCAACCATCGCCCCATATGGGTTCAAAAAACGTACACACTGGTCTACTCTAGAATATCGATGCCATGTCTCGATACTTTCTCGACTAGGAACTGTTAAAGGATGTGCTTGTGGACTACACAAGCCCCATTAGTATGATCTGCATCACAGTCCTGGTAACCAAGCATACATCCTAAGGGCTCTATCAACATGTAACAGAGAGACGGTATAACAATACAAGTGTATATGTTAAGATAAAGTGCAACCAGATAACATACTATCATGTCGAGCAAGAAAGTCCTATATATATATATATGTCCAAGAATCCACTATAATATACAATAATGCTCCCTAGAGCATACATATTCCTAACATTATGGTCATTATGAATATCTCGTAATGCCATTCGGAGTGACCAATGCACCTGCCATCTTTATGAACTTGATAAACTATGTTTTCCGAGAGTACCTAGATAGGTTTGTTGTTATCTTCATCGACGACATCCTGGTGTATTCAAAGAATCGGAAAGAATACGCCGAGCACTTACGGATTGTTCTGGAGACATTACAACAACATCAGCTCTATGCCAAGTACAGCAAGTGTGAATTTTTGCTAGATCAAGTCGGATTTCTCGGACATATTGTTTCAAGCGAAGGAATCTCTGTGGATCCAGCTAAGATGTCAGCTTTCAGCGAGTGGCCGACACCAAAGACGGTGAAAGATATACGAAATTTATTGAGCTTAGCAGGATACTTTCATTGAAGGCTTCTCAAAGTTTGCAGCACCCCTGACCAAGCTAACACGTAAAGACGAAGCATTCGTGTGGTCAGAAGCATGTGAGAAGGCTTTTGTAGAACTCAAGTTGAGATTAACCTCTGCACTTATTCTTGTAATACCGGATCAATCTGGCGAATTCGTTGTACATTGTGATGCGTCCGGTAAAGGACTTGGATGTGTTATACACTAGCATAGAAAAGTTGTGGCTTTTGCATCATGGTAATTAAAAGTTCATGAACACAACTATCCAACACATGATCTGGAATTGGCAGCCGTCATCTTCACACTCAAGATTTGGCGCTACTATCTGTTGGGAGAACGAGTGGATATATACAATGACAATAAAAGTCTGAAGTATGCATTTACTCAGAACGAACTTAACATGTGGTAGAGAAGATGGCTAGAACTCATGGCGGACTTCGACATCAACCTGCAGTATCATCCTGGAAAGGTGAACGTAGTTCCTGATGCACTTAGTCGCCATCCATTAGCAATGAACCTCACCGCTCAATGGAAACTACAGTAAGAATTGCACGGATTGAAGATTGAAGTAGTTGTGCCAGGTAATACTTCATATTTGATGAACTTACAAGTCCAGTCCACTCTTGTCAATCAGATCAAGGCAGCTCAAGCAAATGATGCTAAGCTACAAAAGATCCGAGAAAAAATAGAAAGTGGACTACGAACTGACTTCATCATCTACGAAGATGGATCCTTGCGATATGGAAGTCGTTTATGCGTGCCAATCAGACCTGTTCGAGAAGATTTGATGAAAGAAGCTCACAGCTCACCTTATTCGGTACACCCTGATGGCACGAAGATATACAAGGATCTACGGCAACACTACTGGTGGTATGGAATGAAGCGTGAAGTAGCAAGGAGCATAGCTAAGTGTTTGGTGTGTCAACAAGTGAAAGCTGAACACCACAGAACTGCTGGTCTACATCAGCCGTTACCAATCCCATAATGGAAATGGCAGCACATTACCATGGACTTCGTGACTGCCCTCCCTCACAGCACGAAGGGTAACGACGCAATTTGGGTTATTGTGGATCGACTCACCAAGTCGGCTTATTTTATTCCATTTCGAATTGTCCAGGCAACCAAGACGTTAGCAAAGAAGTACATAGAGGTGAGCATAAATCTAAAATAAGATTTAAACCTTCAAGATGTAATATATTTGATACCCATTGTTCCCCGCCGGAAACCGGGAAGACGGATTGTCTTGCTTGAATCTGGGGGCAGATGCTATTTGGTGCTATCCGTCCACCTCTCCGAAAATGCCAAATTGATTTATGGCACCATGTATCGAAGGTTTAAATGGATGCGACCGATGTAGCAGACTTCGTCTGATTCCCCCTCATTTGAGGGGTTTTTGATTATGGGGACGCTCTTCCCTGCAGGCGCAAGCCCCTGCAGTTAATTACGCTACCGCATCGCGGTAACACCTTTCTCCTTCTCCATATGGTCACTTCGTGTTGTGGGTGTTTGTTTTGTATTTGGTTGTCCGTGAATTGTATACGAAGACTAATTTATGTTGTCGTCTGTAGGGCGTGGACTAGTCCAAATCCGTATCTTTCTTAGATTTGGGTTTGGGGGGTTGGGTTTAAGGATACGTTAGTCTCATTTGAGACTAAGATCAACTTAAACTTTTGTTAAGGATACATTAGTCTAATTTCTAGATTAAGATCAACTTAACAGGATCATTTAGATCCAACAAAAGAGCATCTAGACTCTATTGTTTAGTTTACGGACATTTCGGTCGATTACCAGTTTAAGGACGTGGTGGTCCGATGTTAGTTTAAAGACATCTCGGTCAAGGTTAAGGACATCATAGTCCGTGAGTTTAAAGATCTCACAGTCAAGGTTAAGTACATCATAGTCCGTGGATTTAAGGACCCCACAGTCCAATGTTAGTTTTAAGACATCACGGTCGAGGTTAAGGACATCATAGTCCATAAGTTTAAAGATCTCACAGTCAAGGTTAAGGACATCATAGTCCGTGGGTTTAAGGACCCCACAGTCCAATGTTAGTTTTAAGACATCACGGTCGAGGTTAAAGACATCATAGTCCATGAGTTTAAAGACCTCACAGTCAAGGTTAAGGACATCGTGGGTTTAAGGACCCCACAGTCCAATGTTAGTTTTAAGACATCATGGTCGAGGTTAAGGACATCATAGTCCGTGGGTTTAAGGACCCCACAGTCCAGTTTAAAGACGTCATAGTCTATGAAATATATGGTTGTCGGGACCCGCCACCTCTCTGAAGACGTTGAAGGATTACAACGACAAATATCAGAGGAGTTCAGAGATGTACCCTTGAACCAAAGTTGGTTGGGAAATCTATAGTCCAATTTGGGACTAAAGTCTGTTTAAAGGTTTATGAGCATATGGGCTCAGTTGATATGAGTTGAACATTTTATTGTTCTGGCTATTGAGCCTTTATTTGGGCTCGGCCCTTTTAATAATGCATAGCATTTATCAGAACAAAGTATGTTCTCACAGTGCGCCACGTGGCGCGTCAGGCGCTTTGCGCCAAGAAAAGAGCGCATTGCACTTCTGTTGGATAGCGCCCACGAGGAGGACACGTGTCGCGCTTAGCGTTGAGCGCTAGTTTATTGGCGCATTGCGCTTTTAGTGTATGAGCGCGTTGCGCTAGTCTGTTGGCGCACCAGTGAATGACACGTGGCGTTTGGCACTGAGCGCCAGCCTATGAGCGCAGTACTCTGTTTTTAGAAGCGCAAAGCGCAGATTGTGTCTCTGGTTGACACGTGGCAGGTTTTGGCGCTGAGCGCCGGTCCAAGGAGCGCAAGGGCGCAGTTCATGAGTGCAAGGCACTTTTTAATAGCGCAAAGCGCTTCTGATCGGTTTTAAGATAAAAGAACAGATTTACGTTCTTCAAAGAAGGCTTTGCCTCAAGGTCAAAGAACAAAAGTTCTTGTTTTTTTTTATAAAAGGCTCTGCCTTTATAGATCAAAAGATCCGTGAATGAAGTAAACACTTCTTTTAGTCTTTTTATGATTAGATCTTTTTGATCTTTTCTTTTAAATCAAAAGACCTTGGTCTTTTTATAGATCTAAGATCTTTTTAGAAGATGGTTCTTCTTTTTTATGAGATGGATTCATCTCTGTTATTCAAGAACATAGTTCTTTACCTTTAAGATTAAGAAAAATCTTATTTTTCTTAAGAGTTTGCTCTTTTTTGCAGAAAGTTTTTTCTCTCTTTTTCTGTATATGTCTTTTAGACTTGAAGTCTAGGGTCCTTTATATAGGGCCAAATGATTTGTTGAATCGGTTAGAGAGATCTTTCTCTGATTGATTTGGGGATGTTTCCCCACCGTTGGATCTTTGATCCTAAGGCTTCTATTTTACAGAAGATAATTTTCTTGTTTTTAACAAGATTGGAAAGATCTTTTCATAACAGAATTTTAATTCTGATTAATTAATAATTTATTATTAATAGATTTTTTGATCTGACGGTGGGGAATTTTTTAATTCCAGCGCTGGCTCACCTTGCGCTAGCGCACCCGTGTTTGACACGTGGCGCAGAACGCAGTGCAACTGCGCTAGCGCGCCCGTGTTTGACACGTGGCGCACAGCGCAGAGCGCTGGATCTGAAGTGTTTCTTCAACTTTTAAATTTTGAATTTTCGAAATAGAGCTTTGCTCTGATTGGTGGCGCGCTGCCTAGGGCGCATTGCTCATGGCGCCGGCATGTCTGCTTTTGACACGTGGCATGCAGCGCGCAGCGCACGGGATCTGAAGCGTTGCTTCAACTTTTGAATTTTGAAATTCAAAACAGAGTTTTGCTCTGATTGGGGGAAACACCCATAAACTCATGCAGGAGATCGTGAGATTACATGGAGTACCTGTTTATATCGTCTCCGATCATGATACAAGATTCCAATCACAGTTTTGGCAGAGTCTGCAAGCTAGCCTGGGAACAAGTATGAATTTTAGCACGGCATATCATCTACAAACAGATGGACAGTATGAGAGAACAATTCAGATCATAGAAGACATGCTGAGAGCCTGTATGTTAGACTTTGGAGGATCATGGGAAGATCACCTACACCTTGTGGAGTTTTCATACAACAATAGCTATCAGGCAAGTATTGAGATGGCACCTTTTGCAGCACTCTACGGGCGGAAGTGTCGTTCCCCGTTGAGTTGGGACGACGCTGGAGATCGTGAACTCTTTGGACCAGATATGATCGTAGCAACTGTAGATGTGGTTCGCACGATCAGGGAAAAGATATGCATCGCTCAAGACCGACAGAAGCATTGGACAGATGCAAAGCGTCAACATATGGAGTTCCAACCTGGAGACCATGTATTCCTGAAGATCTTTCCAAATAGAGGAGTGATACGTTTTGGCAATAGGAGTAAGCTAAGTCCAAGATACATTGGACCGTTCGACATACTCAAACGAGTTAGAAAAGTGGCATAGCGTTTAGCACTACCACCCTCATTGGAAGGAGTGCACAATGCGTTCCACATATCCCAACTATGCCGATATGTGAGTGACCCCAGCCATATATTTGATTACTCAGAGCTCACAGTACAAACCGACTTAACCTGCGAGCAACAACCAGTTGAGATCCTAGACCGAAAGGTGAAAACATTACGGAACAAAGAGATAAACTTGGTTTGACTGATGTGGAGAAAGGATTAACCAGGAGAATCAACTTGGGAAAGAGAAGAGGATATGCGTACACGATACCCTTACCTTTTTGAAAATTGGTCCCTATGTAATTGCAAATTTCGAGGACGAAATTTTTATAAGGAGGGTAGAATGTAACGACTCTGAAATCACTGTACAGAATTTTTTTGTTATTGTACAGAAAGGAGTATTACAGCCTGTGTAAGAGCTAAAAGTTATTTTTGTTAAATAAAGCAAGAAACAACTTGTAGCTCACTGGTAAAGCCTCTACGCTGCTGTGACATAGCATGTGTGTTCGATTCGCGTCAGGCCCAATTATTTTTAGATTTTTTCTTTTTAATTTTTGGAAGCCCAAGAATTTCACGTGCAATACACAGAGAAATGAAAAGTTTCAGAAAAATCAAACATGCGCAAAATGGAGTAAACACAGATATACCCACGTGGCACGAATCTTGAAGCAAAACCTCAAGATCCGGCCGCCCAAACCCATCAAAGGGACAGCGCCGACGGTCGATTTGAGCCCAAATGGCTCCGTGTTTTGCACACACACCCCTTCAGCTCCCCTTAACTCCCGTGCACTGTTTGATTTTCCTGCAATCAAACAGAGACTCTTCAATTCACTATTTAACACCTTTTTAATGTATTTTAATCCATATTTTTAATTCCCAAATCCTAATTCTTTACTATAAATACCACCCTATGCCTTAGCTCTTCACCATTATGAAATTCTAGTAAAAATTCTCTCAAAATTCTCTAAGTGCCAAGTGGAGTTAAGCCCCACAAGTGGAGTAGCGAGCCAAATTCGACGACCGGAGTATCTCCGACGAAACCACGACCCCGAGAGCTTCTTCAATCTCTTCTAACCTTCTAAAAACCGTAAGTCCCTCTTCTCTCCTTTTCTTTCATCTCAATTCATTTTTTTAAAACAAACCGACAAAAAAGGAGTTATCTCCGATATAGTTTTCTTTTTAACAATTGTAAGTCATGAGAAAAGCAAATGAGATCAAACTAATATGCTACACTAATCCTAACTTTATTCACATCATTTAGTTTTTTTATTTAACAAAATTTTCATATGAAACCAACATATAATGAACTTTTTCATTAAAATACCATGAACTTTAGCGTAACCTCTTTTCGATATCTAGTATAGCCAAACCCTAGAACCTTCATGGGGTAATGACCTAACCCACACGCACACTATGGTTTCATAGCACGGTATTCTAAGCATATGGGTAATTCAAAGTAAAAGAACTTTTTCATTAAAATACCACACTTTTACAAAAACGAGTTTCTTTAAATCGGTATTTCGAATTCTTAGCAAATATGCCTCTACAACTCTCGTCAGGGGACCCGCTAATGGATGGTGCGGATTATCGCACATCCTTGGGACAGTAGAGAGAGATGCAGAACTCCTCACGGAGTATTCGGTCTCAAAAGGAATAAAAATACGGTTTTTAAGAAACACGAATTTTTCTAATAAAAACTATTTTTTGGCAAAATTATATAAAAATCATAAATTCGTATTTTCGATAAAAGTATATTAAGAAACTATATTTTTTAAAAGAAAGATTAAAATTGTAAATAAAATTCCACCAAGTTTCCAAAAGTGGTAGTTTTCATAAAAATACCACAAACTTTCAAAAAGCTAGGTTTTATCACCAAAACAACACAATAATTAAAATACATGTTCATGAAAACCCTAAATGTTATAAATCACCCTCGAGCTTTAGTTTTAAAAAATATTAATATATATTTTCATAAAACCCCATCGAGATATACAAACAATATTTAAGGACTCTAGATTAATATAGGTTTAAGCGGGATCAATTATCTGTAGCCCAGGGAGACGGAGAAACTGAGTGCTTGCCTATTTGGGTTAGACAACTTAACGGAGTTATCAATGACAATTGTCTTGGAAAAATACACAAATTCTGTTGTCCATGTGCAGCAGTTGTCGATTTCTCCCGAACATAAGAGTTTAACAATTTACATCAATTCACATGAAAAGATATGAACTCAAATCCAAACTCAGATCTAAACTTGAACTCGAACTCGAACACAAACTCGAATCCTAATCTAACTCGAATTTAAACTCGAATATGTACCCGAATCCAATCTACTCGAACCAACTTGACTCGAATTCATATTGCAATTTTCATGACTCGCATATTACTCGACTCATTCGAATACAATCTACAGCTTTTGCAATCTAGGGTTTCGATCAAGACATATCAATAAATCAATCAAATCAATTAAGTATATTAACCAGTTATAATATATTATACACGGGGTGCTTGGGATAGTTTCTTGTGTGAATCCAACGGAGCTTCAAGAGTCCCGTATTAAGTTCTTTTTTATTTTATTTGAATATCAGTCGGGTTGACTCATCCACAGCCTAGAGCCCTGATACTAACATATGAAATGGGCTCGTGTTTTCTTGCTCCTGGGGCCCCACTCTTGAGTTCGTGAATACTTCTACGGCTGCGTTGACATTCACACTTGGAACTTAACGTTAACATAGTGACCATCTAGAGACCTATAGTATATACTTACCCATGAACATATACTCTTACTCGTCATATATATTCTATACTTATTATTTTCTTTACTCTTACCCATCTTTGGGACTTACCGAGTGCTAGTTCGCTGACGGGTATTCCACCCACTTTTCTTCTCTTGGAATATTCGTCAGATACTATCGAGACAGAGGAAGTTGAAGCCACAGAGGAGGACTACGATCAGATAACTACTCAGGGCTAGCTCAGCTTCATTTTTTCTTCGGTTCATGTATGCCACTTGTTTAGGCATTTTTCTTATTGTATTTACTTTCCAGTATCAACTCTTGTATTTGTAAATGTTGGAAGTTGAATATAAATAAAGATATTTGTTGAAAATTTTTACAGTCTCAATTTATTCTTGCATTGTGTATTATTGTTTCAATACACTTAGTATATTTATTTAGGGAATGACCTTCTCTGGATAAATATACTGCGGGCTTGCCACGTCACCGTTTTCGTCTGGTGGGAAGCGGGGCGTGACATCCTTCTGCATCAATTGCTTCCAGTGGCTCTTCGACATAATTTGCTATCCAATACCACCAAAGTTTTGATAGAGTATTGCAACTTTTTCAATAAACTTTGTTCTAAAGTGATAGATGTGGCCAAATTCGAGGAGTTGCAAAAGTGTATTGTTGATACCCTCTGTAAGTTGGAGATAATATTTCCACCATCTTTTTTCACCATCATGGTTTATCTTTCTGTGCATCTAGCTACAGAGGCAATGATTGTTGGACCTGTATCATATTGGTGGATGTATCCAGTAGAAAAGTAATATATTTTTTTAGTCAATTGTGTTATTTAATTCATTATAATATTCACATTTGTCTAAAATATTCGTTAACGTTTTAGATACTTGAGATTCTTGAAACGACAAATGCGTGATCGAGCTTGACCGGAAGGGTCAATAGCTGAGAGTTATTGCGCCAACGAATGCCTCAACTTCACTTCTCGTTACTTATGTGGAGTTGAAACTAGATTAAACCGTCCTTCTCGAATTGACAATGACCAGCTATCCCATCCACAAAGGGAGGATCGATCTTACCGGAAGGAGTGGCTCGATCAAGCGCATTCGTATTTTCTTAATAATTTTGAAATTACTGCCGATCACAGAAGTTATATAAATTAAAACTTTTAATCACGTTAATATTTGGAATGTCTATATCTATATATGCCTAAATAATTAATACTGTTATTGTTTTAGCTGACATATTGAAGAACTTATGAATGTGATTTCCGAAAGGGTGTTAATTGGAAGATTAATCAAAAACATAAGAAACACTTTCTACGGTGGTTCCGTAAACACGTACGTATGTCTTATATATTTCACGTTTCACATACATATATCACATATAGCTTATACATTTTACGTGTAAATGTATTGTAGATTGAAGATGACATAGCAAAAGGATGCAATTTCTAGATGTAATCGTGCGACTATCTAAAGGTCTTAGTACAAAAGTGAATCGATACAGTTCATATTGTATTAATAACCTAAAATTTCTTACAACCGAGAAATTGACTATTCAACACAATGAGATTTATTATTCGTTTGAACAAACGTACTTCTCAAGTTCCCATGATCAAAGACCACAAGGAGGAAAAAAAGAATACTACGGTCAGCTGGGAGATATAATAGAGCTATTTTACGGGAGTAATGAGAAAGAAAATTTTGTTATGTTCAAAGTTCGTTGGTGCGCTTACATCTAGATAGATGAGTACGGTTTTCAGCTTGTCAATTTCAATAAAAATTTTTATCGAGATGATAAGTTCATTTTAGCTTCACAAGCTGATCAGTGTTTCTATGTCAAAAATCCTAATCGTGGAGAAGCTTGGATTGTATTGTTAGCACCTCCTAAATCCTTATTCGATAGTTCTACCGATGAGGTTGATCTTGATGAAGCAGATCCGGTTGACATATGAAAAAACTTTGCAATTGTAAACAATTGTAATCAATTGATATATGTTATAAATTCTGTAGTTGTAAAAATTTATAATCACTTGCATGTAAATGATATATGAAAAACTTTGCAGTTCTATTCACTTGTAATGTATTGATTTGTTAGTTTAATGATTTATACATATTATATATTTTATATCATCATTACTCTTGCATGAAACAGATGGGACGAAAAGGTATATTCAGAAAATTTGCCAAAGTATTTTCTTCAAAGAAAAGAGATCGAGATATTTCCACCTCGACACAGCCTGATCATGAGAGTAGATGTATATATTACGAGTTTTAAATAATCATCGACCGCATTATTTTATTCAAATAACTATTGTATTGATTATAATAAATTAAAATGTGTAGGTACATCTGATCAGGAGGACGTAGGTCCATTAGTGCAGCATGATCCGTATGCACATCTAGACGAGCAGTGCACGGACTTGAGTAGAGAACCTGGGGCATTCTCAGATCCCGTCACCGATGAGTGGATTCATGCATTGCCTCTTCCTCGTGATTTACAAAATGAAAAACCGTATCGAAATAGGGACAATGTGAAGGCAATAGTGCGGTGGGCTACTGCTCGACCTCAAATCGATATGATGATAGAGGCAGCAGACACGAGTATTGATGAGGCATGGGCTGCGGGGGATAATCTGGCCCGGTTTGAACACCATGGAAGAGGTGTTGCAAACGAAATTATGAAATACGATATGCGTGGAAAAAGGGCAATTCTGCAATGGGTAGATGGGAAGCCCGTAGGTCCGGGTATGTGGGCTACACATTTCCACGGTTATATCGGTATTCTCGTCCGCAACACCGACTTCTGGAACGTGGGCTTCGAATTTGCAGATAACCTTTGGGAAGTATACATATGGACTTGAAGTTTACTCTTGGCGTCAAAAATTGAAGAAAAAATTCAAACAGTCGGAGAAATTTACGGATGATTGGAAACGTTTTGCCGCTCTTCCCTCCATCATCCCTAGAGATCAGTTTGCATTTCTCCTCTTGCATTGGGATACAACCGAAGCAAAGATAATTAAAATTATACTTAAATAAATTGAATACCGAATTTAGATTAAATTACATTTATCTTCTGAATAAGCAGGAAGTATCAGAAAGGAATAAGCAGAACCGAGGGAAAGCCACATATGACTATTGTGGTAGATCGGTTCCTGCTAATCAGTATAAGGGTATATCTTTAATTACATAAATGTTCTATTTTTCAATTTTATCGTTACATATCTTCACATATAAATAAATCAAATATCCGTTATACGAGAAGTCTGTGAAAAAACCGAGCCTCCTTAAGACTTGGGAGGCATTGCACATGAGAGAGGGTATGTCAGAAGAAAGGATGGATATAGCCACTCAACACGTGGTAAGTTTGCATTTTTCAATTCTTTTAAGTAAATTAATTACACTTGTTAACTTCGTAAAGAAAATTAATTGTTGTTTTAATTATCGAAGGAGGATTTCGAGGAGGCGTAAAGGAGCTATCGGGAATCAAATCCTGAATATCCGGCCGACGATCCTCTTCCAATGGAGGTCGAAGTATCTATTATAGAACAGGTTTTCCCTCAGTCGAGAGGACACGGTCGTATTCCCCTATACGATGGTCCAGTTAGTCTTTCGTGGCCTGGTTCTAGAAGAACTACTTCAAGTTCATCGACCGCTTGCTCCAACCAACAATCGACTGAGGCATAACGGATCAATGAGCTAGAGGAGCAGCTCAGGACGAAGGATGAAGCAGATAAGAAGAGAGCGGAAGATGAAGCGGCTTGGAGCGCTTAAATGGAGGCGTGGTGGGAACAATTCTCGCAACAATACGTTCCGCCTCCGCAATCGTGGTCAGCACAGGTCGATTTCCTCCGCAGTTGGCATATTACCCTCCTCCGACGCAGTGACCATATTACCCTCCTCTATCATAGGGAACGCCGTACTATTCTTATTCTCCGCCTCCGCAATCACAAGGAGGGTACTACCTTCGGCCTCCGCCTCCGCCACAAGATCCTTATTACCCTAACCCTCCGCTATAGGAACTGTATAACTCGAATCAGCCAACCCCACAGGGGGGTTATTAGGTAACTTTTTTCGCAGGAGGACTTCGACGATGTGAATCGATACTATTCAAGGCGAGTTTCTGATGGCGATGGTAGCGGTGGGAGTTAGTGAGGTACGTATAGTTATTATTTACAGAAACTTGAGCATACAATTAAACTATGTTGAGTTTCGATGTTTAAAATTCATGTTGTGTATTCGTAGGGTTTTTATAAGTTAACGGTGAAAGAATTATGTTTTGATGATGGAACTGGTGCGAGTTAGTAAGGTATGCATATATATGTGTGTGTGTGTGTGTGTGTGTGTGTGTGTAGCTAACATTGTTTCGAAAATTATGATTTGAGTTCATATATTTATATATTTATTTGTTTCGATTCATAGGGTTAAGTGAGCTGCGATTGCGAGTGATTTGGAGATTTTTTTCGTATTGTTGGACATATATATAGCGTATGTATTGTGTTGTTTGTATTCAAAACAATTTAGTTTATGTATGCTTTTTTATTAAGAATTTAGTTCATATGTGTTTGATTGAGTTGTTGATATTGGTGGACATATCGTGGATAATATGTATATGTTGGTTTGTATGCGTATGTGTTTGTATTTGTTGTTAATCTTGTTGGATATGTTGTGGATTGTGCATATATTGATTTGCATGCGAAACGCTATTGTGGCGTAATATATTGTGATTTTGTGTATTACTGTATTGAATATAGCATTTTTCTGTAATTTTTTAAGAAAAAATAGGTATTAGCGACCGTACTAGCTACAAGAACGGTTGCTAATACCCTATCAGTGACCGTTCGCTGATATTAGAAAACGGTTAAATTTGTTGGGATGTCCACGTGTCTCCTTATTAGCGACCGGAGGAAATGGTCCCTGATACATATATTAGCGACCGTTCTTATTAGAGACCATTCATGAACGGTCGCTAATATACGTATCAGCGACCACTCAATCAGAGACTATGTTTTAGCGACCGTTTAAAATATAAACGGTCGCTAATATACATTAGCAATTATTTTTTGGGGACCGTTCCATACGGTCTCTAATAGTGACTGTATGTAGTAGTGTATGCATCTCTTAACAGCCCCCCAAACTCATGGTGGATTATAAACCAAGAATTTGGACAAGAAATGCAGAAGTTGAGTATGTGTTTGAGGGTTCGTAAAGAGTTCGACTAGTTGATTATTGGAATGGATGTAAGAAAGTGAAATCCAACCTCGGTCGTACTCTTGGCGAACTATATGACAATCCACCTCAACATGCTTAGCATGTTCATGAAAAACTGGATTTTCAGCAATATGAACAGCACTCTTGTTGTCACAATAAAGTGGAACACGAGAAGGAATGACAGCACCAATATCAGTAAGTAAACTACGAAGCCATTTAAGCTCCGCAGCAATATCAGCTATTGCATGTTACTCAGCTTCAGTGCTGGAGCGAGAAACGGTATCTTGGCGCTTGCTGTGCCAGGAAATCAAAGATGCACCCAATAAGACACAGAACCCAGTGGTAGATCGATGAGTATCAGGGTCGTCGGCCCATCCAGCATCAGAGTATGCGTGTAAAGTAAGGTCAGAATCGGAAGGAAACAACAACGAGCGAGTATGAGTGCCATGAAAGTATCAAAGAACCCGTATGAGAGCTGCAGAGTGAACTGATGTAGGAGTACTCATAAACTGACTGAGAACATGAACAACATATGCAATGGCTGGACTGGTAAGAGAGAGATAAATAAGTGCACCAACCAACTCACTGTACCGAGTGGGGTTCGGTAGGGTCGCTCCATCTGCCTGACTAAGCTTCAGATGAAGCTCCATCGGCGTAGCTGTAAATGTACTTGAAGTAATAGTAGAATTATCAACCGTGGCTCGTGGAAGAAGATCAGAAATGTATTTCTGCTGTGACAGAAGATAACTACTGGGAGAGTAAGCAACTTTGATCCCCTAAGAAATATTGTAAATATCCAAGATCTTTCATCTCAAATTGTTGCTGAAAAAGTTTTTTTTAGATATGTGATGGTTGTTGTGTCATCACCAGTGATAATCATATCATTAACATAGATCAAGAGAAGAGCTTGGCTTTTGGAGAAAGAGCGATAGAAGAGTGCATAATCAGCAACGCTCTCGATGAATCCTGTAGTCAGAGGAGTTTGACTAAATCGCTCAAACAAAGCGTAGGGTGCTTGCTTAAGACCATAAAGAGCACAACGTAGACGACATGCATGTTAGATATAGTACCCTCAAGTAAATTATTGTAATTTCAGGTAGGAAATTATGGTAATTGAGGAAGGACCTATACGGGTAGAATATTCTTGCTCGAGATGATAATATGCTATCTAGTTTATCTTCATCATTCATGTATATACACTTTATTATGTGTCGCTAATATATAATGATAAAGTCCGTAGATCCTTGCTTGACTACCAGCATTATGATGACGATCATATACGTGGGAGCTAGGTAGTTCATAAGCACATCCTTAAATGTTTCTAGTCATGGGAGTATCGAGACTGGGCATCGATATTCCAGAGTAGACTAGTGTATACTTTCTATACCCTGACGAGGGGCGATGGCCAGTCTCACAAGCCATTGGTGTTTTGGTACCTAATATTGTATACATGTGCTCACTAGAGGTGAGTACACCGAACGGACTCGCCGAGAACTTCTAGATGGTATTATACCTATTGTCAGATAGCAGTTCTCTGGTGTCATGAGTACAGGGTAGTCTTTAGACCTGAGATCGTTATTTGTCTCGTGTGAGTTTCCACTGTACTTAGATTACTACCCTACCATGGTTCAAAGGAGTCATGCAAACAGGTTTTAGTTGGGTACAGTCCCAAGCCACATGGAGGCGGTAAGCGATCGGAAGTGATTCGTCTCTCTTGGTATAGGGAGTTGATGCCGCGTTGTGTTCGGTTAGCTATCATCATAAATCCCTGGCTAAGGTGGATGGGATTTATTAATAGGAGATCAATAGTTTCTCGGTAGGTGATGAACTTGACACCGACACGACTTATCGGGTTATTAGGGGTCTAACGTTATCCATCCTGTCACACCCCACTTCCCGGTAGATGAAAACAGTAACGTGACAAGCCCGCGATATATTTATCCAGAAAAGGTCATTAAATAAATGTGCTAAGCGTATTGTAACAATAATACACAATGCAAAAATAAACGGAGACTGTGAAATTTTCAACAAGCATCTTTATTTACATTCAAACTTGAAATATTTACAAATACTAGAGTTCAACTGAAAGGTCAGTACAATAACAGAAATACCTAAACAGTTGGCATATATAAACTGAAAGAAAAGATATGCTAGTCTAATCCTGAGCAGCGATCTGGTCATACTCCTCCTTTGTGGCATCCACCTCCTCAGTCTCAACAGAATCTGCAGAACTTTCAAAAAAACAAGGGTGGATGGAATGCCTGTCAGCGAATTAGCGCTTGGTAAGTCCCAAAGGTAGGGTAAAAGTGGAGAGTGACAGTTATAGCATAGAATGAAGTAAAGTAAATGCCAGTAAAAGGTATGTAGAAATGAGTATGGGTATATGTACTATAGGTCTCTATATGGTCACTATGTTAACGTTAAGTTCCAAGTGTGAATGTTAACGCAACCATAGAAGTATTCACGAGCTCAAGAGTGGGGCCGCAGGAGCAAGGAAATACGGGCTCATTTTATGTGTTAGTATCAGAGCTCCAAGTTGTGGAGGAGTTGACCCGACTGAGATTCGAGTAAATAGAATTTGAGTAGGTTAAAACGGGAATCCTGAAGTTCCATTGGATTCACACCTGAAACTATCTCATACACTCCGAGTATAATAGATTATAACTGTTGTATCGACTTAGTTAATTTGATTGATTGATTATAACATGTCTTGATCGAAACCATAGATTGCAAAAGTGAATAATGTAGTCGAGTAAGTCAAGTAGAGTGCGAGTCATGTCAATTGCAATCCTGGGTCGAGTCAAGTTAGTTTGAGTAGATTGAGTTCGAGTTTAAGTTCAAGTTTAGCTTGGATCCGAGTTCGAGTTTAAGTTCAAGTTTAGCTTGGATTCGAGTTCGAGTTTAAATTCAAGTTTTGATTTGAGTTTGGATTCGAGTTATACTTATTTTATATTACTAGATTTAACTTTAAAGATCTTAAGTTCGGGAATAATCGGACAACCGCTGCACATGAACGGCAGAATTTGTGTATTTTTTCAAGACAATTGGCATTGATAACTCCTTTAATTTGCATTGTTATCTAACTTGAATAGGCAAACACTCACTTTCTACGGTTTCCTGAGGCTCAAGAAAAATGATACTGCTTAAACTTATATCAATTTAGGGTCATTAAAGATTTATTCAAGTGGTTTAATGTGTCTTTACATTTCTTGAGGGGTTTTATGTAAAATGTTTTAATATTATTTACAAATAAAGCTCGAGGGTGATTTAGAATATTATGAGTTTTTATGAAAATGTATTTTAGTTTTAATAGTATTTTAGTGATGAAACCTAACTTTTAAAAGTTTATGTTATTTTTATGAAAACTACTACTTTTAGAAATTTGATGGTATTTTATTAAAATTTTAATCTTTCATTTAAAAATATAATTTTCTCAATTTTTTTTCATTGGAAATACGGATTCATAATTTTATATAATTTTCCAAAGTTTAATTTGTTTTAAAAAGTCATATTTCTTTAAAAAATCGTATATTTATTTTCTTTCGAGACTGAATTTTTCGTGAGGAGTTCTGTATCCCGCTCTACTATCCCAAGGATGTGCGATAATCCGCACCATCCATAAATGGGTTCCCCAAAAAGGGTTGTAGAGGCGCAATTGCAAAGGATTTAAAAATATCAAAAAAAGATTTTTTTTTTAAAAGCAAGGGTACTTTAATGAAAATTGTTTCATAATCTAAAATATCGTGCTATGAAACCATAGTGTATGTGATGGGGTAGATCATTACCCCGTGAGTTTTCTAGAGTTATAGTTCATTATAAGCAAGGTTCATGGTATTTATATGAAAATGTTCGATATATGTTTATTTCGCATGTAATTTTAATTACATTAAAAGGTAAATGATATGAATAATATTTTAAAGTGGTGTTAGAGGGATTAGGGTGAAATCTTAACTTAGCAAGGGTGATAAAACTTTTTAAAAGAATATTCATTTAGACTAACTCCACTTTAGTCAGTATAGTTTTAGAAAGCGGTTTGAGACGGAATGAAAAAGATAAAAGGGATTTACGGGTTTTGTTGCTCTTGAGAAGGGAGGAAAAAGAAAGAGGGGGTCTTCGTGGATCGTAGTAGCGTCAAGAATGGCTCCGGACTTCAAAAACGAACTTGGACCGCTAACTCCACTTGACTAATTTTAACTTTTCTTAAACTTCAGAATTTTTAGAGAATTTTGCTAGATTTTCATAATAGGGGGAGCTAGAGAATGGGGTGGTATTTATAGGGTAAAATGAGAGTGTGTGAATTAAAAAATGAATTAAAATGGATTAAATTGTGTAAATGAGGTGGATGAAGAGGTGTGTTGCTATCTGGTTTAAATCAGAGAAAACTAACAATAAAATGGAGTATAAGGGATTCAAAGGGACGTATGGGCGAAGCACGGAGACGATTGGAGCAAATCCAACCGCCGGTGGCGGTTTTGGGGGTGATTCTGGTGGTCGGATGGAGGCCACGTGTCTCGAAGTTTCGACCATGTCCTTTATACCTTGTTAACTCCTCATTTATCCTGTTTGATTTCTCAGAAACTTTTCGATTCTCCGTGTATTGGATGTGCAACTCTTGGGCTTCCGAAAAGTAAAAAAGAAAAAATATTAAAAATAATTGAGGTTGATGGGATTCGAACATGCAGGCTAAAGCACCGCAGTGGAGAGTATTAACCAGTGAGTTACAAGTTATTTCTTGTTTTTATTGAACAATTTTAACTTATAACTCTTAATCATGTTGAAATATCATTTTCTATATATTGAACAAGTTACATTTGTACAGGGATTTCTGGGTCGTTACATCCTACCCTCTTTAGAAAAATTTCGTCCTCGAAATTCATACAAAGGAATAAACTTCAAATAGATGAGGGTATCGTGTACGCATACCGTCTTCTCTCTCCGAGGTTGATTCTCCCGGCGAATCCTTTCTCCACATCACTCGGACCAAGTTCACCTCCTTGTTCCGTAATGTCTTCACCTTTCGATCTAAGATCTCGACTGGCTGCTGCTCGCAAGTCAGATCGGTTTCCACTGTGAGCTCAGAGTGATCAAGTATGTGATTGGGGTAGCTCACATATCGCTGTAGCTGGGATATGTGGAACACATTGTACACTCTTTCTAATGAGGGTGGTAGTGCCAAGCGGTACGTCACTTCTCCAACTCGTTCAAGTATGTCGAACGACCCGATATACCTTGGACCGAGTTTACCCCGTTTGTCAAAATGTATCACTCCTCTATTCGGAGAGATCTTCAAAAACACATGCTCTCCGGGTTAGAACTCCAAGTGTCAACGCTTTGCATCTGCCCAATGCTTCAGTCGGTCCTGGGCTATGCGCATCTTTTCCCTGATTATGCGAACTACATCCACAGTTGCCACGATCATCTCTGGCCCAAGGAGTTCACGATTTCCAACATCGTCTCAACTCGACGGAGGATGACACTTACGTCCGTATAGTGCTGCGAATGGTGCCATCCTAATGCTTGCCTGATAACTGTTGTTATATGAAAACTCCACAAGGTGTCGATGATTTTCTCACGAACCTCCGAAGTTTAGCATACAGGCTCTCGGAATATCTTCTAGGATCTGAATTGTTCGTTCGGACTGTCCGTCTGTTTAGGGATGATACGCCGTGCTGAAGTTTAGACTCGTTTCTAGGCTGGCTTGAAGACTCTGCTAAAACTAAGATCAGAATCTAGTATCTCGATTGGAGACGATGTAAACAGGTACCCCATATAATCTCACGATCTCCTCCATATACTTTCTTGCTAACGTCTCGGTTGATTGGCCAACTCTGAATGGAATAAAGTAAGCCGACTTGGTGATTCGATCCACAATAACCCAAACTGCGTCGTTACCCTTCGTGCTGCGAGGGTATGTAGTCACGAAATCCATGATGATGTGCCACCATTTCCATTCTGGGATTGGTAACAGCTAAAGTAGGCCAACAGTTCTGTGATACTCGGCCTTCACTTTCTAACATATTAAACACTTTTCTACGCTCCTTACTACTTCTCGTTTCATTCAATGTCACCAGTAATGTTTCCGTAGATCCTTGTACATCTTAGTGCCGCCGGAGAGTACAGAATGCGGAGAGCTGTGAGCTTTTTTCATCAACTCTTCCTAACAAGACCGATTAGCACACATAAACGGCTCTCATACTGCAAGGATCCATCTTCGTGGATGATGAAGTAGGTTCGAAGGCCACTTTCTACTTGTTCTTGGATCTTTTGTAACTTGGCATCATTTGTTTGAGCTGCCTTGATCAGATTGACAAGTGTGGACTGAACTTGTAAGTTCATCAAGGATGATGCATTACCTGGCACAATTACTTCAATCATAAGTCCGTGCAGTTCTTGTTGTAGCTTCCACTGAGCAGTGAGGCTCATTGCTAATGGCTGGTGACTAAGTGCATCGGGAACTACGTTACCTTTCCAGAATGATATTGTAGGTTGATATCAAAGTCTGCCATGAGCTCAGCCATCTTCTCTGTCGCATGTTCAGTTCTTTTTGAGTAAATACATACTTCATACTCTTGTGGTCGGTGTATATATCCACTCGCTCTCCTAAAAGGTAGTGACGCCAAATCTTGAGTGCGAAGAGCACGGCTGTCAATTCCAGGTCATGTGTTGGATAGTTGCGCTCATGTACCTTTAACTGTTTTGATGCAAAAGCCACAACTTTTCCATGCTGATGCAGAACACATCCTAATCTCTTACCGGACACATTATAATGTACATCGAATCCGCCAGATTGATCCGGTATTACGAGAATAGGTGCAGAGCTTAACATCGACTTGAGTTCTACGAAAGCCTTCTCACATGCTTCTGACCATATGAATACTTCGTCTTTACGTGTAAGCTTGGTCAAGGGTGCTGCGATCTTTGAAAATCCTTCGATGAAGCATCTGTAATATCTTGCTAAACCCAAGAAACTTCTTATATCTTTGACTAACTTTGGTGTCGGTCACTCATTGACAGCTGACAGCTTAACTGGATCTACAGAGATTCCTTCGCCTGAAATGATGTGTCCGAGAAATCCGACCTGGTCTAGCCAAAATTCATACTTGCTGTACTTGGCATAGAGCTGATGTTGTCGTAATTTCTCTAGGACAATACATAAGTGCTTGGTGTGTTCTTTCCGATTCTTTGAATACACCATGATGTCATCGATAAAGATAATAATAAACCTGTCTGAGTATTCTCGGAAAACTTGGTTCATCAGGTTCATAAAAATGGCTGGTGCATTGGTCACTCCAAATGGCATTACGAGATATTCGTAATGGACATAACGAGTCCTGAACGCCATCTTCTGAATGTCAGATTCCTTGACCTTCACTTGATGATAGCCTGAACGAAGATCTAACTTTGTGAAGACACAAGATCCACTTAGCTGATCGAAAAGGTCATCGATGCGACGTACCGGATTATTAAATCAATTGTCGATTTAATAATATATATATATATATATATGTTTGTGTGTGTGTGTGTATATTGATATATATTTTCTAGTATTATGTTCACTCTCTTACTTTCTCTCATTTTCTATTTGTATGTGATATAAATACATGTATATGTATATGATACATATATAAATATATTGTGTATATGATACACATATACTTCCAAAAGTGATGATAAGTATGAGAGTTCGATTAAACAAGTGTATATGATACATGTACATTAATCGGACATTTTATAATACTAACCGGTTTATTATATAACAGGATTATTAAATCAAGTGTTGATTTAATAATCAAACATACGTTGATATGTATTCTAGTATTATGTTTACATCTCATTTGATATTTGTATGTGATACAAATACATGTATATGTATATGATACACTTAATTATTCTAGAAGATATGCTTCATTTTCTTTAAATGAATAAAGAAAACAAGCATGCAGGGATATACTTCATTTTCTTTAAATGAATAAAGAAAACATGCATAGTAGAAAGGTATGGTTGTAAAGAGGTATGGCTTCATATTAAAATAGAAATAAAACACTATTTTTGGATGAAGCCTTCTCTCTCCTTCTTCATTCCTTTATGCATCTTCTCTCTCCTCTTTTTCCTTGTAGAGAAATGAGAGCTTAAAAGAAAGAAAATAGAGAGTGGTTACTACATCTCTTCCTCTCATTCTTTAGCAAATTTTGAGAGCAAGTTACTTCACAAAATTATAGCTTTTGGTAAAGTTGAAAATTAGGTTGGGGTTTTCTTCGAAGTGGATCATCTTCGATAAGGAGGTCCGCTTGCAAGTTCGATTCTTACGATGCGGAGTCTGTTCCTGCCCGATTAGGGCGCACCCTCCTTGGAGGGCAAGCTCCATAGCCGCACACTTGGTATAAACGGCAAGTGCATTTGCGATGCTCCACGTGCAATGCACGTGTGCAAACGCACTGCGTTATGTGCAATGCACGTGCGCATGCACAAGTACTGTGCTACACGTGCAAGGCATGTAGCGCAAGCGCACCTCTTCTGAAGCATGCACTTCTATTAGAGCCAAAGCTCTATTTGGAATGATATATTCCTGTTAACTTTCTTTAAAAAAAAGATATTGAGATCCGTGATCCAACGGCGCCTAGACACCCTGAATTGATTAAAGATCAATTCAAATTTTGTGTTAAGGATTTACCCTAACTACCCCTCTCCTTTAAATAGGAGCCGTTGGGAGAAAAACCTCCATCATAGATAGAGAAAATTTCTTTTTCTAAAACATCAACAAAGAAAAAATTCTCAAGGAGGCCAAACCTCCATCAGGAAGAAGTTCTTCCACAAGAAAACCAGGGTCGAAACTAGGTAAAAAAGGAGAGAAAATTCTCTCTTCTCTTTCATTTTGAAGACTCGGCTTCATTAAAATTTTGACTCTACATGAAAGATCAAAATATCTTGAGGTTTATCTCATATCTATAAGAGTCTAGAATCTCATGAGGGCGTTGATCCTAATATCTATGACCTTAGGGAGAAAAACTCCTATTAAAAGATGTCTTGACACATAAAAATATAAGCTTCGGGTTCGTCAAACATGGAAAAAGAATGAGTCTGAAGCTTCGGCTCCATTGAAAGCAAAACTTTCTGGAAAGTTACCAACTTTCACAAATCAAGGCTCGCCCTAATCTTGGACGCACTCCATACAGACGTGCGCTTCATGAATAGTGCAAGCGGACCCCAAAAGTTAGCTAACAGAAGCCTTAGCTTCATTGAAAGCAAAACTTTCCTGAAAGGCAACACCTTTCAAAAAACAAGTGCGCATCGTGCGCAAGCGCTAGGCACAGTGCCAACCTTGGTCCCCCCCGAACGTCATGATCATCACGTGCAACCCACGTGAGCATACAGACATGCGCAACATAAGTGCGCAATGAAAGTTCCTAGTGCCTTCGCCGCGACAACCGCGGCCGATGGGGAACCGAAAAACGAAAATTATCGAGAGAGAGCACTAGAAACAAGTCCCTAGAAATCTTTCCAGACACGAAAACTAGCAAACTAGCATATAAGGTTTAAGAATACAACCTTTGACGCGTGTCCACCTAATTGTGGTAGACCCCTCTAAGTTTCTCGTAAGCCGTCCGAAACAAGCTTGAATGGCGACTGCCCTTGCCGAAGATGATCAACCTGGGGGAACCGATCCAAGCTCCAGCTTCACCTAGTGAAGCAACTGATGCTCCAAACTCGCTAGGAATGGAGAGTGGGGATGTATGAATTTTCTACTATCATTTTCTCACAAATAGAAATCTTAAGAGAGAAAGTGAAGAAAAAGGAGTAGGAGGTGAAGAAGTGGCCATGACAAGAAAACAGCAAAGTGTTGTGTATGTTGAGAAAAGAATGGCTATCAATTTTTACAACCATGGAAAAATCATCACAACAATTTTTGAATAAACTAATGAAGCCCATTCCTCTCTGCATTTCTACAACCATGCTCAATGCCATCTCATTTTCCACCTCATTTGCAAATGATTTTCCTAAAAGAAAATCATATAATGAGGTATCCATCTTTTAGAAGTAATTCCGTATAAATATGGGATACATGTCACGCCCCGCTTCCCAGTAGACGGAAACGGTGACGTGGCAGGCCGCAACGTATTTACTAAGAAATAAATACGTTAAGCGTAATTAAGCAATATATATAAAAACGCACAAGAATGACAAGAGTATTAAAATAGAACAGCAAATTTATTTGCATTCATCTTTACATACAATTGTTTGAAAATGAAAAGATACAATGATAATAATCAGTGCCTAAACAATGGAATACAGGAAAGTAAGTACAAAGAACTAGATATCAGGCTGTGCCGCAAGCTGGTTCAAGTCTTTCTGGCTCGGCTCAATCTCTTCAGTGACCGGTCCTCCTGACGAACATTCCAAAGAAAGATATAGAAGGAATGTCGTCAGTGAACTAGCGCTCGGTAAGACCCAAAGAAGAAAAAGAATATACAAGTAATGCGAAATGAATAGGTAAGTTGTGTATGATTGATTGCTGGTATATGATAGTTATTCTAACGTGGTTGTTTGTAGCTTGATAAAGAAGGTATTCGTGTATACGAGAGGAATCCATCTTACCCTGTGGACTATGGTAACATGTAGTACAAGGCCCCGTCATAACCCACGAGACAACGTCACGAGAATTCATGTAGGTGTCTTTTAAGTGATCTCTCGTGCCACGATATACGTTACGTACCAATCTACACCTTTATCCCCGTGTATTGTATTGTATCGATTATATTTACAATTCTTGCCGAAACCATGGATACAAAATGTTCAATTATTCATGTTCAGGATGTAATCAAGTAGTCAAGTCAAGTTATAACCATGGTTCGGTTAAGTCAAGTTAAGTATACATGTTTGATATTGATGTTTGGATTCGAGTATTCATGTTCATGATCAAGTATGCATGTTTGATTTCAGATTCAGGTTTGAATTGGACTCGGATTAGAGTTTGGATTCGGGTTTGAGTTAGACTCAGACCGAGTCACACACTTGTAAACTGATTTAGCTCTTGAATTAGGTTCGAGAGTCATCGGTAATTGCTGCACATGGACGGCAGGATTTGTGTCTTTTTCCAAGAAAATTACTATTGATAACTCCGTTAAATTGTCTACCTTAAATAAGCAAGCACTCACTTTCTCCGGCTGTCACGCCCCGCTTCCCGGTATACGGCGAAGGGGACACGACTGGTCCGCTACGTATATACTCAGAAGTACATACGCTAAGCGTATCTAAGCAATATAAAAGAAAATATACACAAGAGACAAGGTAAATAAAAACAACAACTTTATTTATTAACATTCTTTTGTACAATGCATGAAAAGGAAATACAACTGAAATAAAAACGATGCCTAAACAATGGCATGACAGGAAATTAAAGGTACCGAATAGAAAATGTACAATGTCTAGAGCTCAGGGTCTTCGCTGTACTGATCCAAGTTTTCTGCAGTTGGCCCGATCTCTGACGGATCCAAATCACCTGACGACATTCAAAGAAGAAAGAAATAGAATGTCGTCAGCGAACAGGTCGCTCGTTAAGTCCCAAAGATAAGAGGGAAGTAGAATAGACCGAGAGTAAGAGAGAGAGAGAGAGGGTAGCTTTTACAGTTGTATTATATTATTTTAGTGTTAATGCTATTGTTATCGTAAGTTCAAGGGTGAATGTCAACTAATCTCAAGAGTGTTCTCAAACCCAACAGGATGTAATCCAGGGGTAGGGAACCACGGGCCCAAATGATATGTTGGTAGCGAGACTTCGACCGTCGTCGAAGTATTCCAAACTCAACAGGCCACAGTCCAGGAGCATGGAAACACGGGACCTCATGCTTGCTTGCTTGTGTTAGTAGACATGGATTCATGATCTAGGGGGACTCTTGAGATTATGTTGGATTCACGAATGAACTACCTAAATACCCCGTATAGTTATTGTATTGATAGTATTGTATTGCATTGTAATGTCTTGTAAATTGAATTGTATAATTGGATGACTTGCCGAAACCATGATATCAGTAAACGGATGTAACTGTAGAATCATGTATGTAACTGAAGAATCATGTAAACTGGATGATCATGTAAATGGAATGTATATCCATGGTTCGGTTCCGTCAAGTTGTATACATTGGTAATTGGATTCATGGATTCATGTTGAATTGTAATATTGAAGATTGTAGATTGTGGTTTGTACTTGAATTATATTCAAGTCAGATTATACTGAGACTCAAACCGAGTTAGACAATTAGCAAAGTGAATTGAAGTCCTGATTGTTTTAATTTGTCTACCTTAGATAGGAAAACACCCACTTCTCCGGCTCCCTGAGGCTCAAGAGATTGGTTCCGCTTAAACCTATGTTTACTAGGGTCCTTAAGGTAATTTATAAAACTTGAGGGGGTTTTATATAAAAATACTTTTATATACTTTTCAAAATACACCCAAGCATTTATTATTCGTTTTTAGAGTTGTAATGAATGTAGATTTTATATTGTGATATTTCTAGTGGAAATATCCTAATTTCATAAATAAAGGTATTTATTTGTAATATTGATTTGTATGGAATTCATGGTTTTTTAGTGTAAAATTGATTCTTGTGATATTGTAGAAAAAAAGATGGAATATTTATATCATAACAAAATAGGTATTTTAATGATAAATATACATATATTTATACAAAAATAATTTTAATATATATTTTATATTCTAAAAATCTCATTTTCTTAAGATGTCGTATTTTAAATCTTTCGAGACCAAATGCTCCTTGCGGAGGTCTGAATCTCGCACTACTAAACCCGAGGATGTGCGATAATCCGCACCATCCCGAACGGGTTCCCCAAAATGGGTTGTAGTGGCACTTTGCAAAGATTGTATAATACTAAATCCTTTAGAAAACGGTTTTATGAAGTAAATGGTATTTATTTGTAAAGACGTCAATTTTCCGTATTCTATGTTCTAGGGTCTCCTAAGTCAACTAGACTATTCCTAACTGGTCCAAACGACAAGTTGTGAGATATCTCAAATCGCCTCTTCACCGCCAATTGTGGCCAGGTAAGTACAAGTGAAAAAAGGAGGGATCCGCTTACGAATCACCGTGAGGCGGGCCTTTTAAAGTTACCTTTCTCACTTGTCTAGGCTAGACACCACAAAGTCAGGTTTAGATAAACGACTGATGTCCACAACCTTATCCTATTTTCATAATGAGTGGTATTTATTTAAAAAGATGTATCAATACTAAATCTTTTAGAAATGGTTTTATCAAGTCGATAGTATTTAAATGAAAATGTTTGTTTTCTCGTATTCTAAATTCCCAAGATTATTGTACTATGTTTACATGTGAGTGTGTGAGGAGGTAGGTCGTTATCTCGTGATCTACTTAAAGGTATAGCAAAGTTTAATGGAGTTAAATGTATAATTGAAACAATATGGTATTTAAGTGAAAAAATACGATAACTTGAAATAGCCATTATTTCATGTAATGAAACTTGATCAATTTGGTTGGTTAGTGTTTAATAATCAACATGAGAGAGTTTAAGCATGATTGTATTAACGAGAAGTGAAGTTTTATAAGAAACCGAATCGGAAATCGGATTTGTTCCGATTCCGTCGGGTTTTGTAAATCCGTATTTTTAGATAGAAGAGATAGGTAGAAATTGGGACTTACGGTTTCAGGACACACAAGAGGGTGAGAGAGAAGTAGTGGAATCACCGATGTGTTGCGTCGTCGCCGGGAGTTCCTAGGACGATCGCCGGAAGTTCGCCGTAGATTTCGCCGGAGCTTCGCCTTTCGCTCGTTTTCAAAGTACACACGATTTTTGGAATTTTGAGAGAGTGGGCTCAGAATTTTGGGATGAGAGGGTAGGGGGTAGGGGTGTATTTATAGGGTTAGGGTAGGTGTAGGGTTTAAATGAAAAAATGTAAAAATATATAAAAATATATTAAAAATTGGAGTAAATTGGGTATTCTGAATTCTCTGGAACCGATCTGAAGATTTAAAGCGTGCAGGGGGTAGGGGAGAGGAAGAGACACGACTTTGCTGTTGACAACTCACCGGAATCGGCAACTCCGGCCGGCGGCGGTGGGCCGAGTCTGCCGGTCTGCCGGCCGAGTTGGCCGATCCGGGCCGAGTTCGATGGTCGAAGTGTGCGCCGTCGGTTCATCTAGCCTCTGGTACTGTTAACTTTTTGGGTGTAGTGGGAAAATCTGGAGTTATCACGTGTGGACTGTTGGGCTTCTATAAAATTTAAAACAAAACAATATTAAAAATAATATGGGGCATGGGATTTGAATTCTGGTGGCTTGGTTCAGCAATGCAAGGTATTACCAATGAGCTACAAGCTCCTTCTTGTAATTAAATTGCTAATTAATTATTTAAGTCTTGTGCTCAGACAATAAATACCCCTTTATGGATTTTTGAAAAAATATTTTGAAAAAAATTGTATAGGAAATTTGGTGTTGTTACATTCTATCCTCCTTATAAAAATTTCGTCCTCGAAATTTTTATAAGGAGGATAGAACAGATTCAAGAAAAGTTTGGTGATAGTGTGTGAATAATAACAAAGTGATACAAGGGTGTGAAAAAGGTTGAAGAGAGTTACCAGGGTTATCCTGACCAACTGTATCAGCTTCTACAGCAGCCAAATTGTAAGCCTGGCGTCTCGGCACGTTTCTTCATGCAAGCTGGTACAATGCTGATTGTCGAGGTAAAGGTGGTCCATGTGGAGGTGGTGCAGGAAGAGTTAACTGGGTAGGTGGGGCTTGGACAGCTGGTCTAGCCGCAGAATTAGGATTAGTTCGGTTGTGTGGACAAGTTCATATGGTATGTGAGGATGATCCACATATCAGGCAAAGACCGTTAGCTCGTCAGCAAACTTCCATCAGATGTCTAACTCTCTTGCAGTAGGTACAAAAGGCTGGGTTGGGCCTGTTGATTGGTACTCCCAGTCTCCTTAGTACAAATGGTGGTCCTAATGCGGCTTCTCTTGCCATTTGGTTGGCAGGGCGCTTAACTCCTGCAGACTGAGGTCTGCCCCTCGCTTTTATCACTGCCTCATAACTGCGGGCAGCTTCCAGAGCATCTTCATGAGTCAGAAATTTCCCTGTGGCTAGTGCAGCCTGGATTCCCGTCTCCAAACCTTGTTGAAATCGACGGGCTCTGATTTCATCCGTCGGTATCAGGTGTGTTGCAAATCTGTTAAGGTCTTGTGTTAGCTGTGTGGTATGTGATATTAAAAATTTGAAATACTGTGACATATCTTACCGACTGAGTATGGTGAGTTCAGCTTCATACTCATCTACTGACTTGTCCCACAACGAACCTTGTTGTAAATGAATGAACTGTTGTTCCATGGCAAACCTGGCAGTCACAGGGAAGTACTTCGCGTCGAACTTATCGCGAAAAGTCTTCTATTCAATGGGCTGATCAAGATGGCTTTCTTCCGCCTTCCACCAGTTCCGTGCATTGTCCGTGAGTTGCGGCTTTGCAACTCAGACCCAAGCTATTTCTGGCACTTGTGCTACTGCCAGATCATCCTCGATACTTTGAGCCCATTCCTCAGCTTCCAGTGGGCTCCCCTTTCCTGAGAACTGTTTGGGATGTAAAACTCTGAATTGCTTCACCCCAGGTGCTTCAGCCTCGGGACGGTTCAAGAGCTGCTGCTGTCCCTCTAGGAGGCTGCGGATTGCCTCAAGTAGAACCGTTTGCTCGTTGAGTGGAGCAGGAACGGAAGGTGTGAGTGGTAGTGGTGGAGGTGTGTTGTTGAAATTGGTGCTAGTGTTGTTTGGTGAATCCATAACCTTGAATGAAAAATTTAGGTTAGGAAAGATTCAAAGTATATGATTCAAAGAATAAGAAATGATGGGATTCAAGAAATATGATTGTAAAGAATGTTTTAGTTGCTGGTTCTTGTGTTTTATATTGCTTAGGGTTCCATACAGCTCGGACCTGCATGGGCCACCAACAAAACCTGTCACACCCCGCTTTTCCGTATACGGCGAAGGGGACGCGACTGGTCCGCTACGTATATACTCAGAAGTACATACGCTAAGCGTATCTAAGCAATATAAAAGAAAATATACACAAGAGACAAGGTATAATAAAAACAACAACTTTATTTATTAACATTCTTTTGTACAATGCATGAAAAGGAAATACAACTGAAATAAAAACGATGCCTAAACAATGGCATGACAGGAAATTAAAGGTACTGAATAGAAAATGCACAATATCTAGAGCTCAGGGTCTTCGCTGTACTGATCCAAGTCTTCTGCAGTTGGCTCGATCTCTGACGGATCCAAATCACCTAACGACATTCAAAGAAAAAAGAAATAGAATATCGTCAGCGAACAGGTCGCTCGGTAAGTCCCAAAGATAAGAGGGAAGTAGAATAGACAGAGAGTAAGAGAGAGAGAGAGAGTAGCTTTTACAGTTCTATTATATTGTTTTAGTGTTAATGATGTTGTTATCGTAAATTCAAGGGTGAATGTCAACTAATCTCAAGAGTGTTCTCAAACCCAACAGGCTGTAATCCAGGGGTAGGGAACCACGGGCCCAAATGATATATTAGTAGCGGGACTTCGACCATCGTTGAAGTATTCCAAACTCAACAGGCCACAGTCCAGGAGCATGGAAACACGGGCCCTCATGCTTACTTGCTTGTGTTAGTAGACATGGATTCATGATCTATGGGGACTCTTGAGATTACGTTGGATTCACGAATGAACTATCCAAATACCCCGTATAGTTATTGTATTGATAGTATTGTATTGCATTGTAATGTCTTGTAAATTGAATTGTATAATTGGATGACTTGCCGAAACCATGATATCAGTAAACGGATGTAACAGTAGAATCATGTATGTAACTGAAGAATCATGTAAACTGAATGATCATGTAAATGGAATGTATATCCATGGTTCGGTTCCGTCAAGTTGTATACATTGGTAATAGGATTCATGGATTCATGTTGAATTGTAATATTGAATATTGTAGATTGTGGTTTGTACTTGAATTATATTCAAGTCAGATTATACTGAGACTCAAACTGAGTCAGACAATTAGCAAAGTGAATTGAAGTCCTGATTGTTTTAATTTGTCTACCTTATATAGGCAAGCACCCACTTCTCCGGCTCCCTGAGGCTCAAGAGATTGGTTCCGCTTAAACCTATGTTTACTAGGGTCCTTAGGGTAATTTATAGAACTTGAGGGGGTTTTATGTAAAAATACTTTTATATACTTTTCAAAATACACCCCAAGCATTTATTATTCGTCATTAGAGTTGTAATGAATGTAGATTTTATATTGTGATATTTCTAGTGGAAATATCCTAATTTCATAAATAAAGGTATTTATTTGTAATATTGATTTGTATGGAATTCATAGTATTTTAGTGTAAAATTGATTCTTGTGATATTGTAGAAAAAAGATGGAATATTTATATCATAACAAAATAGGTATTTTAATGATAAATATACATATATTTATACAAAAATAATTTTAATATATATTTTATATTCTAAAAATCTCATTTTCTTAAGATGTCGTATTTTAAATCTTTCGAGACCGAATGCTCCTTGCGGAGGTCTGAATCTCGCACTACTAAGCCTGAGGATGTGCGATAATCTGCACCATCCCGAACGGGTTCCCCAAAATGGGTTGTAGCGGCGCTTTGCAAAGATTGTATAATACTAAATCCTTTAGAAAACGGTTTTATGAAGTAAATGGTATTTATTTGTAAAGACGTCAATTTTCCGTATTCTATGTTCTAGGGTCTCCTAAGTTAACTAGACTATTCCTAACTGGTCTAAACGACAAGTTGTGAGATACCTCAAATCGCCTCTTCACCGCCAATTGTGACCGGGTAAGTACAAGTGAAGAAAGGAGGGATCCGCTCACGAATTACCGTGAGACGGGCCTTTTAAAGTTACCTTTCTCACTTGCCTAGCCTAGACACCACAAAGTCAGGTTTAGATAAACGACTGATGTCCACAACATTATCCTATTTTCATAATGAGTGGTATTTATTTAAAAAGATGTATCAATACTAAATCTTTTAGAAATGGTTTTATCAAGTCGATGGTATTTAAATGAAAATGTTTGTTTCCTCGTATTCTAAATTCCCAAGATTATTGTACTATGTTTACATGTGAGTGTGTGAGGAGGTAGGTCGTTAATTCGTGATCTACTTAAAGATATAGCAAGGTTTAATGGAGTTAAATGTATAATTAAAACAATATGGTATTTAAGTGAAAAAATACGATAACTTGAAATAACCATCATTTCATGTAATGAAACTTGATCAATTTGGTTGGTTAGTGTTTAATAGTCAACATGAGAGAGTTTAAGTATGATTGTATTAACGAGAAGTGAAGTTTTATAAGAAACCGAATCGAAAATCGGATTTGTTCCGATTCCGTCGGGTTTTGTAAATCCGTATTTTTAGATAGAAGAGATAGGTAGAAATTGGGACTTACGGTTTCAGGACACACAAGAGGGTGAGGGAGAAGTAGTGGAATCACCAATGTGTTGCGTCGTCGCCGGGAGTTCCTAGGACGATCGCCGGAAGTTCGCCGGAGCTTCGCCTTTCGCTCGTTTTCAAAGTACATATGATTCTTGGAATTTTGAGAGAGTGGGCTCAGAATTTTGGGATGAGAGGGTAGGGGGTAGGGGTGTTTTTATAGGGTTAGAGTAGGTGTAGGGTTTAAATGAAAAAATGTAAAAATATATAAAAATGTATTAAAAATTGGAGTAAATGCGGCTTTCTGAATTCTCTGGAACCGATCTGAAGATTTAAAGTGTGCAGGGGGTAGGGGAGAGGAAGAGACACGACTTTGCTGTTGACAACTCGCCGGAATCGGCAACTCCGGCCGGCGGCGGCGGGCCGAGTCGGCTGGTCCACCGGCCGAGTAGGCCGATCCGGGCCGAGTTTGATGGTCGGAGTGTGCGCCGTCGGTTCATCTAGCCTCTGATACTGTTAACTTTTTGGGTGTAGTAGGAAAATCTGGAGTTATCATGTGTGAACTATTGGGCTTCTATAAAATTTAAAACAAAATAATATTAAAAATAATGTGGGGCATGGGATTTGAACTCTGGTGGCTTGGTTCAGCAATGCAAGGTATTACTAATGAGCTACAAGCTCCTTCTTGTAATTAAATTGCTAATTAATTACTTAAGTCTTATACTCAGGCAATAAATACCCCTTTATGGATCTTTGAAAAAATATTTTGAAAAAATTTGTATAGGAAATTTGGGGCTGTTACACCGGCTCCCTAGAGCTCAAGAGAATTGATCCCGCTTAAACCTATATTTACTAAAATCCTTAAAATATTGTTTTTATATAACTCGAGGGGGTTTTACGAAAATATTTTAATATAGATTAAAATAAATCTCGAGGGTGATTAGTATTACTCAGGGTTTTCATGAGTGTGGATTTTAAGTATTGGGTATTTTAGTAATAATTACTTAGCTTGAAAAGTTCATGGTATTTTATTGTAAAACTTGCCTCTTTGGTATCTTGATGGTATTTTATTGTCATTTGTTAATTTTTTCATTTTTTTTTGAAAAATATAGATTTATTATATTTTGAAAATATGGATTTATAATTTTATATAACTTTAATTCTAAAAATAATTTTATTTTATTTAGAAAATTCGTATTTCTTAAAAACCGTATTTAAATCCTTTCGAGATCGAATGCTCCGCGAGGAGGTCTGCATCTCGTTCTACTAGCCCAAAAATGTGTGATAATCCGCACCATCTATTTAAATCCTTTCGAGATCGAATACTCCATGAGGAGGTCTGTATCTCGTTCTACTAGCCCAAAGATGTGCGATAATCTAGATCATCCATTAGCGGGTTTCCTAAAGAGGGTTGTAGATGCTTAATCGCAAAAGATATGAAATAACGCTTTAAAAAGAATCCGGGTTTAGATTTATGTGGTATTTTAGTGTAAAGTTTTCTTCGTAACAAATATTCATACAAAAGAGGTATCGTGCTATAGATCCAAGTGTGTGTGGGGGGCGGAGGTCGGTACCCTATAAAATTTTCCTAAAAGTATAATTTTAACAAATACTAAAAGAAGTGTTTATGAAATTCAAGGTATTTTAATTGAAAAGTTCTACTATGTTTGTTTTACATAAGAATCTTGATTAAAATTGATTCTAAACATTTATATTTAAGATTACAAGTATTGTGTAAAACTTGATTGATCAAAGAATAAAAAGAAGGAGTTTCTAGGGTTTAGAAAAAAAGGATATCGGTGTTAACTCCACTTACTGATATAGGTTTTAAAATGGAATTTCAATGAAGATAAAGAGAGATTGGGAGGGACTTACGGTTTAGAAAACTTAAAGAGAGGTTGAAGAAGAGGGGATGAGCTTCGTGGCGTCGCGGGAGCTCTGGAATAGGCTTCGGTCTTCGCCGGAACCAACTTGCTTGCTAACTCCTCTTTTACTTCACTTGCACTAGGAATTTTTTTGAGAGTTTTAGCTAAAATTTTCAGAATGGTGCTGAACTATGGTAGGGGATGGTATTTATAATGGAGAATTAGGGTTTGGGAATTAAATGTGTGGATTAAACGTATTAAAATTGTGATAAATTATGGATTGAAAGATCTCTGTTTGATTGCAAAGAAATCAAACAATGCAGAGGAGTTAGGGGTAGGTGAAGAGACAAGTGTGCGGAGCCCGGGGATTATTGGCCTCCATCCGACCGTCAGTGCCGGTCTTTTGAGGGATTTGGCAGGTCGATTTCGGGGCATTTGCCTCGAGATTCGTGCCACTTGATCAAGACAGTATTTAAACTCTTTTGCACATGTTTGATTTTTCTAAACTTTTCATTTCCCATGCATTGCACGTGAAATCTTTTGGGCTCCCAAAAAGTAAAAAAAAATTCAGAAAAAATAATTGTGTCTGATGGGAATCGAATATAGGGGCTACGTCACAGCAGTGCAAAGGCTTTACCAGTGAGCTATAAGTTGCTTCTTGCTGTTATTTAACAAAAGTAACTTATAACTTAAACTCAGGTTATAAAACTCGTCTTTACATACAACTGTTTGAAAATGAAAAGATACAATGATAATAAGCAGTGCCTAAATAATGGCATACAGGAAAATAAGTGCAAAGAACTAGAAGTCAGGCTGTGCCATAAGTTGATCCAAGTCCTCTTGGCTCGGCTCAATCTCTTCAGTGACCGGTCCTCCTGACGAACATTCGAAGGAAAGAAATAGAAGGAATGTCTTCAGCGAACTAGCGCTCGGTAAGTCCCAAAGAAGAAAGAGAATATACAAGTAATGTGAAATGAATAGGTAAGTTGTGTATGATTGATTGCCGGTATATGATAGTTATTCTAACGTGGTTGTTTGTACCTTGATAAAGAAGGTATCCGTGTATACGAGAGGAGTCCATCTTACCCCATGGACTATAGTAACATGTAGTACAAGGCCCCGTCATAACCCACGGGACAACGGCACGAGAATTCATGTAGGTGTCATTTAATTGATCTCTCGTGCCACGATATACGTTCCGTACCAATCTACCCCTTTATCCCCGTGTATTATATTGTATCGATTATATTTACAAGTCTTGCCGAAACCATGGATACAAAATGTTCAAGTATTCATGTTCAGGATATAATCAAGTAATCAAGTAGTCAAGTCAAGTTATAACCATGGTTCGGTTAAGTCAAGTCAGGTATACATGTTTGATATTGATATTTGGATTCCAGTATTCATGTTCATGATCAAGTATGCATGTTTGATTTTAGATTCAGGTTTGAATTGGACTCAGATTTTAGTTTGGATTCAGGTTTGAGTTAGACTCAGACCGATTCAGACACTTGTAAACTGATTTAACTCTTGAATTAGGTTCGAGAGTCATCGGTAACTGCTGCACATGGACGACAGGATTTGTGTCTTTTTCCAAGACAATTACTATTGATAACTCCGTTAAGTTGTCTATCTTGAATAGGCAAGCACTCACTTTCTCCGGCTCTCTAGGGCTCAAGAGAATTGATCCCGCTTAAACCTATATTTACTAAAATCCTTAAAATATTGTTTTTATATAACTCGAGGGGGTTTTGTGAAAAATATTTTAATATAGATTAAAATAAATCTCGAGGGTGATTAGTATTACTTAGGGTTTTCATGAGTGTGGATTTTAAGTATTGGGTATTTTAGTGATAATTACTTAGCTTGGAAAGTTCATGGTATTTTATTGTAAAACTTGCATTTTTGGTATCTTGATGGTATTTTATTGTCATCTATTAATCTTTTCATTTTTTTTGAAAAATATAGATTTATTATATTTTGAAAATATGGATTTATAATTTTATATAACTTTAATTTTGAAAATAATTTTATTTTATTTAGAAAATTCGTATTTCTTAAAAACCGTATTTAAATTCTTTCGAGATCGAATGCTCTGTGAGGAGCTCTCCATCTCGTTCTACTAGTACAAGGATGTACGATAATCCGCACCATCCATTAGCGGGTCTCCTAAAGAAGGTTGTAGATACTTAATCGCAAAGGATATGGAATAACGCTTTAAAAGGAATCCGGTTTTAGATTTATGTTGTATTTTAGTGTAAAGTTTTCTTTGTAACAAATATTCATACAAAAGAGGTATCGTGCTATGGATCCAAGTGTGCATGTGGGGTAGGTCGTTACCCCATGAAATTTTCCTAAAGGTATTGTTTTAACAAATACTAAATGAAGTGTTTATAAAGTTCAAGGTATTTTAATAAAAAGGTTCTACTATGTTTGTTTCACATGAGAATCTAGATTAAAATTGATTCTAAATATTTATATTTAAGGTTACAAGTATTGTGTAAAAACTTGGTTGATCAAAGAATAAAAGAGAAGGAGTTTTTAGGGTTTAGAAAAAAAGGATATCGGAATTTACTTTACTTACCGATATAATTTTTAAAATGGAATTTCAATGAAGATAATGAGAGATTGGAAGGGACTTACGGTTTAAAAAACTCAAAGAGAGGTTGAAGAAGAGGGGATGAGCTTCGTGGCGTCGCAGGAGCTCCGGAATAGGCTTCGATCTTCACCGGAACCAACTTGCTTGCTAACTCTTTTACTTCACTTGCACTAGAATTTTTTTGAGAGTTTTGGCTAGAATTTTCAGAATGGTACTGAGCCAAAGTAGGGGATGATATTTATAGTGGAGATTTAGGGTTTGGGAATTAAAAGTGTGGATTAAAAGTATTAAAATTGTGATAAATTGTGAATTGAAATGTCTCTGTTTAATTGCAGAGAAATCAAACAGTGCAGAGGAGTTAGGGGTAGGTGAAGAGACAAGTGTGCAGAGCCCGGGGATTATTGGCCTCCATCCGACGGTCGGTGCCGGTCTTTTGAGAGATTTGGCCAGTCGATCTCGAGGCATTTGCCTCCAGATTCGTGTCACTTGATCAACACGGTATTTAAATCCTTTGCACATATTTGATTTTTCTGAACTTTTCATTTCCCGTGTATTGCACGTGTATTCTTTTGGGCTTCCAAAAAGTAAAAAAAGTCAGAAAAAATAATTGTGTCCGATGGGAATCGAACATAGGGGCTACGTCACAGCAGTGTAAAGGCTTTACCAGTGAGCTACAAGTTGCTTCTTGCCGTTATTTAACAAAAGTAATTTATAACTCAAACTCAGGTTGTAAAACTCATTTCTTATATATTAACAGTAAAATTTTCGTACAAGATTTTAGAGTCGTTACAATACTTCCCGGTATACGTATCAAAGTACATATACGCGTATCCGTATAAAAATACGAATAGCCAAGAGAGTGAAAATGAATAGTGAACAATGTATTAGAAATATATATAATATAAATTATTAAATCAAAACCTGAATTAATAATCCGGCTTAATTCTAAGCCGGCTAGTATTATCAACCGTCCGATTAAAGTCCGTGTAGCCTGTACACGTATTTAATCGTACCCATGTATGCACCAACATACATCATTTACATCATATCGCCTGAATCAGGAAAACCCTCTATGTGGGACTCTAAAGACACGACAATACGCTGGCAGTGATTACTGGATAAATCCATAACCATAAGTACGTCAGCGGCACTAGCTGTACGTAACGGCTACCCAGGTATATGCCGAAAGGGAGGTCGACAATCAAGTTTGCCCGTACCCTACTGATCCTGAATATGACAATCTCTATACAGTCCGGTCTCTTCGTCTGAGAGTATCGCATACCGGGTTTAGGGGTGGATAACGTCAGACCCCTAATAAACCGATAAATCGTGTCGAAGTCAAGATCATCACCAACCGAGAAACTACTGAACTCATATCTGTAAATCTCATCCACCGTGGCCATGGATTTAGGATGATGGCCAACCGAACACAACGCGACATCGACTCTTAATATCAGGAGAGATGAATCCCCGACAATCGCTCACTGTTTCCATGTGGCTCGGAACTATACCCAACTAAAACTTGTTTGCACTCCTTTGAGCCGTGGTAGGATAGTAATCAAAGTACAGTGGGAACTCACACGAGACAAATGACGATATCAAGTTAAAAGACTAATATGTACTCATGCCACTAGAGAACTTCTATCTGACGATAGATATAATACCATCTAGAAGTTCTTGGCGAGTCCGTCCAGTGTACCCACTTCCAGTGGACACTTGTATATTATCTTAGGTGACACAACACCAATGGCTTGTGAGACCGGCCACCGCCCCTCGTCGTGGTCTCGAAACGTATACACTAGTCTACTCCGGAATATCAATGCCCAGTCTCGATACTCCCACGACTATGGACTTTTAACAATGTGCTTATGGACTATCCAACTCTCACGTATATGATCGCCATCATAATACTGGTAGTCAAGCAAGAATCTTATGGGCCTTATAATTATGTATTAGTGACTCGTAATAACAAGTAAAACGTATACACATTAATGATAAAGATAAACCAGATAGCATACTATCATCTCGAGTAATATTGTTCTACTTGTATGGGTCATCCTTTAATTATCATAATCGCGTTCCTGCAATTACAAAAATTGTATTGAGAGCATTATATCCAACATGCAAGCACACATGAATACCAAGCTAAAGCTTGAGGCTTAGCAAATTGGCTAAGTATAGAAGCCCAAGCTTCATTTACGATCCATTGATCAACAGAGAACGATGTTCTCAAGATATGACTGTTTACCGCCGAAAACAGAGACGAACTAGGATTGAACGTCTTTCCTGAATTTGGAGGTAGATGCTATTTGGGCATATCCATCCACCTCTCCAAAGATACCAAGTTGAATTATGACACCGTATATCAGAGGTTGGATAGATACGACCGATGTAGCAGACTTTATCAGATTCCCCCTCGTTTGAGAAGTTTTTGATTGTGGGGACGCTCTTCTATGCAGGCGCAGTTAATTACGTTATCGCGTTGTTGTTCCCCTCCGAATGACGGCGCGACGCGGACGTCTTGCCTGAGATTCGGGGCAGATGCTAATTGGTGCTATCCGTCTACCTCTCCGAAAATGCCAAGTTGATTTATGGCACCGTGTATCGAAGGTTTAAACGGATGCGTCCGATGTAGCAGACTTCGTCAAATTCCCCCTCGCTTGAGGGGTTTTTGATTGTGGGGACGCTCTTCCCTGCAGGCGCAAGCCCCTGCAGTTAATTACGCTACCGCACCGCGGTAACTATTTTCTCCTTCTCCAGATGGTCACTTCGTGTCGTGTGTTTATTTTGTGTTTAGTTACCCGTGGATTGTATACGGAGACTGAGTTATGTCGTCGCCCGTAGGGCGTGGACTAGTCCAAATCCGTATTATCTTAGATTTGGATTTGGGGGTTTGGGTTTAAGGATACGTTAGCCTCATTGGAGACTAAGATCAACTTAAACGTTTGTTAAGGATACGTCAGTCTAGTTTTTAGACTAAGATCAACTTAACGGGATCGTTTAGATCCAACAAAAGAGCAATTAAGGGAGCCCTGTTGCTTAGTTTAGTGACATTGCGGTCAATAGGTAGTTTAAGGACATTGCGGTCCAATGTTAGTTTTAAGACATTGCGGTCAAGGTTAAGGACGTCGTAGTCCGTGGGTTTAAGGACTCCACAGTCCGATGTTAGTTTTAAGACATCACGGTCAAGGTTAAGGACGTCATAGTCCGTTGTTAGTTTTAAGACATTCCGGTCAAGGTTAAGGACGTCATAGTCCATGGATTTAAGGACTCCACAGTCCGATGTTAGTTTTAAGACATCTCGGTCAAGGTTAAGGACGTCATAGTCCATGAGTTTAGGGACCCCACAGTCCGTATCAATGTATGGTCATCGGGACCCGCCACCACTTTGAAGACGTTGAGAAATTACAACGCCAAGTATCAAAGGAGTGAAGAGATGTACCCTTGAACCAAGGTAGATTAAATAGTCTTTGGCCCAATTTGGGACCAAGACCAATTAATTATATTATGAGCCCATTAGCCCAGTTAAGTTTGAATTGAGGACTTATGGCCAGCTTGGGCTAAGTCCAATCATGTTTAGAACATTGGCTTTCTGTTGGTCCATTGAAGGAGAGGCTTTGCCTCTAGAAACTTAGCCAATTGGGCTAAAGTTAGTGTTAAACACTAAAGACCAACAGTGTTGAACACTGGGAGTGAGATTGACAAGTTAGCGTTTAACACTAAGAGATGGTTAGTGTTAAACACTAGCAACAGGGCTTTCAAATTAGCGTTTATACACTAAAGCAAATCAGTGTTAAACACTGGCAATGGAGATTTCAAATTAGTGTTTAACACTAAGGCAGATCAGTGTTAAACACTGGAAACAGGGTCTTCCAAGTTGGTGTTCAACACTAAGAAAGTCAGTGTTAAACACTGTAAATAGAGTTTTCCAAATTAGTGTTTAAACACTAAGAAAATCAGTGTTGAACACTGGATATAGAGGTTTCAACTTTAGTGTTAAACACTAAGGCAAGAGGGGTCTCGTGGTAGCACGTGAGAGTGCCCTCAATTCATTTTATTCTGCCAAAAGTATTGAATACTTTGGAGCATCACGTGCTGTCACGTGATGGGCATTTAAATGTTTGTCTGTTAGAGCTTCTGCCAAGGGGTCACGTGGAGCACGTAAGGCGTTGCCTCTAAGCCCTTCTCTGTGGAACTTTTCAGGGGTCACGTGGTAGCACGTGACCCTGCTTCTTTGCATGTTTGTTTATCCTTTTTAAGAATTAAATTCTTCATAGGGTTAAACCCTAATAATAAGTTTAGAGGAATTAAATTCCCACTTTCTTTTGAAGAATTATATTCTTAGATAGAGGTTATACTCTAGTTTCTTTTCTGTAAGGACTAAATTCCTCATAGATGTGAAGAACTAAATTCTATCATAGGGTTCAACCCTAATAATAACTTTAGAGGAATTAAATTCCCACTTTCTTTTAAGAATTACTCTTAGATAGGGTTAAACCCTGATTTATATTCCGTAAGAATTGAATTCCCATATATGTGAGGAATTAGGTTCTGTCATAAGATGAAACCCTAATTTCTTCTTTCTTAAGCGAATTAAATTCCTGTTAGTTTGACAGAATTAAGTTCTTAACTAGGGTTAAACCCTGGTTCTGTTCATTTTGAAAGAATTAAATTCCTTCAACATTGGGTTAAACCCTAATTCTATTTCAAAGGAATTAAATTCCTATAATTCTACGAGAATTAAATTCTCAAACTTCCATTCCCTCTCTATGCTTTGGATCTGCATGGCAGGATCTCAACCCAATGAGAATTAAACTCTCAATTCATGGGGAGATGTGCACTTTGCAGATCCTCTACTAAAGAGAGAACTAAGTTCTTCTTTTTTAATATAAGAGTTAAACTCTTTTTGAGAATTAAATTCTCATTTTGAAGCCTCTCCTTTCTTACCTAAGGTTTTCTTTTGCAGAGGATCAAATTCTTCCAAAATCTCAAGGCTCTATTTCTCTCTCTCTGTATGTCTTCTCTCCTCACTTTTTTTTGTATATCTCTTGGCTCCTATTTATAGGAGAAGGCTCCTATTTATAGGAGAAGGAGCAGAATCAATTAGTTTTAGTGAATCTTTCATCAAGGGATTTGATTTGTATTCATTAGAGATTTGATTTGCATTCATCATCCACTTGGACCTTTGGATTATTAGGTGAATTTTATTCACCATTGGATTTTAAATCCAAAGATATTGCTTTGTTATTTCGGTTAGATTTTAAGGGGAAATCTTTCCAAGTTCAAGATTTTTCCATAAATAGGTGATATTTAATCACCTTTAGATCTTTAATCCGATCGGTTCCAAATAATCATTCTCCTTTGGAAAGATTTGAATGCCTTTCAGAATTTAATTCTGTTAAATAGAAAGGCTTTGAAAGCCGGTCACGTGTGACCACGTGACCCTTGGTCACGTGTAGACACGTGACCACTTGGAACGAGCTTTCTTCTCCTTTCTGCGCTCTGTTTTCTAGCCGCTGTTCAACCGTCACGTGCTAACACGTGACCCCTGGTCACGTGTGAGCACGTAACCCTTTCAGGAGTCTTTTCTTTGATTTAATTAGGGAGCTGAATCTGCCTTTGCCGCTGCTTTTAAATGTCACGTGCCAACACGTGACTGCTGGTCACGTGCTAGCACGTGATGCCTCCTCCGTAAACTTTCCTAATTTTTAAATCAGGAAACAAATGCCCCCACAACGTTGTTCTCACGTGTCCACACGTGAGTGCAACGCTGTCACTTTTTGTGACCGTTGGATTCCTCTAGGGATTTAGGGAGATGAAGCGTCTCCATCACATCCTATAAATGCCCACGTCCTTTCAGAAGAGCCTCCAATTTGCTCATCTTCCTCCTTGCAAACTTTTTCTGAGAATTTAATTCTCTTCTTCCAGAGCTTAGTTCTCTGCCTTGAGACATTTTCAGAGTTTAACTCTGTTCAAAAAGACTCTTTTCTTCAGGTAATGCTCTTGAACGAACGATGAACTTTCACATTCCTCTAGATTTTAAATCCAAAGCAAGGGTTTTTACCCTTTTTAACAGGAACCCATTCTTTCTTTAAGCTTTTCAACCAAAATATGAAACCATTTAACCTTCAACAGTAGATCTTCTAGGGCCCATATGATCTTTAGGGAAATGATGGTGATAATCCATGGAGTTTAACTCCGTTCACAGAAATGTTTCTGGGAATTTAATTCCCTTTTCTCAATAAGGAATTTAATTCCTATGAAGAACTCAGTTTCTTTGCATGGAGGTTTCTTGGGGTCTCTTTTCCCTAGGTTGTCCTTCTGTGATTAATGGAACAGAAGCTTCGCAACAATTCTCATGACCCTTATTTCAGGTATCATGGATGCCCATATGTATGGTCTTGACGAAATCATTTCCTATGGGAATATTCGTGCACTGGGCCGCAGTCAGAACCAAGAGTTCACCAATTCTCAGTGCGCCGAGATCATGAGCCGCTCTGAGACTGATCGTGCTGGCGATCTGGGAGGCACTCCCTCTCTTTTGCACCGGTGTACCGCTCGGGGCCTTGGACACTGCTGAGGATAAGGTACATTCGGTGTACCTGATGAGCTTGATCTCACAGAGGAGGCGAGATCACCTCATTGATCTCTTGCACCAGGCCTTTCAGCAGTCAGCCATACTTGCCGCCTATCGGAGGGTGGAGGACATTCGTGAGGACCCCGACGCTTGCGACCGCGAGGGGAAGCATACCAGGATGGTTCGAAGTGCTTGGAAGATCTTGGACAAAGTTACATTCGAGTTTCTCAATCCATGCCCTGGGTCTGAGGTCTTACCGTTATAAACGTGTTCTCTTTATTTTGTATGAACTTCTTAAAGCATGAATGATAAGTTTTATTATGTCTTTGCATGCCTTTCTGTGGGATTTTATCATTTTGCTATTGTTGTTGTTGGTGCTTTTAACGTGCAGGGTGCTATTCCATTTTTAGTGCACGTCAAGTTTAGGGCTCACGTGCTCCACACGTGGGGTCCTTTTGATGAGACTGTTCAAAAAACTTTCCAATGCCATATTTTTAGTGCACAATATCAGATGCAGAAAAGGAGCCTTGGAAATAGTTCCATCTCCTTGATTTCCGATGCCTTTCCTTTTTTGGGCCTCGGAAATAGCTTTAACATGCAAGATTTTCCGCACGCAGCACTTAATGCACCTCTTTATATCTGAGGCTATGGCCTTCTTTTCTCTTGACAAAGAGATTTATTCTCATTTTGGTGTGATTTGTCTTGAGAAACAACTGAGCGCCATGGCCTGTAATCGCCCTCACGCTCGTCGACAGCCATGGGAAGTTCCTATCGAGGAGATGATCCCCCACTTTGCCGCCCGATTGGTGGATCCACTCCTTACCGATGACGAATGCGACTCGGCGATGTATGAACTCTCGATCCGTAGGGGGTCCTCCCTCCCGATGGGGTCCCTCTGGCTCCGGATGATTCTCGCGGCCGTGCTTGCCGACATCCCTCCTCACCCGGTGGAGATGACCCTGGCGATGCTTGACGTGGCTGAAGAAAAGCTCGAGGGTTTTCACGAAGCGTGCCTGATTACTCAGGCTTTGAAGGATTGCTTAATTCACCTGCTGAGCCAAATAAGGGCCCGACGAGCTATTATGTCTGCTTTCGCAGACGAACATGGCGCCAATAGATAGGGAGCGACTCCTCGCTAGAACCGTCGCTTTGATGTGCTGGAGAAAGCAGAAAGAGCGATGGAGAATTTTGTTCTTAGCTTTGTTAACCCTTGTGCTACTAATCCCGTGTTTGGTGATCTTTTCCCGCTAGCGTAGTGTATTTAATTTAGTCTTTTTTTTGTATGCTTTATGCTGAACTTCCATGTAGGCTTCTTACTCGTATGTATGTTTTCGCTTGCATAAATAAACTTTGTGTTCTTCTTATGAGAACTTTCTTTAATTATTAACACTATCATCATGTCGCATGCACATTAAAGCTTCGAATATTATTTCTTTTCCGGATGTTCATATAATTGCGAACGCATGCTCGATAGGATAAACGTCGGAAATTTTCTCGTTGCTTTTCATACCAGGTGATGTGAGCGCGTTTTAGATCGATTATTGCTGTCGACTGGAAGCCTATTTATACGGTCTTGAGCGTGTATGTCCCGTTTCCAAGGTTGCGGTCGAAAGTGAGCTTAAGTGGCCTGATAGGGCGACACGTGGCGAACACATTGTTGTGCGAGAAAAGGGCTCGGCCGTAAATTCTCGGAGAGGGAGCTGGCTTCTAAGGCGCTAAGCGAGCTTCAAGCTAATCCCACCGCCAAGGCCAACAAAACATATGAACTCTGGCGGGTGCTTCAGGAGTCCGTCAAAGAGGTGGTGGCTTTCGATAAAGCTGCCACGTTCACTCGCGAAAGGGTCAAAGCTCATAAGGCCACCGAGAAAGAGCTTGAAGGTCGGCTTGTTTCGTATCAGGCCCAGCAGGCTCAGGCGGAGGCTCGTCTTCTGGCGATCCTGAATCATGAAGCCGTGACTCAGCAAAAGAAGGATGAGCTAGTAAAATTGCTACATCGCCGCCGACTTGAAGACTTGTATCTTTTCCTTTCTTTCTTTCTTTTTTTTGTACATACTCCTGGATGAGAGTATATTCTTTTTGCCTTTTTATGAATTGTACTTTGTATCCATTTTGGTTTATGAATAAAAGATACATTTTTTCTTCTTGATGATGTGTCTCTTTTATTGACTGTGCTCTGCGGACAATTTTATCTCGGTCTCTTTGCAGGACAGCGATGGCTTAGGATTCAGGGTTAAGATCTGCCTCCTAAGACTTTTGAGCTTTATGAGCCGTGAGGGTCTCATAAAGAGTTTTTCTCCCTGCAGGTCTAGAGGATCCTGTAGGTGTGCGTTCTTCTTAAGAATCGTGAGGATTCTTAAGTGGGTTTTCCCTTGAGAGTCGTAAGGATCTCACAAGAGAGTTTTCTTTCTTACAGGTCGTGAGGACCTGCAAGTGCTGGGTGTGGTCACCCTTATCCGTGTTTCATGAGGTCAGGGGTTGCTTAAGGTATCGTAGTTTAAAGACGTCGCGGTCAAGGTTAAGGACCTCATAGTCTGTGGATTTAAGGACTCCACAGTCCGATGTTAGTTTTAAGACATCCCGGTCAAGCTTAAGGACATCATAGTCCGTGGATTTAAGGACTCCACAGTCCGATGTGTGGTTGCAGGGACCCGTTACCTCTTTGAAGACGTTGAGGAATTACAACGCCAAGTATCAAAGGAGTGAAGAGATGTACCCTTAAACCACGGTAGAATCAGTACAGAATCAGGGTGGTTGATCGTTAGTTTTAAGACATTATGGTCGAGGTTAAGGACATCATAGTCCGTGGATTTTAAGGACTCCACAGTCCGGTGTCTGCTCTGGATGCTTCACACGGGTTCACTGCTGTGCTTGACGAGGACCAGGCTCCGCTTTGGGCGTTTTCCGTGGGGTCAAAGAGTGATGTTATCCGCGTTCCACGTAACCAGGAATTTTGCACTAGATGCTTCACACGGGTTCACTGCCGTGTTCGGCGAGGACTAGGCTCCGCTCTGGATGCTTCACACGGGTTCACTGCCGTGCTCTGCGAGGACCAGGATCCGCTCTGGACGTTTTCCACGGGGTCAAAGAATGGCGTTATCCGCGTTCCACGTAACCAGGAATTTTGCACTAGATGCTTCACACGGGTTCACTGCCGTGTTCGGCGAGGACTAGGCTCCGCTCTGGATGCTTCACACGGGTTCATTGCCGTGCTCTGCGAGGACCAGGATCCGCTCTGGACGTTTTCCACGGGGTCAAAGAGTGACGTTATCCGCATTCCACGTAACCAGGAATTTTGCACTAGATGCTTCACACGGGTTCACTGCCGTGTTCGGCGAGGACTAGGCTCTTCTCTGGATGCTTCACACGGGTTCACTGCCGTGCTCTGCGAGGACCAGGATCCGCTCTGGACGTTTTCCACGGGGTCAAAGAATGACGTTATCCGCGTTCCACGTAATCAGGAACTTTGCACTAGATTCTTCACACGGGTTCACTGCCGTGTTCGGCGAGGACTAGGCTCCGCTCTGGATGCTTCACACGGGTTCACTGCCGTGCTCTACGAGGACCAGGATCCGCTCTGGACGTTTTCCACGGGGTCAAAGAGTGACGTTATCCATGTTCCACATAACCAGGAATTTTGTTGATTGTATCCGCATTCCACGAAATTGGGATTTGACTTTTCGGTGATCAGGATATCGCCGAGCCATGGAACCGGGAGTTGCCGCTGTTCCGTTTCGCTTGAAGTTGTGTTCGTCGTTACGAGACGAGTGTTGGAATGATCTCTAAGTCATTTGCGGCCCGTCAAGATTTGGCTTCCTCTTATGATAAGACCTGGGGGAGGGGTATGGACACTTCTTTGTTTACGCCCTTGGATTGTATACAGGGTGTGATGTAACATCACCTGTAGGGCATAAATTAATTTTTTTTTATTTCTTTTTCCGCGATGCTCTATCATTTCAACTTTTATATCGCGAAGGTCACAATTGCCCTATCATTTCGGTTATTTTTCGCGGTGCCCAATCATTTCGGCTATTTATTTCATTTTTACTCGCTGCTTTTTATTGCGAGTTGCCCCATCATTTCGGCTATTTTTCATGCATACATTTTTACTTGCTGCTTTTTATTGCAAGTTGCCCCATCATTTCGGCTATTTCGTACGCACGTGCGGCCTACTGGCTTTTCGCCATAAACCTGAAATTAAACACCGATTTTGGCATCAGCACCGCTACAACTGGGATATGGCCAGGAGCGAATCATCATCTTCCTCTGCCGATGTTGAACAAAGGTGGTTTAGCAAACAGGGTTAGGGTCCTGTCGACTAAGCCTTTTGACTTCATGAGCCGTAAGGGTCTCACAAAGGTATTTCTCCATACAAGTTGTGAGGATCTTGTAGGTGTATTTTCTCCCTAGGAATCGTGAGGATTCCTAAGTGTATGTTCCTCTGTAAGTCGTAAGGATCCTACAAGAGGGCTTTCTCCTTATAAGTCGAGAGGACTTATACGGGTTGTTCACCATAGGGACATACCCCTAGTCACGGGTGGGACTTTGCTAGGGAAATGTTTATTCACGCCCGTGGATTGTATACAAGGGTCAGCATGAGCCGCTTGTAGGGCATTGTCGGAGGTTATGGGGGATTTTGCTTAAGCACAGGTTTAGCTCTCTGTAACTTAAGACTTTCAAATCTTATGAGCCTTGAGGGTCCCATAAGAGAGTTCTCCCTGCGAGTCGGGAGGATCTCGCAAGTGTATTTTCTCCTTAGGAATCGTGGGGATCCCTAAGTGTGTTGCTCCCTTGTGAGTCATAAGGATCTCACGCGGGTGGTTTCTCCTTACAAGGTTGTGAGGACCCTGCAAGTGTCCTTTAACGAGATTGCGCCCTTTCGGGTTTTCACAAACACTCGCCGGTAGTCCTGCTGTTTTTACTCACGGAGCCCTTTCGGGTTTTCATCCGTGCCCATTTTGCTTATGGACATACCGTTATTATTATATATTTTTTTCTTCTCTTTTTTTTTACGAGGTCGCGCCCTTTCGGGTTTTCACGAACACTCGCCGGTAGCCCTGCTGTTTTTACTCACGGAGCCCTTTCGGGTTTTCATCCGTGCCCTTTTTGCTTATGGACATACCGTTTTTATTTTTTTATTATTATTTTATTTATTTATTGTTGTTTCTTTTATTCATCTCGTTAGCCTAAGGATGCTGCGGTAGTAGTTTTAAGGACTGTTTCCTGATTTAAAATCAGGAAAGCTTCTGGGAAAAGCTTCATAAGAGGGTCACGTGCTTACACGTGACTAGCGGTCACGTGTTGGCACGTGACACCTAAAAGCATCATCAAGTCAAGTTCAGTTTTCCAACTACATCAAGGAAAGGGCTTCAGAAAGGGTCACGTGTCGGCACGTGACATTTAAATGCAAGCGTTAAAGGCATACCGGTTCCCTGATCAAGTCAAGGAAAAAGCTTCAGAAGAGGTCACGTGCTCCCACGTGACCAGGGTCACGTGTTGGCACGTGACGTTCAAAGCAGCAGACTCGTTCTCCAGATGAACCAAGGAAAGAGAGTTCAAACAAGGGTCACGTGCTCACACGTGACCAGGGGTCACGTGGCAGCACGTGACGGTTAAGCGACAACCAGAAGACAGCGCAAAAAGAAAGAAGAAGGCTCATTCCAAAAGGGGTCACGTGCCCACACGTGCCCACACGTGACCATGGGTCACGTGGTCACACGTGACCGGCTTTCAAAGCCCATTTTTTCAACAGAATTAAATTCTGAAAGAGATTCAAATCTTTCCAAAGGAAAGCGGCTATCTGGAACCAATCGAATTAAAGATTCAGAGGTGATGAAATATCATCTATCTATGGGAAAATCTCGGGTTTGGAAAGATTTTCCCTTTAAATCTAATCGAAACAACAAAGGAAAAATCCCTGGATTTGAAATCCAATGGTGAATAAAATTCACCTAATAATCCAAAGGTCCAAAACGAATGATGGATGCAAATCAAATCTCTCATGAAGATTCGTCAAAAACTGATTGATTCGGCTGCTTCTCCTATAAATAGGAGCCAAGAGACACAGAGAAATATAGACAGAGACATACGCAGAGAAGAAAAAAGAAAAGGAAGAGAGCTTCGATACTTTGAAAAGACTTGGATCTTCTGCAAAAACCCTAGGTAAGAAAGGGAAAAGCTCCTTGAAAGAGAAAGAGAATTTAATTCTCAACAGAGTTTAACTCTGATATATAAAACAGAAGAATATATTTCTTCTCTCTTTGATAGAGGATCTGCAAAGTGCACATCTCCCCTTAAGGTTGAGAATTTAATTCTCAATGGGTCGAGATCCTGCCATGCAGATCCAAAACATAGAGAGGGAATGCAAGCATGAGAATTTAATTCTCACAGAACTATAGGAATTTAATTCCTTTAAAATAAAATTAGGGCTCGACCCTGTATCATGGGAATTTAATTCCTTCAGAACAAAAAGAAACAGGGTTTAACCCTAATTAAGAACCTAGTTCTGTTGCAACAGCGGGAATTTAATTCCCTTAATCATAATTTAACAGAGGATGGAAGTTTTAACTCCTTAAAAAAAAGCTTTTGTTAGGGTTTAACCCTATTTGGTTCTTCACATATATGAGGAATTTAATTCCTACAGAAAATTCAGAGTTAAACTCTATTCCAGAATATAAGTCTTCGAAAGGAAGTAGGAATTTAATTCCTCTGAAATTACTGTCAGGGTTTAACCCTACGAGGAATTTAATTCCTGAGAAAAGGTTAACAGATCCTTTAATAACATACCTAGAGGCAGGGTCACGTGTCATCACGTGACCCCCCCAAGAGATCTACAGAAAGCCCCTTTGAGGCAGCACCCCACGTGACCCACGTGACCCTCGGCAGAAGCTCTAATACATAGGCATTTGAATGCCCGTCACGTGATGGCACGTGACGCTCTGAAAGACGCGATAATCTCAGCAGAATACATGAAGGGAGGGCGCTCTCACGTGTTGCCACGTGACCCCTCTTGCCTTAGTGTTTAACACTAAGTTAAAACTCTCGAACCCAGTGTTAAAACATTGTTGGGCCTTAGTGTTCAACACTAATTAAAAAGCTTTATCTGCAGTGTTCAACACTGATCTGTTTTAGTGTTTAACACTAATTTGAAAAGCCTTGTTGCTGGTGTTTAACACCAATTATCTCTTAGTGTTAAACGCTAACTTGTCAACCTCATCCCCAGTGTTCAACACTGACTGCTCTGTAGTGTTTAACACTAGGCTCTGGCCCAATTGGCCTAAATGGATAGAGGCAAAGCCTCTCCTGATTGGACTTAGCCCAAGATGGCCATAAGTCCTCAATCTGTGATTAACTGGGCCAATGGGCTCATAACATAATTAATCGGTCTTGATCCCAAATTGGGCCAAGGACTATTTAATCCACTCCGGTTCTAGGGTACATCTCTTCACTCCTTTGATACTTGGCATTGTAATCCCTCAATGTCTTCAAAGAGGTGACGGGTCCCGACGACCACACATTGATACGGACTGTAGGGTCCTTAAACCCGTGTTTAATGCAAAATTCCTGGTTACGTGGAACGCGGATAATGTCACTCTTTGACCCCGTGGAAAACGTCCAAAGCGGAGCCTGGTCCTCGCAGAGCACGGCAGTGAACCCGTGTGAATCATCCAGAGCACATACCGGACTGTGGGGTCCTTAAAACCATGGACTACGACGTCCTTAACCTTGACCGAGATGTCTTAAAACTAACAATGGACTGTGGGGTCCTTAAACCCATGGACTACGACGTCCTTAACCTTGACCGAGATGTCTTAAAACTAACAATGGACCGCGATGTCCTTTAAACTACCCATGGACCGCAATGTCCTTAAACTACCCATGGACCGCAATGTCTTTAAACTAGAACAATAGAGCCCCGCATGCTCTTTTGTCGGATCTAAACGGTCCCGTTTAAGTTGATCTTAGCCTCAAAGATGGCTAACGTATCCTTAAACCTTCAAACAGACTGGACTATGAATCCCCCTAATTAACTCTGGCTCGAGGGTACATCTCTGAACTCCTCTGACATCTGTCGTTGTAATCCTTCAACGTCGTCAGAGAGGTGACGGGTCCCGACGGCTATACATTTAATGGACCACTATGTCCCTAAACTGGAACATTAGAGCCCAAACGCTCTTTTGTCGGATCTAAACGATCCCGTTAAGTTGATCTTAGTCTCAAACTGGACTAACGTATCCTTAACAAACGTTTGAGTTGATCTTAGCCTCAAATATGGCTAACGTATCCTCAAACCAAACCCCCAAACCCAAATCTAAGATAATACGGATTTGGACTAGTCCACGCCCTACGGGCGACGACATAACTCAGTCTCCGTAAACAATCCATGGGCAACAAAACAAACACCCACGACACGAAGTGACCATCTGGAGAAGGAGAAAGTTGTTACCGCAATGTGGTAGCGTAATTAACTGCAGGGGCTTGCGCCTGCAGGGAAGAGCGTCCCCACAATCAAAAACCCCTCAAACGAGGGGGAATCTGACGAAGTCTGCTACATCGGAGGCATCCGTCCAAACCTTCGATACATGGTGCCATAAATCAACTTGGCATCTTCGGAGAGGTGGACGGATAGCACCAATTAGCATCTGCCCCGAATCTCAGGCGAGACGCCCGCGTCGCCGCCGCCGTTCGGAGGGGAACAGATTCTGGCACGCCCGGTGGAACCTTTCCTCTTTCCACTCCACACTTCGTGTGTCGTGACTCGCGAACCAATCGCGGTTCGGTAATGGTTGCCCTTGGGTTTTAAGACACTAAGAATTGGCGTCTTGCTTATTGCAGAAAGCAAAGGATCGATGGCTTCTACTCCCGTGAAACTCTCCAACTGCTCAGACTGCAATTGCAACCAACGCTCTGCCTCGCCAGGAGGTATAGCCTACGGACCCCAAGCTACTTCGCTATTCAGAATGCCCGTGGAACAGGTCACTCGCGCCACCACAGGATTGTTCTTTGGGACCATGCTCCCGCCGACAAACTTCACCGCTCCAGTGCTGACAACGGAAGCTCTCAAGAAGTCGGTCTTTGATCGTCTTGCCCCTGTCGCGGCTCCTCTCAACGAGTCGCCCAACGTCAACGCCTCGGTCTTCTCTAGATTGGGCCAGGAATCCTGCAAACCCATCATGGGGCCTACAATCTCAGAGAAGGCGGCTTCTAAGAAAGTGGCTACTCCTGCTCCCGAAATCGTCAAGGCGGCTTCTCCGGCCAAAAGGTCGGTCTTTACAAGATTGACGGCTCCAGCTCCCGCTCCTACTGCCCAAAGGACGTCGGTCTTTGACAGGCTAACACCAACAGCGACCCCCCACCCAGACAGGGGGCAAGATGAAGCCATTCTTACCGCTAACCCTACGCCGTCTGCTCGACACGCTCGACGTCGCCATTGGCGCCGAGTAAGGAAGGCTGGGGGCAACTCCCCCTCCGGGTTGACTCCATCGGCCCCGGTGGCAGAAGTTAATGCTGCTGTTCCAACTGGTAACAGCTTCGAAATGCTAAATACGGTGCGAAGGAATTCTACTACTGCGGTGCTGAAGAGGTCTCCTCCCCCGTTAAAAAAGGTTGTGAAAAAAAACCCGAACAGCCCGGATCTCCTCAACGGCTGTCTTCCAAAATCTATAAAGTTTGGCGGCAGGCCCGAGACTCGATCATCGATCCAAACTTCTCCCGCCAGCACAAGAAGCTGAAGATCCAACCGGAAGCCGGTCACCAGGCTAAACCCCAAAAGGCTGTTGATCAACTGGCTCATAAAAGGAGGAGGCCAGAGAAGACCCCCCGACACGCAACGACGGCTAAAAGCACTGAGCCCAGACGCCCTAAGTCTGGGGGCATGGTGGTGCACACTGTTTACATGGCCTCTGGAAAGGAGGAAAGCCGCACTTCTACGGGCCACCGACCGCTAACCCGATCCGTGACGAAGGCCCAGGAGCAGCAACAAAAGCTTCAAGAAATGATGAATGCTATGGCCGCGCTCACCGGGCCAAAAGAAAATCCAGAAACGTCCTCAGACGCCCGCCGAGAGGAAGAGACCGACGCTGAATTCCTTCGCCGGACACTGGAGAAAAAGGACAAAGAGGCTGCTGAACAAGCGGCCAACATACAACGTATGGGCCTTCTCTTCCAAGATATGATAGGAATGATGATTCAGCAGGACTTACCCGCCGAGGATCCCCCAATCGTTCTTGAAGACGACCGAGGAGAAACGTCAAATCCACCACCAGCCCTCTCAACGGCCAAGGAGGAGGCAATCTCTAAGGCTGACTTGGCTGACTACATAGCCCAGCAAATCCGGGTTCATCACGCGACTGAGGCAGCTGGTCAAGTCGTGAAAACGGGGCGGCCGTATCCGAGCTGGTACGACCAAATCAAATACCCGCAAGGCTATACGATACCAAAATTCCACGTGTACAAGGGGACCGGCAATCCCCATCAACATGTCGCCCAGTTCCGGGCCCTCTGCGGTAACACCGGCGGTGATGATAAACTGTTGCTCCGCCAGTTCGTGGGCAGCTTATCAGAAACAGCGTTCGAATGGTATTCGGAACTCCCAAACGATTCTATCAAAACGTTCGCTGAAATAGAGTTGTTATTCACTCAGCGATTCGCAAGTGCCAGCGAACGCACTCCAATAACTGCATTGATTAACGCCAGGGTAAAACCAGGCGAAACCTGGGTCCAGTATGCTATACGCTGGCGGAACTTGTGGTCGAGATGTGAACAACGCATTGAGGAGGCACCCGCAGTGGGCATGTTCGTGGGAACCCTAGACCCCCACGCAACTATCTCCCAGTTTATGATGTTCTTTAAGCCAACCACATTCCAGGCTTTGATCGACAAGTTGGCTCAGATGGACCAGATGGGTCATAGACCACCTCCCCCGAAGTCGGAACCTCGGAATGACAAGGGTAAAGGAAGAGCAACCTTTGTTGCGAATGCCCAACAGCAACCTAACGCCCCGAAACCGGCAGATCAACTGGAGGAAAGGCGTCGGTATTATAACGAGAAGATGAAGCGTCCCTACTCGTTCCCACGGGACAAGACGAAACGGCTATTCGAGCTGGCAATACGTAACAGACTTATAAACCTGCCAAATTCAAGGCGACCGCCGCAACCCACCGAGGTGAATAACCCTAACTATTGCCCTTACCATCAAATGGTAGGCCATCCGATTGAAGATTGCTTCGTCTTCAAAGGATGGATTGAAGACCAGTACCTCCAGGGGAAGTTTGTACTGTCCGAAAAGTGGAAGGTAAACCCACCACAGCCGCATGCTCCTAGGAAAGCGGATACACCGGGGGCAACATGTTCTTTTATTGAAGAAGCTCCATGGGAGGTCGTGCTATCAACTAAAACCAAAAGAATGCAGAGAGACCTTCATGCGTGCCCTGCGATCGAATGGAAGGACCCTCTTGAACCTCAAATTATCGAAGGGATGCTAAGGCGCCGCCCGACTACAAAGACTCACGATAAGAGCCCAGATACTCACGCCCAATCATCAAAATCTTCGAAGAAAAAGAAGAAGAAATCCAAGAAGTCCGTGAAGCCTGGAAACGAGCACACGGACTTGCAGAAGCAAATCGACGCACTGGAAGAGTACAATCAAAAGGCGCGAACTCCTGTCACACTGCAAGAGTTCCTCAACCACATCTTTCAAGAGGAAGATGATGGAGAAGGCTCGTCGGATGAATCCGAAGGATATGTGGCGAGTTGTAACGTAATCTCCCACTCGTTTACCGACGATGGGAAAACTCCTGGCACTAAGAAGCTGGAGGCAGAGCCTGTACCAGAGCATGCATGGCCAACAGATAAAATGATCGACGCTTTTCTAGACGAGATTCGTCTAAAATGTAAAGCGGACCAGGAGCGTGAGATGGCCACATCGGAAGGAGCCAAATGCGGGCAACTGAACGAAAGAGTTGACCTACCCCTGCCAGAGCGAAAGGCATCCGAAGTAGACAAGAAGATATTCAAGACGAGGAAAAGGTTTGCCAAAGCCACGTCAATAGGAATGAAGCTACCACCCTCGGAAGGAAACACACACGATGGGGTAGAGACGCACCCTGATTATTGCGCATATCATCGGAAAATATCACATCCCACGGAGGAGTGCGACGCCTTTAAGATATGGTGGCAAGGATATGTTGCTCATCGGCAACATTTTAAGCGCATGAAACGCAAGATCCGCCGAGAGCGAAGAAGTACCGTCGATGGGCAAAACAGAACTACTGGCAACTGTTACATGGTTAACGCCGGGGGGTCACAAGTTCTCACCTTTGAGAGCGACTCTGACGAAGAAATGGCTCTGGGCCCTCTCTTTAAAGAATCCGCTTTAGGGAAAGAGGAGAAATCAGAGATCTGCGAGAACATTCAGCTGTGCAATCGCACACTCCCAGAAAAGAATCTCGGGCCCGGGAATAGCAAGGATAAGGGAAAGGAAAAGGTCACTGAAGATATCACTTTAGATGACCAAGTCATCAGAGAGCTGGCTGCCAAAGACCCTCCTAGGAAGGGTAAGGTGGACTATAACATCCTCGCGCACCTAAGGAAGCTACCTTCTCAGCTTAGCATTCTCGATGCCCTCCTATTATCAAAAGAAGCGCGAGACTCACTAATTAAGGCGTTATAAGAACCTGAGCAATTCCAAGCCTTCCTCGCCACTGAAAAGATGAAGGATGAATTGGAGGAAGTGCATACAGCCGACATCACTTTCGGTGATGAAGACCTCCTTCTCGGAACGTGCGATCACAACCGTCCCCTGTATGTCTCCGGATACTGCCATGATATCAAGATAGGAAAGATTCTGGTGGATAATGGATCCTCCGTCAATCTCCTTAATGTTCGGGTGTTGAAGGAAATCTGCATGAGCGTGCAACACCTCGCTCGTGACAAAATTACTATCTCCGGTTTCGATTCACAATCGTCACGGACTCTCGGATCTGTGATACTAACATTACGCTTTGGACTTCTCGTCACAGACATCAAATTCCATGTCATTGACGCCAAGACCTGCTACAACGCCTTGCTCGGCCGTCCTTGGCTACACGAGTACAATATCATCCCTTCTACACAACATCAGTGTATGAAGTACTTTAAGGATGGTTTCGAGTATACCGTAACAGGTGAGTTAAACCCATTTTCCGTGAACGAAGTCCGCAAATACGAAGATGCGAAGTACTTTTTGCCAGATTTCGAGGATACGGAAAGGTGTCGCAACCCGGAGAACAAAACCGTCGCCACCATCCCCGTTTTCGGAAGCGACACCGAAGAAGAGGAAGAGATAGTTTATGCAGGGCCATCTCAACGCAACAACCTGGGGACGCCCGCCCCCATGTTAGTCTTCGGAAGTGACTCAGAAGATGAAGTGAATGCTGTGTTCTCCAATCGGCTGTCAATACAAGCACCCTCTGGCGATGACCATAGTTTGCAAATCACCATGGTACCGCGAGAACACTACAAGGATCTCGACACGCTTCAGGCTCACAATGTGCAGGACCTGCAAACATTCTACGTCCCTCCCAGGCGAAGGGGCGAGAAGGTGATCCTATTCTACCGATCCTCAGAGTCGAAAATAGAGAAAGAGATCTGGCATGGCGCGGATGCTACACTTGACAGGCTCCAACCCATCCGTCTGCCCAGATACTATACAAATGGATTAAAGAAGCTATTGAAGCGCCAAGGAGTACCTTTAGAACAGACCGTTCGGCAGGCGCGGTTCTACAACAGGATTTGGGATGTCCCCGGGACTCAACGCAAATTGCCCAACGGGAAGATGGAAACACTCGGGCTTGGATACGCAAGAGCCGGAAAACGGGAACGGGCTCACAGTAGCTACGCTATATATACCTTTGACGAAGAGGAGGACGCCCTGTCAGGAGATGCCAACCCCCCATCAAAACTAGACCCCGCGATTAAATCGCCGAGTCCGTCGTTTGAAGAATGAATGGGCAAGCCTATCAGGAAAATGGGTCAGGAAGCTCGGGAAGACCACAACCGCGAAATGGCCATCTACGAGAAGGCCAGGACGCAACGTTTATCTCAACGTGCTGCAAAAGACAAAGACGCTTGTCCTCGTCAATCCGTTGTACGAAAGGCCCGACGCAAAGACGGAAATAAATCAAGAAGCGGCTCGGGTTCGTCCCTCATGAAGAAGATGAGTCGAGCGTACTCCTTCCCCCGAGACAAGACGGAGAGGTTACTCAACCTCGCTATAAAACATCAAATGATCACGCTTCCAGAGTCTAGACATCCTGAGCAAGCTAGCAAGGCTTCTCATCCGAGTTATTGCTCTTATCACCAAGCCATAGGACATCCTACCGAAGATTGCTTCACCTTCAAGAACTGGGTCGAGGACCAGTACCGACGGGGCAGATTCGCTTTATCCGACGGCTAGAAGGTAACGCCGCCACAGAAGCATGAGCCCAAAGCCGCAAGAGCAGAACCGGGTCCACCTCAGTCCGGGGAGCGGGTTCGCACTTGCTATACGATTACGATATTAGGAGAAGAGCCCGAGAACGTAGATGACCTTCCCCGGTGCTTTGAGAACAGCGATGATGAGGTGATCTCAGAATTTCCGCCCGCTCCGAAAGAACTGGAAGATGGCATACATACTACTGCAGATAACCTCAAGAAGGTTGAGTTGGGATCGGCAGACGACCCGCGACCGACATTTGTCAGCGAGCTGTTATCCGAAGAGAGGGTGGCTGCGTTAAAGAACGTGCTTCTACAGCATAAAGACTGCTTCGCGTGGAACTATTCCGAGATGCCAGGATTAGATCCGGAGATTGCTGTGAATAAATTGGCGATATCCCCAGATATCAAGCCAGTCAAGCAGGCGCCAAGAAGGATGCGACTCGAGCTTGAAATGAGCATCAACGCCGAAGTCAAGAAGCTGATCGATTCTGGATTTATCCAAGAAGTCCAGTACCCCGACTGGATCGCCAATATCGTCCCGGTAATGAAGAAGAATGGGACGGTACGCATATGCGTGGATTTCAGGGATCTCAATAAAGCCTGTCCAAAGGACGATTTCCCAGTACCAGTAACCGAGCCGATGATAGATAACACGTCCACTCACGAGGTTTTCTCCTTTATAGACGGCTCGTCAGGATACAATCAGATAAAGATGCATCCCGAAGACCAGAAGCATACCGCTTTCCGCACCCCTTTGGGTATATTCTGCTACAGGGTTATGCCCTTTGGTCTAAAGAACGCCGGCGCTACCTATCAAAGGGCCATGACAAAAATCTTTGATGACCTCATACACGACGTCGTCGAGTGCTATATCGATGACCTTGTAGTAAAGAGCATGTCATACGAAGATCATTTAAAGCATCCGAAGACTGTATTTCGACGCCTTCGGCAATATAATTTGAAAATGAATCCCCTCAAATGCGCGTTTGGAGTCTCCTCGGGCAAATTCCTGGGATTCATCGTTCGACACCGAGGTATTGAAATAGATTCGTCAAAGATTAAGGCGATCATGGAAATGCCTCCGCCAAGAACCCTCAAGCAGTTGCGATCTCTTCAAGGGAAGCTCGCATACATCCGGCGGTTTATCGCTAATCTTTCGGGCAAATGCCGTCCTTACAGCCACCTGATGAAAAAGGGAACTCCATTCGTTTGGGATCACAAATGTCAAGGTGCACTAGACGAGATCAAGCAGTACCTGCAGAACCCTCCGGTGTTGGCCGCGCCGGTCAAGGGAAAACCCCTCATTCTTTATACGACCGCCCTCGAAGGTTCCTTGGGCGCGTTATGGGCACAAGAGAACGATCAGGGGAAAGAGAGGGCACTCTACTACTTAAGTCGAGTGCTGCTGGGGGCAGAAAGCAACTATTCCCCCATTGAAAAGCACTGCCTGGCGTTGATCTTCGCAATTACAAAGCTTAGACATTACGCATTAGCACATGAAGTCCGTCTTATTTCGAAGGTGGACCCTCTCAAATATTTGATGTCGAAAGCCATATTGACGGGACGACTCGCTAAGTGGGCCCTGCTATTGATGGAGTTCTCGATAACGTATCAACCTCTTAAGGCAGTGAAAGGCCAGGCCATTGCCGACTTCCTCGCCGAGCACCCGATACCGGCCGATTCTCCTCTGAACTGTGATTTGCCGGACGAGCATGCATTTGATGCGATTAGCGGCGGAAGCGCCCGATGGGAACTCTATTTCGATGGAGCATCCTCCATAAAGAAACAGAAACAAGGTGTCCCAATGATCAAATCAGGGATAGGTCTCATCTTTGCAACTCCACAAGGAGGGATAATGCGCTTCGCCTTCTTCTTAACAGAGCCGAGGACAAACAATGAAGCCGAATACGAAGCTTTGATAGCAGGCCTCGAGATCTCCATCGACATGGGAATTGAAGACCTCCTTATATACGGGGATTCTCAGCTGGTCGTTAGTCAAGTAAATGGTGACTACCAAACGTGCAAGCCGGAGTTGGTAAAGTACGGCGAAAGGGTGCAACAACTATTGACCCAAATTCCCTCCTATACTTTGGAGAACATACCGCGCGCGGAAAACAGCAAAGCAGACGCGTTGGCTAAACTTGCTAAAGAACTGGCTAACGAGAACCTCGATGACGTCAGAATCGTGATACAAAGCCGTCGAGTGCTCGCCCCGGCAGAAATATCTCCGGAATCATGCGAAGAAAAGGGAACGACTGAGCAGACGACCCTACAAATAAAAGACCATGAGAAGGCCGAAGACTGGAGGGAAGTCTTCATAGACTACTTTAAGTCCCACCGAATGCCCGAAGAAGCGTCCTCAAGACATCAGCTCATGAAACGAGCTTTATCCTTCGCTTTCGTCAACGATATTCTATACAAGAGATCGTTTGATTCTCTATGGCTGAGATGCTTAGGACCTGACAAAGCAGAAAGAGTCATTCAGGAAGTTCATGACGGACTTTGCGGTTCTCACCAAGCAGGCCCAAAGATGAAGTTAAAAATTAAACGGATGGGTTACTACTGGCCCACGATGATCCAGGACTGCCTCGAGTATGCGAAGCAATGCCACTCATGCCAGATTCATGGAGACTTCATCCACCAACATCCGAATCCACTGCACCCAACGCTGGTTAGTTGTCCATTCGAAATGTGGGGGACTGACATAGTCGGCCCCATTGAGCCAGCATCATCCCGGGGACACCGTTTTATCCTGGCGACAACTGATTACTTCTCCAAATGGGTAGAAGCAGTACCACTGAAGGAAGTGAAGACGGAGAATATCCTCCATTTCTTCAAGACGCACGTCATCTATCGGTTCGGAACTCCACGGCGGATTATCTCCGATAATGGGCCGGCCTACCGAAGCCATAAGATTAGCCGCTTCGCACAGCAGCACAATATAGACTGGAGATATTCTTCGGTTTACAATCCACGAGCTAACGGTCTGGCCGAGGCCTTCAATAAGACCTTGACGAAGATCATAAAAAAGACCGTTTCCAGGAATAAGAGAGACTGGCACAAAAGGCTGCAAGAAGCCCTTTGGGCTTACCGAACTACATTCAAGACGGCCACGAACACAACGCCGTACGCGTTGGTATTTGGGACGGAAGCAGTGCTCCCCCTCGAGATAGAGTTACCCTCTCTACGAGTAGCAGTCCACCACGAGCTGACGAACGAAGAAAATGCTCACCTTCGACTTGAGGAGCTTGATGCCCTCGATGAAACCCGGCTCATAGCGCAACAACATCTAGAGGCCTACAAAGCAAAGATGACACGCTCGTACGAAAGATTGACCAGGCCGAGGACATTCCGCCAAGGCGAACTCGTACTAGTGGTCAAAAGACCTATGATCCCCAATCGTGCCAAGCGAGGAAAATTTGAGCCAAACTATGAAGGCCCGTACATCATAGACAAGGTCTACCAGGGTGGAGCCTACCTACTCATGACATGCACGGTGAAAGGCCTTTCAGGCCGATAAACGGCCGCTTCTTAAAGAAATACTATGCTTAATAAGCCACGGCCTGGGTCAATGATAGATGACGACGACTATGTCCGCTCACTATCTTCCTAGGCTCAGACTTTACAAGCAGCAGCCAGCCTTCCCATATCGACGGACCGAAACATCCTTAAACTAACGGCGGACCGAAACGTCCTTAAACTAACGGCGGACCGAAACATCCTTAAACTAACGGCAGACCGAAACGTCCTTAAACTATCGACGGACCGAAACGTCCTTAAACTAACGGCGGACCGAAACGTCCTTAAACTATCAACGGACCGAAACGTCCTTAAACTAACGACGGACCGAAACGTCCCTAAACTACTACCGTAACATCCTTAGGCTGACGAGATGGATAAAAAAAAAAAAAAAAACGGTATGTCCATAAGCAAAGTGGGCACGGATGAAAACCCGAAAGGGCTCCGTGAGTAAAATCAGCAGGGCTGCCGGCAAGTGTTCGTGAAAACCCGAAAGGGCGCGACCTTGTAAAAAAAAAGGGGTGAAAAAGAATAAAAAAAAACGGTATGTCTATAAGCAAAATGGGCACGGATGAAAACCCGAAAGGGCTCCGTGAGTAAAAACAGCAGGACTACCGGCGAGTGTTTGTGAAAACCCGAAAGGGCGCAACCTCGTTGAAGGACACTTACAGAGTCCTCTCGACCTTGTAAGGAGAAACCACCTGCGTGAGATCCTTACGACTCACAAAGGAGCAGCACACTTAGGGATCCTCACGATTCCTAAAGAGAAAATACACTTACGAGATCCTCACGACCCATAAGGAGAATTCTCTTATGGGACCCTCACGGCTCATGAGATTTGAAAGTCTTAAGCTACAGAAGCCTGAACCTGTTCTTAAGCAAATCCTCCACAACCTTCGTTATTGCCCTACAAGTAGTCCAATATTGACCCTTGTATACAATCCACGGGCGCGAATAAACATTTCCCTAACTAAGTCCCATCCGAGACTAGGGATATGTTTGCATGGTAAACAACCCTTGTAAATCCTCTCGACTTACAAGGAGAAAACCCTCCCGTAGGATCCTTACGACTTACAGAGGAACATACACTTAGGAATCCTCACGATCCCTAAGGAGAAAATACACCTGCAAGATCCTCACGACTTGTAGGGAGAAATACCTTTGTGAGACCCTTACGGCTCATGAAGTCAAAAGCCTTAGTCGACAGGACCTTAACCCTGTTTGCTAAGCCACCTTTGTTCAACATCGACAGAGGCAAATGATGATTCGCTCCTGGCAATATTCCAGTTGCAGCGATGCTGATGCCTAAACCGGTATCAAATCCCAAGTTCTTTCATGGCAAATGATGATTCGCTCCTGGCAACATCCCAGTTGCAGCGATGCTGATGCCGAAATCGGTGTCCAAAATCCGAGCTTGCGGCGAAAAAGCTAGCAAGCCACACATGCCTACAAAATAGCCGAAATGATGGGGCAACTTGCAATAAAAAGCAGCAAGTAAGAATGAAGGCATAAAAAATAGCCGAAATGATAGGGCAACTCGCAATAAAAAGCATCGAGTAAAAAGAAAAAAAAACAGCCGAAATGATTGGGCACCGCGAAAAATAGCCGAAATGATTGGGCAATCGCGATTTTCGCGATATAAAAAGCTGAAATGATAGAGCATCGCGGAAAAAGAAATAAAATAAAAATAAAATGTATGCCCTACAGGTGATGCTACATCAATCCCTGTATACAATCCAGGGGCGCAAACAAAGAAGGAGTCGTATCCCTCCCCCAGGTTTCACCAAAGAACGAAGCTAAATCTCGACGGGCCACAAGCGACCTAGGGATCATTCCAACACTCGTCTTGTAACAACGGACACAACGTCAAGCTAAGCGGAACAGCGGCAACTCCCAGTTCCATGGCTCGGTGGTATACATATCGCCAACAGTCAAACCTTCATCCCGTGAATGCGGATATATTCAGCAAAATTCCTGGTCACGTGGAACGCGGATAATGTCACTCTTTGACCCCATGGAAAACGTCCAGAGCGGATCCTGGTCCTCGCAGAGCATGGCAGTGAACCCGTGCGAAGCATCCAGAGCGGAGCCTAGTCCTCGCCTAACGCGGCAGTGAACCCGTGTGAAGCATCTAGTGCAAAATTCCTGGTTACGTGGAACGCGGATAATGTCACTCTTTGACCCCGTGGAAAACGTCCAGAGCGGATCCTGGTCCTCGCAGAGCACGGCAGTGAACCCGTGTGAAGCATCCAGAGCGGAGCCTAGTCCTCGCCGAGCACGGCAGTGAACCCGTGTGAAGCATCTAGTGCAAAATTCCTGGTTACGTGGAACGCGGATAATGTCACTCTTTGACCCCGTGGAAAACGTCCAGAGCGGATCCTGGTCCTCGCAGAGCATGGCAGTGAACCCGTGCGAAGCATCCAGAGCGGAGCCTAGTCCTCGCCTAACGCGGCAGTGAACCCGTGTGAAGCATCTAGTGCAAAATTCCTGGTCACGTGGAACGCGGATAATGTCACTCTCTGACCCCGTGGAAAACGTCCAGAGCGGAGCCTAGTCCTCACCTAACGCGGCAGTGAACCCGTGTGAAGCATCTAGTGCAAAATTCCTGGTCACGTGGAACGCGGATAATGTCACTCTTTGACCCCGTGGAAAACGTCCAGAGCGGATCCTGGTCCTCGCAGAGCATGGCAGTGAACCCGTGCGAAGCATCCAGAGCGGAGCCTAGTCCTCGCCTAACGCGGCAGTGAACCCGTGTGAAGCATCTAGTGCAAAATTCCTGGTTACGTGGAACGCAGATAATGTCACTCTTTGACCCCGTGGAAAACGTCCAGAGCGGATCCTGGTCCTCGCAGAGCATGGCAGTGAACCCGTGCGAAGCATCCAGAGCGGAGCCTAGTCCTCGCCTAACGCGGCAGTGAACCCGTGTGAAGCATCTAGTGCAAAATTCCTGGTCACGTGGAACGCGGATAATATCACTCTCTGACCCCGTGGAAAACGTCCAGAGCGGAGCCTAGTCCTCGCCTAACGCGGCAGTGAACCCGTGTGAAGCATCTAGTGCAAAATTCCTGGTCACGTGGAACGCGGATAATGTCACTCTTTGACCCCGTGGAAAACGTCCAGAGCGGATCCTGGTCCTCGCAGAGCATGGCAGTGAACCCGTGCGAAGCATCCAGAGCGGAGCCTAGTCCTCGCCTAACGCGGCAGTGAACCCGTGTGAAGCATCTAGTGCAAAATTCCTGGTTACGTGGAACGCGGATAATGTCACTCTTTGACCCCGTGGAAAACGTCCAGAGCGGATCCTGGTCCTCGCAGAGCACGGCAGTGAACCCGTGTGAAGCATCCAGAGCGGAGCCTAGTCCTCGCCGAGCACGGCAGTGAACCCGTGTGAAGCATCTAGTGCAAAATTCCTGGTTACGTGGAACGCGGATAATGTCACTCTTTGATCCCGTGTGAAGCATCCAGAGCGGAGCCTAGACCTCGCCTAACGCGGCAGTGAACCCGTGTGAAGCATCTAGTGCAAAATTCCTGGTTACGTAGAACGCGGATAATGTCACTCTTTGACCCCGTGGAAAACGTCCAGAGCGGAGCCTGGTCCTCGCCAAGCACGGCAGTGAACCCGTGTGAAGCATCCAGAGCAAATACCGGACTGTGGAGTCCTTAAAATCCACGGACTATGACGTCCTTAACCTCGACCGTGATGTCTTAAAACTAACGAGCAACCACCCCGATTCCCTACAGACTTTGCCTTGGTTTAAGGGTACATCTCTTCACTCCTTTGATGCCCGGCGTTGTAATTCCTCAACGTCTTCAAAGAGGTGACGGGTCCCTGCAACCAAACACCGGACTGTGGAGTCCCTAAATCCACGGACTATGAGGTCCTTAACCTTGACCGTGATGTCTTAAAACTAACAGCGGACTGTGGAGTCCCTAAATCCACGGACTATGAGGTCCTTAACCTTGACCGTGATGTCTTAAAACTAACAGCGGACTGTGGAGTCCTTAAATCCACGGACTATGAGGTCCTTAACCTTGACCGTGACGTCTTTAAACTACGATACCTTGAGAAACCCCTGACTCCGTAAAACACGGACAAGGGTGACCGCATCCAACACTTGCAGGCCCTCACGACCTGTAAGGAAGAAAAACTCTCTTGCGAGATCCTTACGACTCTCAAGGGAAAACCCACTTAAGGATCCTCACGATCTTTAAGAAGAACTTACACCTATGGGATCCTCTCGACCTGTAGGGAGAAAAACTCTTTATGAAACCCTCGTGACTCGTAAAATGCAAAAGTCTTAGGAAGCAGATCTTAACCCTGAATCCTAACCCATTGCCGTCCTGCAAGGAGATCAAGATAGAATATCCGCAGAATACGTTCGATGAAGAGGGGACACATCATTGAGAAGAAAAGTGTATCTTTTATTCATAAACCAAAATGGGTACAAAGTACAATTCATGAAAGAAACAAAAAGAAAATACCCTTATCCATGAGTATGTACAAAAGGAAGGAAAAGATACAAATGTTTCAGGCCGGCGGGCGATTCAACAACTTGGTCAGCTCAGCCTGCTTTTGTTGGACCACGGCTTCATGACGCAAGATCTCCAAAAGACGAGCCTCCGCTTGAGCTTGTTGAGCCTGATACGAAGCGAGCCGGGCTTCAAGCTCTTTCTCAGTGGCCTTATGAGCCTCGACCCTCTCACGAGTGAACGTGGTAGCTTTATCGAGAGCCACCACCTCTTTGATGGACTCCTGAAGCACCCGCCAGAGTTCATACGTTTTGTTGGCTTTGGCTGTGAGATTGGCTTGGAGCTCGCCCAGCGCCTTGGAGGCTAGCTCCCTTTCCGAGAACTTGCGACCGAGCCTCTTCTCACATGACGTCATGTTAGCCGCGCACCGTGCTATCAGCCCCCGTAACTCCGCCTTTGCAGCCACGGCCTCCGAGGAAAGGTGAGAACATTCAAGGGCGTGCAGGAAAGCCTCCACTCGCCGGCAGAACTCCACCCAGACTCGCACCACCTCTTCGCTGTGGTAGGTAGCAAGAAAAGGAAGAGAACCGTTAGCCTCGGCAGCGAATGCTTCAGCCGTGGTCGTGCTGCCAGCACGAAGCTCCTCGATCAGAGACGACAAGGAGACGAGGCTTAATTGGGCCAAGCGTTCTGAAGCCCGCAAGGCATAAGGGCCGGGTGGCATCACGATGCGCGACTCCAACGCCGTGGAGACTGGCAGAGCTGTTCAAATTTGGAAGACGTCAGCAAAATTCTTAATCAAAGAATGAATGAGAGTGCAATGAGATGTCACTCACCGACAGTCGTGCAAGCAGGAGCTGAAGGCTCCCCTGGCCCTTCGAGAATCTCGACCTCGTCATCGGCTTCCAGAACTGTAGAAGACGTCAATGTCAGTACGCAAAATAACGACGATGCTATGAGAAGGGATGGACGACACCAACCTTGCCCAAACGAGAGGACAATGCGCTGAGGGGAGATCGCCTGCGGAGCTGCCATCTCCAATAAACGCTGAAATGACTGTCGAGGCGACAGATCCACGATCGTGGCCGCCAAACCGCGCAATTCTGAGAAAGATAAAAGAGTTCAGACTATGAAGGGGCTGCTAAACTAAAACACAGAGGAATACCTTCAACAGTCCTCCCATTCTGAGCCGGGGGGATAGCAGCTTCAACGGTCTCCGCCATGACCTCAGGCTCCAACAAAGGGAGAGTAGTCCCGACTACCTCGCTCCCAGCCTTTGGGCCGCTCGTAGTAGGAGTCATTGGGGCGGCGGCCTCCAAAGGAGCCTCCTCCAAAGGGGCAAGCACTCCCTGATCAAGAACCGCCGCTGGAAGTTCCACCATGAGAGGAGCAGCCTCGTCAGTCCCCTCCACATCCAACAAGGCCTCATTGAGAATTTCGGCGGGCTTTAGCTTTAATGGGCCCGTAGGGAGCTCCCCCAGCGTCGAAGACTCTGCATGATTCAAATAAGAATAATGATATATATGCACGGGCATAAATGATCGGAAAGACTACAAAAGAAACACAACATACCTATACGCAAAGAAGCCCTCAATATGGCTTCTTCAAGCCGCCGCTCCTTCTCAAGGAGGTGGGCTCGCCGAGGTTCGAGAGTGGACTCATGGCCGCCGGTCCACAAAGAAAGTGCGTCAGCTGCATCTTCTGAAGCGGCCTGCTTCAAAGCCCTTTCTCCCCATTCCTCCAGAGGACCGATAAATCGCCGCCGAATCCACGAAGGGTCTTCGTAAAAAATTACAGCAGGATAAGACTTCTTCGGAACCTTGGCGTTATGAGACGCGTCTTTTGAACGCCGTATGGCCTCAGCCAACTGTGCGGCCTCCTCATCAGCCGAACTCGGAAAGAGAAGTCCGGCGTCTGACCCCTGCAGAGCCAATGGTTCGTCTTCAAGGATAGGCTCAGACTCCACCATAGAATCAAGCGGGGCAGTAGCCGCTTTCCTCCGCCGTTTAGACACAGAGCTGGTCGCTGAGGACGACCGCTTCCTCCCTCGCGAAGCCTTAGGGCGGCACTGGCCCACATCGCCCTCGGCGCCTTCGTCCCCGTTGCTCTCGCTCGGTGCCACAACCGAGGATGACATCGCCATTGTCGACGCCACAGGAGGCGGCGTCGCCGCCGGCAAGAGTGCTACTATTGGGGCCCGTTTACCCCGCGATCGGGAACCCAAGGGCATACCAGCTGTTGGAGTGAGGTCTACCCCTGACTCCTCCGGAATGAGCGCGGTGCCGATTTCCCTCAAAGGGAAGCGGACCGGAGCCCTCGGCCGTAGCTTAGCCCCCGAAACCCGAGGAGGGGCGTCGTGACCAAGAAGCACCCTTCTTTCTTCAAGAATAATCGGACTGATCCGATGAAGATACCAGCCCGTAAATGCACCTACACATCGGGGCATGTACTCGGCTTCAGGGACCATGAAATGAGAGCCGGTGTTCAGCCTCATGAAATGATGAGCGGCATCGCGAACAGCATCAAGCGAAGGGATCGGGGCGACTATAAAAGCCTCAAAAGGAACACCCTGGTCGTATCCAAGCTGCCGGGCAAATCGATGCGGATTGTACCGCATAAAAAGAGCCGCACTGTCCTGGCGAAACACCAAGTAGCCCGGTCTAATTGCATACAAATGCGTGGCCTCCCGGGGCTTCAGAGAAGGTGCGTTGTCTTTCGACTAGTCCCAGAGTTGTTGAACGGGACCCGAAGGAGTAGACAAAACCCGATCATTAAAAACCAACCCGCCAGCGGTGGCATGAGGAGAAATCAGCACCCGAATGGCCCCAAATTGAGTCGGGTCGGCAGCAGAAGCACCCACCAGTCGCATAAGTCGCGGGAAGGGATAGGCGTCGTAAAAGGCAGGCCTCTGATGCATAGCAAAAGACCCCAGCACATGCATTTCGATCCACGACGTGAAATAATGAAGCGAAAAGTTCACTATGTCTACGCCAGGAGTAGAGGTATTAGCTGCGGTGCCCAATCCATTATAGAGGTGCGCCAAGGCCGGGATGCCAATGGCCAACCGCATCCCCTCAGCAATACGATGAGCCGGGTAGATGACCGAGGCTCTCATGAAGAGGCGATGCACGGGGATAACGAACCAACTAAGCCAGACGCTAACAAACCCCACAAAGAACGTCTCCCCGTCCATGCCCGGGACAGCAATGGATTTAAAAGATATCGGCGATATAATAGGGATGTAATATTGAGGTAAATCTGACTCGTTGGTCGGCAACCTCTTTGGACCGAACCCAAAGGGGTCCCCAATGTTGGCAAACTTCGGGGCTGTCTTCGATAAGGCATCCTTGCGAAGGAAACAAGCAATGAAGCTCTTGAAAGTGACACCCTGCTCCTCGGACTCGGTGAATAATCGGTCGAAGATGCCTAGGGCCTTAATTAAACTGGGGCGCTTATGACGAACAGCATTCTCAGCAGACAGGCCGTCAACCGGTGCAGACTCGGGCTCAAAGACATACTCGTCAGGAGGCAATAACTCCTCATACAGTGCACCCCTGATTGGCAATCCCGAGATTTCATAAAACTCTGCAAGAGAGATCGAGACCTCACGATCTCCTAGGATGAAAGTGTTGGTAGGAAGATTCCATTGGTTTAAAAACGCCTTAACCCACCAGGCATGCGGGGACTTATAATGAAAGAGTGACGCGTATATGGCCTGATAAAGCCCGACTTTCTACAACCGCGCCCGATGGGCAGAAAGGATGTAACGAGCCCAGAGAAGGTAGCCCGTAGGATGCCTAGGAGTGAGCCCTATCTTATAAATTTGCCCCCACGGGTGGGCCTCACCCTGGCAGATACGCCGTCCCAAGATGTCTATGGCCGGGATCGGATGATTCGGTATGCCGGTCGTCGAAGGCTCCAGCCTCCCCGTTGGAGTCCAGTTGGGCATTTCCACAGCAAAAGCTGTCCTTGGAGGATCCATCGATAAAAAGGGGAAAGTGGGTTCCGTCGGCACCGCGCAAAGAAAACTCCGGCGACCCTGAATAATCTGACTATACCAAGATCCCCACTGAAGAAGGTTGGTGCAGTTCGGGTCATGGGCCCGAATCATCGCCATCGCTTCCTCATCAGACGGTAACTGGGGAAAAGCCGCCTCCGAGCGAGAAAAGGGAAAGCGTGGAGCAGAAGCCATCGCACCTGAAATCCAATAAAAGAAGACCGTTAAAAGGAAAGTCAGCGATATATATTCATGCATGAACATGAAGACTAGCTAAAGAAAGCAACAGCAGAGTTTTCTGGGACCATTGACCACAAAACATATGGGCCCCACAGAATCCGGACGACGGCTCATTAATAATGAGGCCAAATAGTTACAATAAAACAAAGGGAATATCCATATTTAATAAAGGCTGATGACCATGCACATCCCCCAACAGGATCTGTCTCGGGCTCTACAGCGAATCCAATGAAATCAAAGGAATTAAATTCCCACAAAAAGACATCATTACAAAGCCCCCATTGCATTAATTGCAGGAAGAACAACCTAGGGCCAAGAGACCTCAGGAAGCCTCCGTGTGAAGAAATCAAGTCCTTCATTGAAATTAAATTCCTTATTAAGAAAAGGGAATTAAATTCCCAGAAACATTTTTGGATGGAATTAAATTCCATGGGTTTGAACCGCCATCATCATCTCCCTAAGGGATCATCTGAACCCTAAGCGATCTACTGTGGGAAGTTAAATGGTCTCGTATTTTGGTTAAAGTACTTGAAGAAAAATGGGTTCTTTGTGAAACCCTTGATCTGGATTTAAAATCCAGAGAGTTTTGTCAAAACGAAGGTGCTTCGATTACCATTACCTGAGGAGGAAGAATCCCTTTAAAACAGAGTTAAACTCTAAAAATATTTTAAGACAGAGAACTAAGCTCTGGAAGAAGCGAGAATTAAATTCTCAAAGAAAAAGTTCTCAAAAGAAGAAGATGAGCAAAGTGAAGGCCCCTATGAAGAGACAGAGGTATTTATAGAAGGCAATGGAAACGTTTCATCTCCCCAGATCCCTAGAGGAATCCAACGGTCACAAGGGGTGACAGCGTTGCACTCACGTGCAGACACGTGAGAATAACGCTGTGGGGGCATTTGTTTCCTGATTTAAAATCAGGAAAGCTTCTGGGAAAAGCTTCAGAAGAGGGTCACGTGCTTACACGTGACTAGCGGTCACGTGTTGGCACGTGACACCTAAAAGCATCATCAAGTCAAGTTCAGTTTTCCAACTACATCAAGGAAAGGGCTTCAGAAAGGGTCACGTGTCGGCACGTGACATTTAAATGCAAGCGTCAAAGGCACACCGGTTCCCTGATCAAGTCAAGGAAAAAGCTTCAGAAGAGGTCACGTGCTCCCACGTGACCAGGGTCACGTGTTGGCACGTGACGTTCAAAGCAGCAGACTCGTTCTCCAGATGAACCAAGGAAAGAGAGTTCAAACAAGGGTCACGTGCTCAAACGTGACCAGGGGTCACGTGGCAGCACGTGACGGTTAAGCGACAACCAGAAGACAGCGCAAAAAGAAAGAAGAAGGCTCATTCCAAAAGGGGTCACGTGCCCACACGTGCCCACACGTGACCATGGGTCACGTGGTCACACGTGACCGGCTTTCAAAGCCCATTTTTTCAACAGAATTAAATTCTGAAAGAGATTCAAATCTTTCCAAAGGAAAGCGGCTATCTGGAACCAATCGAATTAAAGATTCAGAGGTGATGAAATATCATCTATCTATGGGAAAATCTCGGGTTTGGAAAGATTTTCCCTTTAAATCTAATCGAAACAACAAAGGAAAAATCCCTGGATTTGAAATCCAATGGTGAATAAAATTCACCTAATAATCCAAAGGTCCAAAACGAATGATGGATGCAAATCAAATCTCTCATGAAGATTCGTCAAAAACTGATTGATTCGGCTGCTTCTCCTATAAATAGGAGCCAAGAGACACAGAGAAATATAGACAGAGACATACGCAGAGAAGAAAAAAGAAAAGGAAGAGAGCTTCGATACTTTGAAAAGACTTGGATCTTCTGCAAAAACCCTAGGTAAGAAAGGGAAAAGCTCCTTGAAAGAGAAAGAGAATTTAATTCTCAACAGAGTTTAACTCTGATATATAAAACAGAAGAATATATTTCTTCTCTCTTTGATAGAGGATCTGCAAAGTGCACATCTCCCCTTAAGGTTGAGAATTTAATTCTCAATGGGTCGAGATCCTGCCATGCAGATCCAAAACATAGAGAGGGAATGCAAGCATGAGAATTTAATTCTCACAGAACTATAGGAATTTAATTCCTTTAAAATAAAATTAGGGCTCGACCCTGTATCATGGGAATTTAATTCCTTCAGAACAAAAAGAAACAGGGTTTAACCCTAATTAAGAACCTAGTTCTGTTGCAACAGCGGGAATTTAATTCCCTTAATCATAATTTAACAGAGGATGGAAGTTTTAACTCCTTAAAAAAAAGCTTTTGTTAGGGTTTAACCCTATTTGGTTCTTCACATATATGAGGAATTTAATTCCTACAGAAAATTCAGAGTTAAACTCTATTCCAGAATATAAGTCTTCGAAAGGAAGTAGGAATTTAATTCCTCTGAAATTACTGTCAGGGTTTAACCCTACGAGGAATTTAATTCCTGAGAAAAGGTTAACAGATCCTTTAATAACATACCTAGAGGCAGGGTCACGTGTCATCACGTGACCCCCCCAAGAGATCTACAGAAAGCCCCTTTGAGGCAGCACCCCACGTGACCCACGTGACCCTCGGCAGAAGCTCTAATACATAGGCATTTGAATGCCCGTCACGTGATGGCACGTGACGCTCTGAAAGACGCGATAATCTCAGCAGAATACATGAAGGGAGGGCGCTCTCACGTGTTGCCACGTGACCCCTCTTGCCTTAGTGTTTAACACTAAGTTAAAACTCTCGAACCCAGTGTTAAAACATTGTTGGGCCTTAGTGTTCAACACTAATTAAAAAGCTTTATCTGCAGTGTTCAACACTAATCTGTTTTAGTGTTTAACACTAATTTGAAAAGCCTTGTTGCTGGTGTTTAACACCAATTATCTCTTAGTGTTAAACGCTAACTTGTCAACCTCATCCCCAGTGTTCAACACTGACTGCTCTGTAGTGTTTAACACTAGGCTCTGGCCCAATTGGCCTAAATGGATAGAGGCAAAGCCTCTCCTGATTGGACTTAGCCCAAGATGGCCATAAGTCCTCAATCTGTGATTAACTGGGCCAATGGGCTCATAACATAATTAATCGGTCTTGATCCCAAATTGGGCCAAGGACTATTTAATCCACTCCGGTTCTAGGGTACATCTCTTCACTCCTTTGATACTTGGCATTGTAATCCCTCAATGTCTTCAAAGAGGTGACGGGTCCCGACGACCACACATTGATACGGACTGTGGGGTCCTTAAACCCGTGTTTAATGCAAAATTCCTGGTTACGTGGAACGCGGATAATGTCACTCTTTGACCCCGTGGAAAACGTCCAGAGCGGAGCCTGGTCCTCGCAGAGTACGGCAGTGAACCCGTGTGAAGCATCCAGAGCACATACCGGACTGTGGGGTCCTTAAAACCATGGACTACGACGTCCTTAACCTTGACCGAGATGTCTTAAAACTAACAATGGACTGTGGGGTCCTTAAACCCATGGACTACGACGTCCTTAACCTTGACCGAGATGTCTTAAAACTAACAATGGACCGCGATGTCCTTTAAACTACCCATGGACCGCAATGTCCTTAAACTACCCATGGACCGCAATGTCTTTAAACTAGAACAATAGAGCCCCGCATGCTCTTTTGTCGGATCTAAACGGTCCCGTTTAAGTTGATCTTAGCCTCAAAGATGGCTAACGTATCCTTAAACCTTCAAACAGACTGGACTATGAATCCCCCTAATTAACTCTGGCTCGAGGGTACATCTCTGAACTCCTCTGACATCTGTCGTTGTAATCCTTCAACGTCGTCAGAGAGGTGACGGGTCCCGACGGCTATACATTTAATGGACCACTATGTCCCTAAACTGGAACATTAGAGCCCAAACGCTCTTTTGTCGGATCTAAACGATCCCGTTAAGTTGATCTTAGTCTCAAACTGGACTAACGTATCCTTAACAAACGTTTGAGTTGATCTTAGCCTCAAATATGGCTAACGTATCCTCAAACCAAACCCCCAAACCCAAATCTAAGATAATACGGATTTGGACTAGTCCACGCCCTACGGGCGACGACATAACTCAGTCTCCGTAAACAATCCACGGGCAACAAAACAAACACCCACGACACGAAGTGACCATCTGGAGAAGGAGAAAGTTGTTACCGCAATGCGGTAGCGTAATTAACTGCAGGGGCTTGCGCCTGCAGGGAAGAGCGTCCCCACAATCAAAAACCCCTCAATCGAGGGGGAATCTGACGAAGTCTGCTACATCGGACGCATCCGTCCAAACCTTCGATACATGGTGCCATAAATCAACTTGGCATCTTCGGAGAGGTGGACGGATAGCACCAATTAGCATCTGCCCCGAATCTCGGGCGAGACGCCCGCGTCGCCGCCGTCTTTCAGAGGGGAACAAGGACGTTTCGGTCCGTCGTTAGTTTAAGGACGTTTCGGTCCATTGTGGAGAGGGTCGGCTACTACTTATAGAGCTTGAGCTTAGGAAGATAGCGAGCGGACATAGTCGTCGTCATCTATCATTGACCTAGGCTATGGCTCATTAAGCGTAGTATTTCTTTGGGAAGCGACCGTTTATTGGCCTGAAAGGCCTTTCACCGTGCATGTCCATGAGTAGATAGGCTCCATCCTGGTAGACCTTGTCTATGATATACGGACCTTCGTAGTTCGGCTCAAATTTTCCCCGCTTGGCGCGATTGGGGATCATAGGCCTTTTGACCACTAGCACGAGTTCGCCTTGGCGGAATGTCCTCGTCCTGGTCAATCTTTCATACGAGCGCGTCATTTTTGCTTTGTAAGCCTCCAGGTTTTGTTGTGCTATGAGCCGTGTTTCATCAAGGGCATTAAGCTCTTCTAGCCGAAGGTAAGCATTTTCTTCGCTCGTCAACTCGCAGTGGACTGCCACTCGTAGAGAGGGTAGCTCTATCTCGAGGGGGAGTACCGCTTCCGTACCGAATACCAATGCGTATGGCGTCGTGCTCGTGGCCGTCTTGAACGTAGTTCGATACGCCCAAAGAGCTTCTTGCAGTCTCTCATGCCAGTCTTTCTTGTTTCGGGACACCGTCTTTTTTATGATCTTTGTCAAGGTCTTGTTGAAGACCTCAGCTAGACCGTTAGCTCGTGGATTATAAACCGATGAATATCTCCAGTCTATATTGTGTTGTTGCGCGAAACGACTGACCTTGTGGCTTCTGTAAGCTGGCCCGTTATCGGAAATGATTCGTCGCGGAGTTCCAATCCAATAAATGACGTTCGTCTTGAAAAAGTGGAGGATATTCTCCGTCTTCACTTCCCTCAGTGGCACTGCCTCCGCCCATTTGGAGAAGTAATCAGTCGTCGCCAGGATGAAACGATATCCTCTAGACGATACTGGTTCGACGGGGCCGACTATGTCAGTCCCCCACATTTCGAACGGCCAGCTAGCTACCGTTGGATGTAGTGGATTTGGATGTTGGTGGATGAAATCCCCATGGATTTGGCATGAGTGGCATTGCTTCGCATATTCGAGGCAGTCCTGGATCATCGTGGGCCAGTAGTAACCCATCCGTTTAATCTTTAGCTTCATCTTCGGGCCTGCCTGGTGAGAACCACAAAGTCCATCATGAACTTCCTGGACGACTCTTTCTGCTTCATCAGGTCCCAGACATCTCAACCACAGAGAATCAAACGACCTCTTATACAGAGTGTCGTTGACGAAGGCGAAAGACAGGGCTCGTTTCATGAGCTGATGTCTTGAGGACGCGTCTTCGGGCGTTCGACGGTATTTGAAGTAGTCTATAAAGACTTCTCTCCAATCTTCGGCCTTTTCCCGGTCTTTTATTTGCAGGGTCATTTGCTCAGTCGCTTCCTTCTCTTCGGGTGATTCCGGAGATATTTCTGCTGGGGCGAGCACCCGACGGCTTTGTACCACGATTCTTACGTCATCGAGGTTCTCATCAGCCAGTTCCTTAGTGAGCATGGCCAACGCGTCTGCTTTGCTGTTTTCCGCGCGCGGTATACTTTCCAAAGTATAGGAGGGAATTTGGGTCAACAGCTGTTGCACCTTTTCGCCATACTTCACCAACTCTGGTTTGCATGTCTGGTAGTCGCCGTTTACTTGACTAACGACCAGCTGGGAGTCTCCGTATATGAGGAGGTTTTCAATTCCCATGTCGATGGCGATTTTGAGGCCTGCTATCAAAGCTTCATACTCGGCTTCATTGTTTGTCCTCGGCTCTGTTAAGGAGAAAGCAAAGCGCATTATCCCCCTTGTGGAGTCACGAAGATAAGGCCTACCCCTGACTTGATTATAGGGGTACTCTATTTGCGCTTCTTTATGGAGGACGCTCCATCGAAATAAAGTTCCCATGGGTATCACCACCGTCGATCGCGTCAAACGCATGTTCGTCTGGAAAATCTCAATTCAGAGGGGAACCGGCAGGTACGGGATGCTCAGCAAGAAAGTCGGCGATGGCTTGGCCTTTTACTGCTTTAAGAGGCTGATAGGTTATTGAAAACTCCATCAAGAGCAGGGCCTATTTAGCGAGTCTCCCTGTCAATATGGCCTTCGACATTAAATATTTAAGGGGGTCCACCTTCGAGATAAGACGGACTTCATATGCCAATGCATAGTGCCGGAGTTTTGTTATCGCAAAGATTAACGCCAGGCAATGTTTTTCGATAGGGGAGTAATTGCTTTCTGCCCCCAGAAGAACTCGGCTTAAATAGTAGAGCGCTCGCTCCTTCCCTTGGTCGTTTTCTTGCTCCTAAGGAACCCTCAAGGGCTGTTGTATAAAGAATAAGGGGCTTTCCCTTGACTGGAGCAGCTAACACCGGCGGGTTCTGCAGGTACTGCTTGATCTCGCCTAGCGCGCTCTGGCATTTTTGGTCCCTGAGGAACGGGGTTCCCTTCTTCATCAGGTGGCTGTAAGGACGGCACTTGCCTGACAGGTTGGCGATAAAACGTCGGATGTACGCGAGCTTCCCTTGGAGAGACCGCAGCTGTTTGAGAGTCCTTGGCGGTGGCATTTCCATGATCGCCTTGATCTTTGACGGATCTATCTCGATGCCTCGGTGTCGGATGATGAATCCCAGGAATTTACCCGAGGAAACTCCGAATGCGCATTTGAGGGGATTCATCTTCAAATTATATTGCCGAAGGCGTTGAAATACGGTCTTCAGATGCTCTAAGTGCTCTTCGTATGACATGCTCTTCACTACGAGGTCGTCGATATAGCACTCGACGATTTCATGTATGAGGTCATCGAAGATCATCGTCATGGCCCTTTGATAGGTAGCACCGGCATTCTTTAAACCGAAGGGCATAACTTTGTACCAGAATATACCCAAAGGAGTCCGGAAAGTGGTGTGCTTCTGGTCTTCGGGATGCATCTTTATCTGATTATACCCTGATGAGCCGTCCATAAAGGAGCAAACCTCATGAGTGGACGTATTGTCTATCATCAGTTCGGTGACCGGCACTGAGAAATCGTCCTTCGGGCAGGCTTTATTAAGATCTCGGAAGTCCACACATATGCGTACTGTCCCATTTTTTTCATCACCGGGACGATGTTGGCGACCCAGTCAGGATACTGTACCTCCTGGATAAACCCAGAATCGATCAGCTTCTTGACCTCGGCGTTGATGCTCATCTCAAGCTCGAGCCGCATCCTTCTCGGCGCCTGCTTGACTGGCTTGATATCCGGGGATATTGCTAATTTATGCACAGCAATCTCTGGATCTAATCCTGGCATCTCAGAATAGTTCCACACGAAGCAATCTTTATGCTATAGAAGTACGTCCTTTAACGCAGCCACCCTTTCTTCAGATAGCAGCTCGCTGACGAATGTAGGTCGCGGATCGTCCGCCGACCCCAACTCAATCTTCTTGAGGTTATCTGCAGTAGTATGTATGCCATCTTCCAGCTCTTTCGGTGCTGGTGGAAATTCTGAGATTACCTCGTTGTCATTGTTTTCGAAGCACCAAGGGAGGTCATCCATATTCTCAGGCTCTCCTTTTGATATTGTTACCATATGACAGGTACGAGCTCGCTTCCAGGACCCATGTGGATCTGGTTCTGCTCTTGCGGTTTTGGGTTCGTGTTTTTGTGGCGGCGTTATCCTCCAGCTGCTGGATAAAGCAAACCTGCCTTGCTGGTACTGGTCTTCGACCCAGTTCTTGAAGGTAAAGCAGTCTTCGAGGGGGTGTCCTATGGCTCGGTGATAAGAGCAATAACCCGGATGAGAAACTTCGTTAACTTGCTCAGGGTGCTTGGACTCCGGAAGTGTGATCATTTGATGTTTTATAGCGAGATCGAGTATCTTCTTCATTTTGTCTTGAGGGAAAGAATACGCTCGACCCATCTTCTTCATGAGGGACGAGTCCGGACCGCGCAATACCCGATCACTTGACTCTTTAATCCTGCGTCGTTGTTGTCGACTTCTTTTTATGCTTCTTGACTTACTTCTGCCTCTGCGTCGAGCCTTTTGCACAACAGGTTGACAGGGAGGAGTATTTTCGTCTTTTGCAGCCTGTTGAAGAAGACGTTGCGTCATGGCTTTCTCGTAGATGGCCATTTCGCGATTGTGGTCGTCCCGAGCTTTTTGTCCCGCTTTCCTGATAAGCTTGTCTATTCTTTCTTCAAATGATGGACTCGGCATTTTGATTGCGAGATCTCGTTTCGACACGAGGTCGGCGCTTTCTGATAGGGCGTCCTCTTCTTCATCGAAGTTATATATGGCGTATTTACTGTGGACTCGTTCGCATTTCCCGGATCTCACATATCCAAGCCCAAGCGTTTCCATTCTCCCGTTGGGCAATTTGCGCTGAGTCCCAGGGACATCTCAAATCCTGTTATAGAATTGAGCTTGTCGAATAGTCTGTTTTAAGGGTACCCCTTGGTGCTTCAATAGCCTTTTCAATCCGTTTGTGTAATATCTGGGCAAACGGATGGGTTGAAGCTTGTCAAGTGTAGAATCCGCGCCATGCCAGATCTCTTTCTCCACTCTTGTTTCCGAGGATCGATAGAATAGGATCGCCTTTTCACCCTTTCGCCTGGAAGGGACGTAAAACGTCTGCAGGTCCTGCACATTGTAAGCTTCAAGTGCGTCAAGGTCTTTGTAGTGTTCCCGCGGCACCATGGTGATTTGCAAACTCTGATCATTGCCAGGGGATGCTTGTATTGACGGCCGACTGGAGAACACGGCATTAACTTCATCTTCCGAGTCACTTCCGAAGATCAGTATGGGGGCGGACGGTCCCGGGTTGTTGCGTCTAGACGGACCAGCGTAAACTATCTCTTCTTCTTCTTCGGTATCGCTTCCAAAAACAGGGATGGTAGCGGCGGCTTTGTTCTCCGGCTTGCGACACCTTTCTGTATCTTTGAAGTCTGGCAAAAAGTACTTTGCATCTTCGTACTTGCGGACTTCGTTCACGGAGAATGGGTTCAGCTCACCTGTTACGGTATACTCAAAACCATCCTTAAAGTACTTCATACACTGATGCTGTGTAGAAGGGATGATGTTGTACTCGTGTAACCAAGGACGACCGAGCAAGGCGTTGTAGCAGGTCTTGGCGTCAATAACGTGAAACTTGATGTCCGTGACGAGTAGTCCAAAGCGTAATGTTAATATCACGGAACCGAGAGTCCGTGATGACTGGGAGTCAAAACCGGAGATGGTAATTTTGTCACGAGCGAGGTGCTGCACGCTCATGCAGATTTCCTTCAACACCCGAACATTAAGGAGATTGACGAAGGATCCATTATCAACCAGGATTTTGCCTATCTTGATATCATGGCAATATCCGGAGACGTATAGGGGACGGTTGTGGTCGTACGTCCCGAGGAGAAGGTCTTCGTCACCGAAAGTGATGTCGGCCGTGTGCATTTCTTCCAGTTCATCCTTCATCCTTTCTTCGGCGAGGAAGGCTTGGAATTGCTCGGGTTCTTGTAACGCCTTGATTAATGAATCTCTCGCTTCCTTTGATAATAGGAGGGCGTCGAGAATGCTGAGCTGAGAAGGTAGCTTCCTTAGGTGTGCTAGGATATTGTAGTCCACCTTACCCTTCTTGGGAGGATCTTTGGCAGCCAACTCTTTCACGATTTGGTCATCTAAGGTGATATCCTCAGTGACCTTCTCCTTTCCCTTATCTTTTCTATTCGCAGGTCCGAGATTCTTTTCCGGGAGTGTGCGATTGCGCAGCTGAATGTTCTCGTAGGCCTCCGATTCTTCCTCTTTCCCTAAGACGGACTCTTTAAAGAGAGGGCCTAGAGCCATTTCCTCATCAGAGTCGCTCCCAAAGGTGAGAACTTGTGATCCTCCGGCGTTGACCGTGTAACAGTTGCCGGTAGTTCCTTCGTGCCTATCGGTTGTACTTTTTTGCTCCCGACGAGTTCTGTGTTTCATGCGCTTAAAATGTTGCCGGTGAGCAACATATCCCTGCCACCACATCTTAAAAGCGTCGCACTCCTCAGTGGGGTGCGAAATCTTCCGATGATATGCGCAATAATTAGGGTGCCTCTCTGCCCCGTCGAACGTGTTCCCTTCCGAGGGTGGTAGCTTCATTCCCATTGACATGGCTTTGGCAAACATTTTCCTCGTCTTGAATACGTTTTTATTCGCATCGGATGTCTTTTGATCTGGCGGAAGTGCTTCGACTCTTTCGTTTAGTCGCTTGCATTTGGCTCCTTCCGATGCGGCCATCTCACGCTCCTGATCGGCTTTACTTTTCAAACGAATCTCGTATAAAAAGGCGTCGATCATTTCATCTGTTGGCCATACAAGTTCTGGCTCGGGCTGTGCCCCCAGTTTCTCAGTGCCAGGAGTTTTCTCATCGTCCGTAAGTGAGTGGGAAATTACATGACAACTCGCCATATATCCCTCGGATTCATCCGACGAGCTTTCTCCATCATCTTCCTCCTGAAAGACGTGGTTGAGGAACTCTTACAGTGTGACTGGAGTCCGCGCCTTTTGATTGTACTCTTCCAGCGCGTCAATCTGTTTCTGTAAATCCGTGCGCTTGTCTCCAGGCTTCATGGGCTTCTTGGATTTCTTCTTCTTTTTCTTCGAAGATTTTGACGGTTGGGTGTGAGTACTTGGGCTATCACCACCGATCTTTGTAGTTGGGCGTGGCTTCAACATCCCTTCAATGATTTGAGGTTCGAGCAGGTTCTTCCATTCGACCGCCGGTCACGCATGAAGATCCCTCAGCATTCTTTTGGTTTTAGCTGATAGCACGACCTCCCATGGAGCTTCTTCAATAAAGGAACAGGTTGCCCCCGGTGTATCCGCTTTCTTAGGAGTATGCGGCTGTGGCGGGTTCACCTTCCACTTTTTGGACAGCGCAAACTTTCCCTGGAGGTATTGGTCCTCAATCCATCCTTTGAAAACGAAGTAATCCTCAATCGGATGGCTTACCGTTTGATGGTAAAGGCAATAATTGGGGTTATTCACCTCAGTGGGTTGTGGCGGTCGCCTCGGATTTGGCAAGTTTATAAGCCTGTTGCGTATCGCCAGCTCGAATAACCGTTTCGTCTTGTCCCGCGGGAACGAGTAGGGACGCTTCATCTTCTCATTATAATACCGCCATCTTTCTTCCAGCTGATCCGCCAGCTTCGAGACACTGGGTTGCTGCTGAGCGTTCGCGACGAAGGTTGCCTTCCCTTTACCCTTGTCACTCCGAGGCTCCGGCTTCGGGGGAGACGGTCTGTGACCCATCTGGTCCATCTGGGCCAACTTGTCGATTAAAGCCTGGAACGTGGTTGGCTTAAAGAACATCATGAACTGGGAAATAGTTGCATGAGGGTCTAGGGTTCCCACGAACATGCCCACCGCAGGCGCTTCCTCAATGCGTTGCTCGCATTTTGACCATAAATTTCGCCAGCGTATAGCATACTGGACCCACGTTTCGCCTGGTTTCACCCTGGCGTTAATCAATGCCGTTATCGGAGTGCGTTCGCTGGCGCTTGCGAATCGCTGAGTGAATAGCGACTCCATTTCAGCGAACGTCTTGATAGAATCGTTCGGGAGTTCCGAATACCATTCGAACGCTATTTCTGATAAGCTTCCCACGAACTGGCGAAGCAACAGTTTATCATCATCGCCGGTGTTACCGCAAAGGGCCCTGAACTGGGCAACATGTTGGTGGGGATTGCCAGTCCCCTTATACACATGGAATTTTGGTATTGTATAGCCCGGCGGATATTTGATTTGGTCGTACCAGCTTGGATACGGTCGCCCTGTTTTTACGACTTGACCAGCTGCCTCAGTCGCATGATGAACCCGGATCTGCCGGGCTATATAGTCGTCCAAGTCAGCCTTGGAGATTGTCTCCTCCTTGGCCGTTGAGAGAGCTGGTGGTGGATTCGACGTTTCTCCTCTATCATCTTCGAAGATGGTCGGGGGATCTTCAGCGGGAGGATCTTGTTGAATCATCATCCCAACCATGTCTTGAAATCAGTGGGCTATTTGCTTTATATTGGCCGCTTGTTCCGCAGCCTCTTTATCTTTCTTTTCCAATATCCTTCGAAGGAACTCAGCGTCGGTTTCCTGTTCTTACTGCTGATCCGAGGACGCCTCGGGGCTTTCTTTCGGCCCAGTAAACGCGGCCATTGCGATCATCATTTCCTAGAGTTTTTACTGTTGCTCCTGAGCTTTGGTCACTGACCGTGTAAGCGGTCTATGACCTGTAGATGCACGGCTATCTTCTTTCCCTGACGCCATGTATACCGTATGGACCATCATGCCCCCAGACTTAGGGCGTCTAGGCTCGGCGCCTTTAGCTTTCGTTGCAGGCCCGGGATATTCTCCGGCCTTCTCTTTTTATGAGCAGTGGAAGTTGAGGGGGCCGTTGAGATGGGGACCCAGACAGCTTTTCGTGGCTTAGCAGGATGGCTGACTTCCAGTTGGATCTTCAGCTTCTTGTGCTGGCGGGAGAAATTTGGATCGATCATTGAGTCTCGGGTCTGCCGCCAGACTTTATAGATTTGGGAGGACAGCCGTTGAGGAGATTGGGGCTATTCTGGCTTTACTTCCACAGCCTTTTTCAGCGGAGGGGGAGACCTCTTTAGCGCCGCGGTAGGAGAATTCCTACGCACCTTGTTTAGCATTTTAAAGCTGTTCCCAGTTGGAACAGCAGCATTAACTTCTATTGTCGAGGCTGGAGGAGTTAGCCCAGAAGGGGAGTTGCCTCCGGCCTTCCTCACTCGGCGCCAGTAACGACGTCGAGCGTGTCATGCTGATGGAATCGGCTTGGTGATGGTGATGGCCTCGTCTTGCCCCCTGTGTAGGTGAGGGGTCGCTGCTGGTGTCATCCTGTTAACGACCGATGTCCTTTGGATAGCAGGAGCGGGAGCTGGAACAGTCAATCTTGTAAAGACCGACTTTTTGGAAGGAGAGGCCGCCTTGACGACTTCAGGAGCAGGATTAGTTGTTTTCTTAGGAGCAACCTTCTCCTGGATTGCAGGCTCCATTGCGGGCCCACAGGAGCTCTGGCCCAGTCTGGAGAAGACTGAGGCGCTGGTGTTGGACGACCCGTTGAGAGGGGTCGCGGTAGGTGTAAGCCGATCAAAGACCGAATTTTTGGGAGCTTCCGGTGTCAGCACAGGAGCGGTGAAGCTCGTTGGCGGGAGCATGGTCCCGAAAAACAACCCTGTGGTGGCTTGAGTGACCTATTCCACGGGCATTGTGAACAGCGAAGCAACTTGGGGCCCGTAGGCTATGCCCCCAGTTGAGGCAGGACGTGGGTTGCAGTTGCATGTGGAACACTTTGAGCAGGTGAACGCCATTGATCCTTTGCTTTCTGCACCAAGCAAAACGCCAAATCTTAGTACCTCGAAACCCAAGGGCAACCATTAGCAAACCACAATCGGTTCGCAAACACGACACACGAAATGTGGAGTGGAAAGAGGAAAAGTTCCCACCGGGCGTGCCAGAATCTGTTCCCCTCCGAATGACGGCGCGACGCGGACGTCTTGCCTGAGATTCGGGGCAGATGCTAATTGGTGCTATCCGTCTACCTCTCCGAAAATGCCAAGTTGATTTATGGCACCGTGTATCGAAGGTTTAAACGGATGCGTCCGATGTAGCAGACTTCGTCAGATTCCCCCTCGCTTGAGGGGTTTTTAATTGTGGGGACGCTCTTCCCTGCAAGCGCAAGCCCCTGCAGTTAATTACGCTACCGCACCGCGGTAACCGCTTTCTCCTTCTCCAGATGGTCACTTCGTGTCGTGTGTGTTTGTTTTGTGTTTAGTTGCCCGTGTATTGTATACGGAGACTGAGTTATGTCGTCGCCCGTAGGGCGTGGACTAGTCCAAATCCGTTTTATCTTAGATTTGGGTTTGGGGTTTGGGTTTAAGGATACGTTAGCCTCATTGGAGACTAAGATCAACTTAAACGTTTATTAAGGATACGTCAGTCTAGTTTTTAGACTAAGATCAACTTAACGGGATCGTTTAGATCCAACAAAAGAGCAATTAAGGGAGCCATGTTGCTTAGTTTAGTGACATTGCGGTCAATAGGTAGTTTAAGGACATTGCGGTCCATTGTTAGTTTTAAGACATTACGATCAAGGTTAAGGACGTCGTAGTCCGTGGGTTTAAGGACTCCACAGTCCGATATTAGTTTTAAGACATCACGGTCAAGATTAAGGACGTCATAGTCCGTTGTTAGTTTTAAGACATTCCGGTCAAGGTTAAGGACGCCATAGTCCATGGATTTAAGGACTCCACAGTCCGATGTTAGTTTTAAGTCATCTCGGTCAAGGTTAAGAACGTCATAGTCCATGAGTTTAGGGACCCCACAGTCCGTATCAATGTATGGTCATCGGGACCCGCCACCACTTTGAAGACGTTGAGAAATTACAACGCCAAGTATCAAAGGAGTGAAGAGATGTACCCTTGAACCAAGGTAGATTAAATAGTCTTTGGCCCAATTTGGGATCAAGACCAATTAATTATATTATAAGCCCATTAGCCCAGTTAAGTTTGAATTGAGGACTTATGGCCAGCTTGGGCTAAGTCCAATCATGTTTAGAACATTGGCTTTCTGTTGGTCCATTTAAGGAGAGGCTTTGCCTCTAGAAACTTAGCCAATTGGGCTAAAATTAGTGTTAAACACTAAAGACCAACAGTGTTGAACACTGGGAGTGAGATTGACAAGTTAGCGTTTAACACTAAGAGATAGTTAGTGTTAAACACTAGCAACAAGGCTTTCAAATTAGCGTTTATACACTAAAGCAAATCAGTGTTAAACACTGGCAATGGAGATTTCAAATTAGTGTTTAACACTAAGGCAGATCAGTGTTAAACACTGGAAACAGGGTCTTCCAAGTTGGTGTTCAACACTAAGAAAGTCAGTGTTAAACACTGTAAATAGAGTTTTCCAAATTAGTGTTTAAACACTAAGAAAATCAGTGTTGAACACTGGATATAGAGGTTTCAACTTTAGTGTTAAACACTAAGGCAAGAGGGGTCACGTGGTAGCACATGAGAGTGCCCTCAATTCATTTTATTCTGCCAAAAGTATTGAATACTTTGGAGCATTACGTGCTGTCACATGATGGACATTTAAATGTTTGTCTGTTAGAGCTTCTGCCAAGGGGTCACGTGGGGCACGTGAGGCGTTGCCTCTAAGCCCTTCTCTGTGGAACTTTTCAGGGGTCACGTGGTAGCACGTGACCCTGTTTCTTTGCATGTTTGTTTATCCTTTTTAAGAATTAAATTCTTCATAGGGTTAAACCCTAATAATTAGTTTAGAGGAATTAAATTCCCACTTTCTTTTGAAGAATTATATTATTAGATAGAGTTATACTCTAGTTTCTTTTCTGTAAGGACTAAATTCCTCATAGATGTGAAGAACTAAATTCTATCATAGGGTTCAACCCTAATAATAACTTTAGAGGAATTAAATTCCCACTTTCTTTTAAGAATTACTCTTAGATAGGGTTAAACCCTGATTTATATTCCGTAAGAATTGAATTCCCATATATGTGAGGAATTAGGTTCTGTCATAGGATGAAACCCTAATTTCTTCTTTCTTAAGGGAATTAAATTCCTGTTAGTTTGACAGAATTAAGTTCTTAACTAGAGTTAAACCCTGGTTCTGTTCATTTTGAAGGAATTAAATTCCTTCAACATAGGGTTAAACTCTAATTCTATTTCAAAGGAATTAAATTCCTATAATTCTACGAGAATTAAATTCTCAAACTTCCATTCCCTCTCTATGCTTTGGATCTGCATGGCAGGATCTCAACCCAATGAGAATTAAACTCTCAATTCATGGGGAGATGTGCACTTTGCAGATCCTCTACTAAAAAGAGAACTAAGTTCTTCTTTTTTAATATAAGAGTTAAACTCTTTTTGAGAATTAAATTCTCATTGTGAAGCCTCTCCTTTCTTACCTAAGGTTTTCTTTTGCAGAGGATCAAATTCTTCCAAAATCTCAAGGCTCTATTTCTCTCTCTGTATGTCTTCTCTCTTCTTTTTTTTTTGTATATCTCTTGGCTCCTATTTAAAGGAGAAGGAGCAGAATCAATTAGTTTTAGTGAATCTTTCATTAAGGGATTTGATTTGTATTCATTAGAGATTTGATTTGCATTCATCATCTACTTGGACCTTTGGATTATTAGGTGAATTTTATTCACCATTGGATTTTAAATCCAAAGATATTGCTTTGTTATTTCGGTTAGATTTTAAGGGGAAATCTTTCCAAGTTCAAGATTTTTCCATAAATAGGTGATATTTAATCATCTTTAGATCTTTAATCCGATCGGTTCCAAATAATCATTCTCCTTTGGAAAGATTTGAATGCCTTTCAGAATTTAATTATGTTAAATAGAAAGGCTTTGAAAGCCGGTCACGTGTGACCACGTGACCCTTGGTCACGTGTAGGCACGTGACCCCTTGGAACGAGCTTTCTTCTCCTTTCTGCGCTCTGTTTTCTAGCCGCTGTTCAACCGTCACGTGCTAACACTTGACCCCTGGTCACGTGTGAGCACGTGACCCTTTCAGGAGTCTTTTCTTAGATTTAATCAGGAAGCTGAATCTGCCTTTGCCGCTGCTTTTAAATGTCACGTGCCAACACGTGACTGCTGATCACGTGCTAGCACGTGATGCCTCCTCCGTAAACTTTCCTGATTTTTAAATCAGGAAACAGTTGTGATAACCACTTTCTCCTGCTCCGGTAGTTCACTTCGTGTCATGTTGTATTTTGTTTATTATGGTTGCCCGTGGATTGTATACGGAGACTGTTTTATGTCATCGCCCGTAGTGCGCGGATTAGTCAAAATCCGTATATATATGAATTTGGATTTTAAACCTAGGTTGTATGTTTCGTCAGTTCAAGAGATATTTTGTTTTATTTAAGAACCGTTAATATGGTTTGAGATTAAGATCAACTTAAATATATGAGCATTTGGGATCAATTTATTTTGGCTAAGGATGTGTTAGTCTTATATGAGACTAAGATCAACTTAGAAATATGGATTTTAGTCATCTTTGAGACTAAAATTATTTGGGTTTATTGACATTTTGATCAACATAGGGCCCATCATTTAATTATACTTTATTTAAGTGACTAAATGATACTTTATAGAACAAGTGCGCAAGTATATAAGTGCGCACATGCCCGTTTATTTTATTTCTAAAAGGTGTGCACGTGCATCGCGTGTGGTTACACACTATTTTATTGCAAGAATGTTGTGTCTGTATGTAACACATAATGCACATTCCTTTGTAGGCAATTTTGTTAAGTGCGTACACCTGAGTTACACGTGATGCGCATGTCTTTATTGGCAGATTTTGTTAAGTGCATACACGTGAGTTCCACGCGATGCGCATGCCTTTATAGGCAGATTTTCATTAAGTGCGCACTGATTTGGATGCGCACTTATTTCATCAGAAAGCAAAAGGTTTCACTAAGAAGCAATAGCTTCTGTTTCACTTTCTTTTCTTCTTCTCTTATAGTCCGAGAAGTGAAAACTCTAATTTTCATCTGTTTTTGAGTTGAGTATTCATGCGTTTTGGGGTGCGCATCTTATATTTCGAGGAACAGACCCTAAGATCATTTGATCTGTTAATGGCGAATCGATGGATTCGAAAAGAAGCAAAGGATTCTATATGAAAGCAAAAGCTTTTTCAAAAAGAGAAGTTTTTCTTTTTGTTTTCTACCTTGCGCGGTTTTGCTGATGAAGGAGAAGTCTTGAGTTTTTTCTAGCTTATAGGAAGATTTTCCGTCCGTGATTTCTTCATATGAGGCTCATAATTATAAGAGAGAAGAAATTAGGGTTTGTTGAATTTGTTTTGGTTTGTTTTTATCTTAATATGGTTTTAGATTAATTTAAAAAGATTTAATTGATTTATATCAATTAAGAGTGATATGCGCACCGTTAGATCTTTAATTCCCCTATCTTTTGGTTAAGGTATTTAATCAACAGAATATTTTACTGTTAATTAAAGAATTGAAGTTTATTAATAATGATTTATTTCTTTTTTAATACGCATCTATTTTCAGGGAATGCGCATGTGCCTGCACATGTTGTTGGTCAAGTGTGCATTGCGCCCGTGCGTTGCACGTGCATGTGCGCACCTATCTTTTGCGCACTTGTTGTATGTACGCTCATGTCATATGACTTTGTCATCGAACATGCGAGCACACTTACTTCTTCGCATATTTTCGAAGCGACAAACAAGTGTCGAGCTATGATTTATTAATTCTACCTCGGGACTTGTCAGAATGCGAACCGTCTTTTCAAAACCCTATAAATAGGTGTCTTTTTCTTCACTCGCTTTGGAGCTGTACCCTTTTAAATTTCTTGTTTTTCTACCAAAAGTCTTTTCTTCCTTACTAATTTGGTAAGTGCGCTTACGCACTTCTGCCTTGTGCATCTTCTTTTAGTTTGCGCTTTTGATTTTGTTTACTCACCCTTTGGGTTGGGCATTTAGCTTATCTTGCGCACCCCTTTGAGTTGCGCACTTAAGATAAACCTTAAAATATTTCTTTTATTTCAAGGATATTACTTAAATTTGGCCTTGATGAAACTTTAATTTTGAATTTGGATATTCTTAGTTCACCATTTTTAGTGAACTGACGCCTTTCCAGTCTTTTTCTTTCAGGTATCATGGTTAGTCGTCTATATATGATTAGGGAGATTGTTTTCCATGTCGACATCCGATTTTACGAGCCGGCATACAGCGATGCCCAATGCGAGACTATACTCCTTCACCTCGATGATCATTGCAGGAGGCTGCTCCCTCGCCGGTCTATCCTTTTGCAGATGATTTTTATCGCGATATGAAATGCTACACGCGGGCTTGTTGAGATGATGCCGCTTCAAGCTCTAGATGAGGCCAAGGATAAGGTGCACTCGGCCTATCTAATGTGCTTGGTCTCCAAGAATCGAAGAGATCGTGCAATAGACATCCTGCACCAGATATATCAGCAGAAGGCAATCATAGTTTCATACGCGATGGCAAAAAAATCAGTGGCGACCTTGATACTCATATTCATAAGCGGAAGCATCAGCAGATAGAGGATGCTGCCTGGGATGTCCTGCATGACCTTCTCCTTGATTTTGAGAATCCATGCACTGACGCTAGTCTTTTGCCGCTGTGAATGGCCCTTGCTTTTATTTGCTATTTGTTTGTCTGTAATCCTTCTTTTACATATCAATGAAATGTTTCTGTTCTTTTACACTTGCACTTCTTTTTTTGCTGAAGTTTGCTTTCATTGCAAGAGTTCTTCGTTAGCATATGTACATCTGTCCATATGTGCACATGCATAGAGATGCGCAGGTCGATCGAATCACCTTCATCAGGTGTGCATGTATATAAGTGCGCAATTCGATTAAACCCAGTTCATCATATGCGCATGTGTATAAGTGCGCAAGTCAATTGAACCCCGTTCATCAGGTTCATCTGGTGAGCATGCATGTCGGTGCGCACTTGAACAGGTGCAAACAATGACCAAGTTATTGTTAGTGTATATGCCCTAGGGGCCATTATTGTATCATACTAGGTTGTATATTACTTAATAGAAGCTTGGGATATTCACGGTTGTATATACAGTCTTGCTTAATATGGTAGTATGCTACTTGGTTTGTGTCTACTTTAATATGTACATATGTTTCTTATAACGTATCACTTATACATATTAGTAGAGCCCATAGGTTCTTTGCTTGATTACCAGCTTTGTGATGGCAGTCACACTAGTGGGGGCTGGGTAGTCTATAAGCAACACCCTATACATGTCTCTAGTCGTAGGATTATCGAGACAGGGCATCGATACTCCAGAGTAGACTAGTGTGTACGCTTCTCATCCCAGTTGGGGAGATGGTCTATCCCACAGCCATCAGTATGTCGTACTGGAGATAGTATACAGGTGCTCGTTAGGTTACGGGTACACTGGACAGGACTCGCAGGGGAACTGTTGGTTGGTATTATACCCGTCGTCAGTTAACAGTTCCCAGGTGACATGAGTACAGCATAGTCCGCAGACTTGACACTGCTACTTCGCCTCGAGTGTGTCCCACTGTTCTTAGATTGCTACCCTACCATGGCTCAAAGGAGTCATGCAAATAGGTAGCAGTTGGGTGCAGTCCCGAGCACTTGGAGGCAGTGGTGGTTAGACAGGATTCGTCTCTCCCGGTATTGGGAGTTGGTATCGCGCTGTGTCAGAGAGCCATTACGCAAAGTCCCTGGCCAGGGCAAGCAAGATTTACTGGTAGGTTCCAGTAGTTTCTCAGAGTGTAATGGGCTACGCTCCGACACGACTTATACCGCTATTAGGGGACTGACGCTTGCCGCCCCCTAAGCTCGATAGGCGATAGTCTTAGACGAACAGACCGGACTGTACGGAGATTGTCACATCAGGCTCAGTAGGAGTTCAGATGGGTTTTCTCATCGGCCTTCTTATCGACATCTACCTGGGGACCGTTACGTACAGCCGGTGCCGCTTGCGGTCTGTGGTTAAACCCACTGCCAGCGTAGTGTCGAGTCTTTAGAGTCCCACACAAAGAGTTTCCCTACTCCAGGCGAAACGATATAGAGGTCGTATGGTTTTACGACAAGGGTTCGGACGCGTACGTGTGTTTACGCACGTACGACGTTCGGACAGTTTTTACTAGCCGGCTTTGGTTTAAGCCAGATTCTAGTATCGGGATATTGGATTTATACAGTCTAAAGTTTTTCCGTGTTTTCACGGATAGGAGGGGCGTTCTTGTAATTTGTCGGGAAGCTTCTAGAAGGATGATGACATGGAGGGTAAGGTGGCATTAGCATTTAATGAATTTGTGACTCACTTAGATGAATCATTCAAGTGAGTTAATGAAGCATTTATTGCTTAATGACTCACTTGATGATTCATTGTATCTATTTAATGAAGCATGATGATAATGCATTTTGATTTATTCATTTTGATTTTCTTATGCTTCATTATATATTAGAAGTGAGAAGGATTTTCATTCATAACACATGCTTACCTTCTCTCTCCTCAAGCTCTTTCTTGAAACCCTAATCCTCCCCTCTCATGTGTTGAGATCAAGGATTAGCTAGACTAATACATCCATAACCTCACTCTATATCCCCTAGGTAGCTTAGATTAGCACTTTGAGCAACCTAGTTATCTCAAGTTAGAGATCAAGCTTGGCGTAGGAGCTCTCGGGTGGATTGTCTTTGACTCGAGGAGGCCGTTGAGGTGCCGATGTTCCGAGGAGCCTACGAGGAGTGGAGGACAGCGATGAAGACCCGAAGGACATGTAACGTGAGGTATAACTTCGAATCCGAGTAGTTAAACCTCTCGTAGATAGTTAGTAACGGTTTAGATACGATTCATACGCTCAAGTCTGTGTTACAAAGCATTGATAAAAATTTTCATATATTCCGCCTCCCCGCAAGTTCGTGGGGTGCGTGACATGGACTTACAGTTATTTAAGTTGATCTTAGCTCCCAAATGAGACTAATGATCTTTAAATAAAGTTTACACTCTTGTATGAAACTTATGGACCTCACAAACGTGAGAATTGTCACCATAATTTCATTCCTATTGGCAAACCAAGCTACCGACGTGGACCCTGTCAAGCAAATGCTTGACCCAAACCCTCCAAGTTGACTCGGCTCTTAAATGAGAATAATATGTTCATAGACAGAGGTTTTGCTCTCATGTGAACAGATGGACCTCACAAATGTGAGAACTAAAACCTAAATCCATTCCCATTGGCAAATCAAGCTACCAACGTGGACCATATCAAGCATATGCTTGACCCAAATCATATGATATATATAAACGGATTTGGACTAATCCGCTTCTTACGGACGACGACAAAATTAGCCTCTGTATACAATCCAAGGGCAACCCAAATAAAATAAAAACCAAAAGACACGAATCGCGAAGCAAAGAACCTAGAGTGCAGAAAGTTGTTGTCGTCCGCGACAACGTAATTAATTACAGGGGCTTGCCCCTGTAGGAAAAATATGTCCCTAAAATCAATAAACCTTTCGTTCGTGAGAGGGGATCTGAAGTCGGTTACATCGGTCGCATCCTTCCAAACATCCGATATATGGCGTTATAAATTAACTTAGTCTCTTCGAAAAGGTAGATGGATCAAACCTATGCATCTGCCCTCAAATTCAGGCAAGACGTTCCATCCTGGCTTGTCTCACTTCGGTCTTCAGCGGTAAACAGAGTCTAGCTTGGGTTTTCCACTAGGTGAGTGGACACGCTACAAAGGTTGTAGCCCCCTAAACCCCATTTATTGCTCACTAGTTTTTGACAACTACTTGTATTTGAATGATTTCGGTATTTGTATTTGGTGCTATGTTCTTGGAATTTTTTGTTCATTATTCCGCCGTGGTCCGCATGTGTTGCGAACCTAGCACCAAATAATAACATGGTATCAGAGACGATTCAAATACTAGTAGTTGTTTTTGCAGCAAAATATTTCAAAAACCCAATATTTTGAAAACTAGTTTCGAAAATGCATCAAAAGCCTCTCTTTTTTTGACTTGAACCCGAACCCCGGACATCTTTGGTTTGAACCAAGACTCCATGTGGGCTCGTGGGCGACCCCAGGGCTATCCCCGGGGGCTAAGGTAGGCCCCCCACCCAAGGCCACCACTTGGTGGCCTTGGGAAAGGGTGCAAACCCCAGAGGGTGCTCTCGAGTTTGGCTTCCCAATCCGCGGCCACCAAGTGGTGGCCTCGAGTTGGGGACCCCACCCAAGCCCTTAGGGACCCTGTGGGTCGTTCCCGAGGTCCCCATTTGGGTCTTGGGCACTTTCCGGTCTTACGGGACTCAAAATTGTGAAAAATGAGGGATTTGTATATTGCCGGGGTGAATTTGAAGTTCGTTTTTGGAATTTTTAGTTTGCGACCTCGTGGGTTATGAAATAGTTTGGCCGCGGATTCATATTAACTTGATGAAGTGTTTGATTGAGTTAGTTTGATTGCATGTGTTGATATGTGTTGGTAAACGTCACCTAATTGATGTGTGATCAATTTGACGAGCTTGCACATTTATGAATGTGTTGTTGGTGTGTATGGATTGGTTCGGATCGTCGCAATGAATAGCCCTTCGTATGATTATGAATGCATACAAGTGTTGTGTGTAATTCATTTATTCTGTAGATTGCCAAATGTATTATTCTTTTATGGATCACGGTGGGGTTGAGACCGGCGAGTCCGATTGTATGTATATGATACGTTGCCCCTGAGTGGAGTGCCCGAGCCGCCGGATTCTAGAATGTGCTAGGTGTCCATCTCAAGGAGTTGGGACCGGGCCGCCTCGTCTAGGATTGGCGGATGGCTCGCCGCACTCGTAGGGGTATTCGTTTAGCTATGTACGGGCTATTCATGCGACCGTGGAATGTCGCATTTTGTTTGTGGGTCAAACGAAACGCGGGATTTCTAGGATATCCGACTATTCTATTATTCTATGATATTTATCACTTGCCTGTGATGTATATATATAGATGGATGTATATATATATATATATATATATATATATATATATGAATAAGTGTTTCTATATGTTTTACATTCATGCTAGCATACGTCCGCCCTGCCGTAAGTAAGTAACCTTACGATGATGACCCGATACCTAGTGGCGAATGCGAATGGCATATAAAAACATTCTATTTTCTTTTTCCTATTATGTTTTTCTGGTGTGGTAGGATTCTGGATAATAAGTGTTATTATCTAAATGATGAGACTATATTAATATGATTAATATAACGAAAATAAATCCAAACCGATATTGTAGGAACAAATCAGTTTTCCAAAAACTGATTGTTTTCAAAACCACTCGATTCTCTCAACGATATCAAGTTCATTACGTTAAACGTTTTCTTCAAAACCAGTCATAGCCCTCCGTCATTTTAGAGAAGTAGAGTACTTAGTATTCGTGCTGCGTTTGTTAGTGTAATACCTCAGAGCAATGCAGTCTTTGGACATCATAGTGATCTGCTCTGTCCACACTCAGTGCGGTCTGTTGCGGACACATGATGATCTGAATGTGGAGCCGCTTCAGAACAATGTGATCGGGTCCCTGAAGCACATTCCGAAAGAGGATCGAACTGCATTATAAATGTAATGATACCACACTCAATTACGGAGGCGCCTTTTAGATGAACCGGCACTCCAGAGTTTGAAGAACTTCGTAGATAAGCATGCTCTGGCTAGGGAAATCCTAGGATTGGTGACCTCCTGGGAAGTGGTCCTTGTTAGATATGTATGCCTTAGAGGCCTATTTTGTATAGGATGCTAGGCATGTATATGTACAGAAACAATCTTTGCTCAAAATGATAGTATATTATCTGGTTTATCTTTATCTTAACGTATGATGTGTTGTTTTTCATATCTAATATACATGTTGATGAAACCCTTAGGATTATGCTTGACTGCCAAGATTCTGATGCAAATCATACTAGTGGGGCCTGGACAGTTTATGAGCATATCCTTTAATAGTTCCTAGTCGAGGGTATATCGAGACAGGGCATCAATATTACCATAGTAAACTAGTGTGTACGTTTCTTGACCCTGGGGGCGATGGTTGATCCCACAACCATTGGTGTTCGACATCAAAGATTGTACACAGGTGCTCATTGGAGAATGGGTACACCGGACAGGACTCGCCGAGAACTCCTAGATAGTATATATACTTATTGTCATATAGCAGTTCTCTGGTGATACTTATACAGGTTAGTCTGTAAACCCAAGATCGTCATAGTGTCTTGTGTGATTCCCACTGTGCTTTGATTTCCTTCCTGCCACGGCTCTACCGAGTCATGCAAACAGGTGGATTTTGGGTACAGTCCCAAATCACATGGAGGCAGTGAGCGATAGGAGGGGTTTCATCTCTCCCGGTATAGGAAGTTGATGTCGCGCTATGCTTGATCGGCCATAACAGCAAAGCCCTGGCCAGGGTTGTCGAGATTTACTGATAAAAGTTATCAGTAGTTTCTCGAACCGTTATGGGCCATAAATCAGCATGACTTATAAAGTTATTGATTGATCTCAAAAATATCTATTACCACAATCAAGAACGGCGTCGCTTTGCAGCTAGCCGGTGAATACGGGTCGGTCCACAGGAATTTTGTGAATCTCCTAATTGCTTTTACGAGTTAATTCCGATAGGAGCCGGATTGATTATTAAATCTAAAAACTGAATTAATCTATATCTAAGTCTTGCTAGGGTTAGGTCTAGGTTAAGTTTGGAAAGTGTATAAATCTCACCGCCTTCTATACCCATATGAAGATTTAATTAGGTGTTATGGTAAATATTAATAAAAGGGATTAGGATGATTGGGAAGATTGTTCTTCCTCTAGATTCTTGTCCTTCCTTTCTTAATCTTTACCCTAACCTCCATGGAAAACCTTAAAATCCGGGCCTTTAGACTACGGTATCACCGCTACCTCATGGGTAGAGTGTCGTAGGGAGCGGAATAAGAAGGTATGCATGGAGTTCTATAAAAATATATGACGGGCAAGAAAGGGGATGAGAGATCTTCATCTCTCAAACCTTCCCCAGATCTAACCCTAACAAGTGAGGAGACTACTCACTCATTAGGGAATTAAAATACATTTATCTAGGGCAGAGAATAAAAGATTAACTAGGGCAAGGAATTAAATTTATCTAAGGCAAGAATAGAAAATTAACCTAGGGCAGAAAATAAAGAACTTACAAAAAATGATGCTCTCCAAAAGAATGCTGAAATTTATTAATGAAAGGAGGCATGAAAAGAATACAATGATTTAGGCTTCTATTTATAGGAGATAGAAACCCTTGGTTACATTTTGATTCGCACATCTGCATTTAACAAAATATCCTTAGGAAGATCTAGTCAAAGTAGACTCCAAGGTTTGGTAAAATTTTATGTCTGAAAATTTTGGAACTGATTCTGGGCTTCTTGGGCTTTTTATTTCTTTGGATCTTTATTCAATTTGGCTTCTCTATTTCTTCCAGATCTCCAGTGAACAATTGCAGTGGACTTTTAACCGTTTGCTTTGTAATCTTGGACCTTGCGTTACCTTGTACTGATCTTTTGTGTAGGCTTGATTAAGATCCTTCTATTTGTTGGTCAAAGTCCCTTTTTTATATCGTCTTTTGTCTTTTCACTGTTTTCGCTCCAAGAACCTGTAACCTGTAATATGTAGCAGACATGCGTCAAAAGCACCTGTTTATTTATAAAAAGAATAAGAATGGGGAATATAATAATGCAATATTATGGTGTGAACAGTTACTGTGGCCTGACATTTACCACCCCTAAACTTCATATACGATGTATCAGACGAAGAGACCGGACTGTACGGTAAGTGTGGCTTACAGGCTCGTTAGGGTTGGGATGAGTTCGCTCGTCGGCCACCTTTTCGTCACGTACCTGGGTAGCCGTTACGCACAGCTAGTTCCGCTGAAGTGCTTGTGGTTAAACCCACTGCCGGTGTACTGTCGAGTCTTTAGAGTCCCACACAGAGGGTTCCTTGGTTCAGGCAAAAGATGTAGAGGCCGTAAGTTGTTACGGCGGGGTTTCGATCATGTTCGTGTAATGGTTACAGGAATGATGATCGGAAGGATAATACTGATAGGCTTTGGTTTAAGCCGGATACCGGTATTATATTATTTGGTTATTTGTATTCGTATTTTTCGGAATGCGAATACGGGTATATTTATATGGTATACGGTGAAGGGTATTCTTGTAATTGTACAAGAATACATTCTAGAAGGAGACACCTCATAAATTGGTTTTTATTTTGTGAAAATAAAACAATGAGGTGGAATTTGGAATTGTCAAAGGATGGATGAAGGAATGGCTTATTTCATTTTTTATTCATTTGGGTTTACTATTGAAGTATGGTGCATTATTTTTGGAGAAAAATAATGCATGCTTCAATTATTGTTTTGAGCCATATCATTTGTTCATGCTTTAGACTTTCTCATTCTTACATTCATTTCTCTCTCCAAATTATCTCCTTCTCCTACCTCCAAGCTTTACCCTTCATATGAGTTGTGAATCAAAAGCTTAGGGTCCCTTCTCAAGTCCGGTTCGCTCCAGAGAACAATACTGTGCAGTTTCGGTCAGAGCGGACAATACCATCCTACTGGGACGTGGGGCTTGACATTTATGGTAGGATGAACCATTGTTCTTAGATGAGGGGGTGTAATACCCCAGAGCAGTGCGGTCTTAGGATATCATGGTGATTTGCTCTGTCCACACTCAGTACGGTCTATTTCAGATACATGATGATATGAGTGTGGAGCCGCTTCAGAATAACGGGATCAGGTCCCTGAAGCACATTCCAAAAGAGGACCGAACCGCATTATAAATGTAATGATCTCACGCTCAACTATGAAGGCGCATTTTGGATGAACCGACACTCCGGAGTTTGAAGAACTCCGTAATTAAGCTTGCTCGGGCTTGGGAAATTCTAGGATGGGTGACCTCCTAGGAAGTGACTCCTTCTCGAGTCCAGGTCGCTCCAAAGGACAAAACCGTATGGTTTTGGCCATAGTGGACAATACCATCTGTACTAGGGTATGGGGCATGACAGTTGGTCTCCGTCGAGGCGTAATACGGTAGCTAAGTGATGCTTGATAGCTTATGGATTTTCATTATCCATTATTGCCTTGTTTTGATGATAGCCTAAACATGGATAGTCGTTTTGTAACAACCCTAATTTTTCTATACACTTTTCTATACATTTTTTTTTCAAAATCCATAAAGGAGTATTTTAATCTGAGCACAATATATAAGTAATTATTTTGTTTTTAAATAACTCCATTTTTAGTGTACATAAAATTGTTTTAAAATTAATGTATACTTGGGGTATTTACGTTTACTGTTATTACTTTAAGTAATTAATTAGCTCCATAATTACAAGAAAGAGCTTGTAGCTTATTGGTAATACCTTGCACTGCTGAACCAAGCCACCAGAGTTCAAATCCCATACCCCACATTATTTTTAATATTGATTTTTTTTAAAACCTTTAGAATACCAAGAGTTTACACGTGCATATCTCACAAAAAACCCACTACACCCAAAGATGTAACACTTTCAGGAGTTAGATGAACCGTCGGGGGGGATCCTGGCCGCCGGACTCGGCCGGGAATCGGCCAACTCGGCCTTGACTTGGCCAACTCAGTGCTCCAACCAAGTCACGGCCGAGTCACCCCCGAGTCGGCCGATTCCGGCGACGGCCCCAACATGAAAGTTGTGTCTTTTTATATTCCCTATGCACCTGCAAAATTTCAGCCTCAGACCACTTCCAGAGCTCTTAAAAAACCCCAATTACTCCACTTTTAATACATTTTTATTACATTTTATCACATTTTTATTTTAAACTTTTCATCTACCCTAACCCTAGCCTAACCCTATAAATACCAACCCTACACACCACCCTCTCACCCCCAAAACCCTAAGCTCACTCTCTCAAAAATTTTCCAAAAGTTGTGTACCTTGAAAACAAGTGCGTGGCGAAGCTCCGACGAAATTCTGGCGGAAATTCCGGCGACGTTTTTAGGAACAACCGGCGACGAAGCAACGCCTCGGCAACCCCTCTAGTCTTCCCTCACTCCTTTGCTTAATCGAAAACCGTAAGTCCCATTCTATCCCCCTTTCTATTTCTCTAAAATACGAAACTACGAAACCCGACGGAATCGGAACAAATCCGATTTCCGATTCGGTTTTCTATAAAATTTCACTTCTCATCAATACATTCATGCTTAAACATCTTTATGTTGACTATTAAACATTTAACAAACAATTTGGACAAGTTTCATCACATGAAATAATAGCCTTTCCAAATTATCGTATTTTTCACTTAAATACCACCATGTTTCGATTTCACATTAACCCCTTAACTTTGCTATACATTTAAAGCAGAGCACAAGATAATGACCTACCTCCACACACACGCATATACAACCTAAAACGATATCATCAGAAACTTAGAATACGATAAAACAATACTTTCATTTAAATACCATATTCTTAATAAAATCAATTCTAAAAGTTTAGTTTTGATACACTTTTAAATAAATACCTCTTATCAGGAAAACACGATAAGTTGTGGACATCGATCGTTTATCTAAACCTGACTTTATGGTGTCTAGGCTAGGCAAGTGAGCAAAGATAACTCTAAAAGGCCCGTCTCACGATTCGTCAGCGGATCCCTCCTTTCCTCATTTGTACTTACCTGGCCACAATTGGCGGTGAAAAGGCGATTTGAGGCTTCTAACGACTTGTCGTTTAGACCATTTAGAAATAGGCTAGTTAACTTAGGAAATCCTAGAATCTAAAATACGGAAAATTTACACCTTTACAAATAAATACCTTTTACTTTATAAAACCGTTTTCTAAAGGATTAGTATTTTACAATCATTGCAAAGCGCCGCTACAACCCATTTTTGCGGAACCCGTTCGGGATTGCGCGGTTTATCGCGCACCCTCGGGCTAGTAGTGCGAGATTCAGACCTCCGCAAGGAGCATTCGGTCTCGAAAGGTTTAAAATACGACATCTTAAGAAAATGAGATTTTTGGAATATAAAATATTTATTAAAATTATTTTTGTATAAACATATGTATATTTGTCATTTAAATATCTATTTTATTATAATATAAATTTTCCACTTTTCCTAAAAATCACAAGAATAAATTTTACACTAAAATACCATGAACTTCAAATAAATCAATATTATCGATAAATACCCTTATTTATAAAACTAGAATATTTTCACTAGAAATGTCATAACATAAAACCCACCCTCATTATAACTCTAAAGGCGAACAATAAATACTTGAGGCGTATTTTGAAAAGTATATAAAAATATTTTTACATAAACTCCCCCCCCCCCAAGTTTTATAAATTACCCTAAGGACCCTAGCAATTATAAGACTTCGATTTACATTTCTGATTGTCTGACTCGGGTTTGAGTCTGATTAATCTGACTTGAATATGATTCAAGTCAATCTATAATATTCAATATTACAATTCAATATGAACACATGAATCCATGAATACAATTATCAATTTATACAACTTGACTGAACCGAACCATGGATATATATTCCTTTTACATGATTCTCGGTATTCCATTTACATGACTCTACGGTTACAACCGTTTCCTGATATCATGGTTTCGGTCGGTCGGTCAATCAATCATACAACCAATACAATTTACAAGATAACAATACAAACAAGACATCGCGGGGTTTAAGGGGTAGATTGGTATGGAAGGTGTTAAAGGTGGCACGAGACGGTAATATTAAGACACCTAATATGAATCCAATTGCTGTTGTACCGTGGCATAAACGGTTCCTTGAGTTCCTGATACCTTAGTCTCCGGGGCAAGTGAGACTCCTCTCGTATACACTGGCATTCTTCTGTACCAAGCTACAAACAACAGCGTTAACACAATACTACAACAATATAACAATATAATACAACTGTAAAAGCAACTCTCTCTCTCTTACTCTCTGTCTATTCTATTTCTCCTCTTACCTTTGGGACTTACCGAGCGACCTGTTCGCTGACGACATTCTGTTTCTTTCTTCTTTGAATGTCGTCAGGTGATTCGGACCCGGCAGAGATCGAGCCATCTGCAAAAGACTTGGAGCAGTCTGCCGAAGATCCAGCACTTTAGTTTCATTGTACACTTTTCCTTTCTGTACTTTTCATTTCCTGTTATGCCACTGTTTATGCATCTTTTTACTTCAGTTGTATTTCCTTTCATGCATTGTACAAAGAATGTTGATAAATAAAAGTTGCTGTTCTTTTTATTATCCTTATCTCTTGTGTATTTATTTTACATTGCTTAGATACGCTTAGCGTATGTACTTCTGAGTATATACGTAGCGGACCTCGTCGTGTCTCCTTCGCCGTACACTGGGAAGCGGGGCGTGACACGTTTAGTGTTACTTGCTTATCTTGTTTATCTTATCGACACTAAACTCGTATACACTTGGTGTTTAGCTTGCTTATCCTATATCTTGTGTATATCGAGTAATATATCAATATCCCATGCTATACTTGTGTTATATTCTTAATATCGATATATTGCTCTCATTCATTGTTTTGGTAATTCACAATATGAATTTGTATATACATGTGATCTATATCTTGCTTCACTTATACCATGTATATATATTTAGTATATCAATATCTCATGCTTTGAATTTGAGTTATATCTTGATATTGATATATTATTCATGATTGTGATATCAAAACAATAAATGGTCATATACTTGTGTTTATTAACCTGCTTATATTTCATAACACTGTATATGATGAGCTTTGTCTTTGAGATTGTATTTCAGGATATCAGATATCTCGAGACGAAGCTCTACAATGTTGGATGGAGGTTATTTAGCTTAAATGGGTTTATCTAATGGAGGTTGGAGGATACAGACGAGTACTTCTCAATTTGTCAAGATCAAGATACGAATAGCTAAGAAGTGATGCAGCCCGAACTGTCAAATTTTGTCCGATTCACGCATTCCACCAGCTAAATCGAAGATCTCGTAAAATCGTCTGGGTCAATGGATATGCCACAAGCATTCCATTGATGTCTCTCAGAATCGCATAAATTCCATCGTTTAGGGCCCCGAAATCGCGTATCTCAGGTGAGGGTTGCACCAAGAGGCCAAGTCCTAATTTGAAGCATTATGAGTTGAATTCAAATTGAAGATTTATCGACCAACGCTTATGGGTGACGTGCCAAGTTTGAAGCTATGAAGCTATGAAGCCAAGTTCAAGCCCACGTCAAAGTTCGAGAGCTCGAAACGACAAAGATTCAAGAATTCGAAGAATTTGCGATTTCGACATAGGAATCTTTGTAAGTATTCTATAGAATATGATTTGTATCAATTAGAGCTCTTGAACACTCACACATGCTTACACAAACGTTTTACAATGCATGAACTTTAGAGTTTTCGGCTTAAAATTGCTTTTCATCACAAAACAAAAGTTTCCAAGTCTTTACACTTCAGATGTTTTTCCTCATGTGCTTCAGACGTCTGTCGTCTTTCTGTGTGTTTACAAAACCCCAAAATATTTGAAATATCAGTTTTCATGTGTTTTTTGCTTCAGACGTATGTCCCTTGCTTGTTTAGACGTCTTTCTTTTCTCTGTGTTTTCATATGGCCTATTTTTATGAGATACAGACGTCTATCCCTTACTTCTTCAGACGTTTGTTTGTTCTCTATGTTTTCATTAGAATGAATATCTTTTTAGGAAAAAACGTCTAAAGATATAAGTAACAAACATCTACAGTTCAAAATATTTGAAAATCATTTCTTCTTCAGACGTTTGTCCCATGTTTTTCCGACATCTATTTATTCTCTGTACTTTCTTTGGCCATCTTTGAAAACCCATGGCAGACGTCTGAACCTATATTCGACAGATATCTGCAGTTGTTTTTTTTTTGATAATATAGTCGTTGGGTTTTATTTTGTTAAACCTTCAAATGTCTGTCCGATTATTCTTCAGACATTTGTTCTTATTGAAAAATGCTGATTTGACTTATAACAGCTAGTTTTTTGTGTGGGGTTATAAAAGAGTCTTGGGTTGTTTTTTTGAGCTCTTATCACTCAATATTTCAGTTTGCAAAATTTCCAAGTGATCAAGAGAGAGAAATTCCACATCTTATGAGAGTTTAAAAGTGTTTTTAATTTGCTATCCGAATTTACTTTCACACATAATCAAGAGCTTCATTTGATTATATCCATACTTGAAAGAGTATTAGAGAGTGAGCTTGAGAGAAACTTTATCAAGAGTATTGTACTTGAAGTGTAATCTCTTTTTTCTTTGTGTTTAGGATCTTGAATGCAAAATTACTATAGTAAGAGAGGAGAGTATCTTTGTAGAGAGAAGAGCGACGAGCTTATAAGGGAAGTGTTGTTCGTAGTGGCGAACAACATGTTATCTTTTGAGGAGACGTGTTTGGTTTAGCCTCCACCGAATGCGGGGTTATGTGTTGCTTACGGGTAACGTGTTTGTCTCCAATAGAAAGACGTGAATTAGTGGAACAGGCTCGTGCACCTAAAGAAAGTGGGTTAGGGGATCTCCCAAACTACTATAAAAGACTTGTGTTTGCATTTGCAATTTCGTATCTCTTATTTGTTATTAGTTTAGAAACTGCATGCTTGTTCCCTACTTGCTCTTTACGCTCATTGTTTATACTTGATATTGCTTTTGCTTGCTATATTTTCTTGTTTCACGATTATAGTATTGCTTAGCTATTTCTCTATTGGTATATCATTTTTCTAAATTTACAATTTTGATTTCTATTTGCAAGTGTAGAATTTTTAATTTGAGCTTATCGTAGCTTATTCCTATTCAACCCCTCCTATGAATAATTTTAATGCTTTTTTATTGATGTGAAAAAGTTGTGTTTATGTGTGTTGTAAATTACCGCAATCAATAACGGTGTCGTAATAGCTAGCCTCTAGTGAATACGGGTCGTCCACAGAGGAACGGTGAAATTCTTTTTTTACTTTAGACGAGTTGATAGAAGAAAGGTAGAGTTTTGATCGTTTATTACTAAGAAGGTTTGAAAATTTAGAAGAAAAGGGCTTGTAAGGTTTATAGGACTTAGTAGTTAATGGATGGAATTTTTAAAAATAATTCTTTTTGTCTTTTAATTATTTAATACCAGAGAAATAGCGATGAATGTGGATTAGGGTTCTTGGAGGGAATTAGGGTTTCCCTCTACCGCCCCTTATCCTTCCATTGATCCCTATTTGTCTCAAGCCCTTAACAAAACGATTATTAACGAACCTCAAATCGTGGTCGTGACTATCATGAATTGATAGCACGCCCGATAAGAAGGTTAATATTTATTTTGCTAAAGTTTATAAAAATTAAAACTTTAAAAAGAATTTAAGAGATATTATTCATCCATTATTCTACCCTGTCCTACAAAGCCTAACAAGTAAGAATTTACTCGCTTATGGCGATCAACGAAGTAGAAGAGAGGTGGAAGAAAACGGAACCCATAATTAAAATTAAAAATGCAAAAAGTAAAATGCAGAAAGTAGTAATTGCAGAAAGTAATGTGAAAAGTAAATGCGACAAAAACTAAAAGAAATAACTACCTTTTATTGATTAACTATTGTATTACAAAGTTGCTCGCTGAAAACCCAATTTACAAAACCCTAGTTTTCTCAAGACAGCTTGGTTGGTAGATCAATCGATTCTTCGATCGATGATTTTTTTAGATAGATTGCTCTTAGTCCTTTATATAGGCTCTGAAATGTGAAACCCTAGACGTCATGTTGAAATATGTATAAAGACGATCAAGCCCCTGAAGTTTCACATTCTACGGCCACCATAAGACCGCGCTTCCGCCTCCCCAAGCCCTCTTTGACCGCGGATCCGCCGCCCCTAGTGGAGTTGTGCCTTTGGATTTATCGTTGCTTCTTCTCTCGATATTTAGAGATCCTTCTGATAAAAATATTCTAAAAATATTGCTCTTAGTCTCTGCCGTTGCGAGATTCTTCAGTTTGCTCCTAATATTCGGTAGATTTGGTTTGGTGAATCGATTTGTTGTGGATCTCCTACTTAGATTTCAGACCTGAGTCGATCTTATTATAATATCTGCACAATATCTCAAATCATTTTGTTAGTAGCATTTGTCTTATTTGAGATATTATTCTAACCAATTAAATGATATGATATTTTAAGAATATTTGATATGATATGCATATTTTAATAATGGATATTTTTTTTAAATATGATATGCATTTATTACCCTAATTATATTAATTATTAATTAAGAAACATATGGCAATAATCTTTTTACAAATAAAGCCACATATGTTCTTTATTTATAAATAACACTTTCTAGTAATTAATAATAATAGGGAAAATGTCCATACAAATGTACAATAATTTTGACTGATCACTTTTCTGCAACATATGATGCGATTAGTCGGGACAGTCGCATTGCTTTGTTGGCCTCCATCAAGGGTTGGTGCGGGTGGATCTAAATTGATCACGAAATGATGGATAGAACTTGACTAGCGGCTTATGATTTGTTGGCCTCCGTCAAGATTATAAGCCGTTGGGGGTAAAAAAACATATCGGGAGTTTCAAGTGTTGAAACTTACAGTGTGATTGCATACCTTCTATGTGATAGTTGGATCCCGATTCCCACTGTGAGTAATAGTTATTCTCGGGAGATTTTCACTTCACAATTAGCCGACCCATTAGGCGTCTTGAAAGGTGTTTACGAGGTTATGCCTATAAGGAAACATGGTTATTTAATTAGGTCTGTGCGAAAGCGAGGGGAGCCTCCCTCGAAGTACTTACACAGGCCTGGCCGACCGGTTAGCAAACTAATGAGGTGTATATGATCCCAGCCAGTTCTTCTTTTAGAATTCGATGAAACAGTGAGAGCCTTCCTGATTAGATGAATTAATAAACTAATCTAATTTTGCAAAAGCACGCTGTAACAACCCTAAATTTCCCGTACAACTTTCTGTACAATTTTTTCAAAACTACAGAAAGGGGTATTTTTGCCTGAGCACAAGATATAGGTTTGTTTTGCTTTTAATAGCAAGAAAGAGCTTTTAGCTCATTGGTAAGACCTTACACTGCTGAACAAAAGCACCAGAGTTCAAATCCCATCACCCACATTATTTTTAATATTGTTTTCTTTTAATATTTTTAAAATTTCAAAAGTCTACACGTGCTAAACTCGTAAAACCCCACTACACATATAAAAAAAACTGGACCAGGGGGAAGACCAAACGATGACGGACCCATGGCGACCGACCCCGGCCTGACTCGACCTGAATCGGCCGGCGACTCGTCCGACTCGGCCTCCGCCGCCGGCCGGACTCGGCCGGATCGCCGTTTCCCCAACACAAACGTTGTGTCTCTTGATCTCCCCAGTACCCCTGTATAGTTTAATTTTCCTGTAATTTAACAGAGCTCTTTAAAATCCCATTAAACCCTATTTTTAATACAATTTAATACAATTTTCTCACACCCCTTCACCTAACCCTAACCCTACCTTTACCCTATAAATACTACCCCTGGACACACCCCCTCACTCACAATTCTGTCCAAACTCTCAAGAAATTCCTCTAGAAATTTAAGTGTGCAATTGATGTTAGCAAAGGGCGAAATTCCGACGACGACCCTAGGAGCTCCCGGCGACGAAACGACGCACCGACGCCTCCTACCGTTTTCTCTCCCTCTTCTATAACCTCTAAATCCATAAGTCTCAACTCTCTCTTCTCTATTCTTTTCTAAAAACTCGTATTACTATAACCCGACGGAATCAGAGTTAATCCGATTTCCGATTCGGTTCTTCCTAAAAATTCCACTCTTTCTTAAATACAATCATTCCAAACCCTTATATATTGACTATTAATCATTAACAAATATGTTGAACAAGTTTTATGACAATATATTTCATTTGGTAACTTTTACTACTCTTTTTCAGTAAAATACCATGTAGTTTAGTTTCATCTTTAAAATATCCTTAATCTTGATACACCTTTAGATAGATCACGAGATAATGATCTACTTCCTCACAACACTCATATACAATATAGCATAATATCTTTCGGGAACATAGAATATGGGAAAACGAAACTTTATATATAAATACCATTTACTATTAAAACCGTTTTCTATAAGGTTACGTATTTTATAAATCTTTGCAAAGCGCCGCTACAACCCATTTTGGGGAACCCGACTGGGATGGTGCGGATTATCGCATATCTCTGGGCTTAGTAGTGCGAGATGCAGACCTCCGCAAGGAGCATACGGTCTCGAGAGATTTAAAATACAAATATCTTAAGAAAATAAGATTTCTAGAAATATAATATATATTAAAATTATTTATATATATATATATATGTATCATTAAAATATCTATTTTTATGGTAATATAAATATTCCAACTTTTCCTAAAATCACAAGAATCACTTTACATTAAAATACCATGAATTCCATACAAGTTCAATATTACAATTAAATACCATGTATTATGAAAATTAGGTTATTTTCACTAGAAATATCACAAATATAAAATCTACATCTATGGCAACTCTAAAAACGATAATTAAATACTTGGGGTGTATTTTGAAAATTATACAAAAGTATTTTACATAAAAAAAACCCAAGTTCTATAAATTACCCTAAGGACCCTAGTAAATATAGGTTTAAGTGGGACCAGTCTCTTGAGCCTCAGAGAGCCGGAGATATGGGTGCTTGCCTATCTAAGACAAACAACTTAACAAACGGTGTTATCAACACGGTAATCGTCTTTGAAAAAGACACAAATCTTTGCCGCCCATGTGCAGTGGTTACCGATAATATCAAAACAATCAGGACTTTAATTTATTTTCTAATCGTTCTGACTCAGATTGAGTCTCTTTATAATAATCTGACTTGAATATGATTCAAGTATAATTTACAATATTATAATTCAACATGAATCCTGGAATACATATATTCAATCTATTTAATCTGTATTGACTGAACCGAACCATGGATATACTTCCATTTACATGATTCTCCAGTTACATCCATCTACCGATATCATGGTTTCGGCAAGTCATCTATATATTACAAGACAATAAAAGTTTCAATACAATACAACAATACAATCAAGACATCGCGGGGTTTATAAAGGGGTAGACTGGTACATAATATGTTAAAGATGGCACGAGCTGGTCACTTAAGACGTAATTACATTCATGCCATTGTTCCGTGGTATTATCGACGGAGCCTTGTACTTCCATTTGTCCTAGTCTCTAGCATATAGATACTCCTCTCGTATACGCTGGCATCCTTCTGTACCAAACTACAAACAACAGCGTTAACACTAAATACAACATTATAACCATATAAATACAACTTTAAAAGTTACACTCTCTCTCTCTGTCTATTCTATTTCTCCCTTATCTTTGGGACTTACTGAGCGATTGTTCGCTGACGACATTCCTTATCTTTCTTCTTTGGAATGTTGTCAGGTGATCTGGACACTCAGGAGATCGAGCCTACCAGCAAGGACTTGGATCGGTTTACTTACGACCCAGAGCTCTAGCTTCATTGTACACATTTTATTTCAGTACTTTTCATTTCTGTTATGCCACTGTTTAGGCATTGCTTTCATTCAGATGTAATTACTTTCGCATGCATTATACAAAAGAATGTTAATAAATAAAGTTGTTGTTCAATTATATTTTTTGTCTCTTGTGCATTTTATTTATATTACTTAGATACGCTTAGCGTATTTGCTTCTGAGTAAATACGTAGCGGCCTCGTCGCGTCCTCTGCTCGTACACTGGGAAGCGTGGCGTGACAAGCTTTGTTGGTGGCTGTGCAGGTCAGAGTTGTATGGAACATTACCATGCAGTTATGTTCTGCGTGAACAACCTATGCAATATAGCACAAGAACCAGCAAATAAAAACATTCTTTAAAATTCATACTTCTTGAATCTTATCATTTCATATATTTTGAATCTGTCCTAACCCAAATTATTCATTCAAGGTTATGGATTCCCCGAATAACACCAGCACCAACTTCAACAACACTCCCCCACCACTATCAATCACACCTGTCGTCCCTGCTCCGATCAATGAGCAGACGGTATTGCTTGAGGCGATCCGCAGCCCCCTGGAAGGACAGCAGCAGCAGATTGCTATTCTCTTGAACCGTCCAGAGGCAGAAGCACCTGGGGTGAAGCAATTCAGAGCTTTGCATCCCAAACAGTTCTCAGGAAAGGGGAGCCCTCTAGAAGCTGAGGAATGGGCTCAGAGTATCGAAGATGATCTGGCGGCAGCACAAGTGCCAAAGATAACTTGGGTCCGTGTTGCGAAACTGCAGCTCACGGACAATGCACGGGTTTGGTGGAAGGCGGAAGAAAGCCGTATTGTTCAACCCATCGAATGGAAGACTTTCTGAAACATGTTCGATGCAAAGTACTTCCCTGAGACTGCCAGGTTCGACATGGAACAACAGTTCATCCATCTGCAACAAGGTTCAATGTGGACCAAGTCAGTAGATGAATATGACGCTGAGTTCACCATACTCAGTCGGTAAGAAATGTCTCAATAAATTCGATTTTCAAAATATCACATACTACACAGCTAACACAAAACCGTAACAGGTTTGCATCCCATCTCATACCGACTGCTGAGATCAGGTCTAGAAGATTTCAGTAAGGGTTGGACCCGGAAATCCAAGCTGCTCTAGCTACAGAGGATTTCCCAATCATGATTTGGCTTTGAAGGCTGCCCGAAGATACGAGACAGTAGTAAAGAGAAAGGGCAGACCTCAATCTGCCGGTTTGAAACGCCCTGCCACTCAAATGGCAGGAGGAACCTCTTTCAGGCCATCGTTCGAACCCAGGAGAACTGAAGAACCCAATAACCAGCCAAGCCCCGACTTTTGCTTTTCTTGCAAGAAAGAAGGACACTTGTGGAAGGACTGTAGGCGTGCAAAAGGACTATGCATGGTTTGTAGCGCATCCAATCACGCAATTGGAAACTGTCCTTATAGACGCAACCCAGCTCCCACACACACCAATTATCCGCAGCGGCCAGCTATCCAGGCTCCTGCACCTCGTCTTGCATTCCCAGCTCTACCACCTGCACAGCTTAATCGCCAATTCCATCAGGAACTGAGGAACATACCTCGAGGACAGAGGAATGTGCCTCCAGTTAGGAGGAACGTGCCACGGTGATAGGCTTACACCTTAGCAGCCGTAGAAGCCGAGACAGTTGACCAAGGTAACACTGGTAATTCTCTTTCACATTCTCAAACCCTTGTATCAGTATTTCAATCACTAAACTTTTCTTGAATCCGTTACACTTTCCTTTTACAAATTTCGAGTACGAAATTTTTCTAAGGAGGGTAGAATGTAACAACCCTAAATTTCCTGTACAACTTTCTGTACAATTTTTTCAAAAATACAGAAAGGGGTATTTTTGTCTGAGCACAAGATATAAGTTTGTTTTGCTTTTTAAAAGCAAGAAGGAGCTTGTAGCTCATTGGTAAGACCTTGCACTGCTGAACCAAAGCACCAGAGTTCAAATCCCATCACCCACATTATTTTTAATATTGTTTTCTTTTAATATTTTTAGAATTCCAAAAGTCTACATGTGCTAAACTCGTAAAACCCCACTACACATGTAAAACAAACTGGACCAGGGGGAAGACCAAACGACGACGGACCCACGGCGACCGACCCCGGCCTGACTCGGCCCAAATCGACCGGCGACTCGGCCGACTCGACCGCCGCCGCCGGCCGGACTCGGCCGGATCGTCGTTCCCCAGCACAAAATTTGTGTCTCTTGATCTTCCCAATACCCCTGTATAGTTTAATTTTCCTGCAATTTAACAGAGCTCTTTAAAATCCCATTAAACCCTATTTTTAATACAATTTAATACAGTTTTCTCACACCCCTTCACCTAACCCTAACCCTAGTTTTATCCTAAAATTACCACCCCTAGACACACACCCCTCACTCACAATTCTGTCCAAACTCTCAAGAAATTCCTCTAGAAATTTTAGTGTGCAATTAAAGTTAGCAAAGGGCGAAACTCCGGCGAAATTCGTACGACGACCCTAGAAGCTCCCAGGAACGAAACGATGCACCGGCGCCTCCTACCGTTTCCTCTCCCTCTTCTATAACCTCTCAACCCGTAAGTCTCAACTCCCTCTTCTTTATTCTTTTCTAAAAACCCGTATACTATAAGCCGACGGAATCAGAGTTAATCCGATTTCCGATTCGGTTCTTCCTAAAAATTCCACTCTTTCTTAAATACAATCATACCAAATCCTTTCATGTTGACTATTAATCATTAACAAACATGTTAAATAAGTTTCATGACAATATATTTCATTTGGTAACTTTTACTACTCTTTTTCAGTAAAATACGATGTAGTTTAGTTTCATCTTTAAAACATCCTTAATCTTGCTACACCTTTAGATAGATCACGAGGTAATGACCTACCTCCTCACAACACTCATATGCAACATAGCACAATACCTTTCGGGAACATAGAATACGGGAAAACGAAACTTTACATATAAATACCATTTACTATTAAAACTGTTTTCTATAAGATTACTTATTTTATAAATCTTTGCAAAGCGCCGCTACAACCCATTTTGGGGAACTCGATTGGGATGGTGCGGATTATCGCACATCCCTGGGCTTAGTAGTGCGAGATACAAACCTCCGCAAGGAGCATACGGTCTCGAGAGATTTAAAATACAAATATCTTAAGAAAATGAGATTTCTAGAAATATAATATATATTAAAATTATTTTTATATAAATATATATATATATATATCATTAAAATATCTATTTTTGTGGTAATATAAATATTCCAACTTTTCCTAAATTCACAAGAATCACTTTACATTAAAATACCATGAATTCCATACAAGTTCAATATTACAATTAAATACCATGTATTATGAAAATTAGGTTATTTTCACTAGAAATATCACAAATATAAAATCTATATCTATGACAACTCTTAAGACGATAATTAAATACTTGAGGTGTATTTTGAAAATTATACAAAATTATTTTACATAAAAACCCTCTCAAGTTCTATAAATTACCCTAAGGACCCTAGTAAATATAGGTTTAAGCGGAACCGGTCTCTTGAGCCTCAGGAAGCCGGAGATATGGGTGCTTGCCTATATAAGGCAGACAACTTAACAAACGGTGTTATCAACACGGTAATCGTCTTTGAAAAAGACACAAATCCTGCCGCCCATGTGCAGCGGTTACCGATAACATCAAAACAATCAAGACTTCAATTTCTTTTCTAATCGTTCTGACTCAGACCGAGTCTCTTTATAATAATCTGACTTGAAAATATGATTCAAATACAATTTACAATATTACAATTCAACATGAATCTTGGAATACATATATTCAATCTATTTAATCTGTATTGACCGAACCGAACCATGGATATACTTCCAATTACATGATTCTCCAGTTACATCCATCTACTAATATCATGGTTTCGGCAAATCATCCATATATTATAAGACAATACAAGTTGCAATACAATACAACAATACAATCAAGACATCATGGGGTTTATAAAGGGGTAGACTGGTACAGAATATGTTAAAGGTGGCACGAGCTGGTCACTTAAGACGTAATTACATCCATGTCGTTGTTCCGTGGTATTATCGATGGAGCCTTGTACTTCCATTTGCCCTAGTCTCTAAGCATATAGAGACTCCTCTCGTATACACTGGCATCCATCTGTACCAAACTACAAACAACAGCGTTAACACTAAATACAACATTATAACCATATAAATACAACTTTAAAAGTTACTCTCTCTCTCTCTGTCTATTCTATTTCTCCCTTATCTTTGGGACTTACCGAGCGATTGTTCGATGACGACATTCCTTCTCTTTCTTCTTTGGAATATTGTCAGGTGATCTGGACACTCAGGAGATCGAGCCTACCAGCGAGGACTTGGATCAGCTTACTTATGACCCAGAGTTCTAGCTTCATTGTACACATTTTATTTCAGTACTTTTCATTTCTGTTATGCCACTGTTTAAGCATTACTTTCATTCAGATGTATTTACTTTCCCATGCAGTGTACAAAAGAATGTTAATAAATAAAGTTGTTGTTCAATTATATCTTTTGTCTCTTGTGCATTTTATTTATATTGCTTAGATACGCTTTGTGTATTTGCTTCTGAGTAAATACGTAGCGGTCTCGTTGCGTCCTCTGCTCGTACACTGGGAAGCAGGGCGTGACACACACACTAAGTGTTTCTTTTCTCTCTCTGGCAGCGACCATGACTGGCCTTAATATAAAACCCATAAAACTATGTTAACTGAACCTTATTATAATCTTTGGCTTTGGAATTTCATGATTGCCCTAGTTTACGACGAAGTCGCATATGTCCTTACCGCTCTTACTTCCCCTTTACCTTCTTCAGAACCATCTGTATCAAATACAGAGATCTATATTGTTTGGAAGATCATCTCGTATAGTTATATACGAACTCAAAGAAATTGTTTCAGTCCGAGGATGTCCACTGATTCTTAAGAAAATGAATTGTATATTGATATTATTCAATTGTTCTTCCCTCCACCATCTCTCAAGTTGAGAGCTCATTCTATAAGGAGAATATACCAGTTATACTTGTTGGATAGTCTTCTTCCAAATCTTAGGCTGAAACTGAAAGGAAGGAAGAAAACCAACCAGTGTAAGTATGGTATACAGAAAGTAAGACAAAGAGACATATAAAGGGGTTGCAGTAAAAGGGAAAAGAGATTGTAACTACTGTTATGAGATTGAGCAGTCGAAGAGGCATTACTGGGGATACCTAGCCACCTCTTGAAGCATAATGATGCTTTATGTTCTGATGTGTTATTTGAATACTGTTTCTCAATGAACTTTATCTCCTGGGTATATGATACCGGATCAAGATTTCACATCTGTAAGTGGTTACAGATGCTAAGAAGGAGTAGAGTATTGGGAAAGTGTGATTTGATCCCCAAAGTTGGAAATCGGAGCAAATGTTGCTATTGGGGGTTATCACCTGGTTTTGCCTAACGATAAAATTTTGGTTTTGAATAAGCGTTTTTATGCACCAACTTTTAAAAACTTATATCCGTATCTTTATTTTTTATAGAGGAATATAAAAAAAATTTGAAAATTATGTTATGAACATTTATCTTCGGCAAATGTTGATTGGATAAGGTGCATAGGATAACAGTATAGATATTCTTAACCATAATACACTTTTCAACTTACAACACACAGAGTAAGAGTTAATATACTCTTGGGACTTATACATAGTGATGTATGTGGTCCGATATCCTTCCAGACAAGGGCTTGGTATTCATACTTCATTCATTTTACCTATGAATTCTCTGGTTTTGGACACGCATTCTTATTGAAATGCAAAGTCCAAAGATTTTGAGAAGCTCATAGACTATAAGAATAAAGTAGAAAACCAGACGTCGGATGTATTAAGATTCTTCGATATGATCGAGGATATGAATACTTAAGCTAGGTATTTCCTAGGTGTCTAATTGAGAATTTGATTCTCTCAGCCTACTCCTCCAAATATACTAGAGCACTATGGATTATCGGAGAAGATGATACACGCACTATGGGATATGGTGCACTCCTATGATGAGTATTGCTGAGTTGCCTCTTTCATTTAGGGATATGTACTGGAAGCAGCTGTATACCAATTGAATATGGTTCTATCTAAATTCGTGCCTAAAATTCTATATGTGATATTGAATGGCATGAGACCATGTCTTAAGTTTGTTAAAATATGGGTTGGCCGGCTTATATTGAAAGCAGAATCAAGACAAACTCAAGGCATGTTTCAGTAATAAGCAGTTTGTGGGTTATTCCAAGCATTCGCGAGAGTTTAACTTCTATCATATTCAGGATCAAAAGTTGTTTTGTTCTTAACACACCACCTTTTTAGAAAAGAAATTTCTTGCAAAAGAAATTAGTGGGAGTATGGTAGAACTGGAAGAGATTTAAGAACCACAAACGGTTACTGAAAATTTAGTAGAACATGTGGATTCAATTATACCCGACAAACCTTAACCACTCCGCAGATCCAGTAGGCGGCCACAGCCACCCGAGAGATACTACGGTTTCTTCATAGACGATGACAGGGAGGATTACATCATGATTGATGAAAATCCTACTAGTTATCAGCAAGCCATAAGAATTAATGACTTCCGACTGATGGCTGGATGTCAAGATATCCAGGTTGGACTCCACGCACTCCAACAAAGTATGGACTTTGTTGGATACTCTTAAAGGGGTAAAACTCATTAGGATCCAGTAGATATTCTAAAAGAAGATCAGTGCAGATGGAAAGGTAGTAACCTAACAAGGCTAGACTTGCAGAAAAAGGTTTTTCATAAAATACCGGATGAGAATTGTGATGAAACTTTTCTTCAGTGTCTAAGCTGAAGTCCATTCGGATATAACTTACTACTGCTGCTTTTTATGACTATGAGATCTGGCAGGTGGATGTCTATAACGTATTTCTAAATAGATATTTAGAACTGTACGTGTATAAGACTCTGCTAGGGGGCCTTATAATCAGTGGGAGCAGCGGAAATGTGTGCAAGTAGCTTAAGTCCATTGATGGACTAAACAGGCATTGCCGAGGTGGATCATCTGTTTTGATGAGAAAGTCAAATTGTTTGATTTCATCAAAATTGTAGATGCACCTAGTATTTATAAGAAGGATATATGGAGTACTGTCATGTGGATGAGATCCTCCTGATAAGAAATGTTGATCCTATGCTACAATTCAGTTAAAGTATGGTTGGCACAGATGTTTCTCCATATTGGATTTGGGTAACATAACATTATTTCTGGTGACTAGATCTATAGAGATAGATCTAGTAGGATTTAGGGATTGTCCCAATCTGGATACTTTGACACTATTCTAAAATGGTTTAGAATGGAAGACTCCTTACGCGGAAGTGTACCTGCATATTATGGAGTCACTATCTCTAAAGAGATGTTTTCTAGACTGATGAGAAGAGAGACTCGCATGAATGACATTCCATATGTTTCGAAAGTGGAATCAATCATGCAATGTTATGTATCAAACCAGATGTAACTTATGCACTTACTGTAGCAAGCAGATATTATTCCAATTCAGGAGAAACAAAGGATAGAAGCGAAGAACATTCTCAAGTACTTGTGAAGTAATTAGGAGTTGTTCTTGGTTTTCGGTCAATATGACTCAAGTTGGAGGCGATTACCGATCTCAGCTTCCAAGGTGACATGGATGACATAATGTCTATCACGAGTGTTTACCGCCGAATACCGGATTGAGACGCAGATGACGTCTAACCTGAATTTGGGGGCAGATACTATTTGGACATATACACCCACCTCTCCGAAAATGGTAAGTTGATTTATGGCAACATATATCGGAGGTTTGGATAAATACGACCGATGTAGCAGACTTCATCAGATTCCCCCTCATTTATGAGAGGTTTTTGATTGTGGGGACGCTCTTCCCTGCAGACGCAAGCCCCTGCAGTTAATTACGTTATCGCGTTGCGATAACAACTTTCTCCTGCTCCGGAAGTTCACTTCACGTCATGCTATGTTTGTTTTATTTTGGTTGCCCGCGGATTATATACGGAGACTAATTTATGTCGTCGTCCGTAGGGCGCGGATTAGTCCAAATTTGTATATTTTAGATTTGGGTTTGGGTTAAGTATTTGCTTGACGGGGTCCACGTTGGTAGCTTGGTTTGCCAACGGGAATGAATTTAGGACGCATTTCTCACATTTGTGAAGTCCATCTATTCATAGGATATTTGGGTTTGATCTAAGAATCGTTAGTCATATGTGAGACTAAGATCAACTTAGAAATAAATGAGCATATGGGCTCAATTATTTTAGTTTAAGGACATCACGGTCCATTATCGCCTTGTTTAGGGCGAATATTAGTTTAAGGACATTTCGGTCCATTATCGCCATGTTTGAGACGAATATTAGTTTAAGGAAATTTCGGTTCATTATTCATCTTGCGCACACGTGTATTTATTACGTGGCGGAGTGAACGATAGTGATATGGAATGCGCCCAATTTGGGGTGCGATCCGATTTGAGGTGTGCACGTCAATTTGGAAGTTCATCAATGTAGGATGTATCATTCCCTGTCTTGATAAAATTTTATATCAAATTGGGACGGGAAAGGAGTTGTTAGTTGTCGGGACCCACCGCCTCTCTGAAGACGTTGAGGAATTACAACAACATATATCAGAGATGTAGAAAGATATACCCTTAAACCAAATCCCGTATTTGAGGGAAGAGTCATGGTGGACCTAAGAATCGTTAGTCATATTTGAGACTAAGATTACCTTAGGAGACATGAGATGAATATCATTCTGGATATCATTAATGAGAAATCATTAGTCATATTTGAGACTAAGATCGGTTTGAAAATCACGAGCATATGGGCTCGCTTGATTTAAGAGAAAGCTTAAGCTTCATAGATTTAGCCAATTTGGGGCTAAGATTGGGTTTCTGTACTACCCAGCAGTGCTAAACACTTCAGACATATAGCGCTCACGTGTGTTTCACGTGAGGCGCTGAGCTTTTGGGTTCTTTTGAGCACTCACGTGTATTTCACGTGAAGCATTGAGTTTTGACGCTCACGTGTGTTTCACGTGAGGCGCTGCACTAGTATTAAGCACTAAACTTTTCTGTTTTCTGGCGCTCACGTGTGTTTCACTTGAGGCGCTCCATTAGTGCTAAGCACTAACTTTTTCCGGTGCTCACATGTGTTTCACGTGAGGCGCTATGTAATTTGGCCTTGAGTGCTCACGTGCTTTTCACGTGAGGCGCTGAGTTCTTTTGGATATTTAATCTCTGTTGATATTTTTAGAGAACTTAAATTTCTGATTATGGTATTTTGGCCATTAACGATCACCAAGTTCACTATTTTGATAATCTGGGATCGGGTTCTTTAAGAACTAAGTTCTTGATTTGAAAGAACTAAGTTCCTAGAGTATTATGGACTCCATATTCTCCATGTTTTCTTGTTCATGTTTTCAGAGAGGTTAAATCTCTGTTAATGGTATTTTGACCATTAACGATCACTAAGATCACTACTTTGAGGATCTTGGATCGGGTTCTTAAAAAACTAAGTTCTTGATTTGAAGTAACTAAGTTCCTGGAGTATTATAGACTCCATCTTCTTCATATTCTTGTATCCATGTTCTCTTGTTCATATTTTCAGAGAGGTTAAACTTCTGTTAATGGTATTTTGACTATTAACGATCACCAAGATCATTATTTTGAGGATCTGAGATCAGGTTTTTTAAGAACTAAGTTCTTATTTTATGAGGGAACTAAGTTCCCGGAGTCTAAAACTCCATCTTCTGTCTTTTCAATTTTGTTCTTCCCTTATGTCTTTTCAACCTTGTTCTTTTCTGAATTTTTGATTCTCAAGCACAAGATCATCTCGATGAGAATTAAATTCTCGACTTGTGGGAGACTTGTCTTGTAGATATCAGATCCAGAAAAAGAACTAAGTTCTTTTAAAAGGGTTAAACCTTTCAATAGGTAAAAGAGATCTTTTGATCTCTATTTTTTCTTTACCTAGGATTTTGAGGAGGAAGATCTTCTTCTTTGAGAATTAAATTCTCTGTTGGTTTGTGGAAGCTTTTTTGAGATCCTTCTGTATTTTTCACAGAAGCTTATGGGGGTCTCCTCTATCTTTTTCCTCCTTTATTTAATCTCTTTACTCCTATTTATAGGAGAAGAGAAAAATCAATCTGTTGGAGGAAATCTCTCATTGAGAGATCATGATTGATTATAATCAATCGAAATTGATCTTAAAAATTAACCAGTGAGTTTTATTCACCGTTGGATTTTTAATCCAAAAGCTCTCAGTTTAAAAGAGAAGATTTCTTGTTTGTTTTAAAAAGATTAGGAAGATATTTTCCTAAGATAGAATTTAATTCTATCACATGAATATCTTGTTAGTTTAACATAGAATTTTATTCTATTTAACAGAGAAGATCATTCTTATTTGTGTATCAAGATTAGGAAAATATTTTTCTAAGATAGAATTTTATTCTATCAGATGATCGATGGGTGATTTTATGATCATCGTTGGATCTTTGATACAAGAGTCCTCTGTTTAACAGAAAAGATCTTTCTAGTTTGAGAAAGATCAGGAAAATATTTCCTACATAGAATTTAATTCTATCAGATGGTTTAATTGTTGATATTTTATCACAATTGGATTTTAAATCCAAGATTCTCTGCTAGAGAAATATCTTTCCATATTAGAAAGACCAGGGAAAATATTTCCCAAAAATATAATTTAATTCTATATAGAATTCAAATCTATCCTAAGAGAGCATTTTAAATTGCGGTGCTCTCATACTTTGCATGTGAGCGCTGCCAAAAGAATACGGTAAGAGAACTCACGTATTTAACACGTGACCCATAATATGGATTTTAGCCTGTTTATTTTCAGCGCTCATTGTTGGGGTCAAAATTTGCACCCCGGTTGACCAAGTCAAAGTCAAGGTCAACCCCAAGCCAGGTGGGTCTAAGCCCAGGTCAATCGGGCCCGTGCCCAAGTCGAGCCCGTGGCCAGCCTCTCCATGCCAATATAAAAATCATGTAATAAATAATTTTAATGTAATTTTTTTATGCATGAATGGACATAAAGCTAAATTTTTGTAAAGCCCATGGCTTATGTGCAAAAAGAAATGGCACATGAGCCATGGGATGGGCAAAATGCCATTTTGTAAAGCCTAAGAGGCTATATGTAAATGTGTAAGCCTATATAAGGCAACATGATGATGAATAAAGAATAGACTTTTCATTCTCTAAAAATTCTAGGGTTTTTGTGCCTCTTTCTCCTTTCTCAAGATTCTAAACCTTCTTCTTTCTTTTGAATTAAATCAAGAGTTTTACTCTTCTTTTTCCAAAACTAAATAGTTTTTCACCACAAAACCCATAAAGGGGAACTCGGATCTCAAAAGTAAGAGATTTTCAAAATCTCATACTTCTTGTTCTTCAAGATCCAGCCGACAGAAGAGGAAGAAGGAGACCCATCTCCAGAAATCCCATCTTGGAAAGATCCAGAACCAAAGGGAGAAACAAAGTAGCCCCATTTGATCATCTCTAGATATTTTTAGGAGTCTAACTCCATTCAAGATCTATTGGAGTTTAACTGCCCAAATTAATCTCTGTTGGGAGTTCAACTCCATAAGTCAAATCGGGAGCACAGCTCCCAGTACAGGGACCAAGTCCCTTTGCTGCTGACCCCTAGCGCCCGCGTGCCAGGCACCTGGTGCGCTGGCGCTCTGGCGCTCAGCGCCCGCGTGCCAGGCACGTGGTGCGCTGGCGCTCTGGCGCTCAGCGCCCGCGTGCCAGGCACGTGGCGCCTTTTCCCACGCATCCTTTGGATGCCCCTTTCCCTTTACATACACACACACTCCACCACATTGCTCCCGTTAGAAAAAAATTCTAACGGGCGCTGCCCCGCACCCCGTAAGGAGGCTGCTAGCCCTCTTGACCCCAGCCCGCTATCCGGGTAACGGGACCCCCATAAAAACTCTGCGGGCCCCCCGATATATCCAAAACCACTTCAAAACACAACACTGCACATTGAGTTTGCATGACCAGTTTAACCCGGCAATCGGAGGTTCCTTCGCTCCAAAGGCGAGGGTAATTAATGGCAGCTTAGTCCGCGGCTGCCGGAGATTCGGATCCCCACAATCAATAAACCCCAGCCTACCCAAGGCAGGAGGAATCTATAGTACGCCTGACAAGCGCGCGCGTATTCCCATCTCAATGGGGTGACAAAAAACACCCTATAGATTCTGGCACGCCCGGTGGGACCGATCTCTCCTCCTATATTTTGGGTTAAACGTTCATGCGAGTTTAATCAATGTACATATCGATTGTCTATACTAAAATCATGTTTCTATTTGCAGGTTAACGACTTTCAATTGCCATCTTCGAACGCAAGTCGGTATTTGAACGACTTACCTTGGCCCCAGCTGGGGGCAAGGCCATCAACACCGACAAAGTGATAAGGCATTTCGGGCAGGCTCCAGCAGTGTCTCTGACAACTGCTCAATTGGGTATCTTCTCCAAGCTTCTGATCCAGCTGACCACCACGTCGTTAAACTGGGAACAGCTGACCACCACGTCGTTAAACTGGGAACAGTCGACCTCTAAGTCGTTAAACCGGGAATGTAAAAATGTGTAAATAAAACAAAAGAAATAATAATAATAAAATGCCGAAATGATGGGGCAACTCGCAATAAAAATCAGCGAGTAAAAATAAAAATGAAAATAAAGCCGAAATGATGGGGCAACCGCGAATAAAAAACCGAAATGATAGGGCAATCGCGACCTTCGCGATAAGAAAAACTGAAATGATAGAGCAATCGCGGTAAAAAAAATCCAACGGCGAATGATGAGTTGCTCCTGGTACCATATTCCAGTGCAGCGATGCAGATGCCGACTAAATTCCAAATCCTAATGGCAAATGATGAGTCGCTCCTGGTACCATATTCCAGTGCAGCGATGCAGACGCCAACCAAATTCCAAACTCAAATCCCAAATGGCGAATGATGAGTCGCTCCTGGTACCATATTACAGTGCAGCGATGCAGACGCCAACCAAATTCCAAATCCCATACCCCAACGGCGAATGATGAGTCGCTCCTGGTACCATATTCCAGTGCAGCGATGCAGATGCCAACAAAGTCCCGAAATTTTTCCGGCCTTACGGTCTGGATCATACATCCTGCAAAACCGTATACAATCCACAGGCGTAAAATGATCCTAATCTCTCCCAAGTCCTACCGGCGAGACCACCTTCAAAGTCCCACCGGCGGTGAAGATTCAAAAAAAAAAAGGTATGTCCACAAGCAAAATGGGCACGGATGAAAACCCGAAAGGGCTCCGTGAGTAAAAACAGCAGGATTGCCGGCGAGTTTGTGAAAACCCGAAAAGGCGCAAACTCATGAAAAAGAGATGAAATGCACTCACAAAGTCCTCTCGACTTTGTGAGGAGAGATTTCCCGCGTGAGATCCTTACGACTCACAAAGGAGAAACACACTTAGGAGTCCCCACGACTCCTAAGGAGAAATACACTTATGAGATCCTTTCGACTCGTAGGGAGAAAATGCTTTTATGGGACCATTACGCCCCATAAAATTGAAAAACCTTAGGTGATAGGGATCAAAACCTGTCTCCTAAGCCGCCAATTTCCAAATCCTCCCGGGGCAAATGATGAGTTGCTCCTGGCATTATTCCAGTGCAGCAATGCAGATGCCGACCAAAACCAAAATCCCTAAATCCTCTCATGGCAAATGATGATTTGCTTCTGGTACCATATTCCAGTATAGCGATGCTGATGTCAACCCAAATCAAATCAAACCAACAACCTCTGCGGCGGAATCATGCTCCGTACCAGAATTTACCCCGTGTCGAAATCATGCTTCGCCTCGGGATATCTACCTTCCCTGCCGGAATTATGCTCCACCTCGGAATCAAATCAACCAACCAGCTCTGCGTCGGAATCATACTTCGTCTCAGAGTGTACCCCGCGTCGAAATCAAGTTTCGCCTCGGTGTATCCGCCTTCCCTGTCGGAATTATGTTTCGGCTCGAAATCAACCAACCACCTCCTCGTCGGAATTATGCTCCGCCTCGGAATCAAGTCAACCAGCAAGCTCTGCGTCGGAATCATGCTTCGTCTCAGAATGTGCACCCCGTGTCGAAATCATGCTTCGTCTCGGTGTACCTACCTTCCCTGTCGAAATTATGCTTCGTCTCGGAATCAAGTCAGCCAACAAGCTCTGCGCCGGAATCATGCTCCGTCTCAGAATGTACCCCGTATCGAAATCATGCTTCGCCTCGAAGTATCTGCCTTTCCTGTCGGAATTATGCTTCGCCTGGGAATCAACCTCTGCATCGAAATTATTTTATGCTTCGGTCAGAATGTCTGCCGCTCTTCGGAATGATGCTCCAATCCCTGGAATCATGCTCCGCTCATCGGAATCATGCTCCGATCTTTGGAATCATGCTCCGCTCTTCGGAATGATGCTCCGATCCCTGGAATCATGCTCTGCCCTTCGGAATGATGCTCTGATCCCTGGAATCATGCTCCGCCCTTCGGAATGATTCTCCGATCCCTGGAATCATGCTCCGCTCTTCGGAATGATGCTCCGATCTTCGGAATGATACTCCGATCCCTGGAATCATGCTCCGCCCTTCGGAATGATGCTCCGATGCCTGGAATCATGCTCCGCTCTTCGGAATGATGCTCCGATCCCTGGAATCATGCTCCGCTCTTCGGAATGGTGCTCCGATCCCTGGAATCATGCTCCGCTCTTCGGAATCATGCTCCGATCCCTGGAATCATGCTCCGCTCTTTAGAATGATGCTCCGATCCCTAGAATCATGCTCCGCTCCTCAGAATGATGCTCCGATCCCTGAAATCATGCTCCGCTCTTCGGAATTATGCTCCGATCCCGGAAATCCTCGGAATTATGCTCTGATCCTCGGAATTATGCTCCGACTCTTCGGAATGATGCTCCGACCCTGGAATGATGCTCTGATCCCCGGGAATCATGCTCCCCAAATCGGAATGATGCTCCAATCCCCGGGAATCATGCTTCCCGAGGGATGCTCCACCCCCGGAATGATGTTCCACCTCGAAGTCCAGCTTTAAGATCTATCAATTTCATGCACACAACTCATATGCGCGTGTGCATTTATTGATGGGGGGCACTTTGTTGGGGTCAAAATTTACACCCCGGTTGACCAAGTCAAAGTCAAGGTCAACCCCAAGCCAGGTGGGCCCAAGACCAGGTCAAGCGGGTCCATGCCCAAGTCGAGCCCGCGGCAAGCCTCCCCATGCCAACATAAAAATCATGTAATAAATAATTTTAATATAATTTTTTTTATGCATGAATGAGCATAAAGCCAAATTTTTGTAAAGCCCATAGCTTATGTGCAAAAAGAAATGGCACAAGAGCCATGAGATGGGCAAAATGTCATTTTGTAAAACCTAAGGGGCTATATGTAAATGTGTAAGTCTATATAAGGCAACATGATGATGAATAAAGGATAGACTTTTCATTCTCTAAAACTCTAGGGTTTTTGTGGCTCCTTCTCCTTCCTCAAGGTTCTAAACCTTCTTCTTTCTTTTGAATTAAATCAAGAGTTTTACTCTTCCTTTTCCAAAACTAAATAGTTTTTCACTACAAAACCCACAAAGAGGAACTCAGATCTCCCATCAGATCTCAAAAGTAAGAGATTTTCAAAATCTCATACTTCTTGTTCTTCAAGATCCAGCCGATAGAAGAGGAAGAAGGAGACCCATCTCCAGAAATCCCATCTTGGGAAGATCCAGAGCCAAAGGGAGAAACAAAGCAGCCCCTTTTGATCATCTCTAGATATTTTAGGAGTTTAACTCCATTCAAGATCCATTGGAGTTAAACTCCCCAAATTAATCTCTGTTAGGAGTTCAACTCCATAAGTCAAATCGGGAGCACAGCTCCCAGTGCAGGGACCAAGTCCCTTTGCTGCTGACGCCTAGCGCCCGCGTGCCAGGCACATGGGGTGCCGGCGCTCTGGCGCACAGCGCCCGCGTGCCAGGCACGTGGTGTGCCGGCGCCTTTTCCCACGCATCCTTTGGATGCCCCTTTCTCTTTACACACACACACATACTCCACCACACTGTTCCCGTTAGAAAAAAATTTCTAACGGGGCACTGCCCCACACCCCCGTAAAAACTCTACGAGGCCCCCGATATATCCAAAACCCCTTCAAAACACAACACTGCACATTGAGTTTGCATGACCAGTTTAACCCGTCAATCGGAGGTTCCTTCGCTCCAAAGGCGAGGGGTAATTAACGGCAGCTTAGTCCGCGGCTGCCGGAGATTCGGATCCCCATAATCAGTAAACCCCAGCCTACCCAAGGCAGGGAGAATCTGTAGTACGCCTGACAAGCGCGCGTGTATTCCCATCTCAATGGGGTGACGAAAAACACCCTACACTCATATACTTTGCATATGAGCGCTCACGTGTTTAATATGTGAGGCATGTTTGTCCTTTGGTTATTTGCTTTTAACGCTCATATGCTTTGCATATGAGCGCTCGCGTGTTTAACACGTGAAGCCTATTTGGCCTTTGGTTATTTATCTTCAGCGCTCATATGTTTTACATATGAGTACTCACGTGTGGCCCTTAGTTATTTGTTTTCAGAGCTTATATACTTTGCATATAAGCGCCCACGTGTTTAACACACGATGCCAAACTGTGGAAATTCTTTTCCTCTTTCTTTTCTCCCCTTTTTTTTATAAGAGAACAAATAGCTTTTAGCCAAAAAAATTAGCGGGAACAACGAGTTATAAGTTTACCCTTTTATGAGGAGCAGTATATTGGAAGGGTTCCAAGCAGGATACTGAGGTAGACATGACGCTGGATACTGAGTATGACTCGGCGAAGGATGCAGCCTAAGAAGCTATTTGGATAAATAAGTTCATTTATGAACTTGGTTCTGTTCCCCTCCGAAAGACGGCCAAGACGACGTGAGGACGCCTTGCCTGAAATTCGGGGCAGATGCTATTTGGTTTTATCCGTCCATCTCTCCGAAGATGCCAAGTTGATTTATGGCACCGTGTATCGGAGGTTTAGACGGATGCGGCCGATGTAGCAGACTTCTTCAGATTCCCCCTCATTTGAGGGGTTTTTGATTGTGGGGACGCTTTTCCCTGCAGGCACAAGCCCCTGCAGTTAATTACGCTACCGCATAGCGGTAACAATTTTCTCCTTCTCCAGAGTTTCACTTTGTGTCGTGGGTGTTTGTTTTGTTTTTGGTTTCCCGTGGATTGTATACGGAGACTAAGTTATGCCGTCATCCGTAGGACGTGGATTAGTCCAAATCCGTATTTACTTAGATTTGGGTTTGGTGTTTTAGTTTAAGGATACGTTAGCCATGTTGAGGCTAAGATCAACTTAAACGTTCGTTAAGGATACGTTAGTCTGATTCGAGACTAAGATCAACTTAACGGAAAGAGCATTTAGGGGCTCTATTGTTCTAGTTTAGGGACATAGTGGTCCATTGTATGCATGGCCATCGGGACCTGTCACCTCTCTGACGTCGTTGAAGGATTACAACGATAGGTGTCAGAGGAGTTCGGAGATGTACCCTTGAACCAAAGTTGATTGGGGGTCTTATAGTCCAATTTGGGACTAAAGTCTGTTTGAATGTTTAAGGATACGTTAGCCATATTTGAAGCTAAGATCAACTTAAACGGGATCGTTTAGATCCGACAAAAGAGCATTTGGGAGCTCTATTGTTCCAGTTTAGGGACGTAGTGGTCCATAGATAGTTTAAGGACATTGCGGTCCATTGCCAGTTTAGAGACATGGGGGTCCATATTCCCGTTTAGGGACATGGTGGTCCATAGGTAGTTTAAGGACATTGCGGTCCATTGCCAGTTTAGGGACATGGGGGTCCATATTCCAGTTTAGGGACATGGTGGTCCATAGGTAGTTTAAGGACGTTGCGGTCCATTGGTTTAAGGACGCATTAGTCTATGGGCTTAAGGACCCCACAGTCCATATGAATGTGTTTAAGGACGCATTAGTCCATTAGTTTAAGGACGTGTAAGTCCATGAGTTTAAGGACCCTACAGTCTGTATCGATGTATGGTTGTCGGGACCCGTCACCTCTCTGACGTCGTTGAAGGATTACAACGATAAGTGTCAGAGGAGTTCGGAGATGTACCCTCGAACCGGATGTAAATTGATTTAGGAGAGCAGCCGTGCTCAGTCAATTTAATTTGAGGACTTACGGCCATGATTGGGCTAAGTCCAGTTGAGAAATGTTCAACATTTTATTTGCATTTGGCCTATTAGGCCTTTACTAGGGCTATGCCCCTGTTTAAGAATGCATAGCATTTTATTTTGTTTTGGGCTCTGCCTTTTTATAAATGATGCAGAGCATCTGTTTTGTTTGGGCTCTGCCCCTTTTAATGCATTGCATTTTATTTTGTTTGGGCTCTGCCCTTTTATAAATGATGCAGAGCATCTATTTTGTTTGGGCTCTGCCCTTTTAATGCATTGCATCTTATTTTGGCCTGCTAGGCCTTTTTGATTTGGGCCTGGCCCTTCAGTAAACAATGCAGTGCATTTGTCAGGCGCTTTGCGCCAATAATTGAGCGCAAGCGTTTGTGGTGGTGACACGTGTCACGCAAGCGCAGTGCGTTGCGCCAGTGCGCTGCGCTGTTGCGCTGTTGACACGTGGCGCGCTCTGGTGAGTTGCGCCAAATTCAGAGAGCAATACTCTATCTTAAAAGCGCATAGCGCAAGTGGTTCTGGTGCTGACACGTGGCGCTCTCTGGTGGCTTGCGCCAACCCAGGAGCGCAACAGTGTAGTTTTGCAAATGCAAGGCACTATTTCAATAACTTGATCCAATTTTTGGATTCAAGAATAAAAGTGCAAGGGACTACTATTATTATTTGTTTTTCATTCAAGATCATTGATCTTGTTCTTAGATCAATGATCTATTCAAAAGAAATTCTTCTATTTTATAAAGGTTTTTTTAACCTTTTTCTTGAATTTTCTTCAGAGTTCTCTCTGTTTTTGAAGTTCTTGATCTCTCACAATGTTCCTTTTTCTTTGAATTGGGGTTTAGGGGTCTTTATATAGTGCCCATAGATTTGTTAGGTTTGTTAAAGAGATCATTCTCTGAGTGATTTGGGGAATTTTTCCCACCGTTGGATCATTGATCCAAGGGCTTCTGTTTTACAGAAGGCAATCTTCTTATTTTTAACAAGAACAGCAGGATCTTACTAGAATTTTGATTCTGTTTGGCGCAAACGCCCCAGCGCGTGACACGTGTCAAGCAGCGCACAGCGCAGCGCAACTGCGCTGACACGTGTCGCGCAGCGCAACTGCGCTGACACGTGTCGCGCAGCGCACAGCGCAGCGCATCTGCGCTCGCGCATCTGAGCTGACACGTGTCGCGCAGCGCAGCGCTTGCGCAACTGAAGCGTTGTTTTCTTTAATAGAGCCTTGCTCTGATTGGGCGCGCTGCGCTCTCCGCGCTGGCGTGCCAGATTTTGACACGTGGCATCCCGCGCACAGCGCAGAGGATCTGAAACGTTGCTTCATTTATTAAAATTTAAATTTTCAAAGTAGAGCTTTGTTCTGATTGGGGGGAATCGGAAGCGTTGCTTCGCCTGAGATGTCTTTTCATCTTCCTTTTTCAAGTCAGACTTGTATTTCCCAAAATTTTCATTTCCCGGGTCTTGGAAATAATTCCACCGTGCACAGAATTTTCTGTGCTTGGTCTATATATAACTCAAAGCCGAGCCTTTTCTTCTCTCATTTTCAGAGAACTTTTTCAATCATGGCTTGCAACCGCCCTCATGCCCGCCGACAACCATGGGAAGTGCCTATTCAGGACATCGTTCTCCGTTTTGCTGCGCGCTTGGTGGACCCTTCTCTTACGGACGAGCAATGCGATGCTGCAATGTACGAGCTTTTGACTCGTGTGGGGTCTCCTCTCCCTCCGCACTCCACTTGGTTTCGGATGATCCTTGCCTCGGTACTCGCCGATCTTCCCCCTCCTCCAGAAGAGATGTCCTCGGCAATACTTGATGCCGCCGAGGATAAGATCGAGTGCTTCTTCGAAGCGCACTTGATCACCAAAGCCCTGAGGGACTGCTCTTTCCACTTGCTGAGCCAGATACGGGCTCGCCGGGTTGTCATCGCCACCTTTTCTAACGAATGTGGCGACGATCGTTGGATGTCTACCTCTCGGGAGGACCGCCGCTTCAAACGTGGTGGAGAAGACAGAAAGGGAACTGGGGAATTTTCTTCTTATCTTTGCGAACCCTTGTCCTTCCGATCCCATATTTGGTGATCTTTTTTAAATGTAATAATAATATTAATGAACAAGTGTTTTTTAATCAAGTATTTTATTATCCGTTAAGGGTTCCCTTTTTTTTTTAGCTCTCTGTTATGTTTGTGCATCGCATGATTTAATTTGCAATTGTTAGGTGCATGTGATTCTTGCAAGGATAAAGTGCCTTTGGTGCTTAGCCTGTTTTATGAAGCATTGCTTTACTTTTCAGTCTTAGAAATAGGGTTTCGTTTTAATTGGGGGAAACAGGTTCCATCAGCTATCCAAACAAATTCTAAGGCATGTGTCGCTTAATTCGAGAGATAGTTGATCTCCGTGAGATTAAGATGAAGAGAGAAGAAATTAGAAACATTGTAGCGGATCCACCCACTGAGACTGTTTCTCAAATACGGTTTATGAAACTGATATTAGAGAAGTTGGGTATGTGATACTGCAATAATTGTTCTTAGGTGTAAGTGAGAGATTATTGGATACATGTGCCTTGCAAGCAATTATTGTAATTGTACAGGGGCCTATATGGATAGATCAATCTTGCTCGAGATGATTGTATGATATATGGTTTGTTTTTATCATTCATGTGTATATATTTTACTTGCTATTACGTATCATTAATACATGATGATAAGCCCATAGGATCTTTGCTTGACTATCAGAATTATGATGGGGATCATAATAGTGGGGCCTGGATAGCCATAAGCACATCCTTAAATGTTTCTAGTCATAGGAGTTTCGAGACTGGGTATCGGTACTCTAAATTAGACTAGTGTATATGTAACCTGACCCGGTTGGAGGGCGATAGCTGGTCCCACAGCTATTGGTGTTTGACACCGAGGATTGTATACATGTGCTCATTGGAGAATGAGTTTCACTAAACATACTTGCCGAGAATTCTTAGATGGTATTATACCTACTGTCAGATAGCAGTTCTCTGGTGACAAGAGTACATGGTAGTCTTTTGACTTGAGATCGCCATAGTTTCTTATGTGTGTTCCTACTATACTTTGATTACTACCCTACCACTGCTTTAAAGAGCCGTGCAAACAGGTTTTAGTTGGGTACAGTCCCGAAGCACATTGAGGCAGTGAGCGGTCGAAGGGGTTCGTCTCTCCCGGTATTGGGAGTTGATGTCGCGCCGTGCTTGATTGACTATAACCATAAGTCCTTGGCCAAGACAATTGAGATAAACTGATAAGTGTTATTAGTTGTATCTCAGGTGGTTATAAGTTTGACATTAACACGACTTATTGGGTTATTGGGGGTCTGACAAAATCCAACCCCAGACCCGGTATGCAATACTCTCTGACGAAGATACCGGACTGTATTGTGACTGTCACTGGTAGACTCTGATTGCGTACGGATGCGCTTACTTGTCGATCTTTCTTTCGATCAATACATGGTAGCCGTTACGTGCAGCTAGTATCGTTGACGTGCTTGTGGGTTAACCCGTGAGGGGATTGATCTGAAAGTGTTTGTAACAACCTTAAACTTCTGTACAAATTTTTTATTTGTAAAGTACAGAAAGGAATAGCTTAGTCTGAGCACAACTTATAAATTTAAATTGCTTTTGAACAGCAAGAAAACACTTGTAGCTCATTGGTAAAGCCTTACACTACTGTGACATAGCTCCTGTGTTCAAATCTCTCCAGCCACATAATATTTTTATTGTTTTTTCTTTTAAACTTTTAGAAGCTCAAAAATTTGCACGTACACTACACGTAAAATGAAAAGTCACTGAAAAATCAAACATGTGCAAAATAGTATTTATACAGCCTAGAACACGTGTCAAAGATCCAAAGCCCCTCACCCCAAAAATGGCTGGCGAGATGATCATTGGGGCCGGCGCCACCGGTCCACCGTCTCAAATACTCTAATTTTTTAACCCTAGCACCCCTTGGCTTATCCCACTACCCTTATACTGTTTGATTTCCCTGCACATTTCCAGAGAATTAAAATGAGCCTTAAAACCAAATTTTAATGCATTTTTAATTCTCGTTTCAATACCCTAAACCCTAATTTCTCCTATAAATACCACCCTACACCATAGCCCTCCTCATTCTTCTTGTGTCAAAACTCTCTAAAGTTCCTAAGTCCAAAAGTTTTACAAGTGGAGTTAACCAAGGTTAAAGTTCTGACGACGATTCGGGACAAATCCGACGACGACGCGACCCTACGACGCCTTCAAAAGTTTTCTCTACCTCTCCCCTTTCCTATCAATCAGTAAGTCCCCTCTCCCCTCCTACATTTCTAATTTAAAACACTCTCTTCTCAAAACTCGCCGGAAGCGGAGTTATTCCGACTTCCGATTCCCATTTCTTTAAAAACTCAACTTTTCTTAAACAAAAAATTTACCATCTCTTATTATATTGTTTAATAAACATAAAACAACATTTGCAATAAGTTTCAATTCAAAATAATATGTATTGCAACTTTTATTTCACTTTTTAGGTAAAATACCATCTAGTTTACATACGACATTACTTTACCGTTTTGCTCATATTACCTTTAGAAAACTCACGAGGTAATGACCCACCTCATCACAGCACTCATTCTTGACATAGCACGATATCTTTTGGAACTTTAGTTTGTGAGATAATTACAAGTTTACAATAAAATACCCTAAACTATTACAAAACCGTATTCTTTAAATTGCCTTATTTAAATTCCATACGATTAAGTTTTTACAACCCATTTTGGGGAACCAGACTTGGTTGGTGCGGGTTATCGCACATCTATCGGACCAGTAGGGCGAGATATAGACCTCCTCACGGAGCATACGATCTCGATGGGATTTGTATTACAATTTTAAGAAAAACGTGATTTCCATTTAATAAATAAATTCTATATTTTTTAAATAAATAAATATATATATATATATATATTATCAAAATATCTACTTTAAATATATTATATATATATTCCATGTTTTCTAAATCGGAATAATCACAAAAGTTCATGAAAATTCCATCCAGAATCAATACAAGTCAAATTACAAGAAAATACCATATACTATTCAAGTTAGATTTATATCTACCAGAGTATCTCATAACTATTAAAAATTACATCTACGAAAACCCTAAAGACGATGATTAAATACTTGAGGTGTATTTTGAAAATATATCAAAACTATTTTTCATAAAAACCTCTCAAGTTATATTAATTTACAATAAGGACCATAGTAAATATAGGTTTAAGCGGGACCGGTTCTCTTGAGCCTCAGGGAGCCGGAGAATTTGGGTGCTTGCCTATTTAAGGTGGACAAACTAAAAACGGTATTATCAACACGGTAATTGTCTTGGAAAAAGACACAAATCATGTCGTCCATGTGCAGCAGTTACCGATAACATCAAAACTAATTCAGGACTTCAATTCTGTTTAAAGAGTCTGGCTCAATCTGAGTCCCAGTCTAATCTAAAAATAATCCGAATACAATCTATCCTTGAATATGATTCATGTATAACTCCAATTCAACATGAATCCATTTATACCAGAATTCAATCTATATCAACATGAACATGATTTGACCGAACCATGGATATACATTTGACCGGTTTACATGATTATCTGTTTATATCCCTTCCGTTTACATGAACTACTGATATCATGGTTTCGGCAAGTCTTACATGTATAATTTACTTCAATGCAATCAATACAAAAGACATTACGGGGTTTTAAAGGGTTAGACCGGCGCAAAATGTGTTAAAAGTGGCATGAGATGGTCATTAAAAGACGTAACTATACATCCATTGCCGTTGTTCCGTAGTTTTATCGACGGAGCCTTGTACTACGGGTACCATAGTCCACGGTGTAAGTTGGACTCCTCTCGTAGACACTGACATATTCTGTACCAAGTTACAAACAACTGCGTTAGCATAACAATCAAACTTTATACCAGTTATATCCTCTTATCTGTTTATTCTATTTCTATCTCTCTTTAGGACTTACCGAGCGATTATTCGCCGACGACATTCCTATTTCTCTTCTTTCTTTAGAATGTTTGTCAGGAGGACCCGACTCTGAGGAGTTCGAGACCGGCCAGGAGAAATTGGAGCAGACCACTGAGCAGGACGACCACTAGGCTTCACTTGTACTCACTTTTCTTTCAGTTCATGCCATTGTTTAGGCATTGCTTTCCATTCTTGTATTTACATTTTCAGTTGTATTGTAAAGAAATGTTTGATAAATAAAAGTTGCTATTCAATTATATCTCTTGTCGTATTTCTTGTGTACTTTATTATATTGCTTATTTACGCTTAGCATGTTTACTTCTCGCGTGACCTGCCACGTCCCCTTATCAGTACACCGGGAAGCGAGGCGTAACAGTGTTTCAGATTCAATCGGATATAATCCTAAGCTGCTGCCATCATATTGATTAAGTCTTTAGAGCCCTACACAGAAGTGTTCCCCGTTCAGGTGAAACGATATAGTGTGTGTATGATGATACGCGCGAGAGTTCGATTAAACACGTGTATATGATACACATATATTAATCGGACATTTGATAATACTAGCCGATTTATTATAAAACCGGATTATTAAATCAAGTGTTGATATATATATATATATATATATATATATATATATATATATATATATATGTTCGCTTTCTTGCTCTCTCTCATTTACTTTTGTACGCTTTCTCACTCTCTCTCATTTACTTTTGTACGGGATATAATACATGTATATGCATATCATACATATTCAAATATATTGTGTATATGATACATATATACTTCCAGAAGTGATGATAAGTACAGGAGTTCGATTAAACAAGTGCATATGATACACGTATATTGATCGGATGTTTAATAATACCAGCCGGTTTATTATAAAGCCGGACTATTAAATTAAGTGCTGATTTAATAATAAAACAATAAAACATATGTTAATATGTATTATAGTATTATGTTTACTTCTCATTTAATATTTGTATGTGATACAAATACATGTATATGTATATGATACATATACTTGTGCATATGATACACTTAATCATTCTAGAAAATATGCTTCGTTTTCTTTAAATGAATAAAGAAAACAAGCATGCAGTGATATCCTTCATTTTCGTTAAATGTATAAAGAAAACAAGCATAGCAGAAATGTATGATTGCAGAGAGATATGACTTCATATTAAAATAGAAATAAAACACTATTTTTGGGGGAAGCCTTCTCTCTCCTTCTCCATTCCTTCATGCATCTCCTCTCTTCTTATTTTCATTGTAGAGAAATGAGAGCCCAAAAGAGCGAAAAGAGAGAGGGGGAACTATAGAGTGATTACTATATCTCTTTCTCTCATTCTTTAGCAAATTTTGACAGCAAGTTACTTCACAAAAGTATACCTTTTGGTAAAGTTGAAACGTGGGTTAGGCTTTTTTTCGAAGTGGATCATTTTTGGCAAGGAAGTCCGCTTGCAAGTTTGATCCATATGAAACAGAGTCTAGCTTAGGTCTTCCACCAGACGAATGGACACGCTGCAAAGGTTGTAGCTCCCTAAACCCTATTTATTACTTAATAGGTTTTGACAACTACTTGTATTTGAATGATTTTGGGACTTGTATTTGGTGTTATGTTCTCGAAATTTTTTGTTCATTATTCCATCATGGTCCGCAAGTGCTGCGGCCCTAGCACCACCAAGTACTAACAGAGGCGTAAAGGAGGGAGGCGGGACCCGATAAGAAGAGAGGAGGCGGCGGCGGAAAATCGAGGAAGGAGGCAAGGAGGAGAGGAGAGAGGTGAAGATGTGGCGGACGAGGAGGTGGCGGATAGTCAAGGCGACGGAGATGGTGGCGGGGCTTGAGGAGGAGAGAAGCGGAGGCCGCAACACAAAAGGAACTAGGGTTTTTTTTCCTGGAAAAAAAGGAAAATAATATTGATAATTGATCAAGCATTAATGTAAAATATAGCTCTCTCTATATATAGCCCATAAGATGAAACCCTAATACGTAATATATGCATAATACATATAAATCTCAATGCAAAAAGATAAATACAAATTAATATAAAAGATAGGCTAAATTGCACAAACGTATTCGTCAACATTCACGTTTTTTGCGATTGATATTATGAACTTTAATAATGAGAGATAAGTATTATGGACTATTTTTTGGTGACATAAATACCATACGATCTTAACTTTTGTGTCTTAATTGACCATTATACCCCTCGAAATTTTAGGGGTTAACTGAGAACAAAAGGTTAAAATGGGGAAAACAAGTCAAATATTGATGACGCGGCAGTCAAATATAACATTTGCAGATGGAAGAAAAGTTGATGGTATTTAATTTAAATCGGGATGAAAGTTAATGATATTTGTTTGTAATTAAATTAGATCATGGTATCAATCGTTTTCGTTAAAAAACGTAAAAATTGATGAGTACATTTATGCAATTTATACTGGGGTTTTTTTTTAAAATAATATTAATTTAAAATAAAATTATTAAAATAGGGGGGGATAAATTTAAATTATGGGAATAGGGTGGTTTCGAACCACCCCATGGCCCACCCCACCCCCCTCAGTATAGAGGGCGGGTTCTAGGAACCCGCCCTCTATACTTTTGTATAGAGGGCGGGTTCCCAGAACCCGCCCTCTTTTTTTTATTTTTAAAAATTAAATTTAATTATTAACGATATTATTAATTATAATTATTATCATAATATTATTATTATAATTATAATTATAATTATAATTATAATTCATAAAAATAGAATAAAAGTAAATAGACGAAAAAAAACATTTAAATTAAATAATAAAATTTCACTATATCATTTTTTTTTTACAGGATGAATCCGTCAAATTTTACAATGCCAAAAAATCCTATCTATTTGTAAAATCTAAATGCTATTTTTTTCCTTTCCCTTTTCCTTTATGAAATCCGAGAAGGCTTGACATAAGCCTATGCCTCCTCGGATGACTGGAGGAACCACCTGTTTCTTGGATAGATGGCGGTGGCGGCGTCGGCGTCTGCTCTGCTGCTTCGGGTTCGGGTTCTGTTTCAGCTTCGTCTTCAGCAACGTCTTGGACAGGCTGTTGATCCACAAATCCTGAACCTGAATGTGGGACATGTGTCGGATATGTGTTGCTTCCCAACAAATTTCCGTAGGACTCTAAATCCGAAGCCCAACTGGGCAGTTGTAGCGAAGAACTTGTACCGGTTTCATGCGGCTGATTTTGCACAAAAGCTTGGCCCCATGGCTGCGCAAATCCTGACCCCCAAGGGTGCTGTTGTTGCGCTAAACCTAACCCCCAAGACGGCTGTTCTGCAAAACCTGATCCCCAAGTCTGTTGTTGTTGCGCCTGTCCGGTATGCCAGGGTTGCTGTTGACGGTATGGTGATCCAAACCACTGATCCAGCTGCGCTGGATCTCCTTGATGCTGCGGCTCTGGTGCCGGGTAATACTGCGGCTGCGGTGCCGGGTCATACTGCGGCTGCGGTGCCGGTTCATACTGCGGCTCCGGTGCCGGCTGATACTGCGGCTCCGGTGCCGGCGATAAATGTTGAGAAATACCATGTGAACCAAGTACACCACCAATAAATTGGTCGAGATTTGAAAATTGAGCCTGAGATGCCGGACCAGCATCAGTCGGGTATGGTTCCTGCACCATTGTTTGTACGAGATGCAACCCACGAGCCTGTCGTTACATTAGAAATAAGAAATAAGTATTGACTCATACCGCCGGATGTTAAAAAGTAATATGATATAAAGAGGGCGGCTTACCAAATCTCGTTCCGTGTGTCCTCTAGGCTCGTACCGCGAGATGTTTGGGAAGTCTTTGGGAGGAGCAGAAAGATATCTTATGGTGACACGCTTATACCACTGTAGATATACTTTGGTAGCGTCGGTAGCTGTGTGGTCATCTATTTGCTGTAAGGCAATACTATGCTGCCTATCCTCCCATCTCAGCAAATACTGATGATGATGCTCCCTCCAATCACGCTCCGTATTTCCTCCTCGCATGTCTCCCTCTACTGTCATAGGCGAAGGCGGCGGGACAGGAATATGTTGCAATCTATCAAACTGCCGCAATACCCTATCTGGGAGGTGCATAACAACAACATTGATGCAGAGGAGTGGGCATCGAGCCCGCCAAACCGGCTCTCCTTCGAGACAGATGCCGGGTAAGTTTTGTAGACGATCTGCTGTATAAGGCGTCCACAGAAACTGCGCAAATAACATAGTAAAAAAATTGTGATTTAGGTATTTTCAAAATTGTAAAACAAATTAAATTACCCAAATTATGATTACCTGAGCCGCCTCCATGCGATCTAACTCATCTCTATAGTACCTAAGCACTCGACGAGGAGCCTTATACGCTTTCTTCCCATTCCACCAGCAGCCGAGCGGCTTTCCGGGGTTATCCAAGCCAGTTATTTTAATAGTCTCTGGTCTTCCTATATACATATGCTCCCACGACCAGATCTAGAAAAAAAGTTTTAGATTATAAGAGAGAAAACCAATATTGCAAAATTCTAGCTGTGAAAAATAAAGAATTTACCTGAAGTAATGTGCTGCATCCACAAATTTTATTCTTCGTAGGAGCACATGCTTTGTCGAGTTCCTTATAGAGAAAGGCCAGGACCCCTGCTCCCCAAGCATATTGGCCACAGACATCAAAATCCGCTAGGAAGCCAAGGTATAACGGATGGACATGCGTTGCTGATTGGTCCGGCATCAACCAAGAACCGATCATGTACAGAATGTAGGCACGTGCATGTCTATCCAAAACTTCATCGGTGGCTTCATCAGGGATATTACTGAATGTATCTCTTAACCAGTTCAGATTGATTTTATACCCCTTACTGTGGCCTCCTGGTGCCTGATATTAGTATTTTTTTAAATGTTAAAGCTAGAAATAATGTAAAATATAAAATAGGTACACTAAATAGGGAAAGCAGAATGATATTGTTTACCTGTCCGAGAGCAGACTCGGCATATGTATCCCAGTATGGGTGGTCGGTATCTGGACCAACAATTTTTCCTCCGACCAACCCAAGCCCATTAACCCGTAAACCGAGTAAGAGGCCAATATCCTGGAGTGTGATTGTGGCCTCACCCCATCTTAGATGAAAGGTGTGGGTCTCTTTTCTCCAACGTTCGACCAGAGAGGTGACGAGAGCGTGGTCGATTTGGATATGTCGAATCAACGACGCTTCATAAAATCCGGCCCGTCTAAGCCGTTGGTTTATTCTTTGGTCGCTAACTACCCATTTGTCGGAGCTATGCGTGACGACGGTGAGATTATCTCCATCCTGCAAAAATAAATATTGTTATTTTCAAGTACAAAAATTAAATGAAAGGTGTAATTAAAACAAATTAACTAAGTTTAGAATATTTCCTCCCCGTGTAATATTTTGAACGATCTGTGTTCATTTTGATGGACAAGCAGAGATTTGTCGAGTGGTTGATTCTCCATTGAAATGTACTGAAGCAGAGATTTGTCGAGAGTTTTATCAAGAGATTAGAAATTGTGTGGTTGATGAAAGTGTGGAAGCTCAGTATTTATAGAGGTGAACGGGTTCGTCTAACCCGCTACAGTCTTTCCTGTGAAGAGGGCGGGTTCCTGGAACCCGCCCTCTTCAATAATTAGTCAAATCAATTACTAATTAATGAAGAGGGCGGGTTCCTGGAACCCGCCCTCTTCAAAAATCACAGAGATCGGTTTAATTCACAAAGAAGAGGGCGGGTTCCAGGAACCCGCCCTCTTCATTAATTAATGAGTTGTCAAATCAGTACTATTCAAGTACTATTTGTCCTTTGTCCTATGTCACATCAATGCTTTTTTGTGAATAAACGTTAGTAATATTTGTCCAATCACATCAATGCTTTTTAATACACTGTTGTTTTCAGAAATTAAGAGGGCGGGTTCCTGGAACCCGCCCTCTTCAATAATTAGTCAAATCAATTACTAATTAATGAAGAGGGCGGATTCCAGGAACCCGCCCTCTTCAAAAATCACAGAGATCGGTCTTATTCACAAAGAAGAGGGCGGGTTCCAGGAACCCGCCCTCTTCATTAATTAATGAGTTGTCAAATCAGTACTATTCAAGTGAGAACCCGCTCAAAGAAGAGTTGCAGAATATGATGCAGAAGATCATATTGAATAGGGCGGGTTCTTGGAACCCGCCCTCTTCATTAATTTTGTCACTTTCTTGTACGACGACTCTGGTGAATAATAGGGCGGGTTGTTAGAACCCGCTCTCTTCAATATCTTGCCGCTATAAATATGTCTCCGCACTACCCATTTCATTTCATCTCTGTCGAATTTGCATCCTACACCGCTCACTATCCATTTACTTCGATCAGTTCTTCTCCGCTATCAATTTTGTGTAAGTGTGGAGTTTTAGAAGAAGGTGAAGTTCAGTACCATAGTCTGCGAGTAAGCAATCTTCGAGCAGTAGAACAGTTCATAAAGTATTGGAAGTAAGCAATCTTCGAGTTTGAAATTTTTTTGCAATTTCAATCTTTGTTTGGTTTGATATTTTTCATTATATCTGATTCATGCATATACTTCGGTATTATTTTGGCAACATAGCTAAACAAACAAATTAAGTGTGGTGGTTGAATGAGGATGGAATAATAAATAACAAGAGCTCGGGGAGTGCAGCTGCAGGAAGACATAGAGGAGTAATTTAGAGATAACATATTATACAAGTCCGAGGCAATAATTTGACAAGACCTCATACTAATGGATATCCACTAATTGATCCAAATCAATAAATTATTAAGAGCAGAGCTTGCTATTTTGTCTGCACCTAGAGCCATTTTCATTTGTGAATTGGATTTGAATTCTCTTGGTTATATAGATTTGTGGAGCTAATTAATAAGGTGATTAAATTTTTTTAGACTATTGCCTTTTGAAGTTGGAAGATAAAAATACTTAGATTCATCAATTTTTATGAATAACATCCAAACTGCCAAGAACATGAATTGTGCATCACATTTTGTGCATCACAGCCTTGCATCTTTAGATTCATTTTCCTTCTCGTTTCACTGCAAAAACCATGCTTCTTTTTTAACAATCAATTGTGCATCACATTTTGTTGTGATTAGGTGAGAGTCTCATGGTTTCACTGCAATCTTCGAGTTTGAAATTTTCACTGCAAAATATAACTGTTTTTTGTGCAGGATTATGGCCTCCCCAAGTATATTTGTTGTATGTAAATACGATGGTCAGGTTATCACAAGTGCACAAGGTCCCGAGTATATGGGCGGGTCTGCACGAATCATGCGATTGGAAGCATCAACGACATATGATGAACTAGAGGCTAAAGTGTACAAAATTACGAAATACGATCCCCGTGAAAGTAGGGTCAAGTTAAGTTGTATCTGGCCTATGTTCAGTGGAAATGCATTGGTTGAAATTACAGACGATGCATCAATATCTTCGATGATAGATTTCGGTCTCTCAAGCACCCAGCATTCTTTTGAACTTTTGGTTCAGAAGGAGCAATTGGAAGTATCAGATGCCCCTCCAACGGATAATTTTGATGGTAATGCTGGAGATAGTTCCTGGAGGTACGGTCACATGGTCAACGATGATGCCGTCAGTGCCGGTGGATATGACTATACACAACATTATTCAAATCTTCAAGCACATGGGTAAACATTTTATAAACCCATATTTAAGCATTTTAGTAATACCTGTATACTAATATTCAAACATTTAATAAAATGCATAAATCCAGGTTCTTCCAGTCGACTGCTGCAGTTACATGCACCCCAGAAGAACAGCAAGAACTACCATACACAGCCTTCCACAGGTAAATAAATTTGAAACAAGTGATGATTTACTTACGAAAAAATTAGGGAATAATATTATAATAACAATTTATATACTAAACGCAGATTTCCCCACACCTCCGCATCATTCCAACACGATCCAAGCAGCGCATTCCAAGCATGTCCGTCCACATCTTTCCGGTCTTCTCAACCTGAACCATCCACATTACACCGACCACAACCATCATATATTGCATCCGAGCCTTATGTTGCTACGGGTGATATTGATATGTGTGGCAGTGATGATGATGAAATCGGTGAAGGTGATCAGGGGGAGGATAGCGTGGAATATGCTGCTGGATTGAATGAGGTAGCATTCTTTGATGGTATGCTTGCGAATAACGATTTTGTCGAACTAGAAGATCCCGGCCTCGATCCGCTAGAAGATGATGGTTGGGTAGACTTAGCCGTTGCAGAAGTAAATACGGCATCCTATTTGGACGCGACAGCAGCAAGCGAAGACTGCATCAGCGTCGGGGATTTGTTTCAGGAAAAAGGAGATCTTATTTGTAAGCTGAAATCGTGGTCCATTCAGCAAAACGTTACATTTAAAACCGAAGAGTCAAATAAGACGTACTATACTGTGGTATGTACGAAATCTCCTGAATGTCAGTGGAGATTGCATGCATGTTGTTCCAAAAGAGCCAAGGCTTGGAAGGTCACGAAATACAACCAAGAACACACTTGCATCAATTCTATTATGTCACAGGATCACCGGAATTGCACTTCATCTTACATTTGCTCGCTAATCATGCCCCTGATCCGTACAGATGTGGCGATGACTCCCCGAGAGATACGGCTCTTGGTTAGCGGAGAGCATAAAATTCAGATTTCGTATGTGAAGGCATGGGATGCTCGTAGAAAGGCTTTGTGCAAGATATTCGGGGACTGGGAAAGCTCGTACAACTCACTAGTCCCTTTTATGGAAGCCATGAAAGCATCAAATCCGGGGACCGTATACCGGTTAAAAACCACAGAAACAGACGTCGAGGGCTCTGTCAGGTTTCAGAGAATTTTCTGGTGCTTTGGTCCATGTGCGGCTGGTTTCACACACTGTCGGCCGGTATTGTGCGTTGATGGTACGTATCTATACGGTAAGTACAGAGGCTGCATGTTAATTGCTACAGGTGTTGATGCTAATAACGGTATATTTCCGTTGGGATTTGCTATTGTCGAGGGTGAAAATACATCATCCTGGTCATGGTTTTTCCGTAACCTCAAAAATATCCCATCTGTTCTTCATAGAACGGATTTATGCATCATATCTGATAGACATCTGGGAATACTGGCTGGAATGAGATCTGTATTTCCGACGACTCCACATAGGTTTTTCCTACGACACTTCAGGCAAAATTTTGATCGAAAATTTAAAAATTCGGATCTACATAAACTTATGTACAGAGCCGGTGAAACGCCTGACCCTAATGTTCACGACATATACATGACGAAAATTGGGGAGATGAGTCAAGCCGCGAAAGCGTGGTTAGATGAGTATCCAGTCCGCATGTGGTCACAAGCACATGATGATGGGTGCAGATATCTCCTAATGACGACTAATATGTCTGAAAGCTTCAACGGGGTCCTTAAAGGGGTTAGAGGCTTACCGATACAGGGGTTGATTGTTCGAACATTTTTCCGGATGAATACTTATTTTGTGCACAGAAGAGAAAAGTCCTTGGGGATGGACACTCCGCTCACCGCGTATTACGAATATATCTTTCGGAAAAGAGAGCGCAGAGCACAATACTACAGATCCGAAAGGTTTGACACGGCGGAGTTTCAGGTGACGGGCGGTAATGGGAATCAATATACCGTGAACTTTAGAGATGAAGGGCTCTCTTCGTGTACATGCGGTCTTTTCCAGCAACAACATTTACCTTGTGCCCACGCTATTGCTGCTGCGAGCAGTATGCATACCTCACATTACAATTTTGCTTCCAATTACTATACAGTTTCTAATTACCAAGGTGCATACGATCCAAAATTTCATCCTATACCGGACAATCGCTATTGGCACTACTCTACTGCCAACAGACAAACACCGACTGTATTACCGCCGGAAAAAAATATAAGGCCCGGAAGACCTAAGGTACGTCGAGATCGAATGACAATGGATACTGATCCTCAGCAAAGACAATCCAGATGTAGCCTATGCAAACAACCAGGCCATTATAGGACCAGATGTCCAGGATATGCATCAGGGGCGGGACCTTCAGGATCGTGACAAGTGCACTCAGATTTTTTTGTATTATAAATTTGACGGATTCATTTTGTTATTATAAATTTGACCGTCGATATAGCATTTAGATTTTACAAATAGATAGGATTTTTTGGAATTGTAAATTTTGACGGATTCATTCTGTAAAAAATATTGATATAGTGAAATTTTATTATTTAATTTAAATGTTTTTTTTCGTCTATTTACTTTTATTCTATTTTTATGAATTATAATTATAATTATAATTATAATTATAATAATAATATTATGATAATAATTATAATTAATAATATCGTTAATAATTAAATTTAATTTTTAAAAATAAAAAAAAAGGGGGCGGGTTCGGAGAACCCGCACCCTATACTGAGGGGGGTGGGGTGGGCCATGGGATGGTTCGAAACCACCCTATTCCCATAATTTAAATTTATCCCCCCTATTTTAATAATTTTATTTTAAATTAATATTATTTTAAAAAAAACCCCTTTATACTGATTGGCAGATGCATTTGTGCAATTTAGCCTAAAATATATGGTTAAAGGTATGCTGACAAAATTTAGTTCTCATAAATTGTGAGACACAGCTCTCTTCCCCCACCTCCTCCCTCCCCCCACCCCAGCTGTCTCTGGCCCCAATTCGACCTCCGCAGTCCTTGGTGAGCTTCTCGATTCTCAGCTCAGCTCAATTTCTTTGCTTTAAAAATTGGATCTTTGTGAGAATTGATCGCTGTTGATACTAAAATTTCACTTCCAATTTCGAAAATTAAGCGTTGTTGGGTTGGATTTGTGTGAATCTAGTTCGTTTCTTGCTTCAAGATTGAATCTTTGTGAAAACTTGATAGAGGTCGGGACCACAATTGCTCTTGCTTCACTTTTGTTATTTGTTTTATTTTGGGATTTTTTGCTCTGGAATTTTCTTTTGTTTATCAGAGTTGGTAAGTTTTTGCGTGGAAATATTTTTTTTGAAAAATAAATTCTGTGACCTTTTCTTTTTGGCGCCTTTTTGGAAAAATTCATAAGATTTTAAGCTTTAATTAGAACTTTTTCTATCTCTATTTGGAAATTTTGCTGCAAATTATTATGATCGAGAAAGAAAATTCTAATTTTGATGAGCTTGATCACTAGGGAACTGTGAGGAGCTGTTGAAATGGCTACTGGAACAATCCCAGCATCTTTCCCTTCTCTGAAGAGCAGAGATTTAGGGTTTAGCTTCACAAAGAGTGTGGATTTCACAAGGGTTGCTTGTGTTCCAAATTATCAGAGGAAGAAATACCAAAAAGCTACGGTTTTTTCTGTGCTCAAGAATTCTAATCCGGGGTCGGATACTGTTGAGTTGCAGCCTGCTTCAGATGGAAGCCCGCTCTTATGTACAGGCTTTTTATCTTTTGAATTTTGAAGATTATTTTGATTAAATCGTAATTTTCTTTTCTTGTAGTTCCTAGGCAGAAGTATTGTGAATCGCTGCATAAGACTGTGAGGAGAAAGACACGAACCGTAATGGTCGGAAATGTGGCTCTCGGAAGCGAGCATCCGATAAGAATTCAAACGATGACAACTTCGGACACTAAGGATGTGGCTAAAACTGTTGAGGAGGTTTGCTTACTTAAATCTTTTATTAGTTTTTCTTACATTTAATTGCATATAACACCCCTCATGTATGCCTCGTAAAACGTTAACACCCCTCAATTGGTTTTTTAAGCTGCTTACACCTCTCGGCTAGCCTCGATATAACTTTGGAGAGGAATTTTAACTTGATCATTGACTAACTCATGGTTGTTATGCGCTGATAAACCAATTCAAAGGTGATTAATGCCCTTTATTATGAATCTATGATTGAGAAGAGGAAAGTTGACTTGCTAGTTGACTAACCCAGAGATGATGTGAGCCAATAAATTAGTTGAGGGGTGATAACTGCAATTCAAGGTAAACATGAGGGGCGTAACATGCAATTAACCCCCTCTGCCATGTCGGTTTTGTTTGTTCTTTCTTTTGGACTTCCTCTACTTTTTCTTTCTTTTATTTTTCCCTCTTGATGTAGTTTCGTTAAATCATCTTATAATGAAGCACGGGGTGTTTGCCTTCGTTTAATAAAAAAAATAAAATTAACACCGACCTTTTTCTCCGTTCAAACTTTTATGAGTATCGTTAATTGCTATGTTTTGTTCGCCGCGTTAGCCCTTTAGGAGGTTAGCTATTAACATCACATAGAATCCACATTCAGTAGATGTTGTAGTTAATTGTTTATGATATTAGTCATTTCTTTTGTTGCATTTTCCATTCATGAACATTCGACACTTTTGCAAATTTATGTGCAAGTAGCTAATCTTAGTTGTTAATAACAAGTACTTCAAAGTTCAAAAGCAGTAATAGCAAGGATCTTGATTCCTTCTTCGTATAAGGCTGTGAATTTATAAATTTGAGAAGATAGCTTTCTTCTCGATGGTTGTTTTACTTGAATTTCTGTGTTTGACATGAAGCGTTAATAGACGGGATTAAGTTCTATCTTATTTTAATGAACGCAGACAACAACATATCAACTTGTTTGTATTCGTAATAATGAAGATATATTCTGCTATCCTTCAACTAGGCCTACAGAATGTTGTGCTGTCACCATTTTCATAATTTGCAATGTCTACCAGTTAGAGTGTATAAATATTTTGACTTTTGATTCCCCCCCCCCCCCCCTTCTTACGATAGTGTCAATGTTTGCTTCTACATCTACTCATGTTTTACTCATCTTAGGCACTATCTTTTAAGGAGTTTAATTTTTTCCTTCACCAGGTTATGAGAATAGCAGATAAGGGAGCAGACTTAGTTCGGATAACAGTTCAGGGAAAGAGAGAAGCAGATGCCTGCTTTGAAATAAAGAATACTCTTGTTCAGAAGACGTAAGTATTTTTTCTAACCTCATAGTTATCATCCAAAAAGGAGAATGTAATTTTTTTTTTTGGTTCAAAAAGTATTTGCACTACTGATGCCCTCTTTCCAGTTATAATATTCCTCTGGTGGCAGACATTCATTTTGCTCCTTCAGTTGCATTGAGAGTGGCTGAATGTTTTGATAAGATCCGAGTCAATCCCGGAAATTTTGGTATGTGCTTCTTATATTTCCTTTATGCCATTTGTAAAATCTTTACACGCTGTTACTGAAACAGTTTCTCGCAGCTGATAGGAGAGCCCAATTTGAGACGCTAGAATATACTGATGAAGATTATCAGAAGGAGCTAGAGCATATTGAGCAGGTTATCAAATTTATTATTTTTCTTTTTTCTCATTAAGGTTAGAGCCTTGACAATTTATTATCTTTGAAATGCGCAAATCAAATTTTTTAAAGTTTTGCCGTTACATGTTCTTGTTCGTGCTTTTGTTTCACATGATTATACCACTAAGGATTATTATGCCTTTTTCTTACTACCAGGTTTTCTAAGGATTATTATGCCTTTTTCTTACTACCAGGTTTTCTAAGGATTATTATGCCTTTTTCTTACTACCAGGTTTTCTAAGGATTATTATGCCTTTTTCTTACTACCAGGTTTTCTCTCCGTTGGTTGAGAAATGTAAGAAGTATGGGCGAGCAATGCGCATTGGAACAAACCACGGAAGTTTATCTGACCGTATAATGAGTTACTATGGTGATTCTCCTAGGGGAATGGTGATTATACTCATTTATGCATCGAATATTTTTTCACCTGCGTTTACAATATGGATGATTCCTCAGTCCAAGGATACTGATACTGGAACAGGTTGAGTCTGCTTTTGAGTTTGCAAGGATTTGCCGGAAGTTGGACTTTCACAATTTTGTCTTCTCGATGAAAGCAAGTAACCCAGTTATCATGGTCCAAGCATATCGGTTGCTTGTTGCAGAAATGTATGTCCAAGGTTGGGACTATCCTTTGCACTTGGGGGTTACAGAGGCCGGAGAAGGTGAAGATGGACGAATGAAATCAGCAATCGGCATTGGAACTCTTCTTCAGGTGTGCATTTCTGATTTCTTGTTGAGGAATATGTATAAGGTCGATAATGATCTTAGCCAATACAACATTTCATCGAGTGAGAAATGTTACATATTATAAAGTTATGCATCAAGCATCTCTATAAATATTTTTCACCCCTCAAAAAGGCTAAATTAAAAATTTACAAAACATGTCACAGAAGCTTCTAACATCAGCAACAAGGCAGTATGTTATGCTGCAAAAATTTCTTTTCCTTCAATGCAGTTGCCCAATATTTCACTATAATATTGATATTATTCAGGACAACCAAGGAAAAAAGACTTTCTTTCGAAAATTGTTTTATTTTTATCATTGGACACCCATCTTTGCTTCTAGTCTATGGATGCAATTCCACTGGTAGTTCAAGATTGGGTCTGCAAGGCGTTATGGTCCGTGTGGATGAGTGTTATAATCTCTATAGTAATATCACAATAGTCATAAGGTTGTATCATTATGTGTTATACCGATGGTCTTAAATACGGCTGACCCTGATTTGAGATATCTGATTCCAATCCCAAAATTTACCAGTCGATTACGGATACTGAGACTAGACGCCAAGATTGTAAACCTCGGTAATGGGATTACCGATTGATCAGTGAGGTTTTAGTATTGAGTTATTAATGGGTTTGCATGCTGATAATAAATTAATATTTTCATTAGTGTATTATTCGTTTATTTAACATCATTAATTACTCCAAAAATGTCAAAAGGTTCATAGTTATTTTTTCAAAAAACCATTCTAGAAATCACTAAAAATGCTAAAAAGTTTGAAGTTTAGATCCAAGACACCTGATAGAGCCGAAATGGCCGATTCCGATCCCAAAAACTGTCTGCTACCAGTAGTGCCTCCGAGATTTTGAACTCTGGTAATAAACCTAAAATATCCACTGATTGTGTGTGTAATTTATCGATAATAAGAAGGAATAACAAATAATATCAATTCTTTTCTGTAATAGGAGATAAAATTTACTCGATATCTCTTGGTTCCCATTCATTTTGTACACTTTCCAGTGTTAGGACGGATCAATTATAACTAAGCAGAGGAGTTTGTGGTGGTAAATTTGTATGAAGGGCCAACTGTTCCTATAATTCTAATTTCATAAATCTGTATCAGATTAAGATCACTGCTAAACTTCGAATACTTTGAATACATGCTTGATACAGGATGGTTTGGGGGATACAATCAGAGTTTCACTCACCGAACCACCAGAAGAAGAGATCGACCCTTGCAGGAAATTAGCTAACCTTGGCATGCAAGCATCAAATCTTCAAAAAGGGGTGGTAATGCTTAATTCCTCGCATTCCATTTCTATTCTACATCAGAATCTGTAAGAAAAAACTATGTTGCATGGACTCATTGTCGAGGAAGCATATCTGTTTCGGATCTGTATCCATACCAGATCCTTTTGGATTCATTGAGGATACTTGTGAAACCCATTTTGGTGCATCCTAAAATTTATAGACCATAGAGTATTATACTATATGCATTGAACAAGTATCAACGGCTGCATCTACGTTAACTAATTATTTGTATGTTTAGTTTAAAAATTTGCTAAATAGGTGTTTGTTATTTGTGTGTGTGTGTGTGTGAAACCAACAAAAAAAAGCATATCCCGACGAATCGTATCGTAGACTTTGGGAAAATTAATAATCCGTGAAACCAATCCGTATCTCATACCATATCCAGATCCATGCTACATGTAGAAAAAATAATTGTATATCTGAGTCTTTACTTTTATTATTATTTGTTGCAGGCTCCTTTTGAAGAGAAGCATAGACGTTATTTTGATTTCCAGCGGAGAACTGGTCAACTGCCACTGCAAAAGGAGGTTGATACATAGGTTCATTCTTTGTTCCGATAGTTTATATATCGTCTAAGCTGCCTGAACAAGCCTCTGATAATGTTATAGGGTGAAGAGGTAGACTATCGAGGGGTTCTGCATCGAGATGGTTCTGTTCTCATGTCTGTCTCTTTAGACAACTTGAAGGTATGTGGTGGCTATTCAGTTTTGCTTCCAATACCCATTTCATGTTACTTTATGCGATGGCGTATGAACCGAAATACACTATTTGATATTTATATTTGATACAAATATTGTGGTGCCGGAAGCAGTCACATGATATTATGATAAAGACTGAAAACTGTTCCTATGACATGATGAGTAATTTCTTTCTGTTCATGCCACAACTACTGTTTCAGAAATTGTTTTAAGTGTCTATTTTGTTCACTGGTCTATAATTTGTTTTTTTTGACAACAAAATGTTGATAAATTTACACATTATCCTATGTTGACCATGATATATCTATTTTCTACTATCAGACACCGGAACTTCTTTACAAATCTCTCGCAGCAAAGCTTGTGGTTGGCATGCCATTCAAGGTTTGTTCTAGTACTTCTTTTATCAATTTCTTTTGTTGTGGAGGCTATTCTTTAGTTAGGCAGAGACAGAAAAACTTGCGCAATATTTGGCAATTTTCTATCAGGATTTGGCAACAGTAGATTCAATTCTGCTGAGGGAGCTCCCCCCTGTAGAAGATGTTGATGCTGTAAGTTCATCATCCTTTTTACTTTGGCTTGTGAAATTGCTAGAGAGCTTTGATCGGACTAAAATTTCTTACATGTATTCAGAGGTTAGCTCTCAAAAGGTTGATCGATATCAGTATGGGAGTTTTGACGCCTTTGTCAGAACAGCTCACGAAACCACTCCCTAATGCTATTGTCCTTGTAAACCTTAAGGAACTTTCAACTGGTGCCTACAAGCTTTTGCCCAAAGGTACGCCTTTTGACAATTGAACTTCTATTGGCTTAATTTCACAAAACTACCTTTAACCACCGCTGTTTTTCACTAATTTATTTTTATTACACTGAACTCCCTTAAACTTTGGTTTTAAGGAATTTTTTAAAGTAAAACACCCTTGAATGTAGCACTTTAAGGGATATCATTGTAGTAATATTTCGTAAATGTAATTAACTGAAAACGGTGATATCTAAGGGCAGTTTAGTGTAATTTATCCCATTTAATTTGATAAATATATTTCGCGTTTCATGGTTCTATTTTGTTAATGCAGGCACTCGGCTAGCTGTGACTGTCCGTGGAGATGAACCCTATGAGGAGCTAGACAACCTTAAAGATGCGGATATCATGATGGTGCTGCATAATTTGCCTTACAGTGAAGATAAAATTAGCAGGGTTCATGCAGCAAGAAGGCAAGCGATCTTACCTGTATGAAATTTAATTTGTTCTGTTTTATTTTTCTCGGCCAACCACATCTTATGCCCCCCCCCCCTCTTGTGTGCTTCAGGCTGTTTGAGTATTTAGAAGAGAATACCCTGAACTTCCCTGTAATTCACCATTTACAATTTCCTGAAGGGACCAACAGGTACTATTACTATATGTAAATTCATACATTGTATTAGAGCATATAATGGTTTACGTGAATAAACTCTCTCCTACTAATGTGGCTCGCAGAGATGATCTTGTGATTGCTGCTGGAAGCAATGTTGGTGCTCTTCTTGTTGATGGCCTTGGGGATGGATTAATGCTTGAAGCTAATGACCAAGATTTTGATTTTTTGCGAAATACATCTTTTAACCTGCTTCAAGGTTGCAGAATGCGCAATACAAAAACTGTAAGCTATCTCCTACCTGTTTCAGTTTAGTCAAGAAGTTTGTGGATAACTAGAGATTGTTGAATAAAATTCCTTGCTCTTAAAGAATGCTTCAAGCACAGAAACTTCTTAGAGACACTGCCACTGCCGAATTTCAAAATTATAATGAGGGTTGAGGGAATATGTTCTCATATTCTGACCTGGCCCTATTGCATAAAGAAATTTTTTTGTCATTTTTTTTAAACGTGCGTCTGGTGAGATTTGAACCTGAGGTACTCAGCTACCATATTAAAGTAGGGCAGTCAGTGCAGGATTTATATTTATTTACTAACGAAAATCAATGCAGGAATATGTTTCATGCCCATCTTGTGGTCGTACGCTCTTTGATCTTCAAGAAATAAGTGCTGAAATAAGGGAAAAGACGTCACATCTGCCTGGTGTTTCTGTTAGTTGAAGCCCATGGATTTAATTTATCTTTAGATGGTTGGTTTCTATTTTTAAGTAGGAATAAACAGTGTATCGCTTGTGGCAGATTGCTATCATGGGTTGCATAGTTAATGGCCCTGGTGAAATGGCTGATGCTGATTTCGGGTACGTTGGTGGTGCGCCCGGAAAAATTGACCTCTATGTGGGAAAGGTAGGTTCAGTTCTTCCATCAAACATGGTTGCTTAACTCCATTTCTTTAGGCATTTCTCATATTCTAGTCCAGGTAGTTTAGACTGTGCTTGGTTTTAAGACGATGTAGGAAAAGTTAAATAAAATGGGAGTAAAAGCTGATTAAATTTTTTGGGCGGGTTTGAAATGCGAAGAGAGTGATGGGAAACAAAGCGAGAAAATTTTAGCAAAATATTATCTTTTTGTCTTCTCTTCTCTAACCTAGTGAAAATGCGAAAACGTAAGGTAGAAGCAAAATTTTATATGATTTTGTTCAGGATTCATGGTATCTTTTCATCTTGTCAGACCTTCATCGAATCAAACTTGAACTTCAATGATGTGCTTGTTTTCTCTGTGATTTTCTGTGCAATTGTTATTAAATCCAAACCAAAATTAAATTTTTTTAAATTTTATTTTCCTTGTTTCAATTCTTGTTCTTTTAGTTTCGCTTCATGTTTTCTTCAACTCAATTTCGGAGGATCGTATCTTATAAATACTTGTGCTGTTTCTTCTTTCCATATCTAAAAATTGCCGCTTTTCATAAATTTCAGACGGTGGTTAAGCGAGGGATCGCAATGGAGGGTGCAACTGAAGCTTTAATACAGCTGATAAAAGACCATGGACGTTGGGTAGATCCACCAGCAGAAGAATAGAATCAACCAGTACCTCATGGTAAAACCGAGGGCGTCGATACTTTAATATAATTTACAGTGTACACTTCATTTCGAGAACTGATTTATAGATTCATATGCAATATCAGTTCTCAGTAAATGAGAAAATACAGGCTTCAATTTTTTCAGTTTCTTTTTGTATGATGAACGAGAATCGGATACAGACTTAAACAGCTAAAACGAAATATATGTGATGAATGAATAATAATCAAGTTTTCTATCGATGTCTATAAATCTCAGTAGTCTCTTTATCATATAATTCAGCTTTATCTTCAATTTATCATAGCGGGCTGTGTCTGATATAAGCATACGGGGCAATGTTATGAAAGATCATCAATGAAGAGTGATTGTTGGACCATAGGTAAAATGGCCGCTGTGCTATCCCTCCACAAATTAGGAATTGAATTGATGATCTCTTATTTGGAAGAGGAAATTTTGCTATTCCTGGGTGGTTTAGTAATATTGTACCCAACTAATGATGAAATACATTGGTGGTTTAGTAATATTGTACCCAACTAATGATGAAATACAACAAGTGTAAGTGCGAAAATAGAAGTACATAACTATGGTGAAGGCTTTTATACCCTTTCCACATTAATGATTATTATAGTTTTATATCCTTGATATTTGTATCACACACAGAAAAACTATTTGTTCATATCAGGGTAGCATGGATGGCATCTGCCAAACATTTAGATCTCTTGAGGTTATCATGGAGAAAGGGATTGGCTCATGCCATCTTGGAATTTATCCCAGAGAAAACGATTGACCCCTCTGTTTTGAAATTTCAGTTTGGTACATTCTATTAAAAGTTATAGAGTGGCACTATGTTGGATTATTTATGTCATGTTATCATCGATCTCTTTGTTGTTATTTGAAGTTAAAATTTGAATGTTGTTGGCATATAATCCACTCTCATGGGTAAATTCAATGCAGAAAGGCTAAGTCTTGTAGATGCCATAGCATCAAATGATTCTCACAAATCATATTATAACTAATTTTGTTTCTGACAAATTTTCAATACTTATAACCTATCTGAAATGAACCACACATGTCCAAATATACTGAGTATGTTTGTCTCACTGGTACACACTGCTACAGATAAGGGTTGCCCTTATGGATTTATCCGTAGGAGCAAACCACTGCCCCTACAGATATATCCGTAGGGACAAGAAAATACCCTGTAGGTACAAACGCTGTAGGTGCAAGTCGAAACCTTGAACTTGCCCCTACGGACTAAAATTTGCCCCTACGGAGTTATGTGTAGATCCAGTTTGTCCTACGGAATAGGCCGTAGGGGCAAAAAATTTATTTTATTTACGGTTTTATAAAATAGATTAGGTGTACCTACGGATGAATCCGTAGGGCCAAGTAGTAGCCCCTACGGATAAATGCGTAGGTACATATCCGTAGGGGCAAAATATCATGATTCCTGATATTTTGCCCCTACGGATAACTGTGCAGGGGCATTTGTTTGCCTTTACGGATATATCCGTAGGGGCAAGCTTAACCTCCTGATACTGAGATCATAAGGGAAAATATCAGTTATCCTGATATTTTGCCCCTACGGATTAATCCGTAGGGGTAACGTTGGGCCCTACGGATTAATCCGTAGGTACATATTATCAGGTTTTTTTTAAAAAAAGGGCTACCTATTTTTTTCTCGCCCTGTGCACAATAGTATATACATCGATCAAATATAAAATTAATCATCACACAGAACATATATCGCAGTATTCATAATCACATCTCACGCATATAATATAGAAAAGAAACCAAAAAGCAGAATATGATATAAATATAAATACGCAAACACCACCAATATCAATATCGTCCAAAATATAGTACAATATATATCATATAAATAAATACATGTTTAAAATATAAGAATCAAAAAGCTACCCTAACTCGGTCCAGCTCCACCTCTGATAAACGGCAGAATCTGACGCGCCTGCACCTCGGTCAATAAATCATGCAATGCGGAGCGTGCGGGAGTCTGAGCGGGCTGTGGAGCTGGCGATGTGGTCTGCGCAGCCGCCGTCGAGGTAGTGGCTTGCGGAGCCGCGGCTGCGGGAGTCTGAGCGGGCGGTGGAGCTATAGGAGCTGTCTGCGGAACCGCAGCCGATGTAGTGGATTGCGGAGCCGCAGCCGTAGGAGATGCATGTGGAGGCTCGGCCGATGTACCCTGTCGCATCTGGACCTAACGTGTGTAATAAGCGAGTAAGAACTGTGTATTATTCGAATTCGTATCATTATCAAGTTATTTCGAAACCCCATTTAGATATCTAGTTTGGAAAACCGTAGTTTATTTTAATTAGATATGTATGTATGATTAATCAAAGCTAAGTCTATAACCAAATAAGCTCAGGCTACGTACTAATATTGGATATGTTGATATCTATAATATGACATGATATTTTACTATTAAGTAGTATACATACCAGCATCTCCTTCAACTCCTGAACGGTGGCCTTCAAGCTCTCCAGTTCCTGCTGGACACGTCACTCACTGGAGACGGAGGAAGTAACCGCCGGGGTGGAGTCCAACCTCATATGGGCCCTGCTAGGGCCGAGTCCCCGGCCTCTCTCCCAACCTCCGTGGTGCCCTCCGTGTGCGGCGTCCAAGACTGGGGTCAGCAGCCTCAGATCGCTCTGTCCGGTAAAATCGATCCCCGATGTCTCAGCCTGCTCAACCACCCCCTCCTACACCCACATTAACCAGTAAAATATAAGTATATCATTTAAATTTGAACCTTCCAAAACTAAAATTTCAAATAGGGGTTGAATAAATATTAACACTTACGCAATACTCCTGGGTAGCGACGTCGGGGTATCGAAGCTCGCCCGTGGCGGGATCTGTCGAGGTGCCGTGGACGGCAAGATATGCGGACAGCACGCTCGGTGTACCACCTTGCGCCAGGGTTTGAGCTGTCTGCAATATTAGAAAATAACTCTTAATATTAGATATATTAGAAAATAACTCTTAATATTGCATTATATCACAAAGGCCGGTCTATTGTAATTTACCGATAACTCCATGGCTCGAGTAATATTCCTCGAGCCACCTGTATAAGTGGGGCGATCCCTCTTCGCCGACTTCCTATTCTCTATATTTTGAGCGGCCTGTTTCTGTACAACACATTCACATTTAGTTTTCTAATTAAGGAACGCAAGAAAATAAATTATATACTAAACAATGAATTACATTTAAAATACATACTTGTTTGCGTTGAGAGTCGAAATATTCGCACAATAGAGGCCATGTCTCTACGTCGACTCTCGTAAAGGCCGGAGTAGATAGGAGGGCCGCTCTCTCTGCCTTGGGGGTCGCCATCCACAGGGAGTAGCAGTCGGCCTTCAGCTCATTCCTGTTGTATCGGACCTTGGTTTGCATGTTCTTCATCAGGCCATTGTACAGAGCATGAAGGTCGAGCACCTTCCTAGGGTGATCAGGGTCGGGTACAGACTGAAAATCGTAATCCAACTGAAAATACAAAAAAAAACATTGTTATTAAATTGCAAGTGTTAATAATAAATATATTGGATAAATCAAATGAAAATATATATTAATACCCGAGCCTGATCAAAGAAGAGGGCGAATGAGCGCCGGTGCTGCTCGCCCCACTCAACGTGAAGTGGATAGTTCTTCACGAGCCGGCTCTCATCCCCCATATACCGGCCGAACCTCTCGGCATGAAGACCGGTATAGCGATAATCAAGGGTAAAAAAGAGGGGGAATGCTGCCTCCTCCCTAACTCTGTCAGGCCTCAGCTTATGGGACTGATTCGGGCCTCGAGTCCCCCTCTGGGGATGGGGAGGCCCTGCGTCTGCAAGAAATATCAAGACAATCAATATTAAGACAAGGTTGTATTAAGAAATTAAGGTTAAACGAAAATTGAAGTGTGATATATACCTACGGTGACTAAAGCACGAGCCTGTGCCCGGGCAGCAGCACGAGCGGGACGATAGTTCCTCCGGTGAGAAACAGCCGGTGTCCCGGATGCGGACGCATTCCCTCCAACTAGAAAATAAATATTGACGCTAAATTTCCATGAAGTTCATATTTATTCTATAGAGGATATGTAAAATGAATAAATATTTTATATTTATTCATACTAACTTACAGACGATGCGGAGGGTACGGAAGTGGCAGGAGTGGCCCCTGCGTCAGATGTGGACGCACCACCTATAATTAGACAATTAAAAATAGATTATATAAGTAATTGCAAAAAGAAATTGTAGATCAATAATATAACATTCTAAATCAATATGCATGCACTATAGGATATATAAACATACCCGCGGGTGCTGTGGTGTCACCACCTACAGCTAGACAATAATAAAAATTACCATCTAAGTAAGAGCAAAAGGAATGCGTGTATATTTATGATATAGCATTCTAAATCAATGTACATGCACTATATGATATATAAACATACCTGGAAGAGCGGGAGTGGCCTCTGTCCCTGATGTGGACGCATCACCAACAACTAGACAATCAAACATTGACAATATAAGTGATTTTGACATAAACATGCATGAATATCTATAATATTACATTCAAAATGGATATGCGTGCAATATACCTGGAGGTGTGGCAAAGTCCACACGGAAGGGGGCATCCGAAGGGGTCTCCGATCTGGGTGCAAGACCGGCCCTCTGAAGCTCCCTACGCAGCTCTCCGGGCGGCAGAACCGCTCTGCCTCTGCCTCTGCCTCTGCCGGTGCCGCGGCTGGAGCTCCTGCCGCCCCTCGCTGCTCCCGTCATCGTCATCAAATCTAGATAAACGGTTCGTGGACGCATTAGACAATCATTAAAAGTATTGACTATATATGTATAGATCGTAAAATGTGAAGTAATAATATAACATTACTGATAACATTACTCAAACTTGCAAATTATCAACGCAATAGAATTTTCTAGTTTATCCAGCGTCACAATCTCCAGTGTTTTAGCACACAACTCTCTAAAAAAACAACATAGGTCGTTGATTACTAGACCAACCGATTGGAGAAGAGAAGTCCTGAGGGCTAATGGAAGAAGGTGCTCCACGATAACATGGTGATCATGACTTTTCAGTCCATCGATCTTACCTTTCACAATTTTTATTTTCTTGCTGAATGATCCTGAAAAACCTGTGGGAACTTTCAAATCATGCAACACCTGCAAGAATCTTTTCTTCTCCGGTTGTGACATATGATAAGCGGCATTGGGAAGTACAAACTTTCCTGGTTTACCCGCTACCGGTCTAGGGTGCAATTCACTTCTTATTCCCCACTCCTGTAGATCCATCCGAGCATTCAGGTTGTCTTTCAATTTCCCGTCTTTACAAAGAAGCAAGTTGAGTATGTGCTCTGATACTTCCTTCTCTATATGCATGACGTCCAGACAATGACGCACTAAATTTGTTGACCAGTACGGAAACTCGAAGAAAATGCTTAACTTGTTCCAAAATGGTGGTTTGACCTGTTTCGTCGGATCCATCCCGAAGGTCACATTATTGTAACCATCCCATTGAGCATTCACGTCCTCTCCGGACAATGGGGATGTAGGTCAAAGAAGCTCCTGATGACCATCAAAGTGAACCGTGTCTAACCTATAGGGGTGGTCTGAAGGCAGGAAACGTCGATGGCCGCAATAAAAAACCTTCCTGCTAAAATTCAAGAATTTCGATGTTGTGTGTTCATGGCAATGAGGACATGCTTTGTGACCATGTACGGACCGATCTGATAGCATTCCATACGCAGGAAAGTCATTAATTGTCCACATTAAAGCCGCACGCAGTATGAAGGTTGTATTTGTGTTTGCATCGTATGTCTCTACACCATCAATGAACAAAGATTTCAACTCCTCGATCAGAGGTCGGAGATAGACGTCGATATTGTTTCCCGGTGAGTTTGGTCCGTCGATAAGAAGAGGCATCATAAAGTATGATTGATCCATAGCCAACCAAGGCGAAAAATTATAAATTATCATTACAACGAACCATGTGCTATGACTTCCATCCATATAGTTGAATGGGCAGAAGCCATCACTAGCCAGTCCGAGCCGGACATTGCGAGGATCGCTACTGAATATTGCGTGCCTCCTATCGAAATCCTTCCATGCCGGTGAATCTCTTGGATGACTCATTTTTCCATCTTCACTTGGAGGAGCACGGTGATGCCAAATCATTGTCTCGGCTGTTTTCTTGCACCTGAATAGCCTCTGTAGCTTCGGTGTTATGGAAAAGTATCGTGCTATCTTGACAGGTATATCAGGCTTCTTATCAGAATCTTTTGGCTTATACCTGACCTCTCCGCATGTTAGACACTCTTTCAAATCTGAATTCTCTTTCCAGTACAACACGCAATTTTTAGGACATGCTTGAATCTTCTCGCACTTTAGACCCAAATCAGACATCATTTTCTGGGCTCCGTACCAGCTGTCGGGCACGTTATTTCCCGGGGGTATAGAATCTTTCAAGAACGAAAGAAGCATTGTGAATGACTTGTTACTCCATCCATTTAGGCACTTAATCTGGAAAAGTTGGACGAACCATGAGAGGGTGAAATACTTCGCATTCTCATAAATTGGTTTTCTAGCATCATTCATGAAATTTTCATATTTATCCGCACGCGGTCCTTGACTGGAAGGAATGTCATCTTCGGTACGAATAGATTCACCTAGGGCAGCCTCTACCATATCCTCCATTTCTTCTGATGGAAATAAATTACCGTCTTCTCCTTCTGCCGCATTACCGAATTCTCCTTCTTCTCCTGTCGCATTATCGTGTTCTCCTTCTTCTTCTGTCGCATTACTGCGTTCTTCTCCTTCCCCGGGATATTTCCAAGTTGTATAAAGTCTAGTAAACTCATATTTTACAATATGAAGCTCTGCCAATTCTACCTTCTGCCAGTACTTATTGCCACATCTATCGCACGGGCAGAGAATCTTCTTTATTATGATCTTATTATGTGCGCGTGCAAATTCAATAAAAGCAGCAACTCCTGCGACAAACTTAGGTTGCATACGTTGTTGCCAATCCACATACATCCAGTCTTTAACTCTGACGTACTCATGGGCCATGTTAGACTGTATAACATATAAATTATAGGTTATGGTGACTATATTGAAGAACGGGATAGTTACTGACAAAGGAGAAAATCCGTGTATATGCTTTATGTGTGTGTTTGTCGTTGAAAAGAATAAATTATCGAACGTATGTTATCCGATAGACGGGGACTAAGTGGCGCTTTTAGTTTCATATATGAGTATCGATGAGAATATGGAGGTTTCATATTATCATCGAGTATCATCTATTGGTTTTAACTTGAACATCTTGAATCACTCTCTAATGATGCGTTTGTTGTGTATTCTTGTTGTATGTGTGTGTTCCGGCTGTCGGGGGTAAGGCTTCTATCCCATTAAGAATATATAGAGCGAACACCCATTCGCTTGTGCTTTCAACCGTTTCGAGTAAATTTCGGCAGCACCTCCCCTCTGTTCTCCGAGTACACTGTAATAGAATAGATAATCATTTTAAAGCTGTGAAACAACGTTGAAATGAACATCTAATCTATCTTTGTACACGGAGAACCAGCGGAAAGGTACCGACGAAATATCTCGAAACGGATAAAAACACAAGTGTGTTGGGGTAAAAATTTACACCCCGGTTGACCGAGTCAAAGTCAAGGTCAACCCCAAGCTAGGTGGGCCCAAGCCCAGGTCAAGCGGGCCCATGCCCAAGTCGAGCCCGTGGCCAGCCTCCCCATGCCAACAACGAAATCATGTCATAAATAATTTTTATGTAATTTTTTATGCATGAATGTAAGCAAAATGGGCAAAAAGCCAATATTTTGTAAGCCCATGGCTTATGTGCAAAAATGAAATGGCATATGAGCCATTGGATGGCTAAAATGTCATTTTTGAAAAGCCCAAAGGGCTATATGTAAATATGTAAGCCTATAAAAGGCAACATGATGATGAATAAAGAGACACCTTTTCATTCCCCTCAAAAAACCTAGGGTTCTTTGTGCCTCCTGCTCCTTCTCCAAGGTTCTAAACCTTCTCATTTCTTTTGAATTAAATCAAGAGTTTTACTCTTTCTTTTCCAAAACTAAGTAGTTTTCCACCACAAAACCCGCAAAGGGGAACTCAGATCTCCCATCAGATCTCAAAAAGGAGAGATTTTGAGATCTCACATCTCTTGATCTTCAAGATCCGGCCAAACAATAGGAGGGAGAAGAAGAACCCCCCTTCATCAGCTTCAAAACATCATAGGAGTTTTACTCCATACATATATACATAATAAATATTTCCTTTCTGAAGCATAGTTTCTGTTTCTTAGGCTAAAAGCCTCCCTTTCTCGCCGGCGTTCAAGCGCAGAGCGCCCGCGTGCCGACACGTGGCGCGCTTGCGCTCAATCGCTCAGCGCTCGAGCGCAAAGCGCCCACGTGCCGACACGTGGCGCGCTTGCGCTCAAGCGCAAGCGTTCGAGCGCAAGTCGCCCCGGTGCCGACACGTGGCGCGCTTGCGCTCAAGCGCAAGCGCAAGTCGCCCCCGTGCCGACACGTGGCGTGCTTGCGCTCCAGCGTAAGCGCTCGAGCGCAAGTCGCTCCGATGCCGACATGTGGCGCGCTTGCGCTCCAGCGCCCCGATGCCGACACGTGGCGCGCTTGCGCTCCAGCACAAGCGCTCGAGCGCAAGTTGCCGCGGTGCCGACACGTGGCGCGCTTGCGCTCCAGCGCAAGCGCTCGAGCGCAAGTCGCCCCCGTGCCGACACGTGGCGCGCTTGCGCTCAAGCGCAAGCGCTCAGGCGCACGTCGCCCCCGTGCCGACACGTGGCGCACTTGCGCTCAAGCGCCCAGCGCTCAAGCGCAGAGCGCCCATGTGCCGACACGTGGCACTCTAGCGCCTGAGCGCACAGCACCTAGGCGCACAGCGCCCAAAGTGCTGCCCCCACGCATCCTTTGGATGCCTTTCCCCCCTCTTTTTATGTACATACATACATACATATATATATATATATATATACATATGTATACATATTTACACACACACATACTCCACGACACTGTCCCTGTTAGAAAAAAATTTCTAACGGGGCGCTGCCCCGCACCCCGCAAGGGGGCTGCTAGCCCCCTTGACCCCCAGCTCGCTATCCGGGTAGCGGGACCCCCGTAAAAACTCTGCGTGGCTCCCGATATATCCAAAACCCCTTTTCAAAACACAACACACGCACACCGCACATTGAGTTCGCATGACCAGTTTAACCCGTCAATCGGAGGTTCCCTCGCTCCAAAGGCGAGGGGTAATTAACGGCGGCTTAGTTCGCGGCTGCCGGAGATTCGGATCCCCACAATCATTAAACCCCGGCCTACCCCAGGCAGGGGGAATCTGTAGTACGCCTGACAAGCGTGCGCGTATTCCCATCTCAATGGGGTGACGAAAAACACCCTACAGGTTCTGGCACGCCCGGTGGGACCTATCTCTCCTCCCATATTTCGGGTTAAGCGTTCATGCGAACTCAATAAATATACATACCTATATTTATACTAAAATAATGCTCTTTCATGCAGGTTTCAAGCAATCACTTTTCAACAATGTCTCCTATGATGAACTCAGCTCTCAGCACGATTCCAGTCTCCTGCACGATGAAGATGGACTCCAGGACGGTCCTTCCGGCCAGTCTCGGGCGACAATGGGAGGAGGAGCCGCTACCATTCGGCTCTATCCTGTTCGTGTCAGCTAACGCCATCCCGGCTGCTCAAGCTCCAGCAACAGACAGACCGGTCTCAAAAGGCAGGAGACCGAATGTGGTAATCTCGAGGGCGCCCTAACCCAACCGCAAATCGGTGTCTGGACGGCTTTCCATGGCACCAACTGGAGGCAAAGCCAACGGAACAAAAGAAGTTGCCAGACGTCGTGGGCAAGCCCAGGCGATACCTTCGACAGACACGTGGGCAGATGTCTTCTCAAGCATCCCCATCACTCGGCCTATGGCGGCTTCCCGAAGAGCAGAAGCCTGCCAAGCGCTTAAGGCAGAGAAGCTGAGGCAGAAGCGGCTCGGATATAGAGCCAACAAAAGGGCTAGGGCTCTAGCCATGCTAAAATTTATGAATTTCCAAAGCCCGGACCGCCCCGCGAAACCAGCTGCCGGTGATGAAAGAATGGCTGAATGTGTTATCCACGCTGTCTACATGGCCGGACATGAAGAAACGAATCCTCCTCTTCTTCACAGCCATGGTGATGATATGGTTGACGCTACCCAGCATCGGCTCGATCTAAATGATGAAGAGCCCGCTCAGGCCGATAAGCCAGAGGAGCCCGTGGTTCCTACGGAATGGAGCTCAGGCAATAAAGATTACCCGGTTGTCATAGCCGGAACTACAGAACAAGCATTATTCCAATGGCTTCAAAGGCAATTTCAGGACAGGGATGAGAAGATGGACGAGGTCTATTCCAAAGTCGACGAGCTGGCAAACGTCGTGGCAGATCTCGCGATCCAAGTCGCCCGATTGCAATTACAACAGAATCAAATTTTGGCTCATGAGCCAGGGATTGATACCCGGGGGCAGCCAACTGATATCCCTTTCAACCTAAAAGCGGAGCGCCTTCGCGAAAAACGGCCGCAATCAGCCTCCAGTCCCTCCGATACATACGCCGTGGGGGAATCGCCTCTGAAAGAGAAGTTGGAAAATGTCTATTCCTTCAAGAGGGAAAAGGTCCACAAGATATTCAGGGACACCCTAAGAAACGGTCTACAACTGCCGGAATCAAAGAGACCGCAAGAAGCGAATATGACCGACGACCCAGAATATTGCCCCTATCACAGGGTGATAGGTCATGCCATTGAGGACTGCTTCGTCTTCAAAGATTGGGTCAAAAGGCAATACAAGATGGGAGAGATAGAACTGTCTAGAGGCGTGTTAGCAAACAGTCAAGCTACGATCGCCGATTTCATGCAAATGGAGACCGAAACCTTTTGGGAACCTAATCCTCCCAGACATATGCCTCGAGGACCAGTATCAGTAAAGGCACCTACCCCAATGGAGGGAAAGAAGAAGATATACTCCTTCAGGAGGGATGAAGTCCGCAAAATATTCATGGACGCCCTGAACAGTGGTCTGCAACTGCCTGTTCCAAAGAGGCCACAGGAAATGAACATGACCGGCAATCCCATATACTGCCCATATCATAGAGTGGTGGGTCATACCATTGAAGACTGCTATATTTTCAAAGATTGGGCAGAAGACCAATATAAGCTTGGAAAAACCTCACAATCCTCGGATGTATCAGCAAGCCACAGAGCTAGGTCATCAACACAGCTCCGCCAAGATCAAAGTTCAAGGAGCTGGGATAAGCAAAAAGGACCACCACGTCGTTAAACTGGGAACAGTCGACCGCCATGTCATTAAACTGGGAATAATCGACCTCTAAGTCGTTAAACTGGGAATGTAAAAAAAAAAAAATATATATATATATATATGTAAATATTAAAAAAAAAATGTGTAAATAAAAGAAAAATAAAGAAAAGCCGAAATGATAGGGCAACTCGCAATAAAAATCAGCGAGTAAAAATAAAAATGAAAATAAAGCCGAAATGATGGGGCAACCGCGAATAAATAGCCGAAATGATAGGGCAATCGCGACCTTCGCGATAAGAAAAGCTGAAATGATAGAGCAATCGCGGTAAAACAAAAACAAAAAAAACCAACAAAACAAAGCAATGGCGAATGATGAGTCGCTCCTGGTACCATATTCCAGTGTAGCGATATTGACGCCAACAAAAATCCAATTTCCCAAAATTCTTCCGGCCCTACGGCCAGTCCCCAAATTGACCACCGTATACAATCCACGGGCTCAAATAATTCTCATCATACTCATATCCCACCATAATCACCAGTTACGCGGCTGGTCTCCGCCTTTGGAATTATGCTCCATTAAGAAGACCCACTCATGTGTCCTAACGATGCATGAGGAGAATAAACCTTCGTGGGATCCTTACGACTCACGAAGGAAAAACACACTTGGGAGTTCTCACGACTCCTAAGGAGAAAATACACCTGCGAGATCCTTACGACTCGTAGGGAGAAAATGCCTTTATGGGACCCTCACGGCCCATAAAATTGAAAAGCCTTAGGCGATAGGGATCTAAACCTGTCTCCTAAGCCATCGCTCCCCATACCCCAAAATGGCGAATGATGAGTCGCTCCTGGTACCATATTCCAGTGCAGCGATGCAGACGCCAACCAAATTCCAAACTCAAATTCCCAAGCGGCGAATGACGAGTCGCTCCTGGTACCATATTCCAGTGCAGCGATGCAGACGCCAACCAAATTCCAAATCCCATATCCCAATGACGAATGATGAGTTGCTCCTGGTACCATATTCCAATGCAGCGATGCAGACGCCAACAAAGTCCCGAAACGTTTATGGCCCTACGATCTGGATCATACATCCTGCAAAACCGTATACAATCCACGGGTGTAAAACAATCTCAATCTCTCCAAAAATAATAAAATAAAAATAAAAAGAGGTATGTCCACAAGCAAAATGGGCACGGATGAAAACCCGAAAGGGCTCCGTGAGTAAAAACAGCAGGACTGCCGGCGAGTTTGTGAAAACCCGAAAGGGCGCAAACTCATGAAAAAGAGATGAAATGCACTCACAAGGTCCTCTCGACTTTGTGAGGAGAAAATTCCCGCATGAGATCCTTACGACTCACAAAGGAGCAACACACTTGGGAGTCCCCACGACTCCTAAGGAGAAAATACACTTACGGGATCCTTACGAACCGTAGGGAGAAAATGCTTTGTGAGACCCTTACGGCTCACAAAATTGGAAAGTCTTAGGTGATAGGGACCTAAAACCTGTCTCCTAAGCCATCGTTTCCTAATAAGTAAACGCAAATGATGATTCGCTCCTAGTACCATATTCCAGTGCAGCGATGCTGATGCCAAACAAAAACCAATTCCCAAATCCTCTCGGGGCAAATGATGAGTTGCTCCTAGCATTATTCCAGTGCAGCAATGCAAATGCCAAACAAACCAAATCCAAATCCTCCCGGGGCAAATGATGAGTTGCTCCTGGCATTATTCCAGTGCAGCAATGCAGATTCCAAAACAAAACCAATTCCCAAATCCTCCCGGGGCAAATGATGAGTTGCTCCTGGCATTATTCCAGTGCAGCAATGCAGATGCCAAAACAAAACCAATTCCCAAATCCTCCCGGGGCAAATGATGAGTTGCTCCTGGCATTATTCCAGTACAGCAATGCAGATGCCAAACAAAAAACCAAATCTAAATCCTCCCGGGGCACATGATGAGTTGCTCCTGGCATTATTCCAGTGCAGCGATGCAGATGCCGACAGAAAACCAATTCCCAAATCCTCTCAAGACAGATGATGATTCGCTCCTGGTACCATATTCCAGTGTAGCGATGCTGATGTCAACCCAAATCAAATCAAACCAACAACCTCTATGGCGGAATCATGCTCCGTCCCAGAATTTACCCCGTGTCGAAATCATGCTTCGCCTCCGGATATCTACCTTCCCTGCCGGAATTACGCTCCGCCTCGGAATCAAATCAACCGACACTCCGCGCCGGGGAAAAGTCGATCAGCGACACTCCGTGCCGGGGAAAAGTCAACCCGACACTCCGCGCCGGGGAAAAGTCGATCAGCGACACTCCGTGCCGGGGAAAAGTCAACCAACGACATTCCGCGCCGGGGAAAAGTCTATCAGCGACACTCCGTGACGGGGAAAAGTCAACCTGACACTCCGCGCCGAGGAAAAGTCGACCAGCGACACTCCGTGCAGGGGAAAAGTCAACCCGACACTCCGCGCCGGGGAAAAGTCGATCAGCGACACTCCGTGCCAGGGAAAGTCAACCCGCGACACTCCGCGCCGGGGAAAAGTCCATCAGCGACACTCCGTGCCGGGGAAAAGTCAACCAGCGACACTCCGCGCCGGGGAAAGGTCCATCAGCGACACTCCGTGCCGGGGAAAAGTCAACCCGACACTCCGCGCCGGGGAAAAGTCCATCAGCGACACTCCGTGCAGGGAAAAAGTCAACCCGACACTTCGCGCCGGGGAAAAGTCGATCAGCGACACTCCGTGCCGGGGAAAAGTCAACCCAACACTCCGCGCCGGGGAAAAGTCGATCAGCGACACTCCGTGCCGGGGAAAAGTCAACCAGCGACACTTCGCGCCGGGGAAAAGTCCATCAGCGACACTCCGTGCCGGGGAAAAGTCAACCCGACACTCCGCGCCGGGGAAAAGTCGATCAGCGACACTCCGTGCCGGGGAAAGTCAACCAGCGACACTCCGCGCCGGGGAAAAGTCCATCAGCGACACTCTGTGCAGGGGAAAAGTCAACCCGACACTCCGCGCTGGGGGAAAGTCCATCAGCGACACTCCATGCAGGGGAAAAGTCAACCCGACACTCCGCTGTTCCCCTCCGAACGGCGGCCGAGACATGGGCTGTCTTGCCTGAGATTCGGGGCAGATGCTAATTGGTGCTATCCGTCCACCTCTCCGAAGATGCCAAGTTGATTTATGGCACCGTGTATCGGAGGTTTAGACGGATGCGGCCGATGTAGCAGACTTCGTCAGATTCCCCCTCGCTTGAGGGGTTTTTGATTGTGGGGACGCTCTTCCCTGCAGGCGCAAGCCCCTGCAGTTAATTACGCTACCGCATCGCGGTAACAACTTTCTCCTTCTCCAGCTGGTCACTTCGTGTCGTGGGTGTTTGTTTTGTTTGTGGTTGCCCGTGGATTGTATACGGAGACTAATTTATGTAGTCGCCCGTAGGACGTGGATTAGTCCAAATCCGTATTTTCTTAGATTTGGGTTTGGGGTTTTGGTTTAAGGATACGTTAGCCATTTTTGAGGCTAAGATCAACTTAAACGTTTGTTAAGGATACGTTAGTCCAATTTGAGACTAAGATCAACTTAACGGGATCGTTTAGATCCGACAAAAGAGCATTTGGACTCTATTGTTCCAGTTTAGGGACATAGTGGTCCATTGCATGTATGGCTGTCGGGACCCGTCACCTCTCTGACGACGTTGAAGGATTACAACGACAGGTGTCAGAGGAGTTCAGAGATGTACCCTTGAACCAATGAGTTGATTGGGGGGATTCATAATCCAATTTGGGACTAAAGTCTGTTTGAACGTTTAAGGATACGTTAGCCATATTTGAGGCTAAGATCAACTTAAACGGTTGTTAAGGATACGTTAGTCCAGTTTGGGACTAAGATCAACTTAACGGGATCGTTTAGATCTGACAAAAGAGCATTTGGGGGCTCTATTGTTCCAGTTTAGGGACATGGTGGTCCAATACCAGTTTAAGGACATAGTGGTCCAATGCCAGTTTAGGGACATGGTGGTCCAATGGTAGTTTAAGGACGCATAAGTCCATGGGTTTAAGGACCCCACAGTCCATATGGGTGTGTTTAAGGACGCATTAGTCCGTTAGTTTAAGGACGCATAAGTCCGCGGGTTTAAGGACCCCACAGTCCGTATCTTGATTTAGGGACGCATAAGTCCATGAGTTTAAGGACCCCACAGTCCGTGTTGATGTGTGGTTGTCGGGACCCGTCACCTCTCTGAAGACGTTGAAGGATTACAACGACAAATATCAGAGGAGTTCAGAGATGTACCCTTGAACCAATGAGTTGGTTGAAAGAGCAGATGTGCTCAGTTCAAGATGATTTGAGGACTTATGGCCAGTTCGGGCTAAGTCCAACTATGTTTGAAATATTGGCCCTCTGTTGGTCCATTGAAGAAGAGGCTTTGCCTCTAAAAACTTAGCCAATTGGGCTAAAGCTAGTGTTAAACACTAGAGGTCAACAGTGTTGAACACTGGGAATAAGATTAACAAGTTAGTGTTAAACACTAAAAGATAATCAGTGTTAAACACTAGCAACGGGACTTTCAAATTAGTGTTAAACACTAAAGCAAATCAGTGTTAAACACTGGTAATCAGAGATTTCAAATTAGTGTTTAACACTAAAGCAAATCAGTGTTAAACACTGGGAACAAAGTCTTCAGATTAGTGTTAAATACTAAGGAGAGAGGGGTCACGTGTGGACACGTGAGAGCGCCCTGATTTCCCTTATTTTATTCTGTAGATCAGTGTTTAACTCTTTTAATTCTGACGGCCATCACGTGTGAGCACGTGATGGAGACCCCCGCTCTGGTCTGTTAGAATGCTCATTAGGGGTCACGTGGCGACACGTGAGGGCGTCCTAAATGTGGAGCCAGATCTCCTTTTCTTCGTTCTGTAAGTAAGCGTTAAACACTTTTTATGTTTTCTTTGGAGCATCACGTGCTGCCACGTGAGGAGGATTAGTGCGCTGATTGTTAAAGCATTTGCTGAGGGGTCACGTGATAACACGTGAGAGCGCCCAAAGCTTTCATTTCCTTTGCTTTTTCTTTCTGTGTTTCGGGGGTCACGTGGAGCACGTGATGGCATCAAAAAGTGGGGCCAGATCCCCTTTATTTTGTTCTGCAAACAAGTGTTAAACACTTTTAATTTTCATAGCCATCACGTGTGGGCACGTGATGTATAATCATGCCCTGATTTATTAGAACATTTATTAGGGGTCACGTGGTAACACGTGAGAGCGCCCAGAATTGTTTCTGCCTTTGCTTTTGTTCCATATATAATGAGGGTCACGTGGGAACACGTGAGGCATTGCCTCAAAGCTTTCCTCTTCTCATTTTGGGGGATCTGTTCAGGGGTCACGTGGGAGCACGTGAGGTGATGCTTCAAAGTTCTTTGCGGGGGATCTTTTCAAGGGTCACGTGGGGGCACGTGACCCAAGTTCTTTTCATGAACAGAGATCTTTTAAGAATTGAATTCTTTGTAGGGTTAAACCCTAATTATGATTTTGGAGGAATTAAATTCCTATCGTGAAAGAATTAAATTCTTATTTAGGATGAAACCCTGATTTCTTTTTAAAGGAATTAAATTCCCAGATCTGTAAAAGAATTAAATTCTTGATTAGGGTTAAACCCTAGTTTTGTTTTAGGAGAATCAATTTCTCAAAACTCAATTCCCCTTCTAAGTTTAGGATCTGCATGGCAGGATCTCAACCCGATGAGAATTAAATTCTCAAGTTATGGGGAGATGTGCTCTGTGCAGATCTTCAACCAGAAGAAGAACTAAGTTATTTTTTTGTATAAGAGTTAAACTCTTGAATTTTGAGAATTAAATTCTCTGTTTGAAGTTTATCTTTTCTCTTTTCTCTTTTCTCACCTAGGGTTTTTCTTTGTTGAGAATTAAATTCTCCTTTCTTTTCTTCCCTCTTGAGAATTAAATTCTCCTCTCTCTGTTTTTCTCTCAAAAAAGTAGATCCCCCTTCTTCTCTTCTTGGCTCCTATTTATAGGAGAAGGAAAAGAATCAATTTGTTTAGCAAATCTCTCATTGGAAGATTTGATTTGATTGTTGAGAGATTTGATTTATATTTATCATTAATCTGGGCCTTTAGATCATTCAGTGAATTTTATTCACCGTGGATTTTAAATCCAAAAGATATTCTATTTGTTATCCTGGTGAGATTTTCAGGGAAATCTTTCCTTGTCCAAGGTTTTTCTATAAATTGGTGATTTTTAATCACCCTTGGATTTTTAATCCAACGGTTCCCCATGACCCTTTTCCATTTGGAAAGATTCAGAAACTTTTAGAATTTTAATTCTATTAAATTATAATGCTTCTAAAGCCAGTCACGTGCTGGCACGTGACCTTTGGTCACGTGTGAGCACGTGACCCCCAATTGGGTTCCTTTCTCAGCCGCTTATTTATGTTTCAGTTTTAACCATCACGTGTCAACACGTGACCATTGGTCACGTGTAAGCACGTGATACCTCGTTGAGGTATTTTCTGACTTTTAGAATTAAATTCTATTCATTATTTTAGAGGCTTTAAAAGCCCATCACGTGTCTGCACGTGACCCATGGTCACGTGTGAGCACGTGATACCCCATTGGGGTCTTTTCTGAGTCTTTATTATATTTTTTAACTCCTCCAGCGGGTTCTTAAAAGTCCATCATGTGTGGACACGTAATTCCTCATAACTTTTGATCTCGGATGAATTACGAGGCCCATAATATATCAAATCGAAGGGTTTTTCGAGCCGCTTTCGATTCCATCAGAATTTATCTGTTTCTCATTCGAGAGTTTGTCAAAAAAACAGCCCGGAAGATACTGGTTCTCATTTTCTTAAGCGTATCGCCGCCATTTGATACCTTGGGCTCTTTTGCGCAGAAATTTTTGGCGGGAACATCCGCGCCGGGGGAAAGTTGATCAGCGACACTCCGTGCCGGGGAAAAGTCAACCCGACACTCCGTGCAGGGGAAAAGTCGATCAGCGACACTCCGTGCCGGGGAAAAGTCAACCCGCGACACTCCGCACCGGGGAAAAGTCCATCAGCGACACTCCGTGCAGGGGAAAAGTCAAACCAACACTCCGCGCCGGGGAAAAGTCGATCAGCGACACTCTGTGCCGGGGAAAAGTCAACCCGACACTCCGTGCCGGGGAAAAGTCAACCCGACACTCCGCGCCGGGGAAAAGTCGATCAGTGACACTCCGTGCCGGGGAAAAGTCGAACAACGACACTCCGTGCCGGGGAAACGCCAAGCAGACACTCTGTGCCGGGGACACATCAGCAAGCGACACTCTGCATCGGGGAAACGTCCAACACAGACACTCCGCATCAGGGAAACGTCCAACAACGACACTCCGCCTCGGGGAAACGTCGACCAGCGACACTCCGTGCCGGGGACACGTATACCAAATCGCTCCGAATCAGAGCGTCGACCGTCCATGTCACAAAACGGGCAGTGCAGGCTCCCCACAAATCGGGAACCAAATCGCTCCGGATCATAGCGTCGACCGTCCATGTCGCAAAAAGGGCAGTGCAGACTTCCTACAAAGCAGGAACCGGATCGTTCCGGGCAAGGGAAACGTCTACCACGGACACTCTGTCTCGGAGACGCGTCAAGCGCCGACCGTCCACGTCGTAAAAAGGGCAGTGCATCCCAAAAAGTGGGAACCAAAGCAAGTCGCCTCCACGTGAAAGAAGATCCATCAATTTCATGCACACGACCCACATGTGCGGTGTGCATTTATTGATGGGGGCAATTTGTTGGGGTAAAAATTTACACCCCGGTTGACCGAGTCAAAGTCAAGGTCAACCCTAAGCTAGGTGGGCCCAAGCCCAGGTCAAGCGGGCCCATGCCCAAGTCGAGCCCGCGGCCAGCCTCCCCATGCCAACAACGAAATCATGTCATAAATAATTTTTATGTAATTTTTTATGCATGAATGTAAGCAAAATGGGCATAAAAGCCAATATTTTGTAAGCCTATGGCTTATGTGCAAAAATGAAATGGCACATGAGCCATGGGATGGCTAAAATGTCATTTTTGAAAAGCCCAAAGGGCTATATGTAAATATGTAAGCCTATAAAAGGCAACATGATGATGAATAAAGAGACACCTTTTCATTCCCCTCAAAAAACCTAGGGTTCTTTGTGCCTCCTGCTCCTTCTCCAAGGTTCTAAACCTTCTCATTTCTTTTGAATTAAATCAAGAGTTTTACTCTTTCTTTTCCAAAACTAAGTAGTTTTCCATCACAAAACCCGCAAAGGGGAACTCAGATCTCCCATCAGATCTCAAAAAGAAGAGATTTTGAGATCTCACATCTCTTGATCTTCAAGATCGGGCCAAACAACAGGAGGGAGAAGAAGGACCCCCCTTCATCAGCTTCAAAACATCATAGGAGTTTAACTCCATACATATATACATAATAAATATTTCCTTTCTGAAGCATAGCTTCTGTTTCTTAGGCTAAAAGCCTCCCTTTCTCGCCGGCGTTCAAGCGCAGAGCGCCCGCGTGCCGACACGTGGCGCGCTTGCGCTCAAGCGCTCAGCGCTCGAGCGCAAAGCGCCCACGTGCCGACGCGTGGCGCGTTTGCTCTCAAGCGCAAGCGCTCGAGCGCAAGTCGCCCCGGTGTCGACACGTGGCGCGCTTGCGCTCAAGCGCAAGCGCTCGAGCGCAAGTCGCCCCCGTGCCGACACGTGGCGCGCTTGCGCTCAAGCGCTAGCGCTCAGGCGCAAGTCGCCCCCATGCCGACACGTGGCGCACTTGTGCTCAAGCGCCCAGCGCTCAAGCGCAGAGCGCCCATGTGCCGACACGTGACACTCTAGCGCCTGAGCGCACAGCACCTAGACGCACAGCGCCCAAAGTGCTGCCTCCACGCATCCTTTGGATGCCTTTCCCCCCTCTTTTTATGTACATACATATATATATATATATATACATATGTATACATATTTACACACACACATACTCCACGACACTGTCCCTGTTAGAAAAAAATTTCTAACGGGGCGCTGTCCCGCACCCCGCAAGGGGGCTGCTAGCCCCCTTGACCCCCAGCTCGCTATCCGGGTAGCGGGACCCCCGTAAAAACTCTGCGTGGCTCCCGATATATCCAAAACCCCTTTTCAAAACACAACACACGCACACCGCACATTGAGTTCGCATGACCAGTTCAACCCGTCAATCGGAGGTTCCCTCGCTCCAAAGGCGAGGGGTAATTAACGGCGGCTTAGTTCGCGGCTGCCGGAGATTCGGATCCCCACAATCATTAAACCCCGGCCTACCTCAGGCAGGGGGAATCTGTAGTACGCCTGACAAGCGTGCGCGTATTCCCATCTCAATGGGGTGACGAAAAACACCCTACAAAGTGAATGAAGGTGTTTGCTTTATACATTCCTAACTTGTCCACACGGGGAAATTCTATCGGCTATCATACGATTGAATCTTCTCGTCACATAGACTATACGACGGTTGTTAGTATCGAGCTATACCGTCCGATATTTAACAACCTCCGTATAGTTCTATGTCACGACGAACATCGAACGTATGTTAACCGATAGACGGGGACTAAGTGGCGCTTTTAGTTTCATATATGAGTATCGATGAGAATATGAAGGTTTCATATTATCATCGAGTATCATATATTCGTTTTAACTTGAACATCTTGAATCACTCTCTAATTATGCGTTTGTTGTGTATTCTTGTTGTATGTGTGTGTTCCGGCTGTCGGAGGTAAGGCTTCTATCCTATTAAGAATGTATAGAGCGAACACATATTCACTTGTGCTTTCAACCGTTTCGAATAAATTTCGGCAGCACCTCCCCGCTGTTCTCCGAGTACACTGTAATAGAATAGATAATCATTTCAAAGCTGTGAAATAACGTTGAAATGAACATCTAATCTATCTTTGTACACGGAGAACCAGCGGAAAGGTACCGACAAAATATCTCGAAACGGATGAAAACACAAATGAATGAAGGTGTTTGCTTTATACATTCCTAACTTGTCCACACGGGACAAATCTGTCGGTTATCATATGATTGAATCTTCTCGTCATATAGACTATACGACGGTTGTTAGTATCGAGCTATACCGTCCGATATTTAACAACCTTCGTATAGTTCTATGTCACGATGAACATCGAACGTATGTTAACCGATAGACGGGGACTAAGTGGCGCTTTTAGTTTCATATATGAGTATCGATGAGAATATGAAGGTTTCATATTATCATCGAGTATCATATATTTGTTTTAACTTGATCATATCTTGAATCACTCTCTAATGATGCGTTTGTTATGTATTCTTGTTGTATGTGTAACATACTTTTAAACCATTGAGATCAAGATTGATAGAACTGATCATCCACAAAGAGATTAAGGATTGACTTTTGACAGCCATATGAAGGAAGATTTTCTCCTACGGCAACCTAATAATATACCCATTATCCTCATATATACATATATGCAGGCATGCATGGATACATACATGCAAATATTTGAAAAATTAATATATCAACCAAAAACTATTATTGCAATGGCATTCATCTATAACAATCAACAATTAAAACTACAAATGTAGAATACTGATATCATAAAGCGTTATACGTAACATATGAATTCACATGACTGAAACATGCATCAAAAAAACATGTTCATTCAAAAGAAAGGCCATTGTCAACAAATATAGACAAATACGTCATAAAAACAGTAACTAACAAGTTGATTAGTATCTGGATCAAGAAAATGATAGGAAAAACAATTGACTACGATCTATAATGACAAGTCTATTACCATGACTCTCGACTAACAAAGGTGGCTTTTCGTCCTCGGTAGCTTGATAATTGGGATTTGATGGCGAATAAAAATATGCATATGCCGTTTGACCGGGAACTTCAATAGGAAACTCAATGAGGTCGGGTGTACTGAAGTACGCTTTGTATTTCGCTATATCAGGTGATAAAGCTCAAGCCTTAGCCCCAGCCCCACCCCAACCGAACCCTAGCCCCAGCCCCAGCCCAGCCCCAACCCCAGCCCAGCCCCAACCCCAACCGAACCCTAACCCCAGCCCCAGCCCCAGCCCCAGCCCAGCCCCACCCCAACCGAACCCTAGCCCCAGCCCCAGCCCCGCCCCAGCCCCAGCCCCAGCCCCAACCGAACCCCAACCCTAACCCTAACCCTAACCTAAACCGAACCCGATGCCGATACCGATGACTTACCCTCACCCCTACCCGAACCCTGAACCCTAGACCTAACATCATCAAAATTATAAATAATTTGAGATTTAATTACTAACCGGACGGTGGAGAAGACGACAGAAATCGGTGGTCGACGACGATCGGCGACGAGTCGCGGACGGTGGCGACGAGGAAGTCGACGAGAAAGTTTTGGGAACGACCGACGAAGGCGGCGACGAGGCGCGGAGGGCGGTGGCGATGAGGCGCGGGAACGGGAGAGTGAGAGAGAATTTTTGGGAACGATGAATAACTTTTCTGTGCTTTTTTTTATTAATAACCTATTTATATGCCCCTACGGATATAACCGTAGATTCACCGTTTGCGGCTCCGTAGGGCCAAACAACAAATTGCTATTTAATATTTTTAAATTAGAACATAAGGCACCGTAAAGACAACGATGGTGACCTACGGATAAATCCGTAGGGGCAAGAAATAGTTGCCCCTACGGATTCCTGAGTCCGTAGGGGCAACCCCATATTGCAGTAGTGACAGTTAAAATATAATATGTAATATCTTAACTAAGAATAGGACCCAGTGACAAAAAGATAAAAAATAATAAGAATAGGACTGCAAACTAGTGTGTGTGAGTTTAATGTTAATATTTTTTGGCTTATTTGCCGAAAACTCCCAACAAGTTGACGCCAGAAACAGAAAACTATCAATATCTTTGAAATTGTCAAAAAAATATCATAACTTGACGGTCAACATTATTGTTCATGCGAGATGACTATTTTGCCTGTTTTATAATATAATTAATTAATTATAAATTACATTTTAAATAATTTAAATAATTATTAAATATCAACTAAATAATTAATATATTATTTTGGGAGTCCAGTGGTGGTTAGGGGAGGTGAGGTCGAGGGAGGGGTGAGGGTTGTTGTATAAGGGGGAAGTGGGCGGGGTCGGGCAGCAAAAGGGGAAGGGACTGGCACCGGAGGAGGTGATGGGGGGGAGGGAAGAAATTGAAGAAGAAGCTGAGAGTGGGGGGAGGGGCGTTTTTTTTTTAGCCGGGGGTAAGAAACTAAAGAAGAAGAGGATGATGATTGGTTTTTTTAATTTTGGGGTGGGTGGGGTGGGGTTGCAATGAGGAGGAAGGGAGCATGACTGGAGAGGTTGGAGAAGGAAAGGGACTGGGCAGAAATTGAAGAAGATGATGATGATGGGGGGCAGTGAGGGGGCGGGGGAGGTTGGACGGCAAAGGTGGAGGGGGAAGAGGATGATGACGGGGCTGTGAGGGGGAAAAGGGAGGGGAGGGTTGGGTGGCCGGGGTGTGGGGGTGAGGGCGCACCAGCGGAGGTGGCGGCGGAAGATGATGATGATGAAGATGATCGTGCCGCCGCCGGCGGCGGGGGAGATGCCGGCAGGGACACCGTCGTCGAGAGAAGGCGAGGCGACGACGGGAGGAGGAGGAGGGGAAGGCAGCAGCGTTGGACAAGGTTAAGGTTAGAATTAAGATTAGGGTTAGATTAATTAAAAAAGGGATAATTTTGAGAATTATATATTTTTTTTTGCTTACTTCGCAACTCAGTTGAGTTGAGGTGGCACTAAGGCGGCAAAAATGTTGCTGATGTGTCACCGTCAAGTTTGATAGCTTTTTGACAATTTCAAAAGTATTGATAGTTTTTTAATTCTGATCCTAACTTATGGAGAGTTTTCAGTATATAAGCCATATTTTTATATTTGGGAAAAAACTAAAATTAAGAGTTGCTCCTTTTTCCCAATTTAGAATTAATTTAGGTTTTGTTTCAACATTCTTAGAATAATCATAATCATGTTTGCTTAAAGAACTAATACAAATATTATGGAAACTTATACCTATCAACATGGTAAACCAATACATAAATCAAGCTTCCTGCCATTTAAATAAATTTTAAGCAAAAGAAACTAATCACTAGGAAACTTTGCATAAAAGCAACAAATTCTGTAGAAAGAAGTATCAAGAAATGAGATATACATTAATAGAGTAAATGTAGGAAATCAAGAAACAGACATGCAAACTATACCATACATGATTTGTATTAGATATTTCTTGAACACCTATCAATACATCGACAACAACAAAAATGATAACTCGTAAACAGTTTCTTCACAAACTAAGTCCTCTGGTTCTTTGAAGCAAAACGCAGCACCAAATAGAACAGTATTCTGTAAAACACAGCCCACCCCAACAGCCAAAGCACCATCTTCCACTTCGCCTTCTCGCCCCCGTCGATCGACAAGTTGTCCAAAATCTGCTCTCCGGTCACCGCCCCGGTCAATGTACTGTTTGCAAACACCCGATCCCTAACAAACTCGTTCATCAGCAACCCCTCGTAAGGATACTTCATCGTCGAGATCGTGTTCATCCACTTCCATCCTGCGGGGATGTTATGACTGCTGATAAAGTACCCGCAAAACAGGAAGAATAGAGCGGTAAATGCGATGACCGCGGCGTAGCCTAAGATGAAGTTGGGCACGACGGAGCTTACGAACACGACAAAGGAATTTGTTGACAGGAGCGAGACGTAGAGGATTATCAGAAAGTAGTAGAACTGCCCGTGCAGCCTCAGCGCTTTCCAGACGATGACGGCGTATGTAGCAGACTGCAGCAGTAGGAAAGGCAGGTACGTGACGAGTCCAGAGATCGTGTACGAAGAGGCGCGGTACGCGTTGTGGGAGGTTTCCCGGATGAAGATGAAGCGCTCTTGGATGAAGGCGGGAACGGCGTCGTTGGAGGAGAAGAAGAAGAGGCTGACGGTGAAGATCATGAAGCTGAGCCTGTCGGTGATGCCTTGGGGGTCGTCTTTGGGGTTCAGGAACATCGTCGCCATCATCAGGCCCATCACGGTGAGCACCATCTGACGGGAGAGGAACAGCTCGGGGGTCCGACGGATGTTGATAAAGTTGCGGCGCATTAGGACCCAGATTTCGGTTATGTATGAGCTGGCGAATTTGGGGCCGAAGCCTTCGTAGCGACGGGTGGCGGGGCCCAAGCCTGCATTGGCTCCCGTGAGGGTGTTTGGGGTGAGGTAGTCGGATTCGTTCACGGTGTAGTCGCTGCTTGGAGGGGTCGGGGTTCTCGAGAGGATCTCGTTCGAGTATGTGTAGAACCCTGGTGATAGGCTGCATCCAAAACGGTGAACAGGGGTCTTAGTTTTCTGACACTACACAAATCGAGGGTTCGATTTTGAGTTAATGAGGTTTACTTACCTCGGCACGTTCTGTGCCCGATGCTGATCCTTGCGCTGCCGTCGAGGCGTCATCCGCAACGCATCCATAACACCGCTCTGGCTCCCACTCCATGGCGACCTCGACGTGTTCCAAGGGCTCCTAAGACTATGATCAAACACATCCACCCCATTCTTCACCCTACTTCCATCTCCTGCGCCTTTCTCGATATCTCTGGATGCGGCTCTCACAGGTGGTGTGGCCGCAACCGTTGAAATCGACTGCTCATCATCGACCGTGCTCACACGAGCTGGCTTCAGCCCCGTCAGGCAAAAGTCGGCCAATGCGCCCACTCCGAGCTCAGACTGGTCGTACTCCTGAATCACATCCAACAAATGCTCGATCGAGTTCTCCCCCTTTGGTACCTTCCGTCCCATTCGGCCTAAATGGTTGCGTACGTCCTTCGGGGACCCGATGAACATAAGCTGGCCGCGAGCGAGGATGACCAAGTGATCGAGAAGCATCTGGATGCGAAACGAGGGTTGGTGTATGGTAAGGATCACCGTGCTGCCCGAACGAGCGATGTGGTGCACGCGCTCGATGACGCTGTGTGCGCTGGTGGAGTCGAGGCCGGAGGTTGGCTCGTCGAGGAAGAGCAGGGCTGGGCCGTGGATGATGTCGACACCGATAGAGACGCGGCGGCGCTCCCCGCCGGAGACCCCGCGCGTGCCTTCGTCCCCGATGTAGGTGTTTCTTGATGACTGCATCATCAATTCCACAACACACATCACTAAGTCAGCTAATATAACACCCAACACTTCTATAAACCAAAATTTAAAACTCTTACCGATAGTCCCAACTGCTCGATGAGCCTCTCCACCCTCTGCTTCTTATCCTCCCTTGAAATCGACCCCAGGCGAAAATCTGCAGCAAACATCAATGTCTCATACACCGTCAGCATCGGGAACAACCTATCATCCTGCATAATATAAGCCGACGTCCTCTTAACAATACTCGGGCTCATCTCGGCCCCGTCGAGCGACACCCGTCCCTTCAAGCTCCCACTCGCGATCCTCCCCGCAAGGCCGTCTAGGAAAGTCGACTTCCCGGCCCCGCTGGGCCCCATCACAGCGGTCACGCACCCTTTGGGCGCGTACCCAGTGATCTTATGCAGCAAGTCCGCCTCTTGTGATACCCACTTCCCATCCACTTTCTCCTTCTTCGTAACAGTGTAAGTCAGCCCCGAAAACTCGAGCCCACCGGTGAAGGTCGGGACCTTCCCGATGTCAATCACCGCGTCTTTCCGATTGCCTTTATGATGGTTGCTTGCCATCTTTGAGAAAATGTATGTGATGAACCTAAAGAGAAGAGAAATGGAGAGAGGGTTAATAAAGGATTATTTTTTATATGAAACAGCTGTTTTGGTGTCTTGAGGAGAGGGTTCCAAGGATTTTGGAAGGAAGTGGAGTTTCATTGTAGAAGCCAACGTGGGATCGTTTGGATCTATGAGGAGACAATTGTGTGTTGGTTTGGTTTGGTTGTGTTGAGAAAATTTTGGGAAGGAAAGGTGATGGAGTTCCTTTTCGGGTCTGCGGCAGATGTTGTCTTCCGTCTATCTTCCGGTGGATCTTGGAGGCGATCTCTTTTTGCATGTGGATCTCAATGGGTTTTGAGGAGATTGGTGGTTTTGAGGAGTCTACACCGAGTACATGCAAAGAAGTCCTGGGGTGGTTTGGTACCACCGAGGACCCTCCGGCGATCAAGTTAGCACAAGATCCGAGAAGAGTAACGGCTAAGTGGGGTGGAAAAAAGCTTACTTGACCCATCTGTGATGGGGGTTTATATAGTGGCGGCGGCACGCAGCAGCAGGCGCGAGAATCTCGCCGGCAGTTACGTTTCCGACGTCACGCCCGCATAAAGAGCGGATCGCCCATTAATAGGGATTGTGATGGCGTAGAACGTGGGATGTTGCCGACGGAGAATCTGCGCATGGCGAGATTTGCGGAGCGGCGGTTACGCCTGTGAGTGGTGGAGTTGGTCGGTTGGAGGGACCGAGGAAGATGGCCACGGCATGGGAGCTCGGGAACGAGCGGGAGGGCCGAGGAGTCTTGGTCCTGTGGCAGCTCGGAGCGAGCTGAGAGGCCGAGGAGGCCAATTTGCATGGGGTCCTGGAGAGAGCCAACTTGTGCTTGTAGGTCGGATACAAGGGTGGCCTGATCGGCCCCTATAGGCCATTTCTTTTGAGTCCTGGGACACGTCATCTGCCACGTGTCCTGATCTGGAAGATCGCCAATATAGAGCATTATCAAAAGGCTTACACTTTGCAATGCCTACTACCTTGAGCTTTGATATATGGTTCTTGTGTTTGGATTATTAAAACTCAAGAGTTGAGAATTTAGGCATCACTCTTGGACTACATAGCCAAAGTTCCATTTGATTAATAAACATTAATCTCTTGAATAATTCATGAACCTAAGATGTATTCTAATGGATTACACAAAAGTTAACTTGATAGAACGAAAACTGATCATCAAGATTTTAAATATCGGATATCTGATAGATATTTTATATATCGGATACCGGTATCAGACGATATATCGCCGATGTGAGTTACATAACGAACATTCATATCATGTATTGACTATGAAGTACGGACATGGACTCGGACACGGAAACGGGACACGACAAGTTTGTAAAAAGGAGGGCACGGGACACGGCTATATTATATGTCTATATATTTAATTATATATATTAAACAAAATATAGTAAAATATAAGAAGAAATATGTATTAATACAACCTTAAAAGCATAATAAAATCAAATAAAGGTTATAAGTTTATTCAAAACCGTAAGATTTTTTAGCACAGACAAATACACATAAAACTAAAAGTAAAACACATAAAAATACAATCCATAAAAATGTAATCAAACAAAATATTAACTATTTTTAATTAGAGCCGATTTTCTTATACTCGAACATCAATATGGGCATTTGCTTTTTCTAGTTGTAATACGTCATGAAAAAGATTTAACCCACTTTACACTATTTAGAAGCGGTATTTATTCTTTCTAATAGTCCTTCATGAAAGAGACTCCATCCCCCAACACAATTTAAAAGTGTCGGTAACGTTCAATATGGATGGACATGATCCAAGTGTGTCCATCAAAATGTCCAAGTGTCTAATATGTTAGATAAAGGTGCCATGAAGGCAATTATTATGATTATATATAGACCTATATGGATAGAACATTCTTGCTCGAGATGATAGTATGCTATCTGATTTGCTTTATCATTAATGTGTATATATTTTACTTGCTATTACGTATTGCTGATACATGTTGATAAACCCTTTAGGATTTTTGCTTGACTACTAAGATTATGATGTGAATCATACTAGTAGGGCCTTGGTAGTCTATAAGCACATCCTTAAATATTTCTAGTCGTGGGAGTATCGAGACGGGGTATCGGTACTCCAGAATAGACTAGTATATACGTTTCTTGACCCCGTCCGGGGCGAAAGTTGCCCCCACAGCCATTGGTGTTTGACACCAAATATTATATACATGTGCGTATTAGAGCATGAGTACACTGAACGGACTCGCCGAGAACTCCTAGATGATATTATACATATTGTCAGGTAGCAGTTCTCTGGTGACAATTGTACATGGTAGTCTTTTAACCTGAGATCGTCATAGTGTTTTGTGTGTGTTCCCACTATATTTTGACTTCTACCCAACCACGCCTTTAAAGAGCCGTGTATACATGTTTTAGTTGGGTATAGTCCCGAAGTACATAGAGGTAGTGAGCGATCAAGAGGGGATTCGTCTCTTCCGGTATAGGGAGTTGATGTCGCTCTATGCATGATAGACCATAACCATAAGTTCCTGGCCAGGGCGGTTGAGATAAACTGATAAGGGTTATCGGTTGTATCTGATATAGTTATGAGTTTCATATCGATATGACTTGTTCGGTTATTGGGGGTTTGACAGTTTCCACCCCAAACCTGGTATGCGATACTCTTTGACGAAGAGACTGGGCTGTACGGTAATTGTCACTGATAGGTTTTATTGGGTACGGATAAGTTTGCTTGTCGACCTTTCTTTTAACATATACCTGGGTAGGTGTTACGTACAGCTAGTACCACTGACGTACTTATAGGTTATGGATATGATCTAATAACTTACTGCAAGCGTATTGTTGAGTCTTTAGAGTCTCATATAGAAGGTTTTTCCGCTCAAGAAAAACGATATAGTGTGTGTATAGTGATACGTGCTGGAGTTCAATTGAACACGTGTATATGATACACGTGTATTAATCGGACATTTGATAAAACTAACCAGTTATTTTAAAGCCCGCAATTTAAGTCAAGTGTTGACTTAAAACCATATACGATATGGTTAGGATTTGTTAGTATTATACTTACTCTCTCATTTGTATGTTGTACATGATATATAATACAAATATATGTATAAGATACCTATACTTGTCTCCTAGTGTCATGCTTGCATGTAGAAGGGAGTGGGCAAGTAGGGGATATTTGAGGAGATAACTCTCATTCCCTCTCTTTAATATATAATAGAAGAGAGAGAAAATGAGAAGAATTCATCTCATTCTTCATATCGCTTTCTCTCTCATGAGTTGATATCTAAAAGAGAAAACTTAAGAGAGAGAGAGAGAGCTCACTACATCTTTCTCTCCATTCTAGTAAAATTGTGGGAGCAAGTTGCTTCACAAAAGAAGAGTTCTTTGTGGAATTGAAGCTTGGGTTGGGGTTTTCTTCGATGTGGATCATTGTCGGCAAGGAGGTCCGTAAGCAAGCTCGATTCCCACGCCATGGAGTCTAGTTTGGGTCTTCTACTAGAAACTGGATATGCAACAAAAGTTGTAGATCCTTCTAAACTTTTAGATAGCTTAGTTTGCTCTCTTGAGTTTATATATTTGCTAGTTTATGGATGATCTTGGTTGTAGTTTATAGGGCTACTGTTAGAAAAGTTTTGTTCTATTGTTTCGCCATAGTTCGCAAGTGTTGCGACCCTAACACTGTAAACTTGTTAGGTATCTAGTGCTCGCGCATCAAGAATCGCGGCCAAGATGGAAGTAAAAACAAAAACTTTTATGCAAACACTAATGACCAAAACCCTAGAATCGATTCCAAACACTAAGCTAGCAAAACAAATATACAAGGTTAGACGGCTAGCTACTTTATAGTGTGTCCGCCTAATCGCGGAAGACCCCTACACCGTTCCAAAAACTCTAGCTAGACTCCGAAGTCATTGGGAACCAGCTTGCAAGCCGATCGACGTTGCCGAATATGATTCACCCGAGAGAAACCGGAATCAAGTTTTAGTTTCACTAGAATATCAAGTGAAGCAATTAACACTCTAAACTTGCTAGGAATAGGGTGTTAGGGATGTAGTAAAGATGAATCTCATGGTTCTCTCCTTTTCAAATTTCTTTTCTCTTTTCGTTTTTAGAAGCGAGCAAAAAAGAAGAGAAGAAAAAGGATGTGAATAATTCTAAGCCTCTTCACTTTCTCTCGCTCTTTGCTTTTGTGGAGAGGAGGTGAGTATGTGTGATTCACACATAAAACTCACCCCTCCACACAAGTCACCAAGCTTTTTCAAATAACTAGAAAAGAATATGTATGTCTATGTGTGTACGCACACATCCGTGTATGCAACAAATTATATGTATCCGTATTCGTACAAATACCCGTATATGCATCAAAATATATGTATCCGTATTCGTACAAATACTCGTATTTGAATCAAAATACAAATACTCGTATTCATACAAATAACCATATTTGTATAAATATCTGTATCCGTATCAAAATATAAATACCCGTATTTGTATAAAAATATGAATACCAAAAGAGAGAAAATGAGAGATGTAATACTAGCTCATATACAAATCCGACTATCTTTCAAATCTGCCAGTATTATCCAAATGTCCAATTAAAGTACGTGTAAAAAATACACGTATTTAATCGAACCCCCGTACGTATCAAAAGACACACACTACATCGTTTCACCTGAACCGGGAAACCCTTTATGTGGGACTCTGAACACTTGACAATACGCTGCCAGTGAGTTTAACCACAAGCACGTCAGCGGCATTAGCTGTATGTAACGGCTACTCGGGTATTGAATGAAAGGAAGGTCGACAACTAATCTCATCCGTATCCCTACTGAGTCTGTAAGTGACACTTTTCGTACAGTCCGGTCTCTTCGTCTAAGAGTATCGCATACCAGGTCTAGGGGTGGGTAATGTCAGACCCTAATTGTAAGTGCATGGTGCTCCTTGCCGTGACTACTACGGTTTTACGGAATCAAAAACTTTAAAAACTTGAGCACTACACACTTGAAACCCTAGAATACAAACCCAAATTCTAAACTAAACTACACTAACAAGAGTTTTAGCTGCTAGGTTAGTATAACAACCTTTGTAGACGGTCCTTCGGATCTTGAAAGGTTCACTCCTTAAGCTCTTAGGGTTGATGGAACAAGTTCTTGAAGTCGTTCTCCCATGTCGAAGACGATCCACCCAAGGACGCCGATCCAAACATTAACTTTCACGAAGCGACTAAAATTCGAGTCTTGCTAAGACAAGATGCTTAGGAATGTAGTTTATGAAACAAGATACTCTCTATATTTTTCTCTAATCTCTAGTGAGCAAAAGAGAAAGAAGAAGATGAAGAGGAGAGAATAGCAACTCAAGAAAATAATATCAACATTTAGATAACATCCTACACTCTACTCTCATTCTTATCTCTTCTTTACTAAAATCCAAAAAGAAAAGTGAGTGGATTGTGACTCACAAGTGTGAGTCACAAGCCCACACAACACTAGAAGATATGAGAACACATGAGAGAGTGCGAGAGAGGCCACCTCATTTGGTACACATACACTTACTCATATATATTTGTATGTATATAATCAAGTTTATCAAACCCGTATTTATAATGAATACGAATACCGTATTTCTACCAAAATACAGATACCGTATTTGTACCGAAAATACAAAATACGCGTATTCATATTTAGAAAGAAATACATGTATTTGTATAAAGACACAGATACCCGTGTTCATACAAATACTCGTATTTGTATAAATACCATATTCGTGTTAAAATACAAATACCCAAAAGAGAGCAATATAATACTAACATCAGAACTGGCTGTCTTTCAAACCTGCTAGTACTATTAAACAGCCCGATTAAAGCACGTGTATAAATACACGTGTTCAATCGAACACCCGAGCGTATCGAAATACACAAACTACACCGTTTCGCCTGAACTGGAAAACCCTCTGTGTGAGACTCTAAAGACTCGACAATAAGCTGGCAGTGGGTTTAACCACAAGCACGTCAGTGGTACTAGCTGTACGTAACGGCTACCCAGGTATCTGTCAAAAGGAAGATCGACAAGAAAACTCATCCGAAAACTCTATTGAGCTTATAGATAACATTCTCCGTACAGTCCAGTCTGTTTATCTAAGAGTATGGCATATCGGGCCTAGGGATGGTAAACGCCAGTCCTCTAATAGTGCGACAAGTCGTGTCGGTGTGGAACCCAATACAACCTGAGAAACTATCAGTGTACTTACCAGTAAATCTTACTTGCCCTGACCAGAGACCTGTAGTATTGGTCAACCGTACACGGCGCAATATCAACTCCCAATACCGGGAGAGACGAATCCCTTCTATCACCTACTGCCTCCAAGTGCTTCAGGACTGCACTCAACTACTACCTGTTTGCACGACTCTTTAAAACCGTGGTAGGGTAGTAATCTAAGTACAGTAGAAACACACTCGAGACTAATAGTGATGTCAAGTCATCGGACTAACCTTTACTCATATTACCAGAGAATTGCTATCCGACGATAGGTATAATATTAACCAACAGTTCCCAGCGAGTCCGTCCTGATTAACTCATAACCTAATGAGCACATGTATACCATCTTTGTTACCATAAACCAATGGCTGCGGGACATGCCATCTCCCATAATGGGGATAAGAAATGTATACACTAGTCTACTCTGGAGTATCGATACCCGGTCTCGATAATCCTACGACTAGGAACAAATTTAAGGATGTGCTTATATAGACTACCCAGTCCCCACTAGTGTGATTGCCATCACAATTTTGGTAGTCAAGCAAAGATATTAAGGGATCTATCAACATGTATAAACGATATGTAAAAAGAACATATACACATGTTAAGATAAATTCAAACTAGATAGCATACTATTATATTGAGCAAGACTGTTATTATACACGTATATATCCCAAACTTCCAAAATGTAATATACAATCATGTACTATACAATAATGGCCTCTAGGGCATATATTACTAACAATCTCCCACTTGCACTAAGGCCATATATTGGCGTGTCGCAGACCTATCATCTCGAATAGCCTCTCGAACTACGTCTGAGGGATAGCCTTTGTGAGTGGATCTGCAGTGTTGTTCTGTGTGTCTACTCTCCACACATTGATCTTCTGGCGATCCACGATCTCCCTGATCAGGTGATACCGCCTCAAGATATGTCTGTATTTCTAATGGGACCGTGTTTCCTTCGCTAAAGCAATAGCCCCGTTGTTGTCACAATACAAAGGTATTGGGTTAACAATAGATGGAACCACCTGAAGTTCCGTAATGAACTCTCTCATCCATACTATTTTTTTTTGCGGTGTCACAAGCAGCGATATACTCTGCCTCCATCGTCGAGTTGACAACGATGTCCTGTTTGGAGCTCTTTCAACAGACTGCCCCTCCATTGAGGGTGAAGACATAACCCAACATGGATTTGGATTCATCCTTGTCACTCTGAAAGCTAGAGTTAGCAAAGACCTCGATTTGGAGGTCTTTACTGTCGTATACCAAGAACATCTTCTTAGTTCTTCTCAGGTATTTAAGAATGTTCTTCTCTACTATCCAGTGGTTCTTCACAGGGTTTGACTGGGAATACGCGTGCTTATCAGGCGTACTACAGATTCCCCCTGCCTAGGGTAGGCGGGGGTTTATTGATTGCGGGGATCCGAATCTTCGGCAGCCACGGACTAAGCTGCCGTTAATTACCCCTCGTCTTTGGAGCGAGAGAACCTCTGATTGACTGGTCAATCTGGTCATGTGTAACGACCCCAATATCAATATACTTTCGTGTTTTTTCTCTCATGGGAACTGAATAAAACATATAAATAAAGCAGCAAGCAAAACCCCCAAATGGAGCATCACGTGCCCATACGTGACCGGGCCTCACGTGCAGACACGTGACCTTTTATGGGCCAAATCTATCTGCGCCTGAATGCCTAATTGGTAAGGTCACGTGCCCACACGTGATGGGTTGCTGAGCCCTCTGAACTAATAGAATTGAATTCTAATTAGACGCTTAATTGGTAAGGTCACGTGCCAACACGTGATAGACTCCTAAACCCTCTGAATTAATAGAATTAAATTCTAATTAAAAAAAATCAAAAGCACTACTTTGGAAAATATTTCCTTGGATCTTTCTAAACAAGAAAAATTGCACTCTATAAAATAGAGCGCCGTTGGATTAAAAATCCAATGGTGATTAAAAATCACCAATTTATAGAAAGATTCTTATTCCCGCCAAAAATTTCTGCGCAAAAGAGTCCAAGGCATCAAATGGCAGCGATACGCTTAAGAAAATTCGAACCAGTATCTTTCGGCCTGTATTTTGATAAACTCCCCAATGAGGAACTGTTAAATTATGATGGTATTGAAAGAATCTCGAAAAAACATTCGATTTGATATATTATGGGCCTCATATTTCATCCGGGATCAAAAGTTATGAGCAAATGTGTTATGCACATGTGATCTAAGAAAGAAGATGCGAACCAGTATTTTTTGAGCTGTATTTTGACAAACTCTGGAATGAGAAACAACTAAATTCTGATGGTATTGAAAGCATCTTGAAAAGACCTTCGATTTGATATATTATGGGCCTCATAATTCATCCGGGATCAAAAGTTATGAGCAAATGTCTATGCACATGTGATCTAAGGAAGAAGATGCGAACCAGTATTTTCCGAGCTGTATTTTGACAAACTCCGGAATGAGAAATGGCTAAATTCTGATAATATTGAAAGCATCTCGAAAAGACCTTCGATTTGATATATTATGGGGCTCATAATTCATCCGAGATCAAAACTTATGAGCAAATATGTTATGCACGTGTAATCTAAAGTAATGCTCTACTACATGGGGAATGCATTTTTTAGTCCCATATCGGGAAAAGGAGAGATGGCTTCTTTACCACTCCCATATAAGTAAGAGGGGATACCTCTTAGAAAGGGTAGAGTTAAATCCTCAAAGGATTCAATACTAAAAGGAGCTTAGTTCTCCAAGATAGGAGCATGCTCCTCCCCATAATGCGCATATGCGCAAGCGCCATGTGCGCTACGTGCAACGTATGTGTGCCCGCCATGCGGCACCACGTGCAACGCACGTGCGCACCACATGAGAACATTTAATAATATTAAAAGGAGCCTGTTCTCCATATATAGAAGCCCTACTTCTCCTCATAATGCGCATGTGCGCTATGTGCAACGCACGTGTGCTCGCCATGCGGCACCACGTGCAACGCACGTGCGCACCACATGAGAACATTTAATAATATTAAAAGGAGCCTGTTCTCCATTTATAGAAGCCCTGCTTCTCTTCATAATGCGCATGTGCGCTACGTGCAACGCACGTGTGCTCGCCACGCGCGCACCACGTGCAACACACGTGTGCACCACATGAGAACATTTAATAATATTAAAAGGAGCCTGTTCTCCATATATAGAAGCCCTGCTTCTCCTCATAATGCGCATGTGCGCCACGTGCAACACATGTGTGTCCGCCACGCGCGCACCACGTGCAACGCACGTGCGCACCACATGAGAATATTCAATTAAAAGGAGACTCGTTCTCCATAGGAGCTTGCTCCCCCCATAATGCGCATATGCGCAAGATCCATGTGCGCTACGTGCAAATTTGAGCGCCCAACACGTGCGACGCACGTGCGCCCAACACATGCGGCGCATGTGCGCGAACGCAAAGAAGCCTTTTTCAGAAGCGAGAAGCTTAAGCTCCAGCCTGTTCTTCCCCCCTAATGAGTGAGACATGGTTCAAAGGGTACATCCCTCCACACCTTCGATATATGGCACTGTAATCTCTCAGTGTCGTCGGAAAGGTGGTGGGTCCCAACGACCAATGATCCTTCTTTCTAAAATAAAAAAAAAGAGAAGAAGAGAGAACATTGACAAAGAAACAGCGAAAGAATTCAGAGGACTCCTAAAAAGAAAGTTTGAGAAGAAATCAGAAAGAAAAGAAGGTAAACCTTTGAAAAGAAGAATTTCTTCAGAAAAGATCAATGATCTAAGAACAAGATCAAGATCTTAAAATAAAAAGAAAAGATCAAATAATAAGAATAAAATAAAAAGTAATATACTTCTTTATTAGATCATTTGATCTACACAAAGGCATTGCCTTTTGATGAACCACTGGTTCTGGAATCTTAAAAAGATTCTTTTCTTGAATCCAAAATTGGATCAAGATATTAAAACAGTGCCTTGCACTTGTAAATCTGTACTGTTGCGCTCTTGGGTTGGCGCAAGCCACCAGAGAGCGCCACGTGTCAGCTCCAGAACAACTTGCGCTATGCGCTTTTAAAATAGAGCATTGCTCTCTGAAATTGGTGCAACTCACCAGAGCGCGCCACGTGTCAGCTGCGCAGCAGCGCAGCGCACTGGCGCAGCGCACTGCGCTAACTGCGCTTGCGCTCACCAGAACGTGACACGTGTCACCTCCACATGCGCTTGCGCTCATTAATTAGCGCAAAGCGCCTGGCAGGCCACATGACCACTGTCAGACAATTAATGCGCTGCATTATTTACAGAAGGGCCAAGCCCAATTAAAAAAGGCCTAACAGGCCAAATTAAATGCAATGCATTATTTTAAAGAAGGGCAGAGTCCAAACAGATGCTCTGCATCATTTATAAAGGGACAGAGCCCAAATCAGAAAGGCCTAGCAGGCCAAAATAAAATGCAGTGCATTATTAAACAGGGGCAAAGCCCTAGCACAGGCCTAATAGGCCAAAGATAAAAACGTTGAATATTCTCAACTGGATTTAGCCCAATCATGGCCGTAAGTCCTCAAATTAAATTGACTGAGCAAGACTGCTCTCCTAAATCAATTTACATCCGGTTCAAGGGTACATCTCTGAACTCCTCTGACACCTATCGTTGTAATCCTTCAACGACGTCAGAGAGGTGATGGGTCCCGACAACCACATATTGATACGGACTGCGGGGTCCTTAAACTCGTGGATCGAAACGTCCTTAAACTAATATTCGTCCCAAAATGGGAATGTTGGACCGAAATGTCCTTAAACTAATGCTCGTCCCCAAATGGGAATGATGGACCACCACGTCCCTAAACTGGAGCATGGACCACCACGTCCCTAAACTGGAACATGGACCGCAATGTCCCTAAACTACCTATGGAGTACTACATCCCTAAATTGGAACAATAGAGCCCCCAAATGCTCTTTTGTCGGATCTAAACGATCCTGTTTAAGTTGATCTTAGCCGCAAACCTGGCTAACGTATCCTTAAACATTCAAATGGACTATAAAACTCCAAATCAACTTTGGTTCAAGGGTACATCTCCGAACTCCTCTGACACCTGTCGTTATAATCCTTCAATGACGTCAGAGAGGTGACGAGTCCCGATGGCCATATATTAAATGGATCATCACGTTAAGTTGATCTTAGTCTCAAACAGGACTAACGTATCCTTAACGAATGTTTAAGTTGATCTTAGCCTCAACACGGCTAACGTATCCTTAAACTAAAACACCAAATTCAAATCTAAGTAAATACGGATTTGGACTAATCCACATCCTACCGGCGACGACATAAATTAGTCTCCGTATACAATCCACGGGCAACCAAAAACAAAATAAACACACACGACACGAAGTGAAATTCTGGAGAAGGAGAAAGTTGTTACCGCGATGCGGTAGCGTAATTAACTGCAGGGGCTTGCGCCTGTAGGGAAGAGCATCCCCACAATCAAAACCCCCTCAAGCGAGGGGGAATCTGACGAAGTTTGCTACATCGGCCGCATCGGTCTAAACCTCCGATACATAGTGTCATAAATCAACTTGGCATCTTCGGAGAGGTGGACGGATAAAACCAAATAGCATCTGCCCCGAATCTCAGGCAAGACGTCCTAATGTCTCGGCCGCCATTCGGAGGGGAACGGATTCTGGCACGCCCGGTAGGACCTTTTTCTCTTTCCACTCCACACTTCGTGTGTCGTGTTTTTCCCGCGATCAAATAATCGCGGTGTGTATGTTTTTGGTTTCCCTTAGAGGAGTGGATATTGAAGCCGGCATTTCGTCTTTATGAAGAATGACATTTGCTCCCACCCTAGCAACTCAGGCTTTGTCATACCCGGCGGAGTCAAGTATGGGTCACTTGCAGCCTCAAATCTCTGCAATCCGGCTTTTCAAGAAATTAACGGGCTTCTTTTTGGGTCGATGCTCCCACCTCCCACCCTCGGTGCTTCAACGCCGATGGAGGAAGCCCAGAGGATGTCTGTCACCCACAGGCAGGCTCCCCAAGCAGCAGCCTTGCCGACGGAATCGGTCCTCAAACAGCTGGCACATGCCAAAGACCAAGGTCGACGCAGGGGGCAGAATATTCAAGCTATTCAAGAAATCAATGGCTTCGAATTGCACTAACTGCAACAGCAACTCTCGCTCTGTCCTGTTCCCCTCCGAACGGCGGCCGAGACGCGGCGTCTCGCCTGAGATTCGGGGCAGATGCTAATTGGTGCTATCCGTCCACCTCTCCGAAGATGCCAAGTTGAATTATGGCACCATGTATCGAAGGTTTAGACGGATGCGTCCGATGTAGCAGACTTCGTCAGATTCCCCCTCGTTTGAGGGGTTTTTTGATTGTGGGGACGCTCTTCCCTGCAGGCGCAAGCCCCTGCAGTTAATTACGCTACCGCATTGCGGTAACAACTTTCTCCTTCTCCAGATGGTCACTTCGTGTCGTGAGTGTTTGTTTTGTTGCCCGTGGATTGTCTACGGAGACTGAGTTATGTCGTCGCCCGTAGGGCGTGGACTAGTCCAAATCCGTATTATCTTAGATTTGGGTTTGGGGGTTTGGTTTGAGGATACGTCAGCCGTACTCGAGGCTAAGATCAACTCAAACGTTTGTTAAGGATACGTTAGTCTCACTTTGAGACTAAGATCAACTTAACGGGATCGTTTAGATCCGACAAAAGAGCATTTCGGGGCTCCATTGTTCCAGTTTAGGGACATAGTGGTCCATCGTATGCATGGCCGTCGGGACCCATCACCTCTCTGACGACGTTGAAGGATTACAACGACGGATGTCAGAGGAGTTCAGAGATGTACCCTCAAGCCAGAGTCAATTGGGGGGATTCATAGTCCAGTCTGTTTGAAGGTTTAAGGATACGTTAGCCATCTTCGAGGCTAAGATCAACTTAAAAGGGATCGTTTAGATCCGACAAAAGAGCATGCAGGGGCTCCATTGTTCTAGTTTAAAGACATTGCGGTCCATGGGTAGTTTAAGGACATTGCGGTCCACTGTTAGTTTTAAGACATCTCGGTCAAGGTTAAGGACGTCGTAGTCCATGGGTTTAAGGACCCCACAGTCCGTTGTTAGTTTTAAGACATCTCGGTCAAGGTTAAGGACGTCGTAGTCCATGGGTTTAAGGACCCCACAGTCCATTATGTGCTCTGGATGCTTCACACGGGTTCACTGCCGTGCTCTGCGAGGACCAGGCTCCGCTCTAGACGTTTCCCACGGGGTCAAAGAGTGACATTATCCGCGTTCCACGTAACCAGGAATTTTGCATTAAACACGGGTTTAAGGACCCCGCAGTCCGTATCAATGTGTGGTCGTCGGGACCCGTCACCTCTTTGAAGATATTGAGGGATTACAATGCCAAGTATCAAAGGAGTGAAGAGATGTACCCTAGAACCGGAGTGGATTAAATAGTCCTTGGCCCAATTTGGGGTCAAGATGAATTAATTGTGTTATGAGTCCATTGGCCCAGTTAATCACAAATTGAGGACTTATGGCCATCTTGGGCTAAGTCCAATCAGGAGAGGCTTTGCCTCCATCCATTTAGTCAATTGGGCCGAAGCCTAGTGTTAAACACTACAGAGCAATCAGTGTTGAACACTGGGAATGAGGTTGACAAGTTAGTGTTTAACACTAAGAGATAATTGGTGTTAAACACCAGCAACAAGGCTTTTCAAATTAGTGTTAAACACTAAAACAGATCAGTGTTGAACACTGCAGATAAAGCTTTTTAATTAGTATTGAACACTAAGGCCCAACAGTGTTTTAACACTAGGTTCGAGAGTTTCAATTTAGTGTTAAACACTAAGACAAGAGGGGTCACGTAGCAGCACGTGAGAGCGCCCTCCCTTCATTTATTCTGCTGAGATTATCGCATCTTTCAGAGCATCACGTGCCATCACGTGATGGGCATTCAAATGCCTATGTATTAGAGCTTCTGCCAAGGGTCACGTGGATCACGTGGGGTGCTGCCTCAAAGGGACTTTCTGTAGATCTCTTGGGGGGTCACGTGATGACACGTGACCCTGCCTCTATGTATTTTGTTTAGAGGCTTTGTTAATCTTTTTTCAGGAATTAAATTCCTCGAGCTGTAAATTTCAGAGGAATTAAATTCCTACTTCCTTTCGAAGACTTATATTCTGGGATAGAGTTTAACTCTGAATTTTCTGTAGGAATTAAATTCCTCATATATGTGAACAACCAAATAGGGTTAAACCCTAACAAAGCTTTTTTAAGGAGTTTAAACTTCCATCCTCTGTTAAATTATGATTAAGGGAATTAAATTCCCGCTGCTGCAACAGAACTAGGTTCTTAATTAGGGTTAAACCCTGTTTCTTTTTATTCTGAAGGAATTAAATTCCCATGATACAGGGGCAAGCCCTAATTTTATTTTAAAGGAATTAAATTCCTATAGTTCTGTGAGAATTAAATTCTCGTGCTTGCATTCCTTCTCTATGTTTTGGATCTGCATGGCAGGATCTCAACCCATTGAGAATTAAATTCTCAACCTTAAGGGGAGATGTGCACTTTGCAGATCCTCTATCAAAGAGAGAAGAAATATGTTCTTCTGTTTTTACATTATCAGAGTTAAACTCTGTTGAGAATTAAATTCTCTTTTTCTTTCAAGGAGCTTTTCCCTTTCTTACCTAGGGTTTTTGCAGAAGATCCAAGTTTCTCCAAGTATCGAGGCTCTCTTCTTTTTCTTTTTCTCTCCCTGTCTCTCTATATATATATCTTTTTTTTTGTATCTCTTGGCTCCTATTTATAGGAGAAGCAGCCGAGTCAATTAGTTTTTGACGAATCTTCGTGAAAGATTTGATTTGCATCCATCATTCATTTTGGACCTTTAGATTGTTGGGTGAATTTTATTCACCATTGGATTTCAAATCCAGGGGTTTTTCCTTTGTTGTTTCGGTTAGATTTAAAGGAGAAATCTTTCCAAACCCGAGATTTTCCCATAGATAGATGATATTTCATCACCTCTGAATCTTTAATTCGATCGGTTCCAGATAGCCGCTTTCCTTTGGAAAGATTTGATTCTCCTTCAGAATTTAATTCTGTTTGACAAAATGGGCTTTGAAAGCCGGTCACGTGTGACCACGTGACTCATGGTCACGTGTGGGCACGTGACCCCCTTTGGAATGAGCCTTTTCCTTTCTTTTGCGCTTTGTCTTCTTATTGCTGCTTAAACGTCACGTGCTGCCACGTGACCCCTGGTCACGTGTGAGCACGTGACCCTTGTTTGAACTCTCTCTTTCCTTGGTTCAACTGGAGAACGAGTCTGCTGTCTTGAACGTCACGTGGCAACACGTGACCCTGGTCACGTGGGAGCACGTGACCTCTTCTGAACCCTTTTCCTTGACTTGATCAGGGAACCGGTTTGCCTTTTACACTTGCATTTAAACGTCACATGTCGCCACGTGACCCTGGTCACGTGGGAGTACGTGACTCTTTCTGAACCCCCTTTTCTTCAACGTAGTCAGGAAACTGAACTTGCCTTGCTGATGTGCTTAGGTGTCACGTGCCAACACGTGACCGCTAGTCACGTGTAAGCACGTGACCCTCTTCTGAAGCTTTTCCCAGAAGCTTTCCTGATTTTAAATCAGGAAATAAATGCCCCCACAGCGTTGTTCTCACGTGTCTGCACGTGAGTGCAACGCTGTCACCTCTTGTGACCGTTGGATTCCTCTAGGGATCTGGGGAGACGAAATGTTTTCATTATCTTCTATAAATACCTCTGTCTCTTCATAGGAGCCTTCACTTTGTTCATCTTCTTCTTCTGAGAACTTCTTCTTTGAGAATTTAATTCTCGCTTTCAGAGCTTAGTTCTCTGTCTTGAAACAATCTTCAGAGTTTAACTCTGTTCGAAAGGGATCCTTTTTCCTCAGGTAATGTTCTTGGACAACGATGGACCTTCACATTTCTCTGGATTTTAAATCCAAAACAAGGGTTCTTTACCCTTTTCTCTTCATATTTTTCCATAAGAACATGAAACTGCTTAATCTTCAAACTGTAGATCTTTTAGGGTTTAGATGATCCTTGGGGAGATGATGATGGCGTCTCAACTCCATGGAATTTAATTCCATCAAAAAACATGTTTCTGGAAATTTAATTCCCTTTTCTCAATAAGGAATTTAATTCCAACGAAGAACTCGATTTCTTCACACAGAGGCTTCCTGGGGTCTCTTGGCCCGAGATTGTTCTTCTGCAATTAATGCGATGGGGTTTTTGCAATGATGTCTTCTGTGGGAATTTAATTCCTTTGATTTTGTTGGGTTCGTTGTAGAGCCCTAGACGGATCTTGTTGAGGGGAATATGCATGGTCATCATTTTTTATTAAATGAGGATATTCCCTTTGTTTTATTGTAACTGTTTGGTCTCATTATTAATGAGCCGTCATCCGGATTCTGTGGGGCCCATATGTTTTGTGGCCAATGGTCCCAGGAAACTTTGCTGTTGTTTTCTTCGACTAGTCTTCATGTTCGTGCACGAATATATATTGCTAACTTTCTTTTTAACGGTCTTCCTTTACCGGATTTCAGGTGCAATGGCTTCTGTTCCACGCTTTCCCTTTTCTCGCTCGGAGGCCGCTTTTCCTCAGTCACCATCTGATGAGGAAGCGATGGCGATGATTCGGGCTCATGATCCGAACTGCACCAACCTTCTTCAGTGGGGATCTTGGTATAGTCAGATTATTCAGGGCCGCCGGAGTTTTCTTTGCGCGGTGCCGACGGAACCCACTTTCCCATTTTTACCGATGGATCCTCCGAGGACGGTTTTTGCTGTGGAAATGCCCAACTGGACTCCAACGGGGAGGTTGGAGCCTTCGACGACCGGCATACCGAATCACCCGATCCCGGCCATAGACATCTTGGGACGGCGTATCTGCCAGGGTGAGGCCCACCCGTGGGGGCAAATTTATAAGATAGGGCTCACTCCTAGGCATCCTACGGGCTATCTTCTCTGGGCTCGTTACATCCTTTCTGCTCATCGGGCGCGGTTGCAGAAAGTCGGGCTTTATCAGGCCATATACGCGTCACTCTTTCATTATAAGTCCCCGCATGCCTGGTGGGTCAAGGCGTTTTTAAACCAATGGAATCTTCCTACCAACACTTTCATCTTAGGAGATCGTGAGGTCTCGATCTCTCTTGCAGAGTTTTATGAAATCTCGGGATTGCCAATCAGGGGCGCACTGTATGAGGAGTTGTTGCCTCCTGACGAGTATGTCTTCGAGCCCGAGTCTGCAACGGTTGACGGCCTGTCCGCTGAGAATGCTGTTCGCCATAAGCGCCCCAGTTTAATTAAGGCCCTAGGCATCTTCGACCGATTATTCACCGAGTCCGAGGAGCAGGGTGTCACTTTTAAAAGCTTCATTTCCTGCTTCCTTCGTGAGGATATCATATCGAAGACTGTTCCGAAGTTTGCTAACATCAGAGACCCCTTTGGGTTTGGTCCGAAGAAGCTACCGACTGCTGAATCGGACCTGCCACAATATTATATTCCCATCGTGTCGCCGATGTCTTTTGAGTCCGTTGCAGCACCCGGTATGGATGAGGAAACATTCTTTGTGGGGTTTGTCAGCGTTTGGCTTAGCTGGTTCGTTATCCCCATGCATCGCCGCTTCATGAGAGCCTCGGTCATCTACCCGGCTCATTGTATTGCTGAGGGGACGCGGTTGGCCATCGGCATCCCGGCCTTGGCGCACCTCTATAATGGATTGGGTACCGCAGCTAATACCTCTACACCTGGCGTGGATGTGGTAAACTTTTCGCTTCATTATTTCACGTCCTGGATCGAAATGCACGTATTGGGGGCTTTCGCCATGCATCAGAGGCCCTCATTTTACGATGCCTACCCCTTTCCACGACTTATACGGCTAGTGGATGCTTCTGCCGCCGACCCGACTCAATTCGGGGCTATTCGGGTGCTAATTTCTCCTCATGCCACCGCCGGCGGGTTGGTTTTTACTGATCGGGTCTTGTCTACTCCTTCGGGTCCCGTCCAACAACTCTGGGACCAGTCGAAAGACAACGCGCCTTTTCTGAAGCCCCGGGAGGCCACGCATTTGTACGCAATTAGGCCGGGTTACTTGGTGTTTCGCCAGGACAGTGCGGCTCTTTTCATGCGGTACAATCCGCATCGATTTGCCCGGCAGCTTGGATACGACCAGGGCGTTCCTTTCGAGGCTTTTATAGTTGCCCTGATCCCTTCGCTCGATGCTGTTCGCGATGCCGCTCATCATTTCATGAGGCTGAATACCGGCTCTTATTTCATGGTTCCTGAAGCCGAGTACATGCCCCGATGCGTGGGCGCGTTTACGGGTTGGTATCTTCATCGGGTCAGCCCAATCATTCTCGAGGAAAGGAGGATGCTTCTCGGCCACGATGCCCCTCCTCTGGTTCCTGGGGCTAAGCTACGACCGAGGGTTCCAGTCCGCTTTCCTTTGAGGGAGATTGGCACCGCGCTCATTCCGGGGGAGTCCGGGGTAGACCTTACTCCAATAGCTGGTATGTCCTTGGGTTCTCGATCACGGGGTAAACGGGCTCCGGTGGTAGCACCCCTGCCGGTGGCGGCACCACCCCTTGTGGTGTCGACAATGGCGATATCGTCCTCGGTTGTGGCACCGAGCGATAGTAACAGGGATGAGGGCGCTGAGGGCGATGTGGGCCAGCGCCGCCATAAGGCTTCACGAGGGAGGAAGCGGTCATCCTCAGCGACCGGCTCCGGGTCTAAACGGCGGAGGAAAGCGGCTACTGCCCCGCTTGATTCTGTGGTGGAGTCTGAGCCTATCCTTGAAGACGAACCATTGGCCCTGCAAGGGTCAGACGCGGGACTTCTCTTCCCGAGTTCAGCTGATGAGGAGGCTGCGCAGTTGGCCGAGGCCATACGGCGCTCAAAAGACGCGTCTCATAACGCCAAGGTTCCGAAGAAGTCTTACCCCGCTGTAATCTTCTACGAAGACCCTTCGTGGATTAGGCGGCGATTTATCGGCCCTTTGGAGGAATGGGGGGAAAGGGCTTTGAAGCAGGCCGCTTCAGAAGACGCAGCCGATGCACTCTCTTTGTGGACCGGCGGTCATGAGTCTACTCTTGAACCCCGGCGAGCCCACCTCCTTGAGAAGGAGCAGCGGCTTGAAGAATCCATATTGAGGGCTTCTTTGCGTATAGGTACGTTGTGCTTCCTTTGTAGTCTCTCCGATTATTTATGCCTGTGCATATATATCATTACTCTTATTTGAATCGTGCAGAGTCTTCGATGCTGGGGGAGCTCCCTACGGGCCCATTAAAGCTAAAGCCCGCCAAAATTCTCAATGAGGCCTTGCTGGATATGGAGGGGGCTGACGAGGCTGCTCCTCTCATGGTGGAACTTCCAGCGGCGGTTCTTGGCCAGGGAGTGCTTGCCCCTTTGGAGGAGGCTCCTTTGGAGGCCGACGCCCCAATGACTCCTACTGCGAGCGGCCCAAAGGCTGGGAGCGAGGTAATCGGGACTACCCTCTCTTTGTTGGAGCCTGAGGTCATGGCGGAGAACGTTGAAGCTGCTATCCCCCCGGCTCAGAATGGGAGGACTGTTGAAGGTATTCCTCTGTGTTTTAATTTAGCAACCCCCTCATAGTCTGAATTCTTTTATCTTTCCCAGAATTGCGCGGTTTGGCGGCTACGATCGCGGATCTATCGCCCCGACAGTCATTTCAGCGTTTATTGGAGATGGCAGCTCCGCAGGCGATCTCCCCTCAACGCATTGTCCTCTCATCTGGGCAAGGTTGGTGTCGTCCATCCCTTCTCATAGCATCGTCGTTATTTTGCGTACTGACATTGATGTTTTCTACAGTTCTGGAAGTCGATGATGAGGTCGAGGTTCTTGAAGGGCCAGGGGAGCCTTCAGCTCCTACTTGCACGACTGTCGGTGAGTAACATCTCATTGCACTCTCACTCGTTCTTTGATTAATAATTTTGCTGACGTCTTCCAAATTTGAACAGCTCTGCCAGTCTCCACGGCGTTGGAGTCGCGCATCGTGACGCCACCCGGCCCTTATGCCTTGCGGGCTTCAGAACGCTTGGCCCAATTAAGCCTCGTCTCCTTGTCGTCTCTGATCGAGGAGCTTCGTGCTGGCAGCACGACCACGGCTGAAGCATTCGCTGCCGAGGCTAACGGTTCTCTTCCTTTTCTTGCCACCTACCACAGCGAAGAGGTGGTGCGAGTCTGGGTGGAGTTCTGCCGGCGAGTGGAGGCTTGCCTGCACACCCTCGAGTGTTCTCGCCTTTCCTCGGAGGCCGTGGCTGCAAAGGCGGAGTTACGAGGGCTGATAGCACGGTGCGCGGCCAACATGACGTCATGTGAGAAGAGGCTCGGTCGCAAGTTCTCGGAAAGGGAGCTAGCCTCCAAAGCTCTGAGCGAGCTTCAAGCCAATCTCACAGCCAGGGCCAACCAAGCGTATGAACTCTGGCGGGTGCTTCAGGAGTCCATCAAAGAGGTGGTGGCTCTCGACAAAGCTGCCACGTTTACTCGTGAGAGGGTTGAGGCTCATAAGGCCACTGAGAAAGAGCTTGAAGCCCGGCTCGCTTCGTATCAGGCTCAGCAAGCTCAAGCGGAGGCTCGTCTTCTGGAGATCTTGCGTAATGAAGCCGTGGCTCAGAAAAAGCAGGATGAGCTGACCAAGCTGCTGAATCGCCCGCCGGCCTGAAACATTTGTATCTTTTTCTTCCCTTTTGTACATACTCATGGATGAGAGTATTTTCTTTTTGTTTCTTTCATGAATTGTACTTTGTACCCATTTTGGTTTATGAATAAAAGATACATTTTTTCTTCTCAATGATGTGTCCCCTTTTCATTGAATGTATTCTACGGATATTCTATCTTGATCTCCTTGCAGGACAGTGACGGCTTAGGATACAGGGTTAGGATCTGCTTCCTAAGGCTTTTGCATTTTATAAGCCACGAGGGTCTCATAAAGAGTTTTTCTCCCTATAGGTCGAGAGGATCCCATAGGTGTAAGTTCTTCTTAAAAATCGTGAGGATTCTTAAGCGGGTTTTCCCTTGAGAGTCGTAGGGATCTCACCAGAGAGTTTTTTCTTCCTTACAGGTCGTGAGGGCCTGCAAGTGTTGGATGCGGTCACCCTTGTCCGTGTTTTACGGAGTCGGGAGTTTCTCAAGGTATCGTAGTTTAAAGACGTCACGGTCAAGGTTAAGGACCTCATAGTCCGTGGATTTAGGGACTCCACAGTCCGATGTTAGTTTTAAGACATCACGGTCAAGGTTAAGGACCTCATAGTCCGTGGATTTAGGGACTCCACAGTCCGCTGTTAGTTTTAAGACATCACGGTCAAGGTTAAGGACCTCATAGTCCGTGGATTTAGGGACTCCACAGTCCGGTGTTTGGTTGCAGGGACCCGTCACCTCTTTGAAGACGTTGAGGAATTACAACGCCGGGCATCAAAGGAGTGAAGAGATGTACCCTTAAACCAAGGCAAAGTCTGTAGGGAATCGGGGTGGTTGATCGTTAGTTTTAAGACATCACGGTCGAGGTTAAGGACGTCATAGTCCGTGGATTTTAAGGACTCCACAGTCCGGTATTTGCTCTGGATGCTTCACACGGGTTCACTGCCGCGCTTGGCGAGGACCAGGCTCCGCTCTGGACGTTTTCCACGGGGTCAAAGAGTGACATTGTCCGCGTTCCACGTAACCAGGAATTTTGCACTAGATGCTTCACACGGGTTCACTGCCGCGTTAGGCGAGAACTAGGCTCCGCTCTGGATGCTTCGCATGGGTTCACTGCCATGCTCTGCGAGGACCAGGATCCGCTCTGGACGTTTTCCACGGGGTCAAAGAGTGACATTATCCGCGTTCCACGTGACCAGGAATTTTGCACTAGATGCTTCACACGGGTTCACTGCCGCGTTAGGCGAGGACTAGGCTCCGCTCTGGATGCTTCGCATGGGTTCACTGTCATGCTCTGCGAGGACCAGGATCCGCTCTGGACGTTTTTCACGGGGTCAAAGAGTGACATTATCCGCGTTCCACGTGACCAGGAATTTTGCACTAGATGCTTCACACGGGTTCACTGCCGTGCTCGGCGAGGACTAGGCTCCGCTCTGGATGCTTCGCATGGGTTCACTGCCATGCTCTGCGAGGACCAGGATCCGCTCTGGACGTTTTCCACGGGGTCAAAGAGTGACATTATCCGCGTTCCACGTGACCAGGAATTTTGCACTAGATGCTTCACACGGGTTCACTGCCACGTTAGGCGAGGACTAGGCTCCGCTCTGGACGTTTTCCACGGGGTCAAAGAGTGACATTGTCCGCGTTCCACGTAACCAGGAATTTTGCACTAGATGCTTCACACGGGTTCACTGCCGCGTTAGGCGAGGACTAGGCTCCGCTCTGGATGCTTCGCACGGGTTCACTGCCATGCTCTGCGAGGACCAGGATCCGCTCTGGACGTTTTCCACGGGGTCAAAGAGTGACATTATCCGCGTTCCACGTGACCAAGAATTTTGCTGAATATATCCGCATTTCACGGGGTGAAGGTTTGACTGTTGGCGATATGTATACCACCGAGCCATGGAACTGGGAGTTGCCGCTGTTCCGCTTAGCTTGAAGTTGTGTCCGTTGTTACGAGACGAGTGTTGGGATGATCACTAGGTTATTTATGGCCCGTCAAGATTCGGCTCCTTCTTCTAATGAAACCTGGGGAGGAGGAGTGCGACTCCTTCTTTGTTTGCGCCCCTGGATTGTATACAGGGATTGATGTATCATCACCTGTAGGGCAAAAAGTTTCATTCTTTCATCATTTTTTTTATTCTTTCCGCGATGCTCTATCATTTCAGCTTTTTATATCGCGAAAATCGCGATTGCCCAATCATTTCGGCTATTTTTCGCGGTGCCCAATCATTTCGGCTATTTATTTTATTTTTACTCGCTGCTTTTTATTGCGAGTTGCCCAATCATTTCGGCTATTTTTCATGCATACATTTTTTTTACTTGCTGATTTTTATTGCAAGTTGCCCCATCATTTCGGCTATTTCGTATGCACGTATGGCTCGCTGTTTTTTTTTATCGCGAGTGTGGAACTTGGAATCTGGTGCCAATCTCAGCATCAGCATCGCTACAACTGGAATATTGCCAGGAGCGAATCATCATTTGCCATGAAAGGACTTGGAATTTGATACCGATTTAGGCATCAGCATCGCTACAACTGGGATATTGCCAGGAGCGAATCATCATTTGCCTCTGTCGATGTCGAACAAAGGTGGCTTAGCGAACAGGGTTAGGGTCCCGTCGACTAAGGCTTTTGACTTCGTGAGCCGTAAGGGTCTCACAAAGGTATTTCTCCCTACAAGTCGTGAGGATCTCGTAGGTGTGTTTTCTCCTTAGAAATCGTGAGGATTCTTAAGTGTATGTTCCCCTGTAAGTCGTAAGGATCTTACAAAAGGGTTTTCTCCTTATAAGCCGAGAGGACTTACAAGTGTTGTTTGCTGTACAAGCATATCCCTAGTCACGGATGGGACTTTGTTAGGGAAATATTTATCCGTGCCCGTGGATTGTATACAAGGGTCATTATGAGCCGCTTGTAGGGCCAAAAGGTTGTGGGGGTTGCTTAAGAACAGGTTCAGGTCTCTGTAACTTAAGACTTTCAAATCTTATGAGCCGTGAGGGTCCCATAAGAGAGTTCTCCTTACGAGTCGTGAGGATCTCGCAAGTGTAATTTCTCCTTAGGAATCGTGAGGATCCCTAAGTGTATTGCTCCCTTGTGAGTCGTAAGGATCTCACGCGGGTGGTTTCTCCTTACAAGGTCGAGAGGACCCTGTAAGTGTCTTTTAACGAGATTGCGCCCTTTCAGGTTTTCACAAACACTCGCCGGTAGCCCTGCTGTTTTTACTCACGGAGCCCTTTCGGGTTTTCATCCGTGCCCACTTTGCTTATGGACATACCGTTTTTTTTATTCTTTTTCACTTTTTTTCTTTTTTCTTTTATTTTATTTTATTTTTTTCTCTTTTTTTTATCTCGTCAGCCTAAAGATGCTGCGGTAGTAGTTTTAGGGACGTTTCGGTCCGTTGTTAGTTTAAGGACGTTTCGGTCCGTCGTTAGTTTAAGGACGTTTCGGTCCGCCGTTAGTTTAAGGACGTTTCGGTCCGTCGTTAGTTTAAGGACGTTTCGGTCTGTCGATATGGGAAGGCCGGCTGCTGCTTGTAAAGTCTGAGCCTAGGAAGATAGTGAGCGGACATAGTCATCGTCATCTATCATTGACCCCGGCTGCGGCTTATTAAGCGTAGTATTTCTTCAAGAAGCGGCCGTTTATTGGCCTGAAAGGCCTTTCACCGTGCATGTCCATGAGTAGGTAGGCTCCACCCTGGTAGACCTTGTCTATGACGTACGGGCCTTCATAGTTTGGCTCAAATTTTCCTCGCTTGGCACGATTGGGGATCATAGGTCTTTTGACCACTAGTACAAGTTCGCCTTGGCGGAATGTCCTCGGCCTGGTCAATCTTTCGTATGAGCGTGTCATCTTTGCTTTGTAGGCTTCTAGATGTTGTTGCGCTATGAGCCGGGTTTCGTCGAGGGCATCAAGCTCCTCAAGCCGAAGGTGAGCATTTTCTTCGTTCGTCAGCTCGTGGTGGACTGCTACTCGTAGAGAGGGTAACTCTATCTCGAGGGGGAGCACTGCTTCCGTCCCAAATACCAACGCGTACGGCGTTGTGTTTGTGGCCGTCTTGAACGTAGTTCGATAAGCCCAAAGGGCTTCTTGCAGCCTTTCGTGCCAGTCTTTCTTATTCCTGGAAACGGTCTTTTTTATGATCTTCGTCAAGGTCTTATTGAAGGCCTCGGCTAGACCGTTAGCTCGTGGATTGTAAACCGAAGAATATCTCCAGTCTATATTGTGCTGCTGTGCGAAGCGGCTAATCTTATGGCTTCGGTAGGCCGGCCCATTATCGGAGATAATCCGCCGTGGGGTCCCAAACCGGTAGATGACATGCGTCTTGAAGAAATGGAGGATATTCTCCGTCTTCACTTCCCTCGGTGGTACTGCTTCTGCCCATTTGGAGAAGTAATCAGTTGTCGCCAGGATAAAACGGTGTCCCCGAGACGATGCTGGCTCAATGGGGCCGACTATGTCAGTCCCCCACATTTCGAATGGCCAGCTAGCTACCGTTGGATGCAGTGGATTCGGATGTTGGTGGATGAAGTCTCCATGAATCTGGCATGAGTGGCATTGCTTCGCATACTCGAGGCAGTCCTGGGTCATCGTGGGCCAATAGTAACCCATCCATTTGATTTTTAACTTCATCTTTGGGCCTGCTTGGTGAGAACCGCAAAGTCCGTCATGAACTTCCTGAATGACTCTTTCTGCTTCGTCAGGTCCTAAGCATCTCAGCCATAGGGAATCAAACGATCTCTTGTATAGAATATCGTTGACGAAAGCGAAGGATAGAGCTCGTTTCATGAGCTGATGTCTTGAGGACGCTTCTTTGGGCGTTCGGTGGGACTTAAAGTAGTCTATGAAGACTTCCCTCCAGTCTTCGGCCTTCTCATGGTCTTTTATTTGTAGGGTCGTCTGCTCAGTCGCTCCCTTTTCTTCGCATAATTCCGGAGACATTTCTGCCGGGGCGAGCACTCGACGGCTTTGTACCACGATTCTGACGTCATCGAGGTTCTCGTCAGCCAGTTCTTTAGCAAGTTTAGCCAACGCGTCTGCTTTGCTATTTTCCGCGCGCGGTATGTTCTCCAAAGTATAGGAGGGAATTTGGGTCAATAGTTGTTGCACCCTTTCGCCGTACTTCACCAACTTCGGCTTGCACGTTTGGTAGTCACCATTTACTTGACTAACGACCAGCTGAGAATCCCCGTATATAAGGAGGTCTTCAATTCCCATGTCGATGGCGATCTCGAGGCCTGCTATCAGAGCTTCGTATTCAGCTTCATTGTTTGTCCTCGGCTCTGTTAAGGAGAAGGCGAAGCGCATTATCCCTCCTTGTGGAGTTGTAAAGATGAGGCCTATCCCTGATTTGATCATTGGGATACCTTGTTTCTTCTTCTTTATGGAGGACGCTCCATCGAAATAGAGTTCCCATCGGATACTATTGCCGCCAATCGCATCAAATGCATGCTCGTCCGGCAAATCGCAGTTCAGAGGAGAATCGGTCGGTATCGGGTGTTCAGCGAGGAAATCGGCAATGGCCTGGCCTTTTACCGCCTTGAGAGGTTGATACGTTATCGAGAACTCCATCAAGAGCAGGGCCCATCTAGCGAGTCGTCCCGTCAATATGGCTTTTGACATCAAGTATTTAAGGGGGTCCACCTTCGAGATGAGACGGACTTCGTGTGCCAACGCATAGTGCCTGAGCTTTGTTATCGCGAAGATTAACGCCAAACAATGTTTTTCAACGGGAGAGTAGTTGCTTTCTGCCCCCAGTAGCACTCGACTTAAGTAGTAGAGTGCTCTTTCTTTCCCCTGATCGTTCTCTTGTGCCCATAATGCGCCCAAGGAACCTTCGAGGGCGGTCGTATAAAGAATGAGGGGTTTTCCCTTAACCGGAGCAGCCAATACCGGAGGGTTCTGCAGGTATTGCTTGATCTCGTCTAGTGCACCTTGACATTTGTGGTCCCAAACGAATGGAGTTCCCTTTTTCATCAGGTGGCTGTAAGGACGGCATTTGCCCGAAAGATTAGCGATAAACCGCCGGATGTATGCGAGCTTCCCTTGGAGAGACCGCAACTGCTTGAGGGTTCTTGGCGGAGGCATTTCCATGATCGCCTTAATCTTTGACGGATCTATTTCAATACCTCGGTGTCGAACAATGAATCCCAGAAATTTGCCCGAGGAGACTCCAAACGCGCATTTAAGGGGATTCATTTTCAAATTATATTGCCGAAGGCGTCGAAATACAGTCTCCAGATGTTTTAGATGCTCTTCGTACGACATGCTCTTCACTACAAGGTCATCGATATAGCACTCGACGATGTCATGTATGAGATCGTCGAAGATCTTTGTCATGGCTCTTTGATAGGTAGCGCCAGCGTTCTTTAGGCCAAAGGGCATAACCCTGTAGCAGAATATACCCAAAGGGGTCCGGAAAGCGGTATGCTTCTGGTCTTCGGGATGCATCTTTATCTGATTGTATCCTGACGAACCATCCATAAAGGAGAAAACCTCGTGAGTGGACGTGTTATCTATCATTAGCTCGGTTACCGGCACCGGGAAATCATCCTTTGGACAGGCTTTATTGAGATCCCTGAAATCCACGCATATGCGTACCGTCCCATTCTTCTTCATTACCGGGACGATATTGGCGATCCAGTCGGGATATTGGACTTCTTGGATAAATCCAGAATCGATCAGCTTCTTGACTTCGGCGTTGATGCTCATCTCAAGCTCGAGTCGCATCCTCCTTGGCGCCTGCTTGACTGGCTTGATATCTGGGGATATTGCTAATCTATGCACAGCAATCTCCGGATCTAATCCTGGCATCTCGGAGTAGTTCCACGCGAAGCAATCTTTATGCCGTAGAAGCACGTCCTTTAACGCAGCCACCCTCTCTTCGGATAACAGCTCGCTGACAAATGTCGGTCGCGGGTCGTCTGCCGATCCCAACTCAATCTTCTTGAGGTTATCTGCAGTAGTATGTATGCCATCTTCCAGTTCTTTTGGAGCAGGCGGAAATTCTGAGATCACCTCATCATCGCTGTTCTCAAAGCACCGGGGAAGGTCATCTGCGTTCTCGGGCTCTTCTCCTAATATCGTAATCGTATAACAAGTGCGAACCCACTCCCTGGACTGGGGTGGACCCGGTTCTGCTCTCGCGGCCTTGGGCTCATGCTTTCGCGGCGGCGTTACCCTCCAGCCGTCGGATAAAGCGAATCTGCCCCGTCGGTACCGGTCCTCGACCCAGTTCTTGAAGGTGAAGCAGTCTTCGGTAGGATGTCCTATGGCTTGGTGATAAGAGCAATAACTCGGATGAGAGGCCTTGCTAGCTTGCTCAGGATGTCTAGACTCTGGAAGCGTGATCATTTGATGTTTTATAGCGAGGTTGAGTAACCTCTCCGTCTTGTCTCGGGGGAAGGAGTACGCTCGACTCATCTTCTTCATGAGGGACAAACCCGAGCCGCTTCTTGATTTATTTCCGTCTCTGCGTCGGGCCTTTCGTACAACGGATTGACGAGGATAAGCGTCTTTGTCTTTTGCAGCACGTTGAGATAAACGTTGCGTCCTGGCCTTCTCGTAGATGGCCATTTCGCGGTTGTGGTCTTCCCGAGCTTTCTGACCCACTTTCCTGATAGGCTTGCCCATTCGTTCTTCAAACGACGGACTCGGCGCTTCAATCGCGGAGTCTAGTTTTGATGAGGGGTTGGCATCTCTTGACGAGGCGTCCTCTTCTTCATCAAAGGTATATATGGCGTAGCTACTGTGGGCCTGTTCCCGTTTTCCGGCTCTTGCGTATCCAAGCCCGAGTGTTTCCATCTTCCCGTTGGGCAATTTGCGTTGAGTCCCGGGGACATCCCAAATCCTGTTGTAGAACCGCGCCTGCCGAACGGTCTGTTCTAAGGGTACTCCTTGGCGCTTCAATAGCTTCTTTAATCCATTTGTATAGTATCTGGGCAGACGGATGGGTTGGAGCCTGTCAAGTGTAGCATCCGCGCCATGCCAGATCTCTTTCTCTATTTTCGACTCTGAGGATCGGTAGAATAGGATCACCTTCTCACCCCTTCGCCTGGGAGGGACGTAGAATGTTTGCAGGTCCTGCACATTGTGAGCCTGAAGCGTGTCGAGATCCTTATAGTGTTCTCGCGGTACCATGGTGATTTGCAGACTATGGTCATCGCCAGGGGGTGCTTGTATTGACAGCCGATTGGAGAACACAGCATTAACTTCATCTTCTGAATCACTTCCGAAGACCAACACGGGGGCGGGCGTCCCCAGGTTGTTTGCGTTGAGATGGCCCTGCATAAACTATCTCTTCCTCTTCTTCGATGTCGCTTCCGAAAACGGGGATGGTGGCGGCGGCTTTGTTCTCCGGATTGCGACACCTTTCTGTATCCTCGAAATCTGGCAAAAAGTACTTCGCATCTTCGTATTTGCGGACTTCGTTCACGGAAAATGGGTTTAACTCACCTGTTACGGTATACTCAAAACCATCCTTAAAGTACTTCATACACTGATGTTGTGTAGAAGGGATGATATTGTACTCGTGCAGCCAAGGACGGCCGAGCAAGGCGTTGTAGCAAGTCTTGGCGTCAATGACATGGAATTTGATGTCTGTGACGAGAAGTCCAAAGCGTAATGTTAGTATCACAGATCCGAGAGTCCGTGACGATTGTGAATCGAAACCGGAGATAGTAATTTTGTCACGAGCGAGGTGTTGCACACTCATGCAGATTTCCTTCAACACCCGAACATTAAGGGGGTTGACGGAGGATCCATTATCCACCAGGATCTTGCCTATCTTGATATCATGGCAGTATCCGGAGACATATAGGGGACGGTTATGGTCGCATGTCCCGAGAAGGAGGTCTTCGTCACCGAAAGTGATGTCGGCTGTATGCACTTCCTCCAGTTCATCCTTCATCTTTTCAGTGGCGAGGAAGGCTTGGAATTGCTCAGGTTCTTGTAACGCCTTAATCAGTGAGTCTCGCGCTTCTTTTGATAATAGGAGGGCATCGAGAATGCTAAGCTGAGAAGGTAGCTTCCTTAGGTGCACGAGGATGTTATAGTCCACTTTACTCTTCCTAGGAGGGTCTTTGGCAGCCAGCTCTCTCATGACTTGGTCATCTAAAGTGATATCTTCAGTGACCTTTTCCTTTCCCTTATCCCTTCTATTCCCGGGCCCGAGATTCTTCTCTGGGAGTGTGCGATTGCGCAGCTGAATGTTCTCGCAGGCCTCCGATTCCTTCTCTTTCCCCAAAACGGATTCTTTAAAGAGAGGGCCCAAAGCCATTTCTTCATCAGAGTCGCTCCCAAAGGTGAGAACTTGTGACCCCCTGGCGTTAACCATGTAACAGTTGCCAGTCGTTCTGTTGTGCCCATCGACAGTACTTCTTCGCTCCCGACGGATCTTGCGTTTCATGCGCTTAACATGTTGCCGACGAGCGACATATCCTTGCCACCATATCTTAAAGGCGTCGCACTCCTCCGTGGGGTGTGAGATTTTCCGGTGATATGCGCAATAATCAGGGTGCCTCTCCACCCCATCATGTGTGTTTCCTTCCGAGGGCGGTAGCTTCATCCCCATTGACATAGCTTTGGCAAACCTTTTTCTCGTCTTGAATATCTTCTTGTCTACTTTGGATGCCTTTTGCTCTGGCAGTGGTAGGTCAACTCTTTCGTTCAGTTGCCCGCATTTGGCTCCTTCCGATGTGGCCATTTCACGCTCCCGGTCCGCTTTACATTTTAGACGAATCTCGTCTAGAAAAGCGTCGATCATTTCATCTGTTGGCCATGCACGCTCTGGTACAGGCTCTGTCTCCAGTTTTTCAATGCCAGGAGTTTTCCCATCATCGGTAAACAAGTGGGAGATTACGTTACAACTCGCTACATGTCCTTCGGATTCATCCGACGAGCTTTCTCCATCATCTTCTTTTTGAAAGATGTGGTTGAGGAACTCTTGCAGTGTGACAGGAGTTCGCGCCTTTTGATTGTATTCTTCCAGCGCGTCGATTTGCTTCTGCAAGTTCGTGTGTTCGTTTTCAAGCTTCACGGGCTTCTTGGATTTCTTCTTCTTTTTCTTCGAAGATTTTGACGGTTGGGCGTGAGTATTTGGGCCATTATCGCGAGTCTTCGTAGTTGGGCGGGGCTTCAACATCCCTTTGATAATTTGAGGTTCAAGAGGGTCCTTCCATTCGATCGCAGGGCACGCATGAAGGTCTCTCAGCATTCTTTTGGTTTTAGTTGATAGCACGACCTCCCATGGAGCTTCTTCAATAAAAGAATATGTTGCCCCCGGTGTATCCGCTTTCCTAGGAGCATGCGGCTGTGGGGGGTTCACCTTCCACTTTTCGGACAGTACAAACTTCCCCTGGAGGTACTGGTCTTCAATCCATCCTTTGAAGACGAAGCAATCTTTAATCGGATGGCCTACCGTTTGATGGTAAGGGCAATAGTTAGGGTTATTCATTTCGGTGGGTTGCGGCGGTCGCCTTGGATTTGGCAGGTTTATAAGTCTGTTGCGTATTGCCAGCTCGAATAGCCGTTTCGTCTTGTCCCGTGGGAACGAGTAGGGACGCTTCATCTTCTCATTATAATACCGACGCCTTTCTTCGAGTTGATCTGCCGGTTTCGGGGCGTAAGGTTGCTGCTGGGCATTCGCAACAAAGGTTGCCCTCCCTTTACCCTTGTCATTCCGAGGTTCTGACTTCGGGGGAGGCGGTCTATGACCCATCTGGTCCATCTGAGCCAACTTGTCGATTAAAGCCTGGAATGTGGTTGGCTTAAAGAACATCATAAACTGAGAGATAGTTGCGTGAGGGTCTAGAGTTCCCACGAACATGCCCACCGCAGGTGCTTCCTCAATGCGTTGCTCACATCTCGACCACAAGTTCCGCCAGCGTATAGCGTACTGGACCCAGGTTTCGCCCGGTTTTACCCTGGCGTTAATCAGTGCAGTTATTGGAGTGCGTTCGCTGGCACTTGCGAATCGCTGAGTGAACAACAGCTCCATTTCAGCGAACGTTTTGATAGAATCGTTCGGGAGTTCCGAATACCATTCGAACGCAGTTTCTGATAAGCTGCCCACGAACTGGCGGAGCAACAGTTTATCATCACCGCCGGTGTTACCGCAGAGGGCCCGGAACTGGGCGACATGCTGATGGGGATTGCCGGTCCCCTTATACACGTGGAATTTTGGTATCGTATAGCCTTGCGGGTATTTGATTTGGTCATACCAGCTCGGATACGGCCGCCCCGTTTTCACGACTTGACCAGCTACCTCAGTCGCGTGATGAACCCGGATTTGCTGGGCTATGTAGTCAGCCAAGTCAGCCTTAGAGATTGCCTCCTCCTTGGCCGTTGAGAGGGCCGGTGGTGGATTTGACGTTTCTCCTCGGTCGTCTTCAAGAACGATTGGGGGATCCTCGGCGGGTAAGTCCTGCTGGATCATCATTCCTATCATATCTTGGAAGAGAAGGCCCATACGTTGTATGTTGGCCGCTTGTTCAACAGCCTCTTTGTCCTTTTTCTCCAGTGTTCGGCGAAGGAATTCAGCGTCGGTTTCTTCCTCTCGGCGTGCGTCTGAGGACGTTTCTGGATTTTCTTTTGGCCCAGTGAGCGCGGCCATAGCATTCATCATTTCTTGAAGCTTTTGTTGCTGCTCCTAGGCCTTCGTCACGGATCGGGTTAGCGGTCGGTGGCCCGTAGAAGTGCGGCTTTCCTCCTTTCCAGAGGCCATGTAAACAGTGTGCACCACCATGCCCCCAGACTTAGGGCGTCTGGGCTCGGTGCTTTTAGCCGTCGTTGCATGCTGTGGGGTCTTCTCTGGCCTCCTCCTTTTATGAGCCATGGAGGTTGAGGGGGCCGTTGAGGTGGGTGTCCAGACAGCCTTTTGGGGTTTAGCCTGGTGACCAGCTTCCGGTTGGATTTTCAGCTTCTTGTGCTGGCGGGAGAAGTTTGGATCGATGATCGAGTCTCGGGCCTGCCGCCAAACCTTATAGATTTTGGAAGACAGCCGTTGAGGAGATCGGGGTTGTTCGGGTTTTATTTCGACAACCTTTTTTAATGAGGGAGGAGACCTCTTCAGCACTGCCGTAGGAGAATTCCTTCGCACCTTATTTAGCATTTCAAAGCTGTTCCCAGTTGGAACAGCAGCATTAACCTCTGCCACCGGGGCCGATGGAGTCAACCCGGAGGGGGAGTTGCCCCTAGCCTTCCTTACTCGGCGCCAATGGCGACGTCGAGCGTGTCGAGCGGACGGTGTAGGGTCAGCGGTAAGAATGGTTTCGTCTTGCCCCCTGTCTGGGTGGGGGGTCGCTGTTGGTGTTAGCCTGTCAAAGACCGACGTCCTTTGGGCAGCAGGAGCGGGAGCGGGAGCCGTCAATCTTGTAAAGACCGACCTTTTGGCCGTAGAAGCCGCCTTGACGATTTCGGGAGCAGGAGCAGCCACTTTCTTAGAAGCAGCCTTCTCTGAGATTGTAGGCCCCATGATGGGTTTGCAGGATTTCTGGCCCAATCTAGAGAAGACCGAGGCGTTGACGTTGGGCGACTCGTTGAGAGGAGCCGCGACAGGGGTAAGACGATCAAAGACCGACTTCTTAAGAGCTTCCGTTGTCAGTACTGGAGCGGTGAAGTTTGTCGGCGGGAGCATGGTCCCAAAGAACAATCCTGTGGTGGCGCGAGTGACCTGTTCCACGGGCATTGTGAATAGCGAAGCAGCTTGGGGTCCGTAGGCTATACCTCCTGGCGAGGCAGAGCGTTGGTTGCAATTGCAGTCTGAGCAGTTGGAGAATTTCACGGAAGTAGAAGCCATCGATCCTTTGCTTTCTGCAATAAGCAAGATGCCAATTCTTAGTATCTTGAAACCCAAGGGCAACCATTAGCGAACCGCGATTGGTTCGCGAGTCACGACACACGAAGTGTGGAGTGGAAAGAGAAAAAGGTCCCACCGGGCGTGCCAGAATCTGTTCCCCTCCGAACGGCGGCCGAGACGCGGCGTCTCGCCTGAGATTCGGGGCAGATGCTAATTGGTGCTATCCGTCCACCTCTCCGAAGATGCCAAGTTGAATTATGGCACCATGTATCGAAGGTTTAGACGGATGCGTCCGATGTAGCAGACTTCGTCAGATTCCCCCTCGTTTGAGGAGTTTTTTGATTGTGGGGACGCTCTTCCCTGCAGGCGCAAGCCCCTGCAGTTAATTACGCTACCGCATTGCGGTAACAACTTTCTCCTTCTCCAGATGGTCACTTCGTGTCGTGAGTGTTTGTTTTGTTGCCCGTGGATTGTCTACGGAGACTGAGTTATGTCGTCGCCCGTAGGGCGTGGACTAGTCTAAATCCGTATTATCTTAGATTTGGGTTTGGGGGTTTGGTTTGAGGATACGTCAGCCGTACTCGAGGCTAAGATCAACTCAAACGTTTGTTAAGGATACGTTAGTCTCACTTTGAGACTAAGATCAACTTAACGGGATCGTTTAGATCCGACAAAAGAGCATTTGGGGGCTCCATTGTTCCAGTTTAGGGACATAGTGGTCCATCGTATGCATGGCCGTCAGGACCCATCACCTCTCTGACGACGTTGAAGGATTACAACGACGGATGTCAGAGGAGTTCAGAGATGTACCCTCAAGCCAGAGTCAATTGGGGGGATTCATAGTCCAGTCTGTTTGAAGGTTTAAGGATACGTTAGCCATCTTCGAGGCTAAGATCAACTTAAAAGGGATCGTTTAGATCCGACAAAAGAGCATGCAGGGGCTCCATTGTTCTAGTTTAAAGACATTGCGGTCCATGGGTAGTTTAAGGACATTGCGGTCCACTGTTAGTTTTAAGACATCTCGGTCAAGGTTAAGGACGTCGTAGTCCATGGGTTTAAGGACCCCACAGTCCGTTGTTAGTTTTAAGACATCTCGGTCAAGGTTAAGGACGTCGTAGTCCATGGGTGTAAGAACCCCACAGTCCATTATATGCTCTGGATGCTTCACACGGGTTCACTGCCGTGCTCTGCGAGGACCAGGCTCCGCTCTGGACGTTTCCCACGGGGTCAAAGAGTGACATTATCCGCGTTCCACGTAACCAGGAATTTTGCATTAAACACGGGTTTAAGGACCCCGCAGTCCGTATCAATGTGTGGTCGTCAGGACCCGTCACCTCTTTGAAGACATTGAGGGATTACAATGCCAAGTATCAAAGGAGTGAAGAGATGTACCCTAGAACCGGAGTGGATTAAATAGTCCTTGGCCCAATTTGGGGTCAAGACGAATTAATTGTGTTATGAGTCCATTGGCCCAGTTAATCACAAATTGAGGACTTATGGCCATCTTGGGCTAAGTCCAATCAGGAGAGGCTTTGCCTCCATCCATTTAGTCAATTGGGCCGAAGCCTAGTGTTAAACACTACAGAGCAATCAGTGTTGAACACTGGGAATGAGGTTGACAAGTTAGTGTTTAACACTAAGAGATAATTGGTGTTAAACACCAGCAACAAGGCTTTTCAAATTAGTGTTAAACACTAAAACAGATCAGTGTTAAACACTGCAGATAAAGCTTTTTAATTAGTGTTGAACACTAAGGCCCAACAGTGTTTTAACACTGGGTTCGAGAGTTTCAATTTAGTGTTAAACACTAAGACAAGAGGGGTCACGTGGCAGCACGTGAGAGCGCCCTCCCTTCATTTATTCTGCTGAGATTACCGCATCTTTCAGAGCATCACGTGCCATCACGTGATGGGCATTCAAATGCCTATGTATTAGAGCTTCTGCCAAGGGTCACGTGGATCACATGGGGTGCTGCCTCAAAGGGACTTTCTGTAGATCTCTTGGGGGGTCACGTGATGACACGTGACCCTGCCTCTATGTATTTTGTTTAGAGGCTTTGTTAATCTTTTTTCAGGAATTAAATTCCTCGAGCTGTAAATTTCAGAGGAATTAAATTCCTACTTCCTTTCGAAGACTTATATTCTGGGATAGAGTTTAACTCTGAATTTTCTGTAGGAATTAAATTCCTCATATATGTGAAGAACCAAATAGGGTTAAACCCTAACAAAGCTTTTTTAAGGAGTTTAAACTTCCATCCTCTGTTAAATTATGATTAAGAGAATTAAATTCCCGCTGCTGCAACAGAACTAGGTTCTTAATTAGGGTTAAACCCTGTTTCTTTTTATTCTGAAGGAATTAAATTCCCATGATACAGGGGCAAGCCCTAATTTTATTTTAAAGGAATTAAATTCCTATAGTTCTGTGAGAATTAAATTCTCGTGCTTGCATTCCTTCTCTATGTTTTGGATCTGCATGGCAGGATCTCAACCCATTGAGAATTAAATTCTCAACCTTAAGGGGAGATGTGCACTTTGCAGATCCTCTATCAAAGAGAGAAGAAATATGTTCTTCTGTTTTTACATTATCAGAGTTAAACTCTGTTGAGAATTAAATTCTCTTTTTCTTTCAAGGAGCTTTTCCCTTTCTTACCTAGGGTTTTTGCAGAAGATCCAAGTTTCTCCAAGTATCGAGGCTCTCTTCTTTTTCTTTTTCTCTCCCTGTCTCTCTATATATATATCTCTTTTTTTGTATCTCTTGGCTCCTATTTATAGGAGAAGCAGCCGAGTCAATTAGTTTTTGACGAATCTTCGTGAAAGATTTAATTTGCATCCATCATTCATTTTGGACCTTTAGATTGTTGGGTGAATTTTATTCACCATTGGATTTCAAATCCAGGGGTTTTTCCTTTGTTGTTTCGGTTAGATTTAAAGGGGAAATCTTTCCAAACCCGAGATTTTCCCATAGATAGATGATATTTCATCACCTCTGAATCTTTAATTCGATCGGTTCCAGATAGCCGCTTTCCTTTGGAAAGATTTGATTCTCCTTCAGAATTTAATTCTGTTTGACAAAATGGGCTTTGAAAGCCGGTCACGTGTGACCACGTGACTCATGGTCACGTGTGGGCACGTGACCCCCTTTGGAATGAGCCTTTTCCTTTCTTTTGCGCTCTGTCTTCTTATTGCTGCTTAAACGTCACGTGCTGCCACGTGACCCCTGGTCACGTGTGAGCACGTGACCCTTGTTTGAACTCTCTCTTTCCTTGGTTCAACTGGAGAACGAGTCTGCTGTCTTGAACGTCACGTGGCAACACGTGACCCTGGTCACGTGGGAGCACGTGACCTCTTCTGAACCCTTTTCCTTGACTTGATCAGGGAACCGGTTTGCCTTTTACACTTGCATTTAAACGTCACGTGTCGCCACGTGACCCTGGTCACGTGGGAGCACGTGACTCTTTCTGAACCCCCTTTTCTTCAACGTAGTCAGGAAACTGAACTTGCCTTGCTGATGTGCTTAGGTGTCACGTGCCAACACGTGACCGCTAGTCACGTGTAAGCACGTGACCCTCTTCTGAAGCTTTTCCCAGAAGCTTTCCTGATTTTAAATCAGGAAACATGTCCCATTTGGAGGAGTAACCTACGGGCCCCAAGCGGCCTCCCTTTTCACTATGCCAGTGGAGCAGGTAACTCAAGCAACCACTAGGCTCTTATTCGGGACCATGCTCCCGCCAACGAGCTTCAGCGCTCCTGTACCATCGCAAGAAACTCCCAAGAAGTCGTTTTTCAGCGCTCCTGTGCTTATTTACGCCTTACTTTGCATTATACTGTATATAAGCACACACAAAAATTTGTGATGATAAAAGAGTAGAAAGTGAAAAATTATATTTAAAAGATAGGAATAGTTTAAGAAAAATAAGAAAGTTAGATATTTTCTTAAATGAAACTAGTAATAAGTAATTATGAGCCGTTGTCCTAAGGGTTAGTAAGATGAAGGAAGTCACTAATCTGAGGATAAAAATAAGTCTGAAAAATAGTTCCTATTCTGGAAGCCAAACATATGAACGTTGATACCCTACTATACGCACTTACACACATCTTGAAACTCGGGACAGTAGAGGATACCTTGAAATGTTCTTGTCTAAAAGCCAAAGTATGAAGGAAATAAAAAAAATTGAATAAAATATAAAAGGGTGAAGAAAAATGAATACTGGTTTTGTTATCACCGAGGCAGCAATAAAAAAATATAGCGAGGGTGCCTCATCACCTAGTGCCTTAGACCAACTGGTCCGGGAGTCACTGTTATGCCTTAGGTGGTGCAAGACGAGGAAATACACTTAATAAGCGATCACATGAGTAATCGGTCGGTTAGTACCTCAAGAAGTATTAACGGTCGCATGAAAATGTGTGAGCAAATCTAAATATCTATTAAAAAGTACTAAGGTAGATGGACAAGAGTATGATTGCTTGAATTGAATTCTCTGAGTGTAGAGATGTCCAGTTCACACACGTAGGGGTATATGATCAATGTTTGGAAGAAAGGTATGAATAAAAACTAAAGGCGATGTTTTATTGAGGGATAATGTGATTTCTAACATTTTTTCATGACCATTAAAATAGGGCTCATAGCAACTGAAAAGCTGGTATAGTTGAAAACTCTTATTTTCAAGTTCTTTCTTTTATAGTTCTTATCTTCATATAACTTTCGCCATCTCTCTTTTATTAAAAGATTTTGTGGGTATAATCCACTGAAAACCCTCAGGAGACAACACTCTTCCTACTAGGGATATGCCACTGGCGCCGAGTAAGGAAGGCTGGGGGCAACTCTCCTTTTGGACTGACTCCGCCGACTCCAACGGCGGAAATTGATGTTGTTGTTCCAACTGGGAACAGCTTTGAACCACTTAGGAAGGTCCGCGAGAACTCTCCGACCGCTGTGCTGAAAAGATCTCCTCCACCTATGGAGAGCACTGCAAAGGTGAAGCCGGAACAGCCCCCTCAACGGCTGTCCTCTAAAATCTACAAGGTCTGGCGTCAAGTCCAAGACTCGGTAATTGATCAAGATTATCCCCGCCGACAGAAAATGGTGAAAGATCAGCGGGAAAAGGACTGTCCTTACAGCCACCTGATGAAGAAGGGAACCCCTTTCGTCTGGGATCGCAAATGCCAAAGCGCGCTAGACGAAATCAAGCAATACCTGCAGAATCCGCCAGTGCTGGCCGCTTCGGTCAAGGGAAAGCCTCTCATTCTGTATACAATAGCCCTCAAAGGTTCCTTAGGCGCATTATGGGCGCAAGAGAACGACCAAGGGAAAGAGAGAGCTCTCTATTACTTAAGTCGAGTTCTACTGGGGGCAGAAAGCAACTATTCCCCTATTGAAAAACACTGCCTGGCGTTGATCTTCACGATAACAAAGCTCGGGCACTATGTGTTGGCGCATGAAGTCCGTCTCATTTCGAAGGTGGACCCCCTTAAATATTTAATGTCGAAGGACGAGGCGACTCGCTAAATGGGCCCTACTCTTGATGGAGTTCTTGATAACCTATCAGCCTCTTAAGGCAGTGAAAGGCCAGGCCATCACCGACTTCCTCGCTGAGCATCCGATACCTGGCGATTCTCCTCTGAATTGCGAACTGCCAGATGAATATGCGTTTGATGCGATCGACGGTAGTGGTACCCGATGGGAGCGTTATTTTGATGGAGCGTCTTCCATGAAGAAGCGCAAACAAAGTACCCCTATAATCAAATCGAGGGTTGGCCTCATCTTCGTAACTCCACAAGGAGGGATTATGCGCTTTGCTTTCTCCTTAACAGAGCCGAGAACGAACAATGAAGCTGAATACGAAGCTTTGATAGCAGGTCTCGAGATCGCCATCGACATGGGAATTGAAAACCTCCTCATATACGGAGACTCCCAACTGGTCGTTAGTCAAGTTAGTGGCGACTACCAGACATGCAAACCAGAGTTGGTGAAGTACGGCGAAAAAGTGCAACAACTGTTGACCCAAATTCCTTCATGCACTTTGGAAAACATACCGCGCGCGGAAAACAGCAAAGCGGACGCATTAGCCAAGCTCGCTAAAGAACTGGTCGACGAGAATCTTGATAACGTAAGAATCGTGGTACAAAGCCATCAGGTGCTTGCCCCAGCAGAAATATCTCCGGAATCATCCGAAGAAAAGGGAGCGACTCAGCAGACGACCCTGCAAATAAAAGACCGGGAAAAGGCTGAGGATTGGAGAGAAGTCTTTATAGACTACTTCAAATACCGTCGAACGCCCGAAGATGCGTCCTCAAGACATCAGCTTATGAAACGAGCTCTGTCTTTCGCCTTCGTCAATGATACTCTGTACAAGAGGTCATTCGATTCTTTGTGGTTGAGATGCCTGGGACCTGACGAAGCGAAAAGAGTCGTTCAGGAAGTTCATGACGGACTCTGCGGTTCTCACCAAGTAGGCCCAAAGATGAAGTTGAAGATCAAACGGATGGGCTACTACTGGACCACGATAATTCAGGACTGCCTCGAATATGCAAAGTAATACCACTCGTGCCAAATCCACGGGGACATCATCCACCAGCATCCAAATCCACTACATCCAACGGTGGCTAGTTGGCCGTTCGAAATGTGGGGAACTGACATAGTTGGCCCCATTGAACCAGCATCGTCCAGGGGACATCGTTTCATCCTGGCGACGACTGACTATTTCTCCAAATGGGCAGAGGCAGTACCGCTGAGGGAGGTGAAGACGGAGAATATCCTCCATTTCTTCAAGACGCACGTCATATATCGGTTTGGAACTCCGCGACGGATCATCTCCAACAACGGGCCAGCTTACAGAAGCCACAAGATCAGTCGTTTCGCGCAACAACACAATATAGACTGGAGATATTTCTCGGTTTATAATCCGCGAGCTAACGGCCTAGCTGAGGCCTTCAACAAAACCTTGACAAAGATCATGAAGGAAACGATGTCCCGAAATAAGAAGCACTAGCACGAGAGACTGCAAGAAGCTCTCTGGGCGTATCGAACTACGTTCAAAACAGCCACCAACACAACGCCATATGCGTTGGTATTCGGTACAGAAGCAGTACTCCCCCTCGAGATAGAGTTACCCTCTCTACGAGTGGCAGTCCACTACGAGCTGACGGACGAAGAAAATGCTCACTTTCGGCTTGAGGAGCTTGATGCCCTTGATAAAACCCGGCTCATAGCGCAACAAAATCTAGAAGCTTATAAAGCAAAGATGACGCGCTCATATGAAAGATTGACCCGACCGAGGACATTCCGCCAAGGCGAACTCGTGCTAGTGATCAAAAGACATATGATCCCAAATCGCGCCAAGCGGGGAAAATTCGAGCCGAACTATAAAGGCCCGTACATCATAGACAAGGTCTACCGGGGTGGAGCCTATCTACTCATGGATATGCACGGTGAAAGGCCTTACAGGCCAATAAATGGTCGATTCCTAAAGAAATACTATGCTTAGCGAGTTACTGCCTAGGTCGATGATAGATGACGACGACTATGTCCGCTCGCTATCTTCCTAAGCTCAAACTTTATAAGCAGTGGTCAGCCTTCTCCTGGACGGACCGAAACGTCCTTAAACTAATGGCGGACCGAAACGTCCTTAAACTAATGGCGGACCGAAACGTCTTTAAATTAACAACGGACCGAAACGTCCTTAAACAACTACCGCATCATCTTCAGGCCGACGAGATGAATAAAAGAAAAAGAAAAAAAATATAAAAATAAAAAATATATATAAAAACGGTATGTCCATAAGCAAAATGGGCACAGATGAAAACCCGAAAGGGCTCCGTGAGTAAAAACAGCAGGGCTACCGGCGAGTGTTCGTGAAAACCCGAAAGGGCGCGACCTCGTAAAAAAAAGAATTAAAAGAATTAAAAAAACGGTATGTCCATAAGCAAAATGGGCACGGATGAAAACCAGAAAGGACTCCGTGAGTAAAAACAGCAGGACTACCGGCGAGTGTTTGTGAAAACCTGAGAGGGCGCAACCTCGTTAAAGGACGCTTACAGGTCCTCTCGACCTTGTAAGGAGAGACCACCCGCGTGAGATCCTTACGACTCACAAGGGAGCAATACACTTAGGGATCCTCACGATTCCTAAGGAGAAAATACACTTGCGAGATCCTCACGACTCGCAAGGAGAACTCTCTTATGGGACCCTCACGGCTCATAGGATTTGAAAGTCTTAAGTTACAGAGACCTAAAGCTGTGCTTAAGCAAACCCCACAACTTTCGATATTGCCATACAAGTGGCTCAATACTGACCCTTGTATACAATCCACGGGCGCGAATAAACATTTCCCTAACCAAGTCCCATCCGTGACTGGGGATATGTACGCATGATGAACAACCCTTATAAGTCCTCTCAACTTACAGGGAGAAAACCCCCTTGCAGGATCCTTACGACTTACAGAGGAACATACACTTAGGAATGCTCACGGTGCCTAAGGAGAAAACACACCTACGAGATCCTCACGACTTGTAGGGAGAAATACCTTTGTGAGACCTTTACGGCTCATGAAGTTAAAAGCCTTAGTCGACAGGACCTTAACCCTGTTCGCTAAGCCACCTTTGTTCGACATCGACAGAGGCAAATGATGATTCGCTCCTGGCAACATCCCAGTTGTAGCGGTGCTGATGCCGAAATCGGTGTCTAATTTCAGGTTTACGGTGAAAAGCCGGTAGGCCGCACATGCATACGAAATAGCCGAAATGATTGGGCAACTCGCAATAAAAAGCAGCGAGTAAAAATAAAATAAATAGCCGAAATGATTGGGCACCGCGAAAAATAGCCGAAATGATTGGGCAACTCGCAATAAAAAGCAGCGAGTAAAAATAAAATAAATAGCCGAAATGATTGGGCAATCGTGACTTTCGCGATGTAAAAAGCTGAAATGATAGAGCATCGCAGAAAGAAATTAAAAAAATGAAAGAATGAAACTTTTGCCCTGCAGGTAAGTCCATAGTGACCCATGTATACAATCTATGGGCATAAACAAAAAAAAGGAAAGGGGACTACATTTCCCCACCAGGCTACGTCAAAAGGGAAGTCAGATATCGACGACCACATCTACAGCCTGGAGACCAACAGCGGCGTTCCTCCTCATTCCAGCAGGACACGGACGTGACATCACCAATCGGAGTCACGGCAAAGTCCCCAGTTCCAAGACTCTACGGTTCACAGACAACCTAGAGTCAGTCAATGACCTCCGTCTCGGAAACAAGTCAGCAAATGACCTCCGTCTCGGAAACAAGTCAGCAAATGACCTCCGTCGCGGAAACAAGTCAGCAAATGACCTCCGTCTTGGAAACAAGTCAGCCAATGACCTCCGTCGTGGAAACAAGTCAGCCAATGACCTTCGTCGCGGAAAAAAGTCAGCCAATGACCTTCGTCGCGGAAAAAAGTCAGCCAACGACCTCCGTATCGGAAACAAGTCAGTCAATGACCTCCGTCTCGGAAACAAATCAGTCAATGACCTCCGTCGCGGAAATAAGTCAGCCAACGACCTCCGTCTCGGAAACAAGTCAGTCAATGACCTCCGTCTCGGAAACAAGTCAGTCAATGACCGCCGTCTCGGAAACAAGTCAGCAAATGACCTCCGTTGCGGAAACAAGTCAGCCAATGACTTCCGTCGCGGAAACAAGTCAGCCAATGACCTCCGTCTCGGAAACAAGTCAGCAAATGACCTCCGTCGCGGAAACAAGTCAGCCAATGACCTCCGTCTCGGAAATAAGTCAGTCAATGACTGCCGTCTCAGAAACAAGTCAGCAAATGACATCCGTCACGGAAACAAGTCAGCCAATGACCTCCGTTTCGGAAACAAGTCAGCCAATGACCTCCGTCTCGGAAACAAGTCAGCAAATCACCTCCGTTGCGGAAACAAGTCAGCCAATGACCTCCGTCTTGGAAACAAGTCAGCCAATGACCTCCGTTGCGGAAACAAGTCAGCCAATGACTTCCGTCTCGGAAACAAGTCAGCCAACGACCTCCGTCTCGGAAACAAGTCAGCCAACAACCTCCGTCTCGGAAACAAGTCAGCCAATGACCTCCGTCGCGGGAACAAATTAGCCAATGACCTCCTCGTCGGAACAACGCTCCGACCCGGAAACAAGTCAACCAACGACCTCCCCGTCGGAGCAATACTTCGACTCGGAAACGAGTCAACTCACCAACCACTTACAAGTCCTCTCGAGTTGTAAAGGAGAAAATTCTCTTATAAGATCCTTACGACTTATAAGAGAAAACACACTTAGGAATCCTCACGATTCCTAAGGTGAAAATACACCTACGAGATCCTCTCGATCCGTAGGGAGAAAAGTCTTTATGAGACCCTCACGGCTCATAAAGTTGAAAAGTCTTAGGTGGCAGATCCTACCCCTGTCTTCTAAGCCATTACTGCCCTACAAAGAGGTTAAGATGGATCATCTATGAGCCACACTTGCTAAAGCTACATGCCACTGAAATGGAGAACTTACTCATGAGCATATAAACTACTTCACACCAGAGTAAAATATAAAGAAATAGAAGGGTGCAGCTCATGAAATTGAGAGTTTGGAACTATATCTTTTAAGAGTCGAGATTTGAGTCAATGATAAATGACGACACTTGTGTCCGCTCGTTATCTTCTCAGATCAAAATTCTGAAAGTTATATACCAACCCGAAACTGGTCATACGCTATGCATTACTCTGCACTACTTCACCCACATATATACTTACATGGGAAAAGTAGTGGGGGGCATTTGTTCCCGCCAAAAATTTCTGCGCAAAAGAGTCCAAGGTATCAAATGGCAGCGATACGCTTAAGAAAATACGAACCAGTATCTTCCGGCCTGTATTTTGATAAACTCCCCAATGAGGAACTATTAAATTATGATGGTATTGAAAGTATCTCGAAAAAACCTTCGATTTGATATATTATGGGCCTCATAATTCATCCGGGATCAAAAGTTATGAGCAAATGTGTTATGCACATGTGATCTAAGAAAGAAAATGCGAACCAGTATTTTCCGAGCTGTATTTTGACAAACCACGGAACGAGAAATGGCTAAATTCTGATGGTATTGAAAGCATCTCGAAAATACCTTCGATTTGATATATTATGGGCCTCATAATTCATCCGGAATCAAAAGTTATGAGCAAATGTGTTATGCACGTGTAATCTAAAGTGATGCTCTGCTACATGGGGAATGCATTTTTTAGTCCCACATCGGGAAAAGGAGAGATGGCTTCTCTACCACTCCCATATAAATAAGAGGGGAAACCTTTTAGAAAGGGTAGAGTTAAATCCTCAAAGGATTCAATACTCAAAGGAGCTTAGTTCTCCAAGATAGGAGCATGCTCCTCCCCATAATGCGCATATACGCAAGCACCATGTGCGCTACGTGCAACGCATGTGTGCCCGCCATGCGGCACCACGTGCAACACACGTGCGCACCACATGAGAATATTTAATAATATTAAAAGGAGCCTGTTCTCCATATATAGAAGCCCTGCTTCTCCTCATAATGCGCATGTGCGCTACGTGCAACGCACGTGTGCTCGCCATGCGGCACCACGTGCAACGCACGTGCGCACCACATGAGAACATTTAATAATATTAAAAGGAGCCTGTTTTCCATATATAGAATCCCTGCTTCTCCTCATAATGAGCATGTGCGCTACGTGCAACGCACGTGTGCTTGCCATGCGCGCACCACGTGCAACGCACGTGCGCACCACATGAGAACATTTAATAATATTAAAAGGAGCATGTTCTCCATATATAGAAGCCATGCTTCTCCTCATAATGCGCATGTGCGCCACGTGCAACGCATGTGTGCCCGCCACGCGCGCACCACGTGCAACGCACGTGCGCACCACATGAGAATATTCAATTAAAAGGAGACTCGTTCTCCATAGGAGCTTGCTCCACTCCATAATGCACATATGCGCAAGATCCATGTGTGCTACGTGCAAATTTGAGCGCCCAACACGTGCGACGCATGTGCGCGAACGCAAAGAAGCCTTTTTCAGCAGCGAGAAGCTTAAGTTCCATCATGTTCTTCCCCCCTAATGAGTGAGACATAGTTCAAAGGGTACATCCCTCCACACCTTCGATATATGGCACTGTAATCTCTCAGTGTCGTCGGAGAGGTGGTGGGTCCCAACGACCAATGATCCTTCTTTCTAAAATAAAAAAAAGAGAAGAAGAGAGAACATTGACAGAGAAACAGAGAAAGAATTCAGAGAACTCCTAAAAAGAAAGTTTGAGAAGAAATCAGAAAGAAAAGAAGGTAAACCTTTGAAAAGAAGAATTTCTTCTGAAAAGATCAATGATCTAAGAACAAGATCAAGATCTTAAAATAAAAAGAAAAGATCAAATAATAAGAATAAAATAAGAAGTAATATACTTCTTTATTAGATCATTTGATCTACACAAAGGCATTGCCTTTTGATGAACCACCAGTTCTGGAATCTTAAAAAGATTCTTTTCTTGAATCCAAAATTGGATCAAGATATTAAAACAGTGCCTTGCACTTGTAAATCTGTATTGTTGCGCTCTTGGGTTGGCGTAAGCCACCAGAGAGCGCCACGTGTCAGCTCCAGAAGAACTTGTGCTATGCGCTTTTAAAATAGAGTATTGCTCTCTGAAATTGGTGCAACTCACCAGAGCGCGCCACGTGTCAGCTGCGCAGCAGCGCAGCGCACTGCGCTAACTGCGCTTGCGCTCACCAGAGCGTGACACGTGTCACCTCCACATGCGCTTGCGCTAATTAATTAGCGCAAAGCGCCTGGCAGGCCACATGACCACTGTCAGACAATTAATGCGCTGCATTATTTACAGAAGTGCCAAGCCCAATTAAAAAAGGCCTAACAGGCCAAATTAAATGCAATGCATTATTTTAAAGAAGGGCAGAGTCCAAACAGATGCTCTGCATCATTTATAAAGGGACAGAGCCCAAATCAGAAAGGCCTAGCAGGCCAAAATAAAATGCAGTGCATTATTAAACAGGGGCAAAGCCCTAGCACAGGCCTAATAGGCCAAAGATAAAAACGTTGAATATTCTCAACTGGATTTAGCCCAATCATGGCCGTAAGTCCTCAAATTAAATTGACTGAGCAAGACTGCTCTCCTAAATCAATTTACATCCGGTTCAAGGGTACATCTCTGATCTCCTCTAACACCTATCGTTGTAATCCTTCAACGACGTCAGAGAGGTGACGGGTCCCGACAACCACATATTGATACGGACTGTGGGGTCCTTAAACTCGTGGACCGAAACGTCCTTAAACTAATATTCGTCCCAAAATGGGAATGTTGGACCGAAATGTCCTTAAACTAATGCTCGTCCCCAAATGGGAATGATGGACCACCACGTCCCTAAACTGGAGCATGGACCACCACGTCCCTAAACTGGAGCATGGACCATCACGTCCCTAAACTGGAGCATGGACCGCAATGTCCCTAAACTACCTATGGACCACTACGTCCCTAAACTGGAACAATAGAGCCCCCAAATGCTCTTTTGTCGGATCTAAACGATCCTGTTTAAGTTGATCTTAGCCGCAAACCTGGCTAACGTATCCTTAAACATTCAAATGGACTATAAAACTCCAAATCAACTTTGGTTCAAGGGTACATCTCCGAACTCCTCTGACACCTGTCGTTGTAATCCTTCAATGACGTCAGAGAGGTGACGAGTCCCGATGGCCATATATTAAATGGATCACCACGTTAAGTTGATCTTAGTCTCAAACAGGACTAACGTATCCTTAACGAATGTTTAAGTTGATCTTAGCCTCAACACGGCTAACGTATCCTTAAACTAAAACACCAAACTCAAATCGAAGTAAAAATGGATTTGGACTAATCCACGTCCTACGGGCGACGACATAAATTAGACTCCGTATACAATCCACGGGAAACCACAAACAAAACAAACACACACGACACGAAGTGAAATTCTGGAGAAGGAGAAAGTTGTTACCGCGATGCGGTAGCGTAATTAACTGCAGGGGCTTGTGCCTGCAGGGAAGAGCATCCCCACAATCAAAAACCCCTCAAGCGAGGGGGAATCTGACGAAGTCTGCTACATCGGCCGCATCCGTCTAAACCTCCGATACATGGTGCCATAAATCAACTTGGCATCTTCGGAGAGGTAGACGGATAAAACCAAATAGCATCTGCCCCGAATTTCAGGCAAGACGTCCTAATGTCTCGGCCACCATTCGGAGGGGAATAATTCTGTACAAGGAAATATTTTCCTAAAATTTGCCAGGAATAACAAATGAAATATCATATAGACTTTGGATTAAAAAAAATCCAACGGTGAATAAAATTCACCGAGTGATCTAAAAGATCATCTTAGTTATAAAATCAATCAAAATCTCTCAATGAGAGATTGGCTGAACAAACTGATTCTTTTCTTTCTCCTATAAATAGGAGCCAAGAAGGAAAAAAAAGAGGAGGGAGAGACATACAGAAAACACAGAAGGAAGGAGAGAGAAGAACCCTCTTGAAAGCAAAAAAAAAAGAGAAAAGAGAATTTAATTCTCCAGAGAGAAGGTCTCTTCAAAGAAGAAAGAAACTCTAGGTAAGAGAAGGAAGGAGATTGCTCCATAAGCTTCCATAAAACAAAAGAGAATTTAATTCTCAAACCAAGAGTTTAACTCTTCTAAAAATAACTTAGTTCTTCCTCTGGTTGAAGATCTGCAGAAGCAGATCTCCCGACAAGTTGAGAATTTAATTCTCATCGGGGAGATCTGTCGTGCAGATTTTAAACTTAGGGGGAGAATTGAGTTTAAAGAATTTAATTCTTTCAATGTAACATATAGGAATTTAATTCCTCTAAATAGAATTGGGGTTTAACCCTATAAAAGAATTTAATTCTTAAACAAGGGATTTAACTCTCCAAGCATGTCAAAGAGATCAACACCTAACATATCACGTGCACCTACGTGAGCCTCCCCTAAATGACCAAAAGAGAACAATTGATATCAGTTCACGTGACCCCACGTGACCCCTGAGAAGTGCTCAGCATTTATAAAAGAGAGAAAGGGAATAAACCGTATTTTTGAAGCGCCTCACGTGACCCCCAAGCAGTACTCAACTTTTATAAAGCAGAAAGGGAATAAATCAAAGGGCGGTTTTTATTCTTGGGGTGCCTCACATGATCCCACGTGACCCAATAGTGTTTAGCATTCAGAAAAGAATAAGGGAATAAACCCAAAGGAGCAGCGCCAACTTCAAGCGTCCCACGTGACCCCACGTGAGCGCATCAAATTCTTAGTGATTAACACTACTTCAAGCGTCTCACGTGACCTCACGTGAGTGTTCTCAAATTCCAGTGTTTAACACTGCCTCAGAGTATCATGTGGAAGCATGTGAGCGCTGAATAAACATGTTAGTGTTGAACACTATGAAAGGCTAACATTAGCTAGAATCAGACCAAATGTTCCGAGGACCAGCAATTGAGTTCTTCATGCTCAGGGTTTTCAAAGCCGATCTCAAGACAGCTAATAAGCTCCCAACAAATGGCATCTAAACTGATGTTAATCCCACTTCCCAAAAGCGGGACATTGGTTCAAGGGTACATCTCTTCATACCTCTGATACATGTTGTTATAATCCTTCAACGTCTTCAGAGAGATGGGGGTCCCAATAACCAATAACTATTCATGCATCCCCAAACTGGTTAAACCAGAATCGCATGGACTATGATATCCTTAAACTTTATGGACTGTGAGGTCCTTAAACTCATAGACTATGATATCTTTAAACTTTACAGACTATTGTTGGGGTCGAAAATTGTACCCCGGTTGACCAAGTCAAAGTCAAAGTCAACCCCAAACCAGGTGGGCCCAGGCCCAGGTCAAGCGGTCCCATGCCCAAGTCGAGCAAGCGGCCAGCCCCCCCATGCCAAAATGAAATCATGTAAAAAATAATTTTTATGTAATTTTTTATTCATGAATGGGCATAAAGCCAAATTTTTGTAAAGTCCGTGGCTTATGTGCAAAAAGAAATTGCACATGAGCCATGGGATGGGAAAAATGCAATTTAGTAAGGCCCAAGAGGCTATATGTAAATATGTAAGCCTATAAAATGCAACATGATGATGAATAAAAGATATACTTTTTCATTCTCAAAAATTAAGGCATGTGCCTCTTTCTCCTTCCTCAAGGTTCTAAAATCTTCTTCTTTCATTTGAATTAAATCAAGAGTTTTACTCTTCCTTTTCCAAAACTAAATAGTTTTTCACCACAAAACCCACAAAGGGGAGCTTGGATCTTCCATTAGATCTCAAAAAGGGAAGATTTTTTAAAATCTTACCCCCTTTCTCCAAGATCCGGCCAAACGACAAGAAGAAGAAGGAGACCCTTCTCCAGAAACCCTATTTTGGGGAAGATCCAGGGCTCAAGGGGAGAAGCCCCCTTCATCAGCTTCAAAATATCCTAAGAGTTTTATTAGTGATATGTATGCCCTAGAGACCATTACTGTACATACGATGTATATTGTAGTGGATGCTTGGACATATATAGGGAGGACTTTCTTGCTCGACATGATAGTATGCTATCTGGTTGCCCTTTATCTAAACATGTTCTCTGATTGTCTCTATGTTACATGTTGATAAAGCCCTTAGGATGAGTACTTGACTATCAGGACTATGATGCAGATCATACTAGTGGGGACAGTGTAGTCACTAAGTACATCCTTCAAATGTTCCTAGTCGTAGGTGTATCGAGACAGGGCATCGATATACCAGAGTAGACTAGCGTATGCTTCTTGACCCATGAAGATGGGCGATGGATGATTCCATATCCATTGGTGTTTGACATCAGAGACAGTATACGGGTGCTCAGTGGAGACTGGGTACACTGGACGGACTCGTCGAGAACTCCCAGATGGTATTATACCTCACGTCAGATGGCAGTTCTCTGGTGACACTGGTACAGGTTAGTCTGTAGACCCGAGATCGTCATAGAGTCTTGTGTGATTCCCACTGTGCTTTGATTTCCATCATACCACGTCCAAGAGGGCGTGCAAAATGGTGGCTTTTGGGTACAGTCCCGAATCACATGGAGGCAATGAGCGATAGGAGGGGTTTCGTCTCTCCCGGTATAGGGAGTTGATGTTGCGCTGTGTTCGATTGGCTATAACTGGAAATCCCTGGCCAGGGTTGCTGAGATTTACTGGTAAGTGTTATCAGCAGTTTCTCGAACTGTTATGAACCTCATATCGACACGACTTATCAAGCTACTGGGGTCTGACGTTTACCACCCCTAGGCGAGATATGCGACATATCAGACGAAGAGACCGGAATGTATGGTAGTGTTACTGATTGGATTCGCAGGAGAATGTACAGGTTTGCTTGTTGATCTTCTGATCGCTCAATACCTGGGTAGCTGTTACGTTTAGCTGACCGCTTGCAGCTTGTGGGTGTTTGATATGATCATCACCTACTGCCGGCGTATTGATGATTCTTTAGAGTCCTACACAGAGGTTTCCTGGGTCAGGCAAAATGGAGTAGGAGCACATATGTGATATGTGCGGGACCGAGAATAATACGAGTATGTGATACTGTATTCTATTCTCGCGATATGAGATATCGGCCAGGTATATGTGATATAGCCGGGTCATCGGATCAAGTATTGATTCGAAGAAAAGGTACATGTTATATTAGTCGGTTATATGTATTATAGCCGGGTTATCGGATCAAGTGTTGATTCGATGATTTAATGTATAATTATATATGTGATATATTATTTTACATTAACTAATATAAGCTCGCTTTATTGATTCATTTTCTCACGGGATAATACATTGATATATATGCGATATATGTTAATTGTACTATTTTATTTTATTACAAAATATATTATATATGTGATATATAATATTGTAATAAGTTAGGGTTATAAATGCAACATGTTTTGTGGAGTTTAAATATGGTGAAGGTTTGGATTAGGATTAATCTTGGATGAAGCTTTCATGAAGCTTCTTGAAGCTTTGACTTTGACCTTTGATATTTTGTGTAGATATTTCTTAACCCAACCCAAACCCTTTACCTTAGTTGATTCTCTATAAGAGTTAAGCCTTCATTCTTAACCCATGGTTGATTTGTAAACACACCAATGATTTTCATTATTCATCACAAAAGGTTTTGCTTCATCTTCTTCTTCTTTCTTCATGAAGAAAACCTTCACTTGCTTTTTCTTTGGTGATGAAATAAAGTGAGAAATTGAAAACAAAAAAGAGCTAAATTCCTACTTCATCATCCTCATCTATTCTAGCCACTTAGATTAGGGTGTTTGCTTTGCTAATACTTGATTAGTGAAGCATGAGCTTGGGTTTGAGATTCTTCAAGGTAGATCATCTTAGTTGTTGAAGATTGGAAGCAAGCTTGCATCTTTCTCTTCATGGAGCCTCTCTAGAGTCCGGGTACATGATGATCGCGGCGAAGGGACCTCAACACGGAGCTTATGAAGCGAAGGAACGGACTACAAATGTTGTAATCCCAAACTCTTAGAAGTAAAGTTGTTTACTTGCATATTTAACCCTAAGTCTCTAGTTAAGATCTTGGTTAGGGTTTATTTAGCACCCCAAAAATTTTAAAGTAGCATGATTGATACTTGCCAAAACCTTCACAAGGTGCTAAGCTAACCCTACAAGTTTAAATCCTCACACACACACACACACACATATATATATATATATACACACAAAATAATAAGTGTTCCTTTCTGGGAGTACAACTCCCATTGCAGGGACCAAGTCTCTTTTGCCTCCCGAGCGCCCACGTGCCTGGTACGTGAGGCGCTAGCGCTCTTGCGCTCAAAGCGTCCAAAGAGCTAGCACCCGAGCGCCCAAAGCGCTAGCGCCCTTGCGTTCAAAGCGCTAGCGCCCAGAGCGCTAACACCCGAGCACCCACGTGCCTGGCACGTAAGACGCTAGCGCCCAAAGCGCGAGCGCCCGAGCGCCCACGTGTCTGTAACGTGAGGCGCTAATGCCCAAAGATCTAGCGCCCAAAGTGCTAGCGCCCGGGCGCCCACGTGCCTGGCACGTGAGGCGCTAGCGCCCAAAGCGCTAGCGCCCGGGCGCCCACGTGCCTGGCACGTGAGGCGCTAGCGTCCAAAGCGCTAGCGCCCGAGCGCTAGCTCCCATGCATTCTTTGGATGCCCTTTTCCTTATATATATATATATATATATATATATATATACACACATACATACATACATACATACACACACACACACACACACACACTCCACGATATATCCAAAACCCCTTCAAAAAACAACACTACACGTTGAGTTCGCATGGCCAGTTTAACCCGTTAATCGGAGGTTCTCTCGCTCCAAAAGGCGAGGGGTAATTAATGGCAGCTTAGTCCGCGGCTTCCGGAGATTCGGATCCCACAATCAATAAACCCTAGCCTATCCTAGGCAGGGAGAATCTATAATGCGCCTGACAAGCGCGCGCGTATTCCCATCTCAATGGGGTGATGAAAAACACCCTACAACTATGATGTCTCTAAACTCCATGGACTATGATGTTCTTAAACCCACTGGACCGCAAAGTCCCTAAACTAAAACAATAGAGCCCAATTGCTCTTTTGTTGGATCTAAATGATCCTGTTAAGTAGATCTTAGTCTAAAATTAGACTAACATATCCTTAACAAATGGTTAAATTGATCTTAGTCTAAAATTAGACTAACGTATCCTTAACAAACGTTTAAGTTGATCTTAGTCTCAAATGAGATTAACGATTCTTAAACCCAAACCAAAACCCAAATCTAAGAAAATACGGATTTAGACTAATCCACGCCCTACGGGCGACAATACAAATTAGTCTTATACAATCCACGGGCAACCAAAAATAAAACAAACACACACGACACAAAGTAACCATCTCGAGAAGGAGAAAGTGGTTACCGCGATGTGGTAGCGTAATTAACTGCAGGGGCTTGCGCCTGCCGGGAAGAGCGTCCCCACAATCAAAAACCCCTCAAACGAGAGAGAATCTGACGAAGTCTGCTACAACGGCCGCATCTGTCCAAATCTCTGATACACGGTGCCATACATCAACTTGGCATCTTCAGAGAGGTGGATGGATAAAACCAAATAGCATCTGCCCCCAAATTCAGGCAATACGTTTGACTTCCCGGTCTTTCGGCGGTGAACAGATTCTGGCACGCCTGGTGGGACCTTTTCCTCTTTCTACTCCACACTTCGTGTGTCGTGTTTCGTGAACGAATCGCGGTTTGCTATGGTTGCCCCTGGATTCGAGGTACTGAGATTTGGTGTCTTGCTCCGTGCAGAAAATAGAAGATCAATGGCTTACAACTGCACAAACTGCAACATCTGCAACAACTCCCACTCTGTCCTCGCTAGAGGGGTGACTTACAGACCTCAGGCGGCCTCCGTTTTCAAGATGCCAGTGGACAGGTGACGCAAGCCACCACTGGGCTGTTCTTTGGGACCATGCTCCCACCCATGAGCTTCAATGCCCCAATGCCGTTGCAAGAATCTCTGAAGAAGTCGGTCTTTGATCGGCTTACGACTACCACGACCCTTCTCAACGGGTCATCCAAGTCCAGCACCTCAGTCTTTGATAGGCTAAGCCAAAACTCCAATGGGCCTGTGAAGAAGCCCGCGATACCTGAAGGGGTTATCCCGAAACGGATAGCCATCCCTACTCCAGTGAAAGAAGTTGTCAAAGCGGCTTCTCCTGCTAAAAGATCAGTCTTTGCAAGACTGGCTGTTCCAACTCCCGTTCCGGGCGAAGTCACCAAGGCTGCTACCCCTATCCGAAAGTCTGCCTTCGACAGGTTGGCCATCCCCTCTCAGCGGACGTCGGTTTTCGACAGGCTAACGACGACAACAGCCCCTTATCAGAGCAGGGGGCATGAAGAAGCCACCCCCATAGCTGAGCCAGTACCGTTTGCTCGACACGCTCGACTTCGCCACTGGCACCAAGTGAGGAAAGCTGGGGGCAATTCCCCATCTGGACTTACCCCGCCGGCTCCAACGGTGGAAGACGATGTTGCTGTTCCAACTGGGAATAGCTTTGAACCACTCAGGAGGGTGCGCAAGAACTTTCCGACGGCCATGCTAAAAAGATCTCCTTCACCTACTGAGAACGTTACAAAGGTGAAGCCAGAGCAGCCCCCTCAGCCGCTGTCCTCCAAAATTCACAGGATCTGGCGAAGGGTCCAAGACTCGGTGATCAACCAAGACTACTCCCGCCAACCGAAGAAGATGAAAGTTTGGCAAGAGAAGGACCACTCTGTTGTACCACAGAAGGTGTCGTCTACTTGGATGCCCGCTGCAACGGCTCCCTCAACTTCGACCGCTCACAAAAAGGGAAGGCCGGAGAAAATTCCTGTGTCTGCGACGAATCTCAAGGGCACTGAATCTAAATGCCCTAAATCTGGGAGTATGGTGGTGCACACTGTCTATATGGCATCCGGAAAAGAGGATAGCCGTATCTCTATGGGTCATCGACCACTCACCAGATCCGTAACAAAGGCCCAGGAGCAACAACAGAAGCTCCAGGAAATGTTAACACAGATCGCCGCACTCACTGGGCCAAAAGAAAGCCCAGAGACATCGTCAGAGCAGCGTCATGAACAAGAAACCGATGCTGAGTTCCTCCGCAGAATCCTCGAAAAGAAAGACAGAGAGGCCGCGGAACAAGCGGCCAACATAAAACGAATGGCGCTTCTATTCCAAGATATGGTCGGGATGATGATACAGCCGGATCCTCCAGCTGACGACCTTCCGATTGTCCTTGAAGACGACAGAGGGGAGACATCGAACCCTCTTCCGGCTCTATCAACGGCCAAAGAGGAGATGATCTCCAAAGCCGCCCTGGATGACTATATAGCTCAACAGATACGAGCTCATCAGACGAGTGAAGCGGCTAACCAAATCGTTAAAACTGGACGACCCTATCCGGGTTGGTACGATCAAATAAAGTACCCGCCAGGATATACGATCCCTAAATTTCACATATATAAGGGGACGGGAAATCCACACCAACACGTGGCTCAACTCAGGGCTCTGTATGGCAACACTGGAGGTGACGATAAGCTATTACTTCGCCAGTTTGTTGGAAGCTTGTCGGAGACAGCGTTTGAATGGTACTCTGAGCTCCCGAATGCTTTATTAAGTCATTTGCAGAAATGGAGCTACTGTTTACACAAAGATTCGCGAGCTCTAACGAGCGCACTCCGATCACTGCACTAATTAACGCTAGAGTGAAACAGGGAGAAACCTGGGTTCAATACGCCAATCGGTGGCGGAATCTGTGGTCAAAGTGTGAACAATGCATAGAAGAAGCTCCTGCAGTGGGCATGTTTGTGGGAACCCTCGATCTGCATGCGACCATATCTCAATTCATGATGTTCTTCAAGCCAACTACTTTCCAGGCCTTGATTGACAAGTTGGCCCAAATGGATCAAATGGGCCACAGGCTTTCCTCTTTGAAGTCGGAATAGAGGAGTGAAAAGGGGAAAGGGAAAGCGACCTTCGTCGCCAATGCTCAGCAGCTGTCCAGTGGTCTAAAACCAACTGATCGCCAAGACAATAGACGGCGATTCTTTAATGAGAAACTGAACCGCCCTTATTCATTTCTCCGGGATAAAACGAGGAGATTGTTTGAGCTGGCGGTGCGCAACAGGCTCATCACCTTGCCGGATCCAAAACACCCATTACAGCCCGGTGATGCCAACAATCCCAATTATTGCCCCTATCACCAAGTGTTAGGCCATCCAATCGAAGATTGCTTCGTCTTCAAAGGCTGGATTGAGGACCAGTACCAGCAAGGCAAATTCGTGCTATTCGAAAATTGGAAAGTAAGCCCGCCCCAGCCGCACGCTCTTAAAAAGACGGACACACTGGAGGTATCGTGCTCTTTTGTAGAAGAAGCTCCATGGGAGGTCGCTATTTCAGCCAAAACGAAAAGAATGCTGAAAGATCTCCAAGCATGTCCGGCGATTAGGTGGAAGAGTCCACTGGAACCCGAGATTATTGAGGGGATGCTGAAGCCACGCCCAACGCTGAAAGTTGGTGAAAGTGGACAAAACATTCAAGTCAAGCCTCCAAAGTCCTTAAAGAAAAAGAAGAAGGACAGGAAGCCTGTCCAACTCGAAAACAGCCGTGCAGGTCTACAGAAATACATCGATGCACTGGAAGAATATAACCAGAAGGCACGGACCCTAATCACGTTGGACGAATTCTTTAAGTATGTTCTTAAGAATGAAGACGATGACGCTGATGAAGGAGACGATTCTTCAGAAGGACCTAAAGACTGTGTGGCGAGCTGCCACATGATCTTTCACTCGATAAATGGCAAAGAAGCTCCTGATGCAGAAAAACTGGGGGCAGATCCCGAACCGGAACTCCTAGAACCGTCAGACGAGATGATTGACATGCTGCTGAATGAAGCCTGTCAAAAGAGCAAAGCTGATCGAGAGCGCGAAATGGCCATATTTGAAAAAGCCAAACGCCCGCGACTGGACGAAAGGTTTAAAACACTCTCACCAGATCAAAGCACATCCACCGAAGACAGAAGTAAGCTTAAGACGAGGAAACGATTCGCTAAAGCCCTGTCAATGGGAATGAAGCTGCCACCCTCCAAAGGGAACACTCCCGGCAGGATACACCCTGACAAAGCGGATACACATCCTAGCTACTATTTATACCATCAAAGGATTACACACCCTATTGAAGAATGCATGGCCTTTAAAAAATGGTGGCAAGGGTATGTCGCTCACAGGCAAGACTTCAAGAGGATGAAGCGTGAACCTCGCCGACGGCAGAGGAATACGACAGATGAACGCAAAAGAACTGCCGGCAACTGTCACATGGTTGACACCAAGGGATCGCAAGTTCTCACCTTCGGGAGAGATTCTGATGAAGAAATAGCCATCGGCCCTCTCTTCAAGGAATCCATCTCTTAACTAGAAGAGACAAAGACCTGCGAGAACATTCAGATGCGCAATCGTACGCTACCCGAAAAGAATCTCGGACCCGCAAACAAGGGATCGAACAAAAAAGATAAGGGGAAAGAAAAATCCCTGAATATATCGCCCTCAATGACCGAGTCGTCGAAGAGCTGGCAGCCAAAGACTCGCCAAAGAAAAACAAGGTGGATTACAACGTTCTGGCACACCTGAGGAAAATACCCTCGCAGCTAAGCATTCTTGACGCCCTTCTGCTATCCAAAGAGGTGAGAGATTCTCTGATCAAGGCACTACAAGAGCCTGACCAGTTTCAAGCTTTCCTTGCCGAAGAAAAGATGAAGGACGAGTTGGAAGAAGTTCACACAGCTGACATCACTTTCGGCGATGAAGACCTCTTCCTCAGGACGTGTGGGCACAACCATCCCTTGTATGTCACTGGATACTGCCATGACATCAAGATAGGGAAGATCTTAGTCGACAACGGATCCTCTGTCAACCTCCTAAATGTGAGAGTGCTAAAGGAAATTTGCATGAGCGTGCAGCACCTCGCTCGGGATAAAATCACCATCTCCGGTTTCGACTCCCAGTCATCACAGACACTCAGGTCTGTGATACTGACGTTGCGCTTTGGGCTGCTCGTCACTAACATCAAGTTTCACGTCATTGACGCCAAGACTTGCTACAACATTTTGCTCGGCCGGCCTTGATTACACAACTACAATATCATCCCTTCTACACAACATCAGTGTATGAAGTATTTCAAAGATGGGCTTGAATACACTGTGACAGGGGAGCTGAACCCATTCTCCGTAAACGAAGTCCGAAAGTACGAAAACGCAAAGTACTTCTTACCAGACTTCGAAGATACGGAAAGATGCCATAAACCTAAGGATAAGCAAAAACCTATCACCACCATTCCGGTTTTCGGGAGCGACACCGAGGAGGAAGAAGAGATAGTCTATTCGGGACCGCCTCAATGCAACAAGCCTGGACCGTCTACCCCTATGTTGGTCTTCAGTAGCGACTCTGAAGATGAGGTCAATGCAGTATTTTCTGTTCGGCCATCAATATGAGCCTTCACTGGAGAAGATCAAAGCTTTCAAATCGCTATGGTTCCGCGGCAGCACTACAAAGAGCTTGACGCACTTGGTACCTATGATGTGCAAGAACTGTAGACGTTCTACGTCCCTCCTAGGCGAAGAGATGAAAAGGCAATCCTCTTTTATCGATCCTCGGAAACCAAGGTGAAGGAGGAAATCTGGCATGGTGCCGATTCTGCACTTGAAAGACTCCAGCCCATCCGTCTGCCCAGATAGTACACAGAAGGATTAAAAAGGCTGTTGAGGCGCCAAGGCGTACCCTTCAAACAGACTGCTCGACAAGCTCAGTTTTATAACAGGATCTGGAACATCCCCGGAACTCAGCGAAAATTGCCCAACGGGAGAATGGAAACGATCGGGCTTAGATATGTCCAATCCAAGAAACGGGAGAGATTCCATGGCTGCTACGTTATACATAGCTTTGATGAAGAAGGAGATGCTTTGTTAGAAGACGCTAACCCTGAACCAAAACAAGGTCCCGCTATGAAAGTGCCAAGTTCGTCATTCGAAGAACAGATGGACAAGCTAATAAGGGAAGCGGGTCAAAAAGTCCGGGATGACCACAACCGCGAAATGGCCATTTACGAGAAAGCCAGGACACAGCGCTTCCTTCAGCAGGCTGCGGAGAATGACGATGCTCTTCGTCGCCACCCCGTCATGCAAAAGACCCGACGCAGAGGTAGAAATAAGCTAAAGAACAAAAAAAACGTTCGGCGGCGGCAAAGCGGGTCCAAGAAGCCTCGCGATCAAAAATTGAGCAGCCGGGATCCGTCTCTTATAAAGAAGATGGGCCGAGCATATTCTTTTCCCCAATACAAGACAAGAAAGATATTCGATCTTGTCATGAAATATCAAATGGTTACGCTCCCGGAGTCCAAACACCCTGAGCAAGCAGACGGGATCTTCACCCGGATTATTGCTCCTATCACCGAACGATAGGGCATCCTCTTGAAGAATGCTTCACATTCAAAAACTGGGTAGAAGACCAGTATCAGCAAGGCGGGTTCACTCTATCCAGCAGTTGGAGGGTAACCTTGCCACAGAAGTATGAACCGAAAGCCACGCATGCAGCGAGAGTAGAACCAGATCAACATCGGTCTTGGAAACGATTTCGTACCTGTCACGTAATAACGCTGACGGGAGGAGTGCCCGAAAATATGGATGACCTCTCCTGGTGCTTCGAAAACGATGATGACGAAGTAATCTCAGAGTTTCCACCGGCGCCAAAAGAGCTGGAAGATGGGATACATACTACTGCAGATAACCTCAGAAAAATCAACTTGGGGACGGCAGACGACCCGCGGCCTACATTCGTTAGCGAGCTGCTGTCTAAAGAACATGTGGCTATATTCAAAGACGTGCTCATATAGTATAAAGACTGTTTCACATGGAACTACTCCGAAATGCCGGGACTAGATCCAGAAGTAGCTGTGCACAAATTGGTGATATCTCCGTACGTCAAGCCAATCAAACAAGCACCGAGAAGAATGCGGCTCAAACTTGAAATGAGCATCAACGTCGAAGTCAAGAAACTAATCGACTCCGGCTTCATCCAAGAAGTTCAATACCCCGATTGGATCGCTAACATCGTCCAAGTAATGAAGAAGAACGGGACGGTGCGCATCTGCGTAGACTTTCGTGACCTTAACAAAGCCTGTCCGAAAGACGATTTCTCCGTACCGATCACCGAGCTGATGATAGACAACACATCCACTCACGAGGTCTTCTCCTTCATGGACGGCTCATCAGGGTACAATCAAATAAAGATGCATTCCGAAGACCAGAAGCATACCGCCTTCCGGACCCCGCTGGGCATATTTTGCTACAAAGTAATACCTTTCGGTCTGAAGAACGCCGACGCTACCTATCAGAGGGCAATGACGAAGATTTTCGATGACCTCATACACGAAATCGTCGAGTGCTATATTGACGACCTCGTGGTAAAAAGCAAATCGCACGAGGAGCATTGGTAGCATATGAAGATAGTGTTCCAATGCCTTCGAAAATACAACCTGAAAATGAACCCTCTCAAATGCGCGTTCGGAGTTTCCTCGGGCAAATTTCTAGGGTTCATCATACGACATCGAGGCATCGAAATAGATCCATCGAAGATCAAGGCGATTATGGAAATGCCTCCACCAAGAACTCTCAAGCAATTGCGGTCTCTCCAAGGAAAGCTCGCATATATCCGACGGTTCATAGCCAATCTCTCCGGCAAGTGCCGCCCCTACAGTCACCTAATGAGAAAGGGGAACCCGTTCGTCTGGGATCGTAAATGCCAGAGTGCATTCGACGAAATCAAGCAATACCTGCAGAATCCGCCGGTACTGACCGCTCCGTTCAAGGGAAAGCCTCTCATCCTGTACACAACAGTCCTTGAAAGTTCTTTAGGCGCGCTATGGGCACAGGAGAACGACCAAGGGAAGGAGAGAGCCCTCTACTATTTGAGTCGAGTCCTCCCGGGGGCAGAAAACAACTACTCCTCCATTGAAAAACACTGCCTGGCGTTAATCTTCGCGATAACGAAGCTCCGGCATTATGCTTTGGCGCATGAGGTTCACCTAATATCAAAAGTGGATTCTCTCAAATATTTGATGTCAAGAGCCATACTAGCGGGACGGCTCGCTAAATGGGCCCTCCTCTTAATGGAGTTCTCGATAATCTATCAACCCCTCAAAGCGGTGAAGGGCCAGGCCATTGCCGACTTCCTCGCTGAGCATCCGATACTTGCCGATTCACCCCTAAATTGTGAATTGCCAGACGAGCATGTGTTTGACACGATCGATAGGGAGAAAGGAGAGAGTGACACCCGATGGGAACTTTACTTCGATGGGGCATCTTCCATGAAGAAGCGACAACACAACACCCCTATATAATCAAATCTGGGATAGGTCTTATCTTCGTGACTCCACAAGGAGGGATAATGCACTTTGCCTTTTCCTTAACAGAGCCGAGGACAAACAATGAAGCCGAGTATGAAGCTTTGATAGCAGGTCTAGAGATCGCTGTCGAAATGGGAATCGAAAACCTCCTCAGGACTCCCAGTTGGTCGTTAGTCAAGTAAACGGCGACTATCAAACGTGCAAACCAGAGTTGGTAAGGTACGGTGAGAGAGTGCAACAATTGCTGACTCAAATTCCCGCCTATGCCCTGGAAAGCATACCTCGAGCGGAAAATAGTAAGGCGGATGCATTAGCCAATCTCGCTAAAGAACTGGCTGACGAAAACCTCGATGACGTGAGGATCATTGTGCAAAGCCGTCGGGTTCTTGCACTGGCAGAAATATCTCCGGAGCCCTCCGAAGAAAAGGGAGCGACCAAACAAACGGCCCTACAAATAAAAGACCTAGAAAAGGCTAAGGATTGGAGAGAAGTTTTTATAGACTACTTCAAATCCCGTCAAACACCTGAAGATGCATCCTCGAGACATCAGCTCATGAAACGAGCTCTGTCTTTTGCCTTCGTCAATGATACGCTGTATAAGAGATCGTTCGACTCTTTGTGGCTAAGATGCCTAGGACCGGAAGAGGTAAAGAAAGTCATCCAAAAAACTCACGACGGACTCTGCGGTTCTCATCAAGCCGGGCCGAAAATGAAGCTGAAGATCAAAAGGATGGGCTACTATTGGCCCACGATGATCCAAGACTGTCTCGAATACGCGAAGCAGTTCCATTCGTGCCAAATTCACGCGGACTTCATCCACCAGCATCCGAGTCCACTACACCCAACGGTGACTAGCTGGCCGTTCGAAATGTGGGGAACCGACATAGTCGGGCCCATCGAACCAGCGTCATCCAGAGGACATCGGTTCATATTGGCGACAACCGATTATTTCTCCAAGTGGGCAAAAGCAATACCGCTAAGAGAAGTGAAGATGGAGAATATTCTCCATTTCTTCAAGACACACGTCATCTATCGGTTCGGCACTCCGCGACGGATTATCTCCGATAACGGGCCGGCCTACAGAAGTCACAAAATCAGCCACTTCGCACAACAGCATAATATAGACTGGAGATACTCTTCGGTCTATAATCCCTGAGCTAATGGTCTAGCTGAGGCTTTCAATAAGACCTTGATGAAGATCATAAAGAAGACGGTGTCTCGAAATAAGGAAGATTGGCACGAGAGAATGCATGAAGCCCTCTGGGCGTATCGGACCACGTTCAAAACGGCCACAAATACAACGCCGTATGCATTGGTATTTGGCGCCGAAGCAGTACTTCCCTTGGAGTTAAAGCTACCCTCTCTACGAGTGGCGGTCCATTACGAGCTAACAGACGAAGAGAATGCTCATCTTCAGTTTGAGAAGCTCGATACCCTCGATGAAACTCGTCTTATGGCGCAGCAAAACTTGGAGGCTTACAAAGCAAAGATGACGCGCTCATACGAGAGACTGACTAGGCCGAGAACATTCCGCCAAGGCGAACTCGTGCTAGTGGTCAAGTGACCTATGATCCCCAATCGTGCCAAACAGGGAAAATTTGAGCCGAATTATGAAGGCCCGTACATTATAGACAAGGTCTACCAAGGTGGGGCTTACTTGCTCATGAATATACATGGCGAAAGACCCCTCAGGCCAATAAACGACCGGTTCTTGAAAAACTACGCTTGACGAGTCATGGCCTAGGTCAACGATAGATGACGACGCCTATGTCCGCTCGCTATCTTCCCAAGCCCAAACTCTATAAGTAGTATCTGACGAAACCTCGCCTCGAAAACGTGCGACGGGCCGTAATGTACTTAAACTAACAACGGACCGGAACGTCCCTAAACTAGCAATGGACCGAAATGTCTTAAAACCAACTACTGACCGAAACATCTTTAAACTACTGCAAACCCGCAGCATCCTTGGGCTGACGCGTTAAAAAAAATGGTACGTCCACAAATAAAATGGGCACGGATGAAAACCCAAAAGGGCTCCGTGAGTAAAAACAGTAGGGCTACCGGCGAGTTTGTGAAAACCCGAGAAGGCGCAAGCTCGTAAAAAAAATTTGTGCACACTTGCGAGGTCCTCTCGACCTTATAAGGAGAAAACACCTGCGTGAGATCCTTACGACTCACAAAGGAGCAACACAGTTAGGGATCCCCACGATTCCTAAGGAGAAATTACACTTACGAGATCCTCACAACTCGTAAGGAGAACCCTCTTATGAGACCCTCACGGCTCATAAGATTCAAAAGCCTTAAACTACAGGTGGTCCAATACTGGCCCTTGTATACAATCCATGGGCCCAAATAAACGTTTCCCCAACAGAGTCCCACCACTGATGAGGGATATCTTCATATGGCGAATGACACTTGTAAGTCCTCTCGACTTATAAGGAGAAAGCACTCTTGTGAGATCCTTACGACTTATAAGAGACCATACACTTAAGAATCCTCACGATTCTTAAGAGGAAAACGCACCTACGAGATCCTCACGACTCGTAAGGAGAATATCTTTATGAGACCCTTACGGCTCATGAAGTCAAAAGCCTTAGTTGGATGGATCTTAACCCTGTTTGCTAAGCCACCTTTGTTCGACATCGACAAAGGCAAATGATAATTCGCTCCTGGCAATATCCCAGTTGTAGCGATACTGATGCCTAAATCGGTATCAGATTCCAAGTCCCATACTCGCAATAAAAAATCAGCGAGCCAAAAATGCATATGAAATAGCCGAAATGATGGGGCAACTTGCAATGAAATCAGCAAGTAAAATATATGCATACAAAATAGCCGAAATGATTGGGAAACTCGCAATAAAAAAACATCGAGTAAAAAGAAAAAATAGCCGAAATGATTGGGCACCGCGAAAAACAGCCAAAATGATTGGGCAATCGCGACTTTCGCGATATAAAAAACTGAAACGATAGAGTATCGCGGAAAGAAAACAAAATGCGTATAAAATGAAACTTTTGCCCTGCAGGCGAGTCTATACTGTCCCATGTATACAATCCATGGGCATAAACGAAAAGAGAACCACGTTTCCCTAAATTCTGTCGAAGGAAAGCCAGGTCTTGACAGCGACATCTAAAGCCTAGAGATCAGCAACGACGTCCCCCTTCATTCCAGCAGGACACGGACACAACATCACCAATCGGAACCACGGGAAAGTCCCTAGTTCTAAGACTCCACGATTCATAGACAACCGAAAGTCAACCCTGACACCGAAACGACGAAAGTCAACCCTGACACCGAAACGGCGAAAGTCAACCCTGACCCCGTAGAATACGGCCAAAGTCAACCCCTGACCCCGTGGAACACGGCCAAAGTCAATCCTGACCCCGTGGAATATGGTCAAAGTCAACCCCTGGCCCTGTGGAACAAGGCCAAAGTCAATCCTAGCCCCGTAAAATACGGCCAAAGTCAACTCTTGACCCCGTAGAACACGGCTAAAGTCCATCCTGATCCCGTGGAATACGGCCAAAGTCAACCCCTGACCCCGTGGAACACGGCCAAAGTCAATCCTGACCCCGTGGAATACGGCCAAAGTCAACCCCTGACCCCGTAGAACACGGCTACGGTCAATCCTGGCCCCGTGGAAAATGGCCAAAGTCAACCCCTGACCCCGTGGAACACGGCCAAAGTCAATCCTGACCCCGTAGAATACGGCCAAAGTCAACCCCTGACCCCGTAGAACATGGCTAAAGTCAATCCTGGCCCCGTGGAACGGCCAAAGTCAACCCCCGACCCCATGGAACACGGCCAAAGTCAACCCTCGACCCCATAGAACATGGCGAAAGTCAATCATGACACCGTGGAAAATGGCCAAAGTCAACCCTCGACCTCCTCGTCGAAGCAATGCTTTGACTCGGTAGGTCAACTCATTAACCACTTACGAGTCCTCTCGACTTGTAAGGAAGAAAATTCTCTTGTGAGATCTTTACGACTCTTAAGAGAAAACACACTTAGGAATCCTCACAATTCCTAAGGAGAAAATACACCTACGAGATCCTCTCGACTCGTAGGGAGAAAAATCTTTATGAGACCCTCACGGCTCATAAAGTTGGAAAGCCTTAGGTGGCAGATCTGAACCTGACTCCTAAGCCATCGTTGTCCTACAAGGAGATCAAAATAGATTATCTACAAAATGCATTTGCTGAAAAGGGACATACCACCATGAAACAAAATATGTCTTTTATTCATGAATCAAAATGAATACAAAGTACAATCTATAAAAGAATCAAAAAATACTCTCATTCAGGAGTAAGTACAAAAGGAGAATAAAAAAGAAACGTATACATTTTTTTAAGCCGGCGAACGATTTAATAGATTCGTCGGTTCATCCTTCTTCTGCTGGGTCTTGGCTTCATGATTTGTTATTGCTATGAGACGGGTCTCCGCTTGAGACTGTTGGGCCTGATACGAGGCGAGCCGACTTTCATGCTCCTTTTCAGCAAATTTGTGAGCTTCAACCATCTCGCGAGTAAAAATAACGACTTTATCAATAGCTACCACCTCCCTGATAGCTTCTTGAAGCACTCGCCAAAGTTCATACGCACGAGTGGTTTTAGCCGTGAGTTCGGCTTGAAGTTCCCCCAACGCATTTAAAGCTAGCTCCCTCTCCGAAAATTTTCGGTTGAGCCCTTTTTCACATGACTGCAGATTTGCGGCGCATCGTTCAACTAGCCCCCGCAAGCTCGCCTTTGCAGCCACGACCTCTGAAGAAAGGAACGTGCACTCAAGACCATGTAAGCAAGCCTCCACACAACGACAAAACTTGACCCAGACATGCACCAATGTTTCATCATGGTAAGCAGCAAGAAAGGGGAGAGAAATGTTGGCTTCAGCAGCAAATTCTTCGGCTGTGATCGAGCTACCAGCACGAAGATCTTCGATGAGAGCCGACAAAGAGTGAAGGCTTTGCTTCGCCATCCGTTCAGATGTGCGTGGGGCATAAGGGCCGGGTGGCATAAGGATGCGAGATTCCAGCGGGATAAGAACGGGCAAAGCTGTCAAGGTTCATAAATAATCAACGAGATTTGCAAACAAAGATTAGATGGAACAACGTCAAAACTTTACTTACCCACAGTCATGCAAGGGGGTTTAAAAGATCCCCAGGCCCGTCGAGGATCTCAACTCGTCGTCAGCTTCCAGAACTACAGAAGGCATTGGCATCGTTATACGAAATAATGATAATGCAGTGAGGGGGTCAAATAACACTAATCTTGCCCAGAAGAGAGGACGATGCGTTGCGGGGATATTGCCTGCGGAGCGGCCATCTCGAGCAGACGCTGGAAAGACTTTCTGGGGGATAGATCCGCGATGGACGCCGCCAATCCTCGTAATTCTGAAAAGACGGAAAGATTCAGATAATGAAGAGATCATTAAAACAAAATATAGAAGAATACCTTCGATACTCCTCCCGCTTTGAACAGGAAGGATAGCAGCTTCGGCGGCCTCCTCCATACCCTCAGGCACATCATCGGAGACATTTGCTGGTGTGACGGCTATCAGTCGAGGGGCAACGGCCGCCACTTCAGGGACGGCGATCTCAGTTACCTGTTCCACCATCTCCAGGCCATCACCAGAAAGGTCCATTAAATCCACAGCCGGTAAGGATACCTCTTCAGGGTGAACGGGCACAGGGGGAACATAAGCCACCAATGGAAGCTCTGCAGCAGGAATAGCAACTGTAACGACCCCCTCCACACCTACCGGTGTCTCATCGGGGATATTTACAGATTCCACGGTCAAGACGCGACTTGAGCTCAGATTCTCTTCCATTGCCGAAGTCCTTACAAAGTTTTACGAAGATAAGAAGACATAGAAAGTGAAACAAATTACTTGCCGAAGGAAAAATACAGAAAACGTGCATACCGATACGCCAAGAAACCTCTAGTATGGCTTTTTCAAGACGATGTTTCTTCCTAAGAAGGTATGCTCGCCAGGGTTCTAGGGTAGATTCATGGCCGCCGGTCTACAACGACAACTTATCTTCAGGAGCGGCTGAGATAAACTGTTTGAGGACTGTCTCGCCTCCCTGTTTCAGAGGACCTATAAATACTCGCCGTATTGATGGAGGATCTTCGTAGAATATGACGGCAGGATAGGAACTCTTCGAGACGCGCATGTTCTCGGTCTCATCATGGGAACGCCTTATAGCCTCAGCCAATTGTGCGGCTTCATCGGCAGATGAACCTGGAAAAAGAAGACCATCATCCGGCTCTTGCATGGATATTGGTTCATCTTGAACGATAGGCTCGGATTCCACCAAAAGGTCAAGCAGACCGGTGACCGTTTTCTTTCTCCTCTTCGACCCAGAACTAATGCTGGAAGATGATCGCTTCCTTCCTTTCAGCGCTTTGGCGCGATGTTGACCCACTTCGCCTCCACTATCCCCTTTTGGCGACACCCCTGCCGATAATGTTACCACTAATGGAGGGGCCGATGGCGCCTCGGTGGAAGCCTTTGCTTGAGCTCTAGTACGCATCGGCATCCCTGCAGTGGGAGGAATCGACTCGGTTTCTGCGGCCTGCGAGATGACGAACGCACCACCATCCCTCAAAAAAGGGCGAACGACTGACCGCGGTTGCAACGGAACACGAGCAGCTTGGGTCGGGGCAGGAGTCTGATATTCGAAGAGTACTTGCCTTTCCTCAGCAATGATAGGACCAACCCGGTGGCGATACCAGCCCACAAAGGAGCCCACAGACCTGGGGAGATAGTCAGGTTCTGGGATTATGAACACGGAACCAGTATTCAGCCTCATAAAATGATGAATAACGTCGCGAATAACTCCCAACGATGAAGTAGGCTCAACTAAGAACACTTCGAAGGGGACGCCCTGATTATAGCCCAGTTGCCTGGCAAAGCGGTGCAGATTATACCGCATAAGGAGAGCCGTATCATTCTGGCGGAACACCAAATAGCCCGGCCTGATTGAGTATAAATGCATGATATCCATAGGCTTTAAAAAGGGTACTCCCCCTTTCGATAAGTCGAATAGCTGCTGAACAGGCCCCGCTGGAGCAGAAAGAACGCGATCAACAAACACCATTCCTCCCTCATGGGTATATGTATTGAGCAGAACACGGAGGGCCCCTAACTGAGTCGGATCGGGAGCGGAGTCATCCATTAATCTCATAACTCGAGGGAAGGTGTAGGAGTCATAGAAGGTCGGCTGTTGATGTGCCGTGAATGCCCCCAGCACATGCATTTCGATCCAAGATGTGAAGTAATGAAGGGAGAGATTCACAACATCTACACCTGGAGTCGAAGTGTTGGCCGCAACACTTAACCCGTGATAAATATGCGATAGTCCCGCAATGCCGACGGCCAACTTCGCCCCTTCAGCTACACGATGGGCGAGATAAAAGACGGAAGCTCTCATGAAGCGTTGGTGTGACGGTATCACAAACCAGCTGAGCCAAAGACCGATAAAACTAATAAATAAGGTCTCTTCGTCCATGCCGGGAGCCGCAATCAAACCAAAAGGAACGACTGACAAGATCGGGATGTAAAACTGTGGTAGATCTTTTGCTTTAGCCAGCAGTCTATCCAGACCAAACCCAAAAGGGTCATCAATGCTCGCAAACTTCGGGGCCTCCTTGGATAAAATATCCCCCCGAATGAAATAGGCGATAAAGCTCTCGAAAGTGACACCCTGCCCTTCTGACTTCGCAAACAATCTGTCGAAAATACCCAGGGCCTTGATCAGACTAGGATACTTGTGACAAACGGCGGTTTCGGCTGTCAGACCATCGAGCATAGCCGGTATAGTGGAGAAAACATATTCATCAGGAGGCGGCAGTTCCTCGTAATGCTCCCCTCTAATGGGCAGTCCTGAAATCTTACGGAATTCATCCAATGAGATAGACACCTCTCGATCCCCTAGCAGGAAGGTGTTGGTGGGCAGATTCCACTGGTTAAAGAAGGCTTTGGTCCACCAGACGTGAGGAGCATGGTAATGAAAGAGCGATGCATATACCACCTGATATAATCCAACTTTCTGCAGTCTTGCGCGGTGGGCAGAAAGAATATAGCGAGCCCAAATAAGGTAGCCCACTGGGTGCCGGGGGTGATACCCACTTTATAAACCTGCCCCCAAGGTCGAGGGCTCCAGCCGGCCCGAAAGAGTCCAATTGGTCACTTCCACTGCGTAAGCAGTCCGTGGGCGTTCCATCGGCAATATACGCTGAAGAGACTCTACTGGCTCCCCGCAAATGAAACTTCGGTGACCCCGAAAGATATGACCGTACCAGGTTCCCCACAAAAGCAGATTGGTGCAATCCGGGTCATGGGCCTTAATCATTGCCATCACTTCTTCGTCAGACGGTGACTGAGGAAAAGCAGCCTCCGAGCGGGTAAAAGGAAAGTATGGAAGAGAAGCCATTGTTCCTGAAATAAAATAAGGGAAAACTGTTAATGAAACCTGTTTACCCCAATCAGAGCAAAGCTCTGTTCAAATTCCAAGGCGGGAGATGAAGCAAAGCTTCTGATTCCCCCCAATCAGAGCAAAGCTCTACTTTGAAAATTTAAACTTTAATAAATGAAGTAACGCTTCAGATCCTCTGCGCTGCGCGCAGGACGCCACGTGTCAAAATCAGACACGCCAGCGTAGAGAGCGCAGCGCCCGAGACAGCGCGCCCAATCAAAGCAAGGCTTTATTTAAAACAAAAATTAAAGGAAGCAACGCTTCAGTTGCGCAAGCGCTGCGCTGCGCGACACGTGTCAGCGCAGTGGCGCAAACGCTGCGGTGCGCGACACGTGTCAGCGTAAACGCAGTTGCGCTGCGCTGTGCGCTGCGCGACACGTGTCAGCGCAGTTGCGCAAGCGCAGTTGCGCTGCGTGACACGTGTCACGCGCTGGGGCGTTTGCGCCAAACAGAATTAAATTCTAGAAAGATCCTTCTGTTCTTGTTGAAACAAGAAAATTGTCTTCTGTAAAACAGAAGCTCCTGGATCAAAGATCCAACGGTGGGGAAGATTCCCCAAATCACTCAGAGAATGATCTCTTTAACAAACTTAACAAACCTATGGGCACTATATAAAGACCCCTAGACCCCAATTCAAAAAAGGATGAACATTGTGAGAGATTAAGAACCTCAAAACAGAGAGAACTCTGAAGAAAGTTCAAGAAAAAGGTAAAAACCTTCATAAAATAGAAGAATTTCTTCTAATAGATCATTGATCTAAGAACAAGATCAATGATCTTCAAATAATAATAAGTGCCTTGCACTTTTTATGAACCACTGGTTCTCTGAAAATAAGAAAAAACAAGAAAAACTTGTTTTCTCTGATCTAAATTGGATCAAGAAATTAAACAGTGCCCTGCACTTATAAAATTTGCACTGTTGCGCTCTTGGGTTGGCGCAAGCCACCAAAGAGCGCCACGTGTCAGCACCAGAACCACTTGCGCTCTGCGCTTTTAAGATAGAGCATTGCTCTCTAAAATTGGCGCAACTCACTAGAGCGCGCCACGTGTCAGCAGCGCAACAGCGCAGCGCACTACGCTGTTGCGCTTGCGCTCACCAGAGCATGACACGTGTCACCATCACATGAGTTTGCGCCTTGCGCTCCTCAATCGGCGCAAAGCGCCTGACAAGCCACGTGGGGCATTGTCAGAGTATTTAATGCAATGCATTATTAAGGGCAGAGCCCAATAAAAAGGTCTATCAGACCAAAAAGAAAATGTGCCTTGCACTGTTAAAAGGGACAGAGCCCAATTAAAAGGCCCAACAGGCCTAATAAAAAAAAATGCAATGCATTATAAAAAAAGGGGGCAGAGCCCAAATAAAGGTCCAACAGACTAATTTAGATGCTGTGCATCATTCAAAGATGGCAGAGCCCAAATAAAGGCCTAACAGGCCCCGCAAACGATGGAGCGAACAAAAAGGATAAAGGAAAAGGAAAAATGACCTTCGTCGCCAACATTCAACAACAGCCGAGCAACTCAAAATCGATTGTTCGCCAAAACAACATGCGCCCACGCCCATCACTTGAGGAAAGACTGGGACGTCCTTACTCGTTTCCCCAAGATAAAACGAGGAAACTGTTTGAACTGACAGTGCGCAACGAATTCGTCAATCTGCCGAATCTGAAATGTCCGCTACAACCAGGAGATGTCAACGATCCTAATTACTGCCCCTACCATCGAGCAGTAAGTCATCCGCTCGAAGATTACTTCGTCTTCAAAAACTGGGTTGAAGACCAGTACCAACAAGGCGAACTCGCGCTGTCCGAAAACTGGAAGGTGAACCCGCCACAACCACATGCTCAGTCATAAAGAAAGCACCGTAGACCGAAAAGTCAGTAAACTAGAGATTCGCCTCAAATACGGCGACGGTGGACCGAAACGTCCTTAAACTAACGACGGACCGAAACGTCCTTAAACTAACGACGGACCGCTACGTCCTAAAACTAGCTGACGACCGAAACGTCTTTAAACTACTACCGCAGCACCCTCAGGCTGACGAGATAAAAAAAAATAAAAAAACAAAAAAAAACAAAATACGGTATGTCCATAAGAAAAACGGGCACGGATGAAAACCCGAAAGGGCTCCGTGAGTAGAAACAGCAGGGCTACCGGCGAGTGTTCGTGAAAACCCGAAAGGACGCGACCTCGTTAGAAAAAAAAAAGAAGAATAAAAAGAATAAAAGAAAAGAGACGGTATGTCCATAAGCGAAATGGGCACGGATGAAAACCCGAAAGGGCTCCGTGAGTAAAAACAGCAGGGCTACCGGCGAGTGTTTGTGAAAACCCGAAAGGGCGTAATCTCGTTAAAAGACACTTACAAACTCCTCTCAACCTTGTAAGGAGAAACCACCCGCGTGAGATCCTTACGACTCACAGGGAAGCAACACACTTAGGGATCCTCACGATTCCTAAGGAGAAATTACACTTGCGAGATCCTCACGACTCGTAAGGAGAACTCTCTTATGGGACCCTCACGGCTCATAAGATTTGAAAGTCTTAAGTTACAAAGGCCTAAACCTGTGCTTAAGCAAACCCCCCACAACCTACGATATTGCCCTACAAGTAGCTCAGCATTGACCCTTGTATACAATCCACGGGCGCGAATAAACATTTCCCTAACCAAGTGTAAATCCCCGATCTCCATCTATAAAATTTTCCTGTATTTTCCTAGTTCCCGATTTCTTCCTGATTTTCCTCGTGAATTTTGTTGGCAATTGGTTGCTTGAGATTCAAATTTTAGATTAATCTAAAATCCAAAACAAAAAATAAAGCAAATAAAATATTTTACTAAACCCTAACCTCACATAAGCCCACACGAAAACAAAAGAAAAGCTTTTAATTAATAAAAATGAACCCAGCCCGTTTCCTTCCTCAGCCCACTCATTTTTTTTTCTTTAATAAACCCTTTATTAAATCCCCCGGCCTTTCTCCCCCTCAGCCCACAAATTTAAATAAGGAATTTTTTTTTAAAACCCAAAGCCCACTCCCTTCTTCGGCCCGTCTCCAAGTGCACCAGACCCGACCCGACCCGCTCCTGTTCATCTCCCTTTCTCCTCCAACGGTAACTTCCTCCATTCTCGCTCGCGACCCGCCTCCTCCGCCGCAGCTCGCGCCCATGCCCACGCCCACGCCCGTTATTGCGACGTTACACCCGCCACTTCAACCCTCATTCTTTTCCTCACACCCTCACCTCTCTCTTCTCTGCCATTTTCAAAATTTCCCCACTCCTCTCCTCTCACAAAAAGCCACCGAGCTCCCATTATCCCTCACTTCACCACCGCCGACGACGTCGACAACCCCTCAGCGACCCCTCGCCCACTCCTCCTCAACCAACATAACTCCTCACCACTACACTACATCAACCTAACTCCCCTGCACACCCAAACCGTTACACCCGAGCTTCGACCCCCACCCTGCACGCTCGACGCCAGCGAACTCCCCACCACATCGCCGACCATCCTACGCCCTCCTCATCTTCAGCATCATCACCCACACCCCTACACCTACACAACCGAGCCTCTCTCTCTCTCTCCCCCCTCCAAAACTGCCAACCCTAAACCATTATCCCCACGCTGCGAGCTCACTGTTGCTCTTCGCCGGAGCACCGTCGTCGACCCCAGCAAGTCCCAGGCCAACCACAGAGCACCACCTCCGCTTCCAGCAAGCACTTGACGGCTCCGGGCAACTCCGACACAAATTCCGTATCGCGAGCCAAGCTCGCGCAAATCGTTTTACGGCATACATCGCGCGTTCGTGACGCCGCTGCTGCCATGCTACCCCGAGACGTTTCTAGGAAAGTGTTTTACTTGCTACATGCTAAGATAATTATGATACAAACTTGAATCATTTAGTTTATAAATTACCGATTCCCTATATAATATGCGACCTATGTGTTCGATGCTAGACCCCAATGAAAATACTTGTTTAATTTGGCGGAAACCAATGTTTTCTGTTGGCCCATATGATGAAGAATAACGTGTAGGAATCTCACTGGAAAATACGATTGTTAGTGACTAAAATTGATACCCCAAAATATGCCGATAAAACTAGAATTTTTCCGTATCTGAAAACGATTAAAATCACTGTAAATTATGTGCATACTGGAATGATGCGTTCGAGGGCTTAAATCGAAGCCGACTCGACGAACTTTAACCCTATGTAAACTTCTAATGATTTCTGTAACTGCGATGATATTTAGATCGGAGTGCGACTTTGGACTGCAGTCCAGAGCGACTTTGATTACTGTGTACTGTCCCAAAATGTGTGTCACTGTGTTTCCTGAATTCGTATGTTATGGAACTCTGCAGTAGATTAAAGATGATTCTGTTAGCTAAACAAAACAAGTGGTTCCATTCCGTTTCATTGCCGTTTGCTATTTTAAATTATAAATGAAAGGGCAGAACGTATAACTGTCCAGAACAGATTCAGAAATGTCACACTGAGGTTAAACTGTGTATAACTTTCGACGTACAGACGCGATTGAGGATCCTTCTGTTGCGTTGAATACTCTATTGAAAACCCTAGATTTTATTCAACTGTAGTATCGCTAAAATCTGAACCTAACCGGGTGCAATTCGTGTCGCGAAACGGATGTTCAGTTCTGAAACTGAATTTCCAGCCGCGAGCACTTAAAATGAAACAGCTGTATCTTGAAAACCGAAATCCCGATTGAACTGAAACTACTTTTGATGAATTGCTGACTGAGTGTTCTATTTATCTTACTTGTATCATTTTGTTGAATTCCTAACACATGAATTTATGCAATTTTTGTAAGATAATGACATGCATATTGATTCATAATACACTTAGCTTAATGATGGCATACATACATATATCATACCTCACTTGCCATATACTTAGTGTTAGTGCGTGTTAGAGTCAGTGGACATTGCATTATCGTGTGTGAATGATGTTGGTTTAGAAATGACAAGTACACCAATGGGAAGTGAATATTCGTGACAGTGATTGATACAGTGGACAGTGATAAAACCGTGCCTTTGGTATACTTGTTCACGACTAAATCAAGATTATAAATAGTGAAAACCTGGGGATAAAGGGGAAATCGAAGTGGAAAGAGAATCGTATTTAGCGGGACCGTGTTTTAGAGGATGATCATTCGAGCAGTGATATATATAGTAGGTAGGATCTAGCGATCCGGCTGACAGGGTTATGTCCCGAGCATGTGGGCCGTTGTCTCGGGTATGTACGAGACTCCTGTTAAATATGATCCTCCTTCCACTATACGATTTCAAACATGACCTAGAGACCGATAGGGACACAGAGCACATTCTGCATCATATAGTGACATAGTGATTACTCGCATTGTACTTTCACTAGTATTACCTCTTTTACCCGTTTCATATTATTATATAATATTGTTATTGTGTCGCTCTGACGACCTGAGTATGCATGCTCAGATTCCGTAGAAGGACCAGCACAGGAGACGGATCTACCTTTCGAGTTCACGGAGATATAGTCTGGTGTACTTTCTTTCTTTACTGCTTTCCATAAAAGTGATCGTGAGATTGAACTTGGTTAGTAATTATTCTTGTTATCTGTAATTTGTAAACAATGGATTTTAATGTAATAAATTAGTGATGTGATTCCTTTACTACTGTGCTTTATTTACTGATTACCATGTAATAATAGAAGCCGAAGTGTGACTATGGCGGGATGATTCCTTGACCGTAGGAGCATGGCTGGCCTAGTTATCCCTCGTTTTCCGTATTTTGGGAAACGGGACGTGACACCAAGTCCCATCCATGACCGGGGATATGTACGTATGATGAACAACCCTTATAGGTCCTCTCGATTTACAAGGAGAAAACCCTATTGTAGGATCCTTATGACTTACAGAGGAACATACACATAGGAATCCTCACGATTCCTAAGGAGAAAATACACCTACAAGATCCTCACGGCTTATAGGGAGAAATACCTTTGTGGGACCCTTACGGCTCATGAAGTCAAAAGCCTTAGTCGACAGGACCTTAACCCTATTCGCTAAGCCACCTTTGTTCGACATCGACAGAGGCAAATGATGATTCGCTCCTAGCAATATCCCAGTTGTAGCGGTGCTGATGCCGAAATCGGTGTTTAATTTCAGGTTTACGGCGAAAAGCCAGTAGGCCGCGCATGCATACGAAATAGCCGAAATGATGGGGTAACTTGCAATAAAAAAAAGGGCAGCAAGTAAAAACGTATGCGCACAAAATAGCCGAAATGATTGGGCAACTCGCAATAAAAAGCAGCGAGTAAAAATAAAAATAAACAGCCGAAATGATTGGGCACCGTGAAAAATAGCCTAAATGATTGGGCAATCGCGACTTTCGCGATGTAAAAAGCTGAAATGATAGAGCATCGCAGAAAGAAATAAAAAAAATGATGAAAGAATGAAACTCTTGCCCTGCAGGTAAGTCCATAGTGACCCCTGTATACAATCCATGGGCGTAAACAAAAAAAAAGGGAAAAGGGGAAAGGGGACTATATTTCCCCACCAGGCTGCGTCAAAAGGAAGTCAGATCTCGACGACCACATCTACAGCCTGGAGACCAACAGCGACGTTCCTCCTCATTCCAGCAGGACACGGACGTGACATCACCAATCGGAGCCACGGCAAAGTCCCCAGTTCCAAGACTCTATGGTTCACAGACAACCTAGAGTCAGCCAGTGACCTCCGTCTCGGAAGCAAGTCAGCCAACGACCTCCGTCTAGGAAACAAGTCGGCAAATGACCTCCATCGCGGAAACAAGTCAACCAACGACCTCCGTCTCGGAAACAAGTCAACCAACGACCTCCGTCGCGGAAACAAGTCAGCCAACGACCTCCGTCTCGGAAACAAGTCAGCAAAGGACCTCCGTCGCGGAAACAAGTCAGCCAACGATCTCCGTCTCGGAAACAAGTCAGCCAACGATCTCCGTCTCGGAAACAAGTCAGCCAACGACCTCCGTCTCGAAAACAAGTCAGCCAACGACCTCCGTAGCGGAAACAAGTCAGCCAACGACCTCCGTCTCGGAAACAAGTCAGCCAACGACCTCCGTCTCGGAAACAAGTCAGCAAATGACCTCCGTCGCGGAAACAAGTCAACCAACGACCTTTGTTTCGGAAACAAGTCAGCAAATGACCTCCATCGCGGAAACAAGTCAGCCAACGACCTCCGTCTCGGAAACAAGTCAGCCAACGGCCTCCGTCTCTGAAACAAGTCAGCCAATGACCTCCGTCGCGGAAACAAATCAGCCAATGACCTCCTCATCGGAACAACGCTCCGACCCGGAAACAAGTCAGCCAACGACCTCCCCGTCGGAGCAATACTTCGACTCGGAAACAAGTCAACTCACCAACCACTTACGAGTCCTCTCGACTTGTAAGGGAGAAAATTATCTTATAAGATCCTTACGACTTATAAGAGAAAACACACTTAGGAATCCCCACGATTCCTAAGGAGAAAATCCACCTACGAGCTCTCGATCCTTAAGGAGAAAAGTCTCTATGAGACCCTCACGGCTCATAGAGTTGAAAAGTCTTAGGCAGCAGATCGGAACCTGCGGCCTAAGCCATCGCTATCTCTTGGAGAAATCTAGATGCTTACTCTGTTATCTGTCGACCCTGTTTATTAAAACAGCATGTTGACAATAAAAGAAAGAAGAAAGTGATAGAAAGAACGTCCGATTTACATTTGAACGAGCGTTCAAGATACACTCACTCATGCATAGGCAAAAGACTCAGAACGAGAAATAAGACAAGCTGGGATAAAAAAAAAATCATTTATATTGCCAAAAATTCTTACAATCATAAAAGCAATAAATGAGAAACATTATTACAATGGAATAATCTCGGATCCAGGGCACGGATTGAGGAATTCAAAAGTAAGGCCATCCAGAGTTCTTCTGGCCTTCCTGATTATTCTCATGCGCAGCCTTTCGCGCTCCTGTGTGTCAAGGTCTTCGGCGAGGCCCCCCAGCCTTCGATAAGCAGCGATTAACGCCGTCTGCTGGAAAATTTGATGCAGGATGTCGATGAGGCCATCCCGCCGTTTCTTCGAGATCAGCCCCGACAGGTACACTGAATGCACCTTATCTTCGGCATCATCCAGCGCATTGAGCGGTAAGGCCTCGTGGAACCCCGGGAGTGCTCTCCAAATTGCTCCCAGCACGACTTTCAAGAGAGCAGAACGGCGAGAGAGCAGCCAACCAACGCGTGCGTTCAGACGACCCATGACCTCCGCACATCGGGCGTTTGTAAACTCTTGGTTTTGTTGACGGCCCTGTACACGGATATCCCCGTAGGTAATGAATTCGTGCAGACTGTATAGATGCACCACCATAATGCCTGGAGGAAACATCATTGGAAGGTTAGCAATGAGGAAAAAACACAGGGAGTTAAAACTCCTCGAGAGCAATGCTCTGCAGACAGGAGTGACACCTGTCAAAATCGGTTATGAGGAGAATTTGAGGAAAGTCCCCTAAGAACATTGAGAGCTTTGCTCTGAAAAGAGGATATAATAATAATAATAATAATAATAATAATAATAATAATATAAAATGCCATCTTTAACTTCCAAGATCCATGAAGAATTCTTAAGAGTTCTTCTATATGATTTGGAAGGAGCAAAGCTCTATTAATGAATTAAGAAAATCCAAGGAAAATCTTTTAGAGAGCAGAGCTCTATTAATGGAACCCTAATAGGGTTCTCCTTAGTCCTCTCTAGACCCCTTTAGAGCAAAGCTCTGCTAAGTGAAACCCTAAATGGGTCTTCTTTAGATCAGGGATCTATTGAGAGCAAGACTCTTAAGATTAATTTAATTTAATCCAAATTAATTTTTTACCTAAAATTCTTTAAAGTTTGAACTTTTAAAAGTGTTTAAACAAAAGAGCAGGGCTCCGAGATTCTGAAAATAAAATTCTTGGAGATGATGATCATCTGTGAAGGACCAAAGGTCCTATTTATAGGCATCGAATGCCCTTTCAATTTCCAAGAGTTGCCGCGACGGTTGGAATTCTACCACCGCTGCGTTCACGTTTGGAGGGCCACGTAAGTGCAACGGTGGGGGGCATTTGTTTACCCCAATCAGTGCAAACCTCTGTTCAAATTTCAAGGCGGGAGATGATGCAAAGCTTCTGATTCCCCCCAATCCGAGTAAAGCTCTACTTTGAAAATTTAAATTTTAATAAATGAAGCAACGCTTCAGATCCTCTGCGCTGCGCGCAGGACTCCATGTATCAAAATCAGACACGCCAGCGCAGAGAGCGCAGCGTCCGAGGCAGCGCGCCCAATCAGAGCAAGGCTTTATTTAAAACAAAAATTAAAGGAAGTAACGCTTCAGTTGCGCAAGCGTTGCGCTGCGCGACACGTGTCAGCGCAGTTGCTCTGCGCTCTGCGCTGCGTGACACGTGTCACGCGCTGGGGCGTTTACGCCAAACAGAATTAAATTCTAGAAAGATCCTTCTGTTCTTGTTAAAACAAGAAGATTGTCTTCTGTAAAACAGAAGCCCCTGGATCAAAGATCCAACGGTGGGGAAGATTCCCCAAATCACTCAGAGAATGATCTCTTTAACAAACTTAACAAACCTATGGGCACTACATAAAGACCCCTAGACCCCAATTCAAAAAAGGATGAACATTGTGAGAGATTAAGAACCTCAAAACAGAGAGAACTCTGAAGAAAGTTCAAGAAAAAGGTAAAAACCTTCATCAAATAGAAGAATTTCTTCTAATAGATCATTGATCTAAGAACAAGATCAATGATCTTCAAATAATAATAAGTGCCTTGCACTTTTTATGAACCACTGGTTCTCTGAAAATAAGAAAAAACAAGAAAAACTTGTTTTCTCTGATCTAAATTGGATCAAGAAATTAAACAGTGCCCTGCACTTATAAAATTTGCACTGTTGCGCTCTTGGGTTGGCGCAAGCCACCAGAGAGCGCCACATGTCAGCACCAGAACCACTTGCGCTCTACGCTTTTAAGATAGAGCATTGCTCTCTGAAATTGGCGCAACTCACCAGAGCGCGCCACGTGCCAGCAGCGCAACAGCGCAGCGCACTGCGCTGTTGCGCTTGCGCTCATCAGAGCATGACACGTGTCACCATCACATGAGTTTGCGCCTTGCGCTCCGCAATCGGCGCAAAGCGCCTGACAAGCCACGTGGGGCGTTGTCAGAGCATTTAATGCAATGCATTATTAAGGGCAAAGCCCAATAAAAAGGTCTATCAGACCAAAAAGAAAATGTGCTGTGCACTGTTAAAAGGGACAGACCCCAATTAAAAGGCCCAACAGGCCTAATAAAAAAGGAAATGCAATGCATTATAAAAAAAGGGGGCAGAGCCCAAATAAAGGTCCAACAGACTAATTTAGATGCTGTGCATCATTCAAAGATGGCAGAGCCCAAATAAAGGCCTAACAGGCCAAATGCAAATAAATTGTTGAACATTCTCAACTGGACTTAGCCCAATCATGGCCGTAAGTTCTCAAATTAAATTGACTGAGCAAGGCTGCTCTCCTAAATCAATTTACATCCGGTTTAAGGGTACATCTCCGAACTCCTCTGACCCCTTTCGTTGTAATCCTTCAACGACGTCTGAGAGGTGACGGGTCCCAACAACTACACATCTATACAGACTGCGGGGTCCTCAAACTCGTGGACCGAAACGTCCCTAAACTAATATTCGTCCCAAAATGGGAATGTTGGACCGAAACGTCCTTAAACTAATATTCGTCCCGAAATGGGAATGTTGGACCGAAATGTCCTTAAACTAATGCTCGTCCCTAAACTGGAACATGGACCCCTACGTCCTTAAACTGGAACATGGACCCCTACGTCCCTAAACTGGAACATGGACCACCATGTCCCTAAACTGGAAATCGACCGCAACGTCATTAAACTAAACAATAGAGCCAATTGCTCTCTTGTCGGATCTAAACGATCCAGTTTAAGTTGATCTTAGCCTTAATATGGCTAACGTATCCTTAAACTAAAACACCAAACCCAAATCTAAGTAAATACGGATTTGGACAAATCCACGTCCTACAGGCGACGGCATAACTTAGTCTTCGTATACAATCCACGGGCAACCACAAACAAAACAAACACACACGACACAAAGTGAACATCTGGAGAAGGAGAAAGTGGTTACCGCGATGCGGTAGCGTAATTAACTGCAGGGGCTTGCGCCTGCAGGGAAGAGCGTCCCCACAATTAAAAACCCCTCAAACGAGGGGGAATCTGACGAAGTCTGCTACATCGGACGCATCCGTCTAAACCTCCGATACACGGTACCATAAATCAACTTGGCATCTTCGGAGAGGTGGACGGATAGCCCCAAATAGCATCTGCCCCGAATCTCAGGCAAGACGAGCCTACGCGGTCGCGTCTCTGTATTCGGAAGGGAACAAAACCCACACGTGCATATATATATATATATACAATGGAAGAAAACGACAAGCAGCTTATTCCATGGGACCATTGATTGCAAAACACATGGGCCCCACAAAATCAATATGGCGGCTCACTAATGATGAGGCAGGGTAATCACTATCAGAATAAAAGGGAGATTCCTAATAAATGAATAGTGGAGTTTAAACACCTCTGCACATTCCCCCAAGGAAAAAACCCATCACAAACTCTATGCAAATCAAAGAAGAATCTCTCTTAAAATTTTTTGTCAAGAACAGCTGAGAGTAAAAATCCCAAGAGGTCTTCTTGATCGTTAGAACTAAGTTCTCTGGGGGGAATTAAATTCCTTTTGAACAGAGAAATTAAATTCCAAGAAAATTTCAGAGCTGAGCTCTTTGGATTGGAATTAAATTCCAGAGAAAAACAAGTACCATCATCAATCCCCTAAGATCAGAAAAACGCCTAACATTGGGGGCTTACTACCTAAAGATCATGCATTTTTATTAAAGGGAAAAACTCTTGGTGTGAATTTAAAATCCAAAGAGAATTTTATAAAAGGAGAAGAAAAAGTTTCTCGGTCGTTCAAGATCCTTACCTGAAAAAGGTTTTTTTTTTTACAGAGTTAAACTCTGGATTTTTTTTTGAACAGAGAACTAAACTCTGAGGAAGAGAATTAAATTCTCAAAGCAAGAACGAGGAAGGAAGAAGATGAAGGAACGGAGGCGCTGCTGATAAGACCTCTGCATTTATAGGACATGATAGGAAACGGTTCATTTCCCCATTCCCTAGGCAAATCCAACAGCCACAAAGGTGACGGCGTTGCACTCACGTGCAAACACGTGAGAACAATGCTGTGGGGGCATTTGTTCCCTAATGGGAACTGAATAAAACATATAAATAAAGCAGCAAGCAAAACCCCCAAATGGAGCATCACGTGCCCACACGTGACCGGGCCTCACGTGCAGACACGTGACCTTTTATGGGCCAAATCTATCTGCACCTGAATGCCTAATTGGTAAGGTCACGTGCCCACACGTGATGGGTTCCTGGGCCCTCTGAACTAATAGAATTGAATTCTAATTAGACGCTTAATTAGTAAGGTCACGTGCCAACACGTGATGGACTCCTAAACCCTCTAAATTAATAGAATTAAATTCTAATTAAAAGAAATCAAAAGCACTACTTTGGAAAATATTTTCTTGGATCTTTCTAAACAAGAAAAATTACACTCTGTAAAATAAAGCGCCGTTGGATTAAAAATCCAATGGTGATTAAAAATCACCAATTTATAGAAAAATTCTGTACAAGGAAATATTTTCCTAAAATTTGCCAGGAACAACAAATGAAATATCATATAGACTTTGGATTAAAAAAAATCCAACGGTGAATAAAATTCACCGAGTGATCTAAAAGATCATGTTAGTTATAAAATCAATCAAAATCTCTCAATGAGAGATTAGCTGAACAAACTGGTTTTTTTCTTTCTCTTATAAATAGGAGCCAAGAAGAAAAAAAAAGAGGAGGGAGAGACATACAGAAAACACAGAAGGAAGGAGAGAGAAGAACCCCCTTGAAAGCAAAAAAAAAGAGAAAAGAGAATTTAATTCTCCAGAGAGGAGAAGGTCTCTTCAAAGAAGAAAGAAACTCTAGGTAAAAGAAGAAAGGAAATTACTCCATAAGCTTCTACAAAACAAAAGAGAATTTAATTCTCAAACCAAGAGTTTAACTCTTCTAAAAAGAACTTAGTTTTTCCTCTGGTTGAAGATCTACAGAAGCAAATCGTCCCACAAGTTGAGAAGTTAATTCTCATCGGGGAGATCTGTCGTGCAGATTCAAAACTTAGGGGGAGAATTGAGTTTAAAGAATTTAATTCTTTCAATGTAACATATAGGAATTTAATTTCTCTAAATAGAATTGGGGTTTAACCCTATAAAAGAATTTAATTCTTAAATAAGGGATTTAACTCTCCATGCATGTCAAAGAGATCAGCACCTAACATATCGCGTGCGCCCACGTGAGCCTCCCCTCAATGACCAAAAGAGAACAATTGATATCAAGTCACATGACCCCACGTGACCTTTGAGAAGTGCTCAGCATTTATAAAAGAGAGAAAGGGAATAAACCCTATTTTTAGAGCGCCTCTCGTGACCTCACGTGACCCCCAAGTAGTACTCAACTTTTATAAAGCAGAAAGGAAATAAATCAAAGGGCAGTTTTTATTCTTGGGGCGCCTCACGTGATCCCACGTGACCCAATAGTGTTTAGCATTCAGAAAAGAACAAGGGAATAAACCCAAAGGAGCAGCGCCAACTTCAAGCGTCTCATGTGACCCCACGTGAGCGCATCAAATTCTTAATGTTTAACACTACTTCAAGCGTCTCACGTGACCTCACGTGAGTGTTCTCAAATTCTTGTGTTTAACACTGCCTCAGAGTATCACGTGGGAGCACGTGAGCGCTGAATAAACATGTTAGTGTTGAACACTATGAAGGGCTAACATTAGCAAGAATCAGACCAAATGTTCCAAGGACCAGCAATTGAGCTCTTCATGCTCAGGGTTTCCAAAGCCGATCTCAAGACAGCTAATAAGCTCCCAACAAATGACATCTAAAATGATGTTCATCCCACTTCCCAAAAGCGGGACATTGGTTCAAGGGCACATCTCTTCATAACTCTGATACATGTCGTTGCAATCCTTCAACGTCTTCATAGAGATGGGGGGTCCCAATAACCAATAGCTATTCATGCATCCCCAAACTGGTTAAACCAAAATCCCATGGACTATGATGTCCTTAAACTTTATGGACTGTGAGGTCCTTAAACTCATAGACTATGATGTCTTTAAAGTTTTACAGACTATGATGTCTCTAAACTCCATGGACTATGATGTCCTTAAACCCACTGGACCGCAAAGTCCTTAAACTAAAACAATAGAGCCCAAATGCTCTTTTGTTAGATCTAAATGATCATGTTAAGTACATCTTAGTCTAAAATTAGACTAACGTATCCTTAACAAATGGTTAAGTTGAACTTAGTCTAAGATTAGACTAACGTATCCTTAACAAACATTTAAGTTGATCTCAGTTTCAAATGAGATTAACGATCCTTAAACCAAAAGCAAAACCCAAATCTAAGAAAATACGGATTTGGACTAATCCACGCCCTACGGGCGACAACACAAATTAGTCTCCGTATACAATCCACGGGCAACCAAAAACAAAACAAACACACACAACACGAAGTGACCATCTGAAGAAGGAGAAAGTGGTTACCGCGATACGGTAGCGTAATTAACTGCAGGGGCTTGCGCCTGTAGGGAAAAGCGTCCCCACAATCAAAAACCCCTCAAACGAAGGGGAATCTGACGAAGTCTGCTACAACGGCCGCATCCGTCCAAATCTCCGATACACGGTGCCATAAATCAATTTGGTATCTTCGGAGAGGTGGACTGATAAGACTAAATAGCATCTGCCCCTAAATTCAGGCAAAACGTTTATCGTCCCGGTCTTTCCGCGGTGAACAGTGTTTTCTTTTTTTTAGTAAAATTTTGTATTTATTTATTCGTAGTATTTTTCCGTATATTTTGTTTTTTATTAAATATATTATTTTATTATTCCATCTATTTTTCCCAAACCTATTTCTTTATACTAAATTTTAAGCTATTTCAAATTAAACGCATGGCCTGACCCAGCCCATAACCTAAATCCAATCTCATTTTTATTTTCTTTTATAAAACTATGAGCCCAAAAGCACATCTTCTTTTCAAGCAAAAGCATATATTTAATTCTAATTAAATATGTGCATGAACAACCTTGTAGCTCATTGGTTTAGTTCTTGCATTGTTATTTCATGAGTCATATGTTCAAATCCCTATTCTTGCAATTATTTTTTTTTATCAATTTTTATTCTTCTCATAACCTACAAATGAGACCTTTCATTTCATCTTTCTTTTAACTCCCAAAATAATTAGAATGGTTATGAGCTATAATTTATTAGAATTATGGTGGCCATAAATCTTTTTTATATCTCACTCCTTTTTTTTTCATCATCACACATTTCAATCATTTCACTTCTCTCTCTTCATCTAGATTCCTTGAAAAAGAACATTAAGAAATCTTCAGAAAGGTCTCGCTAGTAACGCGAGGCTATCGGCGGATAAACAAGCCCGGTGACAATACCGGCTTGTGTATCTAAGTATTTTCTTTCTTTCCCTCCCTCCATCTCTTTCTCTTTATCTTTCTCTTTTTTATATTGCCATGAAAAAAATTTCTTATCATATCATAGTCTCTAAATAATTAATTAAATGGATACATATATAAATAATGAACATACACAAACATACACACATATATAGTTTGTAAAGTCCTTTTCATTACTCTCAATTCATATGTTAAGATTTCATAGTAACCAATTAGGACTGCATCGTTTGTTGTTGTATTTTAAATTAATTTATTTAAAGTTTGTCAAAAAAAATGAAGTTACGAATAAATACCATGATTTTCTCATTTCTCACATATGACATATTAATACCTTACTTTTAAAATAATTTTTAGAAATTAATTTTTACTTCTGGAAATTTCAGGAAATTTATATATGATAGAATATATTTTTCTGTACACGCCGGTTTATGAATTATATCGTTTTTATTCACTGTTCGTAAAACAGAAAACTGCATTTATTAGTCAACTTTTAAAACACATAACTTGGTCTGCCAGTATCCAAATTGAGAAAACTTAGGTGTTTTTGATATCTACATCGAATAATCTAGATTTTCTTAGTTTTAAGTTTTTACTGAAAATTGACGTAAAATATACAAAACCGCGTTACAATATTAAGCGACGAATCTGGACAGAATCTGTCCTGATCCGCACACTATTTTTAAATAGGACATAACTCAAACTCCCGATGCCCGTTCGTGACAAACTTTAGATGTGTAAATGCACAATTGATAGAACTATAATTTTCTGTATACTAGATTACTTAGAAATGTATGAAACAACCCGATATAGGATTTGCAATACAATATATAGTTGCTGTCTAGAGATCTGAATTTCTGTTTTAAATGTTGATGTTAGAATGATCATAACTAGAGATTCAGAAATCCAAATCGCGCGAATCTTGGTGTTTTGGATAAGTACATCGAAATACCTACAATATTTGAATAATCTTTGTAACCTGACACCTGATGGAAATTAACTTAAACTGCGTTTTAAAAATATGTGACGGTGCTGAACAGATTCCGATCTGTTTTGCGCGACGATACAAAAACGGATACACCTCCCAAACCGGTAGTCGTATTTAGATGAAACTGGAACACACGCATGAAAAAAACTTAGAGCCATATTTCTGTTTATATTCCGCATTCGTTCGACTTGATTAATTAGTCGTTACACTCACCCTCGGATGGCCCGACGAATATGAACTTCTCCTTCCATTCGTGAATGGAAGAAGGGACGACTACTACCCCCGACCCGGCCACCCCATCCTTGCGTTTTTTGAAAGAAAAATACACCTAGCTCGGCTTATCCTTGCTGATGCCGGGGTAATTCTTATAACAAAGAAAGGATACTAGGAGGGTCAAATTAAAGGGGATATTTTCAAGTTTCAACCAGACCAGAGACCCGAGGAGGATTCTCCACGAGTTCGGATTTAGCTGGCCCATGGCAAGATGGAAGCAACGAAGTACCCTACATATCTCGGTTGGGAAAGGCAGATGCATTCCCGTCCGGAATGCTTCCAAATACAGGGCGATCTCCTTACCCTGCACCTGGTCCGCCCGCTCACCCTCTCTGGCTAAATGAAGAGAGTAGTTAGAGGGGATATGGAATCGAGCCCGGATCTCGGCAAGCTCATCCACATTCTTCAAGACGGAGGACGTATCGTGGGTGTTCCCGATGTGCATCTTGAGAGCCCTTGTTGCCGCCCGACTGCGGGTGACAGGGGCAGCCCTGACTCCCGGATGCAAACCCGACACAGAGGACGAAGAAGAAGAAGAGGAACTCTCTTGGCTATCTGAAACCGAAGAGGAGGAAGACCCTCTGGACTCAGCTCCAACAACTGGAGCCTCATCGTCCAACCCAACCCTAACTATCTCTACAGACTTCTCAGATGAAGACATCTAACCTGACTCAAAGGAATGGGCCGGCCGAAGAAAAAGCACAGGTGATCCGATCTAAAAGGAACGAGCGCCGGGCAATCTCTGACAACGATGGTGAATTATGGTGGAAGTGTTGGCCCTAGGGGGTCCTCTCCTATTTATGCACTCCACAGAAAGCATCCAACGGTCCAGATCAATTCCCGCCAAAACGAACCGTCGCGCCTGCCAGCCGTCAAAGCTCCACATGGCGATCGGCCATTGGGGACGCCCCTTCGTTTGCAGGTAACAGCAATAGCCTGTCGCGTCTGCCAACCAGTGTCAAACACGTAGCCTGCAGCCCAACAGACAAACGAGCGAAATGTTGCACCCTCTTTAAAGCGCAATCATTTCATTGATCCGCTGACGCCGTCGTGGATACGCGCGAAGATTCAGGCGAACGACGAGGCGACACGTAGGCCCAAGGATCGAAACGACGTAACCACCAAACGCCGTGTCGTTCCTGGGAGATCCGCATTACGATTTTTTGTCACCAAATTGAGCAGAAGAAAGACCGAGCAGACCACTCTCGATCCGACCCTTGGATAGGTCAGAACGAGAGTAGGGGTCTAATGATGATGCTTACAAGTGATGTCTCCTTAGATCACGACACGTGGCAGATGACGTGTCCCGGACTCTACGGGGGTGGAATAAATGAGCCGCATCAGGGATATTCCCCGAGGCCCCTTCTCGATGGACGTACTCGACCTTTCGGGAGACCCCCTGAAGACATTCCACCTTCATCTAGGAGATTGTCAACAGCTTATCTTCGAGCTTCCTTAATCTCCTCGCTCGCCTCCGAGCCATCTCTCGTGCCGAGCTTCTTCGGCCTCCCGCTCGTCTCCGAGCTTCTGATGTGCCGAGCTTCCTCGGCCTCCCGCTCGTCTCCGAACCCCTGATGTGCCGAGCTTCCTCGGCCTCCCCCGATCAACCGAGATTGCAGAGCTCTAGCGCCTCTGCAACGGCTCCGCGTATCTCGTCAAAGCGAGATAACCGCCGCCCCACGTCCCGCGCTGGTGCGTCCCTCCATTAATGGGTGTATCCCGTTATTAATGAAGGGATCCCGTCATTCACGCACACGTAACGTCAAAGGCGTAACCGAAGGCGAAGATCTCGCGCCTGCTCGCTCCATGCGACCACTATAAAACCCCTCTTTCAGACGACTCAGATAAGGAGGCTTGAACCCAATAAGCCACTAATTTGCTCAAATTCCTCGACTAACTTGATCGTCGGAGGGTCCTACGGTGATCACCCACCCCAGGACTTCTTTGCAGGTAGCTCGGCTTCCACCTCAAACTCAACCCATTGAGGTCCACACACTCAAGGAGGCAACCTCCGAACCCAATCTCAACCGTCCAGCAACGCTCACGACAGATTGACGGAGGACAGCATCTGAAGGAGATCAAGGCCTCCATCAATACCAACTCAATAAATGGATCAGAGTAATTTCTGGGGTAAAGAAAATCAGCAAAATAAGCTATTGAACTTCATTACAGAACAAGAGTTAACTATGGTTTGCAGTAATCCTCCGAACCGAAATAGAAAAAGAAAGAAAACAGTGGGTGGGTGGGTGAGTGGGGTTTACAAGGGTAGGACCCACAAGCGACCGCGTCGCCGTTAAATCCATGTAAAAACGATGGGGGAGGAATTTGCAATTTTATAGAACTAGTACAGTAATTCAAACTCAAGCCCAAATCTTAGACACTGTTTTGATATAAAGTTAGGAAAACCATGGTCTATTTTAAAGTGGAGGTAGGAGGCATGCAAACTATGGTTTGTACGTTCCAAACTTAAAAAATGGAGTTAAGTAAATTTTGATCTGTTTGGTGTTGAGATAACTGGTTGAAAATTACACTTATCTCAACTCCAAAATGGTTGCCGAGCAAGCAAAAGTTAGCATTTTGGTGTTAAATTTTGCTGACTTTATGAAACCACTGCTTACACAACCTAACTCCATTCCCAAACAGGCCGTTAGGGTTTTAGCCTTGAAAGAACTAGGGTTTCTTCACTCTGAGATCAAATGTACCGAAATCGAGCTTCATCCAATTTCTCCATCAAATTGATTCCTTCCCTTTTCTCTAACCTCAATCCTCTTCTCAATTCCTCCTCGTCCTCTTTCCAAAATCCCTTCTTCAACTCCATAAAAACCCCACCTTTGGGACAGCCATGGTGGATTCAGAGCTTCAGCGTCGCCGCTCAAAGATTCGATTTTTCGCTGGACAGAAGCGATCCGGCGAATTCGCAGCAGAATTCAAGAATCACCGAGGCTCAGCAGTGGAGCTCTCCAAGATTTGGGGGTCAATTCAATCAGATGAACAATTGGGACAATTTAGGAAGAAATGGGAAAATTGATGAGATTTTCGACAGGAATCGCAGCTCAAGTGATGACGATAAATACCCTTTCGAGAATCAAAAAGGGTTCTTTGGAGGAGAACATCATAAAAGTTATGGTCATGGTATGAGAATCGGTGCAGATGGAAGGATTAGAGATGATGGAAAAATGAATGGCGATTTCGAGAGACATTGCAGCGCAAGAGATCGCGATGAGTATCCTTTCGAGAATCAAAGTGGGTTCTTTGGAAGAAACCATAGAGAGGCTGATGAAGACCTCAGCATCGGTTGCTATGTGGATTCGGATTCGGATTCCAATGGGTCTTGTCAGCAAAATTCATTTAAATTCGATAGAAGGAATTCCACAAAGTTGCAGCAGAATGAGCATCATCAGTGGAATTCTAATACCGATTCTTCGATTCGTAACAGGATAGCTGAGTTTGAGAGAGATCCTCGAATCAGTGATCGATACAATCAAATGGATAATGCTCAGAATTTCGCCATGAACAGCAACCCGAGAGTCCCTGATGAATGTCCTTATGACGAGAATCAAAATGGGTTCTTTCGAGAAAATCATAAGGAGATGCACCAAGAACCTACAGGCCAGTATGACATGAATCCTAGACAACATTACCAGTATCCATACAACCATCAAAGTGAAATTATAAGTTCTGACGATGCTCTATACAAACTTGATGAGTTTTGCAAGGAGGGCAAAGTGAAGGAAGCCGTTGCTACTTTCACCGTGCTTGAGAAACTTGGCATTGCTATCGATGTCCCGAGATATCTAAAGTTGGTGCAAGTGTGTGGAGAGGCAAAATCATTAGAAAACGCGAGAGTCGTCCATGATCACCTCTCCCATACTCTAGGCGATGTAAAAGTTTGTGTTCATAATAAGATATTAGAAATGTACTCCAAGAGTGGTTCCATTCCTGATGCCTACGAATTATTTGAAAAAATGCCTTGTAGAAATCTATCATCTTGGGAAACAATGATAAGGGGTCTTTCCGATAATGGCCTTGGAGAAGAAGCAATTGATCTGTTTACTGAATTCAAAGAAATTGGTTTGAAGCCAGATGCAGGCCTATTTGCCACCATAATCTATACTTGCGGAGTTCTCGGAGCGATCGATCAAGGGATGTTATATTTCGAGTCGATGAGAACAAATTTCAGCATCGCCCCTGACATGGAACATTATATCACCATCGTGGATATGTTTGGAAGGAATGGGTATCTCGATGAAGCTCTCGAGTTCATAGAATCGATGCCTATCGAGCCCAATATCGAAATTTGGGAAACCCTAATGAAGTTTTGTCGAGTCAATGGATATACTGAGCTTGGGGATCGATGTGCTAACATCATTGAACAAACGGACTCCTCTAGGCTAACAAGGGAGTCCAAAACGGGCCTTTTGCCTGTGCTAGCCTCAGAAATCACAAAAGAGAAACAAAGGGAAATTATTTCTGAACTCCCCGATATTAAACGCCAAGTAGTGGAGTATAAAGCAGGGGATAGGTCTCATGCTGGAAACGAGAAACTTTATGAACAAATACAATGTTTGGCGCGACAAGCGAAAGAGGCTGGCTATGTTCCCGATATGATTTGTGCTCTTCACGATGTAGATCAGGAATCAAGGGAAGAAGCCTTGCTTTATCATAGTGAGCGGCTAGCCGCTGTTCATGTGCTCAAGACGACGCCTGCACGCTCTCCTATCCGAATTGTAAAGAATTTGCGAGTTTGCAAAGATTGCCACAATTTTTTGAAGATTTTGTCGAAGCTAGTAGGCCGTCAGATAATTGCGCGGGATATCAAGAGGTTTCACCATTTTGGGGATGGAGTTTGTTCCTGCAATGATTTCTGGTAGAAGGAAGCAGGCATAATCTGTAAGTTTATATTTTTTTTGAGATAACAGGTGGAATAAATTAGCCACTCCTCATAAATGGGGGATCCTGGGCCCGATCGCAGGTCTCACCAATGGGCTACTTCAAGCGCCACCAATGGGCCCTTTATCTGTAAGTTTATATTGATTTATAATATTTAAAGTTTTGTTGAATAGGGCTACTTCTGAAATGCTGTCTAATTTGGTTAAATTGCATAATCTAGACCTTGCATAGCTATATAATTGCATATAACACCCCTTAACTTTACCTCTTCTGGCACTTATAACCCCTTCACCAATTTATTAGCACATTACAAAAAAATTAATTTTCCCTTACATTAAGTTACCCTCTCTCTCTTTTATTAATATTAATGAACATATACTCAGCTTCATCATCACAAATTGACTGGCATGATTCATGAGTGATTGGAGAGAACAAGAATGCTAACAAATGTTTTCACAAATAGAAGCCTTATTATTCACATCAACAAAAATTGACATAAGTAGCCAACTTTATTACACAGAAAGGCTGTGTCCATTGATAGCCTCCTCTTGATACATTACTCATATTATACTGCCTAAATACTCTTACTTAGCCTTAAGCATCAGCTCTTCCCCTGCTGCTTGAGCCAGAAAAGCTTGGCTCAAACATAACCATCTCTTCACCTCTGTTGTACTTCAACCTCCCCGTCTCTTCCCTCGATATCCGATATGCGTTCCTCAGCACCTCTTCCGGCATCCCTTTCAGTATCGATGTTTTGCCGACGATGCGGCTAATCATGGCGTTGGTGTTGATTGCAACCCAATCGAATCCTTGGCTTCTGGCTTGAATCATAAGCGCAAAGTTCTGAGGGACAACGATAAGCTGGCCCTGTCGGAGCTCGCCGTTGAATGCCGTGTTACCGTGGTTTCCGAAGATCTGGACAGAGGCACTCCCTCCGGTTACTACGTACATTATGGAGTGGGCGTTCATGTTCCAGTGAGGGGAAACAAAGGCATTCTGCTATTGGCATGTAATTTAGTTAGTTGATTAGAAAATGTTTGGTGATTTTGAAATTTGATAAAAATTTTCACTCGCCCTTTGAAGAACTCCGCTGACTGCATTAAGCTGGAGGTATCTAAGAATGGAGAGTTTGTGGCTGTTGAGGGTGGTGGTTCTTCCCGTGTTACGGTTGTAGATGTCTGCATGTCTCGGGTCGTCGATGTTGTGCTTGATCCTCATGGAGAGGAATGCTTGTGTAACATTTCAAAAAAATAAAATATTATTTTTGGGAATTTTCAGAATTTAATATTAATTTTTAATGAATATTTTAATAGTCGGTATAATTAAATACCGATAAATGGTGAAAATTCTGGGGAAAATTATAGAAATTCTAAAATAGCTTATTTTGTGGAAATATGCCATTTTGCAGTCTTTATGATGGATTATATGTTATTTGGGTGTTAATCGCGGCTAAAAATCGCTAAGTGGATTTTTGGCTTTTTGTGCAAAAATGTGCACATGACACTTCTACACTTGTTACACTTGTTTCTTGTTTTGGTCATGGTAGCTTAGGGTTGGACCATGCTTAGATGACCATGGTGGGTTAGCCAAGTTTAGGCAACCATGTTGGGTTGGACCTTTTGGTTAAGTTAAATGGGTTAATTAAGAGTTTAGCCTTGTTAAGGATTGGTTAAGATTAGGGTTGACTTGTGTAGGGAGAGAGTTAGCCATGATGGCTTGTGGGTGCTAACATGTTTCAAGAGTGAGAGAGAGGTGGTTAGAATGTGCCATGATCCATATCATTCCATAATCCCTTGTGTTCTTTTACCCCCCTCTCACACATCAGCCCCCAAATGCAACAACTTCAACCCATCAGCACACTTCAGCCTCTCCATCAACACCTTTCAGCCACATCTGCTGCAATAGCAGCTGATGTAACAGCTTCAGCCCCTCCTTTTCATCACTTCAGCCCCCTTTATCACCCCATTAGCCCCCATATCAACTCATCCTTATGCTGGAACCATACATCAGCAGCAGCCCTTCAACACAACATCAGTTTCAGCCAGGGAAAACATCAGCTCAGCACAACTTCAGCCAATCTTGCATCAGCCAACCCTACACAGCTACATGCCCTATAGCCCCACACCTATACACCCTTACCAACACATCAGCAGCCCCATCAGCCATAAGACAGCCCCCTACCTCTGCTGATAATACAGCCACAGCCACTACCCCATTCAAAAACAACAGCAACACAAAAGCCTCAACCCAACACATTTTAGCCCTATATACATCAGCTGCAACAGCAGCAGAAACAGCCCCTGGCATTTTTACAACATCACCACACCACCATACCCACACCAAAGCCACACCAACACCACAAATCTACAACAGCAGCTGCTGTAACAACAGCTCCAGCAACACAAAACAGCATCAGTATCAGCTACTGCAGCATCTTCTGGAGCACAAGGAGCAGCTCCACAGCAGCAACCACCCCTCCTCCTTCCTTCATCCTCTTTTCTCCTGCATTCTAGGAGTTTCTTGAGGTATAATCTCTCAACCAACTCCTATCTTGTTCAGTTTTGGGTTATTAGCTGATAGTTTACTGTTGTATTGAAGATTAGTGCTAGTTTAAGGGAAATTGAGTGAGACTTGACCAAGTGTTGGATTTGATGGTTGGTATAACCTTACTAGGTGTATTTGAGACTAGTTTAACCCAGAAAACCCCAGATCTCTAGTTAGTTACCAGAGTTGTTCGACTTGGTGTAAATTAGCGTTTTCGTCGATTTTGTGACCTTTCTGAGACCTGCTTTCACCCGGGGCCTCCTAGAGTAAAATTAACTTGGCAGTGAGCTGTGCAGGCATCCTGGAACCACTACCCAAAGCCCTAGCCACCATCTCAAAGTCCCGGCCGCAAATTTAATCCCCCTGGCCGCAATTTGCGGCCAGAGCAGGGTAAAACCTCCTCGTTTTGCGTGCACAGCCCCATTTCATGTAAACTTGACCCCCTGTATGTCTAGTTTTGACTGATTCCAGTTTGGATAGAATCTGAGTTGATTTTTATGAGTTGGCGTATGATTTACGACTTGTTTAACATGGGTTTTTGGTATTCGATGATTCGTTTCTGTCGGGTGGCGTTTGGACGTCAACGACAGTGGATATTGGCTGTGTTTGCACGCGAGGCCACAGGTTCTTACCTATGGGCGTAGCGCGTACCATTTTGGTTTCCGACATGGTTTTCATGAGTTTTAGCATGTGATATCCTTGTAGGCACCCCACGTGGCGTCGAGGCGTTGGAGATGCAAATGGCGACATCGGCACCGGCACGCATAAAGAAAGGTGAGTAGATTTATATCTACCGGGAGAAGTCGGGTGGATGGCATATAGCACCCCCGCAGTCCGAGGTGATGTATACGGATGCGTATACACACCTACAATTTATTATATGTTGTTTGGGAATTATTTGATGTTTAGGATGGATAATTGATGGACATGGATGATTTAGTGTCACGAAACCCTAGGTAGCGGGTACACTACACATACATATACACACATACATACTTGCATACATCCTTACTTCATATGTGCACAGATGGGATTCTATAGATATGTGTTCACATAGGTATGGGACTATGTGTTCGCATACGGTTTTGAGGATGATACTTGGGATTGAGATGAGTCGATAAGTTTGATCTGAGGCTATGATATCGGTGATAGGATAAAATTCATAATTAAGGTACGTCTTGATGCTTTAGAGGATTTTGGGAATAATGACGCCATAGGAATGGTGATATAAATATATAATGATCGACAGGTGTTTATGATACACGATAGGATAGGATATGATATGATACGACAGGATACTTGAGATAGGCCGCCTTGGGCGATGTATACTCTTGTGACGATATGTGATGATAATTTCGGTTTATACTAGACTGTCGATCAGTAGTCAGATCTTGTTTTTAGTGATGATGTTAGCATTGTACTAGACGTAGGTCAGTACCCAGATGATGATCTTGAATAAGAGAATACTAGATGAATGATATGACAAATGTGATATTGACCCGTACCCAGATTTGGGGATGCCGTACGACGGATTTACGTACGAGCTGTATTTTTATGTTTGATCCGCCTACTTGACTAGGGAATAACCAATTATAGAGATATGGTATCGGATGTGATATGATCGAGGCGGGATCACCGACTATATATGTATATATATGTATCGACTCAGAGGTTAGGCGGTTTCCCTTACCTACTGTTAGCTTTAGCTCAGCCTTGTAGTGCTGTAGCTATATGACTCTTATGACATTAGATGCAGTTTAGTGGTCATGGTGTTCAGTATTTCAGCTTCCGCATATTATTATTGTTGCTCTGCATCGCATACTGTTGTGATTCATATTCTATTATTGATATCCTGCTGCTAGGACACCAGCACCATTACCGATGACGCGTATGCACCACGTACACTTATTTGCTGTCTCACACACATCTTCATCGGTAATTGCCATGTCACGAACACTTAGAAAATATTATTGCTTGATTTAGCTTGCTAGCTAGTAGTGACATGATGTTAGTATGCTTGCTTTATATGTTAGCTTGACATCGTAGCTATCACTTGTCACTTCATGCATACTGTTATTCATTATATGCTGCATTCATGGATTCTCATGCTTATATTCATGATTTCACATGCTATTGATGTTTTGGATTCGGGTTTCCATGAGATTTTCTGGATTTGGAGAAAAACCGCAAAACATATATATAAACTGCTTTCTCTTTTAATAAAAATGCGGTTTTTCCATGATGTTGAGTCGTCCACCATGAGTTTTGCTGATGGATTTTGAGACCCGATTCGAGGAGGCGGATGAACCGTTTCGGGTACATGGTGGGCCCGGTGCGGTACCCCGGGGCAAGAAGATCGCAGGAGATGGCGTTGGGCCTGGCAGGGGAGCACTACCGACCGGTGATTTTACCCGACGCGTCGGATATCCGGAGGATACCGTCGTAGTCATGAGATGGATGGTAGGGGCCGATCTGGACTGACGGCGCCCTGGATTTATGATCGAGATATTGAGATTTGAGATATTGAGGTACAGAGATTGTGGTACAGAGATATCGAGATATTGAGATTATGTTTTGTGCCGATGCTAGGCACTGTTTTATGCTGATTTCATTATGATACCCCATTTTAAAATACAGAAATCTCACAAATTTATGAAAGCAGTTTTCTTCAGTACATGCATTCTGTTTCATGCATTCATACATCATGCATATGATATATTGCCACCTGATGCACTGACACAGGCACGTGGGATTTACACTTGGGTTAGATATTTACACTAGCCATGGTTAGAGATTGCTGGTTATATATTTGAGGATTATATATTTTGATCGTATGACCTAGGATTGCGTCATACATGCGATTTTCTGTTCGTAGATCTCTTTCTACTCACGAGTTGGCAACTCACCCCCGTTGTGCCCCAGTTTCTTGCAGGTGTTGCCGTACAGGTTTCATTACGGCTTTGCGGGCACTGTTCCTTCGGGTGACTTGCTAGTAGGTGGGTTTATTGTTTCGTACCCATCATTATACCTTGTATATTATATTTCAGTTGTATGTAGAAGTTCCATCAACCAAACTTGTATTTATTGAGATAGAGACCAGTGATGTTTATTCTTTCGACCTTAGAGTCGCGTGTTATATTTCTTTGGGTTCTTGCTGGTTGAGTTCTTTTCTGTTGTGATCCTCGCCTTTAGGCGTTGTATATTATGTTGCGTACAAGTTGATTTGATATGGTTCTTCCTACACTCTACTACTTCTCTTGGTTTGGATTTCTGGGTTCGGCTTACTTAGCATACGTACGCCTTGAGACGTTCGTAGCCTAAGTGCCGGTCATGTTCCGTACTTTCGGGTCGTGACAAAGTTGGTATCAGAGCGTTAGGTTTTACCTTCGGAGTATAGGATGACCCTTGGTTGATGGAATAGGTGACTAAAGTAGAGTGACGTACCGTGGTATGTCCGCGGCTTATTTACGATACGCCACTCCACTTAAGAAGCCTTAGGATGTACATTTCCTTGTCCAGTATCATATTCCTTCCTGATCTAGCTTCATCGGTACCAGTTATGGTTTTGCTTCCACGATTACGGGCAGGGAGAGCTACAGCTAGAATTGCGGTCAGCACGAGCTCGTTACGAACGAGGACTGACTAGGGCATGATACCGGCGACACACGATTGCAGAGATGTGTCTTGATTGTGTTTTCGCGCCATGAGCGTTGGATGGATCGCTGTATGAGATTACTCGGACGTGTGGATTAGCACCAGAGGATTGAGCCACTGACAGAGGCCAGCCAGATTTTTGATGACCGTTGGTGTATTGCTTACTCCTGATGATTGAGGCATGGCTCAGCGTGCAGACGAGCGAGCTAGTTTTGCTGCAAACGACAGGATATCGCCCAGATGTTAGAGCTATTGCAGTACGAGATTGTACTAAGAGATTATAGAAGGTCGCTAGTCACCGAGGATGAATGACTAGGACAGGTGGTTGTTCGCTACCCCGATGCGAGGTCATCTGATAGATTGATTCTAGCTAGAGACGACTTCACGCGGAGACGTTGAGAGTCGACAGAGACGATCGAATGTCAGAAACCTATTATTCCAAGTTTAAAGTATTCGGAAAGACATGCAGGCAATTCTATGGTCCCTCTAGAACAATGAAACCCTAACTCGACTTAATGACCGTGTGAAAGCCTTGAACCTTAGGGTTTGCGGCAGTTCTGCGGCGCCATTAGTGGGGCTTGGGTTTGCCCTTCTACGGCTGGACCACCGATGCTGTGGTATGTACTCGATACTCTTATACTGTACCCAAGATGTTGAGCTCTCGGGGGATTATGAGGTTTTGACGACTCGATCGGATGGCTCGACTTAATTCGGATGCTAGGTGGCGGGATGCCTTTCTTGGGAGACTCCAGATACAAGGATAGCCATTGGAGCTTAGTTCATGCAGCCACGACGAAACAAGTCCGAAGCAGTCGACATTAGAGGAAAGTGGAGTAAGAGGTTCGTTCCAGATCTAGAGAAGATGACGTTCCACTCCACCGACATCAAAGATGCGATGCGCATACCGAGGCATTGTAATTGGATATACCTTCCAGAAGGACTCGCGCTGAGTATACAGCCGTTTCGAAGCAAGAAGCAGACATGGTAAAGGACGATGACTCCCGGACAATTGGCAAAGGGGAGACTTGGAAGAGACCTTGAGCAGGATTCCTTCCAAGACACAGCTGCAAGGATATTTGCACCCAGGATCAGATGTGCCACGTGCATTCAGAGAGCCAGAGGCCGACGCCAGTGACATTTTGCTTTACGAGTGGTCGCGATGATTGACCAAGAGATGACCAGAGAAGTGCCAGAACGGAATCGTCCCCGTTAGCACACTTGGCAGGGCCGATGAGCCGATGGATCGAGAGATTGGTAATCCACATAGAAGACTTAGACCCAGGAGTGGTCATGTTATGCACACCAGCAGGCCAGAGTTCAGGATCGTCGACGAGATATGCTATGAGTAATCACGACAGTTAGCCAGAGATTCTTGGAGGATGCGCTTGAGCGGAACTATTCCGCCATACTTGATTTCGGTATCTTGACGATTTATTCGCATGATTTGATTTTGATGATTGAGGATTTACGATTTTTGCACATTTGTTGCACTTGATATCGTTTTCATGCCTTGGTTTCACATGTTTGTGATTTTATGGGGTTTAGACATTTGAGTTGATTTTGTGCGTATGCACGTACACGATTTGGTTTTTGCACTCGGTATAGTTCACATATGCTTGCAGTACAGTGACATGTATTTTGTGCACTTGGATGCACTGGATTTCGATTCGATGGTGATGCTCGATATTTGTTTTGTGCACTTTATGCACTGACTAGATTTGGCGCGTGTTCGGCACTTGATATTGGATTTCATGATTTCATGCATGATGGATGCACCGGATTTGGATTTGTAGCGCATGTTGGGCGCATGTTCTGAGATGAGATTTGGTGCACACCAGATGCACTAAATCGGGATTTTTCGTGCATGTCAGATGCACCTGATTTTGCGGTCAGGCACACACGTTGTCTATGACCGATATTGCGTGCACACCCGTTGCACCTTGATGTCGTTTTTGTGCACCTGCTTGGCACACATGGATTTTGATTTCCGTGCGCACCGGACGCACAGGGTTTTCATATGCACTTTTGGATTGATTTCTTATGGAGCAGTACGTTTTATGATATTTGCTATGTGTTTTCATACTGAGCAGGACTGGTCAGATGACAGTGTCTGGATATATTTTGCATGCACTGATAGATTCAAAAGGGATTTCCAAAAGCGAGCTATAGTCTCATTATTTACCTACGTGTCCGGTACGACACGAAACGTTTAAAACGAGAGAACCCTTCTAAATTATTTTCAAAACGGCGGGGCGTGCATATTAAACAAAAGATATATGCATATATGGCTATTTTCTTAGAGACGTCCGCCACTGTGCAGTGTTATGTGTATTGCACAGCGATTTTAAAGAATTTGGCATGCATTTTCTTCATATATTTACATGTACAGATTTGGTATTTACATGTAAAATTCCGACTTCTAGCATATCGTTTTTGCTTTGGATTGGGCATTCGTGTTTTCACCTTGACTCCGATGATTGCGAGATGTGCGACGGAGTTTTGTTTTCGAGTTATCTGCTCGTTACTCATGCGCATGTATTGCGCTATGATGCCTTATATGTATTGTTGATTTTGGAGCCCCGTTGACTTGGACATTTTATTGAAATGTTTTAGAATTTGGGGGGGTTTAAATTTAAATTCGGGGACCGAATTTATTTAAGGGGGAAGACTGTAACATTTCAAAAAAATAAAATATTATTTTTGGGAATTTTCAGAATTTAATATTAATTTTTAATGAATATTTTAATAGTCGGTATAATTAAATACCGATAAATAGTGAAAATTCTGGGGAAAATTATAGAAATTCTAAAATAGCTTATTTTGTGGAAATATGCCATTTTGCAGTCTTTATGATGGATTATATGTTATTTGGGTGTTAATCGCGGCTAAAAATCGCTAAGTGGATTTTTGGCTTTTTGTGCAAAAATGTGCACACGACACTTCTACACTTGTTACACTTGTTTCTTGTTTTGGTCATGGTAGCCTAGGGTTGGACCATGCTTAGATGACCATGGTGGGTTAGCCAAGTTTAGGCAACCATGTTGGGTTGGACCTTTTGGTTAAGTTAAGTGGGTTAATTAAGAGTTTAGCCTTGTTAAGGATTGGTTAAGATTAGGGTTGACTTGTGTAGGGAGAGAGTTAGCCATGATGGCTTGTGGGTGCTAACATGTTTCAAGAGTGAGAGAGAGGTGGCTAGAATGTGCCATGATCCATATCATTCTATAATCCCTTGTGTTCTTTTACCCCCCTCTCACACATCAGCCCCCAAATGCAACAACTTCAACCCATCAGCATACTACAGCCTCTCCATCAACACCTTTCAGCCACATCTGCTGCAATAGCAGCTGATGTAACAGCTTCAGCCCCCCCTTTTCATCACTTCAGCCCCCTTTATCACCCCATTAGCCCCCATATCAACTCATCCTTATGCTGGAACCATACATCAGCAGCAGCCCTTCAACACAACATCAGTTTCAGCCAGGGAAAACATCAGCTCAGCACAACTTCAGCCAATCTTGCATCAGCCAACCCTACACAGCTACATGCCCTATAGCCCCACACCTATACACCCTTACCAACACATCAGCAGCCCCATCAGCCATAAGACAGCCCCCTACCTCTGCTGATAATACAGCCACAGCCACTACCCCATTCAAAAACAACAGCAACACAAAAGCCTCAACCCAACACATTTCAGCCCTATATACATCAGCTGCAACAGCAGCAGAAACAGCCCCTGGCATTTTTACAACATCACCACACCACCATACCCACACCAAAGCCACACCAACACCACAAATCTACAACAGCAGCTGCTGTAACAACAGCTCCAGCAACACAAAACGGCATCAGTATCAGCTACTGCAGCATCTTCTGGAGCACAAGGAGCAGCTCCACAGCAGCAACCACCCCTCCTCCTTCCTTCATCCTCTTTTCTCCTGCATTCTAGGAGTTTCTTGAGGTATAATCTCTCAACCAACTCCTATCTTGTTCAGTTTTGGGTTATTAGCTGATAGTTTACTGTTGTATTGAAGATTAGTGCTAGTTTAAGGGAAATTGAGTGAGACTTGACCAAGTGTTGGATTTGATGGTTGGTATAACCTTACTAGGTGTATTTGAGACTAGTTTAACCCAGAAAACCCCAGATCTCTAGTTAGTTACCAGAGTTGTTCGACTTGGTGTAAATTAGCGTTTTCGTCGATTTTGTGACCTTTCTGAGACCTGCTTTCACCCGGGGCCTCCTAGAGTAAAATTGACTTGGCAGTGAGCTGTGCAGGCATCCTGGAACCACTACCCAAAGCCCTAGCCACCATCTCAAAGTCCCGGCCGCAAATTTAATCCCCCTGGCCGCAATTTGCGGCCAGAGCAGGGTAAAACCTCCCCGTTTTGCTTGCACAGCCCCATTTCATGTAAACTTGACCCCCTGTATGTCTAGTTTTGACTGATTCCAGTTTGGATAGAATCTGAGTTGATTTTCATGAGTTGACGTATGAGTTACGACTTTTTTAACATGGGTTTTTGGTATTCGATGATTCGTTTCTGTCGGGTGGCGTTTGGACGTCAACGACAGCGGATATTGGCTGTGTTTGCACGCGAGGCCACAGGTTCTTACCTATGGGCGTAGCGCGCACCATTTTGGTTTCCGACATGGTTTTCATGAGTTTTAGCGTGTGATATCCTTGTAGGTACCCCACATGGCGTCGAGGCGTTGGAGATGCAAATGGCGACATCGGCACCGGCACGCATAAAGAAAGGTGAGTAGATTTATATCTACCGGGAGAAGTCGGGTGGATGGCATATAGCACCCCCGCAGTCCGAGGTGATGTATACGGATGCGTATACACACCTACAATTTATTATATATTGTTTGGGAATTATTTGATGTTTAGGATGGATAATTGATGGACATGGATGATTTAGTGTCACGAAACCCTAGGTAGCGGGTACACTACACATACATATACACACATACATACTTGCATACATCCTTACTTCATATGTGCACAGATAGGATTCTATAGATATGTGTTCACATAGGTATGGGACTATGTGTTCGCATACGGTTTTGAGGATGATACTTGGGATTGAGATGAGTCGATAAGTTTGATCTGAGGCTATGATATCGGTGATAGGATAAAATTCATAATTAAGGTACGTCTTGATGCTTTAGAGGATTTTGGGAATAATGACGCCATAGGAATGGTGATATAAATATATAATGATCGACAGGTGTTTATGATACACGATAGGATAGGATATGATATGATACGACAGGATACTTGAGATAGGCCGCCTTGGGCGATGTATACTCTTGTGACGATATGTGATGATAATTTCGGTTTATACTAGACTGTCGATCAGTAGTCAGATCTTGTTTTTAGTGATGATGTTAGCATTGTACTAGACGTAGGTCAGTACCCAGATGATGATCTTGAATAAGAGAATACTAGATGAATGATATGACAAATGTGATATTGACCCGTATCCAGATTTGGGGATGCCGTACGACGGATTTACGTACGAGCTGTATTTTTATGTTTGATCCGCCTACTTGACTGGGGAATAACCAATTATAGAGATATGGTATCGGATGTGATATGATCGAGGCGGGATCACCGACTATATATGTATATATATGTATCGACTCAGAGGTTAGGCGGTTTCCCTTACCTACTGTTAGCTTTAGCTCAGCCTTGTAGTGCTGTAGCTATATGACTCTTATGACATTAGATGCAGTTTAGTGGTCATGGTGTTCAGTATTTCAGCTTCCGCATATTATTATTGTTGCTCTGCATCGCATACTGTTGTGATTCATATTCTATTATTGATATCCTGCTGCTAGGACACCAGCACCATTACCGATGATGCGTATGTACCACGTACACTTATTTGTTGTCTCACACACATCTTCATCGGTAATTGCCATGTCACGAACACTTAGAAAATATTATTGCTTGATTTAGCTTACTAGCTAGTAGTGACATGATATTAGTATGCTTGCTTTATATGTTAGCTTGACATTGTAGCTATCACTTGTCACTTCATGCATACTGTTATTCATTATATGCTGCATTCATGGATTCTCATGCTTATATTCATGATTTCACATGCTATTGATGTTTTGGATTCAGGTTTCCATGAGATTTTCTGGATTTGGAGGAAAACCGCAAAATATATATATAAACTGCTTTCTCTTTTAATAAAAATGCGGTTTTTCCATGATGTTGAGTCGTCCACCATGAGTTTTGCTGATGGATTTCGAGACCCGATTCGAGGAGGCGGATGAACCGTTTCGGGTACATGGTGGGCCCGGTGGGTACCCCGGGGCAAGAAGATCGCAGGAGATGGCATTGAGCCTGGCAGGGGAGCGCTACCGATCGGTGATTTTACCCGACACGTCGGATATCCGGAGGATACCGTCGTAATCATGAGATGGATGGTAGGGGCCGATCTGGACTGACGGCGCTCTGGATTTATGATCGAGATATTGAGATTTGAGATATTGAGGTACAGAGATTGTGATACAGAGATATCGAGATATTGAGATTATGTTTTGTGCCGATGCTAGGCACTGTTTTATGCTGATTTCATTATGATACCCCATTTTAAAATACAGAAATCTCACAAATTTATAAAAGCAGTTTTCTTCAGTACATGCATTCTGTTTCATGCATTCATACATCATGCATATGATATATTGCCACCTGATGCACTGACACAGGCACATGGGATTTACACTTGGGTTAGATATTTACACTAGCCATGGTTAGAGATTGCTGGTTATATATTTGAGGATTATATATTTTGATCGTATGACCTAGGATTGCGTCATACATGCGATTTTCTGTTCGTAGATCTCTATCTACTCACGAGTTGGCAACTCACCCCCGTTGTGCCCCAGTTTCTTGCAGGTGTTGCCGTACAGGTTTCATTACGGCTTTGCGGGCACTGTTCCTTCGGGTGACTTGCTAGTATGTGGGTTTATTGTTTCGTACCCATCATTATACCTTGTATATTATATTTCAGTTGTATGTAGAAGTTCCATCAACCAAACTTGTATTTATTGAGATAGAGACCAGTGATGTTTATTCTTTCGACCTTAGAGTCGCGTGTTATATTTCTTTGGGTTCTTGCTGGTTGAGTTCTTTTCTGTTGTGATCCTCGCCTTTAGGCGTTGTATATTATGTTGTGTACAGGTTGATTTGATATGGTTCTTCCTACACTCTACTACTTCTCTTGGTTTGGATTTCTGGGTTCGGCTTACTTAGCATACGTACGCCTTGAGACGTTCGTAGCCTAAGTGCCGATCATGTTCCGTACTTTCGGGTCGTGACAGCTTGTTCGAGTCCGTTCGACCGCCGGTGGTCATGCCTCTCCCTCTCTTCTTCATATTCCTACCTACCCTGTCTTCCATCCTTGATGCACTACTAAAATAGCGGGTTGCCCCTACGGGGGAAGATTTAGTTTGGCCCTACGGACTAATCCGTAGGGCCTTAAGGTTGCCCTTACGGTTCTTACATATTAATTTACGAATATTAAATCGTAATTTGTTGTTTGCCCCTACGGAGCCGCATACTAAGAACCTACGGATAAGGCCGTAGGGGCATGTAAATAGGGATTTAATTAAAAAGGCACAGATCGATCCCTACGCTGATTATCTTATATTTCTCGAAGTATCGCGCGCGAACCCAGAATCCCCAAATCCTCGTTCCCGCCGATCGCCAAATCTCTCGTCGCCGTTCTCGTCGTCGCCAGCGCAGGCCGTCTCGTCGTCGCCACCGCCTGGTTCTTCCTCGTCGCCGTTTTCGTCGTCGCCTCCGTTTCGTCGTCGCCACCGATCGATCGTCTCCTCCACTGCACAGGTTAGGAAATCTTCAATTAAACAAATTTTTGATTATTTTCGGGCTAGGGTTCATGGTTTGGGTACCGATGAGGCATCGGTTGGGTTAGCGTTAGGGTTGGGGTTGGGGTTGCGGTTGGGGCTGGGGTTGCGGTTGGGGCTGGGGTTCGGCAGGGGATTGGGGTTGGGGTTCGGCTGGGGCTAGGGGTAGCGCTGGGGTTGGGGTTAGGGTTGGGGTTTGGCTGGGGCTGGGGCATGGGCTGTGGCTAGGGTTGGGGTTGGGGTTCTTAAATTTTAGAGTATGATAGGTATGGTACTAATTTTCTTGGGGAAAAGTGTGAGAGCATGGACTGCAGATCAGTTCAAATTAGAGCTGAAAATTGAAAATGTTGCTTGCATTTTGCTCAGGCGTAACTCTTGAACGAATAGATTCTGATGGTGCAGTGCATGTTAAGATACAGACTGTTTTTTGTGTGTGGGAAAACTGGTCTCAGGGGACGGAGATTTTATTTATGATCTGCTGGGTGCAACTGCATATACAACAGAGACAGCAAAGCTGAATACACTTTCATTTTTAGCAAAAGTAATTAAAAATTTAGAGCTTGGGATTGAACTTCCTTGAATGTAACTCTGATGTATGGTATATTTGTTATACTTGATTTTGCACCATCTATATTCAATTCGTGCCTATTTTTATGAGGTTTTACCCAGCGGATATATCCGATCAGGTTAAATTTGTTAACTCGACAGATAATATTCAGTATGCAGGCTAGTTGAGGATAAGGGTTGCTTCCTGTGTGTCAGGACCGGGTTTCTGATACCGGTTATATTTTATTTAAATACTTCGTATAGTCTATATGACGAGAATATTCAATCGTATGATAATCGATAGAAGCCTTACCCCCGACAGCCGAAACACACACACAACAAGAATACACAACAAACGCATCATTAGAGAGTGATTCAAGATGTTCAAGTTAAAACCAATATATGATACTCGACGATAATATGAAACTTTCATATTCTCATCGATACTCATATATGAAACTAAAAGCGCCACTTAGTCCCCGTCTATCGGTTAACATACGTTCGATATTCGTCGTGATATAGAACTATACGAAAGTTGTTAAATATCAGACGGTATAGCTCGATACTAACAACCGTCGTATAGTCTATATGACGAGAAGATTCAATCGTATGATAACCGATAGATTTGTCCCGTGTGGACAAGTTAGGAATGTATAAAGCAAACACCTTTATTCACTTGTGTTTTCATCCGTTTCGAGATATTTCTTCTGTACCTTTCCGCTGGTTCTCCGTGTACAAAGATAGATTAGATGTTCATTTCAACGTTGTTTCACAGCTTTGAAATGATTATCTATTCTATTACAGTGTACTCGGAGAACAGCGGGGAGGTGCTGCCGAAATTTACTCGAAACGGTTGAAAGCACAAGCGAATGGGTGTTCGCTCTATACATTCTTAATGGGATAGAAGCCTTACCCCCGACAGCCGAAACACACACACACAACAAGAATACACAACAAACGCATCATTAGAGAGTGATTCAAGATGTTCAAGTTAAAACCAATATATGATACTCGATCATAATATGAAACTTTCATATTCTCATCGATACTCATATATGAAACTAAAAGCGCCACTTAGTCCCTGTCTATCGGTTAACATACGTTCGATGTCCGTCGTGACATAGAACTATACGAAGGTTGTTAAATATCGGACGGTATAGCTCGATACTAACAACCGTCGTATAGTCTATGTGACGAGAAAATTCAATCGTATGATAACCGATAGATTTGTCCCGTGTGGATAAGTTAGGAATGTATAAAGCAAACACCTTCATTCATTTGTGTTTTCATCCGTTTCGAGATATTTCGTCGGTATCTTTCCGCTGGTTATCCGTGTACAAAGATAGATTAGATGTTCATTTCAACGTTGTTTCACAGTTTTGAAATGATTATCTATTCTATTACAGTGTACTCAGAGAACAGCGGAAAGGTGCTGCCGAAATTTACTCGAAACGGTTGAAAGCACAAGTGAATGGGTGTTCGCTCTATACATTCTTAATGGGATAGAAGCCTTACCCCCGACAGCCGAAACACACACATACAACAAGAATACACAACAAACGCATCATTAGAGAGTGATTCAAGATGTTCAAGTTAAAACCAATATATGATACTCGATGATAATATGAAACTTTCATATTCTCATCGATACTCATATATGAAACTAAAAGCTCCATTTAGTCCCCGTCTATCGGTTAACATACATTCGATAATTTATTCTTTTCAACGACAAACGCACACACAAAGCATATACACGGATTTTCTCCTTTATCAGTAACTATCCAGTTCTTAGATTTCTCAATATAGTCACTATAACCTACAATTTATATGTTATACAGTCTAACATGGCCCATGAGTACGTCAGAGTTAAGGACTGGATGTATGTGGATTGGCAACAACGTATGCAACCTAAGTTTGTCGCAGGAGTTGCTGCTTTTATTGAATTTGCACGCGCACATAATAAGATCGTGATAGAGAAGATTCTCTGCCCGTGCGATAGATGTGGTAATAAGTACTGGCAGAAGGTAGAATTGGCAGAGCTTCATATCGTAAAATATAGGTTTACTAGACTTTATACAACTTGGAAATATCACGGGGAAGGAGAAGAACGCAGTAATGCGGCAGAAGAAGAAGGAGAACACGATAATGCGACAGCAGAAGAAGGAGAAGACGGTAATGCGGCAGAAGAAGAAGACGGTAATTTATTTCCATCAGAAGAAATGGAGGATATGGTAGAGGCTGCCCTAGGTGAATCTATTCGTACCGAAGATGATATTCCTTCCGGTCAAGGACCGCGTGCGGATAAATATGAAAATTTCATGAATGGTGCTAGAAAACCAATTTATGAGAATGCAAAGTATTCCACACTCTCATGGTTCGTCCAACTTTTCCAGATTAAGTGCCTAAATGGATGGAGCAACAAGTCATTCACAATGCTTCTTTCGTTCTTGAAAGATTCTATGCCCCCGGGAAATAACGTGCCCGACAGCTGGTACAGAGCCCAGAAGATGATATCTGATTTGGGTCTAAAGTGCGAGAAGATTCAAGCATGTCCTAAAAATTACGTGTTGTACCGGAAAGAGAATTCAGCTTTGAAAGAGTGTCCAACATGCGGAGAGGCCAGGTATAAGCCGAAAGATTCTGATAAGAAGCCTGATATACCTGTCAAGATAGCACGATACTTTCCCATAACACAGAGGCTACAGAGGCTATTCAGGTGCAAGAAAACAGCCGAGGCAATGATTTGGCATCACCGTGCTCCTCCAAGTGAAGATGGAAAAATGAGCCATCCAAGAGATTCACCGGCATGGAAGGATTTCGATAGGAGGCACGCAATATTCAGTAGCGATCCTCGCAATGTCCGGCTCGGACTGGCTAGTGATGGCTTCTGCCCATTCAACTATATGGCTGGAAGTCACAGCACATGGTCCGTTGTAATGATAATTTATAATCTGTCGCCTTTGTTGGTTATGGACCAATCATACTTTATGATGCCTCTTCTTATCGACGGACCAAACTCACCGGGAAACAATATCGACGTCTATCTCCGACCTCTGATCGAGGAGTTAAAATCTTTGTTCATTGATGGTGTAGAGACATACGATGCAAACACAAATACAACCTTCATATTGCGTGCGGCTTTAATATGGACAATTAATGACTTTCCTGCGTATGGAATGCTATCAGGTTGGTCCGTACATGGTCACAAAGTATGTCCTCATTGCCATCAACACACAACATCGAAATTCTTGAATTTTAGCAGGAAGGTTTGTTATTGCGGCCATCGACGTTTCCTGCCTCTAGACCACCCCTACAGGTTAGACACTGTTCACTTTGATGGTCATCAGGAGCTTCTTGTTTCTCCAGCCCCATTGTCCGGAAAGGACGCGACTGCTCAGTGGGATGGTTACAATAATGTGTCCTTCGGGATGGATCCGACAAAACAGGTCAAACCACCATTTTGGAACAAGTTAAGCATTTTCTTCGAGCTTCCGTACTGGTCAACAAATTTAGTGCGTCATTGTCTGGACGTCATGTATATAGAGAAGGGAGTATCAGAGCACATACTCAACTTGCTTCTTTGTAAAGACGGGAAATCGAAAGACAACCTGAATGCTCGGATGGATCTACAGGAGTGGGGAATAAGAAGTGAATTGCATCCTAGACCGGTAGCGGGTAAACCAGGCAAGTTTGTACTTCCCAATGCCGCTTATCATATGTCACAACTGGAGAAGAAAAGATTCCTGCAGGTGTTGCATGATTTGAAAGTTCCCACAGGTTTCTCAGGATCATTCAGCAAGAAAATAAAAATTGTGAAAGGCAAGATCGATGGGCTGAAAAGTCATGATCACCATGTTATCGTGGAGCACGTTCTTCCATTAGCCCTCAGGACTTTTCTCCCCGAATCGGTTGGTCTAGTAATCAACGACCTATGTTGTTTTTTCAAAGAGTTGTGTGCTAAAACACTGGAGGTTGTGACGCTGTATAAACTTGAAAATTGTATTGCGTTGATACTTTGCAAGTTTGAGCGTATTTTCCCACCGCCATTCTTCGATATCATAATACACTTGACGGTTCATCTTGCAACTGAGGCTAAGTTAGCCGGACCGGTACAATATCGATGGATGTATCCCGTTGAGAGGTACGTGGAATTTTTCGTTTCGCACAATTTTTAAAATTATTGTTGTCATGTATGTCCGTATTTATTTATTCAACATATTTTCTTTAGATATCTCTACACTCTTAAAAAGTACATACGCAATAAAAATCGACCAGAGGGTTCTATCATGCAAGGTTATCTTCTTGATGAAGCAACCACATTTTGTTCCCGCTATCTGGACGAGAACATTGAGACGAGACTTAACCGGCCTCGAAGAATTCAAGACGGACCATATGGTAAAGCCGATTATAAGAGAGTAGACACTATGTTTATCAACAAGATATACCAGTTTATCTTGCTTAATTGCGCATGTCTTGAACAAATTAGAGAGTAAGTTTTTTTGGATTAATTGTTATATTTGTGTTTGTGTGTGTATGAAATGATATAATATTAATGTCACCATTATTTGTCGAAAACAGAATTCATTTTAACGAGATACGTGAGGGGCATCCTGATTGGAACGAAGAACGATTGGAAAAATATCATCAGGATAATTTTTGTGATTGGGTCACAGATCATGTAAGTTATTCGAATAACATGTTATTGCTATCAGTTTTAATCTAAACTTATATCGTTATGTATTTGTCGTAAAATTTGTTTTGTTAGATCCACGATCCGAACTTGTCTGCATCATTTGAGAGTGATTCAAGATGTTTATCTCAATTTCCTAGTATGGAGTTGCATATTATAAAGGATTCGGTGTCCTTGGATACAAATTCGAAGTTAAGAACATAGAAACATCTAAAAACACTCAGAATAGTGGGATTGCGACAGTAGGATCGGACGGTGTGATTTATTATGGGTACTTAAATTGTATACTCGGCATCCACTATCCCGGACGATCAGAACCCTTTTATATATTCCAGTGTACTTGGTACGATACGCGAACCGATACGGATAAGTGGAGAAGCAATCTTGGGACTTGAAAAGATGAATATGGATTGACCAGTGTGAACACAATTCGATTTTACGGTCAGGAAGATCCGTTTATCTTTTCGAACCAAGCGTTCCAAGTATACTACTCATAGTGTTTGAAGCATCCGGGATGGAGTGTCGTATGCCGTTGGAAACCCAGGGATATTTACAATGTCCCAGAATTCGAGGACAGCGATGAGGATGAAGAAGAGAGAAGGCTTAGAGTGCTCCGACAGTCTGTTTCGAAGGACGGGTTGTCTTCGGCCGATCATGAAGTTATGTGGGTTAGAAATGATATCGATGATGAAATCCAAGTAGATATGTTTAATGCGTCCACGAAACGAAAAAGGTTATCAGTAATGTTATATTATTACTTCACATTTTACGATCTATACATATATGGTCAATACTTGTAATGATTGTCTAATGCGTCCACGAACCGTTTATCTAGATTTGATGACGATGAAGGGAGCAGCGAGGGGCGGCAGGAGCTCCAGCCCCGGCACCGGCAGAGGCAGAGGCAGAGCGGTTCTGCCGCCCGGAGAGCTGCGTAGGGAGCTTCAGAGGGCCGGTCTTGCATCCAGATCGGAGACCCCTTCGGATGCCTCCTTCCGTGTGGACTTTGCCACACCGCCAGGTATATTGCATGCATATCCATTTTAAATGTAATATTATAGATATTCATGCATGTTCATGTCAAAATTACTTATATTGTCAATGTTTGATTGTCTAGTTATTGGTGATGCGTCCACATCAGGGACAGAGGCCACTCCCGCACATCCACGTATGTTTATATATCATATAGTGCATGTATATTGATTTAGAATGTTATATCATAAATATACACACATTCCTTTTGCTCTTACTTGGATAGTATTTTTTTTTATTGTCTAGCTGTAGGTGGTGACACCACCTCACCTACGGGTATGTTTATATACCCTATAGTGCATGCATATTGATTTAGAATGTTATATTTGTAAGGTTCCTAGGCACCCTAGTGAGGTCTCACAAGTCATCATCCATGCAAATTTCTAAAAAATACGGTGCCGAGAAACCCTAGAACGGATCGTTAACTAGATATATATAGGCGAAGCGAGTAAGTAAACGGAAATATAGCTAAAGGGAAGGGGCTACAACCTTTGTAGATACGGTCCACCACTTCCTAAGCTCCGCGATGATCTCCTTCCGCTGTCCAAATCAAACCCTTGACTCTAGCATTGGCATCATCGAAGAATGGGCGGGCTTGATCGTCGGTTCGATGCCGAAGATGATCTACGTCGAGGCATCACAAGAACAAGCTCCAACTTCACCAAGCTTTGAAAACTTGTGAAGTAAACACCCTATACAACTTGGCAAGAGGTAGAGGATGAAGAAATAGGAAGTGGGTAGACTTTAGAATTGGATTTCTCACTTGATTTCACTAGTTGCCATTTTACTAGAAAGCTTTTCTTTTTCTAGCTCTTGAAGAAGAAGAAGAAAGATATGATAATACTTGTTTTTTAAATTGAAAAAGAATTAAATCTTATCATACTTTCAACCTTAGTTAGGTGTAGAGAAAAGACCATGGTTAAAAGGATGGTTAGGGTTAAGCATAAGAACAAAAGAGTGACTTAGTCAAAGTTTCAAGAAACTTCAACTAAAAACAAAACATTCAACCATTCATTTATCCTTTTCTTTTTCCAAAATGAATAAATAAGAAAGATAAATGAATAAATAATCAAAACCCTAATCATTAACTTAAACCATGGTTTGATTCTTTACACTTAACCAAGTAAGCATGTATCATCAAACATGATACAAACATGTGCACAAAACTATATCGCATATACAATGTGTACAATTCAAGTGAGAAAATCCTTTTAAAGTGAACCAATACTAGTTAACGCAAAGTAATATATCAAATATATAAATAAGCACTAAATCATTAAATCAACACTTGATTTAACGATCCGGTCATATCGGATATAACCGACTAGTATCATATGTATCGGCTTATCGAATCAATCCTTGATTCGATACCTAGGTTATATCGCATATAACCAATCGATACATTGATCGCGAGAATGGAATACGGTATCACATACTCGAATTATTCTCGGTCCCGCACATATCTCATATGCGCTCCTATTTCGTTTCGCTTGAGCCAGGAAACCTCTGTGTAGGACTCTAAAGACTCGTCAATACGCCGGCAGCAGATGATGATCATATCAAGCATCCACAAGCCGCAAGCGGTCTGCTAAACGTAACGGCCACCCGGGTATTGAGCGATCAGAAGATCGACGAGCAAGCCCGCTCACACTCCTGCGAATCCAACCAGTAACACTTACCGTACAGTCCGGTCTGTTCGTCTGATATGTCGCATATCTCGCTTAGGGGTGGTAAACGTCAGACCCCAATAGCTCGATAAGTCATGCCGACTTGAGGTCCATAACATTCGTGAAACTACTGATAACTCTTACCAGTATATCACTGCAACCCTGGCCAGGGATTTCCTGTTATGGCCAGTCGAGCATAGCGCAACATCAACCCCCAATACCGGGAGAGACGAATCCCCTCCTATCGCTCATTGCCTCCATGTGAATCGGGACTGTACCCAAAAATCACCTGTTTGCACGACTCAGTAGAGCCGTGGTAGGGTGGAAATCAAAGCACAGTGGGAGACACACAAGACTCTATGACGATCTCGGGTCAACAGACTAAGCTGTACCAGTGTCACCAGAGAACTGCCATCTGACGTGAGGTATAATACCATCTGGGAGTTCTCGGCGAGTCCGTTCAGTGTACCCAGTCTCCACTGAGCACCCGCATACCATCTTCGATGTCAAACACCAATGGATATGGGATCATCCATCGCCCATCGCATGGGTCGAGAAGATATGCGCTAGTCTACTCTGGAATATCGATGCCCCGTCTCGATATTCCCTCGACTAGGAACATTTCAAGGATGTACTCATGGACTACCCAGGCCCCACTAGTATGGTCTGCATCATAGTCCTGGAAGTCGAGTACACATCTTAAGGGCTTTATCAACATGTAATCAGAGAGACAGAAAGTATACATGTTAAGATAAAGAGCAACCAGATAGCGTACTATCATGTCGAGCAAGAAAGTCCTACCTATATATGTCCCAGCATCCACTACAATATACATCCAATGTACAGTAATGGCATCTAGGGCATACATATAACTAACAATCTCCCACTTGCACTAGGGCCATCTGTAGCAGTGGTCGCAGTATCTAATACTCAACCATCCCATATGAGTCTCTCTCTGGGAAAAGGCCTTCGTGAGTGGATCCGCCGTGTTGTCCTCTGAGTCTTCTCTCCTAACCTCGATCACTCTGGAGATCAACTATCTCCATGATCAGGTGATGCTGCCTCAGAATTTGTCTGGGTCACTGATGGGACCAGGGTTCCAGGGCCGAAGCCACACTTCCATTGTCATACAATGGCAGGAACCTAGTTCATCTTATGAACCAATATACACCCAAACTGCCTCTTTGGTAGTATCTTTAATAGCGATGTTACCAGCCTTTATCGTCTAGTTTGCCACGGTATCTAGCTTGGAACTCTTCCAACATACCGTCCCTCTACTGAGGGTAAAGACAATGCCCGTGACTGACATTCAGTCGTCTTTATCACCCTGGAACTCTTCCAGTGATTCTCCTCAGGATCGATTGATACCATCTCACTACATCTAGTGAGAATCCTAGCATCCAATTACATCTATCTCATAGATGAAAACTCAGGATTTAGGAGGTATCACTTTGATCCTATTTGGGGAATCCTAGTGATAATAGGAGATTGACTGATCGTAGTATAGGAAACTCTTTTCCTATCAAGAGTATGTTGTCTACGTACAATACGAAGATGACCACCTTACTCTCTACTACCCTTTTGTATATACAAGGTTCGTCTACCATTTTGATGAAGTCAAACACTTTGACTAATCCATCAAAACAGATGTTCCAACTCCGCGATGCCTGCTTTATCCTATAAAGAATCTTGCATACGTTTCCGCTGCTCCCACTGTCTACGAGGCCCCTCTGGCTGTGTTCTTATAGACGTTCTCTTCTAAATCATTATTTAGAAAAGTTGTCATGGCACCCAACCACCAGATATCGTAGTCATGGTATGTAGCCGTGGCAAGTAGGATCTGGATGGACTTAAGCATAGTCCCTGGAAAAGGTTTCATCATTATCCGTGCCTGGTCGATGACGAAAACCTTTAACAAGTCTAGCTTTGAAAGTCTCAACTTGTCCATCTACACCAAGTAATCTTCTCAAGATATACTTGCTCCTGATGGGGATTTAACCCTTCAGATATCGCAACCAAAGTCCATACTTTGTTGGTGTATATGGATTCCATCTCAGATTGCTAAGCATCCAGCCATTCTTACAGAGTCCCTATTCTTGATGGCCTGCTCGAATCTAGTTGGGTCATCATCTAATGATGCAATCCTTGCTCCCACTGTCATCGAGAAACCGAGGTATCTCTCAGGCAGGCGAGGAACCCTACCAGATCGGCGGAGAGGCTGAGGTTCGTCGGGGACTATAGAATCCTTTGGTTCTGTCAAATCATCTGCTGTAGTTTGTATAGCTGGAACCTTTCCAGTTCTACATTACAGACCTTGCCTCGATCTTGTCCGGATTTTGCTTTTGACATAGGCCGGACAATCCCAGATCTTAACTTACTTAAGAGATAGGCTCTTCCCATACCATATCTCATATGGAATGGTAGGCAGTGATCTGATTCGAACCTAATTCAATAGGTACGCAGCTTCTCAAGTGCATAGCCCCAAAAGGAAATAGGTAACTCAGTAATACTCATCATAGAGCACACCTTATCATATAGGGTGTAATTGCTCCGCCCTGATACACTATCGTGCTATGGTGTATACGGAGGAGTAATGCTGAGAGAGAATCTCATTCTCCTTTAGAATAATCCAGGAATTCCGTGCTCAAGTATTCTCCTCCTCGATCACATCAAAGGACATAATACTTATACCCGTATTTTGGTTCTCTACTTCCAACTTATATTCTGTGAATACCTCAAAAACTTCGGACTTATGTTTCAACAGGAACATACGACTGAATCTTGAGAGATTATCAGAGAATATAATGAAGTATAAAGAACCAGTCCTGGCATGTGTAGACTGGGGACCTACATACATCAACATGTATCATCCCAAGAGTTCACTAACTCTTTCTCTGTTTCCTTTAAACAGAGCTATGGTCATCTTATCTTTGTGACATGACTGGCAAGTTTTCACAAGATGTAAATTCAAACTGATTAAATATGCATCTAAAATGTAACTTCAGCCAGTCGGGTCGCATTGATATGACCTAGTCTACAATGCCTCAAGAAGGATTCGTTCATTTCTGAACTCTTCTTCCTGTGTGTGTTCAGTATACAAAGAACTGTAGTTTGATTTAGAACGTCAATGCTTTTAGATAACGTGCCTGAACCGATCAACTTTTGATATAGGAAATGTTCAAAACATTATCCACCAATACAAAATTATATCCTTTCTTTACTAATAAAGAGACTGATATGATTTTGTATATCAGGTTCGGTATCTAATAGCATTTGTTCAGAATCAATGTATTCGTAATACAGGGTGACAGTGACCAACAGACTTGGCTGCAACACTTGCCCCGTTTTCTGTCTCATGAAACTTATCACCCGTTCTCAGTTTTTCTACCCTTTTGTAGCCCTATGTAACAGATTACATATCTGGGATCCTAACCCTGTATCATATACCCAGGATCCAGAGGATACTGAGAAACTGTTCTGCATAATGAACACACCCGAAGGAGATGCATCATATGCACTTTCTTCGTTTGGGCGGCATAGGAATTCTGGTATTCCCCTATTTCCTGCTCTGTCTTATAACAATTATAAGTTGGAGCGGGACCAACGTTCCTCAGCTCAGAATAATAAGCGGGTTCGGTCAATACATTCATTTTATTATCTTGATTAAGGCGTGATATGGTCACTACCAGGAGAGAGAGAGAAGAAAACACTCTGCGTGCGCTCTTGCAAGATCAGATTGGTTATATATTTTATCTAATCAGGATGGCTCCCACTGTTTTTATCAAATCTTCCTTCAAACCCTAAAAGGAAAGACTAGCCGTGATTAATTACACTCTACAAGTTCGCCAATCTTTCAGCCAGGCCAGTGTCGGTACTTTGAGGGAGGTTCCCCGTGCTTTCGCACGGACCTAATTACAGTAAACCTCGTTTTCCCAGAGGCGTAACCCCGTTGACACCTTTCTAGACACCTACTTGATCGGCTAATTGCAAAGTGCAAAACTCTCCCAGGAGTAACAATTACTCGCAGTGGGTATCGGGATCCAACTATCATATAGAAGGTATGCAATCTCATTGCAAATTTCAACACTTGAAACTCCCGATAAAGGTTTTTACCCCTAGCACCTATGACCTTAACTATGGTCAACAAATCATAAGCACCAGTCAAGTTCTACCCGTCATTTCGTGATTAATTAGACCCACCCACATGACCCTTAACTAAGGTCAACAAAGTCACGCGACTGTCCTAACTAATCGCATCATATGCGGTGTAGAAAGACATCACTTAGCTACCGTACACTGTGCCTTGACTATGGTCAACAAACACAGCACGAATACTAAGTACTCTACTTCCTAAAATGACGGAGGGTTGCGGCTGGTTTTTGTGAAAACCTTTAACGCTTTGAACTTGATCTCGTTGCGGAATCAAATGGTTTTTAAATGGAATGTTTTTGAGGCTTTTCTAGTTTTGCTAAAAGGGTCACTCCCGGTGAAGGGATCGTCGGCCCTTTCCTCGTCGAATGAGGTGCGGGATATATCATATATATCACTGTGCAAAGCAGAGACTATAGAAGCGATCAAAAGACAAACCGAGGGTTGTAGCATCTGCCAGTTATTGCTAAAGGAGTCACTCCCGGTGAAGGGATCTCGGTCCTTTCCTTATCGAATAAGGTGCAGGATGTTCTACAAGGAACACCACGATGCAAAGCAAGAACTGTAGCTACCTGTTTTATTTTAAAATTCGATTCCACAACATCAATTAGGTTTATTTTCTTTCATTAATCTCATTAATGAATATCCCATCATTTAAGTCCACCTAATCATCACAGATAAATATAACGTACGCTTATGCCATCCGCATTCGCCTCGATGTCCCGTCTGCACCGTTAGGTTAGGTAACTAACGGCAGAGCGAGGCAGGGCTAGCGCGTGTGTAAAACATAAGCAACGTCTATATAATATATCATATATACTATATACTACATCTATCTGAACAGAACACAGAACATCGTATGATCACATCACAGATAACGCAGCAGAAAGAATCATATGAAATATTGGATATACTAGGACGTCCGTGTTTTCAATACGAGCCAGTATAAAACACGGATTCCACGGTCGTGATGAATAGCCAAGCCCACACCCTTAGACCCCTACGAGAGCGGCAAGCAACCCTACCAATTCTAGGGTTAGGAGACCCGGACTCGACTCCTCGAGATGGTCTCCCTCTGGACCCTAGAACCCGGTTACTTGTGCTCCCCTCTTTGGGTCTATCCTAGTGCAGAAAAGTAAATAATATACATCAACGGTGACAACTTCCGCAACCTGGAAGTGCCCCAATAAAAGAATATTACATACAAGTTTTTACATGAATGAAAATGAAAAACACTCATCTCACATAAAAAAAACCCGGCTATTCAAACACGACGATCCAATATAACATATCCAGCAACACATAACATCACATGTCATCAACGTAAGTAAATATGCGCATCCCAATTGTCGTTGACATATAGCAACGAAATCGGCGACATCACATATTACACTTACGGTCACAGAAAAGAAAGTGTAAAACTACAACAGTTGGAATCCGCAACCACCTCAGACATCACATGCCTGACCAAATGAATTCTTTAGACATCGCATGCCTAACAATTATAAACCCCGCATTTTAGTCTCATTATCGAAAACTCTTTTCAATATCAAGTCGGGCAATTCAACAGGATTCCCGACATTCTGATCGAATGCTCGTCGCAAACTTTAGTAGGCGGCCGCACCCCCGATACCGTCGACGAAGTGCACCAAGGTGGAACACCGCTGCCGCGAGCACCCGAACGGATGCTTTCGGCGACGGGGTTCTCCTACAGTCACTTGGTCGGGGCTATGGGGTGTAGCTGTCTATTAAGTTTACCCGGCGAGTATCCGCGTACGCTACGTGATTGCAACGGACTTTTGATCGCATCAAAATTCCGTGGCAACCGATCAAGTGAGACTAAACTGCTATGTTTATAACATTCATTCAGTTATCTCATAACTACTTGTGAATTCCAATTATTGTATCACATTCCGGATAAACAGAAAATGTTAAACTTTCCGATCGAACATTCGAACACCCAAGTTTTCCCGATACAGCTCAACACATGAAATAAGTCTAATAACGTTCAGTTCGTGCCTCAGTACCAACGGTCCAGCCGTAGAAGGGTCAAGCCAACGCCTCACATGTGGCACGCCGTACTGCCCCAAACCCGAAGGTTCAAAGGGCAGTTCAAGACGGTCACATAATCGAGTTAAGGTTTGTTGTCTTCTAGAGAGTCCATCGCGTTACTTGCACTACTTAGAACTTCGTTAAACTACGGAAAAATCCAACAATTGGAAATTTCCCAGTAGGGGAAAAAGTGGGTATTTATATCCGGTCGAACTTTTTAACATATTCTAAAAATTACCCGGAAAAACACACAGACAAAATTAGACAATCCGATCGATACACCGAGTCCCCAATACAACCCAGAAAACTCAACTCTTGAGTTCAGATTAAAAATTCCCAGGAAAACCAGAATAACAAAATAAGAGATACTGTGCAAAGAAAATTGGGCAAAGAGACAATTCCGCCGCGGAACCGCCGCCCGAGCCATGCTCGTGCCGTGGAACCGCGGCGGTTTGATCGAATTGGTTCATCGAATTTCACAGTAACTCTTAAAACTGCCTGCTGGATTTTCTGCATATTTTTAATGTGGAAAAATGCACAGTTTTGAAAAAAGTACAGAGAACAAGTTTGGAGTTAGGGTATTGGATCGATCGGACTTCAAATTCCGTCTGGACTTCGTCTAAGGCTCTAGCTTGGCTCTGATACCACTGTAAGGTTCCTAGGCACCCTAGTGAGGTCTCACAAGTCATCATCCATGCAAATTTCTAAAAAATACGGTGCCGAGAAACCCTAGAACGGATCGTTAACTAGATATATATAGGCGAAGCGAGTAAGTAAACGGAAATATAGCTAAAGGGAAGGGGCTACAACCTTTGTAGATCCGGTCCACCACTTCCTAAGCTCCGTGATGATCTCCCTCCGCTGTCCAAATCAAACCCTTGACTCTAGCATTGGCATCATCGAAGAATGGGCGGGCTTGATCGTCGGTTCGATGCCGAAGATGATCTACGTCGAGGCATCATAAGAACAAGCTCCAACTTCACCAAGCTTTGAAAACTTATGAAGTAAACACCCTATACAACTTGGCAAGAGGTAGAGGATGAAGAAATAGGAAGTGGGTAGACTTTAGAATTGGATTTCTCACTTGATTTCACTAGTTGCCATTTTACTAGAAAGCTTTTCTTTTTCTAGCTCTTGAAGAAGAAGAAGAAAGATATGATAATACTTGTTTTTTAAATTGAAAAAGAATTAAATCTTATCATACTTTCAACCTTAGTTAGGTGTAGAGAAAAGACCATGGTTAAAAGGATGGTTAGGGTTAAGCATAAGAACAAAAGAGTGACTTAGTCAAAGTTTCAAGAAACTTCAACTAAAAACAAAACATTCAACCATTCATTTATCCTTTTCTTTTTCCAAAATGAATAAATAAGAAAGATAAATGAATAAATAATCAAAACCCTAATCATTAACTTAAACCATGGTTTGATTCTTTACACTTAACCAAGTAAGCATGTATCATCAAACATGATACAAACATGTGCACAAAACTATATCGCATATACAATGTGTACAATTCAAGTGAGAAAATCCTTTTAAAGTGAACCAATACTAGTTAACGCAAAGTAATATATCAAATATATAAATATGCACTAAATCATTAAATCAACACTTGATTTAACGATCCGGTCATATCGGATATAACCGACTAGTATCATATGTATCGGCTTATCGAATCAATCCTTGATTCGATACCTAGGTTATATCGCATATAACCAATCGATACATTGATCGCGAGAATGGAATACGGTATCACATACTCGAATTATTCTCGGTCCCGCACATATCTCATATGCGCTCCTATTTCGTTTCGCTTGAGCCAGGAAACCTCTGTGTAGGACTCTAAAGACTCGTCAATACGCTGGCAGCAGATGATGATCATATCAAGCATCCACAAGCCGCAAGCGGTCTGCTAAACGTAACGGCCACCTGGGTATTGAGCGATCAGAAGATCGACGAGCAAGCCCGCTCACACTCCTGCGAATCCAACCAGTAACACTTACCGTACAGTCCGGTCTGTTCGTCTGATATGTCGCATATCTCGCCTAGGGGTGGTAAACGTCAGACCCCAATAGCTCGATAAGTCATGCCGACTTGAGGTCCATAACATTCGTGAAACTACTGATAACTCTTACCAGTATATCACTGCAACCCTGGCCAGGGATTTCCTGTTATGGCCAGTCGAGCATAGCGCAACATCAACCCCCAATACCGGGAGAGACGAATCCCCTCCTATCGCTCATTGCCTCCATGTGAATCGGGACTGTACCCCAAAACCACCTGTTTGCACGACTCAGTAGAGCCGTGGTAGGGTGGAAATCAAAGCACAGTGGGAGACACACAAGACTCTATGACGATCTCGGGTCAACAGACTAAGCTGTACCAGTGTCACCAGAGAACTGCCATCTGACGTGAGGTATAATACCATCTGGGAGTTCTCGGCGAGTCCGTTCAGTGTACCCAGTCTCCACTGAGCACCCGCATACCATCTTCGATGTCAAACACCAATGGATATGGGATCATCCATCGTCCATCGCATGGGTCGAGAAGATATGCGCTAGTCTACTCTGGAATATCGATGCCCCGTCTCGATATTCCCTCGACTAGGAACATTTCAAGGATGTACTCATGGACTACCCAGGCCCCACTAGTATGGTCTGCATCATAGTCCTGGAAGTCGAGTACACATCCTAAGGGCTTTATCAACATGTAATCAGAGAGACAGAAAGTATACATGTTAAGATAAAGAGCAACCAGATAGCGTACTATCATGTCGAGCAAGAAAGTCCTACCTATATATGTCCCAGCATCCACTACAATATACATCCAATGTACAGTAATGGCCTCTAGGGCATACATATAACTAACAATATTATTGATCTACACATTCTTTTTGCAATTACTTATATAACCTATTTTTAATTGTCTAATTATAGATGGTGCGTCCACATCTAGACGCAGGGGCCACTCCTGCTACTTCCGTACCCTCCGCATCTTCTGTAGGTTAGTATGAATAAATATAAAATATTTATTCATTTTACATATCCTCTATAGAATAAATATGAACTTCATGAACTCCTGCCACTTCAATGTTTATTTTCTAGTTGGAGGGGATGCGTCCGCATCCGGGACACCGGCTGTTCCTCATTGGAGGAACTATCATCCCGCTCGTGTTGCTGTCCGGGCCCAGGCTCGTGCTTTTGTCACCGGAGGTATATATCACACTTCAATTTTCGTTTAACCTTGATTTCTTAATACAACTTTGTCTTAATATTGATTGTCTTGATATTTCTTGCAGACGCAGGGCCTCCCTATCCCCAGAGGGAGACTCGAAGCCCGAATCAGTCCCACAGGCTGAGGCCTAACAGAGCTAGGGGGAGGCAGCATTCCCCCTCTTTTTTACCGCTGATTATCGCTATACCGGTCCTCATGCCGAGAGGTTCGGCCGGTATATGGGGGATGAGAGCCGGCTCGTGAAGAACTATTCACTTCACGTTGAGTGGGGCGACCAGCACCGGCGCTCATTCGCCCTCTTCTTTGATCAGGCTCGGGTATTAATATATATTTTCATTTGATTTATCCAATATATTTATTATTAACACTTGCAATCTAATAACAATGTTTTTTTGTATTTTCAGTTGGATTACGATTTTCAGCCTGTACCCGACCCTGATCACCCTGGGAGGGTGCTCGACCTTCATGCTCTGTACAATGGCCTGATGAAGAACATGCAGACCAAGGTCCGATACAACAGGAATGAGCTGAAGGCCGACTGCTACTCCCTGTGGATGGCGACCCCCGAGGCAGAGAGAGCGGCCCTCCTATCTACTCCGGCCTTTGCGAGAGTCGACGTAGAGACATGGCCTCTATTGTACGAATATTTCGACTCTCAACGCAAACAGGTATGTATTTTAAATGTAATTCATTGTTTAGTATATAATTTATTTTTTTGTGTTCCTTAATTAGAAAACTAAATGTGAATGTGTTGTGCAGAAACATGCCGCTCAAAATATAGAGAATAGGAAGTCAGGGAAGAGGGGTCGCCCCACTTATACAGGTGGCTCGAGAAATATTACTCGAGCCATGGAGTTATCGGTAAATTACAATAGACCGGCCTTTGTGATATAATGCAATATTAAGAGTTATTTTCTAATATATCTAATATTAAGAGTTATTTTCTAATATTGCAGAGAGCTCAGACCCTGGCGCAAGGTGGTACACCGAGCGTGCTGTCCGCATATCTTGCCGTCCACGGCACCTCGACAGATCCCGCAACGGGCGAGCTTCGATACCCCGACGTCGCTACCCAGGAGTATTGCGTAAGTGTTAATATTTATTCAACCCCTATTTGAAATTTTAGTTTTGGAAGGTTCAAATTTAAATGATATAATTATATTTTACTGGTTAATGTGGGTGTAGGAGCGGGTGGTTGAGCAAGCCGAGGCATCGGGGATCGATTTTACCGGACAAAGCGATCCGATGCTGCTGACCCCAGTCCTGTACGCCGCACACGGAGGGCACCACGGAGGTTGGGAGAGAGGCCGGGGACTGGGCCCTAGCAGTGCCCATATGAGGTTGGACTCCATCCCGGCGGTTACTTCCTCCGTCTCCAGTGAGCGACGTTTCCAGCAGGAACTGGAGAGCTTGAAGGCCACCGTTTAGGAGTTGAAAGAGATGCTGGCATGTATACTATTTAATAGTAAAATATTATGTTATATTATAGATAGCAACATATCCAATATTAGTACGTAGCCTGAGCTTATTTGGTTGTAGACTTAGCTTTGATTAATCATACATACATATCTAATTAAAATAAACTATGGTTTTCCAAACTAGATATCCAAACGAGACCTAAGTACCTAAGTATACATAGATTGGAGTTTCGAAATAACTTGATAATGATACGAATTCGAATGATACACAGCTTTTACTCGCTTATTACACACGTAGGTCCAGACGCGACAGGGTACATCGGCCGAGCCGCCATATGCATCTCCTTCGGCTGCGGCTCCGCAAGCCACTACATCGGCTGCGGTTCCGCAGACAGCTCCTATAGCTCCACCGCCCGCTCAGACTCCCGCAGCCGCGGCTCCGCAAGCCACTACCTCGATGGCGGCTGCGTAGACCACATCGCCAGCTCCACAGCCCGCTCAGACTCCCGCACGCTCCGCATTGCATGATTTATTGACCGAGGAGCAGGCGCGCCAGATTCTGGCGTTTATCAGAGGTGGAGCTGGACCGAGCTAGGGTAGCCTTTTGATTCTTATATTTTAAACATGTATTTATTTATATGATACATATTGTACTACATTTTGGACGATATTGATATTGTGGTGTTTGCGTGTTTATATTGATATCATATTTTGCTTGTTGGTTCCTTTTGTATATTATACGTGAGATGTGATTATGAATACTGCGATATATGTTCTGCGTGATGATTAATTTTATATATGATCGATATATATATATTATTGTGCACAGGGCGAGAAAAAAATAGGCAGTCCTTTTTTATAAAAAAAACTCTGATAATATGTACCTACGGATTAATCCGTAGGGCCCAACAGTGTACCAACAAATTTATCCGTAGGGGAAAAATATCAGGATACCTGATATTTTGCCCCTATGATCTCAGTATTAAGGGTTACGAATGCCTCTACGGATATATCCGTAGGGGCAAACATATGCCCCTACACAGGTATCCATAGGGACAAAATATCAGGATACCTGATATTTTTTTCCTACGGATATATACCTACGCACTTATCCGTAGGGGTAACTACTTGGCCCTACGGATAAGTCCGTAGGTACACGTAATCTATTTTATGAAGCCGTAAATAAAATAAATTTTTTGTCCCTACGGTCTAAGACGTAGGGAAAACTGGACCTACATATAACTCCGTAGGGGTAATTTTTAGTCCGTAGGGGCATGTTCAAGGCTTCGATCTGTACCTACGGCGTTTGTACCTACAGAGTATTTTCTTGCCCCTACGGATAAATCCGTAGGAGCAACCCTTATTTATAGTAGTGATGGCCTCACGATATGGAACTCTCCCACGACCCTGACGATCTCTCATCTGTTGTTGTTTCGGTCTTTAAGTTTTTCCGCTCGCTCTCTGGTGATGCCCATTGCATCGACCAACGTCTCGGTCTCAAAGCCGCTGAGGATGTTTTCGCCGGAATCATCTTTGTGGGTTGGCTCGACGCCGAATCACTGGCCTCTCCGCTTCCTCCCAGCTAGAAGGAATTCCTGAGAATTGATTTCATTAATAAACCCTCAAATTACTGAAAAAATAGCAAAGTTTAGAGGGGGTAAAGTGCTGGTTTTCAAGACTATTGGGACTGTTTCTTGCAAGTTTGCCTAAATGAATTGTTTCTCACTCTTCGGTTAGGGTCGAGTTGGTTAGCATTGTTCAGATTGTCGTCGGCCGTGAAGATGACTACGGGATGGTCACCATCGTTATAGACCCAAAGTGCGACTCCTGCAAGCATTTCAACGACATCGCCTTCTCTAAATTGGTTGACCCTCAGGTGTTGGTCTCTTAGGGCAGTCTCGATCTCCTTGTGTTCGTTGCTGTTGGAATGACTGGAATGTTTCCGGGCATGACGGTTCCGAAAATGCCTCTACCTGAAATAATACAAACAACAATTACATGATCCTAAAATTTACGTACAAATATCAATTACTTGTAATGTATCTATTTTTTCTAACTGTAAAATTATGGATGACGTCCCTTGTTGAATGTAGACAAGAGCAGGGGAGTTGGAAAAGGAAGGAGGAGGCCTGTAGGCTGTATTATCCGGAGATGCACCGTAACTCCAACACACTCAAACTGCTCGTTGTTCTCGTCAAAGTACTCGATGAGCCTGGCCTCGGACTCGACGCACCTGGCAGGCTCTTGGGTGTTCAGCCGCTCAAGGGTGATATATAATATCTGGAATTTTTATAAAGATGTATTTTAATTTTAATGGTATTTTAGTGATAAAACCTAGTTTTTAAAAATTTATGATATTTTTATGAAAACTACTGTTTTTGGAAGTTCGATGGTATTTTATTAAAATTTTAATCTTTCATTTTAAAAGTATAGTTTCATAATTTGTTTTTTTTGAAAATATGGTCTCATAATTTTTATATAATTTTCCAAACTTTAATTTGTTTTAAAAATTTATATATTTTTTAAATCGTATTTTCATTTCCTTTCGAAACCGAATTCTTCATGAGAAACTCTGTATCTCGCTCTACTATCCCAAGAATGTGCGATAATCCGCACCATCCATTAGCGGGTCTTCTAACGAGAGTTGTAGAGGCGCAATTGCAAAAGACGATAAAAATATCGATAAAAACGTATTTTTATAAACGTGATGGTATTTATTTGAAAAACGTATTCTTTTAAATTAACCATACATCTAAATATCGTGCTATGAATCAAAAGTGTGCATGTAGGGTGGTTTGTTACCCCGTGAATTTTCTATAGGTATATATGCTAGTTATCGAAAAAAGCTAATACCAAAATTCATGGTATTTTTCTAAAAAAGTTCGTTGTATGATTATTTCACATGGAATTTTGGTTACATAAAAAGGCAAATGATGTGAATATAGATTTGAAGTGATATTAGGATGATTATGTGCCATCTTGACCTATTAAGGATGATAAAAATATGTAAAAGTAAAGATTTTTAATTGTTAACTCCACTTGTCGATATCATTTTACATATTGGTTTGAGATGAAAAGAAAAAGAGAGAAGAGGTTTATGGGTTGTGTAGCGTTAACAAGAGAGTAAGGAAGAGAGGGGGGGGTCTCCTTGGCGTCGCGGTAGCGTCGGGAAAGCTCTGATCGTCGAGATTTGATCGCCGTTCCTCTTGGCTTACTTAACCCCGCTTTGCACTTAGAGAATTTAGAGAATTTTGATAGTAATTTTCAGAATGGAGGAGAGCTAGGGAAAGGGTATATTTATAGTGAAGAAATGAGTGTATGTGAATTAAAAATTTTGATTTAAAAAGAATTAAAATGGTGTTTAAGGGGATTTGAATGGTCTCTGGTTGAATGTAGAGTAATCAAACAATACAGAGGAATAGTGGGGAGTCAAAGGGACGCGTGAGCGAAGCATGGAGGCAAACGGGTCCATCACGACTGCCGGTAACGGCTGGGAAGGAAAACGAGCGGTAGGATTTTAGCTATCTGTCTCGAGATTCATGCCACGTGTATCATTCTGTGTTAACTCCTCATTTATCCTGTTTGATTTTTCTGAAACTTTTTGATTCTCCGCGTATTGCACGTGCAACTCTTGGGCTTCCAAAAAGTTAAAAAGAAAAATATTAAAAAATAAATGGGACTGATGGGAATCGAACATAGGCTATGTCACAGTAGTGTAGAAACTTTACCAGTGAGCTACAAGTTGTTTCATGCTTTTATTGCACAAAAATAACTTATAACTCTTAATCAGGCTGAAATACCCTTTCTATACATTTGAATAAATTACATTTGTACAGGGGTTTCAGAGTCGTTATATTCTACCATCCTTATAAAAATTTCGTCCTCAAAATTTACATAGAGACTAACTTTCAAAAAGGTAAGGGTATCGTGCACGCATATCGTCTTCTCTCTCCTATGTCGATTCTCCTGGCGAATCCTTCCTCTACATACCTTGAACCAAGTTCACTTCCTTGTTCCGCAATGTCTTCACCTTTTGATCCAACATCTCGACTGGTTGCTGCTCGCAAATCAGAACGGTCTGTACTGTGAGCTCTGAGTGATCAAGTATGTGGCTGGGGTCGCTCACATATCGTCGTAGCTGGGATATGTGGAACATATTGAGCACTACTTCCAATGGGGGTGGTAGTGCCAAACGGTATACCACTTCTCCAATTTGTTCGAGTATGTCGAACGGTCCGATATACCTTAGACTGAGTTTACCCCTCTTGCCAAAACGTGTTACTCCTATGTTCAGAGAGATCTTCACGAACACATGCTCTCCGGGTTGAAACTCCAGGTGTCGACGTTTTTCATCTGCCCAATGCTTCTGTCTGTCCTGGGCTATGCGCATCTTTTCCCTGATCGTGCGAACTACATTCACAGTTGCCACGATCATCTCTGGTCCAAGAAGTTCACGATCTCCAATATCGTCTCAACTCAGCGGGGAACGACACTTTCGTCCGTAGAGTGCTGGGAATGGTGACATCCCAATGCTTGCCTGGTAGCTGTTGTTATATGAAAATTCCAAAATGTGTAGGTGATCTTCCCACGAACCTCCGAATTCTAACATACAGGCTCTTAGCATATCTTCCAGGATCTGAATTATTCACTCGGGCCGTCCGTCTGTTTGTGGATGGTACGCCATGCTGAAATTCAGACTCGTTCCCAGGCTAGCTTGCAGAATCTGCCAAAACTGTGATTGAAATCTAGTATCACGATTGGAGACGATGCAGACAGGTACTCCATGTAATCTCACGATCTCCTCCATGTACTTCCTTGCTAACGTCTCGGTTGACCGACCAACTCGGAAGGGAATAAAGTGAGCCGACTTGGTGAGTCGATCTATAATAACCCAAACTGAGTCGTTACCCTTCGTGCTGCGAGGGAGAGCAGTCACGAAGTCCATGGTAATGTGCTGCCATTTCCATTCTGGGATTGGTAACGGCTGAAATAGACCAGCAGTTCTGTGATATTCAGCCTTCACTACGCTCCTTGCTATTTCTCGCTTCATTTTATTCCACCAGTAGTGTTGTCGTAGATCCTTTTATATCTTCGTGCCGCCGGGATGTACAGAATAAGGAGAGCTGTGAGTATTTTTCATCAACTCTTCTTGAACAGAGCCGACCGGCACGCATAAACGGCTCCCATACCGTAAAGATCCATCTTCATGGATGATAAAATCAGTTCGAAGACCACTTTCTACTTGTTCTCGGATCTTTTGTAGTTTGGCATCATTTGCTTGAGCTGCCTTGATCTGATTGATAAGAGTGGACTGAACTTATAAGTTCATCAAAGATGAGACGTTACCTGGCATAACTATTTCAATCTCCAATCCGTGCAATTCTTGTTGTAGTTTCCACTGAGCGGTGATATTCATTGCTAATAGTTGACGACTAAGTGCATTGAGAACTATGTTTACCTTTCCAGAATGATACTGTAGGTTGATGTCGAAATCCGCCATGAACTCGAGCCATCTTCTTTGCCACATGTTGAGTTTCTTCTGAATAAATACATACTTTAGACTTTTGTAGTCAGTGTATATATCCACTCGTTCTCTCAAAAAATAGTGACGCCAAATCTTGAGTGCGAAGATGACGTCTGCCAATTCCAGATCATGTGTTGGTTAGTTGCGTTCATGAACTTTTAATTGTCTTGATGCAAAAACCACAACTTTTCCATGCTGATGTAAAACACATCCGAATCCTTTACCGGACGCATCACAATGCACATCGAATCCTCCAGATTGTTCCGGTATTACAAGGATAGGTGCAGAGGTTAATCTCGACTTGAGTTCTACGAAAACCTTCTCACATGCTTCTGACCACATGAATGCTTCGTCTTTATGTGTGATCTTGGTCAGGAGTATTGCGATCTTTGAAAATCCTTCGATGAAGCGTCTGTAGTATCCTGCTAAACCCAAGAAACTTCTTATATCTTTCACTGTCTTTGGTGTCGGCCACTCGCTAACAGCTGACACCTTAGTTGGATCTACAGAGATTCCTTCATCTGAAACGATGTGTCCGAGAAATCCGACCTGGTCTAGCCAAAATTCACACTTGCTGTACTTGGCGTAGAGTTAATGTTGTCGTAATGTCTCCAGGACAATCCGTAAGTGCTCGGCATGCTCTTTCTGATTCTTTGGATACATCAAGATATCGTCGATGAAGATAACAATAAACATGTCTAAGTACTCTCGGAAAACTTGGTTCATCAAGTTCATAAAAATGGCAGGTGCATTGGTCACTCCAAATGGCATTACGAGATATTCATAATGGCCATAACGAGTTCTAAACGCCGTCTTCGGAATGTCGGACTCCTTAACCTTCACCTGATGATAACCCAAACGAAGATCTAACTTTGAAAAGACACAAGATCCATTTAACTGATCGAAAAGGTCATCGATGCGAGATAGTGGATACTTGTTTTTAATTGTTACTTCGTTCAAAGCTCGATAATCTACACACATCATGTAGGTACCTTCCTTCTTCTTTACCAACAACACCGGAGATCCTCAACTTGAAGTACTGGGTCAGATCAAACCTTTCTTCAGGAGTTCGTCCAACTGAATATGGATCTCCTTCAACCCCTCCGGACTTAATCGATATGGAGCTTTTATTACTGGTTGTGCGCCGGGTTGCAAATCAATACTGAATTTAAGGGCTCGATCGGGAGGCAAACCCGATATATCTTCAGGAAAAACATTCTCGAACTCTCGAACTACCTATAGCTTCGATCCTTCCGTTTGCAACGCTGCAATCTCCGCCTTATTTGGTTTTGCTCGGTAGATGATAGGCTCCAAGGTCCGGTCTCCGCTTTTGAAATAGAACACTGGATGATCTAGTATTTCAAACACTACCCTCCTTCGGCGACAGTTGATGGTAGCGAAGAAAGTTCTTAGCCAGTCCATTCCCAAGATTACGTCGAAATTCGGTATGTCCGGTATCTTGAAGTTCGTATAGAATTCTCGACTGCAGACGACCACTGGACACAGATTGTATCCCAATGTTGCTTTTAGAACGTCGTTCCCTAAACTGACATTCCAGCTGGATAAAAGTGGCTTAACTGGGATCGCATGAGTTCTTATGAACCGTTGCGATATGAAGCAATACGATGCCCCAGTGTCAAAGAGCGTGAGTGCAGGTAGGATGGCTACTAAGGTTGTACCTAAGTCACATGGGATAGGTTTAGATTTAACAAATATAAGATCACTATGAATTGAAAAGACTTGAAAGAGAATAGGGAAGAGATTTACCAGTGATAACCAGACCTGTAGCTTCGGCCTCTTCGACCGACATGGTGAATGCTTGGCGTCGCGGCACTTTCCTCTGTGCCTGGTTACTCGGCGTTGAGGTTGAGTGGTCTGGGTGTGGGGAGCTGGTGTTGGTAAAGCTAACCAGGTAGGAGCTTGGATTGCCATTCTAGCGGGAGGGTTGTTAGGTCCTCGGTTCTGGGGGTATACTCCGATAGCGTGAGTAGAAGACCCACAGATCAAGCATTAGTTGTTTGCCCTACGACAGTTCTTCACTAAATGCCTTGTTCTTTTGCAGTAGCTGCAAAAGTCCGGCCTGTTGTTGGCGAACGAATCTCCTGGCCTCTGAGATGGTCTATTGAAAGGTGACCTGGAAGAGGCCCCTCCTGCGATTTGGTGCACAGGGCGTTTCACACCAGCCGACTGTGGCATGCCTTTCTTTTTCACAACTGTCTCATATCGTTGGGCAGCCTTCGAAGCAAGCTCGTGGGTTAGGAAATCCCCTGTAGCAAGTGCAGCTTGGATTTCAGGGTCCAACCCCTGCTGGAATCGTCATGCCCGGATCTCAGCAGTGGGAATGAGGTATGCAGCGAACCTATCGAGCATGGTAAACTCAGCATCATATTTTTCCACAAACTTGACCCATATCGAGCCTTGCTGTAGATGGATGAATTGTTGCTCTATGTCAAAGCGGGCAGTCTCCGAAAAAACTTCGCATCGAAGAGGTCTCAGAATGTTCTTCATTCTATCGGTTGCGCGAGACGGCTCTCCTCAGCTTTCCACCATACTCTAGCATTATCGGTCGGTTGCAATTTAGCAACTCTTACCCAAGCTATATCTGGCATTTGAGCTGCTGCTAGATCATCTTCAATCGCTTGAGCCCATTCTTCTGCTTCAAGCGGGTTCTCCTTACCTGAGAAGTTCTTTGGGTGTAAGGCCTGGAACTGCTTTACTTCAGGTGCTTCGGGCTCGGGGTGGTTCATAAGGATATCAGTCTGCTGCTGCTAACCCTTCAATAGGCTCTTAATAGGCTCAAGCAGTTCCGTTTGCTCATTGATAGGAGCTGCAACGGTAGATGGTGGTGGTAGTGTAGGAGGTGGAGTATTGCTGTTGACGTTGGTGCCGGTATTGTTCGGGAAGTTCATCACCTTGATATAAAAAATAGGTTAGGATAAATTCAAGAAATTTGAAATGCAAGGAATGTAAATGTTTGTTGAACTCATTAATTCTTGTGATATATTGTTTATGACTTTATGCAGAACAGACCTGCATGTGCTACCAATAAAATCTGTCACGCCCCGCTTCCCAGTAAATGGAAACGATGACATGGCAAGCCCGCAATATATTTATTCAGAGAAGGTCATTACCTAAATAAATATACTAAGCGTATTGAAACAATAATACACAATGCAAGAATAAATGGAGACTGTAAAATTTTCAACAAACATATTTATTTACATTCAACTTGAAATATATACAGGTACATGAGTTTTAACTGGAAGGTAAATATAATAAAAGAAAATGTCTAAACATATGATATACATAAGCTGAAAGAAAAAGGAAGTTAAGCTAATCCCGAGTATCTATCTGGTCGTAATCTTCCTCTATAGCCTCCACTTTCTCCGTTTCGACCTTATCTGACGAACATTCCAAGAAAACAAAGGTGGGTGGAATGCCCATCAGTGAACTAGCGCTCGGTAAGTCCCAAAGATAGGGTAAGAGTGAAAAATGACAAGTATATAATAAAAGAAATAATGTAAATGACCAGTAAAAGTGTGTACATCTAAATATGAGTATATGCATCTATAAGTCTCTATATGGTCATTATGTTAACGTTAAGTTCCAAGTGTGAATGTCAACGCAACTATAGAAGTATTCACGAGCTTAAGAGTGGGGTCTCAGGAGCAAGGAAATACGGGCCTGTTTCATGTGTTAGTATCAGGATTCTAAGCTGTGGAGGAGTCGACCCGACTGAAATTCGAATACATGAAAAAAAATAGGTTAATACGGGACTCCTGAAGTTCCGTTGGATTCACATAAGAAACTATTCCAAACACCCCGAGTATAATATATATTATAACTATAAGATATTCTTAGTTAATTTGATTGGTTGATTATAACATGTCTTCATCGAAACCATAAATTACAAAAGTTGTAAAATGAAGTCGAGTAAGTCGGGTAGAATGCGAGTCGGGTCAATTACAAATCTTGGGTCAGGTCAAGTTAGTCGAGTAGATTGAGTTCAAGTTCACGTTTAAGTTGGATTCGAGTTTGGATTAGAGTTTGAGTTTAGATTCTAGTTTAGATTCGAGTTTTTGTTCAAGTTATAGACATTTCATGTGAATGGATTTAACTTTTGAAGATCTTAAGTTCGGGAGAAATCGAACAACCGCTGCACATGAACAACAGGATTTGTGTCTTTTTCCAAGACAATTGCCATTGATAACTCTGTTAATTTGTCTAACCTGAATAGGCAAGCACTCACTTTCTCCGGCTTTCTGGAGCTCGAGAAAATTGATACCGCTTAAACCTATATTAATTTAGAGTCCTTAAATACTTATATTTTGTTGTTTACATTGTATTTATATTGTTTGCATTTCTCGATGGGGTTTATGAAAAATATTTTAATATTGTTTAAAAATAAAGCTCGATGGTGATTTATAATATCTAGAGTTCTTATGAAGATGTATTTTAATTTTAATGGTATTTTAGTGATAAAACCTAACTTTTAAAAGTTTACGGTATTTTTATGAAAACTACTGTTTTTGGAAGTTCGATGGTATTTTATTAAAATTTTAATCTTTCATTTTAAAAGTAAAGTTTCATAATTTTTTTATTGAAAATACGGTTTCATAATTTTTATATAATTTTCCAAAGTTTAATTTGTTTTAAAAAGTCGTATTTCATTTAAATCGTATTTTCATTTCCTTCCAAGACCGAATTCTCCGTGAGCAGCTCTACATCTCGCTTTACTATCCCAAGGATATGCGATAATCCGCATCATCCATTAGCGGGTCTCCTAACGAGGGTTGTAAAGGCGCAATTGCAAAAGGCGATAAAAATATCGATAAAAACATATTTTTATAAAAGTGGTGGTATTTATTTGAAAAACGTATGTTTTTAAATTAACCATACATCTAAATATCGTGCAATGAATCAAAAGTGTGCGTGTGGGGTAGGTCGTTACCCCATGAATTTCCTAGAGGTATATATGTTATCGAAAAAAGGTAATACGAAAGTTCATGGTATTTTTCTGAAAAAGTTCGTTATATGATTATTTCACATGGAATTTTGGCTACACAAAAAGGCAAATGATTTGAATATTGATTTGAAATGATATTAGAGTGATTATGTGATATCTTGACCTATCAAGGATGATAAAAATATGTAAAAGTAAAGATTTTTAAATGTTAACTCCACTTGTCGATATCATTTTAAATATTGGTTTGAGATGAAAAGAAAAAGAGAGAGAAGAGATTTATGGGTTGCATAGCGTTGACATGAGAGTAGGGAAGAGAGAGAGAGAGAGGGTCTTCTTGGCATCGCGGTAGCGTCGGGAAAGCTCCGGTCGTCGAGATTTGATTGCCACTCCTCTTGGCTTGCTTAACTCCACTTTGCACTTAGAGAATTTTGAGAATTTTGATAGTAATTTTTAGAATGGGGGAGAGCTAGGGAAATGGTGTATTTATAGTGAAGAAATGAGTGTATGTGAATTAAAAATTGTGAATTAAAAAGAATTAAAATGGTGTTAAAGGTGATTTGAATGGTCTCTGGTTGAATGCAGAGTAATCAAACAATACAGGGGAGTAGTGGGGAGTCAAAGGGACACGTGAGCGAAGCACGGAGGCAAACAGGGCCATCACGACAGTCGGTAGCGGCTGGGAAGGGAAAACGGGCGGTTGGATTTTGGCTATCTGTCTCGAGATTCATGTCACGTATGTTATTCTGTGTTAACTCCTCATTTATCCTGTTTGATTTTTCTGAAACTTTTCAATTCTCCGCGTATTGCACGTGTAACTCTTGGGCTTCCGAAAAGTTAAAAGAAAAATATTAAAAAATAAATGGGACTGATGGGAATCGAATACACAGGCTATGTCAAGCAGTGTAGAGGCTTTACCAATGAGCTGCAAGTTGTTTCTTGTTTTTATTGCACAAAAATAACTTATAACTCCTAATCAGGTTGAAATACCCTTTCTATTCATTTGAATAAATTACATTTGTACAGGGGTTTCAGAGTCGTTACATTCTACCCTCCTTATAAAAATTTCGTTCTCAAAATTTATATAGAGACTAATTTTCAAAAAGGTAAGGATATCGTGCACGCATATCGTCTTCTCGCTCCCATATCAATTCTCCTGGCGAATCCTTCCTCCACATCATTCGGACCAAGATCACTTCCTTGTTCCGCAATGTTTTCACCTTTCGATCCAATATCTCGACTGGCTGCTGCTTGCAAGTCAGATCGGTCTGTACTGTGAGCTCTGAGTGATCAAGTATGTGGCTGGGGTCGCTCACATATCGTTGTAGCTGGGATATGTGGAACACATTATGCACTCCTTCCAATTAGAGTAGTAGTGTCAAACGGTATGCCACTTCTCCAACTCGTTCGAGCATGTTGAACGGTCCGATGTACCTTGGACTGAGTTTACCTCTCTTACCAAAACGTATCGCTCCTCTGTTCGGAGAGATCTTCATAAACACATGCTCTCCGGGTTGGAACTTCAGGTGTCGACGTTTTGCATCTTCTCAATGCATCTGTTGGTCCTGGGCTATGCGTATCTTTTCCCTGATCGTGCGAACTAAATCCACAGTTGCCACGATCATCTCTGGTCCAAAGAGTTTACGATCTCCAATGTCGTCCCAACTCAGTGAGGAATGACACTTTCGTCCGTAGAGTACTGCGAATGGTGCCATCCCAATGCTTGCCTAGTAGATGTTGTTATATGAAAACTCCACAATGTGTAGGTGATCTTCCCACGAACCTCCAAAATCTAACATACAGGCTCTCAGCATATTTTCCAGGATCTGAATTGTTCGCTCGGATTGTCCGTCTATTTGTGGATGGTACGCCGTGCTGAAATTCAGACTCGTTCCCAGGCTAGCTTGCAGACTCTGCCAAAACTGTGATTGGAATATAGTATCACGATCGGAGACGATACAGACATGTACTCCATGTAATCTCACGATCTCCTCCATGTACTTTCTTGGTAACGTCTCGGTTGACTGGCCAACTCGGAAGGGAATAAAGTGAGCCGACTTGGTGATTCGATCCACAATAACTCAAACCATGTCGTTACCCTTCGTGCTGCGAGAGAGAGCAATCACGAAGTCTATGGTAATGTGCTGCCATTTCCATTCTGCAATTGGTAATGGCTGAAATAGACCGGTAGTTCTGTGATGTTCAACCTTCACTTGCTGACGCACTAAATACTTTGCTATGCTCCTTTCTATTTCTCGTTTCCTTCCATTCCACCAGTAGTGTTGCCGTAGATCCTTGTATATCTCCGTGCCGCCGGGTGTACAGAATAAGGAGAGATGTGAGGTTTTTTCATCAACTCTTCTCGAACAGGGTCGACTGACATGCATAAACGTCTCCCATACCATAAGGATCCATCTTCGTGAATGATGAAGTCGGTTCGAAGACCACTTTCTACTTTTTCTCGGATCTTTTGTAGCTTGGCATCATTTGCTTGAGCTGCCTTGATCTGATTGATAAGAGTGGACTAGACTTGTAAGTTCATTCTGTGTTAACTCCTCATTTATCTTGTTTGATTTTCTGAAACTTTTCGATTCTCCGTGTATTGCACGTGCAACTCTTGGGCTTCCGAAAAGTTAAAAAGAAAAATATTAAAAAATAAATGGGACTGATGGGAATCGAACACACAGGTTATGTCACAGCAGTATAGAGGCTTTACCAGTGAGTTACAAGTTATTTCTTGTTTTTATTGCACAAAAATAACTTATAACTCCTAATCAGGCTGAAATACCCTTTCTATACATTTGAATAAATTACATTTGTACAGGGGTTTCAGAGTCGTTACATTTATTTCCACAAAACACAATTGGGTTGTAATCACATTAAAATCATTAATGTGATCCGCAACAGATACATTTTCTCTCGTTTTCAGATTAAATAGACGACGCATAAAATGTACTTTGTTAGGGGCAGATGGTTTTTCGTACATATTTGATAGCGTCTTCATCAGATCCGCTGTAGTCTTCTCGTTGATAATGTTGAATGCAATATTCTTCGCCAACGTCATCGCCAACGTTAGACGGATCACACCCAAGGCCTGACGATCTAATAGATCACAATCTTCTTTCTTTGTATCTACTGGTTCGTACCCAACAAGGTTTCGTGAAGTTTTATCTTATACAAGTAATCTTCAATTTTCATCTTTCAGAACCCAAAATCCTTCACATCAAATTTATCGATCTTCACTTTTCTTTCATCCAACACCATCTTTCGTCTACAGTCGTAGCAAATTTAACTTCTCCTTCGGATCTGAACCAACACCTTCAAAACTACAATCTAAGAAGATGGGGTAGAGAACACAAGCGTCATTACCCACCGTTAATCTAGATCGTAAAATCGAAAGACCCTTTGGTTCTCTAACCACGCTCTGATACCAATTATTAGGAATTGATCCACCGAAAATGTGGGAGAAAACGACGACGGATAAAAAAAACAATTGCAGAAATAAAATGGAGACACAAGATTTTCATAGTGATTCAGCATTTTTCCTAGTTCACATTGCCGCACTAGTTTTTTCTTTTTCTTTTTACAAAATACAAGATTACAAACTTTTTTCTCACAGTGCAAACTTGCAGTTCTTTTCTTCTTTCTATATCAGTGTGACTATTGTGTTGTGTTGTTGTTGGGATTTTTTTCACAACTAATCTTTCTTTTTGGTCTATCACAACTTCAATAAGAATGTCACTTATATATAGATATTGGGAGATTAATGATTGATCTAAAATCCTATTCTTTTTCTTTACGTGCCAGCAGCCTGTGACTTAAACACCCACTCAATTAATTCCCCTGTCCTTCTTTCTCTTTCTTATGCCAATCTCTCTTTATTTCTCATCTCTCTCTCTCTCTCTTCTTTCTCAGATAGAAACACAGAACCCACTTCTCGCTATCTTATTTCCCTAAATTTCTTCCTCCTTGATGATGCTCTATATTGGCGATCTCCTAAATCAGGACGCGTGGCAGATGACGTGTCCCAGAACTCAGAAGAAAGGGCCCATAGGGGCCGGCCGGGCCACCCCTGTACCCGACCTGCAAGCACAAGCTGGATCTCCTCGGGACAACCTGCAAATTGGCCTCTTCGGCCTCTCAGCTCGCCTCGAGCTGCCACAAGACCGAGACTCCTCGGCCCTCCCGCTCGTTCCCGAGCTCCCCTGCCGAGGTCATCTTCCTCGGTCCCTCCGACCGACCAACTCCACCATTCACAGGCGTAACCGCCGCTCCGCAAATCTCGCCATGCGCAGATTCTCCGCCGGCAACATCCTACGTTCTACGCCATCACGATCCCCATTAACGGGTGATCCGCTCTTTACGCGGGCGTAACGTCGGGAGCGTAACTGCCGGCGGGAGCGTAACTGCCGGCGAGATTCTCGCACCTGCTGCTGCGCGCTGCCGCCGCTATATAAACCCCCATCACAGAGGAGTCAAGTGAGCCATTTTTTACTCCACTTAGCCGTTACTCTGCTCGGATCTCGTGTTAACTTGATTGTCGGAGGGTCCTCGGTGGTACCAAACCACCCCGGGACTTCTTTGCAGGTACTCGGCGCTAAACTCCTCAAATCACCAATCTCCTCAAAACCCATTGAGACCCACACGCAATAGGAGATCACCTCCAAGATCCACCGGGAGATCGACGGAAGACAACATCTGACGGAGACCCGAAAAAGACCTCCATCAGTTGGCGCTGTCTGTGGGAACTAAACTCCACAAAAAACAAAGTTGGCCTTCCGATCTCCATCCACATGGCAAGCGACCATCCTGAAGATCCAGGAACCAGCCGCCGCCTCTCCCTCACCGGAGGTGCGGATGAACCTCCCCCGGCGACCATCATCAACGCCCTCGCCAGCCGAATAGATCGGCTACAGTCCCTTGTGGAGGCGCTCGTCCGCGTCCAAACGGCCGGGCCAGGGCCCCAGATCGCCGCTCCTCCACCTCCAGAAGGCTCTGCCCTCGTTGGCACGGCTGACCACCGGCAGGCTACGACCCCCGACTACAGATCTCACAGGCCGATACTCCCTGAGGGCCACTAGGCGCCCCACGGCTCCACACCAAGATCCGCCGCCAGAGCGCCTTGCCTCGAGCCTCCTCACGACCCTTACCCCCCTAAGGAGATGTCGGTCACCTCGCCTGTCCACAGGCATGATCGACACCCATTCCCTCGACGGGGTCGCACAGAAGGGGCTCGCCATGACGGCTCGAGGGCCACCTCGCCCGGGGATCTGAGGAACCTCATCGAGAGGAACCGGGGCCGCGCCCACACGCAGGTCTCCCACAGCAGAGGCCAAGGATCACAAGGCGCCGAATCCTCGGGGTACCACGGCCGACTCGATGCCCTCAAAAAGAAGATCGAGGGCATGCGCTGGGAGGGTCACCTCTCGGGTGACGGGGCTAAGTACGCCGCCGACTCGCTCACCAAGCCGTTTATCGAGGGACTGCTCGCTGTCCACGTATCCTCACGCAACAAGCCCCTGAAGGTCTCTTTGCTCGACAGGAAAATCGACCTGAAAGACCATTTGGATGCTTTTACCGCGGGGATGAGCTTCCAGGACCATTCCGACGCCGCCCAGTGCAGGGCCTTCCCAGCCACCCTCATCCGCTCCGGTCGGGACTGGTTCTGAGGACTTGAGCCTCGCTCAATCTCGACCTTTGACGAGCTGGCTACTCAGTTCCTCGGCCACTTCGTCGGGAACCGTCGGCAGAAGCGCACGGTCGACTACCTCTTCACAATTAAGAGCGGGGACAAGGAGACGTTCAAAGCTTACATCACCCACTTCTACAACGCCCTCCTCGAGGTCCCCGAGCACCGAGACGAGACCGTCATCACGGCGCTCAGGTCTGGTCTTAGGCATAAGGAGTGGTTGCGCTCCTTTGCGTTGGCACAGCCTAAGACTATGGCCGAGGTCAAGGCGTGGACCGAGTGCGAGGTTCAGCTGGAGTCCGAGATGAACGCGAACCTCCCTCGAGCAGACCGGTCCGACTAGAAGAAGAGGGCTCGGGAAGAGAGGCCGGAGCGTCAGCAGCCCTATCACCCGAAGTTCCAGGAGTACACCCCGCTCAACATCTCCCTCGCAGTGTTACTAGAGGAGGCCCAGGACGAGGGGTTCTTCAAGTTTCCTCCAATTCTGCCTCAGGCCTCGAAGCGAACCCGGGGCCCTTACTGCGCCTTCCACCGGACGCTGGGCCATGCCACGGAGGATTGTAAGCAACTTCGGGACTACATCGAGGAGCTCATCCGATCAGGGCACCTCGCCGCCTACCTGAGGGACAAACGACAGGCCGACCGCGAGTAGGAGCCGCGTCTCCCTACCGCCGAGCTGACCATCGGCCAGATCATGCTCGTTTTGGCAGATGACCGGTCCGGCGCTCACGGAGCCCCGTACCCGGTGTCGAGCACGGAGACCAACAAGCCTCCGGGGAGCTCGGACCACGCTAATAAGGTCATCTATTAGCATGTACTTTTCTTTTAGGGCAATATAAACTCTTCTTAGGGTCTGTTGTTAATTTAATAAAGATCAATGGAACATTGCGAAAAAGAAGGAAAGGTCTCATTTATTCAAAAGGTATTATAGGCTCTTCAGCCATACATACAAAAGAAAAAGAAAATTACAGCAGCGGAGGAAGGGGGTGCAGAGAGCACTGGTCATGGTACTCGGTAAAGATCTTCGCCGGCCGAGGCCTCGCGAGATCCAACCTCAGCCCTCGATTCCCCCCGTGCGCGTTGACCCCGAGTCTCAGTTCGTAGCACTCACGGACGAGCGCCACTAAGCGAGCCAGCCGATTCGCGGAGATCAGGCCGAAGCGCCTCAGAGACCGCAGCTTGCCCACGGCCTCGTCATAAAGCTGCTCGGACAAGGGGTTGTAAAGCCCCGGCGATGCCCTCCAGATGGAGTACATCAGCAGCTGCAGTAAGGAGGAGCGTCGGAGGAGCAGCCGGCCGAAGTGGTCTTCGATACTCCCATAGACCAACTGCACCGTGTCCTCGGTGTAGTTCTAGTCATAGAGATATACGTCTTCGAAGTGGATGATATCGGGGATGGTAAAAGGGAAGTCTTGCATTCTCAACGATCTGTTTACGAAGAAAGGAAGGACCAGTGCTCCTTCAGCCTTATATAGTCTATTGCGCCCCAACGGAACTCAACAGTCGCCCGCTTTTACCCAAAATTCGCTGCCACGCGGCGATCATCGAGCCTTCTCTGGCAGAATCGAAACGACGCGACCCTGGCGCTTCGCCTCCCCCCACATTCAATGCTCATGCTAAGCGCACGTTCGCCGCGACCGTTCTTGTTCCACATACCTGCAACTGGATGGTCGGGTGAAACCTCATGAAGAATCAGCCAAGCAGCTACCCTGCTCGGTTATCCCTGGCCGGTAGCTTCCCCACTCGGAATGCCAGGGATCAAAGCCCTCGCCAAGAGGCAACCGCGCAGCTTCACTGTCCGGTTATCCTCAGCAGGCCTCCTAAGGCCCCTCCAACACTAAGGATCAAAGTCCTCCGTAGAGGCAGCCGAGCGGCTTCCCTTCTCGGCTATCCCTGGCCGGTAGCTCCCCTACCCGCAACGCCAGGGATCAAAGCCCTCGCCAAGAGGCAACCGCGCAGCTTCACTGCCCAAATATCCTTAGCAGGCCTCATACGGCCCCTCCAATGCTAAGGATCTAAGTCCTCTTTAGAGGCAGCTCAGCAGCTACCCTGCTCGGCTATCCCTGGCTGGTAGCTTCCTACCACGACCGACAGGGATCAAAAGCCCTCCCAGAGGCAGTCGAGCCTGACCCTCGCTCGTCTACCTTTCAGGACAAAAGCCCTCGCCAAGAAGCACCGGGCAGTAACCCTGCCCGGCCAAGGGTCCTTGGTAGGCTTCTTACAGCCCCTCCCGCGCTAAGGACCAAAGTCCTCCTAGAGGCAGTCGAGCCCTTGCTCGGCTATCCCCGGCTGGTAGCTTCCTACCACAACTAACAGGGATCAAAGTCCTCGCCAAGAGGCACTGGGCAGTAACCCTGCTCAGTCCCCGTTCTGAAGGATCAAAACCCTCGCAAGAGGCAACCGAGCGGCTACCCTGCTCGGTCATCTCCGGCTGGTAGCTCCCTACCCATGATGCCAGGGATCAAAGCCCTCGCAAGAGGCATCCGAGCGGCTACCCCGCTCGGTCATCCCAGGCTGGTAGTTGCCTACCCACGACGCCAGAGATCAAAGCTCTCGCCAAGAGGCAACCGCGCAGCTTCACTGCCCGGTCATCCTTATTGGGCTTCTTACAGCCCCTCCGACGCTAAAGATCAAAGTCCTCCGTAGAGGCAACCGAGCGGCTTCCCTGCTCGGCTATCCCTGGCCGATAGCTTCCCTACTCGCAACGCCAAGGATCCAAGCCCTCACCGAGAGGCAACCACGCAGCTTCACTGCCCGGTTATCCTTAGCAGGCTTCTTACAGCCCCTCCCGCGCTAAGGACCAAAGTCCTCCCAGAGGCAGTCGAGCCCGACCCTCGCTCGGCCATCCCCAGCTGGTGGTCGTTGCTCGCAACGCCAGAAATCAAAGGCCCTCGCCAAGGGGCAACCGAGAAGCTTCCCGGCTCGTTCATGCCCAACAGACGCTGCGGGCTTGTAGCCCTCGTAGCGAGGCCTCTAAGCCCATTCATGCTCGGCAAAAATACGGCGGATATCCCTCTGCCCATCACATGCAGAGGATCCGAGGCCCCAACAAGGGGCATCGGATCTATCCAAGTCTAAGAGACCCCCCCTCGACTTCGGGGCCCGGGAGATGCCTCCTTCTCAGCAGTGCTTGGCACGCTTGGCAAGTGATCGAAATCAACTCGACGAACAATCGCTTGACAGATAGACGACCTGACATGAAAGCCCAACAATGCAAGTAGAGATATTTTACGAGCATTCTTCACAAATAGAAGATAAAGTGCAAACCGATGAAACCAGAGAAAAAAAGTTTTATTACCAAAGGCAAAGTCTTTTCAAAGGGTATTTTGGGCTCCCCAGCCTTACAAACTGCCCGGAGGCTTGCAAAAACTCCAGAAGCAACAAAATAAAAGGAGGAGGAAGACGGGGGCTTTAGGCCTTGGGGCCAGACGTGACCTCGGGGTCCTCGACATCCACCACGAGACGAGCAGGGTCCTCGGCAACCTCCTCGTCAGGAATCTCTTCCCCCTGCTCATCGACGTCCGCGAGGGGGTATTCGACCCGGAGCTCTTCGTCGGCGAACTCCGGCATCCGGGCCTTAACGGCGTCGAGGGCCTCGTGCCAGATGCGGGTTGTGGCTACGGCCAGGTCATCATAGAAGTCCTTCAACTTCTTGTAGCCCTCTACCGCCTTCGCCATCGAGAGGTCGGCCAACTTCGCCGCTCTCAGGTCGGCCGACTTCGCCGCCTCGGCCGCCGCCCCCAGCTCCTTCCGGAGGGTCCTCACCGTCTTCTTCAGGTTGCCGGCGAGCACCTGAGCGTCCTCAAGCTTGGCCTCGGCAGCCACGGAGGCCTTGCGGTACCGGGAAACCTTCCGTTTCCCGGCCTCCACCTCACCGTCCAGCGCGGCGACCCTCGACATCACCGCCTCCAGCTCCCGCTTGGAGCTCTCTTTCAGCGAGGCAAGCTAGCTCACAGCCTTCATCGCCGGGGCTATCACCTCGACCTCTATGCGTAAGGCGAGGGCAACGTGCTGGAGAACCTGAAAAATAGGAAAGAGATCAGAAAGACGAAGGAGGCACCGAATCTCACAAAAAACCAAACACTTACCTGCATGGACTCCTGGGCAATGGACGCCATCTGGGCCCTGAAGGTTCCTCCGGGGACCCTGCCCCCCGCCGATTTCTCTATTTCGTGCAGCAGGCTATCCGCGACGGATAGCCCCGAGGGCACTGCGAACTGGAGGCCCCCTTCCTCCACCATGATCAGCAAGGGCGGGCCCCGGGAAGACCTCCGGGAACCCCTCTTGAGCGGCTCCGATGGAAAGCCGATCTCCTCCTCCGAGATCGGATCCTATAGAATCCGAGCCCGCTTTCGGCCCGACGCTCTGCTAGGCCCCGGGGCGGGATCCGCCCCCAAACGCTCACGGAACGTGACCGTCGGAGGAGAAGGAGCCGGGGCGGGCTTTGAGCGGGAAGAGCTGGCGCCTCCAGCCTTCGTGACCTTCCTCGGCTGGTGCATGGAGGCTCGGAGCTCGTCCATATCCATGGGTCCTGCATAAAACCAGATGCAAAGAAGTCAGCGACACGTGCAATATAAAAGCCAAAAAGCAAGCCTAACTTGCCGATGAACTCAACGGGGTTAAGCCCGGCCCAACTCAGGACCCTCTCAGACAGCAGCATGTCGAATCGGGGAACGGGCTCCTACGACGCCACTCTCACCGCGGTGGGGTCATTGGACTGGTTCCCCGGCAAGATTTTTCCCTCGACCACTCGGTAGGCATGGGCCAGTCCTCGCCCTCGGGAGGGGAAACGAAGAAGAACTTCTTCTTCCAGTCGTGAATGGAAGAAGGCAGGGCCACAACCCCTGTCCCGGCGGCGCCCCCCTGTCGCTTCCTAAAAGAGAGGTAGACCCACCTCGGGTCGCCCGCTCGACCCCCAGGATGATTTTTGAAGACGAGAGAAGAATCAAGGAGGGAGAGGCTGAAGGGAACCGCCTGTAACTTCAGGCGGATCAGGAACCCGAGGAGAATCCTCCATGAGTTCGGCACTAACTGGCCAGGGGCTAACCCGAAGAAGTTCAGCGCTTCGACGACCTCGGGAGAAGGGCAGGCGCATTCCACCCCAAAAAACTTCCAAGTACAGGGAGATCTCCATATCCCGTACTTGGTCTGCCCTCTCTCCCTCCTTGGCCAGACGAAGCGTATAACGCGAGGGGATGTGGAAGCGAGCCCAAGCATTGGCGAGCTCGTCCTCATGCCTCACCCAAAACGAGACGCCGGGGGCAGCATCTACCGCCTCCTCCCTGGGGGCTGCCCCGCCGCACGATCCCGAGAAGCGGGTCCGATCCTTACTCCCCGAGAAGACTCATACTCAACTAAAGGGTCCCTAAAACCTACTCCTACGACCTCTACAGATTCTACGAAAGAAAACATCTAACCTGGAGAAGAGGGATCCTCGATAAACGAAAGCAGAAGAAAGAAGACGAGCGCCGAGCAACCAGGGCTTATAGCGAGGAAATATGAAGGAGTAGGGACCCTGGAGTGGGCCCCACCCCTATTTGTCACTGCAATCGCCCTCATCCAAGGGCGCCCTTCATCTCCCGCCTAAGCGCCTCCTGGCGTCCAACGGCTCCGATTGCTCCACTTGTCGTTCCCACACTGGACCGCACCCCATCAGACGCAGCAGGTCTGCACACGTCGCGTCGGCCAACCGACCCTTGACATGTGGACCGTCGCTTCAGTGACAGGAGGCACGAACCGGCGCACCTTCTTTAAATGCAGAGATCTCGCTATGATTCGCTGGCAGAAAAGATAGCTGACAGACCGGGGACGCATCCCGACGAAACCTTAGGGAGGAGCTCACCCCGGGCGGCCCGGCAGTCCACTCTTGATCCGACCCGCTAGCTAGTCGGGATAAGAGTGGGGGGCTAATGATGATACTCTATATTGGAGATCTCCTAGATTAGGACGCGTGGTAGATGACGTGTCCCAGAACTCAGAAGAAAGGGCCCATAGGGGCCCACCAGGCCACCCCTGTACCCGACCTGCAAGCACAAGCTGGCTCTCCTCGGGACACCCTGCAAATTGGCCTCCTCGGCCTTTCAGCTCACCCCAAACTGCCACAAGACCGAGACTCCTCAGCCCTCCCGATCGTTCCCGAGCTCTCCTGCCAAGGTCATCTTCCTCGGTCCCTCCGACCGACCAACTCCACCACTCACAGGCGTAACCGCCGCTCCGCAAATCTCGCCATGCGCAGATTCTCCGCCGGCAACATCCCACATTCCACGCCATCACGATCCCCATTAACGGGTGATCCGCTATTTACGCGGGCGTGACGTCGGGAGCGCAACTGCCGGCGAGATTCTCACGCCTGCTGCTGCGTGCTGCCGCTACTATATAAACCTCCATCACAGAGGGGTCAAGTGAGCCATTTTTTACTCCACTTAGCCGTTACTCTGCTCGGATCTCGTGCTAACTTGATCGTCGGAGGGTCCTCGGTGGTACCAAACCACCCCGGGACTTCCTTGCAGGTACTCGGCGCGAAACTCCTTAAATCACCAATCTACTCAAAACCTATTGAGACCCACACGCAACAGGAGATCACCTCCAAGATCCACCGGGAGATCGACGGAAGACAACATCTGACGGAGACCCGAAAAGGACCTCCATCACTACTTCACACGAAACTCGTGGTCATCGATGAGAGCGACGAAATCCGCTCACAGTCAAACCCAAACATATAGGTCTCTACACTGCCGACCACGTGTTGTCGGTTGTCTCCTTTGTTAGTCACGCAGCGTCACTCTCATGGTCGGCACCGTCCTCGTGGTCGTTTTCGATAGCCGCCCTTGTGGGCCGGTTTTCTTCTTTGTCAACTAAGCCTCGTGGCCGCCTACGTCGGTGCCGTCCTTGTAATAATCTCCGCCACCAAATTTGAATCAATTTCAACATAACAATCTCTCCTCTGTTGTCATTTCGGGCTTTAAGCCTCTCCGCTGGCTCCCTGCTGATGCCCATTGTTTCGGCCAGCGTCTCGGTCTCGAAACCGCTTAGGATGTTTTCAGCCGAATCCTCTCTGTGGGTCGGCTCGACATCGAATCTCTGGTCTCTCTGCTTCCTCCCAGCTAGAAGGAATTCTTAAGAATTGATTAAATTAAGGATATCATACAAACTAGTCAGGATAGTTTCCTGCAATTAAGCCTAAATGAGTAGATGCTCACTCTTCGGTTAGGATATAGTTGGTTAGCATTGTTCAAAGCGTCGACGACCGTAAAAATGACGATGGGATGGTCACCGTCGTTGTAGACCCAATTTGCGACTCCTGCACGCACCGCAACGACATCGCCTTCTCTAAAGTAGTTGACCCTCTGGTGCTGGTCTCTTGTGGTTTGTCGATCTCGATCTCCTTGCATTTGTTGCTGTTGGAATGACTGGAATGTTTCCGGGAAGCCAGGCATGACGGTAATGAAAATGCCTCTACCTGAAATACAAACAACAATTACATGATCTTCTTAAAATTTACCTACAAACATCAACTTCTAATTGTATTAATGTATATATCTATTTTTTTCTAACTGTAAAATCATGGAACTTGTAGAATGTAGACAATTAACAGCAGGGGCATTGTAAAACGAAGGAAGGAGAAGGCCTCTAGGCTGAATTATCCGGTGATGCGCTGTAACGCCAACACGCTCAAACTGCTCGTTGTTCTCATCAAAGTACTCCGTGAGCCCGGCCTCGATCGGACTCGACGCGCCTCGAGGGTTCTTGGGCATTCAGCCGCTCGAGCCGGCACTGGGTCTGCTGGGGACCGAACCGGCGCTGGCTCCCCTAGGGACTCCTCTCCTGCTCATTGAATTGGGCCAAGGAGGCATGGCACAAGAGGATCGAGCAGAGAAAGAGAGAAGGAGAGCAAATGCAAGGAGACCATTGCTTGAATCTGTTGAAGCTTTGATTGGTTTAGACAGAATTAAAAGTTTTGAGGCGTGTATGATACACTTTCCGAAAGGTGATATTGTCCCCACTACGGGAGTACAGTAGAAGGCAATCACCCCCAAGATACAACAAAGCCCTTGAAAACTCTCTTAGAAGATAATGAGAAGAAGATGCCTTAAATGTGAAGAGCAGGACACAATTTATAGACTTGATCAGACACAACCATCTGAATGGTTGTGATCATTAAGAGTTGAACAGACACGACCACAACCGTTTGAATGGTTGTGACCATTAAGCGTTGAACAGACACAGCCGTTAGTTCTGTTCAGACAATCTTTGAATCTGAAGTTCAAAAAGTCAACTCTGTTACTAAGTCAACCCAAGATGCCCCAAGTGCCTCATCAAAGACAATAATAAATAAATGTTATAAGCCTACTAGAAATCAGGCCCACTTGGCTCATTATTCACTTTGTTTATTACTTAAATATTGGGAACTATTATAAAGACTTGGGTGTTTGTCTCTCCATCCGATGTGGGACTATTTCCCACTTACAAATGCAACCAATATATTCAAACTATTAACAATCCCCCACTAGTTTGTATATATTGGCTGCAACCACATCTCTCTCGTGACAAATATTATGCATAAAGAAAGGTATCTCTCGATTTAAACTTTCCATTAGTGTATATATATCAATCGTCTAACAAAGTTATTGGTGTCCGCAGATTAAACCAAAACTTTTTATTATTAGAATTTGAAATACAATACACATAATATTCATCTTATTTTCTAAGAGGTTTATAACGCTTTAGCACTATTATGGCCATGTGCTAATCTTGTACTTCATAAGCATTTACAAGAGAATACTTCATATCTCTTGTTGAAGCGGCACCACTTCTATGCTAATATAGGTGGAGTTTCCTTTATTATATCCCTGTTACTGTGGATATTTAAAAATTAAATAACTCCATTGAGAGCTTTCGCTCATCCTCTTTATCGTAACAGACAGCACTAGATACTTATTTATATAAGAATGAGACGCCTAGTGCAATACAGGCACATGACAGTAACTTGTTATTACCCATTGAACTATTAAAATTAGTGTTTACTAATTAAAGTTGGGTTACCATTACTGGTGCCAAATTGTAAATGTTTAAGTCCCATTCCAATTGACGTATTCTTTACCAAATCTCTAGATAATGCCTTGGTAAAGGGATCTGCTAAATTCTTTGCAGATCTCACATAAACTATGGTAATTATTCCATTAGTTATTAATTCTCGAATATATTCATGCCTTAAGCTAATGTGTCTAGATTTACCATTATAAACATTATTATAAGCTCTAGACATAGTCGCCTCACTATCGCAATGCAAGGAAATAGATGGCATTGGTTGTGGCCACAACTCTATATCCAATAAAAAATTTCTCAGCCATTCCGCTTCCTTGCCGGCAGTAGCCAAAGCGACAAATTCAGATTCCATTGTTGAATGTGTGATGCAAGTTTGTTTCTTAGAGGCCCAACTAATAGCACCGCCTCCAATTGTAAATACTCAACCTGTTGTGGATTTATTATCACTTGCACTTGTGATCCAACTTGCATCCGAGTAACCTTCTAGTACTGCAGGATAATTGGAATAAAATAGACCAAACTCTTTTGTTCTTTTTAGATACCCAAGAACTCTACTGATGGCCTTCCAATGATTAGTACTGGGTTTACTGGTATATCGTGACAATTTGCATACTGCAAAAGCTATATCAGGCCTTGTACAATGCATCGCATACATAAGGCTTCCAATAGCGCTAGCATATTCTAATTGTGCAATTACATTATCACAATTCTCATTTAATTTCATACTCAGATCATACGGAGTAACACTTTCTTTAATATTAAGATGTTGGAATTTATTTAATAATTTCTCTGTATAATGAGATTAGTTTAGCACAAACCCTTCACTATGTTTTTTCACCTTTATTCCTAAAATAGTATCTACTTCATTCAAATCTTTCATTTTGAATACTGAAGTTAAATACATTTTTGTTTCATTTATTCCAATCATGTTTGTACCAAATATCAACATGTCGTCTACATAGAGACATATGATTATCCCATAATTCTGATTGAATTTGGAATATACACATTTATCCGCACTATTATGCTTAAAATCATTTGATATGATTGCTTTATCAAATTTCTCATGCCATTGTTTAGGGGCCTGTTTTAAACCATATAGCGACTTAGTTAATTTACAAACTTTGTTCTCATTTCCAGGAAGTATGAAACCTTCGGGTTGTTCCATGTATACTTCCTCATTTAATTCACCATTTAAAAAGGCTGTTTTTACATCCATTTGATGCACATATAAATTATATATTGAAGCCAAAGCTATAAGAATTCTAATGGATGTTATTCTAGCCACAGGTGCATAAGTATCAAAATAATCTATGCCCTCCTTTTGTGTGAATCCTTTAGCCACTAATCTTGCCTTGAAAGTTTGTATAGAGCCATCTGTATTTAGTTTTCTTCTAAATACCCATTTACACTTTATAGGCTTAGATCCTTGAGGCAAGTCAACCAATATCCAAGTATTGTTAGATATTATTGAGTCCATTTCGTCATCAATAGCCTCTTTCCAAAATGCAGTGTCTCTTGATGACATTGCTTCACTAAATATTTTAGGATCATCTTCTATATTAAGTAGAACAGGTACTTTGTTAAGCACTTTGGTTCTATCTTCTTCAACGAGAAAGACTATTGAACGCGATTCAAATACCATGCATTTCGCAGAATTGAGAAAAATAATCAGAAAAATATTCTCCCCCTCTATCACTTCTAAGGATTTTAATCCTTCTATCTTTCTGATTTTCTACAACTGACTTATACTCTTTAAATTTCTCAAATGCTTCATCTTTCGTTCTTAATAAATATACATATGTAAAACGAGAATGATCATCAGTAAAGGTTATAAAATATCTTTTTCCTTCTCTAGTTAATTGACCATTTAATTCACAAATATCAGAATGAACAAGTTCTAATAAATTAGTATCTCTTTCGATTTTAGGGAAAGGTTTTCTAGTCATTTTTGCTTCTATGCAAATCTCACATTTATCATTATGATCATTTTGACATGCAATGTAACCATGTTTAGACATATACTTTAAAGAGCGAAAATTTAAATGACACAGTCTAGCATGCCACAAGGAAAAAGAATACTCAACAACATAAGCAAACATGCAATTTATTTCATTAATATTGAGTTTGAACATGCCATCACAGGAATATCCCTTTCCTAAAAATATACCATTCTTCGATATTACAATTTTGTCAGACTCTAGAACAATTTTAAATCCCTTCTTGCACAGCAGATTTGCAGATACAAGATTTTTCCTCAAATCAGGAACATGAAACACATTAAGCAGAATAAGTTTCTGTCCAGATGTAGTTTCTGTCTAGATGTAAACTTCAATTCAACACTTTCTTTACCGAGCACTTTGGTCGAAACGTGGTTTCCCATCAACACCTCTTCATATTCTTTCTGATCCGTATAGGTTTTGAACATTGCTTTGTTATTGCATACATGGATGGTTGCGCCAGAATCGAGCCACCAATCTGCAGTTTTATTTCATTATGATCATTTTGACATGCAATGTAACCATGTTTAGACATATACTTTAAAGAGCGAAAATTTAAATGACATAGTCTAGCATGCCACAAGGAAAAAGAATACTCAACAACATAAGCAAACATGCAATTTATTTCATTAATATTGAGTTTGAACATGCCATCACAGGAATATCCCTTTCCTAAAAATATACCATTCTTCGATATTACAACTTTGTCAGACTCTAGAACAATTTTAAATCCCTTCTTGCACAGCAGATTTGCAGATACAAGATTTTTCCCCAAATCAGGAACATGAAACACATTAAGCAGAGTAAGTTTCTGTCCAGATGTAAACTTCAATTCAACACCTTCTTTAACGAGCACTTTGGCCGAAACGTGGTTTCCCATCAACACCTCTTCAGATTCTTTCTGATCCGTATAGGTTTTGAACATTGCTTTGTTATTGCATACATGGATGGTTGCGCCAGAATCGAGCCACCAATCTGCAGTTTTATTTCTGTCCAGATGTAGTTTCTGTCCAGATGTAAACTTCAATTCAACACTTTCTTTACCGAGCACTTTGGCCGAAACGTGGTTTCCCATCAACACCTCTTCAGATTCTTTCTGATCCGTATAGGTTTTGAACATTTCTTTGTTATTGCATACATGGGATGGTTGCGCCAGAATCGAGCCACCAATCTGCAGTTTTAGTTACCGCAGCCATATGCAATTCCGTAATCATGCAGTTTTAGTTACCGCAGCCATATGAAATAAAACTTCAATTCAACACTTTCTTTAACGAGCACTTTGGCCGAAACGTGGTTTCCCATCAACACCTCCTCAGATTCTTTCTGATCCGTATAGGTTTTGAACATTGCTTTGTTATTGCATACATGGATGGTTGCGCCAGAATCGAGCCACCAATCTACAGTTTTATTTCTGTCCAGATGTAGTTTCTGTCCAGATGTAAACTTCAATTCAACACTTTCTTTACCGAGCACTATGGCCGAAACGTGGTTTCCCATCAACACCTCTTCAGATTCTTTCTGATCCGTATAGGTTTTGAACATTGCTTTGTTATTGCATACATGGGATGGTTGCGCCAGAATCGAGCCACCAATCTGCAGTTTTAGTTACCGCAGCCATATGCAATTCCGTAATCATGCCTATTTGCATGGGATGGTTGCGCCAGAATCGAGCCACCAATCTGCAGTTTTAGTTACCGCAGCCATATGCAATTCCGTAATCATGCAGTTTTAGTTACCGCGGCCATATGAAATAAAACTTCAATTCAACACTTTCTTTAACGAGCACTTTGGCCGAAACGTGGTTTCCCATCAACACCTCTTCAGATTCTTTCTGATCTGTATGGGTTTTGAACATTGCTTTGTTATTGCATACATGGGATGGTTGCGCCAGAATCGAGCCACCAATCTGCAGTTTTAGTTACCGCAGCCATATGCAATTCCGTAATCATGCAGTTTTTAGTTACCGCAGCCATATGAAATAAAACTTCAATTCAACACTTTCTTTAACGAGCACTTTGGCCGAAACGTGGTTTCCCATCAACACCTCTTCAGATTCTTTCTGATCCGTATAGGTTTTGAACATTGCTTTGTTATTGCATACATGGATGGTTGCGCCAGAGTCGAGCCACCAATCTACAGTTTTATTTCTATCCATATGTAGTTTCTGTCCAGATGTAAACTTCAATTCAACACTTTCTTTACCGAGGCACTTTGGCCGAAACGTGGTTTCCCATCAACACCTCTTCAGATTCTTTCTGATCCGTATGGGTTTTGAACATTGCTTTGTTATTGCATACATGGGATGGTTGCGCCAGAATCGAGCCACCAATCTGCAGTTTTAGTTACCGCAGCCATATGCAATTCCGTAATCATGCAGTTTTTAGTTACCGCAGCCATATGAAATAAAACTTCAATTCAACACTTTCTTTAACGAGCACTTTGGCCGAAACGTGGTTTCCCATCAACACCTCTTCAGATTCTTTCTGATCCGTATAGGTTTTGAACATTGCTTTGTTATTGCATACATGGATGGTTGCGCCAGAGTCGAGCCACCAATCTACAGTTTTATTTCTATCCAGATGTAGTTTCTGTCCAGATGTAAACTTCAATTCAACACTTTCTTTACCGAGGCACATAGACCAAAACGTGGTTTCCCATCAACACCTCTTCAGATTCTTTCTGATCCGTATGGATTTTGAACATTGCTTTGTTATTGCATACATGGGATGGTTGCGCCAGAATCGAGCCACCAATCTGCAGTTTTAGTTACCGCAGCCATATGCAATTCCGTAACCATGCCTATCTGCATGTTAGAAACCATATAGGTTTCCCATCAACACCTCTTCAGATTCTTTCTGATCCGTATAGGTTTTGAACATTGCTTTGTTATTGCATACATGGATGGTTGCGCCAGAGTCGAGCCATCAATCTACAGTTTTATTTCTATCCAGATGTAGTTTCTGTCCAGATGTAAACTTCAATTCAACACTTTCTTTACCGAGGCACTTTGGCCGAAACGTGGTTTCCCATCAACACCTCTTCAGATTCTTTCTGATCCGTATGGGTTTTGAACATTGCTTTGTTATTGCATACATGGGATGGTTGCGCCAGAATCGAGCCACCAATCTGCAGTTTTAGTTACCGCAGCCATATGCAATTCCGTAATCATGCAGTTTTTAGTTACCGCAGCCATATGAAATAAAACTTCAATTCAACACTTTCTTTAACGAGCACTTTGGCCGAAACGTGGTTTCCCATCAACACCTCTTCAGATTCTTTCTGATCCGTATAGGTTTTGAACATTGCTTTGTTATTGCATACATGGATGGTTGCGCCAGAGTCGAGCCACCAATCTACAGTTTTATTTCAACACTTTCTTTACCGAGGCACTTAGACCGAAACGTGGTTTCCCATCAACACCTCTTCAGATTCTTTCTGATCCGTATGGATTTTGAACATTGCTTTGTTATTGCATACATGGGATGGTTGCGCCAGAGTCGAGCCACCAATCTACAGTTTTATTTCTATCCAGATGTAGTTTCTGTCCAGATGTAAACTTCAATTCAACACTTTCTTTACCGAGGCACTTTGGCCGAAACGTGGTTTCCCATCAACACCTCTTCAGATTCTTTCTGATCCGTATGGGTTTTGAACATTGCTTTGTTATTGCATACATGGGATGGTTGCGCCAGAATCGAGCCACCAATCTACAGTTTTATTTCTATCCAGATGTAGTTTCTGTCCAGATGTAAACTTCAATTCAACACTTTCTTTACCGAGGCACTTTGGTCGAAACGTGGTTTCCCATCAACACCTCTTCAGATTCTTTCTGATCCGTATGGGTTTTGAACATTGCTTTGTTATTGCATACATGGGATGGTTGCGCCAGAATTGAGCCACCAATCTACAGTTTTATTTCTATCCAGATGTAGTTTCTGTCCAGATGTAAACTTCAATTCAACACTTTCTTTACCGAGGCACTTTGGCCGAAACGTGGTTTCCCATCAACACCTCTTCAGATTCTTTCTGATCCGTATGGGTTTTGAACATTGCTTTGTTATTGCATACATGGGATGGTTGCGCCAGAATCGAGCCACCAATCTGCAGTTTTAGTTACCGCAGCCATATGCAATTCCGTAATCATGCAGTTTTTAGTTACCGCAGCCATATGAAATAAAACTTCAATTCAACACTTTCTTTAACGAGCACTTTGGCCGAAACGTGGTTTCCCATCAACATCTCTTCAGATTCTTTCTGATCCGTATAGGTTTTGAACATTGCTTTGTTATTGCATACATGGATGGTTAGTTACCGCAGCCATATGCAATTCCGTAATCATGCAGTTTTTAGTTACCGCAGCCATATGAAATAAAACTTCAATTCAACACTTTCTTTAACGAGCACTTTGGCCGAAACGTGGTTTCCCATCAACATCTCTTCAGATTCTTTCTGATCCGTATAGGTTTTGAACATTGCTTTGTTATTGCATACATGGATGGTTGCGCCAGAGTCGAGCCACCAATCTACAGTTTTATTTCGACACTTTCTTTACCGAGGCACTTAGACCGAAACGTGGTTTCCTATCAACACCTCTCTTCAGATTCTTTCTGATCCGTATGGATTTTGAACATTGCTTTGTTATTGCATACATGGGACGGTTGCGCCAGAATCGAGCCACCAATCTGCAGTTTGGCCGAAACGTGGTTTCCCATCAACATCTCTTCAGATTCTTTCTGATCCGTATAGGTTTTGAACATTGCTTTGTTATTGCATACATGGATGGTTGCGCCAGAGTCGAGCCACCAATCTACAGTTTTATTTCGACACTTTCTTTACCGAGGCACTTAGACCGAAACGTGGTTTCCTATCAACACCTCTCTTCAGATTCTTTCTGATCCGTATGGATTTTGAACATTGCTTTGTTATTGCATACATGGGACGGTTGCGCCAGAATCGAGCCACCAATCTGCAGTTTGGCCGAAACGTGGTTTCCCATCAACATCTCTTCAGATTCTTTCTGATCCGTATAGGTTTTGAACATTGCTTTGTTATTGCATACATGGATGGTTGCTGATCCGTATAGGTTTTGAACATTGCTTTGTTATTGCATACATGGATGGTTGCGCCAGAGTCGAGCCACCAATCTACAGTTTTATTTCGACACTTTCTTTACCGAGGCACTTAGACCGAAACGTGGTTTCCTATCAACACCTCTCTTCAGATTCTTTCTGATCCGTATGGATTTTGAACATTGCTTTGTTATTGCATACATGGGACGGTTGCGCCAGAATCGAGCCACCAATCTGCAGTTTGGCCGAAACGTGGTTTCCCATCAACATCTCTTCAGATTCTTTCTGATCCGTATAGGTTTTGAACATTGCTTTGTTATTGCATACATGGATGGTTGCGCCAGAGTCGAGCCACCAATCTACAGTTTTATTTCGACACTTTCTTTACCGAGGCACTTAGACCGAAACGTGGTTTCCTATCAACACCTCTCTTCAGATTCTTTCTGATCCGTATGGATTTTGAACATTGCTTTGTTATTGCATACATGGGACGGACCGAAACGTATGGCACTTAGACCGAAACGTGGTTTCCTATCAACACCTCTCTTCAGATTCTTTCTGATCCGTATGGATTTTGAACATTGCTTTGTTCTTGCATACATGGGACGGACCGAAACGTGGTTTCCCATCAACATCTCTTCAGATTCTTTCTGATCCGTATAGGTTTTGAACATTGCTTTGTTATTGCATACATGGGATTGTTATTGCATACATGGATGGTTGCGCCAGAGTCGAGCCACCAATCTACAGTTTTATTTCGACACTTTCTTTACCGGGCACTTAGACCGAAACGTGGTTTCCTATCAACACCTCTCTTCAGATTCTTTCTGATCCGTATGGATTTTGAACATTGCTTTGTTATTGCATACATGGGACGGTTGCGCCAGAATCGAGCCACCAATCTGCAGTTTTAGTTACCGCAGCCATATGCAATTCCGTGACCAATCTGCAGTTTGGCCGAAACGTGGTTTCCCATCAACATCTCTTCAGATTCTTTCTGATCCGTATAGGTTTTGAACATTGCTTTGTTATTGCATACATGGGACGGTTGCGCCAGAATCGAGCCACCAATCTGCAGTTTGGCCGAAACGTGGTTTCCCATCAACATCTCTTCAGATTCTTTCTGATCCGTATAGGTTTTGAACATTGCTTTGTTATTGCATACATGGATGGTTGCGCCAGAGTCGAGCCACCAATCTACAGTTTTATTTCGACACTTTCTTTACCGAGGCACTTAGACCGAAACGTGGTTTCCTATCAACACCTCTCTTCAGATTCTTTCTGATCCGTATGGATTTTGAACATTGCTTTGTTATTGCATACATGGGACGGACCGAAACGTATGGCACTTAGACCGAAACGTGGTTTCCTATCAACACCTCTCTTCAGATTCTTTCTGATCCGTATGGATTTTGAACATTGCTTTGTTCTTGCATACATGGGACGGACCGAAACGTGGTTTCCCATCAACATCTCTTCAGATTCTTTCTGATCCGTATAGGTTTTGAACATTGCTTTGTTATTGCATACATGGGATTGTTATTGCATACATGGATGGTTGCGCCAGAGTCGAGCCACCAATCTACAGTTTTATTTCGACACTTTCTTTACCGGGCACTTAGACCGAAACGTGGTTTCCTATCAACACCTCTCTTCAGATTCTTTCTGATCCGTATGGATTTTGAACATTGCTTTGTTATTGCATACATGGGACGGTTGCGCCAGAATCGAGCCACCAATCTGCAGTTTTAGTTACCGCAGCCATATGCAATTCCGTGACCAATCTGCAGTTTGGCCGAAACGTGGTTTCCCATCAACATCTCTTCAGATTCTTTCTGATCCGTATAGGTTTTGAACATTGCTTTGTTATTGCATACATGGATGGTTGCGCCAGAGTCGAGCCACCAATCTACAGTTTTATTTCGACACTTTCTTTACCGGGCACTTAAACCTCTTCAGATTCTTTCTGATCCGTATGGATTTTGAATATTGCTTTGTTATTGCATACATGGGACGGTTGCGCCAGAATCGAGCCACCAATCTGCAGTTTTAGTTACCGCAGCCATATGCAATTCCGTGACCATGCCTATCTGCATGTTAGAAACCATATAAAGCAAGCAACAAAGATGACCCAAGTGCCCAAGTGCCTCATCAAAGACAATAATAAATAAATGTTATAAGCTTACTAGAAATCAGGCCCACTTGGCTCATTATTCATTTTGTTTGTTACTTAAATATTGGGAACTATTATAAAGACTTGGGTGTTTGTCTCTCCATCCGATGTGGGACTATTTCCCACTTACAAATGCAACCAATATATTCAAACTACTAACAGAATCAATGTTTTAATTGGTGGTTTGAGTAGCGATGAGAGAGTGAGGAGATTAAGGGGTGGTATTTATAGGGCTCAAGAAAGATGAGTTTGTTGAGGAAGACAACCCTTAATTTGCATGGCTTTGAGGCGCTAAGGAGCGAAGCTCTAATTGCTGCCGCATATGAACCTCAGGTGACACGTGGCTTCAAGTTTGGGGATGGGTACAAAATTAGATGCCCAAAGGAATTAATGCTAGCGTTGAGGTTCTTCTTTTTCTTTCTCTTTTCTTTTTTGCCCTTTTTTCTCTTTTCTTTACTTCCTTCCTTCCCTTCCTTACATTTTCCTAAAAAGATAACAAAAATGGGGTGGGTTCCATCCCAACCAAAAACCAAGGAACCGTCTTCTTATTCCCTTAGAGGACGTTCAGTACACGGAATGGAAGATTGCGAGAAATCCATGCATTCTTAGGAATGTTATTTTCTGACATATGACTCCAAGAAATGTTGCATTAACGTAATTGATACATTTTGATCATTCCCGACAATATATATATGCAGTAGCAATTAACAGTGGCAGTTGTGATTGTAGATAGGATGACAAAAAACATGTAAACAGATAACGAATTGGTGATGGCCGTCGATGAGTGGGTTGCTGCGGGCGCCAAAAAAGGGGTTAGCCGATGATGAAAGGCGACGGCCGCCATGCAGCAAATGATGACAAGAGGTGGCGACGGGTGGTGTCTGCTGCGCGGTCAGGGATGGAGGACAGTGGGAGAAGCCTAATGCAGCAGTTGGCGATGGAGGGCGACGACATACGGTGGCCAGCGAGTTTAGGTGACAAGTGACAACGGCGGAGGGTGGTGGCCGGCGTCGATGAGCAGCGGCAGAGGCCAACAACGGGACGACACTGACGGCTAGCACTGGAATTTGGCGAATGGTGTCTAGTGACAATGGCCAGTGAGAAAGGCAGCCGGCGGACGGACGGTCTGACGACCGATCGACACCTTTTTAAGGGGGAATAAGATTCTCATAATTTGAAATAATATGATGCCTAGAAAAATACTATATTTCCGAGAATATTATTTGCATCAAATGTGTATATGTTATTGAAATCTAGCATTCCTCCTAAATTACCATGTACAAAATGTCCCCTTTAGGCATTCATAACTTCATAGATATTTGATTAGAAAAATAAAGGCTTATTTATCTAAATACATTTGGTGGTTTATCTAGTTTGTGAAAAATCACTATGTATTTTAGGTTTGCAAAATTCATCTTATACTCTACTATGAAATCATCCTCTACCTTTTTTTTTTGGCTGATGATTTTTAGGAAATTTGTAAATATTTTATCCTATGGTTCCTCGCATGATCTGAGAACTTTGGTATTTGACTTATAGAGTAAGGGGGGTCGGAGTCTAGCACAACTCCAACTGTTTTATCTGGCACCACAGTGAATGGATTTGCATTCAAGTGCGACTATGTATAACTCTTTACTTGATGGTTTCATCTTCTTAGAACTAAATTATATATTATTTTGCTTTCTTTGTTCTTTGTTTCTAATTTAGGGCTATCATTTTGAACCAAATAAAGGAGAAATTTAAATTTGGGACAACTAACGAGTCTAAACTAGGGTTATAGCCTCATGGATGCTATCAGGGTTTCGTCTATCATCGATTAAGAGGGAATTCCACTGAGGTTAAAGTTAAGGAGACTCTCAAAACCTGGAGTGTGATAATTGTGAGAATGGGCTGCAACTAAGGTTAGAAATCAATTTAAATTTGGTTTGAAAAGTTTTATCTTGTTTGGAAAGTTTTTTTAAAAAAAAAATGCAGTAGATAATAGGAACGATAACATCTTCTAACAAAAATAAAAGGAAATACAACGTCAAAAATTGAGAAGAATTTTAAGATAATTAGTTGAAATAATAAAGGTTTTAAAGGCTTTTCATATGACTTTTTATTTCTTAAAAATTTAATAAATTAGCTATTTTAAATATTTTTAAAATCTTTATTATCTTAACTAAAAGTATTTAAGATATTTCTCAAATAAAAACTTAAAGTGATTTAAACTAAAGAACTAACAAATCTCTTTTTTATTTATATTTTATTAATTTAATTATGTGCTACATACTATAATAAGTTGACATATTATCATTCCTCACATGGCCTTAAATTACAAGGTTGTTTTTTTGTAGGTACTTCCTACACTTTTTTTTGGCATTATAACAGGAGAGATAATTTTCATAAAAATAGTAAATTACACAGACATTCTAAATTTTCAAAAAACCGTAGAGATAAAATAAGGAAGGTACATATAAAGGTAAGAATTTTTTCTTCAGAACATGACATTTGGTATCAAATTTGTAAATTCCCAGCTCCTTGTATAAAATTTTCCGTATATTTTTATATAAATATTTTCCCAATATTTTTCTAATTATTATTATTTTTTCATATCTTTTAATTCTTTCTTCTTTTTTTTTCCTTTTAACCTAATCTAAAACCCCGAGCCTGGCCCAAACCCACGCACCCATACGACCCGACCCGACCCGTTTCCCCATCTCTTCTTCTTTTACTACTTCTTTCTTCTTTTCTCGCCTCATCCCTAACGACTCTCCTCCCTTCTCGCGCTCGACTCCGACCCCAACGACCCGAGATCCTCTCCTCCAACTCTCAACTCTTTTCCCTTCTCTTTTCACCGACCCCCCCTCCTGTCTCCTTCTCCTTCCTTCTCACTCATGTCCTCCGCGAAACCCACTCCTCGCCCACGATCCCATCCCCGAGAATCCCTCGCCGTTCCTCCTCTCTCTCAACCGATCTCTCTCTATCTTTAAATGTAATACCGAGTTCCGATTATACCGTAACCGTATTCTAATAAATAATTTTCCAATATTTTCTCAAAATTTTCCTACATAATTTTTCATAATTTTCTATATTTTTCTAAAACCTAATTTCTAAACCTTTATCCTAATAAAACCCTAACCCGCTTTCTAATCTAAATCTAAATTTACCCAAACCCCAGCCCGGACCCGACCTGACCTGAACTCCTCACTCCTTTCTTCTTCTTCTCTTCCCTTCTCTTTTCCCGCTCCCTCCGTGTCCCCTCCTTCCTTACGCCCGCGCCGCGACGACCGACCACCACGGCTCATGCCTTACTCAAATCACGACCATCCTTCTCCCTCGCCCCACGTCTCGTTCCTCTCCCGCTCGACTCGCTCCCACGACGAAGCCCACGCCCAACCCCGAGATCCCCTCAACGACTTCCCCGAGACCCGCTCCCCTCAACAGCCACGACCTCGCCCCAACGGCCATCCCCGAGATCCCCTCGCCCGCCCTTCATCCCTCTCTAACTTCCCCTTTCTACCTCCCTCGCCCCTTGTTTCCTTTCCTCCCCTCTTGCTCCTCTCTCTCCCCACGTAACGGCCACCACTCGAAACACCGCTGCCGCTATCACCGCCAACGAAGTCTCCATCACCACCTACCTCTCCTCTTCAACGCCACCTCCATCGTTCCTTGTCTTCTCTCTCTCCTCAACATCCACGAACCTGAGCTCCTCTTTAAATTTCCTCCATGGTCGAGCTTGAGTTTCCATCCATGGCAGCTCCTTCTCTCGCCACCATGCTCACCCCATCTCCGACGACCCCCAGCTCCTCCTCCTCCGACCTATCTCCTTCTTTTCCTCCTCGAAATCACACCCTCCACCCTCAACTCCACTACACCCTTCACCACCACCGCCGACCTCATCTTTGCACAACTCCCCATCGCCGACCTCCAGCTCCCCAACAACACTCTAACTGTCACCACCTTGACTCCAACCACCATGAGCCATCGACTTCTACTTTGCCGACCTTGTCACCGCAAACTCCAACGCCAACTCATCATCAAACGAGCTCCTTTCTCCAACTGCAACACTCACTGCCGCCGTCGCCATCTCACTGCCATCAGCTTACCTCCTCACTGCTGTCGCCGCTGCCGTGCTAAGCTGTTCCCAAATCGCACCCTGACACCGTGGCCATGCCGTGCCTAACTCCGTGTCTCATCGACACCAAAATCAAGCCCCGGCATTTCATCGAGCACGTGTAACCATCGCTTTAGCCACTGCCCTTGTCACCTTTGTCGCGGACCAAGCTGTGGCTTAAGTCGTGGTAACTATCACGGTCGTCAACGCAGTCGCCGTCGCAATATCGCATACGTTCTTCGCAACCCCTATCGCGCTCGAGCCTCGCGTCGTGCCGTGCCGGTTCTGAGACATTCATCGTTGTCTCGTGTGTCGAGACGAATAATCTGCACATTCGTCGCTTCCATGTCAGCGACCGAGGCAAGTGAACTCCGCTTTCTTTACATGCTATAGTAGTAATAGATCGATGTGTGTAGATATGTGAGTGTGTGGGTATGTGTGTGTATCTACCTATATACCGCAAGGTATCGTGGTAGTTTTAATGATAAACCGTGCTAAGTTAGTGATTGTGATTGGAACCCGTACAGTGATTGTTATTTTCATCTTGATAATAATTAGAAATTGAACTAATAAAAACTCATGTCGACTAATCGAAATAGATATCCCGAATGACAACGATATGCATAATCGAGATCGATCAATGTGAAACCCTAGATCAAAACATATCTTAAAATAGCGGAGTCCATGATATTTAGACCCTAATACTATTAATACACGCTCTGTAAAATTGACTGCAAACTGATATCGTTTCGCACCTAAAGTGACGCCCTTAGCGTCTATACCGAAACTCTCGTTTTACCGAACACTTGACACCATTAAATTCATAATTAATTCCAGAAAAATCCAATCGCAGAGTGCTTAGGTTGGTTGCGAAGTGTACTGCATAATTTTTAAAATGATATATACGTTTACTATTAAATATATCCTCTGAATATCGAAAACAGAGAACTTACCTGACCGTGGACTGTAGTCCAGAGCAGGAACTTACCCTTGACATGCATTTATACGCCTGAAACCTTAATGTTTAATTGTGATAGTGTGCGGAGCCAATTACCGATGGACAATTGTTTTAGCTTTCCAATGATACCGGTTTCACTAAATTCCAGTATCATTTTGTATTTAAATCATATTTTAAACGGATGACATGTATGGCAGATTTATGTCATTTCAGCTTGCACCCTTCATCAGTAATCTGATCATAACTCCTAAACCAAGATGACTATTATTGATCTGTCTCCTGCGATGTAAATTTAACTTATAGACCTACAATTAGTTGAACAGTAGCATGGCCTAATTATGATTCCAACGGGGACTAAAACGTATTACGAAACGGACTTCCAGTTCAGAAATTGGATTTCTAGCAGTACACTTAAAATGGAATGACCATAACTAGCAAAGCTGAAACCCAATTGACATGAAAGCAATTGTGTTGTACATATAATTAAATATACTGCCTACTCCTATCATATCGTTTTGCTTAATTATGCACATATGATTTTATGTGATTTTTCTAATCCAACCGACACAGGTTGCTCATATGTATTCAGTAATACATTTGTTGTATCCCCATCATGTTACATGACTGTCATACCCTTGTAAATAGTGTCCATTTGCATCGATAACATAGTGACCGTGTTACATTACCAAGTGATAAATGTAGCGATTGGATTGTGGCAAGTACATTAGTGTAAAAACGTGATTGAATAAGTGAAGTGACACGTACTTGTATACAATCAACAGAACCAATTAGTTATTGCATTGTCGACGCCTATGGGACCTATATAAGTGTAACTATAACTGGTATGGGATGATTATGAAAGCACTTATATTAGTGTCATAAATAAGATATCGAGCACTGTCCATTTATCTTGGATACCAGCCGAGACATGCTTGATAAAGACCCTGTCTCCAGTTCTCGCGTAGACTTGCCATGGAGCGACTAGTATTTGGATTCATGGTCGGTGTTTGATATAGACCGCGGGATGTGGGGTAGTTTGAGTGTGAGTTCGATCAACGGAATCTTAGGAGTCCCACTGCCGGCATATGTAGTGATTTCGGGAGTCGTATGGATGGTGTTTCTGATTATCAGAGAGCGTGATTCGAGCCCGTGTTCCCTTGCCCCTGGAGCCTACCCTTGGGTTAGGGATACTCCTGCGGTGGTTGATACTCACACTTGGACTGACGATAACTTTAGTGAATTGGACAGTGAGACTTAGAGACTGATTGCTTAGTGACATGGATATTGCATTGATTATTGATCTGATGCACTGACTTTATCGTTACATGTACCGGTTATTTCATGCTCGCGTCATTACTCTATGTTACTGCTTCATGTTTATCATCATTGCACATTATATATGTATATATTGCTATTGTGTCGCTCTGACGACCTGAGTATGCATGCTCAGAGTGAGGAGTGGGTTTAGCTCGGATCAGGACCTGCCTTACCTCGAGGATATTGCGAACATTTAGATCAGCGACACCAGCGCTATCTTTCCCTTGACTCTATCTGGTTAGTTTTATATCTATTTTGATAGAATTAGTGACTGTATTTCTCATTACCTGTGTTATGATTACTGATTACTACGTAGTGCTAGAAACCGAAGTGTGACTACGGCAGAATATTTTCTCGACCGTAGGAGTATGGCTGGCCTTGTCACCCCTCCTATTCCGTATATTGTGAAGCGGGGTGTGACACTAAATTTCTCGCTCTCTCATTCACTCCCTCACTTTCTCCTCAAAAACTCTTTACTACCACCGGCGACCTCACCTCCTTCAAAAGCCACCGCCGACGAACCCTTTCACCACCGCAACCCCACACCGCCGCCGCCTCTTCCGTCGACGAGCTCGAGCCCCACTCCATTGAAGGGTTACACTAGTGCCCCGGCCATCTTCCGTGGCCAAATGCGGAACAAATTTTTTTCTAACGAACATAAACTTGGCACTAGTTTAACTCTAAACCCGGATCTTTCCATAAAACTAACTAGCTACACTAGGAGAGCTATCTACTATGATGAGGAATTCTTACCAAACGAACCAAGTCCTTCGGTCTTCGGTCTTCATCCTGAGCTCCTACTAGCCACCTTGAACTTGCTTGATCTTCTTTCCTTGCTCCGTCGGTCCTCCGGGATCGAGCTTGTTCTCCGGTCTTCCTTGGTCCTTGATGATCCACCCAGGGAATATGATCCATGGCTCTAGCTCTTTGCTAAGTGTCAAAAGAGCAACTAGAGAACTTGGGATGCTAGTCCAAGTAATCTAGGATATAGTTTGGATGTTTAAGTGTTTGCTATCTCTTTTCTAACCTCTTCACTTGTTTCTCAACACATGAGAATGTTAGTGAAGAGGAAGAAGATGAAGATGGAGGAAAGCAAGAGGAGGGAGGAGCTTGGAGAGAAAATGGAGCTCAAGAAAATAATGATCAAGCATGAGAGAGAAAATAACACACAAAGGTTTTGTATGCTATTTTCTTTCATTAAACAATAGCAACCATGCTTCAATAGTAAACCCAAAATGAATTATAAATTCATTTGCTCACTATTGAAGCATGGTCACCTCCATTCCTCCCTCACCTCTCACTTTACACCTCATTTCCATTTATCAAATAAATGGAAAATCCAAAATGAGGTGGCCACCTTCTAGAAGGAAAACTGTAATAAATACGGATTTCCGTCTATAGTACATATATACCGGCAATCAGATAAAAATCCGAACGCCCAAAGAGATAGAATAACACGAAGAACATAATACTAGAATATATATATAGAAATACATATACGTAAATTATTAAATCAATACCTGATTTAATAATCCGGCTCAAACCCGAGCCGGCTAGTATTACCAACTGTCCGATCGAAAGTCCGAGTACAAAGTACATCAATCGATCGAACCCTGCACGTATCCAATACGGCAACTACATCATTTCGCCTGAATCAGGAAAACCCTCTGTGTGGGACTCTAAAGACTCGACAGTACTCTGGCAGTGGGTTTAACCACAAGCACGTCAGCGGCACTAGCTGTACGTAACGGCTATCCAGATACCTGTCGAAAAGAAGGCCAATGAGCAAACTCATCCGGATCTCCTACTGAGCCTATCCGTGACAATATCCGCACAGTCTGGTCTCTTCGTCAAAGAGTATCGCATACCGGATCTAGGGGATGGTAAACGTCAGACCCTAATAACCTGATAAGTCGTGCCGATGTGGCTCAGGACCAATCCGGGAAACTACCGATCAACCTATCAGTAAATCCCAAGTGCCTTGGCTAAGGTCTTATGGTCTTGACCAATCGAATCACAGTGCAATATCGACTCCCTATACCGGGAGAGACGAATCCCCGACAATCGCTCACTGCCTCCATGTGGCTCGGGACTGAACCCAACCAAAACCTGTTTGCACGACTCAGTAGAGCTATGGTAGGATAGTGATCAAAGTTCAGTGGGAACTCACACGAGACAAATGCCGATCTCGGGTTCAAAGACTAATCTGTACACATGTCACCTGAGAACTTCCATCTGACGATAGGTATAGTACTACATGGAAGTTCTCGGCGAGTCCGTCTAGTGTACACACACCCAGTGAGCACCTGTATACGATCTTAGGTGCATTAGACCAATAGCTGCGGGACCAACCATCCCCCGGCGGGGCTCGAAACGTACACACCAGTCTACTCTGGAGTATCAGTGCCCAGTCTCGATACTCACGCGACTAGGGACCATTTAAGGATGTGCTTATGGACTACCCTGCTCCCACAAGTATGATCGCCATCACAACGCAGGTAGTCAAGCAAGATCCTAGGGGCTTTATCAACATGTAACCGCAATATGTAATAACGAGTATGACATATGCCATATTAAGATAAAGACAAACCAGAATAGTATGCTACTGTATCGAGTCTTTATCAATATGTGCAAACCAGATATAACAACGATACAAATAAATACACATATCCCGATAAAGACAAGTCAAATAATATACTATAAAACTGAGAAAGATTGTTCTGTACATACGTATCCCTAGTATCCATATGTATACATATATAATACTGGCCTCTAGGGCATATACATCCAACAATCTCCCACTTGCACTAAAGGCCAGTGATTGGCGTACCGAATACCCAACGTCTGCTCTAAGGCCAGCTGCTGGCGTACCGCATGCCCAACATCCCAAAAAGTCGCTCGAACTGTGCTTGAGGGAGGGCCTTTGTAAATGAATCCGTCGTGTTGTCTTTCGTATCCACTCTCCGGATCTCGATCTCCTGGCGATCTACGATCTCCCTGATCAGGTGATACCGCCTTAAGATGTGCCTGAATTTCTGATGGGACCGTGGTTCCTTCACTAAAACTATAGCCCCATTGTTATCACAATACACTGGTATCAGATTAACATTGGACGGAACCACCTGAAGTTCAGCTATGAACTTCTTTATCCAGACCACCTCTTTTGCGGTATCGCTTGCAGCAATGTATTCAGCCTCCATCGTCGAGTCTGCGACGGTATCCTGTTTGGAACTCTTCCAACATACCACCCCTCCGTTGAGGGTAAACACAAAACCCGAGACAGACTTGCTGTCATCCTTGTCACTCTGGAAGCTTGAGTCGGTAAAAGACTCGACCCTGAGGTCTCCATTACCGTAAATCAAGAACATCTCCTTAGTCCTTCTCAGGTACTTGAGAATGTTCTTTACTGCTGTCCAGTGGTTCTCACCCGGGTCTGACTGATACCGGCTCACCACGCTTAGCGCGTAAGCTACATCTGGTCTTGTACATAGTATCGCATACATTATAGATCCTACCGCCGAAGCGTAGGGTATAGTGCTCATGCGAACCCTCTCCTCGTCAGTCTTGGGAGACATCTCCTTGGAGAGGGTGATTCCGTGCAATGCAGGTATGTTACCGCGCTTGGAATCTTCCATACTAAATCTCTTTAGTACGGTCTCTATGTACCTGGACTGCGAAAGTCCCAATAATCTCTTGGATCTATCTCTGTAGACCTTAATCCTCAGAATGTACGAGACATCACCTAGGTCTTTCATAGAGAACCTTTGTGATAAGAATAGCTTGACCGATTGTAGCATAGGAATGTCATTTCCTATCAAAAAAATGTCGTTCACGTACAAGACTAGGAATACGACAGTTCGTCCTACAATCTTCTTATAAATACAAGGCTCATCCTCGTTTTTGATGAAGTCAAAGTCCTTGACTGTCTCATCAAAACAGATATTCCAGCTCCGCGATACTTGCTTTAATCCATAAATGGATTTAAGCAGCTTGCACACCTTTCCGTTGCTCCCACTGTCTACAAAACCTTCCGGCTGATCCATATAAACACACTCTTCTAAACTTCCGTTTAGAAGAGCCGTTTTCACGTCCATCTGCCAGATCTCATAGTCATGGAAGGCAGCAATGGCAAGCAGGATCCTAATGGATTTGAGCATAGCCACTGGAGAAAAGGTTTCGTCATAGTCCACTCCTGGTCTTTGATGAAAACCTTTTGCAACGAGTCTAGCCTTATAGGTTTTCACCTTCCCATCTACACCAAATTTCTTCTTGTAGATCCATTTGCATCCAACGGGTTTTACCTCAGGTGAAGCAACTTCTAGGGTCCACACTTTATTGGTGTACATGGACTCCATTTCAGATTGCATAGCATCCAGCCATTTATCAAAGTCGCTGCTGATGATGGCCTGTCTGAAACTAGTAGGATCATCTTCTTCCAAGATGCAATCCTCTCGATCCCCATCTATAAGAAAACCGTGGTATCTCTCGGGCGGATGAGAAATCCTACTAGATCTGTGGAGTGGCTGAGGTTCGTCCGGGGTTATTGAATCTTCTGGTTCCTCCAAACCTTCAGCTATAGTTTGTTCTTCTGGAATTTCTTCCAGTTCTACCGTGCTCCCACTAATTTCTTTTGCAAGAAATTCCTTTTCTAAGAAGACAGCGTGGCGAGCAACAAACACCTTCTGTTCCTCAGTGTGGTAGAATAGGTATCCATGCGAATGCATTGGATATCCAACAAACTTACATAAGACAGACTGTGCCTCTAGCTTGTCCGGTTTCTGTGATTTCACATAAGCCGGACATCCCCATATCTTAATACCCTTAAAACATGGCACCTTTCCTTTCCATATTTCATATGGAGTTTTAGGCACAGATTTGGAAGGAACCTGATTCAAAAGATATGTCGCTGTTTGAAGCGCATGTCCCCAGAATGAAAGAGGCAACTCAGCATCACTCATCATGGAGCGAACCATATCCAATAGGGTACGATTCCTCCTCTCCGACACACCAATGTGCTGTGGTGTATACGGAGGAGTAAGCTGAGAGAGAATTCCATTCTCTTTTAAGTATTCTAGGAATTCCGTGGTTAAGTACTCTCCTCCTCTATCAGATCGGAGGATCTTGATACTCTTGGTAGTCTGGTTCTCTACTTCGTTTCTGAATTCTTTGAATTTCTCAAAAGCTTCAGATTTGTGTTTCATAAGATACACATATCCGAATCTAGAGAGATCGTCAATGAATGTGATGAAGTACGAGAACCCACCCCTTGCATGTATAGACATCGGACCACATACATCACTGTGTATGAGTTCCAAGAGCTCTGCTGCTCTTTCTCCATGCCCGGTGAACGGGGATTTGGTCATCTTCCCTTTGAGACAAGACTGACAAGTTTCATAAGATGAAAATTCGAACGTATTCAAGAGTCCATCTTTATGCAACTTACTCAGTCTTTTCTCTCCGATATGACTGTTTCCTGATTTAAAATCAGGAAAGCCTACAGAAGAGGCATCACGTGCTAACACGTGACCAGCAGTCACGTGTTGGCACGTGACATTTAAAAGCGGCGGCAAAGGCACAGAAAAGGTCACGTGCTCACACGTGACCAGGGGTCACGTGCTCACACGTGACCAGGGGTCACGTGCTGGCACGTGACAGCTGAACAGCGGCTAGGAGACAAAGCGCAGAAAGCAGAGGAAAGCTCGTTCCAACACGTGACCAGGGGTCACGTGCCTACACGTGACCACGGGTCACGTGGCCACACGTGACCGGCTTTCAAAGCCTATTTATTTAACAGAATCAAATTCTGAAGAGATCAGTCAAATCTTTCCAAAGGAAAATGATTATTTGGAACCGATTGGACTAAAGATTAAAAGGTGATTAAATATCACCTATCTAGGGAAAAATCTTGAACTTGGAAAGATTTCCCTTTAAAATCTAACCGGAATAACAAAGGAATATCTTTGGATTTAAAATCCAATGGTGAATAAAATTCACCTAATAATCCAAAGGTCTAAATGACTGATGAATGCAAATCAAATCTCTAACGAATACAAATCAGATCCCTCAATGAATGATTCATCGAAACTAATTGATTCTGCTCTTTCTCCTATAAATAGGAGCCAAGGGACACACAGAGGGATATACAGAGAAGGAGAGATAGAAAAAGAGAAATATAGAGCCTGGAAACTTTGGAAGAATTTGGATCTTCTGCAAAAGAAAATCTTAGGTAAGAAAGGGAAGGCCTCTAAAAGAGAATTTAATTCTCAAAAGAGTTTAACTCTTATATTAAAAGAACATAGTTCTCTCTTTAGTAGAGGATCTGCAAAGTGCACATCTCCCCATGAATTGAGAATTTAATTCTCATTGGGTTGAGATCCTGCCATGCAGATCCAAAGCATAGAGAGGGAATAGAAATTTGAGAATTTAATTCTCACAGAATTATAGGAATTTAATTCCTTTGAGATAAAATTAGGGTTTAACCCTATGTTATAGGAATTTAATTCCTTCAGAATGAACAGAATCAGGGTTTAACCTTAGTTAAGAACTTAGTTCTAAATAACAGGAATTTAATTCCCTTAAGAAAGAAGAAATTAGGGTTTCACCTTATGACAGAATCTCATTCCTCAGAATATAAATTAGGGTTTAACCCTATTTAAGAATAATTCTCTAAAAGAGAATGGGAATATAATTCCTCTAAAGCTTTTATTAGGGTTTAACCTTATGATAAAATTCAGCTCTTCACATATATGAGAAATTTAATTCCTACAGGAAAATCAGAGTTCAACTCTATCAGAAAATATAATTCTTCAGAGGAAAATGGGGATTTAATGAAGAATTTAATCAGAAATTGCAAAGAGGCAGGGTCACGTGCTACCACGTGACCCCCGGAAAGATCCACAGAGAAGGGCTTTTGAGGCAATGCCTCACGTGACCCTTGGCAGAAGCTTTAACACATAAACAATGTCCATCACGTGACAGCACGTGATACTCCAAAGTATTCAATACTCTCGGCAGAACAAATAAAGGGGAGGGCGCCCTCACGTGCTACCACGTGACCCCTCTTACCTTAGTGCTTAACGCTAAATTGGACCCTCTGAATCCAGTATTTAACACTGTTTTGCCTTAGTGTTCAACACTAATCGAAGAGCCTTTCTTGCAGTGTTTAACACTGAATTTCTTAGTGTTTAACACTAAATTAAATCACACTAAATTAAATCTCTGTTAACAGAGTTTAACATTAATTTTCTTAGTGCTCGACACCAAATTAAAATCTCTGTCACCAGTGTTTAACACTGATTATCTTAGTGTTTAACACTAATTTGAGATCTCTGTTGCTAGTGTCTAACACTGATTTGTTTTAGTGTTTAACACTAATTTGAACCCCCTGTTGCTAGTGTTTAACACTAACTTCAGCCCAATTGGCTAAGTATCCAGAGGCAAAGCCTCTCCTCTAATGGACCAACAGAGGGCCAATATCCTAAACACGATTGGACTTAGCCCAAGCTGGCCATAAGTCCTCAATTCAAATTCAACTGAGCCAATGAGCTCATAATATAATTAATTGGTCTTGGTTCCAAATTGGGCCAAAGATTATTTAATCTACCTCGGTTTAAGGGTACATCTCTTCACTCCTTTGATACGTGGCGTTGTAATTCCTCAACGTCTTCAAAAAGGTGACGGGTCCCGATGACCACATATTGATACGGACTGTGGGGTCCTTAAACTCATGGACTATGAGGTCCTTAACCCTGACCGTGATGTCTTAAAACTAACATCGGACTGTGGAGTCCCTAAATCTACGGACTATGAGGTCCTTAACCTTGACCGGGATGTCTTAAAACTAACAACGGACTGTGGAGTCCTTAAATCCACGGACTATGAGGTCCTTAACCTTGACCGCATTGTCCTTAAACTACCCATGGACCGCAATGTCCTTAAACTACCTATTGACCGCAATGTCACTAAACTAAACAACAGAGCCCCCCCTTTTATTGCTCTCTTGTTGGATCTAAACGATCCCGTTAAGTTGATCTTAGTCTAAAAACTAGACTAACGTATCCTTAACAAACGTTTAAGTCGATCTTAGTCTCAAATGAGGCTAACGTATCCTTAAACACAACCCCCAAATCCAAATCTAAGATAATACGGATTTGGACTAGTCCACGCCCTACGAGCGACGACATAATTCAGTCTCCGTATACAATCCACGGGCAACCAAACACAAAATAAACACACACGACACGAAGTGATCATCTGGAGAAGGAGAAAGTTGTTACCGCAATGCGGTAGCGTAATTAACTGCAGGGGTTTGCGCCTGCAGGGAAGAGCGTCCTCACAATCAAAAATCCCTCAAGCGAGGGGGAATCTGATGAAACCTGCTACATCGGACGCATCCGTTTAAACCTTCGATACATGGTGCCATAAATCAACTTGGTATCTTCGGAGAGGTAGACGGATAGCGCCAATTAGCATCTGCCCCGAATTTCAAGCAAGACGTCCGTCGCGCCGCCTATTCGGAGGGGAACAATGACCAAGTCTACAATACCACAAGTAGGATTCGTTCGTATTTGAACTCTTCCTCTTGCGTGTGTTTTGTACATTGAGAACTGCATTTTGATTTAGAACATAGATACCATTACACAGTGTACCTTCTGCAACCAGTACCTTATCAAGGTAAATGTTCATGATATTTCTATCAAGAACAAAGTTATATCCGTCTTTATTACATAAAGAAACTGATATGATGTTGCAAAGCATGGAAGGTACATAGTAGCAACTGTTCAAAATCATAGCATTGCCAGGCTGCGGCATTAACTTATGCTCCGTTCCCTACTCTGAGGGACATATCACCAGGTCCAACTATCCTACTTTTTCTCAGTCCCTGCAATAAATTACAGATATGAGATCCTGATCCGGTATCGAGTACCCAGGAGGTAGGACTGATCGAAAAACAGTTCTCAATAACAAGAACACCTGAAGAAGACGCAACAGTATGTTTCTTCTTCGATGGGGTTATCAAGGAATTAAAACCTTCCTCTTTTCCTTGCTCATACTTATGACATTTGTCGTAAGTTAGAGCCGAACCGATGTTCCCCAGCCTCGAATAAGAATTCGGATCGGTCAAGCGATACATTTTATTATCTTGATTAGGGCGTGAAATGGTTGCTACCTGGAGAGAGAGAGGGAAAACACTCAGCGTGTGCTCTTACAAGATTAGATTGGTTTATTAATTTATCTAACCAAAATGGCTCCTACTGTTTTCTCAAATTCTTCTTCAAACCCTAAAAGAAAAACTAGTCAGGATTAATCGCACGTCACAATACTTGCTTAACCTTTCAGTCAGACTGGTGTCGGTACTTCGAGGGAGGTTTTCCAACGCTTTCGCGAAGTTCCTTAATTACATAACCTCTTTTCCCTGGAGATGTAGCCCCGCTAACACCGTTCTAGACACCTACTTAGTTTATAGCATTGATTGTTAAGTGAAATGATCTCCCGAGAGGAATCCTACTCATCAGTGGGATCGGGATCCAACTATCATTGTGTGATGCACTAAATGGAATCCACTCTAGTCACCACACTCCAGATGGTATGCTAAATTTGCAAGTTTCCTGTATGTTTGAAACTTCCGATGTGGTTTTTGCCCCTGGCGGTCTATGACCTTGACAAAAGCCAACAAATCATAATCCACTAGTCAAGTTCAACCCGTCATTATCCTGAATTAATCTCGACCCACCCGTACATACCCTTGACAAAGGCCAATAAGGTTGTACGACTGTCCTAGATAATCGCATCTTACTATGCAACAAACAAGCAATATCTAGCTACCGTACACTACGCCTTGACAAAGGCTAACAAACGCAGCACGAATACTAGGTACAACTCATTTGAAATGACGGAGGTCTACGGCTAGGTTTTTGGCGAAAAACCCGTTAACGTAATGAACTTGATATCGTTGAAGGAACCTGAGTAGTTTTTTGTAAATATATAGTGGCGAAAACCTTTGCTAAAAAGGTCACTCTTTATGAGGGGATCTCGGCTCTTTCCTCGTCAAATGAGGTACAGGATATTCCAAACTAAATACTACGATGCAAAACAAAAATAATCGACTATAGTGAAGTTATTACCCTGACGCAAACTTTTACTCAAGGGGTCACTCCCGGTGAAGGGATCTCGGCCCTTGCCTCGTCGAATGAGGTGCAGGATATTCTAAATCGAATACCACGGTGCAAAGCAAAAGAGAACGTCTGTAATGTCAGTTTTTAAAGCTTGGTTCCAACAACATCTTTTAGGTTTATTATCTTGCATTAATCAAAATTTATGCGGTCCCATCAATTTATAACTTATCACAGCAGAAAAGAACGAAAATAAAATGTACGTATATGCCATCCGCATTCGCCACGGGGCCCCGTCATCGCCCGTTAGGTTACTTAACTAACGACAGAGCGGGGGCTGGACTAGCACGGGTGCAAAACATATACAACATCTACTAGTGTGTGTGTGTGTGTGTGTGTGTAGCATTCGTCCCAGGCATGATAATAAACAACATCACAGATAACAATACAGAATGGTGGATAATCTTGGAGCCCCGGGTTTCATTTGAGCCGCAAATAAAACCCGACATTCCCGGTCGTGTGGATAGCCTGTGCAATGAAAACATGTACCCCCTACGAATGCGGCGAACAGCCCGCCAATTCTAGAATGAAGCTCCCTCCGTCTCAGCGCCATGAGATGCGGGCTTGTTGCCTTCTAGAACCCGGCTATTCGTGCACTCCACCGCGGGGTAAGCCTAATACAGAAAATGAAAATAATATATACAAACGGTGACATCGACCTCAACCCGGTCGTGCCCCAAAATAATATACAACCCGGCAAAGACGGCAGTCCACATGTCGGACGCTCGCCCTGCAATAACAAATGTACAAACGAATTATAAACTGTATTTCTAATATTGCACCACATGCTATCCACCACGACAATCCAACCACAACATCAGCACAATCACAGAAACATCAACGCGAATGTCACGTTCGCAAATCCGTCTAAAAGAACATATAGAAGATAGACGGATTTACCGATCAAATGACATTCACGGTCGCAGAATCTAATCTAAGTACTGATAACAAAATACGTATTTTAAAATTACGATCGACTAAACTTACCAAGTGGGCCCCAAGTATTAAACCAACACTGTAACAAAACTAGGCCTAAAAAATAAATTATCTCAGAAACCACAATTCCAAAAATAAGAGGCTCAGAATAAATTTTGTTCACGTGGGCCCCAAAACGGCCGCGGAAGCGCCGCCAATAGGGGATTTTCACGGCGGTTCCGCGGTGGTTTAGAGGGATCACATGACCAATTTTCTTCTGTCGTCTTAAAAAAGCCTGCATGATTTTCTGAGAGCATAAAATTGATTTTTCGAGCACTTTTAAAAATCGACAGAAAACCCATGATTTGAAATGCGGTTGATTGATCCTTTTTTCCGGTGTGTATATAAGAAAAGTGTAAAGAAATCACAACCAAAGAAATTTGTAAACCACAATCAATAACGGTGTTGATATAAGTTTGTTAGCGAGTGCGGATCGTCCACAGGGAAAGTGTGATTCGTTTGAATTTGATTTAGATGAATTGAAAATTAAAGAGAAAAGAAAAGACAATTCAATTCAAGATTTAAAAGTGAATTTCAAGAATTATTAAAATCTAGATCTAATAGCAAGAAAACATTAAAATCAAGAATCAAGAATTGATGATATCCAATCCAATTAGTAATCAAGAATCGAAGTGAGGCTCGTAAGAATCGATCAAATCTATAGACGTGATGAAAACTAGTGATTACGTTTTCTTATCCATTGATGATTTGACGCTAGATCGATGATGATCAACGAGAATTAGGGATTTCTTGCGGAAACTAGGGTTTCATCATCTATCCCTTGTCCTTTCGTTGATTTCATTCACACTCTAGCCTCTGGTAAATTCAAGAATCGATCGTGGATCACTAATTTTGAGCAAACACAATCAAGAAAGCATCGCTCGAAACTAGGTTGTCGATTCTTCAATTTACTAAAAATTTACAAAACTCATAGGACTTAAGGATCGTTTCAAGATCTAATCATCATCATCTATTGATTCTCTCGACTCCTTCACGAGCGGGGTTTTTACTCAAACATCATATCAAAGAACACAATCAAGAATCGAGATCTAATCATGATGCAAGAATGTAAAGAAAGGAAGATAAAGAATTTCACCTTTTATTTATCAACAATTTTGTTGCAATTCTCTCAAGATCTACAATGAGCAAAGAACTCGATCGTCGATTTGGCTTCGCTCGTCTTCGTGAGTCGCGGATCGTCTTGGACCACTTGCTCGGATGAAGATCGGCTTCGCTACTAAAAGGTTGAAGGCTTCTTGCTTGAATTGTACTCGGGGATCTTGAATTTGTCTTTAGTGATTGGATTAGGGTTAGTGTCACGACCCGAAATTGGCATGTGACGGCCCTAATACTACGCAACGTCTACAGGCGTAACGCAGTAAAAGAAAGCCAAAACCCAGAAATCTAAACCATTAAAAGACAAGAAAAGGTAAGAAACATTGTTTAAACTTTTGAAAATCACAAGTATAAATTCTTTAAGTCCAATTTTCTTTCTTGAAAATTTCGGCAGCACCTCCTTTGTAAAAACCAACCCCAAAAATGGGTACAACATAAATATAAAGTAAGCATCCCCAACGGGAGCAAATTCATGCCCAACGGCGGAAAACAACCACCACAACAGATATACGACGCCGTAGCGAAGAAATAAAAGACGATATAAGTAAAACTGCATAAAAGACATCCAAGTCCCCAAAATATACAATATCGTTCTCACATCAAGTCTCTAAGTCATACAAGATAATGGTAGATGGAGAGTATAAGGATACAACGAATATACAATACAAAAACGAATAACCACAAAACCCACCTAAGCAAACTGCACACTGTGAGCTGATGCGGTATCCGCAGCAAAAGATAATAAGATAGATGAATAGCCTGCCTCGACTACTCTGGGGAAACAACCTGCAAAATCCTGTGGCACAACGGAGGTGAGTTGCCAACTCGTGAATAGTAAATAACATATGCAGGTAATCGCAAGTATGCACGTACAGCGCGAATCTAACATATGTAAGCTAAAAGCAGTAAAAGGTCATATGAATGCGATAATCATGAAAAATACACTAGCAGATACAACTAATACATGAAGCAATAATATGACAATCTGTATGCAACAATCATGTAAGGTACTAAATCAGGTACTACTAATGTATGAAGTAATGATATGACAATGTATATATGCAACAATCATGAAAGGTACTCTAACAGGTACAACTAACACATGAAGAAATGCATATAAATAAAGGTATGTAAATGCAACAGTCATGAAAGGTACTCTATCAGGTACAACTAATACATGAAGCAGTGCATAAACAATAAATGTGGAGTATGGAATGAAATATGTTATTTTCACGGAATTCTGACATCGTGGTAGGATCACAATCCAACAAGACAATCCAAATCCCAAATCCTCAAATCAGCACCCCAAATTGGCTTTCATATCATATAAGTCTCACAAATCCTGAATGTACAATATCGAATAAATCTCATATATTCTGAATGTACAAATCAGCAATCTCATAAATGTCCTGTATCCAATATCAAATGAATCACCTATATCCCAAATCAAATTATCAGGTAAAAATCTAACATCCTAAATATATTTGCATGAATAAGTATGATGATGTATATAAATTAAAGTCAATACACATATATTAGCGTCCCATTCCACTAAAATTGGTGTAAGGGCATATATAACAGCGGCCTAATCCCCTGTTAGATATACAAAGGAGTAAAAAGAAATATCATGAAACCACTGTGTCAAGTATCGACACAGAAATGCTAATCTATCAGGTGCTGTCACCATGACTGGCACCCTGATAGGTACGTATCATACGCTATCCGGAAAGCTCGAGTGCGTAGCTCTGACCCTCGCCTCTTAGCGCATCTAACGCGCACGATATCGGTCAAAAACCCTAATTATGGTCGCTAAACTACGAAACACCAAGTCTAGACTCTGATCGACCCGATCGCACAACACAACACAATAAAATACGAGGAATATAATAGATATAACCTTGCAACGACTAATCGAACCCACGTCGGAAAAACCCCGAAACCTAGTAAACAACGTACCGCAATATTTCGCACTAGTTTCAAGCTAACGCATATCTAGCGATTACAAACACCTTAAAATAGCTTAACTAAGCTATCTAAACCATTTCTATATTTTTAACACTTGCAAAGAGAGTTTTAGCAAAAACCTAGTAAGCAAAATTTCTTAATTAAACAAAATATTCATTAACAATAATTAGCATTTTCTACTAGGTTAAGCTTTTCCTAATCATAAATTAACACTTCAATTAAACATTAAACACTTAAATCAAGCTTTAAGCTTAACTTGAATTTCTAAAACCATTTCAAGAATTTTGAAACATGAAATTTAAAGGTTAAACTAACATCTAATTAAGCTAGCATAAAGTATTAAGACAAGAACTTAAGCTTAGATTTAGAATTTATACCTCAAACTTAATTTCAAAAACTGGCAAAAATCTCCAAAATTATCCTCCAAAATGATGTCTTGATTGAAGATCCAAGCATTTTTGAAGAAGAAGAATGATGGGTTTGATTTATATTTGATTTTATATGAATTTATTTGGATTTTTCATGAATTTTGAAGCAAAAATGAGAGGAAAATGGGAAAAATAAAAAGAGGGCAGAAATGGGGAAGGGAGGCTCGGCCAAGAGGTGAAGGGGGGGTGTTTTGAGTAAAAAAAAAGAAATATCTAGCAAAAAAAACAACATTAAATGCTAATAAATGCATTTTGCCACCTTTCATTTTCTTTTCTTTTCTTTTAAAAAAAATAATTCCATTGACCTAAAAAAAAAATCTAGATATTTAAAAAGAAGGTTCTAAAATAATTGTAGCGATGATTTCTAATAATTCTCATTTAGAAGAAATTTTCCCGATTTACGTGCATATTTTACCGGCTAAAATAATATTTTATTTGGGAAAAATTCTATCTGAACCAAAACCTCTCATATACCCCCAAAGTTCGCGCACTAGCTTTATTTTAGCTAAAATAGGTGCCGGCAAGTTTTTACGGAAGTTTAATCGAAATCGGGTTAAAACGGAAAATACCGAAAATTTTGCCCTAAAACGGAAAAATTCGCAAAACGATTTCTGAAACGTTACAGTTAGGGTTTGAATGCACAAGTTGTGTCACTCAACTTGTGTTGGGAGATTGGAGAACAACCCTTTAAAATATTCGACAATCTTGAGAGTGAAGCCTTATGGTCCCTTTTATAGCCTTGATTAGGATTAACTTCCTTTAGAAGCTAGATTTAGTTTAGCTTCCCTTATAAGCTTGGTAGTTAGGTAGAAGGTTTTAGAATTAGTTAGTTAGGGTTAGCTTCCTTCATAAGCTTGGAAGTTAGGGAGAAGCTTCTAGGCTTAGGTAATTAAGTATCTTGCTTTGGAAGGTTGAGGATGTTTAGCTTGAACAATAAGCCTTGCTGTACTGACAGAAACTTCTGGGGAATTCTGGAATTTGCAGTGGCTTAAAGGAGTTAAGCTCTTGAATGGGGAAGCCTGAAGTGAAGCGATGCTGATGACGTGGCAAAGTAGCCACGGATCAACCGCAAGAAGGGCCTTATGGCCGCGGATCCGCAGCCCAATAGTGGCCTCTGTACATCAAAATTCCTGAGTTGCTTTGTACAGTCTTTGTAGCACTTTTCTGATATTTGGAATATTATAATTCTCTCTAGTTCAGTGCCAGATCTCAAGTCTTGGACTTGACGTATTTTTAACAGCACTTTTGACAATTTCGGATCTTTTCCTGGAATTTCCTGCACAGATTCTTGAGACAAGTGTTGCGCTTGTTCCCCTCCGAACGGCGGCGCACAGGACCGCGATGTCCTGACGCTGAGATTCGGGGCAGATGCTATTTGGTTTTATCCGTCTACCTCTCCGAAGATGCCAAGTTGATTTATGGCACCGTGTATCGGAGGTTTAGACGGATGCGGCCGATGTAGCAGACTTTGTCAGATTCCCCCTCGCTTGAGGGGTTTTTGATTGTGGGGACGCTCTTCCCTGCAGGCGCAAGCCCCTGCAGTTAATTACGCTACCGCATCGCGGTAACAACTTTCTCCTTCTCCAGAATTTCACTTCGTGTCGTGGGTGTTTGTTTTGTTTGTGGTTGCCCGTGGATTGTATACGGAGACTGAGTAATGCCGTCGCCCGTAGGACGTGGATTAGTCCAAATCCGTATTTACTTAGATTTGGGTTTGGTGTTTTTCGTTTAAGGATGCGTTAGTCGCGTTGCGGCTAAGATCAACTTAAACGTTCGTCAAGGATACGTTAGTCCTGTTTTGGACTAAGATTCGACTTGACGTAGTGATTGATTTAATTATCTGGCCGTCGGGACTCGTCACCTCTCTGACGTCGTTGAGGGATTACAACGACAGGCGTCAGAGGAGTTCAGAGATGTACCCTTGAACCAAAGTTGATTTGGAGTTTTATTGTTTATTTAAATATCTAAGGACACATTAACCGCATTTGGGGCTAAGATCAACTTAGGCGGGACCGTTTAGATCCGGCAAAAGAGCGTTCGGGCTCTATTGCGCCAGTTTAGGGACGTGGTGGTCCGTCGCCAGTTTAGGGACGTGGTGGTCTATCATTAGTTTAAGGACGTTTCGGTCCGATATTAGTTTAAGGACGTTTCGGTCCATGTTCCAGTTTAGGGACGTGGTGGTCTATCATTAGTTTAGGGACGTCTCGGTCCGATATTAGTTTAGGGACGTCTCGGTCCGATATTAGTTTAAGGACGTCTCGGTCCATCATTCCCATTTTGGGATGAATATTAGTTTAAGGACGTTTCGGTCCAATATTAGTTTAGGGACATCTCGGTCCGATATTAGTTTAAGGACGTTTCGGTCCATTATTAGTTTAAGGACGTTTCGGTCCAACATTAGTTTATGGACATTTCGGTCCACGAGTTTAAGGACCCCGCAGTCCATATCGATGTGTGGTCGTTGGGACCCGTCACCTCTTTGACGTCGTTGAGGAATTACAACGACGGATGTCAAAGGAGTTCGGAGATGTACCCTCGAACCGGATGTAAATTGATTTAGAAGAGCAATTTTGCTCAATCAATTTAATTTAAGGACTTATGGCCAAAATTGGGCTAAGTCCAGTTGAAACGTTCAACATTTTATTTGCTTTTGCATTGCATTTTTTTTATTTTTATTTGGGCCTTGCCCAGAAAGGATGCAGAGCATCAATTTGTTTTGGGCTCTGCCCTTTTAGGAATGATGCAAGGCATCAATTTTATTTGGGCTCTGCCCTTGTATAAAGGATGCAAAGCATCAATTTATTTGGGCTCTGCCCATTTATTGCCTTGCAATTTATTTTGGCCTGTCAGGTCATTTTGGTTTGGGCCTGGCCCTTTAGAAAATGCATTGCATTTATCAAGCGCTTTGCGCCAATCAAAAAGCACAACAGTGCAAATTTATAAGTGCAAAGCACTATTAATTTTAGAATCTTTTAGATTCAAGAACCAATGGTTCATAAAAGAAGTGTAAACCACTATTTGATTTCTTGATCTAATTTAGATCAAAGAAAAAAAAGTTTGTTTATTTCAAGAACCAAAGGTTCATAAAAGTGCAAAGCACTATCTTTTTTTATTTCTGTTTTTCTTGTTTTAGAGAACCAGTGGTTCATAAGAAGTGCAAAGCACTATTAATTTAAGAACCTTTTAGGTTCAAGAACCGATGGTTCATAAAACAAGTGCAAGGCACTATTTGATTTATTTCTAAGAAAAAACAAGTTTTTCTTGTTTTTCTTATCTCAGAGAACCAAAGGTTCATAAAAGTGCAAAGCACTATTTTATTTTATTTTATTTTTATTAAAAATCATTGATCTTGTTTTTTAGATCTATGATCTGTTCATAAGAGAAATTTCTCTTCTTTTAAAGGTTTTTACCTTTTTTTTTTTTAATTCTTCAAGAGATCTCAAGAGTTCTCTTCTCTCTTTTTTTTTTAAGATGTTCCTCCCTTTGAATTGAGGTCTAGGGTCCTTTTTATAGTGCCCATAAATTAGTTAAAGTTTGTTAAAGAGATCATTTTTTAAGTGATTTGGGGAATTTTCCCCACCGTCGGATCTTTAATCCAAAGGTCTCTGTTTTACAGAAGAAATCTTATTGTTTTAACAAAAACAGAAAAGATTTTCTCAAATCATTATTCTGTTTTAGCAATAAAAAAAATTTATTTTATTTTTTTATTTATTTTTTTTTACTGCGCAGCGCGCACTGCGCAGAACAGTGCATTTTTTTTATTTTTTTTATTTTTTTATTTTTTTTAATTTTTTTTAGAGCTTTGCTCTTATAGAGTACGCTACTTCATTTATTTTAACTTTAATTTTCTTTTTAATTTTTTATTTTAACTTTAATTTTCTTTTTAATTTTCAAGACAGAGCTTTGCTCTGATTGGAGAAAAACAGAAGCATTGCTTCTTTTTCCACCTTGGAATTTAAACAGAGCTTTGCTCTGATTGAGGTAAACAAATGCCCCCCCACCGTTGCGCTTACGTGGTCTCCTAACGTGAGTGCAGCGGTGGCAGACTCCGAACCGTCGCGCCATCTTTTGGAAGCTGAAAGGGCACTTGATGCCTATAAATAGGGCCTTTGGTCCCTTAGATGATTCTCATCTCTAAAATTTTACTTTCAGAACTCAGAGCCCTGCTCTCTTGTTTAAACACTTTTAAAAGTTCAAACTTTTAGAGAATTTTAGGTAAAAATATTAATTTTAATTAAATTAAATCAATTTTAAGAGCATTGCTCTCAATAAATCCCAGATCTAAAGAAGACCCATTTAGGGTTTCACTTAGTAGAGCTTTGCTCTAAGGGGGTCTATAGAAGACTAAGGAGAGCCCTATTAGAGTTCCATTAATAGAGTTTTACTCTCTAAAAGATTTTCCTTGGATTTTCTTAATTCATTAATGGAGCTTTGCTCCTCCCAAATCATATAAAAGAACTTTTGAGGATTCTTAATGGATCTTGGAACTTAAATATGGCATTTTATTTCTCAGTGCGTTATATCGTTTTGCTTAATCAGTCTTTCTGATAATTCTGTTGATTCTCTTTCACAGGAACAATGGACGCCCATATGTATGCTCTTAACAAGATCATCTCTCATGAGGACATCCGCCGACTTGGCCGCTCTCAAAATCAGGAGTTCACAAACGAGGAGTGTGCTGAAATAATGAGTCGCTTCGACGCATATAACGGTCCACTGCATCCCTGACGTTCCTTTCTTCTTAAACTTATCGTGGGAGCTATCTGGAAAGCGCTTCCCCTATTCTGTTCCGGCGTGCCGCTTAGGGCGTTGGATGCCGCTGAGGACAAGGCGTACTCCGTGTACCTATTGAACTTTATCTCGAAGAGACGGCAAGACAGTCTTATCGACCTCTTGCACAAGGTCTTTCAACAGTCTGACATACTCGCTGCTTATCGGAGGGTGGAAGACATCGGAGGGGACCCTGACGTTTGTGCTCGCGAAAGGAAGCACACTAGGATGGTCTGCGAGGCTTGGAAAGTCATAGATATGATCGCTTTTGAATTCCTCAATCCATGCCCTGGATCTGAGGTTATTTCATTGTAACTTTCGTTTATTATTCTTATGACTGTAAGAACTTCGGGCAATTAATGGAATTTTTTTTTATCCCAGCTTGTCTTTATTATATATCTTTGTCCTGAGTCTTTTTGCCCATGCATGAATGATTGTGTCTTGAACGCTTGATCAAATGTAAATCGGATGCTCTTTCTGTTGCTTTTCCTCTTTCTCAGCATGTCGTAACAATTAGCAGGTAATAGAGTAAGCTTCTTGATTTCTTCACGAGATAGCGAGGGCTTAGGCCGCAGGTTCAGATCTGCTGCCTAAGACTTTTCAACTCTATGAGCCGTGAGGGTCTCATATAGACTTTTCTCCCTACGAATCGAGAGGATCTCGTAGGTGGGTTTTCTCCTTAGGAATCGTGAGGATTCCGAAGTGTGGTTTTCTCTTATAAGTCGTAAGGATCCTACAAGAGAATTTTTCCCTCTTACGAGTCGAGAGGACTTGTAAGCGGTTGTTTCCCTCCTTGTCGAAGTTCGATGTTGGAGAGTGAGACCCGTGGATGGTATGCAAGAGACCGTTTTGGGCCAACTTGCAGGGTCCCAGTGCTTAGGAAACAGACTTCTTTTATGCCCACTGCCTAAGGCTTTATCTCACGAGTCGAGCCGCCTCGACAATTTTTCACAAGTCGAGACGAATCGAACGTTTCTCGCAAGAACATCTTAACGTCGCATTTAACCTCTGCTCTTTACGACAGAAGCCCGTTAAGGTCGGTGGTACTTAGGGTTTTGGCCATCGTACCGTCGCATAAGCTGATATAGTCCTCGATAGGCAATCGTGCTGTTCGAGTAGCCCCGCGACTGCCGTGTCTCTGATCCCTTCGGGGGCTGGACAAGACGTCTTCAAGCAATCCTCCTTGGCAGTTTGACCGTCGGAAGAGCAAGCGCTAGGAATTTGCCATGCCGCTTTTTACTTGAGGTTAGGTTCATTTTGGAGAGCCCCGATGAGTCATAACCACTCCGCGCTGGTGTGGGATGATCTCCGATAGTCTTTCAGGCTTTATATGACTTACCGTTAAGACCCTGAAGCTAGGAATTTGGCCTTTTCTTCGTTTGCTGGCATTGCGTCCTCTGTATCGAGACGAATGTCATGGTGGAAACTAGGGATTTTGCCGTGGCTCCGTTTGTTTGATGACGTTGCGTCTGCTGTGTCGAGACGAACGTTGGGGTGACATCTCGTCTGCTGTATCGAGACGAACGTCAAGGTGGTGACCACTCTGTGCTGATGCGAGATGATCTCCGATTGTCTTTCCGGTTTTATATGACTTGCCGTTAAGACCCTGAAGCTAGGAATTTAGCCTTCGCTTCGTTTGCTGGCATTGCGTCCTCTGTATCGAGACGAATGTCGTGGTTGTCTCTAGGTTACTGGTGAACCGCCGAGGTTTGGAACTAGGGATTTTGCCGTGGCTCCGTTTGTTTGATGACGTTACGTCTGCTGTGTCGAGACAAACGTTGGGGTGACATCTCGTCTGCTGTATCGAGACGGACGTCGAAGTGGTGACCACTCCACACTGGTGCGAGATGATCTCCGATTTTCTTTCCGGTTTTATATGACTTGCCGTTAAGACCCTAAAGCTAGGAATTTAGCCTTTGCTTCGTTTGCTGGCATTGCGTCCTCTGTATCGAGACGAATGTCATGGTGGAGTTGGGATTTTGCCATCGCTCCGCTTTGTTTCGACCGTGAGGTCTTTTGTTGACGTTGCATCTGCCTCCAGCTGGACTGCGGAGGAACGCTGTTGTTGACATTGCGTCTACTGTATCGAGACGAATGCTGAAGTGAAGCTGGGATTTTGCCATCGCCCAGCTTGATGGTGTAATATCTGTGTCCTGCTGGAATGAGGAGGCACACCGTTGGTGATCTCTAAGTTGTCGATGTTGACGTCGAGACCCTGAAGCTCGAGATCTTCGTTTGCTTCATTTGTTGACATCGTGTCTGTAATATTGCGACAAATGTCGAGATGGTCTCTAGGTTGTCTATGAACCGTCGAGATTTGGCTTCGCTTTCTGATGGAGCCTGTTGGGAAGGCATGGTTCCCTCTTTATCTGTGCCCCTGAATTGTATACAGGGATCGATGCGATTTCACCTGTAGGGCAAAAAGTTTCATTCTTTCATTTTTTTTTTATTCTTTCCGCGATGCTCTATCATTTCAGCTTTTATATCGCGAAGGTCGCGATTGCCCAATCATTTCGGCTATTTTTCGCGGTGCCCAATCATTTCGGCTATTTTTTCTTTTTACTCGCTGCTTTTTATTGCGAGTTGCCTAATCATTTTGGCTATTTATTTTATTTTTACTCGCTGTTTTTTTTATTGCGAGTTGCCCAATCATTTCGGCTATTTTGCTTGCATACATTTTTACTTGCTGATTTTGTTTGCAAGTTGCCCCATCATTTCGGCTATTTCGTATGCATTTTTTTTTTTTTTGCGAGTAGGGGATTTGGGATCTGATACCGATCTTGGCATCAGCATCGCTGCGACTGGAATATTGCCAGGAGCGAATCATCATTTGCCGTGAAAGGACTTGGAATTTGATACCGGTTTAGGCATCAGCATCGCTACCACTGGGATATTGCCAGGAGCGAATCATCATTTGCCTCTGTCGATGTAGAACAAAGGTGGCTTAGCGACCAGGGTTAAGGTCCTGTCGACTAAGGCTTTTGACTTTATGAGCCGTAAGGGTCTCACAAAGCTATTTCTCCCTACAAGTCGTGAGGATCTTATAGGTGTATTTTCTCCTTAGGAATCGTGAGGGTTCCTAAGTGTATTGTTCCTCTGTAAGTCGTAAGGATCCTACAGGAGGGTTTTCTCCTTGTAAGTCGAGAGGATTTACAAGGGTTGTTTTCCATGCAAACACATCCCTAGTCTCAGATGGGACTTAGTTAGGGAAATGTTTATTCGCGCCCGTGGATTGTATACAAGGGCCAATATAGGGCCACTTGTAGGGCAATGTCGAAAGTTGTGGGGGTTGCTTAAGCACAGGTTTAGGCCTTTGTAACTTAAGGCTTTCAAATCTTACGAGCCGTGAGGGTCCCATAAGAGCCTTCTCCTCACGAGTCGTGAGGATCTCGCAAGTGTATTTTCTCCTTAGGAATCGTGGGGATTCCTAAGTGTGTTGTTCCCATGTGAGTCGTAAGGATCTCACGCAGGTGGTTTCTCCTTACAGGGTCGAGAGGACCCTATAAGTGTTTCTTAACGAGGTTGCGCCCTTTCGGGTTTTCACAAACACTCGCCGGTAGTCCTGCTGTTTTTACTCACGGAGCCCTTTCAGGTTTTCATCCGTGCCCATTTTGCTTATGGACTTACCCTTTTTTTTTTATTCCTTTTATTACTTTTATTTTTTTATTATTTTTTTTTCTCTTTTTTTTTTACGAGGTCGCGCCCTTTCGGGTTTTCACGAACACTCGCCGGTAGCCCTGCTGTTTTTACTCACGGAGCCCTTTCGGGTTTTCCTCCATGCCCGTTTTGCTTATGAACATACCTTTTTTTTCTTTTTTTTTTCTTTTTTTTTGTTGTTTTATCAGCCTAAGGATGCTGCGGTATTAGTTTAAAGACGTTTCGGTCTGCTATTAGTTTAAGGACGTCTCGGTCCGCTATTAGTTTAAGAACATTTCGGTCCATTGCAAGTTTTAGGACATTGCGGTCCATCATTAGTTTAAGGACGTCTCGGTCCATTGTTAGTTTAAGGACGTTTCGGTCCGCAGCCAGTTTTAGGACATAGTGGTCCATCGTTAGTTTAACGACATTTCGGTCTATCGTTGCCATATTTGAGGCGAGTTTCTAGTTTATGGACTTTTCGGTCCACGAGTCCTTCTCCATGAATGAACATGATGCCCCCGGCGTATCCATATTTTTTGGAGCATGCGGTTGTGGCGGGTTCACCTTCCAAATTTCGGACAACGCGAACTTGCCCTGTTGGTATTGGTCTTCAACCCAGTTCTTGAAGACGTAGCAATCCTCGATCAGATGACCTACCGTTTGGTGGTAAGGGCAATAATTAGGATTATCAATATTGCCTGGCCGCAACGGACGTTTTGGATTCGGCAGATTAATGAGTCTGTTACGCACTGCCAGCTCGAACAGTCCCCTTGTTTTATCTTGCGGAAACGAGTAAGGACGTTTCAACTTTTCCTGGAGGGATTGCCACTTGTTGCTTTGGCAAGCAACCGGTCTAGGGTCACCTGATTGTTGGTGAGCGTTGGCGACGAGGGCCTTTTTTTCCTTTTCTTTTATCCTTTTTGTTCGCTCCGTTGTTTGCAGGGCCGGGATTCTTTCCGAGTAGCATGCGATTGCACGGCTGAACGTTCTCGCAGCTTCTCAATTCCTTTATTTTTGAAATAGATTCCCCGAGGGAAGAGTTGGGGGTAGGTTCTTCGTCAGAGTCGCTTCCAAAAGTGATAATTTGTGATCCCTTGAAGTCGGCTATATGACAGTCGGCGGCGGCTCTTTTGCGCTCATCTATCGCATTTTTCCGATGTCCACAAGCTTCACACTTTGTCCTGTCGAAGTGTCGCTTTTGAGCGACATACCCTTGCCACCAACAGTTAAAGGATTCGCAGTCTTCGGTAGGATGTATGATCTTCTGATGATATAAACAGAAGTTAGGGTGCATCTCTACCTCAGAGAAAGAATTTTCTTCGGAGGGCGGTAGCTTCATCCCTACTGATAGAGCTTTGGCGAACCGTTTCCTCGTCTTGAATTTGTTTTTACCCGCAATGTATGGCTTTTGATTTGATGGGAATACCTTGGTTCTTTCCAGTATGGCCATTTCATGCTCTTGATTGGCTTTTGCTTTCAGACGAATTTCATTTAGGAAGGCATCGATCAACTTGTCTGACGGCCGCGGAATTTCTGTTTCAGGGTCCGCCATTGATTTCTCAGCGCAAGGATCCTCCTCATCATCCGTCAGTGAATGAGAAATCACATGACAAGTCGCTACGTAGTCTTCGGATTCATCCGATAAGTTTTCTCCATTGTTTTCATACTTGACGAAAGAACAAGTTGCCCCCGGCGTGTTCGTCTTCTTTGGAGAGTGCGGCTGTGGGGGGTTTACCTTCCAGCTTTCAGACAGCGTGAACTTGCTTTGCAGGTATTGATCCTCAATCCATCCTTTAAAGACGAAACAATCCTCAATCGGATGACTTACCGTTTGGTGGTAAGGACAATAATTGGGATTATTAAGATCGTCTGGCTGCGACAGACGCTTTGGACTCGGCAGATTGATGAGTCTGTTACGCACTGCCAGCTCAAACAATCTTCTCGTTTTATTCTGAAGAAACGAGTAATGACGTCCTAGCCTCTCTTCGAGGGATGGGCGTGGACGCACGTTGTTTTGGCGAGCGACCGGCTTTGAGTTGCTCGACTGTTGCTGAGCGTTGGCGACGATGATCGCTTTTCCTTTCTCATTTCGGGGATCGGGTCTTGGAGGAGACGGTCTATGGCCCATCTGGTCCATTTGGGCTAATTTATCGATCAAGGCCTGGAAGGTGGTCGGCCTGAAGAACATCATGAATTGCGAGATGGTCTCCTGCGGATCGAGAGTGCCCACAAACATGCCTACCGCAGGTGCCTCTTCTATGCGTTGTTCGCATTTCGACCATAGGTTTCGCCATCGTGTTGCGTATTGGACCCACGTTTCGCCGGGCCTTATCCTGGTATTTATTAGTGCTGTCATCGGGGTGCGTTCACTAGCACTCGCGAATCTCTGTGTAAACAGCAGCTCCATCTCTGCAAATGTTTTGATAGAGTCGTTAGGCATCTCCGAATACCATTCAAAGGCTGTTTCTGCTAAGCTGCCGACGAATTGACGTAGCAACAATTTGTCATCGCCTCCAGTATTGCCGCATAAGGCCCTAAATTGAGCGACATGTTGATGCGGATTCCCTGTCCCTTTATATACGTGGAATTTAGGGATCGTATATCCTGGCGGGTAACTGATTTGGTCATACCAGCTCGGATACGGTCGTCCGGTTCTAACAATTTGCCCAGCCGCTTCATTCGCCTAATGAACCCGGATCTGCTGGGCTATATATTCGTCTAGGTCAACTTTGGAGATTGCCTCCTCCTTGGCTGTTGATAGAGCCGGCGGAGGATTTGACGTTTCTCCCCTGTCGTCTTCAAGGACGATCGGAGGATCTTCAGCAGGAGGGTCCGGCTGTAACATCATCCCTACCATATCTTTGAAGAGGAGCGCCATCTGTTTTATGTTAGCCGCTTGCTCTGCAGCTTCTTTGTCCCTCTTTTCGAGGACTCTGCGTAAAAAGTCAGCGTCCGTTTCTTGTTCTTGACGCTCATCCGAGGATGTTTCAGAGCTTTCTTTTGGCCCAGTGAGTGCAGCCATTGTAGTCATCATTTTCTGAAGCTTTTGTTGTTGCTCGTGGGCTTTCGTCACGGATCGGGTGAGCGGTTGGTGGCCCGTAGAAGTGCGGCTTTCCTCCTTTCCAAAAGCCATATAAACAGTGTGCACCACCATGCCCCCAGACTTGGGGCGTTTGTGTTCGGTGTCTTTGCGATTTGCCGAAGACACAGGGGCTTTTTGCGGCCTCCTTTTTTGAGTGATTGGAGTTAAGGGAGCCATTGTAGTGGGCACCCAAGTAGCTTTTGCTTTTTATGGTTTGACAGAGTAATCCTTCCCCCGCCGAACCTTCATCTTTTTCTGTCGTCGGAGGCAGTCTTGATCGATCACCGACTCTCGGACCTGTCGCCAGACTTTGTAAATTTTAGAGGACAGCCGTTGAGGGGGCTGCTCTAGCTTCTTCTCTGGAGTATTCTCCACAGGTGAAGGAGTTCGTTTCAACATCACAGTAGGAGAGTTTCTGCGCACCGTATTCAGCAATTCAAAGCTGTTCCCGATTGGAACAGCAGTATCGATCCCCACCGTTGGAGCTGGAGGAGTAAATCCAGAGGGGAAGTTTCCCCCAGCCTTCTTTACTCGGCGCCAGTGGCGACGTCGAGCATGTCGTGCTAATGGAATTGTTTCAGATATAGGGGTGACCTCCTCATGCCCCCTGTGTTGGTCAGAATATGCTGGTGCCAGCCTTTTAAATATCGACGTCCGTTGAACGGGGACGGCCAACCTGTCAGAAGCGGACTTCCGAACATGGGAAGCAACCTTGGTGACTTCGCCAAAAACGGGAGCTGGGATGGCTATCCACTTCGGGATAACGCCTTCTGGCATGGCAGGCTTCTTCATGGGCCCGATGGAGCTCTGGCCTAATCCATTAAAACCTGAAGCAGTGGAGTTGGGCGACCTGTTGAAAGGGGTCGCGGCAGTGGTAAGTCGATCGAAGACCGACTTCTTTGGAGCTTCTTGCAGTGTCATTGGGGCGTCGAAGCTCATTGGTGGGAGCATAGTCCCAAAAAATAGTCCAGTGGTGGCTTGAGCCACCTGCTCCACCGGCATTTTGAAAAGGGAGGCCGCTTCGGGCCCATAAGTCACTCCTCCAGTAATGACGGAGCGAGAGTTGTTGCTGCAGGCGATGCAGTTCGAAGCCATTGATCTTCTGTTTTCTGCACGGAGCAAGACACCAAATCTTAGTACCTTGAATCCACAAGCAACCACAGCAAACCGCGATTCGTTCGCGAACACGACATACGAAGTGTGGAGTGGAAAGAGGAAAAGGTCCCACCGGGCGTGCCAGAATCTGTTCCCCTCCGAACGGCGGCGCACAGGACCGCGATGTCCTGACGCTGAGATTCGGGGCAGATGCTATTTGGTTTTATCCGTCTACCTCTCCGAAGATGCCAAGTTGATTTATGGCACCGTGTATCGGAGGTTTAGACGGATGCGGCCGATATAGCAGACTTTGTCAGATTCCCCCTCGCTTGAGGGGTTTTTGATTGTGGGGACGCTCTTCCCTGCAGGCGCAAGCCCCTGCAGTTAATTGCGCTACCGCATCGCGGTAACAACTTTCTCCTTCTCCAGAATTTCACTTCGTGTCGTGGGTGTTTGTTTTGTTTGTGGTTGCCCGTGGATTGTATACGGAGACTGAGTAATGCCGTCGCCCGTAGGACGTGGATTAGTCCAAATCCGTATTTACTTAGATTTGGGTTTGGTGTTTTTCGTTTAAGGATGCGTTAGTCGCGTTGCGGCTAAGATCAACTTAAACGTTCGTCAAGGATACGTTAGTCCTGTTTTGGACTAAGATTCGACTTGACGTAGTGAATGATTTAATTATCTGGCCGTCGGGACTCGTCACCTCTCTGACGTCGTTGAGGGATTACAACGACAGGCGTCAGAGGAGTTCAGAGATGTACCCTTGAACCAAAGTTGATTTGGAGTTTTATTGTTTATTTAAATATCTAAGAACACATTAACCGCATTTGGGGCTAAGATCAACTTAGGCGGGACCGTTTAGATCCGGCAAAAGAGCGTTCGGGCTCTATTGCGCCAGTTTAGGGACGTGGTGGTCCGTCGCCAGTTTAGGGACGTGGTGGTCTATCATTAGTTTAAGGACGTTTCGGTCCGATATTAGTTTAAGGACGTTTCGGTCCATGTTCCAGTTTAGGGACGTGGTGGTCTATCATTAGTTTAGGGACGTCTCGGTCCGATATTAGTGTAGGGACGTCTCGGTCCGATATTAGTTTAAGGACGTTTCGGTCCAATATTAGTTTAAGGACGTCTCGGTCCATCATTCCCATTTTGGGATAAATATTAGTTTAAGGACGTTTCGGTCCAATATTAGTTTAGGGACATCTCGGTCCAATATTAGTTTAGGGACGTCTCGGTCCGATATTAGTTTAAGGACGTTTCGGTCCATTATTAGTTTAAGGACGTTTCGGTCCAACATTAGTTTATGGACATTTCGGTCCACGAGTTTAAGGACCCCGCGGTCCATATCGATGTGTGGTCGTTGGGACCCGTCACCTCTTTGACGTCGTTGAGGAATTACAACGACGGATGTCAAAGGAGTTCGGAGATGTACCCTCGAACCGGATGTAAATTGATTTAGAAGAGCAATTTTGCTCAATCAATTTAATTTAAGGACTTATGGCCAAAATTGGGCTAAGTCCAGTTGAAACGTTCAACATTTTATTTGCTTTTGCATTGCATTTTTTTATTTTTATTTGGGCCTTGCCCAGAAAGGATGCAGAGCATCAATTTGTTTTGGGCTCTGCCCTTTTAGGAATGATGCAAGGCATCAATTTTATTTGGGCTCTGCCCTTGTATAAAGGATGCAAAGCATCAATTTATTTGGGCTCTGCCCATTTATTGCCTTGCAATTTATTTTGGCCTGTCAGGTCATTTTGGTTTGGGCCTGGCCCTTTAGAAAATGCATTGCATTTATCAAGCGCTTTGCGCCAATCAAAAAGCACAACAGTGCAAATTTATAAGTGCAAAGCACTATTAATTTTAGAATCTTTTAGATTCAAGAACCAATGGTTCATAAAAGAAGTGTAAACCACTATTTGATTTCTTGATCTAATTTAGATCAAAGAAAAACAAGTTTGTTTATTTCAAGAACCAAAGGTTCATAAAAGTGCAAAGCACTATCTTTTTTTTATTTCTGTTTTTCTTGTTTTAGAGAACCAGTGGTTCATAAGAAGTGCAAAGCACTATTAATTTAAGAACCTTTTAGGTTCAAGAACCGATGGTTCATAAAACAAGTGCAAGGCACTATTTGATTTATTTCTAAGAAAAAACAAGTTTTTCTTGTTTTTCTTATCTCAGAGAACCAAAGGTTCATAAAAGTGCAAAGCACTATTTTATTTTATTTTATTTTTATTAAAGATCATTGATCTTGTTTTTTAGATCTATGATCTGTTCATAAGAGAAATTTCTCTTCTTTTAAAGGTTTTTACCTTTTTTTTTTAATTCTTCAAGAGATCTCAAGAGTTCTCTTCTCTCTTTTTTTTTTAAGATGTTCCTCCCTTTGAATTGAGGTCTAGGGTCCTTTTTATAGTGTCCATAAATTAGTTAAAGTTTGTTAAAGAGATCATTTTTTAAGTGATTTGGGGAATTTTCCCCACCGTCGGATTTTTAATCCAAAGGTCTCTGTTTTACAGAAGAAATCTTATTGTTTTAACAAAAACAGAAAAGATTTTCTCAAATCATTATTCTGTTTTAGCAATAAAAAAAATTTATTTTATTTTTTTATTTATTTTTTTTTACTGCGCAGCGCGCAGCGCGCGCAGTGCTCAGCGCGCAGCGCGCGCACTGCGCAGGGCGCAGCGCGCACTGCGCAGAACAGTGCATTTTTTTTATTTTTTTTATTTTTTTATTTTTTTTAATTTTTTTTAGAATTTTGCTCTTATAGAGTACGCTACTTCATTTATTTTAACTTTAATTTTCATTTTAATTTTTTATTTTAACTTTAATTTTCTTTTTAATTTTCAAGACAGAGCTTTGCTCTGATTGGAGAAAAACAGAAGCATTGCTTCTTTTTCCACCTTAGAATTTAAACAGAGTTTTGCTCTGATTGAGGTAAACAGCGCTATACAAAGATTATGTGATGCAATGATAAACACTCAATTTCCCTCAAAGTGTCGGTTATAAAGTATAACACAAGTTATTTGGTATTTTATAGATGTTTTGCTAATATGTGCTATATTCATACCGAACACTTTTAGATGAGTGCAAATGGTAGGGAAATTGATGTGTTAAAAATGCAATATTTTCGACTGATCAAATTCCCTCAAACTTATTTTTGGTCGTCTCGAGCGAACTGTTTTATTAAAAAGAGAAGGAGAAAATAAAGAAAAAGAATAACTAACTAGCACACTTTTGTAGGCAACACGATTGCACTGAGCACGTGCAACAAGCCTTTAAACCTCTAGGTGTCTCTAGTAGAAGGAGTGTTGTCTTCTGAGGGTTTTCAGCGGATTGCACCCATAAAATCCAATAATAAATGGAAGACCGTGAAAGTTACATATAAAAATAAGAATTGTAAAAGAAAGACTTTGAAAATTAGAGTTTCCAACTACACTAGCTTTTCGGTTGTCATGAGCCCTATCTTAATAGTCATGAAAAGATGTTAGAAATCACATCATCCCTTAATAAAATATCGTCTTTATTCTTCATTCTTATCTTTCTTCCAAACATCGATCATATAACCCTACATGTGTGTAAAGAATATCCCTACACTCGGAGAATTCAATTCAAGTTATCATACTCTTGTCTATCTGCCTCAGTACTTTTTAATTTGATAAATATTTAGATGAATTTGCTCACATACTTTCATGCGACCGTTAATACTTCTTGAGGTACTAACCGATCAGTTACTCATGTGCTTGCTTATACGGTGTATTTTCCTCGTCTTGCACCACCTAAGGCTTAGTAGTGACTCCCAGACCAGTTGGTCTAAGGCACTGGGTGATGAAGCACCCTCGCTATATTTTTTGATTGCTGCCTTGGCGATAACAAAACCAGTGTTTTTTTCTTCACAATTTTTATATTTTATTCATTTTTTTTAATTCCTTCATACTTTGGCTTTTAGACAAGAGCATTTCAAGGTATACTCTACTATCCCGAGTTTCAAGACGTGTGTAAGTGCGTATAGAAGAGTATCAACGTTCAAAATGTTTGGCTTCCAGAATATGAACTATTTTTCAGACTTATTTTTATCCTCAGATTAGTGACTTCCTTCATCTTACTAACCCTTGGGGCAATAGCTCATAACTACTTATTACTAGTTTGTTTTAGAAAACTTTTAATTTTCTTGGTTTTCTTAAAATTTTCCAATCTTTTGGATGTAATTTTTCACTATCTAATCTTTTATTATCTTATTTATGTACAAAAAAATTATTTTTCTGAAATTTTTTAAATTTTTATAGGTTTTTGAAAATGTTTTGTGCTTATGTAAAGTGATATGCAAATGATACATAAATAAGCACAAACCTCCCCCAAACTTGTTTTCAACAGTGTTCTCACTGTTGCCATCTGCTAGATCTAAAAAAACCTGTAAGCTTGGGAGGAAATTTATTAACGGGGGCAAAATATTTAAGTGAAAATCCTCCCCCAAACTTATTTTTGGCTCATTATTAAACAATTTTTGTAAAAATTTTCTTTTCAAGAGCCAGATTATACCCCCCCCCCAAACTTGAGTTAAACAATGTTAATCTTTTGAAAATCACAAGAGAGGGTTAAGATTATTGGTCGATGCCAAGCTTTGCAAAGACCGAAGGTCAACACCAACCATTCGAAGATTTTATCAATTTAGTGCTCAGGTTGGTGGAAAGCTAGAAAGACGTGGGGAAAAGGTAAGTGGTGGAATAGAATGCGTTTGCGTCTCGTTTTGGAGAGACGATGCAGTGATTGTGATGGATTACTCGCATTCTCTTTATAGTCCAGAAGAAGGGGTGGAGGTTCAATTTCAATGATTGGGAGATAATTCATCTCAACACCCGTGCTTTTCAGAAATGCGAGTTCATCAGCGAAAATTTCCTCAAAAGTTTCATCAATACCCCGAAGAATAATGTCATCACAAAGCGCGGGGTGATTTTCAGACTCTAAAAGCAATTCATAATCAATGTTAGATGTTGACCCGGACAACTTGGTGGAAGAGTCCGTATGTATATAATACATAGTTGGGTCAAACAACAATATATAAAAAGAGTCAAGATCAGTATCATGAGGATCATCAAATTCGCCGCTGTCGACATCCATTAATTCGACAAAATATACTTGAGCAGTAGGTTCGGAGGGCTGACTTCCCAACTTGTAAATGTTCGGCTCAATTGACCTATTCCCGAAAGATAGGGTCATAGAACCATTACGACAGTTGATGATAGTATTGGAAGTGGCCAAAAAGGGACGACTTAAAATCACCGGAATTTGATTCCGTGGGTTTGCTACAGGCTGTGTATCAAGTACAATAAAGTCCACAGGGAATACAAATTCCCCGATTTTTATTAACACATCCTCCAGTTCACCCCTAGCTTTGGTGATTGATCGGTCAGCCATCTGGAGAGTTATGCTCGAGGGCTTTAACACTCCGATACCTAGTTGCTCATAGACTGAATATGAAAGCAAGTTAACACTAGCGCCAAGGTCTAGTAGAGCACGGTTGATGTGTTTTTCCCCAATAGAAATAGAAATAGTAGGACAGCCAGGGTCCTTACGTTTCCTTGGTAATTGTTGGGGAAAAGCCGTGTTTACAGTCTTTGCTATAAATATCTTTTTGGGCACTTGAGTCTTCCTCTTCCTAGTGCACAAGTTCTTAAGAGTTTTCGCATAGGATAGAACTTGTTGGATAGCATCTAGGAGAGGGATGTTGATATTAACTTGCTTAAACATGTCCACAAGCTTCTCCATTTGGGCATTGGGTTTGTTGGGCCTCAACCTATTTGGAAATGAAGCTCTATCAATAAGTGTTGGGTCCAACATTTGTGGAGAAGGTTGTGGGGGTGGGAAGGATGAAGTGGGTAGAGGGTTCGAGCCTTTGGAAAAACGGAGAATAGGCTCGGAAGAAGACGGTAAACTAGGCGAAATAGGGTAAGAAGTAGAAGTGGGAGTAGAAGTGGAAGTGGAAACCGGGGTGTTAATGATCAATTCATCATTATCAATTTGTTCACCCACATGATTGTCTAGCACTCTTCCAGATCTCAACGTGGTAAGTGCATCCACATTAGTGTAATGTGAAGGTCTAGGATCAGGTAGGGATTGAGCTGGAAGATTCCCTTTCTCTCTAGCACTCATTTCGGTATTTATACGGACAATTTGAGCTTCCATCGATTTAATACTCTCCGCTTGGGAGGTGGAGTTTTTCTTTATATCATCGACGGAAGTTTTTATTTCAGCCGACACTTGCATGAGATTTGTCAGAAGCAAGTTCATGAATGAAGAGGATTCATCAGCACCGGTCAACTGCAAAGGATTATTTGGTGCAGATGTGTTGACCGGATTTTGAAAGTTTTGTGATTGGAAGAGGTGCTGACTCAATTGAAGTGGTTGCTGTTGTGGTGGAAGAGCCCTTTGGAAATTGTTTTGATTTGGAACCGTGTTTTGAGTTTGTGATTGGTTCCAAGCAAAGTTAGGGTGATTCCTCCAATCTTGAGTATATGAGGAAGAAGAAGGATCGTTTCCAGGTCTTTGCTGAAATGCAATATTAGTGTGACCTTGAAACGGTACATTCAAAGGACATTCTTCCGTCAAATGTGAAGGGTTTGAACAGCAGCCACAGACAGTTTTGGGGAGTGTGTATTGGTTTAAGGAGGCTGAAGAGATTTTGTTTTCTATAGCGTCGAGTTTCCTTTGTATTGCAGCCATCTCGGCTCTCATTATGACGGAAACATCGAGCTGATTGACATCTTCCCTAGGCGATGGTGGTCTAACACTTTCCCATTGTAATGTGTTTTGAGCTAAATCTTCTAGGTATTTCCAAGTTTCACCATCATCTTTAGATAGGAATTGGCAATGACACATGGTTTCAAGCATCTATCTAATAGTGAGATCAATACCCTCATAGATAATTCGATACAAATCCCATCTGGAGATTTCGTGATGAGGACATTGGATAAGAAGATCCTTGAACCGTTCAAAGCATTTCCAAAATGGTTCATTGGGAAGTTGGGTGAATTTGAAGATTTCGCTTCGAACACGGCTGGTCTTGTGATTAGAATAAAATTTCTTAAGAAATGCTACAACAAATTCATCCCATTTTGAAATAGAATGTGCGGTTGTATTATAAAGCCACTTCTCGGCTAAATCGCATAAAGTGAATGGGAGAAAACGTAAACGCAGAGCATCCACAGACAGTTGTGACGTTCCAATCATTGCGCATACGTTTTCAAATTTGGAGATAAAAACGTATGTGTCTTCAGAATCAAGACCGTGAAATTTGGGTAACAGTTTGATGAATTGGGGATTGATTTCAAAATTTTACCCGTTGGCTGGTGGTATAGAAAGACAGGTGGGAAGGGGAACACGTGAAGGATAGCATCTCTCTTGAAGAGAAATGCGTGGAGGATTCTGCGCACCTGCGGGCGGTGGCAGAGTGGTGTAAAAGTTTGATGGAAATCCGTCCATCGCGGTGGTGGTAGGAAAAGAAAATGTAGAAATACCGACTTTGGGGTCAATAGGGGAAACGCGAACAAAACGGGCACTAGAATCTCGTGTCCAGCCGAGTTTACACTAAAGGGTTTAGCACAAGTGGCAGCGTTAAGATAATTAGGGGAAAGAATGAAGTGGTGTTTGTTTTGAAAAAGAATGAAGTCGTTGTAGTATAGTGGTGAGTATTCCCGCCTGTCACAGGGGTGACCCGGGTTCGATCCCCGGCAACTGCGCCATTTGATTGATCCTTTTTTCCGGTGTGTATATAAGAAAAGTGTAAAGCAATCACAACCAAAGAAATTTGTAAACCGTAATCAATAACGGTGTCGATATAGATTCGTTAGCGAGTGCGGATCATCCACAGGCAAAGTGTGATTCGTTCGAATTTGATTTAGATGAATTGAAAATTAAAGAGAAAAGAAAAGACAATTCAATTCAAGATTTAAAAGTGAATTTCAAGAATTATTAAAATCTAGATCTAGTAGCAAGAAAACATTAAAATCAAGAATCAAGAATTGATGATATCCAATCCAATTAGTAATCAAGAATCGAAGTGAGGCTCATAGGAATTGATCGAATCTATAGACGTGATGAAAACTAGTGATTACGTTTTCTTATCCATTGATGATTTGATGCTAGATCGATGATGATCAACTAGAATTAGGGATTTCTTGCGGAAACTAGAGTTTCATCATCTATCCCTTATCCTTTCGTTGATTTCATTCACACTCTAGGCTCTAGTAAATTCAAGAATCGATCGTGGATCACTAATTAAGAGCGAACACAATCTAGAAAGCATCGCTCGAAACTAGGTTGTCGATTCTTCAATTTACTAAAGTTTACAAAACTCATAGGACTTAAGGATCGTTTCAAGATCTAATCATCATCATCTATTGATTCTCTCGACTCCTTCACGAGCGGAGTTTTTACTCAAACATCATATCAAAGAACACAATCAAGAATCGAGATCTAATCATGATGCAAGAATGTAAAGAAAGCAAGATAAAGAATTTCACCTTTTATTTATCAACAATTTTGTTACAATTCTCTCAAGATCTACAATGAGGAAAGAACTCGATCGTCGATTTGGCTTCGCTCGTCTTCGTGAGTCGCGGATCGTCTTGGACCACTTACTCGGATGAAGATCGGCTTCGCTCCTAAAAGGTTGAAGGCTTCTTGATTGAATTGTACTCGGGGATCTTGAATTTGGCTTTGGTGATTGGATTAGGGTTAGGGTTTGAATGCACAAGTTGTGTCACTCAACTTGTGTTGGGAGATTGGAGAACAACCCTCTAAAATATTCAACAACCTTGAGAGTGAAGCCTTAGGGTCCCTTTTATAACCTTGATTAGGATTAGCTTTCTTTAGAAGCTAGGTTTAGTTTAGCTTCCCTTGTAAGCTTGGTAGTTAGGTAGAAGGTTCTAGAGTTAGTTAGTTAGGGTTAGCTTCCTTCATAAGCTTGGAGGTTAGGGAGAAACTTCTAGGTTTAGGTAGTTAAATAGCTTGCTTTGGAAGAGGATGTTTAGCTTAAACAATAAGCCTTACTGTACTGACAGAAACTTCTGGGGAATTCTGGAATTTGCAGTGGCTTAAAGGAGTTAAGCTCTTGAATGGGGAAGCCTGAAGTGAAGCGATGCTGATGACGTGGCAAGGTAGCCGCGGATCCGCCGTAAGAAGGGCCTTATGGCCGCGGATCCGCGGCCCAATAGTGGCCTCTGTACATCAAAATTCCTGAGTCGCTTTGTACTGTCTTTATAGCACTTTTCTGATATTTGGAATATTATAATTCTCTCTAGTTCACTGCCAGATCTCAAGTCTTAGACTTGGCGTATTTTTAACAGCGCTTTTGACAATTTCGTCTCTTTTCCTGGAATTTCCTGCACAGATTCTCGAGACAAGTGTTGCGCTATACAAAGATTATGCGATGCAATGATAAACATTCAATTTCCCTCAAAGTGTCGGTTATAAAGTATAACACAAGTTATTTGGTATTTTACAGATGTTTGGCTAATATGTGCTATATACATACCGAACACCTTTAGATGAGTGCAAATGGTAGGGAAATTGATGTGTTAAAAATGCAATATTTTCAACTGATCAGCGGTTTTTGAAATTTTCAGTCGATCGTTATTCTAAACACGTTTAAACAAGCTAGTATAGGTTTTATGGGTGGCTCTGATACCATGAAGGGTTACACTAGTGCCCCGGCCATCTTCCGTGGCCAAATGCGGAACAAAAAATTTTCTAACGAACAAAAACTTGGCACTAGTTTAACTCTAAATCCGGATCTTTCCATAAAACTAACTAGCTACACTAGGAGAGCTATCTACTATGATGAGGAATTCTTACCAAACGAACCAAGTCCTTCGGTCTTCGTTCTTCATCCTTAGCTCCTACTAGCCACCTTGAACTTGCTTGATCTTCTTTTCTTGCTCCGTCGGTCCTCCGGGATCGAGCCTTTTCTCCAGCCTTCCTTGGTCCTTGATGATCCACCCAGGGAATATGATCCATGGCTCTAGCTCTTTGCTAAGTGTCAAAAGAGCAACTAGAGAACTTGGGATGCTATTCCAAGTAATCTAGGATGTAGTTTGGATGTCGAAGTGTTTGCTATCTCTTTTCTAACCTCTTCAGTTGTTTCTCAACACATGAAAATGTTTGTGAAGAAGAAGAAGATGAAGATGGAGGAAAGCAAGAGGAAGGAGGAGCTTGGAGAGAAAATGGAAGCATGAGAAAGAAAATAACACACAAAGGTTTTGCATGCTATTTTCTTTCATTAAACAATAGCAACCATGCTTCAATAGTAAACCCAAAATGAATTATAAATTCATTTGCTCACTATTGAAGCATGGTCACCTCTATTCCTCCCTCACCTCTCACTTTACACCTCATTTCCATTTATCAAATAAATGAAAAATCCAAAGTGAGGTGGCCACCTTCTGGAAGGAAAACTGTAATAAATACGGATTTCCGTCTATAGTGCATATATACGGGCAATCAGATAAAAATCCGAACGCCCAAAGAGATAGAATAACACGAAGAACGTAATACTAGAATATATATATCGAAATACATATACGTAAATTATTAAATCAATACCTGATTTAATAATCTGGCTCAAACCCGAGCCGACTAGTATTACCAACTGTCCAATCGAAAGTCCGAGTACAAAGTACATCAATCGATCGAACCCTGCATGTATCCAATACGGCAACTACATCATTTCGCCTGAATCAGGGAAACCCTCTGTGTAGGACTCTAAAAACTCGACAGTACTCTGGCAGTGGGTTTAACCACAAGCACGTCGGCGGCACTAGCTGTACGTAACGGCTACCCAGGTACCTGTCGAAAAGAAGGTCGATGAGCAAACTCATCTGGATCTCCTACTGAGCCTATCTGTGACAATATCCGCACAGTCCGGTCTCTTCGTCAAAGAGTATCGCATACCGGGTCTAGGGGGTGGTAAACGTCAGACCCTAATAACCTGATAAGTCGTGCCGATGTGGCTCAGGACCAATCCGGGAAACTATTGATCAACCTATCAGTAAATCTCAAGTGCCTTGGCCAAGGTCTTATATTCCTGACCAATCGAATCACAGTACGATATCGACTCCCTATACCGGGAGAGACGAATCCCCGACAATCGCTCACTGCCTCCATGTGACTCGGGACTGAATCCAACCAAAACCTGTTTGCACGACTTAGTAGAGCCGTGGTAGGGTAGTGATCAAAGTTCAGTGGGAACTCACACGAGACAAATACCGATCTCGGGTCCAAAGACTAACCTGTACACATGTCATCTGAGAACTTCCATCTGACGATAGGTATAGTACCACATGGAAGTTCTCGGCGAGTCCGTCCAGTGTACCCACACTCAGTGAGCACCTGTATACGATCTTAGGTGCATCAGACCAATGGCTGCGGGACCAACCATCCCCCGGCGGGGCTAGAAACGTACACACCAGTCTACTCTGGAGTATCAGTGCCCTGTCTCGATACTCACGCGACTAGGGACCATTTAAGGATGTGTTTATGGACTACCCTGCTTCCACAAGTATGATCGCCATCACAACGTAGGTAGTTAAGCAAGATCCTAGGGGCTTTATCAACATGTAACCGCAATATGTAATAACGAGTATGACATATGCCATGTTAAGATAAAGACAAACCAGAATAGTATACTACTGTATCGAGTTTTTATCAATATGTGCAAACCAGATATGACAACAATACAAATAAATACACATATCCCGATAAAGACAAGTCAAATAATACACTATAAAACTAAGCAAGATTGTTCTGTACATACGTATCCCTAGTATCCATATGTATACATATATAATACTGGCCTCTAGGGCATATACATCCCACATCCATCACCTCACACCCCCAAGCTCCCCACTCCATGTCACGTCTCGCTTCCCAGTAGATGGAAACGATAACGTGACAAGCCCGCAACGTATTTATTATGAGAATACCGTTTCTCGAAATAAATACGCTAAGCGTCTATAAGCAATATAAAGTAACAAGAACAAACAAAAGAATGAAATCCAACTCTGATTTATTACATTCATGATTCATAGTAGACAAAATATCTGAATACAAGATATTTAACATGATAAGCCTCAACAAGGAGGCATACATAAATAAAGTGAAAGGAAATGAAAAGCTGAATGAAACTATACGCCTGTTTGTGATGCGAACTGGTTGTACTCCTTTTCGACCACTTCTATCTTCTATATCTCAATGTCACCTGACAAACATTCCAAGAATAGAAAGAAGTAGGTAGAATGCCCGTCAACGAACTAACGCTCGGTAAGTCCCAATAGAGATGTGTAATATATAAATTGAGTGCAAGATGACATGTAATATAGTATAAATAGAAATTGTAATATGTGAACAAGTATGGTAATGTATATAGCAACTATATCAGTATGGAAATGTAACATGAGCATAGCAAACAAGTATAGCATGGCCGTGGAGTGTAGATATAGAGAATATGAAAGTGAATGTAAGTGTCCTAAAAGGTATCTAAAAGAGTAAAATAACTAACGTGAGTTCAAGTGTGAATGTCAACCAATCTCAAGAGTATTCTCGAACCCAAGGCTATCGTCCAGGGGCAAGGAATCACGGGCCCAAAATAGCGGGACTTCAATTGTTATTGAAGTATTCCAAACCCAACAGGCTATCATTCAGGAGCTTAGAAATACGGGTCCTCATTCATGAATTCGTGATTATTAGCTATAGTGCCCTCAAAGTCAATTATTGGATCGCAGGCACGTGATTGCAATGATTGAGGGAGGACCTATACCGGTAGGACAGTCTTACTCGAGATGATAGTATGCTATCTAGTTTGTCTTTATCATCGTGTACATGCTTCAGGTGATATTACAGATCATTATTACGTGTTGATAGAGCCCATAGGATTCTTGCTTGACTACCAGCAGTATGATGGCGATCATATACGTGAGAGTTGGGTAGTCTATAAGCACATCCTTAAAGTGTCCCTAGTAATGGGAGTTTCGAGACCGGGCATCGATACTCCATGAGTAGACTAGTGTATATGGATCGAGACCCCGACGAGAGACGGTGGCCGGTCTCACAAGCCCTTGGTGTCAGTTGGTTCACCTAAGATAGTATACAGGTGCTCATTGGGTTATGAGTACACCAGACGGACTCGCCGGGAATATGCTAGTTGGTATTATACCTATTGTCATATAGCAATTCCCTGGTGACATGTGTACAGGTTAGTCTATCGACCTGAGATCGTCATTTGTCTCGTGTGAGTTCCCACTGTACTTTGATTACTACCCTACCATGGCTCAGAGGAGTCGTGCAGGTTTTAGTTGGTTACAGTCCCGAGCCACATGGAGACAGTGGGCAGATCGTCAGGCGATTCGTCTCTCCCGGTATTGGGGGTAAAGGTCGCGGTGTGCACGGATGGCCATCACCAGAAATCCTTGGCCAAGGTAGTCGAGAATTACCGATCTAGGATCGATAGTTTTTATGGTGGTGATGAGCTTCATACCGACACTAAATATCGCATTATTTGGGGTCTGACTTTATCCACCCGCTAGACCCGATATGCGATACTCATAGACGAACGAACCGAACTGTACGGATATTGTCACTGTCAGGCTCAGTAGGGTTTCAGGATGAGTTCGCTCGTCGGCCTCCTTTTCGCTCAATACCCGGGTAGCCGTTATGTACAGCTGGTGCCACTGACGTGCTTGTGGTTAAACCCACTGCCAGCGTATTGACGAGTCTTTAGAGTCCCACACAGAGGATTTTCCTAGTTCAGGCGAAACGTTGTAGAGGCCGTATGGTTTTATGGCAGGGTTCGATCATATATGTGCATTCGTGCACGGATCATGATCGGACGGATCATACTAGTGGGCTTTGGTTTAAGCCAGATCTTAGTATTAGATTGTTGGATTACTTTCGTTTCGTAGTATTCGTATTCAGTCGGAATACGGATGCGGATATGTATATACAGATGAGGGGTATTCTTGTGATCCGTTACGAGTTTACTTTAGAAGTTGCCATTCTTTTTTTGATTAAACATTTAGTTTAATGTTTAATTATGTGGAAATTGTGAGTGCAAGTTTTGACCTAGAGCATTGAATGTGGCATGTGCATTTTTGGTGACTCGTGGTGTGTTTTCTTGTGCCGTGTCTATTTCTTTATTGATTTATTGTGTGGGATATTTTTGTACAAAGAGAGAGGGCAGCCACATGATGGCTAAGGATTGGTTCTGAGTTGTTTTTTAGACCTCTCACAATATATCTCACACAATAAGCAAGCTCATTTTCTTCACTAGTTTTTTCTTGTGCTCACAACTCTTCACTCATGGCTTCTTCTTCAACCTCCACTCTATCGCTCTCATGTGTTGAGAATCCTAGAGTGTATTGAGACAAAGTAATCACACACTATCTCTACATCATCTTGAGCACCTAGATTAGCAAACTAGTTGTTCGAGTTGCTTCAGTTTGAAGAGGAAGCCCGTATAAAGAACCCTTGACGAAGAAAGACCGGAGTGCGAACTACATTGGGGCAGCCGCGAGGAGCTTGGGAAGAGATTGAAGACCGAAGGATACTGATCGACCGGTATAATCTCTGAACACTTTACAGTTTTCTAGTAAACGGTTAATGGTTCGATCCGGGTAATTAGTTATGGTAGCGCCAAGTTTTACAAATTTTTGTTCCGCATTTGGCTACGGATTGAGGACGGGGCGCTGCCGTAACCCAACAGCGATGTACTGTTTTAGCCCGGTACCACAGCAACGTTATTTGTACCGTTTCAGCCCAGTACCACAGCAACGTTATTTGTTATAATGGGACATATGAGATTCCGTTAGATTCATACTCAAACTACCCCAACACCCCGCGCATATTAGTCTGTGATTAAAGTTACAACTATTGCCCAAATCCATGAATACATAAGAAAGTGCAATTCAAGTATCGAGTCGAGTTCAAGTATTCAAGTCAATTGTTCATATATTCATGTCAAATGTTCATGTCAAGTCATTACGTATTCATGGTTCGGGTCAAGTTGAGTCAAGTGCACCTATTGGGTTCAGGTATTTATGATTGAGTCGTGTCAAGATCAAGTCAATTCTAGCATGTAATGGTTTAATCACGAGTTGTATAGATAAAAATAGATAAGCAATTATAGAACATGATATGAGATAAGTATACAAGAAACGTCCAAAAATAATGTTGTAAATATGTGATATGTACGACTAGTTAATCAAGTCATTTAAAGTCAGAATATAAACGCACGTGAGTTCCGGTCTCGCCTAAATACGACTACCAGTTTTGGAGATATACTCGTTTTCGTATCGTCGAGCAAAATATATCAGAATCTGTTCAGCACCGTCACACATTTTTAAAACGCAGTTTGAGTTAATTTCTATCGGGTTTTAAGCTACAAAAATTATTATAAAATTTTAGGTCTTTCTATGTACTTATCCAAAATACCAAGATTCGCACGATTTGGATTTCTGAAGCTCTAGTTATAATCGTTTTAACATCAGCGTTTAAAACAGAAATTCAGATTTCTGGACAGCAACTATATATTGTATTGCAAAGACTATATCGGGTTGTTTCATGCGTTTCTAAGTAATCCAGTATACAGAAAATTATAGTTCTATCAATTGTGTATCTACACATCTAAAGTTTGTCACGAACGGATATCGGGAATTTGAGTTATGTCTAATTTAAAAACAGTGTGCGAATCAGGACAGATTCTGTCCAGATTCGTCGCTTAATATTGTAACGCAGTTTTCTATATTTTACGTCGGTTTTCAGTAAAAACTTAAAACTAAAAAATCTAGATTATTCGGTGCAGATATCCAAAACACCTAAAGTTGCTCAATTTGAATATCGGTATACCAAGTTATGTGTCCTAGAATTTGACCGATAACTGCAGTTTTCTGTTGTATGAACAGTGAATAAAAATGATATAATTCCTAAACCATTCAATGATTCGGTCTATAATTTTTACAGCATGTACACAAAAATATATTCTATCAAATATAAATTTCCTGAAATTTCAAGAGGTAAAAATTAATTTCTAAAAATTGTTTTAAAAGTAAAGGTGTTGATATGTTATATATGAGAAACGAAAAAACCATGGTATTTATTCATAACTTTGTTTTTCTTTTTTACAAAATTTAAATAAAGTAATTTAAAATACAACAACAAACAATACAATCCTAATTGGTCTCTATGAAATCTTAACATATGGATTGAGAGTAATGAAAAAGACTTTACAAACTATATATGTGTGTATGTTTGTATGTGCTCAATATTTATATGTGTATCCATTTAATTAATTATTTAGGGACTATGATATGATAAGAGAAGTTTTTCATGACAATATGACAAGAGAAAGATAGAAAGAATGAGATGGAGGGAGGGAAAGAGAGAAGGGACTTACATACACAAGCCGGTATTGTCACCGGACTTGTCTATCCATCGATAGCCTCGCGTTTCTAGCGAGACTTTCTTGAGAATTTCTTCATGTTCTTCTTCGGAGAATCTAGATGAAGAGAGATATGTGAAATGATAGAAATGTATGATGACGAAAAGAAGAGAAGTGAGATATAAAAAAGGTTTATGGCCATCATAATTCTAATAAATTATGGCTTATAACCATTCTAATTATTTTAGGAGTTAAAAGGAAGATAAAATGAAAGGCCCCATTTGTAGGTTATGAAAAGAATAAAAATTGATAAAAAATAATTGCAAGAATGGAGATTTGAACATGTGACTTATGAAATAACAATGCAAAGACTTAACCAATGTGCTACAAGGTTATTCATACACATATTTAATTAGAATTAAATCTATGCTGTTGTTTGAAAAGAAAGTAGACTTTTGGGCTCATAGTTTTATAAAAGAAAATGAAAATGAGATTGGATTTAGGTTATGAACTGGGTCAGGTCTTGCGTTTAATTTGAATTAGATTAAGATTTAGTTTAAAGAAATGAGTTTGGGAAAAATAGATGGAATAATAAAATAATATATTTAATAGAAAACAAAATATACAGAAAAATACTAAGAATAAATAAATACAATATTTTACTAAAAAAAGAAAACACGAAGGTATACTAATATTGGGGTCGTTACACTCCGGAAAACCCACAGTCGCCGACCCCACCGTCAGAGCTCACCACCGGAGCTACCTCCATCGACCACCTCCTCGCATCCCCAAGCATCATTACCTTTCCTCTCTCTAACCTCTAGCTCCTCCAAAAACCGCCGCAGCACCCACCGCCATCGCCGGAACTCCTCTGTCGTCCTTAAGCACACCTCCATCTCCCTTCTCACTGAGCCCACCTTCGCGCCGACACAGTGCCATGACCATACCACCGCCGTGCCTAACCCCGTGTCGCTCGCATGCCCAGACATGTCGCGGCCCGTGCCCACCTCCATGCCACACAGTGCCCCGATCCAGTGCCTACTCCGTGCCCAGCACCGTACCACCCTTGCTCCTATTCCCATGTTGCGTCATGCCACACCTGCACCATGCACCGAGCCAGGGCCATGCCCAGTATCGTGTCACGCCCGCATCATCACCATGTCCACTACCGTGTCACGCTCACATTGCCATCACATCCAGTGCAGGGTCACCACGCATCACGCATGCCCACGCACTATGTCCAGCGTCACGTCGTCTCATATGTCGAGACGAATCTTGCATGAGGTGTTGCTTCTATATCAGTGACCGAAAGCAAGTGAAATCTCTCACTTGTTTATCATGTTATTTTTAGTGTTAACCGAAGCAATTTTGTAATAATTAGATGTACAAAACTAGTTTAGATCGTAATTATCTTCGAAATTGCATAGCAAACTATAGTGTTGTCTTATTGATGAGAGCTCGACTAGATCATTTTTTCCTGTTAGTAATGCATAGATATTATATGGATAACATTTAAATTCAACTGGTTAAAGAAAACTCGTGTTTTGATCATTACCGAATGCTACCCTAAGTATCTGATGCAAACTGTGAATGATAGCTGAATTAAATACGGAGGAACTTGTATAAGTAGATCTGTTTCTTAATAACGAACATCATGCCAAAAATTGGGTTGAAAATAGTGAAGTTTACATTAAGTAATAACGCCCCAAAAAGACGACGTTGAATCTGAAATTCATCGCACATTCCACCTTCTAAAATCGATATTAAACTGAATACAACTCGTAACTTTATGTTCTAGGGCTCGTATCGAAACCAACATATGAACCTACAGCACCCCATAGTCGATCCCTTAATTTTTATAAGCCGCGACAATGAAAACTGTAGCGATTCATAGCTCTGGACTGCAGTCCAGAGCCAAAACCTTTATCTTTACTCATTTTAGAACGTATGTTTCTCACTGTTAAAATGCGCAAGTGTGCGGAACCATACATAGAAGCGTATAGGATTGAATTAGCTTTCTAACGGTATTGGTCTCACTGCATTTGTCACGACCCGAAATGGCACGTGACTGGCACTTGAATCGTATGAAGTCTATAAAACCTCATCTAATTCAAGTAAGCCAAAAATCCCAGAAATCTAAACCATTTGAAAGAAGGAAGAAATGGAAGACTTGTTTTAAAGTTTGCATAATATAATTTTGAAAAGTCATAGTAACCTTTTTAAAACATCAAGTCTTTTCCGAAAATTTCGGCAGAGTCTCCTTTGTAAATACTGGCCCCAAACGGATACAAACATGAATATTATGAATAAAGACATCCCCAAGCGGGAGCTAGCTCTTCGCCAATTAGCGGTCACAACCACGCAAGCAATATAATATACAACGCCGAAGGGCGATGATCAAAACTCAAAAGGAAAACCAATATCATCAAGAAAACCATAATAATATAAGCGCGACTTTAAGATCGAAAGAATATACACTAGTCTTCTAAGTCTATAAATAATACAAGTCTAGTTGATAGAGTTTACTAGATACAACTGAAATATAATAAAAGGTACAATAGTGGTCACGATACAAGTGAACCCACCTACCAAAGCAATCACCCGGAATGAAGTAGTGTGCCAGCAAAGTCGCCAAGAAAAAACCTGTACGGCAAAACCTGCAAGAAACTGTGGCACAACGGGGGTGAGTTGCCAACTCGTGAGTAGAAAACATCACAGAGTAGAAATCGCATGTATGACTCTATCCTAGGTCATACCATAATATCCATATAATATATAACCTGAAACATATGATAATGGCCAGGGTAAACATCTATATATAAGTGTAATACAAAATGCTCGTGTCAGTGCCTCAGGTAGCAACATATCATATATGATGCATGGATGCAATATAATGAAAACAGAATACATCATGAATGAGAAAACTTTTTTCTTAATTTAGTGAGATTTCTGTATATATAAATCGAGATATCATCAATGAAATCAACAGAAAATCAGTGTCTAGCATCGACACAAAATATATATCTCAATATCTCAATATCTCAGGCTCCGGCTATCCGGACTGGCCTGTATCATCAAATCTCAATATCTCAGGCTCCGGCTATCCGGACCGGCCTGTACTCCGATCGGTATCCTCCGGATATTCGTCGAGTCACATAAAATCACCGGTCAGTAGTGCTCCCTTGCCAGGCTCAACGCCATCATCTGCGACCATCTTGCCCCGGGGTACCGCACCGGGTCCACCATGCATCCACAGACGGTTCCTCCTTCTCGAATCGGGAGTATGATATCGCTCAATAGCCGAGAAAACTCATGGTTGACATATCTCAGATCATATCATGAGAAAACCACAATTTTCTAACTTTTAAAAAGATAATAAGTTTATAAAATCTTTGCAGTTTCTCCAAATCCAGAAATCTCATGGAAATCCGAAATCCCAATCTCAAGGCTAAATAAACAATGAAATACCGGTAATAAGTTCCATAATATTGCATGACAATAAATAAATGAATGCATCAGATATTAAGCAAGTAATGAAATAATTAAACTAGCATATGGAAGCAATAACATATTAGAACTATCAGCTAACAAGCTATGTCAATGAAATAATATGCTCTAAAGTGTACGTGACATAGCAATTACTGATGATGATGTGTGTGAGCCGGCAAGCAGGTGTACGTGGAGCATACGCATCATCGGTAATGGTGCTGGTGTCCTGACAGTATGATTTTAATAATAACTAATGAAAACACAATATAAGCATGCAATGCGATGCGGATAGCAAGAACATGCAGAACATGAATAATAACGCAACATGTAAGAATATACATTTATATATATTAGTCATACTGTTTTGACATTTGAAATGATATGAATCGTGGTGTTTAGAAATAAGGGCTACGGTGTTTTTAAGAAAATGTGCGTCCTTTGAAATATCCGTAGAATTCCTTGGCCTGTCTTTAAAATACTCACGATTCGTTAGTTTTGAAATAAGTATGACTCGAGTCTAGTCTAACATCTACAAGTAAACTACAGGACTAAACTAACATGCTAATCGAAAGGGTAAGGAAAACCACCTAAGTCTGAGTCGATATATATATATATACATCTAGTAGTCGGTGATCCCGCCTCAATAGTATCGCGTACGATACCATATATATATAATATGACATTCTCGAATCAAGAGTGCGGATTTATCATCAATATATAGCTCGTACGGTAAATCCATCGTACGACATCCCATATCTGGGTACCGGTCAAATATCACATTTATCTCATTATTCATCTGGTATCCTTATCATCATATCCTGAATTAGGGATACTGATCTAAAATCTAGTACAATATGATACCATCAACATATATATATATATATGCGTGTGTATGAAACACATCGCTTAAAGATCCGCTAAAATATCATGTCGTATCTCATAATATGAACCAAATCACATCACCGATCTCGTGGCATCATGCCCAATCACATCAACTTATCTCCAAGTACCATGTATTATCCTCATTATCCATCTATATATATATATATATATATATATATATATATATATATATATATATATATATATGTATGTATGTATGTATGTATGTATGTATGTGTGTGTCCCCATATACGCACAAGAAAGTAAAATGTATGTGAGTGTGTGTGCGCGCGCGCGTGTATGCAAATCATAAATCTAGAGTTTCGCGACTAAGAAGCTAAACTAAGTTACTTCTAATTACACTAACCCATGAACACATAAACCTATCTTGATAATCATAGTCTCACAATACACACCTTTATATATATATATAATATAATATATTCATATTTTACACTACGAAATTGCGGGGGTGCTATACGCCATCCACCCGACTTCCCCCGTAGATATATATCTACTCACCTTGATCTTCGCTTGCCGAAGTCGATATTGCCATCCTCTTCTTCATCATCCGAAGTCCACGTGGGGGTACCTACATATCACACATAGTATCGTAAACCAAAATCGCACATGTAAACCAAAACGGCACGCGTATCATACAAAGGTTTAAACCTATGGTCTACACATGCAAGAATGACCAAACAACCCTCGAGATTGACGTGCAAACATCAAGTGATCGAGATAAAACACAAATACCAAATTCCAATTCATTAAAAGCCGCAAAACGAAATCAGAAACTTTGAAAACTTGCTCCAGATTTTACCCTAGGTGAAATTAGCCAATTTTGCATACAGGAGGGGTCTAGTTTACTGCTAATGGATCCATGAATCAAGAACGAGGCACCCAGGTCAAGTCCTGGCCGCAATTTGCGGCCAGGAGGCATTTATTTGCGGCTATGTACAGGGGTTTGGGTCTCGGGTCTTGGGTAATGCTTCTAGGTTGCCTGCTTGTATCTCTGTTTTGGCTAAATAATTTCTAGGGTCCCATAACACCTCAAATTTCCACAAATTCCCGATATCGGGGATTCTAAAGTTCATGGTTTAGGGTCTAGCCTTTAGTTTTGTCTAGAATTCTAACACTAAAAGGGTTGTAAGGTCTCTACTAACCTCAATTTACACTTCACATCACATAAATTTCCTTAACCCTCATCTTGGAATTTTCCAAGAACACTAACCCTCACTTAATCGATTCCAATTTAACATGGATACTAAAGGAATTGAAATACTACACTAATGGTGAAGAATATACCTCATTTGGAAACTCAAGAAAATTCTTGAGTTGCCCCAAGTGTCCAAAATACTTACTTTCTTGGTCCAAAGTGTTTGTAGTGAGCTTGTGCACATTTTTAGTGAAGGCAAGATGATGTTTGGATGTGTTTTTGGTGTTGTTGTGAGGAGGTAGAGGAGGGAGGAGATGGAGGGCAGCCATGGTGAAATGAGGAGGGAAATGATGTAGAAAACAATGAGTGAACACAAATGGGAGTTTGGTCAATTGACCCCTCACCTCTCTCTCCTTTCTCTCTCTTGCCCATACTCTATATTTTAATCCCTTTTATTTCTTCTCTCTTCTTTTCTTCTCTTTTCTTTTCTTCTCATTTCATTTTAAAACAAAACCAAGCAAAAGAAAAAGAAAAGCCATGGTAAAAAGATGTAAAAAGTGTAATATGACATAGTGCATGTCATGTGCACAAATCAAGTTTAATGCACGATTAGTGATATTTAATCGCGATTAGTATTAAAATGAAATATAATTAATCATAAAGAATTTATAATTTACTTAAATCATATAAAACACCTTCATTTTCGTAATTTCTATAATTTTCCAAATATTTCTCAATTTATCTGTAATTAATCGTACCGCATTATCAACATATTCATAATATTTATTATTTAATTATATAAATTCCCAAAAATAATATTTTATTTTTCTGAAATGTTACAGCATTCCAGTACCGTTTGATATTTAAAACACCTTTTAACTGTCAAAGTGTACTGCAGTCCCAGGCAGGGACAGAACGGATGTCCTGACGTTGAAAAGAACGTATCTCCCAGCACACAGTGGAAATTGTCGATCCGTATGATGCGTTGAAAATCTAATTAAAAGATCTAAATTTCACTCAACTGTAGTTTTGCCTAATTATGATCCCAATAGGGTGAAAAAGGTGTCGCGAATTGAACTTTCAGTGCAGGAACTGAATTTTCAGCGATGAAAACTTAAAATGAAACGACCGCAAATCGCAAATCTAAAACCCGTTTGATATGGAACCAATTTTGTTAGATCACCGTTGGAGTTTGCTTTTTACCTTTTCTATAGCATTTTGTCTAAATACGATCGTGTAGATTAATACATTTTTCTGAAATCATAAGGTGCATTGTGTTTCATATCGTATGTGACTTGTTGCGTTGCATCATTCTTGTATTTTACTCGAACATGATACCTTTAGTGATAGCGAACGTTCATAATGATTTTTAGCGAACCTTGCATTGTCGAACGTGAGTAGTATTGGATTAGTTGTGTCAAGTACGCCAACGGTAAGGGATTGATTCGTGAAAATGAACAGTGCAATGAAAGTGGATAAGATCGTGATTTAGCGCGTGCTTGTACTCATATAGTCCTATACGTATAGTTATTGTGACCTGGAGAAAAGGGGAAATCAAGATGGAATTGAACTCGTATTTAGCTAGGTACAATGACTTAGAGAATGATCATTCGATATTAGTGACACACACACACACACACATTAGGTTATGGGCATAGCGGCACGGCTGCAGGGTTATGTCTCGGACAACAGTGGATCGTAGTCTCGGGCATGCACGAGACTCCTGTTAAACACGAGCATCCTTTCCACCGATTGATTTCATTTAACTTAGCGACTGATAGGTAATGACATACATATTGCTTGGATTGCTGACATGATACATATATCGTACTGTTCATATTCACTTGATATTCATTATTCTCATGTTTCTGAATTCTACCGCACATTTCATGTTTAATAATATTGTACACACACTGTATATTTATTGCTATATGTGTCGCCCTGACGGCTTGAGTGTGCATGCTCAGAGGACGAAGTGGACACAGCCCAGGAGCAGGACTTGCCATTCGAGATCGCGGAGGTTTAGACCGCGACTTCAGCACCATCGCATTTTCTTGCTATAAGAATACTATTATTTCTTTGGTCAGTTTTCCTTTCATGCAAATAAATGTATCATAAACTCTGTTATTTTAATTTAATAAAGTTGTGAATTGTGATTTTCTTTATTCTAGTACTGTGTTTACCGATTACAAAGTAATGTTAGAAGCCGAAGTGTGACTACGGCGAGATCATTCCCTGACTGTAGGAGCATGGCTGACCTAATCACCCCTTGCATTCTGTATTTTGGGAAGCGAGGCATGACAAAATTCCAAAATCCAAACCGTCTACAATTTATTGAGTTCGTGATATTTATGTGCATATCTTAAAAATGAGTGAATTGCATAAAATCCCCATAGTTCACCCTGTTCTCCTCAAACACCTTTCTTCATCGACCGGTACCCTCAGAACATTCAAATTCTATTATAAACCACACAAAAAAAGTTCTAGAGTTAAACCAACGAATTATAACCGTATAGAGAAACTCTTGTTTTTTAGAGTTCACCGATTCAATTCCTAAAAAGAGGCCGCTTCGGAGGAAAAAACTTCGAAGTTAATTCAAATGATTATTAGAATTTAGAATCGAATTTGAGTATTTTGTTTTTTAAGAGTCTTGAGTAACGAATGGAGAGGTGTTTACACTAATAACTCACTTAAACGGTATAAGTGGTTTACGAGTGAGCTAAGAAAATTTCCTTTCACACGAACCTAGTAGATTTCACAGAGGCTACCAAGTTGATCGGTTAAAAAATAGGATGTGAACACACAATCTTGAGATCCATACTTGATACATCGGTATTTTAGTCAGCCACAAACTTAGTAGCCGATCTGTAACCTCATTAAGTTGTAAATCGTCTTAGGTATAGTTGTATTACAACTAGGGTCATGAGGTAATTTCAATTTCAATTTAAAGAAAATTTTCCTTATTATTACTAAGGTCCTGTACAAATACAATTAATCCCAAATATTCTAAGGGTTTTTACGATATAGGCCTTCTGAAACATTGGTACTCAAGAGAAAAAAATCCCTAAAACCTTTTATTTTCAAATCCACCTCCTAAAACCTCTCAGTTAACTAAAAACATCTCTTTAATTAAGTTAATTAGGATTAATGATTAGATAAAGGCTAATATGATAAATTATAAGATAAAAAGTCTTATATAACAACAAAACCATCATCTCTTTTCATTTTGTGCAAAACTCATTAGTCTTACTGCTCTAAACTTTCATTTTCAACCTATCATTTTAGCTTCTTAATGGAGATTTCTAAAGGGGTTTAGGTTAATTAAGATTTTTAGGGGGGTATTTCAGAAATATGAAGTTTCAGGGTCGTTTTTAAAACTAGCATCTTTTAAAAAAGAATGAAAGTTCGTGGTATTTTAGTGAAATAAGGCGTTTATTTTCATCCACATAACAGCCCAAGAGGCAAACGTCCATTTCCGCTGCTCACCGGTCACCGTCGGTGACCGCTCCGTCTCCAAACCCTCAACGTCTCCCTCACGCAAAAATTGAATCTTTAATTCTCTCCAACGACATTAACAACAAATCCAATCCTAAACCCTAGAAAACAGAAAAGAGAGAGAGAGAGAGAGAGAGAGAGAGAGATCTCGAGATCCAAGAAACCCTACGCTTCGACCATGGCAAGCTCTGCGGTGAGTCCTTGGATCCCGCCGTCGGCCGATCTACAGAGCATCTTGCCATGGCGGAATCGGTTCGCGATGCCGATCAAGAGGCGCTGGGTCTCGAGCGCCGCCGAGAGGAAGATCGTCTGCGCTTGTACGGCGCCGCCGAGAAATTGGGGCGATGATCTTTCTGCAATCGATGCTAATGTAAGATTTCTCAATCTTTGCTCTCGATTGAGCTTGTGCTAGAATTTTTGTGCTACAATCATGCAGATGATGTGCTTTGCCATGCCATAAAATTTTTGTTTTTTGAATGTTTGTTCATAGATCAAAGGAGTTTAAGTCTAATATAGTAATATATTATTAAAATTTTCGCACACTTCTATAAAAATGGAAGTGGATACAAGGCAAAGCTCTCATTTGAATTCCAAAACAGAATCTTGAAGATGAAGTGCTTGGAGAACAATGTGGAACTATAGCGTGATAATTTGTCACACTATTTTTTTTGCCCCCTTGAATGTGTGGATAGCTATCTGTTAGTTAGCAGCTCATATAGGAAGGAAGTTTAAACCTAAAGTACTGGCAAATATTAACAATTTATCGCTTGATATAGCACACGGCTATATATGTAAGGTAGTATTATTCAGATTAAAAAATAGTTGTGAGTGCCACTATAGCCTGGTGGTAAAGCCTCTTTCGTCTGAGCAAGGGGTTTAGGGTTCAAATCCCACTGATATTGGGTTTGGCTTGTTATTCAGGGGGAAAAAGAGAGGAAAACAACTGTTGGACACATACACGCAATATATTTTAGTTGGAAGAGATCTTTTGCAAAGTAGCAATATTTTTGTCTTACCAAGTACATTACTTTGCTTGTATCATGGAAAGTTCAACCGCAGCGGCAAAGCAAACTAGACACTAGAGCGCGTACTACATTCGTCTACAGTTTTGAAATTAGTTGAAGGTTAAAAGTTAAAACTTGGTTGTTCTTAATGGTGCATGGAATAATTGTTTTCCTAACTCCAATATTGACTTTCTAGGTTGATTGATATATTTCCTTTGTTATTTTTTCTTACAGAAGTCACTTATGCCGGATAACTTTGGAGGGGTTAGGGTTATGAACGAATCTGAGGTACTTATTGAGTGTCGCGATGTACACAAGTCCTTTGGGGAGAAGCAAATTCTGAAAGGTGTGAGCTTCAAGGTGAATTTTCCATGTCCTGTACGAGGCATCTTCTTCTTTACCAGTTCAATAACAAATAAGTTCTATAGCTGTTGTATTTCATATTCCTTAGGCCTTTTGCAAGGATATTTTATTGTACTTATCCCTGAAATTGCATGTTGATAGTAAACTTTATGTTATAATATCTAAATTCAGATGCTGTTCAGTTGGTTCGCTAAGAATCATAATCTGTTAAGCTAGGTAGAATTTTGATGTATCTGATAGCTTTGAGCATGCTCAACAAATTTGGAATTTAATGCAAGTGAACACCCAGTTTTACATAGTTGTAATATATCAGAATTGGTGTCTGGTATATATAATTTTTGGATGAAATTTGGTATGTCAAGGTAATGTTTTATCTGCACTTCATATCAAATTCATAACAAACACCTGTATAGCATTGGGTTGGCTGGAGTTGGTAAGGTTTGGTTGAATTGTTCACCATGCCTGTTATGCAGAGGAAGCAGAACAAGTATGGAAGGTGCTCAAATCTTTGAATGCTTGCAAAATAAAAAATATATATATCTATAAGAGAATCATTGTTAAATTGATAAAGTTCGTGTCATTAGGAAAATAACTAAAACCACTTTCTGATTAACCACATGCATCAAATGTTGTATGAGACAAACCAACTAACAGAATTTGGTGCTTGTTGCCTGCAATGAAACAGCTTCTAAGAACATGGTTCTAGTACTGTTGTGAAGAAGAACACCTTCTAAGAACATGGTTCATTGGATCCATTAGACATGACAACTACCACATCCTTGCACCCTACCAAATTACTGCTGTGAGGTCTTATCCTAAATGCCAGTCACATGTGTAATGTCCTTAATGAGTTTACCACTTTACCCATAAGAAAGGTTTAAACGAAGCCATGCCACTATTAAAGCAAGTCAGGCAGTAAATCTGGGATATGGACTTATAAAGGACTCAACTTGAAATTATAACCTAGATATAAAATCAACCGTTTTAAATTTATGATGAATTATTGTAGGTAGGTTTGAGACATTTAGAACACTTTATAATAACCAAATCAAAATTTCTGTGTAAGATGCATACTATTAACCAAGAAATATGTTTTTTGTTGTACTTGTTTACCTTTCTTTTTATATCTATTTGTACAGATTGACGAGGCTCCTGTTGGCAGGATATCTGGTCAACCTTTTATCCTTTAGATTTGCATTGTTAGGATGTGTCTAGCAAGTATGAAGAGAAGCTTTCATTCTTTACATAATCACATTGCAAACACTCAACTCAATGCAAATCTGAAGGATAAGAGTTATCAAATCCTATCGATGAGATCCTAGTCTAACTCTATAATCTATTTTATAATCTATGTTATTTTCTCAAAGCACTATGTTCTGATTAAGTAAGGATTTAGAAAAGAGGTATGTGCGCCAATTTGGTTGATGTATTTTTGCCCTTTAGATTAGACATGGGGAAGCTGTAGGAATAATTGGGCCATCAGGAACAGGCAAATCAACGATTTTGAAGATTATGGCAGGGCTTCTAGCTCCAGACAAGGTAAGAATTCATTCTTAAAGTTTAAATCGAGTAATTATCTCTAGGCTGGTAACTCCTCGACCTGCTAATTTTCGACGTTGTAAAGGACCTTTTCAGTGTTTTTATAAAAAACGTATGCAGGGGGAAGTACTTATTTGTGGACGAAAGAGGCATGGGTTGGTTGATGATGATGAGATATCAGGACTACGAATTGGCTTGGTATGAATTACCCTCTGCTCGTAAACTCAGGCATGACTTATTAATTTAAGTGATTATTAAATCAAATATTGGCGCTATGTAATTATAGGACACCTTTTTTATGTTCAGAAATGTTCTTGGGTGGCCTTATAAGCATTTCACTCCCGGGCTTCCCAGAATGCCATTGTTGATGTATGTGTCATGTGTGAGGCTGATGTGGTTGCATATCTTTTGTGTGTCCTAAACAAGCCTATTTAAATGTATTTGGCCATTAATTATTGTGTTGGGAATTCTAGGAAGTCTATTATGGCTTATTTGGCATATGTCGCCGTGACTTTTGCTGATTTGGCTAGTGTTTACCCTCTTTAGCACCTTTAACAATTGAACGTTTGAGAAAAGGTAGAGTTTAAATAAAACAAGGTTTTAAAGTTTTAAAGTTTGATCAGAAGATCCTGTGATCATGACTTCCAATAAGCGCAAGCAGTTACTGCTAATTTACATCCTATTATCTCAGGAAATACCTAGACGGGTAGCCTTGTTAGGTTGTTCTAAATCACATCGTTTAAAAAAAAGATCACATTAGAGATATATGTACTTGCAGATAAAAGACAATATAAAAGAGTCATCAAGAGATTTCATTATATTGATTTGAGTACAACTTTGATACGTTTACATTCCTTGCATCTCAAAACTTGTACAAAGTGAATCAAGAAACTTGAAAATTGAATTACAAGTATATTTTGAAAAGTGAGGGGGGTTAGTGTCAAAGTTGTCATCAATTCAAAGCCTAAGTGGGCATTTCCAGATGTGGGACCCAAACTTAGTCAAATTAATGTAAACTAGTATGTCGTACGTGCGATGCATGCTTGTATATTTTGACATCACAAAGATTTGAATTTTTTTTAAAATATTAGTTGGAGAGATGGGAACGTAGGAATATGAGGGTTACAAAGGTGATAGGAAGCTAAAATCTTTCTGTGGAGTTTGTTATGGGTGAATGGTAACAATAACTTAAAAACCTTTATATTTTATTTTTTATTTCGAGTATAATATATAAATCAAAATTATCAATTTTTGACACATCAGCATTGCTGATATGGCAGAAAATTAGAGAGTTTTTTTGCACGTGCTCCGTATACTCCTTTGACATTAATATAGTAGAGATGCGGTGCCTTTGTATGTGATCCATAGTATTCATTACTCAAAACATGGGCGGGTATCTCCAAGTGGGGCCCAGACCCCATTTAGATCGAAAGCGGATACCTTTGTAGGGGGTATCCAACCAAAACATTGCCATGCCGTTATATTTAAAGATACCCGGCTTGCAGGTATGTATGTTGTAGATACCCGTATCTCATTTGGGAGATACCCAACGTCATTGGCGACATTTGTTCCTTATTGTATGTACCCGACATGCGGGTATCTCTTCAAAGATACCTACTTTGATCATTTTAAGAGAAAATTGTCAAGTGTGAGCAATTTTCCCTCTTTTTAAGAGGAAATGATACATTATCTCATTTCCAAGATATAATGATTCAATGAACATAGTGATATGTTCCAAATTAAGAAAATAGAGTGTTAATCCTATTTTCAAGTTTGTTTGATAGAAAAATAGGGGTTTCCCTTTGTTTTCAAGTTTTATGTGAAGAATACAGGGTTATAACCCATATTCTTGAAATATGCAGCAGATAGGGATTTCTCCTGTTTTCTAATTGTAGGGAACGATTACTCTCGTGTTCAATTCTTGTCCAAAGATCATGGGTTTAATCATGTTCTTAAAGTCCAATAAGGAATACTTAATCAATGAGAATTGATGAGAATTCTCTAAGTATTCTACCCTAAGATAAATCATCCCAAATAGGGATTATGAAACAAAGAGAAGAGATTAAAGATTCAAGGTCTTCATCAAAATCTCCACCACCTTCTTCTTCTTCTTCTTCTTCTTCTTCACAAGGCCAAGAGCAAGAAATCTCCAAGTCCTGAAAATTCTGAATAATATAAGTGTGTTACCTTTTTCTGGTTTAAAAGGAGGTATTTATACCCTTTTCTTCAAGTGGGGTGGTTATCAAAACCACCCCACGTTTAGAGTGTAAGTGCGGTGAAACTCCCCCACTAATATGTTCAAAATGGGCATAACCGCCCATGCAGGTATCTATTTAAAGATACCCGCGGCTGGTCCAAGTCAAAGGAGATACCCACATTGCTTTGGTTAAAAGGGTATATCCGCTTGCTTTGGTCAAAGGGAGATATCCGCCCTAGAAGATACCCGCAATGGGTTTATTTGGGATTCTTTTATTGGAGTTAACGTTTTTGACCCCAACAGCTAGGAAGTTTAGTCTAGAGGTATGATTTAAATAAAGTATAAATACATGAAACTGACATTAAATTTCACAGTTTTTGCTATAAGTACCACATACTCTGTAATTGGCATAAAAATACCATGAATTACCACTGTCGATTTCATCTAAATTTCATTACTTCCTTTTCATCCACTAGCGTTAGTATGGTTGTTATGTGGCCTTCACATGCCATCAATTCCTCATTTCAACCTTATCATTATGTTAAAAGAATTTTGGTTTTTCCATTTTCTTTCCAGTTAACCTTCTTTGGGATGGGATGGGATGGGAAAAATGAAAAGTCTGTTAGAATGAATGAGAAGTCATGGTTTTGGGGAGTGGAATGAACAGGAAAGAGTTTCGAAGGGATGGGTTTAATGGAGAAGGCGGAAGGGTCCAGAAACCTGTTTCTGACCAACAGAGATGGAATTGGAAAGGGAAGACGAATTATACAATTGAAGATGAGTTTGAAGGGCAAGGTGGGTTCTGAAAATGAAGATAGGTTGGGGTGGAAGATTAATTCACACTTTGAGATGAGTTCAAAGAGAAATATGGTTTCCATACTGAAGATGGACCTGCGAGGGAAGAGATGAACAGAGAGGAAGAAGTGGTATATGAGGATCATTTGGAGTAATATAATTTAGTAGTTAATTTTTAATAATAATAATAAGCACATATCCCAGAAACAATGAATTGTATTGGCCTTTGATGTAATTACCCGAAAAAAAATTTGTTGGATGTTTCCATTCATGTTAATCAATTTTCCAATATGCAAGAGTGATTTTAGTGATTTGGCATAGTCATTACTCATTAGGCTTTAAAATTCATGTGCGGTTTGCAATAACATGTTGCTCTATGAAAGTAGTAAACAAGAAGATATGTTTGGCAACTGAATTACTCCAACTCGATTTCTATACCTTTTGATATATCTGAATGAAAACAGAGAGAACTACTGTCTGTAATGTGTCCCTATATCAAACGCGGAATTACGTTACAATACACTAACACTAGGCGCTAGACCACACCATGCACCCTATGCAATACTTCTATCTTAAATGTCTGTTCTTCCCTTCTATTTAGAGTCTCTACCTGACTTTTATTTGGTCTTTACAGAGAAAGGAACTAACATCTCTTAATTTTAAAGACAAAAGTAGTGAAACGTGTACTTAAGTACTTGCTTTGATGCAGATTGTGTTGAACTTTAGAAGAGTCAGCGGACACTAATTTTGCCATAGAAATGTTGTCTAGCTGTTGAGCAAAACTGCTGCTATATTTATCTGAACTCAAATTTTACTGTACAGGTATTCCAAAGTGCAGCGCTTTTTGATTCCCTTACAGTGCGTGAAAATGTTGGTTTTCTGCTGTAAGGACTCACAAGATTTTTGAGAAAATCCAGCCCTCTTAGTTTCTAATTCAAACTTACTCCTGTTGTCTGATATCTGTCATTCCCCTCGTTACTTGTTCAAGTTATGAAAATTCCAAGATGCCAGCGGATCAAATAGCAGAGCTTGTAACGGAAAATTTAGCAGCTGTTGGGTTGAAGGTATTTTTAATCTGCAAGCAGACTATATTTAATGATACATTTTCAATTTATTACATAAAACTTAAAATTTTGTCGGTAAATTGCATGATAATACCTCAATGTTTCACCTCTTTTGCATTCTTAATACCTTGTAGTTTTCTTCTCAACACTTTAATACCTTAATGTATTTCACCGTTCACTTTGCTGCATCCTGCGTTTACCGCCGTGTCTATTTTGTGTCGATTTATTCATTGCAAACCGTTTTCATAATTTTTTGTCTACATCATTCTAGGAATAAACCGATGAAAAATAGACACGGTAGGAAAAACAGGAGGTAGCAAAGGAGGTAACAGTAAGATACATTAGCGTACTAAAGTGTTGAGGAAATAATAACGTGTTAAGGTGCAAAAGTGGTGAAACATTGAGGTATTATTAAGCAATTTACCCAGATTTTGTTTTTAACATATTGTTTCTCTTAGATTGGTGAAAGAAAGACCATAATAATGTACATGCAATTATTAGCTCAGAAATGACCCACCTGCAGTTTGCACCAGCAACCAGTTCAAAGTATTTAGAGCCATTCACCATTATTTCATATTGAATTCTCCTATTAATTTATTAGAGCAATCAATCAAATTGGAATGATATAATTGTTCTATAACTTATTGGTTTCATATCCAATCTTTAGAAAACATTTGCAAATTTCATGTGTAAATGGCATTCATAATTAGACCAATGCCCTGCTCTCCTGCATCATGAGGTCCTTTATCCTTAGCATCTGAAACACTGCCTTGCTCTTAGTGTTACATTTCCTACTTTTCTGTTTTTCCTTTTTAAATGATTCACTCTCAAAAGCTCCAACTCATGCGCTTTCTTTTCAATATTTTTGTAGGGAGTCGAAGACCGTTTGCCTTCAGAATTGTCTGGTGGCATGAAAAAGCGGGTTGCCTTAGCTCGATCTATTATATATGAGAACACCAAGGAGGCAATTGAACCAGAGGTATGCTCGAATTATTTGACAGCCTATTGTTTAATTTATTCTATTTTTTCAGGGATGACCTTAACTCTACTTGTTTTCTCACTCACGCAAGTGTATACTTGCGTGCCCATGCGCGCATTTAGAGCTCTTCTGGTCCTTATTCCTCCAATGGAGAACAACTTGTAACAACATTCATGTAATAAATATATATAAAAAAAAGGAACAGCTGTTGTTGTTTATTTTCTTAAAAAATTGATTGCTAAGTAAGAGAACAATAGCTTATCATGTGATAAATTTCAACATTTTTCTCTTCTTTCTGTGTTGCTTTTTTCTTTTTCCTTTTCTTTTTATTATTATTTTTTTGTGATAGGTACTCTTGTATGACGAACCGACTGCAGGACTCGATCCCATTGCATCCACTGTTGTCGAAGATCTCATCCGCTCTGTACATTTCAAAGGGGACGATTCCCTTGGAAAAATCACATCCTATGTCGTGGTCACCCATCAACATAGCACCATCAAAAGAGCTGTTGATAGGTAATTTTTTCATATAAACTCTGCCATATTCATTATGTTATTCTTTTCTTTGCTTCTTTTCCTCTACTATGTGGATGTCCAAATCTATTAACTGAGAATAGGAAACTATAGGTAGAATAATTTGAGGGATGTTACCAAATGAGCAATAGCTCATCTGGTATGGCACTCTCCCTCCTGCGGGGTTCAATCCTCAAGAAGGTAAGTGGCCACAATTTAACGTTTTCGGAGCGAATTCGTGGGTCGCTTGGGTGCATGTGTGTGTTACGTGCTTGTGTGTGTTATATGCATGGGTGTGCTGTATGCGTGGGTTAGGCTTACGGGCCAGTTAAAAATAATAATAATAATTTGAGAAATGTTGTTTAAAGATAATTACAGCTCAATTTTTGTCCTTTCTTTCCACTTTGTCTTTCAGAAAAGCAAAACAAGAACTTCACTTGCTTGGCTCATTATTTTTCCTTTAATTAACTTATGCAGGCCTAGGACAGGCCTTAATTCTTTAGCTTTTTGCCCCTCCTGCAGATTGTTGTTCTTGTATGAGGGCAAAATTGTTTGGGAAGGAATGACTCATGAATTTACAACTTCAGACAATCCAATAGTTAGACAGGTATTGTCAATAACGTTCAGTCTCGGCATATATTACTGAATGAAATTATGAAATTCATTTATTCTTTTTCCTGCTTCAATTTGCAGTTTGCATCGGGTAGCTTAGACGGGCCGATCAGATACTAAATGTATAGCCACCAGTGCATTCTGCCGATTTTCGTGTATATTATGTCAAATGTGTGAGATGAAACATCTTAACATATTATGAAGTCAAATGAGGTAAAGGAGTCCAAATTTTTCCTCCTTAATTTAAGGAAGTTGGTGGCCAATGTGAGATAATTTTCATCCTTGTAGTTTTCATTCATTTGAATCTTTAGTTGGCCTTTTTACCATAAATTGTATATGCAGGTATGTATTTCTCCCAGGCTTTCCTTCACAACTCCCTTTTTATAATGGCAATGAAGCAATGATTTTGGAATGCGCTGTTGAATATCCTGTAAGCCTTATCTGGACTAATAAATTTTCTTGTGTGGCCTTTTGCTGTTTTGTATGCCCCCGTAGGGGTTGTTTGGTTTCTGCACTTAACAATGCAACATTTGTCGCAAAAAATTAGCTCCGGTTTATAGTTTGGCTTGTTGAAATTAGTTCAAAGTTTTCATAGCTCCGGATTATTGTTTGTCTATCGTTGGAGAGAAATTAGCACATGAGCTTTCGGAACTTGTGCCACTAAAAAAGGGTTGACGTTAAATTGTAAAGCCGTATTAATTTCTTCAAGAAGCTTTTGCTTCACAGTACATTTCAGCGGTAAAATACTAGATACATGATGAGAATGGCTGTTCTTGATCATAAAGCTGACCTCGTTAGGAAGCTGCCCTTGATGAATTTCTCCTTTGATGACTGTACTAGAATTTTGCCTTTTTAACATGCCTAGGGCATTTGTTTTAAAAACTATTCATGATTCTTGAGTGCAAATAACCTTCAATGATGCGGGCCAACTTCCTAAAATGCCTGATGGTTTCTGTTTGTGGTAATAGGTGTTTCTTTTCCTGTCTTTTTGACTTAGGGGGAAATAGGGTTGTGAGCATTCACGGCCTCATTCACGACCTTGGGTGGTGAACCCTGCTGTATTCACAACCCCATTAACCTCTTTGACTTAACTGTAGAGATAACAAACCCCTTCCATTTGTAATGGAATCGTCTCAATAAATAATTTTAACCAATCTTGTACTCTTGAAGTCAGGTTCCTAAATGATAAGTTTGTAGATTAAAAACCTTTTAAGAGACAAATATATTTAGATTCCAAATGGTTTGAAGTTGATCAAAACCAGATTGTTTGTGTGGAGTAAAAGTTCTGCTTATATAAGGAAAAGATATGCTAAAAAAACAGGGATAATCAAGAAGCAACACTTAAATTTCCAAATACGCGTTCAACATAATTTAAAAAAGGATGAACAAAGAGTAGAAAGTACAACATCAACACTCTGAAACACAACCAAATTGCTTAGAAAATGAAGAGCTAAATAAAAGAGATAGTAAATCAAAAGCAAATCCCCCATCTCAATTCCTCCTGCTCTATCTACAGTTCAAATGTCCCAACAGCTAATTTGTTTATTCCCTTATTCCTTGATAAAGAAATAAGAAAAGAAATCACACGCTGGGGTTGCTCCTAAAGGATCCAAGAGCTTTCACAGCACCAGCCCTCAGCACCAGTACATGGTATGCCGCTGCAATTGCTGCACCAATGAATGGTCCCACCCAAAAGATCCACTGCGAAAACACAAGAGACATTATATCACCACCATCATCATCCTCTTCGTCGTCATACTTCTCATCGGTTTGGTTTGAAGGTTTGATTCACATTACATAAACTCTATCGTAATATCATCTATGAGGAACTTGTCAACGACTATGAAGCAGGACTCCATGAAAGATTTGAAGAAAAGAAGATGACTTAATCTTCTCTGAATTAGTGTATAATAGTTCCGGCTAAAGAATCGATGGCTATTCTTACATCGATGGACACCGTTACCGGATGGTCTTTGGTATTCTATATAATGACGTAATGGTATTTACTTTTATATTACATAGTTTTTCTTATAGATATAAAAACAACCACCCCCAAAGAGCTTCCAAGTTGCAATACAACTCTTATGTACTTGGGAGTGTCACATTATTGCATACCATACAAAGTGCATGCCCTTAGTTATTACAAGGTTTTCGTGACATGAGACATGAATTAATGTGTAGACATGCGATGTGTCAAGCATATCTCCATGACCCACTCCCCACATGTGAGCAGTAGTTATTGACAACATGCAACAACACATGGCATGGCATGGGACATTTTGTACCCCAAAACAATTAAAATGTGTTTGAGCTTTATTGCTTGGCTCCTTCTTTTGGCTTTTGGTATCAAAGGGTTTGAGATGTGGCCATGAGAGAGCCTTGTAGATCCATTAGGGGGGGGGGGGGGGGGGGGTAGGTTTATATGGTCCATGTTGTGTGACAAAAAACTTTTGTCTACATTGTTGTCAAATGGAATTCTATGTAACCAAATTGGCATCACTAACATTATATAAAAAAAAAATCACAAATTTGAGTATGTGGGATCTAGATCCAATAGAACCTAAGCTTGCAGCATTGAAGTGTGGGTTAGTATATAGAACATGATATAAATAATGATATATCACTAAGAGTGACTCCGGCTGCTATTGAAAATGCAGCATGTGTGGGAAATCAAAACCAATAATATGGATCTTTGTGCTCTTTGGTGAAGACATTTTCACTTTGAGTATAGATCGAGTGTCAAGTTGAAGAAACCGTTTTATGCAAAAGCAAAAAAAATTGAAAATTAGAAGCTAAATCCAAAATTCCATTTGAACATTGCTATAGTCGGATTTCGCTCCAACATTTGTATTTTATTCGGCTCTATTTACAACTCATAATTACCATATTACTAACCGAACTGTTATAAAGATTTCCTTCTACTTTTTTGAAAAGTCAGATGTTGTATGCAGCTCATTTTCCAAGTGTTTACTCTTTTTTAAATATAACTAAGTGGAGAAGATGTTATAAATACCTGATCATCCCAAGCTTTATCATTGTTGTAGATGACAGCGGCTCCAAAACTCCTAGCAGGGTTGATTCCGGTCCCGGTAATGGGGATGGTGGCCAAATGTACCATGAACACCGCAAACCCGATCGGAAGTGGGGCCAGCACCTACATAAAAATTAATAAAACTCTTCAATAAAAATTAGTTGGGAAAAAAAAATCCTCAATCACTAATCCAAATTGCTATAGATGGTAGCAAAATTTGACAATGAATGCAAAAAGGCATTAGATTCTGCAAGCTATAATGTGAAGATGGTAAAATGTCGAATTACCGGAACGGACCCAAAATAATGACCCGATTCAAGACTGAGGCAAGAAATGAGCATTATCATGATATGGTCGGTTTTGTGCAATGGTTACTTTATCGGTCTACTTCTCAAACACGAGTCCGCTTAAGATCTTATGTCATTGCACCAAAACTCCGGATCAACTAAATATATAACTATCATACTAGGTTAAATATATTAAAATAGAAGCATGGAGCCAAGAGCTAATAACTATTTTGTAGAGCTAAAAGGAAAATGCTGGATTCCTTCAAAGGATAAAATTGAATAATAAGTTGTTTTGATGAGGGACAAGCCATTAGCTCCCTACAGAGCAAAGAAAAGGAGGTGGTTGCAGATGGGACAACTTGAATGGGATGACCACTGTACCAAATTTTATCTTTTACTTTGTTTTTTAGTTACTATTTTTTTCCAAGCTACAAGACAAAATGCCTGCATCACCTGCCCTCCACAATTTTACCCATTTTTTATATTTAAAAAGATACAAATATATTAACTACATACAATTCCGAAATTTGTGTTATAAAAAGGAAATTGAATTTTCTAGTCTGCTTGTATTTTGTATTGATGCCTCATCTATTCATATTTTATTTGATCAATCGACCTGCTTCTTGAATGAAACACTCAAATCCTTTATCTTTTATCTGATTTGGTTGTCTCTTGTCTTGCATGTTCGGTTTCTCTGTTATTTGGTTTTTTTATTTAATGATGAATAATTAGAAACTTATATTTTAAAATCCCATTTTAATAAAGTTCTTTCATAAATTTCATTAACCCTCCCTCCATAGGTGACATACCTTCAACCCAAATAATAATAGTAATAATAAGTGACATCTAACCCATCAAATTACACTTTCAACCTACTTCTTTAACTTATTTAAAGTTCTTTAGATTTTCATTTATTATAATTAAACACTTGACAAAGTTTTTCGCCATCTAAAGCAAATCCTACTCCTACACCACAAACCTAATCTGAAGTTGGCAATAAATAAATAAGACATTTATGCACAACACCGAAAACACCAATTACTCACCGGGACGTGAGAATCGCGTGCATTACGCTTAGGGTCGGTCGCGGCGAACACGGTGTAAACGAGGACGAAGGTGCCGATGATCTCGGCGGCGAGGCCGGTGCCTTTGGAGTAGCCGGCAGAGAGCTCATTGGCCCCACCGCCGTAGCGGACGAAGTAGGCCTTCTGGAACGCCTTGACAAAGCCAACCCCGCAGATGGCTCCCAGGCACTGCGCGATCATGTAGAGGACCGCACGGATCAGGGACACTTTTCGGGCCAGTAACAGCCCGAACGTCACCGCCGGATTAATGTGGCCACCTGTTCAGGTTGGATGAGATCATTGTTATTTTCTATCATGTGCCTTTAGCTAAAATAATTATGCTGACCTAAAGCAACCAATTTTTTATAACAAAAACAACATACTGATATGCTAAAACAATAAGTATTAACCATTGTCGCACAGTGCGCATTTTAGCAGAACGATAGCTCTTTTACTAACTTTAACGTCGCTTAAATAACAACACCAAAAGTTACCATCGACAACCAACCGGGCTTAGCTTAGTTGATATCAATTTACTTTCCAATACGAGAGGTCGTAAATTCAATCCCGATTCCAAAAAAAAAAGTTACCACCGACAACACAGAAATTTAGTGGCCCAAAACAAGATTAAGTTCTACAAAATTTTATTTTTACCAAAAAAAAGGCTCAATTTCACTAAACTACCAAAACTATCCAGCGTCTTTTCCTACTAAACTACAGATAACCTTTTTTTGATACAACTACCAAAATGCTTCAAATTCAAATACCACTATTTCAGTAAATTATGACCTTTTCTTACTAACCTCCCATAATGACATTAACAAAATTCATAAAACATCACTGTCATTTTTAGGCAACAAAGGGTCAATATAAAAGTGCTTTTTCCCACTAATTGTAATTCTGAAAGCTTTTGATAGTTTAGTGGAAAACGGAATTTATTTATTTATTTATTTTTTGGTGGTCTATAGTACTAGTGAAATTACACTTAGGCCTATACTGAAAAGGAAAAATTAACACTTTAGTTTTTACCAATTAAAATTCTAAACTATTATTTTAGTAATACTTTAGCCTACCGGTTTTAAATACTATCCAATTTAAATATACCCAAGAGACAAAATGATGAGACCTACAACATCTAGATATTAGTGCAAAACATATACGCATATGTCGTTTGTCTCTTGAGTAGACTTTGATAGAAATTACAAGTCGGTAGGTTAAGCAATTCTTTTGGGTGAATTGTCAAAAAAAAAACCGAAACACTTTTCTCATCTTTCAAATCCCGGCCTCGAAGTGGTAGTCAAAACCCCCCAAAAAAATTCCTGCAGTATCTACATAGTAGTCTGCTGTATCTAAACAATAATTATAAATTCTTTAGATATCGCGGGAAACGGTTTAGATATCCTTGGCAACTGCTTCAATATCGATGGTCACTGCTTAGATCTCGCAGGAAACTAGATATAACAGGAAATCGCTAGATATCATATGTATGGTTTTTCGACAGCTAAAAACATATTAGAAGGGTTTTGATTATTGTTTCGAGGATGGGGTTTTGAAAATGGAAAAAAAAACGCTTATTTATTTATTTATTAACAATTTACTCTCCCTCACTCTCTTTTTCCCTTCTAAAAGAGTGGATTGCATATAGCACCTTTGTCCGTAGCTCATTTAGTACATATAATTCCTAAATTCCAGGGTGAGATACACGGACGGCTAATATCTAATCTTAGTGTCCGTGTATCACACGGAATGGATAGAAGGACGGTGCATAACCAGCTTCTTAGGCTTGAAAATGTCAAAATATATATATATGAATTCTAGTCTTGCATGTTAACTCACCGGAGATACCGGCGGTGCAGTAAACAAGGACGAAGATCATGCCGCCGAAAGCCCATGCGATCCCGAGGATGCCGACGCCGCTGCAGGCGGCGTCGGCGCTGAGTTTGGGGTCGGACTGGTGCTTGTAGCCGATGACGGTGGCGACGGTGATGTAGAGGAAGAGGAGGGTGGCGATGAACTCCGCGATGACCGCCCTGTAGAAGGACCACTGGCTGAGCTCCGCCGGGTCGAACAGCGGGGCCGGCGGCGGGTCGGTGTAGTCCTTCGCCGTGAACTCTGTACCGGCCGCTGCTGCTGCTACATCTTTGCCCATCTTCTAAATAATTGATTAAAAATTCCTTTTCTTTCTCACCTTGTTATAGCTTTGAGTTTAGTAGTGAAAGAAAGTTGGAGGACGACGAAGTGAAGAAAAATTGAGGGGTGATGAGGGTGTGGATGGCTATTTATGGGGTAGAGTGAGGTCAGAGAGAGAGAGAGATATTTTTAAATTAAGCTAAAACTTTTTCACCTGTCATGCGCATCTATGTAAATTATTTGACGTATAAATGGCCTTTTTAATAGACCGCAGTGGTATTTTTCTTTCCATATGTCGTTGCATTAATTGCATATATTCGAATTTATAGCATTCTTAAATTAATTTGAAGAAATTAAGAGGGGATGAAATCAAACTATATGTATGAATATTAAAAGGTCACTAGGTTATATGTAAGTTTAACTTTCTTGGATATGAATTTTATTTACGGCAGTAGAAATATGCTCTGGATTTATGTTACATGCATGTGTGGAGACGTTTGAAACGGAAAATTTATTTATGTATCAACAATGTGTGTCTGGTAATGGAAAAATATGTTTATAGGGTTCATTATGCTGCGATAAAGTTGCCTAAAATATGTCTATTTTTTATCTCTTGTGTTTTGATGTATTACCTTTAATACGCTAATTAATAATATAGTCAGTTTTTGGTATATTAGAATAAAAAAGCGTATTGCATTTTTACCATAGTTTCCATATAATCCTGCTGAGATTACAGAAACATCGATTATTATATTGGTACGTACCAAAGCAAATTGCGATGAGACTTATAACCTTGCAAGTGCTTCTAAATCAGAAGTTGTGATGAGGCATGCGTCGTGGATAAAAAAAAAACTGGACATTATGTAGAGCTATACTTTATTAATTCAATATTGGTGATATTGGTGTGCCAGAAACCGGTTTGATATCATCTTAAGCTTTTATTGGTGCATTAAAATTTTGAAGTTGTGATCGTTGCATGAAAATATTTCTTATAATCGAATTTATACTATCTAGATAATTTTTGTGGGCCTCTTAAGTGAGTGCCCGTTAGTTTTGACTCTAAATATATAGCTCTGTTATTATTTAAATACATGTTCATTAAAAAAAACTTGTGGTTTAGAAGAGAGAAAGGACTATTTTGATTTGAAAGAAGGAAACGAGGAAGATTAATTAATTAGGGGAGAGGGAGAGGGAGATGAGGTGTGCTTTTGGGAGAGAGAAAGCAAAGATGAGGTGTATTATGGAGATATAATTTGCCGCCCAAAGACAAATTAATGACAAATAATTAGGGTTTGCATGGGCCCACTACACTTCACTTCTGAGCTGGGCAAAGTGGTCTACCTTTCTATGCAAATAAATATGTTTTTTCACTTGAATTACTTGAAAATGCATATGGGATTTAAATTTAGACCTTAATGAAAATTCATTAAAATAGATAAAACCGTTATTAAATGGAAAAACAAGAAAAAAAATTTATTAAAAAAGGTAAAATATATGAAGTGCAGGTCCCTTTTAGATGCACCACCGAACATCAAGAATTTTGTGAACCTGACCTGGCAACATTGTCTAAGTATATTACTTTTATTAACTCGTATAAGACACGAATGGTTTGAAAAAACCCTAGAACGGTCTTGTACGCGGACTAAATAATATGGCACTACTTGGCAAAAATACCGTTTAAATGGTGTTATTTCAAAAACCCTCGAAGGTGCTTCTTGACTTTAACCCTAAAAATTGTAATAATTTATTAGCAGATGTTCGCATTTATTTACTCTAATTGATACCTACTTGAAATTTGGAATTTGTTAGAATGGTAGCATTATTGCCTTTGAATACAATTATATGCTTGGTTATAGCATGGAACTATATCTTTGGTGATGTATATAATTATGATTGCAAATTAACAACTTCACTAATCGATTAAATTATACAATAAATTAATATCAAATATAATATGTTAACTAATAACGAATCGTGAAAGTTATGGTAACTTGTTTATGTTAAATTATGGAGAAACTTCTGGCACAGACGTCTGATAGAAAAGAGACAGACATCTGGATATGCATGAGAGCCAAGTTAAAAATCCAGAGCAACGCCAGACGTCTAATGGAGAGGATGTAGACTTCTGGTCAAGTCGAAACCAAAAGTACATAGTGTAGCCAGACACCTGTGGAAGACGTGTAAAGATGTTGCAGCCCTATCCAGAGCAACGGCAGACGTCTGATTGTAAGGGTGCAGATGTTTGCTCAAAGAGCTAAAGAGATACAGAGTTTAGACAGACGTCTAATCAAGTGTGGTTCAGACGTCTGTCGACGGTAAAACTGCTGCGAACAGAATTTTGGTAATTCGGGTTTATCTCTTATTTTGGGTAAGACTAGGATTTGTCTATAAATAGGGACCTCTCATATGATTTATGTACTGCCTAATTAGAAAGAAAAGAGAGTCTATTGTATTGAGAGGGCGACGGCTCAGATCTAGAGATATTTCAGAGAAATCTCCTAGGATTGCTCGTGGTGTACTTGTTTTGAGATTATAGTAGATTTTGCAGATTCCGTTCTGCCAGGAACTAGCCATATAGTAGGTGAACCTCGTTAACAAATCCCTCTCTGATTTGTGTTTGTGATTATATTTTCTTATTCTCGCATTTTATTATCGTTTTGTCTTTCGTTGTTAATTGTGTGGTGTGATTGCGTGATTTGTTGTGTCGTAAGCATTATTCCGTGGATCGACTTTCTCCTAACAAATGGAATCAGAGCTTAAGGCTTAACGCTTGATACCAACAACTGGTATCAGAGCGAGATTACGGAATGTAGAGATCCTTCAATTCTACGATTTAAATTTAGGGTGGGTAACAATGCTTGTGTCCTCTTCACCATCTATTTAAATTGTAATTTTGAAGGTGTTGATTCAGATCGAGGGAGAATTTGGGTTTGCTATATGAATCTAGCTGGAGATGTTGCATACGGACGTACGTATGGGGTCCCGCCTCAGTAGAGTTTTATGGAGAAAATCGGTACTTCGTGACGTTCATCGATGAAGCAAACCGGAAGACATTAGTGTATGCGATGAAGAAGAAGTCTGATGTGTTTGGCATCTTCAAACACTGGATTGCGCGGGTGGTTAACTAAACGGGGCTGAAGGTTAAGTGCCGTAAGTCCGATAATGATGAGGAATATTGCACGCAAGATTTCGAGGCATTTTACTCACAAAAGGATATTCGTTGGTTGAAGACGGTACTGGGGACACCGCAACAGAACGTCATCACTGAAAGGATGAACATGATAATCCTAGAGCGGGTAATAAGCATGATCTTGGATGCGGATGTGCCAAAATTATTATGGGCAGCAACTGTTGATGTTGTTGTGTATCTGATCAACAGAAGTCCGGTAAGTGCGCTATTCCTCAAGTATTCCGGAAGAAATTTGGTTAGGTAAACCGGTTAATTATTCGTAACTAAAAGTATTTGGTTGTATTGCGCATTCTTTGATTGATAAGGTGGAAAGGAGTAAGCATGACTCCAAATCTAAGAAGTGTGCTTTCATCGGGTATGGTGGAGATGAGTTTGGATATCGGCCGTGGGATTACACAAGTAAGAAGGTAACATGAAACCGGAATGTCTTCTTTGATGAGCAACACTTTTACAAAGAAGAGAAATAAGGCAAGGATGGTACAGTACATGTGTTCGCCGAGTTAAATAGAACTCAAGAGAGCGATCAGGTACTCACAGATGAAGATCAGATTTTAGAGGAGGCTGCAGTGCAGGATCAGGTTCAAGAACAGCTTGGTGACCAAGTTCAGAAACCAGATGTACCAATTCTGAGAAGATCTACACGAGATAGGAGGCTACCTGATAGACTTGTTACCGACTTTATTTTGTACATAGATTCAGGAGAGCCCAAATCCCTTGCAGAAGCAACAAGTGATGGTGCTAGTAAGCAGTGGAAGCAAGCTATGACGAGGAGATGGATTTTTTGAAAAAGAACCGTACGTGAGATCTAGTGAAGCTATCTAAGGGTCGAAAAGCATTGATGAGTAGGTGGGTGTACATGATAAAAGATGAGACTGATGGTGTGAAGCGGTACAAGGCTCGCTTGGTAGTTAAGAGATATGCGCAACAATATGAGATTGACTATCAAGATATATTTTCCCCAGTGGTGAAGATGACATCAATTCAGGCGATTCTCAGTATCATGGCGGTGGAGGATTTGCACTTAGAGCAACTGGATGTGAAAATAACATTCCTCCATAAAGATTGTGAAGAGGAGATCTACATGATGCATCCACCAGGATACGAGGTGAATGGGAAAGAGAATATAGTATGTAGACTGCGAAAAAGCTTGTATGGCCTCAATCAAGCTCCTAAGCAGTGATATCTCAAATTTGATCAGTTTATATTAGAGACAACATTTGTGCGCTGTGAATCAGATCACTATGTATACGTTCAGACTTTCAAGGGCGGATACTATATTATTTTGTCACTTTACGTTGATGACATGTTGGCAGCGGGTCCGAATTTCAAGAAAATTTAAAGTTTGAAGAAGATAATGACTAAAAAATTCTCCATGAAGGATTTAAGAGTAGCCAAGAAAATTCTGGGCATAAAGATCGTAAGAGATAAGAAGCTGCGAAAGCTATAGTTATCACAAAGGAACTCAATCGAGAAAGTTTTGAAGCGGTTCAACATAAACAAGTCAAAACCAGTGAATACGCGCTAAGCAAAACACATCAAACTCAACAAGGAGTTGTACCCGACAACTCAAGAGCAGAAAGATGAGATGGTTAGGATACCTTATGTATCTGCGGTGGAGAGTTTGATATATGCGATGGTGTGTACGAGATTAGATATTGCACATACAGTGGGAGTTGTGAGAAGATATGTGCAAAACCCAGAAAAGGAGCATTGGATTGCGGTGAAGTGGACACTAAGATATCTTAGGGGAACGTCCAGTCATTATTTATGTTTCGGGGGTAACTCTCTAAAGATGCAAAATTACGTTGATGCGGACTACTCGTGTGATCGAGATAATGGGAAGAACATAACGGGGTACGTATCCACTGTTGGGAGAACAGCGGTGAGTTGGGTCTTTCAATTGCAAAAAGTTGTGGTATTGTCAACTACGGAGGCTGAGTACGTGACCATCACGGAATCCAGCAAGGAGATGATATGGTTGCAGAGGTTACTTGAAGAATTGGGGAAGAAATAAGACTTCAATACCTTGTGGAGTGATAGCCAAAATGCGATACATTTGGTGAAGAATGTGGCATATCTTTCTCGGACGAAGCACATCAAGGTGCAGTATCACTTCTTATGCATAGCGACAGAAGATGGCGAGTTGACACTGCAGAAAAGCACGGGAGAAAATAATCCAGCGGATATGTTCACCAAGGTCATAGATAGAGATATGCTGGATCTCTGTCGCAGCTTAGTGAACCTCTCCATGAAAATCTGATGGGGAGAGAGTATAGCAGAGTTATGTGAAGTTTACCGGCGTTTGGAAATTACGGCTGAAATATCTCTAAGTGGGAGATTGTAGCACATACGTCTGATGGAGGAGAGACAGCCGTCTGGACATGCATGAGAGCCATGTCAGAAATCCAGAGTAACGCCAGACGTCTGATGGAGAGGATGCAGACGTCTTGTCAAGTCAAAATCAAAAGTACAGAGCATAGTCAGACGTCTAGAAATACTGAAGCCCAATCCAGAGCAACGACAGACGTTTGATGGTAAGGGTGTAGACGTATGCCTAAGGAGCTAAAGTGATACAGAGTCTAGGCGGACATCTGACCAAGTGTGGTTTAGACGTCTATCGACGATAAAACTGCTATGAACGGAATTTTGGTAATTCGGGTTGATCTCTTATTTTGGATACGACTACGGGTTGCCTATATATATGGACCTCTCATATGATTTATGTATTGCCTAATTAAAAAGGAAAGAGATTATTGTATTGAGAGGGTGACAGTTTATATCTAGAGAGATTTGAAAAAAATCTCCTAGGGTTGCTCGTGATGTACTTGTTTCGAGATTATAGTAAACCTTACAGATTCCATTCTGACGGGAACTAGCTATACGGTGGGTGAATATCGTTAACAAATCCCTCTTAGTTTTGTGTTTGTGATTCTATTTTCTTATTCTCGCACTTTAATATCGTTTTGTCTTCGTTGTTAATTGCATGATGTGATTGCGTGATTTGTTACGTCGTAAGTATTGTTCCGTGGATCGACTTTCTCCCAACACTTTATGAAAATACAGTTTGTAAAACTTTAGCCAAATGATATAATAAAGGAGAATATGGTTGAATGTTAGGGTGTTTAATTAAATTAAGGATATCACCATCATCATTAAAAAAAAATTAATTAATTTAATCAAAAGATAACCCGTGAGGCAACCGCCCCTAAGCTGAAATAGCTGGCCATCTATTATTCAATGCATGAATGGATACTAAGGAATAATATTTGAATTATTCCCTTCATGCTTAGGTGGAAATGCATTTATATAATTCAATTCAATTTCTTAATTTCCCTTTCAATCGAGACCATACAATTACTTTCATAATTAAACTAATAATGTCTGGTTATTTAAATTGTTTCACTATATTTATTTAGACATACATATAGTTTTTTACTATGGACTCATGGAGCATTAATATTATAGGACAACTAGGAAGGTAGTCAAGCATTAACCGCGTTAAGGCCACTCTCTATGAAGACGATCTAATGCATTTCTTAATATTCTGGACTTTCTCCTAATTGCCACCGAATCTATTTGATACTTTCCGTGCGCATGAGATGTTCGTCTCAAATGGCACACTCAAAGGAAGCATTGAGACCATATATGAAAATATGGATGACTTAGTCAAATGAGAAGCACAAACTCTTAATTCCTTTCCATCCACATATAATTGATAACAAAATAATATATAAGTGGCATCGCTATAATCAATATTTGAATATCCAAAAACCATTTTCATCATATTCTAACCTCTTCAAGAAAATATTGTATCTTCTTTGTTTCCTTTTTATGTTAAATAAAGATTCAAGATAATACATCAATAACAAACATGAAAATAAATCATATCCTTATCAATCCAAATTAACTCATGAAGTAATAATATTGAGTTGTCCCTTCAAATTAATTACCAATCTTCTTTTTCCTTATTACATGGACAATATATATATATATATATATATATATATATATATATATATATATATATTGCTGAGCATAATAAGGAGCATTAAAGATAACATGTAGCATGCCTATATCCAAACATTATGCGATTATGCAATATTTAAGGATATACATGACTAGGCTCCTAGCAATAAATGGTTGGAATATAAATAAAGAATTTAATTTCATCATGTCTAATTAGGGTTTGAAACATACACATCAATGCCTTTGCTGCCCTTAATTTGAGTAGGAGAAGATTTCAATATCTAAAGTTAATGATTCTTCATGTTCATGTCATGTTTGGTGATCCAAATTATACAGCTAATGCTATTATTAATTTGTTCACTAATGCCTCGTGAGAACACCCTATATTAACAAGGACATCATCTCAACATTCATAATTCAGTTTTATTTACATTCGAGAAAGCTTATGGTGTTTATCTAAAGTTATTTCGAGGATACGTTTTATAGTATGATGGTAAAACTTATCTGCGTTAAAAACGTATTATAATTTATAAGTACTCATCTTTGAAAGAAAAGATTTACCGAAAAGCTATGCTCCTTTGGTTTTACTGTAAGAGTGATGCGAGTGAATACTAGCTTGTATCGGGTTCTGATATATTTCTTAAGGATAAATTGAGCCGTGAACGAGTGACACAATCCCGTGGTAGGTCTCATCCCAATTTAAACCCATAGACCCATCTTTTTATTTTTATCTCTTTGTCGAGTGTAAGTCCACAGCCCTATTATATATCAGCTGAAACGCGGATAAATCCTAAAACAATAAGATTTGCAACGACAAAATTTGTAAATTTTTAAAACTTGCCATTAGAAATTGAGCCATGTTGATGGCAACTCTCAAATGATTTCAAAATCGTCCCATTTTCACACGTGCGATTTAATTTTTCAACAGCGTCTAAAAAAAGTCTCCCTCTAAAAAAATGAACACGTGTCGTCAGCTGACCCTCAAGAAACGGTTCAAGCTACGTGGATCATTCCGGGCCTCGAAACAAATTGTATAATATAAATCGTCCGACAAATAAGGGATCTGTCGACACGTGTAAGAAATGGACGGTGGGATCTGGGTTGTCGGCTAGGATACGGCGTCGGGGGATGGAAAACTCTAGAAGATGGGGCACACGTGGTCCGCATGGGGAGCGGTGTGGGCCCCATTGCCGATGTGTCCCATCACAGCGCGGCTATTTTGGAATTTTTGCCGATCACAGCTATTTTTTGCAAATAAAACATTATAATGATAAATAAATTAGGAAGTTAACATTTTAAATTTGGGTTTTTTCCTAAACAGTCCCTCAATACTTGACTAATTAATAAAAATATCAAATACTTGATAATTACTGTTTACTGTCCAAAGCTTTGAATAATTAATAAATGGTCTCCGACTTACTAAAACGATTGTGTTTGTTTTATTCCGTTTAACATCTAACGGAGGGAAATCAGAAATAGGATTTTCAATTCTTTCTTAATAAATGCTGCATTATCAAGAATTGATATTGCTAGAACCTTTAGAAGGTAAATTCAGTCAACAACAAATTACAAACACATTATACATGATGATACCATTTAAATCAAAAGCATCAATAAATAAAATAATCACAAAGAGATCAAACTTTTTGCTAACGATTTGTTCAAAGCACATGTCCCTTGCTCAATTCAAACATCACCAAAATAAACAATCAGACAACATAACATTTATAACTAATTGCTTTAGTTGTTAACGAACATAATTTCTCTTTACAGAGCGGCATGCACCAAAAAACAATTGTATCCTATCCATCCACCACCATGAAAAAACATGAGATATCCAAATCTTGACCCCCACAAGCTCCAAAATATTCCCTGTTGAAAAGATAAGATGATATGATTCCTTCTGAAATTAATTGTGGCACTCTAAACTCATCACCTTGTCTCTCTTCTCATCATCACATGTGGGGTCGAAATAAATAAGAGGAAAAAGAAATTTTCCAATAGCTCGCTTGTCATGGCAATTCCCCTTCTGGGAAGAGTGCGGGAAGTGGTCAGAATTAAACTTTTACTTTTTTGGGGCAAACGCATGGGTTTCCTGGATGAGAGTGTGTTGTGTGTGGATACATCGTGTGCGAGAGTTAGGCTTACGGGCCAGTTCAAAAAAATATATATTCACCATTAATCTTGATCAATCGTATTCTAAGTATTCTAAGACATGCATACACACAAATATTATATTATTCCAAAACATCATGTGCTTGCGTATGGGTGACGAAAAACAATATGGTTTACAAATGATACGATATTTCCATAACTAAATCAGCGAACAAACGGTCACATGAAAATTGGAGTACATATGCTTTAGACCGGAAAGATCAAGATGGACACTACCGATTATTTAAAAAGGTTGCGGAAAACCGATTTTTCGACGAGCATATAAGAGAGACTCTCTCCCGTCATTTTGATATCCGCGTTTTTCTAACCAGAAAGCTTCCTACAAGAGACAAAAACAAATTCCTAAAGCTGTGTATCTATCCACCCCATACAAAAGCTGACTTCATCTTGTACTCATTTTTCCACTAAAAATAATAATTTCTTATAGAATAGTAACTTTTATTGCAAAAACAAAACAAGCATCAAGTTAAGAGGCACCGCCCATTATTGTTTTGTTTTTCTTTTTTCTATTTTAATGTTATAGAGATAGTGATCCATCAAGATCAAGTCAAGTTGCAATCTTAAGGAGTGGAAGCGCGCGTCTGCGTCCTTTTCTCTTGCTTGTAAACTTTAAAGGACGAGGAGGAGTTGTTTGAAAGTTGAAGCAAGAGACAGAAGCAAGTGGGGTTGGTGATTTTATAGCTAATTATTATTATTATTATTATTATTATTATAGATAGATAGATAGATAGATTATGATTATGATTTTCATATAAGATAGCATCTTAGACTTTGAATTTTTACTTGCCAAGAACTAGGCTAGAGATATTGTAGACCGGTAGTTACCTTTTGAGGTAAAGATAAAATCTTTTCTGAACACAGTATATCTGTTGTGCACGGCACGAGTTTGCATGTAGATTTAAATAAAAATAACGAAAAGATGAAAGAAAAAACGGATATACACTTATGTTATAAAAATGTTTGGGCAGAATAATGATAACGTCCAGCACGGCTGAAAATGTTTGGATGGAATCGTGATAGGCTCAAAAGTAATGATTCGCTACTTTTGTAAATCATCAACCGGTGTAAATATAAGACCCGGTTTTTTTTTTGAGTTTCCTCTAACGATGACAGGAAGAATTTTGAGGATGGTTGTTTGGTTCCAAATGTTGTGAATCACATTTGAACATAAAATGGACATCCAACTAGAAATGTAGGATATCATGCAATCGATTTTTAGCACAAAACTCTCAACCAAACAATAAAATGAAATAACCAAAACACAAAAAGATATCATGGAGACAATAGCATCATTTGGCATCAAAAACAAAAGTTGTATCACGTTTTGTTTGGTCACCAAATTGCAACATTTTCGTTCGTTGGTCGGCCCGGCCAGCTCACCGCCCAAATTGATTTGTCCTCATGCTTTTATATGCTTTTAGCCTAATATTTAGTTATTTAATTTACTTTATTTTAATACTAAATGATCAAACAACTTTACCAAGATGAGTCAACAAGAAAAAATACATCAGTTTGCTAGTTATATGCCCGGTTATGAGAGAGAAAGATATAAAACAATGGTCCTCCCAAAATTTCCGAACGGCTCCATCTCTTTCTCTCTTTTGCCCGAACCAAATAATTTTTCCAAGACAAAGTTAACCAGTTTTAAGTTAAAAAGGTAATAGCAATCAAGAGATAGATAAAAGACACTTGTTACCTAAAAAAAACATAACTAAAAAACATAACTGTAGTAAGTACCATGAACTTCTACCTTTCTTTCTTGAGATGCATATTCATGAACTTTGAAAATTAGAAAAGCCATGAACACAGAATAGGTCATGTTCCATCACAAGCTAGCATTTATGATCATTTACCTTCATAGAAAACATGCAGGGTTCATCTCAAACTGAATACTCTTTTAAGACCAAGCAATAACTACAGAGTTCATGCCCATTTTCAGCAGCAGCCTGTCCTCAATTATATCCACAGCCGAGGTAGTCAGCTCGTCATAGGTTTCGTTTTTCGTTTTTTTATTTATCGTATCGTAAAAAACAAATTTCCTGTTAAAATAGCAAAATAATTATGTATAGAACTAATTATAATTTTAAAAACGATCAAATTCGTTACATAGATCCACATACAATCTAAAACAATTTCGGAATTGCAACTACGCAAATACATAAATATAAATTATACAAATTCATGCATTTGATAATCAAATAATACCAAAACAATCCAACATATTCATCCATATATCATAATTCATCACTAAAACATCACAACCAAAACATCACAACCAAGTAATCAAAACATCACTGCCAAACAAAATTAACGCTACAAAAAATCAATCTTCTCCAATTGATTATTAATTGATTATTAAGAGAGAACTTCATTCTCTCGAATCTCATCTTCTACATCATTTTCACTCTGAACGGACTCTTTTTCCTCATCAATATGCATTTTAATTGTTAAATAGCTCGTTTGGAATAATAATTTAATATAAGCAGACGGGTTTTAAACCCGAATATCCAACCCGATAGGCATATTAATGGTTAAATTACGTATCGTATGTTTCGTGTTTCGTACGATACAAAATATGCATCAACCGATAAATTAATAACCCGATACAGGCTTACGATTCGTATCGAATTGTCTCTGTTTCATATCGTAAGATACGTTTCGTGCTTCGAACAAAACTAACAGTGACCACAGCATTCAAAATAGATGAGATTTTTCATACATCAGAAAAATTACAGCAAAAAATCTGTGGTCCAGTTCAAGCATGGCATCATATAGCCTAGAGACACATTGCATGTGACATAAAAAAAGATAGCTATAATGAACCCAAAATATACAATCTTATAAACTAACTACAACCCCCATCTAATGGTTAATAAATGATTCAAATATTTCAATCAATCCTCTAATAACATCTCCATAAGCATCATTCAAGCATTAAACAGTATAAATTGATCACGCCACAATAGAATTTTGGGTAGAAAATCAACATTCACAAGCGCTTTTTTGGCCTGAAACTGATAAGCAGATAGCAACAAAAGCCGAGGGTCAGAGAAATTCATTAATGGCCACAAATGATGCTTCTGAGTCAAGAATCTCTCTTTTTCCACAATAATTCATCTGAAAACAACGAGTTGGAAAGAGCTGGAAACGGCGTTATCAATCAACATATCACGTATACAAGTCAACATCGGCTCACTAACAATACTTAGCAAGAATAATACACCCCTGCCACATTTTGTCGCCATCTCATACACATCGAGCCCACAAACAGCACACTAACAGATACCTCCTCGATTAAAATCTGCAAAATAAGGATAAAAAAGGGTGCAAACTTCTAACAGGAAGCACTATAATCTGCAATTATAGAGATACTGAAACTTGGGCAGGCCCTAGAGAAAAGGTTGGAATCACAAACGAGTAGAAGAGTCTTTTCGTCCAGATCAAGGTGACGAGGATGCAGACTGGAAAAAGAAGAGGACCACAACAACTAATAATGAAAAAGCATCATTGATTCTAACCAATCATATATGAAGCATGCTGATAAGATTACTGTAACTACTACTGATCACAGAACCATGTATATTCCTAAAAGAAAACCAACACTCACGCTATGGACAATAGAATGGGAAAAAAATCAGAAGCAAGTCATCGTGACAGATTTTGGGTTGGATGTGCGAGACGAATATTTTCAGTTGACAACGTTTATTTAGTGAAAGCTTAAGTTATAAACACATGCTATGAATGATATCAACCTAGAGAAGAAGAAAGAGCAAGCTTGCGGGGGAAATATTGTAGGGTTCTTAGGCACAACCATAAGGTTTCACAAGGTATCAAACATACTATATTTAAAATATTTAGTGTGCCAAACCACCCTAACCTAGGATCTAACTATAGTTTTAAGAGCTAAACTAGAAAGTAAACATCTTTACTTCTATATGTTAACGGAATACAACCTTTGTAGACCGGTCATTCACTTCAATGGCTCCTTGTAGTGGTCTCATCGCTGAGATCATGGAACTCCCGGACTCTTGCATGGCTTCTCAAGGTGAAAGGAACGATCTTGCTTAAAGTCTTCGAGGCCGAAAATGATCTACGTCGAGAAGACACTAACTCAAGCTTCTACTTCACTAATGAAAGATTAGTAAAGCTAACACCCTATACTAAAGTGCTAATCTACTAGAGCATGATGAAGTGGGAAGTGGGCTCACTTTAGTTTTATTTTTCTCACAATATTTTCTCACTTTGCAAGAAGCTAGTGAGTTTTTTCTCAAGGTTGAAGAAGATGAGATCAAGAGAAGAGAACGAACTAATGAGGTGAGAGAATCAACTATGGATGAGTTTCTATCATATAGCTAACTCATGTAGAGACATAACCATGACTAAATTATGGTTAGGTTAATAAATATCTTAAATAAAACAAAATTAGTGGACCAAGTCAATGCATCAACAAGCTTCTACAAGCTTCATGCATGTGACCATTTATCCACTAATTTGGATTTACTTTAAATAATTAAACCCCACATTATAATTAGTATGGTGTAAGTCTCATAAACCCATGTAGTGTGTATCAACAACCATGACACAAAAATAACACAATTAATATATATCACATATATATTAAGTGTGCACATGTGAGAAAAATAAATGCTTAAGTGAGCTAATATTAGTTAATGTAAACCAGTATATCAAATATACAAGTATACACTAAATTATCAAATCCAATACTTGATTTAATAATCCGGTTATATGCAATATAACCGACTAATATTAAATATACCAACTTATCGAATCAACACTTGATTCGATAACCCAGCTATAACTCATATAACCGACCGATACAAATATCGCAAGAATAGAATACGGTATCACATACTCGCATCATTCTCGGTCCCGCACATATCACATATGTGCTCCTACTTCGTTTTGCCTGAGCCAATAAAACCTTTATGTAGGACTCTAAAGACTCGTCAATACGCACTACCCGGGTATATAGCGTTCAGCGGTCAGCGGTACTAGCTGGATGTAACGGCTACCCGGGTATTAAGCGTTCAGAAGATTAACAAGCCCGATCTAGCTCCTGTAAAGCCTGTCAGTAACACTACCGTACGGTCCGGTCTCTTCGTCTAAGATGTCGCATATCAAGTCTAGGGGTGGTAAACGTCAAACCCCAATAACTCGATAAGTCATGCCGATACGAGGCTCATAACGGGTCGAGAAACTACTGGTAACACTTACCAGTAAAACTCTGAATCGGCCTTGGTCAGGGACTTCCAGTTATAGCCAATCGAGCATAGCACGACATCTACCCCCAATACCGGGCGAGACGAAATCTCCTCCCATCGCTCATTGCCTCCTTGTGACTCGAGATTATACCTAAAAACCACCGTTTTGCACATCCTTTTGAACGTGGTAAGGTGGAAATCAAAGCACGGTAGGAATCACACAAGACTCTATGACGATCTCGGGTCTACAGACTAATCTGTACCCGTGTCACTAGAGAACTGCTATCTGACGTCAGGTATAATACCATCTAGGAGTTCTCGACGAGTCCGTCCAGTGTACCCAGTCTCCATTGAGCACCCGTATACCATCTCTGATATCAAACACCAATGGATATGAGATCATCCATCGTCCATCACAAGGGTCGAGAAGCGTATACGCTAGTCTACTCTGGTATATCGATGCCCCGTCTCGATACACCCACGACTAGGAACATTAAAGGATGAACTTATGGACTACTAAGACCCCACTAGAATGATCTGCATCATAATCCTGGTAGTCAACATCATAATCCTGGTAGTCAAGTACACATCCTAAGGGCTTTACCAACATGTAACCATAAGACAGTATCAAGAGACAAGTATACATGATAAGATAAAGAGCAACCAGATAGCATACTATCATGTCGAGCAAGAAAGTCCTCTCTACATATGTCCAAGCATCCACTATAATATACATCATATGTACAATAATGGCCTTTAGGGCATACATACAACTAACAAATATAAATAAAAATCACTCATAATAAAAAAAAAAGTGGGTACATTAGTATAGGTTCGATGTTTCTGCAACCATTAGAAGAGCAAGTCTTGCTCTCACCGTGTATCGTGCAATAGCAATTTTTAAGGCACTGGGAACAATTCTAGGATGTGCACAAAGATCGCTGCAGTCGAGTTCAATGCAGTGGTATCTAGGCAACAGGTAAATATGAACAAAGCACAGTTCATTTCAACTCTCGAAAGGGGCGCTAACCTGAAGACATCCGTGAAAAATTATATAGAAACCATCGACTTTACCAAATCAAAACACCTAAAAATTAAGGTTCGGTTTATTAAAAGCAAAGAGTATAGGGTGGTCTCAAGCTAGAGGTCTGTTCGAGGTCAGGTTGTACTTTTCGTGTTAGCAACAACGATCTAAGTCCTGGGACAATAATAAACCAAGAAACCACGAAGAAGCAAAAACAAATCATCAAAAGGACATGCTTTACCGGATCTGTACTTTGATAAACCAATACCCATAAAAATATGTCCGCACGGATAGGGGCGTGATAGATATGTATACGCATTAACACTCACATGTTAACCCTAATTTTAGGGCCAGTGAAAGAATTAGTATATACCCATTTAGGTAAAAAGGGTAGGGTAAAAGTAACCACAAGGAATTTAATCCTGCACATTTGCCTGTTAATTCTAGCCTGCTAATAACCATAGGGGGGGATATAGGATTTTGATAGTATAGGTACATTAGTTCAAGATAACAAACTAATAGACAATTTCATGTCATCAAGCAATCAAAAAGAATACTTGTGATTGTGCATTAGGCGTGTCCTTCCCTATTTGGAACTGATCCAAGACACCCAACAAAGCCAGCAAAAACAAAAGGCCATCAGCATTTGTTGATGCTCTGCATCATTCAACCAAGAGGCTAAAAACAACATAATTTACATCAACTTTGTATCTAGCAAATCTTCACAAAGGATCAAAAAGGTAAAGCTTCTGACTAGCAGAAAACTGTCATGCCCACTAGCTCAACTAGGTATCGTGAATTTATGAAGATCAGAAACAGACTATAGTGGAAAAAGATGGAATGATGAAAACTAATCTTTTTCAGCCAGATCAGATGTGTTTTCAAGGAAAAGGACCACGCAACTAATAATGAGAAAGCATCATCGATTCTATCCAATCAAATATGCACATACTGATAAGACTCTGATGTGCAGAATGCAACCATCTCACCGCCATATATTCGAAGTAGATTTTAACACAAAAAAAATAAGGAATTGATTTTAATAATGGACAAGCATCTTCAGTGAGCCAGGTCTCATGCACAAGTAATGAAGATTTTCGGTTCAACAATTGGTCAGTTGTTTTCTCACAGCAAGGAACATTCAAGAGACAAATGTATATTAAAACTAATAGTAATAATATGTATCCATTAAAGTTGACAGAAACAGATACATAAACAAAATTGTCTCGCAAGACAATCTAACCATGAAGACACAACAAACAATCATTGTAAATCATAAAAATGTATCTGACAGATCTTTAACTGATCTGCAATTTAAGATATAGGAGAGGTTACGATAGATAATAAATGGAATCACTAGATAAATACAATTGATGGCAAACTATCAAATAAATAAACAAGCAAAAATAATGAATTGATATGTAAGATGCCAATCACGTTCCTTCGTTTTTAGAATATGGAAAGCAAGGATACAACTATTGGTGTGTTTTTCTTTCATTGTCCAATTGTATTAATTATACAATCATCTACATATCATAATTTCAAAGAGCTAGAATGAGATTGTGGCCTTGCCTATACATCAACCAATAATGCCAAAGGGCCAAGTGACCAGTGATTGACTGATATAGGCTCAGGTTTATAATTAACGCAATTGAATTTGATTTAAATTAAATCACATACATCTTGCTTTCAAGAAGTTCGTTACAGTCTATCCAAATGAAACAACACAAATTTTGTTACCACCCCTAAAATTAATTTAGGAACTCTTGATACTCACACCTCTCTTGCTAGGTCCTCGCCATTCTTGAATTTAACATTACAGCCATAGGGATGTTTCTGTTTCATTAGATTCTCCATAATAAAGGATTTAACTAGAAACGCACATGACAACATGGAAAAAAGAATGAATCCCAAAAATTTTGCGGTTTGCTATGAAAAAAGAATAGCGTTTGTGGGAGAGGTAATTATTTGCATCTTTACTTCTAATGATTACTCATCATAGCTTAAAAGGATCAATAGTGACTTTCATTCATCTCTCCCCCCTTCCCCTTTCCAAATGTTAAAACAAAATAATCTTCATTTCTCTGTTTCTTATTGAATCCCAAATTACAAGTTTGGCAGCTCAATTCATCATCATCCAACATAACCTCCCATTTATGTTTAAAAATAAGAATATGTAAAGAAGATTTTAGACGTAATAGAGTTGGGAATTTAGCCTAAACATAACATTATATATTGAAAATATAATCCATATAAACGATAAGTAAAATAAAAGCTAGAAACAACAAGTCTAATGAAGAGAGGCACACAGTTAATTGTGTTGCCCCAAACATATGGCCACCATCTAATGAGTTTTTCCGATAAAAACATTCTTAAGGTAAAAAATAATCAGCCCTCACAATGCTTCCACTGAGAAAACAATTAAATGAGAAAACTTGTCCTGCTCTAGTAGCTTAATCATAGTTGTTAATATCTTACGATACGGGATGAAAGGTTCTGAAATATATCTGCCCTCTGCCCTCTGTATCAGAAAATCTATCATATCTTACGATATAGGATACATATCGTACGATATGTATCGTATACGATATATGATATGAACGATACAATATTTAAAGACCCATTTGTTATTGGGTCGGACCTAGATATCCCAAATCGGGTTTAATGACCTTAAAATATAAAATATCTCATCTCTAAAGTCCTAACTAATCTTACCCACAAAATACAAGACTTTAGAAACTCTCATCTCGTTCTCGCGTGCACTCACAAAGAAGAAATATGTTAGAAATTAGAACTAAGACTTAATGCCTAGGTTTATATATGATATTTAGGGTTTGGAAGAGGTTTGTGTATGTGTGTAAGAGAGAGAACAAAACAAGAAACCCATAGACAATTGTAACAATATTAAGTAGAGCTTGCTACTAGAAATAGGGCAAAAGAAAAGACAAGAAAACGAGAGGCATATCATCCGATTTATTTATCGGATAAAGAATCCAATGATGGATTATGGGGAAATAAAGTCCTTATTTACCGGAAGATACTTCTTGGATGTATGTTTATGAATGAATACTTTGAAGTTGATGGAAGACCAAATGGTATGAAAAAAAGAAATAAGTTATAATGATATTATATTTACTATTTAATTTTGTTAAAAAATTTAAAATTCATAGTATTTTTAAACCAATTTTTGATAGGACCTTGAAATTTTGAATGCTATTCCCAAAAAAAAGTGGAAGTGAAAGAAGAGGGGTTCGTAGAATACAAAAGTGAAAATGAGAAAGATGAGAACATCATCGGCGATGATAATAGTCGATAAATTGATAGGAGACTATTGATTGATTAGTAGTTTATTTTTTGTTATTTTTATAAAAAAAATAGTTTATGGCGTGCTAACTTAGTTAGAAAATGTATCTACTTGTGAAATTTATGCCTATGTCATATGGGTTGCACCTTTTGACCATAACACCATTTTGATTAATTATCCAATTAACTTATGAGTTATAATTGTTCAAATAACTTATGTTGTTTCATGCATTTTTTTATTTGAACTTTACATATATATAGTGTCGCTTGCGTGATTGGGATAAACTACTTTTTATAATTCTTTTAATATATCGATCCAAAACCAATTTAATCATATAATTATAAAAAAAATATAGTTATATGCTTACTTACTTAGTTATTACACAAGTGATTATCAAACGATACGATATACGATGCGATATACAATACGATACAGAAGCAAAAATGATTGATGATTCATATCATGATTTGACAACTTTAAGCTTAATAGTGCCAAAAAAGTAAGAGAATGAAAAACAAATCACCAGAAATGGATTTAAAATGATAAAGTAATTAAGGAATACATAGCTTTATGTTTTGGGGGAAATTTGAAAATAGAAAAGTTTTTTGTTTTTACCAGATGGCCACTTCGTTTCTAAGGACAAAAGCTTTAAATAGAATGTATAGTGCAATTTGCCAAATATAAATATAAGACATCTTGGAATTAGCATTCCGATTAAAACCCATGTTTTATTTTAAATTTTGCTGGTGGATTACACATTAATCAAATAAAAAATGTTCAGAACTACATGAGAATTATGTTGCTCTGATACATAGATTTGGTTCATGAACTTAGGAAATTAATAGGTTTGTATTTTAAACTAATAAGCAAACATATAATTCTCAAAGATGTGCATCTAGGTATATAGTTAGGCTAGCTAAATTCAAAATTTATTAAAAATAACCCTAGCATCCGACCATACATTTATTTATGAGCACATTATGTTAGGCTCGATGAAAACTCGTGTCTAGCTTTCACCTACATTCTATTAGATAGAATTAGCTTTACAATTACTCGCCAAAGGTAGCGACAAGTTGAAAGGCCCTCTGGCTACTACCAATCACGACCTTTCAAAAGTAAATCTACTTAAAGATCTTATGATTAGAGACAGAGAATAAACCAATGTACATAGATACTTCTCTTGAAAAAAATTTGATAAACATAGAATCACTTATTTCTCAATTTTCTCAATTTAAATGCATTTTCAGCAACGATTCTTTATTTTCTTTGATTTTCAAATACTACTAAACTACGAGATCAATACAAGATTTCTCAGTTTTTCATACTCAAGGAAGAAATCAGAAGGGTCGATGAGCGTGGTTCCTTGGCATTGTTTTTCTCAATAAGATCTATACAAATGTGGTAAGGTAAAGCAGCTAACTGTATGGTTCTTTAGGCCTGTTATTTAAACTTTTATACTTCTCATTTTTGTAATTATTCATACATATTTATACAGAAACAATATATTTTAGTTTAAGATATTCAATCATAGTAAGTTTGGAAAGATGTTTGGCTACGACAATGGTGGGTTTGGCGGTGCGTATTGAAAGAGTGTCACAAAGCCTTCTGCTATGAGAAAACATTAAAGATATGCTAGGTTATATACAACTTATACTGTTTAGAATTTCTAATTTTCGAGGTTTATTTTTATGAGAAAGGTCAAAGAAACGTTTTTCCACTCAACATAATCAACTGCAATATTCTACGGGTAACATTTGTTGGCTATAGTACTCTCAAGGCAATTATTATAATCGAAAGTAGGCAATTATGAAAATTAAAGGACTTATACGGGTAGAACAGGCTTGCTCGATATGATAGTATGCTACCTAATTTGTCTTTATCATTGATGTATACGCTTTTTACTTGTTATTACGTGCCGCTAATACATAATAATAAAGCCCGTAGGATCTTTACTTGATTACCAAAGTTATAATGACGATTATGCGTGTGAGAGCTTGGTAGTCCATAAGCGCATCCTTTTATGTCCCTAGTCGTAAGAGTATCGAGACTGGGTATCGATAGTCCAGAGTAGACTAGTGTATACGTTTCTAGACCCTGACAAGGGACGGTGGCAGATCTCATAACCATTAATGTGTCGCACCTAAAATTATATACAGGTGCTCACTGGAGGTGAGTTTATTGGACGGACTCGCCGAGAACTTTTAGATGATACTGTACCTATCATCAAATAGCAATTCTCAGGTGACATGAATACAGATCATCTGTTGACATGAAATCGTCATTTATCTCGTGAGTTCCCATTGTACTTTCATTACTACCATATCATGGCTCTACTGAGTCGTGCAAACGGGTTTTAATTGAGTACAGTGCCGAGCCACATGGAGGTAGTGAGCGATCGTCAGGGGTTCGTCTCTCGGTATAGGGCGTCAATGCCGCGTTGTGTTCGGTTAGCTCACCATAAATCCCTGGCCAGGGTGGATGAGATTTACTGATTAAAGATCAGTAGTTTTTCGGTATGTAATGAGCTTGAAACCGACATAACTTATCGGATTATTAGGGTTCTGATGTTATCCATCCCCGAGATCTGGTATGCGATACTCTTAGACGAAAAAACCGGACTATACGAATATTGTCACTTACAGATTCTGTAGGGATACGGATGAGTTTGCTCGTCAGCCGTCCTTTCGTTCAATACATGGATAGTCGTTACATTCAGCTAATGTCGCTGATGTGCTTGTGGTTAATCCATTGCCAGCGTATTGTCGGGTCTTTAGAACCCCACAGTGAGTTTCCCGGTTCAGGCGAAACGATGTAATACGTGCGTATTTTGATACGCACTCAGGTTCGATTAAATACATGTATTTAGTGTTTTAAAAGAGGAAAAAGAAAGCGGAGCGGTCAAATAGCCAAAACGCTTAAGCAGCCGCTCAGGCGGCTCAGAAATCAAAACGGTGGGGTTTCATCAATATTTCTTTTCTTGTCAATAAATAATGATTCTCATTAAATTCTAACTACTTTTATGGTACTTTTGTACTAGCAAATGCCCAGATTTAACCCAAAATTTAACAAATTTGCTTAGACAGTATATTATTTGCTAAAATATGCTCAAATAATTCAATACAAGATTGAAATTTTCTTAGAATTTATTAGCTTATACAGTGCTTATAAACTTTTCGATGCCTAATATCAAGCATCATAACTTAAATCAGTAAAAATACTTACCAAATTATTTAAAAAGTATCTAAAAGATTGTAGCTCAAAACCAGATGGAGTCATAATCGAATTGGAATTTCATGATTGAAATAGAAAAACTACTCGAAATCGAAATAGAAAACTCAAGAATTGCTCGAAATCGATTTAGATCTCGACTTCTTGAAGTTGATAAATCTAAAACATTGGAGTTTTAAAACCCAAATATTGAAGTGTCTCAAAGTCGGCTCAACCGTGGGATTTATCGAGTCGAACACGAAAGATAGAAACATGGAAAAGGAGAAAAAGAATAAATGGAATGTTGTATTAATTGACATTTGTGTATTCTTATTTCAATAATAGTTATATACCCTTTATAACACTTATGATGTGTATACATCAATAAAATAGGTTATGTAATATCATCCGTTTAAGCAGGATAAAGCGAAGCGGTGAAACCCGCTCGGCCGTTTAAGCAACCGCTTAAGCGGCCGCTTTCTAAAACATCGTGTGTATTTGGTACACGTACTTTAATCGGGCGTTTTGATAATACTGGCAGGTTTGAAAGATAGCCGGATCATTATGAGCTAGTATTATATTTCTCATTATATCTCTTTTGGGGTATTTGTATTTTGACACGAATACAGAATTTATACGAAAACGAATATTTGTATAAATACGGGTATTTTTTTATCTTTATACGAATACGGGTATTCATATTTTGATAAGAATACGGATATATGTATTTTGATAAGAATAAGAAAATATGTATTTTGATATATATTTGGGTTTGTGTATATATGTGTGTGTGTATGCATGCATGTGTGTATTGATACACATCTTTTTCCTTCACACATGAAAGCTTGGAAATTAGTCTAGACTCATTACTCGTGTCATGAGTCATTGAGTGACTCATGCTTTGAGTTCTATATCTCTACTTGGATAAGAGCAAGTAGAAAGAGAATGGCTAAGAGTTTTTTTCCCACATGATTATCCTCTCCTCTCTTTTTCATCATCTTTTGAGCTTCCATTTTTTAAAGAAAAATTTGTAAAGAGGGATACCATGATATAGCGACCACTATATCAATCTTACAAACAATTCTTAGCAAGTTTTGTTTGTGAGTTGCTTCACTTGGTTTTTGGATGTGAAGCTAAAGCTCGATTCTGACTCTTTCGAGATGGATAATCTTCGACGAGAAAGATCGGCGTCCAAGCTCGTTCACGACGACTTCGGAGCCGTGCTAGAGTCCTTGGAACGGTGTAGGGGTCTTCTGCAATTGCACGGACACGCTTCAAAAGTAGCTAACCCCTAACCTTGCTTGTTTAGTAATTTGTTTGGAATCGTTTCTAAGGTAGAGGTCGCTAGTGCTTGCTTTTAAATTTTTGTTTTTCTCTTCCGCCTTCGCCGTGAGTCTTGTGGCACGAGTACTAGGATCCTTACAACATTCAACAGCTTAATATTATTTCGGATGAGATCTTTGTGCATCAAACTCGTGGGAATATTGCAATACCAGTTTAGAATGAGCTAAATTATTTCAAATAAAGGATGCTATACGAGGAATAACATTTGCATAAATATAATGCTGGGGAAATTTTGCATATTACAAATAAAAAATGGAACTATAGATAAGTGGATGAGAAACATACCATCCTCGATAAGAATTCCATTGCATGAACAGAAGAATAGCATGATGCTAAAAGGAATCTTTGGTTCCTATCCCAAGTTGATGGAAATATTGGATGTTGTTGTGATATGTAGATTTTAAAAAATAGTAACCTAAACCCCTGATTTAAATCCAAGCGATAACTGAATGCATATTTCTAACTCGAATCTTATGGCGAATCATAAAATTAACATTCAACACTAGCCCCAAACAAAACTCCTAGGTTTAAACCCAATCCATATCCAAAACTAATACATGTTTAATGAAACCACCTTGCCGAATTCCCAACGATAAACGAAAGCTTTTTCACTAAAACTAGATTTCTACACCGAAAGATGCTAAGCATACCATGTCAAAGGGACATTATCTGACAATGAATATGTATCGTTATCTAGCTAAAAATATAGCATGCAGAAAGCGCTAATAAACTGGTAGTTTCATATCCATAATCAATTCAACATTGTTTTCCTTCATCAACTCCTTTCTCAAACATGGGGTTATACCAAACACAATAACAAAGCACTCCGACATGATGTTAATGAATCACAAACCTGAAAATGTGATACCAATATGCATTGCATTCTCTTGGCAAAATGGAAAGCATGCATAAAACAGCTATAAATCACAAACAATGCACAAACGACTAACTCAATAACGCTGCCAAATTATATAAACCTAAAGGCAAGACATAATCCCATAACAACAAAACGCAGAAATTAAAGCAATCTCAAAGGACGATCCACATAACAAGGTTGGATATTCAGAAAACTACAAAAAAATTGACCTGATCGAAAATTTCACTCGAGCGGCACCTCGACGATGCCATCCCCAATCTCCTGCTGCAGATCCTTGGGATCTTTCCCATCGACGGTGCACCCAACCGAAACGCACGTGCCCAGGATCTCCTTGATAGTCCCGCTCAGATCCTTCGCCATCGACCTCGGCCTCATCACCCTCGCGATCTCGATCACGTCGTCGAGCGAGATGTTGCCGCTGTGCTTGATGTTCTTGGTTTTTTTCCGATCGCGCTCCGGCTCTTTGAGGGCCTTGATGACGAGGGCGGCGGCGGAGGGGACGACGGAGACCTTGGCCTGGCGGTTCTGGACGGTGAGCTTGACGGTGACGCGGAGGCCCTTCCAGTCCTTCGCCGTCTCCTTCGCGATGTCCTCGCCGATCTTCTTCGGGGAGAGGCCGAGGGGACCGATCTTGGGGGCCAGGGACGAGGCGGCGCCGACCTCGCCGCCGGTGACACGGACGTACACGTCGACGACCTGCGAGGGGTCGAACTTCGGCGGCATCGCTGAGATCTAGGGATTTCTAGGGTTTTGGAATGTGGAGCGGGAGAGGAGCAGGGCTAGGGTTTGAGAGAAGCATATGTATATATGTAGTTGTGGGCTTTCAGGGAGAGATGTTAAATTTGAGCCCAAAAGTAGACTTTGGGCCTATTTTAAAAGGTTTTGAGCTTTTTACATAAATACCCAGAACTTTATGTACATATGCATGCGAGAAATGTTGAAGTCCTCGGCAACGTCTTTATGCACGTGCAGGACTGTTAAACGAGCTGAACGGGCGGTCGAGCTCGTGTAATTGAAATTGAGCTCGAGACTGTCAAAAGACCGGCTCATTCAGTTCGCGTTCGACACTCGGTTCGGTTAAATGGGCTCTGAACAAGCCTTAAATAAGCCGAGATAGAGTTGTGCTTAGACAAGATCTGGACGAGCCGAGCTCGAACTTGTTATGTTCTCGTCCGTTCGTTTATTTAACCGAGCCTAAAATTATGTTCAATCTCGGCTAGTTTAGGTAAACGATGAGCTTGATCGAGCTTTTACCAAGCCGAGCTCTGAGCTTTTTTACCGGCCCTAAGCATGGATTTTTGGGTTTATCACAGACTCACAAAAACACTGGTTCAAGGAATGCATATTCTCGATTTAGACCAACTCAAAAAGAGGAAAAGGAGACCGAAGAAAACATGGATTGGGGCAATACAAATAAATGTGGATGTCTAAGGCCTTAATGAAAGTATATCGTTCGATATGAGTGAGTGAAGGCGGAGGATCCATGTGCTCGAACCTGCACGATTCTCATGCCGGTTCATGTAGCCTATCCCATATGCTTGGGATAAAGACCCGGTGGTTGTTGTTGTTGTTATTGTTGTTGTTGTGTAGGAGACACCAAGGGACAGTTATGAATGATTTAGACGTGCGAGAATTTAAAATCCTACAGCTTTATCCAAAGGAAATATTTATAAAACATTATGATGACCATCTAAATAAATAGGCTCGGAAAAGTTCGAGGCTCGTGTTGAGCTCTGTGAAAGCTCGCTCGGCCTCATTTTACAAAAAGACGAGCCGTGCTCAAACAAGATTTGAGCTTGTTTGAATAATTGAACGGACACAGAGCTTCGCCTAAAGCTCGATCGGTTCGTCCGCTCTTGCAACAGCCATAAACATATACATCACTTAAAATCTTTGAAAGTTTTATTTTTTTGATTTATTATACATATTGTGAATATAGCATCCCCTCCAAAAGAATAATTAAACCCGACTTTGTTAGAATCCTTAATTAATATTTTCGGATTCGTGCTTTCTTAATTTATGCTAAACTTAAACTATAGTATATGATACTAGTTTTAGTCTACCTAACATCATGCCATCATCTTCTCCAAATATAAATTAAGCCATACATTAATATTAGGCAGGATGACTACACACACACACACTGATAAAGTAAACAAACTTAAAAGGATAAGGATACGTGTTGATCATATAAAATATTATTGTTGCATAGAAACAGAATAATTAGTGGGACATCAGATATATATGAACAATTATCATGAAATGCCATGAAACTTTGTACCTTAATTATGTGATTGAAATGTTCTCTATCTTCTACTTTAATTTGGAGGATAGAGAAGTTAGGCACTAGATATAATGCATGTCCTTTTGCGATTGCAACTTCATGAAGACTCTTTAACATCCAACATCCTGAAGAACCGCATATATACTCTCGTATCTAGACAATTTAAGGGATGCTCACTAAACTTTCAAGTGATAACAACAATGGAGAAATTTTAGTTTATGAGCATCACACTGGATTTATCAGTGAGTTTGAGACAGTAGTTAATAGGTTGCTTGTATGTATCTTTGCATGTGTGTGGGGGTGTTCCTCTCTTGTTTTCTTTCTTGATCGTAGAATATATAAAATAGAATGCGAGTATACAGCATCATTGTAGGATGACGGAACACATGATCTCATATGTTTCATTTCTTTTTTAATTTAAAAAAAACTCGATTTGATGTAATGAATTCTTGCATTTACAAATTAAACCTGCACATGCATCGATGAACATGCATGGCATGCCATGTGTCCAGCCATTTCCTGAGCATTGTATTCGGCTTTTTCTTATATACTTACCCAACATATATAAAGAGGTTGACGGGTCTGCGGGATGCCGCAGCCAATTCATTAGCTGTGGTACAACAGACCTAATCAAGGGAAAACATACGTACACGGGTCCCTAGAACTTACTTGGTTTAAGTTTTGGCGGGCACCACCTATTGTTTTCTCACTATAGCGCGGTTAATGGGGTTGTGGACTGCGTACGTAGCCCCATTTTTCTATTTTCCGTCTGACCCTTGTCGTTTGTTTCTTCACAAAAACCTCAACGGTCGTAGTTTCACAACGAAAGAACAACACACAGGGCCTTAAAGTCGGAGGCTTCACGTGGTCCTGGACCCCACCCGTGGGGAGCTGTGGGGCCCACCCACGCGTGTCAACGTCTGTCTACCTTTCCCGGGAGGACCACCGAGCCATGCCCCCACTCATGCGTGTCTTTACCTCCTCTTCTTTTTTGGATCTCCGTGCGGCGACAAAATCGTAACGGTTGAGGTTTCCCGCAAAAGGATCCTACCCGTTTTCGAAATTACCAAAATACCCCCGGTTCAAAATTTTTTTTTTTATTCCGAATTCGAAACCTTCTCTAAATTGAATAAAAACCTGGTCCATTTTTAGAATATCAAAATCCATTCTTGGATAATAACTATTCTATGGATATATGCAAGTTTCGCATTGACTTTTTCCTTCAATTTGATTTATATCTTTACTATATTGACTTTTAAGGGTGTATCAAATTAAAATTGATTATCCGATGGCGAGCAGTTTTTCAGCTTTTTATGAACTCAACATTCTCATTTTCGGCTACAATTTGGCTCATCAATTCTCACCGAATTATGACACGGTGTAATATAACAGTCCATAAGATGTATCACCTATTAAAAATATTTATTAAAATGGAAACACAACTCTAATTAGTTCCGTGGAATGAAAAATATTTAGAAAAGTTAGAGACGCTCTTCGTCTATTTGTTGTTAGCATAGACATGGGAATCATAACTATTGTACCATTAGACCAGAGCTAAGCTTTGATTTGATTAGGAGGCAGAGAAAACTCTCAATTTTCTTGAAATGCCGAAATTAAAAGGAAAAGGTCAAAACGCCATTAAATAATCATAACCGGTCAAATTCAAATAATACAAAAAAAAACACATAATTCGAAATTATTAAGAAAAACAGAATATTATTAAACAAATAACACAACCAAATCTTCGCATCAAACTCGAAAGCCTTTGTATACGCTCCAGACGGTAGCAACTCTGATGTGTGGATCTAAAAGTTATAGGCTATGGGAATTAACTTTGAAATCAACATTGATTTTTTTGGCATGTCTGACTGTATATCTTTTGAGCCACACGATACGGATATTCTTCAGCAGCATGCTCTCCGTCGCATCATTTACACGTATTAAAACCTCATAATGGCATAACTGTAAGAACAAGAAAGGATAAGGTCATAACTACTCATCAACGCCAAAGATAAGGACCCTTATCCACATTACCCCACACACGCACAAACCCTATAAAAACCCCAACCAATCTACTCAAATTTTCACACTCAACAACAATCCAATTCAAAAAATTATTTATAAAATAAAATAAAATAAAATTCCGAGGACCAATCTGCAAAAATGGCAGCAGCATCAAGAAACCAGCAGGTCCTCAAGCAAGCCATGCGCCTCTTCACCCCAAGGAAAATGGAGAACCGTTTAGCCTCCAACCCCAACGAAGACTTTGATGAATCCGACATCTTCTCCTACCAACCCGAACCCGATAACCCGTTAAGGTTTCCGGCGCCTGTATCGAGGCCCAAGTGGCAGAAACCGAATGCGGAGAGCGCGCCGGTGAGGATACCGGATTGGTCGAAGATGACCGCTGGGAGTTGTAACAACTCCGACGAATTTTCGGATATCTTTTTAATCCGACCCGAACCCGAGCCCGGTAACCAGTTAAGGTCGCCGGTGGAGCCGCCGCATGAGGTGATGATGCGGCGGAGGGCGGCGTCGCTGTCGGTGGTGGAGGGGGCCGGGAGGACGTTGAAGGGAAGGGACTTGAGTCGAGTTAGAAATGCCATTTGGGCGCAGACCGGGTTTCAAGATTGACCCGATCCGGATCCGCTCCATGGCCGCCTTTTTTCTAAATATTTTTTTTTCCTGTTATATATTTTTTTAATTTCGAGGAAAATTATTAGTAAGAGAGGTTTGAGAGAGTAAGAATCCGGTTTTTTTTTTATGTACATTGAATTAGATGTATCGAAATAAGATTTTCGAGGTTGTTTGATCGGATTTTCATGGGCCATCGACTTGATAACTAAGCAGTGTATGAGGCAAATTAAATGGAGTAAGAATCCATGTTTTTTTTGGACTTTACCGATTTTCAATGATATGAGCAGGGGATCAAGGATTATTATTGCATTATCATGTTATTAATTTAGAATTTAACAAAATAAGCGAAGGTATATTTTATAGTTGAGTCTATTTCAAAATTTATTTATTTAGAAAGGGATGACACGAAGATGAGTAGATTTAAGTAGCTATATATACTATACTCTTTGTATGACCGGTAGAAACCATGCACGCACAATGGTTTTTCTCTCTGTTTTTCTTTCACGAGTTCTTCAGATCAATACATATAATAATAAATATATAATACTATTCTTGATAAAGTAGTAATCTTTATGATGACCAAGTTCATATATAATGTGTATGTATCTTGACAATAATTGATGTATTATTTGAAAACGTCCTTTGAATGGACGCAACACTAGGAAGTAATTTGTTGGGTTTTTTTCAGCAAAAAGATAAAAGGATTATAGAAAAAAATTTGAAAAAGAAATTTTTGCCCTCTTCATGACTAATAGCTTCACCAAACTTGACTTTAAATGCCGACGTGAGGAAGCAATCAACCATGCAAAGGAAGTAAACGCCTAGCTCGTATAATGGTGAAGGGTTCAAACATGAAAAATTAAATTAATCAATAATTTTGAAGAAATTAATTTATTTCATAAAGAATTGTTGCTGTTGTAACGAATCGAATCAAAATTTGAAGGTGAGAATACGGAGCTTCACAACCGGTTGAACTTGAAGATATCCGAAAGCGTTCCTTTATACTTATGAAATGTCAGTACCTTAAGAACTAAACCTTAATTAGCTCCTCAAATAAAAATCCATTTCCCAAAATTAAGAAACATTATCTCAAATTAATCCATCCCATCTTTATCTGTCCACCTCATCTCTTCTAGTTTGGTAAGGTAAAGTTTTCTTCCATTTTTTTTTTCCATCCAAAAGAAATGAAAACCCAACACTTAACAGTTTGATTGCTTCACGCTAATTAATTGGCATCAAGAATCAAATAAATGCTCTTTCTGATTAGGTCACTATGGAAGACTTTGCTATCAAATGATTTTGTAGTGGAGTGTACAAAGCTAGCCTATAGCAGTCCCAAGTTATTTTTCCGTTTTTTGCACTCTTATATCATGTTGTGTGCACGCGTCGTGAATTATACGACTCATGTCCGTATGATTGAGTTATAGGTGTTACCGAGCAAGCCCATGAAGGGCGTCACAATACTATGTTATCTACTTTCATTACATATTTACAATCACTATTGTATATTAATCTTTCTTTTCCCCTTCCACTAAAGTGCTGGTTGGTTTAGTGAAAATGTAGAATGTAATTATTGCTACTAAATAACACATATGGACTATGATGTATTATTTTTTAGAGGAAACGAGGCCTAGAGTGTTATTATTCTCTACTATGGGCATGTTTGGATGCAAAACAATTTGCTCAACAATCGCTTGTTTTTTCCATCAATGTGGGTCCCGCATCAATAAGCTTGTTTGGATGCATTATGAAGATAAGTGGTTATTGACTTAAATTGTGTGTTTCCACTTAAAAATGATATATTTTCCCACTTAAAAATAAGCTAGTATTCCTAACTTATTTCATAAGTGATTATGAAATAGTAAATCTGACCAAGTAATATACCATAACACCCCTTATCTTTTCATCCAAATTTTAAAATGGCATTAATTATACGTCTTTTTGATCATTTTACACTTAATAACCACTTATCTATCACTTTTTATACAAAATCACCTGAACACCAAACAAATTATTATTCATAATCACTTATAAATGATTATTTCATTTTTTTCCAAAAAATAATCACTTATAAGTGATGGCAAATAATCACATAAAAATAAGCTCATACAAACGGGCCATATATTTTCAGATATTATTAGATCCTTGTTGGGGTTAAAATTAACACCTCATTAACCAAAAGTCAAAGTCATAATCAAACCGCGAATAAATTGATCCAAACCAAAACAAACGGATCCTACTGTCGAACCCAAGCCGGGCCCACGCCTGAACCCAAGTCCATGCAGATCGACCCCAAGTCCAAAACCTGCTCCATGCCAAGAAAGTAAAACAAATAAATGTAATATTTAAATAAATATGCAAAATGTAAAATAAATGGGTAAAAAGCCAAATTATTTAATGCCCATGGCTCATGTGCAAAATAGAAATAAGCACATGGGTATGAGATGGGCAAAATGTCAACCTATATAAGGCAACATTATGAAGAAATGAAACATAATTCAATTTCTCAAATAAAATCTAGGGTTTGTGCCTCTATCTTCTCTCTCTCAGGTTCTACCTCTTTCTAATTAAATTAAAATCTTAGCTCTCTTTTCTCAAAACTAAATAAAGTTTCATTATAAACCCATTAAAGGAGAGTTTAACTCTCACATCAAAACCAAAATGGAAATATTTTTGCTATCTTTTTCTTTCTCCTTAAGGTCCAATTTGAAAGAGAGAGGAGAAGGAAAATCCATCTTTCAAGGCTCCATCAAGAGAAGAAAAGAGATCTCTTTTCTTAATCCAAAATCCAAATCTTGAACTTTTAAGAGAACCTCAAAGAAGAAAAGAGGAAATCTTTGAGTTTAACTGTATAATAAAAATTCTTTTGGAACTTTAACTCCATTAAAAATCTTTGGGATTCAACTCCATATTTTAAATTTTTTTGAGTTTAACTCCATAATAAAAATTCCTCTAGGAGTTTAACTCCATTTAAAATCTTTTGGAGTTTAACTTCATAATAAAAATTCTTTGTAAGTTTAACTCCATTTAAAATCTTTTAGAGTTTAATTTCATAATAAAAATTCTTTTAGAAATTTAACTCCAAAATAAAATCTTTTTCGGGAGTTTATCTCCAAAACAAAATTTTTAGAGTTTTACTCCATAATAAAAATTAAAAGGGTTCAATTTTAAGTCCGAAAGCTTAACCTCCCTTTTCGGTTCGTGCTTGTGCCCCGTGGGCACATGCCGTGCACGTGCCCTTTTGTACCGCCTTCCGCCCACATGAGGGGAGTTCCCTTTTTCCCTCATGAGGGGGGAGGCTCCCACTTAACTGGAGCTCCCGCTCCTCCATTTGGAGGGTTCCCCTTTTCCTTACATGAGACGAGAGCTCCCACTCCCCATCACGCGAGGGAGGGAAATTCCCACCAAGTGGGAGCTTCCCCTCTTCATAAAAAAATAAAAATAAAAATAAAATTAATAAGTAAAATAAAACAAAAAATGTTTTTTTGAATGAAAAAAATCCATTCGTCACATATAGAATTAAAAAAATGAAATGTACATGTTTCTATCTATTTTTTTAAGTATCAGCATATTATATTGAGTTCGCATAGTCAGTTTGACCCGTCAATCGGAGCTTCTCTCGCTCTAAAAGCGAGAGATAATTAACGACAGTTTAGTCCGCGACTGCCGAAAATTTGGATCTCCACAATCAATAAAACCCCAGCCTGCCCAAGACATGGGGAATCTGTATACGCCTGACAAGCATGCGTATTCTTATTCTTATTTCAATAGGATGATGAAAAACACTCTACAGATTCTGACACGCTAGATGAGACTTTATCTTTCCTTCGATATTTCGGGTTTAAATGATCATGCGAACTCAATCAACATACATATTGTTTCGCCCAATCAGAGCAAAACTCTGTTCAAATTCAAAATTCAAAATTTTGAAGCAACGCTTCAAGTCTCGGGCGCAACGCGCCACGTGTCAGGCGCTAATACGTCAGCGCAGCGCCCAAAAAGACGCGCCCAATCAGAGCAAAGCTCTGTTTAAAGGAAGCAACGCTTCAGTTGCGCTGCGCATTGCGCTGCGCGACACGTGTCAGCGCGGATGCGCTAGCGCAGTTGCGCTGCGCTTTGCGCTGCGCGACACGTGTCAGCGCGGTTGCGCTAGCGCAGTTGCGCTGCGCTTTACGCTGCGCGACACGTGTCAGCGCGGATGCGCTAGCGCAGTTACGCTGCGCTTTGCGCTGCGCGACACGTGTCACGCGCTGAGGCATCTGCGCCAAACAGAATTAAAGATTTTTAAAGAAATCTTTCTGTTCTTGTTAAAACAAGAAGATTTTCTTCTGTAAAACAGAAGCTCTTGGATTAAAGATCCTACGGTGGGGAAAATTCCCCAAATCACTCTGAGAAAGATCTCTTTAACAAATTCAACAAACTTATGGGCACTATAAAAAGGACCCTAGGCCTCAATTCAAAGGCATCTACATTTTCTTGAAAAATCAAGAGCTTCAAACAGAGAGAACTCTGAGAAAAATTTCAAGAAGAGGTAAAAAACCTTTATAAGGGAGAAGAAATTTTCTCTAATAGATCATTGATCTAAAAACAAGATCAATGATCTTCATATAATAAATAGTGCTTTGCACTTCTTATGAACCACTGGTTCTTTAAAACAGAAAAAAATAAATAAAAAATAGTGCTTTGCACTTTTATGAACCTCTGGTTCTTGAAATGAAAGAAAAATTTATTTTTCTTTGATTCTAATTTGATCAAAGATAAAAAAAATAGTGCTTTGCACTTCCAAACTGCGTTGTTGCGCTCTTGAGAGCGCGCCACGTGTTAGCTGTAGAACAACTTGCGCTACGCGCTCTTAAGATAGAGCTTTGCTCTCTGGAATTGGCGCAACTCGCTGAGAGCGCGCCACGTGTCAGCAGCGCAACAGCGCAGCGCACTAGCGCAGCGCTTGCGCTCACCAGAGCATGACACGTGTCCTATCTACAAGCGCTTGTGCTCAGTAATTGGCGCAAAGCGCCTGACAAATGCAATGCATTTCCCAAAGGGTCAGGCCCAAATCAAAAAGACCAAGCATGCCTAATTAAATTGATGCTCTGCATCATTTATAAATGGGCAGAGCCCAAACAAAATAACAAAAATGTTATGCAGGGCAGAACCCAATTGAGAGGTCCAATGGACCAAAACAAATGCTCTGCATTATAATAAAAAAGGGCAAAGCCCAGTCAAAACGGGCATAAATGGCCTAAAGTAATGTTATGCATTATTCTAAAAAAAGGGAAAACCCAGACAAAAAACAAATGCAAATAAAATATTGGACATTTTTAACCGGACGTAGCCCAATCGTGGTCATAAGTCCTTAAATTAAATTAACTGAGCAGAATGGCTCCTAAACCAATCCACATCCGGTTCGAGGGTACATCTCCGAACTCCTTTGATATCCATCGTTGTAATTCCTCAACGACGTCAAAGAGGTGACGGGTCCCAACGACCACACACCCATATGGACTGCGGGGTCCTTAAACTCGTGGACCGAAACGTCCCTAAACTAATATCGGACCGAAATGTCCCTAAACTAATGACGGACCACCACGTCCCTAAACTGGAACATGGACCACCACGTCTCTAAACTGGAACAATAGAGCCAATTGCTCTTCTTTCGGATCTAAACGATCCCGTTCAAGTCGATCTTAGTCCAAAATAGGACTAACGTATCCTTGGCGAACGTTTAAGTCGATCTTAGCCGCAACGCGACTAACGCATCCTTAAACTAAAGAAAAACACCAAACCCAAATCTAAATAAATACGGATTTGGACTAATCCACGTCCTACAGGCGACGGCATTACTCAGTCTCCGTATACAATCCACGGGCAACCACAAACAAAACAAACACCCACGACACGGAGTGAAACTCTGGAGAAGGAGAAAGTTGTTACCGCAATGCGGTAGCATAATTAACTGCAGGGGCTTGCGCCTGCAGGGAAGAGCGTCCCCACAATCAAAAAAAAAAAAACCCCTCAAGCGAGAGGGAATCTGATGAAGTCTGCTACATCGGCCGCATCCGTCTAAACCTCCGATACATGATGCCATAAATCAACTTGGCATCTTCGGAGAGGTGGATGGATAAAACCAATTAGCATCTGCCCCGAATCTCAGTGCCAGGACTTCGCGGTCCTGTGCGCCGTCTTTCGGAGGGGAACAGATTCTGGCACGCCCGGTGGGACCTCTTCCTCTTTCCACTCCACACTTCGTGTGTCGTCTTCGCGAACCAATCGCGGTTTGTTAAATGGTTGTCTTCGGATTTCAAGCTACTAAGATTTGGTCTTTTACTTGGCGTAGAATTCAAGATTCAATGGCCTCTAACTGCACCAACTGCTCGAAGTGTCACTGCAACGGACGCTCCACCTCACCGGGAGGTGTAGCATATGGGCCCCAAGCGGCTTCCTTCCTCACTCTGCCGGTAGATCAGGTGACCCAAGCCACCACTGGTCTGTTCTTTGGGACCATGATCCCACCTACAAGCTTCCCTACGCCAATACCTGCACTGGAAGTGAACAAAAAGTCGGTCTTCGACCGGCTCACTGCTACGACGGCCCCTGTCAACGGGTCGCTCACTACCAAACCGACAGCCTCTGTTTTCACCAGGCTAAATCAGAACTCTGAATTGGCTGTCCCGAGGAAGGCAATAACTGTTGCTCCGGAAGTCGTCAAGGCGGCTTCCCCTGTTAAAGAGTCAATCTTTTCAAGGCTGACGATTCCTGCTCCTCCCCCTACTCGAGGGTCTGTCTTCGACAGGTTGAATATCACTCCTCAAAAGACAACCTCAGTCTTTAAGAGGTTAACACCGGCGACGCCTCATTCAAACAGGGGGCAAAAAGAAACTATCTCAAATTCCGAACCAATCCCGATGGCTCGTCGTGCACGACGTCGCCATTGGCAACGAGTAAGGAAGGCAGGGGGCAACTCCCCCTCAGGGCTAACTCCACCGGCTCCAGTGGTGGAAGTCAACGCTGCTGTTCCAACTGGGAACAGCTTTGAGCTGCTGAGAAGGGTACGGAAGAACTCTCCAACCGCTATATTGAAAAGATCTCCTCCGCCTATAGACAAACCTCCAGGGACAAAGCAGGAACAGCCCCCTCAACGGCTGTCGTCAAAAATATACAAGGTTTGGCGTAGAGTTCAAGACTCCGTGATTGACCCGGACCACTTTCATCACCAGAAAAAGGCAAAGGTGGAAAAAGACAAAAACCGCCCCATTAGACAACAGGGGGCAACAATTGCTAAGATGCCCACTTCAACGGTTCACAAAAGAAGGAGGCCAGAGAAAGCTCCCGTGATAATGGCAAAGTCTAAAAGCGGTGAACCTAAACGCCCCAAGTCAGGGGGCATAACGGTTCATACGGTTTATATGGCTTCTGGAAAGGAGGAAAGCCGCACTTCTACGGGTCACCGACCGCTCACCCGATCAGTGACCAAGGCTCAGGAGCAGCAACAAAAGCTCCAGGAGATGATGAATGCTATGGCCGTGCTTACAGAGCCAAAAGAAAACCCTGAAGCGTCCTTAGATGAGCGCCGAGACGAAGAGACCGACGCCGAGTTCCTTCGCCGAATATTGGAAAAGAAGGACAAAGAGGCTGCTGAACAAGCGGCCAACATACAGCGTATGGGCCTCCTCTTCCAGGACATGATAGGGATGATGATACAACAAGATCCCCCAAATGAAGAACCTCCGATCGTCCTTGGAGACGATAGGGGAGAGACATCGAATCCTCAGCCCATTCTATCAACGGCTAAAGAGGATACAATCTCTAAAACTGATCTGGATGAATACATAGCCCAGCAAATAAGGGTTCATCATGCGGCCGAAGCAGCCGGCCACGTCGTAAAAACGGAGCGGCCATATCCAGGCTGGTATGACCAAATCAAGTACCCGCCGGGTTACACAATTCCCAAGTTCCATGTCTACAAGGGGACCGGCAATCCCCATCAGCATGTTGCCCAGTTCAGGGCGCTTTGCGGTAACACCGGCGGCGATGACAAGCTTTTGCTCCGCCAATTCGTTAGAAGTCTATCAGATACGGCGTTCGAGTGGTACTCTGAACTCCCTAATGATTCTATTAAAAGCTTCGCGGAAATGGAGCTGCTGTTTACCCAACGCTTTGCAAGTGCAAGTGAACGTACCCCGATGACGGCACTGATTAACGCTAGGGTAAAACCCGGCGAGACATGGGTTCAATACGCTATACGGTGGCGTAATCTATGGTCGAAGTGTGAGCAGCGCATAGAAGAAGCCCCTGCGGTGGGAATGTTTGTTGGAACCCTTGATCCACAAGCAACCATCTCACAGTTTATGATGTTCTTCAAGCCGACTACCTTCCAGGCTTTGATTGACAAACTAGCGCAGATGGACCAGATGGGCCATAAACCCCCTCTCCCAAAGCCGGATTCCCGAAATGACAAAGGAAAGGGAAAAGCGATCGTTGTCGCTAATGCTCAACAACAACCGAACGACTCGAAGCCGGTTGCTCGTCCAAACAATACGCGCCCGTACGTACCCCTTGAGGATAGGATGGGACGTCCTTATTCCTTCCCCCGCGATAAAACAAGGAGGTTATTCGAGCTGGCGTTGCGCAACAGACTCATAAATCTGCCGGATCCAAAACGTCCGTTGCAACCAAGTGACGTCAACGAGCCCAACTACTGTCCTTATCATCGAGTACTAGGCCACCCGATCGAAGATTGCTACGTTTTCAAGAATTGGCTTGAAAACCAATACCGACAGGGCAAGTTCGCGTTATCTGACAAATGGAAGGTGAATCCCCCGCAGCCCCACACCTCTAAGGGGACGAATACGTCAGGGGCAACATGCTCCGTCATCGAAGAAGCTCCTTGGGAGGTCGTATTATCAGCCAAGACAAAGAGGATGCTAAACGATCTTCAGACATGTCCAGCGCTCAAGTGGAAGAACCCATTGGAGCCACAAATTATGGAGGGAATTCTAAAACCTCGTCCGATTCAAAAGATTGGTGGAAGTGGCCCAAACACTCATAACCAGCCGTCAAAATCTTCGAAAAAGAAGAAGAAGAAATATAAGAAGCCCGTGAAGCCTGACGACAAGCGCACGGACTTACAGAAGCAAATTGACGCGCTGGAGGAATACAATCAGAGGGCACGAACCCCCATTACATTCCAAGAGTTCCTCAGCCATGTCTTTCAAGAAGAGGATGAGGGAGAAAGTTCATCAGATGAATCCGAGGAATATGTGGCGAACTGTCATATGATTTCCCATTCGATCACGAATGATGAGGAGATTCCTTGCACCGAAAAGCTGGGGGCAGATCCTGAACCAAAGGTTCTGGGGCCATCAGATGAAGTAATTGATGCACTCCTTAATGAAGCTCGGTTGAAAAGTAAAGCTGATCGGGAGCACGAGGCGGCTATATTTGAAAGGGCCAAGCGCCAGCGACTTGATGAAGGAGCTGAGACGATCCCGCTGGAGCAAAATACCTCCGCTACCGACAAAAGCCAACTCAGGATGAGGAAAAAGTTCGCTAAAGCCATATCAATGGGCATGAAGCTACCATCCTCTGAAGGAAACATCGCCGGTGAAGTGGAAACGCACCCCTCGTATTGCTTATATCATCAGAGGATTTCGCACCCCACTCAAGAGTGCAAAGCTTTCGATAGATGGTGGCAAGGATACGTTGCTCATCGACAACGCTTTAAGCGGGAAAAACGTAAAACTCGTCGGGAGCAGAGAAATACGACCGAAGGGCTTAAAAGAACTGCTGGCGATTGTCGCATGGTTAACACCGGTGGATCACAAGTGCCTACATTCGGGAGTGATTCTGATGAAGAGCTAGAACTTACCCCTCTCTTTAAAGAGTCCGCTTCAGGAAAAGAAGAAGAACCGAAGGTCTGCGAAAATATCCGGTTGCGGAATCAGACGCTGCCTGAAAAGAACCTCGGACCCTTGAACAGAAAAGATAAAGGGAAAGAAAAGGTCTCTGAGGATATTACTCTCGATGACCAAGTTGCGGAAGAGTTAACCGCTAAGAACCCACCAAAGAAGAATAAGGTGGATTACAACGTCTTAGCACATCTGAGGAAGCTGGCCTCACAGCTCAGCATTCTTGACGCCCTTTTGCTATCAAAAGAGGCGAGAGATTCGTTGATTAAGGCACTCCAAGACCCGGAACAATTCCAAGCATGCCTGGCCGAGGAAAAGATGAAGGATGAATTAGAGGAAGTACACACGGCTGATGTTACTTTTGGTGATGAAGACCTTCTACTTGGGACGTGCGAACACAATCACCCTCTCTATGTCTCGGGATACTGCCATGATATAAGGATAGGCAAAATCCTGATCGATAACGGGTCTTCTGTTAACCTACTCAATGTGCGGGTGTTGAAGGAAATCTGCATGAGCGTTCAGCACCTTGCTCGAGACAAGATCACCATCTCCGGGTTCGACTCCCAATCGTCAAAGACTCTTGGATCTGTGATACTGACGCTACGCTTCGGGCTACTCGTCACGGACATTAAGTTCCACGTCATAGACGCCAAGACATGCTACAACGCTTTGCTCGGCCGACCATGGTTACACGAGTACAACATCATCCTTTCTACACAACATCAGTGTATGAAGTATTTTAAGGATGGTTTCGAGTATACCGTGACGGGAGAACTGAACCCGTTCTCTGTGAACGAGGTCCGCAAATATGAAGATGCCAAATACTTCTTGCCGGATTTCGAAGACACGGAGAAGTGTCACAAGCTGGAAAATAAAACTAACGCCACCATCCTTGTCTTCGGCAGTGATACCGAGGAGGAAGAGGAGATCGTTTATTCGGGTCCGCCCCAACATAACAAGCCAGGACCGTCCACTCCTACATTGGTCTTTGGTAGTGACTCGGAGGATGAGGTCCATGTCGTATTCTCTGCTCGACCTTCAATACAAGCTTCCGCTGACGAAGGGCAAAGTCTGCAAGTCGCCATGATGCCGCCTAATCATCATAAAGAACTGGACGCACTTAATATCTATAGTGTAGAAGAGCTGCGGACATTCTATATCCCTCCCAGGCGAGAAAACGAGAAGGCAATCCTATTCTACCGTTCTGAAGAAAACAAGGTGGAAAAAGAAGTCTGGCATGGCGCGGATCCCACGCTCGACAGGCTTCAGCCTATCCGTCTTCCCAGATATTATACAGAAGGTTTGAAGAAGCTGCTGAAACGCCAGGGGATATCCTTCAAACAGACCGTTAGAGAGGCCAAATTCTATGACAGGGTCTGGAACATTCCCGGGATCCAACGCAAACTGCCTAACGGGAGAATGGAAACAAGAGGGCTTGGATACATCCGTTCAAAGAAACGAGAGTTACTACCCGGCTGCTACGTCGTATATGACCTTGATAAAGAAGCGGATGCTCAATGGGAGGACGCTAATCCTAAGCCAGTGAAAGTTCCAGATGCAAAAGAACCCGGTCCGTCGTTCGAGGAACAAATGGACAGTCTTATAAAGAAAGCTGGTCAAAAGGTCCGAGATGATCACAACCGTGAGACGGCCATCTACGAGAAAGCCAAGACGCGACGCCTTCCCCGACAGGCTGTAAAGGATGAAAATGCCGCTCCTTGTCAACCTGTTATAAAGAAGGCTCCGCTCAAAAGCAGAAATAAGTCGGAAGGCCAAAAAGGCACTCAACAACAACAAAGCAGGGCTAAGAAGCCACGCAAACGGGAGTCGAGCGTTATTGATCTATCCCTTATGAAGAAAAGGGGGCAAGCATACTCATTTCCTCAGGACAAGACGAAGAAAATACTTGATCTCGCCCTGAAACATCAAATGCTTACATTGCCGGAGTCTAAACACCCTGAACAAGCAGGCGAAGCCTCACACCCGGACTATTGCTCTTACCATCGAGTAGTAGGTCATCCTCTTGAAGATTGCTTCACCTTCAAGAATTGGGTCGAAAATCAATATCAGCTTGGTGAATTCGCTCTGTCCAACAACTGGAGGGTAGCACCACCACAAAAGCACGAGCCTAAGGTCACGAAAGAAAAACCAGTTCCACATTGGGATTGGAAGCGAATTCATACCTGTCACATGATAACAATACTGCAAGAAGAATCCGAGAACATGGACAGCCTTCCCTGGTGCCTCGAAAACAGTAATGATGAGGTGATCTCAGAATTTCCCCCAGCTCCGAAAGAACTGGAGGATGGAATACATACCACTGCAGATAACCTCAAGAAAATTGAGTTGGGGACGATAAATGATCCGCGACCGACATTCGTCAGCGAGCTGCTGTCTGAAGAAAAGGTGGCTGCGTTAAAGGACGTCCTTGTACAGCATAAAGATTGCTTCGCATGGAACTATTCCGAGATGCCGGGACTTGATCCAGAAGTTGCTGTACATAGACTGACAATATCCCCGAGTGTCAAGCCAGTCAAACAAGCGCCGAGAAGAATGCGGCTTGAGCTCGAGATGAGCATCAACGCTGAAGTCAAAAAGCTGATAGACTCCGGCTTCATCCAGGAGGTTCAGTACCCTGAATGGATTGCTAATATCGTCCCAGTGATGAAGAAAAATGGGACGGTGCGCATATGCGTGGACTTTCGGGATCTCAACAAAGCCCGAAGGATGATTTCCCAGTACCAATCACCGAACTGATGATAGACAATACGTCAACGCATGAGATTTTCTCATTCATGGACGGCTCATCAGGATATAATCAAATAAAAATGCATCCTGAAGACCAGAAACATACGGCTTTCCGGACTCTTTTGGGGATATTCTGTTACAAGGTGATGCCCTTCGGTTTAAAGAACGCCGGTGCCACCTACCAAAGGGCCATGACAAAGATCTTCGATGACCTTATACACGAAATCGTCGAATGCTATATCGACGACCTCGTTGTTAAAAGCAAATCATATGATGAACATCTCGAGCATCTGAAGACCGTATTTCAACGTCTTCGGCAATACAACTTGAAGATGAATCCGCTCAAGTGTGCATTTGGAGTTTCCTCAGGAAAATTCCTGGGATTCATTGTTCGACACCGGGGTATCGAAATAGATCCGTCCAAGATCAAGGCAATCATGGAAATGCCTCCGCCGAGAACTCTCAAACAGCTGCGGTCTCTCCAAGGGAAACTCGCGTACATACGGCGATTTATAGCCAATCTCTCAGGAAAATGCCGTCCTTACAGCCACCTGATGAAGAAGGGAACCCCGTACATCTGGGATCAAAAGTGCCAAAGCGCACTAGATGAGATCAAACAGTACCTGCAAAACCCTCCAGTGTTGGCCGCTCCGGTTAAGGGAAAGCCTCTCATTCTTTATACAGCCGCCCTCGAAGGTTCTTTAGGCGCATTATGGGCACAAGAGAACGATCAAGGGAAAGAAAGAGCACTCTACTACTTAAGTCGAGTTCTACTGGGGGCAGAAAGCAACTACTCCCCCATTGAAAAACATTGCTTAGCGTTGATCTTCGCGATAACGAAGCTCAGGCACTATGCGTTGGCGCATGAGGTCTGCCTCATTTCGAAGGTGGACCCTCTTAAATACCTAATGTCAAAGGCCATATTGACGGGACGACTCGCTAAATGGGCCCTGCTCTTAATGGAGTTCTCGATAATGTACCGACCTCTCAAGGCAGTGAAAGGCCAGGCCATCGCCGACTTCCTTGCTGAGCACCCGATACCTGCCGATTCTCCCCTAAAGTGCGATTTGCCAGACAAACATGCGTTTGACGCAGTCGACAGTAGTGATACCCGTTGGGAGCTTTATTTCGATGGAGCATCTTCCATGAAAAAGCACAAACAAAGTACGCCAATGATCAAATCGGGAGTAGGCCTTATCTTCATGACCCAACAAGGAGGAATAATGCGCTTCGCTTTCTCCTTGACAGAACCGAGAACGAATAATGAAGCTGAATATGAAGCTTTGATAGCAGGTCTCGAGATCGCCATTGACATGGGAATTGAAAGCCTCCTCATATATGGGGACTCCCAGCTAGTCGTCAGTCAAGTGAACGGCGATTACCAAACATGCAAACCGGAATTGGTAAAATACGGGGAAAAGGTGCAACAACTGCTAACCCAAATTCCCTCCTATACTTTGGAAAGTATACCACGCGCAAAAAATAGCAAAGCGGACGCGTTAGCTAAGCTTGCTAAAGAACTGGCTGACGAGAACCTCGATGAGGTTAGAATCATGGTACAAAGTCGTCGGGTGCTCGCCCCCGCAGAAATACCTCCGGGATCGCCCGAAGAAAAGAGAGTGACTGAACAAGCGACCTTACAAATAAAAGACCATGAGAAGGTTGAGGATTGGAGGGAGGTCTTTATAGACTACTTCAAATCCCACCAAATGCCCGAAGATGCGTCCGCACAACACTAGCTCATGAAACGGGCTCTGTCTTTCGCCTTCGTCAATGATACTCTATACAAGAGGTCATTCGATTCTCTGTGACTGAGGTGCTTAGGACCGGACGAAGCGGAAAGAGTCGTTCAAGAAGTTCATGATGGAATCTGCGGTTCTCACCAAGCAGGTCCAAAGATGAAGTTAAAGATCAAACGGATGGGCTATTACTGGCCCACGATGATTCAAGACTGCATCGAATATGCGAAGCAATGTCACTCATGCCAGATTCATGGGGACTTCATCCACCAGCACCCAAATCCGTTGCATCCAACGGTGGCTAGCCGGCCATTCGAAATGTGGGGGACTGACATAGTTGGCCCTATCGAACCAGCATCGTCTAGGGGACATCGTTTCATCCTGGCGACGACTGACTACTTCTCTAAATGGGCAGAAGCAGTACCGTTAAGAGCGGTGAAGACGGAAAATATCCTCCACTTCTTCAAGACGCATGTCATATATCGGTTTGGAACTCCGCGACGGATCATCTCCGATAACGGGCCAGCTTACAGAAGCCACAAGATCAGTCGCTTCGCGCAACAGCATAATATAGACTGGAGATATTCTTCGGTTTATAATCCGCGAGCCAATGGACTAGCTGAAGCCTTCAACAAGACATTGACAAAAATCATAAAGAAAACGGTGTCCCGTAATAAGAAAGATTGGCACGAAAGACTGCAAGAAGCTCTTTGGGCATATCGAACTACATTCAAGACGGCCACGAACACAACGCCGTACGCGTTGGTGTTCGGTACGGAAGCAGTACTCCCTCTCGAGATAGAGTTACCCTCTCTACGAGTGGCAGTTCACCACGAGCTAACGGACGAAGAAAATGCTCACCTTCGGCTTGAGGAGCTTGACGCCCTTGATGAAACTAGGCTCATAGCACAACAAAATCTGGAAGCTTATAAAGTAAAGATGACGCGCTCATACGAAAGATTGACCCGACCGAGGACATTCCACCAAGGCGAACTCGTGCTAGTGGTCAAAAGGCCTATGATTCCCAATCGCGCCAAGCGGGGAAAATTCGAGCCAAACTATGAAGGCCCGTACATCATAGATAAAGTTTACCAGGGTGGGGCCTATCTACTCATGGACATGCACGGTGAAAGGCCTTTCAGGCCGATAAACGGTCGCTTCCTGAAGAAATACTACGCTTAATGAGCCACAGCCTAGGTCAATGATAGATGACGACGACCATGTCCGCTCGCTATCTTCCTAAGCTCAAGTTTTATAAGCAGTAGCCAACCTCTCAATGTCAGACCGAAATGTCCTTAAACTAACAGCGGACCGAAATGTCCTTAAACTAATAGCAGACCGAAACATCTTTAAACTACTACCGCAGCATCTTTAGACTGACGAGATATAAAAAAAAAACATATAAAAATAAAATAAAATAAAAACGGTATGTCCATAAGCAAAAGGGCACGGATGAAAACCCGAAAGGGCTCCGTGAGTGAAAAACAGCAGGGCTACCGGCGAGTGTTCGTGAAAACCCGAAAGGGCGCGACCTCGTAAAAATAATAATAATAATAAAAAATATAATAAAAAGAATATAAAAAAAACGGTATCTCCATAAGCAAAACGGGCACGGATGAAAACCCGAGAGGGCTCCGTGAGTAAAAACAGCAGGACTACCGGCGAGTGTTAGTGAAAACCCGAAAGGGCGCAACCTCGCTAAGAAACACTTGTAGGGTCCTCTCGACCCTATAAGGAGAAACCACCCGCGTGAGATCCTTACGATTCACAAGGGAACAACACACTTAGGAATCCCCATGATTCCTAAGGAGAAAATACACTTGCGAGATCCTCATGACTCGTAAGGAGAACGCTCTTATGGGACCCTCACGGCTCGTAAGATTTGAAAGTCTTAAGTTACAGAGATCTAAACCTGTGCTTAAGCAACCCCCACAACTTTCGATATTGCCCTACAGGTGGCTCAGCACTGACCCTTGTATACAATCCACGGGCGCGAATAAACATTTCCCTAACTAAGTCCCATCTGAGACTAGGGATATGTCCACACGGTAAACAACCCTTGTAAATCCTCTCGACTTACAAGGAGAAAACCCTCCTGTAGGATCCTTACGACTTACAGAGGAACAAAACACTTAGGAACCCTCACGATTCCTAAGGAGAAAATACACCTACAAGATCCTCACGACTTGTACGGAGAAATACCTTTGTGAGACCTGTTCCCCTCCGAACGGCGGCCGAGACGTTAGGACGTCTGTGCCTGAGGTTCGGGGCAGATGCTAATAGGTGCTATCCATCCACCTCTCCGAAGATGCCAAGTTGATTTATGGCACCGTGTATCGGAGGTTTAGACGGATGCGGCCGATGTAGCAGACTTCATCAGATTCCCCCTCGCTTGAGGGGTTTTTGATTGTGGGGACGCTCTTCCCTGCAGGCGCAAGCCCCTGCAGTTAATTACGCTACCGCATCGCGGTAACAACTTTCTCCTTCTCCAGAATTTCACTTCGTGTCGTGTGTGTTTGTTTTGTTTGTGGTTGCCCGTGGATTGTATACGGAGACTGAGTAATGCCGTCGCCCGTAGGGCGTGGATTAGTCCAAATCCGTATTTACTTAGATTTGGATTTGGTGTTTTCAGTTTAAGGATGCATTAGTCGCGTTGCGGCTAAGATCAACTTACACTTTCATCAAGGATACGTTAATCCAGTTTAAGACTAAGATCGACTTAACGGGATCGTTTAGATCCGACAAAAGAGCATTTTGGCTCTATTGTGCCAGTTTAGGGACATGGTGGTCCCTATTAGTTTAGGGACGTCTCGGTCCGATATTAGTTTAGGAACGTCTCGGTCCGATATTAGTTTATGGACGTTTCGGTCCACGAGTTTAAGGACCCCGCAGTCCATATCGATGTGTGGTCGTTGGGACCCGTCACCTCTTTGACGTCGTTGAGGAATTACAACGATGGATGTCAAAGGAGTTCGGAGATGTACCCTCGAACCGAATGTAAATTGATTTAGGAGAGCCATTTTGCTCAGTCAATTTAATTTAAGGACTTATGGCCACGATTGGGCTAAGTCCAGTTAAAAATGTCCAATATTTTATTTGTATTTGTTTTTATTTTTTTATTTGGGTTTTGCCCAGAAAAGATGCAGGGCATCAATTTGTTTTGGGCTCTGCCCTTTATAAATGATGCAGAGCATCAATTTATTTGGGCTCTGCCCATTTATTGCCTTGCAATTTATTTTGGCCTGTCAGGTCATTTTGATTTGGGCCCGGCCCTTTAATTAATGCATTGCATTTGTGCAAAACACTGTTAATTTGAGAATCTTTCAGATTTAAGAACCGATGGTTCATAAAAGAAGTGCAAAGCACTATTTGATTTAGATCTAAGAAAAAAGAACAAGTTTTTTCTTGTTTTTCTTATCTCAAAGAACCAAAAGTTCACAAAAGTGCAAAGCACTATTAATTTAATAAGCTTTTAGGTTCAAGAACCGATGGTTCATAAAACAAGTGCAAGGCACTATTTTTATTTATTTATTTATTTATCGTTAAAGATCTATGATCTTGTTCATAAGAGAATTTTCTCTACTTTAAAAGGTTTTTACTTTTTTTTTTTATTCTTCAAGAGTTCTCTTCTCTTTTTTTTTTTAGCAAGATGTTGATTATCCAAGTTGATGCCCATCGAATGAGGTCTGGGGTCCTATTTATAGTGCTCACAAATTTGTTGAATTTGTTAACAAGATTTTTTCTGAGTGATTTTGGGAATTTTCCCACCGCTGGATCTTTGATCCAAAGGCAGAAGAAAATCTTCTGGTTTTGGAAAGAACAGAAAAGATTTCATTAAATTTTCATTCTGTTTCTGCGCAACTCCCCAATGAATGACACGTGTCGCGCAGTGGAAGGCTTGCGCAACAGTGCTTGCGCAACTGCGCAAACACGTGTCGCGCAGCGGTGCACTTGCGCAACAGTGCTTGCGCAACTGCGCAGACACGTGTCGCGCAGCGGTGCGCTTGCGCAACTGCGCAGACACGTGTCGCACTGTGGACCGCTTGCGCATTGCGCAATGCACGGAATTCGAAGCGTTGCTTCAGAAAATTTGAATTTTCAAAATTCAAATGAGCATTGCTCAGATTGGGGGAACAAATGCCCCCCCCACCGTTGTGCTTACGTGGCGCGACGTGAGCGCAACGGTGGCGAGATCTTAGCCGTTGGATCAAGGGGGGTCAGTTGAAGGGGCGCAGGCGCCTATAAATAGGACCCTTGGTCCTTGGTAATTTTTCTTACCATCTTCAAGAATTTTAACTCTCAGAGCCTTGCTCTTGCTTAAAAATTTTCAGAGCCTTGCTCTTTATTTCTCTCAAGAACTTTCAAGTTCAGAACTTAGAATTTCTAGGTAAAAAAAATCAGATTAATTCAAATTAAATTTAATTGACAGAGCCTTGCTCTTGTAGATCTTGGATCTAAAGAAAACCCTTTTTTTTTTATTTATAACAGAGCCTTGCTCTTGGGATCTTTGATCTAAAGAAAACCCCATTGGGGCTTCTTCACCAGAGCCTTGCTCTCAAGATTTACAGAGGTCATGTTCATGGGTTTTGACCCATGAACAGAGCTTTGCTCTTGGATGAACTGAATTTTTTTTTTATGAGTTTTCATGGATTTTTCAGGATTCAAAAACTTCAATTCTTCTAAGTGTTGATGGATTTTCGATTATTACCACAAAGCCATGCTCTTTTAAGGAATCTTGTTCCCCTGAGACTAGAGTTTGACAAATGTCACTCTGTGACAGAGCTTTGCTCTAAAAGAGGAGATTTTCTCTTTGTCTCTAGGGACTTCCCCACCAGTGGGTGTATCCTATTGGGAACTTTATCTCGAAGAGACGGCGAGACAGTCTTATTGACCTCTTGCACGAGGTCTTTCAACAGTCTGCCATACTCGCTGCTTATCGGGGGTTGGAAGACATCGAGAGGGACCCTGACGCTTGTGCTCGCGAAAGGAAGCACACTAGGATGGTCCGTGAGACTTGGAAAGTCATAGATAGGATCGCTTTTGAATTCCCCAGTCCATGCCCCGGATATGAGGTTATTCCATTGTAACTTTCGTTTGTTGTTTTTATGACTGTAAGAACTTCGGGCAATATTAATGGAATTTTTTTTTATCCCAGCTTGTCTTTATTATATATCTTTGTCCCGAGTCTTTTTGCCCATGCATGAATGAATACGTCCTGAATGCTTGATCAAACGTAAATCGGGTACTCTTTCTGTTGTTTTTCCTCTTTCTCAGCATGTCGTCACAATTAGCAGGTAATAGAGTAAGCTTCTTGATTTCTTCATGAGATAGCGAGGGCTTAGGCCGCAGGTTCAGATCTGCTGCCTAAGACTTTCCAACTCTATGAGCCGTGAGGGTCTCATAGAGACTTTTCTCCCTACGAATCGAGAGGATCTCGTAGGCGGGTTTTTGTCCTTAGGAATCGTGAGGATTCCTAAGTGTGGTTTCCTCTTGTACGTCGTAAGGATCCTACAAGAGAATTTTTCCCTCTTACGAGTCGAGAGGACTTGTAAGCGGTTGCTTCCCTCCTTGTCGAAGTTCGACGTTGGAGAGTGAGACCCGTGGATGGTATGCAAGAGACCGTTTTGGGCCAACTTACGGGGTCCCAATGCTTAAGAAACAGGCTTCTTTTATGCCCACTGCCTAAGGCTTTATCCCACGAGTCGAGCCGCCTCGACAATTTTTCACAAGTCGAGACGAATCGAACGTTTCTCGCAAGAACATCTTAACGTCGCATTTAACCTCTGCTCTTTACGACAGAAGCCCGTTATGGTTGGTGGTACTTAGGGTTTTGGCCATCGTACCGTCGCATAAGATGATATAGTCCTCGATAGGCAATCGTGCTGTTCGAGTAGCCCTGCGACTGCCGTGTCTCTGATCCCTTCGGGGGCTGGACAAGACGTCTTCAAGCAATCCTCCTTGGCAGTTTGACCGTCGGAAGAGCAAGCGCTAGGAATTTGCCATGCCGCTTTTTACTTGAGGTTAGGCTCATTTTGGAGAGCCCCGATGAGTCATAACCATTCCGCGCTGGTGTGGGATGATCTCCGATAGTCTTTCGGGCTTTATATGAGTTGCCGTCAAGACCCTGAAGCTAGGAATTTGGCCTTTGCTTCGTTTGCTGGCATTGTGTCTGCTGTATCGAGACGAATGTTGTGGTGGGAACTAGGGATTTTGCCGTGGCTCCTTTCGTTTAATGACGTTGCGTCTGCTGTGTCGAGACGAACGTTGGGGTGACATCTCGTCTGCTGTATCGAGACGGACGTCGAGGTTGTCTCTAGGTTGCTAGTGAACCGCCGAGGTTTGGAACTAGGGATTTTGCCGTGGCTCCATTTGTTTGATGACGTTGCGTCTGCTGTGTCGAGACGAACGTTGGGGTGACATCTCGTCTACTGTATCGAGACGGACGTCGAGGTTGTCTCTAGGTTGCTGGTGAACCGCCGAGGTTTGGAACTAGGGATTTTGCCGTGGCTCCATTTGTTTAATGACGTTGCGTCTGCTGTGTCGAGACGAACATTGGGGTGACATCTCATCTGCTGTATCGAGACGGACGTCGAGGTGGTGACCATTCTGTGCTGGTGCGAGATGATCTCCGATTGTCTTTCCGGTTTTATATAACTTTGCCGTCAAGACCCTGAAGCTAGGAATTTGGCCTTCGCTTCGTTTTCTTTGGTGTGTCCGGATCCTGTTGGAGGAAGGATGCTGTAGTGACATTTCGTCTGCTGTATCGAGACGAATGTCGTGGTGGTGACCACTCCATGTGGGATGATCTTTGTTTGTCTTTCCGGTTTTATATGACTTACCGTCAAGATGTTGAAGCTAGGAATTCGGCCTTCGCTTCGTTTGCTTTGTCACGTCCGAATCTCTGTTGGAGGAAGAATGCTGAGGTTGACATTTCGTCTGTTGTATCGAGACGAACGTCAAGGTGGTGACCACCCTGTGCTGGTGCGAGATGATCTCCGATTGTCTTTCCGGTTTTATGTGAGTTACCGTAAAGACGTTGAAGCTAGGAATGTGGCCTTCGCTTCATTTGCTTACACTGCGTCTGGTGTATTGAGACGAATGCTGAGGTGGAGCTGGGATTTTGCCATCACTCCGCTTTGTTTCGACCATGGGGTCTTTTGTTAACTTTGCATGTACACCCCGCTGGTCTGCGAAGGAACGCCGTTGTTGACATTGCGTCTGTTGTAACGAGACGAATGCTAAGGTGGAGTTGGGATTTTGCCGTTACTCCGCTTTATTTCGACCGTGAGGTCTTTTGTTGACGTCATGTCTGCATCTAGTTGGAGTGAGGAGAAACGCCGTTGGTGATCTTTAAGTTGTCGATATCGACGTCGAGACCCTGAAGTTAGGGACCTTCCTTTGCTTCATTTGTTGACATCGTGTCTGTAATATTGCGACAAATGTCGAGATGGTCTCTAGGTTATTTATGAACCGTCAAGATTTGGCTTCGCTTTCTGGTGGAGCCTGTTGGGAAGGTATTGTTCCCTTTTTATCTGTGCCCCTGGATTGTATACAGGGACCGATGTGATTTCACCTGTAGGGCAAAAGTTTCATTCTTTCATTTTTTTTTCCGCGATGCTCTATCATTTCAGCTTTTATATCGCGAAGGTCGCGATTGCCCAATCATTTCGGCTATTTTTTTTTGCGGTGCCCAATCATTTCGGCTATTTATTTTATTTTTACTCGCTACTTTTTATTGCGAGTTGCCCAATCATTTCGGCTGTTTTGTATACATACATTTTTACTTGCTGATTCTGTTTGCAAGTTGCCCCATCATTTCGGCTATTTCGTATGCATTTTTTATTTTTATTTTTTATTTTTTATTTTTATTTTTATTTTTTTGGGGGGCTCGCTGATTTTTTTTTATTTTTTTTTATTTTTTTTGCGAGTAGGGGATTTGGGATCTGATACCAATATTGGCATCAGCATCGCTGCGACTGGGATATTGCCAGGAGCGAATCATCATCTGCCGTGAAAGGACTTGGAATTTGATACCGGTCTAGGCATCAGCATCGCTGCGACTGGGATATTGCCAGGAGCGAATCATCATCTGCCGTGAAAGGACTTGGAATTTGATACCGGTCTAGGTCTAGGCATCAGCATCGCTGCAACTGGGATATTGTCAGGAGCGAATCATCATCTGCCATGAAAGGACTTGGAATTTGATACCGATTTAGGCATCAGTATCGCTACAACTGGAATATTTCCAGGAGCGAATCATCATCTGCCACTGTCGATCCCGAACAAAAGTGGCTTAGTAAACAGGATTAAGGGTCCTGTCGGCTAAGGCTTTTGACTTCATGAGCCGTAAGGGTCTCACAAAGGTATTTCTCCCTATAAGTCGTGAGGATTTTGTAGGTGTGTTTTCTCCTTGGGAATCGTGAGGATTCCTAAGTGCATGTTCTCTTGTAAGTCGTAAGGATCTTACAAAAGGGTTTTCTCCTTATAAGTCGAGAGGACTTACAAGTGTTGTTTGCTGTACAAGCATATCCCTAGTCACGGATGGGACTTTGTTAGGGAAATATTTATTCGTGCCCGTGGATTGTATACAAGGGTCATTATGAGCCGCTTGTAGGGCAATGTCGAAAGTTGTGGGGGTTGCTTAAGCACAGGTTTAGGCCTCTGTAACTTAAGACTTTCAAATCTTACGAGCCGTGAGGGTCCCATAAGAGCGTTCTCCTTACGAGTCGTGAGGATCTCGCAAGTGTAATTTCTCCTTAGGAATCGTGAGGATCCCTAAGTGTGTTGCTCCCTTGTGAGTCGTAAGGATCTCACGCAGGTGGTTTCTCCTTACAGGGTCGAGAGGACCCTATAAGTGTTTCTTAACGAGGTTGCGCCCTTTCAGGTTTTCACAAACACTCGCCGGTAGCCCTGCTGTTTTTACTCACGGAGCCCTTTCGGGTTTTCATCCGTGCCCATTTTGCTTATGGACATACCGTTTTTTTTTTGTTTTTTTTATTTTTTTTTATTTTTTTATTTTTTTACGAGGTCGCGCCCTTTCGGGTTTTCACGAACACTCGCCGGTAGCCCTGCTGTTTTTACTCACGGAGCCCTTTCGGGTTTTCATCCGTGCCCATTTTGCTTATGGACATACCGCTTTTTTTTTTTTTTTTATATATTTTTTACGAGGTCACGTCCTTTCGGGTTTTCACGAACACTCGCCGGTAGCCCTGCTGTTTTTACTCACGGAGCCCTTTCGGGTTTTCCTCCATGCCCGTTTTGCTTATGGACATACCGTTTTTTTTTCTTTATTTTCTTCTTATTCCATTTATTTTTTTTTCTTTCTTTTTTTTACGAGGTCGCGCCCTTTTGGGTTTTCACGAACACTCGCCGGTAGTCCTGCTGTTTTTACTCACGGAGACCTTTCGGGTTTTCATCCGTGCCCATTTTGCTTATGGACATACCGTTTTTTTTTTTTTTTTTTTTTTTTATATTCTCGTCAGCCTGAGAATGCTGCGGTAGTAGTTTAAAAACATTTCGGTCATTTGCAAGTTTTAAGACATTGCGGTCCATCATTAGTTTAAGGACATCTCGGTCCGTTGTTAGTTTAAGGACGTTTCGGTCCGTTATCCAGTTTTAGGACGTAGTGGTCCGTGGGGCTTTTTCTATGAATGAGCAGGATGCCCCCGGCGAGTCCATATTTTTCGGAGCATGCGGTTGTGGCGGGTTCACCTTCCAAATTTCGGACAACGCGAACTTGCCCTGTTGGTATTGGTCTTCAACCCAGTTCTTGAAGACGTAGCAATCCTCGATCAGATGACCTACCGTTTGGTGGTAAGGGCAATAATTAGGATTATTAATATCGCCTGGCCGCAACGGACGTTTTGGACTCGGCAGATTGATGAGTCTGTCACACACTGCCAACTCGAACAGTCCCCTTGTTTTATCTTGCGGAAACGAGTAAGGACGTTTCAACTTTTCTTGGAGGGATTGCCGCTTGTTGCTTTGGCGAGCAACCGGTCTAGGGTCACCTGATTGTTGTTGAGCGCTAGCGACGAGGGCCTTTTTTCCTTTTCCTTTATTCTTTTTGCTCGGTCCCTTGTTTACGGGGCTGAGATTTTTTTTGAATAACGTGCGATTACATGGCTGAACGTTCTCGCAGTTTCTCAATTCCTTTATTTTCGAAATAGATTCCCCGAGGGAAAAGTTGGGGATAGCTTCTTCGTCAGAGTCGCTTCCAAAGGTGATAATTTGTGATCCCTTAAAGTCGGCTATATGACAGTTTGCGGCGGCTCCTTTGCCCTCATATATCGCATTTTTCCGATGTCCACAAGCTTCACACTTTGTCCTGTCGAAGTGTTGCTTTTGAGCGACATACCCTTGCCACCAACAGTTAAAGGACTCGCAGTCTTCGGTAGGATGTATGATCTTCTGATGATATAAACAGAAGTTAGGGTGCATCTCTACCTCAGAGAAAGAATTTTCTTCAGAGGGCGGTATCTTCATTCCTACTGATAGAGCTTTGGCGAACCATTTCCTCGTCTTGAATTTGTTTTTACCCACAGTGTATGGCTTTTGATTTGACGGGAATACCTTGGTTCTTTCCAGTATGGCCATTTCATGCTCTTGATTGGCTTTTGCTTTCAGACGAATTTCATTTAGGAAGGCATCGATCAACTTGTCTGACGGCCGCGGAATTTCTGTTTCAGGATCCGCTATTGATTTCTCGGCGCAAGGAGCCTCCTCATCATCCGTCAGTGAATGAGAAATCACATGACAAGTCGCTACGTAGTCTTCGGATTCGTCCGATAAGTTTTTTCCATCGTTTTCATCCTCGACGAAAGAACAAGTTGCCCCCGGCGTGTCCGTCTTCTTTGGAGAGTGCGGCTGTGGTGGATTTACCTTCCAGCTTTCAGACAGCGTGAACTTACCTTGCAGGTATTGATCCTCGATCCATCCCTTAAAGACGAAACAATCCTCAATCGGGTGACTTACCGTTTGGTGGTAAGGGCAATAATTGGGATTATTAAGATCGCCTGGCTGCAACGGACGTTTTGGATTCGGCAGATTAATGAGTCTGTTGCGCACTGCCAGCTCAAACAGTCTTCTCGTTTTATTCTGAGGAAACGAGTAAGGACGTCCTAGCCTCTCTTCGAGAGATGGGCGTGGACGCACGTTGTTTTGGCGAGCGACCGGCTTTGAGTTGCTCGACTGTTGTTGAGCATTGGCGACGATGATCGCTTTTCCTTTCTCATTTCGGGGTTCGGGTCTTGGAGGAGACGGCTTATGGCCCATCTGGTCCATTTGGGCTAATTTGTCGATCAAGGCCTGGAAGGTGGTCGGCCTGAAGAACATCATGAATTGCGAGATGGTCGCCTGCGGATCGAGAGTTCCCACAAACATGCCTACCGCAGGTGCCTCTTCTATGCGTTGTTCGCATTTCGACCATAGGTTCCGCCATCGTGTTGCGTATTGAACCCACGTTTCGCTTGGCCTTATCCTGGCATTTATTAGTGCTGTTACCGGGGTGCGTTCACTAGCACTCGCGAATCTTTGTGTAAACAGCAGTTCCATCTCTGCAAATGTTTTGACAGAGTCGTTAGGTAGCTCCGAATACCATTCAAAGGCTGTTTCTGCTAAGCTGCCGACGAATTGACGTAGCAACAATTTGTCATCTCCTCCAGTATAGCCGCATAAGGCCCTGAATTGAGCGACATGCTGATGCGGATTCCCTGTCCCTTTATATACTTGGAATTTAGGGATCGTATATCCTGGCGGGTAATTGATTTGGTCATACCAGCTCGGATACGGTCGTCCGGTTCTAACAATTTGCCCAGCCGCTTCATTCGCCTGATGAACCCGGATCTGCTGAGCTATATATTCGTCTAGGTTAACTTTGGAGATTGCCTCCTCCTTGGCTGTTGCCAGAGCCGGCGGAGGATTTGACGTTTCTCCCCTGTCGTCTTCAAGGACGATCGGAGGATTTTCAGCAGGAGGGTCCGGCTGTAACATCATCCCTACCATATCTTGGAAGAGGAGCGCCATCTGTTTTATGTTAGCCGCTTGCTCTGCAGCTTCTTTGTCCCTCTTTTCGAGGACTCTGCGTAAAAAGTCAGCGTCGGTTTCTTGTTCTTGACGCTCATCCGAAGATGTTTCAGAGCTTTCTTTTGGCTCAGTGAGTGCAGCCATTGTAGTCATCATTTCCTGAAACTTTTGTTGTTGCTCCTGGGCTTTCGTCACGGATCGGGTGAGCGGTCGGTGGCCCGTAGAAGTGCGGCTTTCCTCCTTTCCAGAAGCCATATAAACAGTATGCACCACCATGCCCCCAGATTTGGGGCGTTTGTGTTCAGCGTTTTTATGCTTCGCCATGTTCACATGGGCTCTTTGTGGCCTCCTTTTTTGAGTGATTGGAGTTAAGGGAGCCGTTGTAGTGGGCACCCCAGTAGCTTTTGCTTTTTGTGGTTTGACAGAGTAATCCTTCCCCTGCCGAACCTTCATCTTTTTCTGTCGTCGGAGGCAGTCTTGATCGATCACCGACTCTTGGACCTGTCGCCAGACTTTGTAAATTTTAGAGGACAGCCGTTGAGGGGGCTGCTCTAACTTCTTCTCTGGAGTATTCTCCACAGGTGAAGGAGTTCGTTTCAACATCGCAGTAGGAGAGTTTCTGCGCACCTTGTTGAGCAGTTCAAAGCTGTTCTTGGTTGGAACAGCAGCATCGATCCTCACCATCGGAGCTGACGGAGTTATCCCAGAGGGGGAGTTGCCCCCAGCCTTCCTTACTCGACGCCAGTGGCGACGTCGGGCATGTCGTGCTGATGGAATTGTTTCAGATATAGGGGTGACCTCCTCATGCCCCCTGTGTTGGTCAGAATATGCTGGTACCAGCCTTTTAAAGATCGACGTCCGTTGAACGGGGATGGCCAACTTGTCAGAAGCGGGCTTCCGAACATGGGAAGCAACCTTGGTGACTTCGCCAAGAACGGGAGCTGGGATAGCTATCCGCTTCGGGATAACGCCTTCTGGTATGGCAGGCTTCTTCATGGGCCCGATGGAGCTCTGGCCTAATCCATTAAAACCTGAAGCAGTGGAGTTGGGCGACCTATTGAGAGGGGTCGCGGCAGTGGTAAGTCGATCGAAAACCGACTTCTTTGAAACTTCTTGCAATTTCATTGGGGCGTTGAAGCTCATTGGTGGGAGCATGGTCCCAAAAAATAGTCTAGTGGTGGCTTGAGCTACCTGCTCCACCGGCATTTTGAAAAGGGAGGCCGCTTGGGGCCCATAAGTCACTCCTCCAGCAATGACGGAGCGAGAGTTATCGCTGCGGGTGGTGCAGTTCGAAGCCATCGATTTTCTGTTTTCTGCATAAAGCAAGACACCAAATCTTAGTACCTTGAATCCACAGGCAATCACAGCAAACCGCGATTTGTTCGCGAACACGACACACGAAGTGTGGAGTGGAATGAGGAAGAGGTCCCACCGAGCGTGCCAGAATCTGTTCCCCTCCGAAAGGCGGCGCACAGGACTGCGATGGCCTGACGCTGAGATTCGGGGCAGATGCTATTTGGTTTTATCCGTCCACCTCTCCGAAGATGCCAAGTTGATTTATGGCACCGTGTATCGAAGGTTTAGACGGATGCGGCCGATGTAGCAGACTTTGTCAGGTTCCCCCTCGCTAGAGGGGTTTTTGATTGTGGGGACGCTCTTCCCTGCAGGCGCAACCCCCTGCAGTTAATTACGCTACCGCTTCGCGGTAACAACTTTCTCCTTCTCCAGAATTTCACTTTGTGTCGTGGGTGTTTGTTTTGTTTGTGGTTGCCCGTGGATTGTATACGGAGACTGAGTAATGCCGTCGCCCGTAGGACGTGGATTAGTCCAAATCCGTATTTACTTAGATTTGGGTTTGGTGTTTTTAGTTTAAGGATGCATTAGTCGCGTTGCGGCTAAGATCAACTTAAACGTTCGTCAAGGATACGTTAGTCCTGTTTGAGACTAAGATCAACTTAACGGGGTGATCCATTTAATATATGGCCGTCGGGACTCGTCGCCTCTCTGACGTCGTTGAAGGATTACAACGACAGGTGTCAGAGGAGTTCGGAGATGTACCCTTGAACCAAGGTTGATTTGGAATTTTATCGTTCATTTGAGTGTTTAAGGATACGTTAGCCGCGTTTGAGGCTAAGATCAACTTAACGGGACCGTTTAGATCCGATAAAAGAGCATTTGGGCTCTATTGTGCCAGTTTAGGGACGTGGTGGTCCAATATTAGTTTAGGGACGTTTCGGTCCGATGCCAGTTTAGGGACGTAGTGGTCCGTTATTAGTTTAGGGACGTTTCGGTCCGTTATTAGTTTAGGGACGTTTCGGTCCGATATTAGTTTAGGGACGTTTCGGTCCAACGCCAGTTTAGGGACGTAGTGGTCCGTTATTAGTTTAGGGACGTTTCGGTCCGATATTAGTTTAGGGACGTTTCGGTCCAACGTTGGGTGTGTGGCCGTTGGGACTCGTCACCTCTTTGACGTCGTTGAGGAATTACAACGATGGATGTCAAAGGAGTTCGGAGATGTACCCTCGAACCGGTTGTGAATTGATTCAGGAGAACCATTTTGCTCAATCAATTTGATTTAAGGACTTATGGCCACGATTGGATTAAGTCCAATTTTTATTTATTTTGGGCTTTGCTCAAATAGAATATTAATTCAAATAGGGCTCTGCCCTTTTATTGCTTTGCAATTTGATTTGGGCCAGGCCTTTTAAATAATGTTTTGCATTTGTGCAGAGCATCAAGAATCTTTTAGATTCAAGAACAAAAGTGCAGAGCACTTTTGATCTAAATTTAGATCAAAGGAAAACAAGTTTCTCTCTTGTTTTTCCTTTTCTCAGAGAACCAAGGGTTCATAACAAGTGCAAGGCACTATTTTTATTTATTTATTTTTATTTTATTTATTTGTTCATTGAAGATTAATGATTTTTAGATCAATGATCTGTACTTCAGAGATTTTTCTCTTTTAAAAGGTTTTACCTTTTTTTTTGTTCTTCCCAAAGTTTTTCAAGAATTCTCTCTGTTTTCTTTCTGATGTCCCTCCTGATCAAATGAAGTCTGGGGTCCTTTTTATAGTGCTCATAAATTAGTTGAATTTGTTAAAAAGATCTTTTCCTGAGTGATTTGGGAAATTTTTCCCACCGTTGGATCTTTGATCCAAAGGCCCCTGATTTACAGAAGGAAATCTTCTTGTTTTAACAAGAACAGAAAAGATTTCATTAAATTTTATTCTGTTTCTGCGCAACCCCTCAGTGTTTGACACGTGTCGCGCAGTGGAAGGCTTGCGCAGCTGCGCAGACACGTGTCGCGCAATGAAGCACTTGCGCAGCTGCGCTTGCGCAACTGCGCAGACACGTCGCGCAGCGGTGCGCTTGCGCAACAGTGTGTGCGCAACTGCGCAGACACGTGTCTCGCAGCGGTGCGCTTGCGCAGTTGTGCTTGCGCAACTGCGCGCAGACACGTGGCGCACTGTGGTGCATTTGCGCAACAGTGTTTGTGCAGACACGTGTCGCGCAGCGGCGCGCTTGCGCAGTTGTGCTTGCGCAACTGCGCAGACACGTGGCGGGCTGTGGTGCACTTGCGCAACAGCGTTTGCGCAACTGCGCAAACACGTGTCGCGCAGCGGTGCGCTTGCGCAGTTGAGCGTTGCTTTTACTTTTTAAAGAGCCTTGCTCTGATTGGACGCACTGCCTTGGGCGTTGTGCTGCCGTGTCAACTTCTGACACGTGGCGTGTTGCGCGCAGCGCACGGGAACTGAAGCGTTGCTTCAAAATTTGAATTTTCGAAATTTAAGCAGAGCCTTGCTCTGATTGGGGGAACAAGACCCTTATGGCTCATGAAGTCAAAAGCCTTAGTTGATAGGACCTTAACCCTGGTCGCTAAGCCTCCTTTGTTCGACAACAACAGAAGCAAATGATGATTCGCTCCTGGAAATATCCCAGTTGTAGCGGTGCTGATGCCAAAATCAGTGTCCAAGTTCAGGTTTACGGCGAAAAGCCAGTAAGCCGTACATGCATACGAAATAGTCGAAATGATAGGGCAACTTGCAATAAAAAGCAGCAAGTAAAATGTATGCATGCGAAATAGCCGAAATGATTGGGCAACTCGCAATAAAAAGCAGCGAGTAAAAATAAAATAAACAGCCGAAATGATTGGGCACCGCAAAAAAAAAATAGCCGAAATGATTGGGCAATCGCGACCTTCGCGATATAAAAGCTGAAATGATAGAGCATCGCGGAAAGAATAAAACAAAATGAAAGAATGAAACTTTTTGCCCTACAGTTAAGATCACATCGATCCCTGTATACAATCCAAGGGCATAAACAAAGAGGGAACCATACCCTCCCAACAAATTCCTCGACTCACGGATACAAACACTCCTTGACGAGAGCCTCCTGATCCGCGTCGATCCGCAGAGCCACTAGCGCCTCCGTGGAAATCCTCGACTCGTTTCAAACCCCAAGGAAACAAATAGTCCTTGGCGCTTGGGAAACAAATAATCCCTAGCAAACTCCTCGACTCACGGATACAAACACTCCTTGACGAGAGCCTCCTGATCCGCGTCGATCCGCAGAGCCACCAGCGCCTCCGTGGAAATCCTCGACTCGTTTCAAACCCCAAGGAAACAAATAATCCTTGGCGCTTGGGAAACAAATAATCCCTAGCAAACTCCTCGACTCACGGATACAAACACTCCTTGACGAGAGCCTCCTGATCCGCGTCGACTCGCAGAGCCACCAGAGCCTCTATGGAAACCCTCGACTCGTTTCAAACCCCAAGAAAACAAATAATCCTTGGCGCTTGGGAAACAAATAATCCCTAGCAAACTCCTCGACTCACGGATACAAACACTCCTTGACGAGAGCCTCCTGATCCGCGTCGACCCGCAGAGCCACCAGTGCCCCCGTGGGAACTCTCGACTCGTTTCAAACCCCAAGGAAACAAATAATCCTTGGCGCTTGGGAAACAAATAATCCCTAGCAAACTCCTCGACTCACGGATACAAACACTCCGTGACGAGAGCTTCTTAACTCATGTCAACTCGTAGAGCCACCACCCTCTCCGCAAGCAAATCCCCGATTCGTCTCAATTTGTAAGAAGAAGTCTCAGACAGCAAGGATTGAAAAGCTTGCTTTTTGAGCAATGGGGCCCTGCAAGTCAATCCAAACTGGTCTCTTGCATACTATTCACGGGTCTCACTCTCCGAAGTCGAATTTCGACGAGGAGGGAAACAACCGCTTACGAATCCTCTCGACTCGTAAGAGGGAAAATTCTCTTATAGGATCCTTACGACTTATAAGAGAAAACCACACTTAGGAATCCTCACGATTCCTAAGGAGAAAATCCGCCTATGAGATCCTCTCGATCCGTAGGGAGAAAAGCCTCTATGAGACCCTCACGGCTCATAGAGTTGAAAAATCTTAGGCAGCAGACCAGAACCTGCGGCCTAAGCCATCGCTATTTCCTAAGGAAGTCGGAATACTCGTTTTAGACATCCATCAACCATGGTTATTAAGACAGCCTGCTGACAATAAAAAAAAGAAGATGACAGAAAGAATATCCGGTCTACATTTGATCTGGCGTGCGTGACGCATTCATTTATGCATGGGCAGAAGACTCAGGACGAGAAATAAGACAAGCTGAAATAGAAAAGGGAAGGGTTTCCATTCATACTGCTAAAAAAATTTTCTTTTACAAGCATAAGAAACATTATTCAAATTATTACAACGGTATAACCTCAGATCCGGGGCACGGATTGAGGAAATCAAAAGTAAGGCCATCCAGAGTTCTTCTGGCCTTTCTAATTATTCTTATGCGCAGTCTTTCTCGCTCCTCTGTATCGAGATCATCGGCGAGCCCTCCTGGCCTTTGATAAGCAGCAACTATCGTCGTCTGCTGGAAGACTTGGTGTAGGATGTCAGTAAGGCTGTTCCGTCGTTTCTTTGAAATCAGCCCTGTCAGGTACACTGAATGCACCTTGTTTTCGGCATCATCCAGCGCGTTGAGCGGTAAGGCCTCATGAAGACCCGGAAGTGCTCTCCATATGGCTCCCAACACGACTTTCAAAAGGGCCGAACGACGAGACAACAGCCAACCACCGCTTGCGTTCAGACGACCCATGACTTCTGCACATTCAGCGTCTGTAAATTCCTGGTTTTGTTGACGACCCTGAGCGCGGATATCGTCGTAGGTAATAAACTCGTGCAAACTGTATAGATGCACCGCCGCCATTATGCCTGGAGGAAATATTACAGGAAGATCAGCAATAGAAAAGCAATAATATACATAGAGGACTAAATTCCTAGAGAGCGAAACTATGTTCAAGGATAAAGTCCCCTGGATGAAAGCTCTGCTGGTTAAGATTAATCTAAGAATCGATTTTACCTAAAGTTTTCCTAAAAACTTTGAAAAAAAAAGGAGGAGCAAGGCACCGGAATTCTTGAAGGCAAGAACAAAGCTCTGAGGTCTTCGAAAATAGAAATCTGAAAGATGATAAATATCTGGGGGGAACGAAAGGTTCTATTTATAGGCATCAAGTGCCTCTTCGACTTCCAAGAGTTGTCACGGCAGTTTACCCTAATCGGAGCGAACTTCTGTTCAAATTCCGAGGCGGGAGATGAAGCAACGCTTCGTCTTCCCCCAATCAGAGCAAAGCTCTGTCTTGAAAATTAATTTAATGAAGCGACGCTTCAGATTATTTGCGCTGCGCAATACGCCACGTGTCTGACGCAGACGCATCAGCGCAACGCCCAAAACAGCGCACCCAATCAAAGCAAAGCTCTATTTCAAGCAAAACTAAAGGAAGCAACGCTTCAGCGGCGTATGCGCCGTGCGCTGCGTGACACGTGTCGGCGCAGATGCGCTAGCGCAGTTGTGCTGCACTGTGCGCTGTGCGACACGTGTCATACCCTGGAGCATTTGCGCTAAACAAAAATTAAGGTTCTGAAGAAATCTTTTCTGTTATTGTTAAAACAAGAAGATTATCTTCTGTAAAACAGAAGCCCTTGGATCAAAGATCCGACGGTGGGGGAAATCCCGCCAAATCTTTCAGAAAAGGGATTTCTTAAACAAATTGAACTTACTTCTTAATTTGCAAGATGAGGTCTCAGGCAGTAAGGATTGAAAAGCTTGCTTCTTGAGCAATGGGGCCCTGCAAGTCATTCCAAAATGGTCTCTTGCATACTATTCACGGGTCTCACTCTCCGAAATCGATTTTCGACAAGGAGGGAAACAACCGCTTACGAATCCTCTCGACTCGTAAAAGGGAAAATTCTCTTATAGGATCCTTACGACTTATAAGAGAAAACCACACTTAGGAATTCTCACGATTCCTAAGTAGAAAATCCACCTATGAGATCCTCTCGATCCGTAGGGAGAAAAATCTCTATGAGACCCTCACGGCTCATAGAATTGAAAAGTCTTAGGCGGCAGATCTGAACCTGCGGCCTAAGCCATCGCTATCTCTTGGAGAAATTAAGTTGTCTGCCAATCAGGTTCATCGACAACATCATGATGTAAAGGCAGAAAACAAAAGAGCATACAAGATATTGCAAAAGAAAGTGTGTATCTTTATTCATTGACCTCAATCAAATACATGGTGAATCATACAAAAGAGCAAAGAACAGATACATGTTACTCAGAAAAGAAAATTTTTACAAATACATTGATACAAAGGCAGCTATTGGGAAGGAAGCGTCTTAAGTAGCTCTATCAATTGTTCGTACACTTCCTTCCATGCCTTTTCCCGATTGGATACCACTGCCAACTCCACCTCCACCTGGGCCCGTTGCTGTGCGACGGATGCAAGCTGATCCCTGACGGCTTGATGAGCAGCTTCACGGCCTGGAGTGTCATGCTCGGCGACATCAAGTGCCCGCTTTAGTCTCAGCCCATTCGATATGCGCTCCAGAAGACCCTCGAAGACGGTCTTTACCTCAGCGGCGTTCGCCTCAACTTCAGCACGCAAGCGAGCAGTTCTGCTTGAAGAATCTTGGCACTCCTTCAGCCTCAAAGCCACTTCTTGTTCCAGATGACGGAAATGAGAAGCGCTTTGCTCGAGCCATGCTCCCCGTTGAGTGCTCAAGGCCAAAGTCTCGGGGGACAGGCGCATTGACTCCAGCTGATGAAGGCGAGCCTCGATCTCCCGACAATAGTTAACCCAAGAGGCGATAATGCCCTCGTCATGGAAGGTGGCAAATATCGCCAACATCGGGTTAACCGTCGTGGCGAAGTCCTCAGCAGATACAGGAGCCTCGATGTCGAGTTCCTCGATGTAGTCGCTCAACATGCGCAAACTATTCGCGGCACCTTTTGAGGACGGACGTCGCTGGGAAGGGCCGCCCGGTATTGTAATGCGAGACTCGAAAGGCACCGAGACTGGAACGACAGCTGGAAAAAGACGAAATGCGATTAGATGATGATTCAATAGATATGAAGGAAGTCATTGATAAGATAGTTTACTATACCGGTGGAGACAGGTGGCAAGGCCGGAAGGGCTGGTGGCGCAGCCGATCTTTCTGCTCCCCCTTCGATTTGCAGCACTGCAGTCAGAACAAGAGAGAGTTAGAAATAATTCTACCACTGAAAAGACAAAGCTACCAATCGGGAACGGTACTCACCAGCGCCACCAGAGGGAGAGGCGAATTCAGATGGGAAGGAGAAGTGTGGGAGCAACACTTGATAGAGATGATCAAAAAGCACTCCTGGAAGATACAACAGTGTGACTTTAGTACACAAATTATACATCTGGAAGATAAGATTAATATATCGCAAACACATACCTTCCAACATCTTCGAGGGTATGAGAGAGGGTTGAGAGGTGACCACCGCCAAGGCAGTCGTTGAAGGCGTTCCCTCGAGCAGTGGGGCATCGGCACTGGCTGCACCTGCGTTACGAAAAGGTGAACTTGTCAGAAAAGATAGTAAAGTAAAGAAAAGCAGCAACTTGGGGTTTACCTGAGGAGCTCCCGGCTGAAACAGAGGCGACTCCCTCCTCTATCGACATGAGACCACCGCCCGTGACCTCATCGCCCGACTCGATGGGGACCGTTGCGGTGCTCGCGAGACCTGGAGACGGCGGAGGACTATAGATAGGGAGGGCTATGACTGGAGTATTGCCAGATTCCAGAGAAGGAGCGGTTGGCTCGTCCTTGGGAATCATGGCCGCCTCACCCACCACTCTCTCAGGTTTAGTAGTAGCGGTTGTATCGTCCACCGTCGCCGGGGGATCGCCGGCCTCGAGCGCTTCATTCGCCACCACCCTGGACTCATTTATAATGATCATATCATCTGCCACCACTTCAGGTTCGGCATCAATGACCTTCTCGGCGGCAGGCCCCTCGACCTCCGCCTCAGGCTCCAAAGCCACAACGACGTTGCCCACCGTCGGCTCGAGTTCGGCAGGTACCGCCTCCTCTGCTTCTTTGGGATCAACGGTTTCCGCCTCCCCCTCGATCGGACTCGGCCCTGCAAGATGAGGGATATAAGGACCAATAACATTAAAAACCCTTATAATAAAAACTCTGAGAGAAATATTACCTGAAGCGGATTTACCGTTTGCGCTCCGAACTGCGCGCGCCACCTCTCTGCGGGCAGTGGATAGGGCGACAGGGGCCTCTTCGGATGGAGTATCAGCGCGAGGGACGGTGCTGGGGCCCGCTCCCGCAGCCAAGGCAGCCCGGCGCGCCTTCGCCTCACGCCTTTGCCGCTTCCTCTCTTCCCGGGCTGTCGCGATGGACCTTAGTGACGCCTCCTTCAAGGCGTCGTCATCCTCGTTCAGGGATGCCTCAAGAGCCTTTAAGGCATCCTTCATCGGCTCTTCAAGACGAACCTCCTGCGGTGGCCCAGAGGAAGCGGGAACATTGGCAGCTGGTAAAACATCTGCATCGCTTGGTAGGAACGGCATTGAGGTTTCTGCAATAAAAAGAGAAAGGTTAGATCGACCATAACACGAGGAAGATGGAAACTTGATGGATTAAAACTTACTAAGGCCCATAGACGCTCTGAGACGTTCCTCCTCCTGGAATGTCTTCAGAGAAGCGGCAATGGCTTCTTCATCAGTGATGCCTGTTAAAAGAAAGGAAAGAAAAGCGTTAGTCAAAGGCAATGGAGAATACATATTGCAATAAAGAAAGGCGATTAGTAGTTACCTGACTGCGCAAGCTTAGCTAACCACGCGTCACGCCTCGCCAACCATGCTGAAGCTTTGAGAGCAGCCTCCAAGTCTGTATCGTCCGGCGGCGGCATCACTAATCCTGCGTTAGTCCTATATTCGAGCAGACCCTCGGCATAAGGAGCATGGGGTTCCTGACCGAACACGACGTCCGCAGCGAAGAGCGACTTCTTTTTCTTTTGCCCTCCGACCCTAGGCTCACGGGGGATCGACTTCCGCTTAGCAGCCACTTTGGGACGACGGATCCCGATGTCCGCACCCACGTCAGACTCCGGTGAGGGTACAACCACTGTCTCCACTGGAGCACAGGGTGCGTGAGGTGCATCTGCGATATCAGGGAGCGGCAACTCACGTGGAGGACTTTGCGCACGTGATGGTCTGCCCCCGGCATCTTTTAGAGGAGGAGCCACCAGGGTCCTTGACGCTAAGGGAGCATTACGGTTGGTGCCGGGAGGTGCTTCTTTACGGTCGATCAGCACTCGCCTCTCCTCCTTTATAACGGCCCCCGTCGCATGATTGTACCACTCTTTATATACGTTAAGGAGGCGTGGAGTGCAGGCTGGCGCGCTAATAAAGAAACGAGAACCTGTGTTCAAGCGCATGAAGTGATGTAACGCGTTCTCCATCCCTTCTTCATTAGCAGCAGGCTCCAGTAAGAAAGCTTCCAAGGGTACCCCTTGATCATAACCCAGTTGTTGCGCAAAACGATGCGGGTTATATCTCATAAAGATCGCTGTACCGCCCTGCCTAAAGACTAGGAAGCCCGGTCTGATAGAATACAAGTGGAGGGTCTCCCGGGCCGTCAATACTGAAGCTCCATCCTTAAAGGAGTCCTGTAATGGTTGCGCCGCAGTGGTGGACGCTTTTCCAATGGTTAATACCTTATCAATGAAGGACATCCCGACTCCAACGGTGTGAGAGCGGAGCAATAAGCCTCTAGCATTCCGTGGTGAAGGGGTCACGATTGATGCGCCAATCAATTGAATGATACGAGGGAAACCACACCTGTCAAAGAACGAAGGCCTTTTATGCATTCCAAATACACCCGCCGTATGTAGCTCGAGCCATGACATAAAGTAGTGCATCGGGAAGACCACGTGCAATGCCCCGGGCTCGTTGGCATCCGCGGCTCGGCTGAGACCATGATACAAGTGTGCTAAGCCGGCAATCCCTATGGCCACTTTTACCCCGATGACCATGCGGTGGGCTGGATAAAAGACAGAGGGCCGCATGCGATGAGAGTGCATTGGGATCGCGAATCAACTCAGCCACAGCCCGAGAAATCCTAAGAAAAAGGCCTCCTCGTCCATCCCAGGGGCTGCAATTTCCGCGAAAGATATGGTAGCGAAGTCTGGGAGGAAGAAAGCCTTTTGGTCTATATCCTTCGTCGGCAGGTTATCCAAACCTAGACCAAAAGGATCATCCAGGATAGTAGATTTGGCGGCTCCTGGCGAAATGACGCTCGGACGGAGGAAGCGAGCGATGAAGTCCTCAAAATTAACTCCTCGGCTCCCGTGTTCGATGAAGAGGGACTCATAAATGTCCAACACCTTGATCAGGCTCGGGAATTGGTGTTGAACAGCATTTTCCGGCGTGATCCCCCTTACCATAGGCTTAGCGCCGAAGACGTACTCATCTGTCGGGAGCAGCTCTTCATAGTGTTCCCCCATGACCGGTAGACCGGATACCTCCGCGAATTCCTCCAAAGAAATGGACACTTCCCGATCCATGGCAAGGAAAGTGTGGGTGGGAATATTCCATTGCTCTAAGAAAGCCTTGAACCACCAGGTGGGGAGCGAGGGATACTGGAAGAGAGAGACATAAACCGCGGTGTACAATCCTAATCTTATCAACTGCGACTTCTTCGTCGACAGGATGTACCGGGCCCATGGCAGGTAGCCAATCGGATGACAGGGGATCAGACCAATATTATATGATTGCCCCCAAGGTCTCGCCTCGCCCTGACAAATACGACGTCCTAGGATATCCAAGACCATAAGACGTTGGACCGGAACCGCATCCATAGCAGGGTGAAGAAAGCTGTTTGCGGTCCAATCCACCATCTCCACGGCGTACTGCACCGGGGGTGGGCTAGCGTAATGAATCGCCGTTATAGGTTCTGACGGCACCGCGCATGTGAAGCTCCGACGGCCCATGATGATCTGATTGTACCATGACCCCCAAAGATGGAGACTCTTGTATTCCGGGTCGAACTCCTTAATCATGGCCAGGACTTCACGGTCCAAGGGCGCCTCGGGAAATCCTTCCTCTGAGCGGACGAACGGGAATGAAGTATCTAGAGACATGATCGCTGCAAAAGAACAATTTAGCCGTTGGTGTTGTAATTCCAATGTTTGGCATTTAAAGAAGAAAATAGATTAAAATTAAAATTAATTAATTACACCACACAGCAGTGCAGTGAGCAGGAGACTAAAAGGGGACCCACAAGATCTGGATGACAATACGTCAGTTAATAAGACAAACTCATCATTGGATGAGATTGTCAGTTGGTCCCCGGGAAAACATTCCCATTAATAAAGAATCCCTAGAGACAAGGAGAAAATCTCCTCTTTCAGAGCAAAGCTCTGTTACAGAGTGACACTTGTCAAACTCTGGTCCCAGGGAAATAAGATTCCTTAAAAGAGCATGGCTCTGTGATAATGATGGAAAAAGTCCATCAGAAAAATTTTGGAATCTTGAAAGATTCATGAAAAATTTATAAAAAAGACTCTTCATTTCTCAAATATAAAAGAGCTGTTTTTTTTCTTTTTAGATCTATGAGCAAAGCTCTGTTCATGGGTTAAAACCCATGAATAAGATCTCTGTAGATCTATAAGTTTTGAGAGCAAAGCTCTGTTTATGAAATCCCAATGGGGATTTCTTTAGATCAAAAGATCCGTGAGAGCAAAGCTCTTTGGTCAAGATTAATTTAAATTAATTTTGTTTAAGTTAATTTTTACCAAGAGTTTCTAACTTTGGGAGAGAGCAAAGCTCTGAAGTTCTTAAGAAAGAGCAAAGCTCTGTTGAAATCAAAAATCTTAGAAACGGTAAGGTTTTCTAAGGACCAAAGGTCCTATTTATAAGGCGCCTGCGCCTCTTCAGCTCGCCTCTTGATCCAACGGTCAAGGGCTTGCCACCGCTGCACTCACGTGTGTGCCACGTGAGCGCAACGGTGGGGGGCATTTGTTTCGTCCAATCAGAGCAAAGCTCTGTTCAAATTCAAAATTCAAAATTTTAAAGCAACGCTTCAAGTCTCGGGCGTAACGCGCCACGTGTCAGGCGCTAATACGTCAGCGCAGCACCCAAGAAGGCGCGCCCAATCAGAGCAAAGCTCTGTTTAAAGGAAGCAACGCTTCAGTTGCGCAAGCATTGCGCTGCGCGACACGTGTCAGCGCGGATGCGCTAGCGCAGTTGCGCTGCGCTTTGCGCTGCGCGACACGTGTCAGCGCGGTTGCGCTGCGTTTTGCGCTGCGCGACACGTGTCAGCACGGATGCGCTAGCACAGTTGCGCTGCGCTTTGCGCTGCGCGACACGTGTCACGCGCTGGGGCATCTGCGCCAAACAGAATTAAAGATTTTTAAAGAAATCTTTCTGTTCTTGTTAAAACAAGAAGATTTTCTTCTGTAAAACAGAAACTCTTGGATCAAAGATCCAACGGTGGGGAAAATTCCCCAAATCACTCTGAGAAAAATCTCTTTAACAAATTCAACAAACTTATGGGCACTATAAAAAGGACCCTAGGCCTCAATTCAAAGGCATCAACATTTTCTTGAAAAATCAAGAGCTTCAAACAGAGAGAACTCTGAGAAAAATTTCAAGAAGAGGTAAAAAACCTTTATAAGGGAGAATAAATTTCCTCTAATAGATCATTGATCTAAAAACAAGATCAATGATCTTCATATAATAAATAGTGCTTTGCACTTCTTATGAACCACTGGTTCTTTAAAACAGAAAAAAATAAATAAAAAATAGTGCTTTGCATTTTTATGAACCTCTGGTTCTTGAAATGAAAGAAAAATTTATTTTTCTTTGATTCTAATTTGATCAAAGATAAAAAATAGTGCTTTGCACTTCCAAACTGCGCTGTTGCGCTCTTGAGAGAGCGCCACGTGTTAGCTGTAGAACAACTTGCGCTACGCGCTCTTAAGATAGAGCTTTGCTCTCTGGAATTGGCGCAACTCGCTGAGAGCGCGCCACGTGTCAGCAGCGCAACAGCGCAGCGCACTGGTGCAGCGCACTGCGCTGTTGCGCTTGCGCTCACCAGAGCATGACACGTGTCCTATCTACAAGCGCTTGTGCTCAGTAATTGGCGCAAAGCGCCTGACAAATGCAATGCATTTCCCAAAGGGCCAGGCCCAAATCAAAAAGACCAAGCAGGCCTAATTAAATTGATGCTCTGCATCATTTATAAATGGGCAGAGCCCAAACAAAATAACAAAAATGTTATGCAGGGCAGAACCCAATTGAGAGGTCCAATGGACCAAAACAAATACTCTGCATTATAATAAAAAAGGGCAAAGCCCAGTCAAAATGGGCATAAATGGCCTAAAGTAATGTTATGCATTATTCTAAAAAAAGGGAAAGCCCAGACAAAAAACAAATGCAAATAAAATATTGGACATTTTTAACTGGACGTAGCCCAATCGTGGCCATAAGTCCTTAAATTAAATTAACTGAGCAGAATGGCTCTCCTAAACCAATCCACATCCGGTTCGAGGGTACATCTCCGAACTCCTTTGATAACTATCGTTGTAATTCCTCAATGACGTCAAAGAGGTGACGGGTCCCAACGACCACACACCCATATGGACTACGGGGTCCTTAAACTCGTGGACCGAAACGTCCCTAAACTAATATCGGACCGAAATGTCCCTAAACTAATGACGGACCACCACGTCCCTAAACTGGAACATGGACCACCACGTCTCTAAACTGGAACAATAGAGCCAATTGCTCTTCTTTCGGATCTAAACGATCCCGTTCAAGTCGATCTTAGTCCAAAATAGGACTAACGTATCCTTGGCGAACGTTTAAGTCGATCTTAGCCGCAACGCGACTAACGCATCCTTAAACTAAAAAAAACACCAAACCCAAATCTAAATAAATACGGATTTGGACTAATCCACGTCCTACGGGCGACGGCATTACTCAGTCTCCGTATACAATCCACGGGCAACCACAAACAAAACAAACACCCACGACACGGAGTGAAACTCTGGAGAAAGAGAAAGTTGTTACCGCAATGCGGTAGCATAATTAACTGCAGGGGCTTGCGCCTGCAGGGAAGAGCGTCCCCACAATCAAAAAAAAAAAACCCTCAAGCGAGGGAGAATCTGATGAAGTCTGCTACATCGGCCGCATCCGTCTAAACCTCCGATACATGATGCCATAAATCAACTTGGCATCTTTGGAGAGGTGGATGGATAAAACCAATTAGCATCTGTCCCGAATCTCAGTGCCAGGACTTCGCGGTCCTGTGCGCCGTCTTTCGGAGGGGAACACATATCAATGTTTATTTTAAAATACTGCTCTTTCACGCAGCTTTCAAGCAATCAATTCTCAACAATGTCTCCAAAGATGAACTCAGCTCTCAAGGCAACTCTCGTCTCATACACGATGAAGACGGACGCTCGAACGATTCTCCCGGCAAGTCTCGGGCGGCAGTGGGAGGAACCGCTGCCGCCATTTGGCTCTATTTTATTTATCCTGGCTAACACCATTCCTGCTTCTCGAGCTTTGGTGACGGATAAACCGGCTTTTGGGGTCAAAAATTAAATCCCGGTTGACCAAATCAAAATCAAAGTCAACCTCAAGCCTAGTGGGCACAAGCTCAGGTCAAGTGGGCCCATGTTCAAGTCGAGCTCGAACATGAAGCGGCCGGCCTCCCTCATGCCAAAAAGAAAATTATGTAATAAATAAGTTTGATATAATTTTCATGCATTAATGTAAAATAAATGGCAAGAGGCAAAATTTTTGAGAAGCCCATGGCTCATGTGCAAAAAGAAACAAGCACATGAGGCATGGGATGAGCAAAATGCCACTTTGTAAAGCCCAAGGGGCTATATGTAAACTTGTAAGCCTATATAAGGCAACAATATGATGAAATGAAAAGAACAATTCATTCCCCTCCAAAATTAGGGTTCTGTACTTCATTCTCCTTCCTCAAGGTTTTAAACCTTCTTTCTTTTTTTGAATTAAATTAAAAGTTTAACTCTTCTTTTCCCAAAAAGAAATAGTTTTTCACCATAAAACCCTCAAAGGAGAACTCAGATTTTCCATCAAATCTCTAAAAAGGGAGATTTTTAAGTCTCGCCCCATTTTCCCCCAAGATCCAGCAAAAAGAAAGGAGGAGGAAAAAGACCCACCTCAAAAAATCACACTTTGGGAGTATCTAAGGCTCAAGAGAGAAAAAAGGGTCCCCTTTGATCATCTCCGAACATCTTTGAGGAGTTCAACTCCAAGATCCCAATTTTCAAAGGAGTTTAACTCCAAATTCAGATTTTTAGGAGTTTAACTCCAAATCCAAATATTTTAGGAGTTTAACTCCAAATCCACACCCAATTTCTGTTCGGGAGTTCAACTCCAAACCCAAGGGCTTAGCCCCTTCTTCCGCTTGTGTTTCCAGCGGTCCCGTGCCGTGCACGTGACCCGCTGGCGCTCAGCGGCCGCTCACGTGACCCGCTGGCGTCCAACGCCCACGTGTTTGGCATGTGACCCGATGGCGTCCAGCGTCCACGCACCAGGCACGTGACCCGCTGGTGTCCATGCGCCACTCATACGTCCTTAGGACGTTTCTCATCCCTCTATTTCCCTCACACTCCACACTCAAAACATGTCCTCCGTTAGAAAAAATTTCTAACGGGACGCTGCCCCGTCCCCCGCCCCTTAGCCTTCTATCCGGGTAGCGGGACCCCCGTAAACTCTGTGAGACCCCCGATACGTCCAAGTCCCCTTCAAAACACAGCACATGCACACTGCACATTGAGTTCGCATGACCAGTTTTACCCATCAATCGGAGGTTCCCTATCTCCAAAAGCGATGGGTAATTAACGGAAGCTTAGTCCACGGCTGCCGGAGATTCAAATCTCCACAATCAATAAACCCCAGCTTACCCTAGGTAGGGGGAATCTGTATACGCCTGACAAGCGACGCGTATTTCCTATCTCAATAGAGTGACGAAAAAAACTCTACATCGGCCTCAAAAAGCAAAATGCCAAATGTCGTGGCCGCGAAGGCACTTCAACCCAAGCACAAATCCGTTTCCCAACGACTCTCCGTTGCTCTAGTTGGGGGCAAGGCCATCAACACCAACAAAGCAACAAGGCATCTCGGGCAAGCTCCAGCAGTGCCCCTGACAACTGCTCGATCGGGTATCTTCTCTAAGCTCCCTGTCAACCTACTCACGGTGGCTTCCCGAAAAACGGATGCCCGCCAAGCCCTCAAAATCAAGAAGCTAAGACTGAAAAGGCTCAGATACAGAGCAAACAAAAGGGCTAGGACTCCTGCTAGGTTGAACTTCATGAGGTTCCAAGAACAAGACTACCCCGTAACAACAGTTGAATCGGTTATAAAGCCCGCTAACTCTTTTGAACCACTGAAATTGGTTCAGGAGAATGCCATGACCGTAAGAGTCATGAAAACTGTGATCCGGACCGCGCCACCCAAGGACCCAGCCAGGCCAACCGTCTTCAGTCGCCTGTCCTTTCCCAAAGAGGAAGGGTTACGACGATGGTCCGAAAGATCAGCCGCCAAAGATAAAGAGATGGCTGGATATGTGGTCCACACTGTCTACATGGCGGGCACACGCAGCAAGAGTAATGATGGGGCCTCCATATCTCAAATCTAATCTAGTTTGAATGTGGCTGCCACTTTCCAAGGCTAGCCTCCTCTTGAAGATAATGAAAATCCTTCTAGTGAGGTTGCTAAGCAGAGAGATATCTCAGTTCATGAGGAATCGAGCTCGGAAAGCGAAGAGGAGCCAATCTTCCGTCCCAAGACTACAGAGCAGCAATTTCTCCAAGAGCTCCGGAAGCAGCTCAGAAATAAAGACTGGGAGATGGTCAACTCTACTAAAAAATCGATGACTTGACAAATGTCGTCTTACAGTTCACGGCTCAAGTTGCCTTTCAGCCACCCAATCAAGCGCAGGGCTCTACTCATGAACTGGGAAATGGTGTCCCGAAGCAGCCGACGCCTATTCCCTCAAATCCAAAGGTGGGTGAGCCGTATGAAAGTCGGCCACATTCTGCCTTTAAAAATGTCTTGACTACTGATGACATCCATCCACCAACGCAGGATCAGATCATGGATTTAATCACCAACAAAGTCAAAACATTGGTGGCTGATCCCGAGATACAGAAAGAGGTCGGCAGCAGTGGGAGAGCATACCCTACACAATATGATCTTATGGAGTTTCCTAGTGGCCATGCCGTCCCCAAATTCGAAAAGTTCGATGGGACGGGAAATGCGAGCCGGCACATTGCCCAATTTAAAGCATCATGACGAATACCGGGGGGGATGATGCGCTCTTTCTTCATCAATTTGTAATAGCTTAACTGATATTGTTTTCGATTGGTATGCAAGCATACCGGATGACTCGATCATGACGTTCGCTCAGATAAAACCTCTGTTCAAGTAAAGGTTCATGAGTGTCAATGATAAAATCACCATTGCCAACATCTTTGTCAAATATGAACCGCTGTTGGAGAAAGACCAATCTATCATTCTTCTTATAGAAAATTAGAACAATCGGATGAAATCATTCCTGTGCACCGCAGGCCTCAAAATATTCCAAGAGCTGACAAAGAAGGTACAAATGTTAGAATCAAAGCCCGAGTCCACTCAGGATCTCCAATTCATAAACAGACCGAGATATCGGAGGGATGACAACCGGAAATGCGAAAGTTCCAATAGTGTCGATTCTCTCAATAAGCAGAGAACGGGCGGAGAGAAGACTAACAACCCCCGAGAGCCAAGTTTGGAAGAAAGGAGAAATAGGGTCTACTCTTTTAGAAGAGACAAGGTCCACAAAATATTCAAAGATGCTCTAAAGAATGGCCTGCCAGAACCAAAGAGGTTAAGTAAAGCGAACATGGCTGATCATCCCAATTATTGCCCATACCACCGAGTGTTGGGACACATTATTGAAGGCTGTTGCATTTTTAAGAATTGGGTCGAGAAACAATACAAGGCGAGAGAATTCTCATTGTCTCCTGAAGTGTTGACAAACGATCAAGCCGCGACTGTCAATTTTATACATACAGAGACTGAGGTATTTCGGGAACTGACCATTCTCAATTGTTCACCCTTCTCTGAAAGGGGCAAACCACAGCGACAATTCAAAGGTCCAACGAGTAACGTTGACAATGAGGGGGCAACGAACAGATGCGCGATCCATACGGTCTACATGGTCGGACTTGAAGAAACGAACCCTCCTACGGTTCATAACCATGGTGATGATATGATTGATACTGCTCAATACTGGCTCGGTTCAGATAATGATGAGGACCATGCTCAACCTGCTAAGCAAAAAGAGCCCATGGTTCTTGGAGAATCAAGCTTAGGCGATGAGGATAACCCAGCCATCATCCCCAAAACTACAGAACAAGTATTATTGCAATGGCTTCAAGGGCAATTCCAGGATGATGATAGGGAATTAGCCAAGATCCGTTCCAAATTCGACGATCTGGTGAATGTTGTGGCAAATCTCGCAACCCGAGTTCTTCAAGTGCAATTACAACAAAATCAAAATTTGGTCCATGAACCAGAGATTGATATCCTAAAGCAGCCAACGACTATTCCCTCCTATCTAAGAGCGGAATACCTTCATTAAAGTCGATGGCGGCTAGCCTCTAGGAAAGTCCTGACGCATGACCGCGACCAGTGATACGGGACAGAATCAAGGGAAAGTCATCAGCGGATCCCAAAACTCTCCAGGACTAGTCCAGATGTTGGAACATGCGGGTCCCGAATCTCTTCCAAACTTCCAATATAACAACAAGTCCAGATATCCGGAGAACAACAACCGCAAAGGTGGGCCTCCTAAGGACACTGAATGCTCTAGTGTATCTGCCGACCAAAGTAGGTGGGGAACATGCAGGCCTAATTCCGACTGGCCTCGAAAACCAGTGTTGGGAGGGAGAGGGAAATCTCCCGTGGAAGAGAAATTGAATAAGGTCAATACTTTCAAAAGGGACAGAATCCGTAAAATATTCAAGGACGCCCCAAGAAACGGTTTGCAATTGCCTAAATCAAAAAGACCATATGAAGCAAACATGACTGATGACCCTATGTACTGCCCGCATCACAGAATGGTGAGTCATATCATTGAAGACCGCTTTGTTTTCTAGAATTGGGTTAAAAAACAATACAACGAGGGAGTGATCTTATTGGTCAAAAGCGTGTTAGCAGAAGACTAAGCAATGACCGTCCGCTCCATTCGAACGAAGACCAAAACCCTCTGCGGGCAGACGGCTCAATCGCCCACTTCAGATAATGACGAGTCCACCACAATTTCTACGGGGCACACGTACACGTCTCTCCAAAAAAACAAAGAGAGCATTGAAGCACTGTGAGATCAAAATCTAAGGATTTTGAATAAGCGCACGATTATGACCTCTAATTAGTTAAACTGGGAAATAAAAGAAAAATAATGTAAAAAAATGATATGTTCACAAGCAAAACGGGCACGGATGAAAACCCAAAAGGGCTCCGTGAGTAAAAACAGCAGGACTGCAAGCAAGTTTGTAAAAACCTGAAAGGGCGCAAACTCGTAAAAAAGAGACGAAAATACACTCGCAAAGTCCTCTCGGCCTTGTGAGGGGAATATCTCCGCGTGAGATCCTTACGACTCACAAAAAAACAACACACATAGGAATCCCCATGATTCCTAAGGAGAATATATAGTTACGAGATCCTCTTGACTCGTAAGGAGAAAATGGTTTTATGAGACCCTTACGGCTCGTATAAAAATCTTAGATGTCAGGGACCTAAACTTGCCTCCTAAGCCATCTCTTCCCAACGCGCAAAGGCAAATGATGAGTCGCTCCTAGCACTGCGCTTCAGTGTTAGCGGTGCTGGTGCCGACCCAAAATCCAAATCCCCTAAATTCTCACAGCCCTATGGCCAGTCCCCAAATTGACTACTGGATACAATCCACGGGCTTAAATAACCCCCATCACACCCATGTCCCACCACAATCATCAGCCTTGCGGTCAGCCTCCGCCCTTAGAATTATGCTCCATTCGAGAAGATCCACTTATGTGTTCTCATGATACATGAGGAGAACAGAGTGCATACGAGATCCTCTCGACTCATAAGAAAACACTTTCGTAGGATCCTTAAGATTCACAAGGGAAAAACACACTTGAGGGCCCTCGCAACTCCTAAGGAGAAAATACACCTACGAGATCCTCTCGACTCGTAGGGAGAAAATACTTCTATGAGACCTTACAACTCATAAAATTGAAAAGCCTTAGGCAACAGGGACCTGAACTTGTCTCATAAGCCGTTGCTCCCCAATAGGCAAAAGCAAATGATGAATTGTCCCTGGCACATGTGCTTCAGTGTTAGCAACGCCGATACTAGCCCTAACCCCAAAATTCCAAGCCTTCAATCCAAGGGATCCCTAAGTCGTTAAACTGGGAACAGATGACCCCTAAGTCGTTAAATTCTGAACAAAGGGAATCCCCTCACGGAAAATGATGATTCGCTCCCGGTAACATATCCCAATATAGCGATGTTGATGCCAAACATAAATCCAAATTCCAAAATCCCACACTGCAATGCCTCAAATTCAAAGGTATTGCCAAACAAGGCAGGAATCAGACAAATCAAACTAAAGTCCCACCTGGAAGTGTTCCCAAGCTCAGAAGTCCCGCCGGACAGATTGAAACCTTCCAAAACAAAACAAATCAACTAATTCCAATAGCGACCTCTACGTCAAAAGCAGTGACACTTCGTCTCGGGGAAACGTCAAACATACACTCCGTCTCGGGGATACAACAACTACAAACACTCCGTCTCGGGGATACGTTAAACAAACACTTCGTTTCGGGGAAACGTCAGACCGTGACACTCTGTCTCGAGAATACGTTAAACAGACACTTCGTTTTAGGGAAACGTCAGACAATGACACTCTGTCTCGGGGATATTTCATATACCGACACTCCGTTTCGGGGAAACATCAAACAGTGATACTCCGTCTCGGGGAAACGTTAACCAGCAACACTCCGTCTTGGGGAAACGTCAAACAGACACTCTGTCTCAGGGAAACGTCAACCAGCGACACTCCGTCTTGGGGAAACGTCAAACGGACACTCTGTCTCAGGGAAACGTCAACCAGCGATACTCCGTCTTGGGGAAACGTCAAACGGACACTTTGTCTCAGGAAAACGTCAACCAGCGACACTCCGTCTTGGGGAAACGTCAAACAGACACTTTGTCTCAGGGAAACGTCAACCAGCAACACTTCGTCTTGGGGATACGTCAAACAGACACTCCGTTTCAGGGAAACGTCAGACAGTGATACTCTGTCTCGGGGATACGTCATACACCGACACTTCTTCTAGGGAAAACGTCAAACAGTGACACTCCGTCTTGGGGAAACGTCAAACAGACATTCTGTCTTGGGGAAACGTCAAACATACACTCCGTCTCGGGGAAACGTTAACCAGCGACACTCCGTCTCGGGAATACGTCAAATAAACACTCCGTTTCGGGGAAACGTCATACAATGACACTCTGTCTCGAGGATACGTCATACACTAACACTCCATATTGGGAAAATGTCAAACAAACACCTCGTCTCGGGGATACGTCAACTACAGACACTCCGTCTCGGGAAAATGTCAACCAACGACACTCCGTCTCAAGGATACGTCAAAAAGACACTCCGTCTCAGGGATACGTCAAATAGCGACACTCCATCTCGGTGAAACGTCAAACAGACACCCCGTCTCGGGGATACGTCAACCACAGACACTCCGTCTCGGGAAAACGTCAACCAGCGACTCTCCGTCTCGAGGATACGTCAAACACTCCGTTTCAGGAAAACGTCAGATAATGACACTCTGTCTCAGGGATAACGTCAAACATCGACACTCTGTCTCAGGGATAATGTCAAATAGTGACACTTTGTCTCGGAGAAACGTCAAACAGACACTCCGTCTCGGGGATACGTCAACGAGCGACACTCCGTCTCGGGGACACATCAACCAGCGTCACTCCGCCTCGGGGATACGTCAACCAGCGACACTCCGTGCCGGAGATACGTCAACCAGTGACACTCCGTGCCGGGGATACGTCATTTACCGACACTCCGTCTCGGGGATACGTCAAGCAGCAGACACTCCGTTTCGGAGATACGTCAAGTATCAACCGTCCATGTCGTAAAAAGGGTAGTGCCAGCATCCCAAAGGTGGGAACCAAATCAAATCAACCTCCATGCAAAAGAAAATCCAAATTTCATGCACATGACCCATATATGTAGTGTGCATTCATTGATAGGGACAATTTGTCGGCGTTAAAATTTACATCCCGTAGACCAAAACTTAAAATCAAAGTCAAATTGTGCACAAGTTGGTCCAAGCTAAGATAAACGGACCCTGCTGTTGAACCCAAGCCGGGCTCACGCCCGAACCCAAGTTGGACCCACGCTCGAACCCATGACGGGCCCACGTCCAAACCCAAGTCCAAGCAGGTGGGCCCAGCTCCTGACTGGCCCCATACTAAGAAAGTAAAACAAATAGATGCAATATTTAAATAAATATGCAAATGTAAAATAAAATGGGCAAAAATCCAAATTATGTAAAGCTCATGGCTCATATGCGAAAAAAATAAGCACATGGGCATAAGGTGGGCAAAATGCCATTTTGTAAAGCCTAAGGGGCTATCTGTAAAGTTATAAGCCTATATAAGGCAATATTATGAAGAAATGAAAAATAATTCAACTCCCTAAATAAAATTTTGGGCTTATGCCTCCATCTTCTCTCTCTCTCAAGTTCTTTCTCTTTCTCTTCATTTCCAATTAAATCAAGAGTTTAGTTCTCTTTTTCTCAAAACTAAATAAAGTTTCACCATAAACCCATTGAAAAGGGGTTTAATTCTCACATCAAATCTGAAAAGGAAAGATTTTTTCTATCATTTTCTTTCTCCTCAAGATCCAATTTGAGAGAGAGAGAGAAGAAGGGAAACCCATCTCTTAAGGCTCCATCAAGAGAAGAAAAAAGATCTCTTTTTATCACCCAAGATCTAAATTTTGGAGTTTCAAGAGAACCCATTTGGGCTTCTTCTCAAAAGAAAAAGAAAGAAATTTTTTGGAGTTTAACTCCATAATAAAATTTATTTTAGGAGTTTAACTCCATTAAAAAATTTTGAGAGTTCAACTCCATAATAAAAAAAATTCTGAGAGTTTTAACTCCAAAATAAAAATTCTTTTCGGAGTTTAACTCCATTTAAATTTTTTTAGAGTTTAACTCCATAATAAATTTTTTTGGAGACTTTAACTCTAAAACAAAACTTTTTTCAGAAGTATAACTCCAAAACAAAATATTTGGAAGTTTAACTTCATAATAAAAATTAAAAAATTTCAACTCCAAGTCCGAGGACTGAACCCCTTTTTCAGCCCGCGCTCGTCTCCCGGTAGCATGTGCCCCTTTTCGTCGCCTCCCCCATTTGAGAGGGTTCCCTTTTCTCACGTGAAGGAGGAGGCTCCCGCCCACGTGAGAGAAGGCATGTGAGGCGGAACTCCCATTTCTCATGTGAAGGGAGGAGGCTCCCACCCATGTGAGGAAAGGCACGTGAGGTGAAGCTTCCACTAAATGGGAGCTTCCATCCACATGGGGCGGGGGAGGGGGGCTCCCACTAAGTAGGAGCTGCCACTCCCCATCATGTGAGGGAGGGAAACTCGCACCAAGTGAGAGCTTCCCTTCTTTTCTTAAAAAAAATAAAAATAAAAATGAAAACAAAACAAAATAAATGTTTCTTCGAATGAAAAAATCTGTTTGTCACAAATAGAATAAAAAAAATGGAATGAACACGTCCATATGGATTTTTTTAAGCACCAATACATCACATTGAGTTTGCATTACCAGTTTGACCCGTAAATCGGAGGTTCCCTCGCTCCAAAAGTGAGGGATAATTAACGGCAGTTTAATCTGCGGCTGCCGAAGATTTGGATCCTCACAATCAATAAAAACCCAGCCTACTCCAGGAAAGGGGAATCTGTATACGCATGACACGCGCGCGCATTCCTATCTTAATAAGGTGACGAAAAATACCATATAATCCTGACCATACATCAAAGATCAGGAAAACTCAAACTCATGTGCCTATCTGTTTTACCCACTCCTCATTGTTAAATCGAATAATTCCTGATGGTAGAGGGTTGATAATAGCAGATATTCAGAATCCTTACTTTATTATAAGAGCATGGATGGACCTAGAAATTTGGTCAGATTCGGCACACCGACATCCAACCATAATAAAGTTTCATCAAGATGCTCAACCATATAATGTATTTAAGCCATCATACCATTTAATAATTAATTAATGCAATTTTGAATTAAAATGTAAAAATAGTATTTTTTGTATTATTATATTTCTTTTCTAGAATTGGTACAAAACAAAGTTTTATGTACAAGTAAAGTTCCTAGTTTTCCTTTATGTTTTCAATGTGGTGGTTAGCTACCTTTGTTCAGAAAAAAAAAATAAATAAATAATGAGTGTCGAACTCATTACCTACTATCTTGGAATGTAATATGCTATCTATCTATCTATCTATCTATCTATATATTATTTTAACTGTTTTGAAAAAGTGTGTACGTATATAGATTCAAAATTATCAAAATATAATCACAATCGATAATGAACTATTTTTTGCTGAAATTTCAGAAGGGGCCCATGCCCCCTCATGCCTTTGGGTCCGCCGCGTTACATGTAGAGTCATTTTCATGGAAAAGGAGAAGGATAAGCGTGTCCTCTTCAGCTGACTCTTTGCTTTGGTGGCATTCATTAATGTTGGCTGAGAAAGAGAAAGGATAATGTCCTTTTTTGTTATCAAAGTCCTGCTCTATCCCTGGTCGAAATTCTATTGCTTCTCATTTTGTTTTATGCTATAACGACAAAGCTTGAATAATAGACTATTAACATCTGTATAAAATTTGATTTGCAAATGGTTAGCACATCCCTAGAGATTTTTTTGTATGACATGCATATATGCCCAGTCATAAAAAGGAAAGCAATGGAACCATGCGTCCCAACAATTATACTGTTCGAAGGATATCCAGACACGCAACTAGAATTTGATCCCATTTTTTGGTATAATAAGCCGTAAATTTGAACTTTAGGTCTCTTGCTCAATTATAAGAAGGTTTTACCATTAGCTATAGCCTACAACAACACACTCGCATTAGTTATCATTTTGCTCATGAAAGGAAAGCAAACATCCAACTCAAGAGATGGAAAATGATAAATCAAAGATGTGATTTTGTAAATGATATGTTATCAAGTTCATTTTTAATGCCTAACCCCTAACCAATACAAGCCAAATGACACAGTAATTACTAATTAATCTTTTTAAAAAAAAAATAGATTGTACCTGTATGCATATAGGAGTAAAATTTAATGGCCTATATATATACAAGGAACATGAACATGATTCATGTATGCAACGAATGGAATTTGAATGCATTCGATTGAAAAAGATAAATAAATGTGAAGACAGCAAAGAATTACAATAGGCATGAGGTAAGATAGAATATACAAATAAATCTCCCAATATTTATTACAACTTCAGAGTTTATAAATCATTTTGCTTAGTACTCTAAAATATGAATGATGTCAATGTAACTTTCTTAAAAATTGTAGTTATAATGGATACCTTTACCTATGAGTTGAGATTGTGATAGTCTAAACTAGTATGCTGCACATGAAATAAGGTTTTTATATGAATATTCCCATTATGTGAAGTAAAAGTCGGAATCTATTATTTTAACTAAATATCTTTAAAAATCTTTATTAATCTTTTCAACCTTTTTCCCCGTTTTTTGTTTTGATCGTATTTTGCCTAATCTAGTTAATTAGTTCCTTTTAATTTTTTGTTTATATTTTTTCTCGATTTTTTTTGTTTCCAAATTTTATTAAAATTCCACATGGCATTGCATGTCAGTCCAATTTGAAATTATAATTACAACCACCTTAAGAATTGTGGTTATAGCAGTAGAGATAGAGAAGAGATGAATATTATTCTCATTATGTCAAGTAAAAGTCTCTAAAGAAATCTATTATCTTAACTAAATTACTTTAACAATCTTTATTAATATCATCAACTTTTTTTCCCATTTTTTGTTTTGATGGTATTTTGCCTAATCTAGTTAATTAGTTATTGATTCTATTTTAATTTTTTGTTTGTATTTTTTCTTGATTTTTTTGTTTTCAAATTTTATTAAAATTCCACTTGGGATCCATATATTGCCTGTTAGCCGGATTTGAAATCCTAATTGTAACCACCGCAAGAATCCTAGTTATTTTAGTAGAGATGGAGATAGAGATAGATTGTTGAAATTGTTTGTTATTGATTAGTTAGATCTTGAGTTGTATAAATTGGGATGATTGATCTCACAATAAAACAATCGAGATCATACATATATAATCTCTCGTTGGATCATCAACTCTTTTAACCATCGGCATTTCCATCCATCAAAATCATGTCCGTGCAACCATTTCTTCTTAACAACATAATAATATTTTCTTCAGCGTTTAAATGACTTTTAGCTCTTTCCAGCAAAAGTGACTCCGGGGCATGCGTTCGCCTAGCTTATACGTAATAGATTACTAATTTTATGGTCCACTTCACTCCGGCAAAACAAATTAGAGGCATATGTAAATTAATTCTTCAAAATTAACCTCATTTATATTATTCATTCAGGCCATATTTGGATACGAAGTTAGGATAACCATGGTTTATTTTAAAGTGGAGATAAGAGACATGCAAATTATGGTTTGCAAGTCCTAAAGTCCAAAAATGGAGTTTTGTAAACTTTGATCAGATTGGAGTTGAGACAACTGCAGTTTTGGGTTGAAATTTTACAGGTATCTCAACTCTAAAATGGTTGTCAAACAAGCCAAAATTAGCATTTTGGGGCTAACATTTGCTAAATTTATGAAACCACGGTTTATAAAAGTCAACTCCATTCCTAAATAGGCCCTTAGATTTGGCATTAGCCCTTTAGAAAACTTCCATTTTTTCTAATGTGGGACCATTCGCAACGCTGCTTCTCAAGTGTCTTGTTTAGTTAAATCTTTCGGAATTGACATGCAGAGGTGTAGGGTTGAAATGAGTGCATATAGGCTTTCAACATATTTAGGTTCCATCCAAAAAGACCTAATCTAATTGATCGGATTTCCATATATATTTTTGAGCAATGTCTTTTCTGGCCGATAGAAAAATACCTAGGCCCCCGTTAGGGGCATCTTCCATCAATGAGGTTATAAATAGGGGGTAACCTCATTGACGGGACAAGCCCCCAATGACCAGGCTGGTAGCTCTGTCAGCTAAGTACAAAAAACCATCTCCCTATATTTTGAGAAAAATGGGCCTAAGAACGTTCTCAGGCCTATTATCTTAAGAATGTGAGAGAGGGAGAGTGAGTGGGAACCACCCATGTGAGTGAGACCCACTAGACCTGTTGGATTTTATTGATGTTTTTTTCGTAAAAGATAATGGGTGAAGTTTCAAACTAGTTATATGTTATTTATTTTACATATTAAATAAAAACTCTAGCAGCCCAATTGGTTTGACTGATGTTTTGCCACAAAAAAAATCAATGAATCAATAAATAAGATTAATTAATTAATTAATTACTCATAAGTAATACTAGGGGCTTGGGCTCAGGGCGTGGGCGTGGGCCATGGAACGGGTTCGGGCTTACGGGACGCACAGTACTTTGCACTTAGCACGGTCGCCCGTGAATGCCTACGTGGTAGCCTAGTAGGTCGTCTAGTTGGACGCCGCGTTGGCGCTTGCGTGTCCGTCTCGAAGGCTGCTTCGCAGGAGGTTGGGCTTTTAGGCTAGTTTGGGCAGTTCGGGATGATTAAGTGGAGGCTATTGGGCTGGCCATCGGTTACAAAGAGTTGTAACTGATGAGATTCTTGGACTGAGTCTAAGCACTCTCTATAATAAAAAACTTCAGAACCAAGAGCCAAGAAGGTTAGGAAAATTGCAGAGAACATAACTATCTTCATAGTTCAAGAAGAAGAGAACTATCTTCATAGTTCAAGAACATAGAACTATTTGAAAATAGTTCATCGAAGAACCGAGAACTATTTCCATAGTTTGCGAAAACTGAAACTGTACTACTTTCGTAGTTCATCGAAAACTGAATAGAAATATAGAACTACTTGTATTTCTATTCTAATCAGAAAACCGAATAGGAATTCATATTCAGAAGAATTCAATTGAATTCAAGAATAGGGGATATTGCAAAATATACTCAACGATCTCAATTCAGAATTCCAAAAAATATTACCAAATATTCTAAGTTTCAGAACTCCTGAAAGTACCGCAACGTACTTTTGTTAATCAGCCCAGAACAAGAGAGCTCTGCCCGTGTGTCATCGGATCGTTCACCGCGAGCAAAACTGAATTGCTGGTTAGTGCACACTCAAATTCATAGTTGTTGTTCCTGTGGTAGATCGGGTTTGTGATACTTGTACCGAAACAGGCCGAATCTGCTTTAAGCTTCGCATTTGTGAAACACGCAGCAGCTTGCGACTCTAACTTGCAGTAATTTTTTAAAATTCTAACATCCATTTTCTCACCTACTCCAACAATTTTAAAGCAGATTCTAAACATCTGAAATGGACGCTATAAGAACCATGGGCCTTGAATGCCTGAAACTCGAGAGTTTCGATGGAAGCGACTTCTACGCTTGGCGTCGCAAAATGACATTTGGGATGCAACTCCGAAATATCTTTTATATTTTTTTCGAAGACAAACCGAACTTTAATGACGAGGACGATAAAAAAGCCGAAGAAAAATGGAAGCACGCTAATCATTTCTGCGTCAGCCACCTCCTCAATTGCCTCACTGATCACCTCGCCGACGCCTATTCTCACGAGTCCTCTGCAAAGGAGATTTGAAACTCGTTGGAGAAATAATATAAGGGCGAGGAGAAATTATCAAAAACTCATTTGATCGACATGGTTCTTGACCTTAAATTTAAAGATGATAAAGAAGTGTTGCCTCAAGTTAAAGAACTTGAAAATTTTGTAATGAAATTAAAAGATGAAAAAAATTGTATTGGTTAATACTTTCAATGCGGGTGTTATCATCAATAAAGTCCCCCTTCATGGATATAGTTTTCAACAGACATGCATAGAAGGAAAAGACAGGTTTTCCTAGAGCACCTTAAGCAGTGATTGATCGTGAAAGTGTGTCTATGTGTATATTTTAAATAACCGCAATCAAAACGGTGTCACAAATAGCTAGCTGCGATGAGTACGGGTCGTCCGTAGGGAAATAATAAACTTCTTATCTTGGTTTAGACGAGTTGATAAAAGAGAGAAGAAATTGTTGTCGTTTCTATTAAGAAGAGATGAAAAGTTTATAATAGAAGGGCCTGTAGGGTTTATACAACTTAGTAGTTAACGGATGAAGTAAAAAATATAATTCTTTTTATCTTTTAATTGTTTAATACTAGAGAGATAGTGATGAATGTGGATTAGGGTTCTTGGAGGGAATTAGGGTTTTGCACTACTGTCCCTTGTCATTCTATTGATCTCTATTTATCTCAAGCTCTTAACAAAATGATTATTAACGAATCTCAAATCGTGGTCGTGACTATCAAGAATTGATAGTGCGCCCGATAAGAGGGTTAACATTTATTTACCTAAAGTTTATAAAAACTAAAACTTTTAAAAAGAATTTAAAAGATATTTTTCATCCATTATTCTATCCTATCCTACAAACCCTAAAAAGTAAGAATTTACTCGCTTATGGATGTTAGCGATTTAAAAGAGAGATGGAAGATGAATAAAACCATAATTAAAAGTTAAAATTGCAGAAAGTAATTGCGGAATGTAATGCAGAAAGTAATGCAGAAAGTAAAGTGTAGAAAGTAATGTGGAAAGTAAATACGACAAAAATTAAAAGAAAAGATTACCTTTAATGATCAACTAGTGCATTACAACTTTCTTGCTGAAAAACTAAATTATAAAAACCTAGTTACTCGATAGATAGATCTCTCGATCAATGGTTAGATGAATTTTGAATTTGGAATAGACAGCTCTCGGTCCTTTATATAGTCTCTGGAATTAGAAAACCTAGATGTCATATTTAAGTGTGTGACATTACGATCAAGCCCCTGCAATTTCAGATCCTACAGCCTATAACAAACCGCGAAACCGTCGCCCCAACCCCTATTTGACCGCGGATCCATCGCCTTCTAGTGGGATTGCGACTTGGGATTTTTTATGGCTTCTTCTATCGATATTTGGAGATTCTCTTGATAAAAGTATTATGAAAATATTGCTCTTACTCTCTGTTGTTGCTAGATTCTTCGATTTGCTCCTAATATTCGGCAGATTCGGTTTTGTAATCCTATTTGATGTGGATCCTCTACTTAGATTGCAGACCTGAGCTAATCTTATTATAATATCTGCACAATATCTAAAATCAAATTTTTAGCAGCATTTGTTTTTATTTGAAATATTATTCCAACTAATTATATGATATGATATCTTAAGAATATTGATTAGGAATATTTGCTATGATATGCATATTTTAATATGAATATTTTATTTAAATATTATATGCATATATTTTCCTAATTATATTAATTATAAATGAAAAAACATATGATAATAATCTTTTTACAAATAAATCCACATATATTCTTTATTTACAATTAACACCTTTTAGTAGTTAATAATAGTAGGGAAAATGTCCATAAAAATATGCAGTAAATTTGACTGATCAAGCGGTATATCCGCATTGAATATGAAATTCGAACTCGTTTGAAAAACAAGTTGCTTACCAAGTAGAAGGCATCAACAAATCAGGTTTCTTCCGAACCGGATTTCAAGAAAAAGAAGAATTTCAAGAAAAAGAGTAAGAAGCTTTCAATCTGAATGTTCAAAAGAAAGACTTCAAGAAGGACGATTACTTCAATTGCGGAAAGCCGGGTCATTTCGCCAGGGACTGCAAGGGACCTAAGAAGGACAAGAAAGAGAATGTCAATTAGGCCGTGCATGTTCAGAACTTTGTTACGATAATTGCTCCGATGTAGTATTCCTCGAACAAAGATTGGTAGCTTGATACCGGGGCTATCTGTCATGTGTGCTCCAACAGGTACCTCTTCACCTCCTATGTTCCAGCTAAAGAGATCGTTGCAATGGCCGATCACTTCATTACTACTGTTTGTGGGATCGACACAGTTGTCCTCCCCTGGATATCAGGGAAGACTTTAACTTTGAAGAATGTGAAGCACGTTCCCTCGATTGCCAAGAACCTTGTCTCAGAAAGCTTACTTTGCAGTGCAGGAATGAGGTTGGATTTCCAGGGAGGGAAAACCGTTTTGTCATTTAAGAAATAGTGTTTTGGAATTCTTTTCTTTTTAATAGAATGTATAAACTAAGTATCTTGTATCCTTCAATTATTAATGAAATATCTGTTTGTGGTTACTCGTCGGCTCTTTGGCATCACAGGCATAGTCAAGTTAACTTTAAGCAAATGAATAACATGACTAAGTTAGGTTTACTACCAAATTGTGGGGGGACAAACCAGTAAAATATGAGATTTGTGTTCAAGACAAAATTACTTGAAAGCCATTTTTCAGTGTCACCCGAAGCGCTAAGCTATTGGATTTAATACATTCCGATACCTGCGACTTCAAAAGCTTCATGACAAGAAGAGATATGAAATACTTCATCATCTTCATTGACGATCACTCCCGCTTCTGCCATGTCTATATGCTGAAATCTAAGAATGAAGCATTCGGAAAATTCAAAGAGTTTCGATCTCGAGTAGAGAAGCAACTTGGTAGACCGAAGAAGAAACTCGGGAGTTATCAAGAAAGAGAATATCTTTCTAGAGAAACAAAAGCCTACTTTAAGGAGCATGGTATAATTGCCGAAACCACCGCACCTTATTCTCCACAGTCAAATGAGATTCCAGAGAGGAAGAATCGCATATTGAATGAGATGGTGAACTCGATGTTGATCACATCGGGACTTCCAAACTGCCACTGGGGAGAGGCTCTTTTAATTGCGAATTGGATATTGAACCGGGTCCCTTATGCAAAGATCAATTCTACCCCACATGAACTGTTCTTGGGTCACGCCGATTCTTTGGATACACTTAAAGTGTGGGGGTGATTGGCATATGTCAGTGTGCCGGATATAAGAAGGCCAAAGCTGAGGCCGAAGGCAAACATGTGTGTATTTCTAGGATTTGCTGCAGACAATGATGCAAGCAGATTCTTAGATTTAGGCACAAACTCAATCATCGAAGCACGCGATATGGAATTCTTCGAGAATAAGTTCATCAAAGATAAGAACATATATCTCAAAGATTTTTACGAGAATACTCAAGTGGAAGAGCCGCCTGCTGTATAAGAAGAAGTTGTAGCTGAGTCATCTTCGATATAAGAAGAAGCTATACCTCCAGAAGTGGAAGAAAGCAAAGCTGCTCCTAAAGTTGCGGAACCGTTCCGTGCTAAATGTCTTAGAAAATCTAAAACCTTCAAAGACGACTTCATCACCTTTAATACTGAAGGATATCCACAATCTTTCGAAGAAGCTATGAAATCGAGCAATGCTATTCTTTGGAAAGAAGCTGTAAATGATGAGATGGACTCACCGACTCAGAACCATACTTGGGAACTGACGAATCTTCCTCAGAGAGAAAGACCGATCGGGCAAAAATGGATACTCAAGAGGAAGTTGCGGGTAGATGGTACTGTCGAGAAGTACAAAGCAAGGCTAGTAGCCAAAGAATTCACTCAGAAAGAAGGAATCGGTTTCTTTGACGTCTATGCCCAGTCTGCCGAATGACCATCATCCGTGTTCTGATTGCTTGGGTAGTGAGCCAGGGTTATGCCATTCATCATATGGATGTGAAGACTGTCTTTCTGAACGATGATCTTACAGAAGAAATATATATGGATCAACTGGAAGGATTAATTGTTGACGGCTTGAACAATCAAATCTACAAATTAATCAAGTCTCTTTATGGATTGAACCAAGCTCCGAAATTGTAGCACGAGAAGTTCAGTAAAATCATTCTGAGTGTTTGATTCTGGTTAGCGAATCTGATAAGTGCTTGTATGTGAAGATTGTCGAACATACGGTAGTTGTGATATGTCTGTATGTTGACGACATGCTGATTGTTGGAACCGATATGCAGATAATCACTTCTACAAAGGAGTTTTTTCCGACCCAATTCAACATAAAGAATCTTGGAGTTGCAGTTGTGATTTTGAGAATCAGAATTATGATGACTGAGCATGGTCTATACCTATCTCAGTCTCATTACATAGAGAGCATGCTTAAAAAGTATGGAAACTTCGATCAGATAGAACTAGCCATTTCGTACGACTACAACAAGAAGCTTCAACCTAACACTGGAAGACCGGTGAAACAGCTGGAGTATGCACGGGTTATAAGGAGTTTGATGTACGCTATGAGCTGCACAAGGCCTGATATCGCTTTCGCCGCTGGGATGCTTAGTAGGTTTACTAGCAACCCAGGGAAAGCACATTGGGGTGTGATCCAGAGACCGATGAAGTACCTGAAAGGAACATTAAAGCTGGGCTTGTTCTATTCTGGGTATCTAGAAACTATTGAAGGCTTCTTCGATGCAAGTTAGTGCTCGGAGGTATATGAGTGCAGATCAACTGGAGGGTTTGTCTTCATAATGAGAGAAGCGGCTATCTCCTGGAAGTCAAAGAAGCAAACTATGATCGCACTGTTATCAATTGAATCTGAGTTCTACGCTTTGGTTATAGCAAGAGATGAAGCTGAATGGCTCAATTCTCTTCTGAGAGACCTTCCATTGAAGGAACTGAAAGGAGCAGTGATCACTATCTATTGTGACAACAAGGCAACGAGTGTTGTGGCAGTAAACTCGTTATTCAATAGAAAGAAGCGGACTATTCATCTGAAGTATGGGTATCTAAATGAGTTGATAACCCGCGGAGTCATCTCGGTGATTGACGTCCGATCTTCAGAGAATGTGAAAGATGTGTTAACAAAGGGTTTGAAAAAGAATCTGGTCGATAAGACTTCCGCTTGTATAGATCTCATGTCTATGTAAAATTACTACATTTATCATGTAATTAAAATTTTAGTTCAAAACTTCGCTATTATTAATAAGATCATTGGTTCAAAAATTATGTAACATACATGGACAAATGAAATATTGATTTGGAGCTTTTATGTGTTCTATACATTTGAGATATTGGATACTTGGTTGCAAGTATGCCTGAGGAACACATAAAATAGGGATGGCCTGGGGCCTTAATGGGTTCTGCGCATCCGGAATGCAGAGTGTTTGGTGGCAAACATGTCTAAGTAACCCACCTATGTTTAAGAAGGAGTTTTGGCCGACTTTTAAAGCTTGAGGCAGATTTCTATAGAATCTTGAGGCAGATTTTTAAAGCTTGATGATTAATCTTTGAAAGTGTAGTAAGTAACCGCAATCAATAAAGGTGTCACGTATAGCTAGCCGAGATGAGTACGGGTCGTCCTCAAAGAAACGTCGAATCTTTTAATCTTATTTTAGACGATTTGATTAGAAATAGAAAGGAGAATAGTGAAGAATAGATTCTACATCTATATTAAACATGGATGGAGAATATATACTTTTAAGATCTAGTTTAAATACGGATATAGATTTTATAGGAAAAAAAGCTTGTAGGGTTCGTTAGGATTTAGTAGTCATGGATGACTAATAAAGATGACCCATTTTATCTTTTGATAGATTTAAAACAAGATTGATAGTGATGTATGAGGATTAGAGTTTTTGGAAGAAACTAGTGTTTCCATACTATTGATCCTTGTCCCTTCATTGATCTTATTCATGTCTAGCCCTTAACAAAATAATTATTAATCTAATCTCAAATCGCGATCAAAACTATCAATAAATTGATAGCGCGCCCGATAAAGATATTAACGATTCTTTTACTAAAGTTTATAAACTTCATAAGACGTTAAAGAAGTTAAAATGTTTTTTCATCTATTGATCTACCCTAATCTTATGAACCCTATCAAGCGGAGAATTACTCGCGCATGATGGAGATAGAAGAACGGATAGAGATCATAATGTAAATATAGAAAATAAATGCGATAAGAATAAAAAAACTACCTTTATTAATCAACTAGATCAATTACACTTTTTGTTCCTTTAGAAAGTGGAATACAAAACCCTAGTTTGCTTCTCGATCTTTCTTGAAGGAGGTAGATGAACAGCTGATTGATCTCCTGGATGTGTGGATCATTTTGGACTTCGTGATCGCTTCAAATAGATGATTTTCCAAGTGTGGCTCTCGGTCCTTTAAATAGTCTCAAAACAAGAAACCCTAGATTCCATAGATTAAGATATGCTGTTAAGATCATGATCCTGAAATCTCACATCGTACGGCTACCAAAGCGCCGCGGATCCGCCGCGTTTACCCCTATTTGGTCGCCCTTCTACCGCGGTTTGGTGGAGTTAGGGTTTGAGATTTTTTATGGTATTTTGTGTTAATATTTGGAGATCCTCCAGATGTCTAGATTCTAAAAATAATGCTCTGGGCTTCTGCCGTTGCTAGATCTCGTGATTTGCTTCAATATTTTGGCAGATTCGATTCCGACATCTTGATTTAACCTGGATCTCCGTGATTCCATACCTGAGCTGATATCTGCACAATATCTTAAATCAAAGTGTTAGTAATATTTGGTATTTTTGAGATATTATCCTAACCATTTTATAAGATATTATATTTTAAGAATATTGATTAGGGATATTTGATATGATATGCATATTTAAATTACTAAAATATTATATAAATATTATATGCATATATTTTTCTTCATAATGTTAATTATAATATACAAACATATGCCGATAGACATTTTACATATAAACCCTTATATGTTTCATATTTATAATAAATACCTTTAAATATTTAAGAAAAGTGAGGAAAATGTTATATCAAATGTGCATTATTTTCAAATGAACAAATACCCCCAAACTTAACTTTGATCGTCCCGAGCATACTAGTTATTCAAGAGAGGGAGAAAAAGAAAAAGAAAAACCTAAATAGCACACTTTCGTAGGCAACACGATTGCACTGAGTACGTGCAACAAGCCTTTAAATCTCTAGGTGTTCCTAATAGGAGGAGTGTTGTCTTCTGAGAGTTTTCAGCGGATTACATCCACAAAATCCCATAATAAAATAAAGAAGATGAAAATTACATATAAAGATAAGAATTATAAAAGAAAGAACTTGAAAATAAGAGTTTCCAACTACACTAGCTTTTCGGTTGCCATGAGCCCTATTTTAATGGCCGTGAAAAAATGTTAGAAATCACACCATCCCTCAATAAAATATCGCCTTTAGTCTTCCTCCCTACCATTCATCCAAACATCGATCATATACCCCTACGCGTGTGTAAAAGACATCTTACACTCAGAAAATTCAATTCAAGCTATCATACTCTTGTCCATCTTCCAAAGTACTTTATAGTCGGTGAATATTTTAGATGAAATTGCTCACACATTTTTCATGCGACCGTTAATAATTCTTGAGATACTAACCGACCGATTACTAAATGTGCTCATTTATTTAAGCGTAATTTCTCGTCTTGCAACAGTTAAGGCTTAGCAGTGGCTCCCAAACCAGTTGTTCTAAGGCACTAGGTGATAAAACACCTTCGCTATATTTTTTTATGCTGCCTTAAGCAATTACAAAACCGGTGTTCATTTTTTTTCACCATTTTTTATTTATATTTATATTTTTCTTCATACCAAGACTTTTAGACAAGAGCATTTCAAAGTATGCTCTACTATCCCAAGTTTTAAGATGTGTGCAAGTACGTATAGTAGGGTATCAATGTTCAAATGTTTGGACTCAAGAATAAAGACTATTTTTCAGACTTATTTTTATCCTTAGATTAGTAATTCCTTTCATCTTACTAACCCTTGGGACAACGGCTCATAACTACTTATTACTAGTTTCGTTTAAGAAAATATCTAAGTTTCTTGCTTTTCTCAAACTATTCCTATCTTTCATATGTAATTTTTCACTTTCAAACTTTCATTATCAAAATTTTTTTTGTGCTTATATTTATGATAATGCAAAACAATGCATGAATAAGCACAAACCTCTCCCAAACTTGTTTGCAGCAGTGTCCTCACTGATGTCATCTGTTAAGATTAAAGAAAAACTGTAGACTTGGGAGGAAAAGTTAATAACGGAGACATGAAATAATGACGGTGAAATCCTCCCCCAAACTTATTTTTGGCTCATAATTTTGTAAAAATTTATTTTCTTTCAAGAGCCAAAATATTTTCTCCCCTCCCAACTTGAGTAAAATAGTATTAAGCATTTTAAAATTATAAATATGGGGGGGGGGGGTTTAAAGTTATTGGTCTATGCAAAGCTTTGCAAAAACCAAAAGTCAACACCAACGATTCAAATTTTTTATCAATGTAGCACCAAGGTTGGTAGAAGATCATGTTATATGTGGACAAGATGAAGTGGGGGAGGAGATAAGAAGTGGTATGCTTTACGTCTCGGTTTGTAGAGACGAAACAATGATGATGGATTACTCGCATTCTCTTTCTTGATAAGAAGGAGAGGTGGCGGTTCAACTTCTTTGGGTTGGGGTTGATTTATCACAAAGCCTATGTCTTCTAAGACCGCGAGTTCTTCAGCGAAGATTTCTTCAAAGTTTTCATCGATATCCCGAATAATAATCTCATCGGAAAGAACAGAATGATACTCGGACTCCATAAAAGGTTCATATTTAACGTTAGATGTTGACCCGGACAGCTCAATAGAAGGGTCCGTATGTATATAATAAATAGCAGGGTCAACCAATAACGTACAAGCGGAGTCAAGATCAGTATCGTAAAGCTGTTCAAATTTGCTATTGTCGGAACCATCATTTCGACAAACATACTTGAGCATAGGGTTAGGAGGGTTCACTTCCCAACTTGTAAATGTTAAGCTCAATTGACATCTTCTCGAAAGATAGGTTCATAGAGTCATTTCGACAATTAATTATTGCGTTGGAAGTCGCAAGAAAATGTCGACCTAAAATAACCGGAATTTGGTTTCGTGGGTTTGTTACAGGCTGTGTATCTATAATGATAAAGTCCACAGGGAATATAAATTCTCCGACTTTGATTAACACATTCTCGAGTTCACCCCTAGGTTGGGTGATAGATCGATCGGCCATCTAAAGAGTGCAGTACGCCGGTTTTAACTCTCCGATCCCTGATTTATCATAGACAGAATATGGAAGTAAGTTAACACTAGCACCTAAATCGAGTAGAGCACGATTGATATTTTTACCCCCAATAGAAATAGATATTGTAGGACTTCCGGGGTCCTTTCGTTTTTTGGGTAGTTGTTGTGTAAAAGCAGTGCTAACATTACTCGTAAGGAAAACTTTTTAGGCATTTGAATTTTTCTCTTTCTAGTGCACAAGTCCTTTAGGATTTTCGCATAAGACGGAACTTATTGAATAGTATCTAGGAGATGAATGTTTATGTTAACTTGCTTAAAAATTTCCACAATCTTCTTTATTTGTGGACTTGATCTATTGCCCCTTAACCTGTTTGGATAAGGTGCTTTATCAATAAGGGTTGGGTCTAACATTGGAGAAAATTGTGGGGATAGAATGGATCCTAGAATTGGAGTGGGAATCGTTTTAGGTTGACTCGAGAAAGTGGGCTGAGTGTTCGAGCCTTGGGGAAAACGGAGAATAGGCTCGGAAGAAGGTGGTGAACTAGACGAATTAGGAGAAGTAGAAGCCGGGGTGTTATTAATATCATCAACGCCATCAACATGTTCACCCACTTGGTTGTTCAGCACTCTTCCCGATCTCAACGTGGTTACGACACTCACATTATAACTTTGTGAGTGGCCAGAATTCGGTATAGCTTGAGATGGAAGTTTCCCTTTCTCTCTCGCACTCATCGCGGTATTTAACTGTGCAAGTTATGCTTCTATCGATTTTATACTTTCATCGTATTAACGTTTGAATAGAAGACTTTAAATCATCCGTCGTTTGCATGGAATGTTTAATAAACATATCCACGCTACGTTCGAGTGCGGAGAGTTTTTCGGTACCAGCCGTTTGTAAAGAATCATTAATTGGTGCAAAATTGTTGGCTGGATTTTGAAAGGATTGTGGTTGAAAGGGATGCTGACTCTGTTGTGGTGGTTGCTGTTGCTGTGGAGGAAGTCTTTGATAATTGCTTGAGAACTGGTTTTGATTTTGGGTTTGGTTTTGGTTCCAAGCAAAATTAGGATGATTCCTCCATCCCTGATTATATGTGGAAGAATAAGGGTCGTTTCTAGGTCGTTACTGAAAGGTGGCATTAATTTGTTCGTGACCTTGAAACGGTGGACTCAAAGGACATTCTTCCGTTAAGTGTGATGGGTCGGAACAACAACCACACACGATTTTGGAGAGCGTAACCTGGTTTAGGGAGGCTGAAGAGACTTTGTTTTCTATAGCATCGAGTTTCCTTTGTATATCGGCCATTTCGGCTCTTACAGCGATGGAAACATCGAGCTGATGGATGCCTCCCCTAGATGATGATGGTCTAACGTTTTCCCACTGCAAAGTTGTTCAGCGAGATCTTCCAGAAATTGCCAAGTTTCACCATTGTCTTTGGACATGAAATAGCATCGACAAATGGTTTCAAGCATCTGCTTTGTCGTTGGATTAACACCCACATTAATAATGCGACAAAGTTGTCATTTATCAATTCCATGATGGGGGCATTATAGAAGAAGATCCTTGAACCGTTCAAAGTATTTCCAGAATGGTTCGTTGGGAAGTTGGGTAAACTGGTAAATCTCGTTTCAAACACGGCCGGTCTTATGATTGGGATAGAATTTCTTAAGGAATATTATAACGAATTCGTCCCATTTTGCGATAGAATGTGCGGCAGTGTTATAAAACCATTTTTCTGCTGGATCGCACAAGGTAAAAGGGAGAAGACATAATCTCATAGCATCCACAGAAAGTTGTGACGTGCCAATCATTGCGCATACGTTTTTGAATTTGGTTATGAAAACATATGCGTCTTCGAATTCAAGCCTGTGAAATTTGGGCAACAGTTTGATGAAGTGGGGTTTATGTAATACCCAGTTTTTTTGTACACCAATATCCGTATCTTTATAAAGTGCTGCTTACAAGATTTGCTTGTATCCATTTATAATTATTCTATTTTAAAACCCCAAACCCAACCCCAAACCCCTTTTATTTTTGCCTCAGCCCATTCATTCCAAACCTCTTCTAATTCTTTTAGTTCCCAGCCCAGCCCACTCTCTCCATCTATCCTTTATTTTCCATTCCCCTTTTCTTTTCCTAAACCCAGCCTAAGCCCCGACCCACTTCTCTAAAACCCCACACTCATTTCTTCTCCCCGAGCCGGCCCAACTCCCTCAAACCCGACCCAGACCCGAACCCCTCTTCTTCTCCCCACTCCCCTCTCCTTCCTGCTATTTTTCTTTCCTCCCCCACGTCGCGTCGTTCCCCACGCCCCCACATCGTCGCAACCGCCGTGACCCCTCCTTTGACCGTGTCTCTATCCCTCTCTCCCCACGTCTCTCTCTCTCTCTCTCTCTCTCTCTCGACCTCACCTCTCTCCTCTCTACTCCTGCACAACTAAAGAACACCCCCGACTGCGTGCCTCACCCAAGCCCTCGTCGCCGAAGCTCCGACCTCATTGTCGTCTCCACATCGCCCTCGTCATCACCACCTTCCTGACACCACCACCTCCTTCCCCGACTCACTTCCCTGCACACCTGACGAGAGCCCGAACCCAAGAACCCAACCCATCAACCTTGGCTGCGTCTCGTTGCCGCCGGAGCTCGCCTCACCGACGAACCTCCCCTCAAACCACCACCGACCTTCGCAAGCCTCCTCCTCCAGAGCCGCGTCACCACCGAACCCACCTCCTTCGTCAAGCCCTTGCAACTTGCCACACCCTAAGCTCCACACCCGCCATCTCCCGCTACCTTCGACCACCATCGCGGCACCGCCAACACCGTTGACGACACCCTGAACCATCCCCTTGCACTACGAGCCCGAGCTCCGCTACCTTCCTCCACGACTCCCCCTCAGCCTTCAGGCTCAACCGAGCACCCCCAAACCTAGCCGTCGCTATCCAAGCTGTTGCTGCCGTGCCATTATCTCAGTCATCTTCGTCTCGCCGATCTCGACCACCCTCACTGCCTCTTCGCCTGCCCATCGTAACACGCCATCATCGTAGCCAAATCGAGACCCGTCATTTCATTGAACATTTATGGTTGTCGCAAACACCGTTGTCCCAGTTACCATCATCGTCGCCTTCGTGACCATCGAACGCCTTCAGGAAAGTTTAATACTTGCTTCATGCTACTTTTATATTACAATTCAAATTACCAAAAAATTCCCGCATATAATTTTCGTGTAAATTGTTATAAGTTAAGTGTTCGATATAAACCATGACCTACGACCCAGTTAAATTGACGGCAATAAATAACATTGAGTGGCCCGGGTTATAATGAATGTCCCTTGAGACTTTGGTACCAATACAATGTCGTTTGCTCACGTAAAATGACGTCTCGATTTCTGTCGTAAAACCTGAAAACTTGCGGACATGCTAAACCGTAAAATTTATAATAAATTGTGGACAAACCGGATTTTAGCGTTCGATGGCTCGTATCGAAGCTAACTGTTTAACCTACTATATTATATTGTTGATCACGGAATTTTAATAAAATATGATAGAGATAATTGCGGAGGATTACGATTCTGGACTGCAGTCCAGAACGAAAATCCCAGTTAACCCCTGTTTCTAAACCCCTGTATATTCCTGTTCAATTATGAGAATGCGTGGAACCCTATATAGTTACGCGGAGAATTGAATTAGTTTTCTTCCTCCACTGGTCTCACTGGATTCCTCAACCGTTTGATATTTTTAACTCATTTTATAATGTTGATACATTGTGCTGAATTCTGCAGAGGCAGACTTTAAACATCGAACATAACCTGTCCATAACTCCCTGTCTCCATAATATATTGCTTATCCGCCAATTGAGGAAGAAACCTAACTGATAACCCTAAATATTGTTCAACTATAGCATCGCCTAATTACGATCCCAACTGGGATTAAAATGCGTTACGAAACGGACTTCCGATTCTGAAACCGGATTTCCAGCAGTGAACGCTTAAAATGAAATGGCCATATCTAGCGATCCTGAAACCCGATTGACGTGAAACTAATTTTGATGGATAGATAATTAAACATACTACTTACCCCATTTTCATTGTTTTGCTAAATTTTGCATGTATGATGTATGATAAATTATACAAGTGGTAGAACACCGACTGATGATATCTTAATCATGCCTTAATTATTGTATTCTCATCACATTATATAGATGTCATTGCATTGGTAACCTAGTGATCATGTGCATTACCCAGTGTTAGGTATTAGTGTTTGATTGTGGCAAGTACGCGAGTGTTTAAGCATGAATGGATAAGCGAAAGTGACACGTACTTGTACACAATCAGTGGACCCTATTGATTTATTGCATTGTCGACGTCTATGGGACGTGTATAAGTGTGACTATAATTGGTATGGGACGATTATGGAAGCACTTGTATGGGTGTCACAGGTAAGGAACCAAACACTGTCCATTTATCTTGGGTATCAGTCTAGACATACTTGATGGAGACCCTGTCTTCAGTTCTCGCGTAGACTTGTCATGGACCGACTGGTATTTGAGTTTATGGTGGGCGTTTGATGTAGACCACGGGGTGTGGGGTAGTTTGAGTGTGAGTTCAACAGAATCTCGGGAGTCCCATGCCAGTACATACAGCAATTCTGGAGATATATGGGGATATTACTGATTATTAGCGAGCGACTCGGGCCCGTGTTCTCTTGTCCTTGGGTCCTACCCTTGGGTGGGGGATACTCACGAGTGGTTGACTCTCACACTTGGACTGACGATAGGCTTAGCGACCTGTACAGTGAGACTTAGAGACTGATAGGGTTAGTGACATTGACATGTATTGCTCACTGATTAGACATACCTGACATACTACTTACTGCCTTACTGTTTACCTGCTCTAATGGATACCTGCATTGGCTACTTCATATTCACGTCATTATTCCATGATTACTATTTCATAATCATTATTTTCGCACGAGTTACCATTTGTGTGTGTGTGTGTGTCTATATATATATATATGTATTGCTATCGTGTCGCTCTGACGACCTGAGTATGCATGCTCAGAGTGAGAAGTGGATCTAGCTTGGACCAGGACCTGACGTACCTCGAGGACATCGCGGACTCCTTGATCAGCGACCCAGAGCTATACTTCCTTGATCTCCATCTGGTTAGTTCTTTTGATTTACGTACTGCATTTCTCATTACATGTGCATTGTTTACTGATTACCACGTAGTGCTAGAAGCCGAAGTGTGACTACGGAGGGATATTTCCTCGACCGTAGGAGCATGGCTGGCCTTGTCAACTCCTCGTATTCTGTATTTTGGGAAGCGGGGCATGACATGGTTTTGTTGGTATCAGAGCCAGGTTTTGCTTCGATTGGGATTGCAGTTTCCGTGTAGGGGTTGACAATCTAAGACATCCTTCGGTCTAGATTGTAAACTTGTTATTCTTTGATCTTGATTCACATAGTGTGTTCTGCTATACATTTTGATCCATCCGCTACATTTTTGGGTGACTTAGTAGAGTTACGTGGTTGTAATTGTGAACTGCAGTATAGTTACAATACTGTACTCTATTGGGTGACTTGGAGCTCAACATTTGATTTCCGCTCGATTGAGTTTCACCTCACCCGATATCCTTGTTTCATTGTCTATTCTATATCTTGTTCTGATTTTTACTCCTTGTACCTTATGCCGTCCTAAAATTATTGTCTCAGGACCATATCTTCCAACGACTCTTCTTCGATCTCCACTTCCCAGAATCAGACCGTAGAGATTCTGAATGTACTGCAAAGTCTGAAGGAAGCCCAGGAGCGAACAAACGACCTGTTAGCTGAAGGATTAAGAAGGCAGATGACTCAGGCACCGGCGGAAGTCTCCAATCATAAGTGGATCCCTGTTAGACGAGGAGAAGAGGTGAAGATGAAGCGCCCACTTGTTCCCAGCAGCGGAAGCAGCGGAAGACCCAACGTTGTGGGTTCTGTAAGAAGCCAGGACACCTTAAGAGAGATTGTCGCAGCGCCAAAGGGCAGTGCCTGATTTGCGGATCCAGCGAACACCTTGTCAATGGGTGCCCTAAAAGGAAGGAGCTACAAGGAGGAGGTTCGTCCACACTCTCCACTCCTGCTAAGTGATGGTTAATTTGTAGTTCGAGCTTCGAGGATAGTGCAGACCCAACGCAGGATTCAACTCGCGTGACGAGAATGCAGCGGTCTGGAAATCAAAGAAGAATTATCACCTTTCCGCTTTCAATAAAAATGTTGTCACTCTTTTGTAAATATTTTCGTTTCGTTTGAGATCTTGTATCCGTTGAACTTTTAGTTGAATGTAATGAAATTCTGAGTTGTGATGTATGTGTCGTCCCCTTCCCACTCACTTTACTTATACTATTCATTGCATTAGCATTCTAAATTTTGATTTTCAGTCCTTTCCTACAGCATATCTTCCTTGTGCTACCGTATCCTTGGTTATCTTCTTAATGTGTCCGACTGTCTAATCATGACTCTTTCTTTTCAGGCCATGGCCCACCCTGGAGCAGCGCCGCCTCTAGATGAGGACACGCGGTCGTGCGTTTCCTTGAACTGCATACTGGTAAGTTCAGATGACGAGATCAAAGGCCCACAGGTTATTTTCGGAAACACTGATTCCGAGGGTGAAGGATTCACAGCCCCAGAAGTCGACATGATCAGCGACTCTGACGACGAAGAAGAGGACCCCGAAGAAGACCCAATAGAGGAGTACCCGATATAGGAAGATCCCGAGGAGGACTCGACGGAAGAAAATCTAGGAGAGGAAGACCTTTGGGAGAATCCAGTGGAAGAAAATCCCATAGAAGAAGGTCCAGAAGAAGAGAATCACGTGGAAGCAGACCTCGATGAAGAAGCTCTAGCCGAGGAAGAAGGACGAGAAGAACAAGACCCCGCGGCAGGAGAACCTCCAGTGGCGATCCCTGCGAGGCGCTATGGAAATGGACATCCCTATCTGAGCGCGCGAGCTTACCGAAACCTGCTGAACTTCCATAACTGCGACTGGCGTGATTTAGTTTTGTCTCCTCTGGCCAAATGAATCTGTGTATAGTTTAGGGCCATCTCTTATCTTTCGAGAATGCCTTGTTTGGAATTTTCTAGAATGATAATAAAATTTCTGAGTTCGCTAATCTTTCGATTTTTGGTTAGCATGATGCTTTGACTGTTCTTCCTCCCCAATACATTCCTTGCTCTCCTGAGATTCGTGACTGTTCACCCTTACACCCTGTACTGACCCGACCCCAGTCTCTTCGACATTCAGTTTGAAGTACTATAGTTCGACCTTTTGTGTGGGCCATACTCCATTGTAATCCCCACCCTGGCTAGCCCCTATATATTTTGTGCTATCTTCTATTACCATAATTACATTTAGGGACATCGTTATTCGAAAATTTAGTTTTCATTATTTTGTATTTATCGAAAAATTGTGTGTTATTGACTATTTCCGTTTACCCATTTTAAATGCTTTACCACTCTTCACATTTTCAATAGCGCAAACATATATCGCGCATCTTATTTTGTGCTATGTCTCTTATTTTCACCATGTGGGTCTTCTAAGTTATCTTAAAATTGTTTGATCGATACATTTATTCTAAAATACTTTGGCCTATCGGAAAACCCTTCACCATTGGTTGTTATTGCTATTCTTTTATTCTTTTGTACATATAGTTTACCCCTATAGTTGATTCTGCATTGTACTTACTTAGACCTGCCCTTTAGTTGCGTTAGTTCTTATACATATATAGACCTTCGATTTTTATCTAACTGTTTTTAAGTAAACCACTATGTGTTAGTGTTCGATGTTGTAGATTTTCACTTATTATTTTATAGCTTCTCGTTTATTTTAAATTTCGAGAATGAAATTTTTGTAAGGGTGGTATGATGTAATACCCAGTTCTTTTGTACACCAATATCTGTATCTTTATAAAGTGCTGCTTACAAGATTTGCTTGTATCCATTTATAATTATTCTATTTTAAAACCCCAAACCCAAATCCCAACCCTTTTTATTTTTGCCTCAGCCCATTCGTTCCAAACCCCTTCTAATTCTTTTAGTTCCCAGCCCAGCCCACTCTCTCCATCTATCCTTTATTTTCCATTCCCCTTTTCTTTTCCTAAACCCAGCCCAAGCCCCGGCCTACTTCCCTAAAACCCCACACTCATTTCCTCTCCCCGAGTCGGCCCAACTCCCTCAAACCCGACCCGGACCCGAACCCCTCTTCTTCTCCCCACTCCCCTCTCCTTCCCGCTCTTTTTCTCTCCTCCCCCACGTCGCGCCGTTCCCCACGCCCCCACGTCGTCGCAATCGCCGCGACCCCTCCTTCGACCGCGTCTCCATCCCTCTCTCCCCACGTCTCTCTCTCTCTATATATATATTCTCACATCTCTCGACCTCACCTCTCTCCTCACCACTCCTGCACAACCTAAGAACACCCCCGACTGCGCGCCTCACCCAAGCCCTCGTCGTCGGAGCTCCGACCTCATTGTCGTCTCCACATCGCCCTCTTCATTACCACCTTCCTGACACCACCACCTCCTTCCCCGACTCACTTCCCTGCACACCTGATGAGAACCCGAACCCAAGAACCCAACCCATCAACCTTGGCTGCGTCTCATCGCCGCCGGAGCTCGCCTCACCAACGAACCTCCCCTTAAACCACTACCGACCTTGGCAAGCCTCCTCCTTCACAGCCGCGTCACCACCGAGCCCACCTCCTTCGTCAAGCCCCCTGCAACTTGCCGCACCCTAAGCTCCACACCCGCCATCTCCCGCTACCTTCGACCACCATCGCGGCACCGCCAACACCGTTGACGACACCCTGAACCATCCCCTTGCACCCCGAGCCCGAGCTCCGCTACCTTCCTCTACGACTCCCCCTCAGCCTTCAGGCTCAACCGAGCACCCCCAAACCTAGCCATCGCTGTCCAAGCTGTTGCTGCCGTGCCATTATCTCAGTCATCTTCGTCTCGTCGATCTCGACCACCCTCACTGCCTCATCGCCTGCCCATCGTAACACGCCATCATCGTAGCCAAATCGAGGCCCGTCATTTCATCGAACGTTTATGGTTGTCGCAAACACCGTTGTCCCAGTTACCGTCATCATCGCCTTTGTGACCATTGAACGCCTTCAGGCAAGTTTAATACTTGCTTCATGCTACTTTTATATTATAATTCAAATTACCAAAAAATTCCCGCATATACTTTTCGTGTAAATTGTTATAAGTTAAGTGTTCGATATAAACCATGATCTACAAACCCAGTTAAATTGACGACAATAAATAACATTGAATGGCCCGGGTTATAATGAATGTCCCTTGAGACTTTGGTACCAATACAATGTCGTTTGCTCACGTAAAATGACGTCTCGATTTCTGTCGTAAAACCTGAAAACTTGCGGACATGCTAAACCGTAAAATTTATAATAAATTGTGGACAAACCGGATTTTAGCGTTCGATGGCTAGTATCGAAGCTAACTGTTTAACCTACTGTATTATATTGTTGATCACGGAATTTTAATAAAATATGATAGAGATAATTGCAGAGGATTACGATTCTGGACTGCAGTAAAGAACGGAAATCCCAGTTAACCCCTGTTTCTAAACCCCTGTATATTCCTGTTCAATTATGAGAATGTGCGGAACCCTATATCGTTACGTATAGAATTGAATTATCTTTCTTCCTCCATTGTTCTCACTAGATTTCTCAACAGTTTGATATTTTTAACTCATTTTATAATGTTGATACGTTGTGCTGAATTCTGCAGAGGCAGACTTTACACATCGAACATAAACTGTCCATAACTCCCTGTCGCCTAACATATTGCTGATCCGCCAATTGCGGAAGAAACCTAACTGATAACCTTAAATATTTTTCAACTATAGCGTCGCCTAATTACGATCCCAACTGGGATTAAAATGCGTTACGAAACGGACTTTCGATTCTGAAACTGGATTTCCAGCAGTGAACGCTTAAAATGAAATGGCCATATCTAGCGATCCTGAAACCCGATTGACGTGAAACCAATTTTTATGGATAGATAATTAAACATACTGCTTACCCCCTTTTCATTGTTTCGCTAAATTTTGCATGTATGATGTATGATAAATTATGCAAGTGGTAGGACACCGACTGATGATATCTTAATCATGCCTTAATTATTGTATTCTCATCATATTATATAGATGTCATTGCATTGGTGTAACAACCGAGCCCAATGCTACTAGTTTCTGTTACCGTATGAATGGTGTATGGTATTTATTTCATTGATCCTACTTGACTGTTGTTAGTTATAAATTTTACCCGACAATTCACTTCTGCACATAACAATTTAAGACATCTAAAATAAAATTAAAAATATTCGTCATGGCATGCTTGGCACCCCTAACCCTGTTGTAGCGTCCGTGCATTGTGTTCTCGTCCCGTTCAGTGAAACGGGTGAGTTTGGACGGCTACGCGCACGTACGTGTGTCCGCTTTGGGGGTATGCTTTTTGATCGTAAAATACTTCATTTTAAATTTTGGATCCCGCCTAAAATTTTCTTATTTCAATTTCAAATTTTTGGACCCGACCCGGGTGCAATTTGGAAATATTTTACTTTGCGCCAAATCCTAATTTCTAATATTTTTTTTAACCGTCGATTATAATTATATTATAACCCCAGGATATATTTTACTTTCCTAAAAATCTTTCACAATATTTTTATCCCAACCAATCACATTCTGTTTTTCCCTGGGCCCCTCTCCCCGTATCTCTCTCTCTCTCTCCGTCTCTCTCTCTCTCTCTCCCCCCCGTCCTTCTCTCTCTCTCTCCTTTATATATTTCCTTCCTCCTTTTACTTTTTCTTTCACGTAACAGAACCCAACCTCGCGTACCCTAGCCGCCTCGTTCTCCCTCGTCTTCGCCCCAACGCCGACGCCCTCACCGCCGGTCTCCTCGCCTCCTCGCCCTCGTTGTCTCCTTGCCCTCGTCACATCCACATCCACTTCTTCTTCTTCCGTGCACCCTGCACCGGCAACCGCGGCCACCTGCACACCGCAACACCTCGTGAGATCGCCGCCGGCGATCTCGATTCGTCCCCTCCGGCCTCGTGCATCCCTCGGTGAGTGATTTTCTTCTCCTCTTCTCCTTTCTTCTTCTTTCTTCTCGGTTCATGTTTTCTTGATCTGTAGGTTTCTGTCGCTGTCGTCGTAGGCCACCACCGGAGCTCCATCGACGTGATCGGCGACCACAACCTCCCCACAGACCCTCGTGAGCATCCCCTTCTCCATCCTCTTTCCCTTCTTCTTTATTTTTCTGTTTGCATTTGTTTGTTCACTGTTTTTGTGTCTCGCCGGAATCCGGCCGTGCCGGCGACGTGTCTCGTCGATCCAACGAGTTACCCTGACCTGTGTGGTTCCACTGTTCGTCGTTTGGGTTCATTCCGTGAACCGTGCGCCCGTCGCGAGATTTCCCCGCCGACGTTTAACGTTCCGTTTTCCCGATTCGCGACCCGTCGAGGCAAGTACCCCTTGCTACATGCTAAATAATATTTACATATACATTGATAACACCCTAAACCTGCAGTTTAACTTTAGTACTATAATTTCCCATTTTCGTGTTCAATGTCGTGTTATATCATTTTATTCTTCTAAACTTGGAACCTACCGTTTACAATTACTGTATTGAACCTAATAACCACATTTACATGTTTTAATCACACTTTCATTAATAACGTAGTCTATGGCACTTCCTCTATAGTTTTACTTCATTCGGACACTCGTGTACATTTAACCTGTATTAGCTGTGATTTCATCCATTGAACCTATATGTGTATATATATCATTGCATCCATAAAATTCTTAAACTTGTTAACATGATTTAACGCCCATAAATGTCATACTGTATTCTTATAACGTTAGAATCACCTCTGAAACACAACTGATAACTATGCTGCTAATTAATTGAAGCTTCTTTATTGTTTAATTGGTTGCTTAGATTTATGTTGTTGATGACCATGCTTGATTATGTAACTGAGTATGAGCACACCCATGATATCGTTTACATCTTGACCTGACTTGCTACATACATATTGATTGACCCGACATGGTACCGTATATTGCTTGATTTGACCTGTTGTACCATAACTTGACTCGTTACCTGATCTTGTGTCTAATGCCAACAAACCTGACATGTAGTCCTCACGGACCGTTCCTGTTGTCTATCCAGACGAACCTGCTTACCTGATCCTGTGTTGGCATTAGTTCTTGATTACGGGATACCTGACTTGACATACACATATAACTTGGGGGTATGGGGAAATCAATGGTGAAACCTGACTTGTAACTCAACAGTTCGCTACTTGTTCTGATCGGTTTTAGAGGCTAGGCCAGTCTTGGAATGATGCTGCTGACATCATTCATCTGTACACATTCCTGTTTAGTGCCTAGCGGCATGTCTCGGTTTCAACCCGAGAATCTGGGCCGTGGTCCTGGGTATGTACGGGATACTATTGACTTACATCGATGATTCACCAATTTGATTTCAAAGACTTTAGAACAGAAAACCTGATAGAACAGTTTAGTTTACCCACTGCACACTACCTTGCACTGCCCTGATTTATATCACTGTTACACCTGCTTCTCATTCATGTTTATATTGCATTGCCTGTTACCCTGCTTATATGTTATTACTTGATGACATGACGCGCTGACGTCTGGGTTTTGCATGGCCCAGATTCTGTACCGCTGTTGCAGTCCGAGCAGGAGTACTTCAGCCAACAGGCTGAGCTGTGAGTGTCAGCAGTAGTTAGCTTTTCTTTCCTGCATTTTTATTCCTGATGTGAGCCCGCATTATGGGACGTACATTCCAGTTATTTGTATTGGATCTTTCGCTTCCGCATTTTATTATTCTTGACTCATGTTATCTTGGATTATGGACATGTTTAGATCGTTTTATTTTATTCTTGATATCTCTACAGCCGTAATGTGACTGTGGATGGATACTTCCTACCCACAGGTAGCATGGTTGGCTATGTCACGTGCCCACTTTAGCGTACTCTGGGAAGCGGGGCGTGATAATTGGTAACCTAGTAATCATGTGCATTACCCAGTGTTAGGTATTAGTGTTTGATTGTGGCAAGTACGTGAGTGTTTAAGCATGAATTGATAAGCGAAAGTGACACGTACTTGTACACAATCAGTGGACCCTATTGATTTATTGCATTGTCGACGTCTGTGGGACGTGTATAAGTGTGACTATAATTGGTATGGGACGATTATGGAAGCACTTGTATGGGTGTCACAGGTAAGGCACCAAATACAGTCCATTTATCTTGGGTATCAGTCATAACATGCTTGATGGAGACCCTGTCTTCAGTTCTCGCGTAGACTTGTCATGGACCGACTGGTATTTGAGTTTATGGTGGGCATTTTATGTAGACCACGGGGTGTGGGGTAGTTTGAGTGTGAGTTCAACAGAATCTCGGGAGTCCCATGCCGGCACATACAACGATTCTGGAGATATATGGGGATATTACTGATTATTAACGAGCGACTCGGGCCCGTGTTCTCTTGTCCTTGGGTCCTACCCTTGGGTGGGGGATACTCACGAGTGGTTGACTCTCACACTTGGACTGACGATAGGCTTAGCGACCTGTACAGTGAGACTTAGAGACTGATAGGGTTAGTGACATTGACATGTATTGCTCACTGATTTGACATACCTGACATACTACTTACTGCCTTACTGTTTACCTGCTCTAATGGATACCTGCATTGGCTACTTCATATTCACGCCATTATTCCATGACTACTGTTTCATATTCATTATTATCGCACGAGTTACCATTTGTATATATATATATATATGTATTGCTATCGTGTTGCTATGACGACCTGAGTATGCATGCTCAGAGTGAGAAGTGGATCTAGCTTGGACCAGGACCTGACGTACCTCGAGGACATCGCGGACTCCTTGATCAGCGACCCAGAGCTATACTTCCTTGATCTCCATCTGGTTAGTTCTTTTGATTTACGTACTGCATTTTTCATTACCTGTGCATTGTTTACTGATTACCACGTAGTGCTAAAAGCCGAAGTGTGACTACGGAGGGATATTTCCTCGACCGTAGGAGCATGGCTGGCCTTGTCAACTTCTCGTATTCCGTATTTTGGGAAGCGGGGCATGACAGTTTAATTTCGAAATTATCCCCATTGGCTGGTGGAATAGATAGACAGGTAGGAAGGGGTCCACGCATGGGGTAGCATCTCTCTTGAAGATGCGCGGTGGATTCTGCGCACCTACGGGTGGCAGCAGCGGTGTGTTATAATCTGAGGGAGAACCGTCCATCTCGGTCGATGTGGTGGGTGGAGGGGAAAAAGAAGATGAAGAAGCACCGACTTCGGAGTCGATTGCAAAAAGGCGGACAAGAAGGGCACTAGAATCCCATGTCCAGCCGAGCATGCACTAAGCGGGTTTAGCGCAAGTGGCAGCGTGTGTGAGATTTAAAAATGGTTTGTTTTGAAAAGTGTCGGACGTGAGACAAATCACACAAAAATGCACAATCAACCCTAGAACTAAGGTCAGCTAGGTCAAGTCACTAGACAGCTCCTAGACTTCCAAAGGACAAGCCGCATGATCAATCCTCTATCACCTCTTTATTACTCTTGTGGCCAGGTAAGTGGGAGGCATCCGCTATACGAATCACCGAAAATAGCGGGCCTAATGAAATAACCACTTGCCTTAGACACACTTGCCTTAGACACCACGAAAGTAATGCGGATAAGCGATAAATTACCCACGACCTTCCTCTTTCCTAATTGAGCGCGACGGTCCTTAGAGTTTTGGTATAAATATTTTTTAAATTAATGTAGGGTGATGTGGATGCTCATTTTGTGATTTGTGGGGCCTAAGAAGGGCGATGAAATCCCCACCTAATCTGAATTTTGGTCTTTGCCCCTTAATGTCCAATTAAGAATATGCAAAAACAAACCAATTACAAAACACGCAAAAGATTTTTTGAGCGACGATATTTTGCAAAGAATCCTGCAGAAAATTAAATTATTGGATTTTTAGAGGAGAGAGAAAGATATAAAGAAGATACCGGAGAAATTTGGTGGCACAAATCACCAACTACGCCGCGGTTCCGCCGCCAAAACGACCTTTTTACCGTGGTTCCGCCACGTGAATAAGGGTTCTATTGACAATTTTTTTACAATGCCCTCCTAGTTCCTCTGGTCTTGATGAATGTCTCTGAATCTTGATTTCCTCGCTCTAGTGTCTCCAGATTCCCTCGCAAAAAGTCGCACAATAATCGTTAAATACATAATTTGCTGTTTTGTTTTATTTTTATGATATGGATCGAATAAGAATTCAACACGAATAGCAAGAAAAAAATATTACGCACGTATCCCCAGCAACGACGCCATTTGATTAATCTTTGAAAGTGTAGTAAGTAACAGCAATCAATAACGGTATCACGTGTAGCCAGCCGAGATGAGTACGGGTCGTACTCAGGGAAACGTCGAATTTTTTAATCTTGCTTTAGACGAGTTGATTAGAAATAGAAAGGAGAATAGTGAAGAATAGATTCTAGATCTATGTTAAATACGGATGTAGAATATATACTTTTAAGATCTAGTTTAAATACAGATATAGATTTTATAGGAAAAAGGCTTGTAGGGTTCGTTAGGATTTAGTAGTCATGAATGACCAATAAAGATGACCCCTTTTATCTTTTGATAGATTTAAAACTAGATTGATAGTGATGAATGAGGATTAGAGTTTTTGGAAGAAACTAGTGTTTCCACACTATTGACCCTTGTCCCTTCATTGATCTCTATTCATGTCCAGCCCTTAACAAAACAATTGTTAATCTAATCTCAAATCGCGATCAAGACTATCAATAAATTGATAGCGCGCCCGATAAGGATGTTAACGATTCTTTTGCTAAAGTTTATAAACTTCATAAGACGTAAAAGAAGTTAAAATATTTTTTCATCTATTAATCTACCATAATTCTGCGAATCCTATCAAGCGGAGAATTACTCGCGCATGATGGAGATAGAAGAACGGATAGAGATCATAATGTAAATATAGAAAATAAATGCGATATGAATAAAACAACTACCTTTATTAATCAACTAGATCAATTACACTTTTTGTTCCTTTAGAAAGTGGAATACAAAACCCTAGTTTGCTTCTCGATCTTTCTTGAAGGAAGTAGATGAATAGCTGATTGATCTCCTGGATGCGTGGATCGTCTTGGACCTCGTGATCACTTCAAATAGATAATTTTCCAAGTGTGGCTCTCGTTCCTTTAAATAGTCCCAAAACCAGAAACCCTAGATTTCATAGGTTAAGATATGCTGTTAAGACCATGATCCTGAAATCTCACATTGTACGACCACCAAAACGCCGCGGATCCGCCGCGTTTACCCCTATTTGGCTGCCCTTCTGCCGCGGTTTGGTAAAGTTAGGGTTTGGGATTTTTTTATGGTATTTTGTGTTGATATTTGGAGATCCTCTAGATGTCTAGATTCTAAAAATAATGCTCTGGGTCTCTGCCGTTGCTAGATCTCGTGATTTGCTTCAATATTTTGGCAGATTCGATTCCGACATCTTGATTTAACATGGATCTCCTTGATTCCAGACCTGAGCTAATATCTGCACAATATCTCAAATCAAAGTGTTAGTAATATTTGGTATTTTTGAGATATTATTCTAACAATTTTATATGATATTATAGTTTAAGAATATTGATTAGAGATATTTGATATGATATGCATATTTAAATTACTAAAATATTATATAAATATTATATGCATATATTTTCCTTCATAATATTAATTATAATATACAAACATATGATGATAGACATTTTACAGATAAACCCTCATATGTTTCATATTTATAATAAACACCTTTAAATATTTAAGAAAAGTGAGGAAAATATTATATCAAATGTGCAATATTTTTGACTGAACACTCGAGTAGAAATTTTTATAAAGCACAGGGTCGGTGACGTGCTATGACTCAGGAAATGCTAAATAGTTCAAGGCATGGTCCACTATTGCGTAGTTTGGTTTAGTTACAATTTGATCACTAAGATGTAAGTGAAGTGCTGGTTCAAGACTCAGTTCACCATGCACCTAACCGCACTTTAGTTGGTCAAAGTGGGATTTAAGTCCATGTGACATCTTCACTATGCGCTGTGAATAAGATCTGGATGCTAGTTAGAAATTTGTGGGGGATTGTCGGATTTTATTGGTGTTTTTTCATAAAAAATATTGAGTGAAGTTTCAAACCAGCTATATGTTTTTTATTTTACGTATTAAACAAAAACTCTAGCGACCCAGTTGGTTTGACAAATGTTTTGCCACCAAAAAGATCAATGGTTCGAATCTTGCCGCAGGCAAGAGATTATTAATTAATTAATTACTCATATGCAATACTAGTGGCCTTGGCTGGATCTGAGCCCTCTCTATAAAAAGGGCTTCAGACCCAAAAGCCAAGAAGAGTTGGAAAATTGCAATGAACAGGGCTATCTTCATAATTCAAGAACATAGGAAAACAGTTCATCGAAGAAGAACCGAGAACTATTTCCATAGTTTCCGAGAACTGAAACTAAACTACTTTCGTAGTTCATTGAACACTGAATAGAAATATAGAACTACTTGTAGTTTTATTCTAATCAGTAAACTGAATAGGAATTCCTATTTAGAAGAATTCAATTGAATCCGAGAACAGAAGATATTACAAAATATACTCAATGATCTCAATTCAGAATTCCAGAGAATATTATCAAATATTCTAAGTTTCAGAACTCCAGAAAGTGCCGCAACGTACTTTCATTAATCAGCCCAGAATAAAAGAGCTCTGCTCGTGCGCCATCGGATCATTTACCGTTGTCAGAACTGAATTGCTGGTTGGTGCAAACCAGAATTCATTGTTGCTATTTCTAGGGTAGATTGGCTTTGTGATCCTTGCATTGGAGTAGACCGAATCTGTTTTAAGCTCCGCGTTTATGAAATTCACATTAGCTCTCAACTCTAACTTGCGGTAATTTTTTAAAAATTAGAACACCCATTTTCTCACCTACTCAACCACAATCTCTCTCTACTCACCCACATTCTAAGAGAAATGGGTCCGAGAACATTCTCAGGGCCATTTTCCTCATATTTTATGTCCATATACAACTTTTGTTTTTCCCGATGTGGAACTATTCTCAACATTCATGAAGTTAGCTATCTTTTGGCATATCTTTATAAGTTGATTTGCTAAAATGTGTCTCAATATCTATTCTAAAGATGATAAGTGTATTGAAATTTGTCCCTCTTTTTATCTTTCTGTTAGTTTACTATTAAGTGTCTCAACATGACAAGTGTTTTGACTAACATCAATATTTTTTTTCTATTTCTTGTATTTTCCCCCCTTTTGGGATAGCAACTGTCCTTCCATCTCTTCTAAACATGAAAAATGTGTTTTCAGTCGTCGTCCTTTACGTTCTAAGTTTTTCTTCTTAGACAGCGCATGCCGCTTTAATACCATAATCTTTTTCTTTAGAAAAAAGAAAGAAAAGAAAAGGAAAGGAATGACCATTTGCTCATATCTTTTAATTTGTTTTGTTAACAACTTTATAAGCATCATCCAAATATCATTCTCTCACATCATAGAGAAATATGTGCTTAAATTTTGATTTTAAATTTTATAAAAATTCTATGGAACATCTAATGGTTTTTCCCCTTGATAGCGTCATAAAACTTTAACAATGCCATCCTCGACTCTCAATGCATTGTCTAAAAATAGAAGTTTTGTAACTCGTTTTGATCGAATATGTAACGTTATGAAAAAATCGTTTAGGTGAAATTTCCGATAATCGGTAAAATAACTGGTGTTTTCCGTAAAAACCAAGATATAATTATTTTTCAATATAGACTTAAATATACCTATTCTAACTATGTAATTGCTAATATTTGGTATTTAATTGGTCACTTGTAAATTTCTAGTTTACTTAAATAATTTTCCTTAATTAATTATTTTAAATATTACTGTAAGCTTTCACTAATACATTTAATTATTGATACTTACAAATTAGAATGGGTTAATACAAGTTTTGTGTATCATGACACATTAAACCAAAATGTAACATGTTGTTTTTGAAATGAAAATAAATTTTCAAGATGGTTTTAGAAAATATAAATGAAAAAGGCTTAAATTGTGAGATTAAATTAAATAGAAATGAGGTATGGGCTTGTTGACTTGGGGTATGGTTGTATGTTACTTGGTTTCAACTCTCACTCACACACACACATACACACACCTTCACCCCTCTATCAAGGCTCGGCCAGCAGCCAACAGCCCCCCCTTTCCATTCAACTTCACTTCTTCATCTCAAAAGAAAAGAAAATTAAAAAGGAAATAATAAAGAAAAGAAGCATGGGCATGTTGACTTGAGAAATAGGGTTTTATTGACTTGGTTTTTTTTTCTCACACTCACTCACCCCTCTCTCTCCCTTTGCTGGCCGAACCTGGCAGCCCCCCTCTCCCCATTTCTCCACTTCTTTTCCATCACAAAAATCCACAAAATTCCATTAAAAATCAGCACAAAATTCCACTAATTCCTAATTAAATCTTTACTCATTTTTCCTTGGCCAATCTAGCATGGATCTTGGAGCAAGGAAGCCATTTTGGGAGGCTATGTTGCAAGTTAGATCTACAAATTGTGAGGTATAAATCCTAACCCAATGGTTACTTGTTGAATAATTACTTCAATCTAAGCTAATTAGGTGTTTAAATATGATTTTAATTGCAAGGTTTAGTTTTCAAGAGGAGGGTTTGAGATCAAGTTAGGGTTTTTATCATTAGTTTATGGTTACAATGTGTAGTTTAACATTTTAAGACATGAAAAATCTAATCTAGTTGTTAAGTTGCTAATTGTTATTTTTAAATTGTCTTAATTATATAATTTTGCAAACTAAGTTTTTAATTAGTGTGTAATTAGATAAAATTAAAATTTAGTTAGGGTTTGTGTGGCTTAATTAAGTTATTAAGGGAATATTGTGGCCACTAGTTTTGTTAAAACATCTAGATTTGAACTAAAATGGTAAATTGATACTTACTGGGTTTTCGAAATAAATCGATTTTAATTAAGTTGAGGTTTTGACGATATACAACCTATTTCCTAATGTATTTAGTGTGTTGTGAATGCACGATTGGGTTCTAGGTTTGGTAGTTGCCACGTATAGCGATCCTAGTCGTGGTTTGTGGCGTTGTCGCGAGCGCGTTTTGTGCACCAAGTGCGTGCGCGTCCAGTTAGTGCGCGTGGTTGACTTGTATCGTTTGTGTCCGCGACTAATTATATATCTATTCTCTTATTTATTTGTGTGTGTTTTTAAGATCGGGTGCAGAGGCGTCGGATGAGGCGCGGAAAAGGCAAGGCTGAGATCGGATCAAATTAGCCGACGTGTCTCGGTGAGTAGATGTACACATCTATGGGGGAATCGTCTGGATGGCGCAAGACACCCGATAGTCAGGATTACTCGTAGTGCTTGTACTTATATGCGTAGTCTCTTAGTCATTCGTCTCATTGCATTGCATCATCATAAATATATATGATATTATCTCATAGGACACTTGCACCATTACCATTGGTTCATACCACGTGCACTATTCATGCGAACACACACGTCTTTGGTAATTGCTATGTCACGAACACTATAGAACTTGCTTAGAATCGGTATCTGTGCATTGCATCATATATGATCTGTAAAGCTGTACCTGTATAGTCATTTCATCAGGATGGATACATAGGATTGTTAGTCATATATACATACCTCATTGCATCATGATTCATGCATAACTTCTGGTCGTACTTCGCATGGTATATACTATCGTATCATAGACATCCATCATCACCGACATATTTACATATTGTGATTCTTCTCGAGAATTTCAGTATTTATAAGATTTATAGATTTTGGAGAAACCGTAAGGATTTTAAGAACGTATTACCATTTAAAAAATGTAAGCTGCGGTTTTCTCGTGATATGATGTGTGTGGTGTCCACCATGGGTTTTCTCGGTTCTTAAGCGGTATCATACACCCGATTCGAGGTAGGGGGAGGGACCGTCTGCGGGTGCATGGTGGACCCGGTACGGTACCTCGGGACAAGAGGGTCGCAGATGATGGCGTTGAGCCTGGCAGGGGAGCACTACCGACCGGTTATTTTGACGCGGCGGATATCCGGAGGATACTGACGTAGTCGTGAGATTTGAGGATATGGGTCGATCCGGATTGACGGAGCCCGACATATTGAGACATTGAGACATTGAGATATTGGGATATATATATATATATATATATATATATATATTGTGTCGATACTTGATACGGATTTTCTGTTGATTTCATTGATGATACTTCAGTTTATTGCACAGAGGTTTTTCTAAGATAAGAATAAAGATTTTCTCATACTACACTTGTTCAGGTTTCGTGTTTGATTATGCATTCATGTTGCATTCATGTTGTACATCGTATCATATCGATATACGTAGGTTGAGACGCATTTGCGTGCATGCTTACGATAGCCTAATTAGATGTTACTTACTACTCACGAGTTGGAAACTCACCCCCGTTGTGCTACAGTATCTTGCAGGTGCGACCCGTCAACATAGTAGCGGCGGGCGTACTTCCTCTTTTTGCTTCATTGCATCGATTTTCGGCTTTGCTCATAGGTGGGTTTGCGAGGATACTTTTGTTCTATCTTGTATACATATTTTTATCTAGTATACTCCATCTACCCTTGTATATTGGACTAGACGGTGAGACTCGTGAGATTTGTAATTGTGGTATTTGGTGTCGATGCTCACTTGAGCCGACGTGGTATTTTCTTATTTCTTGCTTTCAGATACTTATTGTGCACTTTTGATATACATATTGCATGTGGTAGTGATTCCACCATTGGCGAAGAGCTAGCTCCCGCTTGGGGATGCCTTATTCATTATTTATATGTATTTTCTTGTGTTGTACCCGTTTGGGGGCCAGTATTTACAAAGGAGACTCTACCGGAATTTTCGGAAAATTTTGATATTTTAAAAATGTTTAATGCGACTTATTTGGTTAAAATCGCTTTCTTTAAATAAGTTTTCCTTCACTCTATTTCTTTAAATGGTTTAGATTTCTGGGTTTTGGCTTACTTAGATTACGTACGCCTTGAGACGTTTCTGTTTCCTCCAATCAGAGCAAAACTCTGTTCAAATTCCAAGATTGGAAATGAAGCGACGCTTCTGCTCCCCCCAATCAGAGCAAAGTTCTGTTTTAAAAATTCAAAAATTAAAAAGACGAAGCAATACTTCAGATCCAGCGCTCGTTGCTGCGCCCCACGTGCCGAGCACGGGGGCGTTAGCGCAGTTGCGCTGCGCTCTGCGCTGCGCCCTACGTGCCGAGCACGGGGGCGCTAGCGCAGTTGCGCTGCGCGCCACGTGTCCAATATGGGTGCGCCAGCGCTGGAATTAAAATTCCCACCGTTAGATCAAAAGATCTAATAATAATGATAAGTCATTAATTAACCAGAATTAAATTCTGTTAAGGAAAGATTTCTTAAAATCTTTCCAAACAACAAGATTGTGCTCTAAGCACCGCTGGATCAATGATCCAATGGTAAATAATGAATTACCAAAAACAGAACAAATTCTGCATAGAAAGATTTTTCCAATCTTATTAAAATAAGAAGATTACCTTCTGTCAAACAGGAGCCTTAGGATCAAAGATCCAACGATGGGAAATATTTCCCAATCAATCAAGAGAAAGATCTCTTAAACCGATTTAACAAATCATTTGGCCCTATATAAAGGCCCCTAGACTTCAAGTCTCGATATACAAGAAAGATAATAGAAAAAACCTTCTGCAAACTTTGAGAAAAAACTCAAAGAGAAAGAAAAGCAAGCCTTTGAAGAAAGAAGATCATTTTCTTCATCTTTAAAGGTAAAGAATCATATTCTTGAAAAACAGAGATGAAATTATCTCATTAAAAAAGAAGATCCATCTTCTAAAAAGATCAGAGATCTAAGAATAAGATAAAGGTCTTCAATAAAAAAAGAAAAAGATAAAAAAGATCTAATTAGAAAATATTAAAAGAAATAATTTACTTCATTCACAGATCTTTTGATCTACAAAGGCAGAGCCTTTTGATAAGAATAAGAACTTTGGTTCTTGGATCTTGAGGCAAGGCCTCTTTTGAAGAACAAAAAAACTTGTTCTTTGATCTTAGATTGATCAAAATGCGCTCTGCGCTATTGGACAGTGCTTTGCACTCTTGAATTGCGCCTTTGCGCTTATTGGACTGGCGCACAGCGCCAGAACGCGCCACGTGTCAACCACAGAACAGTTTGCGTTTTGCGCTTCTAAAAATAGCGCACTGCGCTCTTGGACTGGCGCGCAGCGCCAGAGCGCGCCACGTGTCACTCACTGGCGCACCCATAAACCAGCGCTTAGCGCTAAGCGACACGTGTCACCCTTATGTGCGCTAGCGCAATGCGCTCTTTAATTGGCGCAAAGCGTTTGATGCGCCACGCGGTGCGCTGTCAGAACATACCTTGTTCTGATAAATGCTATGCATTATTAAAAGGGCAGAGCCCAAACAAAGGCCTAACATGCATAACAAAAAAAAAATGTTAAACATTTTTAACTGGGCTTAGCTCAATTCTGGCCATAAGTCCTCAATTTAAATTGAACTGAGCATATCTGCTCTTCTAATCAATTTACACCCGGTTCGAGGGTACATCTCTTTACTCCTCTGATATCTGTCGTTGTAATCCTTCAACGTCGTCAGAGAGGTGACGGGTCCCGACAACCATACATTGCTACGGACTGTGGGGTCCTTAAACTCATGGACTATGATGTCCTTAACCTTGACCGTGATGTCTTAAAACTAACATCGGACTGTGGGGTCCCTAAACCCATGGACTATGGTGTCCTTAACCTTGACCGTGATGTCTTAAAACCAACATCGGACTGTGGAGTCCTTAAATCCATGGACTATGATGTCCTTAACCTCGACCGTGATGTCTTAAAACTAACATCGGACTGTGGGGTCCCTAAACCCATGGACTATGATGTCCTTAATCTTGACCGCGATGTCTTTAAACTAACAATGGACCGAAATGTCTTTAAACTAATTATCGACCGCAATGTCATTAAACTAAATAATAGAGCACATTTGCTCTCTTGTCGGATCTAAACGATCCCGTTAAGTTGATCTTAGTCTAGAATTAGACTAACGTGTCCTTAACAAACGTTTAAGTTGATCTTAGACTCAAATAAGGCTAACGTATCCTTAAACACAACCCCCTGTTCCCGCCAAAAATTTCTGCGCAAAAGAGTCCAAGGTATCAAATGGCAGCGATACGCTTAAGGAAATACGAACCAGTATCTTCCGGGCTGTTTTTTGACAAACTCCCGAAGGAGAAACGGATAAATTCTGATTGTATTGAAAGAGTCTCGAAAAACCCTTCGATTTGATATATTATGGGCCTCATAATTCATCCGGGATCAAAAGTTATGAGCAAATGTCTATGCACATGTGATTTAAGGAAGAAGATGCGAACCAGTATTTTCCGAGCTGTATTTTGACAAACTCCGGAACGAAAAACAGCTAAATTCTGATGATATTGAAAGCATCTCGAAAATACCTTCGATTTGATATATTATGGGCCTCATAATTCATCCGAGATCAAAAGTTATGAGCAAATGTGTTATACACGTGTAATCTAAAGTAATGCTCTACTACATGGGGAATGCATTTTTTAGTCCCACATCGGGAAAAGGAGAGGTGGCTTCTCTACCACTCCAATATAAATAAGAGGGGATACCTCTTAGAAAGGTAGAGTAAAAATCCTCAAAGGATTCAATACTCAAAGAAGCTTAGTTCTCCAAGATAGGAGCATGCTCCTCCATAATGCGCATATGCGCAAGCGCCATGTGCGCTACGTACAACGCACGTGTGCCTGCCATGCGGCACTACGTGCAACGCACGTGCGCACCACATGAGAATATTTAATAATATTAAAAGGAGCTTGTTCTCCATATATAGAAGCTTTGCTTCTCCTCATAATGCGCATGTGCGCCACGTGCAACGCACGTATGCCCGCCATGCGGCACCACGTGCAACGCACGTGCGCACAACAGATAGTGCCTTGCACTTGCTATGAACCTCTGGTTCTCAGATAAATAAATAAATAAAAATAGTGCCTTGCACTTGCTATGAACCTCTGGTTCTCAGATAAATAAATAAATAAAAATAGTGCCTTGCACTTGCTATGAACCTCTGGTTCTCTGAGACAGAAAGAAAGAAAAGATTTTCTTTTCTCTTCTTTGATCTAAATTTAGATCATTAAAAAGTGCTCTGCACTCATTTTCTTGAATCCAAAAGATTCTTGGTGCTTTGCACTATTTGAAGGGCCAGGCCCAAATCAAAATGACCTGACAGGCCAAAATAAATTGCAAGGCAATAAATGGGCAGAGCCCAAATAAATTGATGCTTTGCATCCTTTATATAAGGGCAGAGCCCAAATAAAATTGATACCTTGCATCATTCCTAAAAGGGTAGAGCCCAAAACAAATTGATACTCTGCATCCTTTCTGGGGAAGGCCCAAATAAAAATAAAAAAAAGAAATGCAATGCAAAAGCAAATAAAACGTTGAACATTTCAACTGGACTTAGCCCAATTTTGGCCATAAGTCCTTAAATTAAATTGACTGAGCAAAATTGCTCTTCTAAATCAATTTACATCCGGTTCGAGGGTACATCTCCGAACTCCTTTGACATCCGTCGTTGTAATTCCTCAACGGCGTCAAAGAGGTGACGGGTCCCAACGACCACACATCGATATGGACCGCGGGGTCCTTAAACTCGTGGACCGAGATGTCCCTAAACTAATATTGGACCGAGACGTTCTTAAACTAATATCGGACCGAAACGTCCTTAAACTAATATCGGACCGAAACGTCCTTAAACTAATATCGGACCGAGACGTCCTTAAACTAATGTTGGACCGAGACGTCCTTAAACTAATATCGGACCGAGACGTCCTTAAACTAATGATGGACCACTACGTCCCTAAACTGGCATCGGACCGAAATGTCCCTAAACTAATGATGGACCACCACGTCCCTAAACTGGCGATGGACCGAAATGTCCTTAAACTAATAATAGACCACTACGTCCCTAAACTGGTATCGGACCGGAACGTCCCTAAACTAGAATATGGACCACTACGTCCCTAAACTGGCACAATAGAGCCCAAATGCTCTTTTGTCGGATCTAAACGGTCCCGTTAAGTTGATCTTAGTCTCAAACTGGACTAACGTATCCTTAACAAACGTTTGAGTCGATCTTAGCCTCAAAAATGGCTAATGTATCCTCCAAACAGACTTTAGTCCCAAATTGGACTATGAATCTCCCAAACTGGAACAATAGAGCCCAAACACTCTTTTGTCGGATCTAAACGATCCCGTTAAGTTGATCTTAGTCTCAAACTGGACTAACGTATCCTTAACGAACGTTTAAGTTGATCTTAGCCGCAACGCGACTAACGTATCCTTAAACTAAAAACACCAAACCCAAATCTAAGCAAATACGGATTTGGACTAATCCACGTCCTACGGGCGACGGCATTACTCAGTCTCCGTATACAATCCACGGGCAACCATAAACAAAACAAACACACACGACACGAAGTGAAATTCTGGAGAAGGAGAAAGTTGTTACCGCAAAGCGGTAGCATAATTAACTGCAGGGGCTTGCGCCTGCAGGGAAGAGCGTCCCCACAATCAAAAACCCCTCAAGCGAGGGGGAATCTGACAAAGTCTGCTACATCGGCCGCATCCGTCTAAACCTTCGATACACGGTGCCATAAATCAACTTGGCATCTTCGAAGAGGTGGACGGACTAAAACCAAATAGCATCTGCCCGAACCTCAGGCACGTGACGTCCTAACGTCGCAGGCCGCCGTTCGGAGGGGAACAGATTCTGGCACGCCCGGTGGGACCTTTTCCTCTTTCCACTCCACACTTCGTGTGTCGTGTTCGCGAACGAATCGCGTTTTGCTGTGGTTGCTGTGGATTCAAGGTACTAAGATTTGGTGTCTTGCTCCGTGCAGAAAACAGAAGATCGATGGCTTCGAACTGCACCGCCTGCAGCAACAACTCTCGCTCCGTCATTGCTGGAGGAGTGACTTATAGGCCCCAAGCGGCCTCCCTTTTCAAAATGCCGGTGGAGCAGGTGACTCAAGCCACCACTGGACTATTTTTTTTGGGACCATGCTCCCACCAATGAGCTTCAACGCCCCAATGACATTGCAAGAAGCCCCAAAGAAGTCGGTCTTTGATCGACTTACCTCTGCCGCGGCCCCTCTCGATGGGTCGCCCAACTTCAATACCTCAGTTTTTAACAGACTGGGCCAGAACGTCTACAAGCCCGCAATACCCAAAACTGCCATCCCAAAGCGGATAACCATCCCGGCTCAAGCGGACGAAGTCATTAGAAAGGCTTTTTCTTCCAAGAAGTCAGTTTTTACAAGGCTGGCCATTCCGGTTTCCGCTCCAGGCGAGGTCCTCAAAGCTGCTTTCCCTGCCCAGAGGTCCGTCGTTGACAGGGGGCAAGATGAAGTTACCCTTATAGCTGAAACAACTCCATCCGCAAGACACGCTCGACGTCGCCATTGGCGCCGAGTGAGGAAGGCTGGGGGCAACTCCCCATCCGGGATAACTCCGCCAGCTTCAATGGCGGGGATTGATTCTGCTGTTCCAACCAAGAACAACTTTGAACTGCTCAACAAGGTGCGCAGAAACTCTCCTACTGCAATGTTGAAACGAACTCCTTCACCTGTGGAGAATACTCCAGAGAAGAAGCTAGAGCAGCCCCCTCAGCGGCTGTCCTCTAAAATTTACAAAGTCTGGCGACAGGTCCAAGAGTCGGTGATCGATCAAGACTGCCTCCGACGACAGAAAAAGATGAAGGTTCGGCAGGGGAAGGATTACTCTGTCAAACCACAAAAAGCAAAAGCTACTTGGGTGCCCACTACAACGGCTCCCTTAACTCCAATCACTCAAAAAAGGAGGCCATAAAAAGCCCCTGTGAACATGGCGAAGCATAAAAGCGCTGAACACAAACGCCCCAAATCTGGGGGCATGGTGGTGCACACTGTTTATATGGCTTCTGGAAAGGAGGAAAGCCGCACTTCTACGGGCCACCGACCGGTCACCCGATCCGTGACGAAAGCCCAAGAGCAGCAACAGAAGCTTCAGGAAATGATGACTGTGATGGCTGCACTTACTGAACCGAAAGAAAATTCGGCAGTATCATCAGAACAGCGTCACGAACAGGAAACTGACGCCGACTTTTTACGCAGAGTCCTCGAAAAAAGGGACAAAGAAGCTGCAGAGCAAGCGGCTAATATAAAACAGATGGCGCTCCTCTTCCAAGATATGGTAGGGATGATGTTACAGCCGGACCCTCCTGCTGAAGATCCTCCGATCGTCCTTGAAGACGACAGGGGAGAAACGTCAAATCCTCCGCCGGCTCTATCAACAGCCAAGGAGGAGGCAATCTCCAAAGTCGACCTAGACGAATATATAGCTCAGCAGATCCGGGTTCATCAGGCGAATGAAGCGGCTGGGCAAATTGTTAGAGCGGGGCGGCCATATCCGGGTTGGTATGACCAAATCAAGTACCCGCCGGGTTACACGATTCCCAAGTTTCATGTTTACAAAGGGACCGGCAATCCCCATCAACATGTGGCCCAGTTCAGGGCGCTTTGTGGTAATACAGGCGGCGACGACAAGTTGTTACTTCGCCAGTTTGTTGGAAGCTTATCAGATACGGCTTTCGAATGGTATTCTGAGCTTCCCAATGACTCTATTAAAACCTTTGCGGAGATGGAGCTGCTCTTCACCCAACGTTTTGCAAGTGCCAGTGAGCGTACTCCAATGACGGCACTGATTAACGCCAGGGTAAAACCCGGCGAGACGTGGATTCAGTACGCTATACGGTGGCGTAATCTATGGTCTAAATGTGAACAGCGTATAGAAGAAGCCCCTGCGGTGGGAATGTTTGTTGGAACCCTTGATCCACAAGCAACGATTTCACAATTTATGATGTTCTTCAAGCCGACTTCCTTCCAGGCTTTGATCGACAAATTGGCGCAGATGGACCAGATGGGCCATAAACCCCCTCTCCCGAAGCCGGATCCCCGAAACGACAAAGGAAAGGGAAAAACGATCGTCGTTGCTAATGCCCAACAACAACCGAACGATTCGAAACCGGTTGCTCGTCCAAACAATACGCGCCCATACGTACCCCTTGAGGACAGGATGGGACGTGCTTACTCCTTCCCCCGTGATAAAACAAGGAGGTTATTCGAGCTGGCATTGCGCAACAGGCTCATAAATCTGCCAGATCCAAAACGTCCGTCGCAACCAAGTGACGTCAACGATCCTAATTACTGCCCTTATCATAGAGTGTTGGGACATCCAATCGAAGACTGTTATGTTTTCAAAAATTGGCTTGAGAATCAATACCGTCAGGGCAAATTTGCGCTGTCTGACAAATGGAAGGTGAACCCTCCACAGCCCCACACCTATAAGGGGACGAATACGCCAGGGGCAACGTGCTCCGTCATTGAAGAGGCTCCCTGGGAGGTTGTATTATCAGCCAAAACGAGGAGAATGCTAAATGATCTTCAAACCTGCCCAGCGGTCAAGTGGAAGAACCCCTTGGAACCGCAGGTTATTGAGGGGATGTTGAAGCCACGACCGACTCCGAAGACCGATGGTGGTAGTTCAAGCGTTCATAGCCAGCCGTCAAAATCTTCGAAAAAGAAGAAGAAGAAATCTAAGAAGCCCGTGAAGCCTGGCGACAAGCGCACGGACTTACAAAAGCAAATCGATGCGCTGGATGAATATAACCAAAAGGCGCGAACTCCCATCACGCTCCAAGATTTCCTTGATCACGTCTTCCAAAAAGAAGATGAAGGAGAAAGTTCATCGGATGAATCTGACGAATATGTAGCAAGCTGTCATATGATCTCCCATTCGACCACGAACGATGAAGGAGCTTCTGGCACTGAAACGCTGGGGGCAAATGCCGAATCAAGAACCCCAGGGTTACCAGTTGAAATGATTAGCGCGTTTCTTAATGAAGCACGGTTGAAAAGCAAGGCTGATCGAGAACGCGAGACGGCTATATTCGAAAGGGCCAAGCGTCAGCGACTTGAGGAAGGAGCCGAAATGATCCCGCTGGAGCAAAATGCCTTCAACGCTGACAAAAGCCAATTCAAGATAAAAAAGAAGTTTGCTAAGGCCATATCGATGGGCATGAAGCCACCACCCTCTGAAGAAAAAGTTACTGGCGTGGTAGGAATGCACCCCTCTTATTGCTTATATCATCAGAAGGTCTCGCATTCCACCCAAGATTGCAAAGCTTTCAATGGATGGTGGCAAGGATACGTCGCCAATCGACAACGCTTTAAACGGGAAAAGCGTAAAATTCGTAGGGAGCAAAGAAACACGACCAAAAAGCTTGAAAGAACTGCCGGCAATTGTCACATGGTTAACACTACCGGGTCACAAGTGCCTACATTCGGGAGCGACTCTGATGAGGAGCTGGAGCTCGGCCCCCTCTTCGAAGAATCCACTTCGGGAAAAGAAAAAGAACTGAAGGCCTGCGAGAATATACAGCTGCGCAATCGAACATTACCCGAAAAGAACCTCGGACCCTTGAATAAGAAAAACAAAGGGAAAGAGAAGGTCTCTGAAGACATCGCTCTGGATGACCAAGTTGCGGAAGAGTTAACCGCCAAGAATCCCCCAAAAAGGAATAAAGTAGATTACAATGTCTTGGCGCATCTGAGAAAGCTACCCTCACAACTCAGCATTCTCGATGCCCTATTGCTATCGAAAGAAGCGAGGGATTCTTTGATTAAGGCCCTACAAGATCCGGACCAGTTCCAAGCCTTCTTAGCCGAACAAAAGATGAAGGATGAATTGGAAGAGGTGCACACAGCCGACGTTGCTTTTGGTGATGAAGACCTTCTCCTCGGGACGTGTGAACACAATCGCCCCCTTTATGTCTCGGGATACTGCCATGACATAAAGATAGGAAAAATCTTGGTCGATAACGGATCGTCTGTTAATTTACTCAATGTGCGAGTGTTAAAGGAGATTTGCATGAGTGTCCAACACCTCGCCCGGGACAAAATCACCATCTCCGGTTTCGACTCTCAATCCTCAAAGACTCTTGGATCTGTGATATTGACGCTACGCTTCGGGGTGCTCGTCACAGACATCAAATTCCATGTTATAGACGCCAAGACGTGCTACAATGCTCTGCTCGGCCGACCATGGCTACACGAATACAATATCATCCCTTCTACACAGCATCAGTGCATGAAGTATTCTAGGGACGGCCTCGAGTACACAGTGGCAGGAGAGTTGAATCCATTTTCCGTGAACGAAGTTCGCAAATATGAAGATGCCAAATACTTCTTACCGAGTTTCGAAGACACGGAAAGGTGTCACAAACCGGAGAACAAAACTAACGCAACCATCCCTGTCTTCGGCAGTGATACCGAGGAGGAGGAGGATATAATTTATTCAGGTCCATCCCAATCCACCAGGCCAGGACCATCCGTTCCTTCATTGATCTTCGGCAGTGATTCAGATGATGAAGTTCATGCTGTATTCCCTGCTCGGCCGTCGATACGGATTTCCGCTGATGAAGAGCGAAGTCTGCAGATAACCATGGTGCCACTTGAACATTACAAAGAACTGGATGCACTCGACACCAACAGCGTAGAAGAATTGCAGACATTCTATATCCCTCCCGGACGAAAAGGCGAGAAGGCAATCCTATTCTACCGTTCTGAAGAAAACAAGGTAGAAAAAGAAATTTGGCATGGCGCGGATCCCACGCTCGACAGGCTTCAGCCTATCCGTCTTCCCCGATATTATACCGAAGGTTTGAAGAAACTGCTGAAACGCCAAGGGATGTCCTTCACACAGACCGCTAGAAAAGCTAAATTCTATGACAAGGTCTGGAACGTTCCCGGGACTCAATGCAAACTGCCTAACGGGAGAACGGAAACAAAAGGGCTCGGGTACATCCGGCCAAAGAAACGGGAGTTAATAAACAGCTGTTATGCCATGTATGACTTTGATGAAGAGGCGGACGCTCAATGGGAGGACGCTGATCCTGAATCAGCAAAAGTCCCTGATACAAAACCACCCAGTCCATCGTCTGAAGACCAAATGAGCAAACTTATAAAGGATGCGAGTCGAAAAGCCCGAGATGATCACGATCGTGAAATGGCAATCTATGAGAAAGCCAAAACACAGCGCCTCCTTCAACAGGCAGTAAAGAACGAAGATGTTGCCCCACGTCAGCCTGCTACAAAAAGGGTTCGACGCGAAAGCAAAAACAAGTCGAGGGGCCGAAAAGGTGCTCGACAACCACAAGACAGAGCTAAGAAGCCACGCATCCGAGAGTCGAGCGTTATTGACCTAGCCCTTATGAAGAAAATGGGTCGAGCATACTCATTTCCTCGGAACAAAACAAGGAAAATACTTGATCTTGCTCTAAAACATCAAATACTTACTCTGCCAGAGTCTAAACACCCTGAGCAAGCAGGCGAAGTCTCCAACCCAAATTATTGCTCTTACCATCGAGTAGTAGGGCATCCGCTTGAAGATTGTTTCACCTTTAAGAACTGGGTTGAGGACCAATATCAGCTTGGCAAATTCGCATTGTCTGACAGTTGGAAGGTAGCGCCGCCGCAAAAGCACGAACCCAAAAACACAAGAATAAAACCAACCCCGCATTGGGATTGGCAGAAAACTCGCACCTGCCATGTGATAACAATATTAAAAGAAGGGTCTGAGGACATGAACAACCTCCCTTGGTGCTTTGAAAACGACAGCGATGAGGTAATCTCAGAATTTCCCCCAGCTCCGAAAGAACTGGAGGATGGAATCCACACTACTGCAGATAACCTCAAGAAAATCGAGTTGGGGACGGCAAATGACCCGCGACCGACATTCATCAGCGAGCTGCTATCTGAAGAAAGGGTGGCCGCGTTGAAGGGTGTGCTTCTACAGCACAAAGATTGCTTCGCGTGGAACTATTCCGAAATGCCGGGATTAGATCCAGAAATTGCTGTACACAAATTGGCGATATCCCCGGACATCAAGCCAGTCAAACAGGCGCCAAGAAGAATGCGACTCGAGCTTGAGATGAGCATCAACGCCGAAGTCAAAAAGCTGATAGACTCTGGCTTCATCCAGGAAGTTCAATACCCTGAATGGATCGCCAACATTGTCCCAGTGATGAAGAAAAATGGGACAGTGCGCGTATGCGTAGACTTTCGGGATCTTAATAAAGCCTGCCCAAAAGATGATTTCCCAGTGCCAGTCACCGAACTGATGATAGACAACACATCCACTCATGAGATTTTCTCCTTCATGGACGGCTCATCGGGGTATAATCAAATAAAAATGCATCCTGAAGATCAGAAGCACACAGCTTTCAGGACCCCTCTTGGTATATTCTGTTATAAAGTAATGCCCTTCGGTTTGAAGAACGCCGGTGCTACTTATCAGAGGGCCATGACGAAGATCTTCGACGACCTTATACACGAAATCGTCGAATGCTATATCGACGATCTCGTGGTTAAGAGCAAATCATACGAAGAACACCTCGAGCATTTGAAGACCGTGTTTCAACGCCTTCGGCAATACAACTTGAAGATGAATCCTCTTAAATGTGCGTTTGGGGTCTCCTCGGGTAAATTCCTGGGATTCGTTGTTCGACACCGAGGTATCGAAATAGATCCGTTAAAAATTAAAGCGATCATGGAAATGCCTCCGCCAAGAACTCTCAAACAGTTGCGATCTCTCCAAGGGAAGCTCGCGTATATACGGCGATTTATAGCCAACCTTTCAGGAAAGTGCCGACCTTATAGTCACCTGATGAAGAAGGGAACCCCATTCGTTTGGGACCAAAAATGCCAAGGCGCACTGGATGAGATCAAACAATACCTGCAGAACCCGCCGGTGTTGGCTGCTCCAGTTAAGGGGAAGCCTCTTATTCTTTATACAACCGCCCTCGAAGGTTCTTTAGGCGCATTATGGGCACAAGAGAACGATCAAGGGAAAGAAAGAGCACTCTATTACTTGAGTCGAGTTCTGCTGGGGGCAGAAAGCAATTACTCTCCCATTGAAAAACACTGCCTGGCATTGATCTTCGCAATAACAAAGCTTAGGCACTATGCGTTGGCACACGAAGTCCGTCTGATTTCAAAAGTCGACCCTCTCAAATATCTAATGTCAAAAGCCATATTGACAGGGCGACTCGCTAAATGGGCCCTGCTCTTGATGGAATTTTCGATAACATATCAACCTCTCAGAGCAGTGAAGGGCCAGGCCATCGCCGACTTCCTTGCTGAGCATCCCATCCCTGCCGATTCTCCTTTAAATTGCGATTTGCCAGACAGACATGCGTTTGATGCAATCGACAGTGGTGATACCCGGTGGGAGCTTTATTTCGATGGAGCATCTTCCATGAAAAAGCATAAACAAAATACGTCCATGATCAAATCAGGGGTAGGTCTTATCTTCGTAACCCCACAAGGAAGAATAATGCGATTCGCCTTCTCCTTGACAGAGCCGAGAACGAATAATGAAGCTGAATATGAGGCTTTGATAGCAGGCCTCGAGATCGCCATTGATATGGGAATTGAAGACCTACTCATATATGGGGATTCCCTACTGGTCGTCAGTCAAGTGAACGGCGACTACCAAACGTGCAAACCGGAGTTGGTGAAATACGGTGAGAAAGTGCAACAACTGCTAACCTAAATTCCCTCCTACACTTTGGAGAGCATACCACGAGCGGAAAACAGCAAAGCGGACGCACTAGCCAAACTTGCTAAAGAACTGGCTGACGAAAACCTCGACGACGTTAGAATCGTGGTACAAAGCCGTCGAGTGCTTGCCCCAACAGAAATACCCCCAGGATCATATAAAGAAAAGGGAGCAACTGAGCAAGCGACCCTACAAATAAAAGATCATGAGAAGGCCGAAGACTGGAGAGAAGTCTTCATAGATTACTTCAAGTTCCACCGAATGCCTGAAGAAGCGTCCATAAGACATCAGCTCATGAAACGAGCTCTGTCTTTCGCCTTCGTCAATGATACTCTATACAAGAGGTCATTCGATTCTCTGTGACTGAGATGCCTAGGACCTGACGAAGCGAAAAGAGTCGTTCAGGAAGTTCATGACGGACGCTGCGGTTCTCACCAAGCAGGTCCTAAGATGAAGCTGAAGATAAAACGGATGGGCTACTACTGGCCCACGATGATGCAAGATTGCCTAGAATACGCGAGGCAATGTCATTCATGTCAAATTCATGAGGACTTCATCCATCAGCATCCCAATCCACTGCATCCAACAGTGGCTAGTTGGCCGTTCGAAATGTGGGGAACTGACATAGTCGGCCCCATCGAGCCAGCATCGTCAAAGGGACATCGTTTCATATTGGCGACGACTGATTACTTCTCCAAATGGGCAGAGGCGGTACCGTTGAGGGAGGTGAAAACGGAGAACATCCTCCATTTCTTCAGAGCGCATGTTATATACCGGTTTGGAACCCCGAGAAGAATCATCTCTGATAATGGGCCAGCCTACCGAAGTCATAAAATTAGCCGCTTCGCACAGCAGCACAATATAGACTGGAGGTATTCGTCAGTTTACAACCCACGAGCTAACGGTCTGGCCGAGGCCTTCAATAAGACCTTGACGAAGATCATAAAAAAGACAGTGTCACGAAATAAAAGAGATTGGCACGAAAGATTGCAAGAGGCTCTTTGGGCGTATCGAACTACATTTAAAACGGCCACAAACACAACGCCGTACGCGTTAGTATTTGGGACAGAGGCAGTACTCCCTCTCGAAATAGAATTACCCTCTCTACGAGTGGCAATTCACTACGAGCTGACGGATGAAGAAAATGCTCACCTCCGGCTGGAGGAGCTCGATGCCCTTGAAGAAACACGGCTCATCGCGCAACAAAATCTAGAAGCTTATAAATCAAAGATGACGCGCTCATACGAAAAATTGACCCGACCGAGGACATTCCGCCAAGGTGAACTCGTGTTAGTGATTAAAAGGCCCATGATCCCCAATCGCGCCAAGCGGGGAAAGTTTGAACCAAACTATGAAGGACCATACATCATTGATAAAGTCTACCAGGGTGGGGCCTATCTACTCATGGACATGCACGGTGAAAGGCCTTTCAGGCCGATAAACGGTCGCTTCCTAAAGAAATATTACGCTTAATGAGTCACAGCCTAGGTCAATGATGGATGACGACGACTATGTCCGCTCGCTATCTTCCTAAGCTAGAACTTTATAAGCAGTAGTTGGCCTTCTCCGTGACGGACCGAAATGTCCTTAAACTAATAGCAGAACGAAACGTCTTTAAACTACTACCGCAGCATCTTTAGGCTGACGAGATATAAAAAAAAACATATAAAAAAAAAAAAAAAACGGTACGTCCACAAGCAAAATGGGCACGGATGAAAACCCGAAAAGGCTCCGTGAGTAAAAACAGCAGGGCTACCGACGAGTGTTCGTGAAAACCCGAAAGGGCGCGACCTCGTAAAAAAAAAAAAAGATAGAGAAAAAGAAAAAGAAAGAAAAAAAAAACGGTATGTCCATAAGCAAGATGGGCACGGATGAAAACCCGAAAGGGCTCCGTGAGTAAAAACAGCAGGACTACCGGCGAGTGTTTGTGAAAACCCGAAAGGGCGCAACTTCGTTAAAGAACCCTTACAAGATCCTCTCGACCCTGTAAGGAGAAACCACCCGCGTGAGATCCTTACGACTTACAAGGGAACAACACACTTAGGAATCCCCACGATTCCTAAGGAGAAAATACGCTTGCGAGATCCTCACGACTCGTAAAGAGAACTTTCTTATGGGACCCTCACGGCTCATAGGATTTGAAAGTCTTAAGTCACAGAGACCTAAACCTGTGCTTAAGCAAACCCCCACAAACTTCCAATGTTGCCCTACAAGTGGTTCAATATTGACCCTTGTATACAATCCACGGGCGCGAATAAACATTCCCCTAACTAAGTCCCATCTGAAACTAGGGATATGTTTGCATGGTAAACAACCCTTGTAAATCCTCTCGACTTACAAGGAGAAAGCCCTCCTGTAAGATCACTTGCGACTTACAGAGAAACAAACACTTAGGGATCCTCACGACTCCTAAGGAGAAAATACACCTACAAGATCCCCACGACTCGTAGGGAGAAATACCTTCACGAGACCCTTACGGCTCATGAAGTCAAAAGCCTTAGTCGACAGGACCTTAAACCTGGTCGCTAAGCCTCCTTTGTTTGACAACGACAGAGGCAAATGATGATTCGCTCCTGGCAATATCCCAGTTGTAGCGGTGCTGATGCCGAAATCGGTGTCCAATTTCAGGTTTACAGCGAAAATCCAGTAGGCCGCACATGCATACGAAATAGCCGAAATGATGGGGCGACATGCAATAAAAAAGCAGTAAGTAAAAATATATGCATGAAGAAATAGCCGAAATGATCGGGCAACCCGCAATAAAAAGCAGCGGGTAAAAATAAAATAAAAAGCCGAAATGATTGGGCACCGCGAAAAATAGCCGAAATGATTGGGCAATCGCGACTTTCGCGATATAAAAGCTGAAATGATAGAGCATCGCGGAAATAAAATAAAATAAAAAGAAGAAATGATAAAATTTTGGCCCTACAGTTAAGATCACATCGATCCCTGTATACAATCCAAGGGCGTAAACAAAGAAGGAACCATACTTCCCCAGCGGATTCCGTCAAACGACGAAGCCAAACCTCAACGGTTCATTTCAACCGAAGAAGCCAATGACTTCAACAAAAACTTCTCAACTCACGGATACAAACACTCCTTGACGAGAGCCTTCTGATCCGCGTCGACTAGCAGAGCCACCAGCGCCTCCGTGGGAACCATCGACTCGTTTCAAACCCCAAGGACACAAATAATCCTTGGCGCTTGGGAAACAAATAATCCCTCGCAAAACTTCTCAACTCACGGATACAAACACTCCTTGACGAGAGCCTTCTGATCCGCGTCGACTCGCAGAGCCACCAGCGCCTCCGTGGGAACCATCGGCTCGTTTCAAACCCCAAGGACACAAATAGTCCTTGGCGCTTGGGAAACAAATAATCCCTCGCAAAACTTCTCAACTCACGGATACAAACACTCCTTGACGAGAGCCTTCTGATCCGCGTCGACTCGCAGAGCCGCCAGCGCCTCCGTGGGAACCATCGACTCGTTTCAAACCCCAAGGACACAAATAATCCTTGGCGCTTGGGAAACAAATAATCCCTCGCAAAACTTCTCAACTCACGGATACAAACACTCCTTGACGAGAGCCTTCTGATCCGCGTCGACTCGCAGAGCCACCAGCGCCTCCGTGGGAACCATCGACTCGTTTCAAACCCTAAGGACACAAATAATCCTTGGCGCTTGGGAAACAAATAATCCCTCGCAAAACTTCTCAACTCACGGATACAAACACTCCGTGACGAGAGCTTCTTTGACTCACATCTCGGGCAGTAAGGATTCAAAAACTCACTTCCTGAACAATGGGACCCTGCAAGTCAATCCTAAATGGTCTCTTGCATACTATTCACGGGTCTCACTCTCTGAAGTCGATTGTCGACAAAGAGGGAAACAACCGCTTACGGGTCCTCTCGACTCGTAAGAGCGAAAACTCTCTTATAGGATCCTTACGACTTATAAGAGAAAACACACTTAGGAATCCTCACGATTCCCAAGGAGAAAATACACCTACGAGATCCTCACGACTCGTAGGGAGAAAAGTCTTTATGAGACCCTCACGGCTCGTAAAGTTGAAAAGCCTTAGGTGGCAGATCCTACCCCTGTCTCCTAAGCCATCACTGCCCTGCAAAGAAGTCAAGATGGGCCGACCATTTATGGGCCACACTTGCCAAAGCTACATGCCACTGAAATGGAGAACTTACTCATAAGCGTATGAACTACTCCACGCCAGAGTGAGACAAAAAAAAAAGAAATAGAAGGATGCGGCTCATGGAGTTAAGGGTTGGAACTATATCCCTTAAGAGTTGAGATTTGAGTCAATGATAAATGATGACGCTTGTGTCCGCTCGTTATCTTCTCAGATCAAGATTCTGAAAGTGATACATCAACCCAAAACTGGTCATATGCCATGCATAACTCTGTATAACTCTGCACTACTTCACCCACGTACATACTTACGTGGGCAAAGTAGTGGGGGGCATTTGTTCCCGCCAAAAATTTCTGCGCAAAAGAGTCCAAGGTATCAAATGGCAGCGATACGCTTAAGGAAATACGAACCAGTATCTTCCGGGCTGTTTTTTGACAAACTCCCGAAGGAGAAACGGATAAATTCTGATTGTATTGAAAGAGTCTCGAAAAACCCTTCGATTTGATATATTATGGGCCTCATAATTCATCCGGGATCAAAAGTTATGAGCAAATGTCTATGCACATGTGATTTAAGGAAGAAGATGCGAACCAGTATTTTCCGAGCTGTATTTTGACAAACTCCGGAACGAAAAACAGCTAAATTCTGATGATATTGAAAGCATCTCAAAAATACCTTCGATTTGATATATTATGGGCCTCATAATTCATCCGAGATCAAAAGTTATGAGCAAATGTGTTATACACGTGTAATCTAAAGTAATGCTCTACTACATGGGGAATGCATTTTTTAGTCCCACATCGGGAAAAGGAGAGGTGGCTTCTCTACCACTCCAATATAAATAAGAGGGGATACCTCTTAGAAAGGTAGAGTAAAAATCCTCAAAGGATTCAATACTCAAAGAAGCTTAGTTCTCCAAGATAGGAGCATGCTCCTCCATAATGCGCATATGCGCAAGCGCCATGTGCGCTACGTACAACGCACGTGTGCCTGCCATGCGGCACTACGTGCAACGCACGTGCGCACCACATGAGAATATTTAATAATATTAAAAGGAGCTTGTTCTCCATATATAGAAGCTTTGCTTCTCCTCATAATGCGCATGTGCGCCACGTGCAACGCACGTATGCCCGCCATGCGGCACCACGTGCAACGCACGTGCGCACAACAGATAGTGCCTTGCACTTGCTATGAACCTCTGGTTCTCAGATAAATAAATAAATAAAAAATAGTGCCTTGCACTTGCTATGAACCTCTGGTTCTCAGATAAATAAATAAATAAAAATAGTGCCTTGCACTTGCTATGAACCTCTGGTTCTCAGATAAATAAATAAATAAAAATAGTGCCTTGCACTTGCTATGAACCTCTGGTTCTCTGAGACAGAAAGAAAGAAAAGATTTTCTTTTCTCTTCTTTGATCTAAATTTAGATCATTAAAAAGTGCTCTGCACTCATTTTCTTGAATCCAAAAGATTCTTGGTGCTTTGCACTATTTGAAGGGCCAGGCCCAAATCAAAATGACCTGACAGGCCAAAATAAATTGCAAGGCAATAAATGGGCAGAGCCCAAATAAATTGATGCTTTGCATCCTTTATATAAGGGCAGAGCCCAAATAAAATTGATACCTTGCATCATTCCTAAAAGGGTAGAGCCCAAAACAAATTGATACTCTGCATCCTTTCTGGGCAAGGCCCAAATAAAAATAAAAAAAAAGAAATGCAATGCAAAAGCAAATAAAACGTTGAACATTTCAACTGGACTTAGCCCAATTTTGGCCATAAGTCCTTAAATTAAATTGACTGAGCAAAATTGCTCTTCTAAATCAATTTACATCCGGTTCGAGGGTACATCTCCGAACTCCTTTGACATCCGTCGTTGTAATTCCTCAACGGCGTCAAAGAGGTGACGGGTCCCAACGACCACACATCGATATGGACTGCGGGGTCCTTAAACTCGTGGACCGAGATGTCCCTAAACTAATATTGGACCGAGACGTCCTTAAACTAATATCGGACCGAAACGTCCTTAAACTAATATCGGACCGAAACGTTCTTAAACTAATGTTGGACCGAGACGTCCTTAAACTAATATCGGACCGAGACGTCCTTAAACTAATGATGGACCACTACGTCCCTAAACTGGCATCGGACCGAAATGTCCCTAAACTAATGACGGACCACCACGTCCCTAAACTGGCGATGGACCGAAATGTCCTTAAACTAATAATGGACCACTACGTCCCTAAACTGGTATCGGACCGGAACGTCCCTAAACTGGAATATGGACCACCACGTCCCTAAACTGGCACAATAGAGCCCAAATGCTCTTTTGTCGGATCTAAACGGTCCCGTTAAGTTGATCTTAGTCTCAAACTGGACTAACGTATCCTTAACAAACGTTTGAGTCGATCTTAGCCTCAAAAATGGCTAATGTATCCTCCAAACAGACTTTAGTCCCAAATTGGACTATGAATCTCCCAAACTGGAACAATAGAGCCCAAACACTCTTTTGTCGGATCTAAACGATCCCGTTAAGTTGATCTTAGTCTCAAACTGGACTAACGTATCCTTAACGAACGTTTAAGTTGATCTTAGCCGCAACGCGACTAACGTATCCTTAAACTAAAAACACCAAACCCAAATCTAAGCAAATACGGATTTGGACTAATCCACGTCCTACGGGCGACGGCATTACTCAGTCTCCGTATACAATCCACGGGCAACCATAAACAAAACAAACACACACGACACGAAGTGAAATTCTGGAGAAGGAGAAAGTTGTTACCGCAAAGCGGTAGCATAATTAACTGCAGGGGCTTGCGCCTGCAGGGAAGAGCGTCCCCACAATCAAAAACCCCTCAAGCGAGGGGGAATCTGACAAAGTCTGCTACATCGGCCGCATCCGTCTAAACCTTCGATACACGGTGCCATAAATCAACTTGGCATCTTCGAAGAGGTGGACGGACTAAAACCAAATAGCATCTGCCCCGAACCTCAGGCACGTGATGTCCTAACGTCGCAGGCCGCCGTTCGGAGGGGAACACCCCCCAAACCCAAATCTAAAAAAGATACGGATTTGGACTAATCCACGTCCTACAGGCGACAACACAAATTAGTCTCCGTATACAATCCACAGGCAAACAAACACAAAACAAACACCCACGACACGAAGTGACCATATGGAGAAGGAGAAAGTTGTTACCACGACGTGGTAGCGTAATTAACTGCAGGGGCTTGCGTCTGCAGGGAAGAGCATCCCCACAATCAAAAACCCCTCAAGCGAGGGGGAATCTGACGAAATCTGCAACATCGGCCGCATCCGTTTAAACCTTCGATACATGGTGCCATAAATCAACTTGGCATCTTCGGAGAGGTGGACGGATAGCACCAATTAACATCTGCCCCCAGATTCAGGCAAGACGTCCAGTCTTCCCGGCTTCCGTCGGTAAACAGATTCTGGTATGCCCGGTGGGACCTTTTCCTCTTTCCACTCCACACTTCGTGTGTCGTGTTCGCAAACCATTCGCGATTTTTTAATGGTTGCCCTTGGGTTTCAAGGTACTAAGATTTGGTTTCTTACTTGGCGCAGAAAGCAAAACAGCAATGGCATCTACTTGCTCAAAATGTTCCACATGCAGTTGCAACTCCCGCTCCGCCTCATTTGGATGCATAGCTTACGGGCCCCAAGCGGTTTCCCTGTTTACAATGCCGGTGGAACATGTCACTCAAGCCACCACAGGATTGTTTTTCGGGACCAGGCTCCCGCCAACGAGCTTCACCGCTCCTGTGCCAACGACAGAAGCTCCCAAGAAGTCGGTCTTTGATCGGCTTGCTACTACTGCGGCCCCTCTCAATTGGTCGTTCAGCTCCGGCGCCTCAATCTTCGCTAGACTGGGCCAAAGTTTAGGTGGGCCCATGATGAAGCCTGCACCTCAAGAAAAGGTTATTCCGAAAAGAGTAACTAACCCTGCTCCCGAAGTCGTCAAGGCGGCTTCTCCTACCAAAGGGTCAGTTTTTACAAGACTGACTGTTCCGGTTCCCATTACGGTTCCTGTCCCTGCTCAGAAGTCTGTTTTTGACCGGTTGGATACCGCTTCTCAACGGACATCAGTCTTCAAGAGGCTGACGCCAGCAACCCCTCACCTGGATAGGGGGCAAGACAAAGTCATTCCCATCGCTGAAGCAACACCAACGGCTCGGCACGCTCGACGTAGCCACTGGCGCCGAGTAAGGAAGGCTGGGGGAAACACCCCCTCTGGGCTAACTCCACCAGCTCCAACAGTGGAAGTCAATGCTGCTGTTCCGACCGGGAACAGCTTTGAATTGCTAAACAATGTGCGTAGGAACTCGCCTACCGCCATACTGAAAAGATCTCCTCCACCGGTGGAGACTGTCGCAGAAGCAAAACCGGAACAGCCCCCTCAGCGGCTGTCCTCCAAAGTTTACAAAGTCTGGCGACGTGTCCAAGAGTCAGTGATCGATCAAGATTACCTCCGCCGACGGAAGAAGCTGAAGGTTCAGCCGGAAGGGAACCGTCCCAGTAAGCCGCAAAAGACGACAATCACTTGGGTGCCCGCTACAACGGCCCCCTCCACGTCGACTACTCAAAAGAAAAGGAGGCCCGAGAAAGCCCCTGTAAACGTGGCAGACCACAAAAACACTAAGCCCAAACGCCCTAAGTCTGGGGGCATAATGGTGCATACTGTTTATATGGCTTTTGGAAAAGAAGAAAGCCGCGCTTCTATAGGTCATCGACCGCTTACACGATCAGTGACTAGGGCTCAGGAGCAACAACAACAAAAGCTCCAAGAAATGCTGACTGCAATGGCCGCACTCACTGGGCCAAAAGAAAGCCCGGAGGCGTCATCAGAACAACGTCACGAACATGAGACTGACGCTGAATTCCTTCGGAGAATGCTCGAAAAGAAGGACAAGGAGGCTGCGGAACAAGCGGCCAATATAAAGCAAATGGCTCTTCTCTTCCAAGACATGGTGGGTATGATGATCCGGCAGGACCCTCCAGCCGAAGATTCTCCGATTATCCTCGAAGACGACAAAGGAGAAACATCAAATCCACCTCCGGCTCTTTCAACAGCCAAAGAGGAAACAATCTCTAAAGCTGTCCTGGATGACTATATTGCTCAGCAAATAAGAGTTCACCCGGCAAATGAGGCAGCCGGCCAAGTTGTCAAAACTGGGCGACCATATCCGGGTTGGTATGATCAGATAAAATACCCACCGGGTTATACGATCCCGAAATTCCACGTGTACAAGGGGACGGGCAATCCCCACCAGCACGTCGTCCAGTTCAGAGCTCTATGCAGCAACACCGGCAGCGATGATAAGCTCTTGCTTCGCCAATTCGTCGACAGCTTATCGGAGACGGCGTTTGAGTGGTACTCCGAGCTTCCAAACGACTCCGTCAAAACTTTTGCAGAGATAGAGTTGCTATTCACCCAGCGATTCGCGAGTGCTAGCGAACGCACCCTAATAACGGTGTTGATCAATGCAAGAGTAAAGACGGGCGAAACTTGGGTTCAATATGCAATCCGATGGCGAAATCTGTGGTCGAAGTGCGAACAGCGCATCGAAGAAGCACCGGCAGTGGGCATGTTCGTGGGCACCTTAGACCCTCATGCAACTATTTCACAGTTCATGATGTTCTTTAAACCGACCACGTTTCAGGCTTTAATCGATAAGTTGGCCCAGATGGATCAGATGGGTCACAGACCGTCTCCCCCGAAGCCGGAACCGCGGAACGACAAGGGTAAAGGGAAGGCGACCTTCATCGCGAACACCCAACAGCAGCCCAGTGCCCCAAAGCTAGCGGATCAACTGGAGGAGAGGCGACGCTATTATAATGAGAAGATGAAGCGTCCTTACTCATTCCCACGGGATAAAACGAAGAGGCTGTTCGAGCTGGCGATGCGTAATAGGCTTATCAATTTGCCGAATCCAAGGCGACCACCACAGTCCAGCGAAGTGAATAATCCCAATTATTGCCCTTACCATCAAACGGTAAGCCATCTAATCGAAGATTGCTTCGTCTTTAAGGGATGGATCGAGGATCAGTATCAGCAAGGCAAGTTTGTGCTGTCTGAGAAGTGGAAAGTAAACCCACCACAACCGCACACTCCTAAAAAGATGGATACACCGGGGGCAACGTGCTCTTTTGTTGAAGAAGCTCCATGGGAGGTGGCTCTTTCGGCCAAAACCAAAAGGATGCTGAATGATCTCCAGACATGCCCGGCGATCAGGTGGAAGAACCCGCTGGAACCCCAGATTATCAAAGGGATGCCGAAGCCGCGCCCAACTCCAAAGATTGGTGGTGATAGCCAAAGTGCTCACACCCAGCCTTCGAAATCTTCGAAAAAGAAGAAAAAATCCAAGAAGCCCGTGAAGCCTGAAGATAAGCGCACGGACTTACAGAAGCAGATTGACGCGCTGGAAGTGTACAACCAGAAGGCGCGAACCCCAATCACGCTTCAAGAGTTCCTAGGCCATGTCCTGGAGGACGAAGATGATGGAGAAGACTCGTCGGATGGATCTGAGGATTACGTAGCAAGCTGCCATGTGATCTCTCATTCATCGCTAGACAATGAAGAAGCTCTCTTCACAGAGAGACTGGAGGCAGGTCCTGAGCCGGAACTTCTATGGCCGTCAGACGAAATGATCGACGCCTTCCTAAATGAGATTCATCTGAAAAGTAAAGCCAATCGGGAGCGTGAGATGGCCATATTTGAAAGAGCTAAACGCCGGCGACTGGACGAAAGAGTCGAGGCACTCCCACCAAATCAAGGAACATCCGTCGCGGATAAAAACAAGTTCAATACGAGGAAAAGGTTTGCTAAAGCCATATCAATGGGAATGAAGCTACCACCCTCTGAAGGAAACACTCCTGGTGAAACAGAAACACATGCTAGCTACTGCTTATATCATCGAAAGATTTCGCACCCTACCGAAAAGTGCGACGCTTTTAAAAGATGGTGGCAGGGATATGTTGCTCACCAGCAACATTTTAAGCGGATGAAACGCAAAACTTGTCGGAAGCAAAGAAGTGCGACTGAGGAGCATAAAAGAAATACCGGTAACTGTCCCATGGTCAACACCGGGGGATCGCAGGTTCTCACTTTCGGAAGCGACTCTGACGAAGAGATGGCTCTTGGCCCTCTCTTTAAAGAATCCACCTTGGGGAAGGAGGAAGAACCGAAGGCCCGTGAAAACATTCAGCTGTGCAATCGCACGCTTCTAGAAAAGAATCTCGGACACACGAGTAGAAAAGATAAGGGAAAAGAAAAGGTCTCCGAGGATATCGCCCTGGACGACCAAGTCATGAAAGAACTGACCGCCAAGGACCCGCCAAAGAAGAGTAAGGTGGACTATAACGTTCTGGCGTACTTGAGAAAGTTACCCTCGCAGCTCAGTATTCTCGACGCCCTTCTACTATCCAAAGAAGCGAGAGATTCATTGATCAAGGCGCTACAAGAGCCGGAGCGATTCCAAGCTTCCCTCGCCGAAGAAAAGATGAAGGACGAGCTAGAGAAAGTACACACAGCCGATATCACTTTCGGCGATGAAGACCTCCTCCTTGGGACGTGCGAGCACAACCGTCCCCTCTATGTCTCGGGATACTGCCACGATATAAAGATAGGCAAAATCCTGATCGACAATGGATCTTCCGTTAATCTCCTCAACGTGCGAGTGTTGAAGGAAATATGCATGAGCGTCCAGCATCTCGCTCGTGATAAAATAACTATCTCTGGTTTCGACTCCCAGTCATCACGGACTCTCGGATCTGTGATACTAGCTGCGCTTCGGGATGCTCGTCACAGACATTAAATTTCACGTCATTGACGCCAAGACATGCTATAACGCTTTACTCGTCCGGCCTTGGTTACACGAGTACAACATCATCCTTTCTACACAGCATCAGTGTATGAAATACTTTAAGGATGGTCTCGAGTATACCGTAACAGGAGAGCTGAATCCATTCTCTGTAAACGAAGTCCGCAAGTATGAAGATGCAAACTATTTCTTGCCAGATTTCGAGGACACGGAGAGATGTCACAAACCGGAGAACAAAACTATCACCACCATTCCAGTCTTCGGGAGTGATACTGAGGAAGAGGAAGAGATGGTTTATTCAGGCCCACCCCAGTACAACAAGCCAGGACCGTCCGCTCCTATGTTGATCTTTGGCAGCGACTCGGAAGATGAGGTCCATGCTATATTCTCCGCTCGGCCTTCAATACAAACATTCGCCGATGAAGAGCAAAGTTTGCAAGTTGTCATGGTTCTGCCCAAACATCATAAAGAACTAGACGCGCTTGATACCTATAGTGTGGAAGAGCTGCAGACGTTCTATGTCCCTCCCAGGCGAGAAGGCGAAAAGGCGATCCTATTCTACCGCTCCGGGGAAACCAAAGTGGAGAAAGAAATCTGGCACGGCGCGGATTCTACACTTGACAAGCTCCAGCCCATCCGTCTGCCTAGATACTACACAGAAGGCTTGAAAAGACTATTGAAGCGCCAAGGGATACCCTTCAAACAAACCGCTCGAAAAGCTAAGTTCTATAACAGGATCTGGAACGTTCCCGGAACTCAGCGCAGGTTGCCCAACGGGAGAATGGAAGCAATCGGGCTTGGGTATGTTCGGTCCAAGAAACGGGAGCTACTCCGCGACTGTTATGTCGTACATGATTTTGATGAAGAAGGAGATGCTCAATGGAAGAATGTTAACCCTGAACCAGAAAGAGCCCCCGATGTGAAAATACCCAGTCCGTCGTTCAAAGAACAAATGGACAAGCTTATAAGGGAAGCTGGTCAAAAAGTTCGAGACGACCATAATCGCGAAATGGCCATCTACGAGAAAGCCAGGACACAACGCTTTCTCCAACAGGCTGCGAAAAATGAAAACGCCCCTCCCTGTCAACCTGTTGTAAAAAAGGCCCGACGCAGAGGCAGAAACAAGTCAAAAAGCGGAAAAGGCATTCAGCAACGACAAAGCGGGACCAAGAAGTCACGCGAGCGGGAATCGAGCAGTCCGGATTTGTCCCTTATGAAGAAGATGAGTCGAGCATACTCTTTTCCTCAAGACAAAATAAAGAAGATACTTGATCTTGCTATAAGACATCAAATGATTATCCTCCCGGAGTCCAAGCACCCCGAGCAAGCAGGCGAAGTCTCTCACCCGAACTATTGCTCCTATCATAGGACAATAGGACATCCTCTCGAAGACTTCTTCACCTTCAAGAACTGGGTCGAAGATCAGTATCAGCTCGACAAGTTCGCTCTATCTGACAGTTGGAGGATAAATCCCCCACAGAAGCATGAACCCAAAGCCACGAGAGTAGAACCAGATCCACATCAGTCTTGGAAGCGAGCTCGTACTTGTCATATGATAACGCTATCAGAAGAAGAGCCTCAGAATATGGATGACCTCCCCTGGTGCTTCGAAAACAATGATGACGAGGTGATCTAAGAATTTCCACCGGCGCCAAAAGAGCTGGAAGACGGAATACACACTACTGCAGATAACCTTAAAAAGATTGATTTAAGGACGGCAAGTGACCCGCGACCGACATTCGTCAGCGAGCTGCTGTCTGAAGAAAAGGTGGCTGTGCTAAAAGACGTGCTTATGCAGCATAAAGATTGCTTCGCATGGAACTATTCTGAAATGCCAGGATTAGATCCAGAGATTGCGGTCCACAAATTGGCGATATCCCCGGACGTTAAGCCAATCAAACAAGCACCAAGGAGAATGCGGCTCGAACTTGAGATGAGCATCAACGCCGAGGTCAAGAAGCTGATCAACTCCGGCTTCATCCAAGAGGTTTAGTACCCTGATTGGATCGCTAACATCGTCCCGGTGATGAAGAAAAATGGGACAGTGCGCATCTGTGTGGACTTTCGGGATCTCAATAAAGCCTGCCCAAAGGACGACTTTCCAGTACCGGTCACTGAACTGATGATAGACAACACGTCGACTCATGAAGTTTTCTCCTTCATGGACGGCTCATCAGGATATAATCAAATAAAAATGCATCCCGAGGACCAGAAGCACATCGCGTTCCGGACCCCTCTGGGTATATTCTGCTATAAGGTGATGCCCTTCGGTCTGAAGAACGCCGGTGCCACCTATCAGAGGGCCATGACGAAGATCTTCGATGACCTCATACATGAAATCGTCGAATGCTATATCGACGACCTTGTGGTTAAGAGCAAATCATACGAGGAGCATTTAGAGCATCTGAAGACCGTATTTCAACGCCTTCGTAAATACAACTTGAAGATGAATCCTCTTAAATGCGCGTTCGGAGTCTCTTCGGGCAAATTCCTAGGATTCATCGTCTAACACCGAGGTATCGAGATAGATCCATCGAAGATCAAGGCGATCATGAAATGCCCCCGCCAAGGACTCTCAAGCAATTGCGGTCTCTCCAAGGAAAGCTCGCATATATCCGGCGATTTATAACCAATTTTTCAGGGAAGTGCCGTCTTTACAGTCACCTGATGAAAAAGGGAACCCCGTTCGTCTGGGATCGCAAATGCCAAGGCGCACTAGACGAAATCAAGCAGTATCTGCAGAATCCGCCGGTGCTAGCCGCTCCGGTCAAGGGAAAGCCTCTCATTCTTTATACAACAGCCCTCGAAGGTTCCTTAGGCGCATTGTGGGCACAAGAGAACGACCAAGGGAAAGAAAGAGCTCTCTATTACTTGAGTCGAGTCCTCCTGGGGGCAGAAAGCAATTACTCTCCCATCGAAAAACACTGCCTGGCGTTGATCTTCGTGATAACGAAACTCCGGCACTATGCATTGGCGCATGAAGTCCGTCTTATATCGAAGGTGGACCCTCTTAAATATTTGATGTCAAAAGCCATATTGACGGGGCGACTCGCTAAATGGGCCCTGCTCTTGATGGAGTTCTCGATAACTTATCAACCTCGTAAGGCAGTGAAAGGCTAGGCCATCGCCAATTTCCTCGCTGAACATCCGATATCAGCCGATTCTCCCTTGAATTGCGAACTGCCAGACGAACATGCGTTTGATGCGATCGATGGTGGTGATGCCCGATGGGAACTTTATTTTGATGGAGTTGTTCCCCTCCGAAAGATAGAGCACAAGACTGCGATGTCCTGACGCTGAGATTCGGGGCAGATGCTATTTGGTTTTATCCGTCCACCTCTCCGAAGATGCCAAGTTGATTTATGGCACCGTGTATCGGAGGTTTAGACGGATGCGGCCGATGTAGCAGACTTCTTCAGATTCCCCCTCGCTTGAGGGGGTTTTGATTGTGGGGACGCTCTTCCCTGCAGGCGCAAGCCCCTGCAGTTAATTACGCTACCGCATCGCGGTAACAATTTTCTCCTTCTCCAGAATTTCACTTCGTGTCGTGTGTGTTTGTTTTGTTTGTGGTTGCCCGTGGATTGTATACGGAGACTGAGTAATGCCGTCGCCCGTAGGACGTGGATTAGTCCAAATCCGTATTTACTTAGATTTGGGTTTGGTGTTTTTAGTTTAAGGATGCATTAGTCGCGTTGCGACTAAGATCAACTTAAACGTTCGTTAAGGATACGATAGTCCTGTTTGAGACTAAGATCAACTTAACGTGATAATCCATTTAATATCTGGCCATCGGGACTCGTCACCTCTCTAACGTCGTTGAAGGATTACGACGGCAGATGTCAGAGGAGTTCAGAGATGTACCCTTGAACCAAGGTTGATTTGAAGTTTTATAGTCCGTTTGAATGTTTAAGGATACGTTAGCCGTGTTTGGGGGCTAAGATCAACTTAAACAGGATCGTTTATATCCGGCAAAAGAGCATTTGGAGGCTCTATTGTTCCAGTTTAAGGACGTAGTGGTCCATAGGTAGTTTAGGGACGTTGCAGTCCATGCTCCAGTTTAGGGACGTGGTGGTCCATATTCCAGTTTAGGGACGTGGTGGTCCAATATTAGTTTAGGGACGTTTCGGTCCAATATTAGTTTAAGGACGTTCCGGTCCAACATTAGTTTAAGGACGTTCCGGTCCACGAGTTTAAGGACCCCACAGTCCGTATTCATGTGTGGTCGTTGGGACTCGTCACCTCTCTGACGTCGTTGATGAATTACAACGATAGGTGTCAGAGGAGTTCGGAGATGTACCCTCGAACCGGATGTAAATTGATTTAGGGAGCAGCCGTGCTCAGTCAATTTAATTTGAGGACTTATGACCACGACTGGGCTAAGTCCAGTTTCAATATTCTTTTGTCTTTGGTGCTAGGGCCTTGCCCCTTCACTGCATTATTTTCCTTTGTTTTGGTTGGGCTTTGCCCTTTATAAATGATGCAGAGCATCTATTTTGTTTGGGCTCTGCCCTTTTTAAAATGCATAGCATTTTTGATTAGGCCTGTTAGGCCTTTTAATTGGGCTCTGTCCATTTTCTTTAATAATGCAGAGCATTAAGTACTCTGACAGTACCCCACGTGGCTTGTCAGGCGCTTTGCGCCAAGTAATGAGCGCAAGCTCATATAGTGGTGACACGTGTCACGCTCTGGCGAGCGCAAGCGCAACAGCGCAGTGTGCTGTGTCAGTGCGCTGCGCTACTGCGCTACTGACACGTGGCGCTTCCTGGTGGCTTGCGCCAATACAGGAGCGCAACAGCGCAGTTCTTGCAAGTGCAGAGCACTGTTTTATCTTTTGATCGATTTTAAATCAAAGAAAACAAGTTTTTCTTGTTTTCAAGGAACCAATGGTTCATAAGCAAGTGCAAAGCACTATTATTAGTTAGTTTTCTTTCTTATTGAAGATCATTGATCTTGTTTTTAGATCAATGATCTGTTTTTAAGAGAATTTTCTCTTTTTCTGAAGGTTTTTACCTTTTTTGCTCTTGAGGAATTCTTCAGAGTTCTCTTTTTTTTCTCTCAGAAAATGTTGATGCTTTTGAATTGAGGCCTAGGGTCCTTTTTATAGTGCCCATAAATTAGTTAAATTTGTTAAAGAGATCTTTCTCTGAGTGATTTGGGGAATTTTCCCCACCGTCGGATCTTCGATCCAAGGGCTTCTGTTTTACAGAAGAAAATCTTCTTGTTTTAACAAGGAGAGAAAAGATTTCTTTAGAATTTTGATTCTGTTTGGCGCAAATGCCCCAGCGCGTGACACGTGTCGCGCAGCGCACAGAGCAGCGCAACAGCGCTAGCGCAACTGCGCTAGCGCATATGCGCTGACACGTGTCGAGCAGCGCAAAGCGCAGCGCTACTGCGCTGACACATGTCGCGCAGCGCACAGCGCAGCGCAACTGCGCTAGCGCATCTGCGCTGACACGTGTCGCGCAGCGCAACTGCGCTAGCGCATCTGCGCTGACACGTGTCGCGCAGCGCGGTGCTTGCGCAACTGAAGCGTTGCTTCCTTTAATTTTGCTTAAAATAGAGCTTTGCTCTGATTGGGTGCGCTGCCTTGGGCGCTGCGCTGATGCATCTGCGCCTGACACGTGGCGCGTTGCACGCAGCGCAAAGAATTTGAAGCGTTGCTTCATTTATTAAAGTTTAAATTTTCAAAGCAGAGCTTCGCTCTGATTGGGGGAAGATGAAGCGTTGCTTCATCTCCCGCGTCGGAATTTGAACAGAGCTTTGCTCTGTTTGGGGTAAACAAATGCCCCCCCACCGTTGCGCTTACGTGGCCCTAAACGTAAGCGCAACGGTGGCGGAATTCCAACCGCCGTGGCAACTTTTGGAAGTTGAAGAGGCACTTGGTGCCTATAAATAGGACCTTTGGTCCTCAGCAGATGATTATCATCCTTAAGACTTTTACTTTCAAAAACTCCAGAGCTTTGCTCATGCCTTTAGGAACTCTCAGAATTAAATTTTCCTCAAAAGAAACTTTATAGGTAAAAATTAACCTTGAATTAAATTAACTTCAATTAATAGAGCTTTGCTCTCATAGATCTTTGATTTAAAGAAAACCCTTCTGGGGTTTCACCAATAGAGTCTTGCTCTCAAGAATCTGTTTCAGGGTTTCTTGACCCATGAACAGAACCTTGCATCTTTGTCAAAACATAGATCTCTTTGATCTAAAAATGAGATGAACTCTTAAGAGTTTAAGTATGGACAATGAAAATTAAAAATGGAGTTTTGTATTTAAAGGATTATATCATCTTTTAATAATAATGATCTCAGAGTTCTTGGGGGACTTCTTCAAATTTCCATTATTATGGAATTTGATAGGAGTCACCCCTATTCGCAGAGCATTGCTCTCGAGGAGTTTAACTCTTTGTGCTCATTTTTTTTTACAAGAATTCGCCTAATCAGTCGGTCTGCTAATTTTGCTGATCTTCTTTCACAGGAACAATGAACGCCCATATGTATGCTCTTAACGAGATCATCTCTTACGGGGACATACGCCGACTTGGCCGCTCTCAAAATTGAGAGTTCACAAACACGGAATGTGCTGAAATCATGAGCCGCTTCGACGCGTACAACGGTCCTCTGCTTCCCCGGCGTTCCTCCCTTCTTAAGCTTATCGTGGGAGCCATCTGGGAAGCGCTTCCCCTGTTCTGTTCCGGTGTGCCGCTTAGGGCGCTGGATGCCGCTGAGGATAAGGTGCACTCGGTGTACCTGTTGAACTTTATCACAAAGAGACGGCGGGACAGTTTTATCGATCTCTTGCACGAGGTCTTTCAACAGTCTGCCATACTCGCTGCTTATCGGAGGGTGGAAGACATCAGGGGGGACCCTGACGCTTGTGCTCGCGAAAGAAAGCACACCAGGATGGTCCGCGAGGCTTGAAAAGTCATAGATAGGGTCGCTTTTGAATTCCTCAATCCATGCCCTGGATCTGAGGTTATTCCATTGTAACTTTCGTTTATTGTTTTTATGACTGTAAGAACTTCGGGCAACTTTAATGGAATATTTTTTTTATCCCAGCTTGTCTTTATTATATATCTTTTGTCCTGAGTCTTTTGCTTATGCATGAATGAGTGTGTCTCGAACGCCTGATCAAATGTAAATTGGATGCTCTTTCTGTCGCTTTCTTCTTTCTCTTATTATCAGCATGTTGTCACAATTAGCAGATAATAGAGTAAGCGCCTTGATTTCTTCACGAGATAACGATGGCTTAGGCCGCAGGTTCAGATCTGCCGCTCAAGACTTTTCAACTCTATGAGCCATGAGGGTCTCATAGAGACTTTTCTCCCTACGGATCGAGAGGATCTCGTAGGTGGGTTTTCTCCTTAGGAATCGTGAGGATTCCTAAGTGTGTTCTCTTAAAAGTCGTAAGGATCTTACGAGAGAATTTATTCCCTTGCGAGTCGTGAGGATCCGCAAGTGATGGGTGAAGTTGTCCTTATCCAAATTTCACGGAGTCAGGAGTTGGTTTGGATGCTTCCCACAGGTTCACTGCCGTGTTCGGCGAGGACTAGGTTCCGCTCTGGATGCTTCGCACGGGTTCACTGCCGTGCTCTGCAAGGACCAGGATCCGCTCTGGATGTTTTCCACGGGGTCAGGATTGACATAAGCCGCTTTCCACGTAGCCAGGAATTTTTTGCTCTGGACGTTTCACACGGGGTCAGGATCGACATAAGCCGCGTTCCACGTAGCCAGGAATTTTTGCTCTAGATGCTTCCCACGGGCTCAATGCCCTGTTCGGCAAGGACTAGGTTCCGCTCTGGATGCTTCGCACGGGTTCACTGCCGTGCTCTGCGAGGACCAGGATCCGCTCTGGACGTTTTCCACGGGGTCAGGATTGTCATAAGCCGCTTTCCACGTAGCCAGGAATTTTTTGCTCTGGACGTTTCACACGGGGTCAGGATCGACATAAGCCGCGTTCCACGTAGCCAGGAATTTTAGCTCTAGATGCTTCTCACGGGTTCAATGCTGTGTTCGGCGAGGACTAGGTTCCGCTCTGGATGCTTCGCACGGGTTCACTGCCGTGCTCTGCGAGGACCAAGATCCGCTCTGGACGTTTTCCACGGGGTCAGGATTGACATAAGCTGCTTTCCACGTAGCCAGGAATTTTTTGCTCTGGACGTTTCACACGGGGTCAGGATCGACATAAGCCGCGTTCCACGTAGCCAGGAATTTTTGCTATAGATGCTTCTCACGGGTTCAATGCCATGTTCGGCGAGGACTAGGTTCCGCTCTGGATGCTTCGCACGGGTTCAATGCCGTGTTCGGCGAGGACTAGGTTCCGCTCTGGATGCTTCACACGGGTTCACTGCCGTGCTCTGCGAGGACCAGGATCCGCTCTGGACATTTTCCACAGGGTCAGGATTGACATAAGCCGCTTTCCACGTAGCCAGGAATTTTTGCTCCGGACGTTTCACACGGGGTCAGGATCGACATAAGCCGCGTTCCACGTAGCCAGGAATTTTTGCTCTAGATGCTTCTTACAGGTTCAATGCCGTGTTCGGCGAGGACTAGGTTCTGCTCTGGATGCTTCGCACGGGTTCACTGCCGTGCTCTGCGAGGACCAGGATCCGCTCTGGACGTTTTCCACGGGGTCAGGATTGACATAAGCCGCTTTCCACGTAGCCAGGAATTTTTTTTTTTGCTCTGGACGTTCCACACGGGGTCAGGATTGACATAAGCCGCGTTCCACGTAGCCAGGAATTTTTGCTCTATATGCTTCCCACGGGTTCAATGCCGTGTTCGGCGAGGACTAGGTTCCGCTCTGGATGCTTCGCACGGGTTCAATGCCATGTTCGGCGAGGACCAGGATCCACTCTGGACGTTTTCCACGGGGTCAGGATTGACATAAGCCGCTTTCCACGTAGCCAGGAATTCTTTTTATTGTATCCGTATCTCATGGAATGAGGGTTTGACTCTGGCTGATTTGTATATCGCCGAGCCATGGAACTGGGAGTTGCCGCTGTTCCTCTTCGCTTGAAGTTGTATCCGTTGTTACGAGACGAGTGTTGAGATGACCTCTAGGTCATTTGCGACCCGTCGAGATTTGGCTTCTTCTTATGATGAAACCTGGGAGAGGAGTATGATCCCTTCTTTATTTACGCCCTTGGATTGTATACAGGGTTTGATGTAACATCACCTGTAGGGCATAAATTTCATTTTTCATTTTGTTTCTTTTTCCGCGATGCTCTATCATTTCAGCTTTTATATCGCGAAGGTCGCGATTACCCTATCATTTCGGCTATTTTTCGCGGTGCCCAATCATTTCGGCTGTTTATTTTATTTTTACTCGCTGCTTTTTATTGCGAGTTGCCCAATCATTTCGGCTATTTATTTTATTTTTACTCGTTGCTTTTTATTGCGAGTTGCCCAATCATTTCGGCTATTTTGCATGCATACATTTTTACTTGCTGCTTTTTATTGCAAGTTGCCCCATCATTTCGGCTATTTTGCATGCATGCGCGGCCTACTGGCTTTTTGCTGAAGACTGCTTTTGGCATCAGCGCCGCTACAACTGGGATATCGCCAAGAGCGAATCATCATTTGCCTCTGTCGATGTTGAACAAAGGTGACTTAGCGAACAGGGTTAAGGTCCTGTCGACTAAGGTTTTTAACTTCATGAGCCGTAAGGGTCTCACAAAGGTATTTCTTCCTACAAGTTGTGAGGATCTTATAGGTGCATTTTCTCCTTAGGAATCGTGAGGATTCCTAAGTGTATATTCCTCTGTAAGTTGTAAGGATCCTACAAGAGGGTTTTCTCCTTGTAAATCGAGAGGATCTACAAGGGTTGTTCATCATGCGTACATATCCCCAATCGCGGACGAAACTTGATTAGGGAAATGTTTACTTGCGCCCGTGGATTGTATACAAGGGTCAGTATTGAGCCACTTGTAGGGCAACATCGGAAGTTGTAGGGGGGGTTTGCTTAAGCACGGATTTAGGTCTCTGTAACTTAAGACTTTCAAATCTTATGAGCCGTGAGGGTCCCATAAGAGAGTTCTCCTTACGAGTCGTGAGGATCTCCCAAGTGTATTTTCTCCTTAGTAATCGTGGGGATCCCTAAGTGTGTTGCTCCCTTGTGAGTCGTAAGGATCTCATGCGGGTGGTTTCTCGAGAGGACCCTATTTTTTTTTATTTTTTTTTATTTTATTTTTAACGAGGTTGCGCCCTTTCGGGTTTTCACAAACACTCACCGGTAGTCCTGCAGTTTTTACTCACGGAGCCCTTTCGGGTTTTCATCCGTGCCCATTTTGCTTATTGACGTACCGTTTTTTTTTCGCATCAGCCTGAGGATGCTGCGGTAGTAGTTTTAAGGACGTTTCGGTCCGCTTGCAAGTTTTAGGACATTGCGGTCCATTATTAGTTTAAGGACGTTTCGGTCCGTCGTTAGTTTAAGGACGTTTCGGTCCGCCGTTGCCGTATTTGAGGCGAACATCTAGTTTATTGACATTTCGGTCCCTGGGGCCTTCCCTATTAATGAGCATGATGCCCCCGGCGTCTCCATCTTTCCCGATGCGTGCGGTTGTGGCGAGCTTACCTTCCAGTTTTCGGGGATGACGAACTTGCCTTGTTGGTATTGATCTTCAACCCAGTTTTTGAAGACGTAGCAATCCTCGATCAGGTGACCCAGTACTCGGTGATAGGGACAGTAGTTGGGCTCATTGACGTCATTTGGTTGTGACGGACGTTTTGGCTCCGGTAGATTTATGAGTCGGTTGCGCAACGCCAGCTCGAACAGTCCCTTTGTTTTATCTTGCGGAAACGAGTAAGGACGTTTCAACTTTTCTTGGAGGGGTTGCTGCTTGTTGTTTCGGCAAACAACCGGTCTAGGGCCACTCGATTGCTGTTGAGCATTGGCTACGAGGACTGTTTTTCCCTTCCCTTTATCCTTTTTACTTGATCCTTTGTTTGCGGAGCCGAGATTTTTTTCGAGTAGCGTGCGATTGCATGGCTGAACGTCCTCACAACTTCTCAATTCTTTCATCTTTGAAATGAATTCCTTGAGGAGAGGGTTGAGGGCAGCTTCTTCGTCAGAGTCGCTTCCAAAGGTGATAATTCGCGATCCTTTGGAGTCGGCTATATGACAGTCGTCGGCGGATCTTTTGCGCTCATCTATCGCACTTTTTCGACGTCTACGAGCTTCACATTTTGTCCTTTCGAAGTGTTGCTTTTGAGTGACATACCCTTGCCACCAACAGTTAAAGGATTCGCAGTCTTCAGTAGGATGTATGATCTTCTGATGATATAAGCAGAAGTTAGGATGCATCTCTACTCCATCGAAAGTATTTTCTTCAGAGGGCGGTAGCTTCATTCCCACTGATAGGGCTTTGGCGAACCTTTTCCTCGTCTTGAATTTGTTTTTATCTGCAGTGGATGGCTTTTGATTTGACGGGAGTGTCTTGGCTCTTTCCAGTATGGCTATCTCACGCTCTTGATTGGCTTTTGCTTTCAGAAGAATTTCATTTAGGAAGATATCGATCAACTCGTCTGCCGGCCGTAGAACTTCCGGCTCAGGGTTCGCCCTTGGTTTCTCGGCGCAAGGAGCCTCTTCATTATCCGCCAGTGAATGAGAGATCACTTGACAAGTCGCTACGTAGTCTTCGGATTCGTCTGATGAGTTTTCCCCATCGTTTTCATCCTTGACAAAAGAACAAGCTGCCCCTATCGTGTCCGTCTTCTTCGGAATGTGCGGCTGGGGTGGATTTACCTTCCACTTTTCAGATAGGGCAAACTTGCCTTGTAGGTATTGATCTTCAATCCATTCTTTCAAGACGAAGCAATCCTCAATCGGATAGCTTGCCGTTAGATGATAAGGGCAATAATTGGGGTTATTCGCTTCGTTGGGTTGTGGCGGTTGCCTTGGATTCGGCAGGTTGATAAGCCTGTTGCGCATAGCCAGCTCGAACAGCCTCTTCGTCTTATCCCGCGGGAATGAGTAGGGGCGCCTCATTTTCTCAATATAGAACCGCCGTCTCTCTCCCGATTGAACCGCTAGCTTTTGGGTGCTGGGTTGCTGCTGAGCATTCGCGACGAAGGCTACCTTCCCTTTACCCTTGTCGTTCCGCGGTTCTGGCTTCTGGGGAGAAGGTCTGTGACCCATTTGATCCATCTAGGCCAGCTTGTCGATCAAAGCATGGAATGTGGTCGGCTTAAAGAACATCATGAATTGTGAGATAGTGGCATGAGGGTCTAGAGTACCCACGAACATGCCCACCGCGGGCGCTTCTTCAATGCGTTGTTCGCATTTTGACCACAAGTTTCGCCAGCGTATAGCGTCCTGAACCCACGTCTCGCCCGGCCTTACCTTGGCATTAATCAATGCTGTTATCGGGGCCCGTTCGCTGGCGCTCGCGAATCGCTGAGTGAATAGCAACTCCATTTCAGCGAACGTCTTGACAGAATCGTTCGGGAGTTCGGAATACCATTCGAACGCTGTTTCTGACAAGCTGCTGACGAATTGGCGAAGCATCAATTTGTCATCGCCTCCAGTATTGCCGCATAAGGCCCTGAATTGAGCGACATGCTGATGCGGATTCCCTATCCCTTTATATATGCGGAACTTAGGTATTGTATAGCCCGGCGGGTACTGTATTTGATCATACCAGCCCGGATATGGTCGTCCTGTTTGGATGATCTGACCGGCTGCCTCAGTCGCATGATGAACCCGGATCTGCTGAGCTATATGTTCGTCCAGGTCGGCTTTGGAGATGGCCTCCTCCTTGGCCGTTGAGAGAGCTGGAGGAGGATTCGATGTTTCTCCCCTATCGTCTTCAAGGATGATCAGGGGATCTTCAGCAGGTGGATCTTGTTGAATCATCATGCCCACCATGTCCTGGAACAGGAAGGCCATTTTCTTTATGCTGGCTGCCTGTTCCGCAGCCTCTTTATCCTTCTTCTCCAGTATGCGACGAAGGAATTCGGCGTCAGTTTCTTGTTCCTGACGTTCATCCGAGGACGTTTCAGGGGTTTCTTTTGGCCCAGTGAGTGCGGCCATCACGGTCATCATCTCCTGGAGGTTTTGCTGTTTCTCCTGAGCCTTGGTCACTGATCGCGTAAGCGGTCGATGACCCGTAAATATGCGACTGTCCTCCTTACCAGACGCCATATAGACGGTATGAACTACAATGCCCCCTGACTTAGGACGTTTGGGTTTACCACCTCTGATATTTGTCGCCGGTGCGGGGGTTTTCTTCGGCCTTCTTCTTTTGTAGGCCGTTGAAGTGGAGGGGGCCGTTGCAGTGGGCATCCTGGTGATCGTTGTCCTCTGCTATTTAATAGGACGGTCCTTTTATTTTTGCACCTTCGCCTTTTTCTGTTGACAAGAGTGGTCTGGATCAATCACGGAGTCTTGAACCCTCCGCTAAACCTTGTATATTTTTGAAGACAGCCTTGAGGGGGCTATTCTTGCCGTGTTTCCGGAACTCTCTCCGCGGGGGGAGGAGATCTTTTCAATGTAACGGTTGGAGAGTTCTTACATACCCTCCTCAGCAGTTCAAAGCTGTTCCTAGTTGGAATAGCAGCGTTAACCTCCACCACTGAAGCAGGTGGAGTTAGCCCTGCGGGGGAGTTGCCCCCTGCCTTCTTCACTCGTCGCCAATGGCGACGTCGAGCATGACGAGCCGTTGGGACTGGCTCGGAGATAGAGACGTCTTCTTTTTGCCCTTTGTCCGGTTGAGGCGCTGCTGGTGTTAACCTCTCAAAGACTGAGGTTGTCCTTTGAGGGATGATATTCAACCTGTCGAAGACAGATCCTCGAGCAGGTGCAGGAGCAGGAATAGTCAATCTTGAAAAGACTGACTCTTTGACAGGGGAAGCCGCCTTGACGACTTCTGGAGCAACAGTTATTGCTTTCCTTGGGACAACCAATTTAGAGTTCTGATTTAGCCTGGTGAAAATAGAGGCTGTCGGTTTGGTAGTGGGCGACCCGTCGACAGGGGTCGTCGTAGCAGTGAGTCGGTCGAAGACCGACTTCTTGTTCACTTCCGGTGCAGGTATTGGCGCAGAGAAGCTTGTAGGTGGGATCATGGTCCCGAAGAACAGGCCAGTGGTGGCTTGGGTTACCTGGTCTACCGGCAGAGCGAGGAAGGAAGCCGCTTGGGGCCCATATGCTATACCTCCCAGTGAGGTGGAGCGTCCGTTGCAGTGGCACTTCGAGCAGTTGGTGCAATTAGAGGCCATTGAATCTTGAGTTCTGCGCCAGGCAAAAGACCAAATCTTAGTAACTTGAAATCCGAAGGCAACCATTAACAAACCGCGACTGGTTCGCGAAGACGACACACGAAGTGTGGAGTGGAAAGAGGAAAAGGTCCCACCGGGCGTGCCAAAATCTGTTCCCCTCCGAAAGACGGTGCACAAGACTGCGATGTCCTGACGCTGAGATTCGGGGCAGATGCTATTTGGTTTTATCCGTCCACCTCTCCGAAAATGCCAAGTTGATTTATGGCACCGTGTATCGGAGGTTTAGACAGATGCGGCCGATGTAGCAGACTTCGTTAGATTTCCCCTCGCTTGAGGGGTTTTTGATTGTGGGGACGCTCTTCCCTGCAGGCGCAAGCCCCTGCAGTTAATTACGCTACCGCATCGCGGTAACAACTTTCTCCTTCTCCAGAATTTCACTTCGTGTCGTGTGTGTTTGTTTTGTTTGTGGTTGCCCGTGGATTGCATACGGAGACTGAGTAATGCCGTCGCCCGTAGGACGTGGATTAGTCCAAATCCGTATTTACTTAGATTTGGGTTTGGTGTTTTTAGTTTAAGGATGCATTAGTCGCGTTGCGGCTAAGATCAACTTAAACGTTCGTTAAGGATACGATAGTCCTATTTGAGACTAAGATCAACTTAACGTGATAATCCATTTAATATCTGGCCATCGGGACTCGTCACCTCTCTAACGTCGTTGAAGGATTACAACGGCAGATGTCAGAGGAGTTCAGAGATGTACCTTTGAACCAAGGTTGATTTAGAGTTTTATAGTCCGTTTGAATGTTTAAGAATACGTTAGCCGTGTTTGGGGGCTAAGATCAACTTAAACGGGATCGTTTAGATCCGGCAAAAGAGCATTTGGAGGCTCTATTGTTCCAGTTTAGGGACGTAGTGGTCCATAGGTAGTTTAGGGACGTTGCAGTCCATGCTCCAGTTTAGGGACGTGGTGGTCCATATTCCAGTTTAGGGACGTGGTGGTCCAATATTAGTTTAGGGACGTTTCAGTCCAATATTAGTTTAGGGACGTTTCGGTCCAATATTAGTTTAGGGACGTTCCGGTCCAACATTAGTTTAAGGACGTTCCGGTCCACGAGTTTAAGGACCCCGCAGTCCGTATTCATATGTGGTCGTTGGGACACGTCACCTCTCTGACGTCGTTGAGGAATTACAACGATAGGTGTCAGAGAAGTTCGGAGATGTACCCTCGAACCGGATGTAAATTGATTTAGGGAGCAGCCATGCTCAGTCAATTTAATTTGAGGACTTATGACCACGACTGGGCTAAGTCCAGTTTCAATATTCTTTTGTCTTTGGTGCTAAGGCCTTTCCCCTTCACTGCATTATTTTCCTTTGTTTTGGTTGGGCTCTGCCCTTTATAAATGATGCAGAGCATCTATTTTATTTGGGCTCTGCCCTTTTTAAAATGCATAGCATTTTTTATTAGGCCTGTTAGGCCTTTTAATTGGGTCCTGTCCCTTTTCTTTAATAATGCAGAGCATTAAGTACTCTGACAGTGCCCCACGTGGCTTGTCAGGCGCTTTGCGCCAAGTAATGAGCGCAAGCTCATATGGTGGTGACACGTGTCACGCTCTGGCGAGCGCAAACGCAACAACGCAGTGCGCTGTGTCAGTGCGCTGCGCTACTGCGCTACTGACACGTGGCGCTTCCTGGTGGCTTGCGCCAATACAGGAGCGCAACAGCGCATTTCTTGCAAGTGCAGGCACTGTTTTATCTTTTGATCGATTTTAAATCAAAGAAAACAAGTTTTTCTTGTTTTCAAGGAACCAATGGTTCATAAGCAAGTGCAAAGCACTATTATTAGTTAGTTTTCTTTCTTATTGAAGATCATTGATCTTGTTTTTAGATCAATGATCTGTTTTTAAGAGAATTTTCTCTTTTTCTGAAGGTTTTTACCTTTTTTGCTCTTGAGGAATTCTTCAGAGTTCTCTTTTTTTTCTCTCAGAAAATGTTGATGCCTTTGAATTGAGGCCTAAGGTCCTTTTTATAGTGCCCATAAATTAGTTAAATTTGTTAAAGAGATTTTTCTCTGAGTGATTTGGGGAATTTTCCTCACCGTTGGATCTTCGATCCAAGGGCTTCTGTTTTACAGAAGAAAATCTTCTTGTTTTAACAAGGAGAGAAAAGATTTCTTTAGAATTTTAATTCTGTTTGGCGCAAATGCCCCAGCGCGTGACACGTGTAGCGCAGCGCACAGAGCAGCGCAACTGCGCTAGCGCATATGCGCTGACACGTGTCGAGCAGCGCAAAGCGCAGGGCAACTGCGCTGACACGTGTCGCGCAGCGCACAGCGCAGCGCAACTGCGCTAGCGCATCTGCGCTGACACGTGTCGCGCAGCGCAAAGCGCAGCGCAACTGCCCTAGCTCATCTGCGCTGACACGTGTCGCGCAGCGCGGTGCTTGCGCAACTGAAGCGTTGCTTCCTTTAATTTTGCTTAAAATAGAGCTTCGCTCTGATTGGGTGCGCTGCCTTGGGCGCTGCGCTGATGCATCTGCGCCTGACACGTGGCGCGTTGCACGCAGCGCAAAGAATTTGAAGCGTTGCTTCATTTATTAAAGTTTAAATTTTCAAAGCAGAGCTTCGCTCTGATTAGGGGAAGATGAAGCATTGCTTCATCTCCCGTCTCGGAATTTGAACAGAGCTTTGCTCTGTTTGGGGTAAACAGGAGCGTCTTCCATGAAGAAGCACAAACAGAACACCCTTATAATCAAATCAGGGATAGGCCTTATCTTCGTGACCCCACGAGGAGGGATAATGCGCTTCGCCTTCTCCTTGACAGAGCCGAGGACGGACAATGAAGCCGAATACGAAGCTTTGATAGCAGGCCTCGAGATCGCCATCGACATGGGAATTGAAATCCTCCTCATATACGGAGACTCCCAACTGGTCGTTAGTCAAGTAAACGGCGACTACCAGACGTGCAAGCCAGAGCTGGTGAAGTATGGCGAGAGAGTACAGCAACTGCTTGTTTCCCCCAATTAGAGCAAAGCTCTGTTGAAATTCAAAATTCAAATAATAGCCTAATACAGCCAGCACCCATCCTCCATAGATTCGTAAAATTGGTTAACTAAATCCGGTAATGCAAATGCAGAAGGGTGGTTATAGATCAGAAAATTCCAACCCCTCCGCGCGATTTCATTCGCGAAATAGCTACCATAAATCTTGTGTGAGAAAACCTGTGAAAAATCCCTCTCTAATTGCATGCTGTGCGACATGGTGTGTTCTACAGATTTTAAAATTGAAACAGGGAGGAATTGAGAGATTTTACCTCCCCTTAAAATTTCAGGGGGCGCGGAGTGCAGACGACGGCGGATCAACGGTGGGAGCAGGCTCGGGCGGGGGTTCCGCGGCAGCAAGGTGGCGGCGCTCCGGTTTCTCTCTGCAGAAATGTTCTTGTGGCGGCTAGGGTTTTGAGAGGAAGAAATGTTTAGGGTTTCAGAGAACATAGGGCTCGGGCTTTTAAATAGGGTGAAAATGATGGATAATTTGCAACTAAACCCCTCTAAAAAGAGAAATTTATTTGCAAATTCAAAATTTATTTATTTATTTTGCAATTTTACAAAAAGGTCCAATTTTTTTTTTTCAAATTTTTTTAATGTTATTTTGTATTTATGTATTTACAAATGATACACACCCCCAAACTTGTTTGAAACAGAGTTTTGGTAAGAAGATCGGAAATTCGGGGGGTAAAAGTGGAGGATAATTAATCGGTGTAAATCGGCTCCTGCAAAAACAGGAGCTCCTCCGCCGGGTCCGCTGTGAGAAACGGTTTCAATCGATGTCCGTTTACTTTAAATAAAGTACCATCCTCAGGATTTTCAAGATCGACCGCACCGTGCGGATAAACGGTGCAAACTACAAATGACCCTTTCCACCTGGAACGGAGCTTGCCGGGGTGATAATGTAACCGAGTGTCATAGAGTAAAACCTGTTGACCAGGTTTAAATGTTTTTCGCAGAAGTTGTTTATCATGGAACTCCTTAGTTCGGTTTTTAACAATTACGGCATTATCATAAGCCTCATCCCGCAGCTCTTCTAGTTCATTTAATTGCAGCTTTCGATTGCTACCCGCATCTCCTAATGATAAATTCAACTCATTGATCGCCCAAAATGCCTTATGCTCAATCTCTACTGGGAGGTGGCAAGCCTTCCCATAAACAAGCCGGTATGGAGACATACCAAGATCGGTTTTGTATGCAGTATGGAATGTCCATAGTGCATCAATCAATTTGTGTGACCAATCTTTACGGTTTTTAGAAACCGTTTTCTCCAAGATTTGCTTAATTTGCCGATTTGAAACCTCGGCTTGCCCACATGTTTGGGGATGGTATGGTGTTGACAGTTTGTGTGTAATGGAATATTTGCGCATTAAGGACTCAAAAGTCCTATTGCAGAAGTGAGATCCATTATCACTTATAATTGCTCGAGGGTGCCCAAACCGAGAAAAGATATGTTCTTTAAGAAATCGAACGACAACCTTGTTATCGTTCGTTCGGCTAGGCACAACCTCGACCCATTTCGACACGTAGTCAACAGCCAAAAGAATATACACATTCCCAAAAGAATTGGGAAATGGTCCCATGAAGTCAATTCCCCAAACATCAAAAATATCCACAACTAAAATTGGTTGGAGCGGCATTTCGTTTCTCCGCGATATCCGGCCCAAGTGTTGGCACCGGGAGCATGTCTTGCAGTATTCATATGCATCCTTAAAGAGTCGTGGCCAATAGAAACCACACTGCAAGATTTTCTCGGCTGTCTTCTTTGGGCCAAAGTGCCCGCCACACGCTTGATCGTGGCAAAAAGACAGCACACTCTTAAACTCATTTTCAGGTACACACCGACGAATGATTTGGTCGGAACAATATTTAAAAAGATACGGTTCATCCCAGTAAAAATTCTTTACTTGGGACAAGAATCGGAGTTTATCCTGTTTCGACCAATCTTTAGGTATCAAGCCGGTGGCCAAGTAGTTTACTATATCAGCGAACCATGGTTCGCAAGAAACGGTTAAGAGTTGCTCATCGGGAAAGACATCTTTGATTGGAATTTCAAGTGTAGGCGAAGAAGGAAGTCGTGAAAGGTGATCGGCCACTACGTTTTCATATCCTCTTTTGTCCCTTATGACAAGGTCAAACTCTTGTAGAAAGAGAATCCAACGTATTAGCCTCGATTTAGCATCCTTCTTCGCAAAAAGGTGGCGAAGAGCTGAATGGTCCGTATACACAATGACTGGAGAGCCGATTAAATAAGGCCGGAATTTTTCAAGTGCAAACACAACAGCTAAAAACTCTTTTTCTGTTGTTGTGTAGTTCAGTTGGGCCTCATTTAGTGTACGGCTAGCGTAATAAATTACGTGCGGCATCTTATTAATGTGTTGTCCAAGAACAGCACCAATGGCAAAATCTGACGCGTCGCACATAATTTCGAATGGATGCGTCCAGTCCGGAGATGAAAGAATGGGCGCAGAAATGAGAGAGTGTTTCAACGACTCGAACGCTTCCATGCAAGTTGAGTCAAAATCAAATGTTGTATTCTTGGCCAATAAGAGAGTCAAGGGTCTAGCAATCTTGCTAAAATCCTTGATGAACCGTCTATAAAAACCGGCGTGGCCAAGGAAAGCTCGGATGTTTTTGACGCATTTAGGAGGAGGAAGATTAGAAATGACCTCAATTTTGGCTTTATCAACCTCTATGCCGTTTTGCGAGATGACATGTCCTAAGATAATACCTTCTCGTACCATAAAGTGGCACTTCTCCCAATTTAAAGTTAGGTTCTTATCCCTACAGCGGGTAAGAATTGCGTCAAGGTGTAGTAAACACTCGTCGAAGGAGTCACCAAAAATGGAGAAATCATCCATAAAGATCTCCAAAAACTTTTCAACCATCATACTCCGCTGAAATGTAGCGGGTGCATTGCATAACCCAAAGGACATGCAACGATAGGCAAAAGTACCAAAAGGACAAGTAAATGTGGTCTTGTCTTGATCCTCTTTGGCGATGGGGACTTGGTTATAGACGGAATAGCCATCCAAAAAGCAATAGAACTCATGCCCAGCCAATCGTTCTAGCATTTGGTCAATGAAAGGTTAAGGAAAGTGGTCTTTCCTTGTCGCGGCATTGAGTTTTCTATAGTCGATGCAAACTCGCCACCCAGTTTGGGTGCGAGTGGGTATTAACTCATTTGCCTCATTAGTAATGACCGTGATGCCTGATTTCTTTGGCACAACATGAATGGGGCTAACCCACTGGCTATCCGAGATAGGGTAAATGATACCACTATCAAGACATTTAACAATCTCCTTCTTGACAGCCTCTTTCATTATGGGGTTGAGGCGTCTTTGTGGATCCCTTACCGGCTTGGCATCATCCATCAAGTGTATATGATGTTCAACTATGAGGGGACTAATCCCCTTGATGTCCGCCATAGACCAGCCAAAAGCTTGCCGATTATTTTGTAAGACCATTAAAAGGGCCTTCTCTTGCTCGAGAGCTAGAGAGGCCGATATGACAACGGGAAGGGTCTCATTCTCACCTAGATAAGCATATTTAAGGTGCGAAGGCAAAAACTTTAGTTCGAGTTTAGGAGGTGAAACAATTGATGGTAACAATGGTGTAACTGTTTCAAACTTGAAGGATTCCATCAACGGTTCAAATCGAGTGTACGCAACCGAGTCGGATGGTTCAACTAACTCACCCGCAAAAACAAAAGACTCAAACTCGGGTGGTGAGTCTTCAAAATCGTCTACAAAGGTGAAACACTCATAATCGTTGTCCGGCGTGAAAGCTGTGTCGGATTCTAGGAGGAACGCACTAGAGGCGTCAACACTGCTATGGTCGAACATAAAATTTTCGAACTCACGGTCCTCCTTCGCGATATCATTGATCGAGCAAACATCAAGTATGCTAGAATTAGGCTCGGAAGGCTGATTTCCCAACTTAAAAATGTTGAGTTCAATTGTCATATTGCCAAAAGATAGATTTATTGAACCATTACGACAATTGATCACCGCATTAGAAGTCGCAAGGAATGGTCGACCAAGTATCACCGGAATTTGACTCCGGGGGTTAGCTACAGGTTGTGTATCCATAACAATAAAGTCAACGGGGAAAATGAAATCCCCTACTCTAATTAACACATCCTCCAACTCTCCCCGAGGATGGGTGAAGGATCGGTTGGCCATTTGGAGAGTACAATGAGTGGGCTTAAGCTCTCCAACGCCTAATTGCTCGTACACAGAATAAGGTAGTAAATTGACACTAGCACCAAGATCTAATATTGCTCTATTAATGTTCTTGTCCCCAATTGTTATCGAAATAGTAGGACAACCGGGGTCCTTGTGCTTTTGGGGTAAAGATTGGACAAGAGCATTGCTAACAACACTAGCCACGAAAACTTTCTTTGGTACTTATGACTTCCTCTTCTTGATGCATAAGTCCTTTAAGATTTTCGCGTATGAAGGAACTTGTTGGATTGCATCCAAAAGAGGGATATTTATGCTTACCTGTTTGAACAGCTCTACAATCTTCTCCATTTGTGGAGTTGGTTTATTGGATCTCAACCTGTTTGGAAAAGGAATATTTTGAAAAGTTGTTGAGTCCAATTTTTGTGGATCAGATTGTGGAGTTGGAACGGATCCCCGTGTAGACGTGTTCGTGTTGTGAGAAGTGGGTCCGTTCGAGCTAGAATAAGTAGAGCCTTGTGAAGGATAAAGAATAGGCTCTAACGAAGAAGAAGAAGAAGAAGGTGAAGAAGAAGAAGAACCACCGGCAGGGGTGTCATTGTTAATACCCACATTATTTTGCAACACTTTTCCGGATCTCAACGTGGTCATAGTATTTACGTTATGATTCTGCTGTTCATATGCAACATGTGCGTGACCGGGATTTGGCAGTGGTTGAGATGGAAGCTTTCCTTTTTCTCGCTCGCTCAATGCAGCATTGAGTTGTGCAATTTGTGCCTCAATAGATTTGATGCTTTGATCGTGTGAGGCACTGTTTTGCACCAAAAATTGAATAGAAGTCTCCAACCTTGCTGCGGATTGTGTAGATTGCTTTAGGAATACATCTAGACTTCTTTCTAGCGAGTTAACCTTATCATTATGAGGTTGAACAAAGTTGTTTGGAGGGTAAGAATTGTTGGGCACAAAATTGTTCATTTGGTTAGGGTAAGGTTGCTGTTGGAAAGGTTGCTGGAATTGAGTTTGTGGAGGTGCTTGTTGTTGTGGAGGAGGAGGCCTTTGGAAGTTGTTGTTTCCTTGGAATTGTTGATTTTGATTCCAAGCGAAGTTTGGGTGACTCCTCCAACCCGGATTGTATGTCGAAGAGTATGGATCATTTCTCTGTCGTCGCTGAAAGGCAGCATTAACTTGATCATGTCATTGAGCAAATGGATTGTAAGGACACTCTTCGGTGAGATATGATGGATCCGAACAACAAGCACAAACAGTTCGTGGGGGCACAACAGGGGCAGGAGAAGGCGATGAGATTTTGGTCGCAATCACTTCTAGCTTTTTCGTAAGTGCGGCCATCTAGGCCTTCATAGCAATCGACATATCTAGTTGATGTATGCCTGCCCTAGACTGACCAATAGAAGAAGATGAGGTGGTCTTGGTGCTCTCCCACTGAATTGTTTGTTCACTAAGATCCTCAAGAAACTGCCACGCTTCCTCACTGGATTTGGTTAGAAAGTGACCTTGACAAATGGTTTATAGCAACTGCTTCGTTGCCGGGTTCAATCCTTTGTATAATGTTTGGCAAAGTTGCCAATTTTCGATCCCATGGTGAGGGCATTGAACAAGTAGGTCTTTGAATCTTTCAAAACACTTCCAAAATGGTTTGGAAGGAAGCTGGGAAAATTGTATAATCTCATTGCGTATTCTAGCAGTCTTGTGATGAGGATAGAAATTTTTAAGAAAAGTTTTCACAAACTCTTCCCAATTCTTAATTGAATGCGACGCTGTGCTGTATAACCACTTCTCGGCTAAGTCACATAAGGTGAAAGGAATGACCCTTAGCCTTATAGCATCGTCGCTTAATTGGGTTGTTTTCATCATTGCGCAAACGTTTTGGAATTTGTTGATAAAGATATAAGCATCTTCGGATTCCAATCCGTGAAATTTTGGCAGCATATTGATGAAGTGGGGTTTGATCTCAAAATTGTCCCCATTTTCCGGTGGGAGTGAAAGACAAGTAGGTAAGGCGGTGCGGATTGGGTAGAAAAGATCCTGGAGCGCGATTCGTTGGGGCGCTTCAACAGGCGGGTGATTCGGGTTATTCGCACCTAACGGAGGTGGAATCAGTCCCGTCGGTAAGGTGTTGTTAGGATTATATCCCGACATACCTTCGGAAGAAGAATTTGAAGGTGAAAGTGAAGAAGTGGAAAGGATTTCGACTTCGGAGTCGAAAGGTTCGTCGGTCGGTACCAACGAAACACGGACTAATCGGGCGCTAGTGTCCCTAGTCCAACTGGATATACACTAAAGAGGTAGTGTAGTCAAAAAGGAAAAAGACAGAATGTGGAGGTAAGAAAACGTCAATGAGAAGAAAGTGGTGTAAGTGGAGTGCAAGGATTTCTTTAGCGACAAGTTGCAAGTTTTTGTAAATTTTTTTCCTTTTTTATGTGAAGCTTTTTGCAAAAAGATTTTGATAGGAGATTTTGACACAAATGCAATCAACCACAAATGCACAATCGGGCCTAGATCTAGAGTCACCTAGGTCAGCTAGACAGCTTCTAACTGTTCCAAAGGGCTAGAAATAGGACCTCAAACCGCCTCTTCACCGCCAATTGCGGCCAGGTAAGTGCCAGGTGAGTGGGAGGCTCTCCACTACAAGTAGTGGCCCTAATTAAGTAACCACTCGCCTTAGACACACTTGCATAGACACCGCAAAGTAAGGTTAGGATTAACGGCCGATGCCTACAACTAGTCCTCTGTCCTATTGAGCGCGATGTCCTTAGGGCCGAGTCTAGTATTTTTTAATTAAAAATGGTCAATGCAAATGCCTTATGTGATTTCTGGGGTCCTGGAAAGGGTGATGAAATCCCCACCCAATCTGAATTGGTCTCAAGCCCCTTAAAGTCCGATTAAAGATATGCAAAACAGAAAAATCACTTGCAATTAAAAAAAAAAATTTTAGCGCGGCGCAAAGAATCCTGCAGAAAATCAAGTATTGGAAGGGGGAGGATTTTTAAGCGCAAAGAATCCTGCAGAAGATTTGACAGAAAAGATATTTTAGGTTGCAGAGGAGAGAAAGAGGAAACAAACAGAGGGAATTGCGTGTGCTGACTCGACCAGATGGCCGCGTTTCCGCGGTCGGAGGGGTAGTTCGGCGGCGGAAGGGCGGCATGGTGGAGGGTTCAGATCTCGATATTTTTTCTGCTGTTCTGTGTTTGAAATCCCCTTCTGTTCTGATCTCTCTTTTTCTGTTTCGCACTCTGAATTTTTTCAGATCCGTCGATCCTGCAAAGATTCACACAAGAAACCCTTCAAACAATAAAAGATGATAGAATTTTTATATTTTTTTTTCCAGTTTTTTATGATTTTTATATTTTATATTAACCCGAAATTGCAAAAAGGAAATTTTAATACATCCTCGGCAACGGCGCCATTTGATTTAAAGAGATTTTATGGATCAAAAATATTTCTAAACCGAAATCAAGAACGGCGTCGCTTGGTAGCTAGCCGGTGAATACGGGTCGGTCCATAGGGATGGTGTTAATTTCCTAAATGTTCTTACGAGCTAATTCCGATTGGTGTGAACGGATTGATTAAATTTAAAAACTAAATTAATCTAGATCTAAATCTTGCTAGGGTTAGATTTAGGTTAAGTTTGGAAAGTCAATAAATCTCACCACTTTCTATACCCATATTAAGATCTATTAGGAGTTATGGTAATTATTAATAAAGTGGATTAGAACCATTCGGGAAGATGTTTCTTCCTCTAGGTTCTTGTCCTTCCTTTATCAATCCTTACCCAAACCTCCATGGAAAACACGCTCAACCGGGCCTTTATACTACGGTATCACCGCTACCTCGTGGGATAGGGTGCCGTAGGGAGCGGTATCTGCATGTATGCATGAAGTTCTATTAATTATATATGATAGGTAAGAAAGGGGTGAGAGATCTTCATCTCTCAAACCTTCCCCAAAGCTAACCCTAACAAGCGAGGAGACTACTCGCTCATTAGGGAATTGAAAAACATTTATCTAGGGCAGAGAATAAAAGATCTAACTATCTAACTAGGGCAAGGAATTAAATTTAACTAGGGCAGATAAGAAATTACCTAGGGCAAGAATTGAAAACTTACTCCTAAATTGATGTTCTCCAAAATGAATTCTGAATTTTATTAATGAAAGGAGGCATGACCTAATACAAGAATTTGGGACTCTATTTATAGGACATAAAAAACCCTAGGTTTACAATCGCCGCATGTCTGCTTTTATAAAAATACCCCTAGGAAGACTAGTCAGCGCCGCCATGAATTTTGGTAAAATTTTTGAGCCTCTACGGGCTCCGCACGGCCGCGGAACCGCGGCCGCAGGCCAGGTTTGGCCGCGGTTCCGCGGCCAAAAGATGGGCTTGTGTGCTGAATTCTCTTGTACTGCTTCCTGGTGTCTTTGGCTTCCTATTTATTTGGTTGGTTCTTCAGAATGTTGTCTTGTTCTCTCCCAGATCTCCATAGTGAATAATTGCAGTGGACTTTTACCGTTGCTTCGTGTCGAAGTCTTGAACCTTACGATGCCTTATTCTTTGTGAACTGATCTTCGTGTAGGCTTGATCAAGATCCTTCCATTTGTTGGTCGTAGTCCCACTTTTGTATCGTCTTTTGTCTTTTTCACTGTTTTTGTTCCGAGAACCTGTAACCTGTACTATGTAGCAGACATGGGTCAAAAACACCTGTTTATTTTGTAAAATGCATAAGAATGGGGAATATAATAATGCAATATTATGATATGAACAGAAGTATCTAGAGCAAAATTCCTGGTCACGTTGAACGCGGATAACGTCACTTCTGACCACGTGGAAAACATCCAGAGCGGATCCTGGTCCTCGCAGAGCACGGCAGTGAACCCGTGTGAAGCATCCAGAGCGGAGCCTGGTCCTCGCCAAACACGGCAGTGAACCCGTGGGAAGCATCTAGAGCAAACATCGGACTGTGGAGTCCTTAAATTCACGGACTATGATGTCCTTAACCTTGACCGTGATGTCTTAAAACTAACATCGGACTGTGAGGTCCTTAAACTCACGGACTATGATGTCCTTAACCTCGACCGTGATGTCTTAAAACTAACAATCAACCGCAATAATTTTAAACTAATTTTACCTCGGTTCAAGGGTACATCTCTTCACTCCTTTGATATTCGTTGTAATTCCTCAACGTCTTCAAAGAGGTGACGAGTCCCAACAACCACACATTTCACGGGCCGTGGAGTCCTTAAATTCACGGACTATGATGTTTTTAAGCTCGACCGTGATGTCTTAAAACTAACAACGGACTGTGGAGTCCTTAAATCCATGGACTATGACGTCCTTAATCTCGACCGTGATGTCTTAAAACTAACATTGGACTATGAGGTCCTTAAACTCATGGACTATGATGTCCTTAACCTCGACAGTGATGTCTTAAAACTAACAACGGACTGTGGAGTCCTTAAATCCACGGACTATGACGTCCTTAACCTCGACTGTGATGTCTTAAAAATAACAACGGACTGTGGAGTCCTTAAATCTACCGACTATGATGTCCTTAACCTCGACCGTGATGTTTTAAAAATAACAACGGACTGTGGAGTCCTTAAATCCACCGACTATGATGTCCTTAACCTCGACCGTGATGTCTTAAAACTAACAACGGACTGTGGAGTCCTTAAATCCATGGACCATGACGTCCTTAACCTCGACCGTGATGTCTTAAAACTAACATTGGACTGTGAGGTCCTTAAACTCACGGACTATGATGTCCTTAACCTCGATCGCGATGCCTTTAAACTACGGCATCCTGAAAACGTCCAGAGCGGAGCCTGGTCCTGCCAAACACGGCAGTGAACCCGTGGGAAGCATCCAGAGCAACCCCTGACTCCGTGAAATGCGGATAAGGACAACTTCACCCATCACTTGCGGGTCCTCACGACTCGTAAGGAAGAAAATTCTCTTGTGAGATCCTTACGACTCTCAAGAGAAAACGCCCTTGGGAATCCTCACGATTCTTAAGGAGAAATTACTCCTACAGGATCCTCTCGACCCGTAGGGAGAAAATTCTTTATGAGACCCTCACGGCTCATAAAGTTGAAAAAGTCTTAGGTGACAGATCTTGACCCTGTTTTCTAAGCTATCGCTACTCTACAAAGAATCCAAGACTGACAGTTATATACTATCTAAATTCACATGGCAGCAACACAGTAAAGAGGAGAAGGCAACAAGGAGAATATCTGATCTGCACTTAATTAAGTGTTCGAGGCACACCCCATCCATGCATTTGCAAAAAGATTCAGAACGTGAAATAAAACACGCTAAAACGAGAAATTTGCCATTCGTATTGCAAAAAGGTTCTTACAATTATGAAAGCAATAAACAAAGATATTACTAAAGTAATTACAATGGAAAAACCTTAAATCCAGGACATGGATTGGGAAACTCAAAACTGACCTTGTCCAGAATTTTCCAAGCCTGGCGAACCATCCTAGTGTGCTTTTTTTCGCGATCACAAGCGTCGGGATCCCCACGGATGTCCTCCACTCTCCGATAGGCAGCAAGTATGGCAGACTGTTGAAAAGCCTGGTGCAGGAGATCGACAAGATTGTCTCGCCGTCTCTTCGAGATTAGGTTCATCAGATACACCGAGTGCGCCTTATCTTCAGCGGCATCCAATACTCTAAGTAGCACGCCGGTACAGAATAGAGGGAGCACTTCCCAGATCGCTCCCACAATAAGCTTCAGAAGAGAGGAACGCCGAGGAAGCAGTTAACCATTATATGCGTCAAAGCGACTCATAATTTCGGCACACTCGGCGTTTGTGAATTCACGATTCCGAGAACGGCCGAGTCGGCGGATGTCTCCGTAAGAGATAATCTCTTCGAGATCATACATGTGAGCGTCCATTACTCCTGTAAAAGAAAATCAGTAAGGATCAACAGACAGACTGAATAAAAAATTTCTTATTCGAAATAGGCACATGGAGTTAAACTCCTCGAGAGCAATACTCTGTAGACAGGAGTGACACTTGTCAAAATCAGTTATGAAGGAAAGTTAAAGAAGGCCCCCGAGAGCATTGAGAGCCTTGCTCTAAGAAGATGATATAATTCATTAAAAAATAAAATTCCATCTTAAATCTTCAAGATCCATAAAAAACTCTCAAGAGTTCTTCTTTATGATTTGAAAGGAGCAAAACTCCATTAGTGAATTAAGAGATCACAAGAAAAATCCTTTTAGAAAGCAGAGCTCTATTAATAGAACCCTAATAGGGTTCTCTTTAGTTCCCTTTAGACCTCTTTAGACCTATGGAGCAAAGCTCTGCTAAATAAAACCCTAAATAGGTTTTCTTTAGATCAAAGATCTATAAAGAGCAAAGCTATGCTAGTGGGTAAAACCCTGGTTTATTAAACGTTTTAAATTATACCTAAGTTTTGGAAGAGTTTTACTCTTGAAAAGAGAAAATTCTCAAGAAAGAGGACGAAAATCATCAAAGGGACCAAAGGTCCTATTTATAGGCATTGAGAGCCGTTTCAACTCCCCAAAAGTTGATCCAACGACTGAGATGCTACCACCGTCGCACTCATGTTTGGGGCCACGTAAGCACAACGGTGGGGGGGCATTTGTTTCCCCCAATTAGAGCAAAGCTCTGTTCAAATTTCAAGACAGGAAATGAAGCGTCACTTCTGCTCCCCCCAATCAGAGCAAAGCTCTGTTTTCAAAATTCAAAAATTAAAAAGACGAAGCAACGCTTCAGATCCAGCGCTCTGCGCTACGTGCCATGTGTCTAACACAGGTGCGCTAGCGCAGTTGTGCTGCGCTCTGTGCTACGCGCCACGTGCCAAGCACGGGGGCGCTAGCGCAGTTGCGCTGCGCTCTATGCTACGCGCCACGTGCCAAGCACTGGGGCGCTAGCGCAGTTGCGCTGCGCTCTGCGCTGCGTGCCACGTGTCCAACGTGGGTGCGCCAGTGCTGGAATTAAAATTCCCACCGTTAGATCAAAAGATCTATTAATAATGATAAATCATTAATTAACCAGAATTAAATTCTGTTAAGGAAAGATTTCTTAAAATCTTTCCAAACAACAAGATTGTGCTCTAAGCACCGCTGGATCAATGATCCAATGGTAAATAATGAATTACCAAAAACAGAACAAATTCTGCATATAAAGATTTTTCCAATCTTATTAAAACAAGAAGATTACCTTCTGTCAAACAGGAGCCTTAGGATCAAAGATCCAACGGTGGAAAATATTCTCCAATCAATCAAGAGAAAGAACTCTTAAACCGATTTAACAAATCATTTAGCCCTATATAAAGGCCTCTAGACTTCAAGTCTCGATATACAAGAAAGATAATAGAAAAAACCCTCTGCAAATTTTGAGAAAAAACTCAAAGAGAAAGAAAGGCAAGCCTTTAAAGAAAGAAGATCATTTTCTTCATCTTTAAAGGTAAAGAATCATATTCTTGAAAAACAGAGATGAAATCATCTCATTAAAAAAGAAGAACCATCTTCTAAAAAGATCAGAGATCTAAGAATAAGATCAAGGTCTTCAATAAAAAAAGAAAAAGATCAAAAAGATCTAATTATAAAATATTAAAAGAAGTAATTTACTTCATTCATAGATCTTTTGATCTACAAAGGCAGAGCCTTTTGATAATTCGGTTCTTGGATCTTGAGGCAAGGCCTCTTTTGAAGAACAAAAAAACTTGTTCTTTGATCTTAAATTGATCAAAATGCGCTCTGCGCTATTGGACAGTACTTTGCACTCTTGAATTGCGCCTTTGCGCTTATTGGACTGGCGCACAGCGCCAGAACGCTCCACGTGTCAACCACAGAACAGTTTGCGCTTTGCGCTTCTAAAAATAGCGCACTGCGCTCTTGGACTGGCGCGCAGCGCCAGAGTGCGCCACGTGTCACTCACTGGCGCACCCATAAACCAGCGGTTAGCGCTAAGCGACACGTGTCACCCTTATGTGCGCTAGCGCAATGCGCTCTTTAATTGGCGCAAAGCGCCTGATGCGCCACGTGGTGCGCTGTCAGAACATACCTTGTTCTGATAAATGCTATGCATTATTAAAAGGGCAGAGCCCAAACAAAGGCCTAACAGGCATAACAAAAATAAAATGTTAAACATTTTTAACTGGACTTAGCCCAATTCTGGCCATAAGTCCTCAATTTAAATTGAACTGAGCATATCTGCTCTTCTAATCAATTTACACCCGGTTCGAGGGTACATCTCTTTACTCCTCTGATATCTGTCGTTGTAATCCTTCAACGTCGTCAGAGAGGTGACGGGTCCCGACAACCATACATTGCTACGGACTGTGGGGTCCTCAAACTCATGGACTATGATGTCCTTAACCTCGACCGTAATGTCTTAAAACTAACATCGGACTGTGGGGTCCCTAAACCCATGGACTATGATGTCCTTAACCTTGACCGTGATGTCTTAAAACGAACATCGGGCTGTGGAGTCCTTAAATCCACGGACTATGATGTCCTTAACCTCGACCGTGATGTCTTAAAACTAACATCGGACTGTGGGGTCCCTAAACCCATGGACTATGATGTCCTTAACCTTGACCGCGATGTCTTTAAACTAACAATGGACCGAGATGTTCTTAAACTACCAATGGACCGTAATGTCCTTAAACTAATTATCGACCGCAATGTCATTAAACTAAACAATAGAGCATAATTGCTCTCTTGTCGGATCTAAACGATCCCGTTAAGTTGATCTTAGTCTAGAATTAGACTAACGTGTCCTTAATAAACGTTTAAGTTGATCTTAGCCTCAAATAAGGCTAACGTATCCTTAAACACAACCCCCCCAACCCAAATCTAAGAAAGATACGGATTTGGACTAATCCACGTCCTACGGGCGACAACACAAATTAGTCTCCGTATACAATCCATGGGCAACCAAACACAAAACAAACACCCACGACACGAAGTGACCATATGGAGAAGGAGAAAATTGTTACTGCGATGTGGTAGCGTAATTAACTGCAGGGGCTTGCGCCTGCAGGGAAGAGCGTCCCCACAATCAAAAACCCCTCAAGCGAGGGGGAATCTGACGAAGTCTGCTATATCGGCCGCATCCATTTAAACCTTCGATACATGGTGCCATAAATCAACTTGGCATCTTCGGAGAGGTGGACGGATAGCTCCAATTAGCATCTTCCCCCAGATTCAGGCAAGACGTCCAGTCTTCCCGGCTTCCGGCGGTAAACAGTTTCGTAATTTAAGTGTCAGTCACGTTCCGTACTTTCGGGTCGTGACAGAATAACCCTAAATTGACCTTCTATATGGACTAAACGTTTCTAAAATGAACTAAATAGGGTTCTTCTTTTTTCCTTTTACGAAAATACATTTCATTTTTTTGACAAAAATATCCTTCGATAGGGTTCTTTGCAATTCTAAAATTCATTGATGCCATCTCAAAATTTGTTTGATGGTGCTTTATAATATTTAGGCTTATTTACTGAAAACTTCCCATAGGTTTGGCCCCGAGACACTAAACTATCCTTTCTTTCATAATTACGAGAAACTATCATACTTAACGGTGTCACACCAGTCATAACTGTGCCACGTCGGTTAAGTTGCTAGGTCGGCAAAATAAATAAATTAAAACCCCCAACTTAGACCCCTTTCCAACCCTAACCTTTATTTCTAAATAATAACAAATAAATAATATAAATCCCTAACCCTAACTCTTATCGTCCTCGTTCATCCCTCACTCCCACCACTTCCGGCGACGGCCTTATCTCGCCGTTGACCCCATCACCCGGCCTCCGTCCCCCACCTCTCTCCCTTTGATCCTCATCATCATCTTTTTCTTCTTCTTTATCATGGTCATCTTCTACTTCTTCATCACCCAATTTTTCATCATCATCATCATCATCATCGCTGGCGTCGGCTCTCTCTCCCCCCTCGTCGCGTTGCTCCCCACTCTTTTGCCGCCCCTTGACCTCCCTCCCTCTGACATGACTCTTACCCACTCGACCTCTCCCTCCTTTTCCACCTCTGACCACCCCGTCGCCTCCCTCTGTTTGCCGGCCCCAACCTCCTCCCCGCCTTGCATGCCTATCTCTCCTTTTCGTCCCCTGATGGAGCGTCAGATCTCCTTCAGACATTGTCCTCCATCGATCCTGTGATGTCGGTCTTTGGACGGTTGAGATTGATTTGGAGGTTATTGAGTGTGTGGAACTCAATAGGTTGGTGTTGGGCGCCGAGCTACCTGCAAAGAAGTCTCGGGGTGTGTGACCACCTTAGGACCTTCCGACGATCAAGTTAGAGCCGAGGTATAGGTGCAGAGTAGCGGCGTATTGGAATCAATTTGAGTTACCTGAGTCGTCTAAGAGGAGGGTTTTTATAGTGGTCGCATGGAGCGAGTGGGTGTGAGTTCTTCACCTTCAGTTACGCCCCAGCATTATCCTCGCCTTGAATGGCGGGATGTGCCCATTAATGGCGGGATGCGCCAGCATGGGACGCGGATCGTGGGAAGGCGGATATCTCGCCCTGGCGATATACACGGAGCCGTTGAGGGATGCATGGGATCCGCGCTCTTGGTTGGTCGTGGGAGGCCGAGGAAGCTCGGCACATCGGGGGCCTGAAGATGAGCTGGAGGCCTAGAAAACTCGGCATGTCAGATGGCTCAGAGGGGAGCCGGGAGGCCGAGGAAGCTCGGCACGTCAGAAGGCTCGGAGGCGAGCGAGGAGACTGAGAAAGCTCGAAGACGAGCTGTTGGTAGTTTCCTAGGTGAAGGTGGAATGTCTTCCGGGAGGTCTCCCGAAAGGTCGGATACGTTCCTCGAGAAGGGGTCCCGAGGAATGTCCCCGATGCAACTTATTTATTCCACCCCCGTAGCATTCAGGACACGTCATCCGCCACGTGTTGTAATCTAAGGAGACACCACTTGTGAGCATCATCATTAACCCCACACTCTCATTCCGACCTATTTATCGATCGGGTCGAGAGTGGCCTGCTCAGTTTTTCTTTTGCTTATTTTGGCGCCAAGGAATAATAGTGTGGATCACCCGGGAATGGCATGGTGTTTAGTGGTTACGTCATTTCGATCTTTGGGCCCACGTGTCGCCTCGTCGTTCACCTCTTCACGCGTATCACTGATGACGTCAGTGGATCAGTGAAATGATCGAGCTTTAAAGAGAGGGCACCGTTCCAGCGATCGCCAGTTGGGATACGGGCCACGTGTCAGATGTCGGTTGGCGGAAGTGACAGGCTGTACTCGACTTCTGCAGTCGAAAAGACACCCCCAATGGCCGATCGCTACGTGGAGCCACGCCGGTCGCTGGGAGCGACGTTTCGTTTTGGCGTGAATCAATCAGGGTCGTTGGATGCTTTCTCTGGGATGCATAAATAGAAGGGGAACATCCTAGGGACAACACTTTTATCCTAATTTACTTTCGTTGTCAAAGATTGCCTGATGCTCCTTCCCTTTAGATTAGATCTCCCGTGATTTTTCCTCTGCGAGCCCATTTCCTTGAATGAGGTTAGATGTCTTCATCTGAGGAGTCTGTAGAGGTAGTTAGGGTGGAGTCAGACGATGAGGCTTCAATTATTGGAGTCGAGTCCAGCGGGTCTTCCTCCCCTCCGGCTTCAGATAGCCGAGAGGGTTCTTACGCTGCGTCATCTGTGTCGGGCTCGCCCTTAGAGCCAGGGCTACTCGTGTCGTTCGCCGTCAGGCGGCGACAAGGGCCCCTAAGGTATGCATCAGGAATGTCCGTGATGCGCCTTTCGTCTTGAGGAATGTGGATGAGCTTGCCGAGATTCGGGCTCGATTCCATATTCCCTCCAACTATACGCTTCGCTTAGCTAGAGAGGGTAAGCGGGCGGACCAGGTGCAGGGCAAGGAGATTGCCCTGTATTTGGAAGCATTCCGGGCCGGAATGCGTCTGCCCTTCTCAACGAGATATGTGGGGTGTTTCGTTGCTTCCATCTTGCCCCGGGCCAGCTAGCACCAAACTCATGGAGAATCCTCCTCGGGTTTCTGGTCCGGTTGAAATTTAAAAACATCCCCTTCAGTTTGACCCTTCTTGTTTCTTTCCTCTGTTATAAGAATCATCCCGGCATTGATAAGGACGAGCCGAGCCGGGTGTACTTTTCCTTCAAAAAACTCAAGGGAGGGTGGCCGGGTTGGGTGTGGTAACCGTCCCTTCTTCCATTCATGAATGGAACGAGAAGTTCGTATTCGTCGGGCCATCCGACTGCCCGAGGGCGAAACCGTCATCCTCACCCAAGGCAAGGGTGGTGTCTTTGTGGGAGTCGATACAGCGGGTTGACGTCTTGCTCTCTGAGCAGGCTCTGAGCTGGGCTGGGCTCAGCCCTGCGTGCTTTCTGGGTAAGTTAAGGCCGTAGAAGATCTATTTAGATTTTGACAAATTTTCTTTGCCCTTTTCAGCGTCACTAACTCATTTTGTGTATTCTCTTTTTTGCAGAATAAATGGATCGAACTAAGTTCCTAGCCGTCATGGCCGCGAAGTCTCTGAAGAAGACCGGGGGCGGAAGCTCGTCCAGGCCTGGCCCGAGCTCGGCCCCGAAGCCAACTCCACCGGCAAAGTCTCCCGCTGCGTCCCGAGCCCCGGAAGACAGCTGCGGGGGGAGCCAGAAGCATCCACGGGACCCGGTGTCCCAGGCGAGGGAGGAGGAGGAGGAACAGCCCACCGACGTTCCCCTCAAAAGGCAAAAAAGAACGGTCTCTCGGGCGCCCTCTACCGGAATTTCAGTGCAGGAGGGGGACTTCTGCTTCGGGGTGCCCTCGGGGCTCTCCGTCGCCGACAGTCTGCTCTCCGACATGGTGCAAGCAGCCGGGGGAAAGATTCCCCATGGGACTCTGAAGTCCCAGGTGGCAACAAATGCTCAGGAGGCGGTTCAGGTCGGTATCCGGTTTCCTTTAAGAATTTTCTTAAGTATTTTTATTTTTTTTCTTTTCAGTTTGAACATTTCTAACTTCTTTTGCTGCTTTCCTCAGGTCCTCCACCACTGTGCTCTCATTGTCAATATAGAAGCCGAGGAGATACCCCCGGCCATGAAGAAGGCGGGCGAATCGTCCTTGCGGGAGGAGGATCTGCGCCTTCATCTGCAACAGACGGAGGAGAAGATAGCCGCCCTCGAAGCTCGAGTGGCCGCCGAAGAGCTGACGAATTCCAAGTACAAGGAGTCTCACTGACTTCTGAGTGAATCCAACCGGACCATCCAGGCTAAGTTGGAGGAGGTTGGCAACCTTTATAACACAATGAAGAAGTCGAAGGACATCGTCAGGAAGGATGCTTGGGTGGCGCTCGAGGCGGTGAAGCTAGCCGAGATCCGAGCGGTGAAGTCCGTGGAGAGGTATAAGGCTTCTGACTAGTTATATGCCGACCTTACCAAAGCCTAGGCCATCGTTTGGCATGAGGTCCTCGACATCGTCAAGGCGTCAATACCAAAGTTTGCCGACGATGAGCTCCGCGCTAAGTACCCGCTCTCTGAGGATGTGCCGTAGGGGGCGGGCGCCGAGGTGGCTACAGGGGGCGAAGCGGTCCAAGAGATCGAAGCCCCGGCCCTCGAGGGCAGTGTCGAGCAGGGCGAAATCCCGGTGGAGCCCACGGCTTGAGCTATCTACTCTTAGGAGTTTTTGTTTTTTTAAAATTTTGTAAGCCTCCGGGCATTTTTGTATGTCTGAGGAGCCCAGAATACCTTGTAAAATTTTAGAATATAAATAAAGTTAGGCTTATTTTCCTTTGCATGACTGTCTGCTTTCTGCGTGAGTACTTTAGCTCATCATCATTCTTCTTGTTTGAATTTTTATTCTGCTGCAAGTGTTAGGTCATAAGTCGTTGCCCGGCGTTTTAGATGACGATCGTGCATCGAGTGTTAGTCGAATAATAGCCAAGTGCAGGAAGGTCGTTACGGTACCCTCCCGCTCCCCGGAGTTGAGGTGTCGATCGTTCATTTAAGATGAATCAAAAGATATCCCAAGGCTAGGAAGGTCGGTATCAGTCCATACCTCGGAGTCGAGGTGACGACCACGTGTTTTAGCATGAGTAGAAAATCAGCCAAGTTAGAATAGATCGGCCGTAACCGATTCTTCCTCAATGTGGGTCCTAGATCCATGTCTTCGTAGGGTAGGAATCTACCCCTCGGAGATTAGCCGAGTAGGAATCTGTACGGTGACCTCTGTAGGAGGGCTTTCGATCCACAGTGTTGTTGGGCAGGAAGATACCCACTGAGGATGTTCCGGGCAGGGAAGCTGCTCGGTGGTCTTGAGAGGAGGCTTTAGATCCTTAACGTAGATGGGTAGGAAGCTACCCGGTAGGGATAGACCGGGCAGGGAAGCTGCTCGGTGGTCTCGAGAGGAGGGCTTTAGATTTTTAGCGTAGATGGGTAGGAAGCTACCCGCTAGGGATGGACCGGGTAGGAAGCTGCTCGGTGGCTTCTTGGCGAGGGCTTTAGATCCTTAGTGTAGATGGATAGAATGCTACCCGCTAGGGATTGGTCAGCATGAAATTGCTCGGCGGCCTCTTGGCGAGGGCTTTCAATCCACGACGTTGTTGGGCAGGAAGCTACGTGTTGTGGATGGACCGGGCAGGAAGCTGCTCGGTGGCCTCTTGGCGAGGGCTTTAGATCTTTAGCGTAGATGGGTAGGAGGCTAACCGCTAGGGATTGGCCAGCATGAAATTGCTCGGTGGTCTCTTGGCGAGGGCTTCTGATCCACAACGTTGTTGGGCAGGAGACTACCCGCTAGGGATTGGCCAGCATGAAATTGCTCGGCAGCCTCTTGGCGATGGCTTCCGATCCACAACGTTGTTGGGTAGGAAGCTACTCGCTGCGGATGGACCGGATAGGAAGCTGCTCGGTGGCCTCTTGACGAGGGCTTTAGATCCTTGGCGTAGATGGGTAGGAGGATACCCGCTAGGGATTGGCCTGCATAAAATTGCTCGGCGGCCTATTGGCGAGGGCTTCCGATCCACAGCGTTGTTGGGCAGGGGGCCACCCGCTAGGGATTGGCCAGTATGAAATTTCTCGGCGGCCTCTTGGTGAGGGCTTTCGATCCATAACGTTGTTGGGTAGGAAGCTACCCGCTGCGGATGGACCAGGCAGGAAGCTGCTCGGTGGCCTCTTTTTCTCGAGAGTTTCCAGCAAAGATTGGTCGTTGCATCAAACAAGGTAGACGAGGAACTTGGGGAGTCCGTGGCGTCCGAAGTTTATGAGTACCGCTGTAGGGAACGGGTCGATGCTGCATTGGATCGGTTTGAGGAGGTTTCCTCAGTATACCATCGACAAAGCTACCTTAATCTCCGGCCCCCTTTGTCGTAATTTTTGTAGGGCCGAGGAGCTCATAATTCCTTCTTAATGAATAACGTTCTTTATTTTATGCGTATTGTCTCTTTTTATCCCCTCGATATATTTTACACACATTTTAAAACAAACTTAGGGGTCTCGGAACCAAGAAAAGAAACAAAAGTTGTGCAAAAGATCTCCTTTACGAGAGGACCTAGCTCAGGAGATTTAATTCAATGTCAGTAAGAATTACATTGTTTCAAAAGCAGAAGACATGCTTATTTGTACAATTTGAGTTTTTCGGCGTTGTAGGATCGAAGAAACTTACGCCCCTGGCTGCTTGTAAGTGATATTCTCCACCGGGCAATGCTTCTGCTACGAGGAATGGTCCATCCCATTTCAGAAAGAATTTATGCAGCCTTGCTTGGTCCACAAACTCGTTCCTTTGTAAGACCAGATATCCTGTCTTGAAGGCCCGATATTTAACTCGGGCGTTGTAATAGTGAGCAGTTTGCTGTTGATAGACGGTTGCTCAGATCTGCGCTCGATCCCGCTTTTCCAATAATACGTCCAAGTTGGTCCGGAGTGCCGAGGTGTTCGCTTCATCGTCGAAGTGTTCGACTCTATAGCTGGGCAGTCCGATCTCAGCCGGGACCATCGACTCGGTACCGTAGCAGAGGCTAAACGGGGTTTCTCCGATGGGTGTTTTCTTTGAGGTCCGCAATGCCCATAGAACCCGCGGCAATTCCTCGACCCGGCTACCTCGTCTTTCTTCCAGGCGGGCTCTAAGACCATGGATAACACCTCGGTTCGCTACCTCGTCCTGCCCGTTGCATTGAGGATTGGTAACCGCGGCAAACTTCATCGATATGTGGTAGTCGCCGCAGAACTCCTTGACTTTATCATTTGCGAAGTTGGTCCCATGGTCAGTTATCACGCATCTCGGGATCCCAAATCAATATATTATGTTGTTCTGCAGGAACTTGATCGTAGAGGCGGCGTCTGGTTTTGGGCACGACCTCTATCCATTTTGTGAAGTAGTCCACAGCAACAAGGATGTATCTGTGTCCGCCCGTTCCGGTAGGGAGTTGACCGACCATATCCAGCCCCCATTGTGCAAATGGCCAAGGAGAACTGAGTGGTGTTAGTTCGGTGGCGGGAAGACGAGGTATACTGCCGAAGAGTTGGCAGTTCTTGCATCTTCTGACCAGCTTCTTGGCGTTTTGATGTAACTTCGGCCAGTAGTACCCCTGGAGCAGCGTCTTCTGGACCAAGGTGCGGGCCCCTTGATGCGCTTCCCCGACCCCTTCATGAATTTATCGTAGAACGTAGTCAGCCTCGTGGGGGTCGATGCATCGGAGCAGAGGCTGAGTGTACGACTTCTTGTATAGGTTCCCGTTGCTCCAGATAAAATGACGAGCTTTCGCCCGAAGGAGGAGAGCCTCCCCTCGGTCCTCTGGAAGTATACTATCTTTTAGGAACTCCACGAGGGGATTCCTCCAATCTTGGCCTTCCTCCTGAGTAGTATATACATGGAGTGTTACCTTTCCGTCTTCCACGCTGGGCCGTGGCAGGACTTCGAAGAGGATGTTTCTTTTATGGTCGGCAGTAAAGAAAGAAGCGAGCTTGCTTAAGGCGTCGGCTTGAGTGTTCAGGGTCCGGGGAATCTGCTCTACCTGAACTTCGTCGAAATTTTTGCGAAGTCTTTTTACCTCGGCTAGATATTTGATCATGAGTGGTTCCCGGGCCTCGAAACGCCCGGTTACTTGACCGACGACCAATGCGGGAGCGCTGCGAATTCGGATTGTCTTCAGCCCTACCCCGGAGGCGATTCGCAATCCGGCTAATAAAGCCTCATATTTTGCGGCATTGTTCGAAGCTCTGAACCATAGCTTCAAAGAATATTCCATCTCCGCTTCGTCCGGGCCTCGGATGATCAGGCAACCCCGCTCCTTTCTTCGGTAAAGGATCCGTCCACGTAGAGCACCCAGTCAGGGACGGAGTCGGGTACTTCATCGACTGAGGGACATGGTTCGGGGCTCCGTGCTGCCGCTTCTTCTTTAGTAGGAATAGTGCATTCGTCCACAAAGTCTGCTAGGACCTGCGCTTTGATGGCCTGCCTGGGGTGGTACTTGATGTCGAATTGGGATAATTCCTACCTCCATTTTTCCAGTCGTCCTGATGATTCAGGGGAAGCGAGAATAGTCCATATAGGTCGCTCGGTGAGGACGAGGATGGTGTGCTCCTGGAAATAGTGTCGTAGTTTTCTTGAGGCGACAACAAGTGCCAACACTATCTTTTCTATGGCTGGGTATCTTGTTTCCGCGTCCTTGAAAATGTGGCTTACGTAGTAAACCGGCTTCTGTACACCATCGAATTCCCTGATGAGCACCGAGCCTGCAGCTTGATCGGAAACCGCGAGGTATAATAATAGCTCGTCGCCTTCGACTGGTTGAGTGAGCAGTGGGGGAGTTGATAGGTGCGCTTTGAGCTGTTCGGAAGCGTTCTGACACTCCTCCGACCATTCAATATTGGGAATTTTTCTCAAGGCTTTGAAGAACGGGAGGCACTTCTCCCCGGATCTTGACATAAAGCGACTCAGAGTGGCCACATTTTCTGTGAGCCGCATGATCTCAACATTGCTCTTCGGTGTGTCCATATTGAGAATGGAGCTGATCTTTTCCGGGTTCGCTTCGATTCCTCGATGGGTGACCATGAACCCGAAGAATTTCCCGCTGGTGACTTCGAACGCACACTTAGCTGGATTCAGCTTCATTTTGTACTTGCGCAGGACGTCGAATGTCTCCCCGAGATCTTTGGTGTGCCTGTCCGATGAGGTTGATTTTATGAGCATGTCGTCGACGTAGACCTCCATGTTCCTCTCGATCTGTGGTTTGAACAGTTTATGGATGAGGCGCTGATATGTAGCCCCAGCATTCTTAAGACCGAAGGGCATCACTTTGTATCAGTATATCCCTCGATCCGTGGTGAATGCGGAAAGTTCTTCATCTGCCGGGTTCATCTGGATCTGATTGTAACCGGAGAACGCGTCCATGAAGCTAAGTAATTCATGGCCGGCTGAACTGTCCAATAACCGGTCTATCCGAGGGAGATGATAGTTGTCTTTGGGGCAGGCCTTGTTCAAATCCGTGAAGTTGACGCACATACGCCATTTCTCATTCGCCTTGTTTACCATGACCACGTTCGCCAGCCACTTTGAATAGTCCAGGTTTGTGATAAAGTTGGCTGTGAGCAATTGGTCCACTTCGTCTTCTATTGCCTTTTGCTTGGCCGGCGCAAAGCTCCTCTTCTTTTGTCGGACGGGCTTTGCTTTCAGGTCAACCCCGAGTTTGTGGGAGATCACTTTGGGGTAGATCTCGATCATATCCACGGGGGTCCAAGTGAACACGTCCGAGTTATCTTGGAGGAACCGTATCAGGTCCTCGCGGTGGTCTCCGGTTAAGAGAGAGCCGATTTGGACAGTCCGGCTGTCGACCCCTTCGACGATGGGGACTTCCGTCAGTGCTTCCACCGGGGATCCTCGGACTTCTTTTTGGTCGTCGCGCGTATCCAAAGACCCCTGGAAATTACACGCATCTTCAAAATCGTCGTCCGTCTCTCCGGCGGGTGACGTGGAGGCGAGACAAACCTTAGTAATTTGCTGGTTCCCATAGGTCCGGCCTATCCCTCTTGATCCAAAGGGAACTTGGTTGCGAGGTGATAAGTCGAGATTTGAGCCCGGAGGGTGTTTAAGGTTGGATGACTGATCGCACGCCAAAAGCGTGTCGGATGTTCAAAGTTCTAAAGTTATAACCGCGATTAGGACGGTATCGCTATGCAGCTAGCCGGTTGAGCACGGGTCGATCCACAGGGAGATGGTTGTATGTCCGTTCGAGTTTTAGACGAGTCAATAAAGAATTTGTATGTGTTTGTTCAAACTAACCTATGTGTTTTATATGCAAGTATAAAGTTGTTAAGAAAAAGATAAGAAATTGTAAGCTAAAGAAATCCGTACTCAAAACCTTTGAGCCGGGTCTTGACCAATTGAAGCTAGAGCAATCGGCAACAACGTGGATTAGGGGATTTAAGCACGGTATTCGTGGAATCCGGCTTATTTACCCTTGTCCGTCCGTTCTTGTCTCTTGCTTTCGCCTCCGGCCAAACCGAACGCAACCGGTCGCGGTTAGGAATCACCGTTACCTTGGTAGGGTAGGGTGCCTAACGGAGCGCTTGCGTAACGTTTGGGCGGAGTTCAATGGAAAATAACGGGAAAAGGAAATGAGCAAAGAAATATTAACTTACAATACCGTATTTATTCTTAACAACGATAATTACAACCATTCACAAAAACGAACCAAAAAGAGCAAAAGAAAAGAAAAGATTACAAGTAAGTAGGTGCATGGAGTTTAAGTGCAAGAAAGTAAAGCATGGTAATAAAAAGCAAGAAAGAAATAAGCAATAAAAATAACTAGAAACTAGAACTCAAGACAAGCATGGGATCAATAGCCAACCATTAAACTTGCAAGCTCAATCAAGAGATTGCAAGATCAAGAGAAGGGTAAAGAACTCATGTGAAATGAAGCACTAATTCCATAAGAAGATACAACCCTTGAGATCAATAACAAACCCTTAAACTTTCAAGCTCAATGAAGAGGTTGAAAGATCAAGAGAAAGTAAGAATCTCAAGGGGAAGCTAAACAAACAAGAATGATACAAAAACTCTCATTTTCATTTAACATCCACTCAATGCTCTCACTACATTTTCATGCAGGAAAGATGAAGAAGAAGAAGAAAAAGAAGAAGAAGAACAAAACTACACTAAAAGAGGCTAAAGAAATTCACCACCTTGGTTTGGCTCAGAACTGGGGTATTTATAGGTAGGGAAATGGAAACCTAGGGCAAGAATCCGGCTCCACATAAAATTAACCAACTGCCCACAAAAAACGACAAAGCGACGAGACCAAATGGCCACGGTTCCACGGCCTAAGCGCGCTTATGCCGCGGAACCGCGGCGCTTTAGAGGAGTTAGGCGTTCATATTTTGTGGGGATCCCTGGTTTTATGTTGTCTGCTTTGTGGTATATGACTTTTTCTCAGAAACTCTTCCCATTTCTTCCAGAATTTCAGTAGATCAAAAGGTGATGTGATATGGATCTTTTGCCAAGATTTTCTCGAGCTCCGCGTAGATATGTTGGATTTTGTGTTGCCATTGTGCTTTGTGAACGAAAATGACATCGATTTGCCATTTTGTCCGTTAAACTGGTGTGTGGCAACATACAGATAGAGAGCGGAGACCCGTGTTTTATCTGTTGTTGGCAGTAATCCGGAATTTGACTTATTGTTCCATGAATTGCACTGTTCAGAGCTGAGAACCAGTATCCTGTAAATATGTAGCAAACACTGATTAAAAGCACCTGCCTATAAACAAACGAGCGTAACAATGGGCGGTATAAAATGCAATATTCTGGTATGAACAAATACCCCCATACTTAACTTTTGCTCGTCCCGAGCAAAAACATTTATTCACAAAAATAAAATCCTAACCGCACTTTCGCAGGGAACGCGATTGCACTGAGCGCGTGCAACAAGCCGTTAAACCTCTAGGTGTCCCTAGTAGGAGGAGTGTTGTCTCCTGAGGGTTTTCAGCGGATACTACCCATAAAATCCGGTCAAGCTAGTTTTGCAAAATTACTATGATTCAAACCCTAAAGTTTTGTTTCAGAAAATAAAAATTCTATTATCCTAAGTCTAGACTATCGAACCTTTATTTTTCACATCTCGCTTCTTATTTAACTTAAGATTTTATATGTCTTTACGTGCGGTGCAAATAGTGTCGTTAAGTTCCAGAAGGATCGATTAAAGTCATCATGTCACACAATAAAGCCCAGATAAAATTTTTAAAAGGATCACATAAGTTTTATAACGAGTTAAGTATTTTTCAAGTTTCATTTTCCAGTAAAGTTTCAACTTGAGAATTTCTATCTTCCCTAACAGGAAACTAGGTCTTATTTTTCACTCCACCTTTTTCTTGTTTTCATTTCATACACACCTCTGTGAACGTGCAATAGTCTTTATCATAGAATAAAACCTTCATATCTCCGCTGGAAATATTTTTTATAAAACCTGTCTTTTGTCAAGATTATTCTCACACAAAGAACCGTTAGGAATTTTAACTCGGAGAGAACACTTGCTTGACTTTGTTTTAAACTGGACTTTCTAGGTTTCTTAACGAGCTTTGGGCCAATGCAGCCAAACCAGTTGGCTTTAGGGTATTAGGTGTAGAAACACCCCAGTGGACTTAATTACTCAAGTTACCTAAGTCCAAAAACAAAAGACAATTTGGCGTGAAAATCATGATGATTCAATACGAACGGAGATATAATCGGCAGTTCAATTATTTTTTTGGATAAAAGACGTGTTTAGTGGGTTCGGTGTGTAATCATTCCAATCAAGTTCCAGATGGGTTATTTTTCAGAATTAGTTCCAATTAAGACATCAATAATATCCCTTCATATTCACTTCACTTCATAAACTATTCTTGATATTACTTATTTCAGAACAAACCTATTTGATCCTCAGAAAATCATTTATCCATTTAAAAGTTTTTAGACATAAAAGACTTATCATCTAATTTCCAAAACTCACGACACGTGTAGTGTGATGTAAAGACGTATATCAGCTATAGTTAACTTCAAAGGAGAGTTATCTTTCAGATTTTCAAAATCTAAAAATAAGATTTAGTTATTCTTATCTTATCAAACAAAACCGTCGAAATGTTGAATTTGAGTTCTCCCACTAGCTAACTTGACAAAGTTTTTATATTTTTTGGAAAATTTTCGATTTTTGTGGGTTTTAATAAGGTATGCAAATGCAAAATATACAAATGAATGCGAAGGAAGAAAGCTTACCGAGCACACTCCCAAACTTAAACTTGACAGTGCCCTCACTGTCAGGCTATACCAAGAGGGTCAAAATTATCAGCGCTCTCCCTAAAAACAAATTATATACAATACAAAAAGGAAAACAAAAAATATATACAAAAAAGGTGCCCCTCCCAAACTTAAGTAAAACAGTGTTTCCACTGTTAAGCGTTGAAGTTCAGGATCGGGGGGAGAGAACAGTATCAATCTATACAAGGCCTTACACAGACCAAAAGTTAACACCAACCATTCAAAGATTTTATCGTTATAAAGCGACGGTTGGTGAAAGAAGGTGAAGAGGTAAGAAATGGAGAATACGCGAGACCGTATGGAGATAGAAGCGCAATACGGTCTCGGTATATGGGAAGAAGAATGGTGGAAGGGAGAAAGAAATGAAATACGAACTTGAGGGTGGAAATGGATTGAATAAATTAGTACAATCTATAATGATCGATGGGTGAAAAGTGATTGTGCCAATATATTAACCCGTCGAGAAATGGGGTCAAATCCCTCAAGATTCGTGAGAAACCATGGGTACGCCGAACTTGGTAAACCAGACATATGAAATGAAAGTGAGACGGGTTCTTGCAAGGTCGGAACGATGGAAAGGATGGAGGTAGGTGATTGAGGAGGGTTATCGGTTAAAGGTTCAGGAGGGTGTACACAGTCAATGAAAGGAACAGGATGAATTGGAAAATCCGACTCATCAATTAAAACTGGTTCATCCTCATTACTATCCTCAATATTCTCCTCAAAATTCAGCTTATCCCTGCAATTTTCATCAAAATCAAGACGCATATGGGGTTCGGGAAAAACATTTAATGACTCGGGATGATAATTTGAAGAGAGAAACTCAGCCAAATCTATGGGTTCATCATCCAAAATATTCCCAGCGTCAATATCCTCAATCAAGTGAAAATCACTATTCTCAGACACCTCATTAAAAGCATGGACTTCAATCGATTCTGATTCTAAGATGGAGGTGTAGAGGTCAAAAGGTTTAGGATTGGGTTCACTTGGATGGGACCCTTCACAATCAGGTAAATCAAACACTACAAAGTCGTACAACTTATTCATCATTCTATCTTCAATTGATAAATCATGTGGAACACTTGATAGACTTTCAACACAGGAGTTGTGGGATTCAATTTGAAACGGGTAGGTTTGATTTGGAAGGGTATACAGCTCACTCTCTCCATTCAAATTCTCAGCCTGTCCTACCGCCTCTTCATACATTGGAAAATTTGGAGCTAGCTGGAAACTAGCTACCGGGTCAGTAGGTTGTATGAGAGCGGCCGTGGACGCATTCAAATCCATCACCTGTTGGCTTGACGCTACCCTAAAGTCTTCCAACGACTGTTCCAGACTAGACATGGGTTGTGAAGGGGTTTCAGTAAAAGATTCAAAGTTGTATGGATACTGAAAACTCCCAAATGGCGGTTCAGTAGCAATGTCTAGGGAAGGTGTAAAAGTTGGGTAGGATTGATAGGAATTGAATGGCTGGACAGGAGTAGGATCAACATTTGGATAAGAAGGTGAATGGAATTGTTGATCCCAAGAATTTGAAGTGGTGAAAGGAGTGAAAGATCGGCTATGAGATTGTTCAATATGTTCAGCGATGGACAAAGGACGACTTGCAAAAGGGGTATCAACATAAGTTGGTGCGGGAGGTTGAAAAGGTTGATACAAAGTGGAATGCGGAGTGCAAGTGTTTGTCTTAGACGCTTCTATCCGATCTTTCAAAGAGATTTTGGGCATGGAAGGATCGTTCGACGTTCGGCCAGAGCAAGAACCGTAAGAAGTAATGTCTGGTTGTGGGTACCAAAGTTCGGCAAGTGTTTTGCGAGGTAGGATACCCATGATATGAGGAGAGAAAGAAAGGAAGGAAGAGAAAAGGAGGGGGAAAAGGATGTGATTTTTTTTTTTAGATATTAACAAAAGAATGAAATATACACACAAAAAGAATCTGGGCCAAAAACAATCACGACACAAAAATACCACACACCTAATCGTTCTAGGGTTCACCTAGGTCAACTAGACCTGCTCCAGAACTTGATTGTCGAAGTAAAACTGTGTCGAGAAACGGGCTTAAGATACACTGATCACGAGGCCAGGTAAGTGCAGGGTTAAGGGGAGGTTTTCCAACGCTTTCGCGAAGTTCCTTAATTAAATAACCCTTTCTCTTTTGGCGGTTTCGCCGTTAACACTTTCCTAGACACCCCGTAAACAATGTACCGTTAAGCGAGGTTCTAAACACGGTTAACTTCTCCTAATGAGCGCGAAGTCCTTAAAGCTTAAAGTCTAATTTCTTTTAAAATTTATGCGGGTAAACGTTATGCTCAAGTTCGTGATTTGTGGGCCACGGAAAAGGTGATGAAATCCTTTACCGTATATTGTGGTGTTCGCTTGCCCTTAAGTCCGTATTAATGTATGCAATGCGCAATTCAATAAAAATTCTATAAAGAATCAAACAATTGTTCTTTAGTTTAAGCACGGCACTGCAACAAATACGGGTTAGTCAATTTTTAGCGTTTGCTAGCGAACTTGCAAAGAATCCTGCAAAGAATAGTATATTGGATGCGTCGGATTTGAGAAGAAGGTGTTAGTAAAGTACGTACCGTTAAGTTTTTGGGTTAGGAAACCCCCGTTGAATCAAATCCGGTAAGCTTGAAAAGTTCGCTTGCGCGGGTCAAACTACCCGGATCTTTGGCACTGTAATTTGCAATCACCTTAGCCTTGAACGTACACTTTGCTCCCCACAATCGCCGTTTGCAAATCCGCAAAAATCTGCAGACTTGCTCACAAAAATTATCAAAAATAACAAAAAGATTTTTTTTTTATAAATATATACAAAAAGAATATTGACCCGAATAACAAGAAAGAAAATACGCTACCATCTCCCCGGCAACGGCGCCATTTGATCGCACGCCAAAAGCGTGTCGGATGTTTAAAGTTCTAAAGTTATAACCGCGATCAGGACGGTGTCGCTATGCAGCTAGCCGGTTGAGCACGAGTCGATCCACAGGGAGATGGTTGTATGTCCGTTCGAGTTTTAGACGAGTCAATAAAGAATTTGTATATGTTTATTCAAACTAACCTATGTGCTTTATATACAAGTATAAAGTTGTTAAGAAAAAAGATAAGAAATTGTAAGATAAAGAAATCCGTAATCAAAACTTTTGAGCCGAGTCTTAACCAATTGAAGCTAGTGCAATCTGCAATAACGTGGATTAGGGGATTTAAGCACGGTATTCGTGGAATCCGGCTTATTTACCCTTGTCCGTCCGTTCTTGTCTCTTGCTTTCGCCTCCGGCCAAACCGAACGCAACCGGTCGCGGTTAGGAATCACCGTTACCTTGGTAGGGTAGGGTGCCTAACGGAGCGCTTGCGTAACGTTTGGGCGGAGTTCAATGGTAAATAACGGGAAAAGGAAATGAGCAAAGAAATATTAACTTACAATACCGTATTTATTCTTAACAACGATAATTACAACCATTCACAAAAACGAACCAAAAAGAGCAAAAGAAAAGAAAAGATTACAAGTAAGTAAGTGCATGGAGTTTAAGTGCAAGAAAGTAAAGCATGGTAATAAAAAGCAAGAAAGAAATAAGCAATAAAAAGAACTAGAAACTAGAACTCAAGACAAACATGGGATCAATAGCCAACCCTTAAACTTGCAAGCTCAATCAAGAGGTTGCAAGATCAAGAGAAGGGTAAAGAACTCATATGAAATGAAGCACTAATTCCATAAGAAGATACAACCCTTGAGATCAATAACAAACCCTTAAACTTTCAAGCTCAATGAAGAGGTTGAAAGATCAAGAGAAAGCAAGAATCTCAAGGGGAAGCTAAACAAACAAGAATGATACAAAAACTCTCATTTTCATTTAACATCCACTCAATGCTCTCACTACAATTTCATGAAGGAAAGATGAAGAAGAAGAAGAACAAAACTACACTAAAAGAGGCTAAAGAAATTCACCACCTTGGTTTGGCTCAGAACTGGGGTATTTATAATGGAAACCTAGGACAAGAATCCGGCTCCACATAAAATTACCCAACTGCCCACAAAAAACGACAAAGCGAGGAGACCAAATGGCCGCGGTTCCGCGGCCTAAGCGCGCTTATGCCGCGGAACCGCGGCGCTTTAGAGGAGTAAGGCGTTCATATTTTGTAGGGATCCCTGGTTTTATGTTGTCTGCTGTGTGGTATATGACTTTTTCTCAAAAACTCTTCCCATTTCTTCCAGAATTTCAGTAGATCAAAAGGTGATGTGATGTGGATCTTTTGCCAAGATTTCCTCGAGCTCCGTATAGATATGTTGGATTTTGTGTTGCCATTGTGCTTTGTGCACGAAAATGACACCGATTTGCCATTTTGTCTCTTAAACTGGTGTGTGGCAACATACGGATAGAGAGCGGAGACCCGTGTTTTATCTGTTGTTGGCAGTAATCCGGAATTTGACGTATTGTTCCATGAATTGCACTGTTCAGAGCTGAGAACCAGTATCCTGTAAATATGTAGCAAACACTGATTAAAAGCACCTGCCTATAAACAAACGAGCGTAACAATGGGCGGTATAAAATGCAATATTCTGGTATGAACAAATACCCCCAAACTTAACTTTTGCTCGTCCCGAGCAAAACCATTTATTCACAAAAATAAAATCCTAACCGCACTTTCGCAGGGAACACGATTGCACTGAGCGTGTGCAACAAGCCGTTAAATCTCTGGGTGTCCCTAGTAGGAGGAGTGTTGTCTCCTGTGGGTTTTCAGCGGATACTACCCACAAAATCCGGTCAAGCTAGTTTTGCAAAATTACTATGATTCAAACCCTAAAGTTTTGTTTCAGAAAATAAAAATTCTATTATCCTAAGTCTAGACTATCGAACCTTTATTTTTCACATCTCGCTTCTTATTTAACTTAAGATTTTATATGTCTTTACGTGCGGTGCAAATAGTGTCGTTAAGTTCCAGAAGGATCGATTAAAGTCATCATGTCACACAATAAAGCCCAGATAAAAAATTTAAAAGGATCACATAAGTTTTATAACGAGTTAAGTATTTTTCAAGTTTCATTTTCCAGTAAAGTTTCAACTTGAGAATTTCTATCTTCCCTAACAGGAAACTAGGTCTTATTTTTCACTCCACCTTTTTCTTGTTTTCATTTCATACACACCTCTGTGAACGTGCAATAGTCTTTATCATAGAATAAAACCTTCATATCTTCGCTGGAAATATTTTTTATAAAACCTGTCTTTTGTCAAGATTATTCTCACACAAAGAACCGTTAGGAATTTTAACTCGGAGAGAACACTTGCTTGACTTTGTTTTAAACTGGACTTTCTAGGCTTCTTAACGAGCTTTGGGCCAATGCATCCAAACCAGTTGGCTTTAGGGCATTAGGTGTAGAAACACCCCAGCGGACTTAATTACTCAAGTTACCTAGGTCCAAAAACAAAAGACAATTTGGCGTGAAAATCATGATGATTCAATACGAACGGAGATATAATCGGCAGTTCAATTATTTTTTTGGATAAAAGACGTGTTTAGTGGGTTCGGTGTGTAATCATTCCAATCAAGTTCCAGATAGGTTATTTTTCAGAATTAGTTCCAATTAAGACATCAATAATATCCCTTCATATTCACTTCACTTCATAAACTATTCTTGAAATTACTTATTTCAGAACAAACCTATTTGATCCTCAGAAAATCATTTATCCATTTAAAAGTTTTTAGACATAAAAGACTTGTCATCTAATTTCCAAAACTCACGACACGTGTAGTGTGATGTAAAGACGTATATCAGCTATAGTTAACTTTAAAAGAGAGTTATCTTTCAGGTTTTCAAAATCTAAAAATAAGATTTAGTTATTCTTATCTTATCAAACAAAACCGTCGAAATATTGAATTTGAGTTCTCCCACTAGCTAACTTGACAAAGATTTTATATTTTTTTGGAAAATTTTCGATTTTTGTGGGTTTTTAATAAGGTATGCAAATGCAAAATATACAAATGAATGCGAAGGAAGAAAGCTTACCGAGCACACTCCAAAACTTAAACTTGACAGTGCCCTCACTGTCAGGCTATACCAAGAGGGTCAAAATTGTCGGCGCTCTCCCTAAAAACAAATTATATACAATACAAAAAGGAAAACAAAAAATATATACAGAAAAGGTGTCCCCCTCAAACTTAAGTAAAACAGTGTTTCCACTGTTAAGCGTTGAAGTTCAGGATCGGGGGGAGAGAACAGTATCAATCGATACAAGGCCTTATACAGGCCAAAAGTTAACACCAACCATTCAAAGATTTTATCGTTATAAAGCGACGGTTGGTGAAAGAAGGTGAAGAGGTAAGAAATGGAGAATACGTGAGACCGTATGGAGATAGAAGCGGGATACGGTCTCGGTATATGGGAAGAAGAATGGTGGAAGGGAGAAAGAAATGGAATACGAACTTGAGGGTGGAAATGGATTGAATAAATTAGTACAATCTGTAATGATCGATGGGTGAAAAGTGATTGTGCCAATATATTAACCCGTCGAGAAATGGGGTCAAATCCCTCAAGATTCGTGAGAAACCATGGGTACGCCGAACTTGGTAAACCAGACATATGAAATGAAAGTGAGACGGGTTCTTGCAAGATCGGAACGATGGAAAGGATGGAGGTAGGTGATTGAGGAGGGTTATCGGTTAAAGGTTCAGGAGGGTGTACACAGTCAATGAAAGGAACAGGATGAATTGGAAAATCCGACTCATCAATTAAAACTGGTTCATCCTCATTACTATCCTCAATATTCCCTTCAAAATTCAGCTTATCCATGCAATTTTCATCAAAATCAAGACGCATATGGGGTTCGGGAAAAACATTTAATGACTCGGGATGATGATTTGAAGAGAGAAACTCAGCCAAATCTATGGGTTCATCATCCAAAATATTCCCAGCGTCAATATCCTCAATCAAGTGAAAATCACTATTCTCAGACACCTCATTAAAAGGATGGACTTCAATCGATTCTGGTTCTAAGATGGAAGTGTAGAGGTCAAAAGGTTTAGGATTGGGTTCACTTGGATGGGACCCTTCACAATCAGGTAAATCAAACACTACAAAGTCGTACAACTCATTCATCATTCTATCTTCAATTGATAAATCATGTGGAACACTTGATGGACTTTCAACACAGGAGTTGTGGGATTCAATTTGAAACGGGTAGGTTTGATTTGGAAGGGTATACAGCTCACTCTCTCCATTCAAATTCTCAGCCTGTCCTACCGCCTCTTCATACATTGGAAAATTTAGAGCTAGCTGGAAACTAGCTACCGGGTCAGTAGGTTGTATGAGAGCGGCCATGGACGCATTCAAATCCATCACCTGTTGGCTTGACGCTACCCTAAAGTCTTCCAACGACTGTTCCAGACTAGACATGGGTTGTGAAGGGGTTTCAGTAAAAGATTCAAAGTTGTATGGATACTGAAAACTCCCAAATGGCGGTTCAGTAGCAATGTCTAGGGAAGGTGTAAAAGTTGGGTAGGATTGATAGGAATTGAATGGCTGGACAGGAGTAGGATCAACATTTGGATAAGAAGGTGAATGGAATTGTTGATCCCAAGAATTTGAAGTGGTGAAAGGAGTGAAAGATCGGCTATGAGATTGTTCAATATGTTCAGCGATGGACAAAGGACGACTTGCAAAAGGGGTATCAACATAAGCGGGTGCGGGAGGTTGAAAAGGTTGATACAAAGTGGAATGCGGAGTGCAAGTGTTTGTCCTAGACACTTCTATCCGATCTTTCAAAGAGATTTTGGGCATGGAAGGATCGTTCGACGTTCGGCCAAAGCAAGAACCGTAAGAAGTAATGTCTGGTTGTGGGTACCAAAGTTCGGCAAGAGTTTTGCGAGGTAGGGTACCCATGATATGAGGAGAGAAAGAAAGAAAAGAAGAGAAAAGGAGGGGGAAAAGGATGTGATTTTTTTTTATAGATATTAACAAAAGAATGAAATATACACACAAAAAGAATCTGGGCCAAAAACAATCACGACACAAAAATACCACACACCTAATCGTTCTAGGGTTCACCTAGGTCAACTAGACCTGCTCCAGAACTTGATTGTCGAAGTAAAACTGTGTCGAGAAACGGGCTTAAGATACACTGATCACGAGGCCAGGTAAGTACAGAGATAAGGGGAGGTTTTCCAACGCTTTTGCGAAGTTCCTTAATTAAATAACCCTTTCTCTTTTGGCGGTTTCGCCGTTAACACTTTCCTAGACACCCCGTAAACAATGTACCGTTAAGCGAGGTTCTAAACACGGTTAACTTCTCCTAATGAGCGCGAAGTCCTTAAAGCTTAAAGTCTAATTTCTTTTAAAATTTATGCGGGTAAACGTTATGCTCAAGTTCGTGATTTGTGGGCCACGGAAAAGGTGATGAAATCCTTTACCGTATATTGTGGTGTTCGCTTGCCCTTAAGTCCGTATTAATGTATGCAATGCGCAATTCAATAAAAATTCTATAAAGAATCAAACAATCGTTCTTTAGTTTAAGCACGGCACTACAACAAATACGGGTTAGTCAATTTTTAGCGTTTGCTAGCGAACTTGCAAAGAATCCTGCAAAGAATAGTATATTGGATGCGTCGGATTTGAGAAGAAGGTGTTAGTAAAATACGTACCGTTAAGTTTTTGGGTTAGGAAACCCTCGTTGAATCAAATCCGGTAAGCTTGAAAAGTTCGCTTGCGCGGGTCAAACTACCCGGATCTTTGGCATTGTAATTTGCAATCACCTTAGCCTTGAACGTACACTTTGCTCCCCACAATCGCCGTTTGCAAATCTGCAAAAATCTGCAGACTTGCTCACAAAAATTATCAAAAATAACAAAAAGATTTTTTTTTTATAAATATATAAAAAAAGAATATTAACCCGAATAACAAGAAAGAAAATACGCTACCGTCTCCCCGGCAACGGCGCCATTTGATCGCACGCCAAAAGCGTGTCGGATGTTTAAAGTTCTAAAGTTATATCCGCGATCAGGACGGTGTTGCTATGAAGCTAGCCGGTTGAGCACGGGTCGATCCACAGGGAGATGGTTGTATGTCCGTTCGAGTTTTAGACGAGTCAATAAAGAATTTGTATGTGTTTGTTCAAACTAACCTATGTGTTTTATATGCAAGTATAAAGCTGTTAAGAAAAAGATAAGAACTTGTAAGCTAAAGAAATCCGTACTCAAAACCTTTGAGCCGAGTTTTGACCAATTGAAACTAGAGCAATCGGCAATAACGTGGATCAGGGGATTTAAGCACGGTATTCGTGGAATCCGGCTTATTTACCCTTGTCCGTCCGTTCTTGTCTCTTGCTTTCGCCTCCGGCCAAACCGAACGCAACCGGTCGCGGTTAGGAATCACCGTTACCTTGATAGGGTAGGGTGCCTAACGGAGCGCTTGCGTAACGTTTGGGCGGATTTCAATGGAAAATAACGGGAAAAGGAAATGAGCAAAGAAATATTAACTTACAATACCGTATTTATTCTTAACAACGATAATTACAACCATTCACAAAAACGAACCAAAAAGAGCAAAAGAAAAGAAAAGATTACAAGTAAGTAAGTGCATGGAGTTTAAGTGCAAGAAAGTAAAGCATGGTAATAAAAAGCAAGAAAGAAATAAGCAATAAAAAGAACTAGAAACTAGAACTCAAGACAAGCATGGGATCAATAGCCAACTCTTAAACTTGCAAGCTCAATCAAGAGGTTGCAAGATCAAGAGAAGGGTAAAGAACTCATGTGAAATGAAGCACTAATTCCATAAGAAGATACAACCCTTGAGATCAATAACAAACCCTTAAACTTTCAAGCTCAATGAAGAGGTTGAAAGATCAAGAGAAAGCAAGAATCTCAAGGGGAAGCTAAACAAACAAGAATGATACAAAAACTCTCATCTTCATTTAACATCCACTCAATGCTCTCACTATATTTTCATGGAGAAAAGATGAAGAAGAAGAAGAAGAACAAAACTACACTAAAAGAGGCTAAAGAAATTCACCACCTTGGTTTGGCTCAGAACTGGGATATTTATAGGTAGGGAAATGGAAACCTAGGGCAAGAATCCGGCTCCACATAAAATTACCCAACTGCCCACAAAAAACGACAAAGCGAGGAGACCAAATGGCCGCGATTCCGCGGCCTAAGCGCGCTTATGCCGCGGAACCGCGGCGCTTTAGAGGAGTAAGGCATTCATATTTTGTGGGGATCCCTGTTTATGTTGTCTGCTGTGTGGTATATGACTTTTTCTCAAAAACTCTTCCCATTTCTTCCAGAATTTCAGTAGATCAAAAGGTGATGTGATGTGGATCTTTTGCCAAGATTTCCTCGAGCTCCGCGTAGATATGTTGGATTTTGTGTTGCCATTGTGCTTTCTGCACGAAAATGACTTCGATTTTCCATTTTGTCCCTTAAACTGGTGTGTGGCAACATACGGATAGAGAGCGGAGACCAGTGTTTTATCTGTTGTTGGCAGTAATCTGGAATTTGACGTATTGTTCCATGAATTGCACTGTTCAGAGCTGAGAACCAGTATCCTGTAAATATGTAGCAAACACTGATTAAAAGCACCTGCCTATAAACAAACGAGCGTAAGAATGGGCGGTATAAAATGCAATATTCTGGTATGAACAATGACCCAGGAGGATGTTGTAAGACGAAGGGACCTTAGCGACAAGTAAGTTCACCGGCCTGGTCTGCGTACGACCCGCTTCTCCGATGTTGAGGAGGAGGGTGACCGTCCCTTCGATCAGGATGGAGTGGTTGGTGAAGCTAGAGAGGACATGGGTGGTCGGCTGTAGGTCGGATGGTCTTAGTCTCATACGCTGGAAACAGTCGTAGAACAGGATATCCGCCGAGATACCTGAATCAACCAATATTCTCTGTACCTCATAACGGTGGACCCGGGCCTTTATCACGAGGGGGTCATTGTGAGGCAGCGATATATCGTGGAGGTCTTCCTCGGTGAAGATGATGGGCTCGTCCTTCCTGCACTTCTTTTGGGGTGGATTGCCTACACCCCCGACCGGGAGAAGGCGGTGGTTTCCGCCAGCTTCCCGAGCATGATCCGAGGTAACGACCATAATTTACCCGATCGTTAACTCCCCGGGTGGGGGTTGGTTGTCTTGCTCCCGTTCTGCTTGCCGTTTGTCCCGCAAGAACTTTGCTAGGTGGCCGGAACGGATCAACTCCTTGATATAGTCGTGGAGTTGTTTGCAGTTTTCGGTCGAGTGTCCTTGCGACCTATGGAAGGCGCAGTATGGGCCACGGAGACGCTTTCCCGCCCTTTGGGTAACTGGCGGGAACTTAAAGAACCTTTCGCCCTTTGCTTCCTCCAACAGCTCGGTCTGGGAGATGTTAAGAGGAGTGTACTCCTGGAATTTCGGGAAGTAGGGTTTTGGTCGGTCGACCCTCTTTTTCTCTTCTCTGCCCCTTTTCTTTTGGTCGGTTTGGTCGCCTCTGGGCAGATTTGAGTTCACCTCAGACTCGAGCTGGATCTCCCGCTCGGTCCAGGCTTTTACTTCGGCCATGGTCTTAGGTTGCGCTAATGAAAAAGTGCAGAGCCACTCTTTGTGCCTAAGACCCGACCTCAGCGTGGTGATCACTATTTCATCACGGTGCTCGGGGACCTCGAGGAGTGCGTTGTAGCAACGGGTGGCATACCCTTTGAAGGATTCTTTGTCTTCGCTCTTGACGGTGAATAAGTAGTCGACCGTCCTCTTTTGTCGTCGATTCCCGTCGAAGTGGCCGAGGAATTGGGTGGCCGGCTCATCGAAGGTCGAGATGGAGCATGGCGTGAGTCCTCGGAACCAGTCCCGGCCAGCCTGGATGAGGGTGGCGGGGAAAGCTCGGCATTGAGCCGCATCAGAGTTATCCTGGAAGCTCATGCCCACCGTAAATGCGTCCAGGTGGTCCTTCGAGTCAGATTTCCCGTCGAAAAGGGCCACTTTTGGCGGCTTGTTCCTCGATGAGACGTGCTCGGCTAGCAGCTTCTCTGTGAAGGGTTTCGTTAGTGAGTTGGCGGAGTACCTGGCTCCTTCGCCAGATGTGTGGCTATCCCTTCGAATGCCTTCGATTTTCTTCTCGAGGGCTTCAAGCCTGTGGTGGTACCCTAAGGATTCTGTACAGTTGGAGTGGTGGCTACCTCCGCTCTAGGTTTGTGTGAGAGAGCGGCTTCGATTTCGCTCTATCAAGTGTCTTAAATTCTCGGACGAGGCCCTTCTCGAGTAATCCCTGCGCTCGTCGTTTGCACGACCCCGGCGAGAGTGGGGGCGTCGTTCATGCCTGGAAGCAGGCGAGCCGACCGACACCTTCTCAGGGGGGAGAAAGTGCGACGAGCATTGGAGCGACGGCTCGACCTTTTCTGGGACCGTGGCGTGGAGCTGTCTGGCGCCCAGCGAGTCATGGAATCAATCGCCGCATGCGGGTTGAGGTGGCCGAAGTTGGCCCACCGGCGCTCAGTGTCACTGTGATGAGGGTGAAGGAGATCGAGGGCTCGAGTGTGCCCGTCCGTCTTTCGGCGGACGTCGTTATCCCGGGGAGGGAGAGCTACAGTCTGGTGGGCAGGGCCCGCCGCTTGAACGCGGACGAAGGCATCCACCAGAGAGGTGAGCATGTCTATCCGGACGGACAAGGCGTGGATGGCATTGGGAGGAGGAGACGAGCTGCTCCCACCTCCGTTGTGGCGGCTCGTATTCGGACTGTCGTGGTTTTTGCTCATCATCGGGTCGAGGGCGGAAGATCAACTTTGATGGGTGGAAGAAACTTTTGAAAGCACTTACAGACGGCGCCAAGTGATGGAGCGTCGGATCTTCTTCAGATGTTGTCCTCTGTCGATCCTGCGATGGCGGTCTTTGGACGGTTGAGATTGATTTGGAGGTTATTGAGCGTGTGGATCTCAATGGGTTGGTGTTAGGCGCCGAGCTACCTGCAAAGAAGTTCTGGGGTCTGTGACCACCTTAGGACCCTCCGACGATCAAGTTAGAGCTGAGGAATAGGTGCAGAATAGTGGCGTATTGGAATCAATTCGAGTTACCCGAGTCGTCTGTGAGGTATTTTTTATAGTGGTCGCATGGAGCGAGTGTGTGTGAGTTCTTCACCTTCAGTTACGCTCCAGCGTTATCCTCGCCATGAATGGTGGGATGTGCCCATTAATGGCGGGATGCGCTAGCGTGGGACGCTGATCGTGGGAAGGAGAATATCTCGTCCTGGTGATATACGCGGAGCCGTAGCGGGACGGATGGGATCCGCGCTCTTGGTTGATCGGGGGAGGCCGAGAAAGCTCGGCACATCGGGAGCCCGGAGACGAGCGGGAGGCCGAGAAAGCTCGGCATGTCAGATGGCTCGAAGGCGAGCCGGGAGGCCGAGAAAGCTCGGAGGCAAGCGAGGAGACTGAGAAAGCTCGTAGACGAGCTGTTGGTAGTTTCCTAGGTGAAGGTGGAATGTCTTCAGTGAGGTCTCCCAAAAGGCCAGATACGTTCCTCGAGAAGGGGTACCGAGAAATATACCCGATGCAACTTATTTATTCCACCCCTAGCGTTCGGGACACGTCATCCGTCATGTGTCGTAATCTGAGGAGACACCACCTGTGAGCATCATCATCACCCATCGTCATCTCGGTCTTCAAGCTCACCTTCTTACTCTCCACTCAATTCTCGCCGCTGATGACTTTCTCCAACCGCCACCGCGGCAACCGACCAACTTCTTCACCCTCCATAATTATCAATCATTTAATTAATATTTATTAATTATTTAAAATGCAGTTGATAATTAATTAATTGTATTATGAAAAGAAAAACAACATCTTTTGATATGAAAATTAACACCGTTTAAATTGACATTTTGATAGAAAATGCCGATTTTCTGTCACGAGCCCAATCATGTGGCGAGTTTTCTCTAAATAATCCTAAAATTTATCCTCAGGTATTACACTCCGACAATTTGGGCCATATTCGTCTTAAACCCACTAACTCTAATTTTCATATTGAAATGGCCTTAGGTCTGCAGAAGTGCAGTGTGATTAGAAGAAAAGGAGGGGGTTATTGGTAAACTTGGGTCCACCTTCATAGTCTCTCCCTCGTTTCGTCCTCTGCTCGAAAAAGAAAAAAAGATAAAGAGAAGGGGATCTAATTAAAAAAAAAAACTCAAATCAAAATTCAATCTTCAAATCATAATGGGCGTTCGAAGAAAAACCCTAGTTTTAGGGTTCGCGATCGCTCTATTTTTGGGAATCGCGGTCTACTTCCGCCTCTGGTCCATGGATTCCATGGACTCCTTCACCGCCGACGATCGAGAGATCCTCAGGTTTGATTCTCCTCTCTTTTGATTTTCTTCCTTGAATTTTGTAGGAAAAAGTTATCAAATTTGTGTCTTTTTCTGGGTTAATTCATCGCAGAAGGCAATTCGAGCGCGCGAATATGGAGGCAATGGATGAATCTGCAGAATGGAGAATGAAGTATGATGGAGAAGCTGAGAGGAGCAAGCAATTTCAGGATGAGTTGTTAAAGGTATGATTTATATTATTTTGTTTTATTGTTGATTTGCTGTTAAAACTTGATAATTTGTAGATAGTTTCATTGTTTTCATTGTTCTTGAAGTTGCCCTAATCAAAATGATAACTTTTTTTTTTATATTGTTTGTGCATTATGTTGATTTGATGGTCACTTGAATGGTGATCAAACATATTCTGTCGAAAAAGACCCTACTAGTTGAAGTTCTGTGCGGTATATGTTTACGATTCACATGTCGTAGTTTCCCAACTTCTAGACTAATTGTGAGGAAAAATTGAACTTCTTTACAACACTTTGTATGGAGTAAAAGAGTAGAAGCGATATCTTTCAAACTAGAGGTGCTAAGGAGCCAAGCTTAGTTCAATCTGTGGTTGAAATGATTTTTAGTCATATTCATCACACATGTTCTGAACGATCATATACATTGAATCTTTAAGAGGGTTTTATTTTTCCTTTAATGAGGGATTGGTTATTGGTATTGCACTTCTACTAGAGAATATAATACATCATTGTTACCTATTAAGTTATGGTTGATCAGAACATGGCCTTGTTAGGCACTCATTCGCGATTACGGTAGTAAAAACTGTTTTTCTTATGCCCATGAATAGAAATGTTGAATAATCAAATAACCAATTAAACAATACACACACACTTAGCTATAGCCTCGAAATCCCTTGCAGTAAGAATGGGACATTGTGCAATAGCTGACTTGACGAAATAATAGAACAAAGAGATGAATCTACAATATAAACAAACATTATACTTGAATGGAATTTTTTAGTATATGATGGAACCTATACAAACGCGTGGCCAAAATTCCTTATGACTATATTAGGAACCTAGGATAAAGTATTAGGTCAAGTTTATGAGAAACGGAAAGATCAAACCCGAGAGTTAATAGAACAAAAGGATCAAGTCTAACAAGAGAAAAAAAGAAAGTTGGCATTCCTTATTTCCTAGATGGATGTCTTTGGCTGTGTTTGGTATTTAGCTAGGTTGCACGGACACGTCTTTTTGGTTGCTATATCCGTGTCGGACACGGATTCATGCGCGACACTTGCACGACACGTGTCTGACACATTTTCTATGTTCCAGTCCGAACCAAGACGGCTTTGGATTTAGATACGTGTCGGACATGTATCGGAGACGCGTCACACGTTAGTGAAACCACGCCACAAGAAAAACTATTTTTTTAAATAAAAGAAAGAAACCCTAATATTATTATAACTTTCTTGATTTGTTGATATTTCTTTTTATTTTATTCAGTCATGCTGCTTAATATAATTTCATGTGAAATATATAAAGTATTTTCGTTAAATTGTTAGGAAAATTATGAAATTATATGATTTTGCTTAAATTATGTTACGTCCGGTTAGGAAACTACTAAAATTATATTGATATTGCTGAAATTATGTTGAATAAAGGTAAGGAAAATGCTAAAATCATACTTCTTTTACGAAAATTGTTAAATTTGTGCTAAAATAACTAAGTTTTTTTTGCCGAGGTTTGATAAATACAGTCAAAAAATGTTAAAATGCTAAGGTTTTTTATTGAATATGTTGCAATGGTTTGATATTATATTTCTTATAATTATATATCTGTATATATATCCATGTCCCCGTGTCTTATATTTTGGGATCTTTCCATATCACCATGTCATGTCGTATCGTGTCCGTGTCCCCATGTCCGTACCTTGGTATTTAGGGTAAAAACTAATCGGATTTCATTTGGGTGAATGTATCTCATAATGCACCTACGTTCATTCCATATAATATATATATATAGCTATATATCTAGTTTGGACTTTAGTGGAAAATAGTTATCTAGTCCCTATTTAATTCTTATTACATTTGGTTCATGATTTTTTTATACCATACACCTAGGTTTATATAGTGGAAATGTTCTGATAGCCCCTCCTTAAAAATCTCTTTTTATTTTTTCTCACTACTTAGATTTTACTGGTAAAATATTTAACATTTCATGATTTTTGTGTGTTATAACTTGTAGAACATTAAAAAATAGAAATTTTTTGAGAGCTAAAAGTTTCACGATTTTCGTTTGGTATTGTAAAAATATAGAAAAATAGAAAATAGAAATTTGACATTTATGAAAAATTCGCTATTTTCATGTGCTATATCATATAAAATATTAAAATTTTGCAGAAAATAGAAAAATTGTGGTATTTGAAAATTTCGTGATTTTTCGTTTGCTATGTATAGCATGCATAATATTGAAAAAACAGAATAAAACTGAAAATTTTGAGATTATTGAAAATTTTACGATTTTCTTGTGCTATAACATATAAAATATAGAAAAGCGGAAGAAAACGGAAAATATCGTGACTTTTGAAAATTTCATGATTTTCATATGCTATAGCAAACAAAAAATATTGAATAACCGAAGAAAATCGAAAATTCTTGAGATTTTGAAGATTTTGCGATTTTCCGTATAACAAGCAAAATATTGAGAAACCAAAGAAAATATGAAATTTTGAAAATTTCGCAATTTTTTGTGCTATAGCGTGCAAAATATTGGAAATTTGAAGAAAACAAAAATTTTGGAAGTTTTAAAACTTCATGATTTTCGTGTATTTCAGAGGTTCCCAATCACCCGGAGTCTCAATCACTCGATCTATATCTCTTTGTTCTGTTAGGTTCATACAAGCAATCGACGCGCTATTCTTCTTGTAGTTGCATTGTTTTTTGCCTTCTTGATACCTGAAAGTTCTTCAAAAGTCTGAGCAAGCAAAATATTGAAAAATTGAAAAAACAAAAAGTTTTGCAATTTTCATGTGCTATATATATCATCCAAAATTTTGAAGAACCGAAGAAAACAAAAATTTTGATATTTTCGTTTATTATAGCAAGCAAAATGTCTATAAACCAAAGAAAAAAGAAAATTTTAGCATTTTTTTATGCTTTATATAACAAACAAAATAATAAAAAACCGAAGAAAATAGAAAATTTGAGATTTTTTAAAATAACGAAAACAGAAGAAAATACAAAATTTTGATATTTTTGAAAAGTTCACGATCTTTGTGTGCTATAGTAAGACAAACTTGAAAAACCAAATAAAACAGAAAATATTTAGATTTTTTTTTTAAATTTTTAGATTTTCGTGTGCCACAACATGCATAATATTGAAAATCTGAAGAAAACAAAAAACTTTTGAATTATCAAATAATTCGTGATTTATGCAAATTATTGTAAATTTGAAGGAAACGGAAAATTTTAGGATTCTAATAGATACCGCAATTTTCATTTGCTATAATAAAATATCGAAGAACTGAAGAGCATATAATTTTTTAAGATTTTTGAGAATTTCACGATTTTTGTTTGCTATATATTTGTAAAATATTGAAAAATTGAAGAAAACTATTTTTGTGAGGATTTTTTGAAAATTGCGCGATTTTTTGTATGATATATAGCAAACAAAATATTGAAAAACCAAAGAAAAATACAAAAGTTAAGATTTTTGAAAACTACACAATTGTCATGTGGTGGCGATCAAAATATTGTAAATTTGAAGTAAACAAATAATTTTAGAATTTTTGTAAATTTCCCGATTATTATGTATTGTTGCTTGCAAAATATTAAAAAACCAAAAAAAAACAAAATAATTAAGTTTTGAAAAATTTCATGATTTCGTGTGCATGCATAATATCGGAAAAAAGAAAGGATATAGAAAATTTTGTGATTTTCATGTGTTATATCGGAAGAAAAAATAATTTATTTTTGTTAATTTTATGATTTTCTTGTACTACAGTAAGCTTTATTTTGAAAAACCGAAAGCATAAATTTTGATATTTGAAAATTTTGCCATATTCATGTGTAGCGTGCAAAATGATGACAATTCGAAGAAAACAAATTGTTTTGGGGTTTTTGTACATTTTGTGATTCGCGATATAACAATCAAAATATTAAAAAACAAGAGGAAAATGAAAATTTGGAGATGGTTAAAAAAAATCGTGATTTTCATAAGGCTTGTATAGCAAGGAAAGTGTTGAAAAGCTGCGGAAAGAATGGCGAAGTATTTACAAATTATTCTTTCATATATAGAATAATTTACTTCGAAACAAATTTTTTATTGGGTACAATCATCATCATATACGTACAATACGTTGTTCGAGCAATTTCTTATCGAAAATTTTCCCCGCGCATAATGCACGCACTTGCTAGTTATATAAAAAATACGGAAGGTTTTCATGTCAAATGCATGTTTGAATCATTTGGAATAGGATCTTCTCTTTATATTTTATAATTTTGTTAAATGGAATATATTATTCTATCTAAAGTACTGGAAAATAGATTGTGTAGAGGTTAAATTAGCAAAGATGAGAGAGATAACAAAGAAGTGAAGATGAGAGGCTCAAGTTTCAAAAAGATATAAACAACAAGAAAGCAAGCTTATCTGGAGGAATGAACCGATTTGTTTTTTTTTTCACCTACAGATTTACTTAATAGGAAACTCATCCAAACAAACAATTCTGCTAAATTGATCCAATTGAGAGAAAAGGGAATCTAGGTTTTTAGTCCCGGGGATGCGTGTATCTAAACATGCAAATATGAATTGTAATCATGATTTTGTGTATGCATATGAATCATCAGGACAAGGGTACATGGGTTTGATGAATTATAGACCTAATTTTGTATAAACCCTAAATCTTCAGGTTATTTAAGCCATAAAATCATAACATCATGGTCACAAAAGAAAGAAATGACACCCCAAGGATGTCAACACAACCTTCAAAGGAATATATATCCATGAGGAGAACAACACCTTTATCCCAAACTTTTGGGTTCTGCTAATGAACTCCTATGCGAAATCTTAGAACCCCTTGGATTCAAACATGTCGTGTACATCGCAACAAATTAGGATGACCACATGCACGTGTGCGCGCACGCCCACATACATGTGTGTTTAATGCATATGCATATAAATCATTTGGAGAAAGATTTGATGAACCCTAGAGCCATTTTTATGAAATATCATAACCGCACATGACATACAAATAACATCAGTATGTGCAGTTTAACAGTGATCATGTGTTCAATCCAAGCAGTCATGTAACTTAAAACCTTTGCACCAGCCATATATACAGAAAAATTTTAATTTGTCAAGGTTGGTTGTGTCCTGGCCTTCCCTATATTAATTGTGCTCAAGCCGATGTCATTTCCATAATATAGTCACGTCTCCCATGTGCCCAATTTATGAAAACTTGGTAAGTATTGTGTGAGAAAGAGCATAGTGAAAGAGCTTCAATAAAAAGAATGAAAGAGACGGGAAGTAGCAGATTCAATTTGACCTTTAGAAAAGAGAGCCTAATGGTCATACAAAGTGACAGCTTATGTTTACTTAAAAACCATGTAGGAGATTTTGTTTTAAGATAAAGAAAGACAGTAGTTGAGACTTGGATGAACCGTTCACGGCTGTAAAAGTTGTCTAATAGCTATTTTCTGACAGGTCAAGATTGCTTTGGCAGGAGCGCACAAGCAGTTGGAGATATTGCAGAAGGTATTGAATTATATGCAGAAACCTCGATCGTATCATATCTACTCGTTCATTCTTATCCTTTTTTTTTCGGGGTGTTTTCTCAGGAAAAAGCAGACCTGCTGAAGCAGGTGAAGTCATGTAACTGTAACTGAATTGAAGCTACAAATTTTGCTTCTGTTTTTTGATTGAAAAGGATTTTTGATACATCTGTAACAGACATTAACATACTCTGTATATAGGATAGCCGTGAGTTGAGAGCCAACCCGTGAGTTGAGAGCCAAAAGCTTTTAGCCCTTTTTCTTATTTATCCCTCATTTATGTATTTGAGATGTACAACCCTTTCTTCCCCTAGGATCAAAATGTTGCAGGATATAGCCTTCTTGTTATGTGGCGTATTCGTGCATTTATCAGGCTGAGAATTTTTTTAGGCTCAACAATGGTTCAGCGTGGTTCAGATTATGTTGTCCTTTTGTTTTTCTATTTTTGGGTTCCCCTCATGCAATATTCTTTCTCATATTATTATAGCTACGTAGGTATATCAACTTCAAATAAATAATCAGCACTATAGTTTATTCATCAACGATAAATAATTTTTGGAGACCAATTTCAAAATATCAATTTGCTCAAATTTTGTTGAAGTGGGGGCAGGCAAAACCATCGGTGATATTTTGGTCTTTCCCTAGTTCATTTGACAGCATAAGGTAGCAAAACTCGAAGCCTATGGAATTTTAGCAGCTTTTAATACAGAAAGGTGTCAAAGTGTCATGTGGGCAAACTTTGAGGGATTTCCGAGCAGTATACCCACATTAAAATATACTTCAACTCATTTAGTACAAGACACTATAAACTGGTATCAACACTTTCAAGTTAACTTATCGTAAACAAAATATGCCAATCCGTATCTATACATGCTTTATATATTTCAACATAAATCAAATATATGTTGGCCTAAAGGTTACACCAACACGCTTCATTATAGTTAAAACAAGAAAAGAAAAAAGAAACTCATTTAACACCATATACATCATATCAATAGGCGTTTGAACGAGAACGACATACCAGCAAATACAAGATGTAAAATTATGGATACATTTTCCAGCCCCAGCAACCACAAACAAGCTTAAATTTTGATGGGAAACTAAAAATCTTTTTGGGTCACATTATGACACACAAAATAGAAAATAACTGTAGATCAATTTACTTTTCATCTGGATGCTAATGACCAAAAGTTCAAGAGGAATGAAGGCGCGATAGTAAACCAGCAGATAAAAGCCATGGCAACTGCCGTCTCAAAACTTGCACAATGGTTCTCCGCACACATGTTGAGATCATTCCCGATCAGAACCGTGATGCCCGCAGATGAACATGCTGCTGCAAATGTGAGCGATGCCGTGATCTGATAAGAAAAAACAACGACGAGTTATGGATGATTTATTTAAAAAAATTTGCAGGAAACCTCCTTGCTTTTTGATCGAAGGGCAAATGAAAAACCTAAATTATGGTTGCCCCCATAATATATCAACCGCTACTGTTTACAATTATCCGCCCCCCCCCCCCCAAATTATGGTTGCCCCATAATATATCAACCGCTACTGTTTACAATTATCCCCCCCCCCCCCAGATTAGCCTCGATAAAAGCATTAAATAAACAATGTCAATGGAGAAGGTGATAAAATTCAGGGGGTAATTTGGTTGTTGATAATAGTTAAAATTTGGAGAAAAGTTTAATGATTAGAGGCAAAAGCGATGGGGGTTTATTGGTTACCAACACAAAATGGTTAACATGCAGGATATTCCATGAATTCTATAAACGTGCAATTTACCCCCTAAGTAAACAACTACTATGGTTTATAAATTGTCTACCCATAGCCCTAAATGGAAGTATCTAATATACAATGTCAAATGCAAAAAAGCGAAAGAAAACCAGGGTTTTTTGTGGGGGTGTGGGGGTTGGGGGGTGGGGGGGGGGAGTCAGACTAAAGAAAAATTACTGAAAGTGGTCATAGATCATATGTTAAAGGTTAGAGGCTAAAGTGATGGGAGCTTCCTGCCCAAAATATATTAAAGGAAAGCGAGTATCTACAGCTAGGCAACTGTTATTTTCTTTTCACAATCACCAATATGCTTGCATGCAGATGAATCAAGTCATACGAGTCAGTTTTCTCACCCCATCTCCAATGGCGAACAGAATGGTAACACGGGAATTATGCAAATGGCGCCTAACTAGAAGCGCATATAGATCCACAATGGCGGAACAGAGACTCCACAAGCATTGTAAGCTGGTTGCCGCTACAAGATAGCTAGGGGAAAAATACTAAAAAAGGTTAGTCTAAAAGGCTCAAATTTACAAGCATTACCATACCCAAAGAGGCAAATTCTTAGCTCAAAATTTACAAGCATTACTTAGTCCAATGGTATTTGTAATTGAAAAATGGAAAAATAAATTGAAAACCATAATATGCAAGCACCATGCAACATATGTTGAAGAAAGACTTTGAGCAAGAAAAATACATAGATGAGCAACAATTCTGCATGCGATACAAAAGGTTTTCCACCCCTTTCAAGAAGTTGTCAGCTTAAAAATTCAGATGAAACAAACTCCATATATTAGATATTTGATTGCGTTTCATTGGAGGATTTCTCACCAACAAAAATGTTGTGCTATTTGTAAATATGGCTTGCTCTATACACTATATACGAATTATCATTATGGTCTATAAGCCACCAATCAGGAAATGAATGCAGAAAGCAGAAATTTCGTATATAAATAATATCTCAGGTCGTAATGGGCAGCAACCTTGCTTGGCTCCGCAAGGTCTACTAATTCAACAGCATTAATTAATGACGTCTGGAACTATGATACCTTATGTCCATTAATGCTACAAATAGTATATGCACAATCTGTGTCAATTATTGATTATGGCCTTTTATCACAAAAAAAAAAACTGTGTCGATTATGACCAACAACAACAAACATTTATTCCAAATTTTCAGGGCCGGCTAGGTGAATTCCTTTTCTTCATCAGCTCTTGGAAATACAAACCTAGTTCTTAAAGTCAAAAACAATTATTGACAATGAAAAATCCAATATATAGAGTTAGACTACGATCCAACTGATAGGATTTGAAAACAAATCCTATAAACTTGGTAGTCATTGGATCCGTTTTGGGATATGTGCAAATAATTATGAAGAGGTCTTATTCTTTTCAACCATGGCATTATTCTTCGCACATATCCCAAAGTGGATCCAGTGGTTGCAAAGTTGATATAATTTGTTTCAAAATTCTAGGATCTTAGTCTCACACATGGACGCAAGCATGCAAGCACCACCCACACGCTCATGTAGGCACGCACACAATCACAAGAAATTTAAATGATTTAAACAAGCTGGTTGATTTAATATGATATACTAGGGAATTGATTAGGACTTCATGTCCAAAAAAAGGAGTATAATCGAAAAGGAATTTTGACATGATTGGCTTGCAACGGTCTCAAGATATAGGATAACAAATTGGTGCATCAATAATAAGTCAGAGACTTAGAGCAGCTCTTTTATAGGAAATACTGAGGAAGAACCACCGAAGATGTCTAGAGCACATAAAAAAAGACGCTAAATAGACGTGTAGTTAGAAAGAGCAACAACATTGGAGTCTTCGAAGCAATGAAAATAACAAACCTAAATGGACCTGGATGAAGGCAGTTACAAGCATACCAATTTAGAAACAACATATCGGTTTGTGGACATTGAGCCAGTGGCAATTCAGAGGCACCTCAAAGGGTTTGCATTATATACCAAATAGTTTCTTTGGCTACTCGCATTTTCTTTTTCCTTCTTGTTTGTTTTTGCTACACATGAACAAGAAACAAACAACATGATACATGCCCAATTTTTATTCATAGGTTTCCAAGCATTTCCACCACATCAATATAAGATACAGATCATATAAACTACCCAAGTGTAGTTAATATTATTCTCTAATCATGATTTGCTAAAGTAAAAAAGAAATTAAGGAGAAAGTAATAATTTAAAACCTTGTTATCGTTTTTATTCACACAGAAAAAATCCTAGTTATCGTAGAACTTTCTAGGCAAACTCAGGGTTTGGATAATGAGTTTAATGGTTCGCCACTTACCAAGATGTCCCGAAATACATATAGTATACGCCTATGCGTACATGTAGAGCAGTAGAGCTCTTGTAAATGCTTACTATTACAACAAGTTATGGTGTTGTTTACAACCAAAGTTCCACTAAACTTAATATATTAGAGAATAGCCAATAACTACAATGACAATAATTTACTTGCTAATACCTCCCAAAGATCATGTACCTTTAAGTTAAGTAGACTTCCCCCCATTCTCCACATCAAAGCCAGTCATATCTCTACTATAAAAACCATATATCATTTACAAACTGGTAGCTCCCACGTAATAAAATTTTAAGTCCACGAAAAGAAGAGTTTAGAGTTTTATTGTTGGTGCATATATGTCCCCCCTCATGTTTCCTCAAGGTTCATTGTTCGATCATTCATTTGAGGATAGTGTTTTAAAAAGCGTTTGTGTAGGCAACTGGCAGAGTGCTTAAGCGGTCCGGAGCGGCTGACGGCTCAACTTTTGGCTATTAAGCGGGCTGCTATTATGACCCCAATATTCGTGCAAATATACTCTTGGTGTTTACTTTTACTTCATGTCTATGAGCATTATAATAGTAATTTTAAAACATCTTCCTAATAGACCACTCAAACTTGGATTTCATTGGTATTTTTAGTTGCTTACGCCAAAGAAAATGCACATCTAGTCATTTAAAAGTGGGGAAAAAAAGTTAATACCACTAGAATCAATATTAACAAACAACATAATTTGACAAAGAAACAAGGTTGCTGAATTTTTGCGCGGAAGCCTAGACGACGCTCGGCTTTGCTCTTTCTCCTGCTTTTAAAACATTGTTTGAAGGCCCAACACATCCATCCTTACTGGTAGCTCTAAATGGTCTTGGCACCACATCCAAGGAGTGGAAGAGTTGAGGATATGAGAACTATCACAAAATATCATGTTTCAAGGTTAAGGTATCAAACGGTTATTTTTGAGATCGAGTGGTCGTATTTGACCTCTCAGTTCGAAATTATCGGATATTATTTCGTTCGACAATTTTTTTCAAAATATTAATAAATTCTTCAACTAAAGTGAAAGCAAACTATAAACAACTTGGTAAATTAATTAATAATTAATAATGTCTAAAATGATTGCTTTAAAACTTAGTGACAACCTCTGCCATTATAATGCTAACTCTATAGGTGTAGCTAAGGTTATCTATTGATAACATGTCTTTTTAGTAAAATTATTCAAAAAATAAGAAAAATCTACAAATATATTCTCATATTCAAAATATCCACATCATCACAATTAACTTTCTTAAATGCCTTTTTGATTCAAAATTCAAATCTTCCTCCCTCCCAACAATATCCAAGTCATCTCTTTAATTCATAGAGATACCTATGCGTGTTAGCAATTATGAAAAAGAGGCTTCGTTTTTCTAATTAATTATATTGTTGCATGCACACATCCCGAAGTATATCCGATGGCTAAAATATGAGTTTTCAAATCCTACCTATCGGTATGTAACCTCTCTATATTATATATATATATATATATAAGAATAATGGAAAAAAAGAGATCCTAAGAGGATTTTTCATTAGTAGGCGTCAAATATCTATACCCTCCAAGATTTTTTTCAACGATCGGCACCCATCATCTTTATCATGTAAAATGTGGATACACCAAATTTCATACGATTCCACCATTTTTTCACCGTTGAATTATCAATGTAAAAAGTTCTATTGTTAGTAAACTGTTAATTTTGCACCCATTAAATTAACGGTGAAAAAGTGATGGAATCATATGAAATTTGATGTATCCATATCTTACATGATAATGATGAGTGCGGATCGTTGAAAAAAATCATGGACGGTGTATTTTTTCGACGCCATAGTATGAAATTTCATCCTATGGTATCTATCCTCCATTATCCTCGTGTGTGTACACACACACATATATATAGGAAGTTGATCATATGAGGCCGGACCTCATTTTTTATTTTGAGGCCAAACTTTTTAACACACAACTCGCCGTGTTTTTTACCGATCCGTACCGTTCACTTCGATCTACATGTTTTAGATAAGTCGTGGATAAAATTTCACAAGATTTGGAAACGTTTAACACATTCATCAAGTGTACCAAAAATTCATCGACTTTTCGGTGAATGAAAGATGCGATCGCTTGAAGGCCGTGTTAGAAATCTTCAAATCTCATAAAATGTTGTATACAATTTTAGATAAGTCGTGGATAAAATTTCACAAGATTTGGAAACGTTTAACACATTCATCAAGTGTACCAAAAATTCATCGACTTTTCGGTGAATGAAAGATGCGATCGCTTGAAGGCCGTGTTAGAAATCTTCAAATCTCATAAAATGTTGTATACAATCTATCTAAAACATATAGATCGAAGTGAACAGTACGGATCGGTGAAAACGCATTGGGTTATGTGTTGGAAATTTTGGCCTCAAACAAAGAAATGAGGTCTGGCCTCATAAAATCAGTTCCATATATATATATATATATATATATATATATATAAGAATAATGGAGGAAAGATGCCATAGGAGGGGATTTCCTCCTATGGCGTCGAAAAAATACCGCTCTCATTTTTTCCGACGATCGGCACCTACCATCTTCATCGTTGTCATCTAAGATGCGGGCACACCAAATTTCTTGTGATTCCACCACCTTTTCACCGTTGATTTAGCAATGTAAAAAGTTCTGTTGTTGGTAAACCGTTAATTTTGAACCCACTAAATCAACGGTGAAAAAGTTGTAGAATCACATGAAATTTGGTGTGCCCGCATCTTAGATGATAACGATGATGATGGTGGGTGCCGATCGTCGGAAAAAACGAGGGAGGACGTACTTGTTCAACGCTATAGGAGGAAATCCCCTCCTATGGCCTCTTTCCTCCATTATTCTCTCTCTCTCTCTCTCTCTCTATATATATATATATATATATATATATATATGCACATGAATGTGATTTAAATATATATTTGGAATAAAGTTTTATAGGTAGCTCTATGAATTAAAAGAGATGGCTTAGATAACGGTGCCTAAATTATTAAGGGGGGAAGGAGATTTGAATTTGAATAAAAAAAACTTTTAAAAAACTTATTTGTGATGATGTAGATATCTTGAATGAGAGAATAGATTTGTTGATTTTTCTTCTTGAATTATTTTACTAAAAAGGCAGGCCATCAATAGATAACCCTAGCTACACCCATCGAGTTAGTATTATAATGGGAGAAATTGTCACCAAACTTTAAAACAACCATTTTAGACATTATTAATTGAAGGCAGCCTTAGCGAGGGATGAATAAGGCTTTATGTCACACGGAGTAATTTTTGCGAAACACAGAAATTATTTAGCGGAAATAAAGAAAATTTAAAATACTATCACAATCACAGAAAGTAAATGGACACCGAGAATTGTTATCGAGATTCACCAACCCTATGGTTAATCTCTGGTTGAGAACTCCTGCTTAGAATTCGACACACTATCCAGTGACTCCTTGCGGGTGGAGAAACCCAGATCTTTTCTCAGAATCAGATCCAATCTTTTACAATTGCAGTCTGTTAATCATCTAGACTTTTTCCCAGGCTCAAATCCAAACCTTTACAACGTGAAGATTTTAGACTTTTTTCACTAGGTCGTACGAGATAAGATTTTTCAATCTTAATAAACCAACTCTAACATACTAACGATCTCAAAAGATAAATCAAAGTTTTGATTCAAGAAGATGAGCGATTGTATTTTGGAGAATAACAAAAGTTTAAAAAGCAAATTTGAAGAAGTTTTTCAAGATTAAACAAGTTTAAAAACAATCGCTTTTTTGAAACTTTTTAGTGATCTTTTTCTCTCTAAAAGAATAGAAAAGTCTAATAGCTCTAGAATGATTTCTTCTCTCAGAAAAAGAATAGTAAACAACTTGAGAACAAGAGAGACAGAGTTTTCACGAACACTCAAGAGTAAAGTAAATGAAAATCGAGTAAAAAAACGTTTTTAAATTGTATAGAAACTTGTCATATATATAGAGAAACAATGTGGAACAGTTAGGACAATTATTACAACTGCCCCTAAAAGAGAGGACAATTATTGGCAGTTTAAAGCTGCTAAGAATTCAAAAATCCCACCAAAATTCAAATTTCAAAAATTTCAAAATCTACAATGTACGTCCGACATAGACGTCTATAGGATGTCCATAAGGGACGTCTATATCTGATATCTTCAGATATAGAACTTTGAATTTTTGAAAGAAAATTTAAAATAGACTTTGGTGTTTAGGGATTGAAATAGTAAATTTTGATTCTAACCCTTTGAGATCGACTCGACTCGACTCAAAATAAAGTAGAAAAGTCTTGAATGTCTTCGACATGTGACTTTTCCGCTTATAGCCTTTGAATGCGTATTGAGTGCGTCTCAATCTTGACCGTCTTGAGATGTCAGTTGCGATAATAAATGTCCTTATACTTGAATAACACCAATTGTGGAGCGCTTTGACTAATCTGACATGGTTGGTAATCATATAGTATATTTAACATATGGTTTTGTAAAATAAACAAAACATAAAGAGATTCACAAGCTAACAATCTCTCCCTTTTTATATTTTACAAAACACAAAATAATTTGAAAATATATTCATATGCTTTCCCTTAATATATGCTCATTATTTCTCCCTTTTTTTGGAAATATAAAAAAAGTTGTAAGCATTGAGAAGAAATACGAAAAATAAGAAAGTATGGGAATATGATTTTATAAAATGTGAGAATAAGAAAGTTATTGAAGATGCATAAAAAGAAGGAAAAGAACTACTTAGATTTAAGCATACAAATGACATAACTTCAAATACTTAATAAGTTTCTAATACAAACTACACATAAACTTAAACAAGTGCAAATAGAAGCAAATGCATGATCTTAATACATAAAAAAATAAATAAAATAAAATAAAGAACTACACATCATCATCTGGTTGTGGAGCCTGATCGACATCCATGTGAGGGTGGTACTGAAATGGAGGCGATGGAGGATACGAAGTGTGAGCATACTGATAATCGAGGTGGTAATGGAGATAAACTTGTGTTCCATCTAGGCGGGTGTTAAGATTGTCGAAACGATTGTTGATATTGAGATTCAAATTATCGAATCGTTGGAAGAAACGGTCTTCAAATTCTTGAAAATTGTAAGGAGGTGATTATTGTGGTTCGGGAGCCGGAGGAGAATGTGGCGGAGATTGATGTGGAGGAGATGGACCTTGCATGTCATAATCCAGGCGTACATTATAAAAACCGAAATGTTTGTCGACAGACTGAACATAAGGGTGAATAGTGGGATTGATACCAGTATATTCAATGATCTTTGTGATCACTTTGCCGTAATAAAGATTGGATATGAAATTCGGAAAACTCCATATCGAATTGATGATAAACAAAGGAAGATTAACTTTGCTTTGAGCCAACGCACAATAGATAAGGAGTTTGTCTGTTAATGTGATTCTATCTCTACAACCGGATTTAGGATACACGGTATGACCCAAGAGAAATGCTAACACACGAGCTTGTGGTGTAAGAGTTTGGATGAGAGGAATATTGAACAAATGAGGGTAATCATTACCGTGGAGAAGTCGAGAGGCATCCTCTCAGGCCACATTGGGTGGAAAGTGAGGAAAAATAGAGTGCGTAACGATAAATGTCCATACCTTCATTAGAAACCTGAAGGATCCTAGCGAAAGATTTAGGTGAAATAGTGATAGTGCATCTTTGAAGCCTAGTACGAAGAGTTGTGACATTGTTTTGGTTACTAATTAGGTTGGAGTAAAAGAGATAGCCAAAATTGACATGGATGGCACAATCAAGTTGAAGAAAAGGAACCCGATCTTGAAATTGAAGTAAAGGAATGAGTTGAAAATGTGTGATTTCATTCAAGCGAACGAACACACACGATTCGTTTCTTGACTAAACGATCGTAGAGAGCAGAAGCTTTCGGGTTGATGAAGGAGAACAGGACATCTTCTTCGACTTCTTCGTCGGTTTGTGCTTGAGTCGTATCCTCGTACTCTTGATCGTAAGTTTCATCTTCTTCTTCGTCGTAAGATTCACTCTCGGATTCTTCAATTGGTTGTGATGGATGAGGTGCTTGACGACGGTATTTGTTTGTTGATGATTCACCAACTTCCACATTCTTGGTTAGAACCATGTTTAAAGAACTGAAAAAATTAAGATTTGAGTAGAAATTTTAGAAGAAAGAGAAAAGACATGAAGTTATTAAGGTTTAGAAGGGATGAGAGGAATAAATAGGAGTTGAATGGACGTCATAAATGTAAAGGAACGGATCCAAGGGATGTGATTTTTCAAGGAAAAGTCGCGTCTGTTGGCAGAAAACAACATATGGACGTCCATACCCAAATGGATGTTATCATGGACATCCATTCAGATATCTCTGCACATGTTTTTTCTAAAAAACTGTGCATGGTAAATTTAGAGGAAATGGTTGGTTTTGAGGATAAAATTGGTGTCTAAACTTGGAGGTAATATATATATATATATATATATATACACACACACACACAAATAAGAAACAATGTTAACGGAAAACAACTATGTTTTATTTCATTAACATAAACGATACATAATTGATACATAAAGACAAAAAAAAGAAAAATCTATCCTAATACAACGACGAACTTATACATTAATATAGAAAAAATAATACAAACAAACATTAACATGACATAAAATACGGAAATCTTTGAGAAAACAACGAAATTTAAAAGCGAGAGAGATGCTTCCAAAATTCAGTCGTTTTGATCTCTTTTTCTTTGATAAACTATCCCTTCATCCTGTCGAACGCCTGAATTTGAGTGTTGTGGGCCTCAATTCGGACGATCATTATACTCTCATATATACCCAGACGAACGTAGAATGTATCATTATCTCCAGTCTCAAAACCATTAGGGGCATGGTAGTGACGATTCGCATTGGGAGACGGATCGACTGGAAGAGGGTCTTCACCGGTTGGAGGAATAGGGAATGTGAATTTCTCGAACGGTTTTTCAGAAGAATGCGGCGAAAGGGATTGTGGTAGAGTGAAAGGGAGAATCCATGATGGATTAGACGACGAACGATCTAGAGAGATTCGTTCTTGTTTGATTCACTTTGACGATAGTAATCCCATCTTTCTAAGAAGGGTTGTCCCAGTAACCATCATTCGTTTAGACATGATTTAGTGTAGGTTGAGTATGTTTGAGAAAAAATAGTGTGAACACAAGATGAAATAAACAAAGTGTGTTCAATTCTATTTATGGAAGGAATTTGGGATGGTTTTAAAACTGATGAACAATTTTAAAAACGTTTAAAGTTTGAATTTTGAAAAATTCAAACGTTTAAACCCTAATAAATTAATCAAACTACTGCACAGTTTGAATGAACAGATACATAAATGGACGTCTATTTTGAAGATTTTTTTACGAGAGTTTTCTAAGTGTAAGATTCAAATTGTTGTATATCATTTTATTTCTAGTTCTAACATATTTAGTTCACCTCTAATCTTTGCAAAACGAGTTATATCTAAGAGTTTTGTGAATATATCGGCCAATTGTGAATCGGTCGGTATATATTCAAGAATAATATCACCCTTGTGATAGTGATCTCGTAGGAAGTGATATCTAATATCTATGTGTTTGGTTCGACTATGTTGGTCAGCGTTTTTGGTCATTTGGACTGAGCTGATATTGTCACAAAGTATTGGTATTTTAGAGACTAATTCTTTGTAGTCTTCTAGGGTATATTTAATCCAAAAACTTTATGCACATGTACCGACGGCAATGTACTCTACTTCAGCAGTGGACAATTCTACTGATACTTGTTTCTTAGAATTCCAGGATACTAGGCAGTTTCCTAGGAAATAACATGTACCGCTAGTACTTTTTCGATCAGTTTGACTTCCAGCATAATCGGCATCCGAATAACTTGTTAAGTGAAACATATTATTCTTAGGATATCATAACCTTAGATTGATTGTGCCTTTGAGATATTTAAAAATTCTCTTGACCACTACCAAGTGTGATTCTTTAGGATCAGCTTGGAATCGTGCACAAAGACAGACGATGTACATTATACCAGATCTATTGGTAGTAATATAACAAACTTCTAATCATACCTCGGTAGAGTTGTAAATTGACATCCTTACCGGTTTTATCCTTGGTGAGTTTCATTGTTGCCATCGGTGTCTCACATATTTTTGCATCTTCTAAGTCGAACTTCTTGATGAGTTCTTTTGTATACTTAAATTGATTGATGAATAGTCCTTCTGAACTTTGTTTGATTTGAAGTCCGAAGAAGTTCAGTTCTCCCATCATATTTATCTCAAATTCATCCTGCATAGATTTTGAGAATTCTTGGCATAGCTGCTCATTAGTAGAACCGAATATAATATCTTCAACATATATTTGAACTACGATTATATCCTTTCCATATGATTTAGTGAATAATGTTTTATCTACCGTCCCTTTCGTATACCCTATCTTGGATAGGAATGTACTGAGTCTTTCATACTAAGTCCTAGGGCCTTGTTTAAGACCGTATAATGCATTTTCCAATTTGTATACATACTCAGGATGTTGTGATTTTCAAAGCCTATATTTGAACTACGACGATATCCTTTCCATATGATTTAGTGAATAATGTTTTATCTACCATCCCTTTCGTACACCCTATCTTGAGTAGGAATGTACTGGGTCTTTCATACCAAGTCCTAGGGTCTTGTTTAAGACCGTATAATATCTTTTCCAATTTGTATACATACTCAGGATATTTGTGATCTTCAAAGCCTGGAGGTTACGCTACATATACTTCTTCATATATTGTCTCATTCAAGAAAGCGCTTATCACATCCATTTGAAATATTGTAAAGTTTTTAAACCAAGCAAAGACTAATAATATCTTTATAGCCTCATGTCGAGCCACGGATGCGTAAGTTTCATCATAATCAATTCCTTCAACTACCTTGAGCGACTAATCGTGTTTTATTTCTTACGATATTCTCCAACTCATCTAGCTTGTTTCTGAAAACCCATTTAGTGCTTACAATTGGTCTATTAATGGGTTTTGGAACTAATTTCCAAACTTTATTTCTTTCAAATTGATTTAACTCTTCTGACATTGCTTTTATCCAATACTCATCATTCTCGGCTTTTTAAAAATTCTTCGGTTCTATGACCAAAATGAATGCTAAGTTGACACATAAGTTAAATCTTGATGATCTAATGACCACTTCTCTATCAATATCTCCTATAATCAAATCTTTAGGATGGTTTTTGTTGAATTGCCAATTCTTTGAAAGAGAAGTATCGATAACTTGCTCTTATTGTTCCATTTGATTGGTTTCAACAATTTTATCTATTGATGGATTATCCAAATCTTTTGTTAAGATTGGATCATCATCTAAACTAGTATCTAGATTTAAGAGATTGGTTTCATCAAACTGAACAAGCCTACTATCTTAAATGGTCGAAATTCGTTTATTAAGAACACGATAGATTTTTCTGGTCATAGAGTAACCAACAAATATGCTTTCATCGCATTTTGAGTCGAACTTTCATAAATTTTCTAATGTATTTAAAATGTAGTATTTACAATTGAAAACTTTGAAATACTTAACATTTGGTGCTTTACCATAAAATAGTTCGTATGGTGTTTTGTTTAAATGTTTTCTAATTATTACCCTATTTATTATATAGTAAAAAGTGTTAATAGTTTCTGCCCATAAATATTTTGGTAGATTATTTTCATTGAGCATGGTACATGTCATTTCTGGTAAGGAGCGGCTTTTCCTTTCAACACCACCATTTTACTGTGGAGTTCTGGCACACGAGAATTCGTGTTTGAAACCTTTATTATTATAATATTCTTCAAATATTTGGTTTTCAAACTCTCCACTATGATCACTTCTTAACCTTAATATTCTTAAATTCATTTCGTTTTGAATTTGTTTTGAAAAGATTTTAAAAGTTTTAAAAGTCTCATCTTTGGTTTTTAAGAAAACCCAAGTAAATCTTGAGTAATCTATTATTACATATGCATAAAATTTGCCCCCTAAACACGCATTGCGACTAGGACCAAATAGATCCATATGAAGTAATTGGAGTGGAGTTTCAGTTGAAACGTTATTTTTAGGTTTAAAAGACATTTTAAATTGTTTATCTCTTTGGCAAGTATAGCATAGTCTTTCTATAAACTTTAGACTGGATATGCCTTTAACTAGGTTATTCCTTATAATTTTGGATAAAGTACTCATTGAGGAATGGCCTAATCTTATATGTCAGAGTAAAGGGTCTACTTCATTATTTGCTATTAAATATGTAATATTTGGATTTTTAAAATCTTGTGTATATATTATATATATGTTATGTTATCTTTTACCAGATAGGACTATTTTATTATCATATATTATATTGCATGTCTTTTTTGAAAACGACGTTATACCCTTTATCGCAGAACTGGTTAACACTAAATAGGTTATGTTTTAAATTTTCTACATATGGTACATCTTTTATGATAGTTGAGTTAGATGAGTTATTAAAGCAAATACCACCTTTACCGATAATCTTGCCTTTGTTGTCGCCGCCAAAAATGGCACTGCCACTTTCTTCTCTTTATAGTGTTTCGAAATTTGAATGTTTTTGGTCATATGTCTTGAACAACCACTATCAAGTATCCATCGACTGCTACGTCTTTGGATGTCCTACAATATAGGAAAAACAAGATGTTACTTTTGGAACCCAAACTATTTTAGGTTGATTAAGACTAAAATTGTATTTATAAATGGAATTATTTTAATTGTGGCAATATTGTGATGTGTCCTAATATGCAACAATAGTCACGCGTTGAAGTAGTATATTTATTACCATATTTATAATAATAATATTTAGGTTTATAAGGTTTAGTTTTAGAAACTAATTATGTATACTTATTAAAACATAATCCTACTTTATCACGGTGTTTAATAGATTGTCCTAGCAAAATATCTAAATTATTTTTACTTTTAATAAAATTCAAAATCATTTCATCTTTTATTTCTAATTTTTGTTTAAAATCAAAAATTTCAAATTTAGTTGTTTCAATTATATTTTCTTTAGTTAAGGTTGTAGACTTAAGTTTTTCATTTAAGTTTTCATTGTCTAATTTAACTTCATTTAATTCATTTTTAATTACTATTTCTGAATTATTCTTTACGTTTAATTTAGTTTTTAAAATTTTATTTTTAAACTTAATCTTATCGTAATTATCTTTAAGAAAATGACAGACTAATTAAATCTGTTTTACCAAGAGATTCAATATCAAAGTCGTCATCGGTTACCTCATCGTCTAGTGTCATGAAGCATATGTTGACGACTTCGGTTTCCGAGTTACTGGAATCCGTGTCGTCTCAAATTGCTTGAAATGAATATTTTTCTTATTCCTTTTTTGACTTTCATTCGTCTTTATTGAGAGATGGACACTCGGACTTTAAATGGCCTTCCCTATTGCACTCAAAACACCACAACGTTTTATTAGAATTAAAATTCTTATTACGCTTATATGTACCTTTCTTTTGAGGACATCTTCTAGACTTCAGATACTTCTTGAAATGTCTTGCAATGCGGGTCATTTCTTCGTCGCTTTCATCATCACTTGATTCTTTAGGCTTTATTTGGTAGCAGTGTTTTAAAAGCGGAAAAGAAAAGCGGGACGGTCAAGAAGCCAAAACGCTTAAGCGCTGCTTAAACGGCCGCTCAGAAATCAGAACAGTGGTGTTTCATCAATATTCCTTTTTTGTCAATAAATAATGATTCTCATTACGTTCTAATTTGCTTTTGTACTAGCAAATACCTAAATTTAACCCAAAATTTAATAAATTTGCTTAGACGATATATAGTTTGCTAAAATATACTCAAATAATTTAATGCAAAATGGAAATTTTCTTAGAATTTATTAGCATATAGTGCTTATAAGCTTTTCGATACCCAGTATGAAGCATCATAGCTCAAATCAGTAAAAATACTTACCAAATTATTAAAAAAGTATCTAAAAGTTTATAACTCGAAACCAGATGGAGTCAAAATCGAAATTCAAAAACTACTGGAAATCGAAATAGAAAACTTAAGCATGGCTTGAAATCAATTTAAATCTGACTTCTTGAAGTTGATAAATCTAAAATTTTGGAGTATTGAAACCCAAATCTTGAAGTGTCTCAAAACCGGCTCGACAACCGTGGGATTTATCGAGTCGAGCACGAAGAATAGAAACGTGGAAAAAAAGAAAAAGAAAAAATAGAATGTTGTATTAATTGGTATTTGTGTATTCTTACTCCAATAACAATACGTATATACCCTTTATAACACTTATAAGGTGTATACATCAATAAAATAGGTTATAAAATATCACCCGCTTAAACGGGATAAAGCAGAACGACGAAACCCGCTCGGCCGCTTAAGACTACCAAACAGTGTTTTAAAAAACGGCCGCCCAAGCAATTAAGCGGCCGCTTTTTAAAACACTATTTAGTAGTCATAGCCCTTAGCGTGATGTCATCCATTAAGCGTCATTCCCCTGTTTTTGTTTAAGATCTCCTAATTGCATCGCGTAAGTTTTTAATTTTCCTATAAGAATGTCAACTTTCAACGTTATCATGTCATTAGCCTCTTCGATGGTAGTGATCTTAAATTGCTATGATATCGTAAGAGCTCTCAGCAACTTATAGCACTTTTCTTTATTATCGAATTTCTTTCCTAAATTGAAAAGTTCGGTTATGACATTATTGAATCGAGAATACATGAAGTCGATCGATTCATCATCTTTCAATTGGAACATCTCATATTCATGCATGAAACGATTGATCTTACTCTCTTTGACTTGACCGGTTCCCTCATGGGCAATCTGGAGGATAGTCCAAATTTCATTAGCAGTCTGACATATTGAGATTCTATTGAATTCTTCTGAAGAATTCAATGAACAATGAAGTGCATTCATTGCTTTGACGTTTAACGTCATCAATCTCTTATCAACATCTGACAATGGATTTGTCGTAGGAAGAACAAAGATCTTTTCAATGATCTCTAAAACTTCTGGATCTATACATTGAAGGAAAACTTTAATCTTAGTTTTCCACAACCGATAGTTTGTACCGCTGAACCAGGGAAGACACTTAATTACTTGTCCTCCAATATGGATTGACATAGGATCAGAAACTCAAGAGATTAATCTTACAAACAGAGTAACCTGCTCTGATACCAATTGAAAATAGCCTTAGACGGGGTGAATAAGGATTTATGACAAACACGGAGTAATTTTTGCGAAACACAGAAATTATGCAGTGAAAATAAAGAAAGTCTAAAATACTAATTATCACAATCACAGAAAGTACATGGACACACAAGATCGTTATCAAGATTCACCAACCCTGTGGTCAATCCTTACCTGAGAACTCCTGCTCAGGATTCGACACACTATCCAGTGACTCCTTGCGGATGGAGAAACCCAGATCTTTTCCCAGGCTCAGATCCGAACATTTACAATTGCAGGCTGTTAATCACCTAGACTTTTTCCCAGGCTCAAGTCCAAACCTTTACAACGTGAAGATCTTAGACCTTTCTTCATTAGGTCGTACACGATAAGACTTTACAATATTAATAAACCAACTCTAACAATTCTAACGATGTTAGAAGATAAATCAAAGTTTTGATTCAAGAAGATGATCGATTGTATTTTGGAGATTACCAAAAGTTTAAAAAACAAATTCGAAGAAGTTTTTCAAGATTAAACAAGTTTAAAAACAATCACTTCTTCGAAACTTTTTAGAGATTTTTCTTTTCTAAAAGAATAGAAAAATCTAATGGCTCTAAAAAGATCTCCTCTCTAAAAAAGAGTAGTAAACAACTTGAGAACAATAGAGGCAGAGTTTTCATGAACATTCGAGAGAAACAAATGAAAATCGAGTGAAAAAACGTTTTAAAATTGTATAAAAACGTGTCCTATATATAGGGAAACAATGTGGAGCAGTTAGGACAGTTATTACAACTGCTCCTGAAAGATAGGACAGTTATTGACAGTTTATAACCGATAAGAATTCAAAAATCCCACCAAAATTCAAATTTGAAAAATTTTCAAAACCCGTAATGGACGGCCGACATAGACGTCTATAAGACGTCCATAAAGATGTCCATATCTGATATCTTTAGATACAAGATTTTGAATTTTTGAAAGAAAATTTAAATGGGTTTTGGTGTTTAGGGATTGGAATAGAAAAATTTGATTCTAACCATTTGTGATCGACTTGACTCTAAACTCAAAATAAAGTAGAAAAGTCTTGAATGTCTTTGATATGCGACTTTTCCGTTTATAGCCTTTGAATGTGTCTGAATCTTGACTGTCTTAAGATATCAGTTGTGATAACGAGTGTCCTCATGTTTGAATAACACCAGTTGTGGAGCACTTTGACTAATCTGACATGGTTAGCAATCATATAGTATATTTGAAATTTGGTTTTGTAAAATAATCAAAACACAGAGAGATTCATAAGCTAACATTAATTATTACAGAATTCGCAAAATTGTTTATAATTTGCTTAAATGAGGGGTTATTTTTTTGGTTTCGTCCAGTCATTAATAACTACCATCCATCCTGGCTCAGCCCGGTCGTCCCGACCTCTCGCTCAGTCCTTATCAAAATCATGGGGCTAATTCTTCCTCAATGAGATGACATGTTTAGTCTACCTAGAAAGACAAGTGGGATGAGGCTTTCACGGACAAGTCGTCGCTTTAGGTCCAATTTCTACCGCTTTGATCAGTGGGCTATCCAGACTCGAATCATTGGAATTCACTTTGCTTGCTTTCCCTTATATTATATAGAAAGTATTTCCCCGGCCTGGAATCAAAAGGAAAGCCTAGAATTCTCAATCGTCAAATTTCGATATAAACTGCCCGGTCCCCAGTTGCTAATGATCTATGGTCAAGGGTCAATCGCTGAGGTGAATCTGGATCGGTCTTTCGTTGTTCGCTCTGTGGCAAAAGGTCAAGGCTCATCGGGAATCGAATGACTTTCTTTCTTATCTCCTTCCTTGTCCAAAGTCTTGATCGGTTGAGCTCTTGTTCTCTAAAAAAGTTCAACACCGGACAATGAATGAGGTGATTGAATCATGGATCAAGACTTCATCGAAATCTGATGAGGACCTAAAGGCTCTAGTTGCATGGGTTATATGGAAGACAAGGTGTGATTTTCTCTACTACACGAGCAATCATCTCATTTGTGCGAGCTAGGTGAATTAAAAACACTATGTCAAATCCGTGCTTCTATCAATCGAGAGAAGATCAGACGTCTCAAAATTCATCGCTCTCTCAATTCATGGTAGTTGACTTACATTTGTCAAATAAAAACATCAGACTTTTCACGCATGACGTCTCAAAATTCATCGCTCTCTCAATCCAAATGGAGTCTCTGTTTCGGCAAAAGTTCTTGAGTGTCAGTGATAAAATCTCCATTGCCGACCTTGTGAGGACCAAGCCGGGGAAGAATGAAAGCAACACCGACTTTATCGCCCGATGGCGTAATCTCACAGTCAAGTGCGAACCGTCACTGGAGCAGGACCAGTCCGTCAGCCTTCTCATTGGGAACCTCAGCAATTGGATGGTCCCGTTCTTGTGTATAGCAGGCCTCAAGACGTTTCAAGAGCTAACCAAGAAAGTCCAAATGCTGGAACGCTCGAAGCAAGAGTCTACCCCGGACTCTCAGACAGACAAAACTTGGAAAAGCAAGCGGGACGACAACCGTAGAAGCGGGAGTTCCAGCAGTACCAATGTTTTCAATGCGTCCGACAATGAAGAAAAGCGAAGGGCGGGCGGATCCAAAACCAACCGGTCTCGAAAGCCATTGCTGGGAGGAGATGGGCCTTCCCTAGAGGAGAAAAAGAACAAGATTTACTTTTTCAAAAGGGACAAGGTCCGCAAGATATTTAAACATGTCTTGAACAACGGCCTACAATTGCCGGAGTCAAAAAGACCCTAAGAAGCAAAAATGACCGACAATCCCCTTTATTGCTCGTACCACCGAGTAGTGAGCCATGTGATCGAGGATTGCTATATCTTCAAGGACTGGGTCGAGAAGCAGTACAAGGCTGGAGAGATCGAGCTGTCCAAAAGTGTGTTGGTGAACAATCAAGTTGCGACCACCAACTTTATACAGACAGAAGCTGAAGCCTTCTGCGAGCAGACAGCCGAACCCGCTGTCCTGAGAAATGAAACGGACTCACCGCAGCCTCCGTGGAGTACGCACATATCTAATAAGACGAAGAAGATGATAAAGCTACTTCGAAAAGAGCCCAGGAAGGAATCGGAAGGGCAGAAGAAGCATACCTTTCCAGCTGCCAATACGGCTCCATCGGTCTCAAAATCCAAAAAGCTCAAGAAGAAGAGAAGTGCAGCTCGATACGGAAAAGAGTCTACAAGGAGATCGACCATTCAAAAATATATCGATTCCCTCGAAGACTATGAACAGAAGGAAAGAACTGTAATTCAATTGAAAGAGTTCTTCCCTGTAGAAGCGGCTGGGATTCTGGAGGAGATAGAAGAAGACTCCAATGAAGAGATCCCTATAGTGACCTGCTACGCCATCCACCTGGACAGCAACTCTGAAGAGGAGCTCTGTTTTCTCGAAGAGGATGAAGAGCTCGCCACTAAGGCCAACCAAATCCAGCTCAGAAGCGGCAGGGCTCTACCGCCAAATCAGGGCAACGCCCCAAAAGGGAAGGAAAAACAAGTCGCTAATGAAGAAGATGGCAGAGAACTTGTCCATGAAGATTCGAGTCCTTCCCTAGTAGACTATAATGTCTTGGCTCATCTCCGAAAGCTCACGTCTCTCCTGAGCATCTATGATGCCTTGGTCCTATCTAAAGAGCTTAGAGATGTTCTCATTCATGCTTTACAAAACCCTGAGCGGTATCAGGCTCGCTTTGCGGAAATTAGTACAAAAGAAGCGCAGTGCACTTGGCAAGCCGCCGCAGTCACGTTTAAGGATGAAGACTTGCTACTGGGAACGGCTGAGCATAATCGGCCGCTTTACGTGACCGGGTACAGCGACGAATATCGGATTAATCGCATATTGATTGATCCGGGGTCCTCAGTGAACATCATGAACTTGCGAACTCTGAAGAGTTTGTCGATGGACGTCTGACACCTGTTAAAGGAAAGGATTGTCATTCAAGGCTTCAACCAAAATTGCCAGCAAGTTCTGGGATCCATAACTCTGCCAATCAAATTTGGGGATCTGCAGACCGAAGCTAAGATATACGTGATCGATGCTGACACGTCTTATAAAATTCTCTTGGGGCGGCCGTGGCTCCACGATTACAGCATCATTCCGTCAACTCTCCATCAATGCATGAAGTATACTAAAGATGGCGAAGAAAGACGCATTGACGGAGACATCCAGCCGTTCGGTGTGCATGAAGTCCGATATGAGAATTCTCGGTACTTTATGAACGTCCAAAATGCTGAGTCACAGCTGACCAAAGACAGAACAGCCCCGAAACTCAAAAGCAAATCTGAGTCGGCTGTCACTTTCAAAAGAAAAAACGCCCAAGTGCGCCCGCGTTTTGGTAGCGACACTGATGAGTCCGACGTTGGAAGTCAATCCTTCCGTAAAACTCGCCCTCGTTTCGGTAGCGATACGAACGAATCTGTTACTGAAGCCCCATCTAGCAGCAAAGTCCGCCCTCATGTTGGCAGCGACACTGAAGAGTCGGAAAAAGAGGACCTGCCGTGCAACAGCTGTGCAGATTGGACCCCTGTGCAACAAACAAAACTACAAGAGATCTTCGAAATTGCAAAAAGGCCCCAAACTGTCACAAGGGTGCCGGAACAGATGTGCAAAGAGCTCGATGCATTGTCAGTCTCCGCCGTAGACCAGCTGAAAACTTTCTACGTTCCCGGAAGGAAAAATGGACAGAAGGGCAACCTGTTTTATGGGTCAAATCCTGTTGTGCATCTGGACGATTTGTCTGTCGCGTGCCTTCCATATGAGATAGGCATAAGAGCCATCCTCAATCCCAGATACTATGCGCCCGAGATGCGGGAATATTTCAAAAAGTGCGGATGCCGGTTATATCAAATGGAGCCCGAAGCAAAGTTTTATGAAGGGCTATGGCATCCGCCCCAGGTCCGAGCACTCATCGATGGACGAATTCCAGATAGACGGGGCATAGGCTTCATTCAACCGGATTCTAAAGCATGCTACATGATCCATATTGGGGAAGCCAGCGAAGAGTCAAATGATGAAGACGAGCTAGCCGAGCCAGAAGAAGCTCCTCAGGAGCTCGAAGATGGCGGACAAGCAACCTTCGACGAACTAGACGAGATTGACTTAGGAATGCCTGATAATCCAAGGCCAACCTACATCAGCTCACTCTTATCAGAGGAAATGAAAGCGCAGATAATCGCCCTGCTGCACGAGTTCGTCGATTGCTTCGCGTGGACGTATAAAGAAATGCCTGGACTTTCCCCTGAAATGGCCGTGCATAAACTGGCTATATCTCCTGATGCTAAGCCAGTCAAACAAGCTCCTCGAAGAATGAGAAGGGAACTAGAAGAAAAGGTCATTGAGGAAACCAAGAAGTTCATCGATGCCGGCTTCATCAGGAAGGAGAAATATGCAGACTGGATCGCATGCATAGTCCCAGTGAAGAAGAAAAATGGGCAGATCCAAGTTTGTGTCGATTTCAGGGATCTCAACAAGCCATGTCCTAAAGATGACTTACCGCTACCGGTCATGGAAATGATGGTCGATGACACCTCAAATTACGAGTTGTTCACCTTTATGGATGGCTCGTCTGGATATAATCAAATCAAGATGTCGCCTGAGGATGAGAAACACACAGTATTTCGAACCCCGATCGGAATATATTGCTACAAGGTGATGCCGTTCGGACTGAAGAACGCAGATGCTACATATCAAAGGGCAATGACTAATATCTTTGATGACCTAGTCCATAAAGTCGTCGAATGCTATGTTGATGATCTGGTAGTCAAAACTAAAGCCAAGGCCGACCACATCCAAGATCTTAAGACCGTTCTCACCAGACTGAGGGAATACGATCTGAAGATGAATCCTTTAAAGTGCGCTTTTGGCGTGTCATCGGGAAAATTCCTAGGCTTCATAGTCCGACATCGAGGGATCGAAGTCGATCCATCAAAGATAAAAACCATCATGGAGATGCCCCCTCCGAAGAGTCTGACACAGCTAAGATCTTTTCAAGGCAGGCTTGTTTACATACGGAGGTTTATCTCAAATTTATCGGGGAGATGTAGGCCCTTCTCAAAGCTCATGAAGAAAGGAGCTCCTTTTGTTTGGGATGCCGAATGTCAAAAGGCGTTCGAAAGCATCAAACGGTACTTGTTGCACCCTCCAGTGCTGGCCGCTCCCATTCCAAATAAATCGCTGATTCTCTACATTGCCGCGCTGGATGAGTCACTCGGTGCGCTCCTTGCTCAGAACAACGAGGAAGGAAAAGATAATACCCTCTACTACCTCAGTCGAACTTTAGTCGGGACAGAACACAACTATTCCCCGATCGAAAAGCAATACCTGGCTTTGATATTTGCTGTGAAGAAGCTGAGGCACTATCTACTCGCTCATCGGGTTATGCTGATCTCCAAGGTCGACCCGCTCAAACACTTGATGACCAAAACAAGCCTAGCCGGCAGAATGGCAAGATGGGCTGTCATGCTACTTGAGTTTGACATAGTTTATACTCCTCAGAAAGCAGTAAAAGGGCAAGCTTTTGCAGACTTTCTCGCTGCTCATCCCATACCAGAAGGGTCACCACTCAATTGCGAGTTACCCGACGAACAAGTGCTACATCTCGAGAATGACGATCCATGTTGGGAGCTCTACTTCGATGGGGCCTCATCGATAAGGACCTCCAGTAAATTAAGCATCCCGGAGATAAAAGCAGAGATAGAATTGGTGTTCATCACGCCATCAATGGGAACACTACGGCGTTCTTTTGCTCTCACTGAGCCTCGAACAAACAATGAAGCTGAGTATGAAGCTCTGATAGCTGGTCTGGAGCTCGCCATAGAAATGGAAATCCTTCGGATACGGGTTTACGATGACTCTTAGCTTGTCGTCAACCAAGTAAGCGGCGACTATAAGATATACAAACCTGAGTTAGCTCGGTACAGAAGCCGAGTGGTGCAACTCATGAAACGGTTCACTCACATTGAACTAATGAGAGTCCCTAGAGCGTTGAATGGAAAGGCTGACGTACTCGCTCGCTTAGCCAAGGAGCTGGCTGATCCTGACATGGACGAAATTCTGATCACAGTCAGGAGCCGGCAAATTCTACCCCCAGTCTTTCTACGAGAAGAGGAAAGCGCGAAACAGAAAAGCAATCCTGCCGAAGAAGCTTCGGTCATCCAAGACGAGCTCGATTGGAGAGAACCCTTCATAGAGTACCTCCGATACGACAAGCTGCCCGAAGGAAAATCTGTAAGGATTCAGCTGAAGAAGAGAGCTCTCCGATACGTGTTTGTAAATGACACGCTATACCGCAGGTCATATGACCAACTCTGGCTCAGGTGCCTGTCATCGGCCGAAGCCCAAAAAGTTATGAAAGAAGTTCACTCAGGTGTCTACGGGGCTCACCAGTCCGGCTCCAAGATGCGACTTCAAATTAAACGGCTTGGGTATTACTGGCCCACCATGATACGGGATTGCGGAGAGCATGCAAAGAAATGTTATATCTGCCAAATTCACGGTGATTTCATTCACAAGCACCCCAATCCATTGCATCCTACGGTGGCGTCGTGGCCCTTCGAAGTCTGGGGAATCGACATAGTTGGTCCAATTGATCCTCCGTCATCCAAAAGCCACCGGTTCATACTGGCTGCAACAGACTACTCTAGATGGGCTGAAGCTGTCCTGCTAAAAGAAGTCAAGACAGAAGATATTCTGACATTCTTCCAGCATAATATTCTATACCGTTTCGATACACCAAGAAGAATCATTTCTGACAACGGGCCTTCTTTCAAGAGCTTCAAAGTCTCAAGATTCGCTACTCAACACAAGATAGACTGGAGATATTCCTCTATCTATAATCCAAGAGCCAATGGGCTAGCCGAAACCTTGAATAAGACTCTATGCAAGCTCCTGAGGAAAAATACTTCAGCCAACAAGAGAGACTGGAATCTCAAACTTCACGAGGCGTTGTGGGCATATCGTAGCGCGCACCGTACTCCAACTCAGTCCACTCCATACTCATTGCTCTGCGGGGTGGAGGCAGTCCTCCCCCTCGAAGTCGAAGTTCCAAGCTTAAGAATGGTCGTTCAGCATGAATTGACGGAGGAGGAAAACGTGCTCCTTCGGCTCGAAGAGCTCGACGCCCTCGAAGAAAAGAGGCTTGCAATACAACAAAATCTGGAGCTGTACCGAGCCCAAATGTCACGAGCCTATGATAAGATGACTCGTCTCCGCACTTTCAAGAAAGGCGAATCGGTGTTGGTCCTCAAAAGACCGATCATCCCTAATCGACATGCTAAGGGAAAATTCGAGCCAAACTGGGAAGGACCATACGTCATCGAGAAAGTGTTCGACGGAGGATCCTACCAACTAATAAGTGTCGAGGGAGAAAGGCCCATGCCACCCATCAATGGCCGATATCTCAAGAAATACTACGTGTGAATACTCCAAGTCGCAGGCGAATTGAGCACACCAGCCCTACGGTCTGGGTCATACATCCTGCAAAACCGTATACAATCCACGGGCGTAAACGACCCTTATCTCTCCCAAATCCTGCCGATGAGACTACTTTTAAAGTACCACCAGCGGCCAAAAAAACGGTATGTACACAAGCAAAATGGGCACGGATGAAAACCCGAAAGGGCTCCGTGAGTAAAAACAGCAGGACTACCGGCGAGTTTATGAAAACCCGAAAGGGCACAAACTCGTAAAAAAAAAGATGAAATACACTCGCAAAGTCCTCTCGACCTTGTGAGGAGAAAATCCCTGCGTGAAATACTTACGACTCACAAAGGAGCAACACACTTAGGAATCCTCATGATTCCTAAGGAGAACATACACCTGCGAGATCATCTCGACTCGTAGGGAGAAAATGCTTTTATGAGACCCTTACGGCTCATAAAATTGAAAAGTCTTAGATGACAGGGACCTAAACCTGTCTCCTGAGCCGTCGCTCCCTAACGGGAAATGGCAAATGATGAGTCGCTCCTGGCGTTACGCTTCAGTGTTAGCGGTGCTGATGCCGACCCAAAAACCAAATCCCAAATCCTTCCGTGGCAAATAATGAGTTGCTTCTGGCATTATTCCAGTGCAGCAATACTGATGCCAAACAAGATCCAAATTCCAAGTCCCCAGACGACGATGATGAGTCGCTCCTGGTATCATATGCCAGTGCAGCGATGTAGACGCCAACCAAAACCCAATTTCTCAAAATTCTCCCGGCCCTACGGTTAGTCCCCAAATCGACTACCGTATACAATCCACGGGCTCAAATAATTCTCATCATACCCGTACCCCACCGCAATCACCAGTCCAACGGCCGGTCTTCGCCCTTGGACTTATGCTCCATTTTGGAAGACCCACTCATATGTCCTCACAATACATGAGGAGAACCAACTTACGGGATCCTCACGACTCTTAAGAAAACACCTTCGTGGGATCCTTATGACTCACAAAGGAAAAACACACTTGGGAGTCCCCACGACTCCTAAGGAGAAAGTGCACCTATGAGATCCTTTCGACTCGTAGAAAGAAAATGCTTTTATGAGACCCTTACGGCTCATAAAATTGAAAAGTCTTAGGTGATAGGGATCTAAACCTATCTCCTAAGCCATCGCTCCCCAACAGGAAAAGGCAAATGATGAATTGCTCCTGGCACGTGTGCTTCAGTGTTAGCAACGCTGATGCCTACCCTAACCCCAAAATCCCAAACTCCAATCCAATAGACCCCTAAGTCTTTAAATTGGAAACAGATGACCTCTAAGTCGTTAAACTGGAAACATATGACCACTGAGTCGTTAAACCGGGAATAAAGGAAATTTCCTCATGGCAAATGCTGATTCGCTTCTGGTACCATATTCCAGTGCAGCGATGCTGATGCCAAACCAAAACCAAAATCCCCAAATCCTCATGGCAAATGATGATTCGGTTCTGGTACCATATTCCAGTGCAGTGATGCTGATGCCAAACCAAAACCAAAATCCCTAAATCCTCTCATGGCAAATGATGATTCGCTCCTGGTACCATATTCCAGCGTAGCGATGCTGATGTCAACCCAAATCACATCAAATCAGCAAAACAACCAATGACCTCCCTGGCAGAATCAAATTCCACCTCGGAAACAAGTCAACTTCATCCCTGACACCGCAAGAAGCTGAGCAAGTCAAATCCAGCACCGATCGTCCACGTCGCTAAAAGGGCAGCACCGACCGTCCACGTCGCTAAAAGGGCAGCATCGACCGTCCAAGTCGCAAAATGGGCAGAACCGACCGTCCAAGTCGCTAAAAGGGCAGCATCGACCGTCCACGTCGCAAAAAGGGCAGCACCGACCGTCCACGTCGCAAAAAAGGCAGCATCGACCGTCCAAGTCGCTAAAATGACAGTATCGACCGTCCAAGTCGCAAAAAGGACAGCATCGACCGTCCAAGTCGCTAAAATGGCAGTATCGACCGTCCAAGTCGCAAAAAGGGCAGAATCGACCGTCCACGTCGCTAAAATGGCAGAAACGACATCCATGTCATCAAAACGGAGTCGACCTCCACGTGAAAGAAGATCCATCAATTTCATGCACACGATCCACATGTGTGGTGTGCATGTATTGATGGGGGGCAATTTGTTGGGGTCAAAATTTCCATCCTGGTTGACCAAATCAAAATCAAAGTCAACCCCAAGCCAGGTGGGCCCAAGCCCAGGTCAAGTGGGTCAATGCCCGGATCGAGCCCGAACATGAAGCGGCCGGCCTCCCCCCATGCCAAAATTTTTGTAATAAATAATTTTGTTGTATTTATTTTATTTTACGAATAAGTGTAAGAAAAATGGGCATAAAACCAAATTTTTGTAAAGCCCATGGCTTATGTGAAAAAAGAAATGGCACATGAACCATGGGATAGGCAAAATGCCATTTTGAAAAGCCCAAGGGGCTATATGTAAGATGTATAGCCTATAAAGGCAAAGATAATGAAATATCTCAACAACTTTTTCTCTCTCCAAAAAAAGAATTCAGATCTGAGATCTTTCTCCTTCCTCAAGGTTCTAAAACCTTCTTTTTTCTTTTGAATTAAATCAAGAGTTTTACTCTTCCTTTTGTAAAACTAAATAGTTTTTCACCACAAAACCCACAAAGGGGAACTCAGATCTTCCATCAGATCTCAAAAAGATGAGATTTTTAAAATCTCACATTTTTTGATCTTCAAGATCCGGCCAACAAAGGAAGAAGAAGACCCATCTCCAGAAACCCCACTTTGGGGAAGAACTAGGGCGCAAGGGGAGAAGCCCTTCATCAGCTTCAAAACATCTTAGGAGTTTAACTCCACTCTAATTTCTCTTTCGGGAGTTTCTAGGGCTAAAAGCCCCGTTTTCTCGCCAGCGCCCAAGTGCCTGAGCGCCTTGCACTCAAGCGCCCATGTGCCGACACCTGGGGCTCGAGCGCCCGGCGCCCACGTGGCGCGCCGGCGCTCGAGCGCCCGGCGCCCACGTGGCGCGCCGGCGCTCGAGCGCCCGGCGCCCACGTGTCGGATACGTGGTGCACTAGCGCCTAAGCGCACAACACCTAAGCGCACAACGCTCAAGGCGCTGGCCCCACGCGTCCTTTGGGTGCATTTTCTTCCTTTTTATATATGTATACATGTATATATATAGATACACACACATGTCTACAACACGGTCCCTCCCAAAAAAATATTGGGCCGGGGCGCTGCCCGCACCCCGCAAGGGGCTGCTAGCCCCTTGACCCCCAGCCCGCTATCCGGGTAGCGAGACCCCCGTAAAAACTCTGTGTGGCTCCCGATGTATCCAAAAACCCCTTTCAAAACACAACATACGCACGCTGCACATTGAGTTCGCATAACCAGTTTAACCCGTTAATCGGAGGTTCTCTCGCTCCAAAGACGAGGGGTAATTAACGACAGCTTAGTCTGCGGCTGCCGGAGATTCGGATCCCCACAATCAATAAACCCTAGCCTACCCTAGACAGGAGGAATCTGTACTGCGCCTGACAAGAGCACACGTATTCCCATCTCAATGGGATGACGAAAAACACCCTGCACTAACAAAATCCCTTGTAGTTTCAGCCATTGGCAGGAAACCACCCTATAGATTTTTTTGCAGAAAACTAACCTATCTAACAAATTCAAACCAAAACCGTTAAACCTAGTGTAAAAGAACAATTCTACCCTTATCCCTAACCCTGAAAAAAATAATAAAAAAAGAAAAAAGAGAAGGAAGAAGAAGATGATGGCCTTGGCGGCGGCGATTTTAGGGACGTAGTAGGAGGAGTTCGAGGAAGGGAGTGGTGGAGGGGGTTCGAGGTAAGGGACATAGGAGATCGGGGAGGGGGAAGAGGTGCGGGAGGAAGATGAAGATATTGGTTTGAAAAAGTGGGTCTTTATGTGTACTAAATATTGCAATTAATAACGGTGTCACAATAGCTAGACGATAGTGAGTACGGGTCGTCCACAGAGAAATGATGAATTACTTATCTTGTTATAGACGAGTTAATAAAGAAAGGGGATTTTTATCGTTTTATACTAAGGGTTTATAAGATTTAGTAGTTAATGGATGGAGTTTTAAAAATAATTCTTTTTATTTTTTAATTATTTAATACTATGAATGTAGGTTAGGGTTCTTGGAGGGATTAGAGGGCTGTGGTGGCAATTTTTGGGGAGGTCGATGAAGGGGGTGGTGGAGGGGGAGTTCTGGGTGGGGAGAGGTAGCGGGTGAGGTCGAGGTGGAAGAGGAGGGGATGGGGGAAGCTGAAGGAGGCGCGGGGTGGTCGGGAAGGGGTGGAGGAGGCAGAGGAGGAAGTCGGAGATCGGGGGTGGGGACGGCGCGAGGCGACGAGGAGCTGGCAGCAAGGATTAGGGTAAGGAGATGAAGAGGGGTATTTTGGGAATAATTGAATTTCTGTGATGATGTGGTAGCTAATACTGACGTGGCGATCATGTGGACCGTTAATACTAACGGGGCACTGTTAGGGTAGTTTTCTGTTTTTTTAACTACAGGATAATTACCTGCCACAGGCCGAAACCATAAGGGAGTTTGTTGGATTTAAACCATATTTATAGCACATAAAATAAAGGCTAAATAGATGTGCAGTTAGTAAAAGCGACAAGATTGGAGTCTTCAAAGCAATGAGAATAACAACCCTAAATGGACCTGGATGGCGGCAGTTACAAGTAAACCAATTTAGAAACAACATATATCAGTCCGTGGACATTGAACCAGTGGCAATTCAGAGGCACCTCAAAGGGTTTGCATTTTATACCAAATAATATTTGGTTACTCTCCTTTTCTTTTTCTTAGCTGTTTGTTTTTGCTGCACATGAACAGGAAACGGACAACATTATTATATTCATAGGTTTCCAAGAATTGCCAAATCGCTCTAAGATACAGATCATATAAACCATACAAATTTAGTTTATATTATTCTTAAATCTTCCATTGCTAAAGAAAGAAAGAAATTGAGGAAGAAATAATTCATATCCTTGTTATCGTATACTTTAAAGGCAATCTCAGGGTTTAGATAATGTGCTTAGTGGTTCACCACTTACCAAGATGCCCTGAAATAAACATATATCATATGCCTATGCGTGCATGTAGATTTCTTGTAAATGCTTACAATTACATAAAGTTATGGTGTTGTTTACAACCAAAGTTTCACTAAACATAATATTAGAAAATAGCAAGTAACTACAATGGCAATAATTTAATTGTTAAACACCTCCCAAAGATCATGTATCTTTAAGTTATGTAGACTTCCTTCCATCTTCAAATCGAGGACAGTCATATCTCTACTATAAAAAAACATATCATATAAAAACCGGTAGCTCCTACATATAAAAATTTAAGTCGACCAAAAGAAAAGAAGTTTAGAGTCAATTGTGCATATATGTCTCCATAACCATGTTTCCCAAAGGTTCATTGCTCCATTATTCATTTGAAGACCGTGTTTTAAAGACTGGCTGCCTAGGCGACTAGCAGATAGCAAGCGGTCAAAAGTGGAGGAGCGCTCCGCTTTTTGGCTATTAAACGCTTTGCCATTATCACCCCCAAAATCCATGCAAATATACCCTTACGGTTTACTTAAACAGCTATACTTAGATGTCTATGAGTGTTATGATAGTAATTTTAATACATCTTTCTAATTGAACACTCAAATTTGGTTCCCATTGGTATTTTTAGTTGCTTACGGCTAATAAAATGCTCATCTAGTCATTTAAAAGTGAAAAAAATTAAGAAACCATTACAATCAATATTAACAAATAATTTACAATAAACATCAAAATAAGATGAAAAAACAACATTGTCAATTTCTGAGCGGACACTTAGATATGCGGCTAGGCCCCCTGGCTGCTCCGTTCTTTCTCCTACTTTTAAAACATTGATTGAGGGCCATAACACCCATCATTATTGTGCCCTAAATGGTCAAAGTGAAACATTCATCGCTAACTCACAAATTTAAAGAATTTTCTATGTTAAGCAAGCAACTTTGACTCGGCACCACGCCCAAGGAGTGGAAGAGTAGTATAGCACATGAGAGTTATCACAAGGTATAATGTTCAAGTCATGCGACCAAGTCCAAAGTTAGAAATCAAGGTAACAAACGATTAATTTTGGGATCAAAATCAGCAATCTTAGTTGTATCCGACCTCCTGGATCGGAATTATTGGCTATCATATTGTCTCCAACTGTGATTTTTTTTTAATTAGTACATTCCTTAATCTGGTAAATTCTTTAATAATTAATAATATCTCAAATGGTTGTATTATTACTTGGTGAAAAAGTATAATCTTTTTTATATATTTTTTCAATAATTAATGATGTCGAATAAACTGTAGCCCCAATAAACTATTAATACACCCATCAATAAACTTAGTTCTGGAACCCCACTAATCAAATGGTAAAACTGCTATAACTCGGTATCGACGGTCAATTTTATATTGTATCAGGATTGGCCGAGATGTCAAACCTCGCAACTTAGAAGATGATCAATTCAAGTTAACATTTGTAGAATTGCCAATTTCATATCCAAACCACCTAAAATAACCAGCACCAACCAAAAACAAGCCCAATTTCTTCTACAACCGCCATTTCTCACAACTTCTTCTTCCCCAGTTTTCAACTCAAAACAGCAAGTCAAAAATTTACTACCAACTACACAGAATCAGGAACGTACCAAAATGCAGTGACCGAGGTGAAATCATTGGTGGATGCCATCACGGAAAGCCCTGCGGCGGCGAAAAAGAACTGAAAGATCCTCAACAAGAGGCCCCCATGAGTCCCAGGCATCCCTTGCACGTCCTTCATCCTCACCCTCGGCGGGTTCGCCGCCGCATCCGTCATCGGCGGCGCCTCCACCGGATGCACCGCCGGCCTGCTCGCAAACATCCTCGATCCTCAAGCTCCGTCCTCCATCCCTAAACAGATCGATCAAACAAGCCTCGATCGATCCTGGGACTGAGATCGATCGAAATCTGAGATGAATTCTGAAATCGAATTTTGATATCAAAAAACCTAATTTTTTAGGGGGGGAGGAGTATTTGGGATCGGAAAGTGAGAGGGAGAGAAGGAAAGCAGACGAGAGCAAAAGGACGAAACAAACGAAGGAGAAGCACAAAATACTGTGAGAATTTATTCCAATGCGATTTTTCTCTCTTTTTTTACTTTTAATTATTTTATTGGTGGGTCCTACAGTACGTTGACTGTTGTGGTTTCTATTTGGAGTTGGAACGAAACAAATGAACTGAGTGATTTCCTTTTGGGAGATTTGTGCTTAAAATTATCGATCCATAGTGATTTGGATTTAACCGACTTAGTTTGGTGTTTGTCTACAGAGAGAAAGGTTCTTAAAACTTTCTAACAAAAAAAACTCCTCATGCTTAGATTAATTACTAAAAATCCCTCTTATAATTTATATTTGCTTTTTAAAAAATCCATACATTTAAATTGTACTAAAATGCCCCCATAACAGGTCGAAAAGAAAATCTTTATGGTATCTTCTATTATTCTGGTAGAAGGCTAACGGTAACGGTGACTATCGGGATAGGTCTCAAAAACTACCCTTTTTCTTCTTCTAAAATTCCAAAAAAAAATTTCATTAATTGACTTTAGAGTTAGATTTTCGATTAAAGAACTCTTAAATTGATCATGAAAACAAGCTTGTATACCTCAACATTCTCCAACAACGATCTTGTCGAGTGTCGTTGTCCCTTTAATTATAGGTTTTGAGTTAGTGGGCAATCTCATTCGATATGAAAATGCTATTTTAGCTGTTTTGAATCCCAATATTCAACTAAGCGGGAATGTTGGTTACTTTTGTGGAAGAACCTAGAAGGTAGGAGGGCAGCTCAACCTGAAGCTTGAGTTCCATCTCCCTAACGGGATGTTAACATTGAATGGAAAGCTAATGGGAGGTTTTTTTAGTGTAATTTGAATGTATGGTAGATCTTTTAAGTAAATACGAAATATGCAAAGGATTTTTAGCAATTAGCGAAGTATGGAGGGCTTTTTAGTAAAAAGCCCTAGTCTTTATAATTTTGGCTCACATCGAGGATACATATTGACTTTCAAAACCTGAAAATTGGCTTCTTCATTTAAGCGCTGTTAAACTTTCAATCCGAAATAGACCACGTGTTTTGTACATGTCATCTTGGACTAAAACCCCCCGATTTAAAAACGGGAAGGAAAATGAAAAAGAAAAAGGAAATTCTCTTCATCTCCGTCGAACAATGCGGCAAACCCCAACTAATTCTGGTGAACTCTGATCATCTTAACAACCACATTACTCCTGGTGAATTTGACCCTATCTATCTTGCAACCCACGCCAAAATCCGATCACCCCAACAACCCTGTCTTAAATTGATAATATTGCAAAATTTAGGGAAAATTATTAAATATAATCCAAATCCTTGCCTTAAATTGAAATCATTACTTAAACCCTAATCCAAATCCTAAATCAAAACACTAATTCAATCCCAAATTCAAACCCGAGCTCCAATTCCTAATCCAGACCCGTAAATAGAAACCCTAAACCTAAACCCTGTGTTTTTTTTTAATAAAAAAAAGGACTCCTTGGAGATCGCCAGAATACAGGTGTCACCGGACTGGCTCGGGGTCATTGGAGTTCACCAAAAAATGACGTAAAAGAGATGTTTTTTCGGTTACATTTTCTTCTTTTCTTTCCTTTCTTTTTCTAGGTATTTTTGCTCAAATCAGGTCAAGAGCAAGACGTGTGACTTATTTAGATGGAAAAATTCACAACGGTTCAATTGAGAATGCCAATTTGAGGTTGTTAAAAGTTAGGGGAGCGTCATGCATTTGAGACGAAAATGAAGAGAGAGGGTTCCTGCATTCTAGCATATGATATATTCACAGGTAATGGAAGAAGTTCAAAATTCTATGTATATTATGTTGGATTTAGGTCCATACCCATGTGTAGACTCAATCAATTTGGGTCTCTTTATTGATTTGGTGTTAGAGACCAAACCCGAGTCATCTGGTTTGGACCCATTTGATATGGATTAGAACTCAAGTTAACATGGCAAGAGAGTTTCTTTTTCTCATCCTAATCTTAATCGTTCCATATCCATTTCAAGGATTAGGTTTTGAGAGAAAGAGAGAAGAAAAAGAGAGCAAGCAAAAGGGTTTTCTTACAAGAGCTCATTTGGGTTGAAAATTCAACATTCCACATCACATTGAAGAAGATTGTTGCCTTATATTTGTTTGAGAAGGAGTTGTCTTCAAACGAGTTAGTGAGTTTGCAGCTAGTAAGGTAACATTGTATTTTTTTATTATATGAGTGATCCCAAAGTTATTGTGCTCTGGTTGATTGTTCTGTATCCCCTTCTTCTTCGTTGATTGATAGTGGAAACTCTCTCTTACATCATTGTAGATTAGATTCAATCGGAGTCGGACCACGTTAAATCTTGGTGTCTTTTTTGTGGCTTTCGTGCTTATTATTATTCGTCGTATTTTCACATAGATCCAGGTGTTAAGGTTGTTTTACCCCATCAAAATGGTATCAAAGCAAAGGTGCCCACAAGATGTTTGTGGAATTGTTTCAAATAGATTTTGGTCTCTTTTGTTGAATGTAAGAGATGGATAGTACAACAAGCCGTATGATTAGTCTCAATGGAGGCAATTGGAGTATAAGGAAGCTAAGAATGGAGGATCTCTTATATTGCAAAAATCTTTATACACCTTTAGAAGGCGATGGCGCGAAGCCTAGCAATATGTCTGATGGAGAGTGAAAGAAGCTTGATCGTAAGGCCGTTGGGTTTATACGAAAATGGTTGGATAATTCCGTTTTCCATCATATTTCCACCGAAAGTTAGGCATATTATCTATGGAAGAAATTGGAAAGTCTTTATGAAAGAAAGATCGCGGGCAATAAGGCATTCTTGATTCGGAAGCTTGTAAATGTGAAGTACAAGGAAGGCTCTTCTATATCCGAGCACCTGAATGAGTTCCAAAGTATTGTAAACCAACTCATCTTTATGAAAGTGACGTTTGAAGATGAGTTGCAAGCATTATTGTCGCTTAGTTCCTTCCCGGAACGTTGGGAGACATTGGTGGTGCCCCTTAGCAACTCTGCTCCGGATGGTGTTATCACAATGAGCTTAGTGACAAGTAGTTTGTTGAATAAGAATTAAGAAGAAAAGATTTTGGAGTTTCTCATTCAAAGGCAATTGTCACAAAAAATAAAGGAAGGTCAAAGTCTATAGAAAGATATCATCATTCCAAATCAAGAAGCAAATCAAGATCGAAAAATGAGATCACATGTAATTATTTTAAGACAAAAAACACATTTTGAAATATTGTTATAAATTGAAGAATAAGCAAAAGCAAGAAACGAATGAAATCATGTCTAACTCCAAAGAGAACACCATAGCTACACTTGAGGGAGATATGATTATTGTCTCTACTAGTGGCGAATCAAGCATTTATGTTGCATGTCATGACACCAATTGGGTGGTTGACACCAGAGCATCTTATCATGCCACTCCTAAGAGGAATTTCTTTGCATCCTATAAGCCGGGTGATTATGGCGTTGTGAGGATGGGCAACAAAAGTACTTCACAAACTATTGGTGTTGTTAATATTCATGTTGAGACCAATCTTGGCTATAAGTTTGTTCCCACCAAAAAATTTGGTTCAAAACTTATTGTTCCCTTTATAAAAATAGAGTGCGGCCTCTACATGTTAAACGCATGATCACTCACATGCAAAGCACGTGAGTAGCGACTTCAGATAGATTTAAATCGTATAACATCCTCCAACGTGCAAAGTATGCGAGTACTAAAGTGCAAAGTACACAATTACCTGCGGTAGTTAGGATTAAATCTTATAACAATACCCACATGTTAAACACGTGATCACTCATATGCATGTGAGCACCCACGTGTTAAATACGTGAGTTCCCTTACCACATTCTTGTGATAGCGCTCATATGGAAAACACGTAAGCACTGCTGCCATATATGTAATTCACGTGATAACGCGTGAGCGCCTCAATTTGAAATGCTTTCATCTAATAGAATTAAATTCTATGTGATAGAATTAAATTCTATTTGAAAAATATTTTTCCTGATCTTTCTAATATGTAAAGATCTTTCTCTAACAGAGAATGTTTGGATTCAATGGTGATAAAATATCACCAATTAAACCATATGATAGAATTAAATTTTATGTGGGAAATATTTTCTTAATCTTTCTAAAATAAGAAATATCTTCTCTATTAAACAGAATTAAATTTTATGATTAGAAAAATATCTTCCTAACAAGATATTCATATGATAGAATTAAATTCTATATCATACGATAGAATTAAATTCTATGTGGGAAATATTTCTTTGATCTTTCTAAAATAAGAAAGATCTTCTCCTGTTAAACAGAATTAAATTTTATGGTTAGAAAAATATCTTCCTAACAAAATATTCATATGATAGAATTAAATTCTATGTTAGGAAAACATTTTCCTAATCTTGTTAAATAAACAAGATATTCATATGATAGAATTAAATTTTATGTGGGAAATATTTTCCTGGTCTTTCTAAAATAAGAAAGATCTTCTCTGTTAAAAAAATTTAAATTCTATGATTAGGAAAATATCTTCCTAACAGGATATTCATATGATTGAATCAAATTCTATGTTAGGAAAACATTTTCCTAATCTTATTAAATAAACAAGATATTCATATGATAGACTTAAATTTTATGTTAGGAAAATATTTTTCTAATCTTGTTAAAACAAACAAAAAATTTTCTCTGTTAAATAGAGAGTCTTCTAATAAAAATCCAACGGTGAATAAAATTTACCGGTTGATCTTTAAGATCAATTTGATTGATTATGAAATCAATCCTGATATCTCAATAAGAGATTTTCTCAAAACAGATTGATTTTTCTCTTCTCCTATAAACAGGAGTAAAGAAATTAAATCTCGGAGAGAGGAGACCCCCCATAAGTTTATGTAAAAAAATACAAAAGTTTCTCCAAAAACTTCGGTAACAAAGAATTTAATTCTCAATAAAGAAAAAGATCTTTCTCCTCTCAAACCCTGAATAAAGAAAATACAGAGATAAAAATATCTCCACTTTACCCATCATATCATATCATATCTGAGGGTTTAACCCTTCACCAGAACTTAGTTCTTTCTCTGAATCTGAGATCCACAAGATAAGTCTTCTACAATATGAGAATTTAATTCTCATCGAGAAGATCTTGTTCTTGGGAATCAAGAATTCAGGTGAAAACAAGGTTGAAAAGAACAATGGAAGAAAGGACATGAAAAGATAGAGTTTATACTCCGTGAACTTAGTTTCTTCATAATCAAGAACTTCATTCTTAAAGAACCTGATCCCAGATCCTCAAAATAATGATCTTGGTGATCGTTAATGGTCAAAATACCATTAACAGAATTTTAACTTCTCTAAAAAATATGAACAGAGATTAAATCTCTGAGGACACAGCGTTTCATGTGATATCCGCATGAGCGCTAAAAAGAAACCATAAGACAACGTCTCACGTGATATCCGCGTGAGCGCTTAAAAGAAGCAAATGACATCGTCTCACGTGATATCCACGTGAGCGCACAGAAGCTCGGAGAATCAGTGTCTCACATGCCATACACGTGAGCGCCCAAGGCCCATTAAGACAGCACCTCACGTGCCATATACATGAGCGTCCATAAGCAAGGACTCAGTGCCTCATGTGCCAAACACGTGAGCGCTTGAAAGACGCTAGAGATTCAGCGCATCACGTGATATTCACGTGAGCACTACGTGACTGAGTGCTTAGCACTGCTGGATGGTATAGAAACCCAATCTTATCCCTAAATTGGCTAAGTCTATGAAGTTTAAGCTTCTTCTTTGATTTTAAATCAACTGAGCCCATATATTCATGATATTCAAATTGATCTTAATCCTATATACGATTAAGGATCTTTCATCGATGATATCTAAGCTGATCTTAGTCTCATATATGACTAATGATATTCATCCTATATCTTCTAAGTTAATATTAGTCTCATATAAGACTAACGATCCTTAGATCCACTATGTTCTCTTCTTTCATATACGAAATTTGGTTTAAGGGTACATCCTTCCACACCTCTGATATACGGCGTTGTAATTTCTCAGCGTCTTCAGAGAGATGGCGGGTCCCAACAACTAACAACTCTTTTCCCGTCCCTACTTGATGAAAGATATAAAATTTCATCAAGACAGAGAATACTTTACGCATCTCATATAGATGCGCACCCTCATATCGATACAACCCCACATTGATGCACTTCCATTTGATGTGCATACCTCATATTTATACGCATCCCATATAGATGCATATCTCATATTGAGCTCCGGCTTTATACATATACGTATATGTATATCTTTGAGGGAAATATAAATGTCTTCAAATTGGATCACTCCTCAATATTGGGCGCATCCCTTGTTACTATCGTTCACTTCGCCACGTAAAATATACACGTGTGCACAAGATAAAAGGTGGACCGAAACATCCTTACACTAATACTTTGTCTCGAACTCGGGAATGTTGGATCGAAATGTCTCTAAATTAATATTGGACCATGATGTCTTTAAACGAATATATTTTTGGCCCTGCGGCTGTTCTTCATATTGACCCCTATATACAATCCACGAGCACAAACAATCCATATTCCATCCATGTCTCCCATGGACAGCGATGTCCTTAAACTAATATGTTTTGCTTTGTGAATTATCGCCTTATTGACTACCGTATACTATCCATGGGCTTTTCATATATGATCTGATGATCAGTTGCGCCTATATGCTCATTGTTCCTAAATTGATCTTAGTCTCATATATGACTAACAATTCTTAGATCAAACCCAAATATTCCGTGAACTGATGGATCTCATTTATATGAGATCTACATCCTAAGTTCAAAACCCCAAATCTAATATACGGAATTAGATTAATCCACATCCTACGGGTAATGATATATATTAGTCTCCGTACACAATTTAAGGGTAACCCCATAATTAACAATATATAACACGACACGAAGAGACCTACTGGAGCAGGTTAAAATTATTATCGCATTACGATAACGTAATTAAATATAGAGACTTGTACCTGCAGGGAAGAGCGTCCCCATAATTAAAAACCCCTCATAAATGAGGGGGAATCTGATAAGTCTGCTACATCGGTCACATCTATCCAAACCTCTGATATACGGTTCCGTAAATCAACTTGGTATTTTCAGAGAGGTGGATGGATATGTTCCTATAGTATCTGCCCTAAATTCAGGCTAGACACCTCCGTGTCTCAGTCCAGTTTTTAGCGATAAACAAAGTCGGTACTCAAAGATGTGCGGCATGTGCCGGAACTTCATCTCAATCTTTTATCCGCCGGAAAGCTTGATGAAGAGGGTTGCACTAATGTGTTTGGTGATGGTGCTTGGAAGCTCACCAAAGGCTCTCTTATAGCGGCAAAAGGCAAGAGATGTTGCTATTGTATATAGGTGCCCTCAAGGCAATTATCGTAGTTGCAGGAATGTAATTACTGAATTCAATTAGGGTCTATACCAAGAACAATCTTACTCGAGATAATAGTATGCTATCTGGTTTGCATTTATCATTCATGAGTATAGATTTTACGTGTTATAACGTATAACTAATACATTATGATAAAGCCCATGGGATCTTTTGCTTGACTACCAGGATTATGATAGGGATCATATTAGTGGGGTCTGGGTAGTCTATAAACACATCCTTAAAAGTCTCTAGTCGTAGGAGTATCGAGACTGGGTATCGGTATTCCAGTTTAGACTAGTGTATATGTTTCTTGACTCTATAAGGGACGATAGTTGATCCCATAGCCATTGGCGTTTGACACCGAAGATTGTATACATGTGCTCATTGGATAAGTTACACTAAATGTACTCCTCTAAAACTTCTAGATGGTATTATACCGATTGTTAGATAGCAGTTCTCTGATGACATGAGTACAAGATAGTTCCTAGACCCGAGATAGCCATAGTGACTCGTGTGTGTTCCCACTGTACTTTGATTGCTACCCTGCCACGGCTTTAAAGAGCCATGCAAACAGATTTTAGTTAGGTACAGTCCTGAAGCACATGGAGGCAGTGAGCAGTCGAGAGAATTCTTCTCTCCCAGTATAGAGAGTTAATGTCACACAGTGTATAGCTGGCTATGACCATAAGTCCTTATCCAAGGCATTCGAGATTTACTGATAAGTGTTATCAGTAGTTTCTATGGTGGTAATGAGCTTGACGTCGGCATGACATATCAGGTTATTAGGAGTCTGACGGTTTTTACCTCCCAGACCCAGTATGCAACAAGCTTAGACGAAGAGACCAGACTGTACTGTGATTGTCATTGATAGGCTATAGCAGGGTACGGACAAGCTTGCTTGTCGATCGGTTTTTCGTTCAATACCTGGATAGCCGTTATGCATAGCTAGTGCCGCTGACGTGCTTGTAAGTTGACCTCGTGGGGATTGATTTGAAAGTGTTTCGGATCAATCGGATATGATCCTGACCTACTGCCGGCATATTGTCGAGTTTTAGAGTCCCACGCAGAGGATTTCCCGAGTCTAGCTAAACATGGTGTAAAGTGTGTACGGCAGTACGTGCAGATGTTCGGTTAAATACGTATATTAATCGGACGGGTAATAATACTGACTGGCTTATGATAAAGCTGGGTCATTAAATCAAGCTTTGATTTAATGATATTATATATGCATTATGATACATGTATATACTAGTATTATATGTTGTTATCACTCTCTCTTTTGTTACATTTTTCGTAACATGTTATGTTCATGACATGTGCATTAATTTTATATATATATATATATATATATATATATATAGAGAGAGAGAGAGAGAGAGAGAGAGAGAGAGAGACGCACATATCAAATTAATCTTTTCAACTTTTACTTTCTTCTTTATGTATGGCTAAGGATGAGGTGTATGCTATATGGCATACACTCTCACCTTTTGTGCCAAATGTAAAGATAAAAGAGAAAAGGAAAATGTTATGGCTAAAGGATTTTTTCATGACAGATAACCATAACATTCTCTACATTCTCCCTCATCCTAACTTAGAAGAAAAATAAGAGAAGTGGAAAAATAAGAAAAGAAGAGAGAGTTAACAAAATCCTACATCATCTCTATTTGAGATTTAGCAAATTTCAAGTGGGAGTTGCTTCAGATTGTTGAAGTTGGAGCTAGTTAAAGAAACTCTTATGTAGATCGTCTTCGGCAAAATCGGTTGGCGACCAAGCGTTATTCGGAGCACTCGGAGCTTAGTTGGAGTCCAAGGAGAGGTGGCCAATGAGCTACAAAAGTTGTATCTCCTTGTTCTAGCATTTTATATTTTGCAAGCTATGTGTCTATAGTATTGTCTTGGGTGAGGATGGTTTGCTCTAGGGATTTTTTGTTTACTGCTTCGCAACGTTTAAAACTCATACTAATGAGCACACACATCTTTACAGTGGTATCAAAGCCGTCCATAGATCTTAGCTTGCATTTGTACGAAGTTACGGTGTCGGATTATAAAATTTGCTGATTTCCAATTTCGGTTTTTAAGGCTCTGTTCAATTTTTCAAAAGTGCTCTAAAATTGTTTTGAACTATTGCGGAGTGTTATACTTATTGTGTAAGTGAAGCTTGTGAAATCTGGGGCCTTTGGCCCAACCCTGGTTGCTAGTTTTGGAATTTTGGCCGCTATGGGCGGCCTGGATAGGGGTCTCCTGCCCCCAGATTTTTATGGGGGCTTAAACACTGGGGAATCAGTATTTTTAGGGTACTTTGTTTTATCCCAGATTTGAGATGTGATCTCGTTTGATTTTTGGGATGTTTGGGAAGTTTTGTGATCAAAACCGTAGCGTCATTTTTCCGCATTTAATGATATGTGATATCCCCTATTTGCTATATGTCATTTAGAAGACGTTTCACAGTAGTTATTTATGATGGTTATGTTGATTTACATATATTGTGCTTGGAATGGTTCGGACTGTCGCGAAATGAATAGCCCCGTGCGGAATTGTGTAATGTGCTTGTTGGAAATAGTGCCCCCAGGGCAATTATTGTAATTACAGGTAGGCGATTATGATAATCGAGTACCTATACAGGGAAAATAGTCTTACTCGAAATGATAGTATGCTATCCGGTTATCTTTATCATTGATGTGTATATGTTTTACTTGTTTATTACGTGTTGCTAATATATAATGATGAAACCCATAGGATTCTTTCTTGATTACTAATATTATGATGGCGATCATATACGTGAGAGCTAGGTAGTTCATAAACACATCCTTAAATGTCCATAGTAAAGAGAGTATCGAGACCGAGTATCGATATTCCAGAGTAGACTAGTGTATACGTTTCTAGACCCCAACGAGGGGCGGTGGCCGGTCTCACAAGCCGTTGGTGTTGGTCACCTAATATTGTATACATGTGCCCACTGGAGGTGAGTGCGCCGGACGTACTCGCCGAGAACTTCTAGATGGTATTATATCTAGCGTCAGATAGAAGTTCTCTAGTGGTATGAGTACAACTTAGTCTTTTGACCTGAGATCGTCATTTGTCTCGTATGAGTTCACACTGTATTTAGATTACTACCCTACCACGGCTCAAAAGAGTCGTGCAAATAGGTTTTAGTTGGGTACTGTTCCGTGCCACATGGAGGCAGCGGGCGATTGTCAGGGATTCGTCTCTCCTGCTATTAGGAGTCGATGTCGTGTTGTATTCGGTTAGCTATCACCCTAAATCCGTGGCCATGGTGGATGATATTTACTGATACGTGTTTAGTAGTTTCTCGGTTGGTGATGAGCTTGACTCTGACACGACTTATCGGGTTATTAGGGGTCTGGCGTTATCCACTCCCTAAATCTCGTATGAGATACTCTTAGACGAAGAGACCGAAATGTACAGAGATTGTCATATTTAGGCTCAGTAGGGTACGAATGGACTTAATTGTCGACTTCCCTTTCGGCATATACCTGGGCAACCATTACGTACAGCTAGTGCCGCCGGCGTGCTTGTGCTTTTGGATTTATCCAGATCAATGACAGCGTATTGTCGAGTATTTAGAGTCCCATACAGAGGATTTTTTCGGTTCAGGCGATATAATGTAGATGACTTATGTTGATACATACAGGGGTCCAATTAAATACGTGTACAGACTACGTAAACTTTAATCGGACGGTTGACAATACTAGCCGGCTTAGGATTAAGCCGGATTATTAAATCAAGTTTTGATTTAATAATTTATATATATTCTAGTATTATTGTTCAATGTTCATTTTCTCTCTCTTGGCTATTCATATTTTTATACGGATATACGTATATGTATTTCGATACGTACACCGGGAAGTATTTTGTATTTATACGGAAATATTTCTAGAAGAATGACACCTCATTTGTTGATTTTTATTTTAGGAAATCAAATGAGGTGGAGGGTGAGGTGGCATTTAGATATGGTTGTGGCAATGTAGAGAGGGATAGGCTTCATTTGTTATACTAAAATGTTATGATATTATTTTTGGATGGTTAAAAATATATGAAGCCATTTTTCTTCTCTCATTCTTACAATACATGCAAACACTTAAGCCATTTTGTGATATGGCTACCTCTTCTTCCTCCTCCTCCTCTTTCTTCATCACGCTCTTTTGAGCTTGAGATCGAGAGTGAAAATGATAATGGAAAATTCCTACATCCCTACACTTTATTCCAAGCGAGTTTGGAGCGTCAGTTGCTTCACTAGATGAAACTGGAGCGTAGATCGGTTCTCTCGGGTGGATCATCTTCGGTAAAGACGGCCGCCTTTCAAGTTTGTTTTTGATGGCCTACGAGGAGCTTGGAGAGGTATTCCATGATTTGGTGGACACACATCAAAGATTGTAATCCCTAAATATTGCATGTTTTCTTTCTAGTTTAGTGTTTGAATCGATCACTAGGAATTAATTTCAAGTGCTCCCATAAAAATTTTGTTTTTCAATTCCGCATTGGCCACGGTAGTAGCGGCAAAGGCACCAGGAACTTTTGGGTGGTGTATATAGATTTTCTATTTATGTACAAAAGCAAATGTATATTCATTCGGGACGAGCGTCCGATTTGTGCCAGCTATTCCGTTTATTGTATTATTATTTTGTTGGAACGCTGCATGAGTGCGGTCGTTATTTCCATTGTAAATAATACAGGTTTAGGATTGCCCCGCAGAAAAGCGCTCGTGTCATCGGATTCTAGAAGATAGCGGGTGGCCATCTTAAGGAGTTGAAATTGGGCCACCTTGTTCTAGAACTGGCGGATGACACGCCGCGCCTGTAGGGGGTACAAGTGCATCCACGATGGAGTGCCCGAGCTACTAGATTCAAAAAAGCGTTGGGTGGCACACTAACGACGATGAGGCAAGCTGCCTCGTTTTCTAAGATTGACAGATGGCTCGCCACGCTCGCAGGGATATTGTTTTTGGCTGTGCATGGGCTATTCACGTGACCGGGGAATGTCGTGTTTCATTTGTGGCTCAAAAGAAACGCAGGATTCCCAAGTGATCCGACCATTCCAATTCTGTGATGATGTTTACCGCTTGCTATATTATGATTATTTGCCTACGATGATATATGTATATATGATGGTATATATGATATAAATAAGTGTTTGTATATGTTTTACATTCGCGCTAGCCATGCATCCGCTCTGCCATTAGTTAACTAACCTAACAGTGAAGACGATACCCCGTGGGGAATACGAATGGCATATAAAATACTGTATTTTCTTTTCATACTTTTTCTATGATTTTGTGAAAAGAAAAATGTTTGATAATATGATTATCTAAATGATAGGATTGCATTAATTTAGATTAATGCAAAGAAAACAAACCTAATACGTTATTAGAACCAAATTTTTTCTAAAAGCAACTTGAGTCGATTTTTTTACTTTGCATAGAGGTATTCAGTTAGGAATATCCAGCACCTTCATGGGGAGTTCGCTCTTGAGCAAAAATTTGTGTTACTATAAACTTGTAAACTTTCTGGCCGTATTTTTTTGCTTTGCATAGTGATATTCGGTTAAGAATATCCCGCACCTCATTCGATAAGATAAGAGCCATGATCTCTTCACGGGGAATCCGCACTTAAGCAAAAATTTACGTAACTGTATATTTTAAAACTACCCGGTTCCTTCAATGATATCAAGTTCATTACGTTAAGGGATTTCTTCAAAACTGTCCGTAGCCCTCTGTCATTTCAGGAAGTAGAGTACTTAGTATTCATGCTGCGTTTGTTGACCTCTGTCAAGGTGTACTGTACGGTAGCTAAGTGATTTCTTTCTGCTTGTACGTTGATGTGATCGGTTAGGACGGTCGTACGTCTTGTTGACCTCTGTCAAGGGTTATGCGGGTAGAATTTGACTAGCGACTTATGGTTTGTTGACCTCTGTCAAGGTCATAAGTCGATAGGGGTAAAAACCGATATCGGGAGTTTCAAGTGTTGAAACTTATATTGTGATTGCATACCTTCTATAGTGTGGGGTGATTTGTTGACTCTGTTGAGATTGCCACTCCATGATAGTCTGGGTCCTGATTCCCACTGTGAGTAATTGTTACTCCCGAGAGAATTTCTATACGAAATTCCGGCTAGTTCTCCTTTTAGGATTTGAAGGAGAATTCGACGGAACAGTGGGAGCCATCCTGATTAGATAAATATACCAATCTAATCTCACGCTGAGTATTTCTTTTCTCTCTCTGGCAGCGATCTTTGACCCACCTTAAACTAAAACTCATTATTCGTGTTGACCGACCTATTTTACAATCGATGGCTTTGGAACGTCTGGATTGCCCAAATCCACGACATAGTTTCATATATCATTATCTGTCCTGCTTCTGTTAGATATGTATGCCATAAAGGCTATTATTGTGAGTGTGTGTGTGTGGTGGATGCTTAGACATATGTATATACAGGACAATCTTGCTCGATATGATAGTATACTATTTGGTTTGTCCTTATCTTAACATATGTATATGTTTAACTTGTTATTACGTATCGCTAATACATGTTGATAAAGCCCATAGGATTATTGCTTGACTGCCGGCGTTATGATGGCAATCATACATGTGGGGGTTGGGTAGTCCATAAGCACATTCTTAAATGTCCCTGGTCACAAGAGTATCGAGACCGGGCATCGATATTCCAGAGTAGACTGGTGTATACGTTTTTAGACCCCGACGAGGTGCGATGATTGGTACTACAGCCATTAGTGTATGGCACCTAAGATCATATACAGGTGCTCACCGAGTGTGAGTACACTAGACGGACTCGTCAAGAACTTCTAGATGGTATTATACCTATCGTCGGATAGCAGTTCTCAGATGACATGAGTACATGTTAGTCTTTAGACCTGAGATCGTCATTTGTCTCGTGTGAGTTCCCACTATATTTAGATTACTACCCTACTACGGCTCTACTGAGTCGTGTAAACAGATTTTAGTTGGGTACAGTTTCGAACCAAATAGAAGCAGTGAGCGATTGTTAGGGATTCGTCTCTCCTGGTATAGGGAGTCGATATCACATTGTGTTCGGTTGGCCATCACTATAAGACCTTGGCCAAGGCAGATGATATTTACTGATGGTTAGATCAGTAGTTTCTCGGATCGGTCCTGAGCCACATTGGCATGAAGTATCGGGTTATTATAGTCTGACGTTTACCACCCCTTACACCCGGTATGCGATACTCTTAGACGAAAAGGCCGGACTGTACAGAGATTGTTACAAATAGGCTCAGTAGGGGTTCAGATGAGCTTACTCTTTGGCCTTCCTTTCGACAGATACTTGAGTATCCGTTACGTACAACTAGTGTCGCTGACGTGTTTGCGGTTATGGATTTATCCAGTAACACAATGCCAACGTACTGTTGAGTGTTTAGAATCCCACACAGAGAGTTTCCCTGGTTCAGACAAAATGATGTAGTGGCCGTATTTTGATACATGCAGAATTCCGATTAAATACATGTATTAGCTGCGCAGACTTTAATCGGATGGATAGTACTAGCGGGCTTAGAATTAAGCCGATTATTAAATCAGGTATTGATTTAATAATTTACATATATTTTGATATGTATATTCTAATATTATGTTCATTGTATTATTCTATATTTTTGGGTATTCGTATTTTAATATGAATACAGGTATGTATATATAGGGAATGTATTTTGTATTTATACAAAACACATTTTAGAAGGAGGATGCGTCATTTTAGGATTTTTCATTTATTGGAAAATACAAATGGGGTGGAAGGGTGAAGTGTAAAGAGAGAATGGTGAGAGCAATGGTTTTGTATTTATTTATTGCATTTATATGCACTATTCAAGTATGGTTGCTATTTTGTATTTTGGAAATTAGCTAAACAAAATCATACTAGCCATTTTGATTTACTCTCACTTGATTTATTTCACCATTTTTTCTTTCTCTCCTCACTTAGCTTCTCCCCCTCCTTCTTTTTCCTTAACCTCTCATGTATTGAGAATTAAAGGAAAAGAAAGATAGAAAAATACTAGAACATATCACTATATCCTTAAGCATATTATATTAGCAACCTAGGTCTTTAGTTATTTCACTTGCTTGTTTGTGTGAATCTAGAGCCTTAAACCATATCTCTCGGGTGGATCATTTTTGACATAGGAGGATCGACATACAAGCTTAATCCCGGAGTTCTGAAGAGCCAAGGAAGAGGTTTCAAAGACCGAAGGACACGAACCATTAGGTATAAGCTTTTAACCAAGTAGTTAAACTCTTTGTAGTTAGCTAATTTAGTGTTTGGATAAATTCTAGGGTTTATGTTTCTAGCACCTCTTCGAAAATTTTCGTTTTTTATTTCGCATAGGCCGCTGTTGTAGCGGGTAGGGCGCTAGGAACATTATCATGGTATTAGAGCCACTCAAACATGCAAACTAGTTTATTACAACGTTCGAATTCCGTCGTTTTTGTCGCACAAAAACTACTGACGAAAACAGTCCAAAATTCCAAGTTTTGACATGTTTGCACTCCCCGCGGGCTCACGGTTTGGACCGAGAAGCCACGGGGTGTTGCGTAGGTACACCAGGGTGTTGGCTATAGTGCCCTCAAGTCAATTATTGTAATCACAGGCACACGATTAGATGATTGAGGGAGGATCTATACAGGTAGAACAATATTACTCAAAATGATAGTATGCTATTTGGTTTATCTTTATCATAATGTACATGCTTTAGGTGACATTACAATTCACTATTATATGTTGATAGAGCCCATAGGATTTCTGCTTGACTACCAATATTATGATAGCAATCATATACGTGGGAGCTGGGTGGTCTATAAGCACATCCTTAAATGTCCCTAGTCGTGGGAGTATCGAGACTGGGCATCGATACTCCAGAATATACTAGTGTGTATTGATCGAGACCCCGACGAGGGACGGTGGCTGGTCTCACAAGCCATTGGTGTTAGTTTGTTCACCTAAGATAGTATGCAGGTGCTCATTGGGTTATGAGTACACTGGACGGACTCGCCGGGAACATGCTAGTTGGTATTATACCTATTGTCAGATAGCAGTTCCCAGGTGACATGTGTACAGATTAGTCTGTTGACCTGAGATCGTCATTTGTATCGTGTGATTTCCCACTGTGCTTTGATTACTACCCTACCACGGCTCAAAGGAGTCGTGCAAACAGGTTTTAGTTGGGTACAGTCCCAAACCACATGGAGGCAGTGAGCGGATCGTCGGGGATTCGTCTCTCCCGGTATTGGGGGTTGATATCGCGAGGTGCACGGGTGGCCATCACCAGAAATCCTTGATCAAGGTAGTCGAGAATTACTGATTTGGATCAGTAGTTTCTCAGTTTGTGATGGGCTTCATACCGACACGAAATGTCGTGTTATTAGGGGTCTGACTTTATCCACCCCCCTAAACTCGATATGCGATACTCTTAGACGAAGAGACCGTACTGTACGGATATTGTCATGACAGGCTCAGTAGGGGCCAGAATGAGTTTGCTTGTCGGCCTTCCTTTCGCTCAATACCTGGGTAGCCGTTACGTACAGCTAGTGCCGCTGACGTGCTTGTGGTTAAACTCACTGCCAGCGTATTGACGAGTCTTTAGAGTCCCACACAGAGGGTTTTCCTGTTTCGGGCGAAACGATGTAGAGGCCGTAAGGTTTTACGGCAGGGTTCGATCATATACGTGCACTTGTGCACGAATCATGATTTGGACGGATAATACTAGTGGTTTTGGTTTAAGCCGGATACTAGTATTATATTGTTGGATTATTTTTATCTCTTTGTATTCGCATTTTTCGGAATACGGATACGGGTATGTATATACGGATGAGGGGTATTCTTGTAATTTATTACAAGAATAGGTTCTAGAAGCTAACACCCCATTTTAGTTTTAATCATTTGTTAAATGATTTAATGAGGTGGAGGGATGAGTGTGCTTAGTATTGATTGAAGCATGGTTCAATAAATGACTCATGGCGGTGACTCATGAATCACTATTGAGGCATGCTTGATATTTGTTGTGCCGTGAGATATTTGGTCACTTGAGATATTCTTTCTTTAGTTGCTTCATTCCACTTGCTCACAACACTTAGCCAATTCTTGAGTTGCTTCAAGCTTCACACTCTCATATCTCATGGCATCTTCTTCTTCCTCCACCCTAACCCTAACCCTCTTATGTGTTGAGAATTTTAGGGTGTTTAGAGACAAATTAATCCTTCATTAGACTCTACCTTTTCTAGGCTAACTAGTTTAGCAAACTAGATGCCCTGGTTACTTTGGTTATGAAGTAGGAGCTCGATTTATATACTTTCGGGTGGATTATCTTCGATGGAGGGAGACCGGCGACCAAACTTGATCATGGTGGCCACTAGGAGTTTGGGAAGCTTGTTAAAGACCGAAGGACACAGATAATTCGGTATAACATTCCAAACTCTTTTTGATAGCTTGCTAGGTTTAGGGTTTATGGTCGATCATTATTCGGGGGTTGTGTGTTAGCGTCAGTTTGATAAATTTTTGTTCCGCATTCGGCCACAGTTTGATGGCCAGGGCGTTTCCATAACCCAACATGGTATCTGAGCCAACCTATAAACCCTAATCTAGCAGTTTAAACAACGTTTAAAGTATCGAAACCAAAGCAACTCCAAAACAGTACACCATACATTCCAGTTTCTGTCGATTTTAGTTTAGTCTTCAAAAATTATTTAAATAATTGCAGAAGACTACTTGTGAGACAACTAGAACACCCTCAAAACACGAGCCTAAATTGCCAAAATTGGCCCTGCGAGATCAAAGAAAAGCCAAGTCACTTTTGAACTTTTGGTCTTGAATTTTTTAGGGTTTTCTGGTCTCTGGAAAATATAGTTTTTGGTATTGTTTGTTTTTCCTAGTTTGGATATAGTGTTATCTTTTGTTTGGGGGCATTTCGGGGTACTTCGAAGTTGATATTTTAACACCGTTTAAATGTTTACAGTACACACATTACTATATGCGACCGTGAATATCATTAGAGCGGTACAACTCAACTAATTGCTATATGTCTTTTATACGGGTTTGCGAACATGACATTCACGTTGATGTTCTGTGTTGTGCTGTGGTTGTGGTTGGATCATCGTGGTGGATAGCCAGTGGTGCAATGGTAGTACAGTTTAGTTTCTTTGGTACATTTGATATTGCAGGGCGAGCGTCTGATATGTCGACTGCCGTCTCTGCCATATTGTATATTATTTGTTTGGGGTACGACTGGGTTGAGGTCGATGTCACCGTTGTACATATTATTTTCTTTTCTATACTAAGATTACCTCACGGTGGAGTGCACGAATAGCCGGGTTCTAGAGGGAAACAGGTCCGCATCTCATGGCTTTGAGACGGACGGGACCTTACTCTAGAATTAGCGGACTACTCGCCGCACTCGTCGGGAGAGTTTGACCCAAGGCGGGGTGCACAAGTTACCGGATTCTGTGAAGTGCTGGGTGGCCCATTCACGTTGTTGATTGGGGTTGCCTCGCTTCTGGGATTGGCAGATAACTTGCCGTACTTGTAGAGGTCTAGGTTTTCTTTGCACAGGCTATCCACACGACATGGAACGTCGGGTCTTATTTGCGACTCAAGTGAAACCCGAGGCTCCAGGATTATCCACCACTCTGTGTTGCTTGGCTGAGATTCTGTGTTGTTGCTTTATATCATACCTGGGACGTTTGATATATATATTTATATATATACTAGTTGATGTTGTATATGTTTTGTACCCGCGCTAGTCCAACCCCCACTCTGCCGTTAGTTAAGTAACCTAACGGGCGATGACGGGGTCCAGCGGCCAATGCGGATGGCATATACGTACATTATATTTTCATTTCATTATCTGGTGTGATATGTTTAATTGATGAGACTGCATTGATTCTGATCAATGTAAAGATAAAACAAACCTATATAATCTTGTTGGAACCAAATTTTTAAAAAACAGACATTACAGACGTTTTCTTTTGCTTTGCATAGTGGTATTCGATTGGGAATATTCTGCATCTCATTCGACGAGGTAAGGGCCGAGATCCCTTCATCGGGAGTGACCCCTTGGGCAGAAGTTTGCGTCAATGTAATAACTTTACTATAATCGATTTTTTGCTTTGCATCGTGGTATTCAATTGGGAATATCCTGCACCTCATTCGATGAGGAAAGAGCCGAGATCCTTTCACAGCGAGTGACCTCTTTAGTAAAAGTTTTCGCCACTATATATTTGTAAAACCACTCGGTTCTTTCAACGAGATCAAGTTCATTACGTTAAAGGTTTTTCGCCAAAAACCAGCCGTAGCCCTTCGTCATTTCATATTAGTATTGCTTAGTATTCGTGCAGCGTTTGTTGACCTTGTCAAGGCGTAGTGTGCGGTAGCTCTGTAATATTTTTCTGTCGCATGGATATATGCATTGGTTAGGATGGTCGTTCGACCTTGTTGACCTTGTCAAGGGTCTGTGCGGGTGGGTCTAATGCAATCAGGATAATGACAGGTTGAACTTGACTAGGACCCTTTGACTTATTGACCTTGTCAAGGTCACTCGGATCCTAGGGGTGAAAATCACATCGGGAGTTTCAAACATACAGAAAACTTGCCGGGTATGCGCATACCTTCTAGAGTGTGGTGACTTGAATGGATTCTATCAAGTTATCATGCGATGATAGTTGGATCCCGATTCTCACTGATGAGTAGGTGTTACTTCTCGGGTGATTTTAGATGATCCCTACTAATTCTCCTTTTAGGGTTTGAGGGAGAATTCGAGGAAACAGTGGGAGACATCCTGATTAGATAAAGTAAATAACCAATCTAATCTAGGTTAGAGTGCACGCTGAGTATTTCTTTTCTCTCTATCTTTGGCAGCTACCATGACCCGACCTAAACTAAAACTCATGAACCAAGTTAACCGAACTTTTTAAAACACTTTGGCTTTTGGATTGTCATAGTCGCATATATCTTTGCCGCTCCTACTTACCCTTTGCATTTCTTCGGAACACTCCGTATTACTACGAAGATACACTTTTATTGGATATGCTATCGTATAATTAGATACAAACTCGATGAAACTTGTTTCAGGTCGAGGATGGTTTTTGGTTCTGGAGAAATAGAATAGGACTATTCAGTTGTCTTTTCCCATTACCTTCTCTCAGGTTGCGAGGGCTCCTAGGATCAGGAGAGTACACCTATTGCGCTTATTGGACAGTCTTCTTCCAAACCATAGGCAGGTGCCGAAAGGTAGGGAAAGAAGAAAACCAATCAGCCTAAGTGTGTTGTACAGAAGGTAATAAGTAAAGACATATAAAGGGATTAAAAAGAGGGCAAAAGGAGCGACTGTTATCGTTCACGACAAAGCCGCGAATATCATCGCCACTCCTACTTCACCATTGAATTTCTTCCGAACACTCCATATTACTACGAAGATCCACATTTATTGGATACGCCGTCGTATAGTTACATACGAACTCGAAGGAACTTGTTCCAGTTCGAAAATAGTTTCCGGTTCAGGAGAAATCGAATAGGATTATTCGGGTTATCTTTTACCATTACCTTCTCTCAGGTTGCGAGAACTCCTAGGATTAAGAGAGTACACCTATTATTCTTATTTGATAGTCTTCTTCCAAACCATAGGCTGGTGCCGAAAGGTATGGAAGGAAGAAAACCATTTGGCCTAAGGGTGGTGTACAGAAGGTAATAAGTAAAGACATATAATAGGATTGGAGAGATGGCAAGGAAATATACGGTTACACTTATGAATCAGGATAGTGGAAGAGGCATTATTAGGAATACCCGTATACCCTTCCGAAACATTTTCATATTTCAGTTTCACCGTGCAGTGTTAATTGAAAACTTTTTTCCCAATTAGATTATAACTCCAGGGTATGTATTTACCAGATTTGATTCTCACATCTATATAGCGTTACGGATGGTGAGTGGGAGTAAGATATTGGGAATTGGGTAATAAGATCCTCAGTATATCGGAATTCTTTGTAATTGGTGATATTTGAGGAAATCACCTGGGTTTTGCCTGACGACAAATATTTAGTTTTGAATATCCGTTGTTATGCACCAATTTCAAACTGATATATCTGTACGTTTATTTTATAAAGTGAGATATAACCTTTTGAAATTATGTCTATGATATTTACCTATATTAGTTGGTGATTAGGTAAGGAGTATTCAACAGCGGTGTAATTCTTCTTAACCATAGTACAGTTTTCAAACTACGACGCACAGGGTTTGAGTTATTAAATTCGGGGGACTTATACAAAGTATTGTATGATGTCCAGTGTCCATTAGAGCAAAGGGGTTGGTACTCGTACTATATTCTGTTTACTTGTGACTTCTCTAGTTTTAGACAAGTATTTCATAGAAATACAGGGTCCAAATTTAGAGAAGTTATATGTACAAGAATAAAGTAGAGAGCCATATGTTGCAAAGTATCAGGATTCTTCAAGGTGATCGAAAATGTAGATACTTGTGCTAGGTATTCTGTTGATAGTAATGGTTTTGAGAACTTACTTCTCTTTCAGGTTACTCATATATGGATGCACTCCGAGATGAGTAATGCCGATAGGTCTCCTTCTATTTGGTTGATATGCACTGAAAACAGCTGCATGATTTTTGAATCTGGTTCTGATTAAATCATTGCCTAAGTTTTTATTGTGGATATAGAATGGATCATATCTTGACGATGTTGAGGTATATGGAGTTGTCCAGCTTATACTTAAAATCAGAATCCGGATAAACTCAAGGCACGTTTTTATAATGGCAGTTTGTGGGTTATCCTGGGCATTGACGAGGGTTAACTTTCTACCATCTGGAAAATCAATAGTTATATTGTTCTTGACTCGCCACCAGTTTTTGTAAAATGCATTCTTTTCAGAAAACATTAGTGGGAGTATGGTGGAACTGGAAATGATTTCAGAACCATAAACAATTACTGAAAATTTAGTAGGACTTAAAGATTCGATTGGATTCGACATTCCATTAGCCACTCCGCAGATTTGGTAGGTAACCTCAGGCACATGAGAGGTACTTCGGTCTTCTCAGAGACGGTGACATGGAGGTTCTTGTTTACCCAAACTTGCCACTATTGTTGTTCTAGACTATGAGACCTGGCAGGAGGATGACTATAACGTCGTTCTAAACTAGTTTTAGAAGTGTACGTGTGTATGACTCTGCCAGAGGTTTGTTGTAGTCAGCGGAAGCATAGTGGGCAAGTAGCTTATGTCTATTTATAGATTGAAGCAAGTATAGCGGAGATAGATCATCTATTTTTGATGTGATAATCATAGAGTTTGACTTCATCAGAATAAGAGATGGATCTGGTAAGAAAGTAGTAGGGTGCGATGTCCTGGTAATTGGATGGCATGCACTAAATAGGAAGAGATCTTCCTATATTACGATCGGTTATACTGTGGTTGTCTTAAAGGTTTCTCCATATAGGATCTGGATAAAATATCAGGATTCTGGTTACTAGATCTATGATTTTAGATCTAGATTTGGGAAGTGTCCCAATTTGGATACTTTGACATTATTCTAAAAGTGTTTTAGAATGGTTTACTCCTGGCATGGTGGTGTACCTGCAGGTGATGGAGTCACCCTCTCTAAAGGATGTCTTACAGACTAAAGGGGAGAGGGATTTGCATGATTAGCATATCACTTGCTTAGGCAATTGAGTTAATCATGTAATGTCAAGCACTACACCAGATATTGTTTTTTCACTAGCTGCAAAAAGTATATATTAATCAAATCCTGGAGAAACGGAGGGAAGCAGTTTTGAACCTAAGTGGATGTTCTTAGAATATGGTAACGGCAGGCTCCTTCGGGAGGCGGTTATCATTTCAGGCTTCTAAGGTGACCTGGATGACAGAGAGACTGTCTGAGCTATAGTTTTCCCTCTTTTGAGGGGTAGTATGTTGGACAGGTAGTCCAAGCGGATACTGAGGAAGGCATGGCGTTGGATACTGATTAAATTCAGTGGACGATACAGTCTGAGAAGTTTGTTGGATTTGCAGTTCGTTTATGAACTGGGTCCCATCAGATATCCACACAAATTCTAAGACATGTATTGCTCATTTTGGGAGATTGTCATTCTCTGCGAAGTTGAGATATAGAAAGAAACACTGGAGCGGATCCACTCACTGAGACTATTTCTCGAACGCAATAGTTTCACAAACGAGTTTTGTAAAACTGATTAGTAGAGAAGTTGGGTGTTCGGTATCACACGGACTGTGAGTATGCGACACCGCAATAATTATCCTTAAGTGCAAGTAGGAGATTGTTGGCTATAGTGCTCTCAAGTCAATTATTGTAATCGCAGGTACGCGATTAGATGATTGAGGGAGGACCTATACAGGTAGAATAATCTTACTCAAAATGATAGTATGCTATCTGGTTTATCTTTATTATCATGTACATGCTTTAGGTGGCATTACAGTTTACTATTACATGTTGATAGAACCCATAGGATTCCTGCTTAACTATCAGCATTATGATGGGGATCATATACGTGGGAGCTGGGTGGTCTATAAGCACATCCTTAAATGTCCCTAGTCGTGGGAGTATCGAGACTGGGCATCGATACTCTAGAGTAGACTAGTGTGTACTAATCGAGACCCCGACGAGGGGCGATGTCCGGTCTCACAAGCCATTCATATTAGTTTGTTCACCTAAGATAGTATCCAGGTGCTCATTGGGTTATGAGTACACTGGACGGACTCGCCAGGTACATGCTAGTTGGTATTATACCTATTGTCAGATAGCAGTTCCCAGGTGACATGTGTATGAATTATTCTATTGACCTGAGATCGTCATTTGTCTCGTGTGGGTTCCCACTGTGCTTTGATTACTACCCTACCACGGCTCAAAGGAGTCGTGCAAACAGGTTTTAGTTGGGTACAGTCTCGAGCCACATGGAGGCAGTGAGCAGATCGTCGGGGATTCGTCTCTCCCGGTATTGGGGTTTGATGTCGCGAGGTGCACGGGTGGTCATCACCAGAAATCCTTGATCAAGGTAGTCGAGAATTACTGATTTGAATCAGTAGTTTCTCAGTCTGTGATGGGCTTCATACCGACACGAAATGTCGCGTTATTAGGGGTCTGACTTTATCCACCCCTCTAGACTCGATATGCGATACTCTTAGACTAAGAGACCATACTGTACGGATATTGTCACAGACAGGATCAGTAGGGGCCAGGATGAGTTTGCTCGTCGGCCTTCCTTTCGCTCAATACCTGGGTAGCCGTTATGTACAGCTAGTGCCGCTGATGTGCTTGTAGTTAAACCCACTGCCAGCGTATTGACGAGTCTTTAGAGTCCCACACAGAGGGTTTCCCTGCTTCGGGCGAAACGATGTAGAGGCCGTATGGTTTTACGGCAGAGTTCGATCATATACATGCACTTGTGCACGTATCATGATTCAGACGGATAATACTAGTGGCTTTGGTTTAAGCCGGATACTAGTATTATATTGTTGGATTATTTTCGTCTCTTTGTATTCGTATTTTTCGGTATACGGATATTAGTATGTATATACGGATGGGAGGTATTCCTGTAATTTATTACAAGAATAGGTTATTGAAGCTAACACCTCATTTTAGTTTCAATCATTTGTTAAATGATTTAATGAGGTGGAGGGATGAGTGTGATTAGCATTGATTGAAGCATGGTTCGAGACATGACTCATGGTGGTGACTCATGAATCACTATTGAGGCATACTTGATATTTGTTGTGTTGTGAGATATTTGTTCACTTGAGATATTCTTTCTTTAGTTGCTTCATTCCACTTGCTCATAACACTTAGCCAATTCTTGAGTTGCTTCAAGCTTCACACTCTCATCTCTCATGGCATCTTCTTCGTCCTCCACCCTAACCCTCTCACGGCATCTTCTTCTTCCTCCACCCTAACCCTAACCCTCTCATGTGTTGAGAAATCTAAGGTGTTTAGAGACAAATTAATCCTTCATTAGACTCTACCTCTTCTAGGCTAACTAGTTTAGCAAGCTAGATACCCTAGTTACTTCGGTTATGAAGTAGAAGCTCGATTTATAGACTTTCGGGTGGATCATCTTCGATGGAGGGAGACCGATGACCAAACTTGATCATGGTGGCCACTAGGAGTTTGGGAAGCTTGTTAAAGACCGAAGGACACGGATCATTCGGTATAACATTCCAAAATCTTTTTGATAGCTTGCTAGGTTTGGGGTTTATGGTCGATCCGTATTCGGGGGTTGTGTTAGCGCCAGTTTGATAAATTTTTGTTCCGCATTCGACCACGGTTTGATGGCCAGGGCGCTGCTATAACCCAACACGGGGATCCCCAGGGGGACCAAAGTGTAAGTGGATTTCGCACACTCTACTGGGTTTGTAGAGAGGTAGAATTTTCAAAAAATAATTTTAAGGCGGGCAATATCGAATAAAACCCCAAGAACCACCATAAGCCCTAACTAGCAACCACATGTTCTAATTTACTATGAAAGAGATTATATTTATGTGATCAAGTTCTTTGGGTATTCTTAATCCTCTTCTTAAGCTCCTTATCCGTCGGAATCGAGCTTGTTCATCGGCCTCCTCGCGTCGAAGACAATCCACCCAAGAGTTTTTGATTCAAGTTTTAATCTCAAAAGCGAGGTAACTAAATTACCTAGTTTGCTAATCTAGGTAGTTTAAAGATGTAGAGAATGTTTATTGGATTTTTTTAAATCATAAATACCCCATGTTTCTCAACTTATGAGAGGGTTAGGCTTTGAGGAAGAAAAGCTCAAAGGAGGAGAGAGAATGGCTAAGTTAAAGTAATGAAGAATGGCTAAGGAAAAAAGATATCAAGCATTTCATTTTCAATAAAAATACTAGCCATGCTTGAATAGTATTACAAATAAATAAAGAAATACAATAGCCATACTTCATACCATGCTCAAATACACCTCATCCCTCCACTTCATTATCTATTTACAATAAATAGAATAACACAAAATGAGGTATCCTCTTCTAGAAGTATTCGTATAAATACAAGAATACCTTACCGTATATACATACCCGTATTTGTACTACAAAAAATACAAATACCAAGAGATAAAATAATCCAATAATATAATACTAGATCATTATTAAATCAATACTTGATTCAATAATGCGGCATAATCTTAAGCCCGCTAGTATTATCCATCCGAACAAAAATTCGTATAGCAAGTACACGTATATGATCAAAACCTTACACGTATAACCATACGGCCTTTACATCGTTTCGATTGAACCAGGTAAACCCTCTATTTAGGACTCTAAAGACTCGACAGTACGCTGGCAGTGGATTTAACCACAAGTACGTCAGTAGCACTAGCTGTACGTAACAGCCACTTAGATACCTGTTGAAAAGAAGGCCGACGAGAATACTCATCAGAACCCTTACTGAGCCTATTCATGACAATCTCTGTATAGTTCGGTCTGTTCGTCTGAGAGTATTGCATGCCGGGTCTAGGGATGGAAAACGTCAAACCCCTAATAACTTGACAAGTTGTGCCGATATGGCTCAAGACCATCCGAGTATCTACTGATCTAACTATCAGTAATTCTCAACAACCCTGGCCAGGGACTTATGGTGTTGGCCAAGCAAACACAACGCGGCATCGACTTTCTATACCGGGAGAGACAAATCTCCAACAATGGCTCACTGCCTCTATGTGACTCGGGACTGTACCCAACTAAAACATGTTTGCACGACTCAGTAGAGCCGTGGTAGGATAATAATCAAAGCACAATGGGAACTCACACGAGACAAATGACGATCTCAGGTCAACAAACTATTTGTACTCATGTCATCAGAGAATTGCTATCTAACGATAGGTATAATACCATCTAGCCAGTTCTCGGCGAGCCCGTCCAGTGTACTCACCCCCGGTAAGCACATGTATACAATCTTAGGTGAAACACACCAATAGTTGTGGGACCAGTCACCGCTCCTCGTCAGGGTCTAGAAACGTATACACTAGTCTACTCTGGATTATCAATGCCCAGTCTCGATATTCTCATGACTAAAGACATTCAAGAATGTGCTTATCGAATATCCGGCTCCCACAAGTATGATTGTCATCACAATGCTGGTAGTCAAATAAGAATCCTACGGGTTTTATCAACATGTATAGGTCATATGAAATAACAAGTAAAACATATACACGCGTTAAGATAAAGGCAAACCAAATAGCATACCATCATATCGAGCAAGATTGTCCTGTACATATATATCCCTAGTATTTTATATAATAAAGACCTCTAGGGCATACATATCCAACATAAAGGTCGGGCCCACCCCCTAAGACCACCATGAGGTGGCCTTAGGGGTTGGGGACCCGAAACCACCCTCATAGGGTGGTCTCGGGTCTGCACATCCCTGTGGGCCACCTCGTAGTGGCCTCGGGGTGTGTGTACCCCTTAATCCCCCTAAGTGTACATTAATTTTGGGTACTTCGAACCTGCAAAGGTTTGGGTGAGTTTCGAGTTCATTTCAACTCCTGGATTGGTTTAAAACATTGGAATTTTTGGGATTTTAGTGCATTAGATTTTCGGCATTGAAATTTTGATGTGTTTCTAATTGTGCACGGAATTCTGATGGCGTGACTTTAGTTACTTGCTTAAGTTCTGTTGTATATGTGTTGTGAACGTCGTTTAATTGTTATATATCGATTAGACGGGATTACACACATCTTGCTTGTTGTGATGTATATCTCTGTGATGGTTTATACGGATTGTCATGTTGGATAGCCCCTAGTGCGATATTAGTTGTACAGTTATATCTTTTTTATATTCATTATTGTGGGGCGAGCGTACGAATTATGGACTGTCATTTCTACCTGTCTGTATATTCTTTTATTGGGACACGGCTATCTAGAGAAGGTTATCCCCTAAATAAATATACTAAGCGTATTGAAACAATATTATACAATGCAAGAATAAATGGTGACTACAAATTTTTTTCAACAAATATCTTTATTTACATTCAACTTCCAATATTTACAAGTATATGAGTTTCAACTGAAAAGTAAATACAATAAAGGAAAATGCCTAAACATATGGCATACATAAACTAAATAAAAGTGGCGCTGGGCTAATCCTGTGGAGCAATCCGGTTGTAGTCTACCACTGTAGACTCCATTTCCTCTGTCTCAACCGCATCTGACGAACATTCCAAGAAAATAACGGTGGGTGGAATGCTCGTCGGCGAACCAGCGTTCGGTAAGTCCCAAAAATAAAGTAAGAGTAAAAGAATGACAAGTGTAGAATATATATATATATATATATATATATATATATAGGAAGAATAAAAGATATGTTCATGGGTAAATATGTACTATAGGTCTCTATATGGTCATTATGTTAACGTTAAGTTCCACGTGTGAATGTCAACGCAGCCGTAGAAGTATTCATGAGCTATAGAGTGGGGCCCTAAGAGTAAGAAAACACGGGCCCATTTCATGTGTTAGCATCGGGATTCTAGGCTGTGGATGAGTCAACCCAACTAATATGTGAATAAAATAAAAAAGAGATTAATACGAGACTCCTGAAACTCCGTTGGATTCACACAAGAAACTATTCTAAGCATCCCGAGTATAAATAGTTTATAACTGTATAGTACGTAATTAAATTTATTGTTTGGTTTTAACATGTCTTGATCGAAACTATAGATTGCAAAAGGTGTAGAATGAAGTCGAGTTAGTCGAGTAAAATGCGAGCCAGATCAATTGCAATCTTGGTTCGAGTCAGGTTAGTTCGAGTAGATTAGGTTCGAGTTCATGTTTAGATTCAAGTTAAGTTACAGTTCGGGTTTGTGTTCGAGTTCGAGTTCAAGTTTAGATTTGAGTTTGGATTCAAGTTCAGGTCTTTTTCATATGAATTGTTTTAAACTGTTAAAAATCTTATGTTCGGGAGAAATCGGCAACTGCTGCATATGAACGGCAGGATTTATGTCTTTTTCCAAGACAATTATCATTAATAACTCCGTTAAGTTGTCTAACCTAAATAGAAAAATACTCACTTTCTCCGGCTCCCCGAAACTCAAGAGAAATGATACCGCTTAAACCTATATTAATCTACAGTCCTTAATATAGTTTGTTTAAATTATTTTATTTCTCGAGGAGTTTTTATGAAAAATATATTAATATTGTTTAAAAATAACCTCGAGGGTGATTTATAATATTTAGGGTTTTCATGAATATGTATTTTAATTGTTATGATATTTTAGTGATAAAATCTAGCTTTTAAAAGTTTATGGTGTTTTTATGAAAACTAGCTCTTTTGGAAACTTGTTGGTATTTTATTAAAAATTCTAATCTTTCATTAAAAATATAGTTTCAAAATTTGTTTCTATTGAAAATATAAATTCATAGTTTTATATAATTTCCAAAGTTTAGTTTTGTTTAGAAAAGTCGTATTTCTTAAAAACTGTATTTTTATTTCCTTTCGAGACCGAATACTCCGTGAGGAGTTCTGCATCTCGCTCTACTATCCCAAGGATGTGCGATAATCCGCACCATCCATTAGCGGGTCGCCTGATGAGGGTTGTAGAGGCGTATTTGCCAAGGATTTAAAATATCGATTTAAAAGAAACCTATTTTGAAAAAATGTGGTATTTTAAGTAAAACCTATTCTTTACATAAACCCTATGTTTAGAATCTCGTGCTATGAAACCATAGTGTGCGTGTTGGGTAGGTAGTTACCCCGTGAAGAACCGGGTCCCGACATTCTCCCCACCTTTGAACAATGGTTCGTCCTCGAAGCACATACCTACTATTGAGGGACCGGCTCTGATACCATTCTGTCACGCCCCACCCCAATACAGAGAGTATTGTCCGCTCTGGCCGAAGCCGCACGGTTTTGTCTTTCGGGGCGAACCGGACTTGACCAAGGGCCACTTCCAGAAGGTCACCCATCCCAGAACTTTCCTGGCTCGAGCACGCTTAACTACGGAGTTCTCAAGCTCCTGTAGTGCCGGTTCACTTAAAAGGCACCTTTGTATTGAAGAGTGGTATCATTCCATTTATAGTACAGATCTGTTTTAACAAAATCTATTTGTAACAGAATTTGTTTGTAATTTCCTTATTTTATTATTTTCCTCATATCTTCCTATACTCATGTAACAAGGCTATAAAAAGAGCCTATCTGTATACTGAATTTTTTGTGAAAGAAAGTTCAATTTGCTTATATGGTATCAGAGCGGTAAAACTTTCTCCAAAAATAAAAAATCACCGTTTTTCCTCAATCAAAAGAAATCCCAGTTCCTTTTTTTCCATCCATAATGTCTCCCACCACAGAGATTGAAGTATCCTCCGTGTATCAACCAACATACAGGTCCGGAAAACAAGGGGATCGGAACACCAGCCAGAGTCCTTTACAAAAACAGGCTTTGCAGATCGAGTCCGATGGTTCTCAGGAGTCAAGAATCAACTCAGGATCGCCTCCATTCACAAAGGAACAACTGGAACACCTGTATAAGTTCTTTAACTCCACCGCAGACCCGTCAACACAACCCTCATGTTCTTTAGCCCAAATCGGTAACAATCACCCTATCTCTTTTTCATGTATCAATCAACTTTCTTGGATTCTTGACTCTGGAGCAACTGATCACATGACCGGTTGCTTCACATTATTTTCAACTTACACACCCTGTGCAGGAAACAAAAGGGTCAAAATTGCAGATGGTTCGTATTCTGCCATAGCCGGCCAAGGAACCATCACAATCTCTCCTTCCTTAACCCTCCTTAATGTTTTACATGTTCCAAAGCTTTCCTGCAATCTGATTTCCATTATAAAGCTAACTCAATACTTTAAGTGTCAAGTTAAATTCATGTCCTCTCATTGTGAAATTCAGGTTCTGGACTCAGGGATGATGATTGGCAATGCTAGGACCAGTGGAGGTCTCTACTTGCTTAAAGAAGGATCGCATCTCAATAAGTCTGCATCTAGTTTGTATTCTCAGTCCATGTTTGTTTCTCGTGACAATGAATTAATTATGTTACATTTTCGCCTAGGTCGTCCTAGTTTCCATTATATGCAATATTTGTTTCCAAAGTTGTTTCGGAATAAAAATCCTTCTCAATTTCAATGTGAAGTATGTGCTTTTGCCAAATACAAAAGGGCAATTTATCCACCTCGACCCTATAAACCTTCAGCACCGTTTGCCTTAATCCATAGTGACATTTGGGGACCATTCCACGTTTTATCTGTCTTCGGAAAAAAATGGTTTGTTTCGTTTATTGATGATCATACTAGAGTCCTTTGGATGTTTTTGCTAAAGAAGAAATCAGAAGTTGAACAAGTTTTCAAAACCTTTTATGCCATGGTTGAAACACAGGTTAACACAAAAATTTAGAATTTTCGAAGTGACAATGGACAAGAATTTTTTAACGAAACCTTGGGAGATTTTTTTGCAAAGAAAGGCATTATTCACCAAAGTTCTTGTATTAACACACCGCAACAAAACGGTGTGGCTGAAAGAAAAAATAAACACATTCTTGAAATTGCTAGGGCATTATTATTCACCAACCATGTTCCAAAAACATTATGGAATAAAGCAATTTTAACAACAACCTATCTTATTAATAGAATGCCCATGAAAATTCTCAATTTTAAAAATCCTGTTGCCTTGTTAAAATCCCTTTACTCTCAAAACCGCCTTGCAATCTCAGATCTGTCGTTGAAAATTTTTGGTTGTACCGTGTTTGTTCACGATCACAACCCCACTAGGGGTAAACTTGATCCAAAATCGAAAAAATGTGTTTGGAAACAAATAGTGAAGACTCGGTTTCCATAAAAAATAGTCTCACAAAAATACCCAACTTAATCCCACATATAAATTCATAAGATCTAGATTTTTTAAATCAAGACATTTTAGACCAGTCTTTTGAACACCTGGCAAACCAAAATAGTGAAAATTCACTGGACACTCAAAAAAGGTCCTTGAAAACTCAGAAAATATGTCTGTTGAAAACTCGGTTCCTTTATTAGAAAATCCGGAAAAATCCCATAAAAATAGGAACACACCACCGACTCATAAAACAACTTGCCCCGTGGATTTAAATCCACCAGAAGCTGATGTGGAAATTAAAACTTACAAAAGAAAACAACGTGAAACAGGTCTGGAAAAAACGCAACATGAGCATTTAATTGGGATAGATCCTTCTCCAGAAGTAGAGGCCGACTCTGTCAAGCCCCACCAAGAATCCGACTCGAGAACAGAACCGGATCACAGTGAGCTGGATCTTCCCATAGCCTTCCGAAAGTCCACAAGGTCATGTACTAGTCGTCCCTTGTATCCAATGTCAAAATTTTTGTCCTCAAATAATCTATCCCCAGTTTTTCAGCCTTTACCTCTAATGTGTCTGCTGTGGAGATTCCAAAAACTGTACAGGATGCTCTGAGAGCTCCAGAGTGGAGAAAGGCGATTTTTGAGGAGATGAATGCACTTGAGAAAAATCAGACTTGGAACATGGAGGAGCTGCCGAGAGGAAAGAAGACTGTAGGATGCAAATGGGTATTCACACCAAATTTTCGTGCAGATGGAACCCTAGAACGATATAAGGCGAGGCTCGTTGCTAAAGGATTCACTCAAACATATGGGATCGACTACATGGAGACTTTTGCACCTGTGGCTAAGCTAAACACGATCCAGATCTTGCTGTCAGTTGCAGTAAATCTCGATTGGTAACTTCAACAACTAGATGTGAAGAACGCATTTTTGAATGGATACATGGACGAAGAAGTGTACATGGAACCTCCGCCAGGGTTTGAAAAAAGGTTCGGCTCCAAAGTGTGCAGATTGAAAAGATCACTTTACGGTCTTAAACAATCTCCACGAGCTTGGTTCGAACGTTTCCATCAATTTGTGAAAGGGCAAGGATACAATCAGACTCAGGCAAATCACACCATGTTCTACAGAGTCTCGAGACATGGAAAATTGCAATACTAATTGTTTACGTTGATGACATCATTGTTACAGGAGATGACGAGGAAGAGCTCAACCAGTTAAAAGGAAGTCTCGCCAAGGAGTTCGAAGTAAAAGACTTGGGAGAATTGAAGTATTTCTTGGGTATGGAAATTGCTTGAAGTAAGAAAGGCATTGTCGTGTCTCAACGGAAGTATGTTCTCGATATTCTCAAAGAAATAGGGATGACAAACTGCAAACCCACGGAGACACCGATAGATCCGAATAAAAACCTCGGAGAATTTACACAGAGCCCGTCAGTGGACATTCCACAATATCAGAGGTTAGTGGGAAAATTGATCTATCTCTCTCACACACATCCCGATATCACCTTTGCAGTGAGTATGATAAGACAATTTATGCACTCACCTCAAGAAGAGCACCTTGATGCAACATATAGAGTTTTGAAGTATTTAAAGGGCGCACCAGGAAGAGGTTTATTCTTCAAAAAAGGTGATACTCGCAGCGTCGAAGTATTCACTGACGCGGATTGGGCAGGTTCCATCGTAGACAGGAAGTCAACTTCAGGGTATTGTACGTATGTGTGGGGCAATCTAGTTATATGGCAGAGCAAGAAACAAAGTGTCGTGGCAAGGAGTAGTGCGGAGGCAGAATTTCGAGCCATGGCCAACGATATTTATGAAGTTCTGTGGGTTCAACGGGTACTACAGGAAATATAGGTAAAACTTCATCAAGAATAGGAATGATACATCCTACGTTGATGCACTTCCAAATTGACGTGCACACCTCAAATCGAATCGCACTCCAAATTGGGTGTATTCCATGTCACCATCATTCATTCTGCCACATAATAAATACGCGTGCGCACAAGATGAATGTTGGACTGAAATGTCCTTAAACTAACATTCGTCCCCAAAACGGGAATAATGGACCGAAATGTCCTTAAACTAACATTCGTCTCCAAAACGGGAATGTTGGACCGAAATTCCCTTAAACTAACATTCGTCCCAAACAGGGAAGGTTGGACCGCGGCGTCCTTAAACTAATATGTTTTGCCCAGCGGACTGTCTCCATAATGACTATCGTATACTATCCATTGGCTATTCATATATGATCTAATGATCAGTTGAGCCCCTATGCTCGCTGCTCATAAGTCGATCTTAGTCTTAAATATGGCTAATGATTCTTAGATCAAACCCAAATATCTCATGAACCGATGGACCTCACAAATGTGAGATCAGCGTCCTAAGTTCATTCCCGTTGACAAACCAAGCTACCAACGTGGGCCCCGTCAAGCAAAATTCTGGACCTAAGCCCAAATCTCAAATATACGAATTTGGACTAATTCGGCCCTACGGGAGACGACACAAACTAGTCTCCGTATACAATCCACGGGCAACCAAAACAAAAAAAAAACACGACACGAAGTGAACTTCTGGAGCTGGAGAAAGTGGTTATCGTAATGCGGTAACGTAATTTACTGCAGGGGCTTACGCTTGCAGGGAAGAGCATCCCCACAATCAAAAGCCCCTCATAGAAGGAGGGGAATCTGATAAAGTCTGCTACAACGGTCGCGTCTGTCCACACCTTCGGTATATGGTGCCATAAATCAACTTGGTATTTTCGGAGAGGTGGACGGATAAATCCAAATAGCATCAGCCCCTAGAATTTAGGCCAGACGTCCCGACGTCTCGGTCCAGTCTCCGGCAGTGAACAATACCCACAAGTAGGAATTCCCCAGATCACGACACGTGGCAGGTGACATGCCATCTACGCAAACACTAGATTCCTGAGGCAGCAGAGCTAGGATAAATACAAGCACCGGGGATGTTTCTCAGCGCCTCGCCTCGGAGGTTGCACCATACCTTTTAGAAGACCTTCCCGGAGTACGTTCTCTATTCGTCTAGCAACCAGCCATCAGCTCGCCTCCGAACTATCCTACAGCCAAGCTCTTCCAGCCTACTCACTCGTCTCCGAGATATTATAGAGCTGAGTTTCCTCAACCTCCTCGCTCGCTACCGAGTTGTCACCGAGCTGAGCTTTATTAGCTTCCTAATCTAGCCGGGAGCACGGTGCCCGAACGCTCCTGTAACAGCTCCGTGTATCTCGCCACGACGAGATCCCCACCGCTCCATGTCCCGCATCCCACGCTAGCGTATCTCATCATTAATGGGCGTATCCCTCCATCAATGCGAACGTGACGCAGGAGCGTAACGGACGGTGAGAATCTCACATCGGCTCCCTCTATGCAACCGCTATATAAACCCCTCTACCAGAACGACTCAGGTAACTCGAAATCAATCTAATAAGCCGCTACCCTGCTATTATTCCTCGGTACTTACTTGATCGTCGGAGGGTCCTACGGTGGTTTCCCATCCCGGGACTTCCCTTGCAGGTAGTTCGGCATCAACAACAACCCATTAAGATCCACAGGCTCAACCCTCATACCAAATCTCAACCATTCAACCCTGCTAGCAATAAGATCGACGGAGGACAACAATTGTGGAAGATCCGACCTCGATCAGTGTAACGTTTTAAAAAAATCGTTTAGATTAATTTTCCGATAATCGGTAAATATAACTCGTATTTTCTGTAAAATGTAACTATAATTATTTTTCAACATAGACTTGAATACGCCTATTTTAACAATGTAATTGCTAGTATTTGGTATTTAATTAGTCTCTTATAAATTATCAGTTTACTTAAATATTTTTGCTTAATTAATTATTTTAAATATTATTGTAAGCCTTCACTTATACATTTAATTAGTGATAATTACAAATTGAAATGGGTTAAGTGTACATTAGTGAACCATGATAACTTAGAAACAAGTTTGTAACATGCTCTTTGTTTTTAAATGTATCTCCACAATTCTAGAAAAGTCTAGGATTTATTTAGAAAAGGAAATAAATTAATAAGAAATGAGTTAATATGTGATGCAATAATTTGAGAGGTTTCTACACACATCCACACACACACACCTCACTCTCTCTCCCACTCCGCATTTTGGCCGAGCCCCCCCCAGACAGCAGCCCCATTTTCTCCACCTCCTTTTCTCTTTAAAAATTCTTCATTTTTCCATCAAAAAATCAACATAAACCCCCACTAATTCCTAAGTAAATCTTTACCCATTATTCTTTGGCCAATCTAGCATGGATCTTGGAGCAAGGAAGCAATTTAGAGGCTAAGTTTGCAAGCTTGATTCAAGTTTTGTTGAGATATAAATCCTAACCCTATTGTTTAATTGACGGCTAATTTCTTAAATCGAACTTAATTAGGTATTTATATGGTTCTATATTGCAAGTTTGGAAATTCAAGAGAAGGGTTTGAATTCAAATTAGGGTTTTTATCACATCATTAAGGTTATAATATGTAGTTTAACACCTTAAGACATACAAAATCTAATCTAGTTGTTAGTTGCTAATTGCTACTTTTAAAATTGTCTTAAGTAAATAATCTTGCAAACTAGATTTTTAGGATTGATATAAATAAGTAAGATTAAAATCTAGTTAAAAATTGGGTAGCCTAATTATGATATAAAATGATAATTTTGGCCACTAGATTTGTTAAAACATCTAGATTTGCACTAAAATGATTAGGTGATACTTACTAGGTTTTTGGAACAAATCGCTTTTAATTAAGTTTGCGGTTTGGTGAACTACAACCTAATTTATATAATATTTAGAGTATTGTGAATGCGCAATTGGTACGAGTGGATACTAAGATTGGTGGTTGTCACTTATAGCGACCCTAGTTGCGGTTTATGGCGTTGTCACGAGCATGTTCTGTGCACCAAGTGTATGCGCGTCTAATTAGTGCGCGTTGGTTATCTTATTTCGTTGTGTCCGCGACCATTTATATATTTATCCTCTTATTCACTCATGTGTGATTCTAGGATCGGGTGCGGAGGCGTCGGACGTGGCGCGGAAAGACAAGGCTGAGATCGGATCAGATTAGCCAAGGCGTCCCGGTGAGTAGATGTACACATCTATGGGGGGATCGTCTGGATGGCGCGAGGCGCCCGATAGTAGTATTACTAGTAGTGCTTGCATTATATGCATAGTTTTTCTAGTTATTTATTTCATTGCATTGCATCATCTTATATACTCGTGATATCATTTCATAGGACACTTGCACCGTTACCATTGGTTCAAGCTGCACGTGCACTATTTATGCGAACACACACGCTTTTGGTAATTGCTATGTCAAAAACACTATAGAACTTGATTGGAATCGGTAATTGTGCATTTGCATCATATATGATCCATAGACTTATACTAGTATATTCATTTCATTAAGATGGATACGTAGGATTGTTAATCATATATACATATCTCATTACATCATGATTCATGCATAGTTTCTGGCCGTATTTCGCATGGTATATACTACCGTATTATAGATTTCCATCATCACCGACATGTTTATATATTGTGATTCTTTTCGAGGATATTAGTATTTATGAGATTTTTGGATTTTTGGGAAAACCGCAAGAATTTTATAAACCTATTATCATTTTTAAAAATAGAAATTTGCGGTTTTCCCGTGATATGATGTGTGTGGCGTCCACCATGAGTTTTCTCGGTTCTTGAGCTGTATCATATACCCTATTCGAGGAGGGGGATGCACCGTCTGCGGGGACATGGTAGACCCGGTATGGTACCCCGGGGCGAGATAGTTTTCGTGGGGATGACGATAAGCCCGGCAGGGGAGCGCTACCTACCGATTATTTTTGGCACGGCGGATATCCGAAGGATACCAACTGTAGTCGTGAGATTGATGATATGGGCCGATCCGGACTGACGGAGCCCGAGATATAGAGATATTAAGATATTGAGATATTGTGACATTGAGATGTCGAGACATTGAGATATTGAGGCATTGAGATATACATATTAGTGTCGATACTTGACACGGAATTTCAATTGATTTCATTGATGATACTTCAGTTATTTCATAAAAGTTTTTCTAAGATAAGAATACAGATCTTCTCGTACCAAACATATTCAGGTTTCATGTGATTATGCATTCATGTTGCACACATACTAGTGCATTGCATCATATCGGTATATGTAGGTTGTGACGCATTTGCGTGCATGCTTACGATAATCTCATTAGATGTTACTTGCTCTCACGAGTTGGCAACTCACCCCGTTGTGCCGCAGTATCTTGCAGGTCTGACCCGTCAGCACAGTAGTGGCGGGCGTACTTTCTTTTCCGCTTCGTTTGCTTCGACTTACAGCTTGCTCATAGGTGGGTTTTGGAGGATGTTCTTTTGCTCCCACCGTGTATTTTATTTTGTATCTAGCATACTCCATCTACCCTTGTATATTAGATTAGACGGTGAGACTCGTGAGACATGTATTTGGGGGTTTTTGGTGTTGATGCTCACTTGAGCCGACGTGGTGTTTCTTATTTCTTGCTTTCTGATGCTTATTTTCGTGCTTTTGATACACATATTGCATGTGGTTGTGATTCCGCCTTTGGCGAAGAGCTAGCTCCCGCTTGGAGATGCCTTTATTCTTGATTTATATGTATTTTCATGTGTTGTACCCGTTTGGGGGCTAATATTTACAAAGGAGTCTCTGCCGAAATTTTCTGGAAATTTTGATGTTTTTAAAAAATGTTAATGCGACTTATTTTGGTTAAAATCACTTTCTTTAGTAAGTTTTCCTTCACTCTATTTCTGTAAATAGTTTAGATTTCTGGGCTTTGGCTTACTTAGATTACGTTGCGCCTTGAGACGTTTCATAATTTAAGTGTCAGTCACGTTCCGTACCTTCGGGTCGTGAAAAAGTTGGTATCAAAGCGATAGGTTTTACCTTTCTGAGTGTAGGATGACCCTTGGTAGATGGAGTAGGTGACTTAAGTAGAGTGGCGTAGCGTGTGTATGTTCCGCGGCATACTTATGATACGGTACTCCGCCTAAGTGACCTTAATATATATATTTATTGTATTTCCTTTCTTGATTCTGGAAATCCTTTGACTCAATCGCGATGTTCCTATCAATCTTGTTTCTTGTTCCAGCCACCTATACCGTCGGACACTACGAGGGCTAGAGGGCTGCCGTCGGGGACAAGATTAGAGTAGTCTCATTTGAAACGAGGACCGATCAGGGCGGTATGCCTATCCGTCATGGACAGAGTGATCCGCCTCCTCCAGGACGGATAGTTAGGCTGGAGTCGAGTATTCAGGACGTGTGACAGATGGTTAGATTGTTAGTTGAAGCTAGCCGAGCTCCGAGAGCCGATGATGTCCCTCCTATTTCAGGTACTGTGATTGTACCTACTGCTCAGGCAGCTATTTCTGTTGATACCGAGATTATTTCCGTATCCTTACAGGAGTTTAAGGCTGAAGCCTCTAGTTTTTATAGGCACAGATGCAGTGAAGGATCCGTAGACAATCCTTGACAGGATGGCTAGGAATTGTCGTTCACAGAGATGTTCTGACGAGATATGGATTGATCTTGCGAGTTTTCGTCCAGAGAGGTCTTGCTCAAACGTGGTGCGATTTAGTTGAGAGAGGCCAAGCTGCAGATCTACTTCCTATGACTTGGGATGAGATCATAGCTATATTTCTTGCTCATTTCCTTCCGGTGAGCGTTCGAGATGTCCGAGCTCGTAGTTTTGAGTCTTTGCGCAAGATGTCAGGGATGACAGTGTCCGAGTATGATATCCAGTTTACTTAGCGGTCCGAAATGCTCCTTACATGGTGAACACTGAATAGAAACGGATAAAGAGGTTTGTATGGGGATTGGACATGTAGTTATTTCTTGCTATTGGTGCCCAGCATTTTGACACTTACGCCGCTGCTATGAACATAACCTTACTGTCGGAGAAGCGTATTTCTGAGACTTCGGTCGTTTCTGGACCAAAGCGGATTTGTACCGGTATGTCAGCTCAAGGAGATTAGATAGACGCCGTTGTGACAGTTATTCGTTCGGTGTTTTCTTCCGATACGTATTTCCTTCTGGTCTCGTTTGAAATGGTATCCACATACTTTGGATCGAAGTCTAGCCGATTGTAGTCCTTACTAAATCAGCCGCTTGTTGTGATTTCTTCCGTAGGCTAATCTTTTGTTGCTCGATATGTTTCTCAATAGTGTTTGTTTGTTCGTATAGGAGATAAGGATTCTTCTATCAATTTGATTATCCTCGATATGTTTGACTTCGAAGTTTTTCTGGGCATGGATTGGTTAACCACGTGTTGTGCGTCCGTGGACTGCCGTAAGGAGGCAGTCGGATTTAGTTTTCCGGGGGAGTCAGTTCTTGTTTTTCGGGGAGGCCGTAGCGTTGCCTTTCCCAGTCGGTTTCTTCTCTATGCGCTAATCCGTTCTTAAGGAAAGGATGTCAAGGATTCTTGGCATATTTTTGTGATGTTAGAGCCGCAGAGGTCCCGTTGGACCAGGTCCCGTTTGTGAGAGAATTTCGAGATGTCTTTCCTGACAAGTTGCTTGGGTTATCGTCAGAGTGCAATATTGAGTTCTATTTTGACTTGATTCCCGGCATGGAGCCTTTTTCTATACTGCCATATTGAATGGACCCGGCGGAGCTGAAAGAACAGAAGGATCAGTTGCAAGATTTGTTGGACAAGGGGCTTGTTCGATCGATTGCGTCACCTTGGGGAGCTCATGTCCTGTTCATCAGAAGGACGGTCGTTGGCGTCTATATATTGATTATCTTCAGTTGAATCGGGTTACTGTGCGGGACATTTCTCGAAGATTGACTTGCGGTCAGGCTACTACCAGTTGTGGGTTCGAGAGGATGATATTCCGAAGATTATTTTTCACACAATTTACGGGCGTTATAAGTTTTGGTGATGTCGTTCGAGTTCACCAATGCCCCAACAGCGTTTATGGATTGGATGAACCGAATATCCAAGTCGTTCTTGATCAGTTTATCATCTTGTTCATTGAGGACGTCTTGGTGTACTTTTGGAGCCGAGTGGAGCCTGGGCAGTAATTGAGGATTTCGTTGCAGATTTTGAGAGAGCGCCAGCTATTCGCTAAATTATTCACGTGTGTTTTTTGGTTGGATAGTGTGGACTTTTGGGACCCATAGTTATGAGAGATAGTGCATGTATGGAACCGAATGAGTTCGAGGACATGCAGCATTGGCCCAGACGGGTATCAGTGACGGAGGTTCGCAGCATTTTTGGGTTTGACCGGATACTATCGACATTTCGTACAGGATTTTTCTCATATAGCTGCAACGTTGACCAGGTTGGCTTGGAAAGGAGTTCTTTTCTTTGAACTGAGGCATGCGAGCAGAGCTTTCAGCAGTTAAAGACTCGTTTGACTACGACTCCAGTTTTATCTATGCCTTCAGGATCAGGCGGTTTTATTTGTTATTGCGATACTTCTCGGCAATTGAAGAAGCGCGAGCAGAACTATTCCATGCATGATTTAGAGACGGCTGCAGTGATTTTTACATTTAAAATTTGGAGACGAGTCGTGCCAGATATTTACGGATCACAAGAAACTTAAAGTATATCTTTCAACAGCGAGATCTAATTTTTAAACAGCGCCGATGGGTGGAGCTAGTGAAGACTATGACTGCGAGATTCTTTATCGTCCGGGTAAGGCGAATGGCATGGCAGCTGTTTTGAGTCGGAGGCTAGAGGTAACTTTTCTTATTTGAGCACAGTTCATAGACAGTCGACGGCAGATTAGCAGATTCTTTATGACAGCCGAGTACAGTTCGAGTTACATATCGGGGGACAACTTGCCTGTGTTCGTGCACATCCACAGTTATTTGATCATATCCGTAAGACATAGTCCGATGACTTTCGTTTGTCAGAAATCCTTGAGCAGGTTCGACAGGGCAGAGATTCAAAGTTCATGATTGATGACCAGGGAGTACTATGGTTTAGGACTCGACTGGGTGCGCTAGATTCCGAGAGACCGGGACGCAAGATTTTATAGAAGGCACATCAGTCGACATATAGTGTTTATCCGGTTTCCACCAAGATGTATCATGACGTAAGAGGTGTCTACAAGTGTGAAGGGATGAAGAGAGATATCACGAACTTTGTTTCGAGATGCCTGAATTGTCAGCAAGTCAAGGCCGAGCATTAGAGACCAGCTGGAGAGTTGCAACCTTTGCCCATTCCGGAGTAGAAATAAGAGCAGATTTCTATGGAATTTATTGTGGGTCTACTTAGGACCAGTCGAGAGTATGGCTCTATTTGAGTGATCATAGACCGATTGACGGAAGGCAGCTCATTTTCTGCCAGTCAAGACCACTTTCGGATTCGTTCAGTATGCTCAGACGTTTGTTGATGAGATTTGTGACTACATGGAGTTCCGACTTGTTTTATGTCAGAAAGGGGCACCCAATTACCAGCCGACTATGGCAGAAACTTTAGGAGGCTTTGGACACCAATTGAGATTCAGTGCGGTTTTCTATCCGCAGACCGACGTCAATCAGAGAAGACCATTCAGATTCTTCAGGACATGCTCCGAGCTTGCGTTCTAGATTTCATGGCAGTTGGGATCGCCACTTACCATTGATAGAGTTTTCCTATAATAACAGCTTCCAGGAGGAGATTTAGATGGCACCATTCGAGGTGTTATATGGGAGGTGATGTCGATCACCCGTATGTTTGACAGAGCTCAGTGAGAGCAGTATTTTGGGGCCATAGATTGTGTAGGAGATGACCGAAGAGATCCAGTTGATTCAAGACATGATGAAAGCGGCCCAGAACAGGCATAATCTTATGCAGACCGATGTCGGCACAGACTTAAATTTACCGTTGGAAATCATGTTTCTTGAAGGTTTCTCCGATGAAGGGCGTGTTGAAATTTAGGAGGAATAGAAGGCTTAGTTTTAGATATGTGGGTTCTTTCGATATTCTCGAGTGTATCGGCACGGTTGTTTATCGTTTGGCTCTTCCACCTAATTTCTAAATATTCACCCCGTGTTTCATGTATCAATACTCCGCAAGTACCTTCATGACCCCTCCCACGCGATATAGCATCAGAAGATCTAGCTGGAGCGCAAATCTTCTTTCACCGAGCAGCCGATAGTTATTCTAGATCGGCAGGTGAAGAAACCGAGGTCTGAGGTCATACCGACCGTTTTGATTCTTTGGCGTGGCCGAACGGCGAAGAGGTCACGTGATTAGCCGAGGACGAGATGAGAGGGAGTTATTCCCGTGTGTAGTTAGATTTTAAATTCGAAGACCGAATTTCTTTAAAGGGGGAAGATTGTAACGTTTTAAAAAAAATCGTTTGGGTTAATTTTCCGATAATCGGTAAATATAACTCGAATTTTCCGTAAAATGTAAGTATAATTATTTTTCAACATAGACTTGAATACGCCTATTTTAACTATGTAATTTCTAGTATTTGGTATTTAATTAGTCACTTATAAATTATCAGTTTACTTAAATATTTTTGCTTAATTAATTATTTTAAATATTATTATAAGCCTTCACTTATACATTTAATTAGTGATAATTACAAATTGAAATGGGTTAAGTGTACATTAGTGAATCATGATAACTTAGAAACAAGTTTGTAACATGCTCTTTGTTTTTAAATGTGTCTCCACAATTCTAGAAAAGTCTAGGATTTAGTTAGAAAAGGAAATAAATTAATAAGAAATGAGTTAATATGTGATGCAATAATTTGAGAGGTTTATACACACATCCACACACACACCTTACTCACTCTCTCCCTCTCCCTCTTTTGGCCGAACCCCCCTTGATTGCAGCCCCATTTTCTCCACCTCCTTTTCTCTTCAAAAATTCTTCATTTTTCCATCAAAAAATCAACATAAAACCCCACTAATTCCTAAGTAAATCTTTACCCATTATTCTTTGGCCAATCTAGCATGGATCTTGGAGAAAGGAAGCAATTTAGAGGCTAAGTTTGCAAGCTTGATTCAAGTTTTGTTGAGATATAAATCCTAACCCTATTGTTTAATTGATGGTTAATTTCTTAAATCAAACTTAATTAGGTATTTATATGGTTCTATATTGCAAGTTTGGAAATTCAAGAGAAGGGTTTGAATTCAAGTTAGGGTTTTATCACATCATTAAGGTTATAATATGTAGTTTAACGCCGTAAGGCATGCAAAATCTAATCTAGTTGTTAGTTGCTAATTGCTACTTTTAAAATTGACTTAAGTAAATAATTTTGCAAACTAGATTTTTAGGATTGATATAAACAAGTGAGATTAAAATCTAGTTAAAAATTGGGTAGCCTAATTATGATATAAAATGATCATTTTGGCCACTAGATTTGTTAAAATATCTAGATTTGCACTAAAATGGTTAGGTGATGCTTACTAGGTTTTTGGAACAAATCGCTTTTAATTAAGTTTGCGGTTTTGGTGAACTACAACATAATTTATATAATATTTAGAGTATTGTGAATGCGCAATTGGTACGAGTGGATACTAGGATAGGTGGTTGTCACGTATAGTGACCCTAGTTGCAGTTTGTGGCATTATCGCGAGCGCGTTCTGTGCACCAAGTGTGTGCGCGTCTAATTAGTGCGCATTGGTTATCTTGTTTCGTTGTGTCCGCGACCATTTATATATCTATCCTCTTATTCACTCATGTGCGATTCTAGGATCGGGTGTGGAGGCGTCGGACGTGGCGCGGAAAGACAAGGCTGAGATCGGATCGGATTAGCCGAGGCGTCCCTATGAGTAGATGTACACATCTATTGGGGGGATCATCTGGATGGCGCAAGGCGCCCGACAGTAGTATTATTAGTAGTGCTTGCATCATCTTATATACCCATGATATCATTTCATAGGACACTTGCACCGTTACCATTGGTTCATGCTGCACGTGCACTATTTATGCGAACACACACGTCTTTAGTAAGTGCTATGTCACGAACATTATAGAACTTGATTATAATCGGTAATTTCGCATTTACATCATATATGATCCGTAGACTTATACTAGTATATTCATTTCATTAAGATGGATACGTAGGATTGTTAATCATATGTACATATCTCATTGCATCATGATTCATGCATAGTTTCTGACCGTATTTCGCATGGTATATACTACCGTATCATAGATTTCCATCATCACCGGCATGTTTATATATTGTGATTCTTCTCGAGGATATTAGTATTTATGAGATTTTTGGATTTTTGGGAAAACCGCAAGAATTTTATAAACCTATTATCATTTTTAAAAATAGAAATTTGCGGTTTTCCCGTGATATGATGTGTGTGGCTTCCACCATGAGTTTTCTTGGTTCTTGAGCTGTATCATATACCCGATTCGAGGAGGGGGATGCACCGTCTGCGGGGACATGGTGGACCCGGTATGGTACCCCGGGACGAGATAGTTTTCGTGGGGATGACGATGAGCCCGGCAGGGGAGCACTACCTACCGGTTATTTTTGGCGCGGCGGATATCCGGAGGATACTGACCGTAGTCGTGAGATTTCTGATATGGGCCAATACTGACTGACGGAGTCTGAGATATTGAGATATTGAGACATTGAGATATTGTAACATTGAGATGTCGAGACATTGATATATTGAGGTATTGAGTTATACATATTTTGTGTCGATGCTTGACACGGAATTTCAGTTGATTTCATTGATAATACTTCAGTTATTTCACAAAAGTTTTTCTTAAGATAAAAATACAGATTTTCTCATACCTAACATATTCAGGTTTCATGTGATTATGCATTTATGTTGCACACATACTAGTGCATTGCATCATATCGGTATATGTAGGTTGTGATGCATTTGCGTCCATGGTTACGATAGCGTCATTAGATGTTACTTGCTACTCACGAGTTGGCAACTCACCCCCATTGTGCCACAGTATCTTGCAGGTCTGACCCGTCAGCACAGTAGTGGCGGGCGTACTTTCTTTTCCACTTTGTTTGCTTCGACTACAGCTTGCTCATAAGTAGGTTTTGGAGGATGTTCTTTTGCTCCCACCGTGTATTTTATTTTGTATCTAGCATACTCCATCTATCCTTGTATATTGGACTAGACGGTGAGACTCGTGAGACATATATTCGGGGGTTTTGGTGTCGATGCTCACTTAAGCCGACGTGGTGTTTCTTATTTCTTGCTTTCTGATGCTTATTTTCGTGCTTTTGATACACATATTACCTGTGGTTGTGATTCCGCCTTTGGCTATGAGCTAGCTCCCGCTTGGGGATGCCTTTATTCATGATTTATATGTATTTTCATGTGTTGAACCCATTTAGGGGCCAGTATTTACAAAGGAGACTCTGCCGAAATTTTTGGGAAATTTTGATGTTTTAAAAAAATGTTAATGCGAATTATTTTGGTTAAAATCACTTTCTTTAGTAAGTTTTCCTTCACTCTATTTCTGTAAATGGTTTAGATTTCTGGGCTTTGGCTTACTTAGAATACGTTGCGCCTTGAGACGTTTCGTAATCGAAGTGCCAGTCACGTTCCGTACCTTCGGGTCGTGACAATTAGCCGGTGCCGTCTGTAGGAAGCTATTTCTTCTCCTACACAAGAAATTTGATCTTTCTCCATCGATATAATGGCCAGCGATCCTCATCACGAAGATCCCATCACGAGCCACCCCGCCTTCTGCTGCAGAGGCGGGGTCAGCCATACTCCACCCCCAACGCTATTGACGTCTTATCAGCATGGATCAACAGGCTCACGGCGATAGTGGACGCGCTCCCTCGTGTTCAAACGGCCGTCCACACCCTCCAAACCGCTTCCCCCACCCTCCAAAACGACGACCAACATGGGACGATGGAAGGGCGCATTTGGGCCCTCGACCTTGCTCATGCCTATCTCGATATCACCAAACGCCGGTGCGCTGATTCTGGCAGTCACGGCCCATATACGAGGAATGATTCTATGACTCGTTGGGCACCGGATAGTTCGACACCAAGATCTCAGAGAGACCGGGCTATCGCTTCAATGCCCGCCACGCTCTCTCGCGCCCTGAAGAGACGTCGGTCAGGTCGCCTAATCCCAGGCAAGACCGACGTCACCACACTCATCGAGACCGTGCACATGGCGAACGTTAGGGCCAGCCACGAAGGGTCCACCCGAGGATCTGAGGAACATGATAGAGCGAAGCCAAAACTGCTCCATCGCGCGAGCCGGAGTAGAGATAGCAGGCAGTCTGACTGTGGGGAATCCTCGGGGTACCAACAATGAATCGAGGTCCTCGAGAAGAGATTGAGGACATGCGGCTCGTAGCCCGTTCGATCGAAGAAGTGGCAAAGTACTCTATAGACTCGCTCACGAGGCCCTTCACTGAGCAATTACTACATGAACGGGCCACGTCTCGGAACAAACCTCCCAAACTGGCCCTCCTTAACTGGATGTCCGAACCGAAGGACCACTTGGATGCATTTACAGTGGGCATGAGTTTCCCAGACAACTCAGATGTAGCTCAGTGCTGGGCCTTCCCCGCCACCCTCATCTTTGCCGGCCGGGATTGGTTTCGTGGACTTGTGCCATGCTCGATCTTGACCTTTGATAAGCTGGCGACTTAATTCCTTGGTCATTTTGTTGGTAACCGACGACAAAAAAGAACGGTCGACTACCTGTTTACCATCAAGAGTGAGGACAGGGAATCCTTCAAGGATTACGTCACTCGCTTCTATAATGCCCTCCTAGAAGTCCCCAAGCACCACGACGAAACGGTTATCACCGTCTTGAGGTTAGGTCTTAGGCACAAAGAGTGCCTCTGCTCTTTTACATTGGCACAACCTAGGACCATGACCGAAGTAAAAGCCTGGACCGAGCGAGAAATCCAACTCGAGTCAGAGGTAAACGCCAACTTACCCCATGGTGACCGAACGGACCGGAAAAAATAGGACAGAGAAGAGAAAAAGAAGGCAGACCATCCAAAACCTTATTCTCGAGGTTTCGTGTGTACACCGCCCTGAACGTCTCCCAGACAGAGCTACTAGAAGAGCCTAAGGATGGGAGGTTTTTCAAACACCCGCCAGCTACTCAGAGGTCGGGCAAGCGACTTCGCGGCCTGTACTGCACCTACCATCGATCGCAGGGGCACCCGACCGAGAGCTGCAAACAACTCCGTGACTATATTGAGGAACTGATTTGCTCCGGTCACCTGGCGAAGTATCTACGAGACAAACAGCAGGCGAATCGGGAGAAAATGAACCAAACCCCTCCCGGAGAATTGACGGTTGGGCAGATCATGGTCAACTCCATAGGTTCGACTCCGGGCATCAAGGATGACTGCCGCTTCCGGCCGGTCATGACTTTAAGTGATCCGTCCCACAAGAAGTACAAGAAGGATGATCCAATCACCTACACCGACGAGGACCTTCAAGGCATATCACTCCCTCACAATGATCACCTTGTGATAGCAGCCCGGGTAAACCGATACAAGGTCCTGAGAATATTGATCGACTCGGAGAGCTCGGCAGATATCCTATTCTACGACTATTTCCGGCGTATGGGATTAAATCCGTCCGACCTCCCACGTCCTATCTGGGTTCACAAACCATTCCGTCATGGCAAAGGGATCGATCACCCTCCCTCTCAACATCGGGGAAGCAGGCAAAACGCGAACCATACCGGTGAACTTCCATGTTGCCAAGATCTCATCGTCCTATAACATTCTCTTGAGACGCCCCACCCTAAACAACCTCCAAGCTCAGATCTCAACCTATCAACATGCGCTCAAGTTTCTTTTAGACAACGGGGGGTAGGCCGGGCCTATGGAGACCAGCAAACCGCCAGGGTCTGTCTCGCCTCAACGTCTCCCGAGGAGAAAGAGGGTAACGATTTCAGAGATGTATACGATCCTCAGGAGTCTCTGGATACACGCGATGCCCAAAAAGAAATTCAAGACGTCCTGGTGGAGGCTTCTGTAGAAGTTCCTCACAAGAAGGGAGACGATGGCCGAACTGTCCATATCGGCTCTTTCTTAGCGGGGGCGCTCAGGACGACCTGATCCGGTTCTTTCAGAACAACTCCGATGTGTTCGTTTGGACCCCAGCGGACATGGCCAAGATCGACCCAAAGGTGATCCCCTACAAGTTCCGGGTCGACTCGAAAGCCCGGCCAGTCTGATAAAAGAAAAGAAGCTTCGCGCCAATGAAGCAAAAAGAGATAGAGGGGGTAGTGGACCGACTGCTCGCGGCCGACTTCATCAAGAACCTGGACTACTTGGATTGGCTAGAGAATGTGGTCATGGTCAAAAAGGCAAACGGGAAATGGCTCATTTGCGTCGATTTCATCGATCTAAACAAGGCTTGCCCCAAAGACAACTACCCACTCTTTCAGATAGATTAGTTAGTGGACAGCTTGGCCGGTCATAAACTAATAAGATTCATGGATCCCTTCTCGGGTTATAATCAGATCCGGATGAATCCGACCGACAAAGGGCTAACCGCCTTCACCATCGATCGGGGAGTCTACTGCTATAGGGTAATGCCCTTTAGTCTCAAAAACGCCGGGGCCGCATACCAACAGCCGGTCAACAAGCTGTTCAAACCACAAATTGGAAGAAATATGGAAGTCTATATTGACGACATGCTCGTGAAATCCACCCTATCGGCCGGGCATACCACAGACATCGGCGAGACATTCAACGTTCTGCGGAAGTACAAGATGAAGCTGAATCCAGCCAAATATGCGTTCGGCATCACAAGCGGGAAATTCCTTGGAATCTGTTACACTTTCCTTCTGCAAATTTCGAGGACGAAATTTTTATAAGAAGGATAGAATGTAGCAACCCTAAACTTTCTGTACAGAATTTTTTCAAAATACAGAAAACAGTACCTAAGCCTGAGCACAAGTTATAAATTTAATTTGCTTTAGAACAGCAAGAAAACATTTGTAACTCATTGGTAAAGCCTTACACTGCAGTGACGTAGCCCCTGTGTTCGAATCACCTCAGCCACATTATTATTTTTTGTTAATTTTTCTTTTAAAATTTTAGAAGCTCAAAAGTTTGCACGTGCACCGCACGTTAAATGAAAAGTTACACAGAAAATAAACATGTGTTATAGGCTAGTTGAAGAGATGGGGACACGTGGTGAAGATCCCAACCCCTCTCATCGGTATTGGAAGGCGAGATTGAGGCAAGGACCGGCACCGCCGGGCCCCCCGTAGGGGATACTCCCTAAATTTTAACCCTAAACCCCTTGGACTCCCCCCACTTCTCCTATGCTATTTAATTTCTCTGCACATTTCCAGAGAATTAAAAATGGGCATTAATCCACATTTTAATTCTATTCTTCATTACCCTAAACCCTAATTTTCCCTATAAATATCGCATCACATTTCACCTCTCCTCATTCAGAATTTCATTACAAAAACTCTCCAAAAATTCCAAGTCCCGAGTTGTATAAGTGGAGTTAGCAAGAGGCGAAGTTCCGGCGACGTTTCAAGAAGAATCCGGCAACGAAACGACTTACCGGCGATTCCAAAGACTTTCCTTACCTCCTCTCTTTGTTTCAAGCCAGTAAGTCCACACTCCCCTCCTCCATCTCTATTCTAAAATAATCTATTTCGAAAACTCGTCGGAAGCGGAGTTATTCCGACTTTCGATTCGTTTTTCTTTAAAAACTCCATTTTTCTTAAATAATAAAATACCATATTCTTTCATAATGTTTAACAAAAATAAATAAACACATTAAAACAAGTTTCATCTCAAAATAATTCATGTTGCAATTTTTATTTCACTTTTACGGTAAAATACCATCATGCTACATACAACTTATAATTGTTCAATTTAACCGTATTACCTTTAGATAACTCACGGGGTAATGACCGACCTTATCACAACACACATTTTTGATATAGCACGATGAATTTTGGGACTCTGGTTTACGGAGAAATACGAGATTGCGAATAAATACCTTAAACATTCAAAAACCGTTTTCTTCAAAAAGTGTGTTATTTAATTCCTTATAATTGCGCCTCTACAACCCATTTTGGGGACCCCAATTAGGATGGTGCAGGTTATCGCACATCCTCAGGCCTAGTAGAGCGAGATGCAGACCTCCTCACGGAGTATTCGATCTCGATGGAATTTTTGATGCAATTTTTAAGAAAATGATATTTCTACAAAATAAATAAAATTTATTTTTATTAAATAAATAAATATATATATATATATATATATATATATATAATCAAAATATCTATTTTAAAATATATTATATACATATTCCATGTTTTCTAAATCAAAGGAATCACAATTTCATGAAACTGCCATTTCAATTCAATACAAATTCCAGCACTTCATTAAAATACCATATACAATGAAAACTAGGTTCTACTCACTAGAAAATTTCACATTTATAAAATATACATATATGAAAACCCTAAAGACGATAATTAAATACCTGAGGTGTATTTTGAAATTATATCAAAACTATTTTTACATAAAACCCCCTCAAGGTATACTAAATTACAATAAGGACCCTAGTAAATGTAGGTTTAAGCGGGACCAGTTCTCTTGAGCCTCAAGGAGCCGGAGAATATGGATGATTGCCTATCTAAGGTAGATAACTTAACAACGGTGTTATCAACACGGCAATTGTCTTGGAAAAAAACACAAATCCTGCCGTCCATGTGCAGCAGTTACCGATAACACTAAAAACTAAATCAGGACTTCAATTTTGTTTTAAAAGTCTGACTTGGTTCGAGTCACGGTCAAATATGAATCAATCCATCTGACTTGAATATGATTCAAGTATAACTGCAATTCAATCTGAATCCGTCTATACCAGAATTCAATCTATATCAATCTGACTTGACCGAACCGAACCATGGATATACTCTGTTTACATGTTTATCCATTTATATCCATTCCATTTACATTATATCATGGTTTCGGCAAGTCGAACAATCTATTACACAAAACAATACAAATCAATACAAAATACATTACGGGGGTTATAAAGGGGTAGACTGGTACGGAACATGTTAAAGGTGGCACGAGGTGGTCACTAAAGGACATAATTACATCCATGCCGTTGTTCCGTGGTATTATCGACGAAGCCTTGTACTATGGATTACCAAAGTCCACGGTGTAAGTTGGACTCCTCTCGTATACACTGGCATATTCTGTACCAAACTACAAACAAGTGTGTTAACATTATAATCAAATATTACTAGTTATACTCTCTTTCTGTCTATTCTACCTTTACCTTTCTTTGGGACTTACCGAGCGATTGTTCGCTGACGACATTCCTTCTTTTCTTTCTTTGAAATACTGTCAGGTGGATCGGACGCACTAGAGATCGAGCCCAGTACTGAGGACTTGAAGCAGTTTGCCGTCGACCCAGAGTTGTAGGCACTTGTATATACTTTTCATTTCAGTTATGCCATCATTTAGGCATTGCTTTCTATTCATGTATTTATATTTCCAGTTGTACTTATACAAAATTGTTAATAAATCAAAGCTATTGTTCATTTACATTCATATCTCTTGTGTACATTTTACTTTATGTTGCTTAGATACGCTTAGCGTGTTTACTTCTGAATAAATACGTAGCGGGCTCAGTCGTGCCTCCTTATCCTACACCGGGAAGTGAGGCGTGACAGATTTTGTTGGCGGCCCATGCAGGTCAATTCTGCATGGACATGCAGGTCAATTCTACATGAAGTCCTAAGCAATATAACATAAGAATCAGCAACTAAAAACATTCTTTACATTTTATATTCTTTGAATCTTATAATTTCATATACTTTGAATCTATCCTAACCCTATTTTTCTTTCAAGGTTATGGATTCTCCAAACAACACCGGCACCAATTTCAACAACACACCACCACCTCTACCGCTTACATCTACCATCGCTACTCCGATCAATGAGCAGACATTACTGCTTGAGGCGATCCGAAGCCTCCTGGAAGGACAGCTGCAGCAAACTGCAATCTTACTAAACCGTCCAGAAGTGAAAGCGTCCGGAGTAAAGCAATTCCGGGCATTGCACCAAAAACAATTTTCGGGAAAAGAGAGCCTCTGGAAGTTGAAGAATGGGCTCAAAGTATTGAGGATAATCTGGCGGCAGCATAAGTTCCAGAGATCGCTTAGGTACGAGTTGTGAAGCTGCAACTCACCGACAACGCTCGAGTATAGTGGAAGGTGGAAGAAAGCCATCTTGCCCAACCTATCGAATGGAGGACTTTTCGCGACATGTTCGATGCGAAGTACTTTCCAGAGACTGCCCGATTTGATATAAAGCGGCAATTTATCCATCTCCAACAGGGTTCGATGTGGACCCAACCAGTGAATGAATATGATGTTGAGTTTACCATGCTCAGTAGGTAAGATATGACTCAATATTCGATTTTCAAATATCACATACCACACTGCTAACACAAGACCTTAACAGGTTCGTGGCACACTTGATACCAACTGCTGAGATCGGGTCCAGAAGATTTTAGCAAGGGTTAGATCTGGAGATCTAAGCTGCCTCGGCTACAGAGGATTTCCCAACTCACGAACTGGTCCTGAAAGCTGCCTGTCGATATGAGACAGTGGTGAAGATGAAGGGCATAGTTCAGTCTACCAGTGTGAAGCGCCATGCCATCCAGATGGCAGGAGGAGCCTCTTCAATACCAACTCATGAACCCAGGAGACTGAAAATAACAGATAACCGGTCAAGTCCGGATTTTTGCTTCTACTGCAAGAGAGATGGACACATGTGGAAGGACTGTAGGCGCGCAAAAGGCATGTGCTTAGTTTGTGGCGCATCCACTCATGTAATTGGAACATGTCCTTATAGACGCAACTCAGTTCCAACTCACAACACTTATCTGCTGCGGCCAGCTATCCAGGCTCCTGCACCTCGTCCTGCTCTCCTAGCTCCACCTCCATATGGACCTTCTACACAGCCTAATCGCAAATTCCAACAGGCACTGAGGAACAAGCCCCAAGGACAGAGGAATGTGCCTCCAGCTAGGAGGAATATACCCCGGCGTCAGGCTTTCATTTTAGCGGCCGTGGAAACCGAAACTATAGACTAAGGTAACTCTGGTAATGTCCTTACAACTTTTTCAATTTTTCCAAAACTTTTGTATCCTTTTGTTCTTCCAAATATATTTTTTATGCACTATCAATAGTTCTATCACCAAACCTTTCTTGAAACTGTTACACTTTCCTTCTGCAAATTTCGAGGACGAAATTTTTATAAGGAGGGTAGAATGTAATAACCCTAAACTTTCTGTTCAGAATTTTTTCAAAATACAGAAAACAGTATGTGAGCCTGAGCACAAGTTATAAATTTAATTTGCTTTAGAACAGCAAGAAAACATTTGTAGCTCATTGGTAAAGTCTTGCACTACTGTGACGTAGCCCCTATGTTTTAATCACCTCAGCCATATTATTTTTTTTGTTAATTTTTCTTTTAAACTTTTAGAAGCTCAAAAGTTTGCACGTACACTGCACGTTAAATGAAAAGTTACACAGAAAATAAACATGTGCAATAGGCTAGTTGAAGCGACGGAGACACGTGGCGAAGATCCCAACCCCTCTCACCGGTATTGGACCGGCGAGATTGAGATAAGGACCAGCACCGCCGGGCCCCACGTCGGGGATACTCCCCAAATTTTAACCCTAAACCCCTTGGACTCCCTCCACTACTTCTATGCTGTTTGATTTCTCCGCACATTTCTAGATAATTAAAAATGGGCATTAATCCACATTTTAATTCTATTCTTCATTAGCCTAAACCTTAATTTTCCCTATAAATACCACACCATACTTCACCCCTCCTCATTTAGAATTTCATTACAAAAACTCTCTAAAAATTCCAAGTCCCAAGTTGTACAAGTGGAGTTAGCAAGAGGCGAAGTTCCGGTGACGTTTCAAGAAGAATCCGCTGATGAAACGACTTCTTAGAGATTTCAAAGTCTTTCCCCACCTCCTCTCTTTGATTCAAACCTGTAAGTCCCCACTCCCCTCCTCCATCTCTATTCTAAATTAATCTATTTCGAAAACTCGTCGGAAGCGGAGTTATTCCGATTTCCGATTCATTTTTCTTTAAAAACTCCATTTTTCTTAAGTAATAAAATACCACATTCTCTCATAATGTTTAAAAAACATAAATAAACACATTAGAACAATTTTCATCTCAAAATAATTCATGTTGCAATTTTTATTTCACTTTTACAGTAAAATACCATCATGTTACATACAACTTATAATTGTTCAATTTAACCGTATTATCTTTAGCTAACTCACGATGTAATAACCTACCTCATCACAACACACATTTTTGACATAGCACGATAAATTTTGGGACTCTAGTTTATGGGAAAATATGAGATTGCGAATAAATACCTTAAATATTCAAAAACCGTTTTCTTTAAAAAGTGTGTTATTTAAGTCCTAGTAATTGCGCCTCTACAACCCATTTTGGGGACCCCGATCGGGATGGTGCGGGTTAGCGTACATTCTCGGGCTTAGTAGAGTGAGATCCAGACCTCCTCACGAAGTATTCGATCTAGATGGAATTTTTGATGCAATTTTTAAGAAAATGATATTTCTACAAAATAAATAAAATTTATTTTTATTAAATATATATTTATAACTATTATCAAAATATCTATTTTAAAATATATTATATACATATTCCATGTTTTCTAAATCAAAAGAATCACAATTTCATGAAACTACCATTTCAATTCAATACAAATTCCAGTATTTCATTAAAATACCATATACAATGAAAACTAGGTTCTACTCACTAGAAAATTTCACATTTATAAAATATACATCTATGAAAACTATAAAGACGATAATTAAATACTTGAGGTGTATTTTGAAATTATATCAAAACTATTTTTACATAAAACCCCCTCAAGTTACACTAAATTACAATAAGTGTTAGCTATAGTGCCCTCAAGTCAATTATTGTAATAGCGGGCATGCGATTAGATGATTGATGGATGACCTATACAGGTAGAACAGTCTTACTCAAAATGATAGTATGCTATCTGGTTTATCTTTATCATCATGTACATATTTTAGATGGCATTACAGTTCACTATTACATGTTGATAGAGCCTTTAGGATTCATGCTTGACTACCAGCATTATGATGGCGCTCATCTACGTGAGAGCTGGGTGGTCTATAAACACATATTTAAAAATCCCTAGTCGTGGGAGTATAGAGACTGGGCATCGATACTCCAGAGTAGACTAGTGTGTACTGATTGAGACCCCGATGAGGGGCGGTAGCCGGTCTGACAAGCCATTGGTGTGAGTTTGTTCTCCTAAGATAGTATGCAGGTGCTCGTTGGGTTATGAGTATACTGGACGGACTCGCTGGGAACCTGATAGTTGGTATTATATCTATTGTCAGATAGCAGTTCCCAGGTGACATGTGTACAGATTAGTCTGTTGACCTGAGATCGCCATTTATCTCATGTGAGTTCCCGCTGTACTTTGATTACTACCCTACTACAGCTCAAAGGAGTCTTGCAAACAGGTTTTATTTGGGTACAGTCCCGAGCCATATGGAGGCAGTGAGTGGATCATCGGGGATTCGTCTCTTCCGGTATTGGGGGTTGATGTCGCGTTGTGCACGGGTGGCCATCACCAGAAACCCTTGATTAAGGTAGTCGAGAATTACTGATTTAGATCAGTAGTTTCTCAGTTTGTGATGGGCTTCATACCGACACTAAATGTCACGTTATTAGGGGTCTGACTTTATCCACCCCCTAGACTCGATATGCGATACTCTTAGACGAACAGACCGTACTGTACGGATATTGTCACAGGATAAGCTCGGTAGGAGTCAGGATGAGTTTGCTCGTTGGCCTTCCTTTCGCTCAATACCTGGGTAGCCGTTACGTACACCTAGTGCTGGTGACGTGCTTGTGATTAAACCCACTGCCAGCGTATTGACGAGTCTTTAGAGTCCCACACAGAGGGTTTCCCTGCTTCGTGAAAAACGATGTGGAGACAGTATGGTTTTACGGCAGGGTTCGATCATATACGTGCACTTGTGCACGTATCATGATTCGGACGGATAATACTAGCAGGCTTTGGTTTAAGCCGGATCCTGGTATTATATTGGTGGATTAGTTTCGTCTCATTGTATTCGTATTTTTCGGAATACGGATACGGGTATGTATATACGGATGGGGGCATTCTTGTAATTTATTACAAAATTGTTTTCTAGAAGATTACACCTCATTTGGTTTATTAACCATTTAGGTTAAATGGTTAATTGAGGTGATGATATGAGTGTGCTTAGCTTAATTCAAGTATGCCCACTTGTGACTCATGGTGATGACTCATGGTGTGACTCATGAAACACTATTATGGAATGCTTGGGTTTTTTGTTTGTGATGTGAGATATTTGTTGTGAGCTCTTGAGATATTTTTCTTGAGTTGATTTATTCTACTCACACGCACAACAATTATTCATTATTCTTTCTTGAGTTGAAAAGGCTTCACACTCTCATCTCCCATGGCATCTTCTTCTTCCTCCACTCTAACCCTCTCATTTGTTGAGAAACCTAGGGTGTTTAGAAACAAATTAATCCCTCATTAGACTCTACATCTCCTAGGCTATTAAGTCTAGCAAACTAGATACCCTAGTTACTTCGGTTTTGATGTAGAAGCTCGATTCATAGACGCTCAGGTGGATCATCTTCGATGAAGGGAGACCGGCGACCAAACTTGATCATGGTGGTCACTAGGAGCTTGGGAAGCTTGTTAAAGACCGAAGGACACTGATCATTCGGTATAACATCTCAACTCTCTTTTTATGCTTGCTAGTTTTAGGGTTTATGGTCGATCCGTATTCAGGGTTGTGGTAGCGCCAGTTTCATAAATTTTTGTTCCGCATTCGGCCACGGTTTGATGGCCAGGGCGCTGCCGTAACCCAACATAGTATCAAAGCCAACCTGTAAACTCTAATCTAGCAGTTTAAACAACGTTTAAAGTATCAAAACCGAAGCAACTCCGAAACAATACCCTATACTTTCTAGTTTCTGTCGAATTTAAACTAGTCTTCAAAAATTATTTAAACAATTGCAGAAGAATATTATTGTGACAGCTAGAATACCCTCAAAATCTGAGCCCAAATTGCAAAAATTGACCCGGCGAGATTTATATAAAGTCCGGCCCGGCCGGTTCTACATTTGGCTTTGAACTTGGAATTTTGGGGTTGTTCCGGTCTCTGGAAATTATGGTCTCAGGTATTGTTTGTTTTGCCCAGTTTTGGATATAGTGTTATCTTATGTTTGGGGGCATTTTTGAGGTATTTCGAAGTCAATATTTTAACACTGTTTAAATGTTTACAGTATATGCATTTCTATCTGCGACCATGGATGTTATTAGAGCGGTATAACTCGTCTAATTACTATATGTCTTTTAGATGGGTTTGCGAACATGACATTCACGTTGATGATATGTGTTGTGCTGTGGTTGTGGTTGGATCGTCATGGTGGATAGCCAGTGGTGCAATGATAGTACAGTTTAGTTTCATTTGTGCATTTGATATTGTGGGACGAGCGTCCGACTTGTAGACTGCCGCCACTGACAGTTTGTATATTATTTGTTTAGGGCACGACCGGGTTGAGGTAGATATCACCGTTGTACATATATTTTCTTTTATGTACTAGGATTACCCCGCGGTGGAGTGCACGAATAGCCGGGTTCTAGAGGGCAACGGGTCCGCATCTCATGGCGTTGAGACGGATGGGACCTTACTCTAGAATTGGCGGGCTATTCACCGCACTTGTAGGGGGTACAGGTTGGCCCAAGATGGGGTGCTCAAGTTACCGGATTCTGTGAAGTGTTGGGTGGCCCATTCACGTTGTTGATTGGGGCTGCCTCGCTTCTGGAATTGGCGGATAACTTGTCGCACTCGTAGGGGTCTAGGTTTTCGTTGTACGGGCTATCCACACGACAAGGAATATCGGGTCTTATTTTCGGCTCAAGTGAAACCCGAGGCTCCAGGATTATCCACCACTCTGTGTTGCTTGGCTGAGATTCTATGTTGCTTATGTGTTGTTGCCTTATATCATGCCTGGGACGATTGTTATATATATATTTATATATATACTAGTAGATGTTGTATATGTTTTGCACCCGCGCTAGTCCGGTCCCCGCTCTGCCGTTAGTTCAGTAACCTAACGGGTGATGACGGGACCCAGTGGCGAATGCGGTGGCATATACGTACATCATATTTTCGTTCCTTTATCTGGTGTGATATGATTCATTGATAGGACTGCGTTGATTCTGATCAATGCAAGGATAAAACAAACATATATGATGTTGTTGGAACCAAGCTTTTAAAAACAGAAATTACAGACGTTTGCTTTTGTTTTGCACAGTGATATTCGGTTATGAATATCCAGCACCTCATTCGACAAGGCAAGAGCCGAGATCCCTTCATCGGGAGTGACCTCTTGAGCAGAAATTTACGTCAACATAATAACTTCACTAGAGTCGATTCTTTTTTGCTTTGCATCATGGTATTCAGTTTGGAATATCCTACACCTCATTCGACGAGAAAAGAGCCGAGATCCCCTCACAGAGAGTGACCTCTTTAGCAAAAGTTTGCGCACTATATTTGTAAAACCACTTGGATTCCTTCAACGAGATCAAGTTCATTACGTTAAAGGTTTTTCGCTAAAATTCAGCCGTAGCCCTCCGTCATTTCCTACGAGTAATACTTAGTATCCGTACTGCGTTTGTTGACTGTGTCAAGGCGTAGTGTGCGGTAGCTAAGTGGGGCTTGTTTGTAGCATATGGATACGTGGATTGGTTAGGACAGTCGTGCGGCCTTGTTGACTGTGTCAAGGGATAGTGCGGGTGGGTTTAATGCAATCAAGATAATGACGGGTTGAACTTGACTAGAACTTTTTGATTTGTTGACTGTGTCAAGGTCACTTGGGTCGTAGGGGTAAAAATCACATCGGGAGTTTCAAACATACAAAAAACTTGTCAGGTATGCGCATACCTTCTGGAGTGTGGTGACTTGAATGGATTCAATCAAATTATCATACGATGATAGTTGGATCTCGATTCTCACTGATGAGTAAGTGTTACTCTTCGGGTGATTTTTCCCGACTAATTCTCCTTTTGGGTTTGGAGGAGAATTCAAGAAAACAGTGGGAGACATCCTGATTAGATAAATAAATAACCATTCTGATCTAGATTAGAGTGCAAGCTGAGTGTTTCTTCTCTCTCTCTCTCTCTCTCTCTCTCTCTCTCTGGCAACGACCTTGATCCGACCTTAGACTATAACTCATGAACCAAGTTAACTGAACCCTCTTAAAACACTTTGGCTTTTGGATTGTCTAGGTCGCATATATTTTTGCCGCTCTTACTTTTTTGCATTTCTCCAAAACATTCCATATCACTACAAAGATCCACATTTATTGGATATGACCATCGTATAATTAGATACGAACTCGATGAAACTTGTTTTAAGTTGAGAATGGTTTATGGTTCTGGAGAAATAGAATAAGTCTATTCAGTTGTCTTTTCTCTTTACCTTCTCTCAGGATGCGAGGGCTCCTGATATTTAGGAGAGTACACCTATTACGCTTATTGGATAGTCTTCTTCCAAACCATAGGCAGGTGTCGAAGGGTATGGAAGGAAGAAAACCAATTAGCCTAATTGTAGTGTACAGAAGGTGATAAGTAAAGACATATAAAGGGGTTAGAAATAGGGCAAAAGGAAATTGCGACTGCAATCATTCACGACAAAGCCGCGTATATCATCGCCACTCCTACTTCACTTTTGCATTTCTCTGGTTCAGGAGAAATCGAATAGGCTTCAGGTTGTCTTTTCCCCTTTACCTTCTCTCAGGTTGAATGAGCTCCTAGTATTAGGAGAGTACACATATTACGTTTATTGGATAGCCTTCTTCCAAACCATAGGTTGGTGCCAAAAGGTATGGAAGGAAGAAAACCATTTAACCTAAGTGCGGTGTATAGAAGGTAATATGTAAAGACATATAAAGGAATTGGAGAGATGGTAAAGAAATATACGGTTATAGTCATGAATCAGGATAGTGGAAGAGGTATTATTAGGAATACCCGAATACCCCTCCGAAATATTTTCATGTTTCAGTTTCACTGTGCGTTGTTAATTGAAAACTGATTTCCCAATTAGATTCTAACTCCAGGGTATATATTTACCAGATTTGATTCTCACATCTGTATGGCGTTACAGATGGTGAGTGGGAGTAAGATATTGGGAATTAGGTGATTATATCCTCATTATATCGGAACTCGTTGTAATTGGTGATATTTAAGGAAATCACCTGGGTTTTACCTGACGGCAAATATTTGGTTTTGAATATCCGATGTTATGCACCAATTTCAAACTGATATATCTGTACGTTTATTTTATAAGTGAGATATAACTTTTTGAAATTATGTCTATGACATTTACCTATATCAGTTGATGATTGGGTAAGGAGTATTCAATAGCGGTGTAATTCTTCTTAACCATAGTACAGTTTTCAAACTACGACGCATAGGGTTTGAGTTATTAAACTCATGGGACTTATACAAAGTATTGTATGTTGTCCAGTGTCCATTAGGGCAAAGGGGTTGGTACTCGTACTATATTCTGTTTACTTATGACTTCTCTAGTTTTAGACAAGTATTTCGTAGAAATACAGGGTCCAAGTTTAGAGAAGTTATGGGTACAAGAATAAAGTAGAGAACCATATGTTGCAAAGTATCAGGATTCTTCAAGATGATCGAAGATGTAGCTACTTGTGCTAGGTATTCCGTTGATAGTAATGGTTTTGAGAACTTGCTTCTCTTTCAGATTACTCATACGTGGATGTACTCCTAAATGAGTAATGCTGATTGGCCTCCTTCCATTTGGTTGATATGCACTGGAGATAGCTGCATGATTTTGAATCTAGTTCCGATTAAATCAGTGCCTATGTTTCTATAGTGGATATAGAATGGATCATATCTTGACGATGTTGAGGTATATGGAGTTGTCCGGCTGATGCTTAAAACCAGAATCTGGACAAACTCAAGACACGTTTCAGTAATGGCAGTTTGTGGGTTATCCCGGGTTTTGACGTGGGTTAACTTTCTACCATCTGGAAGATCAATAGTTATATTGTTCTTGAATCGCCACCGGTTTTAGTAAAATGGATTCTTTTCAGAAAACATTAGTGGGGGTATGGTAGAACTGGAAATGATTCCAGAACCACGAACGATTACTGAAAATTTAGTAGGACCTAAAAATTCAATTGGATTCGACATTCCATTAGCCACTCCGCAGAGTTGGTGGGGAACCTCAAGCATCCGAGAGGTACTTCGGTCTTCTCAGAGACAGTGACAGGAAGATTCTTATTTACCCAGAATTGCCACTACTGTTGTTCTAGACTATGAGATCCGGCATGAGGATGAGTATAGCGTCGTTCTAAACTAGTTTTAGAACTGCACGTTGCCAGAGGGTTGTTGTAGTCAGTGGGAGCAGCGGAAGTATAGTGGGCAAGTAGCTTATGTCTATTTATAGACTAAAGCAAGTATAGCGGAGATAGATCATCTATTTTTGATGTGACAGTCATAGAGTTTGACTTCATCAGAATAAAAGATGGATCTGGTAAAGAGGCAGTAAAGTGTAATGTTCTGGTATTTGGATGACATGCACTTAATAGGAAGTTAAATTCCTATACTACAATCGGTTATATACCGTGGTTGTCACAAAGTGTTTCTCCACATAGGATATGGATAAAATATCATGATTCTGGTCACTAGATCTATTGTTTTAGATCTAGATTTGGAAAGAGTCCCAATCTGAATAATTTGACATTATTCTAAAGATGTTTTAGAATGGTAGACTCCTGGTATGGCGGTGTACCTGCAGGTGATGGAGTCACCCTCTCTAAAAGATGTTTTCTAGACTAAAGGGGAGAAGGATTTGCATGATTGGCATATCATTTGCTTAGGCAATTGAGTCAATCATGTAATGTCAAGTACCATACCAAATATTGTTTTTGCACTAGCAGCAATAAGTGTATATATATATATATATATATATATATATATATATTAATCCAATCCTGGAGAAACGGAGGGAAGCATTTTTGAACATAAGTGGATGTTCTTAGAATATGATAACGGCAGCCTACTTCGGGAAGCGGTTATCATTTCAGGCTTCCAAGGTGATCTGGATGACAGAGTGACTGTCTGAGTTATAGTTTTTCCTCTTTTGAGGGGCAGTATGTTGGACAGGTAGTCTAAGCGGATACTGAGAGAGACATAGCGCTGGATACTGATTAAATTCAGTGGATGATAAAGTCTAAGAAGTTTGTTGGATTTGGAGTTCATTTATGTACTGGGTCCCATCAGATATCCAGACATATTCTAAGACAGGTATTGCTCATTTCAGAAGATAGTTTTCTCCGCGAAATTGAGATATAGAGAGATAAAGAAAGAAAAATTGGAGTGGATCCACTCACTGAGGCTATTTCTCGAACACAATAGTTTCACAAACAGGCTTTGTGAAACTAATTAGTAGAGAAGTTGGGTGTTCGGATCGCACGGGCTGTAAGTATACGATACCGCAATAATTAGCGTTAAGTGCAAGTGGGAGATTGTTAGCTATAGCGCCCTCAAGTCAATTATTGTAATCGCAGGCACGCGATTAGATGATTGAGGGAGGACCTATACAGGTAGAACAGTCTTAATCAAAATGATAGTATGTTATCTGATTTATCTTTATCATCATGTACATGTTTTAGGTGGCATTACAGTTCACTATTACATGTTGATAGAGCCCTTAGGATTCGTGCTTGACTACCAGTATTATGATGGCGATCATATACGTAGGAGCTGGGTGGTCTATAGCACATCCTTAAAAGTCCCTAGTCGTGGGAGTATCAAGACCGCGCATCGATACTCCAGAGTAGACTAGTGTGTATTGATCGAGACCCCGACGAGGGGCGGTGGCCGGTCTCACAAGCCATTGGTATTAGTTTGTTCACCTAAGATAGAATGCAGGTGCTCGTTAGGTTATAAGTACACTGGACGGACCCGCCAGGAACCTGCTAGTTGGTATTATACGTATTGTCAGATAGCAGTTCCCAGGTGACATATGTACAGATTAGTCTGTTGACCTGAGATCGTCATTTGTCTCATGTGAGTTCCCACTGTGCTTTGATTACTATCCTACCACGGATCAAAGGAGTCTTGCAAATAGGTTTTAGTTGGGTACAGTCCCGAGCCATATGGAGGCAGTGAGTGGATCGTCTGGGATTCATCTCTCCCGGTATTGGGGGTTGATGTCGTGTTGTGCATGGGTGGCCATCACCAAAAACCCTTGATCAAGGTAGTTGAGAACTACTGATTTGGATCTATAGTTTCTCAGTTTGTAATGGGCTTCATACCGACACTGAATGTCACGTTATTAGGAGTCTGACTTTATCCACCCCCTAGACTCGATATGCGATACTCTTAGACGAACAGACCGTACTGTACGGATATTGTCACAGGACATGCTCAGTAGAGGTCAGGATGAGTTTTCCCGTCGGCCTTCCTTTCGCTTAATACCTGGGTAGCCGTTTACGTACAGCTCGTGCCGCTGACGTGCTTGTGGTTAAAACCACTATCAGCGTATTGATGAGTCTTTAGAGTCCTACACAGAGGGTTTCCCTGCTTCAGGAAAAACGATGTAGAGATCGTATGGTTTTACGGCAGGGTTCGATCATATACGTGCACTTGTGCACGTATCATGATTCGGACAGATAATACTAGCGGGCTTTGGTTAAAACCGGATCCTAGTATTATATAGTTGGATTAGTTTCGTCTCATTGTATTCGTATTTTGCGGAATATGGATGCAGATATGTATATACGGATGAGGGGCATTCTTGTAATTTATTACAAGATTGTTTTCTAGAAGATTACACCTCATTTGGTTTATTAACCATTTAGGTTAAATGGTTAATTGAGGTGATGAGATGAGTGTGCTTGGCTTAATTCAAGCATGCCCACTTATTGACTCATGGTGATGACTCATAGGATGACTCATGGTGTGACTCATGAATACTATTGTGGCATGCTTGGGTTTTTTTTGTGGTGTGAGATATTTGTTGTGAGCTCTTGAGATATTTTTCTTGAGTTGATTTATTCACACACTCACAACAATTATTCATTATTCTTTCTTGAGTTGAAAAAGCTTCACACTCTTATCTCCCATGGCATCTTCTTCTTTCTTTACCCTAACCCTCTCATGTGTTGAGAAACATAGGGTGTTTAGAGACAAATTAATCCCTCATTAGACTCTACATCTCCTAGGCTATCAAGTCTAGCAAACTAGATACCGTAGTTACTTCGGTTTTGAAGTATAAGCGGATTCATAGACTCTAAGGTGGATCATCTTTGATGGAGGGAGACCGGCGACCAAACTTGATCATGGTGGCCACTAGGAGCTTGGGAAGCTTGTTAAAGACTGAAGGACACGGATCATTTGGTATAACATTCCATAACTCCTTTATTAGTTTGCTAGGTTTAGGGTTTATAGTCGATCCGTATTCGGGGTTGTGGTAGCGCCAATTTTATAAATTTTTGTTCCGCATCCGGCCACGGTTCGATGGCCAGGACGTAAGCCTCAGGGAGCCGGAGAATATGGGTGCTTGCCTATCTAAGGTAGATAACCTAACAACGGTGTTATCAACACGATAATTATCTTGGAAAAAGACACAAATCCTGCCGTCCATGTGCAGCAGTTACCAATAACACTAAAAACTAAATCAGGACTTCAATTTTGTTTTAAAAGTCTGACTCGGTTCGAGTCACGGTCAAATATGAATCAATCCATCTGACTTGAATATGATTCAAGTATAACTGCAATTCAACATGAATCCGTCTATACCAGAATTCAATCTATATCAATCTGACTCGACTGAACCGAACCATGGATATACTCTGTTTACATGTTTATCCATTTATATCCATTCCATTTACATGGTATCATGGTTTCGTCAAGTCAAACAATCCATTACACAAAACAATACAAATCAATACAAAATACATTACAGGGATTATAAAGGGGTGGACTGGTACGGAACATGTTAAAGGTGGCACGAGGTGGTCACTAAAAGACATATTTACATCCATGTCGTTGTTCCGTGGTATTATCGACGAAGTCTTGTACTACGGGTTACCAAAGTCCATGGTATAAGTTGGACTCCTCTCGTATACACTGGCATATTCTATACCAAGCTACAAATAAGTGCGTTAACGTTATAATCAAATATTACTAGTTATACTCTCTTTCTGTCTATTATACCTTTACCTTTTTTGGGACTTACCGAGCGATTGTTCGCTGACGACATTCCTTCTCTTCTTTTTTTGGAATGTTGTCAGGTGGATCGGACGCACTAAAGATCGAGCCCAGTACTGAGAACTTGGAGCAGTTTGCCGTCGACCTAGAGTTTTAGGCACTTGTATATATTTTCATTTCTGTTATTCCATTGTTTAGGCATTGCTTTCTATTCATGTATTTATATTTCCAGTTGTACTTGTAAAGAATTGTTAATAAATAAAAGTTGTTGTTCATTTACATTCATGCCTCTTGTGTATATTTTATTTTATATTGCTTAGATACGCTTAGCGTGTTTACTTCTGAGTAAATACGTAGCGGGCCCAGTCACGCCTCCTTACCCAACACCGGGAATCGAAGCATGACAGGAACCAACTTCAAAAATGATAAAGTTAGAGAATTTTACAACGGCCATCACATATTGATGAAGTTCTCCGAAGTCGTGCATCCCCAATGCAACGGGCAAAGCCGAAGTAGCAAACCGAGGCGTCATCCATGGGCTCAGAACCAGCCTGGAGGGAAGAAAGGGCAGCTGGGTCGAGGAACTGCTTCGGGTACTGTGGGCTTTACGAATGTCAAGAAAAACACCTACGGGGAAACCCCGTTTAGCCTCTATTACGGCACCGAGGCAATGGTCCCCATGGAAATTGGCTTGCCCAGTTATCGAGTCGAGCACTTCGATAACGAGGCTAACATCATAGCGCTTCGAAGCAATCTAGGCATCTTATTGGAGAAAAGATATCGGGCATAAATCAGGATGGCCGCATATCAGCAGTAGACCGCTCGCTGCTACAACGCCCGGGTTAAACAACGATCTTTCAAGACAGGAGACTTAGTCTTATGATGAAACAAATTCGTGGACCAAGAGAAGCTACACAAGTTCTTCTTGAAGTGGGACGGGCCATTCCTCGTGACAGAGACATTGACTGGTGGAGCCTACTATCTCCAAGACTCCTGGGGGCATGATTTTCCTTGGCCATATAACGCCGAAAAGCTTAAATTGTACAGATGAACTTGTACCCTTTTGAGTAATAAAATTCCCTTTTTGTGTCGGCTAAAATTTCTAAGCTAAGCTCTCACACGAGTAGATTCCTGCTCTGCTCAAAGGCCAGCGGATAGTCCCCTATCCGCCGCACTCACTCAAAACGAGCACTCTCTCACCGGACAAAATACGGACCTTATAACATCCGGTCACGGGCCTTCTCCAGCCCGACTCAGAAGCGGCAAAGGTGTCTCAGGAAAAACACCCAGGCGTGCTCACAGAGCGGCCGACCTAAGTCTAGCTCTGCCCTCCCTACCTCAGCCCCGAAGTAAAAGGTAAGGGAGAAGCACTGGACCACCTACGCTTCGAAAACAAACAAAGAGGATCAATGTTCTGTAATCAAGGGCAAAGAAAGGTCTTTCAGCCAAAGAAAATTTATTAAGAATTTATTAGGAGGTATTCTCGGCTCCACAGCCTTACAAAGCAAAGGAAAAAGCACATAGCTCCTAAACTATTACAACAAAGGGAGAAATGGGTTAAGAAAACATTGACGATGATACTCGGATGAGAGTTCCTCCAGCCAGGCATAAGCGACCTCTGTCCGCTCCCTCTGTCGGTATCCATAGACCCTAGAAGCTACGGATTCACCGGGGGCTCCTGCCGCCGAACACAATACCACAACCAACCCCTGCTGAAAACATTCGAGAAGAATATCCGTTGAGCGATCTCGTCTACTCTTCGAGGTCAAACCCAGCTCGTGGGCAGTGCGCATCTCGTCGAACACTTCTTACATTGCCTGCGGGGATAGAGCATTGTAAAGACCCATGGAAAACCTCCATATCACATAGATAAGCACCTGCAGGAGAGGGGATCGACGGGGTAGTAGATGTCCACAGTGACCCTCAAGATGACCTATTACGGCCTCATACGTCACCCCGGAACGATCAAGCCCATAAATATACACGTCATCTCGAGATACAATGTCTTTAATGGTGTATGCGCGGCCCGTCATCAGGAAGGGGCGAAACGGCTAGAAGGAAATCAACGTGGATGCCTGAAGTGGGGGTTATTCCTTCACTATTTATAGCCTCAATAAAAGTCTTCCAACGACCGAGATTTTCCTACTCCACGGCGCAAATAACGGAGTATCGCATCTTCCAGATAAGGCACGGCCATGTGGCGTTCGGTTACTGGCCCGCTCCTTCCCATGCGGATCAAAAAAGGTTGAAAGACATCTCCAGCAAATCCCAAAAATCAAGAAGGCCAAGATATAGAAGCCCTCATCACGAGGCAGCCAAGTAGTTTCCTGCTCAGCTCATCCTCGAGGGGCCAACTTCCTGTCCGGCTACGCTGCAGATCCAAAGCCCTCATCGCGAGGCAGCCGAGTAGTTTCCTGCTTGGCTCATCCGTGGGGGGCAACTTCTTTTCTGGCTACGCTGTGGATCCAAAGCCCTCATCGCGAGGCGGCCGAGTATTTTTTTGCTCGGCTCATCCACGGGGGGTAGCTTCCTGTCCGACTACGCTGCGAATCCAAAACCCTCATCACAAAGCAGCCGAGTGGTTTCCTGCTTGGCTCATCCAAGGTCGAGTCTAGGAACAATGATCTACTTATATTTTACGCCGCTCGCCATCTTGACTCCAGGGTGAGCAGGGACGCCGATCTACTTATACTTGGTGTCGCTTGCCACCTCAACTCCGAGGTGAGCAGGGACGCCGATCTACTTATACTTGGTGTTCATATATTGGACTCGCTAGTCACCTAGACTCCGAGGTGAGCAGGGACGCCAATCTACTTATACTTGGGGTTCGTTCGTTCATATATCGTGCTTGCTCGTCACCTCGACTCCAGGGTGAGCAGGGACGCCGATCTATTTATACTCGGCATTTGTTCGTGCGTATGTCCACACCCTCTAAAGGCCCGAAGAAGACAAACTTCTCCTTCCATTCATGGGTGGAAGAAGGGACTACCACTATCCAGACCCGTCCGTCCTACCCTTATGTTTTTTGAAAGAACGGTACACCCAACTCGGTTCGTCCTTGCTGGTACCGATATGATTTTTATAATAAAGAAAGGAGAGGAGAAGACTCAAGTCGAAAGGAATCCGATCAATTTTTAACCGGACCAGAAACCCGAGGAGAAATCTCCACGAGTTTGGCGTTAGCTGGCCCGGAGCGAGAAGAAGCAATAAAGTACGGCGTAAACTTCGGTCGAGAAAAGCTGACGCATCACTATCCGGAACGCTTCCAGGTATAGAGCAATCTCATTACTCTTCATCTGGTCTGCCCGTTCACCTTCCCTGTCCAAACGAAGCAAATAGCCAGGGGGAATATGGAAACGAGCCCGGATATCGGAAAGCTCGTCCAAGCGATTCAAACTAGAGAGCGCATCGCGAGTATTTTCGATGCGCACCTTGGGGGGCCTTCTCCTCCCCCCCCCCGCCCCACCACGACAAAGTGCAAGAGCGCCACCCCTCTAGGGATGAGCCTGACGCAGAAGACGAAGAGAAAGAGGAAGAAGAACTCCCTCAGCTATCGGAAGCCGAGGAGGAAGAAAACCCTCTGGACTCGGCTTCAGAAGCTGAAGCCTCATCGCCCGACTCAACCCCAACTACATCAATGGATACTTCGAAAGAAGACATCTAACCTGATTCAAGGAAGGATTGGCCCAAAAAGGATTTTTGGCTGAAGTTTCGACCTAAGTAGAGGTGCACCAGGCAATCTTCAGATGGCAGGAAATGATTAGGGTAAAATGTCTGCCAAGGGATGGCCTCCCCTATTTATACACTCAGCAAAAAAATATCCAACAGCCCAAATCCGTTCCCGCCGAAATGAAGCGTCGCACCCAACAGCCACAAGGACCCCACGTGGCAATCGACCATTGGACACCTCCCCCTCACTCGGATTCAACTGACGACCCCTCGCATCCCACCACCCCGCGGCGGACACGTGGCACAAAGGCCAACAGACCGAGCGAGCGAAGCGGCGTCCTCTTTAAAGCGCAATCATTTTTTTCGATCCGCTAACGTCACCAAAGATGCGTGTGGGAATCAAGGCGCTTTGTGAGTCGCCACGTAGATCCAGGAACCTGAGAGGCGTAGCCGCCAAACGTCGCATCATTCTCAGACAACCCATTAAGAAGAATTCTCGGAGCCGAGCTGAATTATTGAAAACCGGGATGAAAGCCACTCTCGGCCCGGCCAATAAATTGGTCGGAACGAGAGTGGGGGCTAGTGATGATACCCACAAGTAGGAATTCCCCAGATCACGACACATGGCAGGTGACGTGCCATCTGCGCAAACCCACTAAATTCCTGGGACAACAGAGCTGGAATAAATATGACGCACCGGAGACGTTCATCGGTGCCTCGCCTCCGAGCTTGCACCAGACCTTTTAGAAGACCTTCCCGGAGAATGTTCCCTATTCGTCTAGCAACCAACCACCATCTCGCTTCCGAGCTATCCTACAGCCGAGCTCCTTCAACCTCCCCGCTCGTCTCCGATCTGTTACAGAGCTGAGCTTCTTCAGCCTGCTCACTCGCTACCGAGCTGTCACCGAGCTGAGCTTCCTCAGCTTCCTTATCTGGCCAGGAGCACAGAGCCCGAATGCCCCCATAACGGCTCCGTGTATCTCGCCACGAAGAGATCCCCGCCACTCCACGTCTCGCATCCCACGCTAGTGTATCTCGCTATTAATGGGCATATCCCACCATCAACGCAAATGTGACGGAGAGGCGTAACGGACGGCGAGAATTTCGTATTGGCTCACTCTATACGATCGCTATATAAGCCCCTCTACCAAAACGACTTAAGTAACTCGAATTCAATCCACTAAGCCGCTACCCTGTCATTATTCCTCGGTACTTACTTGATCGTCGGAGTGTCCTACGATGGTTTCCCGCCCTGGAACTTCCCTTGCACGTATCTCGGCGTCAACAACAACCCATTGAGATCCACATGCTCAATCCTCATACCAAATCTTAACTGTTCAGCCCCGCTGGCAATAAGATCGATGGAGGACAACAGTTGAGGAAGATCCGACCTCCATCAAGGCCGTAGACGATTGCTGGGTAGGCAACGAGTAAGCCCAGAGTGTGCCTTGGTGTGGAAAAATTCTACAGTGTGCTTACCATGAGAAAGAAAGGAATAATAACATGTACTGCACCGAGCGTACCGAGCGTACCGTATAATTTCTCCATGATACTGGTAATTGTCATTGCAATAGTTTTTGGGTATTTGTTGATTTGATGGATATTTAATTTAATTAAGTATAGTATATATTGTGAGATAGTTTGTTTCTTTTTTAGTTTTGCAGCAGAATTTGAATTTTGTGTACATAGTTTAGTGTTTTTGGTGTTTATCGGTGTTTAGAAATTTTGGATATTTAGTTCTAATATATGTGGTGGTGGTGTGATGTAGAAATCATGAAATCAGAGAAAGGAGATTGAAGCGGGCGGTTGTGGGTAGGCGGCGATCGATCAAACCCGAAGCGCTTAATCATATGGGGGTTACATTCTCTGAATCAATGACCATGCATGCATGATCTTGAATCTTCAAAAGGATCGCTGTGATCGAAATATAAGTAGAAAATTATCTTTAGATTTTAACCCTAGTAGGGGATCAAATCTGATGATCAAGTCAAACTATATCTAAACATCCAATCATGTTCTAATGTCTTAAATCAATAGTAGATCGAGACGCTAACCAAAAATCATGTTTCTAACACGATCCGAATCCTGTCAGGATTTTAATTCAAACCTACCAAATAATTTTCTTTACAAGCTAAGCTTAGGAAAAACATGATCGATGCAAATATCTTCTTGCGTCAAACTCAACTCCTGAAAATATTTAGAAGCTAACTAGTCGACTTGGAGAAACTACTCGAACATGTATACTACGCTGAAATTGGTGATGTATTACTCTCAATGCATGCAAGTAGGAAAGTCCTCATAGAATTCAGCAATCTTTTTATGAACAGACATATAAACAAGGCCCTGTGAGTGAATGTATGATGCATCTCAGATAAAGTATAGATGCCTTCTGCTTTTGAAAGTATATACAGCATCAACTCCATGAGGTCGATGTGTCCATTCTTTCTTCTCGTTTAAATCTTTCTTTCTTGTCTTCTTTATGTTCATGCTCGACTGTGCTAACAGCTATTTGTGACACGGACGTTGGTCACATTGGTGTTCTTGCCTGCAGTCGGTTCCGAGGCTTCCGCCCATCAGATTCGATTGAGGAAGTATAGACCTCGTTTGGTCCATGTTATCCTTCCTCGGAAGCTAGTCATGACGGATCCCGATGAGACCACTTATTGCATAAAGCCTTAAGTTCGGGATGACCAACCCTAACACTCAACTCTCTCCATGTTTGGGCCTCACATCGAGGTAGAGAAGGTGATCGCAAACAATAACGAGGAAAAAACAAGTTTATCAAAGATCATGAGATTATTTCGGAAAACTTGATGATACCGTATTTCAAACAGTCCGATAATTACTTAATCCGGAACAATGACTAGTGTTTTCCAAAAAAAAAAATTGTTGATTAAGAAGTTTCAATTATATATGTCATCTTTAAGGTGTCACATAAGAATATTGGTAAAGTTGTGTTGATTTTAAAAACCAATGATAATGATTTTCGATTATACGTATGTGAAAAATATTAGATATTTTGAAAATTTCAGGGGAAAAAAAAGAAAATTTATTTCAAATAAAATCTACGCCCCTGTTATTCAATTAGAACTTCCATATGATACTTTGAAAACATGGTCCTTTTTTTTCAACTTTCATTGGAATTGAGACATTTATATATTTATCATCCTTTCATTTTATTTTATATATCATGAACTATTAAATTTTTATGCATGCATCCTATTTCATTGTTTATGAGATATCCTGTTTTTTTTATTTATACTATTTTCTAGTAAACATAATTAATTAATATTTTTGTTTTATTAGTTTATATGTAAGGATGGATGAAAATGACACTTTTAAATTGTTTAAATTAATAATTAGAAATATAAATTATATCGGTATCATATTCTTGAAAATACAAATTGATTAGGCATAAAAAAAATTATGTCTCAGATTACAAATTAAACAGAATACAATGAAAATAAGATGTACAATTTTCCAAACTTCTATGATTTTCGATTATGTAAGTTAAATATTAGATTTACCTTTTTAAATAAACTTTCTCAAACTTAGGGTTTATCATATTGAAAAAAATATTATATAATGAATAAAAAAATTGAATTAACCATTCAATAAACATATAAAATTAGTTCCTCCATATAAGTTGTAGGAATTGATCTCATGATGTAAAAAACTAAAAAGAATTATGAAAAGATATAAATTTTAACTTTTAGAATTTACCTTTGATGTGATATTTTTTGACTCTAAAAAGAAAAATCAAAGAGAGAAAAATCAAAGAGAGGGGAGGGAGGGAAGAAACCCTAGAAAAAGAAAAAGAAAATATTGTGCAGAGAGGGCGAAGAGGGTGTTCTGATTTGATGATCAAGTTTAACAAAAATATTTGGGATAATTTTAAAAGGTCGAGTTGGATCGTTATATAATTGAACAAAAATTAGAACTTTTGACCCATTAATTCCGGTTCTAGTTCCATACATGACTAACACAAAAAATATAACTTTTAGTTCCTAACACCGTTAGTTTTATTATCTCTATATGTTCCAATTCCACTGATTAGTTCTAGTTAGTTTTATTATCTCTATATGTTCCAATTCCACTCATTAGTTCTAATTGACTAACCCTCCAATTGATTTAGTGATAAACCAAGTATTGCCAAAATCTTAATTATCTTATCATTTTTTTAACAATTTGGTTACATATGATGGTATATGTGGCATTGGCAGAATATTTGTTAATCAACTCATTTACTTTGCATAATCTTGTTTAAACAACATAAAATAATAGCTTTTAAATTAATTAAACTCAAAAAAGATAATGTTTCAAACGCTTTTTCTTCAAAATTTGAGAATTCTTCTTGTCACGTAAAAATCAATCAATCTGGCAATTTCAGTTTGAAGATCCAATCTCCTTTTAGCATTAATTGTAAAGAAGGTTTGAAAATTTTGGAATATGTTTTTATCACGTCCCGCTTCCCTGTAGACGGAAACGGTGTCGTGATAAAACTGCAGTGTATTTATTATGAGAGGATCGTTTCCCTTAAAAAATACATTAAGTGTAACTTAGCAATATAATAATGTGCAAAAATAATAAGAGTAATAAAACTAAACGGCAACTTTATTTACATTCAAATTTCAAATACAATTGTCAGAAATAAAAAGATACAATGATTTAAACAAATGCCTAAATATTGGCATACAAAAAGTAAATGCAGAAAGGAGCTAGTAGTCAGGCTGGGTAGCAAACTGATCCAAATCCTCCTGACTCGGCTCTATCTCCTTTGAGTCCGGTCCGACGAATATTCCAAAGAAAAGAAACAGAAAGATATCATCAGCGAATTAGTGCTCGGTAAGTCCCCAAAGAAATAAATAAAGATGACTAAAAGGTGAATAAAATGAATAGAAATCAAGTAAAAGTGAACAGATAAAGTTGTATATGAGAGTATCTAAGCATGATCATTTACAGATATAAATTAGCTCTATTGTAACATGATTGTTTGTAATTTGATAAAGAAACTATACATGTATACGAGAGAAGTCCAGCTTACCCCATGAACTATGGTAACATGTAATATAAGGCCCCGTCATAACCCACAGGACAATGGCACGTGATTTCATGTATGTGTTTTTTAAAATGACATCTCATGCCACGATATACGTTCTGTACCAATCCACCTTTTATCCCTGCGTATTGTAATGTATAGTTCAAGTTTACAGGTCATTGCCGAATTCATGAATATAAAGAGTATAAGTTCATGTTCAAGTTGTAATCATGTATTCATGTCAAATTCATGTCAAATTATATTCATGGTCCGGTCAAGTCAGGTCAAGTATTCAAGTTCAAGTTTGGATGTTCAAGTTCAAGTGTTCAACTTCAAGATCAGGTGTTCAAGATCAATTGTTCAAGTTTGGATTTGAGTTGGATTCTGAAAGTGTATCCTACCACCACCACAAGGTTTTAACCAGCATCAAGAATGCAATTTTCAAATTTTCATGAAACTAAGCTACACTATCTAAAAATCTAACTAGATTATTATGGTTAATGTTGATGATATCGCAAACTAATCTAAGTGAAAGAAACAAAAACCTTTAAAGACCAAGTCCTTCACTTCTAAAACTCCGGGTAGTGGTCCCTACGACTCCTCTAGGCTCCACTTGAAGAATGAACGAGATTCCTTCGCGATCTTCGTGTCGAAGATGGTCCACCCGAATCTCCTCTAATTCATGCTATCTCTTCACTAATCTTTCACTAGTTGAAGAAAACATCCTAATTTAAATTGCTAATCTAAACTAGGATAATGAAGTAAGGGTACTCACTTAAATTTATCCAAAGCCGTATGATTCACATCATATATGAGGGCTAGGGTTTTGAGGTGAAAGAAGATGGAGAGAGCAAGGGAGTGTAGGAAATGAGCTCAAGAAAAATGAACAAGTGTGTAAACCTCAAGTGATGAATGGCTTAACAAATACCTCACTTATTGAAGCATCCATTATTTCTCAAATAAAAAATAGAACCATGCTTCAATAGTGAGTCAAGAGCAATAAAGAATTGTAAAAGCCATGCTTCACCCATACTACAATTATCTCCCCATTTTCCACGTTTTATTTTTATTTTCACAAAATAGAAATCCAACCATACTTCATAATATATATATATATATATATATATATATATATATTAAGAAAAGAAAATAATTAATGAGCAATAATATTAGTTAATATATAATTATATCAAATATAAATATATATCGTATTATTAAATCAACACTTGATTTAATAATCCGGTTAGATCACATATAACCGACTAATATCATTTATCTGTATATCACATTATTAAATCAACACTTGATTCAATAATCCGGTTATATTACATATAACCTGACCGATAACATTTATCGCCAGATTAGAATACGGTATCACATACTCGTATTTAATCAGCCCCCCCGGGCACTGTAACAACTCCAAATTCGGTGTACATAAAATTCATTTAAAGTTAATGAAAACTCGGGGTATTTGATTTCCCGTGAATACTATAAGAATTTGTTTTGCTTTAGAACAGCAAGAAAGAACTTGTAGCTCATTGGTAAGACCTTACACTGCTGAGACAAAACACTAGAGTTCAAATCCTATCAGCCATATTATCTTTTTGTATTAATTTCTTTTAATCCTTTAAAAGCCGAAAGGTCTACACATGCAACACACGTAATAGGGTAAGTTACATAATAATCAAACATATTAAATAGGCTAATTGAAGCGTCGGAGACACGTGGCCCCAATCCGAACCCCCAACCCCATGAATGGACCGGCGAGATCTCCTGATCGGCCAGCGCCGCCGGTTTTCCTTGATCCAAACCCTAATTTTTTATTTTGCCCTAGACCCTTGGACTCCCCCCATAACTCTAGTATTATTTGTTTACTCTGCACATTTACAGAGCACAATAAAATTCATAATTAAACCTATTTTATTACAAATTTTAATACACTCATTCACTACACTAAACCCTAGTTTTTCCTATAAATACCACCCTCATTTCACCCCTCCTCACTCACAATTCCCTGCCAAAACTCTCAAGAAATTTCCAAGTTCCTATAGTGTACAAGTGGAGTTAACGAAGGGCGAAACTCCGACGAAGTTCCGGCAACGACCCAAGGAGTTTCCGGCGACGAAACGGCGCACCGGAGCTTCCACACTCTTCCTATTTCTCCCATCTACCATATAAAGCCAGTAAGTCACATTTTCCCTCTCATCTTCATCTTTAAAAAGTTTCATTTTTAAAAGCCGACGGAAGCGGAGTTAGTCCGACTTCCGATTCGGTTTTCTTTAAAAACTATACTTTTCTTTAACAAGATAAAGCCATATTCTTATATGTTGATTAATAAATATTAAAAAACTCAATAAAATAAGTTTCACATCAAAATAATCATTTTTATGACATTTATCGCATTTTTATATAAAAATATCACAAACTATTCATTTCGACATTATAACCTTTATTCCTTGCTATACTTTTAGATAGTCCGCGAGGTAATGACCTACCTTCTCAAAACACACATATCTATCATAGCATGATGAATTTTGGGACAATAGAATACGGGAAATACAACTTTGCAATTAAATACCCTTAACTTATCAAAACTGTTTTCTTTGAAAAATGTATTAAAATATTTCCATGCAATTGAGCCTTTACAACCCATTTTGGGGACCTCGTTTGGGATGGTGCGGATTATCGCACATTCTCGGGCTTCGTAGAGTGAGATGCAGACCTCCGTAAGGAGCATTCGATCTCGATGGAATTTTTATACATTTTCTTTAGAAAATGAGATTTTTACAAGAAAATAAATAAATTTATTTTCATTAAATATGTATATATAAATATTACCAAAATACTTATTTTAAATATATATATTATTCCACATTTCTAAAACTCAAGAAAGGAATTCCAATATTATAAGAAACTACCATGATAATTCAAACAATATTCATATTACAAATAAATACGATATATTATGAAATTAGATTTTATCCACTAGAAATGTCACATTTATATAATATACATCAATGAAAACCCTAAAGATGATAATTAAATGCTTGAGGTGTATTTTGAAATTATACCAAAACTATTTTTACATAAAACCCCCTCAGGTTATACTAAATTAAAATAAGGACCCTGGTAAACATAGGTTTAAGCGGGACCAGTCTCTTGAGCCTCAGGGAGCCGGAGATATGGGTGCTTGCGTATTTAAGGTATACAATCTAACAAACGGTGTTATCAACACGGTAATTGTCTTTAAAAAAGACACAAATCCTGCCGTCCATATGCAGCAGTTACCAATAACACCAAAACAATCAGAATTTCAAGTTCTTTTAAAAGTGTCTGACTCAGACTGAGTCTCAATCTAATCAATCTGAATTGAATGTGATTCAAGTACAAACTACAATACAACATGATTCAATATGAATCTATCTATTCAATCTATATCAATTTATACAACTTGACTGAACCGAACCATGGATATACTCCATTTCCAAGTTCATCCATTATATCCGTTCCATTACTGATATCATGATTTCGGCAAGTCATCCATCTATATACAATATACAATTCAAACAATACAATCAAGACATCGCGGGGTTTATAAGGGGTAGATTGGTACAGAAGGGGTTAAAAGTGGCACGAGACTGTAAACATAATACACCTAACCTGAATCTCCATTACCGTTGTACCATGGCTGAACGGTTCCTTGTGCTCCGTATACCTTAGTCTCCGGAATAGTGGGACTCCTCTCGTATACACTGGCATTCTTCTGTACCAAGCTACAAACAACAGCGTTAACACTAAATACAACATTATAACAATATACTCACTATTCCGTCTATTCCATTCTTGTCTATTTACAGGACTTACTGAGCGATTTGTTCGCTGACGACATTCTCTTTCTTCTTCTTTGGAATGTCGTCAGGTGATTCGGACTCACTGGAGATCGAGCCCAGCAGCGAGGACTTGGACCAGTTTACTGAAGATCCATAGCTCTAGTTCACTTGTACATTACATTTCCTTTACATTTCTGTTATGCCACTGTTTAGGCATTGCTTTCATTCCATGTATTTACTTTCAGTTGTATTGTAAAAAAAATGTTAATAAATAAAGTTGTTGTTCAATTATATCTATTGTTTTTGTCACTTGTGTATATTACTTATATTGCTTATATACGTTTAGCATGTTTACTTCAGAGTAAATACGTAGCGGCCACGTCGCGTCCTCTGCCCGTATACTGGGAAGCGGGGTATGACAGGTTTTGTTGGTGGCCCATGCTGACCATTCTGTGTGGACGTACAGGTCAGCTCTGTATGGACATACAGGTCAACTCTATATGGACAACCTAAGCAATATAACACAAGAACCAGCAACTGAAAACATTCCTTACAATACATATTTCTTGAACCTTATCATTTCATATATTTTGAATCTGTCATAACCCAAATTTTTCTTTCAAGGTTATACATTCCCCAAACAACACCGGCACGATTGTCAACAACACTCCCCCACCACTACCACTCACACATGTCGTCGCTACTCCGAATAACGAGCAGACAGTTCTGTTTGAGGCAATCTGCAGCCTCCTGGAAGGACAGCAATAGCAGACTGCTATCTTGATGAACCGTTCCGAGGCAGAAGCACGTGGGGTGAAGAAATTCAGGGCCTTGCACCCCAAGCAGTTCGCAGGAAAAGAGAGCCCTCTAGAAGCTGAGGAATGGGCTCAAAGTATTGAAGATGACCTGGCAGCAGCACAAGTGCCAGAGATAGCTTGGGTTCGTGTTACGAAGTTGCAGCTCACGGACAATGCATGAGTTTGGTATAAGGCGGAAGAAAGCCGTCTCACCTAGCCGATCGAATGGAGGACTTTCCGTGATATGTTCGACGCAAAGTACTTCCATGAGACTGCCCGCTTTGATATGGAACGGCAGTTCATCCATCTGCAACAAGGTTCAATGTGGACCAAGTCAGTAGATGAATATAACACTGAGTTCACCATGCTCAGTCGATAAGATATGTCTCAATTTTTCGATTTTAAAATATCACATATTACACAGCTAACACAATACCTTAACAGATTTGCGGCACACCCGATACCGACGGATGAGATCAGAGCCTGACGATTCCAACAAGGGTTAGATCCGGAGATCCGGCTGCATTAGCCACAGGAGATTTTCCGACCCATGAATCGGCTCTGAAAGCTGCCCGCCGTTATGAGGCAGTGGTATGAGAGGCAGACCTCAGTCTGCCGGAATGAAGCGCCCTGCCAACCAGATAGCATGAGGAGCCTCTTCAAGGCTACCATTTGTGCCGAGGAGACCGGTGTTCGCCGCCGAAAACCGGGAAGACAGACGTCTTGCTTGAATTTGGGGGCAGATACTATTTGGTTTTATACATCCACCTCTCCGAAGATGCCAAGCTGATTTATAGCACCGTGTATCGGAGGTTTAGACAGATGCGGCCGTTGTAGCAAACTTCGTCAGATTCCCCCTCGTGTACAAGGGGTTTTTGATTGTGGAGACGCTCTTCCCTGCAGGCGTAAGCCCCTGCAGTTAATTACGCTACCGCATCGCGGTAACAACTTTCTCCTTCTCCAGACGGTCACTTCGTGCCGTGTGTATTTATTTTATTTTCGGTTGCCAGTGGATTGTATACGGAGACTAATATATGTTGTCGCCCGTAGGGCGTGCATTAGTCCAAATCCGTATTTTCTTAGATTTGGGTTTGATTTGGGTGTAGGGTGTTTTTCGTCACCCCATTGAGATGGGAATACGTGCGCTTGTCAGGCATACTACAGATTCCCCCTGCCTAGGGTAGGCGGGGGTTTATTGATTGTGGGGATCCGAATCTCCGGCAGCCGCGGACTAAGCTGCCGTTAATTACCCCTCGCCTTTGGGGCGAGGGAACCTCCGATTAACGGGTTAAACTGGTCATGCGAACTCAATGTGCAATGTACGTGTGTTTTGTTTTGGAGGGGGGCTTGGATATATCGGGAGCCACGCAGAGTTTTTACGGGGGTCCCGCTACCCGAATAGCAGGCTGGGGGTCAAGGGGGCTAGCAGCCCCCTTGCGGGGTGCGGGGCAGCGCCCCGACCCAAAAATTTTTTTGGGAGGGAGCGTGTTGTAGAGTATGTGTATGTGTGTAAATTTATATATACATATATATAAAAAAAAAAGAAAGGGAAAGGGTATCCAACGGATGCGTGGGGTCAGCGCTGTGCGTGTAGGTGCTGTGCGCTCAGGCGCTAGCGCGCCACGTGTCGGCATGTGGGCGCTTTGCGCTTGAGCGCAAGCGCGCCACGTGTCGGCACGTGGGCGCTTTGCGCTTGAGCGCAGGGCGCTGGAGCGCAAGTGTGCCACGTGTCGGCACGTGGGCGCTTTGCGCTCGAGCGTTGGGCGCTTGAGCACAAGCGCGCCACGTATCGACACGTCGGCGTTTTGCGCTTGAGCGTAGGGCGCTGGAGCGTAAGCGCGCCACGTGTCGGCTCGTGGGCACTTTGCGCTGGGTGCTTGAGCGCAAGCACGCCACGTGTCGGCACGTGGGCGTTTTGCGCTTGAGCGCAGGACGCTCGAGCGCAAGCGCGCCACGTGACGGCATGTGGGCGCTCTGCGCTCGAGCGCTAGTGCGCCACGTGTCGGCACATGGGCGCTCGGCGCTTGAGCGCTTGGGCGCCGGCGAGAAAAATGGGCTTTTAGTCCCAGAACCAGAAGCTATGCTTCAGAAAGGAAATATTTATTATATATATATATATATATATATATGTATGGAGTTAAACTCCTAGCATGTTTTGAAGCTGATGAAGGGGGTTCTTCCTCTTCCTCATATTGTTTGGCCGGATCTTGAAGATCAAGAAGTAGGAGATTTTAAAAATCACTCCTTTTTGAGATCTGTTGGGAGATCTGAGTTCCCCTTTGTGGGTTTTGTGGTGGAAAACTACTTAGTTTTGGAAAAAGAAAGAGTAAAACTCTTGATTTAATTTAAAAGAAATGAGAAGGTTTAGAACCTTGGAGAAGGAGAAGGAGGCACAAAGAACCCTAGTTTTTCGGGGAATGAAAAGTATTATTCTTTTTTTATTCATCATGTTGCCTTTTATAGGCTTACATATTTGCATATAGCCCCTTGGGCTTTACAAAAATGGCGTTTTGCCCATCCCATGGCTCATGTGCCATTTCATTTTTGCACATAAGCCATGGGCTTACAAAATATTAGCTTTATGCCTATTTTGCATACATTCATGCATATAAAAAATTACGTAAAAATTATTTATTATATGATTTTGTTGTTGGCATGGGGAGGCTGGCCGCGGGCTCGACTTGGGCATGGGCCCGCTTGACCTGGGCTTGGGCCCACCTAGCTTGGGGGTTGACCTTGACTTTGACTTGGTCAACCGGGATGTAAATTTTTACCCCAACAAAGTGCCCCTCATCAATAAATGCACACCGCACATTTTAGTTGTGTGCATGAAATTGATGGATCTTGAAGTTGGACTTCGAGGTGGAACATCATTCCAGGGGCGGAGCATCATCCCGATTCGCGGAGCATAATTCCAGGGATCAGAGTATCCTTCGGGGAGCATAATTCCCGGGGATCGGAGCATCATTCCGATTCGCGGAGCATAATTCCAGGGTAGAAGTATCCCTCGGGGAGCATGATTCCTAGGGATCGGAGCATGATTCCAAAGATCGGAGCATCATTCCGATGAGCGGAGCATGATTCCAAGGATCGGAGCATCATTCCGAAGCGCGGAGCATAATTCCAGAGATCGGAGCATCATTCCGAAGAGTCGGATCATAATTCCGGGGATCGGAGCATCATTCCGAAGAGTCGGATCATAATTCCGGGGATCGGAGCATCATTCCGAAGAGCGGAGCATGATTCCAAGGGTCGGAGCATCATTCCGATTTGCGGAGCATAATTCCATGGTCGGAGCATCATTCCGAAGAATCGGAGCATCATTCCGATTCGTGGAGCATAATTCCAAGGATCGGAGCATCATTCCGATGGGCGGAGGATTATTCGAGGATTCGGAGCATCATTCCGAAGGGTGGAGCATAATTCCGAAGGATCGGAGCATCATTCCGATGAGCGGAGCATGATTCCAGGGTTCGGAGCATCATTCCGAAGAGCGGCAGACATTCTGACTGACGCATGATTTTGATGCAGAGGTAGATTCCTAGGCGAAGTATAATTCCGACAAGGAAGGCAAATATTCTGAGGCGAAGCATTGATTTCGACACGGGGTATATTCTGAGACGGAGCATGATTCCGGCGCAGAGTTTGTTGGCTGACTTGATTCCGAGACGAAGCATAATTTCGACTGGGAGTATATTCTGAGACGGAGCATGATTCCGGCGCAGAGCTTGTTGGCTGACTTGATTCCGAGACGAAGCATAATTTCGACAGGGAAGGCAGGTACACCGAGGCGAAGCATCATTTCGACACTGGGTGCATTCTGAGACGAAGCATAATTCCGACGCAGAGCTTGCTGGTTGACTTGATTCCGAGGCGGAGCACAATTCCGACGAGGTCGTTGGTTGATTCCGAGCCGAAGCATAATTCCGACAGGGAAGGCAGATACACCGAGGCGAAGCATCATTTCGACATGGGGTGCATTCTGAGACGAAGCATAATTCCGACGCAGAGCTTGCTGGTTGACTTGATTCTGAGACGAAGCATAATTTCGATAGGGAAGGAAGGTATACTGAGGCGAAGCATCATTTCGACACGGGGTGCACATTCTGAGACGAAGCTTGATTCCGACGCAGAGCTTGTTGGTTGATTTGATTCCGAGGCGGAGCATAATTCCGGCAGGGAAGGTAGATATCCCGAGACGAAGCATGATTTCGACACGAGGTAAATCCTGGGACGGAGCATGATTCCGCCGCAGAGGTTGTTGGTTTGATTTGATTTGGATTGACATCAGTATCGCTACACTGGAATATGGTACCAGGAGAGAATCATCATCTGTCATGAGAGGATTTGGAGATTTTGGTTTGGCATCTGCATTGCTGCACTGGAATAATGCCAGGAGCAACTCATCATTTGCCCCGGGAGGATTTAGGAATTGGTTTTCTATTTGGCATCAGCATCGCTACACTGGAATATGGTACCAGGAGCGAATCATCATTTGCGTTTGCTTATTAGGAAATGATGGCTTAGGAGACAGGTTTTAGGTCCCTATCACCTAAGACTTTTCAATTTTGTGAGCCGTAAGGGTCTCACAAAGCATTTTCTCCCTACGGGTCTAAGGATCCCGTAGGTGTATTTTCTCCTTGGGAGTCGTGGGGACTCTCAAGTGTGTTGCTCCTTTATGAGTCGTAAGGATCTCACGCGGGAATTTTCTCCTCACAAAGTCGAGAGGACCTTGTGAGTGCATTTCATCTCTTTCTCACGAGTTTTCGCCCTTTCGGGTTTTCATAAACTCGCCGGCAGTCCTGCTGTTTTTACTCATAGAGCCCTTTCGGGTTTTCATCCGTGCCCATTTTGCTTGTGGACATACCTTCTTTTTTTTCTTTTTATTTTATTATTTTTGGCGAGATTGGGATTGTTTTACGCCCGTGGATTGTATACGGTTTTGCAGGATGTATGATCCAGACCGTAGGGCCATAAAAATTTCGGGACTTTGTTGGCGTCTGCATCGCTGCACTGGAATATGGTACCAGGAGCGACTCATCATTCGCCACTTAGGGATTTGGATTTGGAATTTGGCTGGCGTCTGCATCGCTGCACTAGAATATGGTACCAGGAGCGACTCATCATTCGCCACTTGGGGTATAGGATTTGGGATTTGTTTGGCGTCTGCATCGCTGCACTGGAATATGGTACCTGGAGCGACTCATCATTCGCCATTGGGGTATGGGACTTGGAATTTAGTTGGCGTTTGCATCGCTGCACTGGAATATGGTACCAGGAGCGACTCATCATTCGCCATTAGGGTATGGGATTTGGAATTTGGTTGGCGTCTGCATCGCTGCACTGGAATATGGTACCAGGAGCGACTCATCATTCGCCGTTTGGGATTTGAGTTTGGAATTTGGTTGGCGTCTGCATCGCTGCACTGGAATATGGTACCAGGAGCGACTCATCATTCGCCACTTGGGGATTGGGGAGCGATGGCTTAGGAGACAGGTTTAGATCCCTATCGCCTAAGGCTTTTCAATTTTACGGGCCGTGAGGGTCCTATAAAAGCATTTTCTCCCTACGGGTCGTAAGGATCCCGCCGGTGTATTTTCTCCTTAAGAGTCGTGAGGACTCCTAAGTGTGTTTTTCCTTTGTGAGTCGTAAGGATCCCACAAAGGTTTGTTCTCTTCATGTATCGTGAGGACACATGAGTGGATCTTCTCAATGGAGCATAATTCCAAAGGCGGAGATCTTCCGCGTAACTGGTGATTATGGTGGGGCATGAGTATGATGAGAATTATTTGAGCCCGTGGATTGTATACGGTAGTCAATTTGGGGACTGGCCGTAGGGCTAGAAGAATTTTGGGAAACTGGATTTTGGTTGGCGTCTGTATCGCTGCACTGGAATATGGTATCAGGAGCGACTCATCATTCGCCGCTTTTTTGGTTTTTTGTTTTTTTGTTTTTTGTTTTACCGCGATTGCTCTATCATTTCAGCTTTTCTTATCGCGAAGATCGCGATTGCCCTATCATTTCGGCTATTTATTCGCGGTTGCCCCATCATTTCGGCTTTATTCTCATCTTTATTTTTACTCGCTGATTTTTATTGCGAGTTGCCCCATCATTTCGGCTTTTATTTTTCTTTTATTTACACATTTTTTTGTTTATTTACATTTTTTTTACATTCCCAGTTTAACGACTTAGAGGTCGACTGTTCCCAGTTTAATGACGTGGTGGTCGATTGTTTTCAGTGAAAGGCAAATGTCTGAGAGAATCAGTTTCACGAAGAACTTCGGTCTCCGTTTGTATGAAATTGGCGGTCGCAGCTGGACTGTTTGTTAACACACCTTTAGACAGTTCTATCTCTCCTGCCTTGTATTGCTTTTCGACCCAATCTTTGAAGACGAAGCAGTCCTCAATGGCATGACCTATCACTCTGTGATAGGGGCAGTATTTGGGGTCATCGGTCATATTCGCTTCCTGCGGTCTTTTTGACTCTGGCAGTTGTAGACCGTTCTTCAGGACGTCTTTGAATATTTTACAGATTTTGTCCCTTCTGAAGGAATAGACCTTATCTAGCTTCTCTTTGAGTGGAGATTCTCCTCCCTCTCCGAACACTGGCTTCCGAGACTGGTTGGCGCTAGGCCCGCTCATCCCTTGCTTATTTCGGTTAGCCGAAGTGTTGAAAGATTTAGAATCATCGGAGTTTCCGCCTTTGCGATTATCGTCCTTTCGGTTTCTCCAGGACCTATTATTTTTTTGGAAATCCGAGGAGGACTCCTGCTTTGAGCGTTCCAACATCTGGACTTTTCTGGTCAGCTCTTGGAATGTTTTGAGACCCGCGGTATATAGAAACGGGGCCATCCAGTTGTTGAGATTTCCGACAAGGAGACTGACAGATTGGTCCTGCTCTATCGGCGTTTCACATTTGACGGAGAGATTGCGCCATCGGGTTATAAAATCCGTGCTGCTTTCGTTGTTCTTGGGCTTGGTCCTTACAAGCTCGGCAATGGTGATCTTATCGCTGACGCTCATGAACCTTTGTCGAAACAAAGATTCCATTTGGACGAAACTAGTAACGGAGCCATCCGGTATGCTCGCGTACCAGTCGAAAGCAACATCGGTCAAGCTATTAACGAACTGGCGGAGAAGAAGCGCATCGTTGCCCCCAGTATTCCCGCATGAGGCTTTAAAGTGGGCGATGTGCTGATTCGCATTTCCCGTCCCATCGAATCTTCTGAATTTAGGGATAACATAGCCGCTAGGAAATTCTACCAGATCATATTGAGCAGGATATGGTCTCCCGCTACTGCTAACATCTTTTTGCGCTTCAGCTTCGGCTACCAGTGTTTTGACTTTGCTGGCAACCAAATCCATGATTTGATCTTGAGTTAGCGGGCTACTGTCATCGGTAGCCAAGACATTTCCCAAGATAGGATACGACTGATTTTCATGCGGTTCGCCCACTTTTGGATTTGAGGGAATAGGCGCTGGCTGCGTTGGGACACCATTTCCCGGTTCACGAGCAGAGCCCTGCGCTTGATTGGGCGGCTGAGAAGCAAGTTGGGCCGTGAGCTGTAAGACGACGTTTGTCAAGTCGTCGATCTTTGAGTAGAGCTTGGCCATCTCCTTGTCTTTGTTTCTGAGCTTCTTTCGGAGCTCTTGAAGCAGCTCTTGCTCCGCGGTCCTTGGGCGGAAAGTCGGCTCTTCTTCGCTTTCTGAGCCCGACTCCTCATGAATTGAGGGCTCTCTCTGCCTATCAGCCTCATCGAGAGGGTTTTCAGCATCTAGCGGAGGCGGCTGTTCTTGGGAAGCGGCAACCACATTCAAGCCAGATTGGATTTGAGATGTGGTGGCCCCGTCCTTCCTCTTGCTGCGCGTGCCCACTATGTAGACTGTCACGCCCCGCTTCCCAGAGTGCGCAAGATTGGGCACGTGACATAGCCAACCATGCTACCTGTGGGTAGGAAGTATCCATCCACAGTCACATTATGGCTGTAGAGATATCAAGAACAAGATAAAAACTATCTAACACATGTCCAAATCCAAAAATAACAAGAGTCAATGATAAATAAGTGCGGAAGCAAATGATCCAATACAATAGTAGAAAAGTATGTCCCATAATGCGGGCTCACAACTGGAAATAAGAATGCAGGAAATAAACTAATCACTACAGAACTCACAAATCAGCCTGCTGGCTAAAATACTCCTGCTCGGTCAGCGACAGTGGTAAAGAATCTGGGCCATGCAAAACCCAGACGTCAGCGCGTCATGTCAACCAATAATATAGTATGAACAGTGTAATAGGCAATGCATAAATAAACATGAATAAAGCAATAGTATGAAACAAGCAGTGCAGGGTAGTGTGCGGTGGGTAACTAAACTGTTCTATCGTGTTTTCTATTCTAAAGTCTTTGAAATCAATTCGAGTAATCCTCCATGTAACTCAAAGGATATGTCCCGTTACCCCCCGGGACCACGGATCAGGAAGATGGGAACCAATAATGGTTCTGTCCCGTTGCCCCCCGGGACCACGGATCAGGAAATGTAAGAGTCACGAATGGCTCTGTCCCGTTACCCCCCGGGACCACGGATCAAGTAATACCCTTTTAAGTTACACTTTAGATTACCCTTTTGATTTCCCCATACCCCCAGGTTATAAGTGTCAGGTCAGGTATTCAGTAGTCAAGGACTAATGCCAACACAGGATCAGGTAACAGGTCAGGTTTGTCTGGATAGACAACAGGAATGGTCCATGAGGACTTCATGTCGGGTTTATTGGCATTAGGCATGAGATCAGGTAACAGGTCAGGTCATGGTACATTAGGTCAAGTCGATAGTAAAGGGTACCATGTCCGGTGCATCGATATATATATATCATGTGTAGCAAGGTCAGGTCAAGATGTAACACATTCGAGGGTGTGCTCACAACAGGTAATATAATCGAACTAGGATTAACAGCAGGAAGTAAGCAATAAAGTAAACAACAATAAGCAGTTCATTTAATCACAATGGTGCATTAACATAGTGCAGTCGTATTATCATATTAACAGGTTTGAGCACCCCTTGCGGTGCAATAGATCACATGGTGGTGCAATACCGTTATATCAATATCAGAATGTAATAGAGCTACATGTGTACGGCTATCGTCCTTTAGACGGTAAAATGTGATTAACGGGTAACTTCGTTAATAGGGTTAAAATGGCAAAAGTGATTTTAGGTTAACTGTATCATGATATATGTCATATTGCGTCCAAATGAGAAAATAGCTATTTCTAGTTAAGTTTGCAAGTTTAATAAGTCAAAACACATATAATTGTATAGTATAGCATGTAGCAAGTGATACTTGTCTCGATCGGATCACGTTACAGGATGTGCACGCAGCGTCCAGTGTCGGCAATCGTTGCAACATCCACACGCGCACACGGAACGGTCCAGGTACAACAAGAAGTTAACCACGCAAGTAGGGAACATCCACCGGGTTGCCCAGATCAGCATACATCTCTTCTTGCTCCAAACTTATTCTCTCTCTAGAAGATTCGAACTTTCATCTCTCTAGGTCTAGAATCAAAGCTTTTGTTGTTTCGATTTTTTTGAGAGTAGCAAAAGAAAAGGAAGGTGATGATTGGTGATGGATTAAGAGAGGAAAGCTTGGGCTTAGTCTCGGGGATGTATGCAGGTGGCCGAAGTTCGAGGCCAGGGTGCGGCAGCAGCAAGGTGTCGAGGGGTCGAGGGTGTGCGCTGGTGTTTGGCGCGAAGGTGGGGCGCCGGCGAAGGAGATGAGTGCGGTTGATGGCTGGAGAAAGGATGATGGAGATCGGGGTTGAGGCTAGAGGGGTGGCCGGCGGTGAGGGGTTGCTGGAAACGTGCCCGAAGGTGATGGGTTGCGGGAACTGTAGGTGGTGTGGTGACGACGGAAAGTGGAGGAGAAGGTCGGGGGCTGGTGCGCAGGTGATGAGGAGGACGAGTGGAGACCGACGAGGAAGTGGGGTCGCCGGTGGTGAAAGTTGCAGGTGAAGTCGGGGGCTGTAGGTGGTTGGGTTCTCCAAGGAAAGAAGGCGAGGGATGGTCGAGGAAGGCGGGGGATGGTCGACGGTAGGGCTGCGACGGCGACGAGTTCCGGCGCTGGCGAGGCTACGGGAAAGCTTGGGTTAGGGTTAGTGGTGGTTTCCTCGCGTGGGTTCTCGGAAATAAGGAAGGAGACGAGGATACGTATATAAGGGGATAGAGAGGGAGAGGGTTAGAGAGAGAGAGACAGAGAAAAAGTAGAGAGAGAGAGAGAGAGAGATTAGAGAGAGATAGATAGAGATTAGAGAGAGAGAGAGAGAGATAGACAGAGATTAGAGATTAGAGATTGGGCCCACGCGGTTAGAGCCTCGTGATAGGCTGAAGGTTTGAGAAGGAAATTTAAAAAGATTTAAAGGATTTATAGGAATAACAGTAAGATTAGTATAAATATTATGGTTTGATTATTTTATTAAATTGGGATTTTGGCGCTAAATGAAACATTTTCAAATCGCGCCCGGGTTGCGCCCAAAAATTTGAAATTTAAATAATAGGATTTTAAGCGGGTTCCAAATTTTAAAATGAAATGTTTTATGATTAAAAAGCATGCCCCCAAGTCGGACACATGTACGCGCGCGTAGTCGTCCAAACCTGCCCGTTTCACCGAACGGGATGAGAACTCGACGCACGGACGCTACCACGCGGCTAGGGGCGACGTGTAGGGAAATATAGATATTTTTAATTTCATTTTAGGTGCTACAATTTGTTATATACAAAAATGACTTAGCCAGTTAAAATTTTGCAGTAAGACCCAAACAAGCAAGATAAATGAAATGAGCAATGTCAAACACTCAACCAGTAACAGAAACAGTAGTATTGGGCTCGGGTGTTACATAGACAATGTGGACCACATACCCAGCCATTTCCTCATCTTCGGCGGGGTAACCCTGTTCTTCGAACCTCATGAGGTTTAGCCTGGCAGGAGCCCTAGCCCTTTTGTTGGCTCTATATCTGAGCCTTTTCTCCCTCGGCTTCTCGATTTTGAAGGCTTGGCGGGCATCCGCTATTCGGGAAGCCATTGTGAGTTGATCAGAGGGGAGCTTAGAGAAGACACCCGAGGGAGCAGTGGTCAAGGGCACCGCTGGAGCTTGCTCGGGACGCGTTGTAGCTTTGTTGGTGTTGATGGCCTTGCCCCCAGCTGGGGCCATGGAGAGTCGTTCGTAAACGGACTTGCGCTTGGGCTGAGGTGCCCTCGCAACCACCACATTTGGTCTCCTGCCTTTCGAGACCGGTTTGTCTGCCACCGGGGCTTAAGGAGCCGGGATGGCGTTAGCTGACACGAACAGAATAGAGCCGAATGGTAGCGGTGGCTCTTCCCATTGTCGCCCAAGGCTAGCCGGGAGGACCGTCCTGGAGTCTATCTTCATCGTGTAGGAGACGGGAGCTGTGCTGAGAGCTGAGATTGCCCTTGGAGACATGTTGTTGCGTCCGAGGATTGCAGTCGAAAGCCGTTAACCCGCAAATAGAAGCATGGTTTCTGTACAGGAAATCAATGTATATGTTGATTGAGTTCGCATGGGTATTTAACCCAAAATATGGGAGGAGAGATAGGTCCCACCAGGCGTGTTAGAATCTGTAGGGTGTTTTTCGTCACCCCATTGAGATGGGAATACGTGCGCGCTTGTCAGGCGTACTACAGATTCCCCCTTCTTAGGGTAGGCCGGGGTTTATTGATTGTGGGGATCCGAATCTCCGGCAGCCGCGGACTAAGCTGCCGTTAATTACCCCTCGCCTTTGGGGCGAGGGAACCTCCGATTAATGGGTTAAACTGGTCATGCGAACTCAATGTGCAGTGTACGTGTGTTTTGTTTTGGAGAGGGGCTTGGATATATCGGGAGCCATGCAGAGTTTTTACGGGGGTCCCGCTACCCGGATAGCGGGCTGGGGGTCAAGGGGGCTAGCAGCCCCCTTGTGGGGTGCGGGGCAGCGCCCCAGCCCAAAATTTTTTTTGGGAGGGAGAGTGTTGTAGAGTATGTGTGTGTGTAAATTTATATATACATATATATATAAAAAAAAAGAAAGGGAAAGGGCATCCAAAGGATGCGTGGGGTCAGCGTAGGTGCTGTGCGCTCAGGCGCTAGCGCGCCACGTGTCGGCATGTGGGAGCTTTGCGCTTGAGCGCTGGGCACTTGAGCGCAAGCGCGCCACGTGTCGGTACGTGGGCGCTTTGCGCTCGAGCGCAGGGCGCTGAAGCGCAAGCGCGCCACGTGTCGGCATGTGGATACTTTGCGCTCGAGCGCTGGGCGCTGGAGCGCAAGCGCGCCACGTGTCCGCACGTGGGCGCTTTGCGCTTGTGCTGGGTGCTTGAGTGCAAGCGCGCCACGTGTCGGCACGTGGGCGTTTTGCGCTTGAGCGCAGGGCGCTGGAGCGCCAGCGCGCCACGTGTCGGCACGTGGGCGCTCAGCGCTTGGGCTAACTTCGTGTCGGCACGTGGGCGCTCAGCGCAAGCGCGCCACGTGTCGGCACGTGGGCGCCCAGATATTGAGCGAATAGAAGATCAACAAGCAAGCTTGTCCAAAGTCCCATGAAGTCTATAAGTAACACTTACCGTACAGTCCGGTCTCTTCGTCTGATATGTCGCATATCAAATCTAGGGTTGGAATCGTCAGACCCCAATAACTTGATAAGTCATGTCGTTGTATGGCTCATAGCGGTTTGAGAAAGTACAGATAACACTTACCAGTAAATCTCATTAGCCCTGACCAGGGACTTACTGTTATAACCAATCGAGCATAGCACAACATTAACTTTCTATACCAGGAGAGACGAAACCCCTCCTATCGCTCACTGCCTCCATGTAACTCGGGACTGTATCCAAAATCCACCTGTTTGCACGACTCCTTTGAGCCGTGGTAGGGAGGAAATCAAAGCATAGTGGGAACCATACAAGACACTATGACGATCTTGGGTCTACAGACTAACCTGTACCAATGGTACCATGCAGGAGTTCTCGGCGAGTCCTGTTCGGTGTACTCATTCTTTAATGAGCACCTGTGTGCAATCCTTGATGTCAAACACCAATGGTTATGGGATCAATCATCGCCCCCTACAGGGTCGAAAAACGTACACACTAGTCTACTCTGGAATATCGATACTCGCTCGATTAGGAACAGTTAAAGGATGTGCTTGTGGACTACACAAGTCCCAGTAGTATGATCCGCATCATAGTCCTGGTAGTCAAGCAAACATCTCAGGGCTTTATCAACATGTATGAGAGAGATAGTATAATAATACAAGTGTACATGTTAAGATAAAGAACAACCAGATAGCATACTATCATGTCGAGCAAGAAAGTCATCTATATATATATCCAAGCATCCACTATATCATACAATAATGGTCTCTAAAGCAAACATATTCCTAACATATTCGAGTGGAGTTTTGTATTCAGGTTATAGTCAATATCTTATGAATAGATTTAACTTTTGAAATTCTTAAGTTCGGGAATGATCGGACAACCGCTGCACATGAACAGCAGGATTTGTGTCTTTTTCCAACACAATTGCCATTGATAACTCCGTTAATTTTGCAATGTTGTCTAACCTGAATAGGCAAGCACTCATTTTCTCCGGCTTCCTAGGGCTCAAGAGAAATGATACCGCTTAAACTTATATTAATCTAGGTCCTTGACGATTTATTCAAGTTATCTGTATTTCTCGATGAGGTTTTCTGTAAAATATTTTAATATTATTTTAAAAACAAAGCTCGAGGGTGATTTATAATATTAAGAGTTTTTATAAAAATGTATTTTAGTTTTAGTGGTATTTTAGCGATAAAATCTAGTTTATAAAAGTTTATGATATTTTTATGAAAACTATACTTTTGGAAATTTGGTGGTATTTTTGTGTAATTTTAATTTTTCATTTTAATAATATATTTTTCAAAAATTAGTTTTCATAGAAAAATATGGATTTATAATTTATGAAAATTTTCAAATAATTTATTTTGTTAAAAAGTCGTATTCTTTAAAAATCGTATTTTTATTTTCTTTCAAGACCGAATTCTCTATGAAGAGTTCTGTATCCCGCTCTACTATCCAAAGAACGTGCGATAACCCACACCATCCGCAAATGGCTTCCCCTAAAAGGGTTGTAAAGGCGTAACTGCAAAGATTTTTAAAAATATCAATTAAAAGCATTTTTGTAAAGTAATGGTATTTTAATAAAAATTGTATTCTCTTCAAATTAAACATGTATCTAAAATATCGTGTTGTGAAACCATAATGTAAGTGATGAGCTAGGTCATTACCCATGAATTTTTCTACAGTTATAGTTCATGATAAGGTTAAAAATGTATAAGCAAAGTTCATGATATTTGTATGAAAAAATTCAATTATACGTTTTATTTAACATGGAATCTAAACACATTTTGGATGAACATTATTTTAAAGGTAGTGTAAACTATTTAGCATGATAATTGTAATAAAATTATTTAAAGGAAATTATAAAAATGTTAACTCCACTTGTCGATATTCTTTTTAAGAAGGCGTTTGAGATGAAACAATAAATAGATGAAGGGGGAAAATAAGGGACTTACGGCTTGCGTGTTACAAAGAGATAAGAGGATATCTCCGTTGATAGAACCGAGATCAAGACGTGTGGAAAAGGATCGATCGACGGTGCTTCAATTTCAGTAACTCCAGTTGAGAACGGCGTAACTCTTTTTGTTCGGATTTGGGAATTTTAGAGAGTATTTTGTGAAAATTTTAGAAATGAAGAGTAGAGTGGTAAGGCTAGGTATTTATAGGAGAAAAATATAAGAGTGTGAATTAAGAGCGGGTTAAAATAGCGTTGATGGGTAGATGAAAGGACTGGGCAGCTCTCTATTTAATTCAGAGAAATCAAACAATAAAATAGAATGGATGGGAGTCGGACGATCACACGAGGCGAGCACGGAACGATTTGGGGGCATCTCAACTACCGGTGGCGGCCTGAAGGCGATTTTGGGCGGTCAGATGTCGGCCACGTGTTTTGAGGTTCGTGCCCTGTGTGTTAATTTGTTTTAACTCCTCATTTATCCTGTTTGATTTCTTTAAATCTTTTCGTTTCTCCGTGTATTGCACATGCAACTTTCGGACTTCTAAAAAGTTTAAAAAGAAAAAATTATAAAAATAATTAGGACTGATGGAATTCAAACAAGCAGACTATAGCACAGCGGCAGAGAGTACTAATCAATAAGCTACAAGTTGTTTCATTTTTTTTATTAAACAATATTAACTTATAACTTCTAATCATGCTGAAATACCATTTCTATATATTAAACAAGTTATATTTATATATGGATTTCAGAGTTTTACAGTTTTGTTTTTTAACTTTTTCTTAAAATTATGAGAAATTTCTTCCCCTTTGTCATCAAGTGAATTATACTGATAATATCAATTTAAATACCACTCATCTCTAGAATTCATAATAAGAATAATGTGGTCGTCAAAGCAGAGGCTGGAAAGACTCCTGTTCTGTCAATAGATTAATATTCTATTAACTTTTTCAATGATCCACACCCTTAATCTTAATCAACATATTATTCTAAAGTAGGAACACACGAATTATGTGATTATGTTACTTCTTGCACTCTCATCTCATCAGACGATAAATTAATTTAATGGTTTATTGATAACAAAACAAATTTCCATAACTAAGTCACCGTTAAAAGAGTATCAAAATCACACAGAAATTAGTATGCACATGCTTTTAAGCTATGAAGATCAAGACAGACAGAATCTGTCACGTCCCGCCCCCAATACAGAGAGCGCCCACTAGGCATGACACTTGGCATGGCACTTTGTGCCGTAAGCAGGAACCGGGTCCCGACATTCTCCCCACGTTTGAACAATATTTCGTCCTCGAACCACAGACCCACTATTGAGGCATCAGCTCTGATACCATTCTGTCACGCACCACCCCCAATACAAAGAGTATTGTCCGCTCAGGCCGAAACCGCACGGTTTTGTCCTTCGGGATGAACCGGACCCGACCAAGGGCCATTTACCAGGAGGTCACCCATCCCAAGACTTTCCTGGACCAATACAGAAATCACACAGAAATTAGTATGCACATGCTTTTAAGCCATGAAGATCAAGACAGACAGAATCTGTCACGCCCCATCCACGATACAGAGAGCGTCCCTAGGCATGACACTTAGCGTGGCACTTTGTTCCTTGAGCAAGAACCGGGTCCCGACATTCTCCCCACGTTTGAACAATTATGTTACTTCTTGCACTCTCATCTCATCAGACGATTGGAAATTAATTTAATGGTTTATCGATAACAAAATAAATTTCCATAACTAAGTCACCATTAAAAAAGTATCAAAATCATACAGAAATTAGTATGCACATGCTTTAAAGCCATGAAGATCAAAACAGACAGAATCTGTCACGCCCCGCCCCCAATACAGAGAGCGCCCACTAGGCATGACACTTGGCGTGGCACTTTGTGCCGTGAGTAAGAACCGGGTCCCGACATTCTCTCCACGTTTGAACAATTATTTGTCCTTGAACCACAGACCTACTATTGAGGGATCAGCTCTGATACCATTCTGTCACGCCCCACCCCCAATACAGATAGTATTGTCCGCTCTGGCCGAAACCGTACAGTTTTGTCCTTCGGGACGAACCGGACCCGACCAAGGACCATTTCCCAAGAGGTCACCCATCCCAAGACTTTCCTGGCCCAATACATAAATCACACAGAAATTAGTATGCACATGCTTTTAAGCCATGAAGATCAAGACAGACAGAATCTGTCACGCACCACACTCAATACAGAGAGCGCCCCGTCGGCATGACACTTGGCGTGGCATTTTGTTCCGTGAGCAAGAATCGGGTCCCGACATTCTCCCCACGTTTGAACAATTATGTTACTTCTTGCACTCTCATCTCATCAGACGATTGGAAATTAATTTAATGGTTTATCGATAATAAAACAAATTTCCATAACCAAGTCACCGTTAGAAAAGTATCAAAATCACACAGAAATTAGTATGTGCATGCTTTTAAGCCATGAAGATCAAGAAAGACAAAATCTGTCACGCCCCACCCCCAATACAGAGAGCGCCCCCTAGACATGACACTTGGCGTGGCACTTTGCGCTGTGAGCAAGAACTGGGTCCCGACATTCTCCCCACGTTTGAACAATGATTCGTCCTTGAACCACAAACCTACTATTGAGGAACCAGCTCTGATACTATTCTGTCATGCCCTACCCCCAATACAGAGAGTATTGTCTACTCTGACCGAATCCGCACGGTTTTGTCCTTCGGGACGAACCGGACCCGACCAAGGGCCATTTCCCAGGAGGTCACCCATCCCAAGACTTTCCTGGCCCAATATAGAAATCACACAGAAATTAGTATGCACATGCTTTTAAGCCATGAAGATCAAGACAGACAGAATCTGTCACGCCCCATCCCAAATACAGAGAGCACCCCACATTTGAACATGGTTCGTCCTCGAACCACAGATCTACTATTGAGAGACCAGCTCTGATACCATTATGTCACGCCCCACCCCCAATACAAAGAGTATTTTCCGCTCTGACCGAAACCGCACAGTTTTGTCCTTCGGGACGAACCCGACCCGACCAAGGGCCATTTCCCAGGAGGTCACCCATCCCAAGACTTTCCTGGCCCAATACAGAAATCATACAGAAATTAGTATGCACATGCTTTTAAGCCATGAAGATCAAGACAGACAGAATCTGTCATGCCCCACCCCCAATATAGAGAGCTCCCTATATTTGAACATGGTTCGTCCTCGAACCACAGACCTAATATTGAGGGATCGGCTCTGATACCTTTATGTCACGCCCCACCTTCAATACAGAGAGTATTGTCCGCTCTGGCCAAAACCGCACGGTTTTGTCTTTCGGGACAAACCGGGCCCGACCAAAGGCCATTTCCCAGGAGATCACCGATCCTAAGACTTTCCTGGCCCAATACAGAAATCACACAGAAATTAGTATGCACATGCTTTTAAGCCATGAAGATCAAGACAGACAGAATCTGTCACGCCCCACCCCCAATACAGAGACCACCCCACGTTTGAAAATGTTCGTCCTCGAATCACAGAGCTACTATTGAGGGACCAGCTCTGATACCATTATGTCATGCCCCACCCCCAATACAGAGAGTATTGTCCGCTCTGGCCGAAACCGCACAGTTTTGTCCTTCGGGACGGACCGGACCCGACCAAGGGCCATTTCCCAAGAGGTCACCCATCCCAAGACTTTCCTGGCCCAATACCGAAATCACACAGAAATTAGTATGCACATGCTTTTAAGCTATGAAGATCAAGACAAACAGAATCTGTCACGCCCCACCCCCCATACAGAGAGCTCCCCATGTTTGAACATAGTTCGTCCTCGAACCACAGACCTACTATTGAGAGACCGGCTCTAATACCATTATGTCACGCCCCACCCCCAATACAGAGAGTATTGTCCGCTCTGGCTGAAACCGCACGGTTTTGTCATTCGGGACGAACCGGACCCGACCAAGGGCCATTTCCCAAGAGGTCACCCATCCCAAGACTTTCCTGGCCCAATACAGAAATCACACAGAATATCAAATATAAATATTAAGAAAAGTAAATAATTAATGAGCAATAATATTAGTTAATATATAATTATATCAAATATAAATATATATCATATTATTAAATCAACACTTGATTTAATAATCCGGTTAGATCACATATAACCAACTAATATCATTTATCTGTATATCACATTATCAAATCAACACTTGATTCAATAATCCGGTTATATCACATATAACCTGACCGATAACATTTATCGCCAGATTAGAATACGGTATCACATACTCGTATTAACAACTCCAAATTCGATGTACATAAAATTCATTTAAAGTTAATGAACACTCGGGGTATTTGATTTCCCGTGAATACTATAAGAATTTGTTTTGCTTTAGAACAGCAAGAAAGAGCTTGTAGCTCATTAGTAAGACCTTGCACTGCTGAGACAAAACATCAGAGTTCAAATCCCATCAGCCATATTATCTTTTTGTATTAATTTCTTTTAATCCTTTAAAAGCCCAAAGGTCTACACATGCAACACACGTAATAGGGTAAGTTACATAATAATCAAACATATTAAATAGGCTAATTGAAGCGTCGGAGATACGTGGCCCCAATCCGAACCCCCAACCCCATGAATGGACCGGCGAGATCTCCTGATCGGCCAGCGCCGCCGGTTTTCCTTGACCCAAACCCTAATTTTTTCTTTTGCCCTAGACCCTTGGACTCCCCCATAACTCTAGTATTATTTGTTTACTCTGCACATTTACAGAGCACAATAAAATTCATAATTAAACCTATTTTATTACAAATTTTAATACACTCATTCACTACACTAAACCCTAGTTTTTCCTATAAATACCACCCTCATTTCACCCCTCCTCACTCACAATTCACTGCCAAAACTCTCAAGAAATTTTCAAGTCCCTATAGTGTACAAGTGGAGTTAACGAAGGGCGAAACTCCGACGAAGTTCCGGCAACGACCCAAGGAGTTTCTGGCGACGAAACGGCGCACCGGAGCTTCCACACTCTTCCTCTTTCTCCCATCTACCATATAAAGCCAGTAAGTCACATTTTCCCTCTCATCTTCATGTTTAAAAAGTTTCATTTTTAAAGGCCGACGGAAGCGGAGTTAGTCCGACTTCCGATTCGGTTTTCTTTAAAAACTATACTTTTCTTTAACAAAATAAAGCCAAATTCTTATATGTTGATTAATAAATATTAAAAAACTCAATAAAATAAGTTTCACATCAAAATAATCATTTTTATGACATTTATCGCATTTTTATATAAAAATATCACAAACTATTCATTTCGACATTATAACATTTATTCCTTGCTATACTTTTAAATAGTCCGCGAGGTAATGACCTACCTTCTCAAAACACACATATCTATCATAGCATGATGAATTTTGGGACAATAGAATACGGGAAATACAACTTTGCAATTAAATACCCTTAACTTATCAAAACCGTTTTCTTTGAAAAATGTATTAAAATATTTCCATGCAATTGAGCCTTTACAACCCATTTTGGGGACCTCGTTTGGGATGGTGCGGATTATCGTACATTCTCGGGCTTCATAGAGTGAGATGCAGACCTCCGTAAGGAGCATTCGATCTCGATGGAATTTTTATACATTTTCTTTAGAAAATGAGATTTTTACAAGAAAATAAATAAATTTATTTTCATTAAATATGTATATATAAATATTACCAAAATACTTATTTTAAATATATATATTATTCCATATTTCTAAAACTCAAGAAAGGAATTCCAATATTATAAGAAACTACCATGATAATTCAAACAATATTCATATTACAAATAAATACGATATATTATGAAATTAGATTTTATCCACTAGAAATGTCACATTTATAAAATATACATCAATGAAAACCCTAAAGATGATAATTAAATCCATGAGGTGTATTTTGAAATTATACCAAAACTATTTTTACATAAAACCCCCTCAGGTTATACTAAATTAAAATAAGGACCCTGGTAAATATAGGTTTAAGCGGGACCAGTCTCTTGAGCCTCAGGGAGCCGGAGATATGGGTGCTTGCCTATTTAAGGTATACAATCTAACAAACGGTGTTATCAACACGGTAATTGTCTTTAAAAAAGACACAAATCCTGCCGTCCATATGCAGCAGTTACCAATAACACCAAAACAATCAGAATTTCAAGTTCTTTTAAAAGTGTCTGACTCAGACTGAGTCTCAATCTAATCAATCTGACTTGAATGTGATTCAAGTACAAATTACAATACAACATGATTCAATATGAATCTATCTATTCAATATATTCAATCTATTCAATCTATATCAATCTATACAACTTGACTGAACGGAACCATGGATATACTCCATTTCCAAGTTCATCCATTATATCCGTTCCATTACTGATATCATGATTTCAGCAAGTCATCCATCTATATACAATATACAATTCAAACAATACAATCAAGATATCGCGGGGTTTATAAGGGGTAGATTGGTACAGAAGGGGTTAAAAGTGGCACGAGACTGTAACCATAATACACCTAACCTGAATCTCCATTGCCGTTGTACCGTGGCTGAACGGTTCCTTGTGCTCCGTATACCTTAGTCTCCGGAATAGTGGGACTCCTCTCGTATACACTGGCATTCTTCTGTACCAAGATACAAACAACAGCGTTAACACTAAATACAACATTATAACAATATACTCACTATTCCGTCTATTCCATTCTTGTCTATTTACGGGACTTACCGAGCGATTTGTTCGCTGACGACATTCTCTTTCTTCTTCTTTGGAATGTCGTCAGGTGATTCGGACTCACTGGAGATCGAGCCCAGCAGCGAGGACTTGGACCAGTTTACTGAAGATCCATAGCTCTAGTTCACTTGTACATTACATTTCCTTTACATTTCTGTTATGCCACTGTTTAGGCATTGCTTTCATTCCATGTATTTACTTTCAGTTGTATTGTAAAAAGAATGTTAATAAATAAAGTTGTTGTTCAATTATATCTATTGTTTTTGTCACTTGTGTATATTACTTATATTGCTTAGATACGTTTAGCATGTTTACTTCAGAGTAAATACGTAGCGGCCACGTCGCGTCCTCTGCCCGTATACTGGGAAGCGGGGTATGACAGGTTTTGTTGGTGGCCTATGCTGACCATTCTGTGTGGACGTACAGGTCAGCTCTGTATAGACATACAGGTCAACTCTATATGGAGAACCTAAGCAATATAACACAAGAACCAGCAACTGAAAACATTCCTTATAATAAATATTTCTTGAACCTTATCATTTCATATATTTTGAATCTGTCCTAATCCAAATTTTTCTTTCAAGGTTATACATTCCCCAAACAACACCGGCACGAATGTCAACAACACTCCCTAACCACTACCACTCACACATGTCGTCGCTACTCCGAATAACGAGCAGACGGTTCTGTTTGAGGCAATCCGCAGCCTCCTGGAAGGACAGCAATAGCAGACTGCTATCTTGATGAACCGTTCCGAGGCAGAAGCACGTGGGGTGAAGCAATTCAGGGCCTTGCACCCCAAGCAGTTCGCAGGAAAAGAGAGCCCTCTAGAAGCTGAGGAATGGGCTCAAAGTATTGAAGATGACCTGGCAGCAGCACAAGTGCCAGAGATAGCTTGGGTTCGTGTTACGAAGTTGCAGCTCACGGACAATGCATGGGTTTGGTAGAAGGCGGAAGAAAGCCGCCTCACCTAGCATATCGAATGGAGGACTTTCCATGATATGTTCGACGCAAAGTACTTTCATGAGACTGCCCGCTTTGATATGGAACGGCAGTTCATCCATCTGCAACAAGGTTCAATGTGGACCAAGTCAGTAGATGAATATGACGCTGAGTTCACCATGCTCAGTCGGTAAGATATGTCTCAATTTTTCGATTTTAAAATATCACATATTACACAGCTAACACAATACCTTAACAGATTTGCGGCACACCCGATACTGACGGATGAGATCAGAGCCCGACGATTCCAACAAGGGTTAGATCCGGAGATCCGGCTGCATTAGCCACAGGAGATTTTCCGACCCATGAATCGGCACTGAAAGCTGCCCGCCGTTATGAGGCAGTGGTATGAGAGGCAGACCTCAGTCTGCCGGAATGAAGCGCCCTGCCAACCAGATAGCATGAGGAGCCTCTTAAAGGCTACCATTTGTGCCGAGGAGACGGTGTTCGTCGCCGAAAACCGGGAAGACAGACGTCTTGCCTGAATTTGGGGGCAGATGCTATTTGGTTTTATACATCCACCTCTCCGAAAATGCCAAGTTGATTTATAGCACCGTGTATCGGAGGTTTAGACAGATGCGGCCGTTGTAGCAGACTTCGTCAGATTCCCCCTCGTGTACAAGGGGTTTTTGATTGTGGGGACGCTCTTCGTCAGATTCCCCCTCGTGTCAAGTCGTCGATCTTTGAGTAGAGCTTGGCCATCTCCTTGTCTTTGTTTCTGAGCTGCTTTCGGAGCTCTTGAAGCAGCTCTTGCTCCGCGGTCCTGGGGCGGAAAGTCGGCTCTTCTTCGCTTTCCGAACCCGACTCCTCATGAATTGAGGGCTCTCTCTGCCTATCAGCCTCATCGAGAGGGTTTTCAGCATCTACGGAGGCGGCTGTTCTTAGGAAGCGACAACCACATTCAAGCCAGATTGGATTTGAGATGTGGTGGCCCCGTCCTACCTCTTGCTGCGCGTGCCCACCTTGCAGACAGTGTGGACCACATACCCAGCCATTTCCTTATCTTCGGCGGGGTAACCCTGTTCTTCGAACCTCATGAGGTTTAGCCTGACAGGAGCCCTAGCCCTTTTGTTGGCTCTATATCTGAGCCTTTTCTCCCTCAGCTTCTCGATTTTGAAGGCTTGGCGGGCATCCGCTATTCGGGAAGCCATTGTGAGTTGATCATAGGGGAGCTTAGAGAAGACACCCGAGCGAGCAGTGGTCAAGGGCACCGCTGGAGCTTGCTCGGGATGCGTTGTAGCTTTGTTGGTGTTGATGGCCTTGCCCCCAGCTGGGGCCATGGAGAGTCGTTCGTAAACGGACTTGCGCTTGGGCTGAGGTGCCCTCGCGACCACCACATTTGGTCTCCTGCCTTTCGAGACCGGTTTGTCTGCCACCGGGGCTTAAGGAGCCGGGATGGCGTTAGCTGACATGAACAGAATAGAGCCGAATGGTAGCGGCGGCTCTTCCCATTGTCGTCCAAGGCTAGCCGGGAGGACCGCCCTGGAGTCTATCTTCATCGTGTAGGAGACGGGAGCTATGCTGAGAGCTGAGATTGCCCTTGGAGACATGTTGTTGCGTCCGAGGATTGCAGTCGAAAGTCGTTAACCTGCAAATAGAAGCATGGTTTCTATACAGGAAATCAATGTATATGTTGATTGAGTTCGCATGGGTATTTAACCCAAAATATGGGAGGAGAGATAGGTCCCACCGGGCGTGCCAGAATCTGTAGGGTGTTTTTCATCACCCCATTGAGATTGGAATACGCGCACGCTTGTCAGGCGTACTACAGATTCCCCCTTCTTAGGGTAGGCCGGGGTTTATTGATTGTGGGGATCCGAATCTCCGGCAGCCGTGGACTAAGCTGCCGTTAATTACCCCTCGCCTTTGGGGCGAGAGAACCTCCGATTAATGGGTTAAACTGGTCATGCGAACTCAATGTGCAGCGTACGTGTGTTTTGTTTTGGAGGGGGGCTTGGATATATCGGAAGCCACGCAGAGTTTTTACGGGGGTCCCGCTACCCGGATAGCGGGCTAGGGGTCAAGGGAGCTAGCAGCCCCCTTGTGGGGTGCGGGGCAGCGCCCCGGCCCAAAAAAATTTTTGGGAGGGAGAGTGTTGTAGAGTATGTGTGTGTGTAAATTTATATATACATATATATATATAAAAAGAAAGGGAAAGGGCATCCAAAGGATGCGTGGGGTCAGCGCCTTGAGCACTGTGCGCGTAGGTGCTGTGCGCTCAGGTGCTAGCGCGCCACGTGTCGGCATGTGGGAGCTTTGCGCTTGAGCGCTGGGCACTTGAGCGCAAGCGCGCCACGTATCGATACGTGGACGCTTTGCGCTCGAGCGCAGGGCGCTGGAGCGCAAGCGCGCCACGTGTCGGCACGTGGGCGCTTTGCGCTCGAGCGCTGGGTGCTGGAGCGCAAGCGCGCCACGTGTCGGCATGTGGGCGCTTTGCGCTTGCGCTGGGTGCTTGAGCGCAAGCGCGCCACGTGTCGGCACGTAGGCGTTTTGCGCTTGAGCACAGGACGCTGGAGCGCAAGCGCGCCACGTGTCGGCACGTGGGCGCTTTGCGCTTGAGCACAGGGCGCTCGAGCGCCAGCGCGCCACGTGTCGGCACGTGGGCGCTCGAGCGCTAGCACGCCACGTGTCGGCACATGGGAGCTCGGCGCTTGAGCGCTTGGGCGCTCGGCGCTTGAGCGCTTGGGCGCCGGCGAGAAAAAGGAGCTTTTAGTCCCAGAACCAGAAGCTATGCTTCAGAAAGGAAATATTTATTATATAAATATATATGTATGGAGTTAAACTCCTAGGATGTTTTGAAGCTGATGAAGGGAGTTCTTCTTCTTCCTCCTATTGTTTGGCCGGATCTTGAAGATCAAGAAGTAGGAGATTTTAAAAATCACTCCTTTTTGAGATCTGATGGGAGATCTGAGTTCCCCTTTGTGGGTTTTTTTGTGGAAAACTACTTACTTTTGGAAAAAGAAAGAGTAAAACTCTTGATTTAATTCAAAAGAAATGAGAAGGTTTAGAACCTTGGAGAAGGAGAAGGAGGCACAAAGAACCCTAATTTTTGGGGGAATGAAAAGTATTATTCTTTTTTTATTCATCATGTTGCTTTTAATAGGCTTACATATTTGCATATAGCCCCTTGAGCTTTACAAAAATGGCGTTTTGCCCATCCCATTGCTCATGTGCCATTTCATTTTTGCACATAAGCCATGGGCTTACAAAATATTGGCTTTATGCCCATTTTGCATACATTCATGTATATAAAAAATTACGTAAAAATTATTTATTACATGTTTTTGTTGTTGGCATGGGGAGGCTGGCCGCGGGCTCGACTTGGGCATGAGCCCGCTTGACCTGGGCTTGGGCCCACCTAGCTTGGGGGTTGACTTTGACTTTGACTCGGTCAACCGGGGTGTAAATTTTTACCCCAACATTGGGTTTAAGGACCGTTAGTCTTAATTTAGACTAAGGTCAACTCAAACGTTTGTTGAGGATGCGTTAGTCTAATTTTAGACTAAAATCTACTCAACAGGATTTTAGGATCATTTAGATCCAACGAAAAAGTATTTGGACTCTATCGCTTTAGTTTAGGGACATTGAGGCCCACCGTTTAAGGACATCATAGTCCATGAGTTTAAGGACCTCATAGTCCGTAAAGTTTAAGGACGTCATAGTCCATGAGTTTAAGGGCCTCATAGTCCGTAAAGTTTAAGGACGTCATAGTCCATGAGTTTAAGGACCTCATAATCCGGTTTAAAGATATCATAGTCTGGTTTAAAGACGTCATAGTCTATTATTTTGGTTTCACAATTTAAGGATGTGCCAAAAGTTTTTTGGTTATTGGGACCCGCCACCTCTCTGAAAACGTTGAAGAATTACAACGACACATATTAGAGGTGTGAAGAGATATATCCTTGAACCGATGTTGGTTGAGAGATCTGTATTCAAGGTTTGGGACTAAGACCAATTAAAGAGATTGTGAGCATATGGGCTCAGTTAATCTGAATTGAGGACTTATGGCCAACTTGGGCTCAGTCCACTCAGATTTGAATAAAATGTTGAACATTTGTTTGGGCTCAATCCCTTTTGGTTCAATAATGCTAAGCATTAATTTGGGTTCTGACACCCCCTTTTCTTTTATTTTTTTATTAGGTGTTGAACACTCTTTACGGCGCAGAGCGCTTTATGTAAAGAACACTTTGTGTATCTTCAGCGCACATATGAGGAGCACGTGGTGCGCTTGGCACTGAGTGCCAGACCTGGAGCACTAAGGCGCTTCTTATGAAATAGCACACACGTGGGAGCACGTGGTGCGCTTGGCGCTGAGCACCAGACTTGGAGCGCTGAAGCGCTTCTTTTGAAATAGCGCACACGTGAGGAGCACATGGTGCGCTTGGCGCTGAGCGCCAGACTTGGAGCGCTGAAGCGCTTCTTTTGAAATAGCTCACACGTGAGGAGCACGTGGTGCGCTTGGCGCTAAGCGCTAGACTTGGAGCGCTGAAGCGCTTCTTATGAAATAGAGCACACGTGAGGAGCACGTGGTGCGCTTGGCGCTGAGCGTCAGACTTGGAGCGCTGAAGCGCTTCTTTGGTAGTTCTGGTCAGTTCTGCGCTCTGAGAATTAAATTCTCGTTTATAAAAGACTTTGTCTTATGGATCTAAGAACTGAGTTCTTCTTTTATGAGGAGATGCTATAATCTCTTTTGCTTTCGTGAAATACTTTGTCTTATAGATCTGTGATCTAGAAAAAGAACTAAGTTCTTATGATGGGAGAGTTAAACTCTCAAACATGAAGGAGATATTATGATCTCTCTTCTTTTTATTTACCTTGAAGAAGGTTCTTCTTCTTAGAGCTTGCTCTCCTCTTTTTCTTCTCTGGGAACTTCAAACTTATGGGGGGTTCTTCTCTCTCTTTCTATTTTTGGAAAGAAGGATCATTGGTCGTTGGGACCCACCACCTCTCCAACGACACTGAGAGATTACAGCGCCATATATCGAAGGTGTGGAGGGATGTACCCTTTGAACCATGTCCCACTCATCGGGGGGGAGAACAGGCTGGAGCTTAAGCTTCTTGCTGCTGAAAAAGGTTTCTTTGCGTTCGCGCACGTGCGTCGCACGTGTTGGGCGCACGTGCATCGCACGTGTTGGGCGCACATGTTTGCACATAGCGCACATGGAGCTTGCGCATATGCACAATATGGGGGAAGCTATGGCCCTAACTTGGAGAAATAAGCTCCTTTGAGGATTGAATCCTCACAAGTGGTGCGCACGTGCGTTGCACGTGGTGCGCACATGGCGGGCGCACGTGCGTTGCACGTAGCGTACATAGCGCTTCCGCATATGCACATTATGGAGGGGCAGCTATGGCCCTAACTTGGAGCACTAAGCTTCTTTGAGGATTGAATCCTCGCACGTGGTGCGCACGTGGCTGGCGCACGTGCGTTGCACGTAGAGCACATAGCGCTTGCGCATATGCGCATTATGGGGAGGACAGCTATGGCCCTAACTTGGAGCACTAAGCTCCTATGGAGAACTGATCTCCTTTGAGAATTGAATTCTCTTTCTTTTTCTAAGAGGTATCCTCTCTTATTTATATAGGAGTAGTACAGAAGAGATCTCTCTTTTTCCCGGTGTGGGACTAAAAATATACCCCCATGTAGTAGAGTATTACTTAGATTACACGTGCATAGCACATTTGCTCATAACTATTGATCCCGGATGAATTATGAGGCCCATAATATATCAAATCGAAGTATTTTTCGAGACGCTTTCGATACCATCAGAATTTTGCTGGTTCTCATTCGGGGGTTTGTCAAAATACAGCCCGGAAAATTCTGCTTTGCATTTGCTTAAGCATATCGCTGTCATTTGATACCTTGGGCTCTTTTGCGCGGAAAATTTTGGCGGGAACAAATGCCCCCCACAACTTTGCCCACATAAGTATGTACGTGGGTGAAGTAGTGCAGAGTTATGCATGTCCATTGAATTGAGGGCTTAGAAGACAAGTTTAGGATCCTTGTAGCCTAAGACTTTTTTCATCTTCATGAGCCGTAAGGGTCTCAAGAAGGTTTTTTCTCCCTATGAGTCGAGAGGATCCAGTAGGTGTATTTTCTCCTTAGGAATCGTGAGGACTCCTAAGTGTGTTACTCCCTTGTGAGTCGTCAGGATCTCACAAGAGAGTTTTTCCCGCTTTCAAGTCGAAATGACTCGTAAGTGGTTGTTTCCCTCCTTATCGATATTCGAATTTGGAGAGTGTGGTCCACAGATAGTCCATCTTGACTTCTTTGCATGGCAGTGATGGCTTAGGAGACCGGGTTAGGATCTGCCACCTAAGACTTTTCAACTTTATGAGCCATGAGGGTCTCATAAAGACTTTTCTCCATACGGGTCGAGAGGATCCCGCAGGTGTATTTTCTCCGTAGGAATCGTGAGGATTCCTAAGTGCGTTTTCTCTTGAGAGTCGTAGGGATCTCACAAGAGAATTTTTTTTACTTACAAGTCGAAAGGACTCGTAAATGGTTGTTTCCCTCCTTATCGAGATTCGACTTTAGAGAGTGTGGCTCGTGGATAGTCCAACTTGACCTCTTTGTAAGGCACCAATGGCTTAAGAAACAAGGTTAAGATCTGCCGCCTAAGACTTTTCAACTTTATAAGCCGTGATGGTCTCATAAAGGCTTTTCTCCCTACGAGTTGAGAAGATCTTGTAGGTGTCTTTTCTCCTTAGGAGTCGTGAGGACTCCTAAGTGCGTTTTCTCTTGAGAATCATAACAATCCCACAAGAGAATTATTTTATGCACAGGGACACTAATTTCCCTACAGGTCGAGATGAATCGAGAGATTTTCAGAAAGACACTGATTTCCTTGCGGGTCGAAACGAGTCGAGGGGTTCTCGCCAAGGACGTTGATTTCCCTGAATCGAGAGATTTAGCCAAGGACACTGATTTCCCTAGGGTCAAGACGAATCGAGAGATTCCTGTAAAGACACTGATTTCCTTGCAGATCAACGCGAATCGAGAGGTTCTCGCCAAGGACGCTGATTTCCCTGAATCGAGAGGTCTTGCCAAGGACACTGATTTCCCTGGGGTCGAGACGAATCGATAGATTCCTGCAAAGACACTGATTTCCTCGTGGGTCGACGCGAATCGAGAGGTTCTCGCTAAGGACATTGATTTCCCTGAATCGAGAGGTCTGGCGAAGGACACTGATTTCCCTGGGGTCGAGACGAATCGAGAGATTCCTGCAAAGACACTGATTTCCTTGCTGGTCGACGCGAATCGAGATGTTCTCGTCATGGACGCTGATGTCATGACCCGTAGGGTACGGAAGGTGACAGCCACTTAAGTTACGAAACGTCTCAAGGTGTCCGTAAAATAAGTAAGCCAAAGCCTAGAAATCAAAACCAAAAAGCAAGAGAGTGAAGGAAAACCAATCAATTGATAGCGAGTTTATCAAATAAGTCATATCAAGCCTTTCTAAAAACAATATCAATTTTTCCGAAAATTTCGGCAGAGTCACCTTTGTAAATACTGGCCCCCAAAATGGGTACAACAAGAATATATATAAATACAACAAAAAAGGCATCCCCAAGCGGGAGCTAGCTCTTCGCCACAAGACGGTCACAAATCCCACGCAATATAAATTAGCAATATGCAAAATAAGGATAAAAATACATAAGTAAGAAGCAACATGTCGGCTCAAGTGAGCGCGACCCAAAGAACAATATACAAGCCTAAAAAATCTCACAGTCTAGTCTCTAAGTCAATATACAACAACACTGGTAGATATAGTAGATGGAGTACTCTAGATACAAAGAATATACAAGGTGGTACAAAATAATAATACAACCCACCTACGAGCAAAAGCCTCGAGTCCAGGCAAAAGAGGCAAAAGAAGCGGTGCGCCCGCCGCTACTGTACGGACAGAGCGGACCTGCAAAAGACTGTGGCACAACAGGGGTGAGTTGCTAATTCGTGAGTAATAAATAACATCTATAGTGGCTATCGCAAGCATGCACACAAGCATCCTAGCATCTATAATACAGGTATGGCAGGATATACTAGCAGGTATGTATGCAACATGAATATACTAGCAGGTATGTATGCAATATAAATCACCTTGTGATCTGCATGTGTAACTATAAGAAATCATATTTTTCCTTTAGGAATCTCTTTTGAAATATCAGCACAATACCAGTAGAATCAACAAGAATCTGTGTCCAGCAACGACACCTCAAAACTGTCTCAAATCTCATATATCCATATCGTAGTATCTCTGGCCTCAGCCGTCCGACTGACCTATCTCAAATATCAATATCTCATCATCTCGCGGCCACGGTCGGTATCCTCTGGATATCCGCCGTACCAAAACAGTCACCGGTAGGTAATCCATCCCCTGCCAGGCTCAACGCCATCATCTGCGATCTTCTTGCCCCGGGGTACCTTACCGGGCCCACCATGTACCCGAGACGGTTCATCCAACTACTCGAAGCGGGTCTCGAAAACCACAGCAAACTCATGGTGGACGACACTTACATCACTAGAAAACCGCAACTTTTTATATTTTAAAAGATAATAAGTTTGTAAATCTTGCGGCTTTCCCCCAAAATCCAGAAATATCATAAAATCTCAAGAAACCATCATGGGTGCATATGTCAATGATAATGAACGCATATGGTATCAATGTTCAGGTTGCAATGTATGATTAATAACTAGGCATGAACAAATGATATAATGATATACATGCACATGAGTAGCAATTCTACAATTTTATTTTAAAGATTTATTGCAATAGTACAGGTTTAAGTATCAAATATGGTGACAATATTCTAGATTATAAGTTATTTAGTGTTGTGGCATGGCAATTACCAGGGCGTGTGTGTACGCATGAATAGTGCTCATGCTGCATATAAAAACCCTGGTAATGGTGCAGGCGTCCTATAGAATGGATTCGCATATGTATGACAATATAAAGCATGGATGTAGCAAGATGTTACGCAAGCATTTACTCCTAATTACTAATATCACTAGAAATCTTTAAACTACTTAAACTATCGGGCGACTTGCGCCATCCGAACGATAGTCCCCCGTAGATGTTACATCTACTCACCGGAATCCCCAGCTAGCTATGTCCAATCGCCGCCTTTCCTTTTCGTGCCGCGTCCGAAATCTCCGTGACCGAACCTGGAATTTGCACCAATACAAAATATAAGGTTACATATCATGAAACGACGCAAATCCCAAACAAAAATATCAATGTTCACGAGTTAGGCACAACGTGCACAAGGTGCGCGGAACACACACGAAAATCGCAAAACTAACTAGAATCGTCGTTTTGGGACGCCCGGCAAAAACTAAAACCTGAACACACAAAACTCCGCACTCACACATCCTAAATGTCATAAGATATGCTAAAAATACCATCAAGATATCACAAATACATCACCACAATATTTTAATAAAAACTAGTAAGCACAAAAGACTTCCAAATTCGTGCAACTTTGCGGATTTGCGACAAAAAGACTACAATCTAGTATAATCACCCAAGTCACACCATTAGATAGCCACTACAATAAATTTCAACATAATAACCATGCTTCAAAACCTATATTCCATAAATAACCCTTTCTTGATTTTTATAAATAGCAATTGCAATCAAAATCCATACGAGAAAAACTAAAACTAACACTAATTTTAAACCAAATAGCAAGCTAACCTTTTAGATTTAGGTTAACAAAACACTAGATAGCAAAGTAAATTAATTAACCTAATAATGGTTTTCTAAACCCTAATTAAAATTCAAGCCATGAACAAAAAAAAACTAGATTAGAAATTAATACTAAATTAACACTAAAACAATTTAATTTAAGGAATTTAGCCACAAGAATTTAAATGGGGCAAGATTATACCTCAATTTCTATGGATCTAGCATGGTGATTTGCCTCTTAAAATGCCTACTTTCCACATGTTTTCAACTAAATTAGGCTTGAGAAGAAATAGCACAAGGATTTGTTAGAGTTTTGTGATGAAATTTGTGGATTTTGATGGTTTTTAATGGATTTTGATGGAAATTTTGAAGCAAAAGAGAAGGGAAATTTTGGGGGCTGTTTCCTGCAGGTGTCTCTGCTGAGGAGGAGTGGGGAGAGGTGTAGGGAGTTGTGGAAAAATTTTCAAGGTCAAAAGACCAATCAATCAACAAAAAACCCATACTCCAATTACTATATTTTAATCCCATCTCACAAAGTTTCATTCAAATGAGTTAAAGAAAATTTTTTAGGGGAAAGGTGGCTACTGCAGGTGGTGGGGCCGGCCAAATATGTGAGGATGAGTGAGAGAGATTTTACAAAAAAATTCTATGCAAAAAGACCCCCCACAATACCATATTTGCAAGTTTTAGTTCAAAATAATTATATTTTTGTTTTCCATAATAAAAACCAATTAAAACTTGAAATAAAATACCAAAAAATTATGTTACAACTAGATTTTAATTAACATGATTTTAAAGATTAAAATTAGTCCATTTAAATTTGTATTTATCGCTAATTTAATGTATTTTTTTACCGGATTAAAATAATATTAAAAATTGAAAAATTAGGGAAAATTTTTAAATGACCAGAAATTTATAAGTAACTCATTAGCTACTAAAAACTAGCAATTAGATATCCAAATTAGGTATAATTAGGCCTAAACTGCAAAATAACAAAAAAGACGATTTACGGAAAAATACCAAATTTTCACCGATTTTCGGGAAAACACCAAAACGACTTTTCAAGGCGTTACAGCTGATTTCCCTGAATCGAGGTTTTTGCCAAGGACACTGATTTCCCTAGAGGCCTATGCGAATCGAGAGATTCCTGCAAAGACACTGATTTCCTTGCGGGTCGACGCGAATTGAGATGTTCTCGTCAAGGACGTTGATTTCCCTGAATCGAGATATTTTACCAAGAACACTGATTTCCCTGGGGTCGAAATGAATCGAGGTATTCCTACAAAGACACTGATTTCCTTGCGGGTCAACGCGAATCGAGATGTTCTCGTCAAGGACGCTGATTTCCCTGAATCGAGGTTTTTACCAAGGACACTGATTTCTCTGGAGGTCGACGCAAATCGAGAGATTCCTGCAAAGACACTGATTTCCTTGCGGGTCAACGCGAATCGAGATGTTCTCATCAAGGACGTTGATTTCCCTGAATCGGGATATTTTGCCAAGGACACTGATTTCCCTGGAGTCGAAACGAATCGAGATATTCCTACAAAAACACTGATTTCCTTGCGGGTCGACGCGTATAGAGAAGTTCTCGCCAAGGACGCTGATTTCTCTGAATCGAGAGGTTTTACCAAGGACACTGATTTCCCTGGGGGTTGGAGGTCATTGGCTGACTTGCTCCGCTTTTCGCGATATCAGGATTGACATTCTCCACTTTCTTTAGGAGAACCTATGTCAGAATCTGTTTACCGCCGAAAGTAGAGACGGGACCGCGTAGGTCGTCTTGCCTGAATTTGGGGGCAGATGCTATTTGGTTTTATCCGTCCACCTCTCCGAAGATGCCAAGTTGATTTATGGCACTGTGTATCGGAGGTTTAGACGGATACGGCCGTTGTAGCAGACTTCGTCAGATTCCCCCTCATTGTGAGGGGTTTTTTTATTGTGGGGACGTTCTTCCCTGCAGACGCAAACCCCTGCAGTTAATTACGTTACCGCATTGCGGTAACCACTTTCTCCTTCTCTAGATGGACACTTCGTGTCATGTGCGTTTTTTTATTTTTGGTTGCCCGTGGATTGTATACGGAGACTAATTTATATTGTCGTCCGTAAAGCGTGGACTAGTCCAAATCCGTATTTTCTTAAATTTGGGTTGGATTTGGGTTTAAAGATCGTTAATCTCATTAAGATTAAGATCGACTTAAATGTTTGTTGAGGATGCGTTAGTCTAATTTTAGACTAAGATCTACTCAACAGGATTTTGGGATCATTTAAATCCAACGAAAGAGTATTTAGACTCTATCATTTTAGTTTAGGGACATTGCGGTCCATAAGTTTAAGAACATTATAGTCCATGGAGTTTAAGGACATCATAGTCCAGTTTAAAGATATCATAGTCTAGTTTAAAAACATCATAGTCTGTGGGGTTTGAAGACGTCATGGTCTGTAAAGTTTCTGGTTGTCGGGACCCGCCACCTCTCAGAAGACGTTGAAGAATTATGACACATATCAGAGATGTGAAGAGATGTACCCTTGAACCAATGTCCCGACTGGGGGAATGGGATGAACATCAGTTTAGATACCATTTGTTGGGAGCTCATTAGCTGTCTTGCGGGCAGAGATCGGTTTTGGAGACCCTGGGCATGAAGGGCTCAATTGATGGTCCTTGGAAATTTGGTCCGAGTCTGGCTAATATTAGCCTTTCATAGTGTTCAACACTAATATATATTCAGCGTTCACGTGCTCTCACGTGAGGTGTTCATAATAGTGTTAAACACTAAAATTCAAAGGCGCTCATGTGGGGTCATGTGAGGCGCTTGAAATAGTATTAAACTTCATGAATTTGAGGCGCTGCTTCTGCGGGTTTATTCTTTTGTTCTTTTCTGAAGCGCTAAGCGCTATTGGGTCACGTGAGATCACGTGAGGCGCCTCAAAAGTGGAAACTGCCTTTAATTTATTCCCTTTTTGCTTTGTAATTGCCGAGTACTACTATGGGGTCATGCGTGATCACGTGAGCCAATCCCTTTTGTTCCTCAAAGGCGCTCACGTGGGAGCACGTGATCGGTTGTTGTCATGTTGGGTACCAATCCTTTTATGTGCATGGAGATCCTGAGTTTCGAGACTTTCAAACCCATTGTTTTGTAAGAATTGAATTTTTAGGACTTAGTTTTTCTTTTAGGTTTGGGATCTGTCTGACAGAATCTCCCCGATGAGAATTAAATTCTCAACTTGTGGGGAGATCTGCTTCTGCAGATTCTTTACCATAAGGGAGAACTAAGTTCTCATATGAAGGGATAAACCCTTGTTTCATCAGAGAAATTAAATTTCTAGGAATTAAATCCCTACATACTTTTATAGGAGAATTAAATTATCTGAACTTAGATCTCCCTCTAGATTTTGGATCTGCATGGCAAAATCTCCCCGATGAGAATTAAATTCTCAACTCGTGAGGAGATCTGCTTCTGCAGATCTTAACCAGAGTAAGAACTAAGTTCTTTTTAAAAGAGTTAAACTCATATGGAGGTGAAAAAGAAGATGAGATCTTCTCCGAGTTTTGTTCCTTCTCTTACCTCAGATTTTTATTTTGTGTTTTCTCTTTTTTTTAACTTCCAATTTGGGAACGGTTCCTTCTCTTTAAGACTTGAAGTCTTGGGTCCTTTATATAGGGGAGGCTGATTTGTTAAATCAGTTAAGGAAATTTTTCTCTGATTGATTTGGGGAAGTTTCCCCACCATTGGATCTTTGATCTTAGGGCTTCTGTTTTACAGAAAACAATCTTCTTGTTTTTGACAAGATTGGGAAAATATTTTCTCTTAGGTTTGACCTAGAGTACCAAACAACCGACCCAGCCTAGCATTTTGCACATACTGCAGGAGAGATGGACATCTGATGAAAGACCGCCGGCGTGAAAATCGACTTTGCTTAGTCTGCGGCTCAGCTACTCACGATATTGGGTCTTGTCCTCGTAGACAAAACCCATATGCTGCACCCAGGCCAGCAATCACATACCCGCAGCGTCCAGCCATTCAGGCACCTACTCTGAGACTTGCACTACCTGCTCCGCCTTCTCGTGGACCGACTGCACCTCCTCCCTGTCAGTTCCATCAAGCTCAAAGGAACCCACCTCAAGGACCAAGGAACGAACAGAGGAATGCTCCTCCAGCAAGGAGGAATGTGCCGAGGCGACAGGCTTTCACGATGACTGTGGAAGAAGCTGAAGCCACCGGCCAAGTCATTACTGATAACACTTCCATTTCAAATTCTATTTCAGTTCATAGACATGCCTATATATCTTTTCCCTTATACCTAAAACATATCCCACATAACCTAGGTACAATCTTAGTAGTCTTACTCCGTGCACTCGCACTATTCGATACTGGAGCATCCCATTGCTTTATGTCGCAACGGTTCGTCCGAACTCATGCGATTCCAGTCACACCGCTTGTATCCAGCTGAAATGTCAGTTCAGGAAACAGCGTTCTAAAGGCAACAATGGGATACAGCCTGTGTCCAGTGGTCGTCTGCAGTAGGGAATTCTATGCTGACTTCAAAGTGCTGGACATACCGAACTTCGATGTGGTTCTAGGTATGGATTGGCTCGGAACTTTCTATGCTACCATTGACTGTCGTCAAAGGAGGGTAGTATTCGAGACTCCAGAGCATCCGGTTTTCTATTTCAAAAGTAAAGACCGTACCCTGGACCCAAGCACTTATAAGGCAAAACCAATGAAGGCAGTGATTGCGGCAATGCAAGCGGAGGAAGGATCAAACCCAGAAGTGGTTCGAGAGTTCGATGATGTGTTTCCTGACGATATATTAGGTTTGCCTCCCGATCGAGCTCTTGAATTCAGCATTGATTTGGTACCAGGAGCATAACCGGTGATCAAAGCACCTTATCGATTAAGTCCGGAAGATTTGAAGGAAGTCCGAACTCATTTGGACGAATTATTGGCGAAAGGATAGATTCGTCCCAGCACTTCAAGTTGGGAATCACCAGTACTACTTGTGAAGAAGAAGGAAGGTTCATACAGAATGTGCATTAATTATAGAGCCTTGAACGAAGTAACAATAAAAAATAAGTATCCACTTCCGCGCATCGACGATTTATTCGATCAGCTAAGTGGATCTAGTGTTTTCTCTAAGCTAGATCTTCGTTCAGGTTATCATCAGGTGAAGGTCAAGGAATCTAATATCCACAAAACGGTTTTCAGAACTCGTTATGGACATTACGAATTTCTTGTGATTCCATTTGGAGTGACTAACGCACTAGCAATATTCATGAACCTAATGAATCAAGTTTTCCGAGAGTACTTAGACAGGTTTATTGTCATCTTCATCGACGACATCCTGGTGTATTCTAAGAGTCGGAAAGAATATGCCGAGCACCTACGAATTGTCCTGGAAACTCTACGACAACATCAACTCTATACCAAGTATAGCAAATGCGAGTTTTGGCTAGATCAAGTTGGTTTTCTTGGACATATTGTATCAGGCGAAGGAATCTCTGTAGATCCAGCGAAAGTTTTAGCAGTAAGTGAATTGCTGACACCAAAGTCAGTGAAGGACATTCGAAGTTTCTTGAGTCTAGCTGGATATTACAGAAGCTTCATTGAATTACTGGTGGCATGGAATGAAGCGTGAAGTAACCAGAAGCGTCGCTAAATGCTTGGTGTGTCGGCAAGTAAAGGCTGAACATCACAGGACTGCTGGATTACTTCAACTGTTACCTATCTCAGAATGGAAGTGGCAACACATCACAATGGATTTTGTGACTGCACTCTCCCGCAGCACAAAGGGTAACGATGTGGTATGGGTTATTGTGGATCGACTCACGAAGTCGGCTCACTTCATCCCATTTCGAGTTGGTCAATCAACTGAGACACTAGCAAAGAAGTACATGGAGGTAAGAATCTAAGTAAGATTTAAACTCTTAAAAATGTACTATCTCTAATACCCATGAACTCATACAGGAAATCGTGAGATTTCATGGAGTACCGGTCTGCATTGTCTCCGATCGTGACACTAGGTTCCGATCACAATTTTGGCAAAGTCTGCAAGTGAGCTTGGGAACAAGTCTGAATTTCAACATAGCTTATCATTCACAAATAGATGGTCAGTCTGAGCGAACTATTCAGATCTTGGAAGATATGCTCAGAGCGTGTATGCTAGACTTCGGAGGATCATGAGAAAGATCGCCTACATCTTGTGGAGTTTTCATACAACAACAGCTACCATGTAAGCATCGGAATGGCACCTTTTGCAGTGCATTATGGAAAGAAGTGTCGATCGCCATTAAGTTGGAACGACATCGGAGATAGAGAACTCCTTGGAGCTGAGATGATAGTAGCAACTGTTGGCGTAGTTCGTACTATCAGGGAAAGAATGCGCATAACCTAAGATCGACAGAAACACTGGGCTGATGCAAAGCGTCGTCACTTGAAGTTCCAGCCGGGAGATCATGTATTTCTGAATATATCTCTAAACCGTAGAGTGATCCGATTTGGAAGACGGGGTAAGCTTGGTCCAAGATACATTGGACCGTTCGACATACTCGAACGAATCGGTGAAGTGGTATATCGCTTGGCACTTCCACCCTCTTTGGAAGGAGTGCACAATGTGTTCCACATATTCCAACTCAGAAGGTATGTGAGTGACCCCAGCCATATTCTTGATCATTCCGAGCTCAGCCAGATTTATCCTGTGAGTATCAACTTGTTGAGATTCTGGATAGAAAAGTAAAGTCGTTTCGGAACAAGGAAGTTAACTTGGTTCGAGTGATGTAGTGAAAAGACACTCCAGGAGAATCGACATGGGAAAGAGAAGATGAGATGCGTGCAAGATATCCACACTTATTTGTATACTAGTCCTTAAAATAAATTGTAAATTTCGAGGACGAAATTTTTGTAAGGAGGGTAGACTATAACAACTCCAAATTCGGTGTACATAAAACTCATTTAAAGTTAATGTACACTTGGGGTATTTGATTTCCTGTGAATACTATAAAAATTTGTTTTGCTTTAGAACAGCAAGAAAGAGCATATAGCTCATTGGTAAGAGCTTGCACTGCTGAGACAAAGCACCAGAGTTCAAATACCATCTGCCACATTATCTTTTTGTATTAATTTCTTTTAATCCTTTAGAAGCCCAAGGGTCTACACGTGCAACACACGTAATAGGGTAAGTTACAGAATAATCAAACATGTTAAATAGGCTAATTGAAGCGTCAGAGACACCCGGCCCCAATCCGAGTCCCCAACCCCATGAATGGACCGGCGAGATCTCCTGATCGGCCGGCGCCGCCGATTTTTCTTGACCTAAACCCTAATTTTTTCTTTTGCCCTAAACCCTTGGACTCCCCCCCATAACTCCAATATTAATTGTTTACTCTGCAAATTTACAGAGAACAATAAAATTCACAATTAAACCTATTTTATTACAAATTTTAATGCTTCCGTTCACTACACTAAACCCAAGTTTTTCCTATAAATACCACCAACATTTCACCCATCCTCACTCACAATTCCCTGCCAACACTCTCAAGAAATTTCTAAGTTCCTATAGTGTGCAAGTGGAGTTAACGAAGTGCGAAACTACGACGAAGTTCCAGCAACAACCCAAGGCGTTTCCGGCGACGAAACGACGCGCCGGAGTTTCCCCACTCTTCCTCTTTCTCCCATCTACCTTATATAGCCATTAAGTCCTATTTTCCCTCTCATCTTCATCTTTAAAAAGTTTCATTTTTAAAACCCGACGGAAACGAAGTTAGTCCGACTTCCGATTCGGTTTTCTTTAAAAACTACACTTTTCTTTAACAAGATAAAACCATATTCTTATATGTTGATTAATAAACATTAACAAACTCAATAAAATAAGTTTCATATCAAAATAATCATTTTTATGACATTTATCACATTTTTACATAAAAATACCACAAACTATTCATTTCAATATTATAACCTTTATTCCTTGCTATACCTTTAGATAGTCCACGAGATAATGACCTACCTCCTCACAACACACATATCTATCATATCACGATGAATCTTGGGACAATAGAATACAGGAAATACGACTTTGCAATTAAATACCCTTAACTTATCAAAACCATTTTCTTTAAAAGATGTATTAAAATATTTCCATGCAATTGAGCCTCTACAAACCATTTTGGAGACCCCGTTTGGGATGGTGCGGATTATCGCACATCCTCGGGTTTAGTAGAGTGAGATGCAGACCTCCGCAAGGAGCATTCGATCTCGATGGAATTTTTATACATTTTTCTTTAGAAAATGAGATTTTTACAAGAAAATAAAAAAATTTATTTTCATTAAATATGTATATATAAATATTACCAAAATAATTATTTAAAATATATATATATATATTATTCCATGTTTCCAAAACTCAAGAAACGAATTCCAATATTACATGAAACTACCATGATAATTCAAACAATATTCATATTACAAATAAATACCATGTATTATGAAATTAGGTTTTATCCACTAGAAATGTCACATTTATAAAATATACATCAATGAAAACCCTAAAGACGATAATTAAATGCTTGAGGTGTATTTTGAAATTATACCAAAACTATTTTTACATAAAACTCCCTCAAGTTATACTAAATTACAATAAGGACCCTAGTAAACATAGGTTTAAGCGCGACCAGTCTCTTGAGCCTCAGGGAGCCGAAGATATGGGTGCTTGCCTATTTAAGATAGACAATCTAATAAACGGTGTTATCAACACGGTAATTGTCTTTAGAAAAGACACAAATCCTGCCGTCCATGTGCAGCAGTTACCGATAACACCAAAACAATCAGGATTTCAAGTTCTTTTAAAAGTGTCTGACTCAGATTGAGTCTCAATCTAATCAATCTGACTTGAATGTGATTCAAGTACAAACTACAATACAACATGATTCAATATAAATCTATCTATTCAATCTATTCAATCTATATCAATCTATACAACTTGACTGAACCGAGCCATGAATATACTCCATTTACAAGTTCATCCATTATATTCGTTCCATTACTGATATCATGGTTTTGGTAAGTCATCCATCTATATACAATATACAATTCAAACAATACAATCAAGATATCGCGGGGTTTATAAGGGGTAGATTGGTACGGAAGGTGTTAAAAGTGGCACAAGACTATAACCATAATACACCTAACCTGAATCTCCATTGCCGTTGTACCGTGGCTGAACGGTTCATTATGCTCTGTATACCTTAGTCTCCGGAATAGCAGGATTCCTCTCGTATACACTAGCATTCTTCTGTACCAAGTTACAAACAATAGCGTTAACACTAAATACTACATTATAACAATATACTCACTATTCCGCTATTCCATTCTTGTCTATTTATGGGACTTACCGAGCGATTTGTTCGCTGACGACATTCTCTTTCTTCTTCTTTGGAATGTCGTCAGGTGATTTAGACTCACTGGAGATCGAGCCCAGCAGCGAGGACTTGGACCAGTTTACTGAAGATCCAGAGCTCTAGTTCACTTGTACATTACATTTCCTTTACATTTTTGTTATGCCACTGTTTAGGCATTGCTTTCATTCCATGTATTTACTTTCAGTTGTATTGTAAAAAGAATGTTAATAAATAAAGTTGTTGTTCAATTATATCATTGTCTTTGTCTCTTGTGTATATTACTTATATTCCTTAGATACGCTTAGCGTGTTTATTTCAGAGTAAATACGTAGCAGGCTCGTCGCGTCCTCTGCCCGTATACAGGGAAGCGGGGCGTGACACGCACATATCAGTATATGTGCCCTACTTCGTTTCGCTTTAACTATAAAACCTCTGTATGGGACTCTAAAGACTCGTCAATACGCCAGCAGTAGATGATGATCACTTCAATTACCTACAAGCCGTCAGCGGTAATAGCTGGACGTAACGGCTGCCCAGATATTGAGCGAATAGAAGATCAACAAGCAAGCTTTTCCAAAGTCCCATGAAGTCTATAAGTAACACTTATCGTACAGTCCGGTCTCTTCGTCTGATATGTCGCATATCAAATCTAGGGTTGGAATCGTCAGACCCCAATAACTTGATAAGTAATGTCGTTGTATGGCTCATAGCGGTTTGAGAAAGTACCGATAACACTTACCAGTAAATCTCATTAGCCCTGACCAGGGACTTACTGTTATAACCAATCGAGCATAGCACAACATTAACTTTCTATACCAGGAGAGACGAAACCCCTCCTATCGCTCACTGCCTCCATGTAACTCGGGACTGTACCCAAAATCCACCTGTTTGCACGACTCCTTTGAGCCGTGGTAGGGAGGAAATCAAAGCATAGTGGGAACCATACAAGACACTATGGCGATCTTGGGTCTACAGACTAACCTGTACCAATGGTACCATGCAGGAGTTCTCGGCGAGTCCTGTTCGGTGTACTCATTCTTTAATGAGCACCTGTGTGCAATCCTTGATGTCAAACACCAATGGTTATGGGATCAATCATCGCCCCCTGCAGGGTCAAAAAACGTACACACTAGTCTACTCTGGAATATCGATACTCGCTCGATTAGGAATAGTTAAAGGATGTGCTTGTGGACTACACAAGTCCCAGTAGTATGATCCGCATCATAGTCCTGGTAGTCAAGCAAACATCTCATGGCTTTATCAACATGTATGAGAGAGATAGTATAATAATACAAGTGTACATGTTAAGATAAAGAACAACCAGATAGCATACTATCATGTCGAGCAAGAAAGTCATCTATATATATGTCCAAGCATCCACTATATCATACAATAATGGTCTCTAAAGCAAACATATTCCTAACATATTCGAGTGGAGTTTTGTATTCAGGTTATAGTCAATATCTTATGAATAGATTTAACTTTTGAAATTCTTAAGTTCGGGAATGATCGGACAACCGCTGCACATGAACAGCAGGATTTGTGTCTTTTTCCAACACAATTGCCATTGATAACTCCGTTAATTTTGCAATGTTGTCTAACCTGAATAGGCAAGCACTCATTTTCTCCGGCTTCCTAGGGCTCAAGAGAAATGATATCGCTTAAACTTATATTAATCTAGGTCCTTGACGATTTATTCAAGTTATCTGTATTTCTCGATGAGGTTTTCTGTAAAATATTTTAATATTATTTTAAAAACAAAGCTCGAGGGTGATTTATAATATTAAGAGTTTTTATAAAAATGTATTTTAGTTTTAGTGGTATTTTAGCGATAAAATCTAGTTTATAAAAGTTTATGATATTTTTATGAAAACTATACTTTTGGAAATTTGGTGGTATTTTTGTGTAATTTTAATTTTTCATTTTAATAATATATTTTTCAAAAATTAGTTTTCATAGAAAAATATGGATTTATAATTTATGAAAATTTTCAAATAATTTATTTTGTTAAAAAGTCGTATTCTTTAAAAATCGTATTTTTATTTTCTTTCAAGACCGAATTCTCCATGAAGAGTTCTGTATCCCGCTCTACTATCCAAAGAACGTGCGATAACCCACACCATCCGCAAATGGCTTCCCCTAAAAGGGTTGTAAAGGCGTAACTGCAAAGATTTTTAAAAATATCAATTAAAAGCATTTTTGTTAAGTAATGGTATTTTAATAAAAATTGTATTCTCTTCAAATTAAACATGTATCTAAAATATCGTGTTGTGAAACCATAATGTAAGTGATGAGCTAGGTCATTACCCATGAATTTTTCTACAGTTATAGTTCATGATAAGGTTAAAAATGTATAAGCAAAGTTCATGATATTTGTATGAAAAAATTCAATTATACGTTTTATTTAACATGGAATCTAAACACATTTTGGATGAACATTATTTTAAAGGTAGTGTAAACTATTTAGCATGATAATTGTAATAAAATTATTTAAAGGAAATTATAAAAATGTTAACTCCACTTGTCGATATTCTTTTTAAGAAGGCGTTTGAGATGAAACAATAAATAGATGAAGGGGGAAAATAAGGGACTTACGGCTTGCGTGTTACAAAGAGATAAGAGGATATCTCAGTTGGTAGAACCGAGATCAAGACGTGTGGAAAAGGATCGATCGACGGCGCTTCAATTTCAGTAACTCCAGTTGAGAACGGCTTAACTCTTTTTGTTCGGATTTGGGAATTTTAGAGAGTATTTTGTGAAAATTTTAGAAATGAAGAGTAGAGTGGTAAGGCTAGGTATTTATAGGAGAAAAATATAAGAGTGTGAATTAAGAGCGGGTTAAAATAGCGTTGATGGGTAGATGAAAGGACTGGGCAGCTCTCTATTTAATTCAGAGAAATCAAACAATAAAATAGAATGGATGGGAGTCGGACGATCACACGAGGCGAGCACGGAACGATTTGGGGGCATCTCAACTACCGGTGGCGGCCTGAAGGCGATTTTGGGCGGTCAGATGTCGGCCACGTGTTTTGAGGTTCGTGCCCTGTGTGTTAATTTATTTTAACTCCTCATTTATCCTGTTTGATTTCTTTAAATCTTTTCGTTTCTCCGTGTATTGCACATGCAACTTTCGGACTTCTAAAAAGTTTAAAAAGAAAAAATTATAAAAATAATTAGGACTGATGGAATTCAAACAAGCAGACTATAGCACAGCGGCAGAGAGTACTAATCAATAAGCTACAAGTTGTTTCATTTTTTTTATTAAACAATATTAACTTATAACTTCTAATCATGCTGAAATACCATTTTTATATATTAAACAAGTTATATTTATATATGGATTTCAGAGTTTTACAGTTTTGTTTTTTAACTTTTTCTTAAAATTATGAGAAATTTCTTCCCCTTTGTCATCAAGTGAATTATACTGATAATATCAATTTAAATACCACTCATCTCTAGAATTCATAATAAGAATAATGTGGTGGTCAAAGCAGAGGCTGGAAAGACTCCTGTTCTGTCAATAGATTAATATTCTATTAACTTTTTCAATGATCCACACCCTTAATCTTAATCAACATATTATTCAAAAGTAGGAACACACGAATTATGTGATTATGTTACTTCTTGCACTCTCATCTCATCAGACGATAAATTAATTTAATGGTTTATTGATAACAAAACAAATTTCCATAACTAAGTCACCGTTAAAAGAGTATCAAAATCACACAGAAATTAGTATGCACATGCTTTTAAGCTATGAAGATCAAGACAGACAGAATCTGTCACGTCCCGCCCCCAATACAGAGAGCGCCCACTAGGCATGACACTTGGTGTAGCACTTTGTGCCGTAAGCAAGAACCGGGTCCCGACATTCTCCCCACGTTTGACTAATATTTCGTCCTCGAACCACAGACCCACTATTGAGGGACCAGCTCTGATACCATTCTGTCACGCCCCATCCCCAATACAAAGAGTATTGTCCGCTCAGGCCGAAACCGCACGGTTTTGTCCTTCGGGATGAACCGGACCCGACCAAGGGCCATTTACCAGGAGGTCACCCATCCCAAGACTTTCCTGGACCAATACAGAAATCACACAGAAATTAGTATGCACATGCTTTTAAGCCATGAAGATCAAGACAGACAGAATCTGTCACGCCCCACCCACGATACAGAGAGCGTCCCTAGGCATGACACTTAGCTGGCACTTTGTTCCTTGAGCAAGAACCGGGTCCCGACATTCTCCCCACGTTTGAACAATTATGTTACTTCTTGCACTCTCATCTCATCAGACGATTGGAAATTAATTTAATGGTTTATCGATAACAAAACAATTTTCCATAACTATGTCACCATTAAAAAAGTATCAAAATCATACAGAAATTAGTATGCACATGATTTTAAGCCATGAAGATCAAAACAGACAGAATCTGTCACGCCCCACCCCCAATACAGAGAGCGCCCACTAGGCATGACGCTTGACGTGGCACTTTGTGCCGTGAGTAAGAACCGGGTCCCGACATTCTCTCCACGTTTGAACAATGATTTGTCCTTGAACCATAGACCTACTATTGAGGGATCAGCTCTGATACCATTCTGTCATGCACCACCCCCAATACAGATAGTATTGTCCGCTCTGGCCGAAACCGTACAGTTTTGTCCTTCGGGACGAACCGGACCCGACCAAGGCCCATTTCCCAAGAGGTCACCCATCCCAAGACTTTCCTGGCCCAATACATAAATCACACAGAAATTAGTATGCACATGCTTTTAAGCCATGAAGATCAAGACAGACAGAATCTGTCACGCCCCACACTCAATACAGAGAGCGCCCCCTCGGCATGACACTTGGCGTGGCATTTTGTTCCGTGAGCAAGAATCGGGTCCCGACATTCTCCCCACGTTTGAACAATTATGTTACTTCTTGCACTCTCATCTCATCAGACGATTGGAAATTAATTTAATGGTTTATCGATAATAAAACAAATTTCCATAACTAAGTCACCGTTAAAAAAGTATCAAAATCACACAGAAATTAGTATGCGCATGCTTTTAAGCCATGAAGATCAAGAAAGACAAAATCTGTCACGCCCCACCCCCAATACAGAGAGCGCCCCCTAGACATGACACTTGGCGTGGCACTTTGATCCGTGAGCAAGAACTGGGTCTCGACATTCTCCCCACGTTTGAACAATGATTCGTCCTTGAACCACAAACCTACTATTGAGGGACCAGCTCTGATACTATTCTGTCATGCCCTACCCCCAATACAGAGAGTATTGTCTGCTCTGACCGAATCCACACGGTTTTGTCCTTCGGGACGAACCGGACCCGACCAAGGGCCATTTCCCAGGAGGTCACCCATCCCAAGACTTTCCTGGCCTAATATGGAAATCACACAGAAATTAGTATGCACATGCTTTTAAGCCATGAAGATCAAGACAGACAGAATCTGCCACGCCCCATCCCAAATACAGAGAGCTCCCCACATTTGAACATGGTTCGTCCTCGAACCACAGACCTACTATTGAGAGACCAGCTCTGATACCATTATGTCACGCCCCATCCCCAATACAAAGAGTATTTTCCGCTCTGACCGAAGCCGCACAGTTTTGTCCTTCGGGACGAACCGGACCCGACCAAGGGCCATTTCCCACGAGGTCACCCATCCCAAGACTTTCCTGGCCCAATACAGAAATCATACAGAAATTAGTATGCACATGCTTTTAAGCCATGAAGATCAAGACAGACAGAATCTGTCATGCCCCACCCCCAATATAGGGAGCTCCCTATGTTTGAACATGGTTCGTCCTCGAACCACAGACCTAATATTGAGGGATCGGCTCTGATACCTTTATGTCACGCCCCACCTTCAATACAGAGAGTATTGTCCGCTTTGGCCAAAACCGCACGGTTCTGTCTTTCGTGACAAAACGGGCCCGACCAAAGGCCATTTCCCAGGAGATCACCGATCCTAAGACTTTCCTGGCCCAATACAGAAATCACACAGAAATTAGTATGCACATGCTTTTAAGCCATGAAGATCAAGACAGACAGAATCTGTCACGCCCCACCCCCAATACAGAGACCACCCCACGTTTGAACATAGTTCGTCCTCGAATCACAGAGCTACTATTAAGGGACCAGCTCTGATACCATTATGTCACGCCCCACCCCCAATACAGAGAGTATTGTCCGCTCTGGCCGAAACCGCACAGTTTTGTCCTTCGGGACGGACTGGACCCGACCAAGGGCGATTTCCCAAGAGGTCACCCATCCCAAGACTTTCCTGGCCCAATACAGAAATCACACAGAAATTAGTATGCACATGCTTTTAAGCCATGAAGATCAAGACAAACAGAATCTGTCACGCCCCACCCCCCATATAGAGAGCTCCCCATGTTTGAACATAGTCCGTCCTCGAACCACAGACCTACTATTGAGAGACCGGCTCTATTACCATTATGTCACGCCCCACCCCCAATACAGAGAGTATTGTCCGCTCTGGCCGAAACCGCACGGTTTTGTCATTCGGGACGAACCGGACCCGACCAAGGGCCATTTCCCAGGAGGTCACCCATCCCAAGACTTTCCTGGCCCAATACAGAAATCACAAAGAAATTAGTATGCACATGCTTTTAAGCCATGAAGATCAAGACAGACAGAATTTGTCACGCCCCGCCCCCAATACAGAGACCTCCCCACGTTTGAACATAGTTCGTCCTCGAATCACAGACCTACTATTGAGAGACTAGCTCTGATACCATTATGTCACGCCCCACCCCCAATACAGAGAGTATTGTCCACTCTGGCCCGAAGCCGCACGGTTTTGTCCTTCGGGACGAACCGGACCCGATCAAGGGCCATTTCCCAGGAGGTCACCCATCCCAAGACTTTCCTGGCCCAATACAGAAATCATACAGAAATTAGTATGCACATGCTTTTAAGCCATGAAGATCAAGACAGACAGAATCTGTCATGCCCCATCCCCAATACAGAGACTGTAAGTCCATGTCACGCACCCCACGTGTTCGCGGGGAGGCGGAATATATGAAAAACAATTATCAAACCTTCGTAACACGGACTTGAGCACACGGATCGTGTCTAAACCATTACTAGCAAACTACGAGAGGTTTAACTACTCTGATTCGAAGTTATAACTCACGTTACTTGTCCTTCGGGTCTTCATCGCTGTCCTCCACACCTCGTAGGCTCTATGGAACATGGGCACCTCAACGGCCTCCTCGAGTCAAAGACGATCCACCCGAGAGTCTATAGTCCGAGCTCCTATCTCGAATCTGAGATAACTACGGCTTCTAGATTGCTAATTTAGAAGTCCTAAAGGGTGTAGAGTAATTAGATGGATTACTTAGTCACTTAAACCCTAGGATTCTCAACTCATGAGAGCTTTTAGGGTTTTGAGGAAGAAGATGAAGACTTGAGGAGAGAGAAAGCTTTTGTGATAATGAAATGAATAATTCCTCATGATAGAATAATATCAAGCATACAAATATCTCTTTATAAATATCTAGAAATATCTTGTAAGCTTCATTTAATCCTAATGGTGAATCACCTCATGAGTCATTAAGCATTTAATGAAAACATACACCTCATCTCTCCACCTCATTTGTGTTTAATCCAAAAGAAATAAATACAAATGAGTCATCTTCTTCTAGAAGCTTCCTGACAAATTACGAGACTGCCCCTCCCATCCGTATTTCCGAAAAACACAGATGATCTTTGACTGAATAAATCCATCTGTATAATACTAGAATTTGGCTTAAACCAAAGCCCGCTAGTATTATCTGCCCGATCATAATACGTGCACAAGTGTACGTAAGTGATCGCGGCCTTGCCGTAAAACCATACGGCCTCTACACCTTTTGCCCGGTGCAGGGAAACTCTCTGTGTGGGACTCTAAACACTCGACACTACGCTGGCAGTGGGTTTAACCACAAGTCGCAAGTGGTACTAGCTGTACGTAATGGTCCCCAGGTAAATATCGATAAGAAGGACGATGAGGAAACCCATCCGAACTCCAACTGAGTCTGATATGACAATCTCTGTACAGTCCAGTTTGTTCGTTTAGGACTATCGCATATCGGGCCTAGGGGGCGGTAAACGTCAGACCCCTAATAGCGGTATAAGTCGTGTCGGAGTGAAGCCCATGTAGGGTTACCAGGCACTGTCACAAGGTTCTACAAGGTATCAACCATACCAAAATCAAATTTTTCATGTACCGAACAACCCTAACCAAGATCTTAGACTAGAGATTAGGCGAAACAAAGCATGTAAACAACTTTACATCTAAGAGTTAGGGATTACAACCTTTGTAGTCCGTTCCTTCACTTCTAAAGCTCCGTGTTGAGGTCCCTTCGCTGCGATCATCGAGTACTCGGACTCAAGAAAGGCTCCATGAAGAGAAAGATGCAAGCTTGTTTCCGATCTTCAATAACAAAGATGATCTACCTTGAAGAAACTCAAACCCAAGCTCTTGTTTTGCTAATCAAGCATTAGCAAAGCAAACACTCTAATCTAAGTGGCTAGAATAGATGAGGATGATAAAGTAGGAATTTAGCTCTCATTTGTTTTCTTTATCTCACTCATTTTCATCACTTCATAAAAAACTAGAAAACTTTTTCAAGAGAGAAGAAGGAAGAAGAAGAAGAATTCTTTTGTGATGAATAATGAAATCCTTAGTTATGGTTACAAATCAACCCTTGGTTAAGAAACAAAAGACTTAACCATTGTAGAGAATAAACCATGGTAAAGGGTTTGGGTTGGGTTAAGTAAATATCTTCAAAATATCATAACAAAATATCTTTGCTTAAAACAAAACATAACGCTTCTAGAAGCTTCATGAAAGTGCTAACCCAAAACAAACCCTAATCATGTTTAATCTCCACAAATCATGTTGCATTAGTAATCATAACTTGTTACAATATTATATATCACATATACAATATTTATTGTAACAAAATAAAAATAATACAATTAACATATATCACATATATATCAATGTATTACCCGAGTGAGAAAAAGAATCTTTAAGTGAGCTTATATTAGTTAATGTAATTTAATATATCAAATATATAATTATACATTAAATTATTGAATCAACACTTGATCCGATAATCCGGCTATTTCACAAATAACCGACTATTATAATCTGTATCAGTTCATCGAATCAACACTTGATCCGATGACCCGGCTATATCTCATATACCCGGCCGATATCTCATATCACGAGAATCTAATACGGTATCGCATACACATATTATTCTCGGTCCCGCACATATCACATATGTACTTCTACTCCGTTTTGCCTGAGCCGGGAAACCTCTGTGTAGGACTCTAAAGAATCGTCAATACGCCAGCAATAGGTGATGATCATATCAAACACCCATAAGCTGCAAGCGGTCAGCTAAACGTAACAGCCACCCAGGTATTGAGCAATCAGAAGATCAACAAACAAACCTGTACATTCTTCCGTGAATCCAACCAGTAACACTCCCGTACAGTCCAGTCTCTTCGTCTGATATGTCGCATATCTCGTCTAGGGGTGGTAAACGTCAGACCCCAGTAGCTTGATAAGTCGTGTCGATATGAGGTCCATAACAGTTCGAGAAACTACTAATAACACTTACCAGTAAATCTCAGCAACCCTGGCCAGGGATTTCCAGTTATAGCCAATCGAACACAGCGCAACATCAACTCCCTATACCGGGAGAGACGAAACCCCTCCTATCGCTCATTCCCTCCATGTGATTCGGGACTGTACCCAAAAGCCACCATTTTTCATGCCCCCTTGGACGTGGTATGATGGAAATCAAAGCACGGTGGGAATCACACAAGACTCTATGACGATCTCGGGTCTACAGACTATCTTGTACCAGTGTCACCAGAGAACTGCCATCTGATGTGAGGTATAATACCATCTGGGAGTTCTCGGCGAGTCCGTACAGTGTACCCAGTCTCCACTGAGCACCCGTATACCTTCTCTGATGTCAAACACCAATGGATATGGGATCATCCATCGCCTATCATATGGGTCAAGAAGCGCATACGCTAGTCTACTCTGGAGTATCGATGCCCTATCTCGGTACTCTCATGACTAGGAACATTTGAAGGATGTACTTGGCGACTACATTGTCCCCACTAGTATGATCTGCATCATAGTCCTGGTAGTCAAGTACTCATCCTAAGGGCTTTATCAACATGTGACATAGAGACAATCAGAGTACATGTTAAGATAAAGAGTAACCAGATAGCATACTATCATGTCGAGCAAGAAAGTCCTCCCTATATATGTCCAAGCATCCATTACAATATACAACGTATGTACAGTAATAGCCTCTAGGGCATACATATAACTAACAGCCCATTACACCTTGAGAAACTACTGGAAGCCTACCAGTAAATCTCGTTTGCCCTGGCCAGGGACTTTGCGTAATGGCTCTCCATACACAGCGCGATATCAACCCCCAATACCGGGAGAGACGAATCATGTCTAACCGCCACTACCTCCAAGTGCTTCGGGACTGCACCCAATTACTACCTGTATGCACGACTCCTTTGAGCCGTGGTAGGGTAGTAATCTAAGTACAGTGGGAATACACCCGGGGCGAAGTAGCAGTGTCAAGTCGACGGACTAAGCTGTACTCATGTCACCTGGGAACTGCTATCTGACGATGGGTATAAAACCAACCTGCAGTTCCCGGCGAGTCCTGTCCGGTGTACCCGTAACCTAACGAGCACCTGCATACTATCTCCAGTACGACGTACTGATGGTTGTGGGATAGACCATCTCCCTATGCTGGGATGAGAAGCGTATACACCAGTCTACTCCGGAGTATCAATGCCCTGTCTCGATAATCCTACGACCAGGGACCTGTATAAGATGTTGCTTATAGACTACCCAGCCCCCACTAGTGTGACTGCCATCACAACGCTGGTAATCAAGCAAAGATCCTAAGGGCTCTACTAATATGTATAAGCAATACGTTAAAAGAAACATATGCACATATTAAAGTAGACACAAACCAAGTAGCATACTACCATTTTTAGTAAGACTGTCAATACAACTGTGAATATCCCAAGCTTTCATTAAGTAATATACAAACTAGTATGATACAGTAATGGCCTCTAGGGCATAAACACTAAAAATCTCCCACTTGCACTAGGGCCATGTACTGGCATATCGCAGACCTATCATCTCGAATAGCCTCTCGAACTGCGTCTGAGGAATGGCCTTTGTGAATGGATCAGCAGTGTTATTCTCCGTATCTACTCTCTTTACCTCGATCTCCCGGCGATCTACGATCTCCCTGATCAGGTGATACCGCCTTAAGATGTGTTTGGACTTCTGATGGGACCTGGGTTCCTTCGCTAAAGCTATAGCGCCGTTATTGTCGCAATACAGAGGTATTGGATCAACACTGGTAGGAACCACCTGAAGTTCTATGAGGAACTTCTTCATCCAGACAGCTTCTTTTGCGGCATCGCAAGCAGCTATATACTCCGCTTCCATCGTTGAGTCAGCAACGATGTCCTGCTTGGAACTCTTCTAATAGACCACCCCTCCATTGAGGGTAAAGACATAACCCGACATGGACTTAGAGTCATCCTTGTCACTCTAGAAGCTGGAGTCAGCAAAGGCCTCGATCTGGAGGTCTTTTCCGCCATACATCAAGAACATCTCCTTAGTCCTCCTCAGGTACTTGAGAATGTTCTTTACTGCTATCCAGTGCTTCTCCCCTGGGTTTGCCTGATACCGGCTTACAATGGTCAATGCGTATGCTACATCTGGTGTGGTACATAACATCGTATACATTATAGAGCCTACCGCAGAAGCGTAGGGTATAATCGACATGCGAGCCCTTTCCAAATCAGTCTTGGGAGACATCTCTTTGGAGAGGGTGATTCCGTGACAAGCCGGTAGGTTACCGCACTTAGAATCTTCCATACTGAATCTTTTCAATATGGTGTCTATGTACCTGGACTGCGAAAGTCCCAACATCATCTTTGATCTATCACGATAGATCTGGATCCGCAGAATGTAGGTGGCATCATCCAGGTCCGTCATGGAGAACTTCTGTGACAAGAATCTTTTGACTGAATGTAGCATAAGAATATCATTTCCTATTAGGAGAATGTCATCCACGTACAAGACGAGGAATACTACAGCTCTCCCTACAATCTTACTGTATATGCATGGTTCATCTGGATTCTTGATAAAGTCAAATTCTTTGACGGTATCATCAAAACAGATGTTCTAACTCCGCGATGCCTGCTTTAGTCCATAAATGGACTTAAGCAACTTGCACACTTTACCGCTGCTCCCACTCTGAATAAGTCCCTCTGGCTGATCCATATAGACGCATTCTTCCAAATTACCATTTAGAAAAGCCGTCTTTACGTCCATCTACCAGATCTCATAATCGTGGAAGGCAGCAATGGTAAGAAGGACCCGAATGGATTTTGAGCATAGCCACTGGAGAAAAGGTTTCGTCATAGTCCAAACCAGGTCTTTGACGAAAACCCTTTGCAACAAGTCTAGCCTTATAGGTTTCAACCTGTCCATCTACACCAATCATCTTTCTGAAGATCCATTTGCATCCTACAGGTTTTACCCCATCTGGAGCAATATCCAAAGTCCATACTTTGTTGGTGTACATGGACTCCATTTCGGTCCGTATTGCATCCAGCCATTTTACCGAGTCACCGCTCTGAATGGCTTGCTGGAAGCTAGTAGGGTCATCATTATCAATGATGCAATCTTCTTGATCCCCGTCTATGAGAAAACCGTAGTATCTCTCGGGCGGATGAGACTGCCTACTACTTCTGCAGATGGGCACTAGGATGTCCCTTTCTTCTGAACCTTCTTTTTCTACCAAACTTTCAGTAACAGCTTGTGGTTCTGGAATTTCTTCCAGTTCTATTGCGCTCCCACTCTTCTGATTTTCTAAAAATTCAGCTTCCAAGAAGTGGGCATGACGAGAAAAAAAACCTTTTGTTCCTCTGCGTAATAGAAACAATACCCCTTGGAGTTCTTTGGATATCCCACAAACTTACACTGTACTGAGCGTGCCTCGAGCTTGTCCGTATGCTGCTTTTTAACAAAAGCTGGACATCCCCATGTCTTCAGGTACTGAAGATAGGGTTTCTTCCCACTCCACATCTGATATGGTGTGGTAGGCACAGTCTTGGTTGGAACCTTGTTCAAAAGATATGCAGCCGATTCTAGTGTATAACCCCAGAAAGATCGCGGTAACTCAGCCTTACTCATCATGAAACGAACCATATCCAATAGGGTTCGATTCCTCCTTTCCGATACACCGTTGTGTTGTGGTGTGTATGGAGGAGTAAGCTGAAAGAGAATTCCATTCTCTTTTAAGTAACCTAGGAACTCGGCACTTAAGCATTCACCACCTCGATCAGATCTCAGTGTCTTGATACTTTTGCCTATTTGGTTTTCCACTTCATTCTTGTATTCCCGGAATTTCTCAAAGGCCTCGGATTTATACTTCATCAAGAAGATATGTCCATACCTAGAGAAATCATCCGTAAAAGTAATGAAGTAGGAATAACCACCTCGTGCATGTGTAGATATTGGACCACACACATCGCTGTGTATGAGTCCCAAGAGCTCGCTCGCTCTTACTCCGTGTCCAGTAAATGGAGTCTTTGTCATCTTTCCCATAAGACAAGATTCACAAGTAGCATAAGATTGATATTCGAACGGATTCAAATATCATTCTCTATGTAACTTAGTCAACCGTGTTTCATTGATGTGACCTAGTCTACAATGCCATAAGAAAGCCTGATTTATTTCCGGAGACTTTTTTTTAAGTGTGTTCTGGACATTGAAAACCTGAGCTTGATTCAATACGTATATACCGTCATCTAATGTACCGGACCCAATCAAAACTTGATTTAGGTGGATGTAAACCACATCGCTTACGAATGTAAAATCATCTCTCTCTCGAAAGTGAGGACACTGATATGATATTACAAGTCAAACTAGATACATACAAACAGTTAGGTAGAATCAATATCTGCCCACTTGTCAAACCTAAACGATATTCTCCCACGGATTCAGCGTCCACGCTCATTCCGTTTGCAACTCTGAGAGACAAATCACCTACCCTGATAACTCTACGGTTTCTCAAAGCATGTAATGAATTACAGATATGAGATCCTGCTCCGGTATCTAGTACCCAGGAAGTAGAGTTGACAAACAGTTCTCAATCACAAACACACTCGAGGTCGAAGCCACAAAATGCTTCGAATCCTGGCTACTGGCTTCCAAAGCCCTGCAATCCTTCTGCCAATGCCCGTTCCCATAACAATAGGAACATCCCTCCTTCCCTACACCAAGTCCCGAAACTTTTACTCTTCCCTTTCCTACTACTTTACTGACACCGTATATCGGCTTTGTGGAGGTCTTCTTCTTTTCACCCTTTGCTTTCGCCCTGGATGCAGAAGAAGAAGGTCCCCCATTAAGCAGAGCGGGTGTCTCCCTGGTTTCTTTCAGGGTGTAAGTAGAGAGTGGAGACTGTGGAAATAAGTCAGCATATGACATGTTTCCCAACGTAGTCTCCAGGTCCGTGAGCTTATCAATATAACTAGTCATCGTAAGGACGTCGTCCCCTACAGATAACCCGACAGCCAACCTCGCTTGAAGCAATTCGTTCGAGGTCTCATATCTTACGATACGAGATTGCTCTCCATATAAATCTTTGTTATGGAGGAAGATGGAAACTAAGTCCATCTTCTCGTGCTGCCTCTGGTATACACCATCAACTGAAGCCAACACGAGGCACTTGGCTTTCGCACTGTCCTTTTCCCTAGTCTGACGGATATCCATATCCACGACGGCGGAAACTGGACCTGGGACGGGGGGGCTTGAGTAGTAATAGGGTGGTCCAGCTTGTCATAGGCAATGGACATCTGGACAGACCTTTGCCGGTCATAAAAGTCAGATTCAGTCAATTTGTTATCTAGATGTAACCTAGTCATGGTCACATGATTGCTGCAGTTGAGAGAGAGAAGAAAACACTTTAGCATGATGCTCTTGCGAGTTTAGATTGGTTTTTGATTTATCTAAACTGGAAGGCTCCCACTGTTTCTCGAATCCTTCCTCAAACCATAAAAGAAGAATTAGTCAGGACTGATCTCACCGTACAATTCTTGCTTAACCGTTCAGCCAGGCTAGTATCGGTACTTCGAGGGAGGTTTTATGACGCTTTCGCGAAGTTCCTTAATTAAATAACCTCTTTTCTCTGGAGATGTAGCCCCGCTGACACTGTTCTAGACACCTACTTGGTTTATAGCATTGATCGTTAAGTGACGAATCTCCTGATGAGTAGCGGATACTCACAGTAGGATCAGGATCCAAATATCATCGTGTGATAATGCTGAAGGAATCCTACCAACATTATCAAACTCCAAATGGTATGCAACACTAGCAAGTTTCAGTTTCTTTAGAAACTCCCAATGTGGATTTTTGCCCCATGCTCTTATGACCTTGACGAAGGCCAACAAATTATAAATCACATGTCAAGTTCTGCCCATCATTATCCCTATTAATTTGAACCCACCCGTACATACCTTTGACGAAGGCCAACAAGGTAATACGACTGTCCGAAACCAACGCATCTATCTATGCTACATATGAATAACCCAGCAGCTACCAAACACTATGCCTTGACGAAAGCCAACAAACATAGCTTGAATACTATTGACATCCATATGAAATGACGGAGGGCTACGACTGGTTTTGGAGAAACCGTGAACGTAGTGAACTTGATATAATCGAAGGAACCTGATAGCTTTTTTTTAAAAAGGAGTGGTTAAAACTCCGCAATTAAAAATTCTGCTCTTTTAAAATAACCGAGTGGTTTCTTTTAAATTTGTTCCAACGATTCAACTTTGGTTTATTTTCTTTACATTATTATAATGCGTCCCATCATTTATCCTATCATTGTAGAAAACAACGAAAATACAACGTCCGCTTATGCCATCCGCATTTGCCACTGGGCCTCGTCATTCACCCGTTAGGTTACTTAACTAACGACAGAGCGGGGGCTGGTCTAGCGCGGGTGCAAAACATAAGTGACGCCTACTAGATATCATATATAGATATTGTACATTCGTCAGACGCAATAATAGGCATTCCAGATCACAGATGAACATTATTGGATATACAAGCAATCCGCGTTTCCTTTGAGCCTGCAACGAAAGACGGATTACACAGTTGTGATGAATAGCCATTACCCCACTCTAGACCCCTACGGGTACGACAAACTACCCGCCAAGTACCCGAAGTGAAGCGGTCTCCCTCAACAACGTGAGTAGGCCACTAATCACTTCAAAGTACCCGGTAGTTTGTGCATCCCACCTTGGGTCTATCCTAGGAGCAGAAAACAGTAAATGAAATAATACAACGGTGGCTACAACCTCAGCCCGGATGTGCCCCGCAAAAGAATATTACATCATATTACAATTTATATCGAATGAATGAATATAAAAACTCATCTCAAAGCCCCGGCTAATCATCACAACGATCCAATGAAGTTCATATACACAAACCAGTAAAAACCATTACAGAAATGTGCAACCCCCTGCTAACTGACATACTAGCAATTAGGGGAGGTTTACGAACACATTAAACATCACAGATAAAACTTGATTAGCAAATAACTTAGAATTTCGATCGACAACCTTTTTCTGTCTCTACTCCAAATGCAAGCCAGCACTGAAATAACCTGGGCAGAAACAAAATATACAAGAAAACAGAACACCCAAAAATAAGAGTTACTGTGTAAATACGAGTCAACTCGGAGTTGACTCGGCCACGGATCCGCGGCGGATCGCACGGATCCGCGGCGGATCGCACCAATCCGCCGCGCCTCCGCAGCAGTCTAACCGAGTTAGGACCTCGTATTTCTCCAGTATTCTTAGAATTCCCTGCTGTGAATTTTCATACCTCTGAAATAATTTTTTCGACAGGTTTAAAATCGAAAGAAACTTGAGGGGTCCGGGGTTAAGTTTTCGTGTTTTTCCGACGATCGAAGTTCTAATAAGTTGCTAACGAGCTAGTAAAGTTTTAGTAGGCTCTGATACCACTGTAAGTCCATGTCACGCACCCCACGTGTTCGCGGGGAGGCGGAATATATGAAAAACAATTATCAAAGTTTCGTAACACGGACTTGAGCACACGGATCGTGTCTAAACCATTACTAGCAAACTACGAGAGGTTTAACTACTCTGATTCGAAATTATATCTCATGTTACTTGTCTTGCGGGTCTTCATCGCTGTCCTCCACACCTCGTAGGCTCTATGGAACATGGACACCTCAACGGCCTCCTCGAGTCAAAGACGATCCGCCCGAGAGTCTATAGTTCGAGCTCCTATCTCGAATCTGAGATAACTACGGCTTCTAGATTGCTAATCTAGAAGTCCTAGAGGGTGTAGAGTAATTAGATGGATTACTTAGTCACTTAAACCATAGGATTCTCAACTCATGAGAGCTTTTAGGGTTTTGAGGAAGAAGATGAAGACCTGAGGAGAGAGAAAGCTTTTGTGATAATGAAATGAATAATTCCTCATGATAGAATAATATCAAGCATACAAATATCTCTTGATAAATATCTAGAAATATCTTGTAAGCTTCATTTAATCCTAATGGTGAATCACCTCATGAGTCATTAAGCATTTAATGAAAACATACACCTCATCTCTCCACCTCATTTGTGTTTAATCCAAAAGAAATAAATACAAATGAGTCATCTTCTTCTAGAAACTTCCCGAAAAATTACGAGACTGCCCCTCCCATCCGTATTTCCGAAAAACACGGATAATCTTTGACTGAATAAATCCATCTGTAGAATACTAGAATCTGGCTTAAACCAAAACCCGCTAGTATTATCTGCCCGATCATAATACGTGCACAAGTGTACGTAAGTGATCGCGGCCTTACCGTAAAACCATACGGCCTCTACACCTTTTGCGCGGTGCAGGGAAACTCTCTGTTTGGGACTCTAAAGACTCGACACTACGCTGGCAGTGGGTTTAACCACAGACCGCAATCGGTACTAGCTGTACGTAACGGTCCCCAGGTAAATGTCGATAAGAAGGACGATGAGAAAACCCATCCGAACTCCAACTGAATCTGATGTGACAATCTCCGTACAGTCCGGTCTGTTCGTCTAGGACTATCGCATATCGGGCCTAGGGGGGCGGTAAACGTCAGACCCCTAATAGCGATATAAGTCGTGTCGAAGTGAAGCCCATTACACCTTGAGAAACTACTGGAAGCCTACCAGTAAATCTCGTTTGCCCTGGCCAGGGATTTTGCGTAATGGCTCTCCATACACAGCGCGATATCAACCCCCAATACCGGGAGAGACGAATCCTGTCTAACCGCCACTGCCTCCAAGTGCTTCGGGACTGCACCCAACTACTACGTTTGCACGACTCTTTTAAGCCATTGTAGGATAGTAATCTAAGTACAGTGGGAATACACCCGAGGCGAAGTAGCAGTGTCAAGTCGACGGACTAAGCTGTACTCATGTCATCTGGGAACTGTTATCTGACGATGGGTATAAAACCAACCTGCAATTCCCGGCGAGTCCTGTCCGGTGTACCCGTAACCTAACGAGCACCTGCATACTATCTCCAGTACGACGTACTGATGGCTGTGGGACAGGCCATCTCCCTATACTGGGATGAGAAGCGTATACACCAGTCTACTCCGGAGTATCGATGCAGAAGCGTATACACCAGTCTACTCCAGAGTATCGATACCCTGTCTCGATAATCCTACGACCAGGGACCTGTATAGGATGTTGCTTATAGATTACCCAGCCCCCACTAGTGTGACTGCCATCACAACGCTGGTAATCAAGCAAAGATCCTAAGGGCTCTACTAATATGTATAAGCGATACGTTAAAAGAAACATATGCGCATATTAAAGTAGACACAAACCAAGTAGTATACTACCATTTTTAGCAATACTGTCAATACAACTGTGAATATCCCAAGCTTTCATTAAGTAATATACAAACTAGTATAATACAGTAATGGCCTCTAGGGCATAAACACTAACAGAGACCTCCCCACGTTTGAACATGGTTCGCTCTGATACCATTATGTCACGCCCCACCCCCAACATAGAGAGAGTATTGTCCGCTCTGGCTGAAGCCGCACGGTTCTGTCCTTCGGGACGAACCGAACCCGACCAAGAGCCATTTCCCATTAGGTCACCCATCCCAAATCTTTCCGGGCCCGAACACGCTTAACTACGGAGTTCTCAAATTCCTGTAGTGCCGATTCACTTAAAATGCGCGTACGTATTGAAGAGTGGTATCATTCTATTTATAGTACAGATATGCCCTCTTTCGGAATATATTCCGAAAATTTCTCATTGTTCTACAGTGGGTCCCACGGATTCAAGAGGTGGCCCCCGCCCCCTAGGCACGACACTTGGCGTGACAGTTTGTTCCGTGTGGCACTTAGTTCCGTGAGCAAGAACCGGGTCCCCACAGAATCGATCATCAAAAAAGTTATGGAAAGCCGACTTTTTTGACTAATATGTATAGGAGAACTCTTTTCTGTGTCGAGGATACCCACGTTTCTCTAACGGTATATATACATAATGTCGATTTTTATAATCAAACATTTAAAAGAAAAATCTTTTTACAAAAGTTGCAATTGTAAAATATGAATTTGATACCGAAACTTAGTTATACATACACTCCCGACTAAAGACCAATTTTCCAAAAGTTTCAATTTAAGATATATAATTACAACAAACTTTTAAATATTAATTTAGAGTCTAAACAGACTAAACTTCAAACTTATCAAGACTAAATATTTGAGGTGGTTTATTAACATCCTATGTATGCATACACCATCTGTCTCTTTAATTCCTAGGGTTTCAAAACTTCTGATCTCTTCTTCTTCCTCCTAGATTTAAATTCTAGGGTTCATTTCTTTATCTTTTTCTCATCAAAAAGCGACGAAGATGATCGAGGTGGTGCTCAATGACCGACTAGGCAAGAAAGTCCGCGTCAAGTGCGACGACGATGACACCATCGGCGACCTCAAGAAGCTCGTGGCGCCGCAGACGGCACGCGAGCCGAGAAGATCCAAATCCAGAAGTGGTACAATATTTATAAAGATCATATTACCCTCAAGGACTGCGAGATTGACGATGGAATGGGCCTCGAGCTCAATTATAACTTAGTTTGTCTTTCGTATTTTTTACCTTTTTTATTTTTATATTGGTGGCCGAAATTATATAAAGTTGGAGTATTTTGTTTACTTTAATATGTTTAATTTTGATTTAACTTTTTGGTTATGCATTGATTCAAAAATTTGGATTGTTGATGCTAATATGGTTGCATCAGGAAAGATTTAATAAAGTTTCATGATCTCTTGGTTTTAATGTTAAAACTTTTTTAATCAGTTTAGAATTCTACGGGTAATTTCATCAAGAAAAATAGATAAACCAAACTAAATTTTTTACGATGTTCATTGGAAGTAATATTTATTAAAAAGCAGGGAATATTTTGGATGTATATATTTCTTGAGGGATCCGCGGTAGTTTATATGTAAACATATTGTAAGAAGTTTTATTATTTTCTTATATTAGAATAACATGTAAAACTGCGTTAGATATGTTTGTTTACGCTGAAAACGGTTGGATGTTTGTATGTTTGTAAAACCGTTTTGTATTATAATGCATTTTTATGAGTAGGACTACTTTCAAACACATTGAATATGTATAAGAAAATATTATATGTTATCCAATCATAGGAATCTTCTATTGGGCTCTTCACCAGATTTGAACATCTCATGGGATAAGTGGAACGCATTTTGAGATTCAAATCGTTTTCTTGGTAAAATCGCTACATCTTTTCCATGAAACCATGTCTTTTTTTTTTTTAAAGTTGGTCCGTATGTCTCATCCAAGCACACATCACGTCCACACACACAGTACACGTGAGCACGTAACACATACGCATCCTGAGAACCCACGAATTTGCACGGAAAGTTAGATTGCTATTGAGTAGAGACTCAATGACGAAAAAGTTTCACTGTTTATAATGGGCCATGTTGGGTCGAACCAAATAAAGGCCCTTTCCCCCAAGTCAAGTCCATTCTGTTTTAAAATTTGCCAGGTCTTCATCTAAAACAAATCTCTAGGCCCAAATTACTTCAAGCTCCATATCTCATTTGATTTTAAAATTGACTGATGAGTTGGATCAAAAAACACCATTGATTTATATGTAATGCACGTAATTAAATATCATGATATTATTATTTTACAAGTACGATTCACATAATTATATTGCTATGTTGGCATTATTTTATAAACGAGATGTAGTAGTTAAAATGATAAAGAAATTTATCATCAAAATTACTTTAATTAACACTAGTTTTTATAGCTAAAATGCACCCTCCTTACCTTTTCCCTAAAAACGAGAAACCCCAATAAATTTGAAAACAAGTATGTAATCACATAAAAGCTAAAGATGTAAATATTTCCATCAATTTTTTATACCAAAATTGTCCTCCTAATAAATCTAATGGAATATTTTCTTTTCTCCTTCTTCATCCTTCCAAATTCATACATGCTCGACTTTTGGAGGAAAAGAGCAGTGGTAATTGTTGTTTGGAATTGGAGATTTTGAAAAAGAAAGGGCAAAAGGAAATTTGGAGAAGAACTTGTTTTTTTAATGTGGGAGAGAATTTGGACAAGAAATCTTGAAGAACATTTTGGAAAACATACACCAAATAAATTGGCGATGATAAATTTGTAAGGTAAAATACATGTTTTTGAGCTTAAACAAGGTTTCCTGCTTTTCATGCAAAAGTGAATGAGTTTTCATGCCTTTTAACCCTTTTCCCCATCAAATATTAGAAGTTCATAATCAGCAAAAATGATGCATAAATGAGCATTACCGAGTTGAGCTGTTACACAACATATATAGAGAGAGAATAATGGAGGAAAGATGCCATAGGAGGGAATTTCCTCCTATGATGTTGAAAAAATACATATTTCCTTATTTTTTCCGCCGATCGGCATCCACATCTTCATCGTTATCATCTAAGATGTGAATACACCAAATTTCATGTGATTCTACAACCATTTCACCGTTGATTTAGCAATGTAAAAAGTTCTGTTGTCGGTAAACCGTTAATTTTGAACCTACTAAATCGACGGTGAAAAGGTTGTAGAATCACATGAAATTTGGTGTACCCACATCTTAGAAGATAACAACGAAGATGATAGGTGTCGATCGTCAGAAAAAACGATGGAGGACGTAATTTTTCGACGCCGTAGGAGGAAATTCCCTCCTATGGCATTTTTCCTCCATTATATATATATATAGAGAGAGAGAGAGAGAAAAAGGTTATTGGAGGAAATGTGCCATGTGAGGGAATTTATTCCTAAGGCGTCGGAAAAATGCACCCTCCATGAATTTTTTCGACGATCGGCATGCATTACGTTCGTTTTTATCATCTAAGATGTGGATACACCAAATTTCATGTGATTATATCATTTTATCACCGTTGATTTAGTTGGTGCAAAATTAATGGTTTAGCGACGATAAATTTTTTTATATTGTTAATTCACCGGTGAAAAAATAGTGGAATCACATGAAATTAGGTATATGCATATCTTAGATGATAACGATGAAAGCTGATCGTCGGAAAAAATGGTAGAGCTTTTATTTTTTCGATGCCATAGGAGAAAATCCCCTCCTATGGCCTCTTTCCTCCATTATTCTCAAATATAACCATTATTCTCATATATATATATATATATATATATATATATATATATATATATGAGAATAACGGAGGAAAGATGCCATAGGAGGAAATTTCTTCCTGTGGCGTTGAAAAGATACACCCTCTCTCATCTTTTCCGCCGATCGGCATCCACCATGTTTATCGTTATCATCTAAGATGTGGGTACACCAAATTTCATATGATTTCACCATTTTTTCACCGTTGAATTAGCAATGTAAAATGTTCTATTGTCAGTAAACCATTAATTTTGCACCAACTAAATCAACGGTAAAAAAATGGTATAATCATATGATGTTTGGTGTACCCACATCTTAGATGATAAAAATGGAGTTGATCTATGCCAATCGTCGAAAAAAATCATGGAGAATGGATTTTTCCGATGCCATAGGAGGAAATTCCCTCCTATGGCACATTTTCACCATTAACCTACCTCTACCTCTCTCTCTCTCTCTCTCTATATATATATATATATATCACATTGAATATTTAATCCTATTTATGCCCATGCCCTTGATTTCACTCATTGAATACTTAATCCTATTTATGCCCATGCCCTTGATTTCACAAAATTGCAGAAAACGGCATCTACTGTAACTAACTATAAAAACTTCATACATGCAGGGTTTTGTGAAGCGTTTATTAATTACTGATGCTCGCTTTTCAGTAACTCATTATAATATTTTTACTGCAGCAACATAATGACATATCAAAATTCAGAGACGTTGATACGGTAGTTAGGTGAAAAATAGATATTATTAACATGAAATTTCGCTTACATCAATCAGCTTGAAATTTTGGAAGTTATTGATATATCGATCAAACAAAATACGGCAATCTATTGAAAACAAGACTTTTCAATAAGTTTGAATTAAGTAGCTATTCTCTATCCGAGTATTAAATCTAGATCGTCCATAAAACAAATGTCTCGCCTGAGTTCGACAAAATCGACCGACTATTTAAATCCAGGTGGTGACATTCAAAATAATTGCTCGAGCTAACCAGATGGGCTTCATTTAAAATTTACATTAAATTTAGGGGGAGAAAAGGGAAACTTCTTATGATTATTTTGGTTTTTGATATGAGAATAAAACTACAATTATCCCATATAGACCAATCATCAAAGAAGTACACATCACATAATAATTCATATCATTTAAACTAAAGCTCCAACATGTTACTAAAAAATAGATCAATGGAATCTATAGACATTGTTTCCTTCAAGCTCACACATGATATATCAAATTATTCTCTCCATTAGAAATTTTTTCATCATATTGCACCCAAACAAAGCAAAGAAAAACTATTCCCATCCTACGTGGCACATTAAAGGCCCCCTCTGGAGATGGCCACGTGTTCACGTGAGCTCTGTCATCATGTCACATGATGCTCTTTTAGTCCCACATGAGCCATGCTAGGGCTTTTATTATCAAAGGTGGTGAGTGCGAGTGTGGATTCAATCAATTGCAAGGGTTTCTGCGCATTAAATCATAATATAAATCTTAAGGCCAGTTAAGTGCAAAATCATGGTTTTAAAACCATGGTCTTGAAACCACGGTTTTATAACCGAATCATATTTTAAGATGTATTCGGAAAAACCGGTAGAAAAAGGTAAATTAAAAATTAAAAAGAGGGGCCACCATTTTTTTTTAAGAACTTGACCCTTTATAAAGAAAACAAAATTAAAAATGGATTGGGACCACCAATATTTTGAAGCTTGAAAGGGACCGGTGCCTGTTAATAACAAAACAAAAACAAAATTAAAAAGGGGGCCATCAGGCCCCCGCTTTTTCCCCACTGCTCAAATTGAGCGGTAAGGAAAGCTCGCCGCTCCCCCCGAACAGGGAACGACGAGGCGTTGAGCGGCAGCAACGGGCCCTTAATGCCCAATCAACATGCATCTGCATTCATGAATCTTTGAGCAACATTTTGTCAACCTACAGCTTGTATCTTTGTTAAATTAATTTTGTGTTTATTTATTAAAAGCAACCCCATTGGGAATCGAACCGACAACCTCTTACCGTCAAAAGAAAAGCTTCACCGTAAAAACCATGTTCTTCGCATGTGTGGCTTCATATTTGTAGCATGCTTGGCTCACACATAAAATGGTAAATTCACCAATTTACCAAGATCTTCAGTGTTTTGTTTGATAAATTCCACAAACCCAGTGTGTTGCAAATAAAACCATGCACGTTAGATATTCTTTTTTCAATTTATACCGGCGTCTTCAAGCTTTGTTGCAACAAAAACAATGCATGGTGTTTAACTTAAAAAAATGTTTTATTATGCAACCAAGTACATTGTGTTATTGTGAAATTTAGCCTACATATATAGAAACTAACCTATCTCAAATTGCTTCAATTGAATCAAAATTTAAATTTGTGACAACACTATATATTTATGTTGGAGCACAAACAAAAATAAGTTGGTGAGAGAGTTGCAATCAACACCGACTGTTTTGGAATTTCGCCCTCTAACTACCTTCACTAAACGCAAGCTCAATCAATTTGAAAGTTACACTCTAACAAACTAGCCTCTGGGCTTTTAGTAACCTTTATTTTTCATTTTTCTTTTAGTTTGATGATCCGCACGTGACGGTATGTTTTGTAGTTGGAACTGCATGGGGCTCGATCGACATCCAATAAAACAACGGTCTTGTGTTTCTATAGCTATTAGTGCAAACCAATTGCGACACAGATATGGCTTTTTTTCAAGTTTATCTTGATTACAATCATGCAATCGTAATAAAACGCGTGAAATTTCGTTTTACTAACTACAGCTCCAAACGCCCTATGATCGCTACAACAACAACAACTAAAATGGAAAAGAATATAAACAATGAGAAAACCTGAAAAAGAGCTACTCATGTGAGCTGTTTGGTGTGCAACAAGAAAAAATTGCAACATTTGTTATATGCAATATATGTTGCAGATATATTATTGAAGCTTAATTAGGAGGCAACACCATCTATTTCAAAAAAAATAAGTTGCAAATTACTGGAAAAAAAAAAACCAAATCTCTTGCTTGGTTAATTTAACAATTTACAATTGGATTTCTAAATCCAAACAATTTTTTTGGTGTCGCTGGAAAAAAAAAAAGGAAATGGAATATATTTTGTAAATGGGTTTTTTTATATATCCCTTTCAAAAATTTTATTTTCAAATATCATCCTTTTAAATTTGATATTACAAATATCCCCCTAATTAATTTTAACTTATCTAGATAACCCCCGATAGATGGTTTAAGCCAACATTTGCTGGGAATATTTTTTCACGGTCAATTTTTTTGGGGATATTAAACGATCAAAATGATCTCAAACAGTCATCTATTTTCCCCCAAACGATTATAAATGAGATTCATCTAGGGTTAGGAATTTGTTATAGATACCATTTAGAGCTTTTCTTTAGAGATCAAATTATGGTCTCTCATCCAAACCTTGGTCCATTGATAAATGGTAGGTTAGGATTCTTATTGTAGCGATTGTGTCGGGTTCAAGCACAATGGAGAGCTCAAGTTAGGGTTCTCATTCAAAGTTGGAATTTTTCTTACAGACTATAGAGCAAATATTTATAAAGAAGAATCGAGGCTTTTTCAGCACCAATGACACTTCAACAAATCGGAAGCTTCCTTCATCTTCAACTACGATTCGCAATGATTTTTAGGGGTTTTTTTAAATGAAATTTGAAGCATGAGGAAGAAAGAGAGAAGTTTTTTTTTCTGGAGAGAAATTGGTTTCTAGAGAGAGAAAAAAGATAGAGAATTGGACTGAAAACCCAACACAAAACCGAGACCTAGTCAGCTCCATCTAACCCTAGTTAGTTTTTAGATGGCAAGGATATATGGAATAACGGCTTACCTTTTAGGGGAATATTTGGAATATCAAATTTAAAAGGGAGATATTTAGAAATATCTTTTTAAAAATGCAGATATATAAAATAAACCCTTTGTAAATTTGCTTAATTTCCATGTTTAATCTTATCGTGGCATCCATAATAATTGCTATGTTCACAATTTCCAAAGCCGGAATATTTGTTGCAACTAAAATAAGTGCAACCAATGCTGCAAGATTTTGTTATTCTTTGCAATCCATTTGTATTTCCAACCTAAATTTGTTGTTAACAAAAAAATGAAAATAATGATTTTTTTTACAAAGAAACTCATAGGCGTCTCCATTTTCATGCTACCAAACGGCCTCTGAATATACTTCCGCAAAAATAAATCATGTAGTAGAGCTAAAGATCGAAGAACAAAGCCATAATTGCAAAAGCAATGAATCAAAGATACTACATTCCCCAACCCTAATCCCTTATCCACCTCCAAAAAAGAAAAAAACACAAAATAACAAGAAGAAAAGGGATTTAAAATTTTCTTTTTTCAGAAAATAAAGTTTAGCAAGAAATATTAAATATAAGAGATGACCCTGGGCCTAATTATAACAACCCAAACAAAGAAGAGGAAGCCCAGCCTATTTTTTTTGATGCATCCTTATGTTCTCACAACTTTTCTTGAAAGAGTATAAGTGCATATATTAAAGCCAAACTCAATTTCAATATAAATAGTATAGTAAAATATTAAACAAAATTAATTTGATTTAAGTAGAGCCGAAAAGAGGAATGAAAATGAAGAAAAGGCTACCATGTTACAGCCCTGATACCTGATAGGTGTAAGAAAGAAAGGTTAACTCATTTGAGAAAGACGTGATTTTTTATTTCTTTTAATCTAAATAGAATTACTCGATGACATGATCGAATCCTCGACCAGATTCTAATATGGTCTTCTCATATGTCTAATGTCTCGTGTTTAGTTCAAATCATATTAAAACGGGTCTGGGTCTAGGTTGTCCATCATGACGGGTTGCATATTTACTTAATGAATGCTATTAATGATAATCAAATGCACAACTAATTCATTAATAGGCATCTAATTCTTTCATCAAATCTGCTTGATGAGGTCTTATGAATAGAAAATTACCTCTTATAAATCAAACATCAATGCTTCCAATATGGGTCCTTATCTTGGGATCCACAACCCATTCACCAAAGTTGGCGACAATCATATATCCACCACAAAACCAAAGCATATATATGATCATAGGATCCAAATATTTGTTCTCATAGGATTCATTTGATTTCATTATTCTCCCCAATACTAGTGTCACACTCTCTAGATGTGTATGAGCTCCCGAAATTTTACTCAATTTATTTTACTCCAGCATCGCTATTATAACCAATTGCTAACCAATTGGACATAGCAGGTATTTAAAGATGTAACTCGAACTGAGTGCATCTGCTTCTTATATGTATTGACTTTCCACGAATTGCACGAGTGACTTTTCCATATGTTGCATGCAATCTAAATTTTCTTTTCTTGCAAAATTCTATTATTTTGATGAAATTTAAGTTTTTGTTCTAATAAATTTGAATATGATGAGGGGGGAGAATGTAATTTGGTATGAAATTGCCAACCATAATCTGAGGAGAGGTTCACATGTCTGAATCATGAGATGATTGGTGCTTAATATTTTGTTCCAGACATATAAGAGCCATTAATCTTCATGAAAATGAAATTATTAATGAGAATTGGTTGAAGATGAATTTTCGAATCCAATAATTAAATGCTCCAAATTTTTATTGTAAAACATAAGAAATTGATCTATATGACTGGTTTTCTGATTTACCCTTTCTTATTTTTTTATTGGCAGAAAACCATCATTTATTTTAATAAAAATTATGTATTGACATCGAGCCTTTTATGTTGAATGCAATTTTAGTTCAAAGTGTCTTTTAATAACGGAAAACTAATAAAATAACACATAAAGATGACAAGTTCAGGAATAATTTTCAAATAAAAATTCAATTTGACTGAAACAATACCAATGTTAAAGTCAGAAAGGTAAAATGCGGATTTTTAAAATAAATGTTGATTTTCAGCTAATCAAACAAAAGTTAGAAGGCTTTCGAAACAAGTACAACAAACTAACCTGCATTTAGAATTTAACATAACAGCCCAGCGGTAATATTTTCGTCTTCAAACTTGGAGGTCGTCGTCGGAATGGTAAAGGCTCAAAGGCTCGGAATGAAATAATGATAAAAGAATAAAATACTTCTATATATATAGCAAAACATAAATAAGGAATATTTTAGTGAAGGGGTGACATGCAAAAGGCTCTCCTTTATATCTTGAGACATGTCACATGAGTAGGAGCATGTCCTGCCTCCCTTGTCTCTAACCCCCCATCTTAATTAACTCCAGTACTTAATCTCAGATCCACACCCTCTTAATTTAACGCCAAAACATAATCAATCGATAAATATAATTAATAGCATATACTAGCATACACATAACACATCTACGTCAACGGATCTAAATTCAAAATCTGGAGGACCCGCTCGTTATCGGATCCTCCAAATTAGCGGGTCAAATATTTACGCAACCGACAGTAATTGGGGCCCGCTTCTAGACTCCTGGGAACTGGCTGTTGCCGGTCACCGCTGTCGGTGACCGACACTTGCTTGAAGGAAGTACCACTGTCACACTTTTTATTCTGGTTCTGGGACTAAAATCTAGCTAATAGCTGAGCTCCTGTTTTCTTGTCTCAAAAATAAATAATAATAATAATAATAAAAGCAAATAAAAATGAGAGAGTGTTTATGAATAAAATGTATGGACAGGATGTAAACGAATCGGATATAATATTCCCCTATCGTGGACGGATTCAAATACGAATCGAATGGTTACCGAAAATGAAAATTACTATCCGTATTTGGTAGAAGTCGATACGGATACGGATATAAGACAAAATATATACTCTATAAAATCAAACATCAAACTATTCATATTTGACGAAATTCCGATACAGATACGGAGTCGGTTCGGATAGTCTATATCCGTTTACATCTTTTAATAGAATCCCAACACATGCGGTCATAACTCAACCTATCTATGATAACTATAATATCCAGGGTGTGGTTTTTGGGAAATGTGTATGAAACGTTTTTTGTCGAAAGACGGATCTCCACGGTTTATCATCACAGCAAATCAAAAGAATCAATGACTGATATTATTTCATTTCGATTCGCAAATTCTTCCTTGATTTTGCATAACCCTTAAAAATAGAAAATGAATAATATCAGCCGCCGGTTTCTTTGGTTTGCTACAGTGGTGAACGGTGGATATCCATTTTTTATAAAAAAAAAAAGCTTCAGAGACACCTTTCGACGGAACCTTTTTACTCGAAAAGGAATCAGTATGTTCGCAAACACAAAAACGTTGAACTTGGTTTAATGTTTGGTAAAAACAGAAATCGAGTCTCTAAGGATCCAACTAGCTTTACTTGTATATGTCACCCCAAAGGCATGAGTTTTAGGGTAAAATTTTTTGCTCTTCAAGGTTAAAAATCACACGTTAAACCTTTTTATTTTTTTATTGTTGAAAAGAGGCTATTTCCAATCTAGGGATGCTTTGAGACATCAGAAGAGTCGCTTTTAAACTGAAACTATCTTCTTATTGCGTCATCACTGAAATGACGAAGTCGTATAATGATGTGAATACCAAGGACAAAGAATTATGTATTAATCATATATGCTGTTAAATTACAAATGACTGAAATTTATGGTATTTATTTTCAGTTTATCAAATTTATGGTAATTATTACTAATAATTTTAAAATTATTTTATTTAATTGCAAAAATTGATAAATTAAAGCTCTTATATTTCAGAAAACTTAGCCAAGATATCTTATTTTCTCCCCTCTATACAAACATCGTGTGGCGCTCTGTGGCGCTCTGCCAGACGGGCCTTCGTATCAATCTCCAACACCGGCATCTTCTTGGGACTTCGTAACACCTTAATTATTCTCTACCATCCGGTGGTGATGTAGAATCCTTGACACACTTCTCAGATATAAAAAAACTCCAATCTTGTGGACCCCTTGTTTTACCTGCACATCCATCATCGAATATAAGGGCAGCCTGGCAGGAGTATAAATAATAGTAGGGACTCCGGATCCATTTATTGGATAGTAACCAAATGATGCTTGATTTGCACCTGACTCTTTCCATGTTAGGTCGTAGTAACTGCAAACACAACTCTCTTAATTTTTATAGAGCTCGTGGTCTCCTTCTGATGATGCTCTATATTGGCGACCTTCCAGATCAGGACACGTGGCAGATGACGTGTCCCAGAACTCAGAAGAGAGGGCCCACAGGGGCCGATCAGGCCATCCCTGTACCCGACCTATAAGCACAAAGCTGGCTTACCTCAGGGCCCCCTGCAAAATGGCCTTCTCGGCTTCTCAGCTCGCCTCCGAGCTACCGCGGGACCAAGATACCTCGGCCCTCTCGCTCGTTCCCGAGCTCTCCCGCCGAGACCATCTTCCTCGGTCCCTCCGACTCACTGACTCCACCACTCACAGGCTAACCGCCGCTCCGCAAATCTCGTCATGCGCAGATTCTCCGCCAGCAACATCCCACGTTCCACGCCATCACGATCCCCATTAATGGGCGATCCGCTCTTTACGCGAGCGTGACGTCGGGAGCGTAACTGCCGGAGAGATTCTCGCGCCTGCTGCTGCATGCCACCACCGCTATATAAACCCCCATCACAGAGGGGTCAAGTAAGCCATTTTTTATACTTTTATGCCGTTACTCTGCTCGGATCTCATCACTAACTTGAGCATTGGAGGGTCCTTGGTGGTACCAAACCATCCCGGGACTTCTTTGCAGGTACTCGGCAATACCTCCCCTACCTCACCTTTTCCTCCAAAAACCCATTGAGACCCGCACGCGAAGGAAGATAATCAACTAAGTCCATCGCGAGATCAACGGAAGACAACATCTGACGGAGGCCCGAAAAGGAGATCCATCAGTTGGCGCCGTCTGTGGGAAACAAAACTCCACAAAAAACAAAGTTGGCCTTCCGATCTCCATCCACATGGCAAGCGATCATCCTGAAGATCCAGATACCAGCCGCCGCCTCCCCCTCATCGGAGGCGCGGATGAACCTCCTCCGGAGACCGTCATCAACGCCCTCGCCGGCCGAATAAACTCGTACTCAAAGCGCGACGATAAGAACGCCGTGTCGTCCTCGGACAATCCACCATAAAGAATTACCAGCGCCAAGCCGTACAGAGAGAATCAAGCAGCCCACTCTCGACCCGACCCACAAAATAAATCGGAACGAGAATGGGAAGCCTCGCCAAGAGGCAACCACACAGCTTCACTGCCCGGTTATCCTTAGCAGGCCTCCTACGGCCCCTCCACCGCTAAGCATCTAAGCCCTCACTAAGAGGCAGCCCAGCAGCTACCCTGCTCGGCTATCCCTGACGGGTAGCTTCCCTACCGTGACGCCAGGGACCAAAAAGCCCTCCCAGAGGCAGTCGAGCCTGAGGATCTCTCGCTCGGCTATCCCTGGTGGGTAGCTTCCCTACTGCAATGCCCGGGATCAGAAAGCCCTCCCAGAGGCAGTCGAGCCCGAGGGTCCCTCGCTCGGCTATCCCTGGCGGGTAGCTTCCCTACCGCAACGCCAGGGATCAGAAAGCCCTCCCAGAGGCAGCCGAGCCCAAGGGTCCCTCGCTCGGCTATCCCTGGCGGGTAGCTTCCCTACCGCAACGCCAGGGATCAGAAAGCCCTCCCAGAGGCAGTCGAGCCCGAGGATCCCTCGCTCGGCTATGCTTCAGGACAAAAGCCCTCGCCAAGAGGCACCGGGCAGTAACCCTGCCCGGCCAAGGGTCCTTGGTAGGCTTCTTACAGCCCTATAGCTCTTCCCGCGCCAAGAACCAAAGTCCTCCCAGAGGCAGTCGGGTCCTTGCTCGGCTATCCCCGGCTGGTAGCTTCCTACCACAACCGACAGGGATCAAAGTCCTCGCCAAGAGGCACTGGGCAACAACCCTGCTCGGTCCCCATCCTGAAGGATCAAAAGCCCTCGCAAGAGGCAACCGAGCAGTTGCCCTGCTCGGTCATCTCTGGCTGGTAGCTCCCTACCCACGACGCCAGAGATCAAAGCCCTCGCCAAGAGGAAACTGCGCAGCTTCACTGCCCGGCTATCCTTAGCAGGCCTCTCACGGCCCTTCCGGCGCTAAAGGTCAAAGCCCTCGGAAAGAGGCACCGAGCAACTACCCTGCTCGGCCATCCTTAGCGGGCATCCTCCTGCCAATCAGATGCTGAGGATCTCAAGCCCCATCGTGAGGCCGCCGAGTTCTTTCCTGCTCGGCGCATCCCAGCAGGCATCCTCCTGCCCATCAGACGCTGAGGATCTCAAGCCCTCACCGCGAGGCCGTCGAGTTCCTTCTGCTCGGCGCATCCCAGCGGGCATCCTCCTGCCCATCAGACGCTGAAGGTCTCAAGCCCTCACTGCGAGGCCGCCGAGTTCCTTCTGCTCGGCGCATCCCCAGCGGGCATCCTTCTGCCCATCAGATGCTGAGGATCTCAAGCCCTCATCGTGAGGCCGCCGAGTTTCTTCCTACTCGGCGCATCCCAGCGGGCATCCTCCTGCCCATCAGACGCTGATGGTTTGAAGCCCTCATCGTGAGGCCACCGAGTTCCTTTCTATTCGGCGCATCCCGGCGGGTAGCTTCCTACCCAACAAAGAGAAGGATCAAAGTCCTTCCAGACTCGACTACCCATGGCCGGTAGCTTCCCTACTCGCAACGCCAGGGATCAAAACCCTCGCCAAGATCAACCGAGCGGCTTCCCTACTCGGTCATCCCCAGCAGGCATCCTCCTGCCCAACAGACGCTGCGGGTTTGTAGGCCTCATAACGAGGCCACTGAGCCCATCACATGCAGCGGATCCGAAGCCCCAACAAGAGACATCAGGTCTATCCATATCTGAGTAATCCCCCTCGACTTCGGGGCCAAGGAGATGCCTCCTTCTCAGCAGCGCTTGGCACACTCGGCAAGTGATCGAAATCAACTCAACGACCGATCGTTCCACATGTTACGCCCACACTGGGCTGCGCCCCATCAGTCCACAGGTCTGCACATGTCGTGTTGGCTAACCGACGCTTGACACACAGACAGTCGCTTTAGTGACAGGATGCACAAACCGGCGCACTTTCCTTAAATGCAAAGATTTCGCCCTGATTCGCTGGTAGAAAAGGCAGCCGACAGCCCGGGGACGCGTCCTGACGAAATCTTAGGAGGGAGCTCTTCCCGGGCGGCCCGGCAGTCCACTCTTGGCTCGACCCGCCAGCTGGTCGGGACAAGAGTGGGGGGCTAATGATGATGCTCTATATTGGCGACCTTCCAGATCAGGACACGTGGCAGATGACGTGTCCCAGAACTCAGAAGAGAGGGCCCACAGGGGCCGATCAGGCCACCCCTGTACCCGACCTACAAGCACAAAGCTGACTCACCTTAGGCCCCCCTGCAAATCGGCCTCCTCAGTTTCTCAGCTCGCCTCCGAGCTATCGCAGGACCAAGATACCTCGGCCCTCTCGCTCGTTCCCGAGCTCTCCCGCCGAGACCATCTTCCTCGGTCCTTCCGACTGACCAACTCCACCACTCACAGGCGTAACCGCCGCTCCGCAAATCTCGTCATGCGCAGATTCTCCGCCAGCAACATCCCACGTTCCACGCCATCACGATCCCCATTAATGGGCGATCTGTTCTTTACGCGGGCGTGACGTCGGGAGCGTAACTGCCGGCGAGATTCTCACGCCTGCTGCTGCATGCCACCATCGCTATATAAACCCCCATCACAGAGGGGTCAAGTAAACCATTTTTTACACTTTTATGCCGTTACTCTGCTCGGATCTCATCACTAACTTGAGCGTCGAAGGGTCCTTGGTGGTACCAAACCACTCCGGGACTTCTTTGCAGGAACTAGGCAACACCTCCCCCATCTCACCTCTTTCTCCAAAAACCCATTGAGACCCGCACGCGAAAGAAGATAATCAACTAAGTCCACCGCGAGATCAACGGAAGACAACATCTGATGGAGGCCCGAAAAGGAGCTCCATCACCTTCCATCAAATCGTCTTCTTTTAACCCTTCAAATGTTATATTAAAAAAAAGGTAAATGGTGAATGATATATATAAGAAAATAAAATAGCAACAGCCACAATTACTAAATCGCCAAATGCCCATATACCCATCCATATCCGATCATTATAATATTATTTAATCAGGCCATTTTCAAGTTGTCTCCTCGACAAATTAAATCGAGACGCAAGATTAATCGATCAATTCTTGTAAGAAAACGGTTTACATTTATATTTCTTTAATATTTAAAAACATACAGAATGTTCTTAATTTCACTTCGAAATTTTCTATTCGTTTATCGCTCCTGTCCGGAGCTTATTGCACTTCTCACGCAACAAAAACCATCGAACGCATAAAAAAAAAGGCTATTAAATTCTCTCTTGGTCAAAGATTCAAGACTTTCCGGCATCCTAAGACCCGAGCGCCACGTGTGAGATTCCCATTGGACAGGGAGTGACGCCAGCAAAGAGGGGGCATCATCGATCTCGATCACGTGCGCGGCCGCGTCGCGCCTCCCTGTATCCTCACATGACATCGCTGGCGATCGTCGTGGGGCACGCACCCTCCTCCTCACATGACATCGCGGGCCCCACACCCGCGCACCATTCAAGCCGCTTTTGTCTGAACCCCCCTCCAACTCCACCCACAAACTCACCCATCCCTAGGTGGGCCCCGCGTGTCACACCCTAAGCCTCGGGTGCCAATTTGGGGTGGTGAGAGTAGCGAGGAAGTCGTCAGGTGATGCCTCGTGTCACCGACGCCGAGGGAACGTGCAGCTGGGGCCCACGGCAGCGTGCGTGCGTACATGCACTCACGTCGTCGTACTTTTTGGATGCCGTGACTCGCGGCGGATGTTACCAATCCGACCCGTCCGTTATCGGATCGGATATTTGACGGCCGAGATTTCTTGAACCCGTTTTGATTAAAAAAGGGAATTGGATGCTTGATTAGTGCGCGCCAACTCTTTTTTAACTGACGGCACCGAGAGCTGAGGGTCACCAATTATTTCTAATTATAATATTTGGATTTATGAAAAGTGAGAAAACGAAACCGCAGCAGCCAAGATGTAGAAGAATACGATCGATGGGTATGGAGGCCGATCTTCATGATCTGAACTGTAGAAACACAGTAAAATCTTTCTAATCTTAATAATAATGTAGATTTTAGGCCATGCAGATCAATAGCAACAGTGTTGATCATTCATCTAATAATCGTCGTGCGTACATTCTGACCGTCATAAAAGAAAACTTTCTCCGGCTTTCCCAGAGAAATATATTACATGTAATGCAAACCTTTTATATGCGGGACACAAATATCTAATTTATTTATTTAAGAAAGTCATGGCAGTTTAGTCAACTAATTAATTTAAGGTGGAAAGGTAAAATTTCTTAATCTTGTAGCTACCATGAGACGTTGAGGCCAGAGCTCAAGCGAAAATGAGCTTGCAACCACATGGTTTTTGGTCAAGTGTTAGTGAGTTCAAACTAGACTGAGTTAATTTAATCACAAAATTAGGAGTATGGGTCTTGTTTATAATAAACTTGATCTCACTAAATGAGTTCTAAAATGAATTGAATCAACTAAAGTACGATTAATTAATGAACCCCACGATCAGCGAGATTATTATATTTCTCAAATTGCACTAGGGATCCAAAAAGATTATGATTCCATATTCTGAATAGTAGTTGAAATGCCATGTTCATCTCTCTCCTGTAACATGCTTATAGCGGTTATATATGATTCCACGGTCAAGAATATGCGCATTGTACGGTTTAATATTTTCATGTGTACTTATGATATATAAGTTTGATTTATCAACAATCAGAATTATTTTTTCTTCTTTGACTAAAACGAAGACAGCACCTTTGAGTTTCATTAAAAGAAGATTCTGATCAATGAAACTAATACAATAAAAGAAAACACAAAAAGAAAAAAAGACACAAATAAAAGTCCTAGGGACAGACCCCTAGCATAAGCCAATAGCAGCCAAAAAAGGGACACTTCCTAAACTAGACAAAGGAATGTACATAAAACCATAGTCACATAATTCGCGAATTATTCGACGAATTCGTGAATTTTTTATCAAACGAATTAATCTTCTAATTAATCGCCATTGCCGAACTGACCGAATAATTCGCGAATTATTCCCGAATTATGTGAAAAAACAACGAATAATTCAAAAAACAGCAAATAATTCACAAAATTAAAACCTAGCGTCTCATATATTAATTTATTGCTCGAAATCCTTCCCGAACATTTCCCGAACACTTACCGAATCTTTCCCGAATACCTGCAGATTTTTTCCGGATGTTCTCCGAATCCGAATTTTCGACCTCGCCGAATTATTCCCGAACGACGAATTTGTGACTATGCATAAAACAGGCACTGTATCCTCCTCCCAACTTTCAACCGGAATCATAAAGACAACACGAACATTTACCTTTTTTCTACCGTATGCTAGTGAACACTTCGTAAAGCCACTCGATCTCTTGTCCTCTCCGTCTTTAACCCTCAGCATCATCATCCTCTTGACATGTCAGCTGTCACACATTTGTTCCAATAAGCCTCGCGGGTTTCTTGACCCTTGAAGAATTTTTTTCCCCATATGCCGGCCGTATACGTCCGGACAAGAGAGAAAAGAAATAGAAGTGTGGACTCCACATGCTGCCAAAAACTCTCCCTTCTCTCTCATCCCGTCCGGATGTATTACACCCGGTACACCGAATAATTCCGCCACACATGGATCCTTACTTTAAGCGGTTCTTGGACTGCCTAAGTAACTTTTGCAAAATCAGATGTGGCACCCCCATAATCGAGAATACTAGCCATGAAATGATCTAACTGAGAAAGTCCTTGATTTTGATATTCCATTTCCACCGAATTCTATCCTTCGTCATCAATCAATCGGCTTCCATTCCTCCAAGCATTCGATCAGTGATCTTCTTTCTTTTCTTTTAGTCAGATTTATTGTCCTATTGCAACACGGCCACCATTTCTCTTCTCCCCATTGGCTTATTGCCATCGACACATACTTGTTTTTGGCTCGAGCGAACAAAGCTAGAAACTTCTCACAACACTCGTCTTCTTTGAACTTTTATCATCTATCCGCAACCAACTTGAAATGCAACGCCTTTTATAGAATGCCTTCTTTTCTGACATAGTCCCTTTCCAAAATCTCGATGTGGAATCCATATTCTTATTCCGAAATGCTGATAGGTACCGATCGACTAATATAAGATGGGTTCGTAAACGATACTTATCCTGTATCAATCCCGGACGTCCACCTCCGCCAACATTTACCTAAATATGCCTTGTTCGTGAGTTTTAAGTTCTCAATCGCTAGACCTTCTTTTTTATCTTTTTCTTTTTTGGGCGTTCATACCGTTCTCAATATAACATGATGGTAACTTTTTTCAACAACCATAGGGAAAATGGTAGGATTTGATTTTCAGATTCTTTTATTCGTATAATATTTCTTGGGTTCTCATTTCTTCTTTAATTTATTTAAATTTGTTTTCTACGAGAATGTTTTGTCTTTGATTAAGGTGGGACCTCATGGTCCTCGCCTGCATGGGACAAGTTATTCTAAACGAAGGTTGCAAGGCAAACCCATTTGCAACAATAACATCAACGCTGCACACTTTTGGTGACTATTGAATGTGAAGCGAGTTCCCTTTTTCCCCCTAATACGATAAACCTTTTAGTTTTGAAAGGAAAAAATACCAAGGTCTCTGAATTTCTAAAGAATATGGAAGCTGAGAGAAATGCTTATATGGTTTTGGAGTTTAATAATATAATTTTATCTGCAGATAAAACGAATTATTATGACATAAAATTCGAGCTTTATATATTTTAAATTCTATTTCAAATACATATTTGACCGATTTAAATTATATTTCAAATAGAATTAGTCAATTTTCTATTCTGAAGTAAAGCTATTATATCAAGACCGCGGATTAGTTGCTTTATAAGCCAATGACTTACAATGTGCGTCTCCAAATGGAAGGAATTGATGCGAAGAGTGTGTATATGGGCCAAGGTGGTTAAAAGAAAGTGGGGGCCAATCATATTGGGGACCTTAAACAACCATTGGTTGTGCAGTCACTTTGTCCTTTCTATTTCTTTTCTATTTGCACTTCATTCTATTATTTACTTCTTCTTTTTTTCTTTATTTTTTTAATTCTTCTTCTTTTGATGCAATTTCTTATCCTAGACTAGAAACCAGCCACATTTCTCGAAGTGGCCCATCTGATTTGCTTATTTAGGGGATTGATTGACGTTATGTCAATAAGAATGCTATTAACTAAATAACTACTTAGTATTGGAGTTTAAGGGCATTCACACCCAAAATTAGGATGGTAACCGAGCCGAGCTTGAACGAGCCAACCTTTGTCCGAGCTTAGCTCGGATTAGTTTATGCTAGCTCAAGCTCGGCTCGAGTTCATCTCGAGCTGAGCAGGTATGGCTCATGTTCAGCTTGTTAGCTTACCGAACCTTAAACGAGCCAAAGTTGAGCTCAGGTGCATCTTCTATTAGGCAATCTCTGAAAGGAAAACGATAAAGAGATATTTGGTGGAGTCTGAGAATAGGTTAATGGCTATTAGAAGTGTTTTAGAAGAAAACATGAAAGTATTTTGTAAGAGGCTAGACTGGGAACAACAATTATAGAGCCGAAGACCCAGGGCTATAAGATATGGAAAGATTAAAAAAAATGAACATCTAGAGTATGGAACGGGTCTAGATGCTGGGTTTTATATTCATCTCAGTTGCATTTTATATACTTTCCCTTGATTGAATTAATTGTCTTGAGAGTTGTATAAAATCTGCTCTATATTACATATTACTGTTTTTTTCCAACTGTGGAACCGAGCCAAACTCGAGTCAATACCGAACAAGCTTGCCTGAGCAGTTGGGTTTCGGTGCCCGCGCCGCGGAAACCGCGGCCGAGAAGGAAGCGAAAGCAAAAATTGTAGTGAACACCGAACACTCGTAAAACCCAAGATTCGATCCATATATCTAAACTAGCTAATTAAAAGTGCAATGGTTGAGATAATACAACTTTTGTCGCGTGTCCACCCAATTGTGGAAGACTCATCCAAGCTCGTAGCCGTCAGGATCGCGTTTGAGAATCGACCACCCTTATCGAAGACGATTCATCCGAGAGAATCTGGAGGAGGCTCTAACCAACGATTCAGACTTGCTAGATTTGGATGGTCGGTGATGCAGAAACACTTCATTAAATTTCTCTCTCTAAAATCTATGCTCAAAATGAAAGCAAGAAGAAAAAAGAGAAGGAGAGGGAATGAAGCAACCATGGAGCATGAAGCTCAGGTGTGGAATGAAAAATCATCAAGTGAAGAAACAAATGAGAATGACTTGCTTTTACAACCATGGTGCAATAGTGCACACAAATGATTTTATCATTTTAAAAGCACCAAGTCATACCTCTCTACATGCATGCACCATACTTCATAACTCCTTTACACCTCATTTCTTTTTATTTTTCTAAATAGAAAAATAAATATGAGGCATCCTTCTTCTAGAAGTATTCCCGTATAAATACGGAATACATCACCATGTATATATATTGCTACACATACGCGTATCCGTATAAAAATACGGATAGCACTAAAGAGAGAAAATAAATAGTGAACAATAATACTAAAATATATGTATCAAAATACATACATAAATTATTAAATCAAAACCTGATTTAATAATCTGGCTTAATCCAAAGACGGCTGGTATTATCAACCGCCCAATTAAAGTCCGTGTATCCTATACACTTATTTAATTGGATCCCTGCTCGTACCAACGTATGGCTCCTATATCTGTCGCCTGAACCGGAAAAACCCTCTGTGTGGGACTCTAAAAACTCGACAATACGCTGGCAGTGGGTTTAACCACAAGCACGTCAGCGGCACTAGCTGTATATAACGGCTACCGAGGTACTTGTCGAAAGAAGGGTCGACAATCAAGTACGTCCTTACCCTACTGAGCCTGAATGTGACAATCTCTGTACAGTCTGGTCTCTTCGTCAAAGAGTATCGCATATCGGGTCGAGGGGGTGGATAACGTCACACCCCTACTAACCCGACAAGTCGTGTCTGAGTCAAGCTCATCACCAATAGAGATACTACTGATCAACTATCAGTAAATCTCATCCATCGTGGCCACGGATTTTTGGTGATAGCTAACTGAACGCAGCGTGATATCGACCCCTAATACCAGGAGAGACGAATCCGTGACAGTCGACCACTGCCTCTATGTGGCTCGGGATTGTACCCAACTAAAACCTGTTTACACGATTCTTTTGAGCCGTGGTCGGGTAGTAATCAAAGTACAGTGGGAACTCACACGAGACAAATGACGACTTCAGGTCAAAAGACTAACCTGTTGTAGGGTGTTTTTCGTCACCCCATTGAGATGGGAATGCGCGTGCGCTTGTCAGGCACATTACAGACTCCCCTGCCTTGGGTAGGCTGGGGTTTATTGATTGCGGGGATCCAAATCTCCGGCAGCCACGGACTAAGCTGCCGTTAATTACCCCTCGCTTTTGGAGCAAGAGAACCTCCGATTAACAGGTCAAACAGGTCATGCGACAGTGTATGTGTGTTGTGTTTTGAAAGGGGTTTTTAGATATATCGGGGGCTCGGCAGAGTTTTTACAGAGGTCCCGCTATCCGGATAGCGGGCTGGGGGTCAAGAGGGCTAGCAGCCTTCTTGCGGGGTGCGGAGCAGCGCCCCGTTAGAAATTTTTTTCTAATAGGGACAGTGTCGTGGAGTATGTGTGTGTGTGTATATGTATATATACATATATATAAAAAAGGGAAAAAGGCATCCAAAGGATGCGTGGGAAAAAGTGCCAGCGCTTTGGGTGCTAGCGCCCTACGTGCCAGGCACGTGGACGCTCGGGCTCTAGCGTTTTGGGCGCTAGCGCTTTGAGCGTCAGAATGCTAGCACCCCACGTTCCAGGCACGCGGGCGCTCGGGCGCTTGCGCTCTGGGCGCTAGCGCTCTGAGCGCAAGAACGCTAGTGCTTTGAGCCCTAGCGCCCCACGTGCTAGGCAGATGGGCGCTCGGGCGCTAGCGCTTTGGGCGCTCGGGCGTTAGCGCTTTGGGCGCTAGCGCCTCACGTGCCAGGCACGTGGGCACTCGGGAGGCAAAAGGGATTTGGTCCCTGCAATGGGAGTTGTACTCCCATAAAGGAGCAGTTATTATTTTGTATATATGTATATATATGAGGAATTAAACTCCTAAGATATTTTGAAGCTGATGAAGGGGGCTTCTCCCCTTGAGCCCTGGATCTTCCCCAAAGTAGGGTTTCTGAAGATGGGTCTCCTTCTTCTTCCTTTGTTGGCCGGATCTTGAAGATCAAGAAGTATGAGATTTTTAAAATCTCTCTTTTCTGAGATCTGATGGAAGATCTGAGTTCTCCTTTATGGGTTTTGTGGTGAAAAACTATTTAGTTTTATAAAAGGAAGAGTAAAACTCTTGATTTAATTCAAAAGAAAGAAGAAGATTTTAGAACCTTGAGGAAGGAGAAGATCACAGATCTTGATACTTTTTTTAGGAGAGAGAAAAAAAGTTGTTGGGATATTTTCATTATCCTTACCTTTATAAGCTATACACTTTACATATAGCCCCTTGGGCTCTACAAAAATGGCATTCTGCCCATCCCATGGCTCATGTGTCATTTCTTTTTGCACATGAGCCATGGGCTTTACAAAAATTTGGCTCTATGCCCATTTTTCTTACATTTATTCATAAAATAGAATAAAAGTAATACACCAAAATTATTTATTACAAAATTTTTATTTTGGCATGGGGGGAGGCCGGCCGCTCCATGTTCGGGCTTGACCCGGGCATTGGCCCACTTGACCTGGGCTTGGGCCCACTTGGCTTGGGGTTAACTTTGATTTTGACTTGGTCAACCGGGGTGTAAATTTTGACCCCAACACCTATACTCATGCCACCTGAGAACTTCCATCCGACGATAGATATAATATCATCTAGAAGTTCTCGGCGAGTCCGTCCGGTGTACTCACCTTCAGTGAGCACCTGTATACTATCTTAGGTGACACAACACCAATAACTTGTGAGACCGACCACCGCTCCTCGTCGGGGTCTAGAAGCGTATACATAAGTCTATTTTGGAATATCGATACTCAGTCTCGATATTCTTACGACTAGAGACATTTAAGGATGTGCTTATGGAAAACCCAACTCTCACATATATGATCGCCATCATAATGCTGGTCGTCAAGCAACAATCCTACGGGCTTCATCAATGATGAAGATAAACCAGATAGCACACTATACCCACAGCTCGTGTGCTACCAAATACCCAACTTCTCTACTAATCAGTTTCGCAAACTATATTTGTGAAACTTAATTTGTTCGAGAAATAACCTCAGTGAGTGGATCTGCTACAATATTCCAACTTCATCTCTCCATATCTCAACTTTGCGGAGATTAACAATCTCCCAAAATGAGCGATACCCCGCCTCAAGAATTTGTCTGGATACCTGACGGGACCAAGTTCATCAGTGAACAACTCCATCCAACAAACTTCTTGGGCTGTATTCTCTATTGAGTTATAACCGGTCATCCTGCACCATAATTATCTCAGTATCCCTATTAGAACACTATCCAATACACTGATCCTCAGAAGAGGCTAAACTTAAGACTCTGACAGTATCTCTGTCATCCAGATCACCTTGAAAGCCTGAACTGATAACCACTTCTCAGAAGAGGCTGTCGTTATTTTATACCAAGAACATCCTCTTATGTTCTTTACTACTTCCTTTTGTTTCTCGAGAATTGGATTAATATATGTTTGTTGCAACTAGTGCAAAAGCAATATCTAGAGTCGTATAAGACATTGCATGATTGACTCAATTGCCTAAGTAAATGATATGTCATTCATACCAGTCCCTCTCTTCATCAGTCCAAAAAACATCCCTTTCAGAGAGGGTGACTCCATCACCTGCGGGTACATCACCACGCCAGGAGTCGACCATTCTAAAATACTTTTAGAATGCTGTCCATGTACCCGATTGGGAAACTTCCCAAATCTAGATCTAAAACCAGAATTATCTATCTGGTATTGTACAAGACATTGCATGATTGACTCAATTGCCTAAGAAAATGATATATCATTAATGCCAGTCCCTCTCCTCATTAGTCTAGAAGACATCTCTTTAGAGGGGGTGACTTCATCACCTGCCGGTACACTACCACGCCACGAGTTGTCCATTCTAAAATGCTTTTAGAATGCTGTCTAAGTACTCGATTTGGAAAACATCTCAAATCCATATATAGTCACCAGAATTCCTGATATACTATCCACATCCAACATAGAGAAAACACTATGTGTCAACCAAAGTTTGACCGATTGTAGTATAGAAACATCATTTCCTGTCTGGAGTATGTCATCCAAATCCAGGACAATACTCCCTACATCCTTCTTACTAGGTTCGTCTTTTTTTTTGGATGAAATCAATCACTTTGACTGTCACATCAAAACAGATAATCTGTCTCCGCTATCCATATTTCAGTTTACAAACAGACATAAGCAACTTGCACACCTTCCGCTGCTCCCACCGACTACGATAACCCTCTGGCAGAGTCCTATACACGTGCATTTCTAAAATCCCATTTGGAAAGACGTTATAGTCAACCACCTGTCAGATATCATATCCATGAACTGCATCAGTGCAAAAAAAAAATATCCATATGGATTTCAGCGTAGACACTGAAGTAAAAGTCATATCACAATCCACAACGGGTATATGATGAAAAATCTTTACAACAAGTCTAGCAATATTAGTGTTCCCCTCCGAATGGCGGCGCACAGGACCGCGATGTCCTGACGCTGAGATTCAGGGCAGATGCTATTTGGTTTTATCCGTCCACCTCTCCGATGATGCCAAGTTGATTTATGACACCGTGTATCGGAGGTTTAGATGGATGCGGCCGATGTGGGAGACTTCGTCAGATTCCCCCTCGCTTGAGGGGTTTTTGATTGTGGGGACGCTCTTCCCTGCAGGCGCAATCCCCTGCAGTTAATTACGCTACCGCATCGCGGTAACAACTTTCTCCTTCTCCAGAATTTCACTTCGTGTCGTGTGTGTTTGTTTTGTTTGTGGTTGCCCGTGGATTGTATACGGAGACTGAGTAATGCCGTCGCCCGTAGGACGTGGATTAGTCCAAATCCGTATTTACTTAGATTTGGGTTTGGTGTTTTTAGTTTAAGGATGCATTAGTCACGTTGCGGCTAAGATCAACATAAACGTTCGTTAAGGATACGATAGTCCTGCTTGAGACTAAGATCAACTTAACGTGATAATCCATTTAATATCTGGCCATCGGGACTCGTCACCTTTCTAACGTCGTTGAAGGATTACAACGGCAGATGTCAGAGGAGTTCAGAGATGTACCCTTGAACCAAGGTTGATTTGGAGTTTTATAGTTCGTTTGAATGTTTAAGGATACGTTAGCCGTGTTTGGGGGCTAAGATCAACTTAAACGGGATCGTTTAGATCCAGCAAAAGAGTATTTGGAGGCTCTATTGCTCCAGTTTAGGGACGTGGTGGTCCGTATTCCAGTTTAAGGACGTTCCGGTCCCATATTAGTTTAAGGACGTTCCGGTCCAATATTAGTTTAAGGACGTTCCGGTCCATATTGATGTGTGGTCGTCGGGACCCGTCACCTCTCTGACGTCGTTGAAGGATTACAACGATAGGTGTCGGAGGAGTTCGGAGATGTACCCTCGAACCGGTAGTAAATTGATTTAAGAGTTGCTCAGTCAATTTAATTTAAGGACTTACGGCCAAAATTGGGCTAAGTCCAGTTGAAAATGTTCAACATTTTATTTGCTTTTGCGTTGCATTTCTTTTTATTTTTATTTGGGCTTTGCCCAGAAAGGATGCAGAGCATCAATTTGTTTTGGGCTCTGCCCTTTATGATGCAGAGCATCAATTTTATTTGGGCTCTGCTCTTTTATCGCTTTGCAATTTATTTTGGCCTGCTTGGTCTTTTAATTGGGCCTGGCCCTTCAGAAAATGCATTGCATTTTCAGGCGCTTTGCGCCAATCAGAGAGCGTAAGCGCTTGTGGTGATGACACGTGTCATGCAGCGCAGTGCACTGCGCTAGTACGCTACGCTTGCGCTGCTGACACGTGGCGCGCTCTGATGAGTTGCGCCAATTTCAGAGAGTAAAACTCTATTCAAAAGCGCATAGCGCAAATGGTTCAGACGCTGACACGTGGCGCTCTCTGGTGGCTTGCGCCAGCCCAAGAGCGCAACAGTGCAGATTTATAAGTGCAAAGCACTATTAATTTGAGAATCTTTTAGATTCAAGAACCAATGGTTCATAAAAGTGCAAAGCACTATTTTATTATTATTATTATTTTTTATTAAAGATCATTGATCTTGTTTTTAGATCTATGATCTGTTCATAAGAGAACTTTCTCTTCCTTCTAAAGGTTTTTACCTTTTTGTTCTTGAGGAGTTCTTCAGAGTTCTCTTTCCCCCTTTTTTATAGAAAATGTTGATGCCTTTGAATTGAGGTCTGGGGTCTCTTTTATAGTGCCCATAAATTAGTTAATTTTGTTGAAGAGATCTTTCTCTGAGTGATTTGGGGAATTTTCCCCACCGTTGGATCTTTGATCCAAGGGCTTCTGTTTTACAGAAGAAAATCTTCTTGTTTTAACAAGAACAGAAAGATTTCTTTATTCTGTTTGGCGCAAATGCCCCAGCGCGTGACACGTGTCGCGCAGCGCACAGCAACTGCGCTAGCACATCTAGCGCATCTGCGCTGACACGTGTCGCGCAGCGCACAGCGCAGCGCAACTGCGCTAGCGGATCTGCGCTGACACGTGTCGTGCAGCGCAGAGCGTAGCGCAACTGCGCTGACACGTGTCGCGCAGCGCAGTGCCTGCGCAACTGCGCTAGCGCATCTGCGCTGACACGTGTCGCGCAACGCAGTGCCTGTGCAACTGAAGCGTTGCTTCCTTTAATTTTGCTTAAAATAGAGTTTTGCTCTGATTGGGCGCGCCTTCTTGGGCGCTGCGCTGACGTATCAGCGCCTGACATGTGGCGCGTTGCGCCCGAGATTTGAAGCATTGCTTCAAAATTTTGAATTTTGAATTTCAACAGAGCTTTGCTCTGATTGGGCGAAACAAATGCCCCTCACCGTTGCGCTCACGTGGCACACACATGAGTGCAGCGGTGGCAAACTCCTGATCGTTGGATCAAGGGGTGAGCTGAAGGGGCGCAAGCGCTTATAAATAGGACCCTTGGTCTTTAGTAAATGTTTTACCATTTTCAAGAATCTTGATTTTCAGAGCTTTGCTCTTGCTTTTGAGAACTTTAGAGCCTTGCTCTCGTTTCTTTTCAAGAACTCCAGAGTTCAGATTTTAGATCATCTTAGGTAAAATTTAACTTAACTTAAATTAAATTAAATTAACTTTAATCAACAGAGCCTTGCTCTTATAGATCTTTGATCTAAAGAAAACCCGTTTGGGGTTTCACCAACAGAGCCTTGCTCTCAAGAGTTCATAGATCTACAGAGATCTTGTTTCATGGATTTTAACCCATGAACAAAGCTCTGCTCTTGGATCAAATGTATATCTTTTTGATCTGAAGAACTCCTAAGAGTTTTCATGGATCTTTGAGATCCCAAAATTTTTAATCTTTAGGAGTTTAAAGAAAAATTTTCTTTTAATAGATTTTCTCATCATTATCACAGAGCTAGGCTCTTTTTAAGGAATTTTATTCCCCTGATACCAGAGTTTGACAAGTGTCACTCTGTGACAGAGCTTTGCTCTGAAAGAGGAGATTTTCTCTTTGTCTCTAGGGATTTCCCATCAATGAGGATATTCTTTTGGGGATCTTTTCATTAATTGACAGTCTCATCCAATGGTGGGGCCGTCTTATTAAATGATGTACTGTCGTCCAGATTTCGTGGGCCCCCTCTTTGGTCCCCCTATCCACTGCATTGCGGTATGGTATAAAATTTTTAAAATGTTGAGCGTTGGAATTATAATACCGACGACTAATTTTTGTCTCTTTGCAGGAAACATGTCTGCCAATTTGTCTTTTCCGTTTGTTCGCTCGGAGGGAGGGTCTCCCCAGGCACCGGTGGACCGTGTGGTGTTCGCTCTCATCAAGGATCATGACCCCGAGCACAAGAATCTTCACTTGTAGGGTAGGTGGTACAATGAGATCATCCAGGGTCGTCGAAGTTTCGGTTTCGCCACGCCGTCTGAGCCAACTTCTTCACTCCCCTACGCAGATGAACCCCCGGTGAAGTATGCCGTGGAGGTCAAAAATTGGAATTCGGATTACCTCCTCCAGCCTGCGATTGGTGCTATCCCCGTGCAGCCGCCGCCAGCAATAGATATTTTAGGGAGGAGAATTTGTCAGGGTGAAGCACGCCCTTGGGGACAGGCTTATAATATTGGATTGATCCCACGACCGCCTGTCGGATATTTGCAATGGGCCCGGTACATCCTATAAGCGAAGAGGACTCATCTGATGAGGATTGGCTTGTACTCGGCCATTTACGTCTCGCTCTTTGAGTATCCTTCTCCTCCAACGTGGTGGGTTAAGGCTTTTATCGAGCAATGGAATATCCCCACCCACACCTTCGTGATGACGGACCGGGAAGTCTCTATCTCCTTGGAGGAGTTTGCTGAAATCTCGGGTCTGCCGATGAGGGGAGAGCCTTACGAGGAGCTGCTTCCTCCCGATGAGTACGTCTTTGCCACCAAGCCGCTGGTGTTTGACCTAACGCCGGAGAACGCTATTCAGCACCAGTACCCGGGCTTGGTTAAGGTACTGGAGATCTATGAAGGACTCTATCTGGAATCGGGCATCCGGGGTGTCAGTTTCGCAGATTTTATTGCCCGCTTCATTCGACCGGAGTTCTTATCGGAGCGGAGCGAGAAGTTCGCCCAGCTCGACGACCCTTTTGGATTCGGTTTGGATCGCCGACCCACATCGGAGGATGACCACAAAGACTTTTACCTCCCTGGTGCTGCCGTCGTCTTTTTTTCAGAAATCGCCGTCCCCGACATGGATGAAGAGACCTTCTTTATAGGGTTCTTGGGCTTGTGGTTGTGCAGTTTTGCTCTTCCTATGCATCCACGCTATATGCGGCCGACTGTTTTCTACCCAGCGCATCGGATGGTGGCTGGTTTGCAGTTGTCAGTAGGAATCGCCGGACTGGCTTATCTTTATAATGGACTTAGCGTAGCGGCGGACGCTAGTGAGCTTGGGGTGCAACCCGCCAACTTCCCGATGCACTACTTTACTTCTTGGATGGAAATGCACGTGCACGGGGTGTTTGGCGCCCATAGGATTCCTCTCTTTTTTGAGAAATGCAGGCTCCCAAGGGTCATACGGTTGGTCGGGGCTTCGATCGTAGTTGCACCTCCGCGGGAGGCTAGGGGGCTGCTCCTTCGACCACACCTGGTCGGGGCGAAGGTTTCCTTCTTGGATAAGGTCATAACAATAGGCTCAGAGACCACCAAGTCGGTAGTGTCGCTACGTGATGATTTTAAAGACCGGGCTTCCATACTGAAGGCTCGGGAAATCCTCCATCTTTACTCCATTCGGCCGGGCTACCTGGTGTTCAGGCAGAATGAGACAGCACTCTTCATGAGGTATAATCCTCACCGGTTTGCTCAGCAATCGAGCTACAACCAAGGGATCCCGATGGAAGCCTTCTTGGAAAAGCCCGTGGTTAGCCGAGAGGGGATAAAGAACGCAATGCACCACTTTATGCGGCTTAACACGGGTTCTTTTTTCTTCATCAGCGAGCTGAGCTGCATCCCCAAAGTCCTCAACGCGTACGTGGCTTGGTATGCGCATGCTATGGGTCCAGTTATCCAAATAGAAAAACGCATGCTGGTTGACCGCAAGGGTGCGCCTCCCGGCGGCGATCGCAAGGCTCCTTTGAAGCCGAGGACCCCGGTTATTTCTCCATTGAAAGGTGCTGGAGTCGGACCTCCGCGCGTGTTGAGCCCACCGCGCGGATTTCCGCTTCGCGATATTGTGGATGCGCCACCAGCCTCCCGTGCTCCAGTGGAGGCGGTAAATGTGGTATCGCCAGAGTCTGGTGCAGGCGAGGATATCGGGACCCGCCGCCCCAAGGCGTCCGCCAAGCGTAAATCAGTCCCGGGTGCATCCAGAGCTGGCGGGCAAAAGAAGAAGAAGTCGCTCCTTTCCCTTGACGCGATTCTTGGCTTAGAGCCTAAGGCCCCTCTTACCGAAGGAATAAGTGAATATGGCAGCAATAAGGGCTTCGCGGTAGACCCCGCAGACACCGACCTGGCGGCCGCCATTGCGGCTTCTGAGCGATCAGCGAGGCTTGAAACGTGGTTGAGTAAACTCGCTGAGTCAGGTAATTATTAGCTGCTCTCCTCATTATTTCATCGCATTTTTCATCATTATTCTTGACTAATACTTTTTCCCATTTTCAACAGGTGTCTCTACCGAAGAAGCTATTGCTGCCTCTTTGAAAACCTTCCAAAAGGAGGAGGAGAAACGCGCTTTAGCGGGCGCCGGTATGTCCCACCCCCCCTTTTTTTTAAAACAAATTTCGTCATTCTTTTCGACGATCAACCTGACTTTCTTTCCTTGTTTCTTTCTAAGGGTTATACCAGTCGACGAAGAGATCCTTCCGGAACCCGTCACTGGAGCTCCGGTCTCGTCGGGGCTGCTGCAAGAGCCTCGACTTGACAAGTCGACGAGGGATGCCTTGAAGATCTTGGAGGCATCCCTGTATACAGACGAGGACGCCTCAATGAGAGAGGCTCTGGTGAGGTCCGTCTCAACGGCCCAGGAGGAGAAAAAGCGGCTGAGGCGCGAGGAGAAGGCGCGTCGGACTGCTTTGGCTACGGGAGCGGGCCCAAGCACCGTCCCTCGGGCAGATACTCCTTCCGAAGAGGCCCCTGTCTCCCTATCCACTGCTCACAGACAAGTGGCGCGCCCGTTCGAAGCGCAAATGATAAGTCCACTTCAGGTAACATTTCTTTCAGAATTTTTATTGTGAGAGTTATAATGCCGATGGTTCTTATATATATTATTTTGCAGGGCCAAGTCCGACCAAGGGTGAGACGGAGACCGTTGAACTCCGGGGAACAGAGGAGGCGGTGCCTGTCGAACCCGAGCCGACAATAGGCAACATCGTTGAGGCCTTGGAGCCTGATACGGAGGTTGAGGGGCCTATAGCCGAGAAGGTCATTGATGCCCAGCCTGAAGTGGCGGCAGATGAAATGATCATTATAACTGAGCCCAGGGTGGTGACGGACGAGGCACTTGAGGCTGGAGACCTCGTGGTGGATGAGACGACCGCGACTACTGAACCTGAGGGAGTAGTGGGTGAGGTGGCCATGATTCCCGAGGATGAGCCAACCGCTCCTTCTCTGGAGTCTGGCAATGCTCCAGTTATAGCCCTCCCTATCTATGGTCCTCCGCCGTCTCTCGGTCTCGCGAGCACGACAACGGTTCCCATTGAGTCAGGTGATGAGGCCACGGGCGGTGGCCTCATGTCAACAGAGGAAGGAATCGCCTCCATTTCAGCTGGCAGCTCATCAGGTAAGTCCGAAGTTGCTATCTTCTTTATCTTACCATCCTTTCTGACAAGTTCACATTTGTTCGTAACACAGGTGCAACCAGTGCTGATGCCCCGTTGCTCACGGGAGCGCCCTCGACTACTGCTTTAACGGTGGTCACCTCTCAGCCTTCTCTCATACCGTCAAAGATGTTGGAAGGTATGGGTTCGCAACTTATTAATCTCACTTTTCAGACATATAATTTGTGTACTAAAGTCATATTGTTGTGTCTTTTCAGGAGTGCTCTTTGATCATGTATATCAGATGTTTCTCCCACACTTCTCCTTCCCATCCGAACTTGCTTCTTCCTCCGGCGGCGCTGGTGAGTATGATTTCCATTGATATCTTTCTTTTTTACTGATGGAATTACTTCTAACCCTTTTTTTATCCTGACTGCAGCGCTACAGATTGAAGGAGGGGATACAAGATCGGCTGTGCCACCGGTCTTTCCAGCCTTTCCACCTGTCTCAACTGGTACAGCGACCATCACATTGATAACTTCCCTCTCTTTATTTTCTGTACTGTAATCTGATCGCATCCTGTTTCTTTTCAGCTGTCGTTCCGGCCTCGGCACCTTTCGAGCCTCGTATTATAATGTCGGCGGGTCCTTATCTGAGAAGTCCGTCTTCAAAAGGCGCCGTAAATAGTCTACGCATGTTGAGTGACTATGTCGAGGAACTCAACGTTGAAACTCCTACATCTGCCGCAGACTTCGCTACGGTGGTTAACCCGATGCTAGCAATACTCGTTAACTTTCATGATGAGGGCCTCATCGCATTTTGGGTTAACCGTTGCAGGGAGATCGAGGCCCGCCTGTATCACTTGGAGTCGCTACATCCCGCTCCCGAGACCTTGGCTGCCAGCAATCAAAGAACAGCGTGGATTGAGCGGAGCGATTCTTACTTCCGCCATCTCGAACAAGAAGTTATTTCAAGGCGTAAGGAGTGCGGTGAGACCTCGAGCAAGTCTGCCCAGCTGCGTGTTCGGGTAGAGGCCAATGCTGTACGGCTGAAGGCTGCCTTTGAGGGTCTTCTGCAATGTCTTTCTGAAGGGTTATCCTTGAGGCAATAGCTTGACGTTGTCGAGCGGGAAGCACCCAGCCAAGAAGCAGCCCAGAAGGCAGCCGAGGAGCAACTTTCATCCTTTTTACAGCAGCGGACCCAGGTGGAAGCAGAGGTGGCCGTGGCAGCTGCTCATGAGGAGGCGCTGAAGGAAGTGCGAGAGCAACTTGTGGATTTACTAAAGACACTTCCTCCTCAGTAGCTATCCCTCTTTGTATCATTTGTGCTTGTAGATGAAAGAATGTGTATATATATATTTTTTATTCTTTAACACAATGTATTCTGTACCCAATCAAGTTTATGAATAAAAGATACACATTTTCTGTAATTTCTTGTATCATTTCTCCTCCTTTTCTTTCTTTTATTATCAGGACGCCACCTTAGTAAACATGGTCAACAGATAATAGAGCACGCATCTTGACTTTCTTAAGAAATAGCGATGGCTTAGGCCGCAGGTTCAGATCTGTCACGCCCCGCTTTCCAGAGTACGCTAGATTGGGCATGTGATATAGCCAACCATGCTACTTGTGGGTAGGAAGCATCCATCCACAGTCACATTACGGCTGTAGAGATATCAAGAACAAGATAAAATTTTCTAAAACATGTCCATAAACCAGAATAACAGGAGTCAATAATAAATAAATGCGGAAGAAAATGATCCAATACAAATAACTGAAAAGTATGTCCCATAATGCGGGCTCACATCAGGAAATAAATGCAGGAAATAAAACTAACTAATACTAACACCTCACAGCTCAGCCTGCTGGCTGAAGTACTTCTGCTCGGACTGCGACAGCGGTACGGAATCTGGGCCATGCAAAACCCAGACGTCAGCGCGTCATGTCATCAAGTAGTATAATAGGAACAGTGTAACAGGCAATGCAAAATAAACATGAATAAAACGAGAGTAGCAAATAATGTGAATCAAGCAGTGCAGGGTAGTGTGCAGTGGGTAACTAAACTGTTCTATCAGGTTTTCTATTCTAAAGTCTTTGAAATCAATTTGAGTAATCCTCCATGTAACTCAAAGGATATGTCCCGTTACCCCCCGGAACCACGGATCGGGAATATGTGAACCAATAGTGGTTCTGTCCCGTTACCCGACCACGGATCAGGAAAAATGTAAGAGTCACGAATGGCTCTGTCCCGTTACCCTCCGGGACCACGGATCAAGTAATACCCTTTTAAGTTACACTTTAGTTTACACTTTTGATTTTCCCATACCCCCAAGCTATGTATGTCGAGTCAGGTATTCAGTAATCAAGAACTAATGCCAATACAGGATCAGGTAACAGCAGATTTGTCTGGATAGACAACAGGAATGGTCCATGAGGACTACATGTCAGGTTTGTTGGCATTAGGCACGAGATCAGGTAACAGGTCAGGTCATGGTACATCAGGTCAAGTCAATAGTAAACGGTACAATACTATGTCAGGTGTATCAATATATATCATGTGTAACAAAGTCAAGTCAAGATGTAACAATATCGTGGGTGTGCTCACAAAAGATATATAATCGAACAGGGGATTAACAGCAGGAAATAAGCAATAAATTAAACAACAATAAGCAGTTCATTCAATCACAATAGTGCATTAATATAGTGCAGCCGTTTTATTATATTAACAGGTTTTGAGCACCCTTAGCGGTGCAACAGTTTAAATGATGATGCAATACAGTTATATCAAGCCTTTGAATACGAATATCCGAATGTAATAGAACTACATGGGAAAGTGCTACAATCCATTAAACGGTAAAATGTGATTAACAGGTAAACTTGGTTCTTAGGTTAAAAGTGGCAAACTGTAATTTTTATGTTAACTGTAAAATGATATATGTCATATTGCAACCAAATGAGAAAATAACTATACCGAGTTAAGTTTTGCAGGTTTAATGAGTCAAAACATATATAATTGTATAGTATAGCATGTAGCAAGTGATACTTGCCTCGACGGTCGCGAACCGGGAAAAACGGAACGTAACGTCGGCGGGGAAACACGCGACGGACGCACGGTTCACGGATTGAACCCAAACGACGAACCAAGGGACCTCATGGGTCAGAGCACTCTGCTGGATCGTCAGGACACGCCACTGGCACGGCCGGATTCCGGCGAACAGCGACAAAACAACCGGAAAAGTTAATGCACGGCCAAGGGATAAACCGGAGGGGAAAAATGGAAGGAGGAAGGGGAGAGAGGGCTTACTGGTGTTGCAGAGGGCGTGACAGCGATGGGGTCGATGGCGGTGGGGCGCCGGCGAGGAGGTTGCAGGTGACGGGCTAGGGCTGCGGGTATGGAAAAGGGAAAGAAAGTGGAGAGGGAGAGGAAGTGGTCGGGGCTGGTGCGCGCAGGTGATGAGGAGGTGCCGAAGGTAGCGCGGGTGACGACGACGAAGGTCGCCGGCGACGTCTCCGGCCGAACAGAGAAGGCACGGGGGTTGTCCGGGGTTGCTGCGGTGGTGATGTGCACACGGGGAGAAGGAGGGGATGTCGAGGTTGGTACGAGGAGGCGGAGGCGAGGGCAACGGTGGCGCTGGCGCCGGCGTCGGAGCTGCTGTGGCGACGGCGAAGGCGGCTAGGGCTAGGGTTCGCGATGGGTTAGCTTTTCTCGTGCTGGGAAAATATGAGGGAAGGACGTATATAAATAGGGAAGAGAGAGAGAGGGTTAGAGAGAGAGAGAGAGATAGAGAAAGGTAGAGAGAGAGAGACGTTAGAGAAAGGAGTTAAAGGAGGGGCCCACAGGGTTAAGTGCCCACGAGAAAGGCCAGTAAAGATTTTCAGGGATTTTAATAATATTTCAAAGATTTGTGAAAGTTAAAAATAACAGTAGTATATATATATATATAACGAAATATTATATGGTTAGAATATTATATTAATTTGGGATTTTGGCGCTAAACGAAACATTTCCAAATTGCGTCCGGGTTGGGTCCAAAAATTTGAAATTTAAATAATAGGATTTTAAGCGGGTTCCAAATTTTAAAATGAAATGTTTTATGATGAAAAAGCATACCCCCAAGTCGGACACCTGTACGCGCGCGTAGTCGTCCAAACTCGCCCGTTTCACCGAACGGGACGAGAACTCGACGCACGGACGCTACCACGCGGCTAGGGGTGACGAGTAGGCCAAGATAGATATTTTTATTTTTATTTTAGGTGCTAAAATTTGTTATATGCAGAAAAAACCTTTCCAGATAAAATTTCACGGTAAGTGTCAAACAGGCAAGCTAAAAGAAATGAGTAATATCTAACACTCAACCAGTAACAGAAAAATAGTAGTGTTGGGCTCGGGTGTTACAAGATCTGCTGCCTAAGACTTTTTCAACTCCATGAGCCGTGAGGGTCTCGTAGAGACTTTTCTCCCTACGGATCGAGAGGATCTCGTAGGTGGTTTTTTCTCCTTAGGAATCGTGAGGATTCCTAAGTGTGGTTTTCTCTTATAAGTCGTAAGGATCTTATAAGAGAATTTTTCCTTCTTACGAGTCGAGAGGACCCGTAAGCGGTTGTTTCCCTCCCTGTCGAAACTCGACTTTGAAGAGTGAGACCCGTGGATGGTATGCAAGAGACCGTTTTGGGTCAACTTGTAGGGTCCCAGTGCTTAGGAAACAGGCTTCTTTTATGCCTACTGCCTGAGGCTTTATCTCACGAGTCGAGCCGCCTCAACAATTTCTTCACAAGTCGAGACGAATCGAGCATTTCTCGCAAGAATATTTTAATGTCTCATTTAACCTCTGCTCTTTACGACAGAAGCCTGTTAAGGTTGGTGGCACTTAGGGTTTTGTCCATCGTACCGTCGCATAAGCTGATATAGTTCTCGATAGGCAATCGTACTGTTCGAGTAGCCCTGCGACTGCCGTGTCTCTGATCCCTTCGGGGGCTGGACAAGACGTCTTCAAGCAATCCTCCTTGGTAGTTTGACCGTCGGAAGAGCAAGCGTTAGGAATTTGCCATGTCGCTTTTTACTTGAGGTTAGGCTTATTTTGGTGAGCCCCGATGAGTCATAACCACTCCGCGCTGGTGTGGGGATGATCTCCGATAGTCTTTCGGGCTTTATGTGAGTTGCCGTCAAGACCCTGAAGCTAGGAATTTGGCCTTTGCTTCGTTTGCTGGCATTGCGTCTGCTGTATCGAGACGAATGTTGCGGTGGGAACTAGGGATTTTTCCGTGGCTCCGTTTGTTTGATTGTCGCGTCCGAATCCCGCTGGAGGAAGAACGATGGGGTGGCAACTCGTCTGCTGTATCGAAACGAACGTCGGGGTGGAGCTGGAATTTTGCCTTGGCTCCGTTTGTTTGATTGTCGCGTTCGAATCCCGCTGGAGGAAGAACGCTGGGGTGACAACTCGTCTGCTGTATCGAAACGAATGTCGGGGTGGAGCTGGGATTTTGCCGTGGCTCCGTTTGTTTGATGATGTTGCGTCTGCTGTGTCGAGACGAACGTCGAGGTGGTGACCATTCCACACTGGTGTGAGATGATCTCCAGTTGTCTTTCTGGCTTTATATGGGTTGCCGTCAAGACCTTGAAACTAGGAATTTAGCCTTTGCTTCATTTGCTTTGTCATGTTCGAAGCTTGTTGGAGGAAGAACGTTATTGTTGACATTGCGTCTACTGTATCGAGGCGAATGTCACGGTTGTCTCTAGGTTGTTGCTGAATCGTCGAGACTTGGCTTCGCTTTTTGGCGGAGCCTGTCGGGAAGGTATGGTTCCCTCTTTGTTTGTGCCCCTGGATTGTGTACAGGGATTGCTGTGCTATCGTCTGCAGGGCATGTTACATATATATATTTTTTTAGATCTTTCCGCGATACTCTATCATTTCAGCTTTTATATCACGAAGGTCGCGATTGCCCAATCATTTCGGCTATTTTTCGCGGTGCCCAATCATTTCGGCTGTTTACTTTATTTTTACTCGCTGCCTTTTATTGCGAGTTGCCCAATCATTTCGGCTATTTATTTTATTTTTACTCGCTGCTTTTTATTGTGAGTTGCCCAATCATTTCGGCTATTTATTTTATTTTTACTCGCTGCTTTTTACTGCGAGTTGCCCAATCATTTCGGCTATTCTGCATGCACACCTTTTACTTGCTGCTTTTTATTGCAAGTTGCCCCATCATTTCGGCTATTTCGTATGCATGTGCGGCCTACTGGCTTTCCGCCGTAAACCTGGAATTAGACACCGATTTCGGCATCAACACCGCTACAACTGGGATATTGCCAGGAGCGAATCATCATTTGCCTCCGTCGATGTCGAACAAAGGTGGCTTAGCGAACAGGGTTAAGGCGCTGTCGACTAAGGCTTTTAACTTCATGAGCCGTAAGGGTCTCACAAAGGTATTTCTCCCTACAAGTCGTGAGGATCTTGTTGGCGTATTTTCTCCTTAGGAATCGTGAGGATTCCTAAGTGAATGTTCCTCTGTAAGTCGTAAGGATCATACAGGAGGGTTTTCTCCTTGTAAATCGAGAGGATTTACAAGGGTCGTTCACCATACGAACATATCCCCAATCACGGATGAAACTTGGTTGGGGGAATGTTTATTCGCGCCCGTGGATTGTATACAAGGGTCAGTATTGAGCCACTTGTAGGGCAATATCGGAAGTCGTGGGAGTTGCTTAAGCACAGGTTTAGGTCTCTGTAACTTAAGACTTTCAAATCTTATGAGCCGTGAGGGTCCCATAAGAGAGTTCTCCATACGAGTCGTGAGGATCTCGCAAGTGTATTTTCTCCTTAGGAATCGTGGGGATCCCTAAGTGTGCTGCTCCCTTTGTGAGTCGTAAGGATCTTACGCAGGCGGTTTCTCCTTACAAGGTCGAGGGGACCTTATAAGTGTCTTTTAACGAGGTTGTGCCCTTTCGGGTTTTCACGAACACTCGCCGGTAGCCCTGCTGTTTTTACTCACGGAGCCCTTTCGGGTTTTCATCCGTGCCCGTTTCGCTTATGGACATACTGTCTTTTTATTTTTATTTTTATTTTTATTTTTATTTTTTTTATTTACGAGGTCGCGCCCTTTCGGGTTTTCACGAACACTCGCCGGTAGTCCTGCTGTTTTTACTCACGGAGCCCTTTCGGGTTTTCATCCGTGCCCGTTTGGCTTATGGACATACCATTTTTTACTTTTTTTTTATTTCTTTTTTTTATTCTTTATATATATATATATTTTTTATATTTTTTTTATCTCGTCAGCCTAAGGATGCTGCGGTAGTAGTTTAAAGACATTTCGGTCATTTGCAAGTTTTAGGACATTGCGGTCCATCATTAATTTAAGGACATCTCGGTCCGCTGTCGCCGTATTTGAGGCGAATATCTAGTTTATTGACTTTTCGGTCTATGGGTCTTTCTCTATGACTGACCATGATGCCCCCGGCGTATCCATCTTTCTCGGAGCATGCGGTTGTGGCGGGTTCACCTTCCAATTTTCGGACAGCGCGAATTTGCCTTGTTGGTATTGGTCTTCGACCCAGTTCTTGAAGACGTAGCAATTCTCGATCAGATGACCTACCGTTTGATGGTAAGGGCAATAATTAGAATTATTAACATCGCCTAGCCACAACGGACGTTTTGGACTCGGCAGATTGATGAGTCTGTCGTACACTGCCAGCTCGAACAGTCCCCTTGTTTTATCTTGCGGAAACGAGTAAGGACGTTTCAACTTATCCTGGAGGGGTTTCCGCTTGTTGCTTTGGCGAGCAATCGGTCTAGGGTCACTTAATTGTTGTTGAGCGCTGGCGACGAAGGCCATTTTTCCTTTTCCTTTATCCTTTTTGTTCGCTCCGTTGTTTGCGGGGCCGGGATTTTTTCCGAGTAGCGTGCGATTGCATGGCTAAACGTTCTCACAGCTCCTCAATTCCTTCATTTTTGAAATAGATTCCCTGAGGGAAGGGTTGGGGGTAGCTTCTTCGTCAGAGTCACTTCCAAAGGTGATAATTTGCGATACCTTAGAGTCGGCCGTACGACAATCGTCGGCGGCTCTTTTGCGATCATCTATCGCATTTTTTCGACGTCTACAAGCTTCAAATTTTGTCCCGTCGAAGTGTTGCTTTTGAGCGACATACCCCTGCCACCAACGGTTAAAAGATTCGCAGTCTTCGGTAGGATGTATGATCTTCTGATGATATTAGCAGAAGGTAGGGCGCATCTCTACCTCAGCGAGAGTATTTTCTTCAAAGGGCGGTAGCTTCATTCCTACTGATAAAGCTTTGGCGAACCTTTTCCTCTGCTTGAATTTGTTTTTATCCGCAGTGGATGGCTTTTGATTTGACGGGAATGCCTTGGCTTTTTCCAGTATGGCCATTTCACGCTCTTGATTGGCTTTTGCTTTCAGACGAATTTCATTTAGGAAGACATCGATCAGCTCGTCTGATGGCTGTAGAATTTCCGGTTCGGGGTTCGCCATTGGTTTCTCGGCGCAAGAAGCTTCTTTATTATCTGTCAGTGAGTGAGAAATCACATGACAAGTCGCTACGTAGTCTTCGGATTCATCTGATGAGTTTTCTCCATCGTTTTCATCCTTGACTAAAGAACAAACTGCCCCCGGCGTGTCCGTCTTCTTTGGAGAGTGCGGCTGTGGTAGGTTTACCTTCCAGTTTTCCGACAATGCGAACTTGCCTTGTAGGTACTGATCCTCGATCCATCCCTTAAAGACGAAACAATCCTCAATCGGGTGACTTACTGTTTGGTGGTAAGGGCAATAATTGAGATTATTAAGATCGCCTGGCTGCGACAGACGCTTTGGACTCGGCAGATTAATGAGTCTGTTGCGCACTGCCAGCTCGAACAGTCTTCTCGTTTTATTCTGAGGAAACGAGTAAGGACGTCCTAGCCTCTCTTCGAGGGAAGGGCGTGGACGCACGTTGTTTTGGCGAACGACCGGCTTGGAGTTGTTCGACTGTTGCTGAGCATTGGCGAAGACGATCGCTTTCCCTTTTCCTTTCTCATTTCGGGAATCTGGTTTTGGAAGAGACGGTCTATGGCCCATCTGGTCCATTTGGGCTAATTTGTCGATCAAGGCCTGAAAGGTAGTCGGCCTGAAGAACATCATGAATTGTGAGATGGTCGCCTGCGGATCGAGAGTGCCCACAAACATGCCTACCGCAGGTGCCTCTTCTATGCGTTGTTCGCATTTCGACCATAGGTTTCGCCATCGTGTTGCGTATTGGACCCACGTTTCGCCTGGCCTTATTCTGGCATTTATTAGTGCTGTTATCGGGGTGCGTTCACTAGCACTCGCGAATCTTTGTGTGAACAGTAGCTCCATCTCCGCAAATGTTTTGACAGAGTCGTTAGGTAGCTCCGAATACCATTCAAAGGCTGTTTCTGCTAAGCTGCTGACGAATTGACGTAGCAACAATTTGTCATCGCCTCCAGTATTGCCGCATAAGGCCCTGAATTGAGCGACATGCTGATGCGGATTCCCCGTCCCTTTATATACGTGGAATTTAGGGATCGTATATCCCGGCGGGTAACTGATTTGGTCGTACCAGCTCGGATACGGTCGTTCGGTTCTAGCAATTTGCCCAGCCGCTTCATTCACCTGATGAACCCGGATCTGCTGAGCTATATATTCGTCCCAGTCAGCTTTGGAGATTGCCTCCTCCTTGGCTGTTGACAGAGCCGGTGGAGGATTTGACGTTTCTCCCCTGTCGTCTTCAAGGACGATCGGAGGATCTTCAGCAGGAGGGTCCGGCTGTAACATCATCCCTACCATATCTTGGAAGAGGAGTGCCATCTGTTTTATATTAGCCGCTTGCTCTGCAGCTTCTTTGTCCCTCTTTTCGAGGACTCTGCGTAAAAAGTCAGCGTCGGTTTCTTGTTCTTGACGCTCATCCGAAGTCGTTTCAGAGCTTTCTTTTGGCTCAGTGAGTGCAGCCATTGTAGTCATCATTTCCTGAAGCTTTTGTTGTTGCTCCTGGGCTTTCGTCACGGATCGGGTGAGCGGTTGGTGGCCCGTAGAAGTGCGGCTTTCCTCTTTTCTAGAAGCCATATAAACAGTGTGCACCACCGTGCCCCCAGATTTGGGGCGCTTGTGTTCAGCGCTTTTATGCTTCGCCACGTTCACAGGGGCTTTTTGCGGCCTCCTTTTCTTCTGAGTGATTGGAGTTAAGGGGGCCGTTGTAATGGGCACCCGGGTAACTATTGGTTTTTGGGGCTTGACGGAGTAATCCTTCTCTTGCCGAACCTTCATTTTTTTTCGTTGGCGGAGATAGTTTTCATCAATCACTGACTCCTGGACCTGTCGCCAGACTCTGTAAATTTTAGAGGACAGCCGTTGAGGGGGTTGTTCTAGCTTTTTCTCTGGAGTACTCTTCGCAGCTGAAGGAGTTCGTTTCAACATTGCAGTAGAAGAGTTTCTGCGCACCGTGTTCAGCAATTCAAAGCTGTTCCCGATTGGAACAGCAGTATTGATCCCCACCGTTGGAGCTGGAGGAGTAAATCCAGAGGGGAAGTTGCCCCCAGCCTTCTTTACTCGGTGCTAGTGGCGACGTCGAGCAGGTCGTGCTAATGGAGTTGTTTCAGCTATAGGGGTGACCTCCTCATGCCCTCCGTGTTGGTCAGAATATGCTGGTACCGGTCTTTTAAAGATCGACGTCCGTTGAACGGGGACGGCCAACCTGTCAGAAGCGGACTTCCGAGCATGGGAAGCAACCTTGGTGACTTTGCCAAGAACGGGAGCTGGGATGGCTATCCGCTTCGGGATAACGTCTTCTGGTATGGCAGGCTTCTTCATGGGCCCGATGGAGCTCTGGCCTAATCCATTAAAACCTGAAGCAGTGGAGTTGGGCGACCTGTTGAGAGGGGTCGCGGCAGTGGTAAGTCGATCGAAGACCGACTTCTTTGGAGCTTCTTGCAATGTCATTGAGGCGTTGAAGCTCATTGGTGGGAGCATGGTCCCAAAAAATAGTCCAGTGGTGGTTTGAGCCACCTGCTCCACCGGCATTTTGAAAAGGGAGGCCGCTTGGGGCCCATAAGTCACTCCTCCAGCAAGGACCGAGCGAGAATTGCAGTTGTAGGCAGTGCAGTTTGAAACCATTGATCTTCTGTTTTCTGCACTAAGCAAGACACCAAATCTTAGCACCTTGAATCCACAGGCAACCACAGTAAACCGCGATTCGTTCGCGAACACGACACACGAAGTGTGGAGTGGAAAGTGGAAAAGGTCCCACCGTGCGTGCCAGAATCTGTTCCCCTCCGAATGGCGGCGCACAGGACCGCGATGTCCTGACGCTGAGATTCGGGGCAGATGCTATTTGGTTTTATCCGTCCACCTCTCCGAAGATGCCAAGTTGATTTATGGCACCGTGTATCGGAGGTTTAGACGGATGCGGCCGATGTAGCAGACTTCGTCAGATTCCCCCTCGCTTGAGGGGTTTTTGATTGTGGGGACGCTCTTCCCTGCAGGCGCAAGCCCATGCAGTTAATTACGCTACCGCATCGCGGTAACAACTTTCTCCTTCTTCAGAATTTCACTTCGTGTCGTGTGTGTTTGTTTTGTTTGTGGTTGCCCGTGGATTGTATATGGAGACTGAGTAATGCCGTCGCCCGTAGGACGTGGATTAGTCCAAATCCGTATTTACTTAGATTTGGGTTTGGTGTTTTTAGTTTAAGGATGCATTAGTCGCGTTGCGGCTAAGATCAACTTAAACGTTCGTTAAGGATACGATAGTCCTGCTTGAGACTAAGATCAACTTAACGTGATAATCCATTTAATATCTGGCCATCGGGACTCGTCACCTCTCTAACGTCGTTGAAGGATTACAATGGCAGATGTCAGAGGAGTTCAGAGATGTACCCTTGAACCAAGGTTGATTTGGAGTTTTATAGTTCGTTTGAATGTTTAAGAATACATTAGCCGTGTTTGGGGGCTAAGATCAACTTAAACGGGATCGTTTAGATCCGGCAAAAGAGTATTTGGAGGCTCTATTGTTCCAGTTTAGGGACGTAGTGGTCCATGCTCCAATTTAGGGACGTGGTGGTCCGATATTAGTTTAAGGACGTTCCGGTCCGATATTAGTTTAAGGACGTTCCGGTCCAATATTAGTTTAAGGACGTTCCGGTTCATATTGATGTGTGGTCGTCGGGACCCGTCACCTCTCTGACGTCGTTGAAGGATTACAACAATAGGTGTCAGAGGAGTTCGGAGATGTACCCTCGAACCGGTAGTAAATTGATTTAAGAGTTGCTCAGTCAATTTAATTTAAGGACTTACGGCCAAAATTGGGCTAAGTCCAGTTGAAAATGTTCAACATTTTATTTGCTTTTGCGTTGCATTTATTTTTATTTTTATTTGGGCTTTGCCCAGAAAGGATGCAGAGCATCAATTTGTTTTGGGCTCTGCCTTTTATGATGCAGAGCATCAATTTTATTTGGGCTCTGCCCTTTTATTGCTTTGCAATTTATTTTGGCCTGCTTGGTCTTTTAATTGGGCCTGGCCCTTCAGAAAATGCATTGCATTTTCAGGCGCTTTGCGCCAATCAGAGAGCGCAAGCGCTTGTGGTGATGACACGTGTCATGCAGCGCAGTGCGCTGCGCTAGTGCGCTACGCTTGCGCTGCTGACACGTGGCACGCTCTGATGAGTTGCGCCAATTTCAGAGAGCAAAGCTCTATTCAAAAGCGCATAGCGCAAATGGTTCAGACGCTGACATGTGGCGCTCTCTGGTGGCTTGCGTCAGCCCAAGAGCGCAACAGTGCAGATTTATAAGTGCAAAGCATTATTAATTTGAGAATCTTTTAGATTCAAGAACCAATGGTTCATAAAAGTGCAAAGCACTATTTTATTATTATTATTATTTTTTTATTAAAGATCATTGATCTTGTTTTTAGATCTATGATCTGTTCATAAGAGAACTTTCTCTTCCTTCTAAAAGTTTTTACCTTTTTGTTCTTGAGGAGTTCTTCAGAGTTCTCTTTCCCCCTTTTTTGTTAGAAAATGTTGATGCCTTTGAATTGAGGTCTGGGGTCTCTTTTATAGTGCCCATAAATTAATTAATTTTGTTGAAGAGATCTTTTTCTGAGTGATTTGGGGAATTTTCCCCACCGTTGGATCTTTGATCCAAGGGCTTCTGTTTTACAGAAGAAAATCTTCTTGTTTTAAGAAGAACAGAAAGATTTCTTTAAAATCTTAATTCTGTTTGGCGCAAATGCCCTAGCGCGTGACACGTGTCGCGCAGCGCACAGCGCAGCGCAACTGCGCTAGCACATCTAGCGCATCTGCGCTGACACGTGTCGCGCAGCGCAGCGCGCAGCGCAACTGCGCTAGCGCAGTGCGCAGCGCAACTGTGCTAGCGCATCTGCGCTGACCTGCGCTGACACGTGTCGCGCAGCGCAGTGCCTGCGCAACTGAAGCGTTGCTTCCTTTAATTTTGCTTAAAATAGAGTTTTGCTCTGATTGGGCGCGCCTTCTTGGACGCTGCGCTGACGTATCAGCGCCTGACATGTGGCGCGTTGCGCCCGAGATTTGAAGCGTTGCTTCAAAATTTTGAATTTTGAATTTCAACAGAGCTTTGCTCTGATTGGGCGAAACAATTAGGTTAGCACCTTTCCATCTGCACAGATCTCGAAAGATCTACCTATTCCTAATGGGTTTTACCTCCTTCAGGAGCACCCAGTAAAATCCAAAATCTATAATTTGCTGAAATGCGTGGAGTCCATCTTGGATATAAGCATCTGGTCACCTGAAAGTTACCATTTCGTATGATCTATTGATAACTAGTAGGACTATCATCACCATGATGCTGACCTTCCTGTCACTGTTTATGAGAAAACCGAAGTATCTCTCGGGTGTCTGAGGTCATCTACTAAAATCTGCAGAGTGGCTAACGGTTTATCAACTACAATTGAATTCTTAGGTTCCGCTAAATTTTCGGTAACCGTTTGTGGTTCTGAAATCACTTCCAATTTTACCATACTCCCACTAGTTTCTTTTGCAAAAACATCCTTTTATAAAATGGCGGCGAGTCAAGAACAATATAATCATTGATCTTGATAATGGTAGAAACAAAATCCCAGCGAATGCTTGGGATAGTCCACAGACCGCCATTACCGAAGCGTGCTTCAAGTTTGTCCGGATTCTGCTTTTAAACAGAAACCAGATACTCCATATCTTAACAACCTTAAGATATGCAACCATTTTATATCCATATAGAATCAAGGCACTAATTTAGATGGAATCAGATTCAAATGTCATGCAGCTGTTTCCAGTGCATATTACCTAATGGAAAAAGGGCCAATACAACATTACTTATCATGGAGCGCGTCCACGGATGAATAACCGTGAGAGAATCATGTTCTCGATACTATGATGGAATACCTAGCAAAAATATCTACATCTTTGATCATCTCGAAGAATCCCGATACTTCCAACGTATGGTTCTCTACTTTATTCTTATACTTATAAACTTCTCAATATCTTTGGACCTTGCATTACAACGAATGCGTGTCTAAAACCATAGAACTCACAGGTAAACCTGAATAAAGTAAGAGTACCAATCCCTTGTCCTGAAGGACACTGGACAACATACATTTCCTTGTATAAGTCCCGAGAGTATACCAACTCATATTCTGTGTTTTGTAAATTGAAAACTGTATCTTGGTTAAGAATATCTTACACTGTTATTCAATGCACATTATCTTATCCTCAACTGATAAAGGTAAATATTTACAACACAATTTTCAAAATGTATATCTCACTTCATAAAAATAAAGGTACAGATATTTCATTTTAAAATTTGGTGCACAACAACGGTGATTCGAAACCAAATACTTGCCGTCGGGCAAAAGTCAGGCGATTTAATCCAATATCACCAATTACAACGAATTCTGATATTGAGGATCAAATTGCCCGCTTCCCAATATTCTACTCTTACTCATCATCTGTAACACCATACAGATATGAGATCCAAATCTGGTAAATACATATCCTGGCGTCAGAATTGATTGAGAAAACAGTTCTCTTTTTACAAGCACACAAAAATACTGAAACATAAAAATATTTCAAAGGGGATGGTTAGGTATTCTTTGTAATCCTATTTCCATTATCTAGATTCATGACAGTAGTCATAATTTCCTTTGCCCTCACTTCAGTCCCTTTATATATCTCTACTTCTTACCTTTTGCACACCGTCCCTACGCTAACTGGTTTTCTTCCTTCCCTACCTTTCGGCACCAGTCTAAGGTTTGGAAGAAGACTATCCAATAAGCGTAACAGGTGTACTCTCCTAACGTAAGGAGCACTCGCAACCTGAGAAAAGGTAAAGGGAAGAGACAATTGAATAATTCTATTCAATTTCTTCAGAACCTGTGGCCATCCTTGTAGGGTGTTTTTCGTCACCCCATTGAGAAGGGAATACGCGTCGCTTGTCAGGCGTACTGCAGATTCCCTCTGTTTAGGGTAGGCGGGGGTTTATTGATTGTGAGGATCCGAATTTCCGGCAGTCGCAGACTAAGCTGCCGTTAATTACCCCTCGCCTTTGGAGCAAGGGAACCTTCGATTGACAGGTTAAACTGGTCATGCGAACTCAATCTGCAGTGTGCGTATATGTGCCTTGAGGGGTTTTGGATATTTCGGGGGCCTTGCGCAGTTTATGGGGGTCCCGTTACCCGGATAGCGAGCTAGGGGTTATGGGGGCTAGCAGCTCCCTTGCGGGGTGCGGGGCAGCGCCCCGTTAGAAATTTTTTATAACGGGAAAAGTGTTATGCAGTGTGTGTGTGTGTATTAGCGCCCAAAGGACGCGTGGGTGCTAGCGCCTTACGTGCCCAGCACACGGGCGCTGGGCGCCGGACGCCACCGCCTTACGTATTTGGCACGCGGGCGCTGGGCGCCGGACGCCAGCGCCTCACGTATTTGGCACGCGGGCGCTGGGAGCCTGCACTTCATGTGGTTGGCATGCGGGCGCTGGGTTCAGGGCGCTGGATGCCTCACGTGCTTGGCACGCGAGCGCTAGGCACTGGGCGCCAGCGTCTCACGTGCTTGGCACGCGGGTGCTGGGCGCCAGCGGGAAAAGGGGGCTTATCCCCTATATCGGGAGTTGTACTTCCAATTGACTTTTGGAGTTAAACTCCTGAAAAAGAGGACAAAGGGGTTTAGCCTCTACACTGGGAGTTGTACTCCCCAAAAGAAAGATTTATTATATATATATTTATATATATATTTGTGGAGTTAAACTCCCAAGATATTTTCGGCGATGATGAAAGGGGACTCCTTTCTTCTCCCTTGAGCCCTAGATCTTCTCTTGAGCTTTGGATCTTCCCAAAGTGGGATTTTTGGAGATTGGTCTCCTTCCTCCTCCTTTTTATTGGCTGGATCTTGAAGTAAAATAGGGTGAGACTTAAAAATCTCCCCTTTTAGAGATTTGATAGGAAATTTGAGTTCCCCTTCAAGAGTTTTATGGTGAAAAATTATTTATTTTTGGTAAAGGAAGAGTTGAACTCTTGATTTAATTCAGAAAAGGGGAAGAAGGTTTAGAACCTTGAGAAAAGAGAAGGAGGCCCAAATCCTAGTTTTTGAGGGGAATGAAAAAAGGGTTTTCTTTCATTTCATTATCATGTTACCTTATATAGACTTACAAATTTATACATAACCCCTTGGGCTTTACAAAATGGCATTTTGCTCATCCTATGCGTCATGTGCTCATTTATTTTGCACATGAGCCATGAGCTTTACAAAAAATTGGCTTTATTCCCAAATTTCTTACATTTATTCATAAAAATTAAATCAAAATTATTTATTATATGATTTTTATTTTGGCATGGGAGAGGCTGGCCGTGGGGCTCGACATGGGAATGAGCCCACTTGACCTGGGCTTGGGCCCGCTTACTTGGGGTTGACTTTGACTTTGACTTGGTCAACCATGGTGTAATTTTTTATCCCAACAAAGTGCCCCCATCAATAAATGCACACCGCGTATATGAGTTGTGTGCATGAAATTGATGGATCTTGGAGTTGGACTTTGAGATGGAACATCATTCCGGCGGCAAAGCATAATTCCGGGGATCAGAGCATAATTCCGAGGACCGGAGAATGATTTCAGGGATCAAAGCATAATTCTGAAGAGCGGAGCATGATTCCTGGGATCAGAGCATAATTCCGAAAAGCGGAGCATGTTTCCGGGGACCATAGCATAATTCCGAAGAGCAGAGCAAGATTCCAAGGACCGGAGCATAATTCCGAAGAGCGGAGCATAATTCTGGGGACCGGAGCATAATTCCGAAGAGCGGAGCATAATTCCGACATGGAACAAGTGTATCCTGAGACGAAGCTTAGTTTCACCACAGGGCAGACATTCTGAATGAAGTATAGCTCCGATGCAGAGGTTGATTCCGAATCGAAGCATAATTCCGACAGGGAAGGCAGATACTCTGATGCGAAGCATAATTTCAACACGGGGTACACTCTGAGACGAAGCATGATTCCGGTGTCGAGGTCAATTCCCAGGCGAAGCATAATTCTAATGGGAAAAGCATGTACTCTGAGGCGAAGCATGATTTCTCTATAGGGCACACTCTGAGACGAAGCATGATTCCGCCCCAGAAATTGGTGGTTGACTTGATTCTGAGTCGGAGCATAACTCCGAAGGGGAGGTCATTGGTTGACTTGATTCCGAGACGGAGCATGATTCCGAGACGGAGCATAAGGTCATTGCTGCCCTTTTTGCGACTTAGACGGTCGGTGCTTGATTTGACTTGCTCCGCTTCTTACGGTGTCAAGATTTGACTTGTTTCTGAGGTGGAGCTTAATTCCGCCATGGAGGTCATTAGTTGTCTTGCCGACTTGATTTGATTTGTGTTGACATCAGCATCGCTACACTGGAATATGGTACCAGGAGCGAATCATCATTTGCCATGAGAGAATTTGGGGATTTTGGTTTTGGTTTGGCATCAGCACCGCTACACTGAAATATAGTACCAGGAGCGAATCATCGTCTGCCGTGATAGGATTTCCTTTGTTCCCAGTTTAACGACTTAGGGGTCATATGTTCCCAGTTTAACGACTTAGAGGCCATCTGGATCAAAAATTTAAAATTTTGGGGTCAGGGTCGGCATCAGCATTGCTAACACTGAAGCACAAGTGCCAGGATCAATTCATCATTTGCTTTTACCTGTTGGGGAGTGGTGGTTTAGGAGACATGTTTAGATCCCTATCACCTAAGGCTTTTCAATTTTATGAGCTGGAAGGGTCCCATAAAAGCATTTTCTCCCTACGAGTCGAAAGGATCTCATATGTGTACTTTCTCTTTAGGAGTCGTGGGGACCCCCAAGTGTATTTTTCTTTGTGAGTCGTAAAGATCCCACGAAGGTGTTTTCTTACAAGTCGAGAGGATCTCTTAAGTTTGTTCTCCTCATGTATCGTGAGGACACATGAGTGGGTCTTCCCAAATGGAGTATAATTTCTAGGACGGAGACTGGCTGCGAGACTGGTGATTGTGGTGAGGGCATGGGTGTGATGAGAATTATTTGAGCCCATGGATTGTATACGGTAGTCAGTTCGGGGACCAACCGTAGGACTGAGAGAATTTTTGGACTTTGTTGGCGCCTGCATCGCTGCACTGGAATATGGCTCCAGGTGCGTCTCATCATTCGCCGTCTGGGAATTTAGATTTTGGTTGGCGTCTGTATCGCTGCACTAGAATATGGTACCAGGAGCGACTCATCATTCGCCGTTGGGATTTGGATTTTGGTTGGCGTCTGCATCGCTGCACTGGAATATGGTACCAGGAGCGACTCATCATTCGCCATCTGGGGATTTGGATTTTGGTACGTGTCTGCATCGCTGTACTTGAATATGGTACCAGGAGCGACTCATCATTCGTCATTTGGAGGGTTTTTTACCGCTATTGCTCTATCATTTCAGCTATTCTTATCGCAAAGGTCACGATTGCCCTATCATTTTGGCTATTTATTCACGGTTGCCCCATCATTTCGGCTGTTTATTTTCAATTTTATTTTACTCGCTAATTTTTATTGCAAGTCGCCCCATCATTTCGGCTTTTTTTTATTTTTATTTATTTATTTTCACATTTCTTTTACATCCTCAGTTTAACGACTTAAAGGTCGATTGTTCCCAGCTTAACGACGTGGTGGTCGACTGTTCCCAGTTTAACGACTGTTGGAGCATGGGCTCGATTCTGCAGGAACCACGGGCTCCTTTAGCTTAATTGCATAAGAGGGCTCTTCGTCATCTAGACTGAGCCGGTGTTGGATGGCAACACCCACGTCATCGTCATGACTATAAGGCGTAGGAGGACTTGTTCCTCTGGGCTCCATTATGTAGACCGTATGGGTTATGTACCCGTCTATCACCTCTTCGTTGGCAATGTTGCCCATCTGGATCTTAGCTTGTTTCCTTGGTCCGCTCTTTTCAGAGAAAGACAGACGTCTGAGAGAATCAGGTTCCCAAAGGGATTCGGTCTCCGTTTGTATGAAATTGGCGGTCGCAGTTTGACTGTTTGTTAACATGCCTTTAGACAATTCTATCTTTCTTGCCCTGTATTGTTTTTCGACCTAATCTTTGAAGACGAAACAGTTCTCAATAGCATGACTTATCACTCTATGATAGAGGCAATATTTGGGGTCGTCGGTCATATTCGTTTCTTGCGGTCTTTTTGATTCTGACAATTGTAGACCGTTTCTTAGGGTGTCTTTGAATATTTTATGGACTTTGTACTTTCTGAAGGAATAAACCTTATCCAGTGTCTCTTTCAGTGGAGATTCTCCTCCCTCTCCGAACACTGGCTTCCGAGACTGGTTAGTATTAGGCCCGCTCATCCCTCTCTTATTTTGGTTAAGCGAAGTGTTAAAAGATTCAGTATCGTCGGAATTTCTGCCTTTGTGATTATCGCCTTTTCGGTTTCTCCAGAACCTATTGTTACTTTGGGAATCAGAGGAGGACTCCTGCTTTGAGAGCTCCAGCATCTGGACTTTCCTGGTCAGCTCTTGGAATATTTTGAAACCCGTGGTGCATAGAAACGGGGCCATTCAATTGTTGAGATTTTCGACGAGGAGCCTGACAGATTGGTCCTGCTATATCGGCGGTTCACATTTAATGGAGAGATTGCGCCATCAGGTTATAAAATCCATCCATCTTTCGTTGTTCTTTGGCTTGGTCTTTACGAGGTCGGCGATGGTGATCTTATCACTGACACTCATGAAACTTTGTCGAAACAAAGATTCCATTTGGATAAAAGTAGTAACGGAACCATCTAGTATGCTAGCGTACCAGTCGAAAGCGACATCGGTTAAGCTATTAACAAACTAGCGGAGGAGAAGCACATCATTGCCCCGAGTATTCCCGTATAAAGCTTTAAAGTGGGCGATGTGCCGGTTCGCATTTCCCGTCCCATCAAATCTTCCGAATTTGGGGATGACATAGCCGCCAGGAAACTCCACCAGATCATACCGAGCAGGATACGGTCTACCACTACTGCTGATATCATTTTATGCTTCGCCTTCGGCTACTAATGTTTTGACTTTGTTGGCAACCAAATCCATGGTTTAATCTTGAGTTAGCGGGTTGCTGTCATCGGTAGCCAAGACATTTCCCGAGATGGGATGCGGTCGACTTTCATGCAGCTCGCCCACCTTTGAATTTGAGGGAATAGGCGTCGGCTGCCTCGGGGCACCGTTTCCCGGTTCATGAGCAGAGCCCTGCGCTTGATTGGGAAGCTGAGAGGAAAGTCGGGCCGTGAGCTGTAAGACGACGTTCGTCAAGTCGTCAATTTTTGAGTAGAGCTTGGCCATCTCTTTGTCTTTGTTTCTGAGCTGCTTTTGATGCTCTTGGAGAAGTTGCTGCTCTGAGGTCTTGGGATGGAAGATTGGCTCCTCTTCGCTTTCCGAGCCCGAATCCTCATGAACTGAGGGATCTCTCTGCTTATCAGCCTCACTGGAAGGGTTTTCATTACCTTCCAGAGGAGGCTGGTCTTGTAAAGTGGCAGCCACATTCACACCAGATTGGATTTGAGATGTAGCGGCCCTATCTTTGCTCTTGCTGCGAAGGTTGTCGCTGGGACGCGTGCCCGCCATATAGACAGTGTGGACCACATATCCATCCATCTCTTTATCTTTGGTGGTTGACTTTTCGAACCATCATCGTGGCCCTTCCTCTTCTGGAAAGGATAAGCGGCTAAAGACAGTTGGCCCGACTGGGTCCTTAGGTGGCACTGTCCGACTCGCAGTTTTCGTGACTCTTGCAGTCATGGCATTCTTCTGGACCAATTTCAGTGGTTCAAAAGAATTAGCCTTTATAGCCGACTCAGCTGTTGTTGCGGGGTAACCCTGTTCTTGGAACCTCATGAAGTTCAGCCTAGCAGGAGCCCTAGCGCTTTTGTTGGCTCTGTGTCTGAGCCTTTTCTGACTTAGCTTCTCGATTTTGAGGGATTGACGAGCATCCGTCATCCAGGAAGCCATCATGAGTCGGTTGACGGGGAGCTTAGAGAAGATACCCGATTGAGCAGTTGTCAGGGGCACCGCTGGAGCATGCCCTAGATGCGCTGTTGCTTTGTTGGTGTTGTGGCCTTGCTCCCTGCTAGGGCCAAGGAAAGTCGTTCAAACACCGACTTGAGTTTGGGTAGTGGTGCCTTCGAGATCACCACATTTGGCCTCTTGCCTTTCGAGGCCGGTCTATTTGTTACTAGAGCTTGAGGAGCTGGGATGGCATTAGCTGGCACGAACAGAATAGAGCTAAATGGTAGCGCCGACTCCTCCCACTATCGCCTGAGACTGACCGGGAGGATCGTCCTGGCGTCCATCTTCATCGTGTAGGAGATAGGAGTTGTGTTAAGAGCTGAGATTGTCCTTGGAGACATTTTGTTGCGTCCGATGATTGCAGTCAAAAGTTGTTAACCTACAAATAGAAGCATGATTTCAGTACAAGCAATCAATGTATATGTTGATTGAGTTCGCATGGATATTTAACCCGAAATATGGGAGGAAAGATAGGTCCCACCGGGCATGCCAGAATCTGTTGGGTGTTTTTCGTCACCCCATTGAGATGGGAAAACACGTCACTTGTCAGGCGTACTACAGATTCTCCCGGCCTTGGGTAGGCAGTGGTTTATTGATTGTGAGGATCCGAATCTCTGGCAGCTGTAGACTAAGTTGCCGTTAATTACCCCCGCCTTCAGAGCGAGAGAACCTCCGATTGACGGGGCAAACTGGTCATGCGAACTCAATGTGCAATATGCGTATGTGTGTCTTGAGGGGTTTTGGATATATCGGGGGCCTCGCAGAGTTTACGGGGTCCCGCTACCCGGATAGCGGGATGGGGGTCAAGAAGGCTAGCAGCCCCTTTGCAGGGTGCGGGGCGGTGTTGTGGAATGTGTATATATAAAAAAAGGCAAAATAGCGTCCAAAGGACGTGTGGGTGCCAGCGCCTCACGTGCCCAGCACGCGGGCGCCGGATGCCGGCGCCTCACATATTTGGCAAGTGGGCGCTGGACGCCAGTACCTCACGTGCTTGGCACGCGGGTGAAAGTCGACCCTAGCACCACCATGAGGTTTCAGTAGCATCAAGCATGCCAAATTTTTATTTTTATTAGGTGCTAAGTTAGACTATACAAGATCTTTGTTGGAATATTAGGGTTTGCTATGATGATGTGAACAACTAGAGAAAGTGAAAGATGGCTATACTTTCGTAGATCGAGTCCTTCACTTCACATGCTCCATGTAGAAGTCCCTCGACTCTACTTGAGACTTTGGACGAGCTTCCTTCGATGACCTTTGTGCCGAAGATAATCCACGCGAAGTCCCTCCAACTCAAGCTACCTCTACACTAAACTCTTTAGCGTAGGAAACAAGCTACACTCGATCGCTAATCAAGTGTAGGATGGTGAAGTAGGGGATGTTAAAAGCTCACAAGTTTGTGTTCAAGCTTCATGGTTCATATCACATGTGAGGGTTGAAGGTTGAACTATAGCAATTGAGGAAGAAGAAGAAGCTAGAGAGCAACCATGGGAGCAACTCAAAAAAAATGGCTAAGTGTTGAGAATGAAGTAAGAATGAATGGCAACTCTCGACCCCCACTCATTCAAGCATGGAATTTTGCAATATAAAATTGCAACCATGCTTGAATAGTGAGTCAAGATGAATAAACAAATATAAATCCCATGCTTGCAACCATGCTCTCATTTTCCACCTCATTTCTATTTTTCTCAAAAATAGAAATTCAAGCCATGCTTCAATATATATATATATATATATTATGAAGAATAATTAGTGAGCTAATGATATTAGTTAAGATATAATTATATCACATATAATATATATATCACATTATTAAATCAACACTTGATTTAATAATCCGGTTATATCACATATGACCGACCAATATCATTTATCTGTATATCACATTATCAAATCAACACTTGATTCGACAATCTGGTTATATCACATATTACCGAACCGACAACAGATAACTGCCAGATTGTAATACGGTATCACATACACGTATTTAATCAGGCCCATACACATATCACATATGTGTCCTACTTCGTTTCGCTTAAACCAGGGAACTTCTGTGTGGGACTCTAAAAGCTCGTCAATACGCCAGCAGTAGGTAATGATCACATCAGTCACCCACAAGCCGTCAGCTGTACTAGCTGGACGTAACGGCTACCTGGGTATTGAGCGATATGAAGATCAACAAGCAAGCTCGTCCATAGTCTCCATGAAGCCTATTAGTAACACTACCGTACAGTTCGGCCTTTTCGTCTGATATGTCGCATATTATGTTTAGGGGTGATAAATGTCAGACCCCAGTAACGTGATAAGTCATGCCGATGTCTGACCTATAACGATTTAAGAAACTGCTGATAACTCTTATCAGTAAATCTCAGCAACAACCCCGGTCAGGGACTTTCAGTTACAGCCAATCGAGCATAACGCAACATTGACCCCTAATACCGGGAGAGACGAAACCCTTCCTATCGCTCATTGCCTCCATGTGACTCGGGACTGTACCTAAAATCCACCTGTTTGCACGACTCCTTTGAGCCGTGGTAGGGAGGAAATCAAAGCACAGTGGGAGCCACACAAGGCTCTATAACGATCTCGGGTTTACAGACTAAGCTGTACCAGTGTCACCAGAGGACTGCTATCTGACGATAGGTATACTACCATATAGGAGTCCTCGGCGAGTCCTGTTCGGTGTACCCATTCTCCAATGAGCATCCGTGTACAATCTTTGATGTCACACACCAATGGTTGTGGGATCAACCATCGCCCTCTAAGGGACAAGAAACGTACACACTATTCTACTCTGGAATATCGATACCCTAGTCTCGATATTCCCACGACTAGGAACTGATTAAAGGATGCACTTTTGGACCACCCTGTCCCCACTAGTATGATCTCATCATAATCCTGGTAGTCAAGTACATATCCTAAGGGCTTTATCAACATGTAAGAGTCAGACAGTATAAATACCAGTCTACATGTTAAGATAAAGGTAACCTGATACCATACTATCATGTCGAGCAAAAAAGTCCTATATATATATGTCCAAGCATCCACTATATTATCAATAATAGCCTCTAGGGCATACATATTCCTAACAGCGGGCACTAGGCGCCAACGCCTCACGTGGTTAGCACGCGGGCGTTGGGCGCCGGCGCCTCACGTTCTTGGCACACGGGCGCTGGGAGCTGGGCGCCAGCGCCTCACGTGCTTGGCACGCAGGCGCTGGACGCTAATGCCTCACGTGCTTGCCATGCGGGCGTTGGGCGCCCGCGAGAAAAAAGGCTTAGCCCCTATACTAGGAGTTGTACTCCAAATTGACTTTTGGAGTTAAACTCCTGAAAAAGAGGACAAAGGGGGTTAGCCCCTGCACTAGAAGTTGTACTCTCAAAAAGAAAGATTTATTATTATTATTCTTATATATATATATATAATTTTTTTGTGGAGTTAAACTCCCAAGATATTTTCGGAGATGATGAAAGGGGACTTCTTTTTTCTCCTTTGAGCCCTAGATCTTCTCTTGAGTTTTGGATCTTCCCAAAGTGGGATTTTTGGTGATGGGGCTCCTTCCTCCTCCTCTTTAGTGGCTGGATCTCGAAGAAAAAGGGGGTGAGATTTAAAAATCTCCCATTTTAGAGATTTAATGAGAGATTTGAGTTCCCCTTCAAGGGTTTTCTGGTGAAAAACTATTTAGTTTTGGGAAAGGAAGAATTGAACTCTTGATTTAATTCAGAAAAGGAGAAAAAGGTTTAGAACCTTGAGAAAGGGGAAGGAGGCACAAACCCAAATTTTTGAGGGGAATGAAAAAAGGGTTTTCTTTTATTTCATTATCATATTGTCTTATATAGGCTTACAAATTTACACACAGCCCTTTGGGTTTTACAAAATGACATTTTGCCCATCCCATACCTCATGTGCTCATTTCTTTTGTACATGAGCCATGGGCTTTACAAAAATTTGGCTTTCTTCCCAATTTTCTTACATTTATTCATAAAAATGTCTGGATCGCTGACGGTACCGAGGTTCCTAGGCGAAACCCACAACTCCATTGTCATCACAATACACAGGTATTGGATGCCCAATGGTAGGATCCTAGTTCATCTTATGAACTCTATTTGTCCAGACAACCACTTTGGCAGCATCGTTAGTAGCGATATAATTAGCCTCTATCAATGAGTCTACTACGGTATATAGCTTGGAACCCTTCCAACATACCATCCTTCTATTGAGGGTGAAGACAAAACCCAAGACTGACTTTCAGTCGTCCTTATCACTCTGGAATCTCGAATCGGTAAAGGACTCCATTTGGAGTTCACCGTTAACATACACCAAGAACATCTCTTCAGTCCTTCTCAAGCACTTAAGAATGTTTTTCAGTTGTCCAGTTTCCAAAGATCTTTTCGATACTTATTCACTACACCTAGTGAGTAAGCTACATCTAGTCTGGTACATAACATCACATACATGATTGACCTTTTGCCAAAGCATAGGGTATCCCTTGTATGTGAGCCCTCTCCAAATCAGTCTTAAGAGAAATTTCTTTGGAGAGAGTGATTCCTGAACAAGCGGGTACATTACCATGCTTAGAATCATCCATACTAAACTCTTTAGTATGGTGTCTATGTATCTGGATCGGGACAATTCCAAATCCATTTAGATCTATCTCTATAGATCTATATCCCCAGGATGTAGGAGACATCAGTTAGATCTTTCATGGAGAACCTGTGTAATAAGAGGTGCTTGACCGAGTGTAGCATATGAACACCCTTTCCTATCAAGAGTATGTCATCCGCGTACAATACGAGGAAGACAACCATACTCTCTACAACCTTCTTATTTATACATGGTTCATCTACCTTTTTGATGAAGTCAAACACTTTGACAGCTTCATTAATACAGACGTTCCTTCTCCGCGATGCCTGGTTTAACCCGTACATGGATTTAAGCAGCTTGCACATGCTTCCGCTACTCCCACTGTCTACGAAGCCCTCTAGGAGTGTCATATACTCGCTCTCTTCTAAATCACCATTTAGAAAAGCGGTTTTGACGTGTAGTCTGCTAGATTTCGTAGTCATGGTATGTAGCAATGGTAAGTAGGATCCTGATGGACTTAAGCATAGCTTTGAAAGTCTCAACTTTTCCATCTACACCAAATTATCTTTCTTAAAGATCCTCTTGCTCCCGATGGGTTTTACCCCTTCAGGAGCAACATCCAAAGTCAATACTTTGTTGGTGTACATGGATTCCATCTCAGATCGCATAGCATCCACCATTTTACATAGTCTCCACTTGTGATGGCCTGCTCGAAACTAATTGGATCATCATATACATGATGCAATCCTCACTCCCACCGTCTATGAGAAAACCGTAGTATCTCTCAGGTGGATGAGGAACCCTACTAGATCTGTGGAGTGGCTGCGGTTCATTGGGGACTACAGAATACTCCGATTCCACCAAATCGTCAGTTATAGTTTGCTTTGCTGGAACTTCTTCCAGTTCTACCTCATCGCCACTAATTTATTCCTCAAGAAATACCTTTTCTAAAAAGTTAGCATGTCGAGAAACAAAATATCTTTTGTTCCTCGGTATGGTAGAAGATATACCCTCATGAATGATTGGGATATCCTACAAACTTGCACAGAACTGACCTTACCTCAAGCTTGTCCGGATTATGATTTTCAACATAGGCCGGACAACCCCATATCTTAACTCGTTTAAGAGATGGACTCTTCCCATTCCATATCTCATATGGAGTGGTAGGCAATGGATTTGATCGGAACTCTATTCAATAGGTATGCATCTTCTCAAGTGCATGTCTCTGAAAGGAAATAGGCAACTCAGTGGTACTCATCATAGAGCGCACTATATCTCATAGGGTGCAATTCCTCCACCCCGATATACTGTTGTACTGTGGTATATACAGAGGAGTAAGCTGAGAGAGAATCTCATTCTCTTTTAAATAGTCTCGGAATTCCGTGCTCCAATATTCTTCTCCCTAATCATATCAAAGGACTTGAATACCTTTTCCCATCTGGTTCTCAACTTTGTACTTATATTCCTTGAAATTCTCAAAAGATTCAGATTTGGTGTTTCAACAAGAACACATGTCCATATCTTGAGAGAACATCGGTGAATGTAATAAAGTACGAAACACCATTCCTGGCATTTGTAGACATAGGACCGCATATATCACCATGTATCTGTCCAATAGTTCAGTAGCTCTTTCTCCATTTCCTGTAAACGGAGATTTGGTCACCTAGTGTCACGAACCGAATATTTGGAATGTGACTGGCACTTAAATTACACAATATCTAGAGGCGTAACGCAATCTAAGTAAGCTAAAGTCCAGAAATCTAAACCATTTAAAGAAAGTAGAGTGAAGGAAAACTTGTTTAAAGGTTAAGTTAACATGGAAAATCACTTAGAAAGTCTTTATAATAAGCTCAAGTTTTTATAAAAATTTCGGCAGAGTTTCCTTTGTAAATACTAGCCCCAAACGGGTACAAAAATGAATATATACAAGTAGTGAACAAAGGCATCCCCAAGCGGGAGCTAGCACTTCGCCGAACGGCAGAATCACAACCATATGTAAGATATATTATAATAATGTGAAATAAGCATATAAAAGCAAGGAAATAAGAAAGCACCACGTTGGCTCAAGTGAATGTTTCCCTCAATCAGAGCAAAACTCTATTCAAATTTTGAAATTTGAAATGAAGCAGCGCTTCATAATAGCGCCAGCATTGAGAGTTAAAGACTCTGTTGCAGCGCTCACGTGCAAAGCACGGGTGCGCTCGCGCTAGCAGCGCCAGCGCTAAGAGTCAAAAACTCTGTTGCAGCGCTCTCGTGCAAAGCACGAGAGTGCTAGCGCTGGCAGCACCAGCGCTGGCAGCACCAGCGCTGAGAGTCAAAGACTCTGTTGCAGCGCTCACATGCAAAGCACGAGAGCGCTAGTACTGGAAATAAATGTTCCTCACCGTTGGATCAAAGACCCAATGAAGATGATAAATCATCATTTGACCAGAATAAAATTCTGTTAAGGAAACATTCCTCAGAATCTTTCCAAACAGGAAAGATTGTGCTCAGAAAATCAGAGCACCGTTGGATCAATGATCCAATGGTGATTAAAAATCACCAAAATACAGAATAAATTCTGTATGAGAAAAGATTTCCCAATCTTGTTAAAAATAAGAAGATTGCCTTCTGTAAAACAGAAGCCCTAGGATCAAAGATCCAACGGTGGGTGTAGGGTGTTTTTCGTCACCCTATTGAGATGGGAATACGCGCGCGCTTGTCAAGCGTACTACAGATTCCCCCTGCCTAGAGTAGGCCGAGGTTTAATGATTATGGGGATTCGAATCTCCGGCAGCCGCGGACTAAGCTGCCGTTAATTACCCCTCGCTTTTGGGGCGAGGGAACCTCCGATTAACGGGTTAAACTGGTCATGCGAACTCAATGTGCAGTGTACATGTGTTTTGTTTTGGAGGGGGGTCTAGATATATCGGGAGCCACGCAGAGTTCTTACGGGGGTGTATGTGTACATATGTATACATATGTATATATATATACATGTATATATAAATAAAGGGGAAAAAGACATCCAAAGGATGCGTGGGGCTAGCGCCTAGGCGCTTGAGCGCAAGTGCGCCACGTGGGCGCTTTGCGCTCGAGCGCAGAGTGTTGGAGCGCAACGCGCCACGTGTCGGCACGTGAGCGCTTTGCGCTCGAGCGCAGAGTGCTGGAGCGCAACGCGCCACGTGTCGGCACGTGAGCGCTTTGCGCTCGAGCGCAGAGTGCTGGAGCGCAACACGCCACGTGTCGGCACGTGGACGCTTTGCGCTCGGACGCTGAGCGCTTGGGCGCAAGTGCGCCACGTGTCGGCACGTGGACGACTTGCGCTCGAGCGCTTGCGCTTGAGCGCAAGAGCGCCACGTGTCGGCACGGGGGCGACTTGCGCTCGAGCGCTTGCGCTGGAGCGCAAACGCGCCACGTGTTGGCACGGGGACGACTTGCGCTGGAGCGCTGAGCGCTTGAGCGCAAGCGCGCCACGTGTCGGCACGCGGGCGCTCTGGGCTTGAGCACCGGCGAGAAAAAGAGGCTTTTAGCCTAAAAAAAAATTTCTCGGAAGAGAAATCAGAGAGGAGTTGGACTCCTGAGTGTGTTTTTTTGGGTTAATGGGAGGGGTTCTTCTTCCTCCTCCTCTGTTAGCTGGATCTTGAAGATCAAGAGATATGGGATTTTAAAAATCACTTCTTTTTGAGATCTAATGGAAGATCTGAGTTCCCCTTAATGGGTTTTATGGTGAAAAACTAATTTGTTTTATAAAAAGGAGAGTAGAACTCTTGATTTAATTCAAGAGAAAGAAGAAGGTTTTGGAACCTTGGAGAAGGAGAAAGATCTCAGATCTGGAAAATTTTTTTTGAGAGAGAAAAAAAAGTTGTTTAGATATTTCATTATCTTTGCCTTTATAGGCTATACACTTTACACATAGCCCCTTGGGCTTCACGAAATGGCATTTTGCCTATCTCATGGCTCATGTGCCATTTCTTTTTACACATAAGCCATGCGCTTTACAAAAATTTGGCTTTATTCCTATAAAATGCAACAAAATTATTTATTACAAAATTTTATCTTGGCATGGGGGAGGCCGGCCGCTTCATGTTCGGGCTCGACCCAGGCATGGGCCCACTGAATCTGGGCTTGGACCCACTTGGCTTGGGGTTGACTTTGATTTTGACTTGGTCAACCGGGGTGTAAATTTTTACCCCAACAAATTGCCCCCATCAATAAATACACACCACATATGTGGGTCGTGTGCATGAAATTGATGGATCTTCTTTTACTTGGAGGCGACCTGATTTGGTTCCGCTTTTTGGGAAGCTGGCACTGCCCTTTTTACGACATGGACGGTCGTTGCTTGACATGTCTCCGAGACGGAGTGTCCATGATAGACGTTTACCTTGTCCGGAGTAATCTGGTTCCCGCTTTGTAGGAATCCTGCGCTGCCCTTTTTACGACATGGACGGTCAATGCTGCCCTTTTTGCGACTTGGACGGTCGATACTGCCCTTTTAGCGACTTGGACGGTCGATGCTGCCGTTTTTGGGACTTGGACGGTCGGTGCTGCCATTTTTGCAACTTGGACGGTCAGTTCTGCCGTTTTTGCGACTTGGACGGTCGATGCAGCCATTTTAGCGACGTGGACGGTCGGTTCTGCCCTTTTTACGACTTGGACTGTCGGTTCTGCCCTTTTTGCGACTTGGACGGTCGGTTCTGCCCTTTTTGCGACTTGGACGGTCGGTTCTGCCTTTTTAGCGACGTGGACGGTCGGTTTTGCCATTTTAGCGACGTGGACGGTCGGTTCTGCCCTTTTTGTGACTTGGACGGTCAGTTCTGCCCTTTTAGCGACGTGGACGGTCGGTTCTGCCCTTTTTGCGACTTGGACGGTCGTTGCTGCCCTTTTAGCGACATGGACGGTCGGTGCTACCCTTTTTGCGACTTGGACGGTCGGTTCTGCCCTTTTTGCAACTTGGACGGTCGGTTCTACTCTTTTTGCGACTTGGACGGTCGTTGCTGCCCTTTTAGCGACATGGACGGTCGGTGCTGCCCTTTTTGCGACTTGGACGGTCGGTTCTGCCCTTTTTGCGACTTGGACGGTCGGTTCTGCCCTTTTAGCGACGTGGACGGTCGGTGCTGCCATTTTAGCGACGTGGACGGTTGGTTCTGGGTTTGACTTGCCCCGCTTTTTGCGGCGTTAGGGATGAAGTTGACTTGTTGATTGTGATTTGGATTGACATCAGCATCGTTGTACTGGAATATGGTACCAGGAGCGAATCATCATTTGCCATGAGAGGATTTGGGGATTGGTTTTGGTTTGGCATCAGCATCGCTGCACTGGAATATGGTACCAGGAGCGAATCATCATCTGCCATGAGGAGATTTCCCTCGTACCTAGTTTAACGACTCAGGGGTCATCTGTTCCCAGTTTAACGACTTAGGGGTCATCTGTTCCCAGTTTAACGACTTAGGGGTCATCTGTTTCCAGTTTAACGACTTAGGGGTCTATTGGATTGGAGTTTAGGATTTTGGGGTTAGGACAGGCATCAGCGTTGCTAACACTGAAGCACACGTGCCAGGAGCAATTCATCATTTGCCTATTCCTGTTGGGGGAGCGATGGCTTAGGAGACAGGTTTAGGTCCCTATCGCCTAAGGCTTTTCAATTTTATGGGCCGTGAGGGTCCCATAAAAGCATTTTCTCCCTACGAGTCGTAAGGATCCCGCAGGTGTATTTTCTCCTTAGGAGTCGTGAGGACTCCTAAGTGTGTTTTTCCTTTATGAGTCATAAGGATCCCACAAAGGTTTGTTCTCCTCATGTATCGTGAGGATACATGAGTGGGTCTTCTCAATAGAGCATCATTCCAAAGGCGGAGACCAGCCGCGTAACTGGTGATTGTGGTGGGGCATGGGTATGACGAGAATTTTTTGAGCCCGTGGATTGTATACGGCAGTCAATTTGGGGACTGGCCGTAGGGCTGGAGAATTTTGAGAAATTGGATTTTGGTTGGCGTCTGCTTCGCTATACTGGAATATGGTATCAGGAGCGACTCATCATTCGCCGTTTGGGGACTTGGAATTTGGATATTGTTTGGCATCAGCATTGCTGCACTGGAATAATGCCAGGAGTAACTCATCATTTGCCTTGGGAGGACTTGGGATTTGGGTTTTTGGTCGGCATCAGCACCGCTAACACTGAAGCGAAACGCCAGGAGCGACTCATCATTTGCCGTTGCCCGTTGGGGAAGGATGGCTTAGGAGATAAGTTTGGGTCCCTATCACCTAAGGCTTTACAATTTTATGAGCAGTGAGGGTCTCATAAAAGCATTTTCTCCTTGCGAGTCGAGAGGATCTCGCAGGTGTATGTTCTCCTTAGGAATCGTAAGGATTCCTAAGTGTGTTACTCCTTTGTGAGTCGTAAGGATCTCACGCAGGGGTTTTCTTCTCACAAGGTCGAGAGGACTTTGCGAGTGTATTCATCTCTTTTCACGAGTTTGCGCCCTTTCGGGTTTTCACAAACTCGCCGGTAGTCCTGCTGTTTTTACTCATGGAGCCCTTTCGGGTTTTCATCCGTGCCCGTTTTGCTTGTGGACATACCTTTTTATTTTTCTTCTTTTTTTTTCTTTCTTTTTTTTCTTCTTTTTTTCTTCTTTTTTTTGCCGCTGGTGGGACTTTAAAAGCAGTCTCACCGGCAGGATTTGGGAGAGATAGGGGTCATTTACGCCCGTGGATTGTATACGGTTTTGCAGGATGTATGATCCAGACCGTAGGGCTGATGTGCTCAATTCGCTTGTGACTTAGAGCATTCACATGTAGTATTTCTTGAGATATCGGCCATTGATGGGTGGCATGGGCCTTTCTCCCTCGGCACTTATTAGTTGGTAGGATCCTCCGTCAAACACTTTCTCGATGACGTATGGTCCTTCCCAGTTTGGCTCGAATTTTCCCTTGGCATGTCGATTGGGAATGATCGGTCTTTTGAGGACCAACACCAATTCACCTTTCTTGAAAGCGCGGAGACGGGTTATTTTGTCATAGGCCCGTGACATTTGGGCTCGGTATAGCTCCAGATTTTGCTGCACCGCGAGCCTCCTTTCTTCGAGGGCATCGAGCTCTTCAAGTCGAAGGAGCACGTTTTCCTCCTCCGTCAACTTGTGCTGAACGGTCATTCTTAAGCTTGGAACTTCGACTTCGAGCGGGAGACCGCCTCCACTCCGAAGAGCAATGAGTATGGAGTGGACTGGGTTGGAGTACGGTGGGTGGTACGATATGCCCACAACGCCTCGTGAAATTTGAGATTCCAGTCTCTCTTGTTGGCTGAACCGTTTTTTCTCAGGAGCTTGCATAGAGTCTTATTGAAGGCTTCGGCTAGCCCATTGGCTCTTGGATTATAGATGGATGAATATCTCCAGTCTATCTTGTGCTGAGTAGCGAACTTTGAGACATTGAAGCTCTTGAAAGAAGGCCCGTTGTCGGAAATGATTCTTCTTGGTGTACCGAAGCGGTATAGAATATTGTGCAGGAAGAATGTCAGAATATCTTTTGTTTTGACTTCTTTTAGCGGGACAGCTTCAGCCCATCTGGAGAAGTAGTCTGTCGCGGCCAGTATGAACCGGTGGCCTTTGGATGACGGAGGATCAATTGGGCCAACAATGTCGGTGCCCCAGACTTCAAAGGGCCACGACGCCACCGTAGGATGCAATGGATTGGGGTGCTTGTGAATGAAATCACCATGGATTTGGCAGATCTGACATTTCTTTGCATGCTCTCCGCAATCCCGTATCATAGTGGGCCAGTAATACCCAAGCCGTTTGATTTGAAGTCGCATCTTGGGGCCAGATTGGTGAGCACCGCAAACGCCCGAGTGAACATCTTTCATGACCTTTTGGGCTTCGGCCAATGACAGACACCTGAGCCAGAGTTGGTCATACAACCTGCGGTATAACGTGTCATTTACAAACACGTATCGGAGAGCTCTTTTCTTCAGCTGAATCCTCGCAGATTTCTCTTCGGGCAGCTTGTCATATCGAAGGTACTCTATGAAGGGTTCTCTCCAATCGGGCTTGTCTTGGATGATCGAAGCTTCTTTGGCAGGACCGCTCTCATGTTTCGGGCTTTCCTCTTCTCGTAGAGAGACTATGGGTAGAATCTGCCGACTCCTGACTGTGATCAGAATTTCGTCCATGTCAGGATCAGCCAGCTCCTTGGCTAAGCGAGCGAGTATGTCAGCCTTTCCGTTCAACGCTCTAGGGACTCTTGTTAGTTCAATGTGAGTGAACCGTTTCATGAGTTCCACCACCCGGCTTCTGTACCGAGCTAATTCGGGTTTGTATATCTTATAATCGCCGCTTACTTGGTTGACGACAAGCTGGGAGTCACCGTAAACCCGTAGCCGAAGGATTTTCATTTCTATGGCGAGCTCCAAACCAGCTATCAGAGCTTCATACTCGGCCTCATTGTTTGTGCGTGGCTCGGTGAGAGCAAAAGAGCGCCGTAGGGTTCCCATTGATGGCGTGATGAACACCAATCCTATTCCTGCCTTTATCTCCGGGACGCTTGATTTACTGGAGATCCTTATTGATGAGGCTCCATCGAAGTAGAGCTCCCAACATGGCCCATCTTCCTCGAGGTATAGCACTTGTTCGTCGGGTAACTCACAATTTAGCGGCGACCCTTCTGGTATGGGATGAGCAGCGAGAAAGTATGCAAGAGCTTGCCCTTTTACTGCTTTCTGAGGAGTATAAACTATGTCAAACTCTAGTAGCATGACAGCCCATCTTGCCATTCTGCCGGCTAGGCTTGCTTTGGTCATCAAGTGTTTGAGCGGGTTGACCTTGGAGATCAGCATAACCCGATGAGCCAGCAGATAGTGCCTCAGCTTCTTCACAGCGAATATCAAAGCCAGGCATTGCTTTTCGATTGGGGAATAGTTGTGTTCCTCCCCGACTAGGGTTCGACTGAGGTAGTAGAGGGCATTTTCCTTTCCCTCCTCGTTATTCTGGGAAAGGAGCGCACCGAGTGACTCATCTAGCGTGGCAGTGTAGAGGATCAGCGGTTTATTTGGAATGGGAGCGGCCAGCACTGGAGGGTGCAACAAGTATTGTTTGATGCTTTCGAACGCTGCTTGACATTCGGCATCCCAGATAAAAGGAGCTCCTTTCTTCATGAGCTTTGAGAAGGGCCTACATCTCCCCGATAAATTTGAGATAAACCTCCGTATATAAGCAAGCTTGCCTTGAAAAGATATCAGCTGTGTCAGACTCTTTGGAGGGGGCATCTCCATGATGGCCTTTATCTTTGATGGGTCAACTTCGATCCCTCGATGCCGGACTATAATGCCCAGGAATTTTCCCAATGACACGCCAAAAGCACACTTCAGAGGATTCATCTTCAGATTATATTCCCTCAGTCTGGTGAGAACGGTCTTAAGATCTTGGATGTGGTCGGCCTTGGCTTTAGTTTTGATGACCAGATCATCAACATAGCATTCGACGACTTTATGGATTAGGTCATCAAAGATATTAGTCATTGCCCTTTGATATGTAGCGCCTGCGTTCTTCAGTCCGAACGGCATCACTTTGTAGCAGTATATTCCGATCGGGGTTCGAAATGCTGTGTGCTTCTCATCCTCAGGCGACATCTTGATCTGATTGTATCTAGACGAGCCATCCATAAAGGTGAACAGCTCGTAATTTGAGGTGTCATCGACCATCATTTCCATGACCGGTAGCGGGAAGTCGTCTTTAGGACATGCCTTGTTGAGGTCCCTGAAATCGACACAAACTCGGATCTGCCCATTTTTCTTCTTCACTGGGACTATGCATGCGATCCAGTCCGCATATTTCTCTTCCCTGATGAAGCTGGCATCGATGAGCTTCTTAGTTTCCTCGATGACCTTTTCTTCTAGTTCCCTTCTCATTCTCCGAGGAGCTTATTTGACTGGCTTAGCATCAGGAGATATAGCCAACTTATGTACGGCCACTTCAGGGGAAAGGCCAGGCATTTCATTGTATGTCCACGCGAAGCAGTCGACAAACTCATGCAGCAGGGCAATTAGCCGCGCTTTCATTTCTTCTGACAAGAGCGAGCTGATGTAGGTCGGCCTTGGATTATCGGGCGTTCCTAAGTCAATCTCGGTTAGCTCGTCAAAAGTTGCTTGTCCGCCATCTTCGAGCTCTTGAGGAGCTTCTTCTGGCTCGGCCATCTCATCATCACCATTTGATCTTTCGCTAGCTTCACCAACATGGACCATGTAGCACGCTTTGGAATCAGGCTGAATGTAGCCTATGCCCCGTTTATCTGGAATTCGTCCATCGATGAGTGCTCGGACCTGGGGTGGATGCCATAGCCCTTCGTAAAACTTTGCTTCGGACTCCGTTTGATATAACCGGCATCCGCACTTTTTAAAGTATTCCCGCATCTCGGGCGCATAGTATCTGGGATTGAGGACGGCTCTTATGCCTCTCTCATAGGGAAGGCACGTGATAGAAAGATCGTCCGGGTGCACAACGGAGTTTGACCCATAAAACAGAATGCCCTTCTGTCCACTTTTCCTCCCGGGAACGTAGAAAGTTTTTAGCTGGTCCACGGTGGAGATTGATAACGCATCGAGCTCTTTGCACATCTGCTCTGGTACCCTTGTGACGGCTAGGGACCCTTCTGCAACTTCGAAGGTCTCTCGTAGTTTCGCTTGTTGCATAGGGGTCCAATCTGCATCGCTGTTGCGCGGCAGGTCCTCTTCCTCCGACTCTTCAGTGTCGCTGCCAAGATGAGGGCGGACTTTGCTGCTAGATGGGCCTTCAGTAACAGATTCGTCCATATCGCTGCCGAAACGAGGGCGAGTTTTACGGAAGGACGGGCTTCCAGCGTCGGACTCATCAGTATCGCTACCGAAATGCGGGCGCACTTAGGCGTTTTTGCTTTTGAAAGTGACAGCCGGCGCAGATTTGCTTCTGAGTCTTGGGGCCGGTCTATCCTCAGTCAGTTGTGGCTTAGCATTTTGGTGGTTCATAAAGTACCGAGAATCTTCATAGCGGACTTCATGCACACCGAACGGCTGGATGTCTCCGTTGATGCGTTTTTCTTCACCATTTTTATTATACTTCATGCATTGATGGAGAGTTGACGGGACAATGCCATAATCGTGGAGCCACGGCCGTCCCAAGAGAATCTTATAAGACGTGTCGGCGTCGATCACGTATATCTTAGCTTCAGTTTGCAGATCCCCGAATCTGATTGGCAAAGCTATAGACCCCAGAACTTGCTGGCAATTTTGGTTGAAGCCTTGAATGACAATCCTTTCCTTTGACAGGTGTCGGACGTCCATTGACAAACTCTTCAGAGTTCGCAAGTTCATGATGTTCACTGAGGACCCCGGATCAATCAATATGCAATTAATTCGATCTCTGTCGCTGTACCCGGTCACGTAAAGCGGCCGATTGTGCTCAGCTGTTCCCAGTAGCAAGTCTTCATCCTTAAATGTGACTGCGGCGGCATGCAAAGCGTGCTGAGCTTCTTTCATATTAGTTTCCGCAAAGTGAGCCTGATACCGCTCGGGGTTTTGTAGAGCATGAATAAGAACATCTCTAAGCTCCTTAGATAGGACCAAGGCGTCGTAGATGCTCAGAAGAGATGGAAGCCTTCGAAGGTGAGCCAAGACATTATAGTCTACTGGAGAAGGACTCGAGTTTTCATCAGCCTGTTCTCCACCATCTTCATCATTAGCCACCTGTTTTCCCTTTCCTTTTGCGGCATTGCCCTGATTTGGCGGTAGAGCCCTGTCGCTTCTGAGCTAGATTTGGTTGGCCTTTGTGGCGAGCTCCTCGTCCTCTTTAGGAAAACAGAGCTCATCCTCAGAGTCGCTGCCAAGATAGATGGCGTAGCAGGTCACTTCTGGGATCTCTTCATTGGAGTCTACTTCTAACTCCTCCAGAATTTCAGCTGCTTGTACAGGGAGGAACTCTTTCAATTGAACCAAAGTTCTTTCCTTCTGTTCATATTCTTCGAGGGAATCGATATATTTTTGAATGGTCGTTCTCCCTGCAGACTCCTTTTCGCTCCGAGCCGTACTTTTCTTCTTCTTGAGTTTCTTGGATTTTGAGCGTGATGGACCCGCATTGGCAGCTGGACTGGTAGGCTTCTTCTGCCCTTCCCATTCTGTCCTGGGCTCTTTCCGAAGTAGCTTTATCATCTTCTTCGTCTTGTTAGATATGTGCATACTCCACGGAGACCGCGATGAGTCCGTCTCATTTCTCAGGGCAGCGGGTTCGGCTGTTTGCTCGTAGAAGGCTTCATCTTCTGTCTGTATAAAGTTGGTGGTTGCAACTTGATTGTTCACCAACACACTTTTGGACAGCTCGATCTCTCCGGCCTTGTACTCCTTCTCGACCCAGTCCTTGAAGATATAGCAATCCTCAATCGCATGGCTCACTACTCGGTGGTACGGACAATACAGGGGATTGTCAGTCATTTTTGCTTCTTGGGGTCTTTTCGACTCAGGCAATTGTAGGCCATTGTTCAAGGCATCTTTAAATATCTTACGGACCTTGTTGCTTCTGAAAGAGTAAACCTTGTTCTTCTTCTCCTCTAGGGAAGGCCCATCTCTTCCTAGCAATGGCTTTCGAGACCGGTTGGTTTTGGATTCGCCCGCTCTTCGCTTTTCTTCATTGTCGGACGCATTGAAGACATTGGTACTGCTGGAACTCCCGCTTCTACGGCTGTCGTTCCGCTTGCTTTTCCAAGTTTTGTCTCTCTGAGAATCCGGCGGGGACTCTTGCTTCGAGCGTTCCAGCATTTGGACTTTCTTGGTTAGCTCCTGAAATGTCTTGAGGCCCGCTGTACACAAGAATGGGACCATCCAATTGCTGAGGTTCCCAATGAGAAGGCTGACGGACTGGTCCTGCTCGCACTTGATTGTGAGATTACGCCATCGAGCGATAAAGTCGGTGGTGCTTTCATTCTTCCCCGGCTTGGTCCTCACAAGGTCGGCAATGGAGATTTTATCACTGACACTCATGAACCTTTGCCGGAACAGAGACTCCATTTGGGCAAAGGTAATGACGGACCCGTCTGGTATACTCGCGTACCAGTCGAAGGCGACACCGGTCAAGCTGTTGACAAACTGACGAAGAAGGAGCGCGTCATTGCCCCCTGTATTTCCATACGATGCTTTGAAGTGGGCGACGTGCTGATTTGCATTCCCCGTTCCATCAAATCATCCGAACTTAGGAATGACGTAGCCGCTTGGGAACTCAATCAGATCGTACTGCGGGGGATATGGCCGCCCACTACTGCCGATTTCTTTCTGAGCTTCAGCTTCGGCCACCAATGTTTTAACCTTGCTGGTGACCAAATCCAATATCCGATCCTGTGTTAGCGGGAGAGTGCTATCTGGGGCCAAGGCGTCCCCAGAAGCAGAATGTGGTCGGCTTTCATATGGCTCGACCAGTCTTGGACCCGAAGGAACAGGCATTGGCTGCCTCGGATTGTCATCACCCGGCTGATTAGTAGCAGCTTGTGCTTGATTGGGAGGCGCTCGAGCAATTTGAGCCGTAAGCTGCATCACCACGTTCGTTAAGTCGTCAATCTTCGAATAGAGCTTGGCCATCTCTTTATCTTTGCTCCTGAGCTGTTTTCGAAGCTCTTGAAGCAGCTCTTGCTCCGCAGTCCTGGGACGGAAAGTCGGCTCTTCCTCGCTGTCCGAGCTTGACTCTGCATGGACCGAGGGTTCTTTCTGCCTATCATCCTCATCGAGAGGGTTTTCTTAATCCAGCGGGGGCGGCTGTTCTTGGGCAGCGGCAACCACATTCAGGCTAGATTGGGTTTGGGACGTGGTGGCCCCATCCTTGCTTTTGCTGCGAAGGTTGTCGCTGGGACGCCCGCCTGCCATATAGACCGTATGGACGACATATCCAGCTGTCTTTTTATTATCGGCGGCTGATTTCACGGATCACTGTCTTGGCCCTCCTGTTTTGGTAGCGGGCAGTCGATTGAAGGCGGATGGCCTGGCCGGAATCTTGAATGGTGCTGGCGCTTCTTTTCTGGATTTTCCCCGCTGCTTTCGTGCAGCACAGAGCGCCCGATAGACTCTTGAAGAGACAGTGTCATACCTTTTCTGTTGGGGCCGGGACACGTCTCTTTGTAGCATTGTTCGGACCGCTGTCTTCTTGATTCTGGCGGTTGTTCCCCTCCGAACGGCGGACGAGACGCGGGGACGTCTATGCCTGAGGTTCGGGGCAGATGCTAATTGGTGCGATCCGTCCACCTCTCCGAAGATGCCAAGTTGATTTATGGCACCATGTATCGAAGGTTTAAACGGATGCGTCCGATGTAGCAGACTTCGTCAGATTCCCCCTCGCTTGAGGGGTTTTTGATTGTGGGGACGCTCTTCCCTGCAGGCGCAAGCCGCTGCAGTTAATTACGCTACCGCTTCGCGGCAACAACTTTCTCCTTCTCCAGAATTTCACTTCATGTCGTGGATGTTTGTTTTGTTTGTGATTACCCGTGGATTGTATACGGAGACTGAGTTATGTCGTCGCCCGTAGGGCGTGGACTAGTCCCAATCCGTATTATCTTAGATTTAGGTTTGGGGGTTTGGGTTTAAGGATACGTTAGCCTTATTTGAGACTAAGATCAACTTAAACATTCGTTAAGGATACGTTAGTCCGATTTGAGACTAAGATCAACTTAACGGGATCGTTTAGATCCGACAAAAGAGCGTCTGGAGGATCGATTGTTCCAGTTCAGGGACATGGTGGTCCATCGTATTTATGGCCGTCGGGACCCGTCACCTCTCTGAGACGTTGAAAGATTACAACGACAGATGTCAGAGGAGTTCAGAGATGTACCCTCGAACCAGGGTTAATTGGGGGAGATTCATAGTCCAGTCTGTTTGAAAGTTTAAGGATACGTTAGCCATCTTTGAAGCTAAGATCAACTTAAACGGGATCGTTTAGATCCAACAAAAGAGCGATTGGCTCTATTGTTCCAGTTTAGGGACATAGTGGTCCATCGCTAGTTTAAGGACATTGCGGTCCATGGGTAGTTTAAGAACATTGCGGTCCATTGTTAGTTTTAAGACATCTCGGTCGAGGTTAAGGACGTCATAGTCCATGGGTTTAAGGACCCCACAGTCCACATCAATGCGTGGTCACCGGGACCCGTCACCTCTTTGAAGACGTTGAGGGATTACAACGCCAAGTATCAAAGGAGTGAAGAGATGTACCCTGAAACCGGAGTGGATTAAATGGTCTTCGGCCCAATTTGGGATCAAGACCAATCAATTATGTTATGAGCCCATTAGCCCATTCAATTACGAATTGAGGACTTATGGCCATCTTGGGCTAAGTCCACTTATGTCTGGAATATTGGCTTCCTGTTGGTCCCTTGAAGGAGAGGTTTTGCCTCTATCCATTCGGCCAATTGGGCCGGTGTCTAGTGTTAAACACTAAAGACGAATCAGTGTCGAACACTGGGAATAAGATTGATAAGTTAGTGTTTCAACACTAAAAGAGACCAGTGTTAAACACTGTCAACAGGAGTCCCAAACTAGTGTTGAACACTACGGTAATCAGTGTTGAACACTGCAAATATAGTTCTGTGCTTAGCGTTACACTAAGGCCAAGCAATGTTTTATCACTGAATTCAGGGGTTCCGTTTTAGTGTTAAACACTAAGGCAAGAGGGGTCACGTGGCAACACGTGAGAGCGCCCTCCCTTCACTTGTTCTTCTGAGACTATGCATCTTTTTAGAGCATCACGTGCCATCACGTGACGGGGATTCAAGCGCTTGTGTGCTAAAGCTTCTGTCAAGGGTCACGTGAGTCACGTGAGGCACTGCCTCCAGAGGGCTTTCTGTAGATCTTTTGGGGGGAGGGTCACGTGGTGGCACGTAACCCTACCTCTATGTATGTTGTTTAGAAGATCTGTTAATCTTTTTCCTCGTAGGGTTCAACCCTAATAAAAGCTTTAAATTCCAGAGGAATTAAATTCCTACTTCCTTTTGAAGATTTATATTCTGGAATAGAGTTGAACTCTGAATTTTCTGTAGGAATTAAATTCCTCATATGCATGAAGAACCGAATAGGGTTAAACCCTAATGAAGGCTTTAAGGAACTAAACTCCCATTCTCTGTTAAAGAATTATGATTAAGGGAATTAAACTCCCGTTGTTTCAACAGAACTAAGTTCTTAATCAAGGTTAAACCCTGTTTCCTTTTGTTCTGAAGGAATTAAACTCCCCTAACACAGGGTCAAGCCCTAATTTTATTTTAAAGGAATTAAATTCCTATAGTTCTGTGAGAATTAAATTCTCTTGCTTCCATTGCCTCTCTATGCTTTGGATCTGCATGGAAGGATCTCAACCCATTGAGAATTAAATTCTCAACTCAAGGGGAGATGTGCACTTTACAGATCCTCCACCAAAGAGAGAAGAAATATATCCCTCTGTTTTACATCGGAGTTCAACTCTGTTGAGAATTAAATTCTCTTTCTTTCAATGAAACCTTCCCTTTCTTACCTAGGGTTTTCTTTTGCAGAAGATCCAAATTCCTCTCAAGTATCAAGGCTCTCTCTCTTTTCTTCCCTCTGCGTATATGTTTTTTGTGTGTCTCTTGGCTCCTACTTATAGGAGAAGCAACCGAATCAATTGGTTTTTGGACGACTCTTCATTGAGAGATTTGATTTGCATCCATCATTCGTTTTGGACCTTTGGATTATTAGGTGAATTTTATTCACCATTGGATTTCAAATCCAGGGATTCTCCTTTGTTATTTCTGTTAGATTTAAAGGGGAAATCTTTCCAAATTTTGAGATTTTCCCATAGATAGATGATATTTTATCACCTCTAAATCTTTAATTCAGTCGGTTGCTTTTGGAAAGTTTTGAGAGTTCTTTTCTCAGAATTCAATTCTGTTAACAAATGGGCTTTGAAGTCGGTCACGTGTGGCCACGTGACCCTTGGTCACGTGTAGGCACGTGACCCCCTTGGAACGAGCTTTCTTCTTTCTTTCTGCGCTTTGCTTTCTATTCTCTATTTAGCTGTCACGTGCCACCACGTGACAACTGGTCACGTGTGAGCACGTGACCCTGGCATGGAGCCTTCTTCTCGATTTAACCGGAGAATGAGTCTGATGTTTTGAGTGTCACGTGCCAACACGTGACCCTGGTCACGTGGGAGCACGTGACCTCTTCTGAAGCCTTTTTATTGATTTGATCAGGGAACCGTTGTGTCTTTGCCGCTGCTTTTAGATGTCACGTGCCGACACGTTGTTAGTTATATGTATGCCCTAGAGACCATTACTGTACATAGGATGTATATTGTAGTGGATGCTGGGACGTATATAGGAAGGACTTTCTTGCTCGACATGATAGTATGCTATCTGGTTACTCTTTACCTTAACGTATATGCTGATTGTCTCTCTGTTACATGTTGGTAAAGCCCTTAGGATGTGTGCTTGACTACCTGGACTATGATGCGGATCATACTAGTGGGGACATGGTAGTCCATAAGTACATCCTTCAAAGTCCCTAGTCGTGGGTGTATCGAGATGGGGCATCGATATACCAGAGTAGACTAGCGTGTACCTTCTCGACCCATACAGATGGGCGATGGATGATCCCATATCCATCGGTGTTTGACATCAGAGATGATATACGGGTGCTCAGTAGAGACTGGGTACACTGGACGGACTCGCCGAGAACTCCCAGATGGTATTATACCTCACGTCAGATGGCAGTTCTCTGGTGACACTGGTACAGAGTAGTCTGTTGATCCGAGATCGTCATAGAGTCTTGTGTGGTTCCCACTGTGCTTTGATTTCCATCTTACCACGTCCAAGAGGGCGTGCAAAACGGTGGTTTTTGGGTACAGTCCCGAGTCACATGGAGGCAATGAGCGATAGGAGGGGATTCGTCTCTCCCGGTATAGGGGGTTGATGTTGCGTTGTGTTCGATTGGCTATAACAGGAAATCCCTGGCCAGGGTTGCTGAGATTTACTGGTAAGTGTTACCAGTAGTTTCTCGAATAGTTATAGACCTCATATCGACACGACTTATCGAGCTATTGGGGTCTGACGTTTACCACCCCTAGGCGAGATATGCGACATATCAGACGATCAGACCGGACTGTACGGTAGTGTTACTGGTTGGATTCACTGGAGTGTGAGCGGGCTTGCTCGTCGATCTTCAGATCGCTCAATACCCGGATGGCCGTTACGTTTAGCAGACCGCTTGCGGCTTGTGGATGTTTGATATAATCATCATCCGCTGCCGGCGTATTGACGAGTCTTTAGAGTCCTACACAGAGGTTTCCTGGCTCAAGCGAAACGAAATAGGAGCGCATATGAGATATGTGCTGGACCGAGAATAATACCAGTATGTGATACTGTATTCGATTCTCGCGATGTGACATTGATCGGTTATATGCGATATAGCCGGGTTTTCGGATCAAGTGTTGATTCGATAAGTTGTTACTAATGATACTAGTCGGTTATATGCGATATGACCGGATCGTTAAATCAAGTGTTGATTTAATGATTTGATGTATAATTATATATTTGATATATTACTTTGCATCAACTAGTATCGGTTCACTTTAAAATGGATTTTCTCACTCGGGTGTGCGCATTGCATATGCGATATGATTTTGTGCACTTTATTGTATCATGTTTGATGATGCATGATTGCTAGGTTATGTGTAAAGAATTTAACCAAAGTTATTTAAATGGTTAAGGGTTTTACTTATTCATTAATTAGTCTTTTTATTTTTGGAAAAAGGAAAAGAAATGAGAGAAAAATGGTGGCTTATTTTGTTTGCACTTGAAGCTTCATGAAGCTTTTATGATGCAACCATTTTTGTCTCATCTCCTAAACCCTAACCATTCCTTTAACCTTGGTCAATTCTCTACACTTAACTTAGGTTAAAGTTATGATAAGAATGATATTATTATTCTTTTCATAATTAACAAATTCTTATCATAATACTTATCTTCTTCTTGCTCTTCTTCTTCTTCATTCTTCTTTGAAGAAAACCAAGCTCCATCAATGGTGATTGTTGGAAAAGAGTGAGAAATCCAAAACTAAAGTTAACCCACTTCCTATTTCTTCATCCTCTACCTCTTGCCAAGTAGTAGAGTGTGTTTTCTTCACAAGTTTCTTGACTTGGTGAAGTCGGAGCTTGATTTAGCGATGCCTCGACGTAGATCATCTTCGGCATGGACATCGACGACCTAGCTTGCCCATTCTCCGACGAAGCCGACGCTAGAGCCCGGATTTGATTTGGACAGCGGAGAGGACTTCGTTGCGGAGCCATGGAGGTGGAGCACCGGATCTACAAAGGTTGTATTTCCGTATTCCCTTAGTTAAGTGTTAACTAGTTATCTTTTCGCCTAGTTTTCTAGCAAACGATCCGTAGTCGGGTTTCTCGGCACCTAGATTTTTGAAATTGGCATGGTTGATGCCTTGTGAGACCTCATTAGGATGCCTAGGAACCCTACACACGTGACCCAGGTCACGTGGGAGCACGTGACCCTTTCTGAACCCCTTTTCTTTGATGCAGTCGGGAAGCTGAATTTGCTTTGCTGATGCTTTTAGATGTCACGTGCCAACACGTGGCTGCCGGTCACGTGTAAGCGCGTGACTCTTTTCTGAAGCCTTTTCCGTAAGCTTTCCTGATTTTAAATCAGGAAACAGCGGTCATGGCATTTTTTTGAACCCACTTCAGAGGCTCGAAGGAATTGCTGATTCTCACGTTTGACTCAGCCGTCGTCGCGGGGCGACCCTGCACTTGGAACTTCATAAAATTGCACTTGGCCGAAGTCCTGGCCCTCTTGTTGGCTTGATACCTGAGCCGCTTCTGCCTTAACTTTTCTGTTCTAAGCGCCTGGCAGACTTCGGCTCTTTGGGAAGACGCCGCAGACCAGGCGATGGAGGGCCTTGGAGCTACGCTCGATTGCGCATTTGTTGGAGTCATCACCTGAGCTCGTCCGCGACATTTGATGTTGCCCTTCGCACCGAAAGTCTTGCCCCCAGCTAGAGCGCCAGGGAGTCGTTCAGACACCATCTTAATTTTCGGTTGTGGTGCCTTAGCAATCACAACATTCGGCCTCTTTCCCCTTGGGACCGGCTTGACCACCTGTTCCGCCGGGATTTCCGCCAGATGAATGCTTCCGGCAGGGTAGATGATGACGGAGCCAAACTGGCGGAGCGGTTCCTCCCACTGTCGACTGAGGCTTGCGGGGAGAACCACACGAGCATTGATCTTGTCCTTGTACGGAATCGGGGTCACGCTGGAAGCTGAATTCGTCTGGGGAGACATTGTCGTCGAAGGTTGATTGCTGCATGGAAAAAAAACATCATTTCAATATAGGCAATTGGTATGTATATTGATTGAGTTCTCATGAACGTTTAACCCGAAATATGGGAGGAGAGATACGTCCCACCGGGCGTGCCAGAATCTGTAGGGTGTTTTTCGTCACCCCATTGAGATGGGAATACACGCGCGCTTGTCAGGCGTACTACAGATTCCCCCTGCCTAGGGTAGGCCGGAGTTTAATGATTATGGGGATCTGAATCTCCGGCAGCCGCGGACTAAGCTGCCGTTAATTACCCCTCGCCTTTGGGGTGAGGGAACCTCCGATTAACGGGTTAAACCGGTCATGCGAACTCAATGTGCAGTGTACGCGTGTTTTATTTTGGAGGGGGGTCTAGATATATCGGGAGCCACACAGAGTTCTTACGGGGGTCCCGCTACCCGGATAGCGGGCTGGGGGTCAAGGGGGCTAGCAGCCCCCTTGCGGGGTGCGGGGCAACGTCCCGTTAGAAATTTTTTTCTAACAGGGACAGCGTCGTGGAGTATGTGTATGTGTACATATGTATACATATGTATATATATACATGTATATATAAATAAAGGGGAAAAAGACATCCAAAGGATGCGTAGGGCCAGCGCCTAGGCGCTTGAGCGCAAGCGCGCCACGTGTCGGCACGTGGGCGCTTTGCGCTCGAGCGCAGAGTGTTGGAGCGCAATGCGCCACGTGTCGGCACGTGAGCGCTTTGCGCTCGAGCGCAGAGTGCTGGAGCGCAACGCGCCACGTGTCGGCACGTGGGCCCTTTGCGCTCGGACGCTGAGCACTTGGGCGCAAGCGCGCCACGTGTCGGCACGTGGACGACTTGCGCTCGAGCGCTTGCACTTGAGCGCAAGAGCGCCACGTGTCGGCACGGGGGCGACTTGCGCTCGAGCGCTTGCACTCGAGCGCAAGAGCGCCATGTGTCGGCACGGGGCAGACTTGCGCTCGAGCGCTTGCGCTCGAGCGCAAGAGCGCCACGTGTCGGCACGGGGGCGACTTGCGCTCGAGCGCTTGCGCTCGAGCGCAAGAGCGCCACGCTTGAGCTCGAGCGCTTGCGCTGGAGCGCAAGCGCGCCACGTGTCGGCACGTGGGCGCTTTGCGCTGGAGCGCTGAGCGCTTGAGCACATACGCATCACGTGTCGGCACGCGGGCGCTCTGCGCTTGAGCGCCGGCGAGAAAAAGAGGCTTTTAGCCTAAAAAAAATTTCTCGGAAGAGAAATCAGAGAAGAGTTGGACTCCTGAGTGTGTTTTTTTTTTTGGGTTAATGGGAGGGGTTCTTCTTCCTCCTCCTCTGTTAGCTGGATCTGAAGATCAAGAGATATGGGATTTTAAAAATCACTCCTTTTTGAGATCTAATGGAAGATCTGAGTTCCCCTTGATGGGTTTTGTGGTGAAAAACTAATTTGTTTTATAAAAAGGAGAGTAGAACTCTTGATTTAATTCAAGAGAAAGAAGAAGGTTTTGGAACCTTGAAGAAGGAGAAAGATCTCAGATCTGAAAAAAATTTTTAGAGAGAGAAAAAAAAGTTGTTTAGATATTTCATTATCTTTGCCTTTATAGGTTATACACTTTACACATAGCCCCTTGGGCTTCACAAAATGGCATTTTGCCTATCCCATGGCTCATGTGCCATTTCTTTTTACACATAAGCCATGGGCTTTACAAAAATTTGGCTTTATGCCTATAAAATGCAACAAAATTATTTATTACAAAATTTTATCTTGGCATGGGGGGAGGCCGGCCGCTTCATGTTCGGGCTCGACCCGGGCATAAGCCCACTGGATCTGGGCTTGGACCCACTTGGTTTGGGGTTGACTTTGATTTTGACTTGGTTAACCGGGGTGTAAATTTTTACCCCAACAGTGGGGAAATCCCCAAATCAATTAGAGAAAAGATCTCTTCAACCGATTCAACAAATCAGCCTCTACTATATAAAGGACCCAAGACTTCAAGTCTCACAGAGAGGAACCCCCCACAAACTTTGAGAAAGTTCAGAGAGAAAAGTAAGCTCTCAGCAGAAGAAAAACTTCTTCAAGTAAAATAAAGAGATCAAAGTATCTCATCAGAAAAAGAACTTAGTTTTTATGCTAGATCATAAATCTATAAGAAAACTATTTTTCACAAAAGAGATCATAACATCTTATTATAAAAAGGGGAGAGAATAATTCAATTCTCTTAAGATCACAGATCCATAAAGGCAAACCCTTTCACCAAAAATATAAGAGATTGAAATATCTCCTGTAAAATAAGAACTTTGTTCTTAGATCCACGAGACAAAGTCTCTTATAAGAGAGAATTTAATTCTCAGAGAGCAGAGTTGCCTAAAAAGAGCCTTAGCGCTCCAACTAAAAGAAGCGCTTCAGCGCTCCAAAACCTAGCGCACAGCGCTGCAGAGCCCTAGCGCTCCAATTGAAAGAAGCGCGCTCCAAATTTAAAGAAGCGCTTCAGCGCTTCAAATCTAGCGCACAGCGCTGCAGTGCCTTAGCGCTCCAAATTTAAAGAAGCGCTCTGCGCTCATTGACTGGCGCTCAGCGCCAGGCGCTCAGCGTGCTCCTCACGTGTGCGCTACCTAAACAGAAGCGCTCTGCGCTCATTGACTGGCGCTCAGCGCCAAGCGCGCCACGTGCTCCTCACGCGTGCGCTACCTAAACAGAAGTGCTCTGCGCTCATTGACTGGCGCTCAGCGCCAAGCGCGCCATATGCTCCTCACGTGTGCGCTACCTAAACAGAAGCGTCCTGTGCTCATTGACTGGCGCTCAGCGCCAAGCGCGCCACGTGCTCCTCACGTGTGCGCTACCTAAAGAGAAGTACTCTGCGCTCGTTATCTGGCGCCAAGCGCGCCACGTGCTCCTCACGTGTGCGCTGAGCGAACATAAATTGTTCTTAAAATAAAACCCCAGGGCCATAATGAGTGCTCAGCACTCAATAAAAGACAAAAATGTTATCAGAACCCAAACTAATGCTCAGCATTATTAAATGAAAAAAGTCTGAGCCTAATTAAATGTCCAACATTTTAACTGAATGGGCCGAGCCCAAGTTGGCCGCCGATCCCTAATTGAGCTCATATGCTCATAAATCTTTGATCTTAGTCCCAAACTTGACTACAGATCTCCCAACCGATATTGGTTCAAGGGTACATCTCTTTATTCCTCTGATATTTGTCGCTGTAATCCTTCAACGTCTTCAGAGAGGTGATGGGTCCCGACAATCAGACATTCCACAGACTGTGGGGTCCTTAAACTCATGGACTGCGATGTCCTTAAACTTTACGGACTTCAGACTGTGGGGTCCTTAAACTCATGGACTATAATGTCCTTAAACTTTACAGACTATGATGTCTCTAAACTACCATGGACTGTGAGGTCCTTAAACTCATAGACTATAATGTCTTTAAACTATGGACTATGATGTCCTTAAACTTCATGGACTATGATGTTCTTAAACTTTTGGACTGTAAAGTCCCTAAACTAAAACAATAGAGCCCAAATGCTCTTTAGTTGGATCTAAATGATCCTGTTAAGTTGATCTTAATCTAAAATTAGACTAACGTATCCTTAACAAATTGTTAAGTTGATCTTAGTCTAAAATTAGACTAACGTATCTTTAACAAACGTTTAAGTTGATCTTAGTCTCAAATGAGATTAACGATCCTTAAACCCAAACCAAAACCCAAATCTAAGAAAATACGGATTTGGACTAATCCACACCCTACGGGTGACAACACAAATTAGTCTCCGTATACAATCCACGGGCAACCAAAAATAAAACAAACACACACGACACGAAGTGACCATCTAGAGAAGGAGAGTTTTTACCGTGATGCGGTAGCGTAATTAATTGCAGGGGCTTGTGCCTGCAGGGAAGAGCGTCCCCATAATCAAAACCCCTCAAACTAGGGGGAATCTGACGAAGTCTTCTACAACGATCGCATCCGTCTAAACCTCCGATATACGGTGACATAAATCAACTTGGCATCTTTGGAGAGGTGGATGGATAAAACCAAATAGTATCTGCCCCCAAATTCAGGCAAGACGTCAGTCTTCCCGGTCTTTCAGCGGAGAACAGTGAGCTCGACAACAAAAACAGAATATGTACAAATCTCACAGCTCACAATCTAAGTCCAATATACAAATAGTAGAAGTGGTAGATACGGTAGATGGAGTGTACTGGATACAATAATATTACACAAAGTGGGAACAAAAATATCCTCGCAACCCACCTACGAGCAAGCCGCAAGTCAATGCAATGAAGCAAAATGAGGAAGTATGCTCGCCGCTACTGTGCTGACGGGTCAGACCTGCAAGATACTGTGGCACAACGGGGGTGAGTTGCCAACTCGTGAGTAGTAAGTAATATCTAATAAGGCTGTTGTAAGCATGAATGCAAATGCGTCACAACCTACATATACCAATATGATGCGATGCACTAATATGAATGCAACATGAATGGATAATCAACACGAAATCCAGATATAACTGATATGAGAAAATATGTATCCTTATCTCAGTAAAAATTTTGTATAATAAAAAACTGAAGTATCATCAGTGAAATCGACAGAAAAGTCCGTGTCAAGTATCGACACAATATCCTCAATATCTCGGGTTCCGTCAGTCCGGATCGGCTCATATCATTAAAGCTCACGACTATGATTGGTATCTTCCGGATATCTGCCGCACCAGACATGACCGGTAGGTAGTTCTCCCCTGCCACGATCATCGTCATCCCCATAAAAACACTCTCGCCCCGGGGTACCGTACCGGGTCCACCATGTATCCGAAACGGTTCATCCTACTTCTTGAATCGGGTCTTGAAAACCAACAAAATCAGGAAAACTCATGGTGGACGACACATACATCATATCACGAGAAAACCGCAACTTGCATTTTTAAAATGATAATAGGTTTATAAATTCTTGCGGTTTCCCCCCAAAATCCAGAAATATCATAAATACTGAAATCTCCAAGAAAACCATAATATATGAACATGTCGGTAATGATGGATGTCTATGATATCAGTAATATACAAAGCGATGTATGACTAGAAAACTATGTATGAATGAGGATGCCATGAGGTATATGACTAGGAAACCTACGTACCCAATCCTAATGAGATGAATATATAACCACAAGTTTACATATCATATATGATGCAAATGCATAGATACCGATTCTAAGTAAGTTCTATAGTGTTCGTGACATTGCAATTACCATTGACGTATGTGTTTGCATAAAATAGTGCACGTGCGGCATTGACCAATGGTAATGGTGGAAGTGTCCTATGAGATAATATCATATATATATATATAAGATGATGCAATGCAATGAGATACATGACTAGGAGACTACGCATATAAATACAAGCACCACTAGTAATCCTAACTATCGGGTGCCTTGAGCCATCCAGACGATCCCCCCATAGATGTGTACATCTGCTCACCGGGACGCCTCGGCAAATCTGATCCAATCATAAGCTTTCCTTTCCGCGCCGCATCCAACGTCTCCGCACTCGATCCTAGAATCACATAATAAGTATATATGAGGTTAAATATTTAAATAGATGTGAAGTCAAGACGGTACGAAATAACTAACGCACGCTAACTAGACGCGCGCGCACTTGGTGCACAAAACGCGCATGACATTGCCACGAACTACAACTAGGGGTCGCTATGCGTAGCATCCACCAATCTTAAAACCCAGTCGTACTAATCGCGCATTCACATAACACAAATATTATAGAAAATAGGTTGTAGATCATCACAATCTCAAACTTGATTAAAATCTATTTATTCTAAAAACCTAGTAAGCAAACAAAGGGTATTTTGGTGCAAAACTAAAAGTTGTAGCAAACCCAGTGGCCAAAATTTTCACATAATATCTTAATTAAGCCACATAAATATTTACCAATTTTAAATTTCTCTTTTTACACACTAATCATGAAATTAGTTGCATGAACATTTAATTAAGATGATTAAAAGCAAAGATTTGCAAGTTTAACAACTAGATTATATTAAAAAGAAACCATTAGATGTTCACTACATTTAGCTAATCTAATTAAGTGATAAAGATTTTAAATTTTTAACCAAACCCTTCTCTTTAAAATTCTATTTGCAATTAAAGCTATATTAATACCTAATTAATATTATATTTAAGCAAATAATTAACAAGTAACAACTTAGATTAAGTTTTATACCTCAAGATTTTTGGAAAGATCAAACTTGCTAACTTAGCCACTAAAAATGCTAACTTGCTCCAAATTCAAGCTTAGTTTTGAACAAGGAAAATCTTGTGATAATTTTAGTTAGGATTTGTGTTGATTTTATTGTGGATTTTGATGAGGAAATGAGGTTTTGAAATGAAAAGAGAAGAAGAATTTGGAGTGGGGCTGTTCTGGCCGAGAGCGAGGGAGAGAGAGAGAGAGAGGGTGTGTGTGTGTGTGAGTGTGGGTGAGAGAGGTGAACATACCCCAAGTTAACATGCCCCCATACCTCAATTATCAATTCTTTTCATTTTCTTTTATTTATTTATTTTCTATTAAAATTTTTCTTAGAATTGTCTAGAACCATTGAGAATTTTTTTGAAAGAAAGAACATGTTACAAAATGAGTGTTAAGTTGTCATGGTGCACTAATATGTAATTAACCCATACTAATTTGTAATTATCACTAATTTTATGTATAAGTGAAAGCTTAAAATAATATTTAAAAATAAATAATTAAGGAAAATAATTAAGTAAACTAGCAATTAATAAGTAGCTAATAAAACACCCATAAATAAGCCATTCCATAAATAAAATAGGTATAATTATGTCTATATGGAAAAATAATTATAATTAGCTTTTACGGAAAACACGAGTTATATCACTAATTAACATATAATTACCATAAACGATTTTTAAAACGTTACAATCTTCCTCCCTTAAAGAAATTCGTTCCCCGAATTTAAAATTTAATTAAGCGCACCTTCGAAGAGATGGGGATATTTCTTTCTCATCTTGTTCTCGGCTTTACACGCGACCTCTTCGCTGTTCGGGCCACGCCAAAAATCCTTTACGGACGGTATGACCTTTGATATCAGTTTCTTTACCTGCCGATCTAGAATGACAATCGGCTGCTCGGTGAAAGAAAGATCACACTTCAGCCGACTCGTCTGATACTGAATTGCATGAGAGGGGTCATGAAGGAACTTACGGAGCATCGATACATGGAATACGTGGTGAACTTCTGGGAAGCTGGGTGGAAGAGCCAAATCATAAGCAACTGTCCCGACACGCTCAAGAATCTCAAAGGGGCCCACATATCTGGGACTAAACTTCCCTTTCCTTTCGAATCTCATCACGCCCTTCATTGGAGAAACCCGCAAGAAAGCATGATCACCTACAACAAATTCCAGTTTGCGACGACGTCTATTTGCGTAAGATTTCTGCCTGCTCTGGGCCGCTCTCATCCTATCCCGAATTAACTGGATCTTCTCTGTCGTCTTCTGTATAAGATGCAGTCTCAAAACATTGCTCTCACCGAGCTCTGTCCAATAAACCGGTGATTGACATCTCCTCCTATATAGAGCCTCGAAGGGTGCCATCTGAATCGTCTCCTGGAAGCTGTTATTGTAGGAGAACTCTATTAAGGGTAAGCGGCGATCCCAACTGCCACAGAAATCTAGAACGCAAGCTCGGAGCATATCCTCGAGAGTTTGTATGGTCTGCTCTGACTGACCGTCGGTCTGCAGATGGAAAACTGTACTGAAACTCAATTGGTTGTCCAACGCCTCCTGAAGTTTCTTCCAAAAGCGACTGGTGAACTGAGAGCCTCTGTCGGACACGATGCAAGTCGGAACTCCATGTAGTCGCACAATCTCGTCGATATATATATCTGAGCGTACTAAGCAAATCCGAAAGTGGTCCTTACTGGCAGAAAGTGAGCTGTTTTCTTCAATCGATTTACGATCATCCAAATAGAGTCATACCTTCAACTAGTCCTAGGTAGACCCACGATAAAATCCATAGAGATCTGCTCCCATTTCCACTCCGGAATGGGTAAAGGTTGTAATTTTCCTGCTAGCCTATGATACTCAGTCTTGACTTGCTGACAAGTCCGGCGCCTTAAAACGAAGTCTGTGACATCTCTCTTCAACCTTTCCCACCAGTAGACATCTCTCAAATCATGGTACATCTTGGTGGAACCCGGATGAACACTATATGCTGATTGATGCGCCTCTTCTAAGATTTCGCGTCTCAGTCCCTCGAAATCTGGCACACACTGTCGAGTCCCAAATCGTAGTACTCCCTGGTCATCGATCATGAACTCTAAATCTCTGCCCTATCGAACCTGCACTATGATCTCTGACAAACGGGTATCGCCGGACTGTGCCTCGCGGATACGGTCAAGTAACTGTGGATGTGCACGGACATGGGCAAGCTGTCCCTCGGTCAAAGTAAACTCGGTGTACTCGGCTGTCATATAGAATCCGCCAATCTACCATCGACTGTCTCTGAACTGCGCTCAAACAAGACAAGCTACCTCCGGTCCTCCAACTCAAAATATCTGCCACAACATTCACCTTGCCTGGATGATAAAGAATCTCACAGTCATAGTCCTTCACTAGCTCCATCCAATGGGGTTGTCTCAAATTTAGATCTCACTGTTGAAAGTTGTATCTTAAGCTCTTGTGGTCTGTGAATATCTGGCATGACTCGCCGTATAAGTAGTGTCTCCAGATCTTGAGTGTAAAAACCACCGCAGCCATCTCTAAGTCATGAGTGGGATAGTTCTGCTCATGTTTCTTCGACTGCCGAGAAGCATAAGCGACAACCCTGCCATGCTGCATCAACACACAGCCTAGCCCCACTCGAGAAGCATTGCAATAAACAGCAAAACCGCCTGAACCTGAAGGCAAAGATAATACTAGCGCAGTAGTTAAACGAGTCTTCAACTGCTGAAAGCTCTGGTCAGAAGCCTTGGTCCAAAGAAACGGAACTCCTTTCCGGGTCAACCCGGTCAACGGTGCACCTATACGAGAAAAATCCTGTATGAAACGACGATAGTATCCGGCCAAACCCGAAAAGCTACGAACCTCCATCCCTGATACAGGTCTAGGCCAGTGCTGACCGACCTCGATTTTCTTCGGGTCTACACGTATACCATCTCTCGTAACCACGTGACCCAAGAAATCAATGCTGTCAAGGCAGAAGGCACATTTGGAGAATTTAGCGAACAACTGATGCTCCCTCAAAGTCTGCAATGAGATCCTCAAATGATGCTCATGCTCCTCTCGGCTGCAGGAGTATACGAGAATGTCATCAATGAACACGATGATAAACTGATCAAGAAATGACCTGAATATGCAGTTTATCAAATCCATAAAAGCCGCTGGGGTATTGGTGAGCCCGAATGACATCACCAAAATACATAATGCCCGTAGCACGTACGAAAAGTAGTCTTCGGGATATCATCCTTCCTAACCCGCAGCTGATGATAACCCGACTGCAAGTCAAACTTCGAGAAATGTCCCGCACCCTGGAGCTGATCAAACAAATCGTCAATGCGAGGCAGGAGATATTTGTTCCGCACAGTAACTTGATTCAACTGACGATAATCGATGTACAAACGCATACTGCTGTCTTTCTTCTTAACGAACAGGATAGGAGCTCCTCAAGGTGACACACTCGGACGAATAAGCCCTTTATCCAGCAAATCTTGCAACTGATCCTTCAGCTTTTTAAGCTCCGCCGGGGCCATCCGATAAGGCGGTATAGAAATAGGCCCCGTGCTGGGGATCAAGTCAATTCAGAACTCAATATCGCGCTCTGGCGGCAAACCAGGCAGCTCGTCAGGAAAGACATCTAGAAATTCCCTTACAATTGGGACCTGGTCCAATGAGACCTCTGCGGCTCCAGCATCACGTATATACGCTAAGAATCCTTGACATCCTTTCCTCAAAAGTAAGACTAGCACGAAGAGAAGAAATCAAACTGGGAAGGGTGACGCTACGGTCTCCCTGAAAAAAACAAGAACTGACTCATCCGGAAAACTAAATCCGACCACCTTCTCACGGCAGTCCACGGACGCATAATAAGTGGCTAGCCAATCCATGCCCACTGTTCCCCTCCGAAAGGCGGCCTGGACTTTAGGGCGTCCATGCCTGAGATTCGGGGCATATGCTATTTGGTTTTATCCGTCTACCTCTCCGAAGATGCCAAATTGATTTATGGCACCGTGTATCGAAGGTTTAGACGGATGCGGCCGATGTAGCAGACTTTGTCAGATTCCCCCTCGCTTGAGGGGTTTTTTGATTGTGGGGACGCTCTTCCCTGCAGGCGCAAGCCCCTGCAGTTAATTACGCTACCGCATCGCGGTAACAACTTTCTCCTTCTCCAGAATTTCACTTCGTGTCGTGTGTGTTCATTTTGTTTGTGGTTGCCCGTGGATTGTATACGGAGACTGAGTAATGCCGTCGCCCGTAGGACGTGGATTAGTCCAAATCCGTATTTACTTAGATTTGGGTTTGTTGTTTTTAGTTTAAGGATGCATTAGTCGCGTTGCGGCTAAGATCAACCTAAACGTTTGTCAAGGATACGTTAGTCCTGTTTTAGACTAAGATCAACTCAACGTAGTGATTAATTTAATGTATGGCCATCGGGACTCGTCACCTCTTTGACGTCATTGAAGGATTACAACGACATGTATCAAAGGAGTTCGGAGATGTACCCTCGAACCAGAGTTAATTGGGAGTTTTATAATCCATGTGAATATTTAAGGATACGTTAGCCGTGTTTGGGGCTAAGATCAACTTAAACGTTTGTTAAGGATACGTTAGTCCAGTTTGAGACTAAGATCAACTTAACGGGACCGTTTAGATCCGACAAAAGAGCATTTGGACTCTATTATGCCAGTTTAGGGACGTGGTGGTCCGATGTTAGTTTAGGGACGTTTCGGTCCGATATTAGTTTAGGGACGTTTCGGTCCGATATTAGTTTAAGGACGTTTCGGTCCGATATTAGTTTATGGACGTTTCGGTCCACGAGTTTAAGGACCCCGCAGTCCATAGCGATGTGTGGTCGTTGGGACCCGTCACCTCTTTGACGTCGTTGAGGAATTACAACGATGAATGTCAAAGGAGTTCGGAGATGTACCCTCGAACCGGTTGTGAATTGATTCAGGAGAACCATTTTGCTCAATCAATTTGATTTAAGGACTTATGGCCACGATTGGGTTAAGTTCAATTTTTATTTATTTTGGGCTTTGCTCAAACAGAATATTAATTCAAATAGGGCTAAGCCCTTTTATTGCTTTGCAATTTGATTTGGGCCAGGCCCTTTAAATAATGCATTGCATTTGTGCAGAGCATCAAGAATCTTTTAGATTCAAGAACAAAAGTGCAGAGCACTTTTGATCTAAATTTAGATCAAAGGAAAACAAGTTTCTCTCTTGTTTTTCCTTTTCTCAGAGAACCAAGGGTTCATAACAAGTGCAAGGCACTATTTTTATTTATTTATTTTTATTTTATTTATTTGTTCATTGAAGATTAATGATTTTTAGATCAATGATCTGTACTTCAGAGATTTTTCTCTTTTAAAAGGTTTTACCTTTTTTTTTTGTTCTTCCAAAGTTCTTCAAGAATTCTCTCTGTTTTCTTTCTGATGTTCCTCCTGATCAAATGAGGTGTGGGGTCCTATTTATAGTGCTCACAAATTTGTTGAATTTGTTAACAAGATCATTTCTGAGTGATTTTGGGAATTTTCCCACCGCTGGATCTTTGATCCAAAGGCAGAAGAAAATCTTCTGGTTTTGGAAAGAACAGAAAAGATTTCATTAAATTTTCATTCTGTTTCTGCGCAACTCCCTAATGAATGACACGTGTCGCGCAGTAGAAGGCTTGCGCAACAGTGCTTGCGCAACTGCGCAGACACGTGTCGCGCAGCCGTGCGCTTGCGCAGTTGCGCTTGCGCAACTGCGCAGACACGTGTCGTGTTGCCGTGCGCTTGCGCAGTTAAGTGTTACTTATGTTTTTAAAGAGCCTTACTCTGATCGGACATACCGCCTTTGGGCGTTGTGCTGCCGTGTCAACTTTGACACGTGGCGCATTGCGCGCAGCCCACGGGAACCGAAGCGTTGCTTCAAAATTTGAATTTTCAAAATTCAAACAGAGCCTTGCTCTGATTGGGGGAAGATGAAGCGTTGCTTCTTCTCCCGCCTTGGAATTTGAACAGAGCTTTGCTCTGATTGGGGTAAACAAATGCCCCCCACCGCTGTGCTTACGTGGCCTCCAAACGCAAGCGCAACGGTGGCAGAATCCAAACCGTCGCGGCACCTTTTGGCAGTTGAAGAGGCGATTGATGCCTATAAATAGGACCCTTGGTCCTTAGTAATTCTTTTACCATTTTCAAGAATTTGAATTTTAGAGCCTTGCTCTTGTTTAAGAACTTCCAGAGCCTTGCTCCTGTGAGAGCTTCAAAGTTCTAGTTTTAAAATCACTCTACGTAAAATTAATTAAATTAAATTGATTTAAATTAAATTTAATTAACAGAGCCTTGCTCTTATAGATATTTGATCTAAAGGAAAATCCTTTTGGGGTTCCACCAAATAGAGCTTTGCTCTCAGGAATCTGTTTCAGGGTTTCTCAACCCATGAACAGAAACTTGCATCTTCGGCAAAACATAGATCCCTTTGATCTAAAAGAACTCTCTTAAGAGTGTTTCATTGATCTTAGAGCTTGAAGATGACATTTTATTTCTCAGCGCGTTATATCGTTTTACTTAATCGGTCTTTCTGATAATTCGGTTGATCTTCTTTCACAGGAACAATGAACGCCCGCATGTATGCTCTCAACGAGATCATCTCTTATGGAGACATCCGCCGACTTGGCCGCACTCAAAATCGGGAGTTCACAAACGCGGAGTGTGCTGAAATCATGAGCCGCTTCGACGCATATAACGGTCCACTGCTTCCCCGACGTTCCTCCCTCCTGAAACTTATTGTGGGAGCCATCTGGGAAGCGCTTCCCCTATTCTGTTCCGGTGTGCCGCTTAAGGCGCTGGATGCCGCTGAGGATAAGGTGCACTCGGTGTACCTGTTGAACTTTATCTCAAAGAGACGGCGAGACAGTCTTATCGATCTCTTGCACGAGGTCTTCCAACAGTCTGCCATACTCGCTGCTTACCGGAGGGTGGAAGACATTAGGGGGGATCCTGACGCTTGTGCTCGCGAAAGAAAGCACACCAGGATGGTCCGCGAGGCCTGGAAAGTTATAGATAGGGTCGCTTTCGAGTTCCTCAATCCATGTCCTGAGTTCGAGGTTATGCCTTTGTAAACATTTTAATAATGTTATTATCCATTTCTCCGTGATTGTAAGAACCCATTTTTATGATATGAATAGAAAATTTCCATTTCAGCTTGTCTTATCCCTTGTTCTGAATCTTCTGTACATGTATGGATGAGTGTGTCTCGAACGCTTGATCAAATGCAAATCAGATTTTTTTTTTTTTTGCCTCTCTCTTTCTTTTATTATCAGCATACTGTCTTGATAAACATAGTTGGAAGATAACTTAGTTTTTCCAAAAGATAACGATGGCTCAGGCCGCAGGTTCGGATCTGCCGTCTAAGACTTTTCAACTCTATGAGCCGTGAGGGTCTCATAGAGACTTTTCTCCCTACGGATCGAGAGGATCTCGTAGGCAGATTTTTCTCCTTAGGAATCGTGAGGATTCCTAAGTGTGGTTTTCTCTTGTAAGTCGTAAGGATCCTACAAGAGAATTTTTCCCTCTTACGAGTAGAGAGGACTTGTAAGCGGTTGCTTCCCTCCTTGTCGAAGTTCGACGTTGAAGAGTGAGACCCGTGGATGGTATGCAAGAGACCGTTTTGGGCCAACTCGCAGGGTCCCAATGCTTAGGAAACAGGCTTCTTTTATGCCCACTGCCTAAGGCTTTATCTCACGAGTCGAGCCGCCTCGACAATTTTTCACAAGTCGAGACGAATCGAACGTTTCTCGCAAGAACATCTTAACGTCGCATTTAACCTCTGCTCTTTAGGACAGAAGCCCGTTAAGGTTGGTGGTACTTAGGGTTTTGGCCATCGTACCGTCGCATAAGCTGATATAGTCCTCGATAAGCAATCGTGCTGTTCGAGTAGCCCTGCGACTGCCGTGTCTCTGATCCCTTCGGGGGCTGGACAAGACGTCTTCAAGCAATCCTCCTTGGCAGTTTGACCGTCGGAAGAGCAAGCGCTAGGAATTTGCCATGCCGCTTTTTACTTGAGGTTAGGCTCATTTTGGAGAGCCCCGATGAGTCATAACCACTCCGCGCTGGTGTGGGATGATCTCCGATAGTCTTTCAGGCTTTATATGACTTGCCGTTAAGACCCTGAAGCTAGGAATTTGGCCTTTGCTTCGTTTGCTGGCATTGCGTCCTCTGTATCGAGACGGATGTCATGGTGGGAACTAGGGATTTTGCCGTGGCTCCGTTTGTTTGATGACGTTGCGTCTGCTGTGTCGAGACGAACATTGGGGCGACATCTCGTCTACTGTATCGAGACGGACGTCGAGGTTGTCTCTAGGTTGCTGGTGAACCGTCGAGGTTTGGAATTAGGGATTTTGCCGTGGCTCCATTCGTTTAATGACGTTGCGCCTGCTGTGTCGAGACGAACGTTGGGGCGACATCTCGCCTACTGTATCGAGACGGACGTCGAGGTTGTCTCTAGGTTGCTGGTGAACCGTCGAGGTTTGGAACTAGGGATTTTGCCGTGGCTCCATTCGTTTAATGACGTTGCGCCTGCTGTGTCGAGACGAACGTTGGGGTGACATCCCGTCTGCTGTATCGAGACGGACGTCGAGGTTGTCTCTAGGTTGCTGGTGAACCGTCGAGGTTTGGAACTAGGGATTTTGCCGTGGCTCCATTCGTTTAATGACGTTGCGCCTGCTGTGTCGAGACGAACGTTGGGGTGACATCCCGTCTGCTGTATCGAGACGGACGTCGAGGTGGTGACCATTCTGTGCTGTTGCGAGATGATCTCCGATTGTCTTTCCGGTTTTATATAACTTTGCCATCAAGACCCTGAAGCTAGGAATTTGGCCTTCGCTTCGTTTTCTTTGGTGTGTCCGGATCCTGTTGGAGGAAGGATGCTGTAGTGACATTTCGTCTGCTGTATCGAGACGAATGTCGTGGTGGTGACCACTCCATGTGGGATGATCTTTGTCTGTCTTTCCGGTTTTATATGACTTACCGTCAAGATGTTGAAGCTAGGAATTTGGCCTTCGCTTCGTTTGCTTTGACTGTGTCTGCTGTATCGAGACGAATGCTGAGGTGGAGCTGGGATTTTGCCATCACTCCGCTTTGTTTCGACCATGGGGTCTTTTGTTAACTTTGCATGTACACCCCGTTGGGCTGCGAAGGAACGCCGTTGTTGACATTGCGTCTGTTGTAACGAGACGAATGCTAAGGTGGAGTTGGGATTTTGCCGTTACTCCGCTTTATTTCGACCGTGAGGTCTTTTGTTGACGTCATGTCTGCATCTAGTTGGAGTGAGGAGAAACGCCATTGGTGATCTTTAAGTTGTCGATATTGACGTCGAGACCCTGAAGTTAGGGACCTTCCTTTGCTTCATTTGTTGACACCGTGTCTGTAATATTGCGACAAATGTCGAGATGGTCTCTAGGTTATCTATGAACCGTCGAGATTTGGCTTCGCTTTCTGGTGGAGCCTGTTGGGAAGGTATTGTTCCCTTTTTATCTGTGCCCCTGGATTGTATACAGGGATCGATGTGATTTCACCTGTAGGGCAAAAAGTTTCATTTTTTTTTATTTTTTTTTATTCTTTCCGCGATGCTCTATCATTTCAGCTTTTTATGTCACGAAAATTGCGATTGCCCAATCATTTCGGCTATTTTTCGCGGTGCCCAATCATTTCGGCTGTTTACTTTATTTTTACTCGCTGCTTTTTATTGTGAGTTGCCCAATCATTTCGGCTATTTATTATGTTTTTACTCGCTGCTTTTTATTGCGAGTTGCCCAATCGTTTCGGCTGTTTTGTATACATACATTTTTACTTGCTGATCCTGTTTGCAAGTTGCCCCATCATTTCGGCTATTTCGTATGCATTTTTTTTTTTTTGGCTCGCTGATTTTTATTTTTTATTTATTTATTTATTTATTTATTTTTTATTTTTTATTTTTGCGAGTAGGGAATTTGGGGTCTGATACCAATCTTGGCATCAGTATCGCTGCGACTGGAATATTACCAGGAACGAATCATCATTTGCCTTGAAAGGACTTGGAATTTGATACCGGTCTAGGCATCAGCATCGCTACAACTGGAATATTGCCAGGAGCGAATCATCATCTGCCATGAAAGGACTTGGAATTTGATACCGATTTAGGCATCAGCATCGCTACAACTGGAATATTGCCAGGAGCGAATCATCATTTGCCGTAAAAGGACTTGGAATTTGATACCGGTCTAGGCATCAGTATCGCTGCAACTGGGATATTGCCAGGAGCGAATCATCATTTGCCTCTGTCGATGTTGAACAAAGGTGGCTTAGTAAACAGGGTTAAGGGTCCTGTCGGCTAAGGCTTTTGACTTCATGAGCCGTAAGGGTCTCACAAAGGTATTTCTCCCTACAAGTCGTGAGGATCTTGTAGGTGTGTTTTCTCCTTGGGAATCGTGAGGATTCCTAAGTGCATGTTCTCTTGTAAGTCGTAAGGATCTTACAAAAGGGTTTTCTCCTTATAAGTCGAGAGGACTTACAAGTGTTGTTTGCTGTACAAGCATATCCCTAGTCACGGATGGGACTTTGTTAGGGAAATATTTATTCGTGCCCGTTTTGCTTATGGACATATCGTTTTTTTTTTTTTTTTTAACGAGGTCGCGCCCTTTCGGGTTTTCATGAACACTCGCCGGTAGCCCTGCTGTTTTTACTCACGGAGCCCTTTCGGGTTTTCATCCGTGCCCGTTTTGCTTATGGACATACCGTTTTTTTTTTAACGCCAGCCTGAAGATGCTGCGGGTTGGGAGTAGTTTAACGACGTTTCGGTCATTTGCAAGTTTTAGGACATTGCGGTCCGCCGTTAGTTTAAGGACGTTTCGGTCCGTTGTTAGTTTAAGGACGTTTCGGTCCGTTATCCAGTTTTAGGACGTAGTGGTCCGTTAGGCTTTCTCTATGAATGAGCATGATGCCCCCGGCGTGTCCATATTTTTCGGAGCATGCGGTTGTGGTGGGCTCACCTTCCAAATTTCGGACAACGCGAACTTGCCCTGTTGGTATTGGTCTTCAACCCAGTTTTTGAAGACGTAGCAGTCCTCGATCAGGTGACCTACTGTTTGGTGGTAAGGGCAATAATTAGGATTATTAATGTCGCCTGGCTGCAACGGACGTTTTGGATTCGGCAGATTAATGAGTCTGTTGCGCACTGCCAGCTCGAACAGTCCCCTTGTTTTATCTTGCGGAAACGAGTAAGGACGTTTCAACTTTTCCTGGAGGGATTGCCGCTTGTTGCTTTGGCAAGCAACCGGTCTAGGGTCACCTGATTGCTGGTGAGTGCTGGCGACGAGGGCCTTTTTTCCTTTTCTTTTATCCTTTTTGTTCGATCCTTTGTTTACGGGGCCGAGATTTTTTTCGAGTAGCATGCGATTGCACGGCTGAACGTTCTCGCGGCTTCTCAATTCCTTTATTTTTGAAATAGATTCCCCGAGGGAAGAGTTGGGGGTAGCTTCTTCGTCAGAGTCGCTTCCAAAGGTGATAATTTGTGATCCCTTGAAGTCGGCTATATGACAGTCGGCGGTGGCTCTTTTGCGCTCATCTATCGCATTTTTCCGATGTCCACAAGCTTCACACTTTGTCCTGTCGAAGTGTCGCTTTTGAGCGACATACCCTTGCCACCAACAGTTAAAGGATTCGCAGTCTTCGGTAGGATGTATGATCTTCTGATGATATAAACAGAAGTTAGGGTGCATCTCTATCTCAGAGAAAGGATTTTCTTCGGAGGGCGGTAGCTTCATTCCTACTGATAGAGCTTTGGCGAACCGTTTCCTCGTCTTGAATTTGTTTTTACCCGCAGTGTATGGCTTTTGATTTGACGGGAATACCTTGGTTCTTTCCAGTATGGCCATTTCATGCTCTTGATTGGCTTTTGCTTTCAGACGAATTTCATTTAGGAAGGCATCGATCAACTTGTCTGACGGCCGCGGAATTTCTGTTTCAGGGTCCGCCGTTGATTTCTCAGCGCAAGGATCCTCCTCATCATCCGTCAGTGAATGAGAAATCACATGACAAGTTGCTACGTAGTCTTCGGATTCATCCGATAAGTTTTCTCCATCGTTTTCATCCTCGACGAAAGAACAAGTTGCCCCCGGCGTGTCCGTCTTCTTTGGAAAGTGCGGCTGTGGGGGGTTTACCTTCCAGCCTTCAGACAGCGCGAACTTGCCTTGCAGGTATTGATCCTCGATCCATCCCTTAAAGACGAAACAATCCTCAATCGGGTGACTTACCGTTTGGTGGTAAGGGCAATAATTGGGATTATTGAGATCGCCTGGCTGCGACAGACGCTTTGGACTCGGCAGATTGATGAGTCTGTTACGCACTGCCAGCTCAAACAGTCTTCTCGTTTTATTCTGAGGAAACGAGTAGGGACGTCCTAGCCTCTCTTCGAGAGATGGGCGTGGACGCACGTTGTTTTGGCGGACGACCGACTTTGAGTTGCTCGACTGTCGTTGAGCATTGGCGACGACGATCGCTTTCCCTTTTCCTTTCTCATCTCGGGAATCTGATTTTGGAGGAGACGGTCTATGGCCCATCTGGTCCATTTGGGCGAATTTGTCAATCAAGGCCTGGAAGGTGGTCGGCCTGAAGAACATCATGAATTGCGAGATGGTCGCCTGCGGATCGAGAGTTCCCACAAACATGCCTACCGCAGGTGCCTCTTCTATGCGTTGTTCGCATTTCGACCATAGGTTCCGCCATCGTGTTGCGTATTGAACCCACGTTTCGCTTGGTCTTATCCTGGCATTTATTAGTGCTGTTATCGGGGTGCGTTCACTAGCACTCGCGAATCTTTATGTAAACAGCAGTTCCATCTCTGCAAATGTTTTGACAGAGTCGTTAGGTAGTTCCGAATACCATTCAAAGGCTGTTTCTGCTAAGCTGCCGACGAATTGACGTAGCAACAATTTGTCATCTCCTCCAGTATTGCCGCATAAGGCCCTGAATTGAGCGACATGCTGATGCGGATTCCCTGTCCCTTTATATACGTGGAATTTAGGGATCGTATATCCTGGTGGGTAACTGATTTGGTCATACCAGCCCGGATACGGTCATCCGGTTCTAACAATTTGCCCAGCCGCTTCATTCGCCTGATGAACCCGGATCTGCTGAGCTATATATTCATCTAGGTCGACTTTGGAGATTGCCTCCTCCTTAGCTGTTGATAGAGCCGGCGGAGGATTTGACGTTTCTCCTCTATCGTCTTCAAGGACGATCGGAGGATCTTCAGCAGGAGGGTCCGGTTGTAACATCATCTCTACCATATCTTGGAAGAGGAGCGCCATCTGTTTTATGTTAGCCGTTTGCTCTGCAGCTTCTTTGTCCCTCTTTTCGAGGACTCTGCGTAAAAAGTCAGCGTCGGTTTCTTGTTCTTGACGCTCATCCGAAGACATTTCAGAGCTTTTTTTTGGCTCAGTGAGTGCAGCCATTGTAGTCATCATTTTCTGAAGCTTTTGTTGTTGTTCCTGGGCTTTCGTCACGGATCGGGTGAGCGGTCGGTGGCCTGTAGAAGTACGGCTTTCCTCTTTTCCAGAAGCCATATGAACAGTGTGCACCACCATGCCCCCAGACTTGTGGAGTTTGTGTTCAGTGTCTTTGCGATTTGCCAAAGACACATGGGATTTTTGCGGCCTCCTTTTTTGAGTGATTGGAGTTAAGGGAGCCGTCGTAGTGGGCGTCCAAGTAGCTCTTGTTTTTTGTGGCTTGACAGAGTAATCCTTCTCCTGCCGCACTTTCATCTTTTTCTGTCGATAGAGGCAGTCTTGATCGATCACCGACTCTTGGACCTTGTTGAGCAGTTCAAAGCTGTTCTTGGTTGGAACAGCAGCATCGATCCTCACCATCGGAGTTGGAGGAGTAAGTCCAGAGGGGGAGTTGCCCCCAGCCTTCCTCACTCGGCGCCAGTAGCAACGTCGGGCATGTCGTGCTGATGGAGTTGTTTCAGCTATAGGGGTGACCTCCTCCTGCCCCCTGTGTTGGTCAGAATATGCTGGTACCAGCCTTTTAAAGATCGACGTCCGTTGAACGGGGACGGCCAACCTGTCAGAAGCGGGCTTCCGAACATGGGAAGCGACCCTGGTGACTTCGCCAAGAACGGGAGCTGGGATAGCTATCCGTTTCGGGATAACGCCTTCTGGTATGGCAGGCTTCTTCATGGGCCCGATGGAGCTCTGGCCTAATCCATTAAAACCTGAAGCAGTGGAGTTGGATGACCCGTTGAGAGGGGTCGCGGCAGTGGTGAGTCGATCGAAGACCGACTTCTTTGGAGCTTCTTGCAATTTCATTGGGGCGTTGAAGCTCATTGGTGGGAGCATAGTCCCAAAAAATAGTCCAGTCGTGGCTTGAGCCACCTGCTCCACCGGCATTTTGAAAAGGAAGGCCGCTTGGGGCCCATAAGTCACTCCTCCAGCAATGACGGAGCGAGAGTTGTTGCTGCAGGCGATGCAGTTCGAAGCCATTGATCTTCTGTTTTCTGCACGGAGCAAGACACCAAATTTTAGTACCTTGAATCCACAGGCAATCACAGTAAACCGCGATTTGTTCGCGAACACGACACACGAAGTGTGGAGTGGAAAGAGGAAGAGGTCCCACCGGGCGTGCCAGAATCTGTTCCCCTCCGAAAGGCGGCCTGGACTTTAGGACGTCCATGCCTGAGATTCGGGGCAGATGCTATTTGGTTTTATCCGTCTACCTCTCCGAAGATGCCAAATTGATTTATGGCACCGTGTATCGAAGGTTTAGACGGATGCGGCCGATGTAGCAGACTTTGTCAGATTCCCCCTCGCTTGAGGGGTTTTTTGATTGTGGGGACGCTCTTCCCTGCAGGCGCAAGCCCCTGCAGTTAATTACGCTACCGCATCGCGGTAACAACTTTCTCCTTCTCCAGAATTTCACTTCGTGTCGTGTGTGTTCATTTTGTTTGTGGTTGCCCGTGGATTGTATACGGAGACTGAGTAATGCCGTCGCCCGTAGGACGTGGATTAGTCCAAATCCGTATTTACTTAGATTTGGGTTTGGTGTTTTTAGTTTAAGGATGCATTAGTCGCGTTGCGGCTAAGATCAACCTAAACGTTTGTCAAGGATACGTTAGTCCTGTTTTAGACTAAGATCAACTCAACGTAGTGATTAATTTAATGTATGGCCATCGGGACTCGTCACCTCTTTGACGTCATTGAAGGATTACAACAACATGTATCAAAGGAGTTCGGAGATGTACCGTCGAACCAGAGTTAATTGGGAGTTTTATAATCCATGTGAATATTTAAGGATACGTTAGCCGTGTTTGGGGCTAAGATCAACTTAAACGTTTGTTAAGGATACGTTAGTCCAGTTTGAGACTAAGATCAACTTAACGGGACCGTTTAGATCCGACAAAAGAGCATTTGGACTCTATTGTGCCAGTTTAGGGACGTGGTGGTCCGATGTTAGTTTAGGGACGTTTCGGTCCGATATTAGTTTAGGGACGTTTCGGTCCGATATTAGTTTAGGGACGTTTCGATCCACGAGTTTAAGGACCCCGCAGTCCATAGCGATGTGTGGTCGTTGGGACCCGTCACCTCTTTGACGTCGTTGAGGAATTACAACGATGAATGTCAAAGGAGTTCGGAGATGTACCCTCGAACCGGTTGTGAATTGATTCAGGAGAACCATTTTGCTCAATCAATTTGATTTAAGGACTTATGGCCACGATTGGGTTAAGTTCAATTTTTATTTATTTTGGGCTTTGCTCAAACAGAATATTAATTCAAATAGGGCTCTGCCCTTTTATTGCTTTGCAATTTGATTTGGGCCAGGCCCTTTAAATAATGCATTGCATTTGTGCAGAGCATCAAGAATCTTTTAGATTCAAGAACAAAAGTGCAGAGCACTTTTGATCTAAATTTAGATCAAAGGAAAACAAGTTTCTCTCTTGTTTTTCCTTTTCTCAGAGAACCAAGGGTTCATAACAAGTGCAAGGCACTATTTTTATTTATTTATTTTTATTTTATTTATTTGTTCATTGAAGATTAATGATTTTTAGATCAATGATCTGTACTTCAGAGATTTTTCTCTTTTAAAAGGTTTTACCTTTTTTTTTTGTTCGTCCAAAGTTCTTCAAGAATTCTCTCTGTTTTCTTTCTGATGTTCCTCCTGATCAAATGAGGTCTGGGGTCCTATTTATAGTGCTCACAAATTTGTTGAATTTGTTAACAAGATCTTTTCTGAGTGATTTTGGGAATTTTCCCACCGCTGGATCTTTGATCCAAAGGCAGAAGAAAATCTTCTGGTTTTGGAAAGAACAGAAAAGATTTCATTAAATTTTCATTCTGTTTCTGCACAACTCCCCAATGAATGACACGTGTCGCGCAGTGGAAGGCTTGCGCAACTGCGCAGACACGTGTCGCGCAGTTGTGCACTTGCGCAACTGTGCAGACACGTGTCGCGCAGCGGTGAACTTGCGCAACAGTGTTTGCTCAACTGCGCAGACACGTGTCGCGCAGCCGTGCGCTTGCGCAGTTGCGCTTGCTCAACTGCGCAGACACGTGTCGCGCAGCCGTGCGCTTGCGCAGTTGCGCTTGCGCAACTGCGCAGACACGTGTCGCCCTGAGTTGCGCTTGCGCAGTTGCGCTTGCGCAACTGCGCAGACACGTGTCGTGTTGCCGTGCGCTTGCGCAGTTAAGTGTTACTTATGTTTTTAAAGAGCCTTGCTCTGATCGGACATACCGCCTTTGGGCGTTGTGCTGCCGTGTCAACTTTGACACGTGGCGCATTGCGCGCAGCGCACGGGAACCAAAGCGTTGCTTCAAAATTTGAATTTTCAAAATTCAAACAGAGCCTTGCTCTGATTGGGGGAAAATGAAGCGTTATTTCTTCTCCCGCCTTGGAATTTGAACAGAGCTTTGCTCTGATTGGGGTAAACACCCACGAGAACGTCGAAGCATAACATATCGAAAAGAGTCAAATCGACAGAAGAATACCTATCTCCGATAAAAAAAAAACCCCAAGGAGAAACATGTCGAGCGACAAAAGACTCACCTACGGGAGAATCACAATAAGCGGCTGATTTAGCAAGGACTACTCTCGACTAAACCTAGGTACAAAAGTGTGGATGCAAAAGAATGCGTAGATACATGTTCAAACAACTAAAGAAATACGCGCATCGAAAGAAAACACTGAAATAATAACCTTTCACGACAACGTTCGACACCTGCAAGTCCTGAGGAGTCAACAGAAAAGCTAAGGCCTTCCCTCTACCGGTGACCAGCTGTCGTCTGCCTCTGCCACCTCGTCCTCTCGGAATACGACCGCCACGACCACGGTCTCTATAGGCATCGATCTGGCGTGGAGGAACAACAGGCGTAGGTGGTAATGCGCTTGGAGGAGGTAGTGAAAGTGGCAAAGTCACATGTGGAACCGTCGCTGTGTCCTGGCGCCTCATAGTACAGTCTTTGATGCGGTGATGCAGTCTCCTACAACGAAAACATCCCTATGACGGTCGCTGACCCTGTGTGTAGGTGCTATATAACCGTCATGGTCTCGAGCCTCCGCTATCACCACGACTTGGAGGGGGTCTGCCGCGGCGTCTACCTATCTGCCTCTGGGTACATATATCGGTACGAGTCCGCCTTGGTCTCGGAACAACCGTAAGTGGAGCAATGTCCGATCCCCATGCTCGACTAATCTCTATCAAGGATCCGATCATTTAACGCAAATCCTGAATACTCGCCTCCAGCCTAGCAATACGATCAATAGAGGGTGGATCCATCTGTCTATGCGAGATAGGCATACTACCTTGGTTGGTCCCCACCTCAGACGAGCCCCCTTTAATCTCATCTCAAACGGTAGCCCTCTGGGCCCTCGTAGTCATTGGCGACATAGTGGCTGGAGTAAGAAACAGGATTGATAAGGATATTGCAATCGAATCTAGGATATGTTGTAACACCCGAGCCCAATACTACTATTTCTGTTGCTGGTTGAGTGTTCGACATTGCTCATTTCATTTATCTTGCTTGTTTGGATCTTACTGCAAAATTTTAACTAGCTAAGTCATTTTTGCATATAACAAATTTTAGCACCTAAAATGAAATTAAAAATATCTATATTGGCCTACTCGTCACCCCTAGCCGCGTGGTAGCGTCCGTGCGTCGAGTTTTCATCCCGTTCGGTGAAACGGCGAGTTTGGACGGCTACGCGCGCGTGCAAGTGTCCGACTTGGGGGCATGCTTTTTAATCATAAAACACTTCATTTTAAAATTTGGAACCCGCTTAAAATCCTATTATTTGAATTTCGAATTTTTGGACCCAACCCGGGCGCGATTTGGAAATGTTTCATTTAGCGCCAAAATCCCAATTTAATAAAATAATCAAAACTATAATATATATATAATCTTACTGTTAAACTAAATATATTAAATATTTTAAAATCAAATCAGGTAACAAAAGGGAAATCTCAGCCAATCGCGAGGCTGTTGCCTCCCGTGGGCCCCACTTTCCCTATCTCTCTCTCTCTAATTTTTCCATATCTCTCTCTCTCTCTAGCCCTCTCTCTCTATCCCATATATTATATATCGTCGTCTTCTTCTTTTTCCCAGACCTTCATGAGACTACCCCATCGCGAACCCTAGCCGCCGCCTCCTTCGTCGCCACCGGAGCCCCGACGCCGGCGACACCCTCGTCGACCTCACTGCCTCCTCCCCCTCACCTCACCAAGCCCTCTTCCTCCTCCGCCATCTCCTCCCATTCTCGTGCGGCAGCACCCACAACCATCACCCTAGCCCTCTTCAACTCCGGCCATCTTCTTCTTCAACCCAACACACCTAGCAACACCAAAGTACTCAACTTCCCCCACCGAGGTCCCTCGCACCTCTTCTGCAACCTTCCCCGACGCCCATCGCCTATAACCACACCCTCGCCGGAAACCCATCACCACCACTGCCTTTCTCCTCGAAAACCCTCACCTTCAGATCCTCTCAACCTCAACAGAGCCCTTATCTCATCTTCTCCATCGCCAACTCCTTCCTCCATCATTTTTCCCTGCGTCCCAAGCTCACCTGCATACACGCCCTACACCCGTCGAACCCAGCACCACCACTCGTCGCCGACGGCCTCCCTCACCACCTTCTCATCTCCTCCGCTCATCCCTTGACCCCCTTCAGTCCCAATGGCTAGAACCCAACCAAGCAAACCCTTAACCCTAACCTCCCTTGCACACACTTTGACTCATCGGGAAACCCATCACTGGGAGACCTTCACCCCACAGTCACCGCCTGGTCTTCCTCTCTAAATCCAGTGCAACCAAACCCCACTCCTCCTCTTATTCTTCCTCTTTCTTTTCTCTTCGTTTCTTCTTTCTTGGATTCTTGATCTCCGTTTTCCGTAGTTTGCCGGAGCCGGGATCGTCGCCGACGATCCAGACGACCCAGAGGAAGTGCCTTGGATGCGTCATCACCCTCATGCGTTGCTTGGACCCGTTTCGTGTGCCGTGCGTGCGTCGCGACTTTGCCGACATCGGACACATATCCGTTTCACGTTCCGTCCAGGCAAGTATTACTTGCTACATGCTATACTATATAATTAAATGTTTTTTGACTCATTAGACTTGCAAACTTAACTAGGAATAGCTATTTTATCGTTTGGACGCAATATGACTTATATCATGATACTGTTAACCTAAAATCACATTTTGCCACTTTAACCTTAATAACGAAGTTACCTATTAATCACATTTTACCGTCTAGAGGACGATAGCCGTACACATGTAGCTCTATTACATTCTGATATTGATATTGCACCACCTTGTGATTTATTGCACCGCAAGGGTGCTCAAACCTGTTAATATGATAATACGACTGCACTATATTAATGCACCATTGTGATTTAATGAACTGCTTATTGTTGTTTACCTTATTGCTTACTTCCTGCTGTTAATCCTAGTTCGATTATATACCTGTTGTGAGCACACCTTCGATTGTGTTACATCTTGACCTGACCTTGCTACACATGACATATATATATACCGATGCACCGGACATGATACCCTTTACTATCGACTTGACCTGATGTACCATGACCTGACCTGTTACCTGATCTCATGCCTAATGCCAACAAACCTGACATGGAGTCCTCATGGACCATTCCTGTTGTCTATCCAGACAAACCTGACCTGTTACCTGATCCTGTGTTGGCATTAGTCCTTGACTACTGAATACCTGACCTGACACATATAACCTGGGGGTATGGGGAAATAAAACGGGTGATCTAAAGTGTAACTTAAAAGGGTATTACTTGATCCGTGGTCCTGGGGGGTAACGGGACAGAGCCATTCGTGACTCTTACATTCCTGATCCGTGGTCCCGGGGGGCAACGGGACAGAACCATTATTGGTTCCCATCTTCCTGATCCGTGGTCCCGGGGGGTAACGGGACATATCCTTTGAGTTACATGGAGGATTACTCGAATTGATTTCAAAGACTTTAGAATAGAAAACCCGATAGAACAGTTTAGTTACCCACTGCACACTACCCTGCACTGCTTGTTTCATACTATTGCTTTATTCATGTTTATTTCTGCATTGCTTATTACACTGTTCATATTATATTATTGGTTGACATGACGCGCTGACGTCTGGGTTTTGCATGGCCCAGATTCTTTACCACTGTCGCTGACCGAGCAGGAGTACTTCAGCCAGCAGGATGATTTGTGAGTTCTGTAGTGATTAGTTTATTTCCTGCATTCTTATTTCCAGATGTGAGCCCGCATTATGGGACATACTTTTCTATTATTGTATTGGATCATTTGCTTCCGCACTTATTTATCATTGACTCTTGTTATTCTGGATTTGGACATGTGTTAGATAGTTTTTTTTTATCTTGTTCTTGATATCTCTACAGCCGTAATGTGACTGTGTATGGATACTTCCTACCCACAGGTAGCATGGTTGCCTATGTCACATGCCCAATCTTGCGTACTCTGGGAAGCGGGGCGTGACATATGTGGAATCAAGGAAGGAAATACAAGCAAATATATATCCTAAGGTCACTTAGGCAGAGTATCGTATCGTAAGTAAACATACACACGCTACGTCACTCTGCTTAAGTCACCTACTCCATTTACCAAGGGTCGTCCTACACTCAGAAAGGTAAAAGCTAACGCTCTGATACCAACTTTGTCATGACCCGAATATTTGGAACGTGACTGGTACTTAAATTACGCAACGTCTAGAGGCGTAACGCAATCTAAGTAAGCAAAAGCCCAGAAATCTAAACCATTTAAAGAAAGTAGAGTGAAGGAAAAATTGTTTAAAGGTTAAGTTAACATGGAAAATCACTTAGAAAGTCTTTATAATAAGCTCAAGATTTTATAAAAATTTCGGCAGAGTTTTCTTTGTAAATACTGGCCCCAAACGGGTACAAACATGAATATATACAAGTAGTGAACAAAGGCATCCCCAAGCGGGAACTAGCCCTTCGCCGAGCGGAGGAATCACAACCACATGTAAGATATATCATAATAATGCGAAATAAGCATATAAAAATGTAACAACCCCAAATTTCCAATACAAGCTTTTACAAAAAATTTTCAAAAAATCCATAAAGAGGTATTTTAGCCTGAGCACAAGTTATAAGTAATTATTTTGCTTTTTAATTACAAGTTAAAAGAATGTAACAACTCCATTTTTAGTGTACAAAAATTTGCTTTAAAATTAATGTATATTTGGGGTATTTACATTTACAGTTATTACTTTAAGTAATTAATTAGCTCCATAATTACAAGAAGGAGCTTGTAATTCATTGGTAATACCTTGCACTGCTGAACCAAGCCACCAGAGTTCAAATCCCATACCCCACATTATTTTTAATATTGATTTTTTTTAAAACCTTTAGAATACCAAGAGTTTACACGTGCATATCTCACAAAAACCCCACTACCCCTGTCACGACCCGAAAGTACGGAACGTGACCGGCACTTAAATTATGAAGCGTCTAGAGGCGCAACGTAATCTAAGTAAGCCGAAACCCAGAAATCTAAACCATATAAAAGAAGAAGTAAAGGAAAACATGTAGAAAAACAAGTTTAAAAGCAACATCCAATTTTCTCAAAAATTTCGGCAGAGTCTCCTTTGTAAAAACTGGCCCCAAACGGGTACAAACAAGAATAATATATATACAAAAAATAAAAAAGCATCCCCAAGCGGGAGCTAGCTCTACGCCAACAGGCGGAAACAACCACACCAAGCACAATAATATACAACGCCAAAGGGCGAGGCTCAAAACTCAAAAGAAAACAAATCCACCAGATACCATAATAATACAAGCACGACTCTAAGGTCGAAATAAATAACTGGTCTTTTAAACTTATCAAGTAATACAAGTTTGGTTGATGGAGCTTACTAGATACCAATGAAATAATAAAAGTACAACGGCGGTCCTGATACAAGTGAACCAACCTACTATGCAAATCACCCTGAATGAAATGATGTGCCAGCAAGCTGCCAAGGAAACATGTACATCGAACCTTTAATAAAATTTGGCACAATGGGGGTGAGTTGCCAACTCGTGAGTAGAAGACATCTACGAAAATAAATCGAATGCACGACGTTGTCCTAGGTCATAATAATATACCAATATATCACCAGTCATCTAGTAATGGCAGGGTAATAAACTACGCGTAAGTGCAAATGCTCCGTGCTCGTGTCAGTGCCTCAAATAGTAATATATCATGTGAATGAGTATGCATGCACCATGAATGTTAAACAATCAACCCTGAAATCTGGATATATCTGTATAAGTTGTCTTTAACTTTCATCATAGTAAAATTTGTATAAAAATCTGAAATATCATCGACGAAATCCATGGAAATCCGTGTCAAGTATCGACACAAAACATGTAAATCTCAAGTCTCAATACCTCATAGTCTCAATATCTCGAGCTCCGTCAATCCGGATCGGCCCATATCATCAAATCTCACGACAACGGTCGGTATCCTCCGGATATCCGCCACGCCAGACATCACCGGTAGGTAGTCTTCCCCTGCCAGGCTCATCATCTACAACTCGATCTTATTACCCCGGGGTACCATACCGGGCCCACCATGTACCCGAGACGGTTCATCCACTCCTCGAATCGGGTCTCGAAATCCAACAGAAAACATGAAATCTCATGGTAGACGACACATACATCACGAGAAAACTGCAACTTATATTTAAAAAAAAGAGAGGGAGAGAGAGAGAGAAGTTTTTATATATATTCTTGCGGTTTTCCCCAAAATCCAGAAATCTCATAGAAATCCAAAATCCCAAAATCATGAGTAAGTAAATAATAAGTATCGGCATAAGCCCCACAATACTGCATGATAACGTAAAAATGTGAATGCATGAAGTGTCTACCAAATAAATGCAATGTCTAGACTAACACCTGAGAGTAATCACAATATTATATTGATCTAGCCTTTAGCTGATTCTACCAATAAAAGATAATATGTTCTAAAGTGTACGTGACATAGCAATTACCGATGATGATGTGTGTGAGCCGGCAAATAAGTGTACGTGGAATATACGCATCATCGGTAATGGTGCTGGTGTTCTAACAGGCAGAGTTTCATACTGACTAAATAAACATATGTATGAACATGCAACATGATGATTACGATCTAAATGTAAAGATGGATGTGTATTAACCACTCATTTGTAATATACATGTCTAACTACAACTATATGACTCGAGCCTAAACTAGTATCTATCTAACTCCCTAAGGAACTAAACTAAAGAAACTAGTCGATAAGAAATAAGAATCCATCTAAGGTCTGAGTCCATATCTCTAATAGTCGGCGATCCAGCCTCAATAGCGTTACGTACGTAGTACGACTTTCTCGAATCAAGAGTGCGGATCAATCATCACATCTATGCCTCGTACGGTAAAATCCATCGTACGGCATCCCAATATCGGGGAACGGGATAAGTATCACCTACGTACATCATCATTCGTATAATATCATCATCAAATAATGTCATGATCAAGGGTACTGTACTGTAATCGCATACATCCCAATATCATCAATCATATATCATTGTATGCGTACATATACATCGTCAATTGTTCCTCAGAAATATCATGACATATATATCATATCGTAATCAGGTCACACATATATCATATCGTAATCAAGTCACACACATATCATATCGTAACCAAGTCACACATATCTCATATCGTAATTAAGTCACAGGTTACAGTTCGGGTTCTATTCTAGAGTCTCGTATATCTCAATGTCATCATCACCTATTATCGTTTATGTATACATTTCCATTTTCTCATTTCCAACGATCCGCTAACATTATAACACGACTGTATAACCAAGAGATCACGGCATCAAGCCCAGTTATATTGTCTCATCGCCATGTATCATATAACATCCTTATCTCACATATACATGTTGTGTATATATATATACCTACACACATTCCTATATATATATACACATACATATATACACCAAGTCAAGTTTCTGTGTGTGCGTGTGTGTGTGTCTACCTGAAACCTACGAATCCCCTCCAAGACATTCATCCTCTGGTAAAGTCATTCTAAATCCGTCTAGTCCAACCTAAAGTCTTTAATAGGGTCCTACACGCCAAGAATCTAAGGTTACGTCCGACTTCCTAATGACAATAAGTAATATTCCTATTCTATGTTTGCGGGGGTGCTAAACGCCATCCACCCGACTTCCCCCGTAGATATACATCTACTCACCTGGTCCTTGTCTGCCGAAGACAATGTCGTCCTCCCCTTCTTCCTCGTCCGAAGTCCACATGAGAGGTACTTATATGCAAACATATATAATATCGTAAACTGAATCACGGACAAAACCGAAACGACGCACGAAATGCGCATAGGTTAAAACTTATGACCCGCTCATGCAAAAGAACCAAATATCGCTCGATATCGGCGTACAAACGCCGATTGATCGAGATAAAACACCAACAAACAACTCGTAGTTCCAAAACTCTTTATTTATAATATAATACATGGTTTAAATCATCGAAACCTTAAAATCGATCAAATCGTCCTATTTCGCAAAACCTTGAAAATGTCAATTTACCGTTTTACTTCAAAACTTGATGTTTAAAAGAAACTAATGGTCATAATATTCATTAAATAATATAACTATATTATAGAAACCATTACTATATTTTTATCACACCATTTTTGTCTTAAATTGAAATTTCTAGTTTGCAATTTTAGCCAAATTTAACACTTTTTAAGCCGAAATTCACAATTCCACTACTAAACTTGATTTTGCATATTTTAAAGTGTTAAACCACTCCATGAAACCTTAATCATGTGCTAAAACCCTAACTAGATTTTTAATTCTACATTTTAAATGAATTTCAAAAACCTAGTTTAATAAAAATAGCAATTTTGTGAAAATTTGAAAGTGAAAGCTAGCAAATTATAACTAGATTATATTTCACATTCAAATAACATGTTAATCTCCTCATTAACACCACATTATAATCATAAAAACCTTAATTATAATTTTATCACATTAATATATATAATTTATAAAAATCTAGTTTGCAAAATTGTTTAATTTAAACAATTTTGAAAGAACAATTTACAATACATCAACCATACTAGATTTTCCATTTATAAAAATGTTAAACTACTTATTATAACCCCACTTAATTAATAAAAACCCTAACTTGATTTTAGAAACCCTATCTTGAATTTTAAACTTGCAAATAGAATTAATTAAGAAAATCTAAATATGCTAGATAAAAGCATTTAACAACAATTAATCATAGGAATAAAAATTATACCTCCAAAATATGAGATCCAAACATGAAATTATGCTTACAAAATAATGGTTTCCAACTCCAAAATCCATGCTAACTAGGTCAAAGGAAAATGGTAGAGATTGAATATTGATTTTGAGGTTTATTTTTGGAATTTTGTTGAATTTTTGATGATTTTTGAAGGGAAAATGAGCTTGGAAATTGGGGGGGGAGGGGCTGCCATGTGGGTGAGAAGGCCGGCCCCAAGCATGGGAGAGAGGAAAAAGTGAGAGGAGTGTGTGAATTTGTCTAGAAATATCACAAATAAATGTCATCTTTTCACTTAAAATCTTAATTATATAAACTTTTCTAATTTAAACCTTTTCCTAGAAAAGTCTAGAACCATGGAAAAATTTGAGAAATGATTTTGCATATTACACACTTGATTCTAATATGCCATGGCTCATTTTATAAAATTAACCCATTTCAAATTTGTAATTTACACTAATTTAATGTATAATTAAAGCTTATGTTAATATTAAAAATAATTAATTAAGGAAAAATATTTAATTAAACTAAAAATTTATAATTCACTAAATAAACACCATTTACTAGTAATTAAATAATTAGAATAGGTCTTTTTAAATTTATGATGAAAAATAATTATGGTTAAGTTTTACGAAAAATACGGTTTATTTTACCGAAAATCAGAAAATTCGCCTAAAGTATTTTTATTTATTTATTTATTTATTTTTAAAACGTTACAATCTTCCCCATTTAAAAAAATTCGGTCCCCGAATTTAAATTAAAACTCCCCCCAATTATTAAAACATTCAGCCAAAACACTCAAATCGTCGGGGCTCCGAAATCATCAATACGTAAAACACATCTTAGCGCAATGCATGCGTATGAAAAACGAGTACATAACTCAAACTTAAAACTTCGTCAAACATAACGCAATCATCGGAGTTATGGTGAGAATAAAATATCAAAACCAATACGAAAATCAACATGATATACATCAAAACTATAACTTATATATAGTGCGCATCGTAGTAAAATCGTCCAAATATCTGAATAAAGAAGCATGCAAAAACCCCTTTTTAAAATCGCCGTGCGATACGCGTGTCACGGCATAAGTAGCGGATATTTATTTATTTAAAAAAATAGCTATACATATATATCTTTTATTTAACATACACGTCCCACCTGGTTACTAAATGAAATAGCAATGATTATAAAAAAAAACATACTGCTCATAATGAAATCATTCCTGATCACATCATAAAAATATCATGTGCGTTCGGTGCGCACTGAAATCGAAACCAAATACAGATGCCACGAATACGCACAGAAACAAAACTGAGTGTAACGGGTGTGCACTAAAAACATCTGTCAAGTGTAACGGGCGTGCATGACACTAATATCAGGTGCATCTAATCTGCACAAAACCCCGATTTAGTGCATCTGGTGTGCACAAAATCGCATCAAGTGCGTCAAGTGCGCGCGAGAATCTCAGTTAAGTGCACATGGTGTACGAAAAACATACACCGAATATCAAAATCGAAATCACGGTACGAAAAAATGCATGAAAACTATGTCGAAGCATACGTCAAAATCATGTGTAACCCACATGCATAAAATCAAATCAATATCTCAAAAGGTATAAAACCAAATCGAGTGCACTGGGTATGTACAAAACAACATCAATACAACTGATATATGAAACACGAATAGAGTGTAATGAATGTACACATAAGAAATACCAATCGTAGAACAAAATCCTCAAAATACCAAAATCCAAACAACGAAAATATGAAATTCAAATCACCAAATCACAATCGTAAACACTATAGTCAATGTGCGCCTCTTTCCTCTAATGTCGACTGATTCGAACTCATCTCTTCGTAGCTGTGCTGACTGTGCTACAAACGGCAATACTCATATTTAGAGTCTCCCACGTAATCTATCCCTTCACCTGATATCCGGACTGCATTAAACTTTTCGATCGATTTATCAAAATCCCAAAATTCCCCAAGAGCTCAACACTCAAGTACAGTTTAAAAATATCCAGTACATGCCCCAGCATCTGCGGACCAGCCGTAGAAGGGCAAACCCAAGCCTCACTAATGGCACCGCGGAACTGCCGTAAACCCTAAGGTTCAATGGCGTTCTCGTGGTCTTTATGTCGAGTTAGGATTTCATTCTTCTAGAGGGTCCATAGAAATACCTGCATGTTCTTCCGAATACCTTAAACTTGGGAAAATGGGTTTCTGACAATCGATCGAACCCTTTAATTTTGTCTGCACGGCATGTGAATACCCTTCGTCCGCACGCTAAACAATACTTCAATCCTCAAGAATAAACGTTGCCCTAAGGGTTATCGCATTTGAGCCGCAGCTCCCTCTGCCCGTGCGACCGTGGTAACAGAAATATCATCCAATATCGACGAAGATAGATCAAAGGAACGAATGAAATATGGTGCAAAGAAATGTATATCCTAAGGCTCCTTAAGCAGAGTAGCGTATCGTAAGTATGCCGCGGATCATACCCACAGTACGTCACTCTACCTAGATCACCTACTCCATCAACCAAGGGTCACCCTAGACTTATACAAAGGTTAAACCTAGCGCTCAGATACCAACTTTGTTACGACCCGAAAGTACGAAACGTGACCGACACTTAAATTACGAAGCGTCTAGAGGCGCAACGTAATCTAAGTAAGCCGAAGCCTAGAAATCTAAACCATATAAAAGAAGAAGTAAAGGAAAACATGTAGAAAAACAAGTTTAAAAGCAACATCCAATTTTCTCAAAAATTTCGGCAGAGTCTCCTTTGTAAAAACTGGCCCCAAACGGGTACAAACAAGAATAATATATATACAATGTTAGTTATATGTATGCCCTAGAAGCCATTACTATACATAGGATGTATATTGTAGTGGATGCTTGGACATATATAGGGAGGACATTCTTGCTCGACATGATAGTATGCTATCTGGTTGCTCTTTACCTTAACGTGTACACTGATTGTCCCTCTGTTACATGTTGGTAAAGCCCTTAGGATGTGTACTTGACTACCTGGACTATGATGCGGATCATACTAGTGGGGACATGGTAGTCCATAAGTACATCCTTCAAGGTCCCTAGTCGTGGGTGTATCGAGACAGGGCATCGATATACCAGAGTAGACTAGCGTATACCTTCTCGACCCATACAGATGGACGATAGATGATCCCATATCCATTGGTGTTTGACATCAGAGATGATATACGGGTGCTCAGTGGAGACTGGGTACACTGGACGGACTCGCCGATAACTCCCAGATGGTATTATACCTTACGTCAGATGGCAGTTCTCTGGTGACACTGGTACAGAGTAGTCTGTTGACCCGAGATCGTCATAGAGTCTTGTGTGGTTCCCACTGTGCTTTGATTTCCACCTTACCACGTCCAAGAGGGCGTGCAAAACGGTGGTTTTTGGGTACAGTCCCGAATCACATGGAGGCAATGAGCGATAGGAGGGGATTCGTCTCTCCCGGTATAGGGAGTTGATGTTGCGCTGTGTTCGATTGGCTATAACAGGAAATCCCTGGCCAGGGTTGCTGAGATTTACTGGTAAGTGTTACCAGTAGTTTCTCGAATTGTTATAGACCTCATATCGACACGACTTATTGAGCTATTGGGGTCTGACGTTTACCACCCCTAGGCGAGATATGCGACATATCAGACGATCAGACCGGACTGTACGGTAAGTGTTACTGGTTGGATTCACAGGAGTGTGAGCGGGCTTGCTCGTCGATCTTCTGATCGATCAATACCCAGGTGGCCGTTACGTTTAGCAGACCGCTTGCGGCTTGTGGGTGTTTGATATGATCATCACCTGCTGCCGGCGTATTGACGAGTCTTTAGAGTCCTACATAGAGGTTTCCTGGCTCAAGCGAAATGAAATAGGAGCGCATATGAGATATGTGCAGGACCGAGAATAATGCGTGTATGTGATACCGTATTCCATTCTCGCGATGAATGTGTCGATTGGTTGTATGCGATATAACCTAGTTATCGAATCGAGAATTGATTCGATAAGCCGATACATTGAATATTAGTCGGTCATATGCGATATGACCGGATCGTTAAATCAAGTGTTGATTTAATGATTTAATGTATAATTATATATTTGATATATTACTTTGCATTAACTAGTATTGGTTCACTTTAAATGGATTTTCTCACTTGTATTGCACAAGTTGTATATGTGATATACTTTTGTGCACTTGATTGTATCATGTTTGATGATACATGTATGCTAGGGTTTGTGTAAAGAATTAAAGCTTGGTTAAGTAAATGGTTAGGGTTTTTATTTAGTTATTCATTCATTTATCTTTTTAATTGGATTAAAAAGAAATGGAATAAGAAAACAAAATGGTTGCTTTCATTCTTGAAGCTTGTTGAAGCTTCATGAAGCTTTGACCAAAATGACCATTTTGTCTTCATGCTTAACCTTAACCATTCATCTAACCTTAGTCAGTTCTCTACACCTAACCATGGTTCATATTATGATAAGTATTCATTTTCTTTTGTATTTTTAATTAACTTATCATAATATTCTATCATAAGACTTATCATAACATTTATCTTCTTCTTCTTCACAAGAAGAAAAAGCTTGACCATCAATGGTGATTGATGAAAAAGAGTGAGAAATCCAATTCTAAAGTGAACCCACCTCCTATTTCTTCATCCTCTACCTCTTGCCAAGTAGTATAGGGTGTTTTCTTCACAAGTTTCATGACTTGGTGAAGTGGGAGCTTGATCTTGCGATGCCTCGACGTAGATCATCTTCGGCATCGTAGTCGATGACCTAGCCCGCCCATTTCTTCGATGAAGCCGATGCTAGAGCCCGGGATTTGATTTGGACAGCGAGGAGACTTCATCGCGGAGCTATGGAGGTGGAGCACCGGATCTACAAAGGTTGTATTTCCGTTCTTTTAGTTAAATTGTTAACTAGTTTCTTTTGTCGCCTATATATCTAGTTAACGATCCGTATTAGGGTTTCTCGGCACCCGTAAATTTTGAAATTGGCATGGTTGATGCCTTGTGAGACCTCATTAGCGTGCCTAAGAACCCTACATACAAACAATAAAAAGGCATCCCCAAGCGGGAGCTAGCTCTACGCCAACAGGTGGAAACAACCACACCAACCCGTAAATCTCTTTCTATCTCTCTTTTCCATTCTTAAAATACGGATTTACAAAACCCGACGGAATCGGAACAAATCCGATTTCCGATTCGGTTTTCTATAAAATTCCACTTCTCACTAATACAACCATACTCAAACTTTCTCATGTTGACTATTAAACACTAATCAACCAAATTGAACAAGTTTCATCATATGAAATGATAGCTATTTCAATTTATCGTATTTTTCGCTTAAATACCACATTGTTCCAATCCTTCATTTAACTCCATCAAACTTGCTATACATTTAAAGTAGATCACGAGATAACGACCTACCTCCTTACACACTCATATGCAACACCCCCGAGAACCTAGAATAGAGAAAACAAATATTTTCATTTAAATACCATATACTTAATAAAACCCTTTCTAAAAGATTTAGTTTTGATACACTTTTAAAGAAATACCACTTATTATGAAAATACGATAAGTTGTGGACATCGATCATTTATCTAAACCTGACTTTGTGGTGTCTAGGCTAGGCAAGTGAGAAAGGTAACTTTAAAAGGCCCGTCTCACGATGATTTATGAGCGGATCCTTCCTTTCTTCACTTGTACTTACCCGTCAGAGATCGAGCCAACTGCAGAAGACTTGGATCAGTACAGCGAAGACCCTGAGCTCTAGATATTGTACATTTTCCATTCAGTACTTTTCCATTTCTTGTTATGCCATTGTTTAGGCATCGCTTTTATTTCAGTTGTATTTCCTTTTCATGCATTGTACAAAAGAATGTTAATAAATAAAGTTGCTGTTTTTATTATATCTTGTCTCTTGTGTATTTACTTTATATTGCTTAGATACGCTTAGCGTATTTACTTCACAGTAAATATGTAGCCGTCCCGTCCCCTTCGCTGTACACCGGGAAGCGGGGCGTGACAAAAATTAAGGAAATAAGAAAGCACCACGTCGGCTCAAGTGAGCTCGACACCATAAACAGAATATGTACAAATCTCACAGCTCACAATCTAAATCCAATATACAAATAGTTGAAGTGGTAGATACGGTAGATGGAGTGTACTAAATACAATAATATTACATAAGGTGGTAACAAAAATATCCTCGCAACCCACCTACGAGCAAGCGGCAAGTCAATGCAATGAAGCAAAATGAGGAAGTACGCTCTCCGCTACTGTGCTGACGGGTCAGACCTGCAAGATGCTGTGGCACAACGGGGGTGAGTTGCTAACTCGTGAGTAGTAAGTAACATCTAATAAGGCTGTCGTAAGCATGCACGCAAATGCGTCACAACTTACATATACCAATATGATGCGATACACTAGTATGAATGCAACATGAATGCATAATCAACAAGAAATCTAGATATAACTGATACGAGAAGATCTGTATCCTTATCTCAGTGAAACTTTTGTGTAATAAAAAACTGGAGTATCATCAGTGAAATCGACAGAAAATTCCGCGTCAAGCATCAACACAATATCCTTAATATCTCGGGCTCCGTCAGTCCGGATCGGCCCATATCATCAAATCTCATGACTACGATCAGTATCCTCCGGATATCCGCCGTGCCAGACATCACCGGTAGGTAGTTTGCCCCTGCCAGGCTCATCTTCATCCCCACAAAAACACTCTCGCCCGGGGGTACCGTACCGGGTCTACCATGTACCTGAAACGGTTCATCCTACTCCTCGAATCGGGTCTTAAAAACCAACAAAATCAGGAAAACTCATGGTGGACGACACATAAATTATATCACGAGAAAACCGCAACTTGCATTTTTAAAATGATAATAGGTTTATAAATTCTTACGGTTTTCTCCCAAAATCCAGTATTCTCATAAATACTGAAATCTCCAAGAAAATCACAATATATGAATATGTCGGTAATGATGGATGTCTATGATATCGGTAATATGCAAAGTGGTGTATGACTAGAAAGCTATGTATGAATGAGGATGCCATGAGGTCTATCACTAGCAAACCTACGTACCCAATCCTGATGAGATGAATATACAACTATAAGTCTACATATCATATATGATGCAAATGCACAGATATCGATTCTAAGCAAGTTCTATAGTGTTCGTAACATAGCAATTACCAATGGCGTGTGTGTTCACGTAAAATAGTGCATGTGTGGCATGGACCAATGGTAATGGTGCAAATGTCTTATGAGATAATATCATATATATATAAGATGATGCGAAGTAATGAGATGAATGACTAGGAGACTACGCATATAAATACAAGCACTGCTAGTAATCCTAACTATCGGGCGCCTTACTCCATCCAGATAATCCCCCCATAGATGTGTACATTTACTCACCGGGACGTCTCGGCTAATCTGATCCAATCACAGCCTTTCCTTTTCTTTCCACGCCGCATCCGACGTCTCCGCACCCGATCCTAGAATCGCATAATAAGTATATATGAGGCTAAACATTTAAATAGACGTGAAGTCAAGACGGTACGAAGTAACTAACGCGCGCTAACTAGACGCGCGCGCACTTGGTGCACAAAACACGCACAACATCGCCACGAATCACTACTAGGGGTCGCTATGCGTAGCAACCACCAATCTTAAAACCCAGTCGTACCAATCGCGCATTCACATCACACAAAATATTATAGGAAATAGGTTGTAAATCACCACAACCTCAAACTTAATTAAAATCTATTTATTCTAAGAACCTAGTAAACAAACAAAGGGTATTTTGGTGCAAAACTATAGATTGTAGCAAACCTAGTGGCCAAAAATTTCACTTAATATCTTAATTAAGCCACACAAATATTTACCAATTTTAAATCTCGATTTTTACACACTAATCATGAAATTAGTTGTATGAACATTTAATTAAGATGATTAAATGCAAAGATTTACAAGTTTAACAACTAGATTATATTAAAAAGAAACCATTAGATGTTCATTACATTTAGCTAATCTAATTAAGTGATACAGACTTTAAATTTTTAACCAAACCCTTCTCTTTAAAATTCTATTTGCAATTAAAGCTATATTAATATCAAATTAAAATTAGATTTAAGCAAATACTTAACAAGTAACAACTTGGATTAAGTTTTATACCTCAAGATTTTCGGAAAGTTCAAACTTGCTAACTCGGCCACCAAAAATGCTAACTTGCTCCAAATCCAAGCTTAGTTTTGAACAAGGAAAATCTTGTGATAATTTTAGCTAGGATTTGTGTTGATTTTATTGTGGATTTTGATGAGGAAATGAGGTTTTGAAATGAAAAGAGAAGAAGAATTTGGAGGGGGCTGTTCTGGCCGAGAGAGAGAGAGGGGGGGTGTTTGTGAGTGTGGGTGAGAGAGGTGACCATACCTTAAGTCAACATGCCCCCATACCTCAATTATCAATTCTTTTCATTTTATTTTATTTATTTATTTTCTATTAAAGTTTTTCTTAGAATTGTCTAGAACCATTGAGAAAATTTTTGAAAGAAAGAACACGTTACAAAATGAGTGTTAAGTTGTTATGGTACACTAATATGTAATTAACCCATACTAATTTGTAATTATCACTAATTTAGTGTATAAGTGGAAGCTTAAAATAATATTTAAAAATAAATAATTAAGGAAAATAATTAAGTAAACTAGCAATTAATAAGTAGCTAATAAAGCGCCCATAAATAAGCCATTACATAAATAAAATAGGTCTAATTATGTATATGTGGAAAAATAATTATAATTAGGTTTTACGGAAAACACGAGTTATATCACTAAATAACATATAATTACCCTAAACGATTTTTAAAACGTTACACCTAGCCTTTGAGACATGACTGACAAGTTTCATAAGATGTAAATTCGAACGGATTCAAATATTCATCTTTATGGAACTTTAGCTAGTCTTGTTTCATCGATATGACCCAGTCTACAATGCCACAAGAAGACTTCGTTCATTTCTGAACTGTTCCTCTTGTGTGTGTTCTGTACATTAGAACTGTAGTTTGATTCAGAACTTGTACACTGTTATACAACATACTTTACCCAATCAATACTTACTTTAGGAAAATATTTACAATATTATTGGTACGAAATAACAGTCGCTCAGAATCATTGTATTACCAGTTGGTAACATAAGGTGATATTTGCCAACTGCTTTGGCTGCAACAATTGCACCATCTCTACTACTAGAGACATATCACCCTTTCCCAGTTCTCCACCTTTCTATAACCCATGTAATAAATTACATGTGTGGAATCTTGATCCGGTATCCAATACCCAGGACGTAGAGGTAGCTGAGAAATAGTTCTTGGTTAGGAACACACTCGAAGACAATGCATCAATATACTTTTTCTTCATTTGGGTGGCGTGGGAATCCGAATATTCCCCTATTTCTTACTCAGACTTATGACAATCATAAGATAGAGTGGAATCTAGCCCAGTATAATAAGTAGGTTCGGTCAAAGTATCCATATTATTATCTTGATTAAGGCATTTCATTGGTCGCTACCAGGAGAGAGAAGGATCATCACTTTGCGTGCGCTTTTGCAAGATTAGATTGGTTATTTTATCTAATCAGGATGGCTCCCACTGTTTTTATCAAATCTTCCTTCAAACCCTAAAATGTAAGATTAGCCGGGATTAATTACACCCTACAGGTTCGCCAATCGTTCGTCCAGGCAGGTATCGGTACTCTGAGGGAGGCCCCCCGTGCTTTCGCAATGACCTAATTAAAATAAACCTCGTTTTCCTAGAGGCATAACCCCGTTGACACCTTTCTAGACACCTACTGGATTAGCTAATTGTAAAGTGCAAAACTCTCTCTGGAGTAACTCTTACTCGCAGTGGGTATCGGGATCCAACTATTATATAGAAGGTATGCGATCTCATTGCAAATTTCAACACTTGAAATTCCCGATAATGGTTTTTACCCCTAGCTTTCTATGACCTTGACGGAGGTCAACAAACCATAGGCCGCTAGTCAAGTTCAACCCGTTCATTTCTTGATTGAATTGAACCCACACGTACGACCCTTGACGGAGGTCAACAAAGCCGTGCGACTACCCTAATCCAATTGGATCACATGCGGCAGATAAGCACTAATCAGCTACCGTACACTACACCTTTACGGAGGTCAACAAACACAGCACGAATACTAAATAGTACTTATCTGAAATGACGGAGGGCTACTATAACAACTCCAATTTCATTGTACATAAAATTGTTTAAAAGTTAATGTACAATTTGGGTATTTACAATTCCTGTGAATACTATAAGTATTTGTTTTAATTTTGAACAACAATAAAGCACTTGTAACTTATTGGTAAAGCCTTGCACTGCTGTGATATATCCCCCGTGTTCGAATCCCATCAACCACATATTCTTTTTATTTTAATTTCTTTTAATCTTTTTAGAAGCCCAAAGGTCTACACGTGCACAACACGTAAAATGAAAAGTTACAGATCATTTAAACATGTGCACTGTGGAATATCAATCGACCCCGACATGTGGCACCAAACCCATCCCCACCCGACGGTATAAAATCGACGAAAATCCCAAAAGGCCTGGCGCCGCCGGTTTCCCCCATTGGGAATGCTCCAAAAATTTTACCCTGCACCCCTAGCCTACCCCTTTCACACTGCTTGTTTTCTCTGCATTCACACATAGAACTTAAATCACCCATTTAATTTCTTTTAAATGCATTTTAATTCTCAAATTCATCACCCCTAAACCCTAATTTTCCCTATAAATACCCACTCCATTTTACACCCCTTTTACCCAGAATTCTATTATAAAAACTATACTAAATTCCCAAGTCTTTTAGTGTACAAGTGGAGTTAGCGAAGGGCGAAGATCTGACGAACTTCCGAGGAGATTTCCGGCGATGAAACGACGTTCCGAAGCTTTCTTTAGGACCCCTTCTCTCTCCTCTTGAACCCAAGCCAGTAAGTCCTATCTCCCCCTCTCTTCTTCTTCTTTAAAAATTTACATTTTCAAAACCCGACGGAAGCGGAGTTAATCCGACTTCCGATTCGGTTTTCCTTTAAAACTACACTTTTCTTAATCAAGAAAATACCATACTCTCGTATATTGTTTAGAAATCATTAATAAACCATAAAACAAGTTTCACCTCAAAAGAATTATTTTTATGTCTTTTATCGCACTTTTACAGAAAAATACCACATACTTTACATTTCGACATAATTAACATGTTCCTTGCTATACCTTTAGATAACTCACGAGGTAATGACCTACCTCATCACAACACACATCTCTATCATAGCTCGATGAAATTTGGGATAATATAATACGGGAAAATACGACTTTACAAATAAATACCATAAACTTACAAAACCGTTTTCTATAAAAAGGTGTATTATACATTCCCATGCAATTGCGCCTCTACAACCCATTTTGGAGAACCCGTTCGGGATGGTGTGGATTATCGCACATCCTCGAGCCTGGTAGAGCGAGATGCAGACCTCCGCAAGGAACATTCGATCTCGATGGAATTTTTATACACTTTATTTTAGAAAAATGAGATTTATACAAGAAAATAAATAAATTATTTTCATTAAATATATATAAATCTATTATCAAAATATCTATTTTAATTATATGAATATTATAAGTTTTCTAAATCAAAGGAATCATTATTACATGAAATTACCATCCAAATACAATACAAGTACAATATTTCAATAAAATATCATATACTATGAAATTAGGTTCTACTCACTAAAAATTTCACAACTATAAAATATACATCTATAAAAACCCTAAAGATGATAATTAAATATTTGAGGTGTATTTGAAATTATGCCAAAACTCTTATTACTTAAAACCCCCTCAAGTTATACTAAATTACAAAAAGGACCCTAGTAAACATAGGTTTAAGCGGGACCAGTTTCTTGAGCCTCAGGGAGCCGGAGATATGGGTGCTTGCCTATTTAAGGTGGGCAATCTAACGAACGGTATTATCAACACGGTAATTGTCATGGAAAAAGACACAAATCCTGCCGTCCATGTGCAGCAGTTACCGATAACACCAAAACCTAATTTAGGACTTCAATTTCTTTTCTAATTGTCTGAGTCAGACTGAGTCTCAATCTAATCAATCTGACTTGAATACGATTCAAGTAAAATACAACCATTCAATATGAATCTATCTGTACAATCTATTTCAATATATAATTTGACCGAACCGAACCATGGATATACATCTATCTACATGATTCTCCAGTTACATCCATTTACTGATATCATGGTTTTGGCAAGTCATCCATCTATATAACAAATAATACAATCAAGACATCGTGGGGTTTATAAGGGGTAGATTGGTACGGAAGGTGTTAAAAGTGGCACGAGGCTGTAACCATAATACACCTAACCTGAATCTCCATTGCCGTTGTACCATGGCTGAACGGTTCCTTATGCTCTGTATACCTTAGTCTCCGGAATAGTGGGACTCCTCTCGTATACACTGGCATTTTTTGTACGAAGCTACAAACAACAGCGTTAACAATATAATACCACTTTAAAAGTTAGATTCTCTTTCTGTCTATTCTGTCTATACTTATTCTTTGGGACTTACCGAGCGATTGTTCGCTAATGGCATTCCTTTTGTTCTTTCTTTGGAATGTTGTCAGGTGGGTCGGACCTTCTGGAGACAGAGCCCACCAGCAAGGATTAGAATCAACGAGCCTTTGAACTGGAGCTCTAGTTTACCTATACATTTTATTTTCATTTTTATGCTATTGTTTAGGCATTGCTTTCATTCCATGTATTTTCATTTCAGTTGTATTGTAAAAAGAATGTTTAATAAATAAAGTTGCTGCTCATTACATCTTGTCTCTTATGTACTTTACTTTATATTGCTTAGATATGCTTAGCGTATTTACTTCAGAGTAAATACATCGCGTGACTCGTCGCGTCCTCTGCCTGTACACCGGGAAGCGAGGCATGACAGCTACGCAGGGTTTTAAGAAAACCATGAGCGTAATGAACTTGATATCGTTGTAGAATCTAATGATTTTGAAAAGGAGTGTTTTTTATACTTTTGCTAGTTTCGCTAAAGAGGTCATTCCCGGTGAAGGGATCTCGACTCTTTCTTCATCGAATGAGGTGCAGAATATTTAGGAATACCACTATGCAAAGTAAGAACTAGAGAAACTGTCAAAAGCAAAACCGAATGGGTTGTAGCATTTGCTAGTTTCGCTAAAGAGGTCACTCCCGGTGAAGGGATCTCGGCTCTTTCCTCATCGAATGAGGTGCTGGATCTTAATCAAGGAATACCATTATGCAAAGCAAAAAATAGAGCCACCCTTTTCGAAAATTTGATTCTACAACATCTTTAGGTTTCTTTATTTTCATTAATCTCATTAATGAAGTCCCATCATTTAATGTTTCCTAAACATTACAGAAAAATAAAACGAAAATAGAACGTACGCTTATGCCATCTGCATTCGCCACGGGGCCCCGTCATGCATCATTAGGTTACTTAACTACCGTCAGAGCAGGCACTGGACTAGCGCGGGTGCAAAACATAAGCAACGTTTATTATATATCATATATATAATTGTACATTCGTCTTATATGATCAACATCACAGAATTAAGCAGCAGAAGCAATATATGAAATATTGGATATATTAGGATGTCCGTGTTTTAAATTTAGCCAGTAAGGTAAAACACGGATTCCACGGTCGTGATGAATAGCCAAACCCATATCTCTAGACCCCTATGAGAGCGACAAGTAACCCTGTCAATTCTAGAGTTAGGAGACCCGATCTCAACTCCTTGAGATGGTCTCCCACTGGACTCTAAAACCCGGTTACTTGTGCTCCCCGCCTTGGGTCTATCCTAATGCGGAAAAGTAAATAATATACAATAATGGTGACATCATTCTCGACCCGGAAGTGCCCCAATAAAAGAATATTACATACAGATTTTATATGAATGAAAATAAAAACTCTCATCTCACATAGAACCCCCCGATTATTCTTTCACAACGGTCCAATAAATCATATCAACAACAACACATAATATCACATATCATCAACGTAAGTAAATATGCGTAAACCTAAAACTTGTTGACATATAGCAACGAGATTGGGATACCACACATATTACACTTATGGTCGCAGAAAAAAAATAGAAAACTACAATAATTAAAATCCGAAATATCCTTAGACATCATAAACCCGAAATATCTCATATTCCGGATTTCATGCCTAACTTATAAAACTTGCATTTTAGTCTCAAATTAAAAACTCTTTTCAATTAGTTGTCGGATAATTCAACAAGATTCCCGACTTAGTGATCGCGTACAATACGCAATTGCGACGGAGTTTTGATCTAAATCAAAACTTCGTGGCAATCGATCAATTGAGACTAAACGGCTAGGTTTACAATACACTAACTAGTTTTCATAAAACTAATTAATCCGGATTCTAATAATTGAATCACACATCACAAAGCTTGTAAAGTAACCGCGGCAATAGAATTCCGCACGCAATTAGCAAACTAAACTAATTTTTCAAAGACATGAAAAATCCAGTGAGCTAAAGTTCTAAAACCAATCGTTTTAAGCCAATCTGGGAGTCGAAATTAAATCGAAACCCGCCTGAATCTTCACGGAGGTGAAGATCCAAAAATTAACTATTGAATGGGGGGCCTCAAGGAGGGGGGTACCCACCCTCGGGGGCCACCTCGAAGTGGCCCCTAGGGGAAGGCAGACTCAAGAGCACCCAGTTGGGGTGCTCTCGGGTCACCCACCCCCAAGGCCACTTTGTGGTGGTCTTGGGGTGTGGGTCCGGCCTCTGGTCCCCTGGGGTGCGCACGCTCTACCACACGGCTTCTCAGTTCAAACTGTGAGCCCGCGGGGTGTGCAAACAACTCAAAACATCATTTTGGAAACTGTTTTTATCGGCAGTTTTGCGCGGCAAAAATGGTGGTTTTTTAACGTCGCTACAAGCTATGATAATCTACCCTAATGTTCTAGCTCAGCTTTGATACCATGAAAGTCGACCTTAGCACCACCATGAGGTTTTAGTAGCATCAAGCATGCCAAATTTTAATTTTTATTAGGTGCTAAGTTAGACTATACAAGATCTTTGCTAGAATATTAGGGTTTGCTATGATGATGTGAATAACTAGAGAAAGTGAAAGATGGCTATACCCTCGTAGATCGAGTCCTTCACTTCACATGCTCCGTGTAGAAGTCCCTCGACTCCACTAGGCTCCACTTGAGGCTTTGGACGGGCTTCCTCCGATGACCTTCGTGCCGAAGATGATCCACGCGAAGCCCCTCCAACTAAAGCTATCTTTACACTAAACTCTTTAGCGTAGAAAACACGCTACACTTGATCGCTAGTCAAGTGTAGGATGGTAAAGTAGGGGATGTTAAAAACTCATAAGTTTGTGTTCAAGCTTCATGGTGCACATCAAATGTGAGGGTTGAAGCTTGAACTATAGCAATTGAGGAAGAAGAAGAAGCTAGAGAGCAACCATGTGAGCAACTCAAGAAAAATGGCTAAGTGTTGAGAATGAAGTAAGAATGAATGGCAACTCCTGACCCCCACTCATTCAAGCATGGAATTTTGCAATATAAAATTGCAACCATGAATAGTGAGTTAAGATGAATAAACAAATATAAATCCCATACTTGCAACCATACTCTCATTTTCCACCTTATTTCTATTTTTCTCAAAAATAGAAATTCAAGCCATACTTCATTATATATATATATATATCATATATATATATTAATATATATATGTATATATTATGAAGAATAATTAGTGAGCTAATGATATTAGTTAAGATATAATTATATCACATATAATATATATCACATTATTAAATCAACACTTGATTTAATAATCCGGTTATATCACATATGACTGACTAATATCATTTATCTGTATATCACATTATCAAATCAACACTTGATTCGACAATCTGGTTATATCACATATAACCGAACCGACAACAGATAACTGCCAGATTACAATACGGTATCACATACACGTATTTAATCAGGCCCACACACATATCACATATGTGTCCTATTTCGTTTCTCTTGAACCAAGGAACTTCTGTGTGGCATTCTAAAGACTCGTCAATACGCCAGCAGTAGGTGATGATCACATCAGTCACCTACAAGTCGTCAGCGGTACTAGCTGGACGTAACGACTACCCGGGTATTGAGCGGTATGAAGATCAACAAGCAAGCTCGACCATAGTCTCCATGAAGCCTATCAGTAACACTACCGTACAGTCCGGTCTCTTCGTCTGATATGTTGCATATCATGTCTAGGGATGGTAAATGTTAGACCCCAGTAATGTGATAAGTCATGTCGATGTCTGGCCTATAACGGTTTGAGAAACTACTGATAACTCTTATCAGTAAATCTCAGCAACAGTCCTGGCCATGGACTTCCAGTTATAGCCAATCGAGTATAGCGCAACATCAACCCCCAATACCGGGAGAGACGAAACCCCTCCTATCGCTCATTACCTCCATGTGACTCGGGACTGTTCCTAAAATCCACCTATTTGCACGACTCTTTTGAGCCGTAGTAGGGAGGAAATCAAAGCACAGTGGGAGCCACACAAAACTCTATGACGATCTCGGGTCTACAGACTAACCTGTATCAGTGTCACCAGAGGACTGCTATCTGACGATATGTATACTAGCACATAGGAGTCCTCGGCGAGTCCTATTCGGTGTACCCATTCTCTAATGAGCACCTGTGTACAATTTTTGATGTCACACAACAATCGTTGTGGGATCAACCATCTCCCGCTAACGGCCAAGAAACGTACACACTAGTCTACTTTGGAATATCGATGCCCTAGTCTCGATATTCCCATGATTAGGAACTGATTAAAGGATGTACTTTTGGACCACACTGGCCCCACTAGTATGATCTCATCATAATCCTGATAGTCAAGTATATATCCTAAGGGCTTTATCATAACCCTGGCCCCTTCCCTTCTTATTTCCAAAACCGTAAGTCCCTCTTCCCTTCTTCTTTTTCATTTCAATTTGTATTTTTTCAAAATGTCGACAAAAGTGGTGTTAACCCGTAACAATCTTCGTTTCTAAATAATTTTATCATGCTTGATATGTATACATGTCATATAATCACCCTAATATCTTTTTAAAACAAAACCCACATCTATTGTCTTTTTATGAAACCAAAATTTCATGTCCAATACGCAAATAACAAACTTTTTCATTAAAATACCTTGAACTTTAATATCATATCTTTTCGACAAAATGTTTAAATAACACCTTTAAGAAAACTTCACCGGGTAACGACCTACCCCCACACGCACACTTTGTTTTCATAGCACGATGCCTATATATATGTTTGGTTCAAAGAATAATCTTTACAATAAAATACCACATATTTTATAAACCAGATTTCTTTTAAAGCGGTATTTGTATTCCTCTGCAATTATGTATTTACAACCCTCGTTAGGGGACCCGCTAATGAATGTTACAGATTATCACACATCCTGGGGATAGTAGAGCGAGATGCAACACTCCTCAAGGAGTATTCGATCTTGAAAGGAAATAAAATACGGTTTTTTAATAAATGCGAATTTTCTAAATAAATCTAATTTTTAAAATTAAAATTTTTATAAAATTATAAATCCATATTTTCATTATATTATGAAACTATATTTTTCTAAAAATGAAAAATTAAAAATGTCAATAAAATACCATCAAGTTACTAGAAAAGACTAGTTTTCAATAAAATACCATAAACTTTTAAAAATTAGGTATTTATTATGAAAATACCCCAATAACTAAAACACATGTTCATGAAAACCTTAGGTAATACAAATCACCCTTGAGATTTTATTTTTAATCTATATTAAAATATTTTTCATAAATCCCTTCAAGATATACAAAACAATATCTTAAGGACTTTAGTAAATATAGGTTTAAGCGGGATCAATTCTCTTGAGCCCCAGGGAGCTGAAGAAAGTGAGTGCTTGTCTATTCAGATTAGACAACTTAACGGAGTTATCAATGGCAAAACCTGTCATGCCCCATTTCCCAGTGTACGGGTAAGGAGACTTGACTAGGCCCATGACGTATTTACTCAGATGTAAACACGTTAAACATAAATAAGCAATATAATAAATGTACATAAGAAAGACATGAGATGTAAATGAACAACAACTTTTTATTGATTAAACATTCTTTACAATACAACTAGAAAGTAAATACAATACTAGAAAACAATGACTAAACAATGGCATGAACTGAAAGCAAAAATATATAGAAGTGAACTAGAGCTCGGGGTCCTCGATGAACTGCTCCAAGTCTTCTGAAGTAGGCTCGATCTCTGGTCCTCCTGACAACATTCCAAAGAAAGAATAGAAAAGGAATGTCGTCAGCGAACAATCGCCTGGTAAGTCCCAAGAGGTAGAGAAGAATAGACAGAGAATAGAATATGTAAAATATAAAAGATTATGTTCGCTATACTAATGTAGTTGTTTATAGCTTGGTACTCAAGATATTAGTGTTTACGAGATGAGTCCAACAATCCCATGGATTAAGGTAACCCGTAGTACAAAGCTCCGTCAAACCCTACGGAACAACGGAAATGGATGTTTATTACGTCTTTTAATGATCATCTCGTGCCACTTTTAACATATTCCGTACCAGTGTACCCTTTTAACCCCGTAATGTATATTGTGTTGTTTTATAGATGTAAGACTTGCCGAAATCATGATATCAATTGCTCGTGTAAACGGAGAAGGATGTAAACGGATAGACATGTAATCAAGTCAATATATATCCATGGTTCGGTCAAATCAAGTCATGTTGATATAGATAGTTTTCAGGTATTCATGTTTCAATTTTCACTATATATGGATTCATGATGTATTGGAGTAATATTTGAAGTGTATGTAGATTGGAATTGTATTCAGATTAAACCGAGACTATGTCTGAGTTAGACACTTAAACAGAATTTGATTCCTGAATTAGATTTTGGAGTTATCGGTAACCGCTGCACATGGACTTTAGGATTTGTGACTTTTTCCAAACCAATTACCATTGATAACTCCGTTTTAGTTTCCTGCATTAAATAGGCAAGCACCCACTTTCTCCGTCTCTCTGAGGCTCAAGAGAATTGGTCCCGTTTAAACCTATATTTACTAAGGTCCTTATTGTAATTTAATAAACTTGAGGGGGTTTTATGAAAAATAGTTTTGATAAACTTTCAAAGTAAACCTCAAGTATTTATTCATCGTATTTAGGGTTTTCATGGATGTATTTTTTAAAAGTGAAGTATTCTAATAATTATAAACCTAGATTGAATAGTATAGGGTATTTTAGTGTAACATGGAATAGTATGGATTTGTGATGGTATATTAAAGAAATTTGAGATTCGTTTGTTTAGAAAATATGGAATTTATTATATGCATTTAAAATAGATATTTTGATAATATATATATATATATATAATTATTAAAAATAGAGTTTATTTATTAAATAGAAAATCACATTATTCTTAAAAATTGTATTAAAAATTCCATCGAGATCGAATGCTCTATAAGGAGGTCTGCATCTCACTCTACTAGTCCTAAGGATGTGCGAAAATCCGTACCATCCAAATCGGGTTCCCCAAATTGGGTTGTAGAGGCTTAATTGCAAGGAATTTAATTAAAACAATCTTACAGAATACGGTTTTATTAGTTTAAGTTATTTTATTGAAAAATTGTATTTATCCCATAAAATATTGTTCTATAAGTCATCGTGCTATGTCCTGATGAGTGTTGTGATGAGATAGGTCATTACCTTGTGAGTTTTCTAAAAGTAATATGAGCAAATATGATGAAAGATGCCGTAAGTAAATTTTGTGGTATTTAACCGTAAAAGTGAAATAAAAGTTGTATAATATTGTATTTTGAATTGAAACTTGTTCTAAATATTTGTTTTAAGATTACTAAACAAGATGTAACAATATGGATGTTTGGTTATTAAGAAAAAGTTTTGTTTTTAATAAAATTAGAATCGAAAGTCGGAATAACTTTGCTTCCGATGAGTTTTGAGAAGAGAATTCATTTAATAGGGAAAAGAGGAGTGGAAAAGGGACTTACCGGATTAGATGAGAGAGGGGAGGTAGAGGAAGGGTTTGAGAGTTTTGTGAAGTCGCGGTGTTGTCGGATTCTTCCCGAATCGTCGCCGGAAGATAACCTTGGGCTAACTCTACTTGTACAACTAATTTGACTTGAAAAATTTGAGAATTTTGATGATATATTTCAGAATAGAGAGGGATAGGTATGGGATAGTATTTATAGGATAGAATTAGGGTTTAGGGAATTAAAAAGAATTAAAACATTGGTTTAATGGTGATTTTAATTCTCTGTTAATTTGCAGGAAATTCAAACAGAAGAGGAGTAGTGGGGGGAGGCTAAGGGTTGTTGGGGGAAAATTTGAGAGCATTTCCTTAGGGGGGGCCGGCGGCACCGGCCTTTTGGCTCATCTCGCTGGTCGATGGGTGGGTGTTAGGGTCTGGATTCTTGCCACATATTAGTGTCTGCTCATATATCATTTTCCACATGTTTGATTTTAGTGACTTTTCATTTTTACATGTGTTGCATGTGTAAACTTTTGGGCTTTCAAAAAGTTTAAAAGAAAAATCATTAAAAATAATATGTGGCTGGGGGGATTTGAAGACAGGGGCTATGCCACAGCAGTACAAGGCTTTACTAAAGAACTACAACTGGCTTCTTGCTGTTCTCAAACAATAAATACTTTTAAGTTGTGCTTATGCTAAGGTATTCCTTTTTGTACTTTACAAAAAATTTTGTACAGAAATTTTAGGGTTGTTATATTCTACCCTCCATATAAAAAATTTCATCCTCGAAATTTAGGAAGTTGTAACAGATTCAAGAAAAATTTGGTGATAGTGGTGGTGAAAAAAATACCGGTAGTTCATGAAAAGTAACGGGATGATGTAAGGGTTTGAAAAGATTGAACGGAATTACCAGTGTTACCTTGGTCAAAAATCTGGTTTGATATTGAAATTTGAATTCAGGTATTCAGGTTCATGTTCAAGTATACATGTTAGATTTTGGAATCATGTTTGAATTGGATTCTGATTTGAGTTTAGACTCAGACTTGAGTCAGACACTCGTAACTGATTTAGATTCTGAATTAGGTTCGGGTGTTATCGGTAACTGCTGCACATGGACGGCAGGATCTGTGTCTTTTTCCAAGACAATTAACATTGATAACTCCGTTAAGTTTTTTTTTACCTTAAATAGGCAAGCACTCCCTTTCTCTGGCTCTTTAGGGCTCAAGAGAATTGATCCCACTTAAACAAATATTTACTAAAGTTCTTAAATATTGTTTTATGTAACTCGAGGAGGTTTTATGAAAAATATTTTTTTATATAGTTTCAAAATAACCTTGAGAACTTATTTACTTTATTTAGGGTTTTGTTGGATGTGAATTTTAAGGATTTGAGGTATTTTAGTGATAATAGCTTAGCTTGGAAAGTTCAGGGTAGTTTAATGTAAATCTTGTCTTTTATTGGTATCTTGATAGTATTTTGATGAAACTTGTAATTCATTTTTTTAAAAGTAAGTTTATTATATTTTGAAAATATATGAATTTGTGATATTTATATAATTATTAAAAAATTAAAATTTTAATTAAGTAGAAAAATTCGTTTTTCTTAAAAACTATATTAAAACCTTTCGAGACCGAATGCTCCGGGAGGAGATCTGCATCTCGCTCTACTAGCTCAAGGATGTGCGATAATCCACACCATCCAATAGCGGGTCCCCTAAAAAAAGTTGTAACGGCATATTTGTAAAGGAATTTAAAATACAATTTAAAAGAAAACCGTTTTTATAGTAAATGCTATTTTCTTGTAATATTGTACTCGTAAAAAAAATTCATACAAAAATGTATCGTGCTATTGAACCATGCGTGTATGTGAGAGGTAGGTCGTTACCTCGTAATTTTCCTAAAAGTATGTTTAAGCAAAACAATAAAAGATAATATATACAAAGTTCATGGTATTTTAATGTAAATGTTAAGTTAAAGTTATTTTGCATGATGTTTTTGATTAAAAGTTGGTTCTAAACATTGGTATTATGATTGCAAGTATTGGGTAAGAATATGGATGAACAATATTTAAGAAAAAGTGGAATTTCTAGGGTTTAGAAGAAGATGTCAGTATTAACTCCACTTACCGACATATATTTTGAAATAAGATTTTCAAAGAAGAAGAAGAGAGATTGAGAGGGGCTTACAAGCTAGTTAGCCTATGAAAAGGCAGAAGAGGGAGGTGTGAACTTCGTGGTGTCGCAAGATTGTCGGAAAAGCTTCGATTCTTTGCCGGTAGTTGACCGCATGCTAACTCCTCTTCTACTCCTTTTGTACTCGGAAATTTTTGAGAGTTTTGGCTAGGGATTTTTAGAATGATGAAGGGATAAGACATGGGGTAATATTTATAGTGTGGATTTAAGGTTTTGGAATTAAAATGCATTAAAATGATGATAAATGGAGAATTGAAGGGTCTCTGTTTGATTGCAGAGCAATCAAACAGTGCAGGGGAGTTAGGGGTAGGGGAAAGGGTTTGTGTGCAAAGCCCAGGCCTCATTGGGCTCGGGCCGACCGTCGGTGCCGGCCAAACATAAGGATCCGCCAGACGTTTGAGGGAGTGGGGCCAGTGGATTTTTGCCACGTGTTCAAGTTTGTATTTAAATCTTTGTGCACATGTTTCATTTTTCTGTTTTTTCGTTTTTGTGTGTATTAAACGTGTAAACTTTTGGGCTTCCAAAAAGTTTAAAATGAAAATCAGAAAAATAATGTGTCTAATGGGATTCAAACACAAGGGCCACATCACAGCAGTGTAAGGGCTTTACCAGTTAGTTACAAGTAGTTTCTTACTGTTCTTAAACAAAATTTACTTATAACTTGTACTCAGGCTTGTAAACTCCTTTTTGTACATTAAATTGAAAAATTTTGTACAGTAAATTCAGAGTCGTTACATTCTACCTTCATTATAAAAATTTCGTCTTCGAAATTTACATTTATATAAGAACTAAATTACAAATAAGTGAGGGTATCTTGCACACATATCTTCTTCTCGTTCCCAGATTGATTCTCCTGGCGAATCTTTTCTCCATATCACCCGGATCAAGTTTACTTCCTTGTTCCGCGGTCTCTTTACCTTTCTGTACAGGATCTCAACGGGTTATTGCTCACAAGTCAGGTCAGTCTGGACTGTGAGCTCTGAGTGATCAAGGATGTGGCTAGGGTCGCTCACATATCTTTGTAGCTGGGATATGTGAAACACGTTGTGCACTCCGTCAAATGAGGGTGGTAGCGCCAAACAATATGCCACTTCTCCAACTCGTTCGAGAATGTCGAACGGTCCAATATATCTTGGAGTGAGCTTACCCCTCTTGCCAAAGCGGATCACTCCTCTGTTTGGAGAGATCTTCAGAAAAACTGGTCTCCAGGTTGGAAGTCCAGATGTCACCACTTTGTATCTGCCCAATGTTTCTGTCGATCTTGAGCTATACGCATTCTTTCCTTGATCGTGTGAATTACGTCTACATTTGCCACGATCATCTTTGGTCCAAGGATTTCACGATCTCCAACGTCGTCCTAACTTAGTGGTGAACGACACTTCTGTCCATAGAGTGCTGCGAATGGTGCCATTCCAATGCTTGCCTGATAACTGTTGTTGTATGAAAACTCCAAAAAGTGTAGGCGATCTTCCCACGAACCTCCGAAGTCTAAGATCTTAGCATTTTTGGGTTATGCAAGCGCCCCGGCTATCAATCCGTGACCAAATACGGAACAAAAATTTATAAAACTTGGCGCTATAACAACCAATTACCCGGATCTACCCATAAGCCCTAGATAACAAAACATGCAAAGGAGTTTGAATGGTTATATCGAATGGATCCGTGTCTTTCGGTCTTCAACCATCATCCCAAGCTCCTTGGGGCTTCCTTGATAACGCTTGATCTCCGGTCTCCCTCTATCGAAGATGATCCACCCGAGAGTCTATGCAACGAGCTCCAACCTCATATCCGAGGCAACTAGGGCACCTAGATTGCCACTCTAGATACCGTAGATGAAGTAGAGAGTGATGAAGGATTAATTTATCTCAAGACACCCAAGGATTCTCAACTCATGAGAGGGTTTGAGTGGAGCTAGAGGAAGAAGATGATGCCATGTGAATGAGGTGTTGAGAGCAACTCAAGAAAGAGATAAAGAAATGAATAATGGCTCGTGTTTTTGTTTGTTGTGTGAGTGTGATTAGAAACAATGGAGCCATTACATAAATGTCCATGTCTCCAAAATATCTTAGTCAACAAAAAATATCTCAAGTCAACATAATCTCACAACAAACAAAAAGCCTAAGTATGGTAGAATAGTAACCATGGGTCACTAATTTGCCATGCCACAAAAATGCAATAAACATCCCATCCTACACCTCAATAACCTTTTAATCCCAAAAGGTCTAAACCATGATGAGGTGTAATCTTCTAAAAGTAATCTTGTAATAAATTACAAGAATACCCCTCAACCGTATATACATACTCGTATCCGTATTCCGAAGAATACGAATACAAAGAAACGAAAATAATCCAACAATATAATATTAGGATCCGACTTAAACTAAAGCCCACTAGTATTATTCGTCCGAATATCATCCGTGCACAGGTACACGTATGTGATCGAACCCTGCCGTAAAACCATACGGCCTCTACATCGTTTTGCCTGAAGCAGGAAAACCCTCTGTGTGGGACTTTAAAGACTCGTCAATACGCTGGCAGTAGGTTTAACCACAAGCACGTCAGCGACACTAGCTGTACGTTACGGCTACCCAGGTATTGAGCGAAAGGAAGGCCGACGAGCAAACTCATCCTGAAATCTCTACTGAGCTTGACGGTGACAATATTCGTACAGTCTGGTCCATCCGTCTATGAGTATCTCATATCGAGTTTAGGGGGTGGATAAAGTGAGAACCCTAATAACGCGACATTTAGTGTCGGTATGAAGTCCATCACCACCTGAGAAAGTACCGATCCTAGATCAGTAATTCTTAACTACCTTGGTCAAGGATTTCTGGTGATGTCCACCCTTGCACAACCGCGACATCAACCCCCAAGACCGGGAGAGACGAATCCCCCGACGGTCCGCTCACTGCCTTCATGTGGCTCGGGACTGTACCCAAATAAAACCTATTTGCACGACTCCTTTGAGCCGTGGTAGGGTTGTAATCAAAGCACAGTGGAAACTCACACGAGACAAGTGACGATCTCAGGTCGATAGACTAACATGTACATATATCACCAGGGAACTGCTATCTGACAATAGGTATAATACCAACTAGCATGTTTCCGGCGAGTTCGTCCGGTGTACTCATAACCCAATGAGCACCTGTATACATCTTAGGTGAACAAACTAACACCAATGGTTTATGAGACCGGCCGCTGCCCCTCGTCAGGGTCTCGATCAGTATACACTTATCTACTTTGGAGTATCGATGCCCAATCTCGAAACTCCCATGACTAGGGACATTTAAGGATGTTCCTATAGACCACCCAGCTCCCACTTATATGATCACCATCATAATGCCGGTAGTCAAGTAAGAATCCTATGGGCTCTATCAATATGTAATATTGATCAGTAAATCCATCTACAGCAGATACATGATGATAAAGACAAACCAGATAGTATACTATTATCTCGAATAAGACTGTTCTACCGTTATAGGTTCTCCCTCAATCATTGCAATCATGTGCCTGTGATCCAATAATTGACTTGAGGGCACTATATCCAACAATCTCCCACTTGCACTTAAGGCTAATTATTGCGGTGTCGCATACTCACTGCCCGTGGGATACCGAACACCCAACTTCTCTACTAATCAGTTTCACAAAGCTCTATTGTGAAACTATCGCGTTCGAGAAATAGCCTCGGTGAGTGGATCCGCTCCAATGTTTCTTTCTATATCTCTCTTTATCTAAAGTTCACGAAGAAAACCATCTCCCGAAATGAGCAATACCTGTCTTAGAATATGTTTGGGTATCTGATGGGACCCAGTTCACAAATGAACTCCAAATCCAGTAAACTTCTTAGACTGTATTGTCTACTGAATTTTATTAGAATCATGAGCTATGCCTTCCTCAGTATCCGCTTGGACCACCTGTCCAAACTGCTGCCCCCTCAGAAGAGGAAAAACTATAACTCTGATCGTCACTCTATCATCCAGGTCACCCTGGAAGTCTGGAATGATAACCGTCTCCCGAGGAAGGCTTCCGTTACCATATCCCTAGAACATCTACTTATGTTCATAAACTGCTTCCGAACGTTTCTCCAGGATTGGATTAATATAAACTTATTACAACTAGTGCAAAAAACAACATCTGGTATGGTACTTGAGATCTCATGATTGACTCAATGGCCTAAGCAAGTGATATACCAATCATACTACATCTCTCTCCCCTTTAGTCTTTAAGACACCTTTAGAGTGGGTGACTCCATCACCTGCAGGTACACCACTCTGCCAGGAGTCGTCCATTCTAAAATACCTTTAGAATAGTGTCAAAGTACCCAGATTGAGAAACTACCCAAATCTAGATCTAAAACCATAGATCTAGTTACTAGAATGCCTGATATATTATCCATATCCAATATGGAGAAACCACTGTGTGACAACCACAGTATAACCGATCGTAGTATAGGAATTTCACTTCCTATAAAGTGCATGCCATCCAAATACCAGGACATCACACCCAACTACCTTCTTAACAGATCCATCTCCTATTCTGATGAAGTCAAAGCCTATGATTGTCACATCAAAAAAGATAATCTATCTCCGCTATACCTGATTTTGTTTATAAATAGACACAAGCTCTTGTCCACTATGCTTCCGCTGCTCCCACTGACTATAACAACACTCTGACAGAGTCATATATACGTGCACTTTTAAAGCTAGTTTAGAACGACGCTATACTCATCCTCCTGCCGGGTCTTATAGTCTAGAACAACAGTAATGGCAAGTCTGGGTAAACAAGAACCTCCCTGTCACCGTTTCTGAGAAGACCGAAGTACTTCTAGGGTGCCTGAGGTTACCCACCATATCTGCGGAGTGGCTGATGGAATGTCAAACCCGATTGAATTTTTAGGTTCTATTAAATTTTCAGTAATTGTTTGTAGTTCTGGAATCACTTCCAGTTCTACCATAGCCCCACTACTGTTTTCTGAAAAAGTCCATTTTTCTAAAACTGTGGCGAGTCAAGAACAATATCACTATTGATCTCCAGATGGTAGAAAGTTATCCTTTGACATAGCCCGGGATAACTCACAAACAGCCATTACTGAAACGTGCCTTGAGTTTATCCAGATTCTGGTTTCAAGCATAAGCTGGAAAACTCCATATACCTTAACATCGTTAAGATATGAACCATTTTATATACAATATAGAAACAAAGACACTAATTTAATTGGAACCAGATTCAAATCATGCAGCTGTCTCCACTGCATGTCAACTAAATAGAGAGAGGCCGATCAATATTACTAAACTAGGGGTGCATCCAGATATGAGTAATTTAAAAGAGAAGCAAGTTCTAAAAACCATTACTATCAACGGAATATCAAACACAAGTATCTACATTTTCGATCACCTTGAAGAATCCCGATACTTGCAACACATGGTTCTCTACTTTATTCTTATGCCTATAATTTCTCAAAACTTGGACCTTGTATTTCTATGAAATACTTGTCTAAAACTGGAGAAGTCACAACTAAACAGAACATAGCATGAGCACCAACCCCTCTGTCCTAATGGATACTGGACAACATACAATACTTTGTATAAGTCCGCTGAGTTCAATAACTCAAATCTTGTACGTCGTAGGTTGAAAACTGTACTATAGTTAAGAAGAATTACACCGTTGTTGAATACTCCTTACCTAACCATCAACTGATATAGCTAATTGTCATAGACATAATTTCAAAAAGTTATATCTCACTTTATAAAATAAACGTACAGATATATCAGTTTGAAACTGGTGCATAACTACGGATATTCAAAACAAAATATTTGTCGTCCGGCAAAAACCCAGGTGATTTCCTCAAATATCACCAATTACAAAGAATTCCGATATGTTGAGGATATAATCACCCAATTCCTAATATCTTACTCCCACTCATCATCTGTAATACCATACAGATGTGAGAATCAAACCTGGTAAATACATACCATGGAGTAAGAATCTAATTGGAAAATCAGTTTTCAATTAACAACTCACAGAGAAACCGAAATATGAAAATATTTCGAAGGGGTATCCGGGTATTCCTAGTAATGCCTCTTCCACTATCCAAGTTCATGACTGTAACCGTATATTTCATTGTCATCTCTCCAATCCCTTTATTTGTCTTTATTTATTACCTTCTGTACACCCTACTTAGGCTAAATAGTTTTCTTCCTTCCCTACCTATTGGCACCAGCCTAAGGTTTTGAAGAAGACTATACAATAAGCGTAATAAGTGTTCCCTCCTAATCCTAGGAGCCCTCGCAACCTGAGAGAAGGTAAAAGGAAAAGACAACTGAATAATCCTTATTCTATTTCTCCTGAACCAGAATCCATTCTCGAGCGGGAACAAGTTCCTTCGAGTTCGTATGTAACTATACGATGGATTATCCAATAAATGTGGATCTTTGTAGTGATAAGGATGTTCTGGAGAAATGCAAAGGTGAAGTAGGAGTGGCGATGATATACGCGGTTTGGTCGTGAATGATAGCAGTCGTAATTTACTTTTCCTTCTTTCTAATCCCTTTATTTGTTTTTACTTATTACCTTCTGTAAACCTCACTTAGGCTAATTGGTTTTATTCCTTCCCCACCTTTAGGCACCTGCCTATGGTTTGGAAGAAGTCTATCCAATAAGCGCAATAGGTGTACACTCTCCTAATCCTTGGAGCCCTCACAACATGAGAGAAGGTAAAACGAAATGACAACTGAATAGTCCTATTCAATTTCTCCAGAACCGGAAACCATTCTCGAATCTGAAACAAGTTTCTTCAAGTTCGTATGTAACTATACGATGGTCATATCCAATAACTGTGGATCTTCGTAGTGATACGGAATTTTCCAGAGAAAAGCAAAGGGTAAAAGTAGGAGTAGCAATGAAGTATGCAACTCTGATAATCCAAAAGCCAGTGTGTCTTAAAAAGGTTCGGTTAACTTGGTTCATGAGTTTTAGTCTAGGGTCGGGCCATGGTCGCTGCCAAAGAGAGAGAGAAAAGAAACACTCAGCGTGCACTCTAACCAAGATCAGAATGGTTAATCACTTTATCTAATCGGGATGACTCCCACTGTTTTCTTGAATTCTCCTCCAAACCCAAAAGAGGAATTAGCCGGGATCATCTAAAATCACCCGAGAAGTAAACCAACTCATCAATGGGAATCGAAATCCAGCTATCATCGTATGATAACTTGATGGAAGCCACTCAAGTTATCACACTCCAGAAGGTATGCGCATGCCTGGCAAGTTTCAGTTTCTTTAGAAACTCCCGATATGATTTTTACCCCATGCTCTTATGACCTTGACTAAGGCTAAAAAATCATAAGTCACATGTCAAGTTCTACCCGTCATTGTCCAGGTTAATTTGAACCCACCCATACTCGCTCTTGACTAAGGGCAACAAGGCTGTACGATTGTCCCAAACCAACACATCTATCTATGTAACACAAAAGTAACAAATAGCTACCATACACTATGCCATGACTAAGGCCAACAAACATAGCATGAATACTAAGTGCTACCCATCTGAAATGACGGAGGGCTATGAATGGTTTTTGGCGAAAAACCTTTAACGTAATGAACTTGATATTGTTGAAGGAACCAGATAGCTTTAAAAATATATAGTGGCAAAAACATTTGCTAAAGAGGTCACTCCCGGTGAAGGATCTCGACACTTTCCTCGTCGAATGAGGTGCAGAATATTCTTAACTGAATATCACGATGCAAAATAAAAAGTAATCGACTATAGTGAATTTATTACCCTGACACAAACTTCTGCCCTAGAGGTCACTCCCGGTGAAGGGATCTCGGCTCTTGCCTCGTCGAATGAGGTGCTAGATATTCATAACCGAATATCGCTGTGCAAAACAAAAGAAATCGTGCTTGTAATAACAGCTTTTGAAAATTATTCCAACAACATCATATTGGTCTGTTTTCCTTGCATTGATCAGAATCAACGCAGTCCCATCAATTAATCACACCAGAAAAGAATGAAAATATGATGTACGTATATGCTATCCACATTCGTCACTAGGCCCCGTCATTACCCGTTAGGTTACTTAACTAACGACAGAGTGGGGGATGGACTAGCGTGGGTGCGAACATATACAATATCTACTAGTATATATATAACAATATATAATAATCATTCCAGAAATGATATATGTAACATCACAGATAAGCGATAAGCATCACAGGACAATACTGTTAATCTGGGAGCCCCGGGTTTCCTTTGAGCCTCAAGTGAAACCCGACGTTCCCCTGGTCATGTGGATAGCATGTGCAATGAAAACCTAGACACCTACGAGTGAGGTAAGTTATCCGCATGTTGGGAAAAGAAGATGAAAAGACAGAGAGGGAAAACATAATGTAAAAGAATTAAATAAAATAACTACCTTTATTAATCAACTTGAACAATCTACACTTTATTCCGTAGAAAATGATTACAAAACTAGTTTGCTTCTCGATCTCTTTCAAGGAGGTAGACGAACAGTTGTTGATCAGTCTGGATGCGTGAGCGTCTGGGGCTTCGTGATCTCTTCGGCTTGATACTTTTCCAAGAGGCTCTCGGTGCCCTTTTATAGTGCAAAGCCAGAATCTTATTGTTGAAAACTTGGTAAAATTCATCATAGATTTATGCCAAAAAATCTTGCCTCCCAATTCCCTAGAAGTGCGGCGGATCCGCGGCAAATGGGGGCTAGGGCCGCGGATCCGCGGCCTGTTAATCTCCACCGTTGATAATTTTTCTGGGGCTGGCTCTATGTGACATTTGGCGATCCTTGGCACCTTTAGAATTTGGAAATCTTTTCTCGGTTGCTTCCAGACTTGGTCTCCAAGTTTTGCTTCTTAATTTGGCAAGTTTTCTTCAACAACTTGATTTGTTTGATAAATTCTGCATAACAACTTGGAAAATTCTGCACAATAATCTCAAATAATATTTAGTAGGCTTATTTCTACTAGGATTTGGTCGATGGATTTATTTGCAAACATTTTCCTCCCAAATGATAATTAAAATATATTAACACATGGAAAATAATTTTTTTACACATAAACCCTCATATGTATAATATATTAAAATAAAGTCCTTTTTTAATATGAAAATGGTAGGGAAAATATAATACAAATGTGCAGTTTTATCAACTGATCAATGGTGTGATTGAATATTTTGCTGTCAAAGAGTTTTGTGCCAGAATTTATCCTACTTGATTCATCAAAAATCATTGAGGTAGAAGACTCGAAAAACTCATCTACCTCATTTTCAAAAATATCCAAATCAAGTTGAATTTCTGGTATTGTTGAACTTGAATTAACGGATTGTGATTCATCAAAACTCACTGAAATTATAGAAACAGAAGAAGAACCGGAGAAAGTAGAAGGTGAAATGGGTAAACAAATTGGTGTGTCGAGTGTTGCTGAACCAGATGTGGAAGATGGAGGCTGTATTTCGGTCTGATCTTCGGGTATACCATTATCATTAACTTTAAGACATATTTGGGGTTCGGGAAGAATTAAAGGCTCAAGATGATGACCACAAGGAAGTGAAAGGATTTTATGAATTGGTGGGACAAAATCATCCAAAATTTCGGGTTCATCTATCAATATATCCCCAACGTCAATCACCTCATTCAAGTGAAGGTTAAAATTCTCAAACACCTCATCAAAAGTATGATTTTCAATCAGTTTTGGTTCAAGAGTGGAGGTGTAGAGATCACAAGGGTTGGGTATAGTTTCACTTGAAATGGACCTTTCACAGTCGGGTAAATCAAACACTACAAAGTCACACAACTTATCAGTCATTCTATTTGGTGTACTTGATGAATCTATGAAACTGGAGTTGTGGATTTCAGTTTGGAATGGGGAGGTTTGATTAGGAAGGGTATATAATTCTGTCTCTCTACCCAAATTCTCATTTTGTCCGATGCCCGTATTATATACTGAAAAATTTTTGGCTGGTTCGGAACTCGTTGCCCTTTCATATTTAGCCATGCTTTCCTTCCATTCCTCTCTAATGCGGTTCATCATCACTATACCTTCTTCTAATTTCTGCTCAAGACTAGACTTTGGTTGATAAGGGGTTTCGGTATAAGATTGAAATTCCTGTGGATAATTAAAACTCCCAAATGACTGATTAGAAGAACTGTCTAGAGAAGGTGGAAAAGTCGGATTGGATTGATAGGAATAGAATGGTTGCGAAAATTGGGTAGGAGTAGGATTAAAATTATGATAAGAAGAATATTGATATGGGTTGGTCGGTTGGCTATCAAACTCTTTTTTGGAAAGTGGAGGTGATAGTTGATATCGGTCCGGTTGAAACTTTAGCCTCTAGCCCTAGCTATGTGCTCAGCAATGGACATTCGTCTAGGGGCTTCCTCACTCTGGGTATCAACTGAAACAGGTGTAGGATTAGGATACGGTTGATAAGACCTAGACTGAGGTGGCCAACTGTTTCTTCCTGCTTGTTCTATATGATCTCTTAAGGACATGGAAGAGCCGGACGGTATACCGAAGGGATTTCGAAAACAAGAGATATCTGGTTGTGGACAGCAAAGCTCGGCAAGTGTTCTTCTGTTTAGGTTACCCATTATAAGAATAGAAGAAGGGGGAAGGGGTAAAAAGGGGAGAAAATAATTGGTTTGTTTTGAAAAAAGACGGATTTAGACAGATCACACAAAAATGCACAAACAACCCTAGAACTATGGTTACCTAGGTCCAGTCTCTAGACCGCTCCTAGACTTCCAAAGAACATGCCGCAGGATCAATCCTCTACCGCCTCCGTACTACCCTTGTAGCCAGGTAAGTGCCAGGTAAGTGGGAAGGAACCACGTCGTGGGCCTAATTAAAAACCACTAGCCTTTGTCACACTTGCCTAGGCACTACAAAAGTAATGCGGATAATGATAGATTACCCACGACCTTCCTCTGTCCTTAACGAGCGCGACAGTCCTTAGAGTCTGGTCTAGATATTTTTTTAAATTAATGAAGGGTTGATCTATATGCTCGGTTTATGATTTGTGGGGCTTAGGAAGGGTGATGAAATCCCCACCTAATCTGGATTTTGGTCTTGCCCCTTAAAAATCCGTATTAAAATATGCAAAAACAAACCACAAAACAAAACTTTTGCAAATAGATTTTTGAGCGGCGCGATTTTGCAAAGAATCCTGCAGAAGATAGATTTTATTGGATTTGAGAGGAGAGAGAAGGAGTTAAGAAAGATACCAGAGAAGTGTGAAACCCTAGATCTCCTGTTTCCTCAAGTCCGTGACTCCAGATTCCCTCGCAAAATTCACACACAAATCGTTAAATATGCAATTTGCAGTTTTGTTTTAATAATGATATGAATCGTCTAAGAATTCAACACAAATAGCAAGAATAAAAAATTACGCACGTTTCCCCGGCAACGGCGCCATTTGATTGGTTCGAAAAAGTGTGTTTGTAGTTAACCGCAATCAATAACGGTGTCGCTTGTAGCTAGACCGAGATGAGTACGGGTCGTCCTCAGGGAAACTTTGAACCTTTTACTCTTAGTTTAGATGTGTTGAGAGAGAGAGGAGGGATAAAGAATTTTGTGGAAAGGTTTCTAGGTCTACGTTAAACAAGAATGTAAAATATAGATCTAGATTATTTTAAAGATGTAATTAATATAATAAGAGGGCTTGTAGGGTTCGTTAGGATTTAGTAGTTATGGACGATTAATTAAAGGTTACCCTTTTTATCCATTAATAGATTTAGAACTAGAACGACGGTGATGCGTGTAGATTAGGGTTTCTAGAGGGAAAAGGAATCCCACTCTTAACCCTTATCTCGACACGGAACTCCGTTCATATCTAGCCTTTACCAAAATAATCATTAATCTAATCTCTAATCGCGGTCGGAACTACCAAAGAATTGTTAGCGCGCCCGATTAGGATGTTAATGATTCTTTTGATAAAGTTCCTAAACTTTATAGGACTTAAAAAGGGTTTAGAGATGTTCATCATCTATTAGCCTACCCTAATCTTACGAACCCTAACAAGCGGAGAATTACTCGCGCATATTGGGAAAAGAAGATGAAAAGACAGAGAGGGAAAACATAATGTAAAAGAATTCAATAAAATAACTACCTTTATTAATCAACTTGAACAATCTACACTTTATTCCGTAGAAAATGATTACAAAACTAGTTTGCTTCTCGATCTCTTCCAAGGAGGTAGACGAACAGTTGATGATCAGCCTGGATGCGTGAGCGTCTGGGGCTTCGTGATCTCTTCGGCTTGATACTTTTCCAAGAGGCTCTCGGTGCCCTTTTATAGTGCAAAGCCAGAATCTTATTGTTGAAAACTTGGTAAAATTCATCATAGATTTATGCCAAAAAATCTTGCCTCCCAATTCCCTAGAAGTGCGGCGGATCCGCGACAAATGGGGGCTAGGGCCGCGGATCCGCGGCCTGTTAATCTCCACCGTTGATAATTTTTCTGGGGCTGGCTCTATGTGACATTTGGCGATCCTTGGCACCTTTAGAATTTGGAAATCTTTTCTCGGTTGCTTCTAGACTTGGTCTCCAAGTTTTGCTTCTTAATTTGGCAAGTTTTCTTCAACAACTTGATTTGTTTGATAAATTCTGCATAACAACTTGGAAAATTCTGCACAATAATCTCAAATAATATTTAGTAGGCTTATTTCTACTAGGATTTGGTCGATGGATTTATTTGCATACATTTTCCTACCAAATGATAATTAAAATATATTAACACATGGAAAATAATGTTTTTACACATAAACCCTCATATGTATAATATATTAAAATAAAGTCCTTTTTTAATATGAAAATGGTAGGGAAAATGTAATACAAATGTGCAGTTTTATCAACTGAACACATTACAATCACTATTACATGTTGATAAAGCCCATAGGATTCTTGCTTGACTACCAGCAATATGATGGCGATCATATACGTGGGAGCTGGAGGTCTATAAGCACATCCTTAAATGTCCCTAGTCGTGGGAGTTTCGAGACTGAGTATCGATACTCCAGTATAGACTAGTGTATACTGATAGAGACCCCGACGAGGGGCGGTGGCCAGGTCTCACATGCCATTAGTGTTAGTTTGTTCACCTAAGATAGTATACAGGTGCTCATTGGGTTATGAGTACACTGGACAGACTCGCCGGGAACATGCTAGTTGGTATTATACATATTGTCAGATAGCAGTTCCCAGGTGACATGTGTATAGGTTAGTCTGTTAACCTGAGATCGTCATTTATCTCGTGTGAGTTCCCACTGTGCTTTGATTACTACCCTACCACGGCTCAAAGGAGTCGTGCAAACAGGTTTTAGTTGGGTACAGTCCCGAGCTCCATGGAGGCAGTGAGTGGATCGTCGGGGATTCGTCTCTCCCGGTATTGGGGGTTGATGTCGCGTTGTGCATGGATGACCATCACCAAAAATCCTCGGTCAGGGTAGACGAGAATTACTGATCCAGGATCGATAGTTTCTCAGGTGGTGATGGGTTACATACCGACACGAATTATCGGGTCAGTAGGGGTCTGACTTTATCCACCCCCTAGACTCGATATGCGATACTCTTAGATGAACTGACCGGACTGTACGGATATTGTCACTGTAAGGCTCAGTAGGGGTTTGGATGAGTTTTCTTGTCGGCTTTCTTTTTGCTCAATACCTGGGTAGCCGTTACGTACAGCTAGTGCCGCTGACATGCTTGTGGTTAAACCCACTGCCAGCGTATTGACGAGTATATAGAGTCCCATACAGAGGGTTTTCACGGTTCAGGCGATATGGTGTAGATGACGTATGTTGGTACATACAGGTGTCCGATTAAATATGTGTATAGGCTGCACAGACTTTAATCGGACGGTTGATAATACTAGCGACTTAGGATTAAGCCTGATTATTAAATCAGGTTTTGATTTAATAATTTATATATATGTATTTTAGTATTATTGTTCACTATTCATTTTCTCTCTTGGATATTCGTATTTTTATATGAATACACGTATATGTATTTCGATACGTGTATCGGGAAGTATTCCGTATTTATACGGAATAACTTCTAGAAGTAGACACCTCATTTGCATGATTTTCTTTTTAGGAAATCATTTGTTTTACTAATGAGGTGGAGGGTGAGTTGGCATGAGCATGGACATGGCATGTAGAGGGGTATGGCACACATTTATTTATTGTAAAATGTGAGGAGATATTTTATGTGAGAGAGAGGGGGGGCAGCCACTTGCTTTGGGGGGGCCTTGCTCAGTTTCTTTTCTTCACTTGATTGCATTCTCTTCTCACTTGGAGACTTAGTCATTTTCTTTAGTTGCTCATGCCACATGTTTCCTCATAATCCTCTTCATCTTCTTGAGTTGCTCATGGAGCATTTGTGATGAGAGAAAAATTATAGTGACACATCCCTACACCTCCACTCTCCATTGTTAGCAACCTTGGAGCATCAGTTGCCTCGCTTGGCAAGGCAGTAGCTTGCGCCATTTCCCTCAGGTGGATCATCATAGATGGAGGAAGACCGGCAACCAAACTCGATCCGCAACCACTAGGAGCTTTGGATGAAGGTTGAAGACCGAAGGACTTGGATCAATTCGGTATAACCATTCCTAACTCTTTATATTGCTTGCTAGTATAGGGTTTAGGGTAGATCTGGGCATCGGGTCCTGGTAGCGCCAGTTTAGAAAATTTTTGTTCTGCATTTGGCCACGGTTTGATGGCCGGGGTGCTGCCGTAACCCAACATGGTATTAGAGCCAACCTGTAAATCCCTTGCTAGCAGTTTTAGACAATGTTAAAGTATCAAAATCGAAACAACCCTAAAACAGTGCACTGCACATTTCAGTTTCTGTCGAAATTTCAGAGTCTTCAGAAAATTTTTTTAAGCAACTGCAGAAGACTTCTTAGGTGACCACTAGACTACACCCCAAATACGAGCCAGTTTCACCCGTATTGGATTGGCCACAATTGCAAAATTTTCGACCTGGACGGCTATGAATTTGAGTTTGGGTTTCGTATTTTGGGTGTGGTCTGGTCTCTGGAATATTGGTTCATTGGTATTGCTTGTTTAGCCCAGTTTTGATATGGTTTTATCGAGTAGTTTGGGGCTATTCAGGGTTATTTCGAACTCGATATTTCTAACATTGTTTAAAGTTTTCATAGTACATGCATTACTATCTACGACCGTGAAATTCATTCGAGCGGTATAACTCGTCTAATTGCTATATGTTCTTTTAGACGAGTTTGCGAACGTGACATTCACGTTGATGTTCTGTGTTGTGCTGTGTTGTGGTTGGATCGTCGTGGTGGATAGCTTGGGTGCAATGTTAGTATATTTTAGTTTCATTTGTACATTTGATATTGCGGAATGAGCGTCCGACATGTGGACTGCCGTCACTGCCAGTTTGTATACTATTTGTTTGGGGCACGGCCGAGTTGTGGTCGATGTCACCCTTGTATATTATTTTCTTTTCTGTACTAGGATTACCCCACGGTGGTGTTCATATCATAATATTGCATTATTATATTCCTCATTCTTACGCATTTTACAAATAAACAGGTGCTTTTGACTTATGTCTACGACATAGTACAGGTTACAGGTTCTTGGAGCAAAAACAGTGAAAAAGACAAAAGACGATACAAAAGAGGGACTTTGACCAACAAAGAGAAGGATCTTGATCAAGCCTACATAAAAGATAAAGTTCATAAAGTACAAGTCAATGTAAGGTCCAAGATCGCGAAGCCACGGTTAAAGTCCACCACAATTATTCACTGGAAAATCTGGAAGAGAACCAGAAGCTATTATGAAGAATAAAGTGAAGAACAAAGTAGCCCAAGACAACCAGAACAAAGCCCAGAAATTTCAGAGGCCAATTCCTTTATTGGGCCGCGGAACCACGGCCCAACCCCTACTGCGGCCGCGGTTCCGCGGCTGTCTAGAGCCCAAAATGCAAAATATTTTTACCAAAATGCAGTGCGGCGTTGAATGGTCTGCCTAGGGGTATTTGTGTAAATGCAGACATACGGGTCAATTGTAACCTAGGGTTTCTATGTCCTATAAATAAAAGCCCAATTCCTTGTATTAGGTTATGCCTCCTTTCATTAATAAAATTCAGATTTCTTTTGGAGAGCATCGGTGCCTCTTTTCATATCATCTATTCAGATCTGACAACCCTGTGTAAATGTTTGGAGAGAGCTATCTGTAACTAGTTTTATTTAATTGCTCTAGTTTAGATTTAATTTCTTGCCCTAGATAAATGTTCTTCAATTCTCTAATGAGCAAGTAGTTTCCTCGCTTGTTAGGGTTAGCTTTGGGGAAGGCTTTTTGAGAGATGGGATCTCTCATCCCTTTCTTGCCCATCATACTTTTTCATAGGACCCCATGCATACATGCACACACCGCTTCCTACTGCACCCTATCCCATGAGGTAGCAGTGAAACCGTAGTATAAAAGCCCGATTGCGCGTGTTTTCCATGGAGGTTAGGGTAAGGATTGATAAAGGAAGGACAAGAACCTATAGGAAGAAACATCTTCCCGAATGGATCTAATCCCCTTTATTGATAATTACCATAACTCCTCTTATATCCTAATTTGGGTATAGAAAGCGTTAAGATTTATTTACATTTCCAAACCTACCCTAAACCTAACCCTAGCAAGATTTAGATCTAGATAATCTTAGTATAGATAGATTTAGTTTTTAGATTTAATAAACCAATCCGAACACCCATCGGAATTAACTCGTTTGAGCGATTAGGAAATTCACAACATCCTTGTGGACCGACCCGCACTCACAGGCTAGCTACCAAGCGACGCCTTTCTTGATTGCGGTAATATATTTTTGATCGTAAAATCTCTCTAAATCAAATGGCGCAGTTGCCGGGGATGGCGTAAAATTTCCTTTTTGCAATTTCGGGTTAATATAAATTAAAAAATCATAAAAACTGAAAAATCACAAAAATATATAAAATATATCATCTGTTATTTTTTGGAAAGGGTATTTTTTGTGAATCTTTGCAGGATCGACGGATCTGGAAAAATCCAGAGTGCGAAACAAAAAAAGGTAGATCAGAACGGAAGGAAATTGGACCAACAGAACACCAGAATTTTTTCAGAGACCTGAAGCCTCAACGCCGCCGCCTTTTTGCCGCGCAAGACGCCTCCCGCCGCTAATCCGCGGTCCTTCTGTCTCTTCAGCGAGCGAAAATTGCTCTGTTTGTTTTCTTTTTCCCCCCTCTGCAACCTAAAATATATCTTCTGTCAAATCTTCTGCAGGATTCTTTGCGCTTTAAAAATCTTCCCTTTCCAAATAACAAATCTTGTGCAGGAATCTTTGCACCGCGCGTAAATTAAAAATTGATTGCAAGTGATCTTTTCTGTTTGCATACCTTTATCAAAAATCTTTTTGGCAAAAATTTCCAAATATAGAGAAAAAGGAAAAAGGAAAATTTTTTTTTAACAAAACTTGCAAAGTTTGCCGCTAAGAAATCCTTACACCACCTACATTCTTTCTCTTCTCTTTCTTCTATCATGGGTACCCCACATCATAAATCTCTTGCCGAACTTTGGTATCCCGAACCTAATTTTGCCTCGTACGTCAATTGTTTCGGTCGATTTAAGGAAGATCCCTCCGTGCCCAAAATTTCTTTGAAAGATCAAATAGAAGCGTCTAAGAGAAACAGTTCGACTTTGCAACCCACTTTGTGTCAACCATGCCAACTTTCACCACCTTCGTACGTTGATACCACTTTTTTGAGTCCTGTTGTAACTCCTAAGCCGATGTCTATTGCTGAGCACATTGCACAATCTCGTAGCCGATCTTTCACACCTCTCCACATATCCAGTTATAGGGATCAACAAGTCCATTCACCTTTCTATCCACATATTGATCCTACTCCTGTCCAACCATCCACTTCCTACCAGTTCTACCCGACTTTCCCACCGTCACTAGACATTGCTTCTACACAGCCTTTTGGGAGTTTCACGTATCCAAACAATTTCGAATCTTTTACCAAAACCCCTTCACAACCCATGTCTAGTTTGGAACAGTCGTTGGAAGCTTATATTTCAGCAACAAACAAAATGGTTAGGAATGTGGATGTGTCCATTGCCGTCCTTATGCAATCTAGTGAACCGGCAGCTAGTTTCCAACTAGCTCCAAATTTTTCAATGTATGAGGAGACGGTTGGACAGAGTGAGAATTTGAGAGGAGCGAGTGAGTTCTACACATTCCCAAATCAGACCTACCCATACCTAATTGAATCCCACAACTCCGATTTTCCATCGATTGTCCCAAATAGTTCACCAGTTGAAAATAAAAACGAGTTGTGTGACTTTGTAGTGCTTGATTTGCCAGACTGTGAAGAAACCCTTTCGAGTGAAATCACACCTAATCCTTTCGATCTTTACACCTCCAATCTTGAACCTAAATATATCAATATCCATGCTTTTGAGGAGGTGTCAGAAAAAATTGATTTTCACTTGATTGAGGATATAGACGCCGGGAATATTTCGGATGATGAACCTGTCGATTTGATTGAAATTTTATGTCCAATTAATCATCCTGAGTCATTAATTGTTTCTCCCGAACTTCATATGCGTCTTGATTTTGATGATAATGGTATGGATGAGCTAAATATTGAGGAGAATTATGAGGATAGTATTGAGGAGAGTATTGAAGATAATATTGAGGTTGGACCATTTTTGTTTGATGTGTCGGATTTTCCAATTCATCCTCCTGAACCTTTAACTGTTATATTACCCTCCCTCCTTTCCATCGTTCCGACCACGCAAAAGATCACGCTTGAAGACTGTGAGCTTGAAAAATTTCCCTTTGAATCTGACACGGTTCTCCCAGCCGATAACACTTACGAGTGTTTCACTTTTTCGGACGATGTGGAAGACCCACCGCCCGAGTTTGAGTCCTTTGAATTTTCAGATGAGTTAGTTGAACTATCAGACTCGGTTTCTTACAGTCGTTTCAAACCATTGATGGAATCTTTCAAGTTCGAGACAGTTTACTACGGTGAGAATGAGACTATCCCTTATTCACTCCCTTTCGTCCTTCCTATCGTTCCGACTTTACAAGAGACCGTTACGCTTTCATCTCCAATACCAAGTTCGACGTACCCATGTTTTCTTGCGAATCTTGAGGGATTTGACCCCATTTCTCGACGGGTTGATAGATTAGCACAATCGCTTCTAACACATCGGTCATCACAAATTGCGCTAATTTATTCACTCGATTTACACCCTCAAGTTCGTACTACACTTCTTTCTCTTTTCCGCCATTCTTTTCCTCCACCGAGACCGTATACCGCTTCTATCTCCACACGGTCTCGTGTGCTTCTCATTTCTTTTCTTTCCACTCCATTCTTTCACCAACTCTACCATTACCACGATGAAATTTTTGAATGGTTGGTGCTAACCTTTGGCTTATGTAAGGCCTTGTTTAGTTTGGGGAGGACCTTGTTGTATATATGTATATATATTTTTTGTTTTCTTTTCTAATAAAAAAAATATTCAAAAAATAAAAAAAAATTAATAAATAAACATGGAAGTGCCGACAATTTTGACCTTCTTGGTGTGGCATGACAGTGAGGACACTGTCAAGTTTAAGTTTGGGGGTATGCTCGGCAAGTCTTCTTCCTTCGCATTCATATGTATATTTTTGCATTTGCATACTTATTTTAAAACCCATAAAAATTGAAAAATTTTAAAAATTATAAAAATTATTGTATTCAATTTTGCCCTTATTTTGACTTGAGTTTGACAAATAGGTTAACTGGCTAGAAACAACCAGATCTTAGATTTAGTAAATTAAAAACCCTAAAAATAACCTTCCTTAAAATTTAACGGTAGAAAGTATATGTCTTTGTAGTTTATTTAGAAATAGGCAAATTTTGAGTTCAATTCTTGGGCTAAGTCAAAACAAAGGAAAAGTATTGATATTTTTATTAAAGTATGAGTTTGAAAAATAGTTCCTAGTTTAAGTTTAAATTCTGAAAATGTATACCCTACAATTTGCACAATCACGCACCTTGAAACTTGGAATAGTAGAGGAGACGTTGAAATGCTCTTGTCTAAAGTCCTTAGTATGAAAAAAAAAATACAAGTGTGAATAAAGATATAATAAAAAAATGAACACTAGTTTTTGTGATTACTTAAGGCTGCAAAAATAGAAAAAAATATTTAGCGAGAGTGCTTCATCACCTAGTGCCTTAGACCAATTGGTTTGGGAGTCACTGCTAAAGCCTTAGGTGTTGCAAGACTGGGAATTACGCTTTAATGTGCAAACACATCTTGTAATCGGTTGTTGGTACCTCAAGAAGTATTAACAGTCGCATGAAGGATGTGTGAGCGAAAATCTTCTAAAAATTCACCTATTAAGAAGTGCTTTGGACAACGGACAAGAGTATGATTGCTTGATTTGAATTTCCAAGTATAGGGGTGATATATACACACGTAGGGGTATGTGATTGGGATTTAGATAAGAGAGAGGAATGAAGAATAGAACTTGTATCTTTAATAGAGTTGATAAAAATTCCTAAGTGGAGATGGAACCCTAGAAGAAAAACTTAAGAGATGCCGAAAGCTAAGTAGGTCTGCAGAACATATATAATCTTAAGTTAAATGATGAGAAAGTGTGAAGAATATGGGTGGATAATTTACGGATCGACGATAATAGAATTCCTTATTAGAAAACCTAATTGGAGAATAACAGTCAATGGGCCTAATTGATAGGATTTTGTGGGTAGTATCCGTTGAAAACCCTCACGAGACAACACTCCTCCTACTAGGGACACCTAGAGGTTTAACGGCTTGTTGCACGCGCTCAGTGCAATCGCGTTTCCTTGCGAAAGTGCGGTTAGGTTTTTGTCGAGAATAAAACTAAGTTTGCTCGAGGACGAGCAAAACATAAGTTTGGGGGTATTTGTTCATATCATAATATTGCATTATTATATTCCCCATTCTTACGCATTTTACAAATAAACAGGTGCTTTTGACCCATGTCTGCTACATAGTACAGGTTACAGGTTCTTGGAGCAAAAATAGTGAAAAAGACAAAAGACGATACAAAAGAGGGACTTTGACCAACAAAGAGAAGGATCTTGATCAAGCCTACATAAAAGATAAAGTTCACAAAGTACAAGACAATGCAAGGTCCAAGATCGCGAAGCCACGGTTAAAGTCCACCACAATTATTCACTGGAAAATCTGGAAGAGAACCAGAAGCTATTATGAAGAATAAAGTGAAAAACAAAGTAGCCCAAGACAACCAGAACAAAACCCAGAAATTTCAGAGGCCAATTCCGTTATTGGGCCGCGGAACCACGGCCCAACCCCTACTGCGGCCGCGGTTCCGCGGCTGTCTAGAGTCCAAAATGCAAAATATTTTTACCAAAATGCAGTGCGGCGTTGAATGGTCTACCTAGGGGTATTTGTGTAAATGCAGACATGCGGGTCAATTGTAACCTAGAGTTTCTATGTCCTATAAATAGAAGCCCAATTCCTTATATTAAGTTATGCCTCCTTTCATTAATAAAATTCAGATTTCTTTTGGAGAGCATCGGTGTCTCTTTTCATATCATCTATTCAGATCTGACAACTCTGTGTAAATGTTTGGAGAGAGCCATCTGTAAGTAGTTTTATTTAATTGCTCTAGTTTAGATTTAATTCCATGCCCTAGATAAATGTTCTTCAATTCCCTAATGAGCGAGTAGTCTCTTCGCTTATTAGGGTTAGCTTTGGGGAAGGCTTTTTGAGAGATGAGATCTCTCATCCCTTTCTTGCCCATCATACTTTTTCATAGGACTCCATACATACATGCACATACCGCTCCCTACGGCACCCTATCCCACGAGGTAGCGGTGATACCGTAGTATAAAAGCCCGGTTGCGCGTGTTTTCCATGGAGGTTAGGGTAAGGATCGATAAAGGAAGGACAAAAACCTAGAGGAAGAAATATCTTCCCGAATGGATCTAATCCCCTTTATTGATAATTACCATAATTTCTCTTAGATCCTAATTTGGGTATAGAAAACGTTGAGATTTATTTACATTTCCAAACCTACCCTAAACCTAACCCTAGCAAGATTTAGATCTAGATAATCTTAGTATAGATAGATTTAGTTTTTAGATTTAATAAATCAATCCGAACACCCATCGGAATTAACTCGTTTGAGCGATTAGGAAATTCACAACATCCCTGTGGACCGACCCGTACTCACCGGCTAGCTACCAAGCGACGCCGTTCTTGATTGCGGTAATATATTTTTGATCGTAAAATCTCTCTAAATCAGGTGGAGTGCATGAATAGCCGGGTTCTAGAGGGTAACGGGTCCACATCTCATGGCATTGAAACGGAGGGGACCATACTCGAGAATTAGCGGGCTATTCGCCACACTCGTAGGGGGTATAGGTTGACCCACAGAGGGGTGCCCAAGTTGCCGGATTCCGTGAAGTGTTGGGTAGCCCATTCACGTTGTTGATTGGGGTTGTCTCGCTTCTGGGATTAGCGGGTAACTTGTTGCACTCGTAGGGGTCTAGGTTTTCATTGTACATGCTATCCACACGACAGGGAACGTCGGGTTTCATTTGCGACTCAAAAGAAACCCGGGGCTCCTAAATTATCCATAATTCTGTGATATTTCTGCGATGTTGCTTATATTTTGTCTGGGATGAATGTTATATATATATATATATATATATATATATATACACTAGTAGATGCTGTATATGTTTTGCACCCGCGCTAGTCCATCCCTCGCTCTGTTGTTAGTTAAGTAACCTAATGGGTGATGACGGGGCCCAGTGACGAATGCGGATGGCATATACATATATCATATTTTCGTTCTTTTCTGGTGTAATTAATTGATGGGACCGCGTTGATTCTGATCAATGCAAGAATAAAATAAACCTATATGATGTTGTTAGAACCAAGTTTTTTAAAAACTGACATTACAGATGTTCTCTTTTACTTTGCACAGTGGTATTCCGTTATGAATATGCAGCACCTCATTCGACGAGGCAAGGGCCGAGATCCCTTCATCGGGAGTGACCCCTTGGGCAGAAGTTTGCGTCAACGTAATAACTTTACTATAGTCGATTCTTTTGCTTTGCATCGTGGTATTCAGTTTGGAATATTCTGCACCTCATTCTACGAGGAAAGAGCCGAGCCACTATATATTTGTAAAACCACTTGTATTCCTTCAATGATATCATGTTCATTACGTTAAAGGCATTTCGCCAAAAACCAGCCGTAGCCCTCCAATCATTTCAGATTAGTATTTCTTAGTATTCGTGCTGCGTTTGTTGACTCCGTCAAGGCGTAGTGTACGGTAGATGAGTGGTGCTTGTTTATAGCATGGATATGCGATTGGTTAGGACAGTCGTACGGCCTTGTTGACTCCGTCAAGGGCTCGTGCGGGTGGGTTTAATGCAATCAAGATAATGACGGGTTGAACTTGACTAGGACTTTTTAATTTGTTGACTCCGTCAAGGTCACTTGGGTCTTAGGGGTAAAAACACATATCGGGAGTTTAAAACATACAGGAAAATTTCCAGGTATGCACATACCTTCTGGAGTGTGGTGAATTGAGTGGCTTCCATCAAGTTATCATGCAATGATAGTTGGATTACGATTCCTACTGATTAGTAGGTTTACTCCTCGGGTGATTTTTGACGATCCCGACTAATTTTTTTTAGGTTTGGAGGAGAATTCGAGGAAACAGTAGGAGCCATCCTGATTAGATAAAATGATTAACCATTCTGATCTAGGTTAGAGTGCATGCTGAGTGTTTCTTTTCTCTCTCTCATTGGCAGCGACCTTAGCCCGCCCTAAACTAAAACTCATGAACCAAGTTAACCGAACCTTCTTGAAACACTTTAACTCGTCAAGCGTAGTACTTCTTCAGGAAGTGACCGTTTATTAGCCTGAAGGGTCTTTCACCATGCATGTCCAAGAGTAGATAGGCTCCACCCTGGTAGACCTTGTCTATGATGTACGGGCCTTCATAGTTCGGCTCGAATTTTCCCCGCTTGGCGCGATTCGGGATCATAGGTCTTTTGCCACTAGTACGAGTTCACCTCGGTGGAATGTACTCGGCCTAGTCAATCTTTCGTAAGAGCGCATCATCTTTTCTTTATAAGCCTCCAGATTTTGTTGCGCTATGAGCCGGGTTTCATCAAGGGCATTAAGCTCCTCAAGCCGAAGGTGAGCATTCTCTTCGTCCGTTAACTCATAATGGACTGCCACTCGTAGAGAGGGTAACTCTATCTCGAGGGGGAGTACCGCTTCTGTACCGAATACCAATGCGTACGGCGTTGTGTTCGTGGCCGTCTTGAACGTAGTCCGGTACGCCCAGAGAACTTCATGTAGTCTCTCGTGCCAGTCCTTCTTATTTCGGGACACCGTCTTTTTCACGATCTTCATCAAGGTCTTGTTGAAAGCCTCCGCTAGACCGTTGGCTCGGAGATTATAGACTGATGAATATCTCCAGTCTATGTTATGTTGTTGTGCGAAGCGGCTGATTTTGTGGCTTCTGTAGGCTGGCTCGTTATCGGATATGATCCGTCTCGGAGTTCCAAACCGATAAATGATGTGTGTCTTGAAGAAATGGAGGATATTCTCCATCTTCAGTTCCCTCAGCGGTACTGCTTCTGCCCATTTGGAGAAGTAATCAGTCGTCGCCAAAATGAATCGATGTCCTCTGGACGATGCTGGCTCGATGGGGCCGATTATGTCAGTTCCCCACATTTCGAACGGCCAGCTAGCCACTGTCGGGTGTAATGGATTTGGGTGCTGATGGATAAAGTCTCCGTGGATCTGGCACGAGTGGCATTGCTTCGCATACTCGAGGCAGTCCTGAATCATCGTGGGCCAGTAGTAGCCCATCCACTTAATCTTCAACTTCATCTTCGGGCCAACCTGGTGAGAACCGCAGAGCCTGTCGTGAACTTCTTGGACGACACTTCTTGCTTCGTCAGGTCCCAGGCATCTTAACCATAGAGAATCAAACGACCTCTTGTACAGAGTATCATTGACGAAGGCGAAAGATAGGGCTCGTTTCATGAGCTGATGTTTTGAAACGCATCTTCAGGCGTTCGACGGGATTTGAAGTAGTCTATATAGACTTCTCTCCAATCCTCAACCATTTCTTGGTCTTTTATTTGCAGGGCCGTCTGCTTGGTCGCTTCCTTTTCCTCGGATGATTCCGGAGATATTTCTGCCGGTGTGAGGACCCGTCGGCTTTGTACCACGATTTTTACGTCATCGAGGTTCTCATCGGCCAATTCTTTAGCAAGCTTGGCTAATGCATCCGCTTTGCTATTTTCTGCACGCGGTATAATTTCCAAGATACAGGAAGGTATTTGGGTCAGCAGTTGCTGTACCCTCTCGCCGTACTTTACCAGTTCTGGTTTGCATGTTTGATAGTCGCCGTTTACTTGACTAACGACCAGTTGGGAGTCTCCGTATATGAGGAGGTTTTCAATTCCCATGTCGATGGCGATCTCGAGGCCTGCTATCAAAGCTTCATACTCGGCTTCATTGTTTGTCCTCGGCTCTGTTAAGGAGAAAGCAAAGCGTATTATCCCTCCTTATGGAGTTACGAAGATAAGGCCTACCCCCGATTTGATTATAGGGGTGCTTTGTTTGCGCTTCTTCATGGAAGACGCTCCATCAAAATAAAGTTCCCATCGGGTATTACCACCATCGATCGCGTCAAATGCATGTTCGTCTGGCAGTTCGCAATTCAAAGGAGAATCGGCCGATATTGGATGCTCAGCGAGGAAGTCAGCGATGGCCTGGCCTTTCACTGCCTTAAGAGGATGATAAGTTATTGAGAACTCCATCAAGAGCAAGGCCCATTTAGCAATACGTCCCGTTAATATGGCCTTCGACATCAAATACTTGAGTGGGTCCACTTTCGATATGAGACGGACTTCATGCGCCAATGCATAGTGCCAGAGTTTCGTTATCGCGAAGATCAACGCCAGACAGTGTTTTTCGATGGGAGAATAATTGCTTTCTGCCCCCAGGAGAACTCGACTCAGGTAGTAGAGAGCTCTTTCTTTCCCTTGGTCGTTCTCTTGTGCCCACAGCGTGCCTAAAGAACCATCAAGGGCGGTTGTATACAGAATGAGAGGCTTTCCTTTGACCGGGGAAACCAGCACCGGCGGATTCTGCAGGTATTGCTTGATTTCGTCCAGCGCGCTTTGGCATTTTTGATCCCAGACAAACGGGGTTCCCTTCTTCATCAGGTGACTATAAGGACGGCATTTCCCTGAAAGATTAGCTATAAATCGCCGGATATACGCGAGCTTTCCCTGGAGAGACCGCAATTGTTTAAGAGCCCTTGGCGGAGGCATTTCCATGATCGTCTTGATCTTTGACGGATCTATCTCGATGCCTCGGTGTCGGACAATGAATCCTAGGAATTTGCCCGAGGATACTCCGAACGCGCATTTGAGAGAGTTCATCTTCAATTTTTATTGCCGAAGGCGTTGAAATACGATATTCATATGCTCGAGATGTCCCTCGTATGATTTTCTTTTAACCACGAGGTCGTTGATATAGCATTCGACGATTTCATGTATAAGGTCATCGAAGATCTTCGTCATGGCCCTCTGATAGGTGGCACCGGCGTTCTTTAGACCGAAAGGCATCACCTTGTAGCAAAATATACCCAAAGGGGTCCGGAAAGCGGTGTGCTTCTGGTCCTTGGGATGCATCTTTATCTGATTATATCCTGATGAGCCGTCCATGAAGGAGAAAACTTCGTGAGTGGACGTATTGTCTATCATCAGCTCGGTTACCGGTACTGGGAAGTCGTCCTTCGGGCAAGCTTTATTGAGATCCCGAAAGTCTACGCAGATGCGCACCGTCCCATTCTTCTTCATCACTGGGATGATGTTGGCAATCCAATCAGGATACTGAACTTCTTGGATGAAGCCGGAGTCGATTAGTTTCTTGACCTCGGCGTTGATACTCATCTCAAGCTCAAGCCGCATTCTCCTTGGCCCTTGTTTGATTGGCTTGACGTCCGGGGATATTGCCAGTTTGTGGACAGCAATCTCTGGATCTAGTCCTGGCATCTCGGAATAGTTCCATGCGAAGCAATCTTTATGCTGCATAAGCACGTCTTTTAGCGCAGCCACCCTTTCTTCAGACAGCAACTTACCGACAAATGTCGGCCGCGGGTCACTCGCCGTCCCCAAATCAATTTTCTTGAGGTTATCTGCAGTGGTGTGTATTCCATCTTCCAACTCTTTTGGTGCCGGTGGAAATTCCGAGATCACCTCGTCGTCATTGTTTTCGAAGCACCAGGGGAGTTCATCCATATTCTCGGGTTCTTCTTTTGATACCGTTATCATATGACAAGCACGAGCTCGCTTCCAAGACCGATGTGGATCTGGGTCTACCCTTATGGATTTGGGTTCATGCTTCTGCGGCGGGGTTACCCTCCAGCTGCTGGATAGAGCAAACCTGCCAAGCTGATTTTGGTCTTCGACCCAGTTCTTGAAGGTGAAGCAGTTTTCAATAGGATGTCCTACTGCCCTATGATAGGAGCGATAGTCCGGGTGAGAGACTTCGCCTGCTTGTTCGGGGTGCTTGGACTCTGGGAGTGTAATCAGTTGATGTTTTATGGCAAGACCAAGTATCTTCTCTGTCTTGTCTTGGGCAAAAGAGTATGCTCGACCCATCTTCTTTACAAGAGATGAATCTTGGTTGCTCGGTTCTTGATCGCGTGGCTTCTTGGTCCCGCTCTGCCGCTGTCGAACGCCTTTCCCGCTCTTTAGCTTGTTTCTGCCTCTGCATCGTGCCTTTTGTACAACGGGTTGACAGGGAGGAGCATTTTCATCTTTCGCAGCCTGTTGAAGAAGGCGTTGCGTCCTGGTTTTCTCATAAATGGCCATTTCGCGATTATGGTTGTCTCGAACATTTTGACTTGCTTCCCTTATAAGCTTGTCTATTTGTTCTTCGAACGACGGACTGGGCATTTTCACGTCGGGGGCTCTTTCTGGTTCAGGGTTAACATTCTCCCATTGAGCATCTCCTTCTTCATCAAAGTCATGTACGACATAGCAGTCGTAGAGCAACTCCCGTTTCTTGGACCGAACATATCCAAGCCCGATCGCTTCTATTCTCCCGTTGGGCAACTTGCGTTGAGTTCCGGAAACGTTCCAGATCCTGTCATAGAACTTAACTTTTCAAGCGGTCTGTTTGAAGGGTATCCCTTGGCGCTTCAACAGCCTTTTCAAGCCTTCTATATAATATCTGGGCAGACGGATGGGATGGAGCCTGTCAAGTATAGAATCCGCGCCGTGCCAGATTTCTTTCTCCACTTTGGTTTCCCCGGAGCGGTAGAATAGGATCCCATTTTCGCCTTCTCGCCTGGGAGGGACATAGAACATCTGCAGCTCTTCCAAACTGTAGGTATCAAGCACGTCTAGTTCTTTATGATGTTTATGTGGAACCATGGCAACTTGCAAACTTTGCTCTTCATCAGCGAATATTTGTATTGAAGGCCGAGCAGAGAATATAGCATAGACCTCATCTTCCGAGTCACTGCCGAAGATCAACATGGGAGCGGATGGTCCTGGCTTGTTGTACTGGGGCAGGCCTGGATAAACTATCTCTTCCTTTTCCTCAGTATCACTCCCGAAGACAGGAATGGTGGTGATAGTTTTGTTCTCCGGCTTGCGACATCTCTCTATGTCCTCAAAATCTAGCAAAAAGTATTTTGCATCTTCGTACTTGCGGACTTCATTCACGGAGAATGGATTCAGCTCTCCTGTTACGGTATACTCGAGACCAAGTATTTCATACACTGATCTAGTGTAGAAGGGATGATGTTGTACTCGTGTAACCAAGGCCGGCCGAGCAAAGCGTTATAGCATGTCTTGGCGTCAATGACATGAAATTTAATATCCATGACAAGTAGCCCGAATCATAATGTCAATATCACAGACCCGAGAGTCCGCGATGACTGGGAGTCAAAACCAGAGATGGTGATCTTATCACGAGCGAGATGATAGACGCTCATGCAGATTTCCTTCAACACTCGCACGTTGAGAAGATTGACGGAAGACCCATTGTCGACCAGGATTTTGCCAATCTTTATATCGTGGCAGTATCCTGAGACATAGAGGGGTCGGTTGTGCTCGCACGTCCCAAGGAGGAGGTCTTCGTCGCCGAAGGTGATATCGGCTGTGTGTACTTCCTCTACCTCGTCCTTCATCTTTTCTTCAGCGAGAAAAGCTTGAAACTGCTCTGGCTCTTGTAGCGCCTTGATCAGTGAATCTCTCGCTTCTTTGGATAGTAGAAGGGCGTCGAGAATACCGAGCTGCGAGGGTAACTTCCTCAAGTGCGCCAGAACGTTACAGTCCACCTTACTCTTCTTTGGCGGGTTCTTGGCGGTCAGTTCTTTCATGACTTGGTCATCCAGGGTGATATCCTCAGAGACCTTTTCTTTTCCCTTATCTTTTCTACTCGTGGGTCCGAGATTCTTTTCTGGAAGCGTGCAGTTGCGTAGCTGCATCTTTTCACAGGCCTTCAGTTCTTCCTCTTTCCCTAAGGTGGATTCTTTAAAGAGAGGTCCAAGAGCCATTTCCTCGTCAGAGTCGCTCCCGAAGGTGAGAACCTGCGATTCCCCAACGTTGACCATGCGACAGCTGCCGGTGGTTCTTTTATGCTCCCCGGTCGTATTTCTCTGCTCCCGACGAGTTTTGCGTTTCATCCACTTAAACTGTTGCCGGTGAGCAACATATCCCTGCCACCATCTTTTAAAAGTATCGCATTCTTCGGTGGGGTGCGAAATCTTTCAATGATATAAGCAGTAGCTTGGATGTGTTTCTGTTTCACCAGGAGTGTTTCCTTCAGAGGGTGGTAGCTTCATTCCCTTTGATATAGCTTTAGCAAACCTTTTCCTCGTCTTGAACTTGTTTTTATCCGTGACGGATGTCCCTTGATTCGGAGGGAGTGTCTCGACTCTTTCGTCTAGTCATCGGCATTTGGCTCTTTCAAATATGGCCATCTCACGCTCCCGATTGGCTTTACTTTTCAGATGAATCTCATTCAGGAAGGTATCGATCATTTCGTCTGACGGCCATAGAAGTTCTGGTTTGGGACCTGCCTCCAGTCTCTCTGTGCAGGGAGCTTCTTCATTGTCTAGAGATGAATGAGAGATCACATGGTAGCTTGCTACGTAATCCTCAGATCCATTCGACGAGCCTTCTCCATCATCTTCGTCCTCAAGGACGTGGCCGAGGAATTCTTGAAGCGTGATTAGGGTTCGTGCCTTCTGGTTGTACTCTTCCAGCGCGTCAATCTGTTTCTGTAGGTCCGTGCGCTTGTCCCCAGGCTTCACGGGCTTCTTGGATTTCTTCTTCTTTTTCGAAGATTTCGGCGGCTGGGTGTGAGCACTTTGGTCATCACCACCAATCTTTGGAGTTGGGCGCGGCTTCAGCATCCCTTCGATGATCTGGGGTTCCAGCGGGTTCTTCTACCTGATCGCCGGGCATGTCTGGAGATCATTTAGCATCCTTTTGGTTTTGGATGAAAGCACGATCTCCCATAGGGCTTCTTCAACAAATGAGCACGTTGCCTCCGGTGTGTCCGTCTTCTTAGGAGTGTGCGGTTGTGGTGGGTATACTTTCCACTTCTCAGACAATGCAAACTTGCCTTGTAGGTACTGATCCTCGATCCATCCCTTAAAGACGAAGCAATCCTCGATCGGATGGCTTACCGTTTGGTGGTAAGGGCAGTAATTGAGATTATTCACTTCGCTGGGTTGCGGTGGTCGCCTTGGATTTAGCAAATTGATAAGCCTGTTGCGCACCGCCAGCTCAAACAGCCTCTTCGTTTTATCCCGCGGGAATGAGTAAGGGCGCTTCATTTTCTCATTGTAATAGCGCTGTCTCTCTTCCAACTGATCTGTTAGTTTTGGAGCACTGGGCTGTTGTTGGGTGTTCGCAACGAAGGTCGCCTTCCCTTTACCCTTTTCGTTCTGCGGTTCTGGTTTCGGAGGAGACGGTGTATGACCCATCTAATCCATCTGGGCCAACTTATCGATTAAAGCCTGGAACGTGGTCGGTTTGAAGAACATCATGAATTATGAAATAGTTGCATGAGAGTCTAAGGTGCCCACGAACATGCCCACTGCTGGTGCTTCTTCGATGCGCTGTTCGCACTTCGACCACAGATTTCGCCATCGGATTGCATATTGAACCCAAGTTTCGTCCAGTTTCACCCTTGCATTGATCAATGCTGTTATTGGAGTGCGATCACTAGCACTTGCGAATCGCTGGGTGAACAACAACTCCATCTCTATGAAGGTTTTGACGGAGTCATTTGGAAGTTCGGAGTACCACTCAAACGCCGTCCCTGATAAGCTGCCGACTAATTGGCAAAGCAAGAGCTTATCATCGCCGCCGGTGTTGCCACAAAGAGCCCTGAACTGGGCGACATGCTGATGATGATTGCTTGTCCCCTTGTACAGATGGAATTTCGGGATCGTGTAACCCGGCGGGTACTTTATCTGATCATACCAGCCTGGATACGGTCGCCCAGTCTTCACGACCTGGCCAGCCGCTTCATTTGCCTGGTGAACTCGTATTTGTTGAGCAATATAATCATCCAGGGCGGCCTTGGAGATAGTTTCCTCTTTAGCTGTTGACAGAGCTGGCAGAGGATTCGATGTTTCCCCTTTGTCATCTTCAATAATGATCGGAGGGTCTTCGGCTGGAGGATCCGGCTGTATCATCGTCCCGACCATGTCTTGGAAGAAAAGTACCATTCGCTTTATATTAGCCGCTTGCTCTGCGGCTTCTTTGTCTTTCTTTTCGAGGACTCTGCGAAGGAAGTCAGCATCGGTTTCTTGTTCATAACGCTGCTCCGATGACGCCTCCGGGCTTTCTTTTGGTCCGGTGAGTGCGGCCATTGCAGTCAGCATTTCCTGAAGCTATTGCTGTTGCTGTTCCTAAGCTCTTATGATGGATCGGGTGAGTGATCGGTAGCCCGTAGAAGCGCGGCTGTCCATTTTCCCGGATGCCATGTAGACGGTATGCACCACCATGCCCCCAGACTTAGGGCGTTTGGGCTCAGTGCCTTTGACATTTGTCGCAGGCATGGGGATTTTCTCCGGCCTTCTCCTCTTATGAGCGGTCAAAGTTGAGGGGGCTGAAGCAGTGGGCACCCAGATAGCTTTTCTTGGCTTGGCAGGATGGCTTTCTTCTTGTTGAACCTTCGCCCTTTTCTGTCGGCGAGGGTAATCTTAATCAACTACTGAGTTCCGAACCTGCCGCCAGACTTTGTAGATCTTGGAGGACAGCCGCTGAGGGGACTGTTCTGGCTTTGCTTTCGCAACATTCTCCACCAGAGGAGGAGATCTTTTTAGTACGGCGGTAGGAGAATTCCTGCGTACCTTGTTCAGCAGCTCGAAGCTGTTTCCAGTTGGAACAGCAGCATTAACGTCCGCCGTTGGGGCTGGTGGAGTTAGCCCAGAAGGGGAGTTGGCCCCGGCCTTCCTTACTCGGCGCCAGTGGCGATGTCGAGCGTGTCGAGCTGTTGGGGCCAGTTCAGTAACGGGGATGGCTTTATCTTGCCCCTGTTTAGGTGAGGGGTTGTTGCTGATGTCAGTCTCTTAAAGACTGATGTTCTTTGAGTAGCAGGAGACGGAGTGGAAGTTGGGGCAGTCAGTCTTGTAAAGACCGACCCCTTGGCAGAAGAAGCCGCCTTGATGACTTCGGGAGCAGGGTTGGTTACTCTCTTCGGAATAACCTTCTCTGGGATTGCAAGCTTCATTGTGGGCCCACAGGAATTTTGGCCCAATCTAGAGAAAACCGAGGCGCCGGTGCTGGACGACCCGTTGAGAAGGGCCGCAGCAGCTGTAAGCCGATCAAAGACCGACTTCTTGGGAGCTTCTGGTACTGGCACGGGAGCGGTGAAGTTTGCTGGAGGAAGCATGGTCCCGAAAAACAACCCTGTGGTGGCTTGAGTAACCTGTTCCACGGGCATCATGAACAGGGAAGCCGCTTGGGGCCCGTAGGTTATGCCCCCAGTTGAGGCAGGACGTAGGTTGCAGTTGCATGTGGAACACTTTGAGCAGGTGAACGCCATTGATCCTTTGCTTTCTGCACCAAGCAAAATGCCAAATCTTAGTAACTAAAACCCAAGGGCAACCATTACCAAACCGCAATTCGTTCGCGAACACGACACACGAAGTGTGGAGTGGAAAGAGGAAAAGGTCCCACCGGGCGTGCCAGAATCTGTTCGCCGCCGGAAGCCGGGAAGACTGGACATCTTTCCTAAATCTGGGGGCAGATGCTAATTGGTGCTATCCGTCTACCTCTCTGAAGATGCCAAGTTGATTTATGGCACCATGTATCGAAGGTTTAAACGGATGCGGCCGATGTAGCAGACTTCGTCAGATTCCCCCTCGCTTGAGGGATTTTTGATTGTGGGGACGCTCTTCCCTACAGGCGCAAGCCCCTGCAGTTAATTACGCTACCGCATCGCGGTAACAACTTTCTCCTTCTCCATATGGTCACTTCGTGTCGTGGGTGTTTGTTTTGTATTTGGTTGCCCGTGGATTGTATACGGAGACTAATTTGTGTTGTCGCCCGTAGGACCTGGATTAGTCCAAATCCGTATCTTTCTTAGATTTGTGTTTGGGGGGTTGTGTTTAAGAATACGTTAGCCTTATTTGAGGCTAAGATCAACTTAAACGTTTGTTAAGGACACGTTAGTCTAATTCTAGACTAAGATCAACTTAACGGGATCGTTTAGATCCTACAGGAGAGCAATTGTGCTCTATTGTTTAGTTTAATGACATTGCGGTCGATAATTAGTTTAAGGACATTGCGGTCCATTGTTAGTTTTAAGACATCGCGGTCGAGATTAAGGACATCATAGTCCGTAAGTTTAGGGACCTCACAGTCCGTAAGTTTAGGGACCTCACAGTCCGGTGTTAGTTTTAAGACCTCACGGTCGAGGTTAAGGACATCATAGTCCTTGAGTTTAAGGACCTCACAGTCCGATGTTAGTTTTAAGATATCACGGTCGAGGTTAAGGACATCATGGTCCGTGGATTTAAGGACTCCACAGTCCGACGTTAGTTTTAAGACATCACGGTCGAGGTTAAGGACATCATAGTCCGTGAGTTTAAGGACCTCACAGTCCGGTGTTAGTTTTAAGACATCACGGTCGAGGTTAAGGACATCATAGTCCATGAGTTTAAGGACCCCACAGTCCGTTGTTAGTTTTAAGACATCATGGTCGAGGTTAAGGACATCATAGTCCATGAGTTTAAGGACCCCACAGTCCGTAGTAATGTGTGGTCGTCGGGACTCGTCACCTCTCTGACGACGTTGAAGGATTACAACGACAGATGTCAGAAGAGTAAAGAGATGTACTCTCGAACTGGGTGTAAATTGATTGGAAGAGCAGGTATGCTCGGTTCAATTTAAATTGAGGACTTATGGCCAGAATTGGACTAAGTCCAGTTAAAAATGTTTAACATTTTATTTTTGTTTTGCCTGTTAGGTCTTTGTTTGGGCTTTGCCCTTTTAATAATGCCAAGTATTGGGCTCTGACATTTTGTCTAGTATTAAATGCATAGCGCTTATCAGAACAAAGTATGTTCTGACAGCGCGCCACGTGGCGCACTAGGTGCTTTGCGCCAGTCAAAGAGCGCGTTGCGCTTTTGTCGGTTAGCGCATACAAAGAGGACACGTGTCGCTTAGCGCTAAGCGCTAGTTTGTTAGCGCACTGCGCTTTTAATTTATGAGCGCGCTGCGCTAGTTTATGGGTGCGCCAATGAGTGACACGTGGCGCGCTTGGCGCTGAGCGCCAACCCAGGAGCGCAGTGCGCTGTTTTCAGAAGCGCAAAGCGCAGATCGTGTCTATGGTTGACACGTGGCATGTTATGGCGCTGAGCGCCAGTCCAAGGAGCGCAAGGGCGCAGTTCATAAGTGCAAAGCATTTTCCAATAGCGCAAAGCGTATTTTGATCAATTTAAGATTAAAGAACAAGTTTACGTTCTTCTTAAAGGAGGCTTTGCTTCAAGATTCAAGAACTAAGTTCTTATTCTTATAAAAGGGTCTGCCTTTATAGATCAGAAGATCTGTGAAGTAAAAATACTTCTTTTTATGATTAGATCTTGATCTTTTCTTTTTATTCAAAGACCTTGGTCTTTTTTATAGATCTAAGATCTTTTTAGAAGACATTTCTTCTTTTTACGGGATGTTTTCATCTCTGTTCTTCAAGAATCAATTCTTTGCCTTTCTTTTTCTTCGAGTTTTTCTCAAAGTTTGCAGAGGGTCTTTTCTCTCTCTTTCTATGTATTCTCTTCTTCTTTTTCTCTTTTTTTCCTTTGAAGTCTTAGGGCCTTTATATAGGGCCAATTGATTTGTTAAATCAGTTAAAGAGATATTTCTCTGATTGATTTGGGGATGTTTCCCCACCATTGGATCTTTGATCCTAGGGCTTCTGTTTTACAGAAGGCAATTTTCTTGTTTTTAATAAGATTGGAAAATCTTTCCATGCAGAATTTGTTCTGTTTTTGGTAATTCATTATTTACCATTGGATCATTGATCCAGCGGTGCTTAAAACGCAATCTTGTCGTTTGGAAAGATTTTGAGAAATTTTTCCTTAACAGAATTTAATTCTGGTTAATTAATGATTTATCATTATTATTAGATCCTTTGATCTAACGGTGGGAATTTTAATTCCAGCGCTGGCGCACCTACGTTGGACACGTGGCGTGCAGCTGCGCTAGCACACCCGTGCTTGACACGTGGCGCGCTGGATCTGAAGCGTTGCTTCAGCAAAGCGCTGGATCTGAAGCGTTGCTTCAGCAAAGCGCAAAGGTGTCTGTTCACCTTCCTTTTTAAGTCAAACTTATATTCCCGAGAATCTTTCATTTTCCAATTTTGGAAATAGTTCCATTGTGCACAAAATTTTATGTGCTTCGTCTTTATAACTCGAAGCAAAGCTTCTTCCTTTTCTCATCCCTAAAGAACTTTCTCAACTATGGATTGTAACCTCTCTCATGCTCGTAGACAGCTGTGGGAAGTGCCCATTCAGGACCTTGTCCCTCGCTTTGCTGCGCGCTTGGTGGATCCTTCTTTCACGATGAGCAGTGCGACACTGCGCTGCACGATCTTTTGACTCGTGTGGGATCCCCTCTTCCCCCACACTCTATTTGGCTTCGGATGATCGTTGCGTCTGTGCTCGCCGATCTTCCCCATTCTCCAACAGAGATGTCCTTGGCAATGCTGGATACTGCCGAAGACAAGATCAAGTGCTTCTTGGAGGTGCACTTAATCACTCAACCCCTAAGGGATTGCTCCATCCACTTGCTGAGCCAGATACGGGCTCGTCGGGTTGTCATCACCACTTTCTCTGAGGAGTGCGGCGTCGACCGTTGGATGGCTACCCGTCGGGAGGATCGCCGTTTCGACATGGTGGAGAAAACAGAGAGGGAACTGGATAATCTTCTCTTTAGCTTTGTGAACCCCTGTCCTTTTGATCCCATATTTGGTGATCTTTTTTAAATGTAATAACAATAATAATAATAAAAAGATGTTTTAATTTAGTATTTTATTATCTGTTAAGTGTTCTCTTATTTTTTAATTCTTTGTTATTCCTTTGTAAGATGTTTATGCGCTGCATAATCAGAAGCGTTGCTTCGCTTTCCAATCTTGGAAACAGAGCTTTGCTCTAATTTGGGGTACGCAGCGCAATTGCGCTAGCGCATTCGTGTTTTGACACATGGCGCGCAGCGCGCCTTGCGCTAGCGCACTGACGCTCGACACGTGGCGCGCAGCGCTACTGCGCTAGCGCACCAATGTCAGACACGTGGCGAGCAGCGCAACACGCAGGGCAACTGCGCCAGCGCGCCTGTGTTAGACACGTGGCGCACAGCGCAGAGTGCAGGATTTGAAGCGTTACTTCAGTTTTTGACTCTTAAATTTCTAAACAGAGCTTTGCTCTGATTGAGGGAAGCAGAAGCGTCGCTTCATTTCCAGCCTTGGAATTTGAACAGAGAGCTTTGCTCTGATTGGGGGAAACACCAGGTTAACCCCTTCGAAATATTTTCATGTTTCAGTCTGACTGTGTGATGTTAATTGAAAACTGTTTTCCCAATTGGAATCTAACTCCAGGGTATATATTTACCAGATCAGTTTCTCACATCTGTATGGTGTTACAGATGGTGAGTGGGAGTTAGTTATTGGGAATTGGGTGATTAGATCCTTATTATATCGGAATTCATTGTAATTGGCGATCTTTAAGGAAATCACCTGGGTTTTTGTCGGACCGCAAATATTTGGTTTTGAATATCCGTGGTTATGCACCGGTTTCAAACTGATATATCTGTACGTTTATTTTATAAAGTGACATATAACTTTTTGAAATTATGTCTGTGACATTTACCTATATCAGTTGATGGTTAGGTAAGGTGCATTCAACAACGGTGTAATTCTTCTTAACCATAGTACAGTTTTCAACCTACGACGCACAAGGTTTGAGTTATTGAACTCAGAAGACTTATACAAACTATTGTATGTTGTCCAGTGTCCATGAGGACAATGGGGTTGGTACTCATACTATATTCTGTTTACTTATGACTTCTCCAGTTCTAGACAAGCATTTCGTTGAAATACATGGTCCAAATTTAGAGAAGTTATAGATATAAGAATAAAGAAGAGAACCATTTGTTGGAAGTATCAGGATTCTTCGTGGTAGTTGAAGATGAAGATACTTGTGTTTGGTAATCCGTTGATAGTAATGGTTTTGAGAACTTACTTCTCTTTCAGGTTACTCATATATGGATGCGCTCCTAGATGAGTAATGCTGATTGGCCTCTTTCTATTTGGTTGATATGCACTGGAGATAGCTGCATGATTTTGAATCTATTTCCAATTAAATTAGTGCTTTTGTTTCTATATTGGATATATATAGAATCAATTTATATCTTAACGATATTAAGGTATAGGGAGTTGTCCGGCTGATGCTTAAAACCAGAATCCGGATAAACTCAAGGCATATTTCAGTAATGGCAGTTTGTGGGTTATCCCGGAATTTGACGAGGGTTAACTTTCTACCATTAGGAAGATCAATAGTGATATTGTTCTTGACTCGCCACAGTTTTAGTAAAATGGATTTTTTCAAAAAATAGAAGTGGGAGTATGGTAGAACTGGAAGTGATTCCAGAACCACAAACGATTACTGAAAATTTAATAGAACCTAAATATTCAATTGGTTTTGACATTCCATTGGCCACTCCGCACATTTGGTGGGTAACCTCAGGCACCCGAGAGGTACTTCGGTCTACTCAGAGACAGTGACAGGGAGGTTCTTGTTTACCCAAACATGCCATTGCTGCTGTTCTAGATTATAAGACCCGGCAGGAGGATGAGTATAGCATCCTTCTAAACTAGTTTTAGAAGTGCACGTGTATATGACTCTGCCAGAGGGCTGTTGTAGTCAGTGGGAGCAGCGGAAGTATAGTGTGCAAGTAACTTATGTCTATTTATAGACTAAAGCAGGTATAGAGGAAATAAATCATCTATTTTTAATGTGACAGTCATAGGCTTTGACTTCGTCAGAATAGAAGATGGATCTGGTAAGAAGGTAGTAGGGTGTGATGTCCTGGTATTTGGATGACATGCACTTTATAGAAAGTGAAATTCCTATACTACGGACGGTTATACTGTGGTTGTCACACAGTTGTTTCTCCACGTAGGACATGGATATAATATCAAGGTTTCTGATTACTAGATCTATGCTTTTAGATCTAGATTTGGGAAGTGTCCCAATTTGGGTACTTGACACTATTCTAAAGTGTTTTAGAATGGACGACTCCTGACATGGTGGTGTACCTGCAGGTGATGGAGTCACCCTCTCTAAAGGATGTCTTACAGACTAAAGGGGAGAGGGATTTGCATGATTGGCATATCACTTGATTAGGCAATTGACTCAATCATGTGATATCAAGTACCATACCAGATATTGCATTTGCACTAGCTGAAATAAGCATATATTTATCCAATCCTGGAGAAACATTAGGAAGAAGTTATGAACATAAGTGGATGTTCTTGGGATATGATAATGGAATCCTCCTTCAGGAGACGGTTATCATTCCAGGCTTCCAAGGTGCATTGGATGACAGAGTGACTGTCAGAGTTTTATTTTTCCCTCTTTTTGATAGACAGTATGTTGGACAGGTGGTCCAAGCGGATACTGAGGAAGGCATGGCGCAGTATACTGATTAAGATCAGTGGACGATACAGTCTAAGGATTTTGCTAGATTTGGAGTTCATTTGTGGACTGGCTCCCATCAGATATCCAAATATATTCTAAAACAGGTATTGCTTATTTCAGGAGATAGTTTTCTCTGCAAAGTTGAGATATAAAGAGATACAGAAAGAAACAATGGAGCGGATCCACTCACTGAGGCTATTTCTCGAACGCAATAGTTTGCAAATGGGCTTTGCGAAACTGATTAGTAGAGAAGTTGGGTGTTCGGTATCACACGGGCTGTGAGTATGCGACACTGCAATAATTATCCTTAAGTGCAAGTAGGAGATTGTTGGCTATAATGCCCTCAAGTCAATTATTGAATCGCAGAAACGCGATTGCGATGATTGAGGGAGGACCTATAACAGTAGAACAGTTTTACTCGAGATGATAGTATGCTATCTGATTTGTTTTTATCATCATGCTTCAGGTGGTTTTACAGATCACTATTACATGTTGATAGAGCCCATAGGATTCTTGCTTGACTACCAGCATTATAGTGGCAATCATATACGTGGGAGCTAGGGGTCTATAAGCACATTCTTAAATGTCCCTAGTCTTAGGAGTTTTGAGACCGGGCATCGATACTCCAGTGTAGACTAGTGTATACTGATCGAGACCCCGACGAGGGGCGGTGGCCAGGTCTCATAAGCCATCGGTGTTAATTTGTTCACCTAAGATAGTATACAGGTGCTCATTGGGTTATGAGTACACTGGACGGACTTACCGGGAACCTGCTAATTGGTATTATATCTATTGTCAGATAGCAGTTCCTAGGTGATATGTGTACAGGTTAGTCTGTCGACCTGAGATCGTCATTTGTCTCGTATGAGTTCTCACTGTGCTCTGATTACTACCCTACCACGGCTCAAAGGAGTCGTGCAAATAGATTTTAGTTGGGTACAGTCCCGAGCCACGTGGAGGCAGTGAGCGGATCGTCAGGGATTCGTCTCTCTCGGTATTGGGGGCTGATGTCGCGTTGTGCACGGATGGCCATCACCAGAAATTCTCGGCTGGGGTAGACGAGAATTACCAATCCAGGATCGATAGTTTCTCTAGTGGTGATGGGATACATACCGACACGAATTATCGCGTTAGTAGGGGTCTGACTTTATCCACCCCCTAGACTTGATATGCTATACTCTTAGACGAACAGACCGGACTGTACGGATATTGTCACTGTCAGGCTCAGTAGTGGTTTGGATGAGTTTGCTCGTCGGCCTTCCTTTCGCTCAATACCTGGATAGCCGTTATGTACAGCTATTGCCGCTGACGTGCTTGTAGTTAAACCCACTGCCAGCGTATTGATGAGTCTTTAGAATCCCACACAGAGGGTTTTCATGGTTCAGGCAATATGGTGTGGATGACGTATGTTGGTACATACAGGTGTCCGATTAAATATGTGTACAGGCTGCACAGACTTTAATCGGACGGTTGATAATACTAGCGGCTTAGGATTAAGCCGGATTATTAAATCAGGTTTTGATTTAATAATTTATATATGTGTATTCTATTATTATTGTTCACTATTCATTTTCCCTCTTGGCTATTCGTATTTTTGTACGAATACGCGTATATGTATTTCGATACGTATACCGGGAAGTATTCCGTATTTATACGGAATATCTTCTAGAAGTGGACACCTCATTTGTATGATTTTCTTTTTAGAAAATCATTTGTTTTACAAATGAGGTAGAGGGTGAGTTGGCATGAGCATGAACTTGGCATGTAGAAAGGTATGGCACACATTTGTTTATTGTAAAATGTGAGGAGATATTTTGTGTGCATAAGAGGGGGGCAGCCACTTGCTTTGGGGAGGCCATGTTCATTTTGCTTTTCTTCACTTGGCATTATCTTCTTACTTGAAGACTTAGCCATTTTCTTTAGTTGCTCATGCCACATGTTTCCTCACCTCCTCTTCATCTTCTTGAGTTGCTCATGGAGCATTGATTGTAAGATTTTGCGTGCGTGCGCTTTTAAAATCAAAGTTAAGAATATACCGCAATCAATAACGGTGTTGCTTGATAGCTAGTCGGTTGAGTACGGGTCGGTCCACAGGGAGATGGATTCCTTTTCTTTATGTTCTAACGAGTTAATCCGATCAAGTCGGGTTTTGTTTTACGATCTAAGAATGAGATTAAATTGATTAAAAGTCTTGCTAGGGTTAGAATTAGGTTAGTTTGGAAAAGAGATTCTACCCACTGCTTTCAATGCCCTAGTAAAGATTATAAGTGTTAGGGTAATAGTCAACAAAGGGGATTAGCACGACTAGGAAGAAACTTAGTTTCTTCCTTTTGGTCCTTATCCGTCCTTTCTTAACTCTTAGCCCTAACCTCTATTTAAATCAACCACAACCGGTCTAACTAGGGAATCACCGCTATCTTGTAGGATAGGGTGCCGTAGTGAGCGGTGTGTGGTTAATTTAAATAGAGTCCTATTATAAAAATTATATGGGAAAAGAAAGGATAGAGAGATTTACTTCTCTCAAACCTTCCCAATTCTAATCCTAACAAGTGAGGAATTACTCACTCATTAGGGAAGTTATGATAAGATTCATTTTTATAATTTTAAAAGACTATCTAAGTTGCAGATAATAAAAGACAGATAAAAATTCAGGAATTAAATTCAGATAAAACAATGCACGATAAAAAAATACCTTTTTTGATGACCTCTTGACGATTACAAGGAAATTAAAATTTAATCTAGAAATTAAAAAGAGGCATCTCAAAAGAGGCACCCAAAAGAGGCACCCAATATTTGGCTTTGAGCCCTCCTATTTATAGATAGGAAAAATCCTAGGTTTACATTCTGATTCATACATGAAATTAAAAAACAACCCCAAAGACCGAGTCAAAGCACCAACACCTGCACCGACACGTGCATTGCACGGCCGCGGTTCCGCGGCAGAATAGCCTGTCTGGCCGCGGATCCACGGCCATTTGGTGGGCTCATAGGCCTATTTCTTCAAGGTTTCTTCAAGTTGCTTTTATCTTCTGTTTTCTTCACTTGGTTCCTCAGAATATTTTCTACTTTCTTCCAGATTTCCAACAGTGCAAAATTATGTGGACTTTTACCGTGAGCTTCGCTTTGAAGTTTTTTTAATCCTGTGCTGCCCTTGTACTTTGTGCATTGAACCGTCTCATGATTTTTATTTGTTTCTTGTACTAGTAGGTGGCATCATACGGATTCATCTATTGTTGGTCGTAGTCTCACATTTGTAACGTCTTTTCATGAATTTCACTGTATTGTTCTGAGAACCTGTAACCTGCAACTATTTAGCAGACATGGATCAAAAGCACCTATTTATGTGTAATGTGATTAAGAATAGGGAATATAATGATGCAAAATTCTGATATGAACAAGTACCTCCAAACTTATCTTTTGCTCGTCCCGAGCAAAACTATTTATTCTCAAAAAAACCTAACCTCACTTTCACAGGGAATCGCGATTGTACTGAGCTCGTGCAACAAGCCGTAAAACCTCTAGGTGTCCCTAGTAGGAGGAGTGTTGTCTCCTGAGGGTTTTCAGCGGATACTACCCACAAAATCTGATCAATTTGGCCTGTTAATTTTCATTCTTCAATTCAGTATTCTAGCAAGAAATTCTATTATCTTCAACTTAGAAATCATCAACCCGTATTTTTTACACTCACTTATCATTTAACTTAAAATCGTATATGTTTTGCAAATTTATAAAGCTTTCAGCATCTCTTGAATTTTCCTTCTAAGGTTCCATCTCAACTTAGGAATTTTTATCATCTCTACTGAAGGTATAAGCCCTATCTTTCATTCCTATCTCTCATCCAAACCCAAATCATATGTCCCTACATGTGTGTATGTATCACCCCTACACTTGGAAATTCAATTCAAGCTATCATACTCTTGTACATCGTCCAAAGTACTTTTAATTGGTGAATTTTAGATGAAATTGCTCACACATCTTTCATCCGACCGTTAATACTTCTTGAGGTACTAACGACCGAATACAAAATGTGTTAGCGCAATTAGGCGTAATTACTCGTCTTGTAATAGCTAAGGCTTTTAGCAGTGACTCCCAAGCCAGTTGGTCTAAGGCACTAGGTAATAAAGCACCCTCGCTATAATTTTTTATTTTTACGCAGCTTTAAGTAATTACAAAACCAGTGTTTATTTTTTGTATATCTCTTTATTCACACTTATACTTTTTATTTAATTTTTTTCTCATACTAAGGATTTTAGACAAGAGCATTTCAAGGTATTCTCTACTATCCCAAGTTTCAAAATGCGTGTATGTGCGAGTTGTAGGGTATATATATTTTCAGAATTTAGACTTAAGTTTCGGAATTATTTTTCAGACTTACACTTCAATAAATATTTCAATAATTTTCCCTTATTTTGACTTAGCCCAAGAACTGAACTCACAATTTGCTTATTTCTAAATAAACTACAAGGACATATATTTTCTACCGCTAAATTTTAAGAACGGTTATTTTTTAGGGTTTTTAATTTACTAAGTTTAGAATCTAGTTTTTCCCTACTATTCAACCGTCATGTTGAACTTAAGTCAAATATGGCCAAAATTGAACTTTTAAATTTTTATGATTTTTTAAAATTTTTCAATTTTTATGGGTTTTAAAATAAGTATGCAAATGCAAAAATATACATATGAATGCGAAGGAAGAAAGCTTACCGAGCACACCTCCAAACTTAAACTTGACAATGCCCTCACTGTCAGGCTACACCAAGAGGGTCAAAATTGTCGACACTCCCCTGTTTATTTATAATTTTTTTTAACAGAAAAAGAAAACAAAATATATATACACAAAAATGTTCCTCCCAACTTAAGTGAAACAGTGTTTCCACTGTTGAAACATTAAAGTTCAGAGTTAGGGAGAAGAAAAACACAGTATCAAGCTATACAAGGCCTTACACAGGCCAAAAGTTAACACCAACCATTCAAAAATTTTATCATTATAATGGTGTGGTTGGTGAAAGAATGGAGTATAGAGAAAAGAAATGAGAAACACACGAGACCATGTGGAGATAGAAGCAGTATACAGTCTCGGTGGAGGAGAAGAATGGCGGAAGGGAAAAAGAAATGGTGGTGGTTCGACTTCTTCAGGTAGGGGTTGATTAATCACAAAATACGTGTCGTTTAGAAATGCGAGTTCGTCGGCAAAAAGTTCTTCAAAACTCTCATCGATGTAATTGAATATTTTGCTGTCAGTAAGTTTTGTGCCAGAATTTATCATACTTGATTTGTCAAAAATTATGGAGGTAGGAGACTCGAAAAACTCATCTATCTCATTTTCAAAAGTATCCAAATCAAGTTGGCTTTCTAGAATAATCAAACTTGAATTATCGGATTGTGATTCATCAACACTCACTGAAATTATAGGAAGAATAGAAGAGGAACCTGAGAAAGTGGGAGAAAGAAGTTGAATACGAACTTGAGGGTGGAAATGGAGTGTATAAATTAGCACAATTTGTAATGACCGATGTGTAAAAAGCGATTATGCTAATTTCTCAACCCACTGAGAAATGAGTTCAAATCTCTCAAGATTCGTGAGAAAACATGGGTACGTCGAACTTGATAAAGCAGACATTGAAAATGAAAGGGATACGGTTTCTTGCGCGGTCGGAACGACAGAAAGGATGAAGGGGATTGATTTAGGAAGTGTAACAGTTAAAGGTTCAAGAGGATGAATTGGAAAATCCGACTCATCAGACAAAACTGGTTCATCCGCAATACTATCCTCAATACTCTCCTCAAAATTTAACTTATCCATGCAATTCTCATCAAATTCAAGACGCATATGAAGTTCGGGAGAAATATTTAATGTCTCGGGATGATGAATTGGAAAGAAAAACTCATCCAAATCTGTGGGTTCATCATCCAAAATATTCCCAGCGTCAATATCCTCGATCAAGTGAAAATTAAATTTCTCAGACACCTCATCAAAAGCATAGATATTAATCAATTCAGGTTCTAGAGTGGAGGTGTAGAGGTCAAAAGGATTGGTGGTGATTTCACTTGAAAGGGACCCTTCACAATCAGGTAAATCAAACATTACAAAATCGCACAACTCATTAGACGTTTTATCTTCAACTGGTGAATCATTTGGAACACTTGATAGACATTCAAAACCGAAGTTATAGGATTCAATTGGGGATGGGTAAGTTTGATTTGGAAGTGTGTACAGCTCACTCTCACCACTCAAATTCTCAATCTGTCCAACTGCCTCATCATACATTGGAAAATTTGGAGCTAGTTGGAAACTAGCTATCGGGTCACTGGGTTGTATAAGGGAGGCCACGGACGCATTCAGATCCATCATATGTTGTCTTGAAGTTACCATAAAATATTCCAACGACTGTTCCAGACTGCACATGGGTTGTGAAGGGGTTTCAGTGAAAGATTCAAAGTTGTTTAGATTCTGGAAACTCCCAAATGGCTGTGTAGAAGCAATGTCTAGGGAAGGTGCAACAGTCGGGTAAGATGGATAGGAATTGAATGGTTGGACAGTATTAGGATCAACATTTGGATAAAAAGGTGAATGGAATTGTTGTCCCAAGAACTGGAAGTGTTGAAAGGAGTGAAAGATCGGCTGCGAGATTGTTCAATATATTCAGCAATAGACATGGGTTTCGGAGTTACCACCGGACTCTCAAAAGGGGTATCAACGTAAGAAGGTGATAAATGTTGAAACGGTTGATACAAAGTGGATTGCGGAGCCCAACTATTTCTTCTAAACGCGTCTATTCGATCTTTCAAAGAAATTTTGGGCATGGAAGGGTCGTCCGAAATTCGGCAAGAGTTTTTCGAGGTGGGGTACCCATGATGTGAGAAAGGAGAAGAAAATGAATGTGATGATTTTTTTTTTCTTAAAAATTGTTTGTTTTTGGAGTTTTGAAATTTTTGAAAGTGTTTTTTTAGAAAGAGTTTTGCAAAAATTTGTACGGAACTACTGCACAGTTTCAAACAATCACAATTTATACATGCACTAGATTGCTCCTAGCTGTTCCAAAGGGCAAGTTGAGAGATATTCCTCAAATCGCCTCTTCACCGTCAATTGTGGCCAGGTAAGCACAAGTAAAGAAAGGAGGGATCCGCTCACGAATCACCGTGAGACGGGCCTTTTAAAATTACCTTTCTCGCTTATCTAGACTAGGCACCACAAATTCAGGTTTAGATAAACGACTGAATACCCACAACCTTCCTCTGTCCTAATGAGCGCGACAGTCCTTAATTGGCTGAGTCTAGATATTTTTTTAATTAACTCGAGGATTGATGCATATGCTTTTAGTGATTTTTGGGGTCTTAGGAAGGGTAATAAATTCCCCACCCAATCTTGATTGGTGTTATAGCCCCTTAAAAGTCCGTTTTAAAAATGCAAAGCAGTAAACACACAAAATCTAAATTTTCTGTTAGTTTGGATCTCCAAAAATTTTCTGTTAGTTTGGATCTCCAAAAATTTTCTGTTTGTTGTTATGATTTTCCTCTGTCTGTTCAGATGTTCTGTTTATTGATTTGTTCACTGGGTTTTTTTCCAGATCTGAATCTATCCCTCTTCTTTTCCTGCGCAATTCACACAATACCTCTCAAAAAGAACAATATGAATTTTTTTATTTTATTTTTTTTTTGTTTTAAAATTTTTCAATTTTTTATAATTTTTATTTTATTTATTTTTTTTAACCCGAAATTACACAAAGAAAGAGACTACCGTCTCCCCGGCAACAGCGCCATTTGATTGTAGAGATTTTCCGCGTGCGTTTTAAAATCAAAGTTAAGAATATACCGCAATCAATAACGGTGTCGCTTGATAGCTAGCCGGTTGAGTACGGGTCGGTCCACAGAGAGATGGATTCCTTTTCTTTATGTTCTAACGAGTTAATCCGATCAAGTCGGGTTTTGTTTTACGATCTAAGAATGAGATTAAATTGATTAAAAGTCTTGCTAGGGTTAGGATTAGGTTAGTTTGGAAAAGGGATTCTACCCACTGCTTTCAATGCCCTACTGAAGAATATAGGTGTTAGGGTAAGTTTCTTCCTTTTGGTCTTTGTCCGTCCTTTCTTAACTCTTAGCCCTAATCTCTATTTAAATCAACCACAACCGGTCTAACTAGGGAATCACCGCTATCTTGTAGGATAGGATGCCGTAGTGAGCGGTGTGTGGTTAATTTAAATAGAGTCCTATTATAAAAATTATATGGGGAAAGAAAAGAGAGAGAGAGATTTACTTCTCTCAAACCTTCCCAATCCTAATCCTAACAAGTGAGGAATTACTCACTCATTAGGAAAGTTATGATAAGATTCATTTTTATAATTTTAAAAGACTATCTAAGTTGCAGATAATAAAAGACAGATAAAAATTCAGGAATTAAATTCAGATAAAAGAATGCACGATAAAAAAAATATCTTTATTGATGACCTCTTGACGATTACAAGGAAATTAAAATTTAATCTAGAAATTAAAAAGAGGCATCTCAAAAGAGGCACCCAAAAGAATCACCCAATATTTGGATTTGAGCCCTCTTATTTATAGATAGGAAAAACTCTAGGTTTACATTCTGATCCATACATGAAATTACAAAACAACCCCAAAGACCGAGTCAAAGCACCGACACCTACACCGACACGTGCATTGCACGGCCGTGGTTCCGCGGCAGAATAGCCTGTTTGGCCGCGGATCCGCAGCCATTTGGTGGGCTCATGGGCCCATTTCTTCAGGATTTCTTCAAGTTGCTTTTATCTTCTGTTTTCTTCACTTGGTTCCTCATAATCTTTTCTACTTTCTTCCAGATTTCCAACAGTGCAGAATTATGTGGACTTTTACAGTGAGCTTCGCTTTGAAGTTTTTTTAATCCTGTGCTGCCCTTATACTTTGTGCATTGAACCGTCTCATGATTTTTATTTATTCCTTGAACTGGTAGGTGGTATCATACGGATTCATCTATTGTTGGTCGTAGTCTCATATTTGTAACGTCTTTTCATGAATTTCACTGTATTGTTCTTAGAACCTGCAACTATTTAGCAGACATAGATCAAAAGCACCTATTTATATGTAATGTGATTAAGAATGGGGAATATAATGATGCAAAATTCTGATATGAACAAGCATTTGTGATGAGAGAAAAATTATAGCGACGCATTCCTACACCTCCACTCTCCATTGCTAGCAACCTTGGAGTGTCGGTTACCTCGCTTGGCGAGGCTGGAGCTTGTGTCGTTTCCCTCAGGTGGATCATCGTAGATTGAGGAAACCGGTAACCAAACTCGATCCGCAACCAGTAGGAGCTTGGGATGAAGATTGAAGACCAAAGGTGTAACGTTTTAAAAAAATCAAATAAATAATTAAATAAATAAATCGTTTAAATGAATTTTATAATTTTCGGTAAAGTAAAACGTATTTTTCGTAAAACTAAACCGTAATTATTTTTCACTATAAATTTAAAAAATACATATTTTAATTATGTTATTACTATTAAATGGTATTTATTTAGCCACTTATAAATTTTTAGTTTAATTAAATATTTTTCCTAAATTAATTATTTTAAATACTAACATAAGCTTATTTATGCATTAAATTGGTGTAAATTACAAATTTGAAATGGGTTAATTTTACAAAATGAGCCATGCCATATTAGAATCAAGTGTTTTTATGCAAAATTCTTTCTCAAATATTTTTATGATTCTAGATTTTTCTAGGATCAATTTTTGAAGAAGAAAAATATTAAATAAGAAATTAATGAAAAGACATAAAGAGGTGATATTTTGGGGGGAAATTTCTACACCATTCTCACTCTTTTCTTTCTCTCCCTCTCCTCCATGGTGTGGCCGGCCTACTCCCCATGGCTGCCCCAAAAATTCACCCCCTTCACTTTGCATAAAAAATCAACAAAATTCCATCAAAAATTCCAAAATAAATCTCAAAATCCATATTCAATCTTTATCGAATATTCTTTAACCTATTTGGCATGGATCTTGGAGATGGAAACCATTATTTTGGAGGCTTATTTTCATGTTGGATTTCATGTGTGGAGGTATAAATTTTATTCTTTTGATTTATTGTTATTAGATATTTCATTTAAGCATGTTTAGATTTAATAAATTAATTCTATTTACAAGTTTTAAAATTCAAGTTAAGATTTTTAAAATCAAGTTATGGTTTTATTAATTAATTAGGGTTATAATAACTAGTTTAACACTTTTAGAAATGGGAAATCATATATGGTTGATATATTGTAAATTATTGATCCAAAATTGTTTAATTTAAACAATTTTGCAAACTAGATTTCTATATATTGTATATATTGGTGAGATAAAATTCCAATTAACATTTGTAACACTAGATTGTAGTTTTAATGAGAATATTAACTTGTTAATGGAATGAAAGACTTAATTTGGTTACTACTTTTTATTGATAATTGAGAAATTGTGAGAAAAATGATATTTTGCTAACTAGATTTTGGAAATTCTTAAATAAATGAAATTTAAAATATAATTTATGGTTTCATTATATCATTATCATCATGAATTGTAGTTTAATGCATTAATTCATGCAAAATCCAGTTTAGATGTGATATTGTGACATTTTGCTTGCAAGGTTTTAAAATTGGTTTATTTGCAAACTAGAATTTTCCAATTAATATAATTGGGGCGTTAAAAATATAGTAATGGGTTGTATAATCTAGTTATGCTATTTAATGAGTATTATGACCATTAGTTTCATTTAAACAGTAAGTTTTGAAGTAAAACGGTAAATTGGCATTTTCAGGTTTTACGAAATCGGACGATTTGATCGATTTTTAGGGTTTCGATGAATTAAATCATGTTTTATAACTATGAGTTGTTTGTTGATGTTTATCTCGATCAATCGGCGTTTGTACGCCGATATCGAGCGATATTTGGTTCTTTTGCATGAGCGGGACATAGGTTTTAACCTATGCGCGTTTCGTGCGTCGTATTGGTTTTGTCCGTGATTTAGTTTACGATATTATATGTGTTTGCGTATAGGTACCCCTCACGTGGACTTCGGACGAGGAAGAAGAGGAGGGCGACATCATTTTCGGCAGATAAGGACCAGGTGAGTAGATGTATATCTACGGGGGGAAGTCGGGTGGATGGCGTTTAGCACCCCCCGCAAGCGTAGAATGAGAATAAGTACTTATTGTCATTAGGAAGCCAGACGTGACTTTAGAATTTCGGTGAGTAGGACCCTAGTAGTGACCTTAGGTTAGACTAGATTGATTTAGAAAGACCTTACCCGAGGATGAATATCTTGGAGGAGATTCGTAGGTTTCAGGTAGATACACACACATGCACACACTGAGACTCGACGTGGTGTATACGTGTATGTATATATATATAGGACTAGGTGTAGGTATATATATATATATACACACGATACGTATATGTGATACAAGGATGTGATATGATACATGGGGATGAAACAATATAACTGGGCTGATGCCGTGATTCTTGGCTATACAGTCGTGTTATGATGTTAGCGGATCATTAGAAAATGAGATAATGGATTTGTATACATGAATAATAATAAATGGTGGTGATGATATTGAAGTATATGGGACTCTAAAATAGAACCCGGACCGTAACCTGTGCCTGAAATTCTGATATGATATATGTGTGACTTGATTACGATATCATATAGGTGTGACTTGATCTCGATATGATATATGTGCAACTTGATTACGATATCATATAGGTGTGACTTGATTACGATATGATTTAAGTGTGACTTAATCACAATATGATATATATACATGATATTTCTGAGGATAAATTAACGATGTATATTTATGCTGGCAATGATATATGATGATGTATGCGATTACAGTATAGCACCTTGATCTTGACATGTGTTGATGATGATATTATACGAATGATGAGACACGTAGGTGATACTTGACCCGTACCCCGATATTGGGATGCCGTACGATGGATTTTACCGTACGAGGCATAGATATGATGATTGATCCGCACTCTTGATTCGAGAAAGCCGTACTACGTACGTGACGCTATTGAGGCTGGATCGCCGACTATTAGAGATATGGATTTAGACCTTAGGTGGACTCTTATTTCTTATTGACTAGTTTCTTAGGTTTAGTTCCTTAGGAGGTTAGATAGACACTAGTTTAGCCTCGAGTCATATAGTTGTAGTTATACTTGTATATCACAGATGAGTGGTTATTACACATCCGTCTTTACATTCATACCGTAATCATAATGTTGCATGTTCATACATATGTTTCTATAATCAGTATAAAACTCTGCCTGTTAGGACACCATCACCATTACCGATGATGCGCATATTCCACGCACACTTATTTGCCGGCTCACATACATCATCATCGGTAATTGCTATGTCACGTACACTTTAGATCATATTATTTTTTATTGATAGAATCAGCTAACAGCTAGATCGATATAATATTGTGATTACTCTCTGGTGTTAGTATAGACATGGTATTTATTATTTAGACATTTCATGCATCCGCATTTTCATGTTATCATGCAGTATTATGGGGCATATGCCGACACTTATCATATACTTACTCATGATTTTGGGATTTTGGATTTCTATGAGATTTCTGGATTTTTGGGGAAAACCGCAAGAATGTATAAAAACCTCTCTCTCTCCTCCTCTCTTTTTAAAACATAAGATGCGGTTTTCTCGTAATGTATGTGTCGTCCACCATGAGATTTCATGTTTTCTGTTGGATTTCGAGACCCGATTCGAGGAGTGGATGAACCATCTCGGGTACATGGTGGGCCCGGTATGGTACCCGGAGCAAGAAGATCGAGTTGTAGACGATGAGCCTGGCAGGGGAGGACTACCTACCGGTGATGTCTGGCGCGGCGGATATCCGGAGGATACCGACCGTTGTCGTGAGATTTGATGATATGGGCCGATCCGGACTGACGGAGCCCGAGATATTGAGACTATGAGATATTGAGATTATGAGGTATTGAGACTTGAGATTTACATGTTTTGTGTCGATACTTGACACGGATTTCCATGGATTCCATCGTTGATATTTCAAATTTATATACAAATTTTACCCTGATAAAAACTAAAGATTTCTTATACAGATATATCCAGATTCAGGATTTATTGTTTTACATTCATGGTGCATGCATACTCATTCACATGACATATTACTATTTGAGGCACTGACACGGGCACGGAGCTTTTGCACTACACGTAGTTTATTACCCTGCCATTACTAGCTGATTAGTATTATATTAGTATATTATTATGACCTAGGATAGCGTCGTGCATTCGATTTCTTTTCGCAGATATCTTCTACTCACGAGTTGGCAACTCACCCCCGTTGTGCCAAATTTTATTACAGGTTCGATATACAGGTTTCCCTGGCAGCTTGCTGGCACATCTTTTCATTCAGGGTGATTTGCACGGTAGGTTGGTTCACTTGTATCTGGACCGCCGTTGTACTTTTATTACTTCATTTGTATCTAGTAAGCTCCATCAACCAAACTTGTATTACTTGATAGTTTACTGGACCATTTATTTTATTTTGACCTTAGAGTCGCGCTTGTATTATTATGATATCTGGTGGTTTTGTTTTCTTTTGAGTTTTGAGCCTCGCCCTTTGGCGTTGTATACTATTATGCATTGGTGTGGTTGTTTCCGTCTTTTGGCGTAGAGCTAGCTCCCGTTTGGGGATGCTTTTTATTGTTTATATGTATTTATTCTTGTTTGTACCCATTTGGGGCCAGTTTTTACAAAGGAGACTCTGCCGAAATTTTTGAGAAATTGGATGTTACTTTTAAACTTGTTTTCTTCATGTTTTCCTTTACTTCTTCTTCTTTTATGGTTTAGATTTCTGGGCTTCGGCTTACTTAGATTACGTTGTGCCTCTAGACGCTTCGTAATCTAAGTGCCGGTCACGTTCCGTACTTTCGGGTCATGACATAGTTGGTATCAGAGCGCTAGGTTTAACCTTGTATAAGTCTAGGTGACCCTTGGTTGATAGAGTAGGCGACTTAGGTTGAGTGACGTACCGTGGGTATGATCCGCGGCATACTTATGATACGCTACTCTTCTTAAGTAGCCTTAGGATGTACATTTGTTTGCACCGTATTTCATTCGTTCCTTTGATCTATCTTCGTCGATATCGGAGGGTGGTTTCTGTTACCACGGGCGCACGGGCAGAGGGAGCTGCGGCTCGAATGCGATAACCATTAGGGTATTGGTTATTCCTGAGGATTGAAGTATTGTTTAGCGTGCGGACGAAGGGTATTCACATGGTGTCCAGGTGAAGTTAAAGGGTTCGAACGATTATCAGAAAATCCATTTTCCCAAGTTTAAGGTATTCGGAAGAACATGCAGGTATTTCGATGGACCCTCTAGAAGAATGAAACCCTAATTCGACATAATGACCACGAGAACGCCCTTGAACCTTACGGTTTACGGCAGTTCCGCGGTGCCATTAGTGAGGTTTGGGTTTGCCCTTCTACGGCTGGACCATTGATGCTGGGGTATGTACCGGATATTTTTTAACTGTACTTGAGTGTTGAGCTCTCGGGGAATTATGGGATTTTGATGGATCGATCGAAAAGTTTAATGTAGTCCGGATATCAGGTGAAAGGATCGACTACGTGGGAGACTCTAGATATGAGTATTGCCATTGGTAGCCCAGTCAGCACACTTATGAAGAGACGAGTTCGAAGCAGTCGACACCAGAGGAAAGGGGGAAAGAGGCGCACATTGACAATAGTGTTTACGATTGTGATTTGGTGATTTGAATTTCATATTTTCGTTGATCGGATTTTGGTATTTTGAGGACTTTGTTCTACGATTGGTATTTCTTATGTGTACCTTCATTACATTCTATTTGTGTTTCATATATCAGTTGTATTGATGTTGTTTAGTACATACCCAGTGCACTTGATTTGGTTTTAATACATTTTGAGATTTTGATTTGATTTCGTGCATATGGTTACACATGATTTTGACATATGCTTCGACCTAGTTTTCATGCACTTTCGTACTGTAATTTCGATTTTGATATTCGGTGTGTGTTTTCATGCACCATGTGCACCTGATTAAGATTCTTACGCACTTGATGCGATTTTGTGCACACCAGATGCACTAAATCGGGGTTTTGTGAAGATTAGATGCACCTGATATTGAGTCATGCACGCCCATTGCACTTGACAGATGTTTTTGGTGCACACCTGTTGCACTTAGTTCATTTTTGTGTGTATTCGTGGTATCTTTATTTGGTTTCGATTTCAGTGCGCACCGGACGCACATGATATTTTTATGATGTGATTGGGATTGAATTCAGTTTAAGCAGTATGCTTTTATAATCATTACTATTGATTTGATAACCAGGCGGGACGTGTATGTTAAATAAAAGACATATATAGCTATTTTTTTAAAATAAACGTCCGCTACTTGTGCTGTGACACACGAATCACACGGCGATTTTTAAAAAGGGGTTCTTGCATGCTTCTTTATCCAGATATTTGGACGATTTTACTATGATGTGCACTATATATAAGTTGTAGTTTTGATGTATATTATGTTGGTTTTCGTATTGGGTTTTGATATTTTATTCTCGCCATAACTCCGATGATTGCGTTATGCTTGACGGAGTTGATTTTAGTTTTGTATTGATGATTTCGGAGCCCCGACGATTTGAGCGTTTTGGCTGAATGTTTTAGTAATTGGGGGGTGTTTTAATTTAAATTCGGGGACCGAATTTCTTAAAGGGGGGAAGATTGTAACGTTTTAAAAAAAATTAAATAAATAAATCGTTTAAGTGAATTTTATAATTTTCGGTAAAGTAAAACGTATTTTTCGTAAAACTAAACCGTAATTATTTTTCACTATAAACTTAAAAATACCTATTTTAATTATGTTATTACTATTAAATGGTGTTTATTTAGCCACTTATAAATTTTTAGTTTAATTAAATATTTTTCCTAAATTAATTATTTTTAATACTAACATAAGCTTATTTATGCATTAAATTAGTGTAAATTACAAATTTGAAATGGGTTAATTTTACAAAATGAGCCATGCCATATTAGAATCAAGTGTTTTTATGCAAAATTCTTTCTCAAATATTTTTATGATTCTAGATTTTTCTAGGATCAATTTTTGAAGAAGAAAAATATTAAATAAGAAATTAATGAAAAGACATAAAGAAATGATATTTTGGGGGGAAGTTTCTACACCATTCTCACTCTTTTCTTTCTCTCCCTCTCCTCCATGGTGTGGCCGGCCTACTCCCCATGGCTGCCCCAAAAATTCACCCCCTTCACTTTGCATAAAAAATCAACAAAATTCCATCAAAAATTCCAAAATAAATCTCAAAATCCATATTCAATCTTTATCCAATATTCTTTAACCTACTTGGCATGGATCTTGGAGATGGAAACCATTATTTTGGAGGCTTATTTTCATGTTGGAATTCATGTGTGGAGGTATAAATTTTATTCTTTTGATTTATTGTTATTAGATGTTTCATTTAAGCATGTTTAGATTTAATAAATTAATTCTATTTACAAGTTTTAAAATTCAAGTTAGGGTTTGTAAAATCAAGTTATGGTTTTATTAATTAATTAGGGTTATAATAACTAGTTTAACACTTTTAGAAATGGAAAATCATGCATGGTTGATATATTGTAAATTGTTGATCCAAAATTGTTTAATTTAAACAATTTTGCAAACTAGATTTCTATATATTGTATATATTGGTGAGATAAAATTTCAATTAACATTTGTAACACTAGATTGTGGTTTTAATGAGAATATTAACTTGTTAATGGAATGAAAGACTTAATTTGGTTACCAGTTTTTATTGATAATTGAGAAATTGTGAGAAAAATGATATTTTGCTAACTAGATTTTGAAAATTCTTAAATAAATGAAATTTAAAATATAATTTATGGTTTCATTATATCATTATCATCATGAATTGTAGTTTAATGCATTAATTCATGCAAAATCCAGTTTAGATGTGATATTGTGACATTTTGCTTGCAAGGTTTTAAAATTGGTTTATTTGCAAACTAGAATTTTCCAATTAATACAATTGGGGCGTTAAAAATATAGTAATGGGTTGTATAATCTAGTTATGCTATTTAATGAGTATTATGACCATTAGTTTCATTTAAACAGTAAGTTTTGAAGTAAAACGGTAAATTGGTATTTTCAGGTTTTACGAAATCGGACGATTTGATCGATTTTTAGGGTTTCGATGAATTAAATCATGTTTTATAACTATGAGTTGTTTGTTGATGTTTATCTCGATCAATCGGCGTTTGTACACCGATATCGAGCGATATTTGGTTCTTTTGCATGAGCGGGACATAGGTTTTAACCTATGCGCGTTTCGTTCGTCGTATTGATTTTGTCCGTGATTTAGTTTACGATATTATATGTGTTTGCGTATAGGTACCCCTCACGTGGACTTCGGACGAGAAAGAAGAGGAGGGCGACATCATTTTCGACAGACAAGGACCAGGTGAGTAGATGTATATCTACGGGGGGAAGTCGGATGTGTTGGGGAAAAAATTTACACCCCGGTTGACCAAGTCAAAATCAAAGTCAACCCCAAGCCAGGTGGGCCCAAGCCCAGGTCAAGCGGGCCCATGCCCAAGTCGAGCCCGCGGCCAGCCTCCCCATGCCAACAACAAAATCATGTAATAAATAATTTTTATGTAATTTTTTATGCATGAATGTAAACAAAATGGGCATAAAGCCAATATTTTGTAAGCCCATGGCTTATGTGCAAAAATGAAATGGCACATGAGCCATGGGATGGCTAAAATGCCATTTTTTTAAAACCCAAGGGGCTATATGTAAATATGTAAGCCTATATAAGGCAACATGATGATGAATAAAGGATACACTTTTTCATTCCCCAAAAAACTAGGGTTCTTTGTGCCTTCTGCTCCTTCTCCAAGGTTCTAAACCTTCTCAATTCTTTTGAATTAAATCAAGAGTTTTACTCTTTCTTTTCCAAAACTAAGTAGTTTTCCACCACAAAACCCACAAAGGGGAACTCAGATCTCCCATCAGATCTCAAAAAGGAGTGATTTTTTTTTAAAAAATCTCCTACTTCTTGATCTTCAAGATCCGGCCAAACAACAGAAGGAAGAAGAAGAACCACCTTCATCAGCTTCAAAACATCCCAGGAGTTTAACTCCATACATATATACATAACAAATATTTCCTTTCTGAAGCATAGCTTCTGTTTCTTAGGCTAAAAGCCACTTTTTCTCGCCGGCGCTCAAGCGCAGAGCGCCCGCGTGCCGACACGTGGCGCGCTTGCGCTCAAGCGCAAGCGCCCGAGCGCAAGTCGCCCACGTGCCTACACGTGGCGCGCTTGCACTCAAGCGCACGCGCCCGAGCGCAAGTCGCCCCGGTGCCGACACGTGGCGCGCTTGCGTTCAAGCGCAGGCGCTCGAGTGCAAGTCGCCCCCATGCCGACACGTGGCGCGCTTGCGCCCAAGCGCAGGCGCTCGAGCGCAAGTCGCCCCCGTGCCGATACGTGGCGAGCTTGCGCTCGAGCGCAAAGCGCCTGCATGCCGACACGCGGCACTCTAGCGTCTGAGCGCACAGCACCTGAGCGCACAGCACCTAAACGCACAGCGCCCAAGGTACTGCCCCCTCCCCACATCCTTTGGATGCCTTTTCCCCCTTTCTTTCTTTTATATATATACATATATACATATATACATATACATATGTATACATATTTGCACACACACGTGCTCCACGACACTGTGCCCCCACACCGCCGTTGTACTTTTATTACTTCATTTGTATCTAGTAAACTCCATCAACCAAACTTGTATTACTTGATAGTTTACCGGACCATTTATTTTATTTCGACCTTAGAGTCGCGCTTGTATTATTATGATATCTGGTGGTTTTGTTTTCTTTTGAGTTTTGAGCCTCGCCCTTTGGCGTTGTATACTATTGTGCATTGGTGTGGTTGTTTCCGCCTTTTGGCGTAGAGCTAGCTCCCGTTTGGGGATGCTTTTTATTGTTTATATGTATTTATTCTTGTTTGTACCCGTTTGGGGCCAGTTTTTACAAAGGAAACTCTGCCGAAATTTTTGAGAAATTGGATGTTGCTTTTAAACTTGTTTTCTTCATGTTTTCCTTTACTTCTTCTTCTTTTATGGTTTAGATTTCTGGGCTTCGGCTTACTTAGATTACGTTGCGCCTCTAGACGCTTCGTAATCTAAGTGCCGGTCACGTTCCGTACTTTCGGGTCATGACAGAAGGACTTAGATCAACTCAGTATAACCATTCCTAACTCTTTATATTGCATGCTAGTATAGAGTTTAGGGTAGATCCGGGTATCGGGTCATGGTAGCTTCGGTTTAGAAAAATTTTGTTCCGCATTTGGCCACAGTTTGATGGCCGGGGTGCTGCCTTAACCCAACAAGAATCAGGCTATTCGTGCACTCCACTTTGGGGTAATCCTAGTACAGAAAAGAAAATAATATGTACAAGGGTGACATCGAGCTCAACTCGGTCGTGCCCCAAACAAATAATATACAAACAGGCAGTGACGGCAGTCCACATGTTGGATGCTTACCCCGAAATATCAAATGTATAAATAACCCCAAACTGTACTACCATTGCACCCAAGCTATCCACACGATGATTCCGCCACGACCACAGCACATTACAGAACATCAATGCAAATGTCACGTTCGCAAACCCATCTAAAAGACATATAGAAATTAGACAAGTTGTACCGCTCTAATGACATTCATGATCGTAGATAGTACTGTATGTACTGTAAACTACGACATTAGAATTCTGTGTTGGATATAGTGCCCTCAAAGTCAATTATTGGATCGCAGGCACGTGATTGCAATAATTGAGGGAGAACCTATACCGGTAGGACAGTCTTACTCAAGATGATAGTATGCTATCTGGTTTATCTTTATCATCGTGTACATACTTTAGGTGACATTACAGGTCACAATTGCACGTTGGTAAAGCCCTTAGGATTCTCGCTTGACTACCAGCAGTATGATGGCAATCATATACGTGAGAGTTGGGTAGTCTATAAGCACATCCTTAAAGTGGTCCCTAATCGTGGGAGTTTCGAGACTGGGCATCGATACTCCATTAGTAGACTAGTGTATACAGTCGAGACCCGGACGAGGGGCGGTGGCTAGTCTCACAAGCCATTGGTGTCAGTTGGATCACCTAAGATGTATACAGGTGATCATTGGGTTATGAGTGCACCGGACAGGACTCGCCGGGAACATGCTAGTTGGTATTATACCTGACGTCAGATAGCAGTTCCCTGGTGACATGTATACAGTTTAGTTCATCGACCTGAGATCATCATTTGTCTCGTGTGAGTTCCCACTGTGCTTTGATTACTACCCTACCACGACTCAAAGGAGTCGTGCAAACAGGTTTTAGTTGGGTACAGTCCCGAGCCACATGGAGGCAGTGAGCGGATCGGCAGGGGTTTCGTCTCTCCCGGTATTGGGGGTGAGATCGCGCTGTGTCTAGGAGAGCCATTACACGAAGTCCTTGGCCAAGGCAGGAGATTTACTGGTAGGTATTCCAGTAGTATCTCAGGGTATTCTGGGCTACACTCCGACACGACTTGTACCGCTTTTGGGGGTCTGACTTTTACCAACCCCTAGGCCCGACATGCGATGCTCATAGACGAACGGACCGGACTGTACGGATATTGTCACTGACAGGCTCAGTAGGGTGTCAGGATGAGTTCGCTCGTCGACCTCCCTTTTGGTCAATACCTGGTAGCCCATTACGTACGGCTAGTACCACTGACGTGCTAGTGGTTAAATCCACAGCCAAAATATTGATGAGTCTTTAGAGTCCCCCACAGACAGTTTCTCAAGTTTCGGGTGAAACGTTGTAGAGGCCGTATGATATATGGCAGGGTCCGATCATATACGTGCAGTAGTGCACGGATCATGATCGGGCGGATCATACTAGTGGGCTTTGGTTTAAGCCGGATCCTAGTATTAGATTTGTTGGATTGCTTTAGTCTCATCGCATTCGCATTCAGTCGGAATGCGGATGCAGGTATGTATATACAGGTGAGGGGTATCCTTGTGATCCGTCACGAGTTTATTTTAGATGTTGCCGTATCTTTTTTTTTGTTGTAAACATTTGGGTTAATGTTTACAAATGGAAATAATGAGCTAAAAATCATGATTAGAAGCATTAATTGTGACGCATGCACAAGTGGTGACTCATGGTCTCTTTCTTTGTGCATGTGTCACATTATTTGATTAATTTGTGAGTTGAAATGAGAGAGAGGGAGAGAGGGGGAAGCAATGGAGGGTTTGCTCTTGTATTATTTCATTCTCACTCTCTCATTTTGATGATCATACAACACAAGAAAAAAAGGCACATCTTCTTCTTCTTTCTCTAGCTCACCATTTCCATTGATGGCTTCATCTTCAACCTCCATCCATACACTCTCATGCGTTGAGAATCAATGGATGCAAGAGACAAAATGATCACACACATTCTCTACATCACCTTGGACACGTCGGCTAGAAAACTTCGTGTCCGAGTTGCTTCGGACAAAGTGGGAGCCCGTAAAAGGATTCGAAGATGTGGTGCCCTTTCCGACGAGAAGACCGGAGATCGGAGATGCCGCGAGGATCTTGGGTTGGTGGCCAAAGACTGAAGGACACGGATCGATCGGTATAGCTTTTCTAACCCTTCTCTAGTTTGCTAGTTATAGGTTAATGGTTCGATCCGGGATGAAAGTCTGCGATAGCACCGGTTTCAAGTTTAAGAAAAGTTTTCGTTTCCGCATTTTGGCCTCGGAAAGACGGCCGGGGCGCTACCGTAGACTTACATGGTATCAGAGCTACGCCATTAACCTTTACAAGCTTGTTCTAACGTTGTAGGGTGTTTTTCGTCACCCCATTAAGATGGGAATACGCGCGCGCTTGTCAGGCGTATACTACAGATTCCCCCTGCCTATGGTAGGCCGGGGGTTTATTGATTGTGGGGATCCAAATCTCCGGCAGCCGCGGACTAAGCTGCCGTTAATTACCCCTCGCCTTTGGGACGAGGGAACCTCCGATTAACGGGTTAAAATGGTCATGCGAACTCAATGTGCAGTGTACGTGTGTTGTGTTTTGAAAGGGGGGTTTTGGATATATCGGGAGCCACGCAGAGTTTTTACGGGGGACAGTGTCGTGGTGTATGTGTGTGTGCACATATGTATGCATATGTGTACATATGTATATATATATATATATATATATATATATATATACATAAAAAAAAGAGGGGGAAGAGGCATCCAAAGGATGCGTGGGGGCAGCACCTTGGGCGCTGTGCGCCTAGGTGCTTTGCGCTCAGGCGCTAGAGTGCCACGTGTCGACACGTGGGCGCTCTGCGCTCGAGCGCTGGGCGCTTGAGCGCAAGTGCGCCACGTGTCGGCACGGGGGCGACTTGCGCTCGAGCGCCCAGCGCTTGAGCGCAAGCGCGCCACTTGTCGGCACGGGGGCGACTTGCGCTCGAGCGCTTGCGCTGAGCGCAAGTACGCCACGTGTCGGCACGGGGGCGACTTGCGCCCGAGCGCTTGTCCTTGGGCGCATGCCATGTGTCGGCACCGGGGCGACTTGCGCTCGAGCGCAAGCGCGCCACGTGTCGGCACCGGGGCGACTTGCGCTCGGGCGCTTGCGCTTGAGAGCAAGCGCGCCACGTGTCGGCACGTGGGCGACTTGCGCTCGGGCGCTTGCGCTTGAGCGCAAGCGCGCCACTTGTCGGCACGCGGGCGCTCTGCGCTTTAGTGCCGGCGAGAAAAAGAGGCTTTTAACCTAAGAAATATAAGCTATACTTTAGAAAGGAAATATTTGTTGTTATATATATATATATATATATATATATATATATGTGTGTTATGGAGTTAAAACTCCTAGGCTGTTTTGAAGCCGATGAAGGGGGTTCTTCTTCTTCCTCCTGTTGTTTGGCCGGATCTTGAAAATCAAGAAGTAGGAGATTTTAAAAATCACTCCTTTTTGAGATCTGATGGGAGATCTGAGTTCCCCTTTGTGGGTTTTGTGGTGGAAAACTACTTAGTTTTGGAAAAGAAAGAGTAAAACTCTTGATTTAATTCAAAAGAAATAAGAAGGTTTAGAACCTTGGAGAAGGAGCAGGAGGCACAAAGAACCCTAGTTTTGGGGGGGAATGAAAAAGTGTATCTTTTTTTATTCATCATGTTGCCTTTTATAGGCTTACATATTTACATATAGCCCCTTGGGCTTTACAAAATTGGCATTTTAGCCATCCCATGGCTCATGTGCCATTTCTTTTTTGCACATAAGCCATGGGCTTACAAAATATTGGTTTTATGCCCATTTTGTTTACATTCATGCATAAAAATTACATAAAAATTATTTATGACATGACTTCGTTGTTGGCATGGGAAGGCTGGCCGCGGGCTCGACTTGGGTATGGGCCCGCTTGACCTGGGCTTGGGCCCACCTACCTTGGGGTTGACTTTGATTTTGACTTGGTCAATCAGGGTGTAAATTTTTACCCCAACAAACGTATTTAAAATATCGATCGAACGAAATTTCCAAAACCGCGATTCCAATTTATGCAGTTTCTGTCGAATATTTTTTGTCGTCGAAAAATTATTTTGAGTGTGTCAGAAAATCAAGCAGGCTTTTCTAAGACCACTGCAGAAATTTTGTTGAATGATCTCACTTTAGCACCATGGAACCGCGGCCGTACCCACGTTTTGCCCGCGGTTCCGCCGCAGTACTGTAGCTTCACTGCACCAAATTTTCTACAGTGGTCTCTGACTTGGAATTGGGGTTTCTGGTGTTTTTAATTTTGGCCCAGATTATTTTGAGTGCTGGATTTGTGCTTGGGGCCCACTTCGGGAAATTTTGTCGATCGAAAAATTTAAATATGTTAGTTTACAGTACTTACTTTATATCTGTGACCGTGAATGTCATTCGAGCGGTAAATCTTGTCTAATTGCTATAGCTCTTTTAGACGGATTTGCGAACTTGACATTCACGTTGATGTTCTGTGTTGTGCTGTGATATTGCGGATTTGTCGTGGTGGATAGCCTGGATGCAATGGTAGTACAGTTTGGTTATATTTGTACATTTGATATTGCGGGGCGAGCGTCCGACATGTGGACTGCCATCACTGGCTGTTTGTATATTATTCTTTTGGGGCACGACCAGGCTGAGGTCGATGTACCCGTTGTATATATATTTTACTTTCTATATTAGGATTACCCCGCGGTGGGGTGCACGGGTAGCCGGGTTCTAGAAGGAAACGGGCCCGCATCTCATGGCTTTGAGACGGAGGGGGCTTCACTTTAGAATTGGCGGGCTATTCGCCGCACTCGTGGGGGGTACAGGTTGACCCAAGGAGGGGTGCTCAAGTTACCGGATTCCGTGAAGTGCTGGATGGTCCATTCATTTTGTTGTAGGGGGCTTCCTCGCTTCAGGTTTTGGCGAGTAACTTGCCGCACCTGTAGGGGTCTAGGATCTCATTGCACAGGCTATCCATACGATCAGGGGAACGTCGAGTTTCAGTAGCGGCTCTATGAAACCTGAGGCTTCCAGATTATATGTATTATTCTGTGATGCTTATTACATTTCTGTGATGTTGCATTTTATCACGCCTTGAGCGATTATTATATATTGATATATATATACTAGTATATGTTGTATATGGTTTTCACCCGTGCTAGTCCAGTCCCCGCTCTGTCGTTAGTTAAGTAACCTAACGGGTGATGACGGGACCCAGTGGCGAATGCAGATGGCATATACGTACATCATATTTTCGTTCTTTTGTGGTGTGATTAATTGATGGGACTGCATTGATTCGGATCAATGTAAGCTAAACAAACATGTTTGATGTTGTTGGAACATTTTTCAAAAAGCTGTTATTGCAAAGACGTTTTCTTTTGTTATGCACAGTGGTATTCGGTTATGAATATCCAGCACCTCAATCGACGAGGCAAGGGCCGAGATCCCTTCACCGAGAGTGACCCCTTGGACAGAAGTTTGCGTCAGGGTAATAACTTCACTATAGCCGATTGCCTTTTTGCTTTGCATCATGGTATTCAGTTGGAATATCCTGCACCTCATTCTACGGGGAAAGAGCCGAGATCCCTTCATCGGGAGTGACCTCTTTAGCAAAGGTTTTCGCCACTATATTTTTATAAAAAAGCTATCCGGTTCCTTCAACGATATCAAGTTCATTACGTTAAAGATTTTTCGCCAAAAACCATTCATAGCCCTCCGTCATTTCAGAAAGGTAGCACTTAGTATTCATGCTATGTATGTTGGCCTTCGTCAAGGCATAGTGTATGGTAGCTATTTGTTACTTATCTGCTGCATAGATAAATGCGTTGGTTTGGGACAGTCGTACTACTATTTTGGCCTTCGTCAAGGGTATGTACGGGTGGGTTCAAATTAACCTGGATAATGACGGGTAGAACTTGACATGTGACTTATGATATGGTGGCCTTCGTCAAGGTCATAAGAGCATGGGGTAAAAATCACATCGGGAGTTTCTAAAGAAACTGAAACTTACCAGATATGCGCATACCTTCTGGAGTGTGATAACGTGAGTGGATTCCATCACGTTATCATGCGATGATAGTTGGATCCCGATACCCACTGATAAGTTGGTTTACTCCTCGGGTGATCCCGACTAATTCTTCTTTCAGGTTTGGAGGAGAATTTGACGATACAGTGGGAGGTTTCCTGATTAGATAAATTGATAACTATTCTGATCTAGGTTAGAGTGCGCGAAGAGTGTTTCTTTTCTCTCTCTCTTTGGCAGCAACCATGACCCGACCCTAGACTATAACTTAGTGACCAAGATTAACTGAACCTTCTTAAAACACTGGCTTTTTGATTGTCTGAGTTGCATACATCATTGGCACTCCTTCTTTTACGCTTTGCATTTCTCCAGAACACACCGTATTATTACGAACGTCCACTTCCATTGAATAAAACCATCGTATGGTTATATACGAACTCGAAGGAACTTGTTCCAGATTCGAGAATGGTTTCCGGTTCTGGGGAAAATGAATAGGACTATTCAGTTGTGTTTTCCTTTTACCTTCTCTCAGGTTGTGAGTGCTCCTTGGATTAGGACGGTACACCTATTACGCTAATTGGATAGTCTTCATCCAAACCATAGGCAAGTGCCGAACGGTAGGGAATAAAGAAAACCATTTAGCCTAAAAGGTGTACATAAGGTATTAAGTAAAGACAAATAAAGGGATTAGTAAGAGGGCAAAGTAAATTGCGGCTGCTATTCACGACCAAACCAAGTATTTCTTCGCCAATCCTACATCACCTTTGTATTTCTCCAGAACACTCCGTATCACTACGAAGATCCACAGTTTATTGGATACTCTATCGTATGGTTATATACGAACTCGAAGGGACTTGTTCCAGTTCGGGGATAGATTCTGGTTCAGGAGAAATAGGAATAAGGTTTATTCAGTTGTCTTTTATCTTTACCTTCTCTCGCGTTGCGGGTGCTCCTAGGATTAGGGGAGTATACCCATTATGCTTATTGGATAGTCTTCTTCCAAATCATAGGCTGGTGCCGAACGGTAGGGAAGGAAGAAAACCATTTGGCCTAAAGGTGGTGTACAGAAGGTAATGACTAAAGACATATAAAGGGATTTGGAAAGATGGCAAAGAAATATACGGTTACAGTTGTGAATCTGATAATGGAAGAGGCATTACTAGGATTACCCGTATATCCCTTCGAAACATTTATATGTTTCAGTTTCACTGTGTATTGTTAAAAGAAAACTGATTTCTCAATTAGCCCTTGCTCCAGGGTATGTATTTACCAGATTTGATTCTCACATCTATATGGTTTTACAGATGATGAGTAGGAGTAAGTTATTGGGAATTGGGTTATCATCCTCATTATATCGGGATTCGTTCTAATTGGTGATATTTGAGGAAATCGCCTGGGTTGTTTGCCGGACGGCAAATATTTGGTTTTGAATATCCGTTGTTATGCACCAATTTCAAATTGATATATCTGTACGTTTATTTTTATAAAGTGAGATATAACTTTTTGAAATTATGTCCATGACATTTACCTATATCAGTGGATGGTTAGGTAAGCAGTATTAAACAGCGGTGTAATTCTTCTTAGCCATAAGTACAGTTTTCAACCTACGACACACAGGGAATGAGTTATTAGACTCAGGGAACTTATACAGAGTATTGTATGTTGTCCAGTATCCATGAGGACGGAGGGGTTGGTACTCGTACTATATTCTGTTTACTTGTGACTTCTCTAGTTCTTAGACATATGTTTCGTAGAAATGCAAGGTCTAAGTTTTGAGAAGTTATAGGTATATGAATAGGGTAGAGAACCAGGTATTGCAAGTATCAGGATTCTTCAAGGTGATCGAAAATGTAGATACTTGTGTATGGTATTCAGTTGATAGTAATGATTATGAGAACTTGCTTCTCTTTCAGATTATTCATATCTGGATGTATTCCTAAGTTGAGTAACGCTGATCGGCCTCCTTCTATTTAGTTGACATGCACTGGAGATAGCTGCATGATTTGAATCTGGTTCCAATTAAATCAGTGCCTCTGTTTCTATATTGGATATAGAATAGTTCATATCTTAACAATGTTAAGGTACGGGGAGTTGTCCGGCTTATGCTTAAAACCATACACTGGATAACTCAAGGCACGTTTCTGTAATGGCTATTTGTGGGTTGACCCGGGCTATGACGAGAGTTGACTTTCTACCATCTGGAAGATCAATAGTGATATTGTTCTTGACTCGCCACAGTTTTAATAAAAATGGATTTTTTCAGAAAACAGTAGTGGGGGTATGGCCAGAACAGCAAACGATTACTGAAAATTTAATAGGACCTAAAGATTCAATCTACTTTGACATTCCATTAGCCACTCCGCAGATATGGTGGGTAACCTCAGGCACCCGAGAGGTACTCCGGTAGCCTTAAGGACGGTGACAGGGAGGTTCTTGTTTACCCAGACTTGACACTACTGTTGTTCCAGGTTATGAGACCCGGCAGGAGGATGAGTATAGCGTCGTTCTAAACTAGCTTTAGAAGTGTACGTGTATATGACTCTGCCTGAGGGTTGTCGTAGTTAGTGGGAGCAGCGGAAGCATAGTGGACAAGTAACTTATGTCTATTTATAGACTAAAGCAGATATAGCGGATATAGATCATCTATTTCTGATATGACAGTCATAGGTTTGACTTCATCAGAGTAGGGAATGGATCTGTTAAGAAGGTAGTAGGGTGTGATATCCTGGTATATGGATGGCATACACATAGTAGGAAGTGAAATTCCTATATTACGATCGGTTATACTTTGGTTGTCATACAGTGGTTTCTCCACATAGGATATAGATATAATATCAGACATTCTGGTTACTAGATCTATGGTTTTAGATCTAGATTTGGGTAGTTTCCCAATCAGGGTACTTAGACAGCATTCTACAGGTATTTTAGAATGGATGACTCCTGGCACGGTAGTGTACCAGCAGGTGATGGAGTCACCCTCTCTAAAGCTGTCTTACAGACTAAAGGAGAGAATGATGTGCATGATTGGCAGATCACTTGCTTAGGCAATTGAGTCAATCATGAGATGTCAAGTACCACACCAGACGTTGTTTTTGCACTAGATGCAAAAGGTTGATATTAATCCTATCCTGGAGAAACGTTCGGAAGCAGTTTTAGAACATAAGTGAATGTTCTAGAGATATGATAACAACCGCCTCTTTTAGGAGACGGTTATCATTCCAGGCTTCCAAGGTGACCTGAATAACAGAGTGACTGTCAGAGTTGTGGTTTTCCCTCTGACGAGGGGCAGTATTTTGGACAGGTGGTCCAAGCGGATACTGAGGGAGGTATGGCGCAGGATACTGATTAAGTTCAGTTGACGATACAGTCTAAGAAGTTTGGATTTGGAGTTCATTTATGAACTAGGTCCCATCAGATATCCAGACATATTCTAAGACAGGTATTGCTCATTTCGGGAGATGGCTTTCTCCGTGAACTTGAGATAAAGAGAGACATAGAAAGAAACATTAGGGCGGATCCACTCACTAAGGCTATTTCTCGAATGCAATAGGTTCGCAAACGGGTTTTGTGAAACTGATTAGTAGAGGAGTTGGGTGTTCGGTATCACGCGGGCTGTGAGCATGCGGCATCGCAATAATTAGCCTTGAGTGCAAGTGGGAGATTGTTGGATATAGTGCCCTCAAAATCAATTATTGGATCGCAGGCACGTGATTGCAATGATTGAGGGAGGACCTATACCGGTAGGACAGTCTTACTCAAGATGATAGTATACTATCTGGTTTATCTTTATCATCGTGTACATGTTTTAGGTGACATTACAGGTCACTATTGCACGTTGGTAGAGCCCTTAGGATTCTTGCTTGACTACCAGCAGTATGATGGCGATCATATACGTGAGAGTTGGGTAGTCTATAAGCACATCCTGGTCCCTAATCGTGGGAATTTCGAGACTGGGCATCGATAAACATAAAAGTATAGCAAAATATAATTATCTAGCTTTCGGTAATGATGTAATATACCCTCCAGGTATAAGTGAAGTATGTATGCAAGGTATACATGTAGCTATGTCATTATGTGTGAAATATACCTATCACTAATGGTACAATACCATATAGGTATACAGATAACTAGCATGTAAACATGTCAAGGTATATGTATAAACATGTAGGTATGCAGGTATGCTATATGTCATATGCATAAAGGAATATGAATCAATGTCACGATATCCCTAACTAAGCAATATCATATAAGTATGGGTGTTGTGCGTGTCATGGTAATTATTGACGGTGTGTGTGGCATACAATCAGTGCTCGTGCAACATGAGCCGTCAATAATAGTGCAGTGTCCTAAGGGAACTAGTCTATGCACAACAAATTATTAAGTAATAAGGTGTATGCGCAACTCTATATATGCAATAGAATATGCGACAATAACATAACATCTCTAGCCCAGACGCATAACGCCATGCGGGCGATTTCCCTGTAGATGTTAAATCTACTCACCAACGCTCCTGGCTAAGTAAAGCCTACCACCTGTTTCCCCTTCTTCGCAGCGTCCGAAGCCCCCGCTTGTGAACCTAAAACATAACACAACAAAGCAAGTATATATTAACAATAGATCCAAAACACGTACAAACTACGCTGACCAACGCGACAACACAAAACTTACTCTCAAGTATTTGTATTGTGGCTAACGTGCGTAGCAACACTACGAAACCAACCCAAGAGCAAAACCACACAAAGTGCACGACCCGTGTCGTATAACGTATCGCGCGTAGTCGTAACATAAGAAACTACCTATGTGATCCCAGATTTTGTATACAGAGAAAACCCAAAAATCAAACAGGACCAAACACACTAAACCAAAGCATAGAGCTACCCAAAAAAAACCAAACCCCAACTCCACAGGAAAACCTAGGTCGCCGGATTTTGGCTTCTCGTCGCCGGCCATGGTTCGAGCAGGGGGGTTTGTTCTTGAAGTGAAGGCTCAGGGTCTCAGGTACAACACAACTACATTGTTTGGTTTTCTAGTAAACTCTTGGGGTCACAGCAGATCACAGATGTCATATAATGACACTAAAAATACGATATATGCACGAAACTTAACTTTAAACGTTCTAAACTAAAACTACAAGACTACATAACACTATAACAACATAAAGAACAGATGGAGATCATTATCTAACCAAAAGAACTCAAAGATCCTAGCTTCCCAAGCTCCAAGACATCCAAGAGGCAAATCAAGGCAAAAGATATGATTTTTGTGAGTTTGTGTGAATATTTGATGAAGTTTTGTGTAGGAAATGCAAGTGTTCAGTTTGAGGTGAAGAGAGATGAAGGAAATGAGTGTGAGAGAAAAAGAGAAGGAAAAGATAAAGAGAATGAGAGAGGTGAGAGTAAGAGGTGAGTGCACCCTTACATTAAATCACCATTAATGCATTCACACACCACCATGCCACTTCCTCACTTCCAAAAGAAATATCTCTCTTCTTACACAAATATCTAGGAGTTTAGGGTTAAGGCAAGGCAAGAGATTAGATTAAAGTAAAGGATTAGGATAAGGGTTAAGTTGTCATGGTTGCTAAGAACAAGATTACACAAACACATCCTCACATAAACATGCACACATGTGTGCATGCCATAACAAATAAAAATAAATTATTAATTAAACGTTATAAAATGTAAGGAACCCAAATTAGTAAAAATTTTACCAAAAACCCGCATTACCGTCTAAACTAACACTAACCGAAATCTAAGGCGTTATATATATATATATATATACACACACCTCATTCTCAAAAATTTACATCCATAACAACCCTAAATAACATAAATAAATATTTGAGATTTATTTTGAAAGTATATTTAAAATATTTTTCATAAAACCTTCTCAAGTTATATTAAATTACAATAAGGACCCTAGTAAATATAGGTTTAAGCGGGACCAATTCTCTTGAGCATCAGGGAGCCAGAAAAAGTAGGTGCTTGCCTATTTAAGGTAGAAAACTAAAACGGGGTTATCAATAGTAATTGTCTTGGAAAAAGACACAAATCATGTCGTCCATGTGCAGCAGTTACCGATAACTTCAAAACCTAATTCAGTAATCCAAATCTGTCTAAGTGTCTGACTCAATCTGAATCTCGGTCTAATATGAATATAATCTAAATATGAATACAATCCAAACACAACTCCAATCCAACATGAATCCATTATATACTTGAAACTGAACATGAATACCAAACAATACAAACATGCAACTTGACTTGACTTGAATGAACCATGAATATATCTTGACTTGACTACATGACTATCCGTTTACATCCTGAACCATTTACATGAACAATTTATACCATGGTTGGCAAGTCTTATATCTACAAAATAATACAATATACATTACGGGGTTTTAACGGGGTAGAATGGTACGGAATGTGTTAAAAGTGGCACAATGATGAACACTAAAAGACACCTACATGAACATCCGTACCGTTGTCCCATGGGTTTTGACGGGGCCTTGTACTTTTCGTTTCCCATAGTCCACGGGATAGTTGGACTCCTCTCGTATACACTAATATATTCTGTACCAAGCTACAAACAACTACGTTAACATAACAAACACATAATTTATCTATTCTATGCTCTTTACCTGTCTATTTCTATTCTATCTCTTGGGACTTACCGAGCGCTAGTTCGCTGACGACATTCCTGTCTCTTCTTTCTTTAGAATATTGTTAGAAGGACCTGACTCTTAGGAGATCGAGTCCAACCAGGACGATTTGGAGCAGTTCGCTGAGGAGCCAGAGTTCTAGTTCCTACTTGTATTTACTTTTCTTTCAGTTATTATACCATTGTTTAGACATCGTTTTCTTTCATTGTATTTTACTTTTCAGTTGTATATAAAGAATGGTTATCAATAAAAAGTTACTGTTTATTTATATCTATGGTCATTTCTTGTGCTTTTACTTATATTGCTTATTTGCGCTTAACGTGTTTACTTCTGAGTAAATATGTCGCGGCCTCGTCACATCTCTTTACCCGTATACTGGGAAGCGGGGCGTGACAGTATAACACATAAATTGTAGGTTATGGTGACTATATTGAGAAATCTAAAAACGGGATGGTTTCTGACAAAGAAGAAAATCCGTAGCGGAAAGTCTGTCGTTGAAAAGAATAAATTATCGATAAACAAAATTAGATTTGAAAATACCCAAGTATGAGTTGTATTCTATGTATGTGTGTTTCAATTTATGATTTCGCTTAAGTGGAGGGTTGTTAGTGTGTATGTATTTTGTATGCGTGTTTATTGTGTATTCGCGTTGTATGTGTGTGTTTCGGCTGTCGGGGGTATGGTTTCTATCCCATTAAGAATGTATAGAGCAGACACCCATTCGCTTGTGCTTTCATCCATTTCGAGTAAATTTCGGCAGCACCTCTCCGCTGTTCTCCGAGTACACTGTAATAGAATAGATAATCATTTCAATACTGTGAAACAACGTTGAAATGAATATCTAATATATCTTTGTACACGGAGAACCAGCGGAAAAGTACCGACAAAATAACTCGAAACGAATGAAAACACAAGAGAATGCAGGTGTTTGCTTTATGCATTTCAAACTTGTCCACACTGGACAAATCTATCGTTTATCATATGATTGAATGTTCTCGTCACATAAACTACACGACAGTTGTTAGTACCGAACTATACCGTCCGATATTTAACAACTTTCGTATAGTTCTATATCGCGACGAATATCGAACGTATGTTAACCGATAGACGGGGACTAGGTCGCACTTTGATTTTCACATATGAGTATCGATGAGAATATGAAAGTTTCATATTATCATCGAGTATCATATATTGATTTTAACTTGAACATTTAACTTGAATAGATTTTACGTTTATATTTCGTTTTTAAGGGTTCGAAGTTTTAAGTTTAGTGTAAATTTTGCTTGCGTTTACGGTAAAATTGTGTGTTTACGTTATTATCGAGTATACTACTAAAGAAAGTAGTGCACCCTAAACCCTAACCCTAATTAACCCAAATTAACATAATTAACCCAAATTAAATCTAATCATCACCGTAACTCAAATTATCCCTAATTAACCCAAAATTAACCAACTTAACCCAAATTAACCTAATTAACCCTAATCATCACCCTAACTCAAATTATCCATAATTAACCTAAATAAACCCTAATCAACACCCTAACACAAATACACTCTATTTTACCTAATTAACCCAAATTAATCCTAACCCTAATCATCATCCAAACCCAACCCAAATTAACTCTAGCCCAAGTCAAAATTAATCCTAATTAATCTAATTAAACCTAAGCCTAACCCTAATTATCACCAACCCAATTTTACCTAATTAACCCTACCTAATTAAGCCTAACCATAACCCTAAACCGAAGCATAACCCTCACCCTGACCCTAATTAACCCTAACCCTAATCCTAACCCTCACCCTAACCCTAATTAACCCCCAATTAACCCGGAACTAACCCTAACATCAATAATAACACAAAAAAAAGTATAATTATAAGTTCAAAATGGAAATCAACTCACATCACTTGTAGTTTTGCCGGCAGATGGAGCTCGACGAGGTGGAGGAAGTCGGGGACGGAGCTCGACGAGATCCTCTAGTGGGGATGAGCGTGCGTATGGTGACGAGACAGAGATGGAGGCGGCGGCTGACGGGAAATTTTGCCGACGAGAGGTGGAGGATGCGGCTGACGAGACAGAAGTGGAGGAAGCGGGTGATCGATCGGCATGTGGGGGAGTTGGTGAAGAAATTAGGTGGCGGTGGAAATTACTAAGCTTTATTTTTTTATATATAAATATCCCTTTGATGCCCTTACAGATTAATCCGTAGGGCCTTCTTTTACGGCTCCGTAGGATGAAATAAAAGATTATATTTTAATATTTTTTAATTAATCCGTAGGGCACCGTAGGGGCAAACCGATGGCCCTACGGATTAATCCATAACGGCAATAAAAAATTGCCCCTACGAATTCCTATCTCCGCAGGGACAACCCCTTATTATAGTAGTGAGAAATAGAGAGAGGAGGGAAGAGAATAATGAAGAAAAGAGACCTTAGGAGGCTTTTTCGTTAGATAGCGTCGAAAAAATACATGCTCCACTGTTTTTTCCGGTGATCGACACCCATTATCATCATCTTTATCATGTAAGACACGGATATATCAAATTTCATTTGATTCCACTGTTTTTTCACCATTGAATTAGCAATTAAAAAGTTTTATTGTTGGTAAACCGTTAATTTTGCACCCACTAAATCGATGTGAAAAAGTGATGGAATAACATGAAATTTGGTGTATCCACATCTCACACGATAAAGATGGCGATGAGTGTCGGTCGTCAAAAAAACCGTGGATCGCGTACTTTTTCGACGCGAGGAAATTCCCTCCTAGGTCACCTTTCCTCCATTATTTCCGCACGCACAGAGAGATGCATCATACGTGTAAAAAATCAAGTATTGTTATACTTTGATTGACACTTACCAAAAGCTTAAGCTGTTAGCTTGGGGAGTATGAAATCGTATGTCAAACAAGCAGGAAACACTTTTGGTACATTTAACTGTTTGCACTAACCGATAAAAGGATCATTTCTTCATGCAAAACCAAAAGCAATGGGACAAGTGATTCAGCAGTAAAATGTACGTAATAGATTGTTACCCAAAATACAAAAGATGATGAAATCACAGTGACTGCTCGTGACATTGTTTGTTCCCAGGTTACAACAATATCTGAGCACACAACTAAAGTTCCATTTCCATCTTTAAACTAGCAACCAGTGGTTAGTAAATAATAGAAGACGGGCAGGTCTGATCAAAGCTTGCTTTGAAGTTATTTTTGTCAAAACCGGTTAAAATATCCACCGTTCTTAATATAATATATGAGCCGTTAAGATTTAGTAAATAAATAAATATATCCGGCCGTCCAGATATCACACCACGGGCCGTGAATAACAAGCTTTGATAAAAAAAAAGTTTCAAGCCAGGTTTAACCTGGCCCGTGGGGCCTCATAAACGGGATTTAGAACTTCTTTAGAAATTGCATTGATTCATTTTCCACCTGTCTCAATCTCACTGATTAAATAGCTCATATTAACGTAACAAACAATAACTCGATATTGTATAGAAAGTAATGTGCTTGTATTCTTCTACTTTACTCTTCTTTCAAGCTTCATCCACAATTTATTTTTCCCTCAATGAAATTTCCTCACATGTTTTTCTTTTGCATATATATCTAGCATGTATATGCATGTCATGGACCTTGGCCTACAATATAGTCCTAGTTCCAATTCCATGTCTTTAACCTTAATTTCAAATATTGTTAGGTACCAAAAATTTGGCCCCTTGGTATATGGCCTAGTGCTCAAATCCCAACTTGTTAGATATAAAACCATTGGGCATAGAGTCAAATATAATAGAGATTCGCCTCATCATTATTTTCATGTAAAATGTATTCATGTATTGCTTGCATTGACGCTAAAGGTTACTCCATCACCATGTGCATTGCTCCTTGTATTTAACTGGTACATATATGGCTCTGGACTTTTATGTGTTTGATTGTTATAAAACCTTTCTCATGTATACGAAAAATAAGATAATATTAGATTACTGAGCTTGATGGTTGTAAAACCTTTCTCATGGAAGGACCTTTCCCCGTTGGTGTTTGGATGTTATTCATGAAATCTATATTATGCTGAAGAAACGTAGACATATCAAAAATTGAATATGAAAATGGACAAGAACAAGTTTTATAATGTCCATATAGCTACACGTTTTCTGTATATCTGATGCATATGAGTTTAATTCGAAATAGAAATAGACATGCTCCACATGAATTTGATATTTGTATCATACAGGAAAACACGGGTCGAACAAAATGGGACTTCTTGCTCCCTTGCAACTAAGAGAACCTCTTCAAATGTTGCAATATCAGTTGATCTTTTTTCCCCTAAAATGTTTCTAAAGCTAGGTTTGCCGCCCGGCATATCATGAAATTGTAGAGTAAAATCGATCTCGATTTATCCTTTTTTCAGAGCGAAAATAATGGTTCTCATGACACACGTGCATAGCACATGCATATTAATTGTTCTTTTTAAAGGGTGTGCCCTATCGTGCAAACAAATAATACCTAACCTTTGAACTTTCACCGCTCTCACAAAAATCAACCAGATTACTTAAAAAAATTTGGTAAAGAAAAAGAAACTTCACCCTTCCGCAATTCAAAAAAGTAAAATAAAAATAGTAAAAAAGAGAAAATAATGGTGGGTATTAAAATCAGAAACGGTGCTGCTACGTGCGTGGGGCCCATGCAAGAGAGAGAGAGAGAGAGAGCAGTGTTTTTTTAGAGAGAGAAACTTCAATATCGGGACAGCTAGCAATGAGACAAGAAACCTCACCTACCGTTTCAGCCTCTATTCATCCCTCATAATTCATCTCTTTCTCTTTCTCTCTCCTCACGTTCACACTTTCTCTCTCCTCTCTTTTCCTTTTTCCTTATATTTATTGTCTCTCTCTCTCTCTCCCTCCGCTCGTAGCTTAAAAGCTCTTTCCCATTTGCCCATCCCCTCTCTTTCTCCTCAACAAGCTTCATCCCTTCTTCCTCTCTCTCTCTCCTCTCTATCTCTATAACTCCACAACTCTCTACTATTAACTTGCACTTACCCAATTGAGCAAACTTTGATAATTTGTTGCAGGGCTTTACTTAGTTTCTAGAGAGAGGGGGGAGAGAGAGAGAATTTTGAAGAGACTTTTGCCAATTCGTGGTACAATTCTTTGCTCTCTTCTTCTTCTTCTTCTTCTTCATTTGTTTATTTTTTTCATAGGAGTCCTTTGGAAATAGCTTCTCTTGTTTAATTTCTATCTCAATTTTGTTTATTTTGGAAGTCCATTTGGGTAAAATTGAGATTTTTATTCTTGGGTCATTGCCCAAATGATCAAAAAAAAAATTCCTTTTCAAATTTCTACTCGTTTTTTATGTTTTCAAATAGGTTCTTTGCATTTTGACTATTTTCAAATCATTCCATATTTTTTTCCCCCAAAGGAAATTAAATGACACGAATTGGCTTCATATTTTGTTGTTCCACAAATACCCCTCATTCTTTTTTTCTTATAATTCACAACGGTGTGGTTTTACCAGGTTAAGGTTAGTAATAGTTCGAGGAAATGGAGTATACAGTGTCACTGACTTATGAAAATATTCATTGGTTCATGTGTACGGCAAGAAACATGGATGGATGAATAACATGTTGTCATGTGTCCCGTCATTAATACAGTGTCATTGTATATTCTGCATCCTCGAGTGATTTACATATATCCACCGTCCATTATTCATATCAGACGCACGAGTCCCAAAATTAATATTTTAATAAATGATGACTTAAATTACACTCTACTTTCCAATAATTCAATACTTGAAAGATGGAGCATTGGGCCCATTCCCCACTCATCGGAGTGGATGCGGTTACCATGATAATAGCACCCATGCTATTGCCATAATCCTTCCATATTCATCAAAAATCTCAATCAACGGTCCAGATTAGTGCCAAACATGGGGACTTTTGGTATTGGTGTATTCTACGAGCTTTGCACGTAGGATTTATGGTCCAGATCCAAACATAGCACCCCTGCTATTATTCTTTTCATGCCGCCACTCTTTTTCCATGCCCCCTCCGTCAAAATATTGAATCATGAGGTGTCATGAACCAGTCAAGCCCCTTCATGTGCAAATTAACCTAACAATTTGAATTTAAATTCATATTCAAATAACTAGGTATATGCCTAATACACTTCCTGAATACAACGAATATGTCAACATTGAATTGAATGCGGCTAATTTCTATATTTAGTTATATCCATTTTTACATTTTCAAGCTTGCCTACATTGAAAATTTGTCCCAAAAGTAGAGGAATCTTTATATGGTATCATACAATTGGACAAATTATGTGCTATGATTTATGATTATGCAGTTTCCTTGTTACAGAGAATTTAGATTTTTGGCAATGGCTATGAATGGTTACGTCGATGTCGATGAGATGATGTGCGACGGACTTTTTGATAATATTGAGGATTTTTTGGACTTCTCGGGCGATGATGAAGTCTTGGGAATGGAGTCTGCTGGTAACGGAAGCGGCAACGGCGATTCACAGATGCCTCCGGCCGTTGGTGCAGAAAAAATATCCGAGTTGAAGAGTGAATGTCGAGTTATGACCACTTCCCCTTTGGAGGAGAATGGAATTGTAAGTTTTTCTTAAAAATACCTTTTCGTTGATTTTCATAATTTTCTCAAATTACCAGGTGCAATCTTCATATCGATTAAGAAGATTATTTGTGGACGACATGTTTATATGATTTTGAAAAGGGAAAAAAACACTTTGTCCAGAAAATTGATAGCTGAAATTCGATGCATTCTACTTGCATATGCCACCAATTGGGCTTTAGATCAATTGGTACCAATTTGCTCTCCAATGTGAGAGGTGGCAAGTTCGATCCTAGAAGAGGGTTGATTTCAAAAAATAAATTTTGCACATGCCAAAAAAATATATAAAATGAATATGACAGAATAGTTAAAATCATGCACCATAAAGGATGGCTATAGGTGAAATCTTCAGTTTCAAACATAGTTTTTTGTCAATTCAATCCACAAAGTTTTGCACTATTGTTCAATGTCATAGTAAAAGTAAATCTTATTTTTTTCTTAAATTTTCCTTCCTAATTTGTTGATATCACAAGTTTTTACATTCTTTTTCTTGCACTCAATTGATAACCATAATTTTCAGATTCCTAAACCTGTCTGCTTCTTTCAATGTCCAGGACGAAAACATCAACATCGGTGAAGACTGGGTCTCCAATTTCCTCAACAACTGTAATTTCGACATCGACTTCCCTTCGGCCGCTGCCATAGCTATCCCCACCCCCGGCAACGGTTACATCAACAAGGAGGAATTCCTATTCCAAGAGACCACCACCGTCATCGATAAGGATGAATCCCTGTTCCGGTCCTCTAGTCCGATCTCCGTGCTGGAACCGAACAATCTTAGCGATACTGACAAGGGCAGTATCTCCTCCTCATCGTCATCGTCATCCTCCTGCATCTCCAGCACCAACGAGATCACCAACAGTGCTTCACTGGCGCCTGTAGGGCCCACCATGTCGGTAGTCCCCGCCAGGGCCCGTAGCAAGCGCCCCCGCCGCGCCGCACACATCACAGCGCCCATTCTGCCTCCATCTGCCGGTGGACCTCCAGCCGTCCCAACCCTACTTCCGGACTGCGAGAGTTTCGGGGAGTCGTGCCCCCCAGCTCATCCAAAGAAGAAGAAGAAGAGGACAAAAATGCTCGCAGCTGGAGACTCCGGTTCCGAGAGCGGCGGGAGCACGGTGGGGAGGAAGTGCCTGCACTGCGGGATACAAAAGACCCCGCAGTGGCGTGCAGGGCCTATGGGACCGAAAACGCTTTGCAACGCATGCGGGGTGCGGTACAAGTCCGGACGCCTGTTCCCGGAGTACCGCCCTGCAGCTAGCCCGACATTTGTGCCGAGCATTCACTCGAATTCGCATAAGAAGGTTGTGGAGATGAGGATCAAGGCTAACGGCAACAAGCATGCACCATTGCCCCAATGCCCAGCAGCAAAGAACTGTGATCTTCTTGCTTACATACATTAGCTCTAGTGTAGGGGTGTGAGTGAGATGATAAATATTTTTTTTTAGGGTGTGATTTTGATTATTGAAATTTCTCTTATATCATTTCCTTGGTTTTAGAGGCTCCCCTTAGTTTTGTACAGGAATAGAATTAGAGGAGAAATTGAGCAAATAGAGGAGGGCGAAAAAAGACTTAGGATGAGGTTTAGATGGTGAAGAAGAAAAGGGGAGCCATATAAAAAAAGAAGTTGTAGTTTGATATTTCAGCATGTTGTATTGAATTGAATTCTTTTTGCAGTTGAATTGATTATTAGAGAAAATACTATTTGATGGTTTGATTTTATAACTAGTGTTTTTCTTTCCCTTATATCCTCATGATTTTACTTTCCGTCGTAGAAAATTACTATTGGCTGAAATATCAAACTACAACTCTTTTTATGATTGGTGGAGCCCTTCATCGCGTACTATAGGCCGAAATATCAAACTACAACCTCTTTTTTTATGATTGGTAGAGCCCTTCATCGCATTAACCGGAGACTCAAGCATCTTGGTGAGTGTCGGTAAGGGCCAAAGCTCAGGAAAAATAGAGTTCTTGGTGAGATGTCGGTAAGGGCCATAGCTTGGGAAAAATAGAGTTTTTCCGTAAAGAAATGGAGTAAGAAATTTATTAGGAGCAAGAGAATTTATCGAAGTTGTGAAATCAGTATCAGAACATTTCACATGGACAGCTTGAGTTAGTTGGGGGAATATGGCTGTGATTGAGATAGACAGGTGAATGCTTCAACTTGATTTTAATGAGCCTTTATATCTTTGTCATCTTCTTTGTTAGTTGGTAAATGATTTTCTTCAGAGAATTCACACAAACAGATTTGGTTTATGAAGTGTGGGTGGTGGGTGGGTGGCGGGGGGGGGGGGGGGGGTTAAAAGATAAAGATATACATGGTCCCAAATAAATTTGTTTCCTAATTGGAAAATGCTACCTTGTTAGGTGATGGCTTTTGAAATTTGATGTACATCAACCTAATGAATTAGGTTAACCATTAAGTTTGGTATAACTCCCCTGTTATATATATATAATTTTGGGTGAGGGAAAAGGCAATCAGCATCTCAAGAAAGCAAACTCTCAACATTGATTTGTATGCAATTCTAATAGCGATGATGAAGAATCACATAATGCTCCATTTTATCATCTCTTAAAAGTAATATATTATGCACTAAGTAGTTGTTTATGGTATTAGTAGCTAGGTTAGTGATTTGCATAAGTTAGCTGAAAACCAACATAAAACTTAGTTAGACATCTATAAAATATATGCAGTGTTTGTATACCTAAATTTATCACCAGGTTGATAAAACTGTAGAAACTTTGATATTGAACTTTAGATAAGAATGATGGGGTATGATCAAAATATACACTATATTACATTCAGTGAAGCACCTCTGCTGAAAATATAGATATACATAAGACAGAAATTCTGCAAAAGAATGAAAATATAAGATTTCATTAAACATTTTACGCCGTAGGGTGAGTGAGCACCGAAGTTCACCAAGATGGTATCAAGCCGGCTTTAGAAGCATCTAAATGATTTAAACGACAAGTCCCGAGAAGGAATTCTGGGAGTTCTTCTTCCGTGTTCCCCTGCAAATTGATCGATTCTCGTTAGAACCCGCTCGCATTTAAGGTTAAGAGTTTTGGTGCGGTGGCAGAGATATTTAGACTGGAACCAAGGAACCGAGGTCCAAATCTTACTGGGTGCAGATTTTAAAAAAAAGAGGATTTAAAAAGGCTAAACTTTACTAAACTTCCACACTTTGGAAATTAGAAGAAACTACCAAACAGTACCTGGTTTGTTCTTTCCTCAGAGAATTGCATCTGTATTTTACTAAACTAACACGATGGCACTTAAAAGATTTGTTAACACTGTCATGACAGTTTAATAAAAAGAAACTAAAGCGCTAATATGAATTTTTTTTGTAGTTACTGTAATTTCTGAAGTCGTTGGTAGTAGAGCTACGACTTATGAGTATGTAAATTAGCGAAATCACGCCTTTAAATAATACTGTTGTGCAAAAACCTAGGTATCAGCACATAACCTGGAAAGCATTTAGAGGATAAAAAAATATATATCGAGGACGTCACAACAAATTCAGATGTTGGTTGGTGTAATGGCAGCGAAAATAAAGTTGTTGTGGAGGTTCAAGAATATATTGATTTTCTCAACAGTTACAAAAGCTTATGACTCCAAGATGCATAAAGTAGTTTTTTTTATTATACCTGAACTAGAAATGCCATTTCGATGACCAGATTGTTCAAGTAACCAAGGACAAGGCTCACCACTCCCCGAGCAACTGTTGACGAACCGATATCAACACCAAGCTGAAAATCACGTATAATAAAGTCAGGTTCTTTTAGTTAAAAAGGAGTGATATTTCAGCATTCAAAAACTGGAGCAATGCATTTGTTTTGAAGGAGGTCAAAAGAATGAGTTATAACTTGTCATGATTACATGCTATATGATGGTCACCAATAGAGCATTAGCTCTTGCGGTGAAACTTTCCTCTACAAAGTGTAAGGGGACTGATTCCCGAAGGGGTCGCATCTAAAAATAAATATCTGATACTATATGACGGTTCAGAAAAACAATACAATTTGTTACTTAGGGGTCAGTTTGAGGACTTTGAGCCTTTTCCTTGATTTAGTAGCCTCACTCGAAGTGTTTTGATCAAACACCCCTTTCTCATTGACCAAAACCGCACATAACACTCGAATACTACTCTTGAAATCTCAGGCCGATCCTGATCCGAGATGGCTGTTTCCGATCACAAAAATGACCGTCCAAGTTCCAAGACTGATACCGTCCGATACCAAGTAATATTGAGTTTGCCAATTGATCAGTGGGGCTTTAGTGTTAAGGTTATTGATAATTAGTGGGTTTGTAGAAGGGCTAATGGGTTCCATCAACGGTATAATGGGTTTATTATAGGTTATTATGGTTAATTTGACACTGTTAATAGTTAATATGACTTTACACATCACTATCACTAAAGAACTTGCCAAACTGTAATGGTTTACCTGAGCAGCTTATGTTTAAAAAAATCCAATTTGTTACAAAATCTATTTCTCAAACAATATAAAATCATACATTCCCGTTCAGATACGGCCGAGAGTGCTGAATCTAATCCTAAAAGTGACCGTCCGGTTACAGTCCCAATACCGATATTTTAAACATTGCTCTAAATAACAAAATAAACTAATTCTAGAGTTAAATTACACATCTATTTTTTACTAGGTGGATTGTGTAAAACTATCGAACAATGTTACAGATTTGAATAGTCCAAGGCGGTATTTGCGCCAATAAGTCTCTTAAAGGTAAACTACACATATTAGTCAGGTCTTGGTGTCTGGATTGGGGTGCGTAGAGTGCGATAATCATCTGTGTCTAGAAATTAGCAGCTTTTGTTGCAAGTATAAGTATATATAAAGACGGCAAATTATTTTAATCCTAGTGGAGCATTATCCCTGGGCTCATTCAATATTAAATCAATTTCTATATTGAATCTGATTAGTAACTGCAAAAGTTTCAGCATGTGATCATTTCTCAGTTTACAAGCTATGATTTATGAGAAGGATTTCGATGTTTTGACAATATAGAGGTGGATTTTTTTAGTGTTGTGTTAATTTTTCAATCCTTTCAAGTCATTTCAATGCAATAATTACCATGTATCGGTTATTGACTTATTGGCGATCCTTTCGGCATTGTGCTTCACTGGAACAAACAAAAAAAAGTTTTTACCTCCAAGTAGTTTTTCCCCTGAAAGTAATTTATTTCGAGCGCTTGACCCACCAAACAAGCTTTTTTGCCCACACTTTGCTTTACTATCCACGATCCCTATATTCACCATTTGAATCACACTTAGCATAATGCATGAAACAAAAGTAAGCTTCATTTATGTTAATCACATAAACTCACCTTAGATATGTAGGGGATGAGCTTAAACCTCGAATTCCTATACGCATCATCTCCTTTGACAAAGCTTTGTAACAGTGGAACATCTTCCATCGGTGTATCCATCATATAATATAAAGCAAGACTATATGTGGTTGAGCCTGGGACCTGCATCCAAGATTTGCTGTAAGCAATAAGAAAATTAAAGGCACCTGGTTTATATAAGGATTAATACCATATGCTACACGCTTACGCGTCATCTATATCTCATTCAACAGTTATAATCCATCGACTGATTTAGAATCGATCGGCTATAGAGAAACGGATACGAATATAAATACTGGACGAGATGATGAAGGATGTGCAATTAACACTTTTCTAAGAATCGCTATGTATCTTCATTGATGTTGAGATGAAAGACACCAATCACCTGTATGTTCACTATAAAGAAAAACTCGTTGCCACCATGTGCAGCATACTTCTGCAATACTCAAAACATACATCTTGTGAGTTTGTGAGAGGAAAATCAAGGGGAAATTTGTTAGTCAACAATTCACAAGTATGATCCTCAAGGTACCAATTTGTCAAAAATAAAAAATAAAAGAATACACCCTCAGGGCAAGGTACCTGAACAATGCCCCCGGGTCTTCCTGCGAGATCATCTTCCCTCTTATCGGACTTTAGCCAATCAGCACCTACCATTTTCATCAAAGTACCATTGGCTTTGATCTGTTTGAAGAAAACTATCACGTTTAGACTAAAACAGAAGTTGAGAACATGAGATGCATCTTATAACAGAGTTGCGATTTATGAGAGCATATATCTTTACAGTTATAGTTCTTTATGTCACAACTGCACAACTGAGATGTCTGCCATAATATAGATCTAATGGACTAAAAAAGACTTGAAAACTTTAGTAGCTACCGGTTTGAGGAGGGAAGGAAGAACACCCTAGTTATGTGTGCTTGAGTAGTTGTGGTAGCAGTAGCAGATGGATGAGTGTGAAATTAAGTGCAATATGCAATGTTTCAAAAGCGGCTAAAACAAGCCGATACTCCAACTGAGATAAACGCTTAAGCGCTTAAGCGGACACTCAAAAATTGGAGGCTAGCCCACTTAAGCGATCACTTTGAAATTGGAGCTAGCCTTTCAACCAGTTGCCTATCCTTCAGCTTCTAGTTCATGACTTGTGCACACAAAAAAGAAGATGAAGAAGCAGCAAACTCTACATTGATTCAAATACCATAAAAGTTTTGCTATGCGCATAAATGGTGATTATTATAATCAAATCACTAGAAGGTTATTTTCTAAAAGCAGCCATCTGGACAGCCGATGCAATTTTAGCACAATTGGTGTTGTTGATACAATTAGAAAATCCATAGAAAAGAGGAAAACATTGACCATCTATCTTATATCTATATAATATATATAAAGCTAGATGAGAGAATATTCTTGGAATATTTCCTTATTTAGCTTAGACTTCAGTGGAAAAATTGTTATCTAGCCCCTATTTAATTCGCTTACTGTATTTGGGTCATGGAAAATTTTTTAGTGACTCCTTACTCAATATTTATAACTTTCTAATCTTATACAGTTAGGCTTCTATGGTGGAAAAATTATGTTCGCCTCCTTTAAAACCTCTTTCTATTTTTCTCCCAAACACTTCAAGTTTTATTGGCAAAATATTGAAAATTTTAACGATTTTTGTGTGCGCATGCAAAATATTGGAAAATCGAAAAAGAGAAAATTCTAACATTTTTGAAAAATTCACTATTTTCGTGTGCTATAGCATAAAATGTTGAAATTTTGAAGGGAACAAAAAATTTTACGATTTTTTGAAAATTTTACGATTTTCATAGCATGCATATTTTGAAAAAAACAGAAGAAACGGATAATTTGACATTTTAAATAATTTTGTGATTTTCTTGTGCCACATGTAAAATATAAGAAAAGGAAAGAAAATAGAAAATATCGACTTTAAAAATTTCGCGATTTCCGTGTACCATAGGAAGCAAAAAATATTGAAAAACCGAAGACAACAGAAAATTCTTAAAATTTTTGAAGATTTTATGATTTTCGTATGCTACAACAAGAAAAATATTGACAAACCAAAAGAAAACATAAAATTTTGAGATTTTTGAAATTTCACAATTTTCGCGTGCAAAATATTGAAAATTTGAAAACAAAAAACTTTAGGATGTTTTAACTTTTCGTGTTGCCAGGGTCCTATGTAGAGTGTTTTTCACCACCCTATTGAGATAGAAATGTGCTCGCTTGTCAGGCCTGTACAGATTCCTCCTGTCTAGGGTAGGCTAGGGTTCATTAACTGTGAGGATCATAATCTCCGGCAGCCGCGGATAAAACTGCCGTTAATTACCCCTCGCTCCGAAGCAAGAAAACCTCCGATTAAAGGGTCGTGCGAACTATGTGAACTCAATTTGGAATGGACGTGTTTGAAAAAATAAATGTAAACGGGTTTATCTCATTTTTATTTTATTTATTCATTTTCATTTTTTATGTTTGTGTTATTTTATTTTATTCCGAAAATTCATGGTTCAAACTAATAAAAACTTTGAAAACACAAAATGAGATATGCTGCAATCATTATAAGATATTGGGAAATTTTGTACCATAACCCAGAAACCAATGATACATCACATACATTGTAAATAGCTTGGGCAGTTGACCTAGCATCATGGAGCTATTACCAAAGTTTTTGTATTCGAAGAAACACTGCAACTTCTAAGCCTTGTTTAATTGTTTTTTATTATTATATTTTTTTTAATAGGAGGGGGGCCTTCCCCCAATTTGGGAACGTCCCGGAACATGTGGCCCTCCTTTGGGGAGCAGGTCTCCGAAGTCTCGGGAGAAAGGTCCCTGACCCTCCCTCTGGGGGTGGGTCCCGAAGCTTTAGGAACCTCCCCCTCTTAGGGGAAGGATCCGAGGCTCCGGCCATTTTTTTAACTAATATTTTTTTTGAAACTTTTAATGATATATATATATATATAATTTTATATCTTATTTGATTTTGTCAACGGAACGAAACACGCGGATTTCGATGAAATTTTGGCTGATTAACAGCTAGATCTGTCGATTTATCGCGTGTAAAGGTCAAGTACGGAAAACTTCGCACCCACCAAAAAAGAAGAAATACAGACCAAAATCCGCATTCTAAAGAGAAATACAAACCGCAATCCGCATTCCTGAAGGTTTCCCTAAGGAAAAATCCCAAAGGCTTTCTCTTTGATGGGGTCACCCTCAACCGTATCCGAATTGGGTCCTAAAAATAATATCTCGTGAATTTGCAAGGTTCTGGATCCTCAAGCAAAAAAAGAGCCCCCTTCCCTTTCTGGATTTTTTTTCTTTGATCTTGATGAACATGGGAAATCAAAAGGGAATCTCTCTTTTTAAGGTATGGGTTTTGATGAATAGGAAAAGCAACACAAAGAGATCTGTCCTTTTTTTATTGGGTTTTGAAAATCAAATGGATTTTCAGTAAAAAAAAGTACGAACGTTAAAGAATTTTCTCTTATAAAAGTAAGTAGAAGCAAAGAAATCTTTTGATGCTAAAAAACAAACAGATCGTTAGATTTTCAATAAAAAAAAATTTTAAAAGGCGAATAAAAATCATTGATAGGGAGGCAGCGAAGGACAAGAAGAGGATGGCTCAAAACCTTAGAAAATTTTAGGGGAGAATTATTATTCTTGATTTCATCATAAGGTTGGCATTTTATAGCCTTCACACTTTTCATTTGGGCCCCTTAGGCTTTACAATTTTGGCATTTTGCCCATTATTTTACATTTATTCATAAAAAATACATTAAATTTATTTATTGCATAATCTTTTTCTTCTCTTGGCATGGGGGCCAACTCCTTGCTTGAACTTGACTCGAGTCTGCTTGACTCAGAGTCGGGCTTGGGCCCACTTTTACGGGTGTTGACTTTGACTTTCCAGATAAAGGGGTGTAAATTTTGACCCCAACACCCCATTCATCCGAAGTCTCAATCATTCGGTTAAGATTTCTTTATTCTCTTAGGTTCTTAGCAGCAACCGACAACTTTTTCTTCTTTTACTTTACATATTTATTGTCTTCTTGAAACCGGAAGTTCTCAAAAAGCTTGAGCAAGTAAAATATTGAAAAACCAAGAAAAACACAAGAGAAACGGACTTTAGGCAGAGTCGATTAAAAGAAGAGATAAGGACAAAAGACAGATTGATGGAGATAACTCAACATTATTTCGAGTTGTACTAGGATGGGTTAACTTTTGGTTTACCCTTCATAGAGATCTTTCTATGAAGTCATCAAGTCTTGTCTACTCCGGCTCCATAGCAAATGGTATCTTTTTCTGGGTTTATCTTTCTTGCACCCTAGCTACTTTCGTAGGTAAGTACATTACCATATGACATGCATGAGCTAGCATATTAAGACAAAACACGTTTCTAAGGTATGTGTTATATTGGTATAAAAATGAACTCTAATATTTTACCATTCAGACATACCACAAAAGTTTGATATCCTCAACTCATCCTTGATCTAAATTTATATCCATGGGAAGCTAAAGATTTTGTTGCAGTGCTTTTGTACCTTGAAATGTGAGCCTTATATCTACGGTTGCATCCGGATTCGGATCCGAATATCAACCGGATGCGGATTCGGATTTTGATATCCGTCCAGATACGGATATATATTTAAATATTCTCATATTTGTTCAAATTTCATGATTTTCATGTGCTATATAATGAAGAAAACGGTTGAAAATTTCATGATGTTCAAATTTCATGATTTTTATGTTCTTTTATGTTCAAATTTCATGATTTTAGCATGCAAAATAATGAAATAATGAATAAAACGGTTGCAAAATTAATTTTCCTATGCTAAATATCATGCAAAATATCGAAAAAGTGAAGAAAATATTAAAAACTGAGATTTCTCAAAATTTTACGATTTTTATTTGTTATAGAAACAAAATGTTGAAAACTGAAGAAAAAAGAAAATTTAGGATTTTTGAAAATGTTTCAATTTTCATGCTTTACAGCAAGCAAAATAATAAAAACCCAAAGAAAACAAAAAATTTTAAGATTTTTGAAAATTTTATTATTTTCATGTGCTACATATATAGCACAAACAATTTGTAAACCGAAGAAAAAAAGTCTGAAATTTTTTAAAAGTTGGTTATTTCTGTGCACTATAGAAGCAAAATATTGAAAAACGAATGAATTTTTTTTTTGGTTTTTTAAAAATAAGTTCGTGATCTTTGTGTACGCAAGCAAAATATCGAAAAACCAAATAAAACAGAAAATATTGAGATTATTGAAAAAATTCGCGTTTTTTCACGTGTTATAGCAAGCAAATATTAAAAAAGAACTTGTTGCATTTTTGAAAATTTCGCGATTTTTGTGTGCTAAGCAAGCAAAATATTGAAAAACCAAAGAAAACGAAAAAAACTTCTTTTTTAAAGAAAATTACGTAATTTCACGTGGTAGCATGATGTTAAAGTTATTTTTGAAGTAGAGTTTAAAATTAAAGAAGAGTTGGAGTAATGAGCTTTTACACATCGGCTTTTAATGATAAGTGGGTTCCAACAATAAGACTCAAACCTTGTTGAGGTTTGACCCGTCTTATATCTTATGCCTATATGTTTCATTTGTTGTTTCCAATATGAGACTATTTTTAAAATCACATCATTTGGTTTTTACTTTCAACACTCCTTACGTATAACCATCACATTTTTTGGTATGGTTGTCACGTGGAAAGTATGAATAGAGTTAGTGTAACAATCATTTTTTCTTAGTATGGTTATCACGTACAAAATACGAGAAGAGTTACGCGTAACAATCACTTTTTGTTGGTGTGGTTGTTATGTGGAGAATCGAGCCATTGGCACTGATACCATGTAAAAATTATTTTTAAAAAAGTAATGTAGAGTTTAAAATTAGAAAAGAGTTGGAGAAGTGATGGGCTTTTACACATGGGCTTTTAATGATAAATAGGCTCCAACAATAAATCTCAAGCCTTGTTGAGATTTGACACATCTTATACCTTATACCTATGTGTTTCATTTGTTATTTCCAATATGAGACTATCTTTAAAGTCACATCATTTGGTTTTTAGTTTCAACACATGCAAAATATTATAAATTTGAACGAAACAAATAATTTTGGGATTTTTGCAAATTTTGCGATTGTCATATGCTAAATATTTAAAAACTAAGAAAATAGAAAATTTTGAGATTTTTGAAAATTTTATGATTTTCGTATGCTATTGCATGAATAATATTTGACAAAAGGAAGAAAACAAAAAATTTTGAGTTTTTAAAAAAAAATTACAACTTTTTTGTCTATATCATATTGAAAACTGAAGAAAACAAAATATATTTTATTTTTGAAAATTTCATGATTTTCTTCTCTCAAGGAAAGCAAAATATTGGAAAACTGAAGAAAACAGAAATTTGTCATTTTTAAAATTTACCAACATTCATGTGCCATATAGCTTTCAAAATTTTGATAATTTAAAGAAAAAAATTGGGATTTTTGCACATTTCATAATTCTTGTGTACTATAACAAGCAAAATATTTTAAAACTGAAGATTTTTTTTAGATTTTTAAATATTTCGCAGTTTTCGTATGTATTGAAAAGCTGAAGAAAAATGCCGAAGTATTGGCAAGTTAATCCTTCATATGTTTTACATATGAAGTTCATAAATATGAGATATTACAACTTATAAATCATATAAAAATAAACTTTTAAATTAATATGATTTTTCTAGACTATGGACTTTTTATCCGCTCAATGTTTGCTAGTAAGAATACAAATGTATATTGGCCATAAGTATACAAATGAATGAAATATGAACTTACCTACAAAAAGCTGTCGAAAAAAATCGATACAATAGGAAAAATAAGAGATTGAATGAAAAACATAGGAAATAAATGAGAACAAATGTCAAGACTCGAGCAGAAATAGAAAAAGAAAATAATTATTGTGGTTCAAAGCGTTAGCCGGCATTGTTTGTGTTTTGGAGAAGCCATATGGGATTTATTGGATCGTCATTGAATGTGATAAAATTGATAATTGATAATAAACAATAAAGATATAAATTTGATTAAAAATAATAATAATAAACAATAAAGATATAGCTTTGTGAAGAGATTAAAGAAGAAAGCGAAATGTTTATAAATTTAATCATTTAATTAAAGCCATTATTTTACATATGTAACAATCCAAGTTTTTTTTAATCCCACCTGTTTTGTCATGTCAAAAAAAAAAAAGAATATTTGACAATACTACAAGCTATTCTTCTATAATATACTTCTTATAAAAGAGAAAATTGAGTAAATAAAAGATGTGCTTAAGTCGGCTTTAATGGACAACCAATGCAAATGAATAGCTTAAGTAGAACTTTACACACTTGGATGGAGGGTTTTAGGAAGTGAACACGGACCAAAGTGTCAACGAGTATGGTGAGGCACACATTGAATTTAGAGTGACACCATTAGCTCTACATGAGTGTTAGCCTGGTAAGGATTTCAATCCTCAAGGGGAGTATATCATGATCTCATAACCAAATGTCTAGACAACACAACAACAACTGAGCCTTTTATCCCAAGCATATGGGGTAGGCTACATGAACCAACATGAGAATCACGCCGGGTCCAGCACATGAATTCTCTGCCTCCACTCACTCCTATCGAACAATATACTTTCATTGAGTCCTTTGGCAACCATATCATTTCGTATCACCTCCATCCATGCTTTCTTCGGTCTCCCTTTTGCCCTTGCCCATATCGAGAGTATCTACTCGTCAGACCGGTGCTTCCATAGGTCTGCGTCGCACATGACCAAACCATCTTAGCCGGTTTTCCCGCATCTTCTCCTCCACAGGGACGACACCAACTTTTGTACGGATATCCTCATTACGCACCTTATCTTTTCTAGTGTTACCGCACATCCAACGAAGCATGCGCATCTCCGCTACGTGCATCTTCTGTGTATGATGCTTCTTAGGAGCCCAGCATTCTGTACCATATAATAAGGCAGGCCGAATAGCGCTCCGATAAAACTTCCCTTTCAATTTTAACGGAAAGTTACGATCACACAAATCCCTGTTGCACTCCTCCATTTCAACCAACCAGCTTGGATTCTTTGATTAACATCACTATCGATCTTCCCATTCTTTTGGATGATGGAACCTAAATATCTAAACTGATCGTTCGGTGATCTCTTGCCCTTCCAATGTTATACCAATATGGTTTTGACTTCTCTGGTTACTAAATTTGCAATGCATATATGCTGTCTTAGACCTGCTCAATCTGAATCCCCAAGATTCCAATGTTTGCCTCCATAATTCCAATTTGGCATTAACCCCTGCTTTCGTCTCATTTACTAAAACAATATCATCAGCGAATAGCATACACCAAGGTACCTCATCTTGGATAGTTCTAGTAAGCTCATCCATCACGATGGTAAACAAGAATGGACTTAATGCAGATCCTTGATGTAAACCAATAGTAATCGGAAAATCACTCGTTAAGCCGCCGCAAGTTCTGACATTTGCCACTACTCCATCGTACATATCCTTGATTATGTCAATATACTTGACGGGGACCCCCTTCTTCATCATTGTCCCCCATAATACCTCTCTAGGTACCTTGTCGTACGCTTTTTCTAAATCAATAAATATCATATGCAAATCTCTTCTCTTCTCTCGAAAACGCTCGACAAGTTGACGAAGCAAATGAATAGCCTCTGTCGTTAATCGTCCAGGCATGAACCCAAACTGGTTTTCTGTTATCTTAATATCCTTCCTTAGCCTGTGTTCAATCACTCTCTCCCAAAGTTTCATGGTGTGACACATAAGTTTTATTCCCCGGCAGATCTCATAACCAAATGTCTAGAATTGAATAGTAAAAACTAATTGTAGTTAGTGTTTTGAGTAACGGCAGAATAACTCTGTTTACACCAAAATTCAGTTGGATAGCCGACAGACCACGTAAACCGCCCCTTTAGCCGACCATGTTTAGGCGAACCTTGTTGTATAAGGCCGAGAAACGGCCCAAGCATGCAACATGCAACGGCCCGGACTTTAACGTGTATTTCTTTTGTGTTTGGCCACCGTTTTGGCCGGTTGTACAAAAATAACGATGATATCAATTAGTCAATTGTTTCTATCATGCTCTGCCTTGTTGCAATAATTATGATGTTGTGATGAATGTATGCGGTCTATAATTTAGTTCAATGCTCCTAACCGGTGGGTAATAAGCCTTTGTGGGTGGAATTCACTAAGGGAAGATCGTTCTCCTCTTCCCCTAAAAAGACATAATTTAATAGGGAGACATGTTTGCTTTAAATATCTATTCATAGTTTGTAGGCGCCAACTGTTGCAATTATAGAAAATATTTAGACACAACAAACTCTATAGAATGTGCTTTTCTAGTGGTACTAAAAGTGTGACCTCCTCAAAAGTCCCCGCTTGGGTATTAAACTCCAGTTAGCTGTGCTTTTTCGTGCAAACTAAACATTACCTAGGAAGGAGACCTTGTAATTACACTTGGCACGTTCTGTTGCTAAAAATTTAGTAACCCTCTATAAAATAACTACATTCAAATCCTCATACACACTTTTCAATTCATATCTGAAATATACACAGTATGTTTAATCGTGGCACCGTCCTATGTTGCTGGAGAGACAGAGTGCTTACTTTCCATCCTATGTTTACATGTGCAGTCAATTTTGGATAGAAGTACACAATTTGGTGATTAAGTTAATTATTGCATAGACCAGAAAGTTTGAATTTGATCTATTAAAAAAAATGTGTATTAATTACATACCTCAAACCATTAGAAAGAATGCTTATATTGTGGTTGCTCATGTGTCTGGCTATGAAACTTCTTCTACTCTCCTAAAAGATATAGGACTTATTTGGTTTATACATGTATAAGTTAATGGTTGAAGAGCTTTATAAAGAACTAAAGTCCAACCGAAATTGGCAAGTAGCTATATTGGTTTAATGAGTTGCTTATTAGGAGCAAAATTTATTTAATATTAAACCTTTTAATCACATCACAACCATTTCCCGTCTATGATGCATTCATGTCTATGCCTGTGGTACACCCAGACGGCTTTTGGTTGGGTTTTCAGCTTGGATCTTTTATATCAGCACATGATTTTCATTTTTATACCACTTATCTTTGTATATATTCGCAATAGTGTAGAAGGATAGAAGATAAGAAATGTATGCTAAACAAGAAATGGCACTTACCTTGTGATTATCTTGTAAGTAGGTTTCACTACGTATCAAAAATGTTGAAGGATCTGAAGTTGCCCAAGTGCAGGCCATATTACAAGTTGAATCCTTTTGGAGTGTAGCTCCATAGCTACAAGGGACTGAATCTTCCAATACACTCTCTTGCAAATCCATATAACCCTTCTTTTGCACTGACAAAACAAGAAAAATAGTAAATTTAGACAAATATTAAAGCTGGAAGGGAACCAACATAATTTCATTCCAACAAACAGAGAGAAATTTAAATTTCATCAGACTCACCTGCAAGATCATGCAACTTTCTTACGAAACCTGCAGCTGTTGACAACTTATGTTGGCGCTGTTCCTATTGACAACAGAAAAATAATACAGTAAGGTCGATTTATGTACACGGATCACTGAGGATGCAAGCTTAACGATGTTATAACCTTGCTCAACCAGAGGCAAGACAAAAGCAACATGGACAGATCATACAAAAGCAATAACTGAACAAAAAGCTAGTTCACTGGAATTCAAACTGGGTTTTGCTAAGTCACACATGCTATTTAAATATATCGTAAGGAGTCGACAGCTGCAAATTCGCTTTTCATAAGAAATACATACACCAAGAAAAGGAAGTGTGCAGTCTAAGCACTAAAATTTATATCACAGCTTTATAATCGATCCGCAAGCAGAACAAATATAAATCTGGAAATATCCGTTAGATGAGGGAAGAAATTTTTGAGAACTCAGGAAAATGGGAAATTCACTATAGCCCGGAATATGTAACAGATGCAAGTAAAACAGCTCCATCAATTGAGAAGGTTTGGATATTCAAAAATTTACCTGAGAATGCATCATTGCATCTGAAGAAGGCCTCATGGCTTCATGTTGTTCGTATCCCAATTCATCAGGGAAGTCGAAGAATTCATCGGCGGGATCATTCAGTTGATGGAAGGATCCACTTGATTTTGCAGGTCTAAGTGAAGAATTTTGAGGCTCGCGGCTGGAATCTAAATTGCTACTGATCATGTCATTTTCTGATTGCACTCCTTCCTTTATGCCGTCGTTTTCAATTTTTGACAATCCAACGTCCCTCGCCAATTCGCCCGATGAGAAATCAAAATGTTGATAATTTCCAAGTTTTGCTCGAAACAATTCTCTTAGAGCTGGAAAATAAATATTGACATGTATCCATCAGCCACATCCACGGGATTGAAAAATATTTGTTTCGCCTTTAAAAAAAATCGATAAATTCAGAGGCATATATGCAAAAAGGAATTGACAAGTATCTTTATTTAACAGTCCTGATTGCAAATTCAAACTTTCATGAGGGCTTGTATCAAAGAGGATAAACTTTTTTTGTCTTTTTTTGGGGAAGGTTCCATGTGGCATTCAAGAAAACGGCCACATGGCACATATCAGACCGATGTGTCACCCAAATTCAAACGGTGAAACCCATATAAAATTTGCACCATAATCATAGAGATATATTACACAGCAAAGGTTAAGATTTCCCGAGTAGTGTTTACCTGCAACTCTCTCAAGCATCCGAATCGTTATGTATTTTGCTGAAGAGGTAAATAGATAAGATTTCCAAAATTTCCAATCAATTGCAAGCATGTGCTTGACAACCGATTGTTTTCCTTGGTTCACAGGAGAAATAACATATCCTCCGCCTATAACAAAGAATAAGATTAGTCATCTAAAACACATTTCAAAATTATCTGACTTGTATTCAATCTGATGTAATTTTCATTTATTTCCAAGTTCTCAGCATACTTTACTTTTAAGGCAGGCACGGACATAGCCTCTCTCAGATGGACATTGCTGATGGAACACTGAGTGGTATAAAATTACTGTGAAAAACTTAAGAATGTAGTTAGTTTATATATTAATATATGGATTTTTGTATATCACTCCTAAACTTAGATATTTCAATATATCACCCCCAAAACTTGATATTTCCGTATATCACCTCCAAAAACCAACCATTTTCTAAATAAAGCCACGGTCCCGTTCACATGTTATCAATTGAACCTGATGTCATGACTAAACTTATCATGGTTAGTTTAATAGCTTAATTATGCAATCCTTTCAAAAACAAGAGTGCTTTCCATTTCAGTACGGTGCTCTTTTTCACACCATTGAATTGTCAACACATCTCCAATATTGTTGGTTTGATAATATATTTTGAAATATAAAATTTATGGGGTGATATATGGAAATAGCTTTAGTTTCCGGGGATTTGGTATGTGTGCACTTTCGTGCGTGTGTGCGTGTATTAGTAGTGCGTGTATTAGTACGAAATGAAATTAACGAGAAGCTTCCAGAGACATTACCATATGTTCCATCATCTTCCCTCCTCCAATACCGCCGCAATAGCAAGTCTCTTCGTCTCATACACCTGCACGCATAACAGAATGCAGTAAGAAACATCTAGCAACATACAGATAAGAGCTATAAAGTCAACAAAGAAACTTAGAATATTTAGAACATTTGGAATCTGACCAAGGTAACCAGTCCGCATTAAGTTTTTTGTGAATAATATCTGTATGGCCATCTAAGTGTTCGATCACTCTTCCATTTGAAAAGCAAAAGTCCCGTCTGCACAAAGAAAATTTCAAGACGTGAGACTTATGAAAGAGGAATATTCAAAATTTAGCATAATATAGCCTAATACTATCACAACATTATACTAGCACAAAGAAACATAAGTTCTTACTGTCTCCTCTACTTTCGACTCTTTCTTTTTTTAATACAATCCTATTCAACTAATATTCTCTAAAGATGTTAAAATGCTAATAGCCTAATACTATCACAACATTATAATGTCATCTGTCTTAAATGCGGCAGTGTATAGTATCAAAACAATGGCTCCATGGGTTCCATTTCTTTCCCCTATGGCCTACTCGTGTGACGATATAAATCATTATTTAATGCTTCCATTATCAGAAAGCTTCAAAAATAGTCTCTAATACTATAATGCAAATCTTTGATGAGAGGTTCGCAGCAGGATTACAATTAAATGTCACGTGGCCATCTCATTGTATGACAGAGAAAACTCTTTACAAAAGGCAATATTCTCATTTGTGCATACACGCCCGTTCAACATGTTTCAATATCTATTACAAATATTTTAATAGGAAACTGCTTCTTCCTTTTGGTGTATAAGCCCGTAAAATATCGATTATTTTATAATTATCAAATGGTTTGAAAATTACGGTTTTCCATACAAACAACTGCTCTAATTTCTTCTTTGTTGCATGCACACAGCACAGGCCAATAAAATAGTAACAAATAAACAAAGTTCTTACTCGGATCTTGATGGGCCAAGCGACATTACAGTATGGAAAATGGCTTCAGAAGTTGCATCCACCACACCTACTGCCATTATAGCTGGATGATCATCCCAAGGCTGATGAAAGAAGTGTGCTCAGTACCAGATTCAAGACATGTAACAAATTTTTATATGGATTTAAAAGGATACCTTCCCACCAAAATCTCTGTCCTTTGATTCTTTAAACAACCGCAAGCCTACATAAACAGCTCTCCAATTTTAGATGTCTGTTTGGATGAAGGAATTAAGAGTGCTAATTACCCTGTTTAACATTTCCCACCAAACCTTAAGCCAATGGGTCATGGATTAATTTATTAGCAATATGATGCAAGATAATTTAACTTTTTAACATATTGCCTTCTCTGGATCTTTATGAGGTGCGGAAAGGGTTTCAGCAGATAGATGACTCACTTGGATATTGAAAACATGAATAGGGTAAATAAACATTTATAAATTGTTTGCAATTAGAATTGTGCCTAGGCCAAAAATATATATATAATAAGCTAATTTAACTCTTAACAAATTGCGATGTCACTACAACGGTAAAAAATCTGGCCGTAGAGCAAGAAGCAAGGCTATAACAAGCGCTAGGCAGTTGGGGTGCCGCCTAACGCCTAGCGCCGGCAGTTAAGCGTTGACTAGGCGGTTTTAATATTCTTAGTTAAATATGTTTAGGGATGTTTAGGGACAAAGAGATGAGGTTTTTTAGTGAGGAAAATGATAGGTATGGGGATTTGGTATGCATTTCTTTTTGTTAAGGGGGACCAAAAACATACCAATTTTGACCTTTGGCAATAGAAAGGTCAAATGATTAAGCGGGTTCGGCCGCCTAAGCACTCGGCTTGGAGGGTTGGACCACCTCCAAGACGGCCCAATCTGGTTAAGTGCAAAACCTGCTTAATTTGACCACTTAATGAAAAGTGAAGTGGTCTTGTTCCGCTTCCGCTTAAGCGGACGCCTAAACCGCATTTTACAATAGTGGCAAGAAGTCTGAGTTCAAACTCATTTGCATCAGGTGGTGTGTGTGTGTGTGAGAGTGCGCGCGTGCGTGAGAGAGAGAGAGAGAGAGAGGAGGGAGGGAGGGAGGGAGGGAGTAAAGTAGTACTGTTTTTACAGCCGAATATTGTCCATGGCGAGGGCGCAACAACATCAGAGGTCATTGGATCTGTGTGTACAGATGAAAAGCCTGTCCAATCTAGAAAAAAATTGACATAGTTTGTGATTGTAAAAAAGTTGAAAGATAGTGATAGGAAATTTTATAAGGGAATCTAGCTGATAGAGGCTGCTTTGGTTAGCTAACAAATTTCACCAAGAAAGCTCAAGTATGATCTAAAATAAAAAGAGAACTAATAAAATTACCTATGGAGTGCATACTACTCCTTCCTTTAGAACGACACAGCCTACAATATATAACAACAATGTTAAATGAAATCAAAGACATTGAACTGATATTTGAACATGAAAAAAATTAAACCTCACACTTCCCCAACACGAGTATCAATTTTCGATTAGAATGTAAAAAATCAATGTACATCCCATCAGGCAGTAATAAAGAATAGCATATGTAAGTGACCTCATATAACTTAATCAGGTTAAATTGTCCGCATGCTGCGCATGCTGCCTATTAGATATTGAAAGAAATCAAGGAATCACACAATTTTCAGTTTAAAAAAGAAAAGAAAAATGAAGGTGAAACACTACCTGAAAGACTGCCATCTTCTTTTGGAACAAGCCACAACATTCTCTCCTTTAATTGGACACTCCTACAAACAAAAAAAAACTATTAATATTGTAAAAGTAAATAAAAACAATTATAATTAAAGAAAAGAAATACTTTTAACGCTGCTTCCATTAAGGATCGAATCCATGCAGCAGCAGCTTCTGGGCTTGTTGCGCCTAACTGCATTTTAAGAAATCCAAGGGGAAAAATGTCATTGTTGCATGATAAAAGAAGAGGATCTAGAATGGAATTAGCTAAAAGTCATTAACAAGTCAAGCACACAGCCAACCTTAAGCTGATCGTTGTGATTAAATGCTTTATACAACGTAAAGATAAAGAAAACCTGCATGTTTCGACAAGTAAAACTTTTAGAGATATGTCAAAAGCTAAGTTGGAAAGGATTTAAGCATTTTATTTTTCAATAAGATGGTAATAAATATATTCTCACACTTCTGTTGATGTTCTCTCTCCCGTTATCCGTGACACGTATGCACGAATCAATTAGCGCACTTCTTATAGGATCCTGAAAAAACAATGGATAGTCATAAATTGAAACATGTAATTATTTACAATATATCCTTAACCCTCACCACATCATTGAAATTTTGGTGCGCGGATCTTGACATGGTATCATAGCCCCACAGGTTAAAACCCACGAAGTGACGCATTTAAATAGAAAAAAAAGGATTTAAAAACACTGATGCGCAAAAGCTCCCTAGAAAAAGGGTGTTCAACTTGAAGGGGCATGGTAGAGTATTAAAATATATCTAGCCCTTACCAGAACTTCGTGGTTTTGGTGAAGTGACAGATATATTAAGATATAGAATCTATAAGCTATCTTGATTTATATATAAAACATAAAACCTCTTATTACATCCAATGAATCTCATATATTGGTGAATCGATACACCTCTTTAAGAATTTAATAAGCTTTTCATAGGTAAAAAAGTTGTTTTTATTTTTACACTAGAATTCTTCGTAAATGGCAGTTGCATGCTGTCTCATATAATTATGGTCCCGTCAAAATCTAATAAGTCTTTTACATGTATAAAACTGTTTTTGTTTGTACATCAGAATCCTACATATGCAAGTTGCCTACTGTCTCATATAACTAAGGTCTTGTTGAATTGTAATAAGCTTTTTATATGTATAAAATTGTTTTATTTGTACACCAGAATTCTTCACATATCGCAGTTCCGTGCCGCCTCATATAATTATGGTCTTGTTATACCTGATAAAGCATCATTCTCTAATAAAATTTCCCCTTCCAAAACGTTAGATGGGAGTATGGAACTACTAAACTTCACTTGGAATTGATGTCCAGAAATCTCTCTCTCTCTCTCTCTCTCACACACACACACACACACACGAAGTTATAAATTGAATTGTGAAATCGAAGTCATAAATTGAATTGTGAAATCCTTAAATATTTTGCTTAACAAAATTAAACAATGCTTGTGTAACTTAAAGTTCGGTGGACCAGTGTAATTCTAAGTCGTCAGATTTACTTGAGAACGTCATGCATGTAATTTTTCTTTTTTTCCAAACATTTGATAAGCAACTGCAAAATGTCATATAAGATGCCTTATATAACATTTTTATATCATCAACATAAAGCAAAGGGAAATTACTAAACCAACCTCATTCGGCTAGTATAGCTTAATGAACCTCATTCAAACCTTACCTTATAATGCAATTATATAACAGGCAAAAAAAGAAAAATTAATCATCGATCGTCATGCATACATATCTAATCTAATTGAAACAAACTTCAGATACATAACTTTTTTCTGAAATAAGAAAAATGCCTGTTATATCAAACCTATCTAATTATAAATTCAAAAAAAAATGAAGAAAAGAATATGAACATCTCTCCTGTTGATGTAGGTATACTTTTCTATCAATTGAGAGAGTTGTCTTCACAAACTGAAACCATGCATGAACTTAATAAAATAAAAATTACTTAACAAAAATACATCATCAACTCAATTCCTTGGGCTTGCATGCTATCATGCGTGTCACTTTTTGTTTGATAATTGCTCGGAAAAAATTATAAAAAATTCACATACAACACATTTCTATATCATCAATCTAACGCATTAAGAAATTTAAAAGATCAACCACATTAAACCTAAAAAAAACTAAAGAACCCCAATAAAACCCGTTGCTTGTCATGCATTAATTAAACAAAAAGTAAAAGAATTTCCAAACCCATTGAACATTTAATCTACAATTAAAAAAAGAATTTTATCATGTTAAGAAAAAATACCCATTAAACTAAACCCCCATCTAATTATGAATTTAAATAAACAAAAGAAATAAAATACCTCTCCTGATGATGTGGGTATATTTTTGTAGCAATTGAGGGAGCTTTCATCAAGAACAAAGTATCTCTTTTTTGAAAATTGGAGCCCAAATCGATTTGATCGAATGAGATACAACCAGCCTTCCATCTTTCGATCTTGTTGAGAGACACCCATCTGAGATCTTCAGCAAAGCAAACCCAAGAAACATAAAAAGACGAGAGCTTTCTAGATTCCTTAATAGTTAGAGAGAGAGAGAGAGAGAGAGAGTCTCGTTCTGTAAAGCTGGAAATTTAAGAGAGATAGGCGATTGGTTTTTATTTATTCACATGAAGAAAATAGCGTGTGTGTATGTATGTGAAAATAATGTAGGAAAGAGGCCCCAGAAGGCTAGTTGTCTTTTTCGTCGGATGGCATCCAAAAACTACACCTCCACCGTTTTATTCAAGGATTGGCAACTATCATCTTCATCTTTATCATCTAAGATGTGAATACACCGAATTTCATGAGATTTTACCATTTTTTCAATTAGTAATGTAAAAAGTTCTATTGTCGGTAAACCGTTAATTTTGCACTCACTAATTCAACGGTAAAAAATTGGTAACATCATATGAAATTCGGTGTATGCACATCTTAGATGATAAAAATGAAAATTATGAGTGTCGATCGTCGAATAAAACGGTGGAGGGTATGGTTTTTTGACGCCACCTGACAAAAAAACCTCTTGGGACATCTTTTCTCCGTTATATATATATATATATATATATATATATATATATATAAGTGATCCATTGCAAATCAGTCCGCGTTTTTTGAAAACGGAACTCCCGATCTACGATATATTTTATCGATCCGATCCGTTCAAGTTGATCACCCTACTCTCAAATATGTGTGTATGAAAAATGAAAGGATTTAAATATCTCTAGCTTATGCGCCGGATGAATTTTATGCTGCACTATTGAAAGACGTCCATTTTT